>JAKWBJ010000485.1:0-2648750 GCA_023159175.1 Wohlfahrtia magnifica | reverse complement strand
TCTCTTCTTTCCCTTTATCTATCCGCCTTTCGTACCTACCTACCCATCTTTAATAAAAAAAAAGTTTAATTTATGTTTTGGGAGTACCAATTAATTCGGTTCATTTTTCTTAGCTCAAAAAAGATAATGAATTAACAAATTTATCAAATCTTTTCCCCACCTGTGAGCCAATTTTTGAGTTCTGTCTAAGAAAAATTTCTCATCAATAAAGTAATCCTATTTTGAAGCCGATTTTATATTTCTTTAAAAGAAGTCTGGGTGACATGCAAAAATATATTGTATCCGTTGAAACGGTCAATAGTCAGAAAGAGCAATGATCGATAAATAAGGCGAGTGCGAAAATATATCTTTTCTAACAATTGTTTGGCAACTTTTGCGAAGTGAGGAAGAGAGTTGTCAAGAAAAAAAGAGTAACTTAATCATGTCTGTCCTTGCATTCCTGCCGTTTTCCTCGTTGAAACGAAGTAACTACTCCGATTATCGAGTGTTTACAGCTGATAGTACACAATACCCTCTTGAATTGCAGTATAAATACTAAAACAACGTAATTTTGCTAACAAACGAAAGATATTGCTGAATTGAACGAAATTTGAAAGCAACCAGCCGCGTGGGCTGGATTTATTTTAAGCCCAGGTTTTTTGAAAACTCTGCTTTCAATTAATTTAAAATAGAATCAGTATCAACTCAGTGATTGAGATCAGTTCAAGTTTATATATTTTTTTTAACCCAATTAATATCCAAACAATCAGATACTTCTCCTTATGACTGCAAATTAATCATAAATAACGTTTTCAAACTGAAAAAATAAATCATCAGCTGTTTGCTATTCAAAAGTTTATTTAAATGATTTAAAAGTAGTTCAACGCCAACAACTTTTCTCCGTTTAGTTTATTGATCTGCAGCGCTTTTTAGCATATTTTATTATGGGCAGCGCAAATATAAAACAGTTTTCAAAAAACACAAAACTAGAAAGTTTGTCTATAAAAGTTTTATTGAAAAACTTTTGATGAATGACAATTTCTGTATTCAATGTGACACTACGCTAATGAAACTTTAGTAAGAATAAATGATTTTAAATAGACAATTGACATTTGATTATGCAGAAAACGGAAATAAATGGAATTAAATTTGTTTTTATTGACGTTGTTTGAAGTTTTAAGAGGTGAAACAGTAAAAAGCAAAAAATATTAATAATTTTAGCTCAAATTTATTTTGATGTCATCTAATTCTATAATATAAATAAAGGGTGTCCCAAATTAACGCAAATCTTGTTGCAAACCTAAAAAAAACAATTCGACAGCTGACAGTTTAGGGTTAGGAAAAATAAAACAGTATCCGTTGCCAACACTTTATTGCACAAATGACGGCAAATTTAAATCTTGCGTTAATTTCGGGACACCCTCTATTAAGAATTTCAACTATTTCCATAGTTTCTTTTAAACACAATTAAAAAATTTTTATCATTTAAAACTTATCATGTATCCTTCTTAAGCACTTTTCATTTTGTTTGCTTCCTTCGACGTTAAGAATCTATAAAAACAGTAATAAAATGTCTTAAACATAATTGACAAAAACGTTTTTCTTCATTTTTCTTCCCCAGTCCTCTCACATTTCGCATTGATTTTAATTATCGCAGTCATGAAGAAATAATCCAAAAATTTACGCATAAAAGCATTCCACGCTAAAGAGAAACAAAGGAAATCATGAATTCAACACTTAATAAATCAATCACTTTAAGTGAAGTCATCAAGATTTTTATGGTTCTTTTGTTTTTAGAGACATATGGTAAACACAGAAAAAATAAGATAAGATGGTGTTTTTTCGTAAATGAAACTAAAATAAAGAAATAAAAACTTTTGTTATACCCAAACCAAAGTGACAGATTCGCAGATAATTTAATAGAAAAGAAAAAAAGTTTAAAATATTTAATGGAAAATCTATAGAGAATTTGAAATATAATATAATGATTTATGGTCACAGTTGGATTGTGGGTTTGTTTCACACTACACTTTTTGTGGTCTATTACACTTAGGGTTGCCAGATTCAACTTAGCAAAAAATCTTGATTTTAAAAAATCTTTACAGTCATGCTTCACTACAACACTGAATTATTCCGGCAGCTAAAAGATGATGCGAAAAAGATCATAGATTAAAAAAATTGACAATGGAAAAGCCAATATTGAAACCAAAAAAGGTAATACTGTGTGTATGGTGGGACTAGAAGAGAATTGTTCATTGTGAGCTTCTACAAAATGGTTTCACGATTGGTTCTGATATCTTGTGTCAACATCCAATGAGATTGAAGCACGAAATTCATTTAAAACGCCCAAAAATGATCAACAGAAAAGGCGTTATGTTCCACCATAACAACTCCTGGCCACACAGGAAACTGAGAGAGCTTAGCTGGGAAGTTTTGATGCATTCACAATATAGCCCACACCTTGCGCATACAATTTATCATTTGTCTCGATCTCTGCAGAACTTTTTTAATATGGGCTCTAGCCCAAAGATATTTGGCTTAACAAAGCTCGTTTCAGATAGAAGAAAACGTGTTAAATTTTTGCTAAAATTTGTAATATAATATTTTAATATTTTAAGAAAGTTTTTGGATTATGTCGAATTATGATATTGTTACGTTTCAATCTTTTTAAAACATTTGGGTTCTTCGTAAATAAGCACCACGTTGTTGTTGTTTTATAATTTTTACTTCCTCACGTTTTCCTTATATTTACAACAACTTATTTGTCTTGCACTTAATATTCGTTTATACAACACTTTTATTTACGCCTAAACACGAATTTATTTTATAATTGCCAAACGATAACTATATCGATGAAGCGAAGTAGCCTAATTCCTAATTTGAAAAGTTAAGGAAATGTCTCAGACGCTCTTACATCCTCGTTTTTATGTCCGTTAATTTTAATATAAGACTGTGTAAGATTGTGTTACCCAAAGATGGTCGATTTGGCAATGCCGTCAAACACACAAACCAGTACTTTATTACCAGGGTAACACATTCAAAGCCTTCACACAAACCAATAGAATAAAATCCAACAATACAATGCCTGATGTGGTGTATTCTCTTTTTAGGCATTTTTATGTTTATTTTCGTAACAATATAAAGGGTGATTTTTTTAACGGTTTGGGTTTTAAAAATTGAAAGAGACACAGAAACTTTGCTAAAGTAAATAAAAAATACTTTGGAGCAGTAAATGAATGCCCGCCACTTACTTTTTAAAGAATACTTCATGTAAATGGTGGCCGCGGCTACGCCGTTTGTGGTACATTCATGAGCCCCAATTTCGATATACTTTTTCCAGCACATCGACGGGTATCTACCAGTGACAGCTGTAAGGGTGCACTCTAGGGCTGTAACTGTGGGTGAATTGTCTTTGTACACAAAAAACTTTTTATTCCTCACAAAAAATTACATGGTGGGGTCAAATCCCATGATCTTGATGGGCAATCCACTGCTCCAAAACGCGCTTACCAAATTTGCCTCTCAATGGGTTCATGGTATCGAGTGCCTTGGGTCATGTGGCATTTCTTGTTAAAACCGCGCGTCAACCAATTACAATTCCACCATTTGCGGCACAAAAAATTCAGTAGTCATAGCACGGTACTTTGCACCATTGACTGTAACGTTGCTATTTTTATCATCCAATGATGTCGCCGGCACCAAAACCATACCAAGCAGTGCATCTTTCAGAGTACATTGAGAGCTCCTAAACAGCTTCTGACTGCTCTTCACACCAAATTCGTCAGTTCTGTGTATTTTTATTATTATTGAGCTAAAAATAAGCTTCGTCACTGAAGATAATTATGCGACAAAAAAACATTTCTCACACACCACGAATTTCGATAAAAAAATTCAATGAATTGCAAGCGTTGTTCGCTTGTTAGTCTGGTCATGGTGAAATAGCAAGCTTTACTGAAAAACCAAATAGCAAGAAATATATATAAATAAATAAGTTGTCGTATGCTCCTCATTTTATAACTCGAGAACCACTAAATTGATTTATAAAGCAATGCCATCGTTGGAAAGGTGTATTTGCTGATGGTTTTGGTTCAACTGGGCGGTGCCACGCCCATATACAAATTTTATTTATATGTATATCTCTTTGAAACGGTAATAGTAGAAGCTTCTAAATTTGGTACAAATAACTTTGATTGCAATATAAATCATTACACAAAAAGCGGGTGTGGCATCTCCTATACAAAATAAATATTAATTTTATATAGGGTGGGTCACTTAAAAGTTTAAATTTAAAAATGCAATTTAACAAAACCAGTTTGAAGTTTTCTCGAACTTATTTTTTTGTTGTGAAGCACAATTGTTCCGGTTAGAAAGGAAGTATTATTTCATTCATATGGCTGCCGCGGCTACCTAATCGATCGGACCAATCTTCCAGTGTATGGGGTCGTATCTTTTTGCAATTTCCGAGCAATTATCTTTGTTTTGGAAATAAATTTCCAATAAATCCCAACGTTGCTCAAGCGTGAATCGATTCATTTTGTTCAGTGGAGATAATATACTGAATTTTTGTGACAGAATACAATGACATAAGCATTGACACCCGATATATATATAGAGAACAGTTAGAATGGCAGTTTCTGAACTTGGTCTTAATTACTTGACAGTCAATACAAATCATTAGTTTTAAAGTGGGCGGAATTGCAAAAGTAGGCGTAGCATCTCCTAAACATATAAGCTCTTAATTTTTATATATCTTGAGAATGGTAATAGTAAAGGTTTCTAAATTTGGTTTAAACAACTTCTTGGACAGAACACATCATCAATTAACAACTGGGCAAGATTGGATAAGTGGGCGTGGCAGCTCTCATTCATACTAATTATGGTAAGTTTCGTTATCTACCCACATCAGTCAAAAAAGGAAGAGTTTTTATAAGCGGGAATTGCACAAAACACACCGAGTAAAACGACATATGTATTCTCATCTATAAACACATATGTGTATAAACAATTGTCTTGTCGTAATGTGTGCATTGCTTTAGGTTTTTCTTATGGGGAATATATTTTATGGGTATACAACAACACAAAGGCTCTCAGAAACGTTGGATGGGGTACACAAGTTTATTATAAGATTTTGTATTTAATAAGAAAAATCGGTCTAAAGACATGAAAAGCATGTAGATAAGTATTAAACAATAATCAGCAAAATTTTGAATGACTGTTGGAAGACGGTCGGGTTAAAACTTATAGTAGATCCCACAAAAAAATGTTCTTTCTTTTCCTATTTTATTCTTTATTATGATTGCTGTTTATTTGCCTGCTAAATAGCATAGCTATGTTTGAGTTTCATATTTCGCAGTATTGACTTTATTATATACGTGAGGCCTTATTACAAAAACGTAGCTCTAATTGTGAATGTCTGTTAAAAAACCTTTGCCTGAAGATGAAAAAACGCCAAATTTTTTTGCTTACAATTTCTATTTATATTTGTTGTTAAATTTATGCTGCGGAAAGGCGGCTTATTGCTCTTTTCCAATACATATTATTTGTAATGCTCTGTTCTGGATCAAATCTAAAAATAACGAGACTTTCAGAAAGGAATTCCAAACTAACGAATTGACTGTTTATTCATTTTATTGCGCCAAATCACCATGAATGTACCATAAAAACATCTAAAAGCAGGTGTAAATGATAAAAATTAATTCAACAGAATGAGAGATCTGTTCGTGCAACGTCTTGTTGGCGTCGCAATAGCAAAAATCGTCCTATCAATGAGCCAACAAAACCATACGACAGCAAAAAGCAAGATTTGCGAAAAACATCGGCACTGTCCGTAAATATGAGGTCGCAAATCAGAGGCAATCGATTTCGCATTGCTCATAAGAACTCGACCTTTTGCAGACCACAAGTTGGATAATTTTGTGTCATAACTTGAGCCTGCACTCAGGAACTTAAGGTAAAAGACCATAGAAAACGATGTTTGTTCTCTAAATTAAATTTCTAGCTTTTACTTAATATATTTAAACATTTTTTTAAAAAATATCTAAACATTTCCTCAAAATATTTAAAAACCACAATATAAAACAAAACTGACTTTACGTTTTGCAATACAATCCATTTTATAATTTTTTGAACGCCTTTGGCTATAATTTTTGTAAATTTCAAACTTTTACAATTTCCTTAACCTTCTGCGTATTAATTTTCCTAAATCTCCCAAGGGATTTATGAAGTTAGTAAAATTCTTTCTTTTGTTAAAAAAGCATTGAAGACAATTGTACATCAGTTTTATTTATTTGTTTTCATGTTTAAATTGTGAAATAAATTCACTTGATAAACAGCCAAAAGCCACAATTAAAAATGGAAATTTCGATGGAATACAAAATGAAAGCAAATTGCAGGAGGGAATATATTACTTAAGGAATAGCAAATTCAGTTTTTAAGATTTCATCAATTCAAAAAGACCAAAAAATATTAATTATTTTATTATATTCTCGTATTTTTCATTTTAGATTCCGAATTAGAAGAATTTGAAACACCAGCCCGCTATCGACCAGATTCGCTGAGTGCTTTAAGTCGTTCCACCCGCTTTACAGAAGATGAAATTAAACGAATTTATCGTGGTTTTAAGGCTGAATGTCCAACGGGTGTCGTTAAGGAGGACACCTTTAAACTAATCTATTCCCAATTTTTTCCACAGGGAGGTTCGTGCGGTACAGTATAAATTGTTTTGTTAACATTTTGCATTTGAACATTAGTTACTAATGCTTGCCAAATCTGTTCCTATATATATATTTCTTTTTTAAAATTTCTTTTCTGTGTGTTTGTCTTTGCTTTTCAAAAATAAAACAATTTGTTCTTATATATTTACCATTTTCTTTGGCTGTAGCATATAGAAAATATAAGTATTTCATAATTCATAATGAAAAAAAACTTGCCTTTGTTTTAAGTATAAATAGTTGTACTATCTATATATGTCCTGTAGTATAAGACTCAATTAAAGAAAACAATTTTCATTTAAGTTACTATCGTTATGTAAAACTAAGCACGAAATAATTCATTTCATAGTAGGCATTGTTCTTTATCATTCTTTTATTTTCATATAGAAAAAAAGAAGTTGCTTTTTAATTTATAATTGAATCTAAATTCTGTTTTAATCAACATCTTTTGCTCAGTGTATTTGTATTATTTATTTTTATTACATAGAATTGCTTAAATAAAAATTTATTTTCGTAATTAAAATCATAAAATTAAAAAATTATATCCATTAAAAAAAACTTTAACAATAGCAATACGCCAGTCTCTTGAAAAAACCGCAACTATTGTATAAAATTCTTTATTCAAAATACATTCCAAAACCAATAAATCAGAAAACAATTTCTATAAAAATTATTTATTTATAATTTATGATTGATAAAGAAATAGAGTAGTTATATAACAAGATAGCTGTAAAAAATTAGGTTAAGTTAACAATAAAGTAAAATATAAAAAATGTTGGTTAACATCGTTTATATGATACCCTATGCCGTAAAGACTTAATTTGATTGTTACATAAATAAAAGGTGGGCAAATTTGAGGTTAGGAAGTAAATTGGTTTAAAAACAAATTTTTTTTTTTTTTGTTGACAAATTCAGTTTTATTCATACCAATATAAAATAGAAAGATGGGAATTAATAATGGAATATAATGCCGAGCAAGTGTCCACCTCTAGCAGGTCGGCAGACGTCTGCTCTTTTCACAAAATTGAATTTAAAACACATTTTGCAACAAAGCTTTGCTTATCTCGTTAATGCAGCGTTGAATATAATTTTCAGTGTGTCAGTTGTTTGTGGTTTGTTCACGTAAACCCGGTCTTATAAATGGCCCCAGAGAAAATATTCCAGCGGCGTTAAGTCACAAGAACGAGACGCCATCCAAAGTGAAGCAAGAGAGATTTTTTCCAATCAATGAGTTGCACCCGACTTTTTTTAGACTAAAAGAGAGGGACCTACAGTTTAACGCCGGCTCCGTAAGGCAGATGAATGATTTAGAGAAATCCTTTATAGCTTAAATATCAATAACCAGTCGCTAGCATGTTATGAGATGATGCCGCTGTTAAAAATTGTCAGATAAGTTTGGTCTGGACCTCTTAGCGGGTTCCTTCCTACCATACTCCAGCGGCACACAAACTTAGCATTAAGCATATAATATTCAAAGCAAATTTTATTTTTTTCATAAAAGAAAATTTAATGAAAAACTCTAATCTATTAAAAATAAATAAATAAAAATGATATGGTACTGGGTGATTTTTTTAGCAACTTTCTTTTTGTCATCACTGTATTTGGTAGCTCAGCTGTTTTAGTGAAACATGTTAATGTCAAACATATTCAGATTGATCTGTACATTAAATATGAATCAACTTACAAATTGAATTTAATTATCAAAATTCATGTTCAATTGTGTTTGGCGAAAAAGCTCATTTCTGGTTAAATGGATACATGTGAACAAACAAAATTGCCTTATTTGGTGTGAAGAGCAAGAAGAAGCATTGCCAGAACTGCCAATGCATCCCAATGTTTGGTGTGGATTATGGGCCGGTCGTTTTGTTTTTTAGTATAATTACGTTGTTTTAATATTTATAATGCAATTTTTCATTCTTAGTGGGATCAAGGCGGATTTGTGTACTATGAGCTGCTAAACCCGGATATTCGGAGCAGATTGCAATTGCATCGGTTGAACCGTGCATTAGGAGAAAAACGGCCAGAATATAAAGACAGACAAACAAAGTTTTCCTTTTGCATGACAACGCACGGTCTTTCGTGGCAAAGTTGCCAAACAATTTTTAGAAAAGATCAAATTCTCCAAACATAACTCCTTCTTACTATTGGCTTTCGATGGATGCAATATCTAGTATGTAAATCGGCTTCATATTGGATCGCCTCTAAGACGGGATTCAGACATTAGCTCAGAGCTGATGGTAAGATGTAAGCCAGTGATTTGAAAGTTTTTTGTTTTGATAAAATTTGCGAGCTAAAAAATGGGACCGAATTAATTTGTACTCCCAATACGTAAATTTTTAATTTTTTTGTTGTAAATAAACAACAGAAATCCTTAAAAAAAAAATCCCATCTAGGTTTTTTTAAATATAAAATCCAATAAAACCCGAGTGGGTTTAATTGGGTTACCCAGTGGTTTGCCAACCCTGCCCAATTGAAAGGCGAGTTCGATAAACAACTTATTACACGTTTAGGGTCGGTAAATTTGCCGCCTAGATCGTGTAATTTAACTCTTTTAGACTATTTTTTTGGGCTATGTTTAGTGGCCATGTCTATAGGGAAAAGCTCGCAACGGTTAACGCACTGGAAGCCAATATTGAAGAGTTTATTCCTGAGATACCGGCCGATATGCTGAAGACAATATGTCAAAATTGGACCAGCGTATGAACCATTCGAAATGTAGCCGCGATCAACATTTACATAAACTCATCTTTAAATATTGAATTGTATAGATCGTTCTATAGACCTAAATAAAGATTTCATAAATTTCTTTAAAAATTACCCGATACTTCAGTTTTGTATAATTTTTTCCATCATTATTTCATTCCATTCCATTTTAGTAATTCACTGATTTACTCTGACTATGACATGTTTTTGAACTCAGTAAACGTCGTTCTGAATGAATTCCTATGATTGTCTACTAAAGAATCAACTAAGTTTTCGGTAAAAATGTTGTACACAATTTTGATGTTCGGATTTTAAAAATTACGGTCTGTAGAGAGAGCTCTTACTGTGCATAAACAAGTGTGCAGTGAAGAGAAAAAGCAATTTAAATTTATATATGATTTAAAAAGACTGCTTTTACTGAATGCTCTTATCCTATAAGGGTATTTTACAAAGTACGTGTTCAGATTTCTCAACATATATCCTGTAAAATCTACACTGATCAGTCTTAACATTTTCCTATTTATGTCGATAGTGTCTAAGACCACAGTACCCGGTTTATAGACCCGTTTGTACTCTTGTGTTCGGTAGCAACTTTCTGAATCTACCGGGAGAAAGGGATACCTGTTTCAGGTTAGGGGCATTCTGCCAAAGTCAAGCGAATTCTCCTTTAAACTAAAAGTTAATTCCCTCTGTTGAGTATCCCATAGAGGCACCGAAAAATAACTCAGTCCCAATACAAAATCTTCGAGCTTCTTTGTTTGCCAAACAATCAGTACTTTTGTTTCCAGAGTAACAATTATTAGCCGAAATACAAAATAAAGAAATGTCAGATAGTCCATAACAGGCTTTGACCTCACCCAGCTTCGTCAGTGAATATTATTCTGTTAAAAAAATTATAATTTTCTTCTTGTTTTTCGATGGCCCAATAAAAGAATTGCTGACGTAATGCGTGGTGAGTTAGTTTTAATTTTCGAGTCAGCTTGATCTTATAAGCCTTTAAATGGAGATCATAATGGAAAATGTTGAATAGTATGGATCGTTTGATATTTAATTGCTGCGAACGATGACAAATGGATGTTTCTGAATCTTCTTCAACACTTCTGCTCACAGCTGCTATATTCTCGGTTGAACGACAACTACGTTGATAAATTCTGCTTCTGTTATCATAAGCGGATCCAGTTTCTTCAAATTTCTCAATTATCAGCTTGATTGCACGATTTGTTGGAGCATTTTCTCTACCGAATTTTGTTCTAAATTTTCTAATTACATATTGACTAACCGGAAAGTATTTAGAATCTGAAAATAAAAATTTCAAGTAGAAAAAAATGGCAGCAAAATAATATATCTATTTTGGCTACCCTTTATGATAAATACAGAACCTATATTTTGTCGATAATTTTCCCTGGAGTCTCTTTGCAGGTTAATGCGATTTATACAATCGAATGCGCAAAGTATCAAAAGACTTCGTGCCGACTTAAAAAATCAAAAACAAGAGAAAATCGGCGAACATTACTCAAGGGTTAGCCAAATACTGAACTAATAGGGGATACTAAAAAGCCTTATAATATTTTTAAATTATATCTGAACTAGTCTAATATAACCTGTAATTAACAACTGGTTTTATACAGTCTCTGAGAAAGTTACATATAAATCAGGTAAAGTTATTATTAACTCTAAAAGTCATAAGTTTCGGTACAGGTTCATGGTCCAGCAATTAAAAACTATAGCCACAACATACTTCTTCGAATGAAAAATGGATTGATCCTAGGTTTCGAAAAGTAATGCATACAGATTACTAAAAAATCGGGTCTTAATAAACCTGTGTTATTAATTTCCAACCATGGCTTCCTAATAAGAACAATACTATTATTGAGCAGTAACTCTAAGATTTTTTCTGTTTTATTTATTTATTTATTTATTTATTTTTTTTTTTTTTTTTGCCACATGAAGCGGAACAAAATGTGAAGATTTTTTAATTCATTCTAAGTTTTGACTTTTGTATATTTTTTTAAGAATGTTGCAAACATGAGAGCAAACTTAATACTATTGGCACTTATGGCAAAAGGTATCAAAATAATACTTATTTATTTATGTGCCTGCTACTAATGTAACCTAATAATTGTAAAAAAAAAGAATTTCGATAGAAAAGTTTGCTATTATTTGTAGATACATCATGAAAAGTTATTTTTATACAACAAAGTAGTCTTAAGCATAAATTATGTATTAATGTTAATGGATGCTATAAATGGAAGTACAAGAAGTGGCCAACAAATCCAGCTACATTAACATAGAAGACCGAGTTATTTTCACTACGCAATATTTATTAAAACTACAACGAGTGCTTCAAAACCTACTGCTGCCTAAATAGTTTAAGGCGAATTGTGTTTTCAATTATTATCATTATTTTTTTTTTTCGATTAAGATTCAGATGTAGTTTTTAAAATGTACACCTTAAAAATGAAAAGTTGTAACATTTCATTAAGAAGCCATTTAAAAATTCAGCTTTCTTGACCATGGTAATGTAGACCAGTGATCAGCAATGAATCAATTTTTTGCTACATTATTCCAATTCAACTACTCATACTCACTCATAACGTTGAGTCATAAGTATAAGTAGCAATGAGTATGAATCAAATGCCGTACTTCTTCTCTTAGATACTCATACTCATAGCATTCATTCATTTCTCAGAAAATACTCATAATACTCATAAATGATTTGCATCATTCACAGGTACTCATGAGTATTCCAACACACAATCTTATAATGAATATTCAGATGTTCATATTCGCATCATACTCATTTTGCATCATCTATGCACAATGAGTGCGGTAATAAATTGAGAGCCTCACACTCAGGCTACTTTGCACTGTATTTTTCACTTGTTTCTTCTTTACTTCTCTTTATTTATCTTTTGCCTATTTTTCGCCTACGCTTGTGAGTAAGGTACGTGTGAAAACGGAAGAGAAGATCAGCTCTTTGCCTGAATCTGCTTTCGGATATGAACTATGAATGCCTATGAGTAATCATTACAATTAGTATGAATGAGTATGAGTATAAGAATTCATAAATCATGATGACTCATGTTTTCAGTAATCATTGCTGACCTCTGATGTAGACATTGAGGAGTCAGATGCTGTTGATGTTCTGGATATGAGAATTCATTGCGATGTTCGTTAGAACGATCACATATTTCTAGTGACAAAAGGTTACGAGCAGTGAAATACAAAATTGTGTTAATAAAGAATTATTTAATTAAAACCCAAACTTAAATTTATTTTTATTTTAACTGCAATCTACGAACTCGGTAATAAGCGTTTTTAAGAAGGTAGAAACGTAACAATTGGCATTCAAGTGTCTCGCTTTTTTAAGACGGTAGAAGAAATACTTTACTCCATCTAACCTCCTTAATATTTACAACACCTATGTCCGACATAAAATTGAATACAATTCTCATGTATGAGCCGGTGTTTCAAAGTCTATTTTGTGGCTTCTTTACCGCGTGAAGGAGAGGACGAAGGTGATTATTAATGACTCTATCGGTTCATTAAAGAATCGTCGCAATATGGCACAATATGTTCTATCGGTACTATAACGGAATGTGTTCTGACGAAATTATGTAAGTAATCCCTACCAATCATATATTCTTACGAAGTACTTGTATTTCTCGTAAAGCGTATTCCTTTATAGTTAATTGTCCAGTGAATAGCACAACGCATTATAATGAAAAATTGTTTTTTGACCGCAGCGCTCGTTTGTGGAATGGTCGTCCTGCGAAAATATTTCCATCTACTTACGATATAGACAAATTCAAATCTATCCTTCTTCCCACAACCTATTTTCCCAGTACCTGCACAATATAGTGCATAAGTAGGACTTACTCACTAAGAGCTGGTCTTAAACAAAAAACAAATTTTACTGATGAATTCATACAAACTTTCAACTTAACAATGTATTTATTACAAAGATTTGTTTTTTTTTTTTCAAAGTTTGTGCTTACAGACTCTATGTACTTGTCCAGACAATGACAGACATGTGAGAAAAGAAAAAAGAAAATTATCAAATAATTCTCAGAAGTATCTCTATTAAATAAAATATGTATTATCAATGAACTTATAAAATGTTAAATAACATGTCTGCAAAACAAATCTTAAAACGTTTTCAATATAAAACCACTAGAGAAGAGTATTAAAAAAGACGTAATAAGAAGGGCAATAAAAATATTTTGGGAATTTCAATCAATATTGATTTGCTTATAATACAATAAATAAGACTTTAGAAAAATTAAAATGATTTGATAAGAACTTAAGGAAAAAATATATATATTAAAAGGCATTAATTTTGTATAGTCATGGTGAAATTATATAAGTTGAAGTTGTTTGTCCAGCTGTATGCTTTATTTGTGTTTGAATGCTGTCAAAAGTTGTTTTTGCACAGCAGAAACTTACTAAAAAAAAATAACAATCCAAGGATATTGTTAAACTATATCCTATTGCAAAAAATGCGTCAGGACACATTAAAAATCATATATTTATAAATCTGCATAAATATTTACGGCCATATGCAAAAAAATCTACAAGAAGACTTGTAGTGCACGTTAGTTACCACACACTTTAAACTTAACAAACATTTGTACAGAAAACATATACAAAAGCCCTACATTAGCTTTTGATTGTTTTACTAAATTTTAAATTTTAATGCTGGCAATACCATAATTTTTTTTTTGTGGGCGATACAAAAAAACGAATTTCACACATACGAGTACTCGAACCAAAAGAAATGTATTTTTATTAATTTAATATAAAATCATATTTTTTTAATAAATCTGTTTCAGTTTTGATTACCTTTTTATGTTTTATTTAATGTTATACACACAATAGTATTAAGATAATTAATTTTATTAGTGGAATAATAAATACCCGAATAACGAGCTTTGTGTATTTGTTTTGATTTTATGTACATACATCACTAAAGTAAAATGTTTTTGTTGTGCTTAAATGAAAAAATTTATTAGAAAAAAATTAGTTTTAAAAGAAACAGTTTCGAAAATAATGCCGAGGATGATAAAGTGTGTGTAAACGTGTGTATACATACAGTGGTGTGCATAACCATGTGCATGTTTTGAAGTTGAACAGAAAAGTTCCTATAAAAACTTAAATACTCAATCAAATAAAACGAAACTGCACACATTTATTCATTAGTAGGACCTTTAGAAAAACATTAACAAAAAATGATTTTCAAACACTGGGATGGGAGAAAGGCAATAATATAAAAGACTCTGCATGTACTAAGTTGTGCGCTTTCCGCTTAAATAGAAAGGAACTTATACTACCATTCATAGAACTCCTTTTTTATGGTGTTTTTAAAGAATTTCGACGTACTCTCTACGATATTACCCAAATTCGTTGCCATAGCTTCAACACGTCCAATTATTTTTTTCCAGGCGTTATTTTACTTTTTTCCAAAAATTCTCCATTGGATTGGAATTAGGGCTTTAAGGCTATCACTAACTTACCTAAAATTTCTCTTGCAACAGCCATTCTTTAAAAATTTTAGCGGTTTGGATTGGATCACCATGTCACTAAATGATGACTTTTTCTTTTATGTAAGGTTTTATGCCTCCAAAAAATTTTCCTTTGTGCCAAAACATGCTGTTTTTATTTTTATATCAAATTTTCATAACATAAATGTCACTTTAAAGTACTCTTGAAATAGGTAGCTTCTTACTTCAAAATTTTTTAAGTTAGCGTAAGTTTACCGAAGGGATTTTAAGCTAATAATCGTTTCTGCATACAGCATTAAAGTTTAACAAGCTTTGATATATATTTTGCATATGGCCGTTAATGCTAATAATTGAAAAACGTCCAGAAAACGAAATATTAGAAAATTAAAATTTTCAACAAAATAAAATATTTCTAATTTATAAGTGCAGGGCGTCCGCCGTTTTTATATAATTTTATAATTTATAATTTTTGATTATATGAAAGAGAATGGATCTTATATTGATAAATATTTTATTTAATATCGGCAACTATGTATGGAATAAAATATCAGATAAATGCCCTCCTCTGTTAGCCTCACAAATTCGGGCCCTTTTCAGCACATTTTTCATTACATTCTCACACATTTCACGCTGTATTTCATTAATTTAATCACAAATATTTTGTTTGAGTAGCTCCAGCGTTTCTGGTTTGTTTGCATAAACCTTGCATTTCACATATCCGAGTAAAAAGAAGTCCGGAGCAGTCAAATCAGTCGACCGTGGAGGCCAATTAACATCATCATTCCTTGGAATAATTTGTTGTGGAAAGAAGACTCGCAGTAATTCCATTGTAATCCTGGCTGTATGCGATGTGGCACCGTCTTGTTGAAACCACATGTTAGTCAAGCCAAAGCATGCAGTTGTGGCGTTAAAAAGATTTCAATCATATCACGATATCACTCCCTATTGGCAGTTACCGTTACTCCGTTTTCAGTTTCAAAGAAGTAAGGTCCAATGTTTCCTCCTGACCAAACTGCACACCAGACTGCCACTTTTAATGGATGCACAGGTGACTGATGAATAATTTGAGAGTTTATTATTTTATTCACATAACCATTCAAATGAAAATGAAATTTCACGTAACTTTCTCATCGTCACAGAAATCGATGATAGATTTTGAAAAAATGTTTTAACGATTAAAACACGTTGGTTTACTGAATATTTTTCCACAATTAATTTACCACGTCTCTACTTCACGACTACCAAATATGAACTGTCAAGTCTAATGATTACCAAAATGGAGGCAAAATAAAGTAATTTACCTTCCTGGCGGACACCCTGTATTGTCTATATACATTTTTTATTTAAATTTTTTATATAGAAATTTTTGGCATTTGCAATACAATATTCAAAAAATATTGGCTGTTGTTCTTGTACAAAAATTCGTTGTTGTACAGACAACTTCACCTTATCTAATATCACCATGGTATTCAGTATAATATTTGTCTATTTAAAATACTGTATGATTTAAAAAAAAATATAAGTCCAAGTTACTCTTAAAATGCACATTCTATTCCGATTTGAAAGGTTATGGAATGAAACAGCTGCTATTATTTAATTTATAAAAATACTATTTAAGGAAAGAGAATATCCATTAAAATTAACTTTAATGTATTCAAGTATGTGTATAATATTTTCCTATTATTTCATTTATCAGAATACAAAAAAGAAAAATAATTGAATTACACTTTCATGTATACCATATGTATATAAAAAGGAATTTATAATATATTCACAACTCATTTAGTATATTTCATTTCATTTTTTAACAAATTTTTATACCCTACACCAGTAAGAGTGGTAAGATTATAACTTTACAAATAAGTCCTTAGAATAATTTCACGGATGTCTTTGTTTAAATTTAGCTCCTTATAAAACTATTTGTAGAAATTTCTAAAATTTAATATTAAAATTATGCACTTTGAACTTTGGCTCAACATAATTCACCAATTAAATTGGTAGTAAATTTAAAGTTTTAAGGCTGTTTTCTATTCCATTAGCTCTGTGTACACTTTACTTTTAACATAGCGTTCCAAAAAATAACCCTGTAGTCAGTCAAACCGGTTAATTGGGGAGACTAATGAAAGTCTGAGATTCGTAAAATTATGCAATCAAGAAAATTGGTTTGCGTTCTGTTGAATCCACATTTCGGTTATATCCATAACATGTGAAGTACAATCTTTTCATCATAACTGAGTCTATAGAACTATATAGCACAACATATAGAAATACGTTTTGCAAGCAAAGACTTCTTAACTAATGCTTTTGAGTTTTCTAAATTCTAAACACGATAAATTTTGCTTTTTAATGCATACAGACATAGTCAAGTGAAAAAATCGCAGTTTTCCTTAAGAAATTAAGAGATATTTGAGCCACAACTGAGAAGCGGTACGCAATTCGTTTAGTCAAATAACAGTTCTTTATGCGTCGAAATTTCAACAGACAATTTAAAACAAGGGTGTAGTGGTGTTAGTGAGTTTTTGCTGTGTGCGTTGAAGAAAAACGAAAAAGGTAAACAACAACACAAACAAACAATTTCTAAAAGTAAATCATATTACGTCTGCTCACATTGACATCTATTCCATAACTAAATAATATTTTTGTTACTTCATTATCTTGTTATTATCTGCTCATTTTCGTTCGGTTGTATAACATAGACGCTATAGATAATTCTTAGCTAGATAAGGCCCAAAAGAGCTTATCTGTTCAACTATGATATATTTTTGACAAATATTTGATAATTAAAATAGAGCAGGGTTTTGAACTATATTGATGTAAGTGTCTCTTTTATTTTTCACATGACTGTATGTATAAAAATAATTTTCATCCAAAAAAAAAAAAAAAATGATTTTTCCCGAAAATCTATCGTATTGTACTTGAATAATTGGGGCAAATCTATAGTCAAGAGATTGTTCGGCCGGCTTATAAAGCCAAATCCTAACAAATTATTTGCTTTGTGGTCAGATAATCTCAATTGTTGAGAACGTTCAGGATAAAAAAAAATGTTGATATTCTTCAGCATTAAAAGACCCGGTCGAACACGTACACTGTATAGCAAGCCAGCCAGCTCAAATTTATCGACTAAATTCTTAATAGCGGTCTTAAAAGTATAATTATCCTAATCGCTTCCATCTCTTTCATAGTAGATTTTTAGTATTTTGAAGCAATTTGCAAACACAATTGAAATTATTTTAACATTTGCTAAAGCTTATTGTACTGATATATTAACTTAAACAAAGTTGGCAAATAGCTCTCTAAAAACTGCCTATTTTGGATAACATTTGAATAATAAAAGATATCTTTTTAAGATTTTACTTATCTGGGAAGTTTAAACTCTAATGAAACCTAAGTATTGAGATAAAATGAATTTATATTATTTTTCCAACCTCATTATACAACAATTTACAGTGTAGTGCATCGAATAGTCGAATTAAATCTACAATAAGTGTTTTTGCACTGCAGTGCCTTAATAAAACATATGTTCAGGCAGTCAAAATAACAGCGTATAAATCATATTACTTTATTTTTGTTTTTTTTTTTTATTATACACTCTCTTGTTCGTCAAACGGAAATCCTCTTAAATTTATTTGTAACGCAAGAGAGAGAAAGAGAAAAAACAAGAAAGATGTGAAAACAAATTATATTTGCCTAATAATTTAATACACGAATACAGACACATACTTACACAGTGTTTTTCTAAAAAGAGAGAGATAGAGAGTAAAAATATTAATGTGAAATGTATACTCGCAGAACAGGGTTGCAAAATGAGAACATCAAAATTGTACTCGGAAGCTTATAAAATTGTACTTTTTCGACCGCAGCAGTACTAAAAATATTTGTTTTCAAAAAAGCAACAAAATTTTACATAAAAATTCATTTTTATAATAATAAAATTAACATTTGTACTTAAAAGTTCATTAATAGTTTAAAAGTATATCTTTAAAGAAACTGCATTAAGGTATACTTACATGTTTAAACGTAAAATAAGGTACAAAAAAAGTCTATCGATATATCAGGTGGGCCATTTAAAAGCTTAAATTTAAAAATTCAATTTAACAAAAACGGTTTCAAATTTTGCCAAATATATTTTTTGGTTGTGAAGTACAATTGTTCTGATTAGAAATGAAATATTATTTCATTCATATGGCTGCCGCTAATGATCTCACAGTACCCCATTCGATCGGACCAATTTTCGAAAACTTTTTTGAGTGTGTGGGTTCGTATCTCAGCAATGGCATCATTGATGTTGGCCTTCAAATGCTGAATTGTCCCTGGTTTGTCAGCATAACACTTGACATCAACGGCGCCCCACAGAAAATAGTTCAACAGTGTCAAATCGCATATTTTTGGCGGCCAACTGACATCACCATTAATTAAACGACCAGCAAACTTCTGACGCAATAAATCGATTGTGGTATGGGATGTGTGGCCAGTTGCACCATCCTGTTGAAACCAAACATCGCACACATCAATACGATGAAGAGCAGGTACAAAAAATCGTTTATTATAGTGCGATAGGAGTCTTCATTGACCGTAATATTTGCGCCGTCGTTATCAAAGAAGTTTGGGCCAATAATGCATCCGCTTCACAAGCCGCACGAAATAGTCACTCGTAATGGGTGCGTTGGATTCTGCAAGACCACGTTTGGGTTTCTGACCGCCAAATAAGGCAATTTTGCTTATTAACGCAACCACCGATATGAAAATAAGCTTTTTTATGTCTTTGTTTTGGAAATAAATTTCCAATAAATCCCCATGTTGCTCAAGCGTAAATCGATTCATTTCGTTCAGTGGAGATAATATACTGAATTTTGTGGCAGAATAGAATGAAATAACTATTGTCAACTTCGAAATAACCGCTCTTTCAAATTTAAACCGATAGATGGCCCATCCGATATATATAGTCGCTCAGATTAGATAAAAGCATACATCACTGATAATGAAAAGTTAGCTGTTGTACAACTTCCTAAAGGTCTTGAAAACGCTTCCACAAAGACCCGATTTAAATATCGTTCGTTTTAAGAATCGTTCGTGTATCAATAAATAAAAACTAAAAGTCGCATTTCAAAAAAAATGAAGTCAGATAATTCTTAATGTGAAAAAAAAATTATCTGAATCCGTTTCAAGAAGAACGTAAGCTGTAGAAAATCAAACAGGTTATACAAGAAAACAATAATTTAATTGGAGTTTTTCACCTTGGTTTGTGTCATAAAATTTTATGTTACAGTTAGAAGTTTCTTTTTTGTTTGTTTTATTACTAAATTAGTCCTAATGAATTACATATAATATGTAATTAAAAAAAAAAAACGTTCCCAAAGTTTTTGTAATGAGTTGCCCGACGTTTAATGTGAGCGACTGTGTTGTCTGAATAAGACTAGAAACTGTAGGTACATTAAGCAAATGATAAACTAGGGAAATTCCATTAAAAAGAATAAAGTGAGAAAGTTCGCAAATTGTACCAAATGAGTAATTGGTGTACCGTTGTACTCTTGAGTCTGAAATTGTACAAAAAAAAGTACAAGTGTACCAACTTTTTCAACCCTGTCACAGAATATTTAGTGCACACACAAGCTTAAAAATAAAATTATCATATTCTACTTCTGCTTCTATCTAAGTTTTGTAACGTCAACTTACGACATTTGCAGAGACAAAATAAACACCAAAGAGGCTTAACATTATTTATAAATATATATTTAAATTATATTTATTTGTGTACATACACATATCCATTTATACATACATATAAATGTGCTCCCATATACATGACTTGTCAGATTTTTCTCTGTCTCATGCTAGTTTACTAAAACGTGATTACATTACAATTTTAATACAATGAACATTCAAGTATTTCTTAGAACAGCAAAACAGTAAATATATACGGTATGAAAACTTAAACTAAAATATGAAAAGTCATGTTACTTTAATGTCATAAACAAACTAAGAACAACAACAGCAAATAACAACTATAACATATTTCCAACGATAAGCCTAGAAAGGGCATTGTTACACCGAAAGGTTCTTTTAGTATTTTCCAAAATATGCTGTAGAGCAGATTCAGGCAAGGAGCTGCTCTTCTCTTCTATTTTCACACGTACGTAGTCGCACGCATAGGGAAGAAATAAGCAAGAAGTAAACAAAGAGAAAACAAGTGGAAAAATACAATGCAAAGTGGCCTGAGTGAGAGACTCTCAAATTACTACCACAATTGTAAGATTATTAATATTAGTTTGCCGAATCTAAAGCTAAGACGACAGAGTTTTTTGCGATTTTTAATTTTTGTGCGAAAAGGTCTTATTAAACTAATGTGTTAAAAAAAAACTTAAAAAAAAAAAATAATAAAAACAGGCCGTGCGTTATAATTTAACTGTCCTTTAATAGGGCCCTCAAAAAGACAAATTTGTCTTCTTTGTTTCATTCTCATACACATGTAAGCAATATACGTTAACTAATAATATATTGTATAAAGTAGACCCAACGTAGTCCTACAGTATATTTTTTGCGCTATTACTTAAATTTTTCTTTTGTTTGTTGTGGTGGCTTGTATTAGGGTGACCTCTAATTTCACTCATTTTTATTCTTAGGTGCGTGCTTCATTGTTTCTTGTCGTATTTTATATATAAAAAGGAATATGTGTTTGTATGTTTGTTAGTTTCAAGTCTATAGGCAGCTAAGCGGCTGAACCGATTTTCTTGAAATTTTTACAGTATCTCTCCATATGTCTGGAAGGAACTATAGGCTATTAAAATTTAAAAAATTCAAACTGGGCGATGCCGCGTCCATACAAAGTAAATATTTATTTTTCTATATCTTCAAATTGGTAACAGAAAAAGTCTCTAAATTTGGCTTAAATGGATTCATAGTCAATACAAATCACAGTCAAAAACTGAGAGGAATTTTACAAATAGGAGTGGTACCTCCCATACAAACTAAATATTTATTCCATTATATCTTGAGAACGGTTAAGGCTAAAGTTTTAGTATTTAGTCTAAGTGACTTCATGACGAATAAAAATCATTATTCAAAAAGTGGGCGGAATTGGACTAGTGGGCGTGATACCTACCACACAAAGTAAATATTAATTTTTGTATATCTTGAGAACGGTTAAAGAAAAAGCTTTTGAATTTGGTCTGAATGACTTTAAGATCAATACAAATCATCAGTCAAAATCTGCGCGGAATCACATAAAACTGTGACTTATTACCAATTAGCAAGGATTTTTACCACTACACAATCATATGGAGGGGAGCTACAGTGGATTAATCATCTACTAAGCTTGAAAAATCAACTTGATTAGTGAAACTGAAACAAAGCAATACATGCTTTGTGGAAAGTCAATACGCTCTGTTATCTAGAGGAGTAACGGAGAAAAAAATCATATCTGTAGTTTTGTAAGACTGTACGTTTTGAAGATAATTTTAATTTAATTTGTTCATTAGACCTTTATACCATAACTTACCAAAGGCTGAAGAAATATTTATAAACACACTATATTCGATTTTATTTCGTGTCCTGTTCAAATTTTTTTATACTATTTATTAATTTTCTTAAACTTAATATAGTTTTAAAATCCATTTGAAACAAGTTTGATGCAGTGTGACACTCCTACTGGAGATGGATGCAACCCTAAGCAACAATTTTCAACTAAGTATGCACAGATGGATCACAATGTATACCTGCTCGATCAGTTGTGCTTGTACGACAGTTATTTTTATAACACAAATACAGTATGTAACCAACACCTATGCTGGCGTAGAGTATGTTTTAGAATAAGATAAAATTAAGTCTAAATTTAAGTCTAATTTTAAGTAAAAATATCTTGTTTTTAATAGATAATATTTCAAAGCTTTTTGTAATCGTTCATCTCATTTTCAAGTCCATAGTAGCAACAGTAATGCTTTGTTATAATCTAAATTCTAAAACTGTAAATGTTTAGCAGCTTCTTAGGCTATTTAAGTTTAACTTTTGCTGTTCATTTTAAATATGAATTGTTTATTGAAATGTTTCAAATTTTAGTGTATATATAAATGTGACAAAATAATTAATAAACCAAATGTCTGTTAATATTAAACATTAAAATAAGTTCTTTGAATAACTTTTAATTTTTCTTTAATTTTTATTATGAAATATAGCCAATCCAACACTATATGCTCACTATGTGTTTAATACACTGGACCAGGATCATACGGGTATTGTTAGTTTTGAGGTAAGTGGCGATAAAAAAGAAGTACATAAAAATAACACATGGGTGGAAAAGTCCCGGGTCTAAAAAATAAAAAAATTAAATTTTTTCTTTCAAAATTAGCTTTATTTAACAACGTAACCTCTATCAAAGCAATGTAATCATTTCACCACCGCTCTAACATTTAAATACCACTTTTGTATATAGAACGATTTATCTTGTGCCTCATAATAGGTCTCAGTTTCAGCGATAACCTCTTCATTAGTGCGAAATTTCTTACCGGCAAGCATTTTTTTGAAGTCTTTGCACAGCCAGTAGTCGCTGGCAGCCAAATCTTACAAATGCGGTGTATGTGAGAGCAACTTAACCAATTCATGTAGGTTTGCCCTTGTTTCAGAATGAAACACCCACGGCACCCACTTTATCATAGTCATACAATATAAAGTCATCACGTTCTTTTGATATCTTTACGATGTCAGCTAACTCATGCAACTTCACTTTTCGATCATTCAAAACCATTTTGTGGATTTTTTGACGTTTTCTGCTGTTACTGCTTTATTTGAACGTTCTCTGTGTTCATCATTATCGGCGTGTCTACGACTACGTTTCAAGTCAGCAAACCAACGTTTATTATTGCTTCTGTAGTAGCGGAGTCCCCACAATACTTTCCAATTGTTTGGCTTGATCCATTGTTCTGAAAATAACAAAAGTAGCGTCAGTCTTTGGACAGTAACTCACAAACCAATTAATAGAATATCATGAAATTTGAACAGCTGTCTTTTTAACGTTAGCACTAACTAAAAACGAGGTTAATGCAATAAAACTAGCGCCATCTATGCGTTAGGCCCGGGACTTTTCAGCCCATGTGTTCACAAAAATGAATGTTCAAAAAACCTTTATATCATTGCACTATGGTTTGAAAGCACACATTCTGCTGCCAAAAGTAGGTTTTTCAACTTTTATTAAGGAATGCCTAAGAGACATTTCGATAATAGGGTTATTTTGATAATAGACAAAATAACTATTACAAATATATAAAAATTACTAGGCTGCTGACAATCGTAACAGCTACACAAGCAGCTGATCTTGACTGTTTTTATTGCAATGATTTTTTCGTTTTATATTATTTTGACCAAGTAAAATTGAAAACGCTGTGCTTAAGAAAATATTCTTCCCAGAAATTTTATTTGCAATGAAATGTGAAAGCAATGGTATGTAGAAAATATTTAGTACTTGTGGTTACAGTATATACATGTGTTATCAATAAATTAGTGGTGACAAATTGCACGTCGTGGTTATATGAAGTTTTCTATTCGTTTCATGGAGTACAACTTTGTCTATTGAAGTCCATTGAATACAAATTCAAGTTTTTGTATTAAAATATTCTTTGTTCTTTAAATTGGTATGCAAGTCATATGCTCATACTTGCTCCTCTTCAGCATATACGACTTTCTTAAAGGATATCAAAATCAAAAATGAGGATATTTTTACTATTTGTCTTGATAGAGATAAAAACAAAAATGCTATGTTTATATGGATTTATGAAAAATTAAACACGGATGTAAGCGAAAGTTATATGAAAACAATAAGAAGAAACATTGATCACTTTTGTTCACGTGCAAGCCAAAATTTGAACAAAAACATAGATATTTGGCAAAATAAAAAAAGTATGAAGAAAAATGGCTTGAAATTAATATTTATTTTAATTCATCAAACACATCGCCCACAGGTCGCCTTCTGTGTCGCTTATTCTGAAACGTGTGACCGCCAACAAAGAAGATTAACTTTAGAAATTTGCTTTCCACAGGAAAAAAGTACCGCCTTATTGCTTCACGTAGTTTCAATATCAGCGCATGACTCCCAGGATCGTGGTTTGTGCTCAATTTTAAATAAAGCAGCCACTTCGCCAACACGCCCTGCAAACCTAAGATATATTATACATTATATAGATAACAGACTCTAGCTCTTTCTCCCGAAGAAGCACCATCGTTCTTGCTAGAAACAATTTTTTCCAAACGACAATACATATGTAAGTCACGTAACTGTGACATATACATTCCATACTATAAAGTATTTAAATGCAAGCAACTATGCAGACCAGCAGGAATTTTATCAACCGAAACGATGGCTGAAGTGCCTTCACAAAATTTAGTTGAGCAGACATACTTTGCAGAGAATACTGTTACTTCAAAACGAAGTCGTAGTACGTTTGGGGAATAAAAATGAAACTAAGCTACTTCTAAGTTAAGCCATGACATCGATAGCTCAACTGCGCAAAGTGTTTTTAGGCAACAATTCCAAAAACAAACACTTGATTGCTCCGATCAGTACCTCAAGTTTAATTTTGCGATATAAGTTATTCGACTACGAAGCACACACCAATATAGAAGAGAAATATGCGAATTAATAATGGAATATAATGTCGGGCAAATGTCCACCTCTAGCATATCGGCAGAAGTCCGCTTTTTTCACAAAATTTTAAACCACATATTGCAACAAAGTTCGCTTATCCCGTCAATGCGGCGCCGAATTTCATTCTTCAGAGTGTCAGTTGTTTGCGGTTTATTCAAGTAAGCCCAATCTTTCAAATGACCCCACAGAAAATAATCCAGTGGCGTTAAATCACAAGAACGAGGTGGCTAATTGACATCGCCATATCGAGAAATTACGCCATCGGAAAATTTGTCATGCAAAAACTGAATTGTTTGGCTAGCTGTGTGGCTTGGGACGGCGTCCTGTTGAAATCAAGGTTACTGATGTCAATATTAGCCAATTTTGGCCACAAAAAATTGGTTATCATGGTTTGGTAGCGCAGAGAATTCACGTTGACGGCATTTCCTTGCTTATTTTCGAAAAAATAGGGGCCATGATGCCGCCTAACCACAAACCGCACCATATGGTGACTTTTTTGGATGTAATGGTTTTGCGAGGACTGTTTGTCGATTTTGTGAGCCCCATATGTGACAATTTTTTTTTTTTTTGGCCACATAACCACCTAATTAAAAATGAGTCTCATCACTAAAGATAATTCTTTGTTGAAAAATGCGTTGTTTTCGTTCAGTTTTTCAAAATGCCAATTCACGAACGTTTGGCGCCAACAATGGAGTTGAACTTTATAAGCGTGAAGATGAAGATCTTTATACAAAATGTTGCGCAACGTTCCTATGGTAATGCCCAATTTTTGCGAACGTCGACGAGTTGATGTTTCAGGCTCACTCTCAACACTTTGCTATACAGCGGTTATGTTTGTATCATTACGGCCATCACGAGCATATTATTTTGATCTATTATCAGCAACAGTACCGTTAGCCTCGAATTTAGTGATTAAATTACACACAGCGATCTCAGAAGTAGCCTGAGTACGAGGAAAAGCTTCTCGAATTTTACGAAGTCATACAGTAAAATTTTCACCATTTTGATAGTAAATTTTCACAAGTAAAATTTTTTGTTCAAATTTCTCAATTTTTTACTATTTTTTACTCTGTACAACCAATTTTTAACTCTGATCGCCCATTTTAGACTAATGTGGCAAGTAGGCGTGGCAATAATCCAATTTCCCCATTTTTTCACCAAATTTCTTTTGTGGCTTCACAACAATCTGTACAAAATATCAGCTCTCTCTTAGCTTTAGTTTATTTTTGGCCGCAATATGTGTGCTTTTAAACCATAGGGCATCGTATTATTATAATCTTAGGTTACCAATCATGCTTTACAAAAATAAACAACTTTTTAAAAATAAAAAAAATTCATAAATTACTATTTTTAACACATTTTTCAATAAATTCAAAAACAAAATATATTCAAAAATAAATTGGAAAAAAAAATTTTTTTTTTTTTTCGTTTCACTTCTCATCAATAATTTTTCAAACAAATTATTTGCTATGCTGCAAATTTCTTTCTATCAATGTTTATTTCCTGGACTTAATCAAAAAAAAAAAAAAAAAATTAAGACAAAGATGAGTTTCAACGAAACTTGTATCACGAAAAACAGCTAAAAACCATAGTTTGTACCCACTTAGAAACAGAAGTTTTCATGAAAAGCCATGTTAAACTTTATCCCATTTTTTAAATTTTTTCTTAAACAAAAAAATGGAGGAAAAATGCAATATTTTATCAGGAAACTGTTTTTGACAATCGAAGTTCATGCAGTCAACGTGACCGAGTATAAAACGCCGCAAAATATAAAGTTTTTCTAAAAAAAAGCAAGAACAAAAAAATCTCAATTACTTTGCCATTATAGAAGCTGAGGCACGCTAAGCCATTGGTGGGTTGTTGGCATTTATATGGTACATGTAACCAGGCATTTGATCGGTCGAATTTGTTACTCTTCACATGACCTTAAATGGATTGTAAGCATTTATTTGAGTGTATGAGAGTGTGTGTGTGCTGTAACAGACATCATCGAATACCACTGTCAGTAGATGGATGGATGACCAACCAACCAACCTGGCTAAAATACATGATTTTTATTGCGAATTTGAAGGCCGGTCGTGTTGTGTAACTACCAAAAAAAAATATTCAACTTGTAATGCCTTTATAATGAAAATAGAAAAAAATCGTTTTTTTATTCACTTTATTGGTATTCCTGGCCAGTCTAATTGCAGGGAAAATCTCTTTGTATTTGAAAACGTTTATGACTTTACTTTTTTTTGTGTCATTATTATGGACTTGTGTTTTTAACGAGTTTTTAAAACTTTTTTCTTTCCGGTGAAAAAAAAAAGAGAAAACGAAAAAATAAGTAAAATCGTTTAGTTCCGCGTTGTTTAGGTGCGTGTCAGTTTGTCATAGAAATTGAATACTAAAATTGGTGGGAGAATAAAAATAAGCGTATGTAGTTGTAAAACAATTCAAAAAGGTGGTTGAAATGTTTGTACATTTTGTTTAAGGCAAAATTACTGAAAAAAAATCTTACTTTTGTTAAAAGGAAAAAACCATTTCAATTTGGAAATGCCACTCATTTTAATTTAATTTCTTACACAATATTTCTTGCAAATTCTCTAATTGCAGCAAAGAGCAGCAGTTTTTTGTTTGTTTTTTTTTCATGGCCCTCTATACGCCCTATAAACGTTTCGATAATGACCGCTTTGTTTGATGTAAGCCTCTTACCGTACAGCCATATCTTTAAATTTGAAAATATAGATGTAATTAACTCGTAGAGTATGCCAGATAGGAAGATCATTTGTAGGTCGTCTAAGCGAACTGGCTTACAAATTATTTTACAAGTCAATAATTTTTAATTTATTTGTAACTTTTTTGGTAAAAATTTAACTTCTTAAACTTCTTATTAAACAGATTCAAGTCATTTTATCTTAAATTGTTTTATTTAAATTGTTCTTTAACAAGACTAATTAAATTTCTTGGTTAGTATGACCTTCAAGAAACTTCTAAAAAAAAAGAAAACAAATTAATAATGTAGCACTCTTAGCAACAACAAAAACAAAAATCTCTTCTTGCAATGGCTTATTATGGCTTGGCTCAACTACCATTTGCCACAATCGTAAAATCAACTCATTTGCATGCACTCCTTCATAACCAATGGCAACCAGAAAAAGCCTTGAGTTGAATATAGACGTTCAAAGTATCTCAGTCAAATGGAAAATGAAGAAAAGTTGAAAGTATTGGGCATACAAGTTAATAATGTCGATAATTTTGTTTGTAAAATTCATTTATTATAATAACAAAATGAATTGATGCATTATTCAAAGTGCGGTCCATCGTTAGCCGCTACTTTTTACCACCTTTCTTGTGGCATATGGATTCTGCGCCAAAAGAACTGCTTCGGTTTTGAAGTAAAGAAAGAATCAAGTTAATTTCTGATAGCCTGTTCTGAAGTGAAGCGTATTCGAGTAAGAGTGCTCTGCCTCGATCGAAACAAATGGTAGTCAGAAGGGGCAGGGTCTGGGCTATAAGGCGAGGGTGCCGAAACTTCCCATCCACTGTTTTCCAAATAGTTTTTGATCGATCTTACAACATGTGGCCGAGAGTTTTCATGATGGAAGGTTATGGTCTCGTATTTGGTCGTTACTCGTTGATTTCTCTCTTCAAACGAAGCAATTGTGTTCGGTACAGGTCCCCTGTGATCGTCTAACC
The DNA here is from genome assembly GCA_023159175.1 of Wohlfahrtia magnifica. NCBI lineage: Eukaryota > Metazoa > Arthropoda > Insecta > Diptera > Sarcophagidae > Wohlfahrtia > Wohlfahrtia magnifica. Next base: position 2,619,549 of record JAKWBJ010000485.1, on the reverse strand, counting down.
CGATTTCAGCTCATAATACAAAACACCCCTCTGATCTCAACAACTACAGAGCATTACATTGGCATCATGGATATTCGGCTTCTTTGTTAATTTGGCTCGTTAGCCGGGCTTTACATATGACTTTTTGCGCTTCGGGTTATCGTAACGTATCCAGTTTTCATCATCAGTAACAATACAATGCAAAAATGACTTCTTTTTGTGGCGTTCAAGCATCATTTCCGACATACAAAATCACCTTTCAACGTCTCACGTCTTTAATTCATATGGGACCCAATCTCCTTGGGATTCATTCAAAATCCCAATGCTTTTAAACGTAGAAAAATGGTTTGTTGTGTGACACCCAATGACAATGCAAGTTCTTGTTGCATTTTACAACAATCTTCGCCGAGTAATGCTGCCAATTCCTTATCTTCTAACTTTTTCACTCACTTTCGAATCACGCAAATCATCGTTCAAAAGTTTTCTGAGTTTGTGCATGTGCTTCTACCAACAATCGATTACTTTGAGCAGCTGTTTTCTTCAAATGAAAGAAGGATATCAGACATCCCCGCAAAACTTCTCTTTGAGACACCAAATACGACATTATTATAACGATTGAAAAAAATGTGTGTTTACACTTTACACGTCTATCGAACACTGATGTTTACCATCCAAAATACCATATATGTTGTCCATATCGGCATTATTAACTTGTATACCCAATACAAAAAGTAATTTCTTAAAAATAATGGTTAATTAAGCATAAAATTTAAAATGATTTTTAACATTTTTACTGTTTTTTTTATTAAACTACTGACTGGGTAATTACTAAAATTACTTTTCATTTTTGATTTTTCCTTTCCTTTATTATTATTAAAATGTAAAACGCCATCATAAAACAATTCAAATTAAAATCAAAATTATAATGAACTCCTTAATTAAATTAATATCCAACATATTTTACTGTCACTTTTCAGTTTCGTTTAACAAATGAAATATTTTTCACTTATTTTTTTACGTTTAGCGTTCAGTTAAAGGCGTTGAAGCACCACAGTAAGACTAACGCTGAAGTTTTGATTCTTTTGTTTTCTTTATTTGAAATGGAAAATAAAATTTCCCATCTCTTGTTCTTATTCAGCTATTGAGTTACTCTTTCATTTTGTTATTGTTGTTACTGTTGGAAAAGTAAAGCATTTAATGTCCTACAATAATTCAACGCGTAAATACAATATAATGCCAGAAAAGTTAAAATATTGCAAAAAAGTATTAGAACACTTTTTAATTATAGAAGAATAAAATATTTTCTTTGAGGAAATTAATAAAAAAAAAAAATATTTTTGAATTGCAAAAACTAAGCCAAAGAAATCGTAAATTTAATATATAATAAAATTGAATATCAATCATACGCGAAGGGGGGTTAGGAAACAAAGCAGAATTAATGTATTGTTACGAAAATAAAAATGCCTAAAAAGAAAATACATCACATTAGTGCCTTTGATTTATAATGTGTTACCTTGGTATTGACGTAGTGATTTGTATATTTGACGATATCGCCGTACTGATTTGTGTACTTGACGGCATTGCCTATTCGACCATCTTTTCGCAACACAATCTTACATGTTTAAAATTAACGGATATAAAATAGAGGATATGAGAGCGTTTGAGACATATCCGGAACTTTCCAAACTGTAAGCAATTAGGTATATAAGAAGGCTACTTTGCCTACTTCATATAATAGAGTTATCTATCGTTTTGCAGTCATAAAATAAAGACGTGTTTAGGCGTAAATATAAGTGTTGTATTTACGAAAAGTAGTTCAGTTGGAGACTGTATAGCAATAATTGTATACTGTAAAAAGTGAGAAAATAAAAACTATAAAACAACAACAAAGTGGTGTTTATTTTATTTTGACGCAATTAAAAAGAACTCAAACGCTTTAAAAAAGTTAAAACGTAACAGTATTCAATCGATTGAAAAAGTTTGCTTTACTCAGTGCAAAAATAAACCAGTTTGAAAATAGTTATTTTTTTGTTTTTTTCGGAAAAGATGGTAAAGACGGTAGTTTTTTTTTTTTTTAAATACTTTTTGTGGAAAATTTATACTTTTGTAACATACGAGTATTTACGTATACAGAATAATAGGAGTACCGATATGAAATGAGAGTTTTTTGGTGAAAATAAAGCACTAATTTTTACTGGGAAAGTAAAAAACATTTTATTCAAGGGATTGACCATTGCTGGCTACTCATTTATCCCATCTTTCACACAATTTTTGGATTCCACGCCAATAAAATTGGCGTCTTTTGAAGCAACCAATAACTGACACAATTTTCGACTTCCTCTTAGGAATCGAAGTGCTGCTCAGCCAATGCATGCCCATGGATGAAAACAAATAGTAGACGAAAGGAGTCAAGTCTGGTAAATACGGCGGGTGTGACAGCAGCTTTGACTGTCTTTAATCTGGTCTGGTGCATTGTCATGTTGCAAAATTATCTTGCGTGTTTTCCAGGGTTGGCAAAAACCGAGGTTTTTTTAAGCCCATTGGGTTTTTTGATGGTTTTTTTTTTGGGTTCTATAAATGCTTTCAAGTTTCGTTCAATATTTTTTGACAATATTTTTTGTTTGTTTATACAATCACGTTGTTTTAGTATCTATAATTCAAATTTGCACTCATGGTGGGATCAAGGCGTCATTGTGTACTATGAGCTGCTAGATCTGGGTGATCGAAGCAGACTGCAATTACTTCGTTTGAATCATGCATTATAAGAAAAATGGCCGGAATATAAAGACAGACATGATTAAGTTATTCTTTTGCACGATAACACCCGACCTCATGTCGCAAAAGTTCCAAAACAATTATTGGAAACGATCAAATGCTGCTTCCGCCGTATTCTTCGAACATTGTTTCGTCGGCTGTTGCGCCGGATAAGATATACTCACACCTCTTTTTACATGATATTTCGCTATAACGGCCTGTTTGTATTATGGAACACATTCGCTTTAAGCGCAAATTACATCGTTCTACGGTTAAAACACGTGGATTCTTCGTTTTTTAAATAAGAGTGTAAGGGAAGCAAACGCAATTTCATCTCGTTTAAAGACATTTCGGACTATGGCCTACATTTTCACAAACTTTCTAGACCGTATAAAGAGATATGAGTTTATCTTTTAACATGTCACCGAATCATTTCCTTTTCCTTCAAAATTGGAGCGCCTTAACAAAGAGAAGTTTTTCCAAGACGGGATTTTGAAATTGGCTCAGAGGTGGAGAAAAGATATAACCAGTGATTTGATAAATTTTTTATTTCATTTTCTGTTTGAGGTCGAAAACAAAATAAATAAATTTGTAGTCCCAATACGTCAATTACATTTATTTTTGTTGTAAATAAACTACGAAAACCTTTAAATAAAAAAATATACCCGGTTTTTTTTAAATATAATACCCAAGAAAACCCGGGTGGATTAGGCAGTAGGTTGAAAACCATGGCGTCTTGTGACCCATTCTGGTCATTTTTCGATCAAAGCATGTTTCAAACTGATCATCTGTTGTCGGTAGCGATCTGTATTAATGGTTCAGGAGCTCGTGGTGTACCAAACCTTTCTGGTCCCATCAGACTGTGTGCATTGTCTTCCTGCTGAATCGATCTGGTTTTGCAGCCGAAGTTGATGGTTGTCCCGGAATAAGCCTCGACAACATTTGACGCAACTCTGCAGCACTTTTTTCAAATCATCATTTTCTGGTACAAAATTATACATCTTTAACGATGAAAAAATGTGATGTCACTGACATAATGTATACTGAATATATTTGACAGTTGTCATTGCCAACACACACAAAATTAAATATTCTCTATGAAGACATTTGTATCTTGACGCTCACTTCATACCGGTACACCAAACATCAAACAACTGAACTGCAATTTTAAACAACGAAAAGTAAATCTCACCGTATTGCTGACGAAAAAATATTTCCATTCTGTAGTATAATATTATCTGTGATTCAATGCTTTCATTAGATTTATGGCACATATCGCCACACTGTTGAAACCAGAGGTGTTAATTCATGGAGCATACCGATAAGTGAAGTCTATGGAGACAGACAATGCTGTAACTAGAAAAACAGCAGCAAAATGATTTGCTTGTTGTAAAATGTAGTCGATGAAATCACCGAAAAAATTAAAAAAGACCAACACATGAACCACGCAGATACTACTAAAGAATTAGGTATTTGTTGTCAAACAGTTATCAATCATTTGAAGAAAGCTGAATACACAAAGAAGCTCCATGTTTGGGTGTCCCATGAATTAACAGTGAAAAATTTAATGAACCCAATTTCCATTTGCATTTGTTCACAGCTAAAGCGGAACGAAATCGAAACCTATCTGAAGCGGTTGGAATGCGGGCGATGAAAAGTGGATCATGTACGGCAATAACGTGCGAAAAAGAACATGAACGAAGAACGATTGATTCTGATCTCAACTGATAACAATTAACGAAATTGACGCAAAAAAAAGTTTTTAAAAGGCCAGAATTAATCAATAGAAAATATGTTGAATTCCTTAAAGACAACACCAGTTCGTACACATCTTCGAAAGTCCAACAGAAACTGAGAGAGTTTGGCTGGAAATTTTTGAAGCATCTACCATATACCGGACCTTGCACATTAAGACTATCATTAGTTTCGATCATTGCAGAGCTCTATTAATGGTGTAAATTTATGTAACGTAAAAGTCTGAAATACGCAATTCGATCTGTTTATCGCTCAGCAAACCCAGAAGTGCTACACTGATGGCTTTATCGCAAAAATGGCAAATTTAAGAAAAAAAAAATTTTTTTTTTTTTGGTTAAAATTTTTAAGCGAATTTTTTCGAACAGCCATTACCATTCGTGCTATACACGATAATGTGCACATGATAACTAAGCTTGTTTTGTTAACAAAGAAATCGGATTTTCCTTTGGTATCAACAAAAATTGTTTAAAGTACTTTTTTGATAACAAGAGTAACAAATTTTTTTGAACAAAAAATATTTTTTCATGAGTTGCTTTACTAAAATTCTAGATAACAATGTCAATTTCCAACGGGTTTTCAAAAGCAAAGTAGCATTTTATTCCTAACGGAACATAGGTAACATACGATTTGATAGCACTATGCAATGGAAATACATTTTCTGACCTTGGATAACCACATATATTTTATTGGGCGACCAACTTCAAAAATCATCAGCATTTCAGATTCTATGGATAAGTTTTTTTATAATTTTTTTTTCCAAATTTTGAGATTTTTGAAGAGGCTGCTTCATGCATCTTATGATTACTTTGAAATGACGTATTTGATTTTCTTAAGCCATATGTTAGCAAATTCCAAATAATACCAGCTTTAAGTCATTCTTATATCATTTGTTAGTATAACTAATATTTTTGGAGTTACTGAGAAACAAGTTATAAAAAAAAAAAATGTTTAATTATGAAATTTTTAATTTATCAAAATTCACAAGAACTAGAAAGCAGCAAATATTTACCCGTTTCACTATTTATTCATAAAGCTGCTGCATATTATAGAAATAAAATATATGCATAAGATAAATTTATATCTTAAAATTATCCTTAGTAATAAACTAGCTGAAACCCGTTGGGTATCGCTACCGCATCTTAATTATTATCTTAAATCTTATTATAGTTCAATTTTTTAACTCTTTTCTACCTTTTGTCCACTTCCGGTCCAAATGCAAACATTTGAGGTAGCCTATAGTTCCTTCTCGAAAGACACTGTAGAATAGAATACGCATTAAGAGATTGTTCGCTATTAGTGAAGAATTTTCGAAGCAAAAGTTTTTGTTTTTGCCGAACAAAACTTCTTAAAATAACATTGAATATTGTTATTCATTTCATAAGACCTTTGGTTCCTTTTCAAATCTTATGCTTTTGCTTTTGGTCGTCACTTAAACAGCGTCGAATGAACATGGAGCGCGAACATCTAATTTAGAAACTTATACTATTACCGTTTCCAGGATATACAAAATCAATATTTTCTTTTTATGGAAGGTACCACGCCTACTTGTCCTATTCCACTCACTTTTTAACTGATGATTTGTACTGACCATGGATTTTTGTGTGGGAGGTACCATGCCCATACAAACTCCCAATTAGTTTACTCATGTACTGACTATGAATTAAATCACAGCAAATTTTGAGACTTAAGCTGTAATCTTTCTATATATATATTAAAATCAATACCTTGCTTGTGTGGGAGGTATCACGCCCACTTGTCCAACTCCGTCAACATTTTGGCTGCTGATTTGTATTGACTGTGATTCTTTTTGGACCAAATTTACAGACTTTTTTTGTTTAAATAATGACGATATAGAAAAATAAATATTTCCTTGGTATTGTCGCCTAGTTGGCATTTTTGAAATTTATATGGCAAAAATTTCAGGAAAATCGGTTAAGCTGTCTACAGACTTGAAACAAACCAACAAACACTCATAAATTTTTATAAATAAGATTTAAATTTTATTTTCAAAAATAATTGTTGATATTGATTTAAGCGAAAAAGATTTTTTTCAAAAGAATTAAATATTCCGAACTTACATTGAAGAGACAAATAAACACTATTTTTGTCTGAGAGTGTAGAACAAACAAGTAACGAATGAACAACTCTCTTTTATAGACAGCAGCTAACAGCACTAATGAATTAAAGACAAAACAGAAAATAACAAATGTTGTAAACAGAGTCATAAAAATTAAATAATCTTTACTTTTCTTCTCTGTCTCTCACACTATCTTTCTCTCTTATTGTCGTCCTTCTATTTGGCAAAATCTTAATTTGTAACTCGTTAAAAAAGAAACAAGAAAATGCACAAAAAATAACAATATTTTTACATTTTATCTCTTCTGCTCTCACTTAGTTATTATGTCGTTTTTTTTTCTCGCATTTTTTTCTGCGGTTGCTATAAAATACAAAAAAGTAAACAACAACAGCGACAATAGCAATAAAGTTAGTAGTGGTAATAATAATAAAGTCATTAAAGGACTAGGGATAAAGAGCATGTTGTTGTTTTTGTTTATTTTATTGCAAAGGATAAAAATGTATGTATGAAAGTATGTACATATTTGTCTCTGCTCAGGGTTTTTTTCTACTCATTCGCTCCCTTTCTTATCCCATCTTTGTTTTGTTTTATTTATATTTTTCGCTTTTAAATAAATTTATGGTTCCATTTTTTTTATGCGAGAAATATACAGTGAGTAAGTTTGTATTCATTCATGCCTCTTTAAAATAATTTATAAGTTGCCAGGACCAACCAACCACCATCATTAAGAAGACTTAAATAAATTACAATTTTGACGCGTAAGTTAATGTGTAAATGAAAGATAAGAAGCCAATCACTAAAACTTACCCCCAGTTAACATTTCTCTTTTATACATCACTTTCAATAACATACGAATGCTTTTCCTCACTCACTCTATCTTTTCCTTTGTATTTTTTTGTATTGTTTTTATTATGTTTTAAAATTTGTAGTTACACACTCCACTACTATAGGTGGAAAGTTCTATAATGCATTTATGCTAATGTTTGTAACATCATATACAGTAGCTCTCTAGTATTAATTAACAAGCACTATCGATTTATATACGTAGTCCGTGCATGTTTGGTTATACTGTAGTGATAGAAGATTGATACGATCGTACTTTTTTTATTATTACAATACTTAACTTCAAAAAAATACCGTAATACTCCCTTAACAAATTCGATACACTCACAAATATTTCCTTTTTTCTAAATTTTTTTTGACATTTCTTTGTTTCAGTATTTTCCGGTTTTTAGTTATTTTTAGTACTAATGGCAACTCGATTACATAAGCGCTATCGAGTACATAAAGATCTGTTTTTGAAATATTCAAAACACTTCGAAATTTTTAGTTATGGTTAAAAAACCAGTTAGTTATGGTATGACCTTCATGCTCTTATAAGCTAATAACTCAGCTTAGTATTAACCGATTTTAAGTTTTTGATATGGAAAGAGGAGCAACGGAAGTATAGCCGAGCGGTTTGTTCGATATTATGGGATATACACATGGATATCTCCGTATTATCCGTAAGCTAATAACTCAGCTTAGTATTAACCGATTTTAAGTTTTTGATATGGAAAGAGGAGCAACGGAAGTATAGCCGAGCGGTTTGTTCGATATTATGGGATATACACATGGATATCTCCGTATTATCCGTAAGCTAATAACTCAGCTTAGTATTAACTGATTTTAAGTTTTTGATATGGAAAGAGGAGCAACGGAAGTATAGCCGAGCGGTTTGTTCGATATCATGGGATATACACATGGATATCTCCGTATTATCCGTAAGCTAATAACTCAGCTTAGTATTAACCGATTTTAAGTTTTTGATATGGAAAGAGGAGCAACGGAAATATAGCCGAGCGGTTTGACCGATACTATAGGATATACACAGAGATATCTCTGTATTTACATAAGATTCTTGGAGACTATGCATAAGCATGGCGAGAATTTTTAGTGAATGCCGGGTGTAACTAAATGACAGAGCGGGACATTTGACAATTACCCTTACATAGGTTCATGGACATGAGGATATTAACGGTAATTGCAAGGCGGATAAAATTCAGCAGCCAGGTACCACTTTGTATTCGAACGGATCGGTTGGGATTATCGGTGCTTATCTTTGGCAGAATAGGTGATTGGTGTCACGTAAATTGAGTAAAATGGCGATCAAACGATTGAGAAATTAAGCATATGCTATGAGACCAGAAGGATCTGACCACATTTGGGTAACCAAAGAACGGGGCAGATGTTAGGGCTGTTACCTTGATCAAAAAGCTCCCGGAATTTATTCAGAAAATTAAAAATACAAGTTTATTCATCTAAATCTATATTGTACCCTTCAAGAAATCCTCACCGACTGCAACATACTTATGTCGGCACTTGATCCAATCCTCGAAGCATTTGTTATATTCGGTTTTCGGCATTACCACCAGTGCTTCCTGCAAATTTTCCACTATTTCCTCTCGACTGCTGAAACGCGATTGAACAGAAAGATGTCACAAGGAGCCAAATCAGGTGAATTCGGTGGCTGTTGGATGGTGTTTGGTGTATTTTTCGTTAAAAAATTTCGAATAATGATGGCACTGTGCGACGGTGCGTTATCATGGTGCAAGATCCATGAGCTATCTGCCCACAATTCTGAACTCTTTCGGCGATTTACTTCACGCAAACATCTCATAACGCCTAAATAATACTCTTCGTTTACTGTCTAGCCTTTTGGCAAAAATTAATGATGCCCTACACCCTTGTAATCCATGAAAACCGGGAGCATTGCCTTCTTTTTTGACTGAAAACGACGTGGATTTTTGGTCTAGGCTCATTTGGTGATTCACTTGCCTGAAGTCTGGCTTGCGTGTCGTACTTATCCACTAATAATCTTTTTGATGAATGTGGGATCGGATCGATGTAGATGTAGTCTTGGCACGTAGCTTTTGCAAATGTCAAGCTATGACGCTAAAATTTAGCGGGAATATAAACAAAAAAAGCTTAAGTCGGAACAATGGGACCGCCACACAGTCGTTATTCCGGAAACTTTTTGATATAGGTACTATGTGTGTAACCAGAATTCGATGATTTGAGACTTTCTGTACTTGTTCGAATGAGTTTAGAGAGTAGGAATAACCTTTAAACGAGCGATCTAGACAATATCCTTGCGACAGAATAGCTAACTGTTGCCAAACAGGAAGCTACCAGGACTATGGTACGGTATGAGCACTTGGTAAAAATACGGCACCTACCGTTTGGATAGAAGTGAGCCGATGGTGGCTTCCAGGTTAACCAAACCAAACCTTTGTTTAGCTAAGAAAAAAATGTTTTTTTGGAAAGTTGGAAGTTGACATAGTTATTAAGTTTCTTAGTTAAGCAACTTATTGGAAAATATTTTTGCTTAATAAAATTTGTTACGTTTGTTGTCACAAAAGTACTCCCAAAAATTTGTTTTTAATGAAAATTCCATTTCCCATCACTGTAATACTCTACACTGTACAGTAAATAGTAAAGTATACTCTACAGCTTACAGTAGTGAAGTGTAGCTGTCAAATGATTTTGTGCACCACTCTTGTTTAAGCACACAAGTCTTCAACATAATAATTCTTCTTCCGAGGTAATTCTATATCTCAGTTACAAGGGTTGCAAAGTTATAAATTCCCCAGTTAGGGAAGCTCACATCCAAGTTATGTATCAACGTAGCAAAGGAACACCTGAATTATAATTTAGAGCCACAACAGCCTAGCATTTTACTCACTCTTTACCTAAGGACGAGCTAAATCTCTTTTACAGCATTATTGAGAAGACTCTTGTTCGAGCCAGCACTTTCTCCTTGACACTAAGACTTAAACCTCAGTCACCACGTGTACATAGGTCATATCCAATCACAAGTAAAATATTTTTACGGATTTACATTTTTAAAACGTGTATTTATGAGTTCGTAGATTGTAGTCAAAACAAAATAAATTTTCGTTTAGGTTTTAATTAAAAATTCCTTTCTTCAACACAGTTTTGTGCACCACTGCTTGTAACCTTTTTACAAACAATAACAATTTTCTATTCTGTTGCTCGCATCGATGTGCTTTTTATATGGCTGAGTAAACAACACATCGAAAGCTCTCGAAACTCTCGATATTTCAGGTAGATTCCATTTCATTCTTTTAAGTTCTTTTGTGGCCATGCGTATGTGAACATCTACCTCTTTCAGCTCTTAGTATTTGTTGTTGCTTGTTTATTGTCTGTTACTTGTTTTCTTTGCTGTAATTTTTTGTTGTTGCTGTGTTATTTTTATTTACTTTATCTCTGCTAATAATGTTTGCTGTTGTCGATTTGGTTATTTGTAAACAGCACGTATAGTTGTTCTTGCAGCTATTGTTGATTTATTTTAGCGATGTAATAAGCGCAGGGGTGCCCAACCTGATTTTTGTAACAATATGTATATATACTTCTTAAGGTTTGGTGATTGTTAGTTAAAAATTGCCGGTAATTATTAATCGTATCAGGCAACACTATAACTTGATTGAAAGGTGATAGTTAAAGCTTCACTTTCTTAGAAGACATTACTAAAATCGCTCTGTGAAAAAAGAGTGCAAATTCGAATTATTACCGCCAATCTTGCTTTTCCATTGTGAAAAATGCATCGCAGGGTGCTGAAATAGTTTTTAAGTATACGAAGGTAAAATAACGAATTGGTTTGCTCGTTTTCGATCCGATAGTTTTAATGTCAAACATTCGTCTTGCACTGGTCGACTAATCTTTAAAAGTGTTAATTAAATCATAGAAAAAGCCGCAAATAAACGTCGTGTAAATTGCTAGGAACTAAGTATGTATCACCAAACAGTTATCAGATTTTTGATACGCAAAAATAAATTAACAGCGAAATATTGAATGGACTTCTAAAGCGAATGATTACGGTCGATGAAAAGTGGATTACATACGGCAGTAATCATGGAAAAACGTGCCATCACGCGTGCTGACAAGCCGCGCTGCTTTATAATACTTATGTTTGTCGTTGTTTTTTTAGATGTTGTAATAAAAACAAGAAAATGAAAACCTCATTAGCTTATGATGATGTTGTCTGTTGTAATAACGTTCCCTTTATAAAAACAACGAAAAACTATCACAAAAAACACAGCTTTAACAACAATAAAATAACAGTAGTAACAACAACAGCAGTAACATGCTAGTAAAACAACAAACAAAACAAAATCTCTTAATGTTTATAATGAGAAAATAAATGGTGGGACAACAAAAAAAAAAAAAAAATAGAAAAATGGGAATTGCCTGGGAAAAAACAAATAGTCAGACATCATTCATAGAAAGAAAGAAAAACAAGAGAAGAAGGACTCTTGATTTTCAGTGGCTCTTTATTTTGCTCTCATCCCTTACCACTTTTATCCGGCGATTAGACGATCCAGCGCGGCTTGATGGCAAGCCAAGCAGCTCGTGTTTGTCAAATTCGTATACACGTGCTGGTTGGCTTGCCATCAAGCCGTGCTGACAAGCCGCGCTGGATCGTGTAATCGCCGCATTACTCACTGCCTCTGTCTCTCTCTGTTACACTTTTGCTATATTTAAATAAAGTAATGTTTGTTTATGTTATTTTTCTCTCTTCACATAGCCTCTGCTATTATTCCTTTGGTTCAAAAGCTTAATTATGTAAAAAAAGGTCGAAGGTCAAATCTGTTTATATTTTGTGAGTATTTTTTTAAATACAAGCACACCAGTGACCAAGAGAAAGAGAGAATGTATATGGAAGGGGTATGAAATATGTAAAACTGAAGTAAGTTAAGGACCATCAGTTTATTATATAATTACAAACGAGTATTAATAAAATTAACAACATGACTTTTTAATGTTTTCTAAGAGTGAAAGAGGGAAATAAGGAAGAAGAAGAAGCAAAAAATGTACGCCAAAGGTCACTTGCAAAGCAAATACCAAAGGAAAATGGTGAGAGCGCGGAAAAGAAAATAATTTAGAAAAATTAAAGGAAAAAATTAAATTCTTTGCAAAAGTAGGTTAAATTTGGTATGTATTTAAAATTATGTATGTATGTAAATAATATTGCAACACAAGTTCAATAACAAAATACAGGGCTTGTTTAAGTAACAGCTTTACCTTGCTACCCTAGTTTCTTGCCAAAAATATATATTGTTACGAAAATAAACAATACCTAATAAGAAGAGATACACCACATCAGCGCCATTAAGACTGTATTGTGGGATTTTGGTCTATTGGGTTGTATCAAGGTTGTTAATGTATCACCCTGGCAATGTATTTGACAGCATTACCAATTCGACCATCATTGTGTATTATATTTGAAATTAACGAAAATAATTCGAATGTTCTAAGAAAAACAAGAACACTCGGAAGTAATTTATTAAATTGTACATAAAGAGCGGTTCCTTATGTATTTGTTAGTTCAGTTATTGTTTTGCAGTCATAAAGTAAAGTTGTGTTTAGGCGTAAATAAAAGCTTTGTATAAACGAATATTAAGTGCAAGATAAATAAGTTGGAGATTGTATAGTTATAATTGTATACTGTAAAAGTGAGGAAATAAAAATTGCAAAGAACAACAAAGTGGTATTTATTTTATTTTACGCAAATTAAAAGACCTCGAACGTTTTAATTTTTTTTTTTTTTTTTTTTTTTTTTTTTTTGATTGTAAGATTAATAACGTAGAAAACAAAAAATTTTCAAAAAAATTTGCATCAAATTTGGAATAAAAAAAACCCAAATTTATACAGGTTCAACAAATGACTTTTAACGACCCTTTAATTTAATCATATCATCATCATTAAAAGAGTTTTGTAGATACCGAAAAAAATGATAATCATGCGGCGCAAGCTATACGTTGGGTATAAAAAGTTTCAAGCCTAGTGCTGTCTATTTTAAACGGATCATCAAAGATGTGTGTGGTCTGATATTGTCATGCCTATTATGGTCACTTTGTTATGAGTCGGTTGATTTTGTTACCTTTAAATAACGTTTCGCCGATGGTTGTTCCAGTAAACTCCCAAGCATTGAGTTTCTTCGAATTGCTAATGATCAAATGATCAAAACCATTATGATGGACGGTTATTGCCTTCGCTACCTTCCGACAGCTCGTGTTCCGTCTTTATCAGTTACAAAATTCTAGTTTTGTTTTTAAGCACAGTATTCTGTACTGTACTCCAATTGGAAAGGATTTTATTGTGTTCATTTTACAGTTTTTAGTGCAGTAAATACGTTAACAGAAAAATTTTAGATGCTGTATTGAAAGATCTCAGACCGGATCAGTATTTCGTTGACCATATCAAGACTTTCCTAATAATAATAAAGCAGTCAGCATAATGGCAATCTCTTTTATTATGAAACTTAAAGCCATTTTCATTGCAAGGATGTTCCATAGGAGATAATTATGTTTACTGAAGCTCTTACAGTGATGCTAGAATTATGTAAGTTATGCACGATAAAGTGCTGAGCAACAGCTTTAACGTTTCAACTGGCATTCTATCGTCTTTTTAATTCTGATATTATGGTACGTAACACTAAGTAAGCTGAAGTATTAAATTAGGCCTCAATCAACAACTCAAGAGTCTCGACTATGCAGACAATATATGCCGTTTATCGTATAATCACCGCCTTATGTTATCTTAATTTTAATAACTCGAAATCCAGGCCACAAGGCTGGCCTTAGAATTAATGCATGAAAGTGCAAGGTGATGAGCTGCAACACACTGAAAAGTGTCATTGAACTGGAAGAGGTGAAATCGTATTTCCAGTGCGATAGCTTACCAAATTATTAGTATTTCGCGATCCTATTCCTTATGGAAACGTACTGAGATAGCATATTTAAGCGTCAAATCGGTCATACAAAACCACACAACATGAACACCATTCGTTAACCGCTACCTACTAAGTACTGTTGGGATATTTTGGCCAAGTATCATATCCAACTTTGGCTTTAAATCGATCAACAACCAATTCTTATTAAGATCTTTAACTGCAAATTGTATTTGATTGGTCACAAGCTGCGCATACCTCAGGATGACACTACCAGACCGGCAATTGATTGGACTCCCCTGGACAACACACTAAAAACTGGCCGTCCGTAGCACACTGGGCGATATTAAATTGATGACTGAGTCAACCGAAATGATATAAGCAAGAGTGAAATAAAACCGAATCGAATAAGAAAAATTCGTTGTGGGCCTTTATTCTTTATAAGAACCGCAGGATATAATATACAGTGATGTGAAAAATAAAAAGGACACATATTTAATATTTACGTTGAGATTTGATAAAAAAGTACATTAAATGAGAAAATTGTTGATCAAAAATTGTACTTATTTTTAGGTTATAAATTACAAAAAAAAGTTGCAATTCCATTTTATTATATTAAACTCAAAATACAAATTCATCCTGTGGTATATTTTCGAAAAAGTCATAAAAAAATATAATATAATATAATAGATAATAGATTCGCACTCATTTCTATTTTAAGGTTGTTCAAGATTGATTAATATTTTGTCTAGGCTCCATGTATGTTTAAAACTGCCGAACATCGTCTGGGCATAGAGCCAACAAGGTTTGGCCAACAGAATCCGATATATTATAGCACGAAGCCTGAATTAATTACCAAAACTCATGCTGATTTGTGGGACAATTTCCTTTAGTCGCTGTTTTAACTACATTTCACAAATTCTCTATCGCATTTAAATCTTGAGACTGGCGAGTTCTGACTGGTGGGACACACCCATCGAAGCGGCATTTTCTATTCGGGCTAAAGCAGCATACAAGTTTGAAAGATTTTAACATAACCCGTTACTTTCATGAGTTTCTGTAG
Organism: Wohlfahrtia magnifica; assembly: GCA_023159175.1. Classification (NCBI taxonomy): domain Eukaryota; kingdom Metazoa; phylum Arthropoda; class Insecta; order Diptera; family Sarcophagidae; genus Wohlfahrtia; species Wohlfahrtia magnifica. The sequence continues at coordinate 2,604,189 of JAKWBJ010000485.1, read as the reverse complement.
ATGATATAGTGTGGGCCAACACCAAAAAATTACCTGTAATTAACAACATTACCACCACTATACTTTTCAGTCTTAAAAGTGTATTTCGGATTGTAAGCAGTATTATTTGGTCTCCTTATAGTATAAATGCATCGATATTAATAATTTTTTGCCTTCACCAAAAATATATTCTGAAAGTAAAAAATGTATTTCTTTAAAACAATGGAGTGGGTGTTGCCCGATATATGAGTATCAACAGCATCTGGTGACAAAAAACTACGGATACTTTTTTTCTTCTAATGGTACTAAAAGATGGTCCAACCAAAAAGCACGATGTTAATTCAGAGTTACACCTTAACGTCGAGTTTTAGCCCATCCTATTTGATATTTCTTGGTTTCAGTATTTGACAAAATCAACCATGGAGAGGTACACAACTGAGCAGCGTGTTAAAATTTTTGAAGCCTTTTACGAAAATGTGCCTTCTATACCTTTTATTAAAATGCATTCGTGTCGTCAACTTCGTCTCGTCGTCGTGCCAAACAATTGAAAATCGAATATCACTGATACGGTTTTTAGATAAAGATTTTAACGTACACGCTAACAAGGTACATTTCAAGCGTCGTCAATACGCAGAATTGTTAGTTGAACAGACAGAATGAATGAATGAGTGACTTTACAAAGAAAATCATCTTCAGCGACGAGCCACACTTTTGCCTCAGTGGATTCGTTAATAAGCAGAGTTGTCGCATTTGGGCAAATGAGAATCCACGAGTGATTGTTAAAAGCCAATACAATAACAAAAAGCGACACTTTGGTGCGGCTTATGGATTGGCGACGTCATTGGGCAGTATTTGTTTGAAAATGAGGTCGACCCAGCAGTTACCGTGAATGGTGTTCGATATTGCGAGATGATAACGGCCTTCCTGTGCTAGAAAGTTAGGATATGCACTTAAACGATAAGTGTTTCCAACAGGATGGTGCAACTTGCCACACAGCCAACGAAGCAATGGCTCTTTTGTGCTAGAAATTCAATGATTTATGTCGTGGCGATGTTAAATGGCCGCCACGATCATATGATTTGGCACTGGTGAACTTCTTTCCTTGGGGATATTTAAAAGAAAAAATGTACGTCAATAAGCCGAGAACAATTCAAGAGCTAAAAGATGAGATAATTTGGCACATTTGTCATTGAGAATATAGACCGACGGATAGAGGTATACCACCGAAGCCGTGGCGAGAATTTGACCGATAATTTTTTTCACACATAATTGTCATAGATATTTTTATCACAATAAAAAATAATAAGAAATCTTTTTATTTGATTTACAATTAACATTGTGCGTTTTGGATGGATCACCCTTTATATTCGGATTCAATTAAAGATATTGATTTAAAAAAATGGGAAACTCTTTCCGAATTCATTGGATATTGGTTAGGTAAATCAGTGATGGGAAATTTTAACTTAAAAAAACCGTCCTACTCCTGAAGCAAATCCGATACACTCACATATACACATATGTGAAACTTTGTATAGGTTATTTCTGACCATTGTGCTATTAGAGACATGCTCTAAGTATGGGAATCCGATATAATAATGATCTTTGCAGAAGTTGCAATGATGAGGCAGATCTTCTTTGCCACTGTTCACAATTCAACGATTTGAGGTTTTCTGGCCTTATTCGGAATAGATTTCAACTATGAAAACAACCTTCCATCTTACGATCTGTACAAAATCCTTACCTTCATTAGGGAAACTGAATGGCTGAACCGACGGCAATTGACAGATAACCTTTATTTAACCTATGTTTAGTTAAGAATACAATACTTCTTTGCTTTTGAAGATCCGTTATTAAATAAAACAACTCAAGAAAAAGTCCTTTCGTTTTAAACAATTTGTTACTTTTGTTATCAAAAAAGTACTCCCAAAATGAAATGATAAAAATACAAAAGCAAAAGTAAAAAGAAAAACTATTAAAAAATTACGAGCATACAAATATGATGCGTATGGTTTGATGGAATAAATACGGATACACTTAAAGGGGCATCAGTAAAGATAACGACGTGGTGTATAGGAACGTCTACGACTGCCCTCAAAATAATGGCGGTTACTACTGCGATGGCTATAAACAATAAAATATATAATAAAATTTTATTTCCCATAACTGATGTGAATACAGTGAAAACCCTACTTACGGACACCACCCACAGCGAACACCTCTATTAAGCGGGCAACTTCTTGAGTTCCTTCGTTTTCCATGTGCAAATTACAGTCTGCTAGACGGACACTCCCACGGCCGGACAGGAACACCTTTTTTTCGTAAACCACCTTCCGTAGATGGACAAAAATGTCAACAAAACACAAAAATATGCCAGGAGAAAAGTACAAGAAACACATGAATGTTTACAGAAATAATTACACAGCAACACTAAAGCCTGTATGGCACTTATATGGCCTCCCCCCTTATACTGACGGTTAATGTTAAATATTAACTGAACCAATTGAGATGTGTCCTTAAAATTTCTATGTAATAGTAGACTCTTATCAATTTTCTTTAAAAGAAAACAACAATGACTGCTGCATCATTCAAAATAGTGTTTTAATTAATAATTTTATAAAAACTATACTGAAAACGTATTGAAAAAATTAGTCATCAGGATAGCGCCATCTGCTATAATTTCGATATAACATAGAATTTTAAGGAACAATATAACTTTTATTCATTAAGTTTACATCTTAAGCAGTATTAAGAATAATTAGTAATGCGTGGGACGACCTTTGCTTGAAACAACAACGAAAATTCGATTGGATTGTAAAATTTTTCAATATAATACAACGAAATGGTGGACCAAGTGTGTAAGATTCCTTCTATTAATTTACTTTTTGTGTTGTAGTTCCTGCCGGACTCATACACTTTCCTAAACACCCATCTCCATACGTTTATGATTACATTCAAGTAAGGTGGCCATTCAATCGGAACGGACTGTGTGCATTGGAACATTATAGATTTCCAAATATGTTTTGAAAGTAGCAAAAAGTCGTTTTGAAGACGCTATTGGAGTTCTCCGCATTTATACCCGATTTTAAAACTGCAACTCGTAGGTGACATAGTAGGATATTGCTTTCAACACTATCACAGCACCCCCATCTTCTATTGCGTTGTGGGAATCATTATGTATGATCTCTTCCACAAAGAATTAAAACGCAATAGAAGATGGGCTGCTGATTTTATATTACGTATTATCAGAAGGAAGTTCGTCCAATTTTCAGTATCAGAGCTTTTAAAGAATATAAATATGTTGGACGCAATATAAAAAAGTTGAACCTACGACAATAGCTAAATGTTTTTGAAAAGCCGGATTTATGCACCAAAATCATATTTCCAACGAATTTGATCCAGAAGATGAGGTGCCATTAGCAACTCTATTGAATTTTCAAAGAATTTCAGAAACTAACGAAACTAGTTTTGAAACATTTTTAAACATCGATGACTTTGCAGTGTACGCATGATAGCATTGAAATAAATATCAAAGTGGTTCAGAAGATGATGTCGTAAAGCAAGAAATCAATCAAGGTTTTAATTCAATTTCAAATAAAAAACAAAAAACATAAAACAAATTTAATACTGCCTTAAAACTTATTTCTTAATATCTAAATTTCATACTTAGTTAAGTTTTTGTTACCTGAAGAATATTTTTCTAAATCTTAGTTACGTCTTTTCTAAGCTAAGTTAACGATATGTGGATGTGTATGTATAAGTCTTAACTTAAATGAATTTTGGAAACAAATAAACATATGTATGTGTATATAAAAGATGTCATGCGTTCGACTTTGTTTCACTTACATATTAATACTGTTACGAAAATTAGGTTGGGCATCACAGCCTTTATTACATCGCTAAAATAAATAAACAAAAACTGCAAGAACAACTCTATACGTGCTGTTTACAAATAACCAAATCGACAACAGCAAACATTATTAGCAGAGATAAAATAAATAAAAATAACACGGCAACAACAACAACAAACTAACAGCAAAGAAAACAAGTAACAGACAATAAACAAGCAACAACAAACAATAAGAGCTGAAAGTGGTAGATGCTTACATACGCATGACTACAAAAGAACTAAAAAGAAATTTAAAGAAAGAAATGGAATCTACCTGAAATATCGAGAGGTTCGAACAGCAATTAGTTTATGTGTCGTAAACTCAGCGCGTGCAGTTTTTAAGTAAAGTTAACTCAGCGAATGTATTATTGGTGTGAAGAGAGTTTATAAGGAGTAAGCTCGTGAAGCTAGTAGTGAAGTAAAAATCAGTTTAGTTGGAGCTGACTCAGTAAAGAGAGTTAAGTGTGGATATACTCTGGTTAAAAGGTTGTGATCGAACCTAAATTATCACAACGATCGGGTTGGAAGATCTTTAGGAAGAAAGATCTGTCGAGTAATTGTTACAAAGTTGTTGTTACAAAGTTGTAAACAGACAGAGTAAATAAGAATACAGATTGTTATTGCCTGTTAAAAGATTACAAGCAGTGGTGTACATAACTGTATTGAATAAAGGATTTTTAATTAAAACCAAACACAAAATTTATATTATTTTAACTACAATCTACGAACAATACATAATAGAATGTTTAGTAGCAGTGAATACCGACCATTTTTAATTAACTATCCCGTAGACGGACACCTCTTGATAACAGATACATCTGCTGTGACGGTCGGTGTCCGCCCACGGGAGCTTTCACTGTACCATATTGGGGATCACAGACCATAACGTATAACAAACAACATTATCCCTCCAAAATAAATTTTGCTCCGAATTTATTAAATTTTAAATAAAATTTTTATATTATGAAATTGTTGCCACTTAAAGATTAAAGCGATTTTCTGTCATAAATATTTGATTGATTATTTTTGGAAAATAAAATATTGATTGAATACTTTAGATATTGTTAAAAATTCGTAAAAATTTTACAGCATACATAGAAATAAAAACAAATGTTTTGGTTCATGCATATTTTTTTTTTTTATATTTCATAAAACATTCTTCAGATAAGAAACATTTGTCATATTTCGCTTTCTTTTTTTTTGTTCCTCTTTGCATCATCGTCGTCTATAATAATAAATGACCTTTGAAAACCAACACTTAAGGGTATATTATACAAGCATTGAATGAAAAATTAAACAGCCAACAAATATAAGTATTATACGGCAAAGAATGAATAAGAATGCCAATCTGAAAAATTATCTTGCGGCCTCAGGCAATTTATAACAATGCGAATACAAACATGAATCTATAATGGGAAAGTAATTTCTTTCCTGTATTAAGGTTACATCGTAAAAAAAGAAATACAATTATTTTGATATAATTATACAACTGACGGGAGCTGAGACTGTGTTTATACAACACTATAAGCCATAAATGGGGTGGGCTATCTATCGGTTTAAATTTGAACCGGCGGTTATTTCGAATCTGGCAATACTTATGTCATTCTATTCTATCACAAAATTCCGTTAAAGTTAAGTGAAGTTTTTTATTTTTCCTAAAAATACAAACATTCATTCAACTACTGGCGAAAAAAAGTCTTGCTCATATTTGCTGCTTTTAAAAATAAATTGATTTATTTTTATAGATAGATGAAGTACATATGTATTAAAACTACTTGTTGTTAATCATAACAGAGTATTTTCATGAACCGCGTTAGCATTTGGGGCCTTTTCTAAATAACTATAGTATTATTTTAAGTCATTAAAACTCAGCCTTTCATAGATGGATTCGATTCTTCAAATGGCTGCTTTATTTATCGTATAAACTTCCTATATTGAAGTGGCACGTTAGTTCTAAAGATGAAAAGAAAATTGTTTCAATTAACAAAGTCCGCATTCAAACTGAATTTAGTCGTCAAATGGGTTTGGTTTTTGATCAACCAAAACCCGGATTTGGAAATTCTAATGACGGCAACACCGAAATGCAGACATTTCGGCACAAGTAACAAACCTTGACGTCAGTTTAATAAAGAGAAAGCATGTAATAATGCTAACAGTTTCAAGTATTTCAATATTTTGTGAAAATGTATCCTTGGTATAATATGCCTCCAAATGTTCACAAATATTCAATTCATGGACCAGAAATAATAAATCATGCCTTATTCCCGATAGGGCAGTTGTCAGAAGAGGCCCAAAAAGCTAGAAATAGAGACTTACAAAATTTTAGAGCGAATTTTTCGCGAAAATGTGCAAGAGCAATATCTGATGAGGATATATTTTTAAGACTTCTAGTGACTTCCGGTCCTATTACTTCCAATATGAGAAAATTAAAAGAATAAAAGGAATAATTTTCCACAAGAAGCGCTGAGCTTAATAATATTTGAACAAAACCGAGAAAATATTCAATATAGTGATGATGATGGCAATGATAACGATGATGTTGCTAATGATGTTGATGGCTTTTTCATAAACTATAATTAGTTTTATTATGAGAAAAATAAAGGTATTGAGAAAATAAGAATAAAAAAGAGAAGATATCTAAAAATTTCCACTAAAGTATGTATAAAAATTATTTATTTATACATTTCTAACTAAAACAGATCAAAATCCGTTGAATTTAGTTCTCGAGAAAAACTCCACGAATGATTCCCACTTAAAGCATCAAATACCACACTGTGCGCCGTTAAAAACAAGTGTTATGCCAACAAACCAAAGACAATTAGACGTTTGAAGGTCAACATTCGTGATGATAATGCCGAGATACGACCCCATATACTCGAAAAAGGTCTCGACAATAAGCCCGATCGAATGGGGTACTGTGAGGCCAGCCGCGGCACCCATATGAATGAAATGATATTTCATTTCTAACCGGAACAATTGTACTTCGCAACAAACAAATTAATTTGGCAAAATTTCAAACCGTTTTTGTTTTATAGCATTTTTAAATTTAAACTTTTAATTTGTCCACCCTATAGTTACTCATGAATTCATAAATTTATCTGTAAATTTTTCATAATATTTTGTTCACTATTTTCAACATCATACTCTTACCATACTTACACAAATATATTCACTTTAAGAAATTCATTTATGATAAAGGAAACAAAGAGGAAGAAGTCAAAGGACATTGTATTTTTCTTATTCGTTTTTATTCCATTTTTTTTTAGAGTTTTATAAAATATTTACACTTTACATTACATACTTTGGATATTCAACGTTTGCTTAACTGCATTCTGTTTTTTTTTGCTTTTTTTTCTTCCTATATTCTTAGGATTTCGTTCAAGGACTTTCGATATTGTCTCGTGGTTCGGTTGAGGAGAAATTGCGTTGGACTTTTCAATTATACGACATTAATGGTGATGGTTATATAACGAGGGAAGAAATGACTGATATTGTGACTGCCATTTATGAACTGATGGGACGTCTGCCTGACGAATTGCCCGAAGAAGAAAAAATCAAAGGAAAAGTGGAACAAATATTTCAGGTAAGAAAGGCAATTATCATTTCATCTCAATCATCTAAGCATCGCTGCCTGCCTGTCTGTCTTGTTGGCTGTCAATATTATTGGCCATGATAAGTGAACACAATACTGAATATAAAGTCGTATGCTTACAACAGCAAATGTCAGAATATTACAGCAAATTTCATAACATTTTTCTTTTTCTAGTTTTTTTCTTTTTTTTTGGCTTAAAAACACACTGATGGTAATATGTTTCAATATTTTATTCTTTTCTACTTTTCTTTTCAACTTTCTTGACGCTTTTGACAAAGTCTTGATGTCGAACGGAAGTTAATTGAATAAAAGTTATTACTTTTTGACATGTTGGTTAAAAAAAAAAACAACGAAAATAAATATAATAGAATAAGAAGGCCAGAAACGAAATAAGACAACAAGGATGGCAAGTAACGGAAATGCCAAATGATAAGCTATTTTTCTACTTTTAATTACAATAAAAAGTTACATATTTGACAAACAAATTTTATCATTAAATTTAATTTTTTAAAGCTTTGCTTAAAGCAATAACTCAAAAAGTTTTTAGCAAAACTCTATTGCGGTTTCAAATTGAAAATAAAAAATTTATTTTTAAGGAGTTATTTTGATCTTAAGTGATGTCAGAACAAAACCATTTTTTTAAACTTTTGAAAACATATGTTACACTTATACTAAAACAGAAAATCAGTGAATTTATTCTACCGCCACGCACTACATCACATGCTGTAGGTTTATTAAGTTTATGCTACGGTTTGTAAAACAAAGTATGTGTGAAATAAGTAAGATAAGTGAGGAAGCTTATAAGACCTCTCAATGTCATTATTTATTGCTATTCGAAGTCAGAAAGTTCCGCGACATTAACAAGTGACTCAATACGTCTGTAGGATAAGTAAGAAAAAAACAAAGTTTTAACAAAACTTGATTTTATTATTTAACATACATGTATGCCTTCAAGGGATATACAACGAGTATAGCGGTTTTCCAACTTTTCTATACCACTTTTATAGAACGATTTCTCTTTCTCATCAAAATAGGGCTCAGTTTCAGCGATTACTTTATCATTGCACTTAAATTTCTCTCCAGAAAGCATTCTCTTGAGATCTGAAAGCAGGAAAAAGTCGCTTGGGGCTCAATCTGGGGAATACGGTGGGTAGCTGAGCAATTCGAAGCACAATTCGTTCAATTTTGCCATCGTTTTCATCCGTTTGCGACACGATTTGTGAGCTCACGTGGCAACCACTTTGAACAGAGCTTTCGCATACCCAAATATTCATATAAAAGGCTAAAAACGCTACCAACTGATATCTTTACAATGTCAGCTTCCTCGTGCACCTCCAATTTGCGATCATTTATAACCAACGTGTGGATTTTTTTGAAGTTGTATGGAATAACAGCCTCATCTGGGCGTTCACCACGCTCTTCACCATTTGTGCTGGTACGATCACGTTTAAATTCAGCAAACTACTTCTCTACCATTGGTCTCGCCATTGTTGGGCTTCCACTGTATTTTTATTTTCTTTTTTATCAAAAACCAATACTTTATCAAAACTCTAAGTTCACTTTTTTCATTGTTTTTTTTTTTCAATAAGAAAAAATTGCTTCACACAAAATGCTATAACACACGAATCAGTAGTCAGATTGCTGTCAAATTTATACAGGTATCGTTCGAAGCTTAGTAATAAATAAAAATCTTATCGACAAAATTCTATTAACGTCATCTATTTGTCATCCCACTGACTTATTGAGAGACCTGATAACCTCTCATCTTAAAGCTTTGAAGGAGCTTAGGCACAATTTTTGATTTTATTTTCCAAAATATACTATATGTAAAGACACAACAATGCCACCAAAGCGGTGATGCTTCCGTCTGCCACGTGTAGGACATTCGCAAAGAATGTGCTCTGAACTTTCAGGTCCGTTTTCACAAAATCGACAGACGTTGGTCTCAGAGAGACCAATTTGTTCAATGGGTACGGTTGTAATAGTCCCTTCCAAAAAGGCTTCTATCTGATCTACTTAGCGTAAGTAACTGACCTGAGGTTCCTCTCTTAGGGATTAGGAACCGTTTGGCCTGACGCTGACGGGCGCAGTTTTGTCAGTTTGCAGCGAACTGCCTCTCATTACCCTCATGTCCAGTAGCCCTGCCCAGAAGACACCCGCTGCAAATGGCCCTTTGATCCCTGTCTCTGTTCTTAGACTCATCAGTATACAAGTTAAGAAGCTGATAAAGGGTCCGCCAAATATTTTTTTTTTTTTTTTTTTTTTTTTGTTGAAAATGCTATAAAAAAAACCTACTGAATATTTTCTCAAATTTCTTTTTTATTTGAAATTATAATCCTTCTGGTTAATAATGGAAAATAATTTCATTGAAATGGCTGCCTCGGCTCGCCATGCAGTAGCCTACACGATTGCTCAAATTTTTAAGCACATTATCGATTGTGTGCAGCTGTATTTCACCAATGGCTTCACGAATATTGTCCTTTAAAGCGACAATTGTCTCTGGCTTGTTGGCATAACACTTATCTTTGACAGCACCACACAAACAATGGTCCAACGGTGGCAAATCGCAGCTCCGAGGTGGCCAAACGACATCAGCTCTGCGGCTGATAATGCAATCTTCAAAAACATGGCCCGATAACTATCGCCATTGACTATAACGGCCACTCCTTGCTCATTTTGGAAGAAAAATGGCCCAATTTTGCCTCTGGACCAAAATCCGCACTAAACAATGACTCGTCTTGGGTGTATCGGCTTTTCAATGTATGCGTGCAGAGTTTCTGTGCGTCAAATGCGACAATTTTGCTTGTTTATATACCCGCCAAGATCAAAATGAGCTTCATCTGAACACATCGCACACATTCTGCAAAATTACCATGATTTCCAAAGTAATGTTTCCCAGCATTGTTCAAGCGTATACACAACCATATTCGTTCAGCGGAAGGATAAAACTAATTATCTGTCAAATCAGACATAAGCCAAGTGTTACCATTCACGAAATAAGCACTAGTTGAAAAAAAAAAACGTGAGATGGCGGAAACGTTAGATCTGCTCAAACCAATTTTATGCAGATTGGTTTATAGTTTAGCCTAAACGGTTTTTTTTTTTTTCTTCTCTTTGTTAGGTCGGCTAATTTCACTATGCAAAAAAAAAGTTTTTTGTAATTCTGTGTAATGGGTGTCATGTAAACGATATATTATTATTTTTTTTTTTTTTTTATTCATAAATATCACACATACGCTCAGTGGAATTTTCAGCAAATACAGAAAGAAAAATTGTTTTTTTTTTTTTCAAAACTAGTTACTTTCACTTTATTGGGAATAAAATATGTATTTACCAATCGATTTTCATGAACTATGATTTATTTTATTTTTATTATATGCAACTTAGTGAATAAATATTGAAACTGGTAATTATTTGGTACTTTCTATTTTTTGTGAATTTTTATAAATCAAAGATATAGAAATTAAAAAAAAAAATTTTTTTGATTTGTTTCTCAATAACTCCAAAAATATGTTTTATATTAAATAATGGTATTAGAATGACTAAAAGCTGGCGTAATTTGGAATTTTTTAACATATGGCTTAACGAAATCGAATGAGTCATTTCAAATTTATCATAAGATATATGAAGCAGCCTCATCAAAAATCTTACATTTTAGAAAAAAAAAATTGGAAAAAAAACTTATCCATAGAATCTGAAATGCTGATGATTTTTGAAGTAAGACAACCATAGCGCATCAAAAAACATTTAAAAATTTAAATATCAAAGTTATTTTTGCTTGTTGCAAAGTGTTTTTAAACCGCCCCTGTAGTTTAAAATAAGGAAAATGAACTTTAGTTTTAGGTTAAAAATGAAAATAGCATGTACAACATATTTCTTTAAAACAAAAATAAAGACGGCTAATACGATGCAGTAAATCCAAATTTTAGTAAAAAAAAAAATTAAATTTCCTAAAAAAAAAAAGATGATTAAAATTTTTTCCCAAAAATGCCAAAAATTTTACTGTGTTCACTGACATGTAGCAGCTATTAAAGTTCTGAAACTTTTCTCTAAATCTACAATGCTGCTCACGTACTAGAAGCATTTTTAAAAAATTTCGTGTCCGTTGGAATTTTTTTTTTTTTTTTTTTTAATGTAACCAAAAACAAGAAAATAAAAAGCTAAGTGATATTGAAAAATACTTTAAAAACCAAACATTTTCTGTCTTATTTTCATTTTTTCTTTTACTTTTATTTACAGAAAATGGATATAAATCGTGATGGTGTTGTGACATTAGAAGAATTCCTAGAGGCATGTCACAATGATGACGCCATTTCGCGATCAATGTCAGTATTTGATTCTGCATTCTGACCATATCCATTGGAATGTGAAATAAAAAAATCAAAATCTACAACAAAATCACCAATAAAAGCCGTAACCGCGACAGGAAATACAGCAGAAACAGCTACAACAATAGCAACGGTCTCAAAAAAAGCCAAACGCTTGGAGGGGGGTCATAAGACTAAAGGACGTATGGAAGACTTAAAATTGAGTAAACAACAACGAAAACATGAAAAATCGAAAAAGTTATGCGAAAAACATGATGGAAATGACGGTGCTACAGAAAATGAGGAAGTTTTATCAATAACTTCCTTAAATAATGAAGATGATAAGAAAGAAGCAAGAGAGGAGAGCTACGAAAGTGATGTGATAAGTGAAAGTGATTCCTATTGTCGCCACTGTTTAAGGCCACAATCTGAATTGAGACTGCGCTACATGAGACCACGAAAATGTAGTAAACTAAGACAACAGCAAGCTAAACGTGAACGTAGCAGACAACGTTATACTACTTATTATACTGGAACAGGTAGTGGTGCTGGCCTGGGTGCAGCTGGTGGTGGTAGTTATAGTAGTGGTTCCGCCAATCAGCAACAAAAAACACGTTCTAAAAAATCTCGTTCGAAGAGTCGTGCTAAACGTGCCCGAAATAGTAAACATGCGAACGGCAATAATAATAATTGCAGACAGCAACAACAAAAACTGCCATTAATAAGGGACTTGAATGCGGCCAACGAACAAGCCATACGTTTTCGTTGCCCACAAGTGGGACCACAAGTTGGACGTGATCGACAAATGCCACCACTGCTGCATTTTCATCATCCACAACATGTACAAAAGCAACTAACAGCATATCAAGTGCAATATACACACGTTTATGGACACCAACAACACCATCAGCACTCACGTTTTGAGGGCCAACAACAGCAACAGCAGGCAATAAGTCCCATGCAAACAACTACTTTAACTCTTGAAAGTGAATTGAAACATCAGCAAAGCCATCATCATCATAACCATCAACATCACCATCACTACCACCACAACCACCATCACCAGCAACACCAACATTATACTCATCAGCATGTCCAGCAGCAGCAAGAACATCCTAGTGACTGTTTAGCAAATAATCAAAAATCAAATAAAATTAAACAGCAACAGCAGCAACAACATACAACTCCAACTAAAGATTTAACTGCCAGCAATGATAACAACAACACCTTAGCAATACAACAAAACTGTTGCTCCCACTTATGTCATCAGCAATTATGTGCTCAACATCAAAGTCCCCAATGTAGCAGTAGTGATTACAAGCAACAAGCAAATTGTTGTGCCCCAACAATTACTACAACTACTACTGCTGCCAGTGCTACTACTACGGCTATTAGTGTTCCTTGTTGTTACTGTTGTTGCTATTGTACATCATCGTTTGGGGCGTCAACATCAACAGCAGCAGCAGCAGCAGGCTCAATGCAACATCATAATTTGCCACAACTGCCACCAACACATCTTGAAACCGCATCAACAACGACTGTTGCCCCTTTAGTTGCCAATACCACTACCACCATCACATTAGTGGCTACAGCAACTACCACCGCCATAGATGAACATAGAAATTTAAATTTATATAATTCTACAACAACAGCAACAACTACCACTACAGCTACAACAGCATTACAACACAATGAAGACGCAATGGAAGACCCTTCAAATCTGGCTGTAGTAGCTGTTACAACTACACCCGATTCTCCTTCATTAGTTAAAGTGAGCACTTGGTATACTGTTGCTAAGCAAGGGCTTTCTTGCTAATACAACTTTTCTTACTTCCCATTTCCCTTCCCCTCTACCACTCCTCTTCGCATTGTCTCCCTGCTGCCGGCTAGCATATTCAACAAAAGTCCTTCAAAAACAACAAACAAAATTGGTTACAATTTTCCTACATTTAACTATAATAACAAAAACAACAATAACTAATGTATGTACACTTTTTTAAATATAGCTTGTTTATACTACATGTGGCATGCAGCCACAAACATAAAACAAACATACCATACACCGGCACACTAATGTGAACAAGAGTCGTTTGAAAAGTTGGTGGCTTGTTATTGACGATGTTTGCTTTTTAATTGATGTCTGCAACAAAAGAATATTTTAAGCAGCAATACATATATATATACATACATATGTATAGTACATACGTGTATTTATGTAAGTGTATGTGTGTTTCCCTTATTTTGAATTGGGTATTCGTGTATCCTGTGCTTGAATTTCTGTTAAAGGTGCAAGCAACAGTCGTTTCGTTGGCATATGTATGAGAGTGTAAGAGTTGCTGATTTTCCTTTGACTCGCGAAATTTTTATTTTTCGATTAGTTTGACTCAATTGATGGAGTAAAAAATTAAAAACGAAAAAACTTTTCATTGAACTTTTTTACTATTTCCTGGCAACGTGCTGCATATTTAAGTTTTAATTATTCAATTAAATTTGTATGCAGGTTGTAAGACCGGATGTTGGTAAATGAATTAATTTTTTTAAGGTTAAAAAATCAAAGAGTTGCAAATAAAAATGTTATTTTAATTGAAATGAATTTAATTAAAAATATATGTATAACCTATGAAGCACAAATGGTGGTGGAATAGAAATTAAAGGATATTTAAAAAAAATTTTTTTTTTTTTTTTTGGAATTTCATTTGACAAATTTAAAGATCTCGAATGCATATAGATACGAGGAATATAAATAAAGAAAAGGCAGAAATTCTTTATCAAATGGAACCAATTTTTTTCGCTCTTATCAAATAATTTGAAGCCTGAATACAGCATCTTCAAATTATTTATTACAAAAATAAATTTGACTCCGAAATATTTCAACGATATTTTGCATTTTTACTTCATTCTAAGTACAAAAATTTCAACAGTTCTTATTAATTTCTAATCCACTAGCAAAGTGAAATCGAAAATTTAGTAATAGTTCGGTACAACCATATTTCATATAAATGTTGCCCCCATCTTGTCGCTAATATAAAAATAGCAGTAACCTGCATCTCTCCTTACACAAGCAATGCTTGCTAGCACAGAATAAAGCTCAAAAAACGGATTTGGCGATATACATATGTACCAGTAATCGCTTATGACAAGTACTTAATTCTCTACAAAAGTGCAACAGTATGCAATCAATCTAAATGTTATTTGTCGACAATTTAGAATAAAAGGATGGGCAAATTTGAGGTCAGAAAGTAAATTGGCTTCAAAACAATTTTTTTTTTTTTTCGACAAATTCAGTTTTATTCATACCAATATAAAATAGAAATATGGGAATTAATAATGGAATATTATGTCGGGTAAATATCCACCTCTAGCACGTCGGCAGACGTCCGCTCTTTTCACAAAATTTTGAATCACATTTTGCAACAAAGCTTCGCTTATCTCGTCAATTCAGCGTCGAATTTCATCTTTCAGAGTGTCAGTTTTTTGTGATTTGTTCACGTAAACCCGCTCTTTCAAACCCCAGAGAAAATAATCCAGTGACGTTAAATCACAAGAACGCGGCGGCCAATTGACATTGGCAAATCGAGAAATTACGCGACCGAGAAATTTCTCATGCAATAACTGATTTGTTTGGCTGGCTGTGTGGTCACTGATGTCAACAATAGCCAATTGTGGCCAAAAAAAAATTGGTTATCATGTTTTGGTAGCACACGTGACGGCGTTTCCTTGCTCATTTTCGAAAAAATACGGGCCGATGATGCCGCCTAACCACAAACCGCACCATACGGTTACTTACTTTGGATGTAATGGTTTTTCGAGGACTGTTTGAGGATTTTGTGAGCCCCATATGCGAAAATTTTGTTTGTTTACATAACCGCCTAATTAAAAATGGGTCTCATCACTAAAGACGATTTTGTTGAAAATTGCGTTGTTTTCGTTCAGTTTTTTGAACAGCCAGTTTACAAACGCACGACCCTAACAATGGTCAGCTGGCTTTAATTCTTGAACGAGTTGAACTTTATAAGCGTGAAGATAAAGGTCATTCTCAACACTTTGCTATATGTTTGCATCGCTACGGCCACTACAAGCCTACTGTTTTGATCTATTGTCAGCAACAGTACCTTGAGCTTCGAATTTAGCAATTAAATTACTCACAGCGGTCGCAGAAGAAGCCTGATTACGAGGAAAAGCTGCTCGAATTTTACGAAGAGATACAGTAAAATTTTCACCATTAAAAT
This sequence comes from Wohlfahrtia magnifica, assembly GCA_023159175.1. Taxonomy (NCBI): domain Eukaryota; kingdom Metazoa; phylum Arthropoda; class Insecta; order Diptera; family Sarcophagidae; genus Wohlfahrtia; species Wohlfahrtia magnifica. Next base: position 2,588,196 of record JAKWBJ010000485.1, on the reverse strand, counting down.
TCTTTGTTCAAGAGTGTAGCGTTCCGTAATTAATATTTCCCAATTTTTTACTAAAAAAGTGTCAAAGGTTGACAGCTCAATTCTTGAAGTTTCATCATTTGACAGCTAACTTACTTCCTATCCTCAAATTTGCCTACCCTCTATAAAAAGCAACTTCTCTTTCAGACTCTCAAATTGCTCAGGGACGAACATAGTGCCCACTGTAAGTGAAAGTTTTTAAAAACGTTTCTTTTAAAGCCTGCTTTAGTTAAAGTGTGGCATTGTCCACGTTATATAGTGTATGTCTGTCAATGGTCTTTTAACAGCACTATTATGTTATATTTCGAATCAATATTGAAGTTTTAACATAGCACAAGGAATTACAAACCAAGGTCATCTACTAAATTTTAACACTTTAGCTTGATGGATCAACCACCGTCTAAGTTTGACGCTACAATAAGTTGCTAAGAAACGAGCTTCAAATTTCACAAACAGTAATATTAACTTATCTTGCTTAATAAGATTCATATAAAAGTGACTTTACATTTCAACAAAGACACATGCAAATGACGGCCAAACAAACGTAAGAGAGCAGTTCCAGCAGCAGCTGACCTTACAAAGAACACATAACAAATTTGGAAACAATTTGCTTTAATTTCATTTATTCCAGCGATACGCAATAGCTTTGTTACCCTGTTTGTAGTAAGAACTATCCGATGGCGTTTTTTTTTCTCCGTCACTGCTCTAGGCAGCGTATTGGCCTTACACAAAGCATTTATTGCTTTGTTTCAGTTCCATTAATCAAGTTGATTTTCATTATAAGTAGATGATTAACCCACTGTAGCTCCCCTCCATATGTTTGTATATTGGTGAAGATCCTTGCTAAGTAGTAGTGGTGGTGATCTATACTTAGCATTGTAACTTTTTCCCAGTATTTGGTGTTTTTACCTTATCATTCGTCTGATGTTTGTCAACATTGCCAGATGTAAGCTGGAAGGTCAGGGTGGCTTCTTCTTAGAGCTATGTTCGCACGACAACGGTTTTTCTTCTTTCGCTCTCTCATTCATAATACAACCCTTTGTATTACTTCAAAATCAGTGTCATCTCTAATTTTTTAAAACTTAGATCAAAAGAATTTGGCATACTTATCACCTGTTAATCAAAATGTTTTAAATTTAGATTTAACATTGCAAATTTATTAAACTGACCTCCCAAAAGATTGCTGTCAAGTACAAAAAATAAACAAAATAAAGACAACATACAAAACAATGGCCGCTTGCTGCATAACTTCATATGCTGTCTGTTAAAAGGTGCCGTGCGAACGATGAATTCCAATTAAGTAATACAAACAGAGAACGAAGTAATCTGAAGTCTCTTGCCAACTCAGCATTATTTTTTAGATGGAGTTGTCTGGAGAAAATTTGAAGCCTCTTTATTAACCAATTATAACCATAAATATATTTTTTCCTCATGGCCTCTGTTGGGGCTCGAACTTGGGCCGCTTGTGTCGTTAGGCCTGCGTTCTAACTATTACACCACGCTGCCCCCTATCCGATGGCATATTTGATTACATATTTTTTCATTACCGATTAATCATCGTCAGGAAGTCTGTATCAATTCGAAATTATAATAAATGAAAAACTACATTGACAATGACATTGACGTGATAATGACACAAACAAAGGGAATTATGTCTGACGAATTCTTTGCAATGTCATGATGCTAAAAAAAACAAAATTTATAAGTCGACTAGATGCTGAAATTCAGCGACACTGTCTGTTATGAGTCGTCTATATAACGAACAATGCAGGATTGTTTCTACTACACCTCCCTGTTAACGAATAAATCAGCAATGTTTCTCGATAATATTGTCTATTAGACCTCACTAATACACGGACACCTGCAAGACAAAACCAACTCCTGTCACTTATGAAAATTTGAACAATTACTTTTAAAAGTCTTGTATGATGATTCATTATAACATTCGCCTCCGGGTCTCCATCTTCTTAAAGTATCGCTCAACCACAGACCTCTCTTTATTGACAACTCGTTTACAAAAATATAGAGAATAATACGAGGGAGGTAAAGCTAGCGAATAAGATGTGCGATGAAACAAGTCGAATTGAAGTGGATATGATGAACTGTTGCATTTTTTCGATGAAACAACATCAAACGCCAACGCTGCAATAAGTTGACATAATACTTGGCTCTGATTATTTATCCTTATTATCCCCCTTCCTTTTAAATATTATTTCCTTCTTTGGACACGATTTTCCCAATTCAGTCCACTAGTATTGTGAGCAAACTTAGCACCTATTTCCACACAGCTTACTCAACTCGAAATTTACGGTCGATAACCGATATGATAACACTTAAGCGTACTAACGTACTTTCATCCCACGATCATGCAATACCAATTTGTGGATTTTTTAACAGTTTCTAGATCTAAAGCTGGGAATACACGATCGTCGCATTGTACATATTATTGGTATAACAATCGTATAATTGTTCGATAGGTCATGTTTGCTTATTTTACAACAATAAAAGAAAATAAAAAATATGTCACAGTGGAGCAATGGCCTCGCTTAAATTCTGCTATTAAATATTCTATAATTGTAAAGTGTGTCTCAAAATTAACGCAAGATTTGAATTAAATAGAAAAGACAATTTTTAGTCTTTTGATTGTTATTTTTTTTATTGAATCACAAAGTACATAGGATAGATAGCAAATGGCCTCCACGGCTTTGAATGCAAATACGCACTTGTTTATCGACCATGACCAGTTTGCATAAATGTGGCTGAATTTCGTTGATGCAGTGTTTAATCTCCTCCTTTAATGCACGGATGGTGGTGAGCATGTTGACATAGACCTGTGGTTTGAAATAACCACATAAAAATAAATTATAAATCACACAATCTAGGGATGCCAATCCTGATCACCAAAACGAGAGAGTACACGACTGGGATGTGTTTCGTGCAGTAGCCGAATTAGTTCACAGGCTTTTTGAAACCACATATTGGCCACATCAATGTCATCCAACTTCGGCAGAAATAACTGTGTTATAATTTCACTATATCGAGCACCAGTAACAGTCACTGTTTGACCAGCCTTATTTTAAAAAAATATGTTCCAGTTATCCAGACCAAATAGTGACACGTTGTAGATGCTTTTGTTTTTCGACAATCACATGTGGGTTTTCAAAACCCCAAGAGTGACAATTTTGGCGATTAACAAAGCCACCAAGACGAAAATGTGCTTTATCACTTCATCACTAATTTTGGTCGAAAAATCAGCATCTATTTGTTGATGTTTAATAATAATCAATTCAGTTCAATTTTTGTAAACATGAAGATGCAGACATTTAGCTTCTTGAAATATGCAATTCTTGTTCACGACGTCGAATTAAGGTTCCTAGATTGTCACCGACACTCTAACGCACTGCTTCGATATTGACATTTGAACGGCTTGCTTTTAAACGACCAGTGTGTGGAGTTTCCAACGAATTCAGTCTCTCTGAATTGTTCAATTAATCGATTGACGAAGTTAAAACACTATTCCGACCCTATTTTTTATGAAATTTTCGAACCGCGACCGCCAAGCTTTGATTATTTTTGAAATGTTGCTTAATAATGAAGGACATGTTACGTATCGTGTTATGCTTCATTTTTACTAACCCTAAACTGTCAGCTGCCGAATTGTTTTTTTCAGGGTTGAAAACACTTTACTGTACAAATGCCGACAAATTCAAAAATTGCATTAATTTTGTTATACCTTTTAAATGATAAAGCGGGCTCATTAGAGTAGAAGCAACTTCGGTTGGACTGAGACCTGAAAGTATTGGGTTACATAACTGTGGCCAATTTTTTCTATGTTCACAAATTCACTGTTGGCACCACACTAAATGCTAAATAACGTGGGGACTTGGAGCTTAAAATATATGTTTTAGACAGTATGCACTTGTCACCAAAATAATTTTTTTTTTTTTTTGAATTCTGCCATCTACACGTCAGGTCAACTCATTTTGGGATTGCTCTCGTAGCAAGATTCACATGGCCAGAGAGGCAATGAGTAAATCAGACTATATTGGTGTAACATTACACCACATACAGTAGTGCAAAGTATAAATATTAATGAATCTATTCAACTTCCTTGTTTTAAAAAAATAATATTAAATTAAAAAACTTGTAGAGACAAAAATTTTAAGTCTTTAAAACAACCATACGTCCTGCAAATGTTAATTATTTAAGCCAAAATCTTTAAATTTTTGTAATTTTAAAATATATTTTTTTAATATACTCTGAATATTGAGTAGTTGTAGAGCTAGAAAAGTCCATGTTGCGGTTACTTTATATTAATTTTTAATTTATTTTAATATTTAAGTTATATATAGAAAGAGTATATATTTTAATTTAATTATTTAATTTTATGTAAAGGAAATAATAAAAAATTGTAAATAGATTTATAAATAAATTTTAAATTATAATTATAAAAAATAAAATCAAAAATTATTGTTTTTCTTTGAAATGTTTAAAGAAATAAATATAATTTTATTTTATTGTTCTACCCCTACTTCTACTATTTTTACTATTTATTAGTCTGCTTTAGTTTCCTTCTTAACTTCTTAATATATTTTTTCATTTTTTTTTTTTAATTTTATCTTTTTTATATAGTTTTTCGCTTCTAATTACTGCAGTTTGTTAATTAGTTTTTGTTTATTTCTCTACTCTTCTCTTCTCATTTTTTTTTTTCTTTTTGCCCCTAATTTGAAAATATATTTCCGCAATTGACCCAGTTTTAAAAGATTTTTATTTTTATTTCATTTACTTCTCCTTGCAAATGCACCCTCTTCTTTAACTTGGGAATTTGTGTAATTTGCGTATCTTTCAAGAAACATTTTCAGTATGAATTTCTTAAACAAGAAAATTTTTTCTCCTTTACCATAAAGAGAATATTTAAGCGCAAAGTTTTTTTTTGTACGAATATCTTTTGCAAAGAAAGAAAACATATTTTCAAAAAATATTTTTCATGAAAATAAAAGCGAAAACAAAACTTTTTGTGGTTTCTTTTACAAAAAGTCATTGAAAACAGAAACGCTCTTTAAGTGAAATATATTCGCGCCTTTAGTTTGGAAATAAATTTAAAAAGAATACAGTTTTCCAAAGAAAAAGAATAGACAAACCATTTAAATAGATAATTACTATCGCTATCAGAAAAAAATCTAAACATTTAAGGTGGATATTTACAAAGGTAACCGTAGAAACATTTACTTTTTTATAGAGTAATAGTTTAATACACTGCTGTATACCCTACCCTTTCCATAGCAAAAAAAAACTTTCTATCTTTTAATTAAACTTTTTGAGATTTTCAATTTGAATGAACTGTTCAATTAACTAAATTGAAAATTACAATGAATGTGCAATTGTAAGAAAAAGTTTCACTTGCTTTTACATTAAAAAAGCGCAGAAAATTGTGCAATTTTTAAACACTTATTGAAAAGTAATGGATTTCAATGAATTGGATTTTATGGAGAAATTTCACAAAAGAAAAAAAAATTTATTAAATAAACTATTAAATGGGGCAATTTCCGAAATACGTATAACAACACAAGTGCGCCGGTTCTAGCACCAGCAGAAACATGAAGAAATAAATTAATTTTAGTTTCGTTTCGAGTGTTAAATAAAGAGGCTTAAACTTTCCCTCCAGACTACTGCATCTAAAAATAAGAATAAAGAAGAAGTCTTCCTAACCTTCCAGCTTTCCTCTGGCGATGACGACAAACATCAGATGATTGATCAGGAAAGTAAAGATCAGCACCAATTAGCAAGGAATTTCACCACCACTACACAATCGATATGAAGGGGGCTAAGTGGATTAATTATCTACTTAGCAATGAATGGCTTTGTGGAAAACCAATAAATGTTCAAGGATCTGCACTTAAATCAATAAGGCAGTTTACTAATACTTTACACAACACTCTTTGAAATAACAAGTTACTTAAGAAATATTAGGCATTTTCAGACCTTTGAGCAGAAATTTTTATATCGCCAAATAGGACTCTTCATCAAGTCTGATTTATTTATTAAGGAATATAGAATAATAAGAACAGGCCACGTTCATATAATTTTTATACATTAGATCGTATTATGATCACAATATCCCCAATGGGTAGCCGACGAACCTGTTTGGTTCAGCATCACTGGTACAAATTTACGATTCTCTGATCTTTGTACGGCACAATATTCTACAATTTTCATTCCCTAGTTAAGGTTATAGGCAGGTTTCACACAGTGAAGCGAAGTTTACAATACTTTTAATCAATTTTATTTAATAAACGTGTGTAAAATGGTAACTCTTAACTCTACACACTAAAGCATTAAACACATAACCGGCAGCAAACAGCAGACAGCAAAATGTCAAAATTAAATTTCATAAGTTCAAATGAAAGCAATTATTTTAAAGGCAGCATCACAAAAGCCTATACAACAACCTTTGCTGCTGCTGCTAAAGATAAAAACTTCAATTTTGTAGGCAGCAAAACAAAAATTTGTGATACCAATACAATATAAAATTAATAATTAAAAAAAAAAACGTAAAAATGTTTTTTTTTATTTCTCTTGAAACAACAGTATAAATCTAAAATATTATATCAAACAATATTTATGTTAATAATTAAAAAGTTTTAAGCACAGAATTTTATTAGTTTTTATATTTTTGAGTAATATTTTAAAAAAGCGATTTCATTTGGATGAAATTGAAAAGCTTGAGTGTCACCACTGAAATATATTTTTCTATAACAAATATTTCTATGACAATTAAAACAGATGATAGTGAAACCTAATTTTATTGCTGCTGCTGCTTTCAAAATATTTATGAAGTCGATAGCATAGTAGCAAATGCTCCAAACAACAACATGCTGCTTGCTTTCATGCTGCTTGCTGTCGGTTATGTGTTTAATGCTTATGAAATTAAATTCAATATTTATGCTCACAGAAAACTCTTTAAATATAAAGAAACCTTTTTTTGTCAGTAACAGCTACTTATTTATTTATTTGTTTATAAAATATTGTTATTTACATACGTTCACAAAACCAATAAAATCAATTACAAAATACAAATAAAAAGTTTTTTTTTAAATATACAAAAAATTATGACAACAATAAATCCTTTAAAAAAAATGTAAAAAATTCTTATGAAAAATCAACAAAAAGAAATTGTTAAAAATAATAATAAAAGAAAAATTTTACTTAAATCCGTACTGTAGAAAAAAAAGAAAAATAATTATTTTGTATGTACTAAAAAAAATATTTCAAAAACCAATACTAAAACTGCAAACAAAAATAAAAAAAAAAAAAAAAACTATAAAATATTTATTAGAGAAGAAAAATGGTAAAACTGAAAAATAAGTGTAAAAAGAAATTGAAACAAAATGAAAATCTGAAATAGTCTTCTTCAAACTAAAGCTTTTTATTTATTTGTTACAATTTGTAAAGAGAAAGATGTACTCTTATGTATATAAGCCCCTGTCGACTGACTTTTATGACACACGGCAACTGGAAATGGAATCTCTAATAAGTTAATAAATTTTAATGTGATTTTAGTTTTTATTTGTGTATTGTCTCTTCTATATAACGAAGTTGATATTTTTGCTAAAGTATATCCATATATTTTATGTAAAAAAAAGTTTTGAAATGAAAGGATAGCACACACAATAAATAATAATAGGATATCCTACATACAGCAGAAATTGGTTTAAGAACATTTTTTTAAGATTCATTTTTCTCTTGTGAAAAAAGATAAATAATTCACTCAATAATTGCACACATGCAATGTTGCAATTACATATATGATAATGTATCATATATTTCGGACCTACGCACTCTGCACGATTTGGGTATGAACCACAGCCACTACTTAGCCTTTTAAGATGTATTAACGTAGTTGAGTTTTTCAGGCTATCAGTTAAATGCCACACATATTTGAACATTAAATTTAAATTCTTAATTACATTACATATAAAGGGTAATTGAAATATTTTTTGTTTTGTTTCGTTATTCCTCTTGAAAGCATAGAGTTTCCACAAAGAATTTCCATCTTACACGGTTCGTTGCCGTTGTCTTCACCTCTTTCCATGTAAGATTGTTTTGCCTTAGTTCTTGGATAATTGTGCATCGCCAAATGTTTCTCGTTTGACTGCGATTCCTTGATCCTTAAGGATCCACTCTAGTGCCATCCTTATAATACTATTGGGATTTTTCCTTGAGATATGGCCGATCCATCTCCACTTCCTTTGCCTTATCTACTTCCGTATGGGCTTTGCATTTATCAAATTCCATCGGCCAGAATATCTTGAATATGATTCTAAGGTACTTGTTGGTGAATAGCTGTAGCTTTTACGCTATGAAAACCAGGTTTCACTGTCGTACAACAGAATTAATTTTTCACATGCGTTGAATATTCTGAGCTTGATTTGCCTGGATATATATGAGTTTCTCCATACAGACTGCAGCAGTCTTGCTTTGTTAAGCCTGCTGTTAACATCTGTTTCTGCATGCCGCTTGTCGCCATTGTGCTTCCCAGATAGCAGAATCTATCCACGTACTCAATTGGTTGGCCCTGTAGCATGATGTTTTCTGTGCTACTGTTGTTAATTCTCATAGCTTTGGTTTTCATGATATTTATCTCAAGTCCAACATTGCGAGCCAGTCTTTCCAGGTCTTTTAATTTTGACTGCGTGTTTTTAATGTCTTGTATGAAAGTGGACAGATATCATCTGCATAAACCAGGTCCTCGAGTTGTCGTGAGAGACTCCATTATATATACCTCTTCACTATGATCTCATCCAGTACGGTGGTGAATAGTAGAGCTGAAAGTGGACGTCCTTGCTTTACTCCCGCGTTAGTATAGAATGGTTGACTGATACTGCCGTTGTGAAGAACCGACAGTTCTGCTTCCTTAAACATTGCTCGTATTATTCGGATTATTTTCTGTGGTATTCCTTTTCTTTTCAATGCTTTCTATATGGCAGTCAGTTTAATGGTATCGAAGGCTTTCTTGAAGTCAACGAACAGTAGGTATACGGGGTACGTCATTCTAAAGACTGTTCTATTATGTTGCGTAGAGTGTTAGCCTGGTCCACGTAGTTTATAGTTGGTCGAAAGGCTGTCTGTTAATCGCGCAAATTGTCTATTTTTCTCTGAAGCCTTCCCCGTATTATGACTGCGAGTATCTTATATATGGTGTTAAGTAGAGTGACTTCTCTCCGGTTACTGCAATCTTCCAATCTTTTGGTAGCTTCACAATGATCCCTTTCTTTCAAGTTGATGGCAGCCTCTCTTCCTCCCATGCTGATGTGATATGATGTCGTAGTAACTCAGCTGCAGTTGTGATGTTTGTTCGTAAGGTTTCCGCCAGTATACCGTCTTTGCCTGCTGGTTTATTATTCTTTAATTTTTCAAACTGGGTGGGCTACATGCTATATTCAATACATTTTGTATAGGGCTGTTAATCGAAATGTTCCCTCTAACTTTGCAAATGTGATTCACTATTCGATATATTCAGCTGTTTACTATCAGGCATTAAGTGCATATTACATATTGTAAGTAATTGGCAATTACCAATTAATTATTACATGTAATTGCCAATTGCACTTGCTTAATAAAATAATTTTGTTTGAAATAAATACGTAAAAATGTTCGGTCTAAGCACTAGTGAGTGTGGATCCGTTATACTCCGGCATATAAAGACGAAAATTTCAATAAAGTATTCTCATGTTACTAAATACAACATTTTCATTGTTGTTATTGGCAATTCAACTTCATATAAAATTAAGAATAAAAATAAGCTGTAAGTGTAAAATTTAAATATTCTTAGTGGTTCTTAGCTGCTTGCTGTAGGGTACCCAAAATCAATTTCGCTTTATAAACAATACTAAATAACAAATTATATCCAGTTTATATATGAAAAACAAACAAACAAATTTTAATTGAATTGGATTTTCTTGCAAAAATATAATTAAAAAGATTAAATTTATTTTTATATTCAAATTATCTCCTAATAAAATAAAAGATAAAAGAAATTAAAAGGTAAACAATTAAAAGCGATACTTAACACGCTAAAAACTAATATGGACCAGAAATTGTTAGAAACTTGTATTAAAAACCTAAAAATTAAATACATTAAAAAAATCTATATCTACTCGTATATATAAAAACAAACTAAATAAATAAAAGATTTATTGTGTCCCTTTTAGTTGCCTGAGTATCAAAATTTATGAAGAAAAAATCTTTATATGAAAGCAAGTAATTTACTTAATTGGTTTCTCTTAAAATAAAAAAAAAAAAACAATAATGAAATACTACTTGAAAAGGAAAAAAGTTAAAAAAGTGACCAGAAATAAATTTGTAAACCAAAGGAGACTAATTTAATTAAATTACATATAGGGGACCAAATGAAATCAAAAGAAAAATGATAAAAAATTTACAAATTAAATAAAAAAACTAAATTTACTTTTAAGTTCTTATACTATTATGATAGAACACAAATTATTTAAAAACTAAGATTAATTTACGATGTTAAACTGTCTGTCCTAACTTGTCAAATGTCCAAGTAATGTCTAGAAAACAATTTTAATAGAAAAAAAATTATTTTTCTATTACACGAGTGCAGTTTGATAATTTCGAGATCTTTGATTATACGGCACAGTAAGTTACTTCGATTTGTATTATTGGACCAGCATCAAGTTCCCAACAATCTGCTTCTTGTTAGCTTGAAATCTTGTCAGTTTTTACTAAGACGGATATTATATTACGTGAGCAATTTAAGCATTATTATTAAAACAAAAACTATCACCGAAACCAAAAAAAGCCTTAATTAATACCACGGGTAACCCATGACATTACCTCTAATAATCAAAAAGTGATTTACTAAATTTCATTGTGGAAATTTCAGCACAAATGACTCCAAAGTTTTTTTCTTCAGAAATAGTCGATAAAACCTATCTAATGATATTGGAATGTCGGAGCATAAAAGTAGTACGTCAGTTACAGTGTTGCCATAATTTTTTTTAAGAAAAACTGAAAATCTAAAAGAATAAATATGATTTTCAAGTGAAAAATCTGCACATATTTAAAAACAGGAAATATACCTTAAAAATAAAATATACATATACGGGTATGTTCTGTAAAACAAAAACGAGTGATATTAAAATCAAATAACAAGCATGGCATCTGGCGCGTAAACCGGATTCAAGTACACTGAATTCAGTGGTGCTAACCGTTTTTTTAGGTTAGCTTTTGTTTCCGAGACATACCGTTACATCGTTAAGGAGGTGATTGCACAAGATATATTCGCGCTACTATTGAATAAACTAAAAAACCAAAGTTCCACAATAACATTACCTCCAACTGAGGTTGAAACTATTATTTAATGTGCGCAGTCGTTTTAGTCGTATAAATCTTGTTTGGCAAAAGAACAGTGGGATCACAGCACTACGTAAATAAGTACGTACGTAAGAGTGATATTTTACATTCTTTGCAATATAAAATTACAGTGTGGGATGTTCACACTTATAATATACATATTTTGGCAAAAGAACAGTGCGATGTAATGTAATGTGTGAATTTTCTCTTTATTTGCTATCAGTGGCCAAAAAAGGCAAAAAGTTAAGCTTCACCACAGTTATATTAAGTAAATGGGGTGAAATGATTCAAAAAAAAAAAAAAATTAAAACAAGAAACTAATCAAAATCTGTACAATTTACTGAAAAAATTTATTTAAAAAAAAAACTGCCAAATACAGATAAATCTGCACATTTAGCAGTGCTGTTCTGGTGGTTCAGTCAAAAGGTATCTCAAGCGATCACATTTAGTATTTAAATAAGAAAAACCTATCCGCATGGTGAGTGCGGCTATTGTTCAAAATTGATTATAAGAACTAACAATTGGCCAATTCAGAGAGGTGTTTACCGATTGCAAAACAATCAAACATTGTGTTTCTTTAGAATAACTTGCACTCAAGGCAACTAAGCTAGATCTATCGATTAAGAGCGTTATGACCGCAGTTTTCTGTGTTTCGTTTACATCGTTGTACCTCAAAATAGGCTGAAGTAATGTGTTGAGTTTAAAAGCACGAAATTATCAAACTATACTCGTAACTGTGGCTGACCAAAAACATTTTGTTGGTTTTAAAACCTTACTTTCCTTCTTCTTCTATAATAATTTTAATTTTTCAAAAAAAATGTTAAACTAATTTTTTTTTTTTTAATATACACCCCCTAAACAATTTGTTACCCTGGTCACCTTAATACCTTTCAAATAAAAATTCCTTTCTCTGCTACAATATTAAGTAAAACTAATACAAAAAATACATGAAATTCAGTAAATAAAATTTAAATGGAAAATTTTTTGTATTTTTCTCTACCATAGTCTTCCGTGTTGAACAAAAAGAAAAATAAAATATTAAAAAGCAAACAAACAAAATAATTATTTTTAGAAAACTTAAGTTGCTGAAAATACAAACAAATCTCTTTGAACTTTAACAAAAAACAAAAATTTTTAAGTAGATGTATAAAAAATAAATAAAATCCAATAAAAACAGACTTCGTACCTTAGAAAAAATGCAATTGAAAAACAAACAAACCAAAAATCAACCCAAAAGCTTTGTCTATCTTTTAATTAAAACAAATATGAAAATAAAATGAAACTCCAATTGAATTCTAAAAAAATGGTGTCCAAAATTAAAACAATAATGAAAACTAATAAGATAAAATTAATGATAAAGATATTTTTAGAAAAAACAAAAAAAAATATAAAATTAATATAAAAAATACTTAATGCTTAAACATTTCAAATCTACAAACTGGTTTCCGAAAAAAAAATCTTTTTAAATCGAAAAAAAAAAATATAAAAACTTTGTGAAAAGAGAAAAAAATACGGCATTAGACGAATTTGTTATGTCCATCGTTAGAGTAATTATTTTTATATATTTTGTCTTCAGTAGTCATTGTGCATGATACCAAGCATACATTACAATCAGCCTTTTGAAATTCATACATAATTTGCCCTACGTTGGAACATTCAGCACATAATACATGGGCTGAAGGTCCGGAGCCTAACAAAGAAAACACTTTTTTTTTTTGTTCAAAATTAACTTAATTCATCAACGTGCAATGCGACCCTCTAGCATTTCAATACCACTTTTCTTAGAAAGTTTTTTCTTTTGCTTCTAAACAGGCCTTAGTTTGAGCGATAACCTTTTCATTCTTGCGAAATTTTTTAACGGCGCGCATTTTTTGAGGTTGGCAAACAGCCAGTAGTCATTGTGGAAGCAATTCGAAGCTTAATTCATGTAGTTATGCCATGGTTTCAGAATCATCAACATGGAATAAACGCAACACCCACTTCGAACAGAGCTCATTGTCAAATGCTCATGCAATATAAAGCCAACACGTCCTTTGATATTTTTTCGTTGTTAGATAAATTACGCAACTTCACTTTTCGATCATTCAAAACAATTTTGTGGATTTTTTTGATGTTATCTGGTGTTACCGCCCCTTTTGGGCTTCCATCATAGGTGTCTCTACAACCACGTTCGCAGTCAGCAAACCAACGTTTTATTGTTGTTTCTGATGGAGGGGAATCCCCATAACACTTTTCAAGTCATTGCTTCGCTTGAATGGTATTTTTTCCCATCAAGAAGGAGTGTTGAGTTAAAACACGAAATTCTTTTTAATTCACTGTTCTGAATATAACACAACTAGCGTCTCTCTTAGTGCAGTAACTCACATAGTAATTAATAGAATATCATGAAATTTAAACAGCTGCCTTTTAAAGGTTAGCACTAATTGAAAAAGAGGTGATTGCAATAAAACTGGCGCCATTTACATATGTGCTATGCCCGTGACTTTTTAGACTATGCATTACGTAAAAAACGCTGCTTAGCTAGGTTACTTGTCTAAAAAAATTTCAATATTTTTTGTGCAGACAAAGAGTGTTCAAAAAACTTATTTGAACTGAACTTTATCTAGGTTGGCTGATTCGTTGGTTCACGCTCAACGTGGATGCAGGCATATCAAGCAAGGATCTCGACTGTAATCATAATCGTATGATCAGAAAGTTATTCGTCGTTTTAAGTGATAAACTTACTTTCCTTACAACTTTTTTTGAGTAAACGTACTGCAAAGAAGGCAAAATTTTAGTTGTTGACCAACAAAGTCATGATCATTCTTTTTGAAATTCAAGAGCAGTTTCATAGCATCGATTACTTTAAAAATGGTAAACGGACTACCCGTTCATATCATCTAGAATTGGTATGAGTGTCAAGTAGTGTTCTTTAACACCGTTTTAAGAACTGCTGCAAGCAGTTGCGTCCGAACGATGGCTGAAATACCTCCTAATCAGTCCGTAAGGTTGAAATATCTGAGAAGATCACATGGTCTAGTGAAGGATATCACGGAAATGTGGTGTGGGAACCACTCTCCATAAACTCGTCTTATGGCGACGTTTCATAAGGTTCGGACATCCACATAAGTAGCGTACAGTCATACCTTCATTCTCCACCTAGACACAGCTGCTATAGTGGGAATTATACCTTAACCACATCCTGCAGGAATGGTTTCCAATCGATTAGTGCCCGGTAAGCAAAGCCACCAGCCTGGTCACATTCCAGGACCCTCAGTCCTCCACCTGCAGTCCGCTCGGTCCAGGTAGAAGTCAATAAAAACCCAGTCCATCTCGCGCGATATAACTCGTCCAACCGCTCATTCCAATAGAAGACACGGTGACCCGAAATCCAAGCAAGAGCTGAGAGTATTCAAAGAGTCCGATCTAAGAGCAAGGATGACTGTGCACTCAAAATTTGATGAATTTCTCAGTGGGAAGTGGCAGGCACAGTGGGCGGACAGCGACAAGGAAAGAGTGACATATGAGTTCGTGCCTTACTTTGGCTTCGTGCCTTACTTTGACGGGACATAGCTCGCTCTGTTCTTTCTTGGACAGTAGGAGCCTTAGTTTGACTGATGATAAAAGGTGTGGAATGGGACAGTAGGATTCGTGATATGTTCTGGTGGAGTGTTTACTCTACGAAGGCATTAGGGATCTGAAGGCAATGGGAGTCGTCGTAACGGGAGATGTGGTGGACATTAGCGGCGCGTTGAGTAGTGTACAAAGGCTCGGCGAGTATGATCGAAATGTCTTCAATAAGAGGGAGCCTAGAGTTAGGGAATAATGGTTTCTCTTACGGCATCATCTGCATTATATTTTGAGCGTACTCTGTTGGTTTTGGACCGCTTGTCTAGCTGTGTGATTGTGTTGAGTGTGTCGATTATATGCTCGTAGGATTGTTTGCTCGTTATGTTGTTGTTTAGGGATTGTTGATTTCTTGGCCACCAGCTCGAAGTCATTGGTGGTAATCTTTACTTTAGCATTGTAATTTTTTCCCAGTAGGTGGCGTTTTTTCTACTCTTTCGTCTGATGCTTGTCATCACAGCCAGGGACAAGGTGAAAGTTGGAGGAAAGTTGAAGCCTCTTTTTATTAAATATTCGAAAGCACAATTAAATTTTTTTGCCATGTCTTTTGCTGGGACTCGAACCTCGCTTGTGCTGTTATGCGTGCGCTGTAAGCACTACACCGCGCCACAAAATGTAATTGGTAATTCAAAATGCATAATACTGTGTTGCGTAATTAAAATTGCCAGTTAGCAATTACATTTGTGATTGGACTTGAACTCGTAACTGGTAAAATTGATTTGATTATTTTTGCGAATTTTTAATTACGAATAATTTTATTTGTTATTGGCAACGTGCTAGAGTTGTATATGGTGTAATGGCTCTTATACAAATAAAAGGTTGAACTTAGAAGCTTAAATGTATTCCCTAGATTAACATGCTTTCAAATATTTTCTTTGAATGCAAACTCATATTAAAAATATATTTTTTATGGTTATTGTTTTACTGGCTGATACTTTTATATTTTTTAATAGAAAATTGAAAGCCTTTAGAAGTTTTACAGTGAATTCAAATTAAGTTAAAATGTATAAAATAAAAGTTTTCAAAATACTAGAAATAAATTGCCTTAGAAGAATAAAACCGAAGTGAGACTTTGAATTTCTGTGCTCGCTGTTTGAATTACTTATACTAATTATAACATTCACATGGCACCTTTATAGTTTGTTTTGATGCATCTTCTTAGTTTTCTAGTTATTTTATTGATTTTTTTATTTTCGAGTAAATTGTGTTTTAAAAACGAGGAAAAAAATTTAAGAAATTAAATAAACAAAACACACATAAACACCCAATAAAAATCAAAGATCACAATAACTTTTTTTGTAACCCACAGGAAAATTTAAACCAAATTACGTACAATTCGCTCTTAAGATATTGTTTATCCAATTATGCAATTGAGCTTTATATTGGGGGCTTAATTTTTTCTAAATAAGAGAACGAATTACGAAAAATAAGTTATCGTGCGAACATGGTATGAAAACCGTAATGAAATGTCTTTTTTACTATGTCCCTTGCAATGCTTTACCTTTTATTTAGTAAAATATTTAACAAAATATAAGGTTGATTAATGGTTTTCAGGCTAAAAACAAAGCGTTGGACATGACAATTATGGAAAAAAATTACAAAAATCTAATCTCTAAAAAAAAAATTATCATCTGTTTAACCCACCCTTTTTTCTTAGTTTAACAATCATAGAAATAAATACAAAAATCAAACTGAATAAAATCTTAATTGTTAAAACAAATCTTTAAAAACTAATTTAAAATGTTTGTAAATAATTATAAAGAAAAATAAATAAATTGTGTCAAATTTATAAGTTTAATAAATAGATAAAATTATCATTAAAAAGTAAAACTATTTAGATTCAAAATGATCTTTATGTAAAATTTGTAATTTAATTAAAACAAAACAAAGAAAGGAAACTCGAACCAAATAATTGAGAAAAAAAAAAACGAAAACAATTTACGGCTTTAAGTGAATGTGTTAATAGAGATATAAGTAAAGATTTTAAATAAAAAACAAAATATTATATATTAAAAATTTAAAAAAAAAATATTTTTAAATATTTAATTTATAATAAAGATAAAAAACTATTAAGAAATATATAAAAAACTGTTAAGAAAATTCAAGAAAGATCAAATTATTTATAGTAATTAATGAGAGAAAAATAAAAATTAAAAAAAAAT
This sequence comes from Wohlfahrtia magnifica, assembly GCA_023159175.1. Taxonomy (NCBI): domain Eukaryota; kingdom Metazoa; phylum Arthropoda; class Insecta; order Diptera; family Sarcophagidae; genus Wohlfahrtia; species Wohlfahrtia magnifica. Next base: position 2,571,031 of record JAKWBJ010000485.1, on the reverse strand, counting down.
TAAAATCCAAACAATTCTTTAGTAAATAAATAATGATGATTGTAAATAATTTTTAATACTTATATACTTATATGTATATATATATTAAAATAAATAGATAATTTATATCAGTAGACAACTTGATTATATTTGAATTTAAATTTAAAAAAAATTAATTTCCAATTTGGTAAATTATTAAAATAAAAAAATCTCGTTTTAGAGAATTTTTTAAAAGTTTATTATTAATTATTATATCTGTGTAGTTTTCAGCAGACAAAAATTTAAGAATATTAAGGGAAAACTCTCGAATTCGTTTTTTATTTAAAATTGCAAAAAAAGGAAAAAAAACTTTAAGAAACATAAAGTAAACTCCTGTTATATTTAAAAAAGGTTTTCTAATGAAAAATTATTGGTATTAGAACTTTCTATATGGATTGATAACAATGTTATGATTTCTCAAAAACCAAAAACTATTAATGATCCTGTTAAAGGATTTTAAATTTATAAATTTAGTAACTAGTCGGCCCAGACGACTGCTCAACAAATACTCTGCTCAGTAAAATGTGTCAATAAATGGACAATAAAAAGCCAAAAGATCGGTTCTGGATTATTAACTTCTATACAGAAAATAAAAAAAAAAAAAATTATGTATAAAATTTTATAAAAGTCCAAAGCTATAAGTTACATACAGTTTGTAAAAAAAATCTTTTCAAAGCAGAAAGAAGTTAAAATCTTATTTTCATTTGAGAATTCGAAATAAAAATTCTTAATTTGCTATTTTTTTTTTTTTTTTTTTTTTTGTACACATCCCGTTACTGTGTCTCTTAAGGTCTTCGAGACATCATGACTTCTCAAATAGACCCACAATTACAACTCTAATAACAAAAAAAGATCTTTGCCTGATTTTTTTGTTATAAAAAACGTTTTTTCAAAATAAGAAATTATTGGATTTTCGTGGAATTTTGGTCTTTTATGAAAAAATTTTGGGTTTTTTTAATGAATGTTATCGTATGTAATAGACGTCACATACCATTTAGCAATAAAAAATGGTCAAACGTGCAACAAGTGAATATACATTTAAATGAAAACATTCAGGGAGCACGAGTCTTAAATGATTGAGGTCTATCCATTGGTTTAAAGTCTAACCAGCTAGAAAATTTCCTGTTTTGCTTTCAGTTCCATGCCGAAACATACCCCGCGCTGAAAAAGTATGAAGAATCAAGTTAAAACAAGCCTAAGACGACAAATGATCATAATGAATGATTTTTTTTTTTTAGTATAGAACGAAGATTCGTGACAACGCAAATATGCTCAGCAAGATTTGCCATTTCGCCATGAATAGACTAACAAACGAACAAAGCAATTAAAGATCTTTCAGTACACCTTGAGGGATGCACTGTTTAATCTGGTTTGTGGGGTGGCTGCATCATTGGATCATACTACCCCATGAACGATGAAATTTGCAATTTGTACCACATAATACGCAGCACGCGATACTATGAATCTACTGAAAAGCGGGTTTGGTAAGCAATAAATCCCACGTTTTGGAGCAGTCAATTGATTATATTTTTGGGGATACGCGAAGTCTCTCGTGTACAAGGTACAAGCCAGCCGCAATTCCAGCCCTGGAACACAATATTGCAGCTGCCATAGGTGAGATACCGGCCGAAATACTGAAAAAGTGTCAATATTGTAGTTTTCGGATGGATTACCTACAAGCAAAATTTACATATAAGTAAATTGCATGTAAGTAAAGAGCAATCATTCATTTATAGCCACAAATAAATATGTGACAATTGTTTCGATATTTTTCAATTTGTAAGTGGGAAATAATTGCTAAAAATGTGCTCACTAGCCATTTACTTCTTTCGCTAAGATCGATACAAAGAAACCATGCCTTTACACTAACCTGTAGTAGTACGTGACCCGCGCTCAAACATCAGTCGTCAGGAAACATATTAGTAAGTGTCCCGCAACAATGTGTTCAAATAAACGAGTTTTAAAATAATAAAACAAACGATTAAGTAATGTGCAGCATGCTTAATACCGCCAATGTTTTATGACACTGTAGACCAGATTGAGGCAAAAAGCTGCTCTTCTCTTCTATTTTCAAACGTATGTACTTATACGCGTAGGTAAAATATAAGCAAAAAATAAACAAAGAGAAGTAAAGAAAAACAAATGAAGAAATGCAGTGCAAAGTGGCCTGAGTGAGGGCTCTAAAATTACTACCACAATTGTAGAATGCATTAATATTAGTTTGCCATACGCTGCTGTAGATCATAGTCGTAAGCTTTAGTCTATAATCGATTTAATACAGCAATATTTTTACTAAAATATTGCTGACTTCTTAGGCTTTCGTTTAGTTAAAATATACGACAAATAAGCTGATATCACACGATTGTTGCAATAATGAGGCAACAAAAATAATTAAAATGAGCCAATATTTATTGTGTTCTTGTGAGACAATCCAACTTGGCCATACGTACCAATATTATGTTTTAGTCACTATATATAATGGATTCGGTAATAATTTTTGCGACAATTCAAATTTCTTGTTTACTGAGAGCCACTTGAAGGACGCATACACGATTTGCTGAAATTTGATTGATTTAAATCAGTTATCCGCCCAAAAAAAAATTAGAATGCTAAAGTAAAGATAACCACCAATTAGCAAGAATCTTCACCACTACGAAAAATCATATAGAGGAAGCTACAGTGGATTAATCATCTACTTAGCTTGAAAGATCAAACTGATTAAAGAAACTGAAACAAAGCAATGGATGTTTTGTAGAAAGCCAATATGCTCCCAAGAGGCATGACGGAGAAAAAAGCCGCCTAGGCAGTGCTAAATTTTTACATATCTTTTTTTTAAGTTTATGTAGTACCCAATGTAAAAAATTCAGCGATTTTTATGAAGTTTGAAAAGAGTTATTAATTTTTGTATGAACTAGCTTAGGTGTCAAAAAGTTTAAGAGGGATTTGAAAAGCTTTTAATGGTTCAAATAAAATATACTCCCAAAAAACTGCCGAAATTAATCATATAAATAAGTCATTTAGATAAGGAGCAGAGTATTTAAACTAAACTGTTATCGTACTTAAAAAAAAACAGACAAAAATATCAAAATTATATTAATTGTTGTTATAGCTACTTTGTAATTTAAATCTATAAAAAAAAAATTAAAAAAAAAAACATTTTTAAAACAAAAAAATATAATTAAAAAAAACTTAAAGTCCACAAAATTATTATATTTTTTAAATTTCCTTATTTATGATATAAATGTTTGATTTCTTAAAAAAAAGAAAAATAATAATTGTAGTTTAGCAACAAAAATAAAAATAAAAAATAAAAAACGGAGAATGTTAAAATAAAAGAAATATTTTAGTAATGAATGTCAAACATAAAATACAAAAACTATTTATGAAAAAATACAATAAAAAATAATAGATTTAAAAAATAAATAATAATATAAAATATAAAACAAAGCATAAAAATAAATCTAAAATTTGTTGTAAAGTAATTTATGGAGAAACAGATAGCAAAGAAAAAATATATTTTAATTGAATTGTTGCAAATCAGAAAAGCAAAACTGTAAAGGACTAATAATTCACGGATAAGCTTTTCATTAAAGGAAAACAAAGGCAAGAAAACTGAAATTATAAATTTGTTACAGAGTGTAATAAAACTAAAATGGAAACAAGCGATACTTTTGCAATGTAATTGTAATATAAGTGGAAAAAATAATAAAGTAATTGAAAAAAATATATGAAAAATAATAATGAAAAAAAATAATAATAAACTAAATAAAAAATATAAAACTTATAAAAATAAAAGTAACTTTCTTTGAATTCAACATCAAAAACGGTAAGTGAACAAATGTTATTTTCTGTGGTCGTCCTATACAAATTTGAACGTTTAAAAATTGTAGAACTATGTTTTCAAATTTAATTAATGGTTGGACGACTCTTGATCATTTTCATTTTTTTACCTTCAATTGAGGGTCAACATAACACATGTCATTAATAAAATAACATCAAAATCTCTATGGTTCAACTCTACCACAGGAAAACTTCAGCCCATTGTAACGCTTTTAAAACGTCGAGTTCGTATTGATTGCGTTAAAATAAAATAAACACCACTTTGTTGTTCTTTGCAGGTTTTATTTCCTCACTTTATTTTTTATACAATTAATCTTAATACAATATTCGTTTAGACAACACTTTTATTTACGCTTAAACACGACTTTATTTTATGACGGCAATACGATAACTATTCTGATGTGTATTAAGCGGCCTCTTTATATAGCTAACTGAATGTCTCATATCCTCTATTTTACATCCGTTAATTCAAATGCAACACAAAAAGTTGATCGAATTGGCAGTGCTGCCAGATACGCAAATAAGTACGGCATGGACAGGGTGACACATAATTTACCAAATATACCACAATTTCACGATATAGTTTTGAAGGCGTATTTTCTTTTTAGGCATATTTATTTTCGTAAAAATATAAAGGGTGTCCAAAATTGAGGTATCACTTAAATTTCAATAAAAAAAAAGACTTCTGATAAAACAAATAATTTTGTTTCAATTTATTACAAATAAGTTCCGGTTAGAAATGACAAATTAGTTTGGCCAGGTAACCTCCACTACTGGCTCGGCAGGCTCGCAATCTTTTACCAAAATTTTCAATCACGTTTTTCAATAAATTATTGTCAATGGTTGATATCTGCTCGATAATGTTGGCTTTAAGCTCTTCCAAAATAAAAAAAAACCCACAAAAAATCTACAAGTAATCAAATCGCACGATCTCGGTGGCCAATTTATTACTCTTCTACGAGAAAAAATTCGATTTTCTAACTTTTCTTTTAAAAGATCTGTTATTTCTCTTGCTGTGTGACAAGTGGCACCATCCTATTGAAACCACATTTTCTCTACGCCAAATGCGTCAATTCTGCTTGTTGACGTAGCCATTGAGCTAGAAATGGACTCGTCGATGAAGATTATTTTCTTAAAAAAATTCTCATTTTCTTCTAGCTTTTCGATTGCCGAAGAAACTCTTTGGTGAGCTGGATCTCATAAGCCTTCAAATGGAGATCACGATGCAAAATGTTGCATAATATGGATCGTTTGATGTTTAATTGCTGTGAACGATGGCGAATGGGTCTTCTTAGATCTTCTTCAACACTTTCGCTCACAGCTGCTATATTCTCGATTAAACGACCACTACGTTGATAAATTCTATTTCTGTTATCATAAAGGATCCAGTCACTTCAAAAATCTTAATCATCAGCTTGATAGCACGATTTGTTGGAGCATATTTTCTACCAAATTTGTTCTAAATTTTCTAATTACATCTTGAAACTTTTGCCATTTTCAAAAAAATACTTTAATAATAAAAACATGGTATCAAAATTAAAATGATACCTCATGTGTGTTTGTATGTTGGTTTGTTCGTTTGTGCCTCATGGACAGCTAAACGACTCAAACAATTTTCTTAAAATTTTTACAGTATCTCTCTGTATGTCTAAAAGGAACTATAGGCTAAATAAATTTTAAATATTCAAACTGGACGATACTACGCCCATACCATCAAGATAATGCACAGGTGCACACTTGTCCAGTCACTTTAGTAATAACCTAAGCCAACATAACCTCCTGATCAATTTACTTGCGAATATTTTTCGTTTCAAAATTTTTGAGTTTTGATAAAAGTTTTATTATTTAGGGAATAAAATAAAAAACTCGTTTTTACTAAAAAAAATTCTTTTCTTGCCTAAAACCAAACGTAACGCAATAAAAATTACGAAACTGTATCTTAAACATTCACACAACATTTTTTTTATTAAAAAACTTCCCCTAATTAAGTCTTAAGAAGTCTTAAATAATATTTTATAAATCTCATCAAAAAAAAAAATTAAACTATCACGACTTACCTTCCTCACTGATAGGGGATTAAAAAAAGTAACAAAATTATATTTAAAACATTCCAAGTCTAGGGGACAAGGCAGAAAAAAAACAGGCAAAACGAATTAAAATAACGAGACAACAACTAACAGATGATAAAAACTGTTAAAGAAGCTTACAAAAGATTAAAACAAGATTGTGTGTTATTTCTTTTTTTAGTCTCCTCTTTTAACTGTTTAAATAAAAAGGATGTGAACAGTTTCCTATCCTTTCCTCTCCATTTTTTAGTTGCACAGATTCAGATTCAAACGCATAAAAACGTGCAACAGAGTCTGTTTAAAACAGTGGTTGGCACACTTTGTCCCCGGTGGTAATCGTGTGTGTTAGTACTCTTAATACAGACCAAAAACAAAGCGAAAATTCCACTTTCATGCTACTTTTGTGCCGACAGTTTGTTTAAAACAAGCAAAAAAAAGACCCATTTAGCAGGAAATTATTGGTATGTGAAGTACTTGTGTTGTGATCGGCGCCTTTAATAAACAAAAATAAAGGAATTAAATTTTTTCCCCCGGTGACGATTATAAAAGGATTTTCACATAATTAAAGTTAATCGCAAAAAGAAAAATTAATAAAAATATTTTATTATTATTTTTTTTAAATACAAATGTATAAAAAACTGATAGTCACTTTGCCTTTCCTTTTTAGTGTTCATTTCGTAAAAAATGGGGTGTTTTTTATAGAGGTATATAACTTTAAGTTGCAATAAAACAACGATTGATTATTCCATTGACATGAATTTTATTTATCCGAAAGATAACCTTGTGGCATTACATTTTAAATATGATTTCTGGCATATGACCGCCACGGCTGGTGCGGATGTAGTCCAATCTGGGCGTCTAATTATCGATGACTTTTTCCAACATTTGTGGCCGCGAATGTTGTTTTCCAAATGGTTAAGCGTTTGTGGCTTTACCGCATAGACCAATGACTTTACATAGCCCCACAGAAAGTAGTCTAGCGGTGATTAATCACAAGGTCTTGGAGGCCAATTCACAGGTCCAAAACGTGAAATTAGGCGGTCACCAAACGTGTCTTTCAATAAATCTATTGCGGCACGAGCTGTGTGACATGTTGCGCCGTCTTGTTGAAACCACATCTCCTGGACATCATGGTTATTCAATTCAGCAATGAAAAAGTTAGTAATCATGGCTCTATACCGATCACCATTGACTGTAACGTTCTGGCCACCATCGTTTTTGAAAAAGTACGGACCAGTGATTCCACCAGCCCATAAAGCGCACCAAACAGTCAGTTTTTCTGGATGTAACGGTGTTTCCAGATACACTTGAGGATTACCTTCACTCCAAATGCGGCAGTTTTGTCGGTTGATGTAGCCATTCAACCAGGAGTGCGCTAAACAAAATTCGCTTATGAAAATCGGGCGTGAGTCTATGCATGATGAATTGCCAAACTGAGAATAAATCACTTGACAGCTGTTAAATCGGTCGCCATCTTCAAAATTAATGCCAACTTTATAAGCAAAGAGTGCTGTGTTTTTCTCTAAAAATGTTGCCTGTAAAAATCTATAATATTTCTTTACTTTTGACGACATTTTATGGCAAAAAAAAAAGAAATGCAACATTTTTTGTCAGCAAAGCAAACGCCATTAATTTGGCACTGTCGTAGAAAGTAAAGTCAAGTCGACCAAGGCTACTTGCAAAAGCGTTTGAAGACACTTGTTATAATGTGTCTAACACGGTAAGTCTAGATTGCGTAAGCAATATTCTTTTAATTGCTCAGGCTGACACACACAAAATCAAGAAGATGCTTATGGGAAGCCTCGATTTGAATGCCCTAGTAGTTCAGCGTCAAATGAAAACAGAAAAAAAATAAAAGTTTTGTTAGAGAAACATAAGAATCCGTGCCTTGCATTGCTGGGGATCTACTGAATAATGTTAATGTTAATTCAGATTTAACAACAACCAGTGATAAATTATGAATTGAACAATGATTTCAAAAGCTAAGACCGAATACAGGATATCGAGTATCAAACTTTTGTCTATTTTGTAAGATTGGAACAAAGTCGTTTGGTCAATAGATAGTAATCGGCTTTTACAAAAAAAAAAAAAATGTCCAAGACGGTCGATTTAAATTTGACTTCCTGTGATAATTAAAGAGATGATGAGAGGACATCTAGGCCGTACCAAAGAGTATTTTTGTGAATATCAGTGGAAAAAGTACATGAGAAATTTACATCTCAGCTTCGGATTTAAAAAATGAAATTAAGGGTCTTCCAAAAAACCCTTATTTTTGCTCCCTTCGGAAGAAAAAGACAAACAAAACATCATCGAAAGGGGCAGGTAATGCCATCTCTTGGGGGAAAATTAAGAAAAATAACAAGGTAGGAGTATATGATCAGCAGCAACATGACTCTTAACCGCTACTTCGCCAAATATACATGGGGCGTTGTTTCTAGGCAGCGACAGATGACGGCACCAACATCTGCTACAGTAGACCTGTCACCGGTTTAGCTTTAAGTCCAAAATGAGTACAAAAGAACTGAAACAAGCCAAAGATGCCTTGTCGAAGTCATATATTCCCAAAAGAAGCTACGAATATTACAAATGATGAATGATATCCATTGAGCAACACAAATTCCATAGTTTCAGTTTTTTAATTAGTCGCTCGTCAAAAAATTTCTATTCATTTAAAATTTAGTGAAATGTCGATAGAAATACACTATGTAATGCTTGCTTTTCTACCATGAAAACGAGCTCTGTGAAAATGTGCAGACAAATTTGTAAAGTGTACGCTGATAATACTAAGAATGAACGTCGTTCCAAGGAGTAGTTTACTAGATTCCGCTTCAGAAATTTAGATGATCAGACACTGAAAAGGTTTATAAAATGTTGCAACTGGTGGAACAAGCCGACATTAGTTAGTGGAGGCACTAAACATTCATGTTTGGAATTAATGACATACATCTGGCTATTTGAAGATTCTCGATATTTGCGTGCCATATGAATTTACTCAAAAAATTTGGTTGATCGAATTATCATCAGTACAACGCCAGTAAAACGCAACTAAATCGAACCATGACAAGCAATGTAAAATGGTTTAAATCACGGAATACTAAAAGAAAAAATCATGAAAAAAAAGATCGGTGACCATCCACAAACAATTTAAAAATCTTATATGATGACAAACGAGGTTACGTTGAGTGTTTGATGGGATCAAAAGGTAGTTATCTACTAATAACTGCCACAGCCTGAAGTAACAATAAATCAATAATGTCACAACTCTTAAACGAAACAATGAGGAATATCGACCAGAATATGTCAAGCGAAAACGTACTGTATTCATTAGGCCACACATCTTTTTGATGATAAACTACACTTTTCTGGGAAATCTTGATGCATCCGATATACACTGTAAGTTTAATTTAAGTGTAGTGTAAACTTAAAAATATTGTTACGAAAATGAAAATGCTAAAGACAAAATTCACCATGTCAGAGCTTATTATGAGCTTTTTGCTAAAAAATGTATTGGCTTGTGTCAAGGCTTAAAAACTTCTGAAATTATCTGCACTAATTAAAACTGCTGCCAATGCATGGAACGGTTACTTTTTGTGTTATTTTAGACCACTTTGAATTAACGTCGAAAAATCGAAGATTCCTGTTCATACTAGAACATTCTAAACTAAGATGAAATACTATAAAAATATGGCGGATTGCGGCTAGTGAGTTAGTGATCATTAAAGTCGCGTTCAGGAGCAAATGAAATGTGTTGTAAAAGCGAATTTGGTGTATTAAGACAAAAAAGTTAAGTAAAATACAATGGAATTAATAAAAAGAGACAGGTAATAAAACAACCAAAATAAAAATACTGCTTTATTTTAACGCAATAAAAATGAACTCGAACGTTTTAAAAAAGGTTAAAACGTAACAATATGTACTCGTATGTATATGAATATTAGTTAAGAGTAGATTTAAATTTATTTATTTATAAAAGTAGTTGTTAAAAGTAGTGAGTGTTTTTTGTTGAAATCATAAAAATAAAAAGAGTCCACGATTTAGTGGAAACGACAACTAACCGAAAAGTGATATATTAGAACTCTACACAACAGCACGGAGCATGTGATTAGTAAAAGTTACTAATAATTGAATAGAGAAAGTAATAATTCAATTATACATAAAAAATATTTTTGTCCAAATGAATTTGGACATGACGACGGGCTTTCCTTCAGGCAACAAATGACCCCTCAATATGATGATAGCGATCTGAGAGCGCTGATATAGTGGTCTGGAACTGTCTGGAGTTGTCTAGTTGGCGTAGGCGTCTTGTTGTTTTGTGGACTGATTATGTGATGATTGACTTGTCAGGATATTTTACGTCTCTGGCAAGTCTTAATTATGAGAAAATAAAATGATTAGAAAACATACGTAAATTTTTATGGCTAAAATTGTACTTATTACGATGTTGATAGGTATGATTAGGGTAAATTATAATAGAGTTAGAGTTGTATCATCTAGCATCATCTGGTATCGAGAGTAGTTTCCAGGAGTTTTAGCCGCTGTCCATAACCACCCCTTAGGGGGAGCCCCCATCTCCAAATGAAGCGGAAGAGTGCCGCTTTAATAATGTTTTCAAAAGGGCTAGAGAATATTGCAGCAGAATTTTTTAATGAAGTTGGCACATCATTTCCTTTAGCCATTAATGGTAATATTCTGCTAACTGCCTGTTGTTCATGGATCACGAGTATTCTGTAGCACGTGTCTTATGTCTAAATATGTAGAATTTATTATTTTTGTCTAAATATGTAGAATTTAGAATGCTCCAGCCAGTAAAATTGAGTACATTTCGGCTTAAAGATAAAATTATGTAAATGGTTTTGAGAAATTTGACACAAATGAGAGTCACCGAGTACTATAAATGATTTATGCTATTTATACGGGTGAAATAACTGAGATATGTTACTGAACGCCAACATAATAAGATTCCAGTTCAGTTTATAGTTTTCTTCAAAGTTTCGTGTGCCTGAAGAGAAACTGCTAGAAATGTTTTTCTTTTTTGCTACAACATATAATTTGGGAATTTCATCTGAGCCTTCAATAATTGTTGTTGCCGTGTAGAGTTATTGTGCAACATTCGTCATATGGGATATATGGGTGAGTTATTAAACGATTTTCAAGTTTTATCAATTTCGAGTTATCTGCAGAGTTGGGCTTAGAATCCACAGTATTTGAATCGTGTCTTACTGAGAAGCATCTGTTAGGGTTATTATTTTATTTTACCACTGTACGTTTCCAATAGGTGATGAAGAGGTCTTCTTGAGGTCCTCATCGTTTTGTGAGGCTTTTTCATGCGTTAGATTTGGTAAATCTAGTTTTGCAAGGTCCTCTGGGCAAGGAGCATGTGGAGACATTCAGTGCTTTTTGACAAAACTATAGCCTCTTTGTGGAGTTATGTTATCACTGTGGGAATATTAATCAGAGTTTCTATCTGGACTATATATCCATAGGTCACTGGGTCAGATACTGTTCGAGGGACAATGAAGAATAACTTGTGAACTATTTTTTAAAACAAACTTCACTTTATAAATTTGGAAGGTTTGCGTTCACCCAAACAGCCAACTTTATAAAGGAAAGCTGTATATTTGCTTATCAACCACCCTTTTTATATGACCTAATACATATGAGCAGTTTATAGATATTATATGGGCATAATAGCTTGCAATCGAACTTTAAATGTGTAAAATTCTATATCTTTAAGTACATAAAGAGTTTTTTGTACTAAAAGCTTACAAATTATTTTCGCTGCAAGTTTCAAATTGTATCACAAATCAAATAAAGAATAATAAAAAATAAAATAAAAAAATTGAAATTATTCAATACAGTACGCTGTGAGACTAACACCAGTGCTTTAGTGGTCATTTAACACGTACAACCGCAATGCCACATACAACACATGCAATAGAGCAACAAAGACCACACCATCAGCATTTTGAAATACAAACTAACAAAATTATATTTAAACTTTAACTTATTTTGTAATTAGTTTGTCCGAGGGAAAATTTATAAAATGAATTGCTTATTTTGTTGTAAAAACCTGAAATGATAAGTTCTGAGTGGTGGGGTTTTTCTTTAATAAAATCTTTGAAAAAGAAAAAAACAAAAGCAAATGTGATGTAGTATCCTTTGCTTTAAGATGACTAGTGCACTTTCATTACGTAGCCAGGCTGGTAATATAATCTTATGTGAAAGGAAGTGTATATAGGTATGTGAAGTTGTGTGTTAATAATTTGTAGTTGTTGCGTTGAGATAATTTAATAATAAAGTTTCTTTTACAATGTTTATAACTAAATTATATATTAAGGATTTAAGTATGGAGTGCACTCATAAACACACTTACACTGAAATTGAAAGAAGATGCCATGGAGTGATAAGCAGCAAAAAGGTCAACATAATATGTGGTTTATGTGGTTGCTGGTTGTGTTCATTTGTGTTAAAATTAAAAAGAAAAAAAAACTTAATTTGCTCTCTCTTCTCTATATGAAATTACTAAATCCACAATAATTTGTAAACTTTATCGCAAATAATATTATCAGAAAAGAAAACTATATATTTTTATGTGTAGATAATTAAAGGAAACATTACATACTATAGCAAGAAACTTGTTCATTTAAATTAAAAAACATTAATTAAACATGAGTATTAAGTTTCACATTTTTTGTTTTTTTTTTTGTTTTTTAAAGGAAAATAATAGAAGAACTGGTAAAGTCAAACAGAAGCTATTGAAATTGCTTGACCTTTTTATGAAAGATACAATGCAGATCGTATTATTGCAAATTGTGCTTAGCTTTCAAAAATATATTCTTTTAGATAAGCTTATATTCAAAGTCTACAGGATTTAAGATGCTAGGAATCATTCAAGTGAAAAGTGCTCTGAATCGACCATACTAGTAAAAAGCCAACTCATATACGATTTGTTATGGTATATTGCAAATAATCGTTTTTGTTAACAAAAAGTGCAGAAGAATAAATAATAATGACTCTTATTAAACCTAAAAACTTTCGCCCAGCAACTGCTTTCTCAATTAAAGAAAGAAAAGAAGTTTTGCCAAATCATCCTAAAAAATACTAAGGTGTGCTTCAAAATAATAAGGTCACCCTCATATTTGCTCGATTCATCCAAACTATAAAATGTTATGTATCCTTGTATGTATGGTCACCTTATTCAAAAAAATTCTACCTTCAAATAAGTGAATACTAAGCCGGTTTTGCTCTTAGAGATGTACCGTATTATTATATTTATTTAAATTTATTTAAAAAACTTAATAGAGCCCAGTAGTTTGAGTTAAAAAAAACCTGGGTTTTTGCTAACACTGACAAAAACACAAATTAAGCACATTGCGATAAGCGCTAAATTTAGTGGTTCGTTGCTTGATGTGCGCAATAAGTGTGTTGTGGACGGAACTTCATTCCACCACTTAGTTACAGAGGAGTGATTAAAGATATCTGTAATCAGCCGTTGAAGGACGCAGTATTTGCCAAGACGCTATGACGCGACAAATCGAAATTTAAATCACCGCCTAAACTAGAAAGCTACATAGTATTAAGAATATGGTAAGAGAAAGTGCCGTCTACCAATAGGAGACAAGGGAGTGCAATAAAAACCATTTTCACGGCAACATCGTGGGCGAACACAACCCAAAACGTAGAATATGGATTCCAGATTCTACTCTAGCTAGTGAGTTAACAAATTTATCAAAAAAAAAATATATATATCAAATCACTGCTTACATATCTTCCACACCTTTGAGCCAAGTTCCAAATCTAATATCTTAAAAATTTCTCGCCTTTTGAGGCAACCCAGCTTTGAAGACGATTTTATATTTCTTCAAAAGAGGTGATTCGGTGACATGCCAGAAGATATTGTATTCGTTAAAACAGCCAGGAGTCAGAGGGACCAATGTTCCCAGAACACAGCGTGTGCGCCGTCTGATCGTTTCTAATAACTATTGGGCAAATTTTACGACGTGGCTAAGCGCTCCATTGCAAAAGAATAACTTAATCATGTCTGTCTTTATATTCCAGCCGTTTTCTTCATAATCCAAGGTTCAAACAAAGTAATTGCAGTCTGCTCCGAACACCGAGCTTTAGCAGCTCATTAGTACACAATATGTATATATATTCCCCTCGATTCGATAAGGAGCATAGAGCTTCTATCCATGGCCATATTTTTACCTGAATCCACCTTTTTCTCGTCTTCGCAACTTCTTATTTCGACCTGTCTTTTTCAGGTATGGTTGGACCTTCCTCTTCGTCGGCTACCCAGTTGATTCAAATTTATTGCATTGAGTTATGTCGTCATTTGGTTGTCTTAGCGTATGACCAATCCAGTTCCATTTGCATCGTCTTATTTCCATCTCGATAGGAATTTGACTGGTTTGGAGCCATAACATACTATTAGTTGGTATTGTGTTGGGCCAAAAGATTCTAGTGATTCTCCGCAAACACCTATTAATAAATACCTGTATAACCTTGACGTCGTGAGGTGTGACGTTCCAAGTTTCGCAGCCGTACAAAAGTATTGACTTGACGTTAGAGTTGAATACACTCATTTTAACATTCGATGAGAGTGTGGACGAACTCCAAACGTTCGCCAATCGACCAAATGCTTGACTTTATGTGATTTTCAAAATCCATTGAGGAGCCACTGGAGTTAGTTATAGTGCTACCCAGATAACAGAAGTTGTGTACCTCCTCAATAATACTCTCGCTGACTGAGTACTGAGTACTGAGTACTGAGAATAAACTACTGAGAGTAAACTACATTCGCTTTTTTTTACATTTATTCTCAGTCCTGCTAGTTTATACAGTTTAGTTTCTCCAACATGTCCGTGTAGTTGTGAAATATCAGACAAATGTAGTACGCATAGTCCAACCGACTACTGAACCCCACACTATTCTTCGCCTCTCTACAATGGCCTCTAGCATGAAGATGCTAGAGGTGACGAAACGCAGCCCTGCCTTACACCCTTAAGTATTCGTATTCTTCGGCTAAGTTCGTTCCCATTCGACAAACTGACCCTCTATATAGAGCCCTTATAAGGTTAACTAACTTCGTAGGGACGCCTTTACACTCCAGTGTGGCCCATATAACTTCATGCGAGAGTGTAATAAACGCCTTTTCAAAATTTATTAATATTAAATACAAAGAGAAACACCATTCCACCGATTGATCTACGATTGTTCTTAAGGTGTTAACGTGGTCTGTGCATGATTTCAGTGAACGTGGTCTGCTTGTTGTACTCTCAATTCTGGAGAAAGTATTTTGAATATTCTGTTTGCGATAATGCTCGCGATAACCTTATTAATACTGCCTAGCAATGTTATACCCCTCCAATTGCCCCGGCCAGTTAAATCCCCTTTCTTTAGTAATTTAAAGTTGATTCTCTCCTTAATTCCGTCTGGCAACTCCTCATTTAACCTCAATGCCGCCTTGATCCCACCAAAATAAATGCTGTTACAAAAATAAACAATTCCTAAAGAAGATACTAAACTATCAGTGCATCGGAAACTGTATTGAGTGATCCTAGTCTATTGGTTTGTGTCAAGGCTGTCAATGTGCCACCCTGATAATGCCATACTAGATTTATATTATTAACAGTGTTACCAATTGCGTATTGAACGGTGTTACCGTACCGATTTTGGGTGTTACATTTAAATTAACGGACAATGAATAGAATGCTGTACAAGAATATTCGGAAGTAATTTTGATTGTATATAAAAGACGGCGCATTATGCATAGTTAGTTCAGTTATAGTTTGGCAGTCATTATGTAAAGTTGTAACTTAAAAGTCATAAAGTAAAGTCGTGTTAAGATGTTCTTGAAAGTGTTGGGTAATTGTGTATTAAGTGCAAGTTAAATAAGTTACTGTATAAAGTAAAAGTGTGGGCAATAAAAGATTATAAATAAAGACATTAAATTCACTACATTTATTTTATATTACGCAATTTAAAAGTACACAAATGTTTTAAAAAGGTTAAAGGTAGAATTAGCCGAACGTTGTCGTAGAGTAACGTCTCAGCTGTTCACTTTTTTATATGGGAATCAATGATAACGCTTACTGAATTTTAATGTCACGTTGCTGCAACGTAACATTCTGTAAAAATGGAATTTCTCAACGGCGTTACGTGACATTTGTAAAGCAGTGATGGACTGTTTGAATGTTAAATTATATGGGGGTATTTTTACCTTTTTCTGGCACTTTTTTCCACTCTATAAAAGACCAATATCTTCTTATTTGAAAAAATTTAAAATATATTTTAGAAAATGTGTACCCGATTTTAAGAAATGTTACTATTTTTAAATACAAAATAGCTTCCTACGTATATTGTAATGTGGAAAATGAATAAAGTAAAAAATTAGCTTACTAATCATTCCTAGGTGACTTTGACGCTAATGATAAGGGTTCGAACAATAATTTTTTTTTTAATGCTATAAAAAAAAACTACTGAATATTTTCTCAAATTTCTTTTTTTATTTGAAAGTACAATCCTTCCGGTTTATAATGGAAAATAATTTCATTCAAATGGCTGCCTCGGCTGGCCATGCAGTAGCCTGCCCAATTATGCCTCTGGACCAAAATCCGCATCAAACAGTTACTCGTCTTGGGTGTATCGGCTTTTCAATGTATGCGTGCAGGTTTTCTGTGCACCAAATGCGACAATTTTGCTTGTTTACATACCCGCCAAGATCAAAATGAGCTTCATCTGAAAGGATAATTTTTTTTGGCAAAATCGGCATCTTCTGAAGTCGATCGCAGGCCCAGATTCCCAGCGTTGTTCAAGCGTATACATAACCATATTCGTTCAACGGAAGGATAAAACTAATTATCTGTCAAATCAGACGTGAGCTAAGTGTTACCATTCACGAAATAAGCACTAGTTGAAAAAAAAACGTTACATGGCGGACCCATTACTTTTTCAAAGCGTACACAATTCGAAGATTTATGATACCCATTACAGTGACTTAAACAACTGTTTCTTTCCCATTTTTAATAATTTATATACACACATTTGACAAAAACATATGACCTGTTTTTAAGTGTTCTATAATCGCATAGACGTTATTACGTCTACGACAACGTTCGGCTAATCAGGAATAAAATGTAAAAATATTAAAACAACGGAATTGTACTTATCGAAAAAAATATTGTCGAATTGAAAGAAATTTGGTAGCATTATATAACCCAAAAAACCCAATAAATTTCAGTGGGTTATGTTTCTTTAAAAAAGTCCGGATTTTTGCCAAATCTGACTAGTGCTGTTGATTATTTATAAATCTTTTTAAAAACAGAAATATCGATGAATATTCCACCAACCAAAATAAAACACTATTTTATTTATTTATTTTATTTCAAATTAAGTTTTATTCTTTATAAGGAAGCACACATATTATGTCCTCAAAATTTACATATGTTGTTTATTGAACATCTAGTTCTATAGTTCAAGTGATACAATAGAAGCGATACTCAAAAGACTATTCCTCAAAGCATAGATCGTCTTTTAACTTTACAATGATAGTTTCACGCATCAAGAACTAGAATTACAATAAAAAAGTGCACACTCTTTAGAAAACATACAGCAAAGAATACTTCAAAATGTCAGGTAGACCCATATTAAATTAAATTAAAAAATTAAATTAAATTAAATTAAAAAATTAAAAAATCCACATGTGCTGATCAATATCTTTGCTAGATTGCAAATAGAAAATTAGCATTGTCCATATTTCAATGCATAGGTCATTTATATCGTTTTTTTTAATGCAATCACTTAACGAAAGCATTTGTTGCTTTTTATTTCGGAAAAGAGATTTTTTTCCATACTTTTTTCAATTTTTTTTTTTCACTATTCTTTCCTAAATACTATCTTGTTTTTAAACTCATATTGGCCCCAATTTTATCCCCAAATAGCCATATTTATTTAAAACATTTAAAACTTTCCAAAAAGTTCAATATCATTACCACTAGCCCACTTGCTTGTAAAATATATTTTCCCGTAATTACATTTAATTTACATTAAATATTATTTTGTGGCAAATATTTAAAGTGCAACAACAACACTGATGCATTTCATGGATAAGAATCCCTCTGCTGTTTGCTGGTCTCTACTACCGCACTCGCTGATTGCATTACACAAAGTGGTGCTGTTTTTGTTTTTTGCTTGTTCGAGTGTATGAATGAACAACAAATGAAAAGTGTGGGATACTTAATTACAAGCAAATGGTAATCATTTTACATGAAATGCAATTCATTTCAATTTCATTTTCATTCAAAACCAAAACTCAAAACACATGCTGACTGACTTAAATAAAATTTTGCTTGTAATCATAACTTTTGCATGTGTTTTCTGAATCTATACTATATTTAATAGAATAATTAAACGGGTAATGCGTAAAGCGAAAAAAATAATCGTTAGAAATAAGTAAATAAGCGTGCAATCTAGACAAAAAAAATTTTTCGTACAAAATGGGTGGATCCGGTGTAAAAGTCTGCTGTATTACATACACTCACTAATGTGTACAGTAGGGTGGTCCGTATTTTCAACTTTATTGTTTCGAGCGTAACTCCCCTTAAAAATATTCTTTATAGCTTAAAAATATGGTGTGAAAAATATTGTCACGAAAATAAAACTGCCTAAAAAGAAAATACACCACATCAGGTACTGTATTGTGGGATTCTAGTCTATTAGTTTGTGTCAAGGTTGTGAATGGGTTACCGTGGTAATGCCGTACTGGTTTGTGTATTCGGCGGTATTTCCACAATCTTACATGTTTATAATTAACAGACATAAAATAGATGATTTGAGAGCGTTTGACACATTTCCGAAACTTTCCAAACTGTTAGCAATTATTTATATAAGGAGGCTGCTTTGCCTACACATCAGTTAGATATCGTTTTTCAGTCATAAAGTAAAATCTTGATTAGGCGTAAATAAAATTGTTGTATAAACGAGTGCAAGATAAATAAGTTGGAGACTGTATAGTTATAATTGTATACTGTAAAAGTGAGGAAATAAAAACTGTAAAACAACAACAACGTGGTATTTATTTTATTTTGACGCAATTAAAAAGAACTCAAACTTTTTAAAAAAGGTTAAACGTAACAATATTGTCGCGGTTGGGCAAGTTTAAAACGTGGCACATCGCTTTTGAAATTTGGCTTGAAGCTTTAAAAATACAAATTTGACATTCACCCTTATTCTGAGTTTCGATTCAAATCGAAATTTTCTCTGTTTGGCAAATTTGGTATTCTGAGTTTCGATTCCGTTTAATTTTTTTCAATTGTATGTATTCTGCATTACGATCGTAACTACGTTTATCTAAGTTGTTAAAGTTGTGACGGAGATTTTTCTTGTTTTTTAGTCCAATAATTTCTTATTTTGGCTATGAAACTTATTATATTATTTCTTTTTATTAAACACGAAATGAAAATCTACGAAATGTAACAAAAATTTAATAAAATATTAATCTACGCTTTTCCACTTGCATGAAAAAGACAAAGAAAAAACAAAAATTTTATGTTTTCTTATTAAACCCTTAGTGCATGCACTACGTTTTATTAAAATTTGCTTATTTTTCTGTTTCTATTCCGTACGCTCCTATGCTTTTGATAACATTATTTTCTTCTTATTTTTCTTTCGATTCAGTTTTTTTTTATGGAATACCAATTTTCGATCGAAACGTGACGGAGACGTAATCGAAACTCGAAATAGGGGTGATTTATTAATTTTTTTTTCTTCACATACTTACATAAGTATAATTACATATGTACGTACGTAAATAACTGAAAATTAATAAAAGTTATTATAAATTGAAACTTATCCGATTATACGAGTATACATATATTTAATAAGAAAAATTTTAATAAAATTTCTGAGCACATACAACTAGTTTCCGATTCTGATTAGTCTTATTCGCGGCCTATTGTAAAAGTAAATGTTTATCAGAGTCAAAAAACAAAACACTCTTTCTAGCATGCGATTCCTAACACAATGTAAAATTAAACGTATAGTATTGTACATTAGAAGCAAAAGGGAAAGCCGCCGCACTATCATACGATTTATATTGTTTAGTAATATATTACATTGTTATTGTTTTGATTATGAATAAATAAATAAAATGAAAAAATAAATATCTGACAGTTAAAACCCATCCAACCTTCACGTACAATATCTGTAGCATCGTGCCCATCTAACCTTCGCTTACAATGTATGTACCATCGAACGCATCCAACCTTCACTTACAAAGTTTGTTCCATCGGACGCATCTGACTGCCTAGGCCAACGCTATATAAATGTAAATAGTAATTGTATACAGACTTTGGATGGCTACCACTTACATTGTCAGTGGTCTCGGATCGCAGATGTACATATGCGGTAAAAGTTTTACTGCGTATGTGTTTAGTATTTTATTTCAAAACAGAACATCATCATTTATATCAGTTTCCGATAATCTGCTACAATTTGAACTATCAGTTGCTTTTCTT
Organism: Wohlfahrtia magnifica; assembly: GCA_023159175.1. Classification (NCBI taxonomy): domain Eukaryota; kingdom Metazoa; phylum Arthropoda; class Insecta; order Diptera; family Sarcophagidae; genus Wohlfahrtia; species Wohlfahrtia magnifica. The sequence goes on along the minus strand of JAKWBJ010000485.1, from coordinate 2,550,591 downwards.
CTTCATTCTTGGATTAAACTAAATTCAAATTTTTCTTTAGCTTAACTGCTCGTACTGCCGAACTTTTTCCAACTTTCATATTTAGAACGATATTAAGGCCAACGTCACAACTAGGTTCATTTTCCTAAGTTTGGGATCTTTGTCAAAAAGTCCGTTGGAATACCACACCTTTAAAAAAAGTGATGTGGTTTTTACGTTCTTATAGTGTTTAGACTTACGACCAGTTTTTTTTTACTCCAAATAAGTAGGATTATCTATAGCTTGCACTATAAACTTTTTCAACTTATATAATACCTTTGGATCAAAGAAGACCAACCCTGTTTTGTTAGTTAAATACCATATATGATTACTTAATTTGCATAGTAACGCACGACTTATCTTCTCATCAATACACTTATAATCAAATAAATAATATTGTTACGAATATAAACAATGCCCACAGAAATGATACACTTAATTAGTACAATAGTTGTCTTAGCTATAAATAAGCCTTATTGTGGCATTGTTTTGTGTCAAAGCCACCCTGTAATGTCATACTTAATTTATATTATTAATGATGTTACATTTTAAATTAACGGAAATATGAATCGAATGTTGTGCTAAGAACAAGAATATTCGGAAGTAATATCAATTGTATATAAAAGGCACCGCCTTATGCATTCGTTAGTTCAGTTATCATTTTGCAGTCATAAAATAAAGTCGTGGTTAGGCGTAAATAAAAGTGTTGTATAAACGAATATTAAGTGCAAGATAAATAAGCTGTATAGTTAGAATAAGTGAAAGTTAAATAAATAAGCGCGTAAAGTAAAACAACGACAGAGAAGAATTAGTTATTTTATTTAATGCAATTAAAAAGAACACAAACGTTTTAAAAAGGGTAAAACATAACAGTATTTAAAAAATCCTACAAATATCTCTAATATTGTATAATTTCAATTGCGTTATTTTAAATTTATTTAAAAATAAGTATGATATAAGGCAATAAATAATTTTCGACATCTAATGGGCATGACGAAATGCTTCCGATTTTTTGAAGGTATATATAGCGAAACTGTACCACCAAGAAAAACTATACTCAATTGAAGAAGTTCTTTATAATCATAACATAGTTTTTGTACTTTACTCCCAACTGCATCGCTCACTTTCTGATCTTCAATATTAGTCATAAAGTTACTTAGTTTTCTCAATTTCATTCTTGGCGTCTCGAAATCTGCTTAGTAATTGAACAGATGACCCTAATGATTTCTGAATTTTTTTACCAAAAACACTTATTAAATAATTTCATGGAGGTGATGACGGAATGGAAAATATATAAAAAGGTCCTTTCATATCACTTACTCTGAAAATAAGAGTATTAAAAAAGGTTTTATTTAAAACTCATTGATTTCAAAATATAAACAATTTACTTGCTGCCGCAATATTTTAAATCTACTTCCTTACAAGTTTTTATAAACAAATTTTTTGCAACAAGTGAGTGCAATTAACGTAAATGTAATAAAATGATAGCAAACAAGTTATATATCTTCCATATTTTATATCACATTTAAAAAAATATGTTTTTGATTATTTTACCAACAGGGGCCATCTTGAGAGGCGATGCGCCACGCCTTCCCTTTATCCGACGCCCATAACTTTTTACACAACGTATTTTTACACAAAACCACACATTTTAGGGGGAAATTACGGTCTCTAATTTGAAAAAAATTTCTTCTATACATCTAAACACTACCCTAGTGTGCATGTATTCAAAAGCAATTAATAAATAAGGTTGCAGAAATTGCTAAGTGAAAAAGTTCAATAATAAGGGTAGCGAATCTGGCTAAGCAGTTAGTTGTGTATTGCAAGCAAAAAAAGGCAGTCTATGCAAGATAATGGAAGATTAACAAGTGCGAAGCATCATTAATACCATGTTCGCACGGGACTTCTAATTACTGTTTTTATTGCTTGCATGGCATCTTTGTAATTCGTCATAATGGCGCTTCTTCTTTTTCTTGTTATTCGCTGGTGAATTCTGTTTTGAAAATGGAAAAAAGGTGAGATAATAAGATAAACAAATTTAGCATTGGTAAACATCCGATAAAAATTAGCTTTTTAGTAACCCGCAGGTAATTGAAACTGAACTACTTACACGTTTTTTGTGATTCGGTCTTAAAATTTTGTACAGAGATTTCTGTACATCGGCTATAACTTGGGATTGAATTATAAGTGAGAGAGTAAATTACGAAACAAACATGGTCGTACGAATATTTGGAATTCCGAGCTCAGATAACAAACGTTCTTAAATGACAAAAACTTTTTAGAAGTAAAAACGAAACAATACAACCAAGCATGAAGTGCATTTTGGATATGATTTTGTCATTGTCATTTTATATAAAATTTTTGTTACACCCTTTACCACAATAATAATTTTATTTACCCACTGGGTTTTCAGTATGTTTTGTTACAAAATGTACGCAAAAGTACTTTACAATGAATGCATTCAAGTTCTATGTAGTATTGTATAGGTTATTATATGGGTTTTTGCTCTTTTATGAAGAATTGCTTAATATTCATTTTCCTCACTGCTAAACCATCTCTCTCTCTTCACTTACTTACTCCTTTTGGCTAACAATACTACTACACGTAATTTGATTGCCCATCTGTATATTTTGGGCTTCTGAGTATTTGAATTTTAAGTTCTTTTGGCTGTAAATATGAAATGCGTTAACAACAATTGTTCTGTTGCTGCTGTTGTTGTATAATTTATAACGCCTTTCATCCTCCCTTCAACTTGCTGCTACTGTAAAACAAATTATGCAACTCAACTGTATTACGTTTGAGATTGTTCGTGCTTTTGATTTTTTCTTTGCAATAGATTAGCGTTTTTGTGTAACATAATTTTCTAATAAATATTAGTTTTATTTTCTTGTGTTAAAATTAAATATTTGCTATTTTATTTATACGCGTACAACACATAGTAGGCGTATATGCACACTAATTATAAGGTATACGTATGCAGATGCATATGCTCCCAAGTTAATGTGTAAGTATTTAATTTAATTTAAGAGAGAGAGGGAGTTAAGTTTAAACAAATTACTGTAATTTGTTTATATTTAAGAAGGCCTTTCATTATTATATATGACCTGTGTATCTGGTGTACACGAGTCAGAGTAATGTGACCAACTAGAGTGCTGCTAATATATTTTTAAAGTCACACTTCACTGCTGTACAGCATCATAACCCTTAGTTTTTAGTATACTCTTTATAACAAACTAGGAAGAGTGCTCGAATCAGGGGTTTCGTTGGGTTTATAACTGCTTCCTAATTTCGTTCAGTTCGACATTATTTTAGTTTTTTAGTAAAATTACGTTGTTTTGCTATTTATAATGCAGTTTAACACTCTTAGTCATATCAAGGAGGCGTTGTGTACTAAAGGCTGCTAACGTAGATTACAATTGCTTCGTGCATTATGAGAAAAACGACCGGAATACAAAGTAAACGTGATTAAGCTATTCTTTTGCATGACAACGCTCGACTTCATGTCGCAAAAGTTGCCAAACGATTGTCAGAAACGCTCAAATGCGGCACCCGCCGTATTGTTCGACAATTCACGATTTCACGGATAAAATATCCTTTAGCATTTCACCGAATCACTTCTTTTCAAGATATATAAAATCGGCTTCAAATCGGTAGAAGCGCCTCCAAAGACGAGAAGTTTTCCTGAAACTGGATCGGAAATTGGCTAATAGGTATAGAATAGATGTAAGCAGTTGGAGCTAGAAATAACGGACCATATTAATTTGTACTCCCAATATGTAAATTTTATTTATTTTTGTTGTAAATAAAGTCCAAAAGCCTTTAAATAGAAAACCCGCAGAATTTTAAGAGAATTTCAATTGTATTCAAAAAATTTAAATACAAAATTCTCAACGCAAACCAAGTTGAAAACGAGCAATTCTTTTTAATAAATGTTGGTCGCTGCACACAAAAATATACATACATATACACACACGAATGCGCTGGTATTACGCATTTAATCTTACACAAACAACATGCACTGAAATGAATTGCTCGTCTTCGATTCTTTTTGCTCATTTTTAATTCGTTCGCAGTATAAAATTCGTGCTCACGTGTTAAAGAACAAAGCTCGTAATTTTAAATTTGTGCTCACGAGTCGAACAAAAAATATTTTGAGCAGAAAATGTATGATTCGTGCTCACGAATTAAAAAAGTAAAACCTACGAGCATGAGTCATAAAACGAGCGAACCAAAGAAAATTCTGCTCACGAACCGAGTTTTTACATCTATGATTTATAGTTAAAAAAAAAAGTTTTATAAATAAATTCCGCCACTGGACAAACATTGCAAAATTTGAGCTTTTTTATGTGTTCTGTTTAAATAAACAATGACAGCAAAGCGTAAAGAGTGTCCGAAAATTAATGTAAGACTTCAATTAAATAGAAAACACAGTTTTTATTTCTTTGATTGTTATTTTTTTATTGAATCATAAAGTACATATGATAGACTTATTTATGGAACAACACATCGGGCAATTAACCTGCACAGCTTTGCACATTTTCACTCGTTTGTCGAAATATTCCGTGACCATTTTGCACAAATGTGGCTGAATTTCGTTGATCTTGCGTTAAATATTCTCCTTTAATGCACGTGTGGTTGTGGACTTGTTGACATAGACCAGTATGTTTGGCGTCTCCCAAAGATCGACAAATTTAAATCTTGCGTTATTTCTGGAACTCCCTTTAGTATGTACAACATTTATACAGGAAAAAAAAGAATATACAGCAAGTGTATGTATCTAAAATGAATGTTTTAGTTCTGATATGTTCTACTGAAGCATTTTTCTGTTACTCCTCTTGGAGTAACAGAAACAAACCACCTTTTGCCTTGTCTCATGTTCCTTCTAATTGTTTCAAATTTATGTTCTTGTAGCATGTTTATGATGTATGATGGTGTTGCCATCTGTCGTTTCCTAGAATTAACAACCTTTGTAAAGTTTGGTAAGGATTCTTTGCTGCTTACAATAGATTTCTACCTTTACCTCGTTTAATTTTTTCTGAGAGGTGGCGTTGCCTGACAATGATGTTTTGTAGTTGATGTTGCCTTTTTTTCTTACAGAAAGGATTAGAAGGCTTCTTAATGGATCTTCTGGGGAGTATGGAAACTTTTTCATTATTAAAAATTTTGAATCATTATAAATAATATTTTTCCTGCCATTGCCGATATTCGTACATGAGCTGCTTTAGGTTATGTAGGCGAAACCTAGCAAAATATTGGCATATTGAAAAATAAAATATTGCCAATTTTTATTTGGTCACATTTTACCGTGAAAATCATAACCATTTCTTTTCTCAATCACTTCCTCATCTTCTTATCTTACACCACTACTGTATTATCAGGCTTATGTTATGTTTTATTGCAGTTCAAATATTTCATAAACGGTTTATCGTTGCAAATAAATTTTACGCTTTATTTGCCATTAGAATTACATGCATTTATGCATTGTCGATAGATAATCGCAGCCGCATGCATGTACAAAGGATGTTTTACAAACATAAAAATACAATTAAAAATGCATTTTATGAATTTTAACAACGATTTAAATCTGTCTAATGTTATGTGGTAAGTGTACAGTAACATGTATATATATATATGAGTGTATGTACGAGGTATGCTATGAAATATATAGTTTTCTTTTGTACACTTACACTTACATTATGATGTAACCAGCAGGCAATCATATCTTTAACAAGAATTAACGCTACCAACCGCTTGGAAAAAACTTCTATCATTTAAAAATGATTTGTAATTATAGCGCACACACATTTTTCTTACACAATTTTCGTTAATTTTTTCATTTCTATTTTGTGCCTATAAAATCTTAACGCAGAAGACTATAAAGTACTGAATGATCTAAAATAACGTGAATTACATTAATTAAGATTTAAGTGAAGCTTGTCTTTACCATAGCCAACAACAAAATGCATAAAGCAGTATAGTTCACTACGCCCAACTGTTAAGTGAATTCGATAGAACTCCATTTAGTGTACTGTAACACAAACGAGAGTTTTAAATATCAGTAGACCTCAAAATGACTAAAGACATCCAGCGGTAAAAGCGTTCAGTGAAGTTAACCATATTATTTCTTATCTCTCACGGATACATGCCTGTTAGATGGTGTTCGGCGAAGTAGCCGCCCCAATTGGAATATTTTAAGCCAGTGTCGCTCACCCCTATTGTTCAGATTACGAAGTTTTTCAGCTGTTAACTTATTCTCTTCGTGAATATTACAGTCAGAGTTGCTAAAAGAAAAAAATTCTACCAAAAATTTTCCTGAAATGTGCCAAAATCAACTGTATAGCTAACCTTTATCACATACTCTTTTAATTTAAATATCATACAGTATTTATTGATATTTTAGGAATTACAATTCCTAAAAAAAATTGTTTTTGTTTTATTTTTCTATAAAAAACTTAAAAAATTGGAATAAATTAACAATACTAATAAAAAATCTTGTATAAAACAAACGCATACGCTTTGTTTACATTATTTGAAACGGCAACCACAATTACAACAAAAAATAAGTGTGTGAGACACAAAAATATTTCAGTGGCTTATTAGTCGTCAACGAATAAGGGGTGTAACGCATGATTTTGTGTTTTTTATTTTTTTATTTTAAGAGATTTTGAAGGTGCTAAAATTTTTAATTTCTACACCGAGAAGTGTTAATAATAAGCTACATAAATTAATGCATGTTTGTACTATGTATGAATACCTATTTTTTTACAGCGTTTTTACCTTATGGTATTTATCATTCTAAGTGTTTCTCTCTTTTTGCACACCCCTGTTTTAAACACATAAAATATTTATGAATGATCGGTTTTTGCAGCTGGTCAATTACAGTATACCTATTTCAAAGATATGCTAGGTCTTAGCAATATCTTAATTACGGTACCACAGCGACCGGGAGTTCTAGGAGCTTAAATTTTTCCTCGGCTATTAAGCTTGCACGTAAGATAACATTTTTGTTGTTATAGATTATTGTATTGTGACAAATATGTGTGTGTGATATCAATGGGCGCATTACACTAAAATGAAACTTACTGTGCCCTACGATGGTAGCAATACAGGTAATCCCATGATAACAAAAAAATAAATTTTGTTAATATGCGACGAATTTATATTATAATGTGATTGAAAAAATTCAAAATATTTGTAATGCATTTAATTTTTCTGTGGTTTTTGTCAGCTTGATGTTCACGAAATTTTCGTGCAAATTATAAAATAATTTAAAAAAATTAAATATGGAAATCGTTGATTATTAACAGAGACAAAACACTGGTTTTATGACAAGTACGAGTATTTATAAATGTAATTCTTTCATGTTAACATAAAAATCCGTATTTATAATATATTTGAAATTAAAGGTATAAAAATTGTGAATTTTATTGTTTAAAAAAGAATTGTTTCATTTAAAGTTTATATTTAAAAAATGCAATAAAACAAAAACGGTTTTTTTTTTCTGTTGTCAAGTACAATTGTTCTGGTTAAAAATGTAATATTATTTCATTCATATGACGGCTGGCGTCACAGTACCCCATTCGATCGGACAAAGTTTCGAGAACTTTTTTGAATGTATGGAGTAGTAGCTCGGCAATGGCATTACGAATGTTGGCCTTCAAATGCTCATTATTTCTAGTTTGTCGGCATAACACTTGTCTTTAACGGCCACACACACAAATTAGTCCAACGGTGTCAAATCGCAGCTTCTTGGCGGCCAGCTGACATTACTATTTCGACTAATTAAACGGCGATGAGATGTGTGGTAAGTTGCACCATCCTGTTGAGAGCGGCCACAAAAAAATCGGTTATCATGCGGAGACACCTCCATTGACTGTAATGGTTGCGCCATCCTCATTTTCAAAGAAATATGGTCCAATGATTTCTACGCTCCACAAGCCGCACCGAATAGTCACTCGTAGTGGGTGCATTGGCTTCTGTAAGACCACGTTTGGGGTTGTCTGAGCCCCAAATACGGCAATTTTGCTTATTAACGTACCCACGAAGATGAATATGAGCTTTAGCCAAAAAGATGATTTTTGCAATTTTTTTGATTTATTTTTTTTTTGCAATTTCCGATCAATTGTCTTTGTTTTGGAAATAAATTTCGAATAAGTCACAACGTTGCTCAAGCATAAATCGATTGATTTCATTCAATTGAGATAATATACTGAATTTTGTGACAAAATACAATGACATAAGTATTGCCAGATTCGAAATAATCGCTGGTTCAAATTTAAGCCGATAGATAGACCACCCGATACATATATATGCATGTACAATAGGGTGGTTTAATTTGTTTGTGACAGGCGTATAGCAGCATCGAAATATACACAAAATTTTAAGAACATTACCCAAAGAGACTATGGGACTAAAATGAAAACCTAGCTTCCGCCCAGAGACATGAAGATTTAGCATAAGATATTACAAAAAATACTGCATAGATTTAATGGAAAACAATATGTTATCACTAAATCCAAACATAATATAAAAAAATTAAAAAATTAAAAATTTTTAAGCTTAAAAATTTTATTCCCGTGTTTTATTAAAGGTTTGATTATGAAAAATAAAAAACTGGCAATTTCTGGTATATCACCACAAAACACAATATAGTTGCTCTTTTTGGACCTATTTATCTCATTTTTAAAGTACAAAAACTAAACAAATGAGAATTAATCAATTACTACTTAAAATTATAACTACTTATTATTTATTTATTTATTTATTTCGTGTACCATTCTTATCTTTAATGACACCTCGAAGTCTTTTCAATATATTGACTACTGATCAACTTGCCTAATCTTTGTGAAGGTATACTTGTTTATTTAACCTGTATTCTTGATGACAAGCTCATGGCTTTAGTTTTACTATTTAAAGATATTTGAATGTATCGATGTGATGATTTGATCATCTCGATCAAATTCCTATAATTTTAGGTAGGAATTGATTTAATCTAATTTGTTTGATTTTTATACTTTATTTTGTCGCGTGTGAAATATTCTTTAATATAGAAAAGTCCACAAAAATTATTATTTTTCTATATTGTGTATAACAAAATTGATCTTTACTTTTCAGATGCGTTACTATTTTATATTTAAAATGTGTTTTGAAAATATCTTAAGTGATTTTTAATTCTTACCGAAATGATCATATTCATTAAAAATTTATACTTTATTTTATCGCATAGTGTATATATGTAGTAAAATTATATTTCAATAAATCTACGCAAATTGCTGTCATTACTTGTAAAAAAAAATCGTATTTCAAATTATTTTCTAGAAAGGTAAAAAACGTGATTATACAGATAATAATGGTTATTTACTCTTTTTTATATTTAAATAGAATTTTGTTCATAAAAAAAATTGACAAAATACAATAAAACGTGTTTTAACGCCATTTATAGGAAATAATAGAAAAATAACAATTATAACAACAATTAGATGTAAAAATATTTCCGTTTTTAGTAAGTGCCAACGTGAAATGAAAGCTTTTAAAAATAAATAAAAGGAAAGAGTAAATAAAAACCAGACAAAAGAATTAAAGGGAAGGCAACCAACAAATAAATTGGAGATAAAACAATAACATTCTATTAAAACATTTTCTTTTGATAAAATCAGGCCATTATTTCGGATACCTTTTAAACAAGCTGTCTGTCTAAAATCCTACCAAAAATTATCCTGAAATGTGCCAAAATCAACTGTATGGCTAACCTTTATTACATAGTCTTCCAATTTAAGTATCATACTGTATTTACTGATATTGCTTTTATAATTCCTCGAAAATTGTTTTTGTTTTATTTTTCTATAAAAAAATAAAAAATAAAAAAAACTTGTATGAAAAAAAAAGATAAGAAAGAAGAAAAACAAACTTCATTCAGTTGCTTGTTAAGGCTTCATTAGCCGATCGTAGAAATCGTAAATGTATCGTAAATGTAAATGTAACGTAAAAGTAAACGTTTTGCCACTTAAAAACGTGTCATGTGTTTTTGACATAGAGAAGAAAAAAAATATTTAAGTATACATACATCAAACACAAACATGTTATCACATGAAGCAATTATAAGCAATTATTTTATCAAAACAATAACAGCTGATACAAAACTATCTGTACTCTAAAGTCAAAAAATTGTTTTTTTTTTTGTTTTTGTTTGATGTTTGTTACAATTTAAATGTGATTACTTTACATTCCATTACATGTTTTTGACAGATCATTATTTTTGTTTACCACAGCGCTGCATTTTTGTGACAGCAGAGTAAAGCGTTGATGCAGTGTTGTATTCAAAATTAAAATGGGTCCACATCTTTTTTGCATCATGCATGTGTATTAAAGAAATAATAACAGCTGTGTTACGTCATGTAACATAATGTAAAATAAAATACAACATTGCACTTTGATGCAACTCTGCTTGTTGGTATAACCTTATTCTTTTTTATATTCCCGTTTTGCACACCGCACAAGCTAAAATTACATTTTTGAAATAAGTTGTTCAACTGTTTAAATTTGATAGAAACACAAGTGTATGTATTATACTAGAAAATTAGGAAATGTAACCTGAATTATAATATACATATTAATAAATTTATAGATTTTAGCTGCAATGGAATAAATCAGCTTATAATACGTGTTTGATTATTTTAAATATTAAAACCAAGCGACCGAACAAGCTGTGCAAAACGTTGATGGCACTTAAACATGTGCACATTATTTGAAATTATGTGAGAAAAGTACGGAAATTATTACAATGCTACCAAGACATTACTTTAAACTTTCATATTTAAATTTTAATAATTTCTGAAGGTTAAGGTTTTTTAAATTAAAATTAATTTATTTTTATATCAATAAATTATACATCCATATGTAATTTATTACAAATAATTAATAATTAATCACATATTTTCTGTCAAAGCTACACAAAGAAATAGCGAAATATCGACAACAACAAAAAAATACAATTTTGATTTAAAAATATTTTAGGCTTGAATAGTTATTAATATTTGATTAATAAAGGTCGAAAGACCAGAATAATAGAATAACTTTTATACGTAATTAGATTCTAATTCTAGTTTTCCACATACATAATGTACTGAATATATACAATACAAAAGCCTTTATATTTTTTATTCCTATTGTTATTTATATCATCTATTATGTGTATTGTTACTTATATTATCTTCGCTTGTTCGTACAATTGTTTTGAAATCCTTAGCATAAACTTACTATATACATGCATGATAAATAATGCATACTAACCTTTAACTTTTGCTACGATTGACAAATGCTTTTATTAGATTAAAAAAAAAAAACTAATTTCAAACAATAAATATATTTAATATATTATGTATTTACCAAAAAATAGAGTAAAAATACCCCAATAACATTCCACATACAAACAGCCCATCACTGCTTGACGAATGCCACGTAACGTTGCCGTCAAATTATATTTTCAACAGATTGGGACGTTACAGTTACATTACATTAGGGTCAAGTAAGCACTTTCATATAACAAAAGCAATCAGCTGACACAACTACATTTACAGCTTCTACATTTACGTTCGGCGTAGCGTATGTTTTTGAGTGTTTTTTTTTTAGTTTCAAAGAGATTTTTGAGAGAGCAAAAATTTTGCTTAGTACTCAGAGAAGTGTTAATAATAAGCTACATAAATTTATGTATTTATACATACGAGTAAATTTATACTTTGTATGAATACCAATTTTTTACAGCATTTAACTTCAGTATATTTATTATTTTCAGTGTTACTCTCTTTGTGTGCATCCCTGGTATAAAGCTAGTGTTTTATCTGGCAGAAATTAGTTCAATATGAAACAGCTTTTTCACCTCATGTCCTCTGCATATATCTATATCGTGGTCCAATTCGCCAGTTTTAAAGGGTATTTAATTAAATGGGTAAAAAATATTCTTTACATACAATTTAGCTACGTTATACTTCCCCTAGAATTGTTTACTTTAAATAAAATAAAATAAAAACAGAAAAAAAATATAACTATGCATAGCAGTTACTAACTAAAGTGTAAAACATCAATGTCATTTTACACTATAACAATTACAATTGCAATTATGGCTATAATAGTTACGTCAAAAACTACTATTGGCAATATTTCGAATAATTTTTAAAACATTTGGAACAATTCGCCATTAAAACATTGAACATTTTATTGAAAAGCCTTTTATTGTTCGTAACTGCTCGTCGTAATTGCATATTGTTGTCTGAATACAAAACAACTGACGTAAAAAAAAACAAAAACAATAAGAAAAATATAGAAAATCATAAAATTTATAAAGTTTTTTCAGCAGAATACAATTGCATAACCAACATGCTCTAGAAGTAATTTATGTAAATTTAAATTTGATACTTTGAAAAATCCAATTCAAAAAGTGAAATTATTTTTAATATATTGTCTTGAATCCGTTAAGCCTTATAACTCTTACAAAGTGTGGCCTAATGTCAACGATATGAAAAAAGTAATTTAATCAATAACGACATGAAACTGAATGGAGCGTTGCGAATTATCAATAGCCATTATTACATTAAGATAACCATTACCATTGCACAGCTTTCAATTAGTAATTGACAATTACACTTAAATATCAATGGAGAAATGTGTGAGCCTTAATGATCCATATATCTCAGAATAAGAGGGAAATTACGTTTGGACTACAAGGCAATCTTGGAGACCTAGCATACAGACAGTACGCCAATAACTGTATGTATATGTATCTAAGCCATATATGTATCTAAAACCAAAGTAAACGGAATGCTAAAACAATTTTCGTTGATGACAACCCATTGGATAATGTGGTACAGCTATCATAAGTACATCAAATGTCGAGTCAATAAGTGGCATGCAGCATTCAGCTTTCTTGAGAATGTATGTAGGCTTACGTATATCACAAGAAACACCAAAATCAAAATATTCAACGCTAGTGAAAAATCTGCTGTTCTTTACGGCTGCAAGATATGAAACGCAGCAAACGAAAACCTGCAATCTTCGCAAGCCTGTATTAACCGCTGTTTGCGAAAATGATGCTGATCTTCTGGCCGAACATCATCACGAATGCAGCTTTATGGCTGGTCATGCTCCATGAGCCGATAGCATTGAAAATCTGGCAACCACGATGATATCGCATGCTCAGATCTGGACTTGAAGCCGCAAGGTGGGCGGTCTAATGCGTGGAGGCATGTGGTCGACGCAGAAGCACTAGTAGCACATGTAAAGGGTCCGCCATCTAACGTTTTATTTTTTCAACTAGTGCTTATTTCGTGAATGGTAACACTTAGCTCATGTCTGATTTGACAGATAGTTAGTTTTATCCTTTCGCTGAACGAATATGGTTGTGTATACGCTTGAACAACGCTAGGAATCTGAGCCTGCAATCGACTTACAGAAGATACCGATTTGGCCAAAAAAAAAAAAAAATCACCTTTTCAGATGAAGCTCATTTTGTTCTTGGCGGGTATGTAAACAAGCAAAATTGTCGCATTTGGGGCACAGAAAACTCGCACGCATACATTGAAAGCCGATGCACCCAAAACGAGTCACTGTTTGGTGCGGATTTTGGTCCAGAGGCATAATTGGGCCATTTTTCTTCGAAAATGAGCAAGGAGTGGCCGTTACAGTCAATGGCGGTCGTTATCGGGCCATGTTCAACGAATTTTTGTTCACAAAAATTGAAGAGGAGGATATTAGCAACATTTGGTTTCAACAGGACGGCGCTACGTGCCACACAGCCGAAGATACACTCGATGTTTTGCGCCCTGTTTTTGAAGATCGCATTATCAACCGCAGAGCTGATGTCGTTTGGCCACCTCGGAGCTGCGATTTGACACCGTTGGACTATTATTTGTGGAGTGCCGTCAAAGATAAGTGTTACGCCAACAAGCCAGAGACAATTGACGCTTTAAAGGACAATATTCGTGAAGCCATTTGTGAAATACAGCTGCACACAATCGATAATATGCTTAAAAATTGGACCGATCGTGTAGGCTACTGCATGGCCAGCCGAGGCAGACATTTGAATAAAATTATTTTCCATTATTAACCGGAAGGATTGTATTTTTAAATAAAAAAGAAATTTGAGAAAATATTCAGTAGTTTTTTTTATAGCATTAAAAAAAAAAAATTATTTGGCATTTATTAGTCATTGTCAATTATATACAACAACTACCTGGTCTGTATGAACGATGCCTTTTTTTTTCTGCGTCACTCCTTCTAGGGATATAATTTCAATCATTTCTTTTTAAGTGCTTCAAAGTGGTTGGCTGTTTGAAATTTTCAAGCTGTACGTAGACCAGGGTTGGCAGCCCACTGGGTAACCCAATTAAATCCAGCCGGGTTTTATATTTAAAAAAACCCGGGTAGGTTTTCTATTGAAAGATTTTCGTAGTTTTTTACATCAAAAATTATTAAAATTTACGTATTGGGAGGGCAAATTAATTCGATCCGTTTTTTTTTTTTATCAAAATAAAAATTTATCAAATCACTGCTTACATTTTTTCCCCACCTCTGAGCCAATACCCCAATCCGTCTCAAAAAAACTTCTTGTCTTTTAAAGTGATCCACTTTGAAGCTGATTTTCTATTTCTTCAAAAGAAGTGATTCAGTGACATGACGGAAGATCTTTTCTCCGTCGAAACAGCCAATAGTCAAAAGGAGTAATGCTTGGAGCATACGGTGGGTGCGTCTTATAATCGTTTCTAATAATTGTTTGGTAACTTTTGTGACGTGAGACCAAGCGTTGTTAAACAAAAATTTTTCTGTCTGTCTGTCTGTCTTTATATTTCGGCCGTTTTTCTCATAATGTACGGTTCAAACAAAGTAATTGCAGTCTGCTCCGTTTTAGCAGCTCATAGTACACAATGCCGCCTAGATTCAACTAAGAGCGCAAAATTGCATTTTAATTACTAAAACAACGTAATTGTACTAACAAACAAAAAATATTATTGAAATGAACGAAGTTTGAAAGCAGTTTTAAAATTAAAAAAACCCATTAAAAATTCCAAAGAAACCCGGTGGGTTGGGCTTAAAAACAAAAAAACCCTGACGTAGACCCAGAAAAAATTAGGAGTTTTAACTCACGGTAATTATTCAATATCGATCAGGAATCTTACTGTGCAGCATCACTTACTACCATCCTCAATCTAATCAAGGATTGGTATATTGCCAAACACTTGGAACACTGGAATACTCAAAAAGGATTTCACCACTACAGGGCGGGTATTAATCCACAATTTGGGTGCCGCTCTAAGGTTTTCAAGTATGGCAGGTCTGAATTGAAACTCCTAACGGAAATTCATGTGGGCTATTGTATACTGAGTGCGCATCTAAAGAGGATGGCGGTCAAAGACGCGAATGCTTGTAGACTGTACTCAGGCATCAGAGAGCGAAAAACATATGAATGTGCGGTTCTTGATAGATATAGATTTAAATGTATAGGAAGACATACGGTCTTATTTGCTTTAGATCTGCTGGTGTTCATTAGAAAGGCAGCACATCTGCTGAACAACCTACTATGATAATCATTCAATTGCTTATCTGACGCTGGTAAGGATTGTTGTGTTAGTTTATGGAAGCACAGTTTACATATATCTCATATCGAACTTATGCCTTAAAAATGTTTTAATATTTTTTTGCCCTTAATTTGGACGGATGACAACGGCGTCACCTTCGTTTTTTGTAAAAGAACTTGACTTTAATGATGTTGACTTAACCTGAATCTCACCAATAGGTTTTTAGACGCACATAGATAATTCATCAAACACTTGATGGTTGTTTTTCTCCGTTAAAGATATAGCCTTAAACTCTTTAACAATGTCATTCCTATATTTTTAATCCTATAAACATTTACTGTTTTATAGATCTCTTCAGTTTCAGTTTTTAAAATGGCAAAGAAAAAATAGATACGAGTAGGTGGCCTAATTCAATGAATATGGTAGCTAAGATGTATAAAATTCAATCAGAAGCAATGCAAAACTAACGTATTGTTACGTTTTAACCTTTTTAAAATGTTTCACTTCTTTTGAATTGCGTCAACATAAAAATAAACTCCACATTGTTGTTGTTTTATAGTTTTTATTTCCTCACTTTATCTCTTTACAGTTTATCTTAATAGAGCAACTCATTAACTTGCACTTGATATTCGTTTATACAACACTTTTACTTACGCCTAAAAACGACTTTTCTTAATGACTGGAAAACTATAACTACTCACTTAGGCATAAGGCGCCACCTTTTATAAATAATTTAAACTACTCTCGAATGTTCTTGATCTTGCTACAACATTCGAATGATTTCCGTTAATTCAAATTTAACACACAAAAGATGGCCGAATTTGCAGTGCTGCCAACTACACAAATAAGTACTAACTGCATTGACCGGGTGACATATTAATACGCTGATATGGTGTATTTTCTTTTTAGGCATTTTAATAATCGTAACAGTATGTTAGAATAGCAAATCGTCATAAATTTTCTTATCACAATTCCAAGCGTCATGACTTTAAGGTACCACTTACTCAATGAAATACTCTGTGATTGACAACTCAACAAACTAATACACAGTAATTTAAGAAAACTGTTATCAAACGTTATTTAACGTTTGAGGCATTGATGTCTCAAGCCTTTTGGATAAGTTTATAAGTTTATACACAAAGTGTGTCAATGTTTGTATTTGAAATGTTTTGATGCAA
Organism: Wohlfahrtia magnifica; assembly: GCA_023159175.1. Lineage (NCBI taxonomy): Eukaryota > Metazoa > Arthropoda > Insecta > Diptera > Sarcophagidae > Wohlfahrtia > Wohlfahrtia magnifica. The sequence continues at coordinate 2,533,829 of JAKWBJ010000485.1, read as the reverse complement.
ATAACAATATCTTTTTGTCAAGTAGTTTAATTAGCCGATTCTACCTCAAACAAAATTTAATCAGAATTTTTATTTTTTTAAGTTGTATCACAATACAATATATCCTCAACTGAGAATAGTGCATTCAAAAAATATCTAATTATAAATTTATAATTAAAAGCAAAAATTTTTTTAACTGTTTTTTAAATATTTACTAGCTCCACAATAAAAATATTAAGCTTCTTTATTAACTGCAAAAAGTACATTTAATTTTTATTAACAAAAATCAAATAATACATATTGTATTTATATCAAATCATCATAATTTTTTTCTCAAGAAAAAAGATTTAAATTTAATAAACAAGTGCTTGTTAAAGTCAATTGAAATAATTTCTTTTTTGCCTGTCTCTTCCCTATTTGAACAAAAAATTATCCATAAATTGCAATCAGTTTATCTTCAGAATGAAATAGAAGAAAAAATACTTTTGCAATTTACATTCAAACAGATAGTTTTGTTAACCAAACATACATACATGGCTGACTATCAAATAATGGTTAAAAGTGCCAATTTTAATAGTCAACACATACTAGTGGACTGTTACACATACAATGTATTTTTATAGATTTATTTTTTATTTCTTAGCGATGTGCAACATATCGAAAAACTGCTGCCACAAAAAAATTCCCATTAATTTTTACAACAGACTACATTTTTACATTTTTTCTTTATTTTTTCACAGACACCGTTTTTATCTTTTTTGTTGTTAGTTTTCAGTCGATTTTAACTAAAATCCATTCTCAATTCCACAGTGGTCACCAAAGTTAACTAATACAGTTGTGAGTACCATAAAATACAAACGCAATTGCATACAATGTCTACGTTAGTTTTACTGGCAATTTCATAAAAAGCAGAGGTACCCAAAGTGTTTTTTTTTTTCTCTTTTCCTTTTAAAACTTTTGCGTTGATAAGCATGTTAAATGAGGTACAAGCGAATTTGGTGTGTTCAACCAAACACTAATGCATTTTCTTTTCTGCCAAAAAATGTTACGCTTCGTTTGATTTTTGCCATAAAACGTCATCTAAAATTAAGAAATATCAAAGACTTTTAAAGGCAACATTTTTACAGCACCCTTTCTTTGTATTAATTTTTTTTTTTTTTTAATTATCACAAAAAAAGTACGGGCAACAAAGTACTACATTTTTTTCAGAGAAGAAAATGCCATAAGTAGCCCCTATAGAGAATAACACTAATTCGATTATGTCACACGATCAAAAGCCGATACTTCAGGCTGTATATTCTGAAAGGTGTCCCAAAATGAAAGCAAGAATTAGTCGCCATTTGCGCAATAAAGTGTTGGCAACCCTAACTAAACAAATTTAACAGCTGACAGTTTAGGGTTAGTAAAAATGGAGTGTTACACGACAGAACAACATGTCGTTGGATGGATTACTGAACATCAACAAATGAGAGCTGATTTTTCGCGCAAAATCACCCTAAGCGATGAAGCACCTTTTCACCTTGATGGCTTTGTTAATCGCCAAAATTGACACTTGTGAGGTTCAGAGATGCCACATGTGATTTTCGAAAAACAAATGCATCTACAACGTGTCACTCTTTGGTGTGGATTTTGGGCTGGAGGCATAATTGTACCATACTTTTTTTAAAAAGAGGCTGTTCAAGCAATGACTGTTACTGATGCTCGATATCGCGATATGATAACACAGTTCTTTCTGCCGAAATTGAATGATTATGATGTGGCCAATATGTGGTTTCAACAAGACGGTGCCACATGCCATACAGCCCATGAAACAATTCAATAACTGCATGAAACATTTCCAAGTAGTGTGATGAGAATTGACTTCCTAGATAGTGTGATTAATTACATTTGGTTTCTTTGTATGCAGTTGTTTGAGGTCGCAGTCCTATGTGCACAAGTCCACAGCCACCCGTGCATTAAAGGAGGAGATTCAACGCCATATCAACGCAATTTAGCCACATTTATGCAAAATGGTCATGGAAAATTTCAACCAACGAGTGCGTATTTGCTTGCAAAGCCATTTGCCCGATATGTTATTCCATAAACAACCCTATCCTATGTACTTTATGATTCAATAAAAAAATAACAATCAAAAGACTGTGTTTTCTGTGTTTTCTATTTAATCTTGCGTTAATTTTGAGACACCCTTTAGTCAAGACAGTTCTTTAGTTAGTGAAAATTATACTGATTTGGAAATGTCGGAAATACCTGAAGAAATTTGCTATGCAATGCTTTTTCCACACAACAAAAAAATGCTGCAACATGTTAAAAAATTTGGAAGTTGTGCAGTGAGAATACTGTGAGTGAATTTAGGAACCAAGAATGGTTTGCTTGATTTCATTTCAAGAATTTTAATGTATAATACATCAATGTGTTTGAACATCAATTTTGAGGATTTGTCAAGGATTTCGAATCCACTGAAGAGTTAACTCATCGCCTCAGGTTTTGCTTTGTAGTATTCAGTTGGTAATCTCTCGCAACCCACAACCTTGCTCACTTTCAATTAGTGTATGGCTCTACAGTACATTGGAGATCTACTTTGAGGATCATTACGATAACTGGTTTTTGCGTTTACGATAAGCTCATCTTGTTGATCATCAGTTATGTTGAGAGTTTTTCAAAATTCTGTTGTTTCATGTCACCTGTGCTTGCTGCAAATTGTGCCGAAATGCTTATTTCGTTGAAGAAGTTCAACTTGTCTTCTTTATACTCTAACATAGATCCGCGCTTTCTTCTAATATAATTTTTGCGAGATACATTTCTTTCCCTGGTCTTCATTCAGTTATTAGATTCCACTTTTTTTCGATAATTACTCATTTTGTCGCTTATTATTGTATCCTAAGATTTCAAGGCGGGGGTGGCGTGGTGTAGTGGTTAGAGGTTCGAGACCCAGAAGAATATATCACGAAATTATTTAATTATAGTTTTGTTTCGAGTGTTTAATAAAGAGGCATCAACTTTCCGTACAGACAACTTCCTGACCTTCCAGCCTTCTTCTGGCGATGATGACAAACATCAGACGAATGATCAGGATATAACGCTACCTAGAAAAATTTACAATGTGAAAGTAAAGATCACCACCAATCAGCAAGGATATTCACCACTACTACACAATTGATATGGAGGGGCTACAGTGGATTAATCATCTACTTAGCTTAAAAAATCAACTTCAATAATGAAACTGAAATAAAGAAATTAATGCTTTGTTTGAAACCAATATACTCCCTAGAGAAGTGACGGAGGAAAAAATATCATGGTAGATTGATTGTGGTTTCGTTCTCAAGTAAACAATGTCGATAATACAGTATTCCGATTAGTTTACAGCCTCTACACCTCTAATTCTCCTCCGAAAGTTTTTTAGTAAATAGTGAGATTTCAGATATTCCCTATCAACCGGCTAACGAGAATTATTCATTAGTTTCCTCTGGTGTAGTTTTAAGAGAAACTCCGAAATTAATGGTCACTACCAATATTTATATATTTTGCTTGTTTTGCACGTTATGGGAAATATAAAACTACTTGCGTGATACACATATATAATCTATTTGTGATTCTTCGTGGCCTGGTTATGGTTATTCCTGTGTGGAAAAGCTGATCTATCAATCTCCAAATCATTTTTTAGCAATATTTAATTTTCATTGCATTGCCCTATCCTAAGTAATCACTGTCAACTCAAGCATTACAAGCACCCATTCGTATTACTATGTCCCGACTAAGGGTTTTCCCGATGGTATTATTAACTTGGTTGTAGAATGCCTTCTCCATTGTTATTCAGTGGAAGCAAACACTGGATCACTGATACCAACTGAAAATTTTATATTCGTATTTCACTTTCACACCACATATTCTCTTAACTAACAAACATTTTTGTTATTTCTATAAAACATATTTAACTTTACACACATCTTTAAATCTATTGAGATTTTTCAGACTTAAAATTTTAAGCCGTCACTGTTAGTTTCAGAATCGCTCTTTCTTGCAGCACAATAAGAGTTTTTACAATTCATATGCAATATGTGAACATTTTTAGCAGTCCATTACAATTTACTGCAGTTTAGCTTTATTTTACTAACGATTCTTATATATACGTTTCTTTTTTTACAATCTAAAACAAATTCATGATTTGTTTTTTTAAGAGTTTTTGTCTGTTACTACATGAGAGTTTTTTATTTACTATTTATCGCAATAAAATCGTTGAGTACATTTCATTACAATTTTTAAACCAAAGTCGCTGGATAGAGAGAGAGAGAGCATATGAATATAAAAAATAAAAATTCAAAATAGAAACAGAATTACTTCTGTATAATTTATTATAAACACAGGTATTACCACTGCAAATACTCTTTCTTAAGTAAATATTCTCGAACATCTTGGAATTAATTTGAAATTCTATTTCGTTAACTGAAATAAGAAAAAAACGAAGTGAAACGCCTTAAATCTACTTATCCATCTCTGGATACTTTAGTTTGTATATATACCATATACATGTGAGTGTGTGTGTGTATTTTTGCTTTTGTTTAGTTGGCTCAGGTACTCAGGCTAAAAGCTATTTAATGTTAAAGCATGAGGATTAAGTAATTGATTTATCGCTTGGTTTGTCACACCAAAGTCTACTTTTTTTTCTTCTTCTCTTTTCAAATCTGCTGTTTTAATTTTTTTTGCGCTTCAAAAAGTGAAATGCGTATTATTTTAATCTTAATTTTATTTATTGTTGACGTTTTATCTCCATCCGTTGTCACCACCACTTGACCCCTTTTTAAAGACAGCTCAACATCATATAATCTTTACATATAGATTAGGGTATATTGGGTTTATTAAGTGATTTGAAGATATTTTGAAAGTTTATGAGATAAAAAAGAATAAAAAGTATTAAATTATTATAAATTAAGTATTTTAAAGGGAAAAATTCAATCAATTTTAATGGATATGACTGTTAAAAAACAGTATCATAAAACAGTATTCCAACAAGAATTTGAATTTGAAAAAAAAAAAAATAAAAAAAAATGTAATATATAAAATTCTTGTATCACAGTGTTTGTAACAAAACTCTTCCGAAATGTCTTGACCGATTCTTATGATATTTTGTGTGTATATTCAGTAGGTCTGAGCATAGGACGTAGACATTTTTCATAAAAAACCAACGGAAACCTCTAAACGGAAACAGTAAGACTCTCAAACTTTAGGGCAAATAGGTGTGTAGTTAATTCAAGTCATCAGTCAAAAAGTTGGTGGAATCGGACAAGTGGGCATGGTACCTCCCATACAAAGTAAATATTAATTTTAGTTTAACTTGAGAACGATTAAAATGGTAGTTACCGAATTTGTTGTACATAACTTGGTAGTTAATATAAGTTATCAGTCAAAAAATGGGTGAAATCGGACAACTAGATATGGTACCTCCTGTACAAGACGAGGTACATACCACCTTGATCAAAAAGTTCCTGGAATTTATTTAGAAAATTAAAAATACAAGTTAATTCATCTAAATCTATATTGTCCCCTTCAAAATAATCCCCACCGACTGTCACAAACTTATGCCAGAGTTTAATCAATCCTCGAAGCAGTTTTTATATTCAGTTTTCGGTATATCCCTCAGTGCTTCCTCCGATTATTACATTATTTCCTCTCGGCTTCTGAGACGCGTTACTCGTAATGATTTTTTAACTCGATTGAACAGAAAGAATTCACAGTGAGCCAAATCAGGTGAATTCGGTAACTGTTGGATGGTATTTATTGAATTTTTCGTCAAAATATTTTGAATAATGATGGCACTGTGCGTTATCATGGTGCAAAATCCACGAGTTTTCTGCCAACAATTCTGGTCTCTTCGGCGAATTGCTTTACGCATCATAATGTCCAAATAATACTCTTTGCTTACTGTCTGGCTTTTTGGTCTTCTTGCGAAAATTCATGATGCCCGTTGACACCGTTGTAATCTATGAAAACCGTGAGCATTGCCTTCTTTATTGACCGAAAACGACTTGGTTTTTTTGTCTCAGTTCATTTGGTAAACGCCATTCACTTTCCTGATATTTGAATTGCGTGTCGTACTCATAAACCCACGTCGCGTCTCCAGTAATGATCCTTTTGATGAATGTCTTTTTGAATCATGATTTTTGCGACCTCAACGGGGTCTCTTTTTTGCATGAAATTGAAGTCTTTTGGCACTAACTTTGCTGCTACACGACGCTAACCCAAACCATTAACCAAAATGTCTTGAGCGGATCCATAGACAATGTTCAAGTCGTCCGCTTCTCTCTGAAGGTTAATTTGCGGTTATTGACCAACATTTCTTTTACTTTATCAACGTTTTCGTTGACTCATGACTATTTATGAACCGCTCGTGCCACTGGTAAGCGACTGTTTTCTTTAGAGAACCGTTGCCGAAACACTTTTCCAACATTTCCAACGTCAGCGCACCATTAAATCCGTTTTTTATGTAAAATTTAATACAAGTTTGTTCTTGCAAACTTAATTCCATTTCTAAAATTGTAAAAAATCGCCAACACATATAGAGATGGATGTACTGCTGCTACTTTGCTTTTGCAAATGGCAAGCTATGACGCTAAGGTTTAGTAAGAATATCAACATGAGATGTACCAACTTATCAAAAAAAAAAAAAAACTCAAATCGGGGACGATGGGACCGCCACGCGGTTGTTATTCCTGGACCTTTTTCATATCTTAGAAACTATTAAAACTATACATGATAATAATCATATAAAGTTTAAAAATTACCTCTGAAGAAATAGTGGGTGTGGCACCTCCCATAAAAAATTATATTTATTACCGTGCATCTCAATAAATATGTATATCAGCGGGAGACTTCAATAGCTATCTATTTCTATTGTATTCGAAATGGTAAGATTTGACAAAAATAAATAAAAAATTATAAAGGATAGATGTCTCCAACGACAACTTATATGAAATTCGATTCTAGTTTCAACATTTTTAATCACATTTTGGCAAAATCACCAGTCTATTTTGGTACCCTTCTACGTCTAGCGTTAGGTTATAAAAAAATAAAACAGAGTAAATTGTTTGATCTGAAAAACTATTTAACAGCTAAATACGATACGCTAGATGGTACATTATGTAGCGAGACAGTCAACTCCAACTTTCAAACTAAATTCTTAAAATCGGCCTCAAAAAAAATATATATATCGAAATTTTCTCTTCATAATGTATTTTTATTTAGTAATTCAGAGATTTGTAGATTTATTGTTATGATAATAAAAAATGCCTAAAAAGATGATACAAAAATATGTTTTTTTTCTTCTTTTTTGTTTTTTTCTTCCTTTTTTTTTTTGTTTTTTTTTCTCCGTCACTCCTCTGGAAAGTCGATCCACAAAGCATCTATTGCTTTGTTTCAGTTTCTTTAATCAAGTTAATTTTTCAAGCTAAGTAGATGATTAAACCACTGTAGCCCTCTCCATACCGATTGTGTAGTTGTGGTGAATATCCTTGCTAATTGGTGGTGATCTTTACTTTAGCATTATAATTTTTTCCCAGTAGGTGGCGTGCTTTTCCTGATCATTCGTCTGATGTTTGTCACCATCGCCAGAGGTAAGCGAGAAGGGTTAAGGGGGCTTTTTTCTTGTATTTTTTTTTAGATGAAGTGGAGGGAAGAAATTGAAGCCCTATGTCCTCTGTCCTCTGCTGAGGCTCGAACTTGGGTCATTTGTGTTGTTATGCGTGCGCTCTAACCACTACACTACGCCACAAAATTATTAGTGCATTTAAAACTGTATTGCGTGATTTAGTCTATTGGTTTGCGTCAATGCTGTATTTATTTATCTGGTAATGCCATACTTATTTGTGTATTTGACTGCGTTACCAATTCGACCATCTTTAGGTAACAAGATCTTACAAGAATAAAAGATTTGAGAGGGTTTATGTATTTTCTAAAACTTTCCAAGTTGTAGACATTCAGGTATATAAGAATGCTGCTTTGCCTTCGTGAGTTAGTTATAGTTTCTCAATCATTGTGTAAATTTGTAATTCAAAGGTCATAAAGTAAAGTCATGTTAAGGCGTTCGTATTAAGTAATTGCGTTAAATAATTACATAATAAGTGAAAGTTAAAAAGTGTGGAAATAAAATAACAACTACGTGTCATTTTATTTTATTTATTTAACGAAATTAAATAGAACTCAAATGTTTCAAAAAAGTTCAAGTGTAACATTACGTAACTCTTAAAACTGTCATGTTGTTCCAATCAGCTACTGCAGGAAACAAAGCTTTTGTTGAACAAGTCAATAGAAAAGCTTTAAAGACGTTCCGGCAATGGGAAGTTTTAATAAATCTGTAGATGATTACAAGGACAGACGAACGCAACCAATGCTAGGGTAGTATAAACAAAGTTTTTTGTGAAGATTGCTTTTAAATTCTTACTTCAAAAGTTAAGAGTTTATCATGGAATAGTTGAAGGTATATAATGAAAGTTATTCTTTCTTTTTAAACAAATTTTCTCTTTTATTTATCTAATTTTCTGTTAAAACAATAATTTCTCCCATTATATATATTTGTTTACTGGATAATATGAAATATGTAGGTCATCTATATTTTTTTCCATAATCTTTCTTTTCTTTCAGGACAATATTCTATTGTACAAAAATATAAGAAAATGCTAATTAGTAACGAAAGATTTTTTTGTATTCGCATGTACTATCGCATGGTACTTAACTTTAGAGTGTAAACTGAATTTTTATTTTCATTTTATTTACTACTTGCTTCTAAATTTGAATCATTATCTTCATGTAATTCTACATCTTGTTACTTTCGTATGTAAGAGTAAGAATTTGTCAAGTAACAGTCTTAAAAGTTTTAAAAGTTTTTTCTTCTTGTTACTGTTGTCTTCCTTTTCCTTCTATCGTTTTGGCTGTCAACCCCACCAAACATATGAAATTTCGTACTGTAAGAACGAGCATGTAATTCGTGTTCTACTTCTTGTTTCAATATAAGAAAGAGTAGAGAAAAGATATTTTTCTTTTGTCAAGTATTTATTTAAACAGTTTCAACGTTTTTTTTTTTTTCGAGAGATACACCTGTGACTTCATAGAAGAGTATATTTTTGTAAATAAGAAAAGAAATCTAAAAGAGCCAGAGTGCTCAGCTAGTTCTATTTGATTTCATTAAAAATATTACAAAAACATTACAATGCCATCGTGATATTACTAAGAACTATATCAGCCAAATTATTATATTGAATAAGTGATATATGACTGTATAATGACTAATTTAATGAATTTTTATCAATCTCCGAAATATTTGTTGTTTTTTTTTTTTTGGTCTCTTTGAGAAAACGCTATTTTAAGAGTAGCTACATCTAATGAGAGACTTGGGTGAATCACTTTTACTCCTACCTGATATTTAGCACAAAATCTTCGCAATTTCAAGCGCACTCTGCTAAACAGGATATTTGAGTGGAACCATCCGATATACCAAAAATAAATAAGACCGCCAATTACCTCAAGAAAGGAAAGCTGAAGTTTTGAACACCACTTACACTAAGTAACTGAAGGCATCGCCGAAACTATTACCAAGCTCCTGGGAAAAACCTATCAGGAGTTCTGGCAGTCAAATCAGATATGTTGGAAACTAAAAAAAGGTGGAATTATAGACATTCCGACAAAAGATAATCTGACGTAGAAAAAGATTGACGCACCAACAAAATCATCGCAAAGCTATAAATTAAAGTCTCCCTAAAGCATTTATGCTACAAATAACCAGAATTTCATCTACATAGACGAAGTCTTAGCTATATAAACTGCCAGCGAATTGTTATTATGTACTACGTTGTGAAACATTCACCACTTCACTTTGCTTTTATAAAAGGTGTCCAACCAAATCGCACGATGTCCACCAGTGTCAATTAACAATATCGTGGCGGCCAATTAACATCGCCACGACATGAGATAACACGGCCATTAAGTTTCTCGTGCAAAAGAGCCACTGTTTCGATAGCTGTATGGCAAGTGGCACCATTCGTTCATGTCCAATTCTGGCCAATTTCTGGCCAAAAGAAGTCCGTTATCGTCCAGCGATTGAAGGTATTTCGAAAATTTTAAAAAAGGATTCTTGTACTTGATAGCCTCTATCAGGAAAATATTATCACTTCCTAAAGTATATGTACCTTGTATTTCTTATAAAACTGAAGACTATGAAGCATCAATTCATTGTACCGGAGAAACAAAATTCGAAAACAAAAATTTTTCGCTCCACCCTACTGTACAATATCATGTGAAATATAATATAAAAATGAAAAAAGTAAAGTTATAAGTTTCATATTCCAAATTTGCAAATTCGCAAATTTAAGTTTTATGAACATTTCCAGATGTCAAATGCTAATTGTGTAACGTTAATTGCGCTATGTGTGAGCACTAAATACAATAACGCAATTTAAATTTTAATTCAATCAATTAAAATGTATGTATGAACATGATATTTCACTGTCTCAATTAATTCATAAAGTTAATAGGTTTGTTTCTTTACTTATCGGGTAAAGTTCGGTAAAGTGAGAGTAAACAAAAATTTCTCTCAATTAGAGAGAAAAATTTACAAAAGTACGGGAACCCAAAAAACCAGATATTTATTCAAAGAAATGTTTGACGTTATATTTGGTTTTTTATAAAATTATAAAAATAAAATATTTTTACAAAAACAAAAAAATATTAAAATAAAAAACACGATTATGTAATTTAAACTATGCTTGATAATAAAGAAAATACAATTTGTTAAAGTTATCCAGCACAAGTTCCCTTTTAATATTTTCTTATAGTGGGTTTGTTTTTAGGTATGTCGTAGCTCTGTTCTTCAGTACTACTTTTCCATTATCAAATCGAACGCAGTGGTATCAGATAGATTTGCATTACAATTTTTAAAAAAATATAGGCTTTTATTAATCCACCTTACTTTTTATATATAATCGAATATCAAGAATGCCTTAAAATCTCTTTTTTAATATCATTGGATAATTCTAAGACTATTAGCATACATACGTAACATCTTGTTCGAAGGTAACGGTTAAGTGCAATTTCTTGGTGGATAAACTGTATACTTACTTTCACTTTTTATTCATCTTATGGAAACTGATACATTCGTTCATTTTTGAAAAGGAGTGGAATTTTCAATAAATGAATTTTCAATCATCAATTGATTCACGTGTGCACCCGTAGCTACCACGGAATAGATCACGGAAATAGATCACACCCACTCCGTCAGTTTGAGATATGTGAGATCAACTGGTTCAATGCAGTATATCAAGTGGATTATGTATAGAAACCACTCGCCGAAAACCTTTTGGCGACGTTTCCCAAGTGGCGAGTATTTACATACGAAGTGTTCAAACATCTCGTCCTTCTCCACAGCTGTGACAGTGATCGTTGTACCAATACCATATCATGTGCTAATGCTTTACAATCGGCCAGTGCCCGATTAACACAGACACCAGTCTAGGCATATCCCTTCTGCCATGACCAATAAGCAATCAAGTGTGGCTCACATCATATTTAGGCAAAATCAGCTTCTTGATGCTAAAGGACTCTTCTGCCTTCCACTTGCAGTCTGCCTGTTCACATGGGATTATGATAAACTGTGTTTTTTGAATAGAATTTTTATACGGACTAGAAATAATCGGCTTAAGTTTTATTCTAGTAATGCGAGCAAGTGTTGGTGTAGGTTGTTATTCGGACTGAAAAAGAAATATACCGCTGATTTCGAGGTTAATTTTTAACTTAAGGTCTCTGTTCGTAAGCACATTGAAACGCATTACGGATTCAAATTCATTCTATTGCATTACATACATATATAGGCTCTTAGGTTCCATTATGTAAAAATATTAAGTAAATAGTTAATAAGAAAAATAAAATTTTTTAATTTGTTTAGCTTTTTAAAAAATATTTTATTTTTAATTTTCTATTTGTCAAATAACAAACTTAACAAAAGAAAAAATACGGATTGTTTTATGCATGAAAAATAAAAATATTACTCTCAAAAAATATTTCTCATTTACCCAAATTTCGTATACGGGAACGCTTTTCGGTAAAATTCGGATCCCAAGGGCGCACAAGGGCAAATTTTCTTGAAATTTTCAAAAAAAAAATAATAAATTTGAAAAAATTGCCTAAAAACTATAAAGCGAAGAGATCAACTGATTTATATTAGAAATGATTCATGGATTTGGATACCACCCATTTTATATTATAATATTTCCAAATATGTATAGTCATTAGTGTTGTTCAAAGAATCCGTACTGTTTGGAATTTCTCAACTTTAGTTAAAAGAAATGACGAAAAAAAAGAGAAAGGAATCACATCGAAAAGAAAACTTTTTTTCTTTTGTAATGAATTTTATCATTATTATTAAATTTCGGTGAAAACTTTACTTTATAAGTTTATCTTACTTACGTACCAAAGAACTTGACTTACATTTGGGAGTTGGTTTTTTCTCTGTGATGCACAAGAAAAAAAAACTTTAAAACAGAAAGAAAACCACACAAAACTTAAATGTGAATTCAGCATATGCTGCTGCTGCTACTTCTGTTTTAATTGGCTTAAGAAATTAATCCCCTCTATCTGTAGATGTGTGTAGAAAAAAAGTTTAAGAGTTTTATGTTTAATTTTTGCAACGAACAATTAAATTTTAATCAAATATGTTTTCTAAGGGAAAAATGTAAGGAAAAAAACTAGAAAACAAAGTTTGTTTAAAAATTTAAAATTTAAGACAATTTTGTTGAAATTTAAGTTTTATTGTTTTTAAGAAAGTGATATATGATTTTAAATTTAAACTGTAAATTATGATTAAAGTTGTATAATAAATCTTCTAAATTTCTCATTTATATTATTTGTTTTTGCTCTTCCTTCGAGCTAATAAATGCTATAAACCCTATGACCATCACCCCTATAGATATGTCTATATAAACAAGACAAAAGAAATACATAGGCTTGGCCATTTCAAAGTTTAAATTTTAAAATGTAATAAAACAAAAACGGTTTGAAATTTTGCCAAATTTATTTTTTTATTGTGAAGTACAATTGTTCCGGTTAGAAATGAAATATTATTTCATTCTTATGGCTGCCGCGGCTGGCCTCACAGTACCCCACTCGATCCGACCAATTTTCGAGAACTTTTTCGAGTGTAAAGGGTCATATCAATGTCGGCAATGGCATCACGAATGTTGGCCTTCAAATGCTCAATTGACTCTGGTTTGTCTACACAATACTTGTCTTCAACAACGCCCCTCAGCAGCGTCTTGACGGCCAATGACATCACCAGTTCGGCTAATTAAACGGCCATCAAACGTTTGACGCAATAAATCGATTGTAGCATGAGATGTGTGACAAGTTGCACCATACTGTTGAAATCAAACAGCGTTCACATCAGTATCATGAAGAGCGAGCACAAGAAAATCGGTTATCATGGTGCAATAGGTGTCTCTATTGACCGGGATGGTTGCGTTGTCCTCATTTTCAAAGAAATATGGCCCAATGATGCCTCCGCTCCACAAGCCGCACCAAACAGTCACCCGTAACGGGTGCATAGGCTTCTGTAAGACCACGTATGGGTTTACTGAGCCACAAATATATCAACTTATCCACCAAGATGAAAATGAGGTTCATCTGAAAAGATGATTTTTTTTTATTTTTTGATTTTTTTGCAACTTGCGACTAATTGTCTTTGCTTTTGAAAACGTTGCTCAAGCGTAAATCGATTCATTTCGTTCAGTAGAGATAATTTACTGAATTTTGTGGCAGAATAGAATGACATAAGTATTGCCAGATTCTAAATAACCACTGGTTCAAATATAAACCGATAGATGGCCTACCCGATAACTTCGTTTTGTTATTCATACAACTACATAACATATTAAAATTACTTTAGGATTCTCTATTAAAAAAATAAATATAATTTGGATATAATAGACGAGTATACAAATCAATATAAATTTTTTTATGTACATATTTATCATGCATGTATTTTTTTTAATAAAATTTATAGACAAACAACACAAACTTAATAAAAAACTATTAAAATAAAATTAAATGTTGGCCCATAAAATTTAATCAAACGGAAAAACTGTCATACATGGATTGTTTGTTCTTGTTTGGCCATAAAATATTATACTTTTTTCTACAACAGACAATAAATCCTCATAGAAATTGACAGATTCCTAAAGACTACAAAAGTAAAAGCAAAAAATTGCAAAATAAATGAACTGCAGCTACAAACGGATAATAATTAATCACAGTCTTTTTAAAAAACAAAATAAAGAATTAAAATCACATAAAAAAGGTTTGCAAGGGAGAAAATGTTGGTTTAAAGGATACCCTGTGCATGAGAAAAATGAAGGAATGGTTATCTATTAAAAACTTAGGTGCCAAAAATGAAATTTCGAAAAAAGTCAGAATTTCAGATTTCTGTTTTATTTTTAACTTTGAAATAAATTGTATGCCGAAACATATAGACTCTATTAAAAGTTGTGTGAATATATTATGTGTTTGAAAAAGTTCGGTTACAAATTTCACTAATAATGAGACACCATTTTCTTATATTTAAAACAAACTATATTAAACCATATCTATGATGTTTTGATTGATAAACCTTTACCATTTCTTGATGTAAAGCTATTACTCCACCTGTATAGAACTCATCTAATTGCGTTTTGCAGGCCTCTACTGAATTTAAATTCACACTATTAAGAGATTTCTGCAGAGAAGAAAACAAGTGATAATCTGTAGATACACGATCCAGACTATATGTCGGATGCTTCAAAACTTACCAACGAAGCTCTCTTAATTTCTGCAGGCTCATCAAAGATGTGTGGTATGGCGTTGTTATGAAGTAGCGTAACACATTTTGTGTTGATCAGTTCTGGTCATTTATATTAAATTGCTTGCTTCAATCAAGTTGAGATCAGAATTAACAGTTTGTCCAGGTTGTAGATGTTCATATGAACAATTCCTATCTAATTCCACTAGACACACACAGCATTATCTTTCTTCGTATTAAAACTGGCCTTGCCAATATCTGCGAAGATTTACCTTGCTTTTATCCAAACATTTTCTACACATTATTGTCGTACGTGATCCAGTTTTCATCGCCTGTAATCGCTTCAGAAATGATTCGATTTCGTTTCGCTTTAGCAATGAATCGCAAAGCAAATGAAAATTTTGTCCATTATGTTACTCACTGTTAGTTCATGTGGTACTCGAACTTCTTTGTGAATCCAGATTTCTTCTTCTTCTTCGTCGTTTTTAGTTATAAGGCGACTTGGTGCATTTTTAGCATAACAACTATTAGAGCTAAAAAGAGCAAACTTTTTCACTTCTACCTTTCAGCTGCATAAACTTTACAAATTTGTTTAGCAGCCTGCAATGCATTTTTACGTTTTCTATGTACAATAGAGCAGCAAAATCTGTTTCTAATTTAATAGTTCCCTTTAATAAAGTGCAGCTCACCTTTTAAACGAGTTGTGTATAGTGTGGCCTAATGCAAGTAATACTATAACAAGTAATAATATAATACAGAGATATTACATTTTAGATCCATTTACCTATAATTTGCAACCGAATTTTTTTAATACCAATTGAAAATACGTACGACGTTGCTTGGATATATTGTTACGAAAATGAAAATGCTAAAGACAAAATTCTCTACGTCAGAGCTTATTATGAGCTTTTAGCTAAAAAATGTATTGGCTTGTGTCAAGACTTAGAAACTTCTAAGGTTACCTGCACTAATTAAGAGTGCTGCCAGTGCATGAATCGGTTACTTTTTTTGTTATTTTAGAACATTTCAATTAACCTCGAAAAATCGATGATTCGCGTCCGTACTAGAACATTCTAAAATAAGATGAAGTACTATAAAAGCGGCGAATTGCGGCTGGTGAGTTAGTTAGTGATCAATTAGCTGTCAAGAAGTAAAGTCTGTTTAAGGCGCAAATAAAAAGTGTTGTAAAGCGAATTTGATGTATTAAGACATAGTGTACTAGAGTACAGTGGAATCAATATAAAAAGAGACAGATTGTAAAAAACTAAGGGAAAAATAGAGTTTTATTTTCTTTTAACGCAATATAAACGAAGTCAAACGTTTTAAAAAGGTTAAAACGTAACAATATTATATATGTATGTTATAAATGGGAGATAAACTTCCTTTTTCCCGATCATATTCGTTTTTTGCCACTTGTCTGTCTCTGCAAATGTAATGCTAAGACGACTTTTTACGTCTCTCGCTGATATATATTTATTGAGATATACGATAATAAATTGTATTTTTATGAAAGTTGTCACTTCCACTCTTCAACTGAAATTAATTTTTTATCTTAATGTGCAAACTATGTGTTTTGTAATAATGGACTACAAACCAAAAATTATACTTTTAACCCTTATTAGCACCTTAAAGTGCAATTTTAAAAATATACGTTACTTTGGTACAACACATTTTAGTGGATGATAAATGTAAGCAAATAAAAAAAACTTTGCTTTAAGAAGAAAAAATGCGTGTTATCTCTGAGTAAAAGTAATTAATATTGATGGTTTGCCCTGATTTTAACATATTCGAGATTTTGGTCAAAAGTACCCTATTACATTTTCGTTAGCTGGATCCATATAGCACAGATATTACAACAAAATCGATGTAGTCGAATACGCGTTATTGACCGATTACCAAACTGAATAAACAATTCGACCGCTTCTCCCCAATTTTAACTCCCCTCAATATATTATATATATATTAATTCCGATAACATTCCGTTAACGAACATAGGGACTTCTCTCAGTCAATGAGCTGCACCCGATTCTATTTTTAAACTCATTAAAAAGGACCTACAGTTTAATGCCGGCTCCGAACGGCAAATGCATTAGAGAAGTTTTCAATAGCTAATGTTATGAGGTGATACCGCTGTCGAAAATCTATTTCATTTTTAAGATGGTCTGGTCTGGTATTGAACCAAGGACCTTCTGGTGGGTAGGCGGGTGTCTGACCTACCATACCACAGTGCACCCCTCAAATATACATACGCTATAAAATTTTCATAAGCTAGATCTATCTGCGGTTCAAATTTCATCAAAATCGTAATGTTAGCAAATAAAAATCTTTGTTTTAAAAAAAAAATACTAATTTTGCCTGTTTTCCCCCGATTTTTACCTCAACAAAATCTTTTACGTCAACAAGTCGTTTTATTACCATTATCATTATTATCGTACCGACCAGACACTATTGCAGGGCACTGCCCATTTCGGCCTGTAGTTTGTTCAGCAGATCTGCTGCCTTCCTAATGAACACCAGCAGATCTGAAACCATAACTGTGGATATGTCACCCAGTGAAATCGTATGTTCACCTAAACCTGTCAAGAACCCCACATCACACAATATGTGTTCCGCTGTCTCCGATACCTGCGGGCACAGTCTACAAATATCCACATTTGTGACCGCCATTCTCTTCAGATGCCCTCTTAGTAAGCAGTGGCCCGTAAGAAACTCCGTTAGGAGTTTCAAGTCCGGAACCTATTCTGGTCAGTGCATTGGCAATTCTATTACCATCTATTCCACATTGTTCAGGTACCCAAAACAACTGGACCTTATTACCAAGCGAAAGTTTTAGCAACAAATCGTAGCAATATTTGTCAAGTCTAGATGTCATACAGTTCAAGCCAAGTGTCCTCAAGATAGCTTGGCTGTCAGACAATATAATAATGGTCTTATCCTTGAGCCTACTGTTCAGGTTGATTTCCGCGCATATAGCAATGGCTATGATCTCAGGCTGGAAGAATATGCCAAAATTCTTCACAATGGTATCGACAAGTCTCGGTTTGGTCCATTAGCACCAGCACCGACACAATCACTCATTATGGAGTCATCGGTATACCAGTTAAATTCAAACTCACTCTGAACTAAAGCCCCATCAAACCAACAATCCCAGTTCGAAAATTAGACCCAGAATCTTCAGCCAAAGCACAAATCCAAAGGCATAACATTCACCGAAGACGAAGATATTTTTCCGACCACCCTGCGTAGACTGGACAGACTTCCCGACGTATTTCGGAACCCTTTGGCGAAAAACTTTGTTCACATAGATGCGTCACATAGATGTGAAGCGGTGGCAAAACAATCAAGGCCTCCACGGCTTCTGTTGGACATGTTCTCATTGCCCCATTATACCTAGGCAGGCGAGTCTCTGTATCCTGCCTAATTTATTCATGCTGGTAGCTCCCTTAGCCTTTCTCCACCAAGCTGTCGCCGCATAAGTGATAATGCGCCGAATAGTAATGGTATAAGTATATCCATAGTGTCATTCTCGGCGAAATACCCAATATCTTACCGTATGAGGAGCGGCTTGCCGAGATGGCCCTTAAAGTTTTATTCTCCTATTCGTAACGCTGAAACCATACAAATGATCCAAAAGAAATTATGGTTGAAAAAAATACCAAAAATCTTTTAATCTTTCCAATGATGTATAAAACAATAATTTACTGAAAGATCAATAAAACAAATTGCTTTTGTAATTTTCGGGTCATTCTTTTTGGCGGAGTGAACTTGCTTATTAAGAAAAAAATAATAACTTCAGGCCTAAAAGCCAAGTTGTGCAATTTTTCAACATGTTTCATATTTTATAAAAAAAAATCCATATAAAAAAGCTTATGAAGTTAAAACCGCAACTATTAAACAAAAAAAGACTTCTTTTAAAAACTTCCTAAAATTAAATATATTTGTGTCCAATCAAGTTTAACTTTGTTAATGTTCCATATAACATTGTGTAGGTCATTTTAATAATTTTATTAGTTCCCAACCACGAAAAGGCTATAAAAAAAAACGATCACTTCCCATTAAAATTGAATTTATTTAACGAAAAATTAAACAAAATCAGTTTATTTTTTGTATATATATTGACAATATGACGGTCACTATTTTTTCTTCTAATGGTTTTTGTTAAATTGAATGTAATGGTCTTTAAATTTATGCGCCCACAAACAATATAGTACACATGTACTGCTCTCCACTATATATAGATATCAAGCAAAGATAAAAAGAGAAAGAGAGTTTCTATATATGCGTGTATCATACGAAAGTGTATGTACTAGCCACGCACACTTGCCGATAAACACATGTGGGTTTTTAAGGAAAAACAATAGAGGAAAATACAGTTTTACAAGGACATTTTTGGCGTTCTTAACAAAAATAACAAAAAAAAAAAAACAGCCAAAGCCTGTTTGTTGGGGGTCAGTCTAATGTGTTGATTTTGTGTATGTGTGTAGAGTATTTCCTAAAGCTGTTGCAACCACTAAAACATTTATATTTCATGTGTGTGCATGTGTAAAACCAAAAATATATATTTATATTGGAAATAAATTTATTTTCGTCCTTTAGCCTTGAACTTTTTCTTTATGATTTTTTTATCATCATCATCATCATTAGAGAAACCTTTGAAAAAAAAAGCAATAAAATCGTGCACAAAAATGGAGACTGCCATTCATGGTTTTGATGTTTAATTTGAGCGACATTGGCCTAGTCGAGTTATCCTATAAAAGGGTCAGTCGGCAAACTCGGTTTTTAAGTTTCTTTTATAAATTCAGATTGATTGGAAGAAAAACACGTCGCATAATTTCAATGAACATTTAAAATAAATTTTGAAAATAATGCTGTAAATCTTTTATTGAAGGTTGATATGTTATGCTTACAATTTTAAGGATTTAAGGTTATTTTGAAGTTTTACCGTTATTATTTAAATTTATTCACAACTATCGAACATTAAAGTCCATTTAAAACATAAAAAATAATTAAAATTATTATATACCTTTTCGCCAAAGGGTTGTTTTTCACGTTGTACAAGAGAATAGAGCACCATACTTCAAAAACAACGAAAACGAAACTTTTCCTTTAGTAAGCGGTTTTGATATATCCAGTGGCTTTTATGACGACAAATATATATTTTTTTTTTATAAAACTTCATAAACTCTTTTTCTCAATATACTTGAAATCTGGAATTGTCTAATTTTTTATTCCCATCAATTTGCAATACTCAAGGCCCTTAAATGGAGCATTGTTCTCAAAGATGACCCCTTTGTAAGACCCAAATTTCTTACTATCCATCAAAGTTGAAAACTATGTCAAAATGGTCTTATATGGCTTAATCTGGAAGTTATGCTGGATGGGTAGCATTTAGTAGTACAATTTATGGATTTTTTTTCATGGTGATTTCTCCCGTATTTCGCTAGTTGAGGTTGATTTTCGTTCAAATCAATATTAATCTGTCCGAAAGCTCTGAATAATATAAGTCAATAATCTTTTTATCCTCTTTAAAATACATGGACACTGCAAACATAACCATTTTGACCAACCTTAGCATTATCTCACTCAAAGAAATTCATTGATTTTCTATCTGTTGGGTTATACGAAACCTCGTTAACCTCGAGTGGCTACCGTCACTCTTTTAAAGTGGCGAAAAAATCTATATGAAAAAATCTAGATATGAATCCTGCAAAAGAATGTCCAGAGACAACCTGAGTTATTGCAGGCCAAATGGATATCTGAGTAAAATAGGAATACAGTGCACTCGGGATAATGGAAACACTCGGTAACGTCAACATTCCAAATCACCAATCCTTTTTTTCTAACATTGTCTACTCTAAAACGTCAATCAAACCCCAAAGATCTAAAACATCAAGTCTAAACAAAACAAAATTTTAGCTTCAGTAATAGCTTAAACACATACGTATATTCTAGGTAGATCGATTATTCGACTTTTTTCAAAAACCGGTTTTCGAATAATTCGAAAAGTAGCACTTTTTAAAAAAGCGGTTTTCGGATAATGATAATTCAAATAACCGGTTGACCGGTTCTTTTATTTAAATAAAATTGTTCTTAAATCTTGAAGCGCAGAGCTAGACCACGTCGTTTTAAAAATAAGCAGAAGCTGATGGAGAACTTAAAATTAAAGTGGCAATCAATACTAACAATAATTCTAACAAATCTCATAAAAAGTATGCCAAAACGGTGTGCGCAGCCCATAAAAAACAAAGTTTATTACACAAAGTACTGAAAAATTCTTAAGTTTCGAACAGCTACTCAAGGTGCTAATTTCGTTTATGTTGTGTTACTTGATAGAGAATAGAATTAAAGGTTTGTTATTATAGTTTTTATTTAGGTGCCTAAGATAACAAAAATTAAATGTTTTACTTTGAATAAATCCATTAATAATATACGAGTCTTTAATTGCCTCGACAAGAAAATGTGCTTAGATTTCGAGCAGCACTGTACGTAAATTTATGCATCACGTATTTAATAGTGTGTGTGTCATTGTGGTATGTTGGGTAAGAACTCACCTTCCAACCAAGTAGTCATCGTCTGACAATTTTCAACAGCGATATCACCGCACAACATTACTAATGACTGGTTTATGCATTTATGCTGTGAAAAACTTCACTAACTAACACATCTGCCGTTCGGAACCGGCGTTTGTGGGCTTGTGGGCTTTCAATGAGTCTAATTGATCATTCTCCATATATAAAAATCAATATTTATTTACAGAAGATGAGAAAAGGTTATTTTTGCTCAAGAGTGCATTTCTTTTTTCGATCTTTCTTGGATTTCACGTTCTTTGTAAGACGTTCAAGTATATTTTCAATAAAAAAGTATACAAACGTATAAAAATTATAATTATTTCAATTAACCGGTAATTCGTGTTAAAAATTAAGATTTTGTAAAGACCGTATTCGACAAAACAAAAAAAATCGGTTAAAACCGGTCGAATAATAACCTTCCGATCTCTTTAATATGCACTTATACATTCATTTTACAAAAATTAGTTCCGACCGCGTTGATGTACACCATCAGTATGTTTTTTATATTAAATTTCAGCATTCAACGATCTGATATACGTCAACACCCGCGGTTTTAATTAGTTGACGTTATCCTGAGTGCATTGTAGTCAGTCTTAAGCTCGATGGGCAGATTTTGTGATGAGGAAATCGAGTAGTCAGATGTTTAATCGACAAAAAAAGGACTTTGGGGAAAAATGAGGAATACAATTTACAAAAAGTACATTATTTTGTAAAATCAAAGCGCCTTAAAAATTCATTAAACATCATGGAATAACAATTAATACATCAAAGAATATAATAATGCGATCATTTGCAGAGTGTTACCGTAAGATTACATTGAGGTAAATATTGGCCAAAAAAGTGTAACCACTACTTTCTATAAACATTTTATGAAAGTATTTCTTTTTGTCCACATTTAAGATATTTAAAGATATAAATTTAAAAACACAAATAAAAACAAATATTTCTATAAAATAGTGATTACGCTTTCTTTGTCCAATATTTACCTAATGTGACCCGTACCTGTAATTAAAATTTTAGACAGTTTGATTTTACAACATATAAATTTTGAAGCCGCATTGCTCTATCAATCTAAGATTAATAAAAGTTGGAAAAAGTGTGTTATATGGACTATAAAACGGCGTCGTAAATATGTATTTTATCGGGATGTTTCAGGCTACTCTTTTTTCTGGGCTAAAACACTTTTACTTTTATTCAAAACGTCTAACACAAAAAAAGTACAAAATAAGTACAAAAAGCTAAAAAAGTAATTTAGCGTTCTTTTGTAGGTGTTATGCAGAAAGCAGTATATTAACTAGAAAAAAGTACGCATACTGCTAAAAAAAAGGACGTCTGGCTACCCTATGAGGAGATCGTATCACCAGAGCACATACATGTGAGGCATTGATACGCTCTAGGAGAAAGTACAGGGTATCCGCCAGGAATGTATACTACTTTGGTTTGCCGCCATTTTGGTAAAGATTAGCCTTGACGGTTCATATTTGGCAGTCGTGAAGTAAAGACGTGGCAAATTATTATGGAAAAATATTCAGTAAACCAACGTGTTTTAATCGTTAAAACATTTATCAAAATCAATAATCGATTACTGTGACGGTGAGAAAGTTACGTGAAATTTTTGGGAGAAACAACGTGCCAACAACACGCACTATTTATCGTGTAGTGAATAATTTCGAAGAAAGAGGAACTGTAGCTGAAAGACCCCAGCATGGACCACAACGTAGTGCAAGATCGGCTGAAAACATTACTGCTCTTCAAGAAAATGTTCAAAACAATCCATCAACCTCAATTCGACGCCGTGCTCAGGAGCTTGGACTTTAAAGAACAACTTTGGTCACAATTTTACACAAAGATTTGCATTTGTTTCCATTTACGCCGCCGTACATACGCCAATAGTATGTTACAGCTCGCCCATGACAACCCTGATTTTCATGAAAAAATCATAATGAATGACGAGACACATTTTCATTTGAATGGTTATATGAATAAACAGAATAGTCGGTTCCGGGCAATGGAAAACCCTCAAATTATTCATCAGTCACCTTTGCATTAAAAAAGGTGATTAAAAGTGCAATTTGGTCAGGAGGAATCATTGGACTTTACTTCTTTCAAATTGGAAACGGCGTAACGGTAACTGTCAATGGGGAGCAATATCGTGATATGATTGAAAACTTTTTAACGCCACAACTGCACGCTTTGGGCTTAACTAACATGTGGTTTCAACAAGACGGTGCCACATCGCCTACAGCCAGGATTACAATGGAATTACTGCGAGACCTCTTTCTACAATAAATTATTTCAAGGAATGGTGATGTTGATTGGTCTCCACGGTAGCCTGATTTGACTGCTCCGGACTTCTTTTTGTGGGGATACCTGAAAAGCAAGATTTATGCAAACAAACCAGAAACGCTGAAGCAACTTCGTGATGAAATTAATGAGATACCGCGTGAAATATGTGAGAATATAATGGAAAATGTGCTGAAAAGAACTCACATTTGTGAGGCCAACATAGGCGGGCATTTATCTGATATTGTATTCCATACATAATTGCCGACATTAAATAAAACATTTATCAATACAAAATCTATTCTCTTTCATAAAATCAAAAATTATACCTTCCCGGTGGACACCCAGTATATAAGGAGTTATCGCGGTTGGTATCAACAGACATGCCTAATTTTGTCAAAACGACGAGGTTGGTGAAGATATTATAGGGAAACCCTATAAAGATGGAGAGCTGTGCAATAGATCGAGTGTTTTTATATTTTTATATTTTTTTTCCTATCTGATGTGTTCTGATATTTTATCCGTAGTTAAAAAACGGCGTAATAACTGTTTCAGTTTCAATAACTTTCTCGACTAGTCAGGTGTGCAACTTTGACAGAAATATCCAGAACGGAATTAAGTAAGTCACAGCATTCATAACACACATCTTACACGTTTATTTTATTTTTTATGTTTTTGCAAAATGTTTGCCTTTCTTTTAGAAAAACAGCATCACATAGATTTTCGAATATTTCGCTCATTTCAAATCAAAAGTATTCATAGTCTACTCCTTACACTTCAACGTTCACTAAGATTTATGTTATCTTCGCACCAAAAAACTTTATCAAAAAGTTAGGTTTAAGTTTAAGTAAAACTTTTTTTAATAAAAACTAAAAAATTATATTAGAATTTAAATTTTCGAAAAAACATGTTTTTATTTCTTATATTCATCATATTTATAGCTTTTGTGCGGCTGTTTATGGTTTCAATAAGTTCAAGAGTCAATAAAACACAAAAACTAAAAACTGATAAAAAAAAAAGAGAAAATATTTTGAAGCAAAATATCTGTTTTTCTTAAACATTTTTTATATAAATTTTTTCTTTTTCTGTTCACCATTGACCACAAGTTGTATATTAGTTTTTGTTTTCAATGACCTTAACAAACTGACAAATAAAAATAATTTAAATATTTTTCTTTATACATTTGGGTTTCTTGTTTCGTATTTTTCAACATATTCTTCCTTAATGTCTTTGAATAGTTTTTGCCAGTAGTAGTAGAAGCAGTGATTTTGAGATGTTTTTGTTTTTTTTTTTTGCTATTTCTCTAAATAGTTTTGTAAATTAAATATTTTTTTTAAATCTAATGGCATCATATTGTGTATTGACTAGAGACTTATCTCAAAATAAAATAAAAAGAATTAAAATATTCTATCAATTGATATTTTTTATCTGTAAAGAGAGTTAGAAAGTTTAAAAGTTAAACAAATTTTATCTAAAGTACAAATGCATTTTATAGTCCTTTTTCTATAAAAAATTTTGTTTAAATTAACCCATGGTAATGGGAATAGAAGTTTTGTACAAAATTGCATCGTACAAAATAAGAACTCAACATGAAATCAAACTGAATAATTACTTGCATCACTCTGGTCAAGCTATGAATTATAAAGGGTGGGCAAATTTGAGGTTAGGAGGTAAATTGGCTTAAAAACACATTTTTTTAGACAAATTCAGTTTCATTTTTACCAATATAAGACTTCCGCTCTTTTCTTTGAACAACATTTTGCAACAAAGCTGCGCTTATCTCGTCGGCGCTGCATTGACGAGAGAGTGTCAGTTGTTTATTCACGTAAGCCCGGTCTTTCAAATGACCCCAGAGAAAATAATCCAGCGGCGTTAAATCATAAGAACAAGAAATTACACGACCGGGAATTTTCTCATGCAATAACTTAATTGTTTGGCTGGCTGTATGGCTTGTGGCGCCGTCCTACTGTAACGAAAGGTCACTGATGTCAACATTAGCCAATTGTGGCCACGAAAAATTGGTTATCATGGTTTGGTAGCACAGAGAATTCACCGTTTGACGCCGTTTCCTTGCACATTTTCGAAGAAATACGGGCCACGATACCGCCTAACCACTAAACGCACTTTCTTTGGATGTAATGATTTTTCAAGGACTGTTTGTGGATTTTGTGAGCAACATATTCGACAATTTTGTTTGTTTACATAACCGCCTAAATGAAAATGGGCCCCATCACTGAAGATGATTTTGTTGAAAAATGCCTTGTTTTCGTTCAGTTTTTCAAACAGCCAATTTACAAACATTCTCCGCAAGCAATGGTCGGCTGGCTTTAATTCTTGAACGAGTTGAACTTTATATGCGTGTAGATAAAGGCCTTTATGCAAAATATTACGCAAAGTTTCTCTGGTGATGCCCAATTGTTGCGAATGTCGACGAGTTGATGTTCCAGGCTCATTCTCAACACTTTGCTGAACAGCGATTATGTTTGCATCACTACGGCCACTACTACCATATTGTTTGCATCTATTATCAGCAACAGTACCGGGAGCCTCGAATTTAGTGATTGAATTTCACATAACGGTCTCAGAAAGAGCCTGATTGCGAGGAAAAGTTGCTCGGATTTTACGAAGTAATACAGTAAAGTATTTATCATTTTAATAGTACATTTTCACAATTAAAATTTTTTGTTCAAGAGTGTAGCGTTCCACTGTTAAAATTTCCCAATTTTTTACTAAATAAGTGTCAAAAGTTGACAGCTCAGTACTTGACATTTCAACATTTGACAACCAATTTACTTCCCAATTTACTTCCTAAAAATTGCCTCTCCTTTAATACAGTAATTAACTTAATGGCATCTGGTTCTGTTAAATGCCAAAAGAAATTTCGTCTGAATATGGTTTCATTAATTTGCTATTTAAAGAATTTAACGTTCGAAAAGCTAGTTCCAGTTAGCTTCAATCGGTCTGGAACCTCGCTGTGTAACACTCACTACCATTCTTAATATAATCAAGGATTGAGATATTACCAGATGCTTGGAACACTAGAATGCTCAAAAGGGACTTCGCCACTCTAGGGCGGCGATCAGTTCGCATTTGCACGTCGCTCTAAGGCTCTCAAGTATGGCCCAACTTGAGTCTCTTTACAGAGTTTGTTATGGCTCACTGTAGACCACGAGCGCATCTGGAAAGCACGGCGGTCATAGATGTGGATGTTTGTAGACTAACAGGCACCAGAGACAGCGGAACACATATTGTGTAAATGTGGGGTAGGTAGCAATAGGGTCTCACTGGGTAACATACAGCAGATCTGCTGAGCTAATTATAGATCGGAAGGGGCACAATAGATCCTATCGGTCGCAATGTCTTGCCTGCTCAATATGATCATAATAATAATAGTTTTAATTACTAAACTCAAAAGGCAACTATAGGTAGAATTTATACTTCGAGCACCCATGATAGTAAATTCGATTATTTATCTAAAATTATCTTGTTTTTATGTTTGTCTAAGTTCATTTATCCAAGTAAGAATCTATTGTCAACCGTCCTAACAGTACAACCCAAAGTCCTACATCTCCTAGTAGCTAATCTTCAGCCATTCTGTTAATCTAATGAGAGCATGAATCTTATCCATGTTGGCCGCTGCGTGACCGTTTTTGTCGTGACACTCTCACTTCTCAAGCTCAAAGTCGTATATCTCCTAGTAGCTAATCTTCAGTCATTCTGTTAATCTAATGGGAGCATGAATCTTATCCTTGCCCGCTCCGTGACTGGTCTTGTCGTGACATTCTCTGAAAAAGCAATGTTAACCTATAGTCTATAAATGATAAGATCTTCAGAAAAGTTATTTTTAATCATTGAAGCCACAGAAGAAATCATTATAAGAGTTTATTAGTCTCAGAATACAAATAAATAGTCTGGCATTATTGTTTTATACAGCAAAAAGTGGAATCCCGTTGATAAAAACTCATCTCGAAAAATTGTGTGATTTCGTTACGAATTTCACTTCGACAAAATAATAGGTGTGTGTATTTTAATCTTGTTAAAACCAAAAGTTATTTGATTTATTGTTGAAAAATTGAAAAATAAGGGAAAGAGTGAGTGAAGATAAGTTAAACATTATATCAGACAATTAGTTTTTAAAAAGAGTAGTGGCCGTCATTACAGTAATGACGAATGACGTTCTGTTCTTGAACTTCGTGAGCAAGATAAAACCTATATATTTATTGCAGAAGTTTTTAATCGGTCTGAGATTTTTGAAACGCTTTAAAACAAATAAACAAAATTGAAACACAAGGTGGAGATAAAAAGGCTTCACTACCTGCAGGCAAATGCATTGTTTTTCTAGCCAAACAGGACCCCTTTAAGCTATCTAAGACGAGATTGCTAGAGAAATTGGAAATATAGTGTCATCACAAACGGTGCGAAGAAGATTACGGAAGAAAAGCCTTCTAGGTAGGACAGCTCGCAAAAGCCCTTCTGCTTAGGATATATAATTTTAAAAAGAGCAAAAATTGACTTGTTTCACAAGGATGGGTGTTGATCACGGGGAGAAAAAAAGTGGCGACAACTCTTTTGGAGCGACTAAGCCAAAAACAGTGTATTCGAAAACAACGCAGAAAAAAATTTGCGTCGGCCAAAAGGTAAAAAGTTTGATAACAGATGCACAAAAAAAGCTTCAAGCATGGAGAAGGCAATGAATGGGTTTGCTTTTCCTGGTATGGAAGGGTTCATCGAATAGCGCAAACAAGGGACAAATTTGTATACAAAATTTTATTAGAGAAAGTCATGCTACCCTTTGTCGAAGAAAATATGTCTCTGATATGGAAATTTCAAAAGTATAATGAGTCAAAACACTCATCAAAGTTAGAGCGTGTAAGGTTTTGTCAACAAAAGATAAAAGTTATTGAATGCCCAAGGCAGTTCCCCGACTTAAGCCCACTTGTGAATCTCTGGGGAGAATTAAAAATAAAAGAGTTTCCAAGCTTCTTTGCAGTAACAAGAATCAATTATGGGAATATATTCAAAATGTGTGATACAATATTCCGATAGAGACTTACCGTAACTTAATTTCTTCTATGCCTCGAAGAATACAAGCTGTCCTCAAATAACAATGACAATTATATGGTACAAATATAATTTTAAGTTGTTTTGCATGCTCCTATTATTGGTCCATATCAAAAGCTGCACTTTTCTTCAATTCACTTTATTTTAAGTTTATTTTACTGATATATTCCCTCGTTTCTAACTTTAAAAATTGTAAAATAGATAAATCTGTTTAAAAATAATGGACAAAAATATGCAGTACAAATTAAAAACTTATAATATTGTTACGTTTTTACCTTTTTAAAAACGTGTTTTTATAAGTTCGTAGATTGTAGTTAAAATAAAATAAATTTTGTGTTTGGTTTTAATTAAAAATCCTTTATTCCACACAGTTTTGTGCGTCACTGCTTGTAACCTTTTTACAGGCAATAACAATTTTCTTTTCCTAATTACTCCATCTGTTTACAATCTTGTAAACAACACAATTACTCGACAGATCTTTCTACTTAAAGATCTTCCAACCAGATCGTAGTTATAACTTAGGTTCGATCACAGCCTTTGCACACTTAACTCTGCTGAGTTAGCTCCAACTAAACTGGTTTTTACTTCACTATTAACTTCACGAGTTTACTCTTTATAAACTCTCTTCACACAAATTGCACTCGCTTGGTTTACTTTACTTAAACTCCACTCGCTGAGTTTACGGCACAAAAACTGATTGCTGTACGCATCGATGTGCTTTTTATATGGCTGAGTAAGCAACACATCGAAAGCTCTCGAACCTCTCGATATTTCAGGTAGATTCGATTTCTTTCTTTAAATTTCTTTTTAGTTCTTTTGTAGCCATGCGTATGTAAGGATCTACCTCTTTGAGCTCTTAGTGTTTGTTGTTGCTTGTTTATTGTCTGTTTCTTGTTTTCTTTGCTGCTTAATTATTGTTGTTGCCGTGTTATTTTTATTTACTTTTTCTCTGTTAATGGTTGTTGTTGTAGATTTGGTCATTTGTAAACAGCACGTATAGTTGTTCTTGCAGCTTTTGTTTATTTACTTTAGTGATGTAATAAACGCTGTGGTGCGCAACCTTATTATCGTAATAATATATAAAAAAAAATTTTTTACTATTTAGTTCACACCTATATTTTTGCCATATGTGTAAAGCCTAGGCAGTTTCAAAATATGCCATGCTCTTTGTAGCAGGTTGGTTTTTTACTCATCGTTTATTTATTTCCATTCAGTTATATACTATTCTTAAGGGAAAAAAAGGCCTGATATCACCGACTGATTCGTAATGTAGTAAAAGTTCATCCGCTATACAGGTACAGCGTTAATGCGGAATGGCAGACTACTAGCATTCTTGAACTCTTTTGGATGTGATGTGTACAATTTTTAGAGATCTTATGGCTACTTTGCTATCAGAAAATTATTATCTTATTCATGTTGCACATTTCGTAACACTAAATATCAATCTTTATAGCCACAGTTTTTACCTGTTCAATAATGACACAGTCTAGTAGCTTTCGAAGCAGTTTAATACAGACATAACTGTACTAGGAAAACTCCATAGTTTGCATTGCCATGTTTTTTGGACCAAACAATGTATATAATATTAGTTTCCTTAGAGGTAATAAGACTATTATCATAATATAATCTCCCTAAAATATATGGGTTAATAACACCGAATTAAAGTGGGGTTTAGATCGATGGGTGGATTTTCCTCATAATACATGGATACAATTTATCTCACAGTATTTACAAGGCACATGGTTAGTGGCACCTGAAACAATAATCTGATTAAACTTTGAAAAACCTTTGTTTAATAATTCAACCGCAACAATATTCTAAAGTAGATGAATCAAGTTTTTCCTATGCTGTCTTGAACAAAGATGTTATGCGTCGAATCGGGTCACTTAGATATGTTCAATACTAAGTAAAGATCACCACCACTACTTAGCAAGGATCATAACCACTACAGAATTATATGGAGGGGAGCTACAGTGGATTAATCATCTATCATCATTGAAGAAATCAATTTGATTAATGAAATTGAAACATAACAATGAATGCTTTGTGAAAAGCCAATATGCACCCTTGAAGAGTGATGAAACAAAAACATTTGACTGTGCCCGTACTTACACAACCTTCACGCACCGGTGATTTCTAATGTATTTGCCGTTAGTGTCGTTATCTGTTTTGCCAGAATATCTGAAGGTACACAGTTTACAATGGCAAATTGAGAGTTTATTGAGAAGGTTCATACAATACGTCTATCTATGCGCCATTTTAAACGCCTTATGCTGAAACGCACATAATAAGTTTATTTAAAATCGTTACTTGTTACTCATTTTAAGACTATTTTTATTGCCCATACTCACTCACTTTATGGGTTACACTCAATCACAGTCTCTCTTTTAAATAATTCCTCTTTTTTAACATCTATTTTCGATTTATAAAACATTTTCCTTTTGAAAAACCAATAAAATCCAATTTATTTTAAAGCCTTAAAATGCTAAAAATATGTTTTTCTTAACGAAAGAAAAAAGCATGGAAAATAAAAGCAAAACCATTTTTTGGCCATATAAATTGTTGGAAGTTTATCTTTCTATCCTATGCCTGCTTTACTTGCTAAATCTGTGCATTCAATTGAAATATCACTTAAATTAAGAGCATCACAGGAAAGGCAACATGATAAGATGGATTATTTTACAAGAAACAAAAGCAAAAAAACGATTGACTGTAAAAGAACTCACAATCTGCCAGGTATACATAGTAATCATATGACAGATGAAGTAGAAGAATAGCAGAACAATGCAGAGTGAAGTAGAGCTAATGAACATGATGAGCAAGAGAGATGTGATGGTAATAAAATCAAATTAAAACAAAGAAACCACAAAAAACAATTGTTGTTGCTGTTGTTATAACAGCCCATGAACAACAACATGGTTGACAAAACCACAAAACTATCAACCTTAAATTATACTTACAACATACAAAAACATTCACACATTGACTTGAAAACAAGAGAGAGAAAAAAGGATTATAATTTAACAACACGAACAGCATCATCATCTTCATCATCACTTTTACATTTTCCCACACCAATAGAGAACAACAATAGGCCACATGTTTACCTATGTCCTACTCATACTATTATATATACAGCCTTTAAATATACTACAGTGTTTATGACCCTGTAGATATCTGAGCGTAAATGCTATCAACATACATATGGTATAACCCGCATATTAATGCATTTTTTACCTTTGGTTTCGGTTTTTTTTTTTTTTTGCTTTTCTGTAATATGCTCATATAACACCATAATCATGTTACAAACACGTACTTTGTTGAATCACTTTCGTATAAATAAAGTTGAACCAAGTCTTGTTTTAAAAGTGGTTAAAGGCAATATATTCAATCTTTGCCCCATGAAAATACCATAAGAAATTTATTTTCTCCAGGAAAGATATAGTTAAAGGTAAAATGAAATGACTGGCATTAACAATATTTTAATTTTTTACTCATAGCTATTCTGCGGGCGTACTGTTCACCCTTTTTTGATATCTATGATAAATTCAAAATTTTTAATATTTTTGAGGAAAAAAATCGTTTTTTTTTATAAAAGTTTTTAAAATATTTGAAAATAAATTTTATTTTTGAGGTAATAAATCATTCAAGTGAGAAAAGAGAAGTCAATATGGGCTGAGAATTAGTTAAAAAAGTATATTTAAGATCAAAGATAGCATTACTAAATTTTTTGCTTATATTTGCTTTCACATGCAGCACCATCAATAACACAGTGCGACAAAAATGACCGAAGTTGAAATACATGGGAAGTAACACTACTTTTCTGATAGGCAATGTCGAGTAGAACAAAGAACTGTTTTTGGAATTTTCAAAACACCTCCAAAATCTCGAGTTACTTGTTATAAACCGGTTTTTCGGATCTTCATGCACTTATAAGCTAAATATTACCGGATTTTAAATCTCTTTTCGGTTTCTGAAATAGTGCGCAAAAACGCATCTTAACTCGAAAAATTAATGAAAAATGTGTTTACTAGAGAAATACACCAACATTATTCAAGGCCACTTTAACGACATATATATCATTTAAAATGTCTGTTTCTCTACTTTTATGAAACTTAAAATCGGTATCCAGATTTTTTTTTTTTTTTTTTTTGTTGTACTATGTAGTTTTTCTTTTTCTTGGTCAAAACTTGTCTAAGTTTGGAATTACCAATTTGATGATTTCTTCGAAATATACTTTTTCGCTCAAATCTATTTGGTTTCTTTAAAGTAAGTTTCCTTTAGATATTGAGTCAGTTGAGGGTGGCACGGTGTAGTACTTAAAATGCTTGCATATCAAACATAGCAGTCCAGGTTCGAATCTCGGCGATGACAATGATAATTTTTTTATTATGGTTTTAAATTTTTAAATCCTTCGATCCTTCCTAGATGATTCTTGCAAGAACCGCCCTGACCTCTCGTAAGAAAAAAGGGCAACATTATCTACAAAAAACATTATAGGAGGGTCAGGCAGCGCCACCTCTTGAAATAAAGAATAAGGAAAGAGGTAGGTATCCATAATAAGCAGCAGATTCATGATTGAATTCCAGGACCGGGATTGTTGGTCTAGTGGCGTATTTTTGGACGTTCCCTCACAGCATTCTCACCCTATGCTTTTTTAATTTTGCGGCACTTTGTAATCGAATTCATGTTGATTTATTTACTAATATTTTGGGCTGTTGCTTATCTCGGGCGGACAGACAATTGATCTGAAACCACAAAAAAAAATGCAAAAATCATCTTTTTGGATGAAGCTAATTTTCATCATGGAGGGTACGTTAATAAACAAAATTGCCATATTTGGGGCTCAGAAAACCCAAACGTAGTCCTACGGAAGCCAATGCACCCATTATGAGTGACTGTTTGGTGCGGCTTGTGTAGCGGAGGCTTCATTGGCAAAGATTTCTTTGAAAATGAGGACGGCGCAACCATTACGGTCAATGGAGACAACTATCGCACCATTATAACCGATTTTTTTGTGCCTGCTCTTTATGATACTGATGTGAACGATGTTTGGTATCAACAGGATGGTGCAACTTGCCACAACGCTTGACGCGTTTGATGACCGTTTAATTAGCCGATATGGTGATGTCAGCTGGACGCCACGAATCTGCGACAAACCAGAGACAATTGAACAATTGAAGGCCAAATTCGTGATGCCATTGCCGAGATACGACCGACCGAATGTGGTACTGTGGGGCCAGCCATATGAATGAAATAATATTTCATTTCTAACCGAAACTATTGTACTTCAAAACAACAAAATAAATTTAGCAAAATTTCAAACAGTTTTTGTTTTATTGCATTTTTAAATTTAAACTTTTAAATGGCCCAACCGATACAATTTAATTGTCACTTAACATGCCTTATAGGATGAAAGACTTTCAACATAAATTCCACAAGAGTTCTATTTTTACACATTTTTTTTTTTAACTTACAATTTTGACATGAGTAATCTCGAACCCATTTGATTGAGTTACTGATTGCCTTTAGTAAATTTAGTCTTATTGCCCGTTCTCAAAAATAGAAATTTATTCAGCTCTACCATATTGATAGCAAATACTATGATGATGGCCAGGGAAATAAAAAATAAGCAGTTGCATGTTTTTCCCATGCGACCAAACAAATCAGATGTAAGATATTTATCCGTTTAATGAGTTTTTATGAATTTTGGCATCGATTTGTTAGTGTATATTTTTGCATACTTTGCTTATAACAACACTTTTTGCATATTTCAGTTTTACGAGCATGTTTTCGACATTTTTTCGTATTTAAAGAGCATATCAAACCTTTTAAGTGCATACTTGGATTTTTCGAGCTCTAAAATATTTTTACAGCGAAAACAAAATGTTCGTATTAAATTCTCACAATTTATGGTGCAATCAGAAAACTTCTAACGTTCAAAATATGTTTCTCTCTTAAAAAATATGTGTTAAAAATGCTTAGATGACATACACAAATGCATGTCTTACCCTAAACTAACACATGTTACTTGCGTTACTAATGAACTACATCGTTTATGCGAACGTATTGTAGATCAATACGAAAATGTAAATAAAGTTGAATTAAAGTATGTCCTTGAATGTAAAGAAAGCGTCTTTGAAAGTTTCAAATATAGTTAGAATTTTAAAAGAAATGTATCTTGGCCTTCCGCATTCTGATTCGAACCGAACCAACCAGACTCATGACGAAGTCCCACTGATTCTCACATCAGCTAGGTCCGACATGGCATGCAGAAACGGACTGCCAAGGAATGCAGTTCTAATATCCGAAAGATTTGGACATTTGCACAAGAAGTGCTCGACAATCTCCTCTCTTCCTCAGCCTGACAACTCCTACTGTAGTCATTGAACGGTAAACCCAATCTTTTAGCGATGTTGAGTAAGCACCAGAAAGCGTTCTAATCGCAGCCCGACTGTCGGTTCAAGCTCGGATATCAACATCATATACCCTATAGTACATCAATCAGTCCGCTGCCCTCTCTATCGCCGAGACCTACGCCTGTAAGATACTGCCGTGATCCGGCAGTTTAAAAGATTTCCTCACACGGCTTGCTTTAGAAGCAAGACCAATCGCTCGTTTGAGCAGGCCATAAGCTTAACGCATCCGCGATACCATCCAGCATCGTCGCACTAAGAGGAAGGGCCTGGGTTTTCCCTTAGGACTCTACAGAACACTACCATCAGCTTCTTCCGCTCCAATTCCCAGTTTTTCCGGGAAATATAGCAAACAGAGTCATTCTCGTCAATAATAGCCCGTATGAAATGACCTTGGGCGCCTTACTGAATGATCTATAAATTTCGTCTCGGTCTGTTGGCCCTGCCCCTGCTTCTTCTCTTCTGAACGTTGCCGTTTAGGAGTATCTTTTGATGCCAGAGGAGGTTGTTTAGGCTGTTCGGCCAAATATGATTTGGCACAGTTGAGAAAAGCAAGTTCCTCGGAAGTCAATGTTTTGGTGGCTTCTTGCCAACTTGTCCACGAAGCGCTCAGTAGCACGTCGCTTCAGGGAGGTACTTCTGGCGGGTGTAATGTGCCTTTGGGACGTCTTCTTGTTTGAGAGCTCAGATCCAGTAATCGAAGACTTGTTCGCATTTCCTTCACTGGCGGCAAGAGGACTTGTTCACATTTCCCTTATTCACAGTAGGCGTTGGGTTACCTGTCGCCTGAGAGTCCCGGTTGACAGATCCGAAGCAGGGGTTTTCTCCGGGCCAAGGCAGCTTTAGAGGTGCTTGCTACAGAACTCAGAGACAGCTCTCTGCCACAACTCCCTTTCGGAGCAGGTTTTACGCATTTTGAAAGTCCAGGTTTCCCATTATTTCCTCTTGCTTTAAGTATGATACCAGAAGGCTAGCGACTAGCTTGACCTTGTCTCCATCAGACTAACCTGGGCCTTGGTAGCATTCTATTTATCACGACCCAAGGACGTCGCCGGATATTGTAAGGCACCCGATCGGATACACGGGGCTCGGTTTCTCTTCACCCATATTTCGGACAGAACAAAGTGTGTTTTATACACAACCGCCATGTTTTAGATAACTGCCGTCTCTCTGGGAGCAAACAGACCATCAAGCCGCCCAATGGTGGTGGATTTCAAACAGTTTAATTGTGGATGGAGGAATCCTAGGATTCCACGGACCGTACCTTTTTTATGTCCAAACATGACCAAGAATCGGAGAAAGATCATCAAGAAGGTAACGCCTGATAGCCGCCCCCTTGGGGAAAAGATAGATGCAGTCAAACAGACAGATGGGCTAGTTTTTAGTATAGTGCTCGCCATGCGTCACTCTGTTGTGGGAGGCCCTATCAGCACAGCCTCATAGGTCCTTACACGTAAGACTTCGCATCGCGGCAAGATGACTACCCTCCGCGAAGGATGCAGATCACCTTAAAAATCGAAGACATTTTTTTGTTAACTTATGTGTACTCGTACATATGTTATGTTACTTTAATTATATGCAATATACTGATAAAATTGTTGAATACAATTTTTATCTATTAACAAAGAAGACATGCTTTTAGAGTATATATTTAAATTTTTAGGTCATATTTTAGGATTTTTTCTGCATATTTTTTTAATATTTCAAGGAAATGTCTGATTCTTTCGTTTTCAGATATAAAAACTATATTCTAAACTTTTCGTAAAGATAGCAGTATATGGCATAAATTAAAGAAAATTTTCTTTGCTAAGTTTAGACTGCCTAAGAAGTATGCTTTATATTTATTTATTATATATGTATGCTCTTTCTTATCGTCTTTTAATCTTTTCTATCAAAATAGATTTCAATTTTATTAGGAAATGGTGTCATACGAGTATATCCAATATTTAAAATCTCTTGTCTCATTTGTTTATAGTGAGAATATTTGAAATCAAATGTTTATTCGATTTATCACATATTTTCTTACTTTTATTTTGCATATTTTAGATCAACATAAAATTTTAGTACAACAAC
This sequence comes from Wohlfahrtia magnifica, assembly GCA_023159175.1. Lineage (NCBI taxonomy): Eukaryota > Metazoa > Arthropoda > Insecta > Diptera > Sarcophagidae > Wohlfahrtia > Wohlfahrtia magnifica. Next base: position 2,496,642 of record JAKWBJ010000485.1, on the reverse strand, counting down.
AAGGACGTCAACTAAAATAAAAAATCTACATAAAAGCGTTTTTTTGGATTTTTTTTTTTTTTTGCCTTTTTATAGATTCATCAGATTTAGTTGTTCTTGTATTTTTCAAAAGAATTATTTTTTTGTATGATGATGCTCTTCTAGTAAAGCCAGATTAGTTTTGTAGGCTTTTTTACACGTACTTTGGATTATTCTGATTTCCCTTTTACGACTGACTTTATGTGGTGTAAAGATATCTCTTATGCAGGCGTAAATAATTTTAGTTTTAAAGGGGAAGGATAGCTAAAGAATATGTTATATGAGTTTTATATGAATAATTTTTTATCAAGAATATTACTCGTAGTATACATTTATTAGGAGACCTATTTATTGAATATAAGGTAAAAGTATTTACATATATTTTTTTTAATCCTTGACCTACTCGACTTCCTATATGGACTAAGTATTTAGAAGAAACGGAAGCTTGAAAGTTTTCTGCTTCTTCTGCTTCTTCTTTGTGGAGCTTTTAGTTAGAGTTGCTAATCAAGATTTCATAGATTTTCAAAATATATTTTCTTGTTGGAATCTTTCTCAAAAAATATCACCTTAATTCTCTTTTTTTTATTTTGCGTTCATCTTCTCCCTTTCTGCTTTATTTAGTTTTGCATATTTTAAGGTAAAATTATTTTTATACATTTTACTTCAGTTCTATTCAATGGTCTCTAGAAGATTTTCAAATGCCATAAAAAGGATTTATTAGGACCATATTAATTGTAATAGACAAACACAAACAATAGACTAATTTAAATGAAAGTTTAGTAGAAATAGAAGCTTTTAGGAAATTAGCAAAAAAATATTATGTAATACAGAAAAGAGCAGTAAAGTCTAGAAAAGCTAAATTAAAAAATTCCAGAAAGCACACTGCTTATGTATCTTACATACAAAAATGAATGTGTGCTTGTTTGAAGACTGTATACAGCTAAACGACAGATTCTACAGTGTCTTTCCGGAAAGAGCTATAGGTTAACTCAAATTTGGACCGAAAGGGAAAAAAATGTGGAAAAAAGGTAAAAAATTTAACTAAAATAACGTTTAGAATAATAATTAAGATGGGAATAGTGAAGTACGCCGCGCCCGATTTTATAACACCATGTATAACTATAGGCTTTTCAGAATAAATATTAAGTTGGATAATAAGTTCGTAGCCCTTTTATATTTTATTTTGTTTTCAACCGGTTTTTTGTATTTGATAAAATCTATAATCTCGTATCTATTCGATAAATCTCTTTATCCTCTTTCGTCGTGAATTGGCCGAAAATTTAGCTGCGATTATAAAAGCAATACTAATCATCTTCATTCAAGGGGTTTGTTTACACAAAGAAGTTATTGTCTGACGTAATTTACAGCAAAAAGTTTGCTTAGACTCGTCGTAATCAATGCTGTCAATTGGAGAAAGTTTTTATAGCCTTTAATCTCTGAAAGGAAGATTAAATGCTTATTATTGAATGCTTTCCTACTGTATAAACTTGTTTCTTAAACAAATAAATTACTGTCTCTACTGATCGTCCAAAATATAACCATAAAATTATAGCACAAAATAACTGAAATATACCAATATTATTTCTCTATGCTTACTCACCAACCATGTTAAATTTCACCAAAGCATACGTACCTGAAAAATAAAGTAAAAAAAATAAAAAAAATTATTTGAATTTTAGAGAAAAATAAATTTTTATAACAAACTAGGGACTAAATCAAATTCATTTTAATAAAACTTAATATATTTTTTTAATTTTGATCTCAAACTCAGCTTAATTTCATCTCCTTTGAAATAATTTTCAATCCATAACAGAATGTTTAACTTTTATGATTTTTAATATTAAAGGTGTTGCAATGTGTAGTTTGACTATATAGGAACATTAGCGTCATATTTTGCTTTTCTACTATAGAACAGTTAAGAATATATGACTGATTCTCGAAAAAGTTGTTGAATTTATGAAGACCATGCTGTAACTAGAAAAACAGCAGCTGTATAGTTTGCTCGTCTTAGACCTGATAATTTTAATGTTAAAGGTACACCTCTGATAGAACAATCACTATAAAGTTGATGAAGTTATGAGAAAAACCGGCACATAAGAAGCTCGGAATTAGGCACTCATCACCAAACAGTTATCATCCATTTGAAGAAAGCTTGATACACAACAAAGTTCGATGTTTGGGTACCGCATGAACTTCCACTTTCAATACACTGCTGAAATGGAACGAAATCTAACCACTTCTAAAGTGATAAAAAGTGGATCATGTTCGACAAAAATCATGGAAGAAATACGAGTAAGATGGTAACACAGAAGCACACCAAGAAAGGTAATGCTGTGTATCTGGTGGGTTGAGCAGGGAATTGTTCATTGTGAGTTTCTACAACCAGATCAAACGATTGACTCTGAGATCTGATATCAATAGTAAATGGAATGGAAGCAAATAAATCAATTCCAGCGGCGAAAAGAAAAGATGTTATGTGTCATGATAACAGCGCCAGACCATATACATCTTTGGCAACCATCAGATACTGAAAGAAGCTGAAGTTTTAATAAAGGGTCCGCCCTCCAACGTTTTTTTTTCAACTAGTGCTTATTTCGTGAATGGTAATACTTAGCTCACGTCTGATTTGACGGATAATTCGTTTTAGTCTTCCGCTGAACGAATATGGTTGTGTATACGCTAGGAATCTGGGCCTGCGATCGACTTAGAGAAGATGCCGATTTTGCTAAAAAAAAATCATCTTTTCAGATGAAGCTCATTTTGATCTTGGCGGGTATGTTAACAAGCAAAATTGTCGCATTTGGGGCACAGAAAACCCGCACGCATACATTGAAAAGCCGATACACCCAACACGGGTCACTGTTTGGTGCGGATTTTGGTCCAGAGGCATAATCGGGCCACTTTTCTTCGAAAATGAGCAAGGAGTGGCCGTTACAGTCAATGGCGATCATTATCGGGCCATGTTGAACGTATTTTTGTTTACAAAAATTGAAGAGGAGGATATTAGCAACATTTGGTTTCAACAGGATGGCACCACGTGCCACACAGCCGAAGCTACACTCGATGTTTTGTGCCCTGTTTTTGAAGATCGCATTATCAGCCGCAGAGCTGATGTCGTTTGGCCACCTCGGAGCTGCGATTTGACACCGTTGGACTATTATTTGTAGGGTGCCGTAAAAGATAAGTATTACGCCAACAAGCCAGAGACAATTGACGCTTTAAAGGACAATATTCGTGAGCCATTGGTGAAATACAGCTGCACACAATCGATAATCGTGCTTAAGAATTGGGCCGATCGCTACTGCATGGCCAGCCGAGGCAGCCATTTGAATGAAATTATTTTCCATTATTAACCGGAAGGATTGTACTTTCAAATAAAACAAGAAATTTGAGAAAATATTCACTAGTTTTTTTATAGCATTTTCAAAAAAAAAAAAAATTTATTTGGCGGACCCTTTATATATAGACCAGACAGTGCACATTAAAATTATTACGAGTTTCGATTTTTACAGAACTCTTTAAATGTATTGTAGTAACTCTGTTGAGGGCTGCACAACGCAGCAGAAAACCAGAATATTCTACAGTGATGGCATAATGACTTTACCTCAAAAATGGCAAATGGATATCGATCAAAACGGCACATACTTGTTTTAATAAAGATTGTATCAAATATAAGAAAAAGGTGTTTAATTTTTGCTCAAATTTGCAACCGAACTTTTTCGAACACCCAACTTTTCGATACTCCCCATTGGATCATATGGCTTTAACAAGGCAGTTTAGTTCTTTGTAATAATTTTGCCTTCCGGCTAAGCACATGATCGGTCTACTTTAGCAGGTATCTAGGATAGATATTTTGCTGCCATCTATTGTTTCGTGGAAACAACACCCTTTATATAATTAGTGTACTGATAGTTCGGAGACTTGCTGCTGCTCATCATAGACTCCTATCTTTTTTCCTATCTCCTATCCTTTGTTCCTTTATTTTCCCTTTTCTGTTGGGAGAGAAGCGTGTAGAGCCTTCTTGGATGGATCATCTGTGGTGAGTCCGAAGAAAGATTTAAAATGGGGCTGCTTGTGCCAATACACCGCGTCACTTCTAACAAATTACTAATAATATATTCTTAAATTTAAGCACGCATTGTGAAAACTATAAAAAATTTCTCTTCCCGCATGTGATATATTCTTAAGTCAATAATTTTGAGCTAAATAACGCCACCATATCAGAACAAGCCATTAAAGAATCGTTTAATTTAGATTTTTGTTATTCCATACATAATATCATAATTAAATTTAAAAAATCCGATCTAATTGAATATACCGCAATATTGTTATCAATTTCAATGACCTGTTGAAGTAAACGTTTAAATAAAACTACTAAATGACCACGAATATGCTCATATATCATAGCTGCTTAATTTTTGAAATAAAAAAATTTTAATTTTTGATTATTTGTTAAATTTTTCCTAAAATTAGCCATATTTATACATAATTTATCAGAAAATAACAGACATAGCGTATGAGTGATATAAAATTAATTTTAAATTCATCAACACTCATACGCTTCCCATTAAAACAATAACAACAGATTGTATTAAAAAACAAAATGAAAACCATAAAACCAGTTAAAATTGTTTTTTTTATGTTTTAAAAACTAAAACAATTTTTTGCGTTAAAAATTTAAAATATTTTTGCAATTTCTTTTTTTAAATACATTTTTTCTGAAATTCACATAAAAAACTTGTTCTTGTTTATTTTTGTGTCTATAATCATAATAATTGTTGTTGTTATTTTGCAACGCAGTATTATTGATTTATGAGTTAAAAAAGTTACATGTTGTTTGCATTGTTGTTGTTATTTATTATCATTTTTTCATTTTGTTGTGTCGTTATATTTTTGGCATATGTAGCACATATTTTTACAAGTCTTTGGGTATGTTGAGGGTTTGTATAATCGGATTTAAATCAAAACTTTTTTTGTTTTGATTGACAGTTAGAATAGAATATAAACGGAGCATCACAAAACAAAACAATGACAGCAGCTGTAAAAAGTTTGACTACAAATTTGACAATAAAATTATATGTGAAACAAAAATTATTATTTTTTGCGTGTTCCACTGGCGTAACAATAATTTTGTGTTGGAAAGTTATGTTTATTTTAAAAACATAATGTAATGCTCACATGATAAACAAAAGTTTTTGCATTTTAATATGTAACATTTTTGAAATCATAACAGAAAAATTGTAAAAAATTCTCTGATATACACATTAAATATATTTAAAATAAATGCAAAAATTGAAAGGTTTTTTAAAATAAGCAAAACTGTATATAATTTCCATCCATAACAACACATACAATAAAACAATTTGAATTTTATTCTACTCTACTTGACTCATTGACTCGTTTCAAACAACTTTTACAGATGTTTTGGTGAGATTTTGTTTTGTATCTGCATTATATGAAACAGAAAAGTCGATGCAAGATTAAAATGACATCAATAAGTTCCAGGTTTAGCAAAGAGTCACAGGATGATTTCTTGCTCTTAGTTATTGCAATTCCCATACAGAACAATGTTCATGCCTATCCTATACTCTTCAGTCGGTTAAGTAAAAAGCAAATATGCTTTTGATCTCCTTTTCCTATAGTATATTTAAATCCTCACAAATTTACTATCGGGTGATATTTGAGCAAATTTCTCTTTTGCAACACTGTGTTTTGTGTAACATGTTACTGTTGAATATGTTCAGTTTGGTCATACGCATGCAGATAATTGAATTTCTTTTTATCAAAATTCATGCTCGGCTAAGAAATTGCATAGTGCACTTCTTCCATTTCATGGTCAGCTCACTTCTAACTGAATGGCATAGCATAGCATACAACATAGCATACGTATTCGGTGAACAGTTTATTTCAAGCTTGGTGCCGGTCAACGACTTTAGACTATTTTTTGTGGGGCTATGTTAAGGCTCATGTCTTAAGGGACAAGCCTGCAACGGTTGACGCATTGTAAGCCAGATTTCATACATTTCTGTAAATTTTATGTGTGGAGTAGCAGTAAAAAGTTCTTATCAAAAGATCATACAATAGATTAACAGAATTACCCCATCTACAAAAGACACCTTTTAAAAACACTTATTAAATGATTTTTACACTGCAGTTAATTATTTATTTAATTTGATAAAAACCTCTTATTTAACACAGTTTTGTGTTTCACTGCCTGTAACCTTTTCGCAAGCAATAACAAATACTTTTTATTATTTTCTGTTTACACCCTTTGTGTAAAACAATAACAACTATTACTCAGATCGTTCTACCTAAAGATCATCCAACCCGATCGTTGTTACAACTTAGGTCCGATCACGACGTCTTCAACCAGAGTTTTTCAATACTAAGCTCTCTTTACACTGGGTTCAAACCAGTTAAACTCGTTCGCTGATTTTACTTCACTTAAACTCTCTTCACGCTGAGTTTACACCACATAAACTTGTTACAATGAGTTTACACCAACAAACTTTCGGACCAAATACTAAAACTTAGCTTTATCCGTTCTCCAGGCATAATGAAATCAATATTTAGTTTGTATGTAGTTTGTTTGTATTTAGTTTGTAATTTCGCCTAACATTTGCCTGGTCTACAGCAAAAAAAAGCCTTTAAATCTAAATAAATAGAATATAATAATTTTTATGCGCTGAGCTAAAATCCGTTTTCGTTTTTTTTCCATCGGGCTCAAATTTTTTTTTATGGGCGTGGCAAATTTTTCGCCCAAAATATGATGTTATGTCAATATATTTCATCATAACTTGAAAACGACTTCATCGATTTTAATGCCAGTGCCAGCAAATGCTTAGGAATGAAAATTCCTATAAATCAACTGAAAAACATTTTTTGTGTTATTAACAGTTTCGGAGTTGTTTATAACTAAGTTGCGAAAAAAAAAATTCGTGCAAAATTAGAGCAATTTTTTTAGTCATAGATTTTTTTTACCATAAAAAAAAATATAAAACGGAAATAGTCCTTAGAGTACTTTTTCAATATTAACTTTTGGTTTTCATAAAATCAAACATCGGATAGGATTTGTCTTTTTGGTTTCGCAAACAAGTGTTGAATTATGAAAAAAAATGTATTCTCGTTTTTAGAAGTGCATTTTGTACTGGGGTTTTACCACAATAAAAAAATCATCCTATTAGAATATTTTTTACCTACCATAGCCATAAAAAATGAACCCTTTACTTTTATCAAAGTTAGGCATCTGCCCTTATGGGTTATTTTACTTTCAACATATCCGACTTTCATTTTAATGCATAAAATGTAAAATTTATATTCTAAGAATTTTGTTATAACGTTTATTAAAAAAATTCCACTAATTTTGCAAGAAAAATATTTGTTCGCTAATTTTGGTCAAAGTTAGGTACCTGCACTTAATTTGAATAAATCAGCAATAGCTAATCGGTTTTTATGATTTATAGCTCATTTTATTCTCAACATTTTTAGCTCTAATTTAAATGCGTAACATGTAAAAATGTTCATTCTGAAAAATTTTTTATGATTTGAAAAAAAATTGCTCTAATTTTTCGCAAAAAAAAATTTCTTTCGCAACTAAGGTACAAATAATTCCGAAACTGTTGAAAATAAAAAAAAAATATGTATATATTTGATTTATAGGAAATTTTGTTACTAAACATAACAAAAGACATAACTACAGTATTTTGGGTGAAAAATTTGAGCCCGATGGAAAAAACTGAAAAGGGATTTGAATTCAGCGCATCAAGATCATTATATTCCATATAGTTTTATTTAAAGGCGAGAACATTTTCTGTTTTTTGTAGACCAGTGTAATTTGTATTACTATAAAGTAAATCAGATCAAATTTTGAAACTTTAGCTGAAACAACCGTTCTCAAGATATACTAAAATTAATAATTACTTTGAGAGATACCACGCTAACGTTTCTTATTTCGTCCACTTTTTGACCGATCATTTTCCTTGGCTATAAATCTATGTTGGCCAAATCTAGAGAATCCTCTTTTACCATTTTGAAGATATAGACAAATAAATATACATTTTGTATGGGTGTGGCACCGCCCAGCTGGAATATTTTAAATTTATATAGCCTTTAGTTTCTTTCAGACAGACAGAGAGATACTGTAAAAATGTTAAGAAAATCGGTTCTGCCGTATAGCTTGTCCATAAGGTAGAAACAAACAAACCAACAAACAAACATACAAACACACACTTATTTTTATGTACTATACTAGCTTGGTATGGAGAGCATCACTAACTCTGACCTTACCCGCCCTAGAGTTTCTTCACTAAATCAGTTTCATAAGAATTGGGACAAAACTTTAGGGCTCCCGCTACAGTTCTGAAGATATTCTGCAATTAATATTTTCCCGCCTAAATTTTTTCTATTTTTTTTTTTTCGAAAATTTATATTTATTTTTTATGGGGGTACCTTTCCACGTGACTATATCTGCCCTACATTTATTCCAGTAAATAAATTTCATAGAAAAGTGATTGGAACAGAATTTGAAGACTGTCACTACAATATTTTTTTAGATATACGATAATTAAAATTTGTTTTGTATAACTCTCCCCAAATTTTTTTCAATAAATCAATTCTATTCGAAAGTAATTGGGGCAAAGTTTTATGACTCTGGCTGATACAGTTCTTTAGATATGAGATTATTAATATTTCGAAAAAAAATGTAACCTATGTCTCCTTCCATACGTACGGGATGATGAAGTGAAAATTTCAAGAAAATCGGTTCAGCCGTTTAGCCGCCTGTAACACACCGAAAAAAAAAATTGTTAAACATATTTCTTTTACTAATGGAACTTAGTAGACTATAGTAACTAATTGTAGCTTTAATTTTGATCAGTTTTTATAAAGGTTTATCGCAACGGATAACCGATCTTAACGAATAATGACGGATGTTCTATACTGTTGAACCAAAAAATTAACTAAGAATTGTGTAGTTGACTGGAAAGATGAAAAAAGCTCCAATACAATGAGCTTGGGTTGATTTTTTAGTTTAATTAATCATTTAAAGTATCTGCTATTCGTCTAACAAAATTGTATTCGCGATTAATGAGACTTAAAAAAATAAGTTGAAAAGTCCCCAGCCTATCACATAGATGGATATACATATATATACATACAAACAAACAAACATTGATTTTTATACATAAAGATAAACAGATTTCACATCTACTCTTTTCCTTAATAATTTTTTTATTGTAAGATATTGTTCGGTCATTGACATAAATTTGCTGATTTCCAGATAACAATATTTGTTGAGCATACGTAAAAGCCAGAGTTGGCAAAAAACCGGGTTTTTAAAAAAAAAACCAGACCACCAGGCTTTATTGGTTGTTTTGATGATTTTTTTTTTGGGTTTTATAACTGCTTTCAAATTACGTTCAAGTCGACAATATTTTTTATTTGTTTATACAATCACGTTGTTTTAGTATTTATAGTGCAACTTTGCACTCTTGGTGTGATTAAGGCAGCATTGTGTATTACGAATTGCTAAAGCTCGGTGAGCGAAGCAGAATGCAAGTATTTCGTTTGAATCATGCATTATGAGAAAAACGGCCGATATATAAAGACAGACATGATAACTTTATTCTTTTGCATGACAACACCCGACTATATGTCGCAAAGGTTTTAAAACAATTATTAGAAACGATCAAATGCCACATCCGCAATATTCTTCGAACATTGCTTTGTCGGCTGTTTCGACGGATACAATATACTCACATCTCTTCATACGGGCTTTCTTTACATGGCATTTTGCTATAACGGCCTATTTGAAATATGGAACACATTCGCATTAAGCGTAAATTACCCAGTTCTACGGTTAAAACACCATGGATTCTACATTTTTTAACAAAAAGTGTAAGGGAAGCAAACGCAACAAATATTCCAACATATTCAGAAACTACCTAGGCCGTATAAAGAGATATGAGTTTAAAACCCGGGTGGGTTTAATTGGGTTACCCAGTGATGGCCAACACCGGTAAAAATCCAATTGTTATTATTGCATTAACGTAATGGAACGAAATTTGTATCCGACATAAAAGCTCCACTCTAATCAACATCAAGGAATTGGAGCTTCGATCGATTTAGCCTGAAATTTTGAAATGTTCTCTTTTAATTAATATTTTATTTTTAATTTCTTTTAATTTTAATAAACCTATTGTGTATTACAAAATAAAAAAAAATTATTCATTCTTTTTATCTAACAAAAGCAAAACTTTAATGTATTTGTTGTTCGTCCTTAAACTTTTTCATAGCAAATATTTCTTATTTAGAAAATTTTTGTTTCCTAACCAGAAAAACCATTTACTTTTACGTTTAAATAATCTTACCACAAATACTGTTTATCTTTCACGAAAAATACTTAAGCATTTAATTAACATTCGTTGTAGGGCAATCATGGCAGGCCAACACAACACAAACGAACAAATTAAAACGTAATTATTTTCATTTAATGCAAATATTTACTAAAATTTTAACAAAAAAGAACTCGACTGTATTTAAAATGAATAAATAAAATACTCACTTTATTCTCTATATACCATTTCTTCGTATAACAAAGCTCTCCTTATGAAGCCTTCCTCAAAAAGTTTTCAAATATTTGAACATTAAAATGAAAAATATTTCCTTAAAAGTACTATAAAATAAAGAAAACAAAAAAGAAAATAATTTTAACTTTAAAATTATGAAATTCAAATATTTTTGAAAAAAGTTTCCTTTCTTTTGGTACTCCATGCACCAAGACTAACAACAAAGAGAAAAGAAGGAAGTGGTTGATTTTTCGAAAATATTTATAAAAAAGGGAAGGATTTCTTTATATTTGTGAAGAAAAAAGATGGTCTAAAGGGTTATAGCCTACAAACTGAATAACAGCGTTTTTATTTGAGCGAGATTCGATTGAGTGAGACTCGAAGGCAGAAAAGTGCATGTTTGTTTTAGGCCGAACTATTCCTTAGGATAAAGCAATCAATGCTCGGCAAGCATTCTGGGCAACATTACAATGCCCAGATGTAACTGCAAAAATCTAATTAACGATGGGGCTTATAAATTAAAAGAATTAAAAATTCTGTTCGACACAATTATGAATCCAACGGATTTACTTGCGGTTTTATTTGCCGGCTGTAAAACCTTGACTACGCTGCTGTCATATGTCTCTCATCAGCAGTTCAGCAGGCAGAAGAAACTCAACCAAGTCGTAGGATTCAAGAAAAGAACTGGTTTTACAATAAATACCATTATCTCTAAAGAAGACACCGCTAAAATAAATGAATGAATTTCACTACCTCAGTGACATATTAGTATATGCGCATGTTTTGCTCGGATTGGATAATAGGATTGATCTCGGACCTAGTAGACATGTTAATGGTTATGTCTTGCCGACTAAAAATTTTGAGATCATCAAGATAGTGATAACCAACAGAGACGACAGGAAACGGTGCATTCCACCTCTGGCGGTTCGGCCTTCTTTACGGACGGCGGAAGTTATGTTCTGCGAGTACTCACACAAGTTGAACTCAAATTGCAGTATTTCCCAGGCTTAAATATGCATTGACTTCTAGGAAAGCAGCACAGGTGATCCAGAATTCAATAGGGAGCGTTCGAGAGCCGGTAGATGATCAGGCAACACTGAAAGCACTGAAATAATGTTGGAGCAAGTCTAAGGTAGTCCTCTTCTGTAAAATGATCTTGTAAGAATTGCATAAGGTCGTAAGCAATTGTAGGGTACCTGTGAACTATGATATAGAGAAGGAAGTGGTGGTACATTTGCCAACTCGAAGGCTTATTTACTAGGAGAGCGGGTCAACTCTAATACAATGAGCCAAGATGTAGGGTTTCAACGTCCATCTGGCCTACTATCCCTATTTAGAGAACCTCTTCCCTTCTCTCTATGAGCAAGTCTGAACGAGCATGTAAATGGCAGTATAGTGATACTGGTTTTTGCATACTGTGTGAGGATGTAGAAGAAATAGAGATGATCGCACAAATATTGTATCCCTGCCATAGGTTTATTGGCAGGAGGCAACGATTTTTAGATAGGCATACGATTCAAATTCTTACCTATTTTTTGGCCTTAGAGTCTATCGCTATTCTTAAATTTGCTAAGGGTCTTAATCAGGGTTGGCAAATGGGTTTTTTTTGGTTATATTGGGTTTTACAACTGCTTCCAAAATTCGTTCAAGTTGACAATATTTTTTGTTTGTTTATATCGGGTGAGCCATCTATTGGGTTAAATTTGAATCAGCGGTTATTTCGAGTCTGGCAATACTCATGTCATTCTATTCTGTCACAAAATTCTGTATATTTTCTCTACTGAATGAAATGAATCGATTTACGCTTGAGCAACGTTGAGATTTATTGGAAATTTATTTCCAAAACAAAGAGAATTTGTTGGAAATTGCACGAAAAGAAGAGTGTGCCCGAAAGTGCCCGGTAGACGCAAGCTTATCGCCAAAGTTCGTGTAACTGGTTTCATTGTTAATGCGCCAAGACGAAGGCGTGCTCTTACAGTGCGTACACCCGAGAATATCGAAGCTATAGCTGAGAGCCTTCATTGACTTTTATAATCAATGGAGACACCTATTACACCATGATAACCAATTTTTTTGTGCCCGCTTTTCATGGTATTGATGTTAACGATGTTTGGTTTCAACAGGATGGTGTAACTTGCAGCACATCTCATACCAAAATCGATTTAGCTTATAGAGAAATCATACAATTTTGTAATAATCGGTTGAAATTGTCATGAGCAGCTTTATTCAAAAATTTAATAGTTCCGTCAATTTTGCAACGGCCTTCTAAACCTTAAGTCTCATTTTATTTATCTTATATATAAAAATGAATGTGTGATGTGTGTATGTCTGTATATATGTTTGAAGTCTATAGATAGCGTAGCTGCGAAATCGGGTAATATTTAGTTAAGTTATTAGCTTATAAATGCGTGAAGGTCTGAAAAACCTGGTTTATACCCGTAACTCGAAATTTTGGAATTATTTCGAAAATTCTAAAAACAGATCCTAGTTCTGCTCGATAGCATCTCCCATAAAAGTAGTATTATTTTCCTATTTCAACTTTGTTTATTTTTTGTCGCACCGTGTAATTCAATGTTTTAACTTAAGCTATGTACGTTGAGTTTCATATATCTTATAGGCTGTCCTTCCTTTTCTGTCATTAAAAATACTTTTAATAAACTTTTTATTTAACAACAACAAATTGCTAAGACTTGGCAAGTTTTTAAAGAATTCGGTTCCATTTTGGAGCGTATTTTAATTTGTTGTAAACAACAACAGATGTTTGAAGTATTTTTTTATCAAATTTGCCACATATTCATATAACAAAATTTTATAACAAAGAAAAAAAGAACGAAAAAATGTCATATTACACAAGAATTAAGAAAAGCGTTTAATAAAAGAAACTGCCTTACACGGTATGAGGGTATTTATTTAATCATAAGCAACAGGCTTTTTAGAATCAAAAATCAAAGGAAGGCAGCAAAAATTTTGCAATAAAAGCAGTAACAAAAGAAAAAGAAACATATTTAAAAATATATATTTTTTTTTTTTATTGCAACTTGAACTTGTGTGCCTGAAACACTTTGTAAAAGTATAACTTTATACTCAGGTATATAGGCTTACCTGCATATACATACATACGTACTTACGTATTTTTTTATTGTATTATTTTCATTTATTTGACTATTTGTTTACAATTTTATTTTTTTTACATTTAGTTTCGCATTAAATTTAAATTTTTCGTTGATTACGAGCTGTTACACTAAAACGGAAGGAACCCAGTTGCACCGGAAGTTTATCAGGCAATCTGTTTGTTTGTATTTCTTTTTTCACTTTGTGTTTGTGTAAAAAAGAAAACTATTCTGCAGTCGAGAGGAATGTTTGCTTACTGGCAAATATGCTAAGCGCAAAGTGATGTTAGTGGTTAATTGAAGTCTGTAACGAATTCAGCAATTAATTCCAAAGTTTTTATAATTAAAACTAGCTAAAGCCCGGTGTGCTTCGTTACACTCATCTTAACTATTATCTTAAATGCTATCTGAGATACATTCTTTTACCCTTTTTAACATTTTGTCCCCTGCCAGACAAAAACCAATCATTTGTTCCTTGCAAAAAGACAAAGTTGGTTAAGCTTTTTAGCTGTATACAGTCTTCAAGCAAACACATATTCATTTTTATATAGTATACATGTATATAGACAGCTTTTATCCAGAGTGGTTTCTGCAATTCCCGCTTTAGGCTAATGCGGCTAGGTAACGCAGCTTTAATAGTTGTCGTTCTCCACATATACAAAATCCAAGAGTAAGTGTGAATGGAAGGTGCCACGCCCACTTATTCAATCTCGCCCAGTTACTGACTGATGATGTAAAGTTCTTTGAACATAATTTAGGAACTTCTACTATTGCCGTCCACAAAATATACAAAAATCAATATTTACTTCATATGTAAGACGCCACGCCCACTTGTTCTATTCTGCCTTTTTTTGGGCATTGTATTGACTATGAAATCATTTAGACTTTCGCTTCAACCGTTCTCAATATATACAGAAATCAACATTTAGTTTGTATGGCAAGTACCACGCCCAATTGTTCAATTCCACCCATTTTATGCCTGATGATTTGAATTGAGTACAAAGTTATTCAGTCCAAATACTGAAACTTTAGTTTTAACCGTTCTCAAGATATACAGAAATCAATATTTACTTTACGTAGGAGGGACCCCGCCAACTTGTCTACTCCCGCTCACTTTTTGACTGATGATTCGCCTTAATCTATTTAAGCCAAATTTAGAAAATTTCTCTCTTACCATTTTGAAGATATAGACAAATAAATACTTTGTGTGGGCGTAGTCCGCCCACATCGAAATTTTAAGACTTATATAGCCTATTGTTCCTTCAAGACATACAGAGATCCTGTAAAAATTGCAAGAAAATCGGTTCCATCGTTTAGCTGTCCATAAGCCACAAACAAACCAATAAACAAACATAGATGCAAACACACATTCATTTTTATATATAAGATAGATCATTTTCACTATATATATTACGATTATGCGCCAGGGAGCTATCGTCTACTACTTTTTTTCTCTTAAGACCAGCAGTCAGCGAACTGCTCATGCAGTGCATTGTGTTATATTAGGAAAATAGGTTGCGGGAAGGTGAATAGAGTAGTGTCTATGGACGTTTGATTTAAATTTGCTCATGTTGCAAGTGGCGGAGACAATATTCACATAAATATTGATCCACAAATGAACAGTGCAACCAAAGAATATAATACGTTGTGCAATGCACTGAACAAATAACTACAAAGGTATTCGATCTTCGAGAAATACGAGTACTACGTAAGAAATTGATTTCTGGAAATTAGTTTCTTAATTTCATTAGAACACATTTCTTTATAGTACCGATAGAACACCGAAATGCACGCCACATTGCGACGATGCTCTAATGAATCGATTGAGTACGCTACCCTATCGTCTTTAATAAGAACCTTCACGCTCTCTTGTACGCGGTTGAGAAGCTCCAACTAGACTTTGAAGCATGACACCATACCACCACGTCTGTGTTTCAGAAAACAACATTGGGTCTTGCACGCATTAAAGTCAACCCTGTTCATGCTAGCTCACTCAGGTCGCTTGTAAGCGTGCCTTTCATATTCCACCTTTTCGCCTCAATCCCCAAAAGGCTCGGTCAACGATCGAAAGAATATAAATGACAAAAGTTGCTGTCGAAAAAAAAAGTCGTTGAGTAATATTAGAAATAAAGTTACGGTAAGAACGGAGCATTGCGATACCCCTGAATTTATCTGACGACGAGATTTCACCTGCAACCACTCGTATAATGCGATGTCTGAGAATGCTCGATATGAATCGAGAGAAGTGACTGCCGATACCAAAAGCAATAAGTTTGGATATGAGAGTTTCTATCAAACGCCTTGGGAATATCCAGAGCCACAACCTTATCCGTTGCATTTTTCAGAGAGTAATGCCAAGTGGTCAGACAATTAAGTGGTGCAACCTGTTACTGGTTAAAACTGAATAAAATGGTATAGAGAAATAAGAATCGACCTTGCTTTAGCGTACTTTATATCATAAAATCCATTATATAAGACTTAAAGTCAGCACGAGGTAGAAATAAATATGAACTGATTTTGTGTTTTACAAAATATTTAATGTATAATGAGAAAACATCCATGAAAAGTTTAAAAAATTGAAAAATTTTATGGAGAAATTTACGAATCTCTAAATAAAAATACCTTTATTTTAGTTGAATCGTACTATAACACTTTTTTTCAAATGTATCGGGCCTGAGATCTGTATCGTTCCAATTGACACATTAACCAAAAATTCTATTGGAGTTAATCTTTATCAATTGCAACCGGTTACGAAGTTATATATTTGTATCTAGTAACGTAATTCTCCTTTTAGAGATAGTAAATTGGTTAATCCTTTAATATCCACCGTGTGACCACAACTTTTCTTCAACGATATTAAAATAATCAAACAAATTATAAGTTCATTGAATAGTTCACACCAGAGAATGGCAAAAGTATGGTTTTGTGTACTTTTAAAATATTGCTTGCCAAACATGTATGAGTGAGTAAAGTTAAAATAAAACGATACCCATACACAAGATATTCAAAGCCAGCGCAACTTAAATAACTACAAGTAGGAGCTGCGTGAAGTGCCTGTCATACCCGCACTTATAAGTGTAAAGTATGTATAAGCATGGGTATATTTATACTTGAGTATGTATATACTTCTACTCGAGTATACACAGAGAATACGTAGAGTATATTTCCATACCATAAAACCTTTTGCAATCGCTGTGATACAGTTAATAAAAGTATGTTATATTTCGCATTTTAGTAATGCTAATATGACTATTTACATATATGGACTATTTTCAAAACATTTTCGATAGGATTTATTTAAAAAAATAAATTGTTAGTTTTGTATAAAAATATAAAAACTGATAAAACAAAAGTTTTGATAAAATTGACATGATTAAAAATCATATGATAAAAAAATTCTCTAATAAATATTTTTATGTTTAGGCAAAATTTTTTTTTATTGTTTATTCCATTTGACTGTAAAGATATTGCAGGAGGATATAAAAACAATGCTGCTTTATGTAAAATCGTTAAATTTGAATTCCATTTCCCGAACTGCTACATTATTTTAATCTATAGAGCCGCGATTTCAGCTTCCTCATAATTTTGAAAATGGCAAATCATTTTTATTTTATTAAGGGATGGAATAACGAAACATAATGTAGGAGACACACTCACTTGAAGTTCTTTGAAAATTATTTCGAAGTCGTGGCAAATCTCTACTAAACCTTATTTGTAATCTCTTTTAATTCATTTTTAGATTCAAAAGCATCAGTTAGGACCTTAGAAAAAAGATGGACCGAACAGTTTCATCTTGTGAAATCTCTTAGTGCACTTAAAATATTACTTGCGCGATTTGTTACGAACACCACATTTGATATACCAGTCATACGAATTCTTCAAAAATATTGCTTATTTTCTTTTATGTTAACTGCTGTATTAGAGATAATATTCGAAATTCACTTGGAAGTGTAAAGAAATTTATCTTAATGAAATCGTCGCTCCACATATCAATTGTAACTTTAACCGCACCATTGGTAATAAGATTCTATATGTATTGTTTTATTTCTTTTCTTTTTTCTGTACTGAAAGGACGACAGTCTTCTGTAGCAAAATCCATGAATGCTTCAGCGCAAGCAGGTATTTGTTTGAATTGGTGTACTGTCAAGAGGCTGTGAATCAACGCACTTATGTTTAATCAAATTTGATATTTGCTTCTTTACAAATTTAAAAATCTTTCCGCCCTCCAGTTTTCCTTAGTACATTGTATACTCCTCAATTATTTTCTTTGAAATTTCGTCTCAGTTCTCCATTATTAAAACTTGTATAAGTGTTCACACTTCAAAAGTTCAGAACGTAGAAAACTCCGATTGTCTTATCATTTACTGTCTAATTTTAGGGATTTCCAACATTGTTATTACCCCATATTTTTGTAGAAAATTGTTTGCTTTTGATCTTCCATGTAAGGATGTATACGAAAATTATTGTAAATTTGTCATAAGATCGTAAATATTCTTATTAAGCGTTTGTGTAAGTGCCATTTAACATATATTTTATGTACGACAATGTTTTTCTATGAAATAGGAAAAAATTATTTTTTTTTAATATTTCGCCCAAGGTTTTTTTTGACTTTTATAGCAGGTAGTGTTCTTCAATGGGTTTTCCAAAAAAAAAAAAAAAAAAAAAAAAAAAAAAAAAAAATTGGAATTAGAAAATACTAATATTAAACGCAATTATCCTTTGATTTTTTAATGCTAAGTACCAGGTATCTTTTTATAAATGAGTTTTTAGTTGTTATATTAAAAATTTTATGAATTGATGTAAAGGCATACCATTTCTTTTATTCGTCCACACACGCATGTCATATAAGTACTTATTATACGCACGAGTACTTAATGTACTTTCAAAATTTTTCCACTCCCATTGATACACATACTTTGAATGCGTGTGTGTGTACGCGACACAAATTATTCAGGTCATAAAATTACAAACATTTTGTGAATTCACAGAAATTTGACAAAAAAAATAATTTTTTAATGTTTCGCCCAAGGTTTTTAATGGCTTTTATAGCAGGTAGTGTTCTTCAATGGGTTTTCCCCAAAAAAAAACAAGAAAAATGGGGATTAGAAAATACATAATTAAACGCAATTATCCTTTGATTTTTTAATGCTAAGTACCAGGTATCTTTTTATAAATGAGTATTTAGTTGCTATATTAAAAATTTTATGAATTTTCTTAATGTTTAAAATACAATTAAAAAAAAAAAACAATGATGTAAAAACATACCATTTCCTTTATTCATCCACACACGCATGTCATATAAGTACTTATTATACGCACGAGTACTTAATGTACATTCAAAATTTTTCCATTTCCATTGATACACATACTTTGAATGCGTGTGTATGTGCGCACACGAATATTTTTTTATAGCTATAGCACGTAACATGGATACAAACATCTTTGCTAGAAGTGTAAAGTGGAATTATATCTGTATATTGTTAATGCATGGGTATACACAACACCCAAAAATATAGATAAGTACTTATGTATACTTTGTTTGTGAGTACTTATTGTCACTCTATCTAACGTGATGTGACATTACCAGCGTTATGCATGTTCGGAAACATTCTCTTAAACTACGGGTATAACTACGGTTATTTGCCCTTATCTGTAGGTATGAGAACAACACGTATAACAGAAGTACACAATTAAATAGTGAATATTTTTATTTTCTTAATGCCAACAGTAAATGCATTTTTGTGTTCTGTTTATGTTAGACAATAAATTCACTAAAAGAGTAATTTAATTGTCAAATTTCTGTAAATTCAAAAAATTTTTGCAATTTTATGACCTGAATAATTTGTGTCGCGTACACACAGACGATACTTTTGAACATTTTTTTAATTTGTAATTAAGCTTATGTGGGCCATAAAATTGAAATTTAATGAATGTTTTGCTGAAGTGTTGACAACTCATTACTGAATTTATAAGAAAACAAAATTTATATATTTTTGTTGTTTTACAAGACAATTAAAATCGTTAAAATTAATTTCTAACATTTACAAGGCTGAATGAAGTGTAAGATGAAAACACACTTTAACTTTATACAGTAACTTATTTAACTTCAAATTTATACAAATTACTACACTTTTACTAACACATTAGCTCGACTTTACTTTCTGACTGTTAAATTATAATCGATTCATTAAGCATAATACGCCGCCTTTTACAGTAAATTGACATTAATTTTCAATTTTCTACCATAATCTACAATCTTCTATTCAGCTACGTTAATTCAAATGTAAAGCTTAATACGCAAAAATTGATTTGGCAACACCGTTCATAAAACTGCAGCATTGACTGTGTGATCGTAGTCTTGACACAAACCAGTAGAATAAGTTCTTTAACAAGGTTTTTAGCTATAAATATTTGTGTATCTTTTTTATGCATTTTTATTTTCGTAACAATAGGTCTGTTTCTTTACTTTTTGGGCAAAGTTCGATAAAATGAGAATAAACAATAATTTCTCTCAATTAGAGAGAAAAATGTACAAAAGTTCGGAAACACAAAAAACTAAATATTTTACCCAAAAAATATTTAACAATTTTTTTTTATAAAAACAAACAAAAAATATTAAAATAAAAAAACACGAATATGTTATTTGACTTATGCTTCGTAAGAACAAAAAAGAATTTGTCTTAGTCGTCCAATACAACTGTTTTACTATTTTCTTACAGTGGGTTTGCCTTTAGTTGTGTCTTATCACTATTCTTCAGTACTACTTTTCCATTATCAAATCAGATCTGATAGATTTCCATTATTTTTCAGACCATCCTTAAAGACCAAATTTTTTTATACGGTTTTCGCCCTGATTTGAGTATTTTGTTACTGTTGTTATCATCGGAAGGAACAGTGAACTATAATTTCTTGGTGGATAAACTGCATACTTACTTTAACTTTTCATCTACCTCATGAAAACTGATATATTCGTTAATTTTTGGTAGACAGTAAATGAAGTGGAATTCTCAATTTATGAATTCATAATTATCAAGTGGTTGACGTGGTCACCCGTAGCTTTCACAACTGTCAAACAGTGCCCTTGGATATCGTTTTGAGAATTACCACAAACACTCGAAAAATCACACATGGTCGAAAATCTGAAGAGTTCACCTGGCCCATTGCAGAATATCACGGAAATGATGTGTAGAAGCCACTCGCCGGTTCATAAGCGCCAGGCATTCACATACGACAGTTTTTATTGTACCATAACCTTACCCTGTGGTAATGTTTTCCAGTCTGTCAGTGGACAATAAACACAGCCACCTGTATAGACATATCACTTCTATCATAACCAATGAGCGATCAAGTGCGCCTCACATCATACTCAGGCAAAGTCAGCCTCTTGATCCTATAGACCCCTCAGTTCAGTGCCCGTTCGCATGGGATTATGAAAAACTGTGCTTTAAAAAAAAATTTATGGACTACACATAATCGGCTTTGATTATAGTAAGGCGAGTAATTGTTGGTGTTGGTTATTGTTTGGATTGGAAACTAAGTATACTGAAGATTTTAGGGTTAATATTTAACTTAATTCTGTTTGTAAGCAGTTTAATATGCTTATAAGTCAAAAGCTACACTTGGATTGCATACAGTGATGGTCAAAACATTTGCAACTAAAGCTGTATTCTAGTTCTTTAATTACCCATTTCTTTCCGATTCAGCTTTTCAGGAAATAACATTTTTATTTAAAGTGATACTCGTGCATTGAATTCTTGGAAAAAGGGCCGGCAGCAAATACAATGCTGAATTAAAAATCAGAATTTTACACGATTTTCATAGCGAAACTTCACGCAAAGAAATGTCACTGAAGTATTCTATTCCAAAATTAACAATTTGTCTTAAAGTCAATAATGGCAATATCCATACGGTGTATAAGGGAGTAAGGCCTCGTAACAATAGTACACCAAGACAGCAAAATCAAAAACTTTTCTGTGTAATATAATATGAAGGAAAAGCGAAAACTTATACTTCCATTGTTGTTGGTATTTCAACCATTAATAGAACAGCCAGGTAATATGCTTCCAGAACTTTAAGAGATGTAAAAAACCCCCTTATATCCGAAAAGGATAGAGAAATTTATCTCGACTTTGTATTGGCACATGCGAATTGGACTCCACAACAATGGAAAACAATATTTTGGTCTGACGAGACTTCGAGGATCAAAAGAAAGGATTTGTGTCCGAAGACCGATTGCAAATATTGACACCACCATTGTATGTTATATCTAAATCATATAAAGCACCTTTACGCTCGATTTTGTAAAAAGATTAAGTAAATAGTAAATAAACAAATTATAAAATTGTAAAATTTTTTTAGTTTTTTAAAAAAATATTTTAATTTTAATTTATTATTTGTCAAACAACAAATCTACCCAAAGAAAAAATACGGCTTGTTTTGTGCATAAAGAAGAAGAATATTACGCTCGCGAAATTTTTCTCATTTACCCAATTTTTGTGTACGGGAACACTTTTCGGTAAAATTGGTATCCCGTGGGCGCCCAATGTCGAGTAAAGAAACAGACCTAATAAGATGAAGAAGTAATGAAACTGAATTCAAAATTAATTATTTTTGGTAATTTTTAATAATACACAAAATGGTATTTAAATAAGGATTTAAAAACTACGCTTAACAAATTTTTGTATTCTTATCACAAATTTCACACTTCAATATCGTTTATGCTCGAAAACAAATAAATAAAATTCAAGTACGTGTACTATTTTCGTACAACCATTTATTTAAATAAAAATTTTATTATTTACAATTAATTTAAATACGAGTACGTTTTTATGTTATGCAAAATTCAAATATTGACATAACCAGGTATACAATTATGTTTCAATTTTGATTAATTTAATTCAATTAGAAAGATTTTAAAATATTAAAAGAACAAAAAAAATCTCTTCTAAAACTTTAGTGTTCTTTTATATTTAATTAATCAATAATTCTTTCTGTATATGTACGTATGTATAACGCTTTACCAAAACTTTTACTTGGTTAGTCTTTGCTTAAAATTGCACAATTTATATTTTTACTATTTTATTAGTATTACTATTATTATATAATATATATATGTGTCGCAAATGTTGATTTTAGTTTATGGGTATACTACTTTCACACAAACTTGTACTATATTACGAGCTTGTACTATATTATTTATAATCGAATACAGAAAACTTATTTAATTTAACATTTATTAACATAAAACACTATTCACGTTATTTTAAGGTCACTTGCCGACACAATTATCGTAACATCAAAAATAAACACAAAAATTATATAGAAAAATATAAAAAAGAAATTGAATTCAATAGGAAACTATTTGTTTAATTTCAACTAAATATTTTATTATATTTGCAAATTATTTGAAAATAACCATAATAATTTGATCGCATTTAAAATAAAATTATACCATAATAAATGAAAATTTTATTATTATGAATGATTAGAATTAATGGTGCGCCTTAATTTGAATAGAACATTTTGTAAAAATATATATATATTTTTAAATTTTTCTTCTTAATCAAAAACAATACATTTTTCTTGCTGTGTAGCTATTTTAATACTTCAACTATACAACTTATGGGCATTTTCAACCAAGTACGATGTAATGACAGGTCAAATTTTGCTTAAATATTCAAATCCTTTAGCTTGATTGTCCGCATTTTTTTTACTGAGTATAGTACTAATTTATTACTAGATTAACAAAATCTTTTGAGGAGCAGATAGATTTTTAGGCAGATTTCTAAAGTGAAATGCTATCTTCAAATGGCCATGGTGCTCAGATTTGCTGTGAATGTGTCTGTTTAGAGATCATGGATTCGATCAACAGTCATGAGACAAATCGGTCGGCAAATGTGGACGGAATCTCTGCTGAACTACTAAGGGCGGACCCTTCTAAATGGTGGTCCAACCAAAACGCACGATGTTAATTGTGTAACGTGACGTTGCAAGGTACATGGAATGACGGACACAATAACAACGCACAGACTAGCTAGAATCATAGCAAAGTAGATTATCAACATGCAACACTAACAAATACGCACAGTAGCCTATTAACAATAATACACGGGCAGGCTAAAAATAGAACACATTGAGAATTTTATATTTCGTTCATGAACATTTTTTTAAATAATTCTCATTGTGTTCATGCTATTTTTAGCGTAAAGGATCATAGTTTTGGGGTAAGAATGGGAGTTGGTTTGACAAGACAGGTAACCAGGGCGACTATTACTTACTTCCAATTGTAAGGTCTACCGAATTTATCATACAATTGGGTTATAAGTAGCTGGTAACAAAGTCTTCCGCATTTATCATCTTAACATTGTAGTGTACTAACGGAGACGGGTAACAAGGGCGACTCTCTTGCCGTCTCAATACATTTTATATTAACCTCCAATGCCTCCGAATTTATCCTACCATTGGATTATAAGTAGTTGGTAGCAAGGTCCTCCGAATTTATCCTGTCATCATTATAGTTCTATATCCTAAGCCCCCAACTGTAAGGTCTTCCGAATTTATCCTACAATTGGGTTGTAAGTAGCTGGTGCCGCTAGTTTTGTAACACTTACACAACTAAAACCCACTCCAGACGGTTAGAAAGCATCCGTTCCTGTTCCCGAAATCTACCAGATTTTACCGCCGACAAGCATTTCTAAATTTAATTCCCTACGTGCGTTCCTGTAATCCTGACAGTTTAATTGATTACAACCATTCCGATAATCGGCCAGATTAACCACCGGCAACAGTTACTGTAATCCTGCCAGATTAACTGTCTACAACCGTGACATAATTGAGGTTCAATATTGTTAATGTGCCGAATTGTCTCATAGTTTAGCTCTTGAATTGTTCTTGGCTTATTGACGTACACTTTTTCTTTTAAATATCCCCAAAGAAAGAAGTCCAACAGTGTCATATCACATGATCGTAGCGGCCAATTAACATCGCCACGACATGAGATAACACGGCCATTGAATTTCTCGCGCAAAAGAGTCGTTGTTTCGTTGGCTGTGTGGCAAGTGTCACCATCCTGTTGTAACCCCATATCGTCCAGGTCGTTATTATCAATTTCTGGCCACAATCCGTTAAGAATGGTGATCTTATGGACCCGAATAATTGACGGTGTGATATTTTGCTGTGTATGGATAACAAGGTCATTGCCTAAATAATCACCAGGCGAATATCCACCCAGGTGTCGTAGGCACCGAGACAAGAATAGGCGGGATGCGGACCTCACAAGTCAACCATCGACCATATAAACACTCTCCATCTTATCGTCGAGCAATCTATTGAATGGCGACCACTACTCTATATCCGCTTTATTTTTGAAAAAGGAATCGGTGTTAACCAAGACTAAGTCTTATGACCCCTTCTACTTCTACATGGTCCTGTAAGTTTTTCACGTGCCTTGCACATTGGAAAGGGAATTACATGGGGAATAATGCAAGGTGGTCTAACTGATGTTGACTTCGGATGATGTTTGCCTTTTGGCTTATATCCTCTCGGACTTCATATCAAATCTGCGAAACATAACATAAAAAACCGATTGGCTGAACTTAAAATCAATACTATTAAGACCAAAACCCTCTTATCTCGAGTGCATAATTTCGAAGATTGGTGGTCGAATAAGAATACTATACAGAGAGCGCTGGGGGTTTAATACACATTTAGAATTTCTCTTCTGTCTCTAAGTGCACGAAGCCGGCAATTTTAAACACTAATGTCAAGTACATTCTTTTATACGGTTGAGAGACATGGAATGCTGCTTCTTGAGATATACAGAAGACACAGGTACTTTTTTAAAACAATATCTTCTTAGGATCGTATGCATATTCTAGCCTAGATTGGTATCGAATAACATACTTTGTGAACAACCAATGGCTACGGAAATAAAAAGACGTAAGTGGGAGTGAATTGGTCACTCTTTAAAAAGATCGTGGAATGATATCACGAGAAATCTCATAGACTGGAATCCGTAGGGTAGCATCAGAAGTGGACAATCAGCTCATACGAGGAGAAGGTAAATGGATGTGGAACTGGTCAGAAAGGGTAGAAGCTGGGGCGAGGTGACCGATTGAAACATATAGTTATATAACACCAACTAGAGCTCAAGAATGCACGTGATTGACCACTTAGTTTACCATAAAGCTATCGTTAATTTGTATTATCGGTACAAGCTTCATATCTGGCTACTATTATTTGCTACTATACTCAGAACAATCTCTTAAGATTTCCTAAAACAAATTACCGCTTGAGAAACTCTTTCACTAAACTGTAGTTTTATTACCCATCCACTTTTAAATTTTATTAAATGGAAAATTGTATCTAAATAATATTTCTATAAATTACTTTTCAATTACAATTAGAATTAAATCAATTTTAATTGGCCAATTAATTAAAACAGTAATCAATTTTTTTACAATTTTAAATGCAAATTGTTTAATTAGAATATTATTTTCAGATTAAATAAAAAAATTCATTGTAAATATTTGCTTATAATCATATATTACAATATGAAAACATTGATATTGGCAAATATTAAAACAAATGATTGTATAAAATATTTGTTTATTTATTGGATATCAGAGACGAAATATGTTTCCACATTTTTAAAATTTTTTTGTTAAGGCAAAATATTCAGTAGTAAATAGTTTAAGTTTTTTAATTTTACTGAATAACATATAAAAAAAATCATTGCAAAAAAACAAAAGTTTATTCAACCGTAGGAAGTTCTCAAAGCATAAGTAACTTTTTAAAAACTAATAATAATCTATTTTAAAACATTTTTCAAAAATTTAAAAAAATATCTTTTGAACTATAATTTGAATATTCAGATGGTGATGCTTAAAAATATATCCCTTCTGCCTTTTTTGTTAGTAAAAAAATAAATAATTTCATGTTATTTTAAGCATATAATTTGTAATTTTCATTACGCGCTCATATTTTTATTTAAAATTTCTTATAATTTGTAGTTTGACATATTTTTTTAAATTTATTACTGCGTAGATCCTTAACACGATTACATATTTTGGCACTCAATTGAAATCAAAAAACATTTTTTCTAAAAATTTATTACTTATTAACTCAATATGATACACCCAAAGAAAAACCATAATTCTTTTGATTGTAATTAAATAAAATAAATACAAATAAATAAAAAATAAGAAATAAAATAAAAATAAGAAATAAAACACTTATAACGGGCCCGCCTTCTAATGTTTTTTTTTTTCAACTAGTGCTTATTTCGTGAATGGTAACACTTAGCTCATGTCTGATTTGACTGATAATTAATTTTATCTTCCGCTGAACGAATATCATTGTGTATACGCTTTTTTCGCTTCGCTAAGTGGGCCTGCAATCGACTTACAGAAGATGAAGCTCATTTTAATCTTGGCTGGTATGTAAACAAGCAAAATTGTCGCATTTGGGGCACAGAACACCCGCACGCATACATTGAAAATCCGATACACCCAATACGAGTCTCTGTTTGGTGCGGATTTTGGTCCAGAAGCATAATTGGCCATTTTCTACGAAAATGAGCAAGGAGTGGCCGTTACAGTCAATGGCAATCGTTATCGGGCCATATTGAACGAATTTTTGTTCACAAAAATTGAAGAAGAGGATATTAGCAACATTTGGTTTCATGAGGACGGCGCTACGTGCCACACAGCAGAAGCTACACACGATGTTTTGCGCCCTGTTTTCAAAAAAAAAAAAAAAATTATTTGGCGGACCCTTTAGCTTACTGAAATTGACTACTTAGGCTAGGTCCAATTGGCAGCAACAAATAGTTGGCCCCCTTGTGCTACCATATGTAAATATCGTACCAAAGTTTTTACGAACCTAAGACAGCTTCAGTCAGCCAAAAAGTCGCTTTAATGAAGGCACATATTTTGTCCAAATCGCCTAAAGACAGCACTGGCAAAGAAAATGATACATCACGACTACCAACAACCCAATGATTTTGTGAAAAAAAAATTAATTTGGTGATACTGAAATCTAAATAAGTTCAATAAAAAAGTTCACAAGATATCAATTTATTACTACTGTTGCCGATATTACAAGGTAAGTAAATACATTTGAATATATTTTTAACACACATGCAGTCTCGGGCAGCGGCAGACAATATGCTAATACGTCTAGCACATGCTATTGAAGTTCGAAGTACCGTTTTACCTTAAAGTACTATTTTCCCGTAAAAGACAATGCCCGTTCATACAAATATTACACTTCTAAGTGTTCCACTGTCCAACTAAAAAAGTAACTGAGTTCTCGATTCATTCAGTTTGAGCTATCGGCTTTAGATAACCTGTAATTACTACGATCACTCCATGAGCTTTCGGATTTTACCGAGACCTATTCTCTTGCCTGTCTTGAGAGATATCCTATTGGTGTTCTCATCAATCGTTCCACAGGTAAAGACCTGTTCTCCGAATGCGGTCTTGCCAGTTCGCCGGCAACTCTGTTGCGGCTGACACATCAGTGACTCGATACCCAGCATAATCGGACCACATAATGGTTCATAAACTCCCTAAGGGCAGTCCTACAGTCTCTAAAATAAATAAAATTAAAATAAAAAAATGATCGTTGTCCCCTTCCATAGCCATAAGAACAGCCATTATTTTAGCCTGGAAATATTATATTGATTAACTAAAAATAATTTTTTTTTTAACTCAATTCCTCTTTTAGCAGAAGTACTCTCATCTATCAAATACATATAGAAATGCTGTTTGATGAAATCTATATATTTTATCTATTTATGTATTTTACATCCTACCAAAATGTTAGTGTAAATTATTTACTGCGAATAAAATTTTTTAAACAAATATATTGTATTTTGAGTCAAAAACATTAAAATAAATGAAAGGTTTGTAGCTGTACTACTATAGTTAAGTTGTGCCATGTTGATTTAATTATTTTCAACTTTGATTTAAAAATGTTTCTGTTTTGAAATAATATCGAACATTTTTAATTTAACGTTGGATATTTTTGAATTCAAAATTCCAATTTTTGATTGACAATGTAAAAACAAATATGAGCAATTTAAAGTCAAAGTTGTTTCCACATTGATCTTGCGTTGAAAGTTGTTAAATTTAGGATTTTCCACCTTGGCTAGTTTTCGTAACTTTTTTTTTTTTTTTTTTTTTTTGTTGATTTAAGGTTGTTTTTGTTGAATTTTTGTTTTTCTTTTTGTCTCTTGGTGTATTAAATGCATACTTAATGCATTTTTTAAGAGGTTCCTTGAACAATCTTCAAGCCGTTTTCCTCGATAGATTAGCACGTTGTGTGCTAGTTTGTCAGCGCGCGGAACGTAAGTTCGATTCCACCAGAGGCTGGTCCTCAAGTCGAACATACTGTCTTAGTTACCTATTTGTACAAACTCTAATATAACTTGCATTTGTTTTCAAATTTAAGACAAATGAACAAATAAAACTTCAAGTATTACTACAAATAATTAACTGTTCTTTCTGCTTCCGTAGTTTAAGAAGCTTTCAGAGATAAATCTCTATTCTGTAAATTCATTTCCTAAATGACCTTCAATTTTATGCATAAATTAATCCTATAATTATTTACACACAATTAATATGTACTCTTTTACAAATTTATAAGCTCATATGAAAACTGTCATATTCAAAAGAACAAAAATCTGTCCTTAAATAATTAATAGTTAAGATTTCACGCACACGATTTCTTTGAGTATTTTATTTTTCTTCCACCGTTACATACAAAATACTTGTATTTTATTATATTGGGAAACAGCATTCAAGTCACGTTTTTATACAAAATGGTACTTTACTTGAAAATTCATATAAATATGAATAATATGGCGGTTGGTTGGTTATTTCCTCCCATGTAATATAATTTAGCATTTTTTCTTTTTTGCTTTTTGATTCTTACTTTTGCTCTTATATCCTACATTGACTACTTTGTTACATCCCTTTAGATTACTACTTACCCTTAACACTTTGTATGAAGATATGGTGTAAAGTACGAGCATTCATTTATGTTTTACTTAAACAACTCTTAGTTGTTAAAAAACAACGAGTTACTTGCTGGTTATCTCTCTGTTACTCTACTTGTCTCTCCGTTACTCTTATTTTATTATTGTATTAAATTTTGATTTTATTCTTTGGCTTTTAAGCATCATCTACTATAGTGATGAACAACAGCAGTAACAGCTTGAAATCAGCAGGAACAGAAGAAACCCGCAATGCAATGTGAATGAATAAAGAATAAAAAAATTACGTGCTTTATGGTTATAAAATTTGACTGTAAGACTACAATGTATTCTGACGAAAACAGATTTCGACAGATGTTACAAATTTCGTGTATGAGAGACCATCGTATCTGTTTCTTATGTACATTCATATTACTTACAAAGTGAATAAATATAAATTGTACAGAGCCAGTGAAAAATATTTAAATAATTCAGTTCAAGAAGAACAGCTATAGCTTTTCATATTACTGATTAGCCATTTACTTTCTAATTTGAATATCAGTTCAAATTTCGATCTTTTTATCAATTAGTGCTAAGCCGAATGCGATAAATGTGCCATTCGCCTAGAGTTCCATGCTACTGAATAAACCCTTAGGAAGTGGTCTGTATAGAGTCATAGTCTAGCAAGTATAGAACTAATTTATCTTTGTTTTGTATTCCATATTTTTCGCTGGGCTAATTCAACAATAACAAAATTACAATTCATATACGATGAATATAAAGGGTGGTCCAACCAAAACGCACGATATTAATTATAAATAAAACAAAATTCTTTCAGAGACTTATCTTAATATTTTTACTATGATAGAAGGATATATGATAATCATGTGTGAAACAAAATATCGGCAAAATGCTCGCCACAGCTTTGGTGGCATACCTCTATCCGTCGGTCCATATATTCAATGACTCTGAGACATAACTAAGGTTCAATGTTGTTAATGTGCCGAATTATCTCATACCTTAGCTCTTGAATTGTTCTTTGCTTATTGACACTTTTTCTTTTAAATATTCCCATGATCGTGGCGGCCAATTAACATCGCCACGACATGAGATAACACGGCGATTGAATTTTTCGCGCAAAAGAGCCATTGCTTTGTTGGCTGTGTGGTAACTGTTGGAACCTCATATCGTCCAGGTCCATATCCTCAATTGCTAGCCACAATAAGTCCGTTATCATCTCGCGATAGCGAACACCATTCACGGTAACTGCTTAGCCGACCTCATTTTCGAAGAAGTACGACCCGATGACGCCGCTAGCCCATAAACCGCCCCAAACAATCACTCTTTGTGGTTGCATCGGCTTTTCAACAATCACTCGTGGATTTTCACTTACCTAAATGCAGCAATTCTGCTTGTTAACGAATCCGCTGGGGTGAAAGTGTGCCCCGTCGCTGAAGATTTTTCCTTGTAAAGTCACAATTCATTTCAGCTCTTGAGTCAATTGAACCTTGTAAGCGTGTAAATTCAAAATTCACATCAGTGATGTTCGTTAGAAGTTCAATTGTTAGGCCCGACAACGAGTTAAGGTTGACGGCTCTTCTGCCGCACTATCGCGAACAGCAATGTTTTGCGCAGAACGAACTGGACGAGCATGCATAGGTGTTTCCACATTTCCTACAGACCAGGTTTGCAGAATATGCAAACAATTCTCCCGATTGTGAACACATTTGGTCGATTATGCTGGCCAAGAACGGCTTGAACACCCATTTTCGTAAAAGGCTTCAACTGCGTTAACGCGCTGCTCAATTGCATATCTCTCCATGGTTGAATTTGTCTCAAACATTGAAAAAAAGAAACGTCAAATTAAGTTGGGCAAAAAATTTGACGTCAATGTGTGACTCGCAATTAACAGCGTGCGTTATGGTGGGACCGCCCTTTATTTGCAGCAATTTGAATTGTCTATGATTTAAGCATTAATCGTGATATTTCTCTCTTTTCTTGAGTTTAATGCTCAAATAATATTATATGCGGTATTATTTAAAGATAAGTTTGTTGCTTTTTCTTTGCATAACGTAATTCTATTGTAAAAAGAATTGTTAAAAAGAAATTTGCGATATTAGTGGTACTGGAATGTGCTGCAAATTTTATTTTATGTTTTTATTTTCTATTTTAGCATTTTAACAAGGCGTTGACTCCATTGTTAGGTCGTTGGAATGAAAAGGGGTAGAGAAGACAATTGTAGCTTAGATCATTCCATGCTTAGGAGCAGGATCATCAGTTCGCCTCTTGATGGAGTTGATAGCTTGCTAGCCACGTTGGCTCATAAGGGTGTCAGTGTAGTTGGTTAAGCTGATGACCTCGTTATAACACTATGTTGGTAAGTATGAGGGTACGTTGTGTGACCTCATGAGGATGGCCATGGGTGAGTTTTGAAATTGGTGCACTCTGGATGGGCTCTCGGTGAATCCCTCAAATATGGTTGTTTTACGATTTACAATGAGATACAAGTTATCATGTGACTGTATTTCTTTTATGGGTACTACCATCAACTTTTTTAAGGAGATTAAGTATCTAGGTGCCACTCCTCCTACAGTAAGACATGGGGTCTTTCGCCGAAAATGACAATAGGGATATAAAGGCAGCGTCAAAAAAGTGTACACTCTCATTCTCTAGAATTAAGTTCTTATTTTAGTCTTTGTATTTTGTATTTTTTGAGACTGTATTAACGGCTTTACAAAACCCATAAAAAACAACAACAAAATTCTTAGAACAACTATAGTTACACAACAAAAACGGAGGGTACTTTATTTTTTACGCGTTAACAAAAGTGTATAAGTCAAAAAACTATGTCTAAAAAGAATGAAGTAAAAATACCTGGGCAGTATTCGTAATATCATTTTTTTATAAGTTTCATTTTTATGTTTAAGGCAATTTATTTTGAGAAGAGCTTTACGAGAACTACAACAAAAATCTGCTTTTACAATTTTCAAATTACCTGCAAAATCCTGAGTTACGGTTAAAAGCCCGGTTTTTCGTACCTTAAACCACTTATAAGCCAAAAACTTAGCTAAATATTAACCGCTTTTAAGATATTTAGAATATAAGGAGAAAAGAAAAATAGAATTTCGAATGGTACATACTTTACTTAAGTAAACTTGTGGAATCTGTATGTATTACTTAAATAAGAGCATATTTTATCCAATTTATTATTTATTTATTTCAAGTTTAGAGATGTTTTTAAACGCTATTTTATTTAGGGACCGCACTGGCTCGAATCGTGCAACATCTAAACTGGTCAAATATTGCTACGACACGTTGCAAGAGCTTTCGCTTGGAAATAAGGTTCAGTTGTTTTGGGTACCTGGACACTGTGGAAGAGATAGTAATGAAATGATGCATTGGACAGAAAGGGTGCCATGACACCCTATATTGGCTTAGAACCTTGCTGTGCAGCAACACTTACTACCATGCTCAATCTAATTAAGTATTTGGAAATTACGAAATGCTTGGAGACGTCGCCACTCTAGAGCGGTAATCAGTCCGCAATTTAATATGGGTTTCGTTCTGAGGTTCTCAAGTATGGCAGGATAGACTTGAAACTCCTTACGAAGTTTCTTACGGAAGGATAGCGATCACAGATATGAATGCTTGTAGACTGTTCTGACAGGCATCAAAAACAGTGAAACACAAATTGTGTGAATGTATGATTCTTGATAGATTTAGATGAAAATGTGTAGGTAGATACAGGGTCTCACTAGGTGACATATCCACCATTATAGTTTCAGATCTTCTGGTGTTCATTAGGAAAGTTTAACATAATAACCAACACAAGAATGAGCTCAGAAAATAAAAGTAACGTTTTGAAAAAGTAAAAACTTAGCCTAGAATAAAAAGGTTTGCATGTGTATTTTCTAAATTTAATTTTAAAAAGTTCGGCGAAAATCAGAGCAGCTACCAAGCCTAGAAGAGTTTTGATATCGCTTAAAAAACGCTATGCACATTTATTTTCCTATGTTTTTGACTATTTATCAGCATCTTTTGTTATGTAATCCTTGTTATCCACATAAACAAATTATTTTCAGTTATACGGCGCAAGCCGTGGTGTACTATGTAAAACACCCACCGACCAACCAAGAGGTCCAAGGTTCAACGGCATCACCTTATAACATTAGCTATCGACTTGGAATTGGAATACTCATAATTCCAATATGAAAAACTTCTCTAACTCAATGCATCGGTTATTCGGAGACGCCAAGGAGACTGAAACCTGCTTTAAGGCATTCACAATGATTATTTTGAAATAATCTTTGTTGCATTATCAATTTATACATATAGTATGTGTATAGTATAGGGTCCGCCAAATATTTTTTTTTTAAATGCTATAAAAAAAACTACTGAATATTTTTTCAAATTTCTTTCTTTATTTGAAAATACAATCCTTCCGGTTAATAAAGGAAAATAATTTCATTTAAATGGCTGCCTCGGCTGGCCATACAGTAGCCTACACGGTCGGTCCAATTTTTAAGCACATTATCGATTGTGTGCAGCTGTATTTCACCAATGGCTTCACGAATATTGTCCTTTAAAGCATCAATTGTCTGTGGCTTGTTGGCGTAACACTTATCTTTGACGGCACCCCACAAATAATAGTCCAACGGTGTCAAATCGCAACTCAGAGATGGCCACTCGACATCAGCTCTGCGACTGATAATGCGATCTTCAAAAACAGGGCGCAAAACATCGAGTGTAGCTTCGGCTGTGTGGCACGTAGCGCCGTCCTGTTGAATCCAAATGTTGCTAATATCCTCCTCTTCAATTTTTGTGAACAAAAATTCGTTCAACATGGCCCGATAACGTTCGCCATTGGCTGTAACGGCCACTCCTTGATGTGTGTGAAGATAAATTTAGAATTTTTAGCTGATGCACTTTTGTTAAATTGTGTCTTGGCTATAACAGAGTACTGTTATGTTATTAAAAGAGTAATGTAAAAGATAAAATTCCAAAAATGTTAAAAAAAATTTAGCAATAATAAATTTATTGCACAAAAAAATTTATTTATTTTAAATACATTATAAAAACTTATAGAATAAGACTGATTTTTCTCTTAGAGATATTCTAATTTGATAAAATTGTCATTTTGTAAAGCATAAAGCTGGTGGGGATAGAGGGGGAAAAACCCAACTGTTAGACATAGTGAAGGACGTTTATTGATCGGGATGACTCCTGAACAACGTCCGAAAAATTTCATCCGCCCACATATCATCATTTTTAAGAAAAAGGATCCTTATTCTGGTGAGGCACAGAATGGACTTTTTTGGAAAAAACGCTATAACTTTTGAAAAAACAAACTGTTAGACATAGTGGAGGGCGTTTGCAGGAAGTCCTCCCGATAAATAAATGCCCTCCAGTTTGTTTTTGCAAAAGTTATAGCGTTTTTTCCAAAAAAGTCCATTCTGTGCCTCACCAGAATAAGGATCTTTTTCTCAAAAATGATGATATGTGAGCAGATGAAATTTTTCGGACGTTGTTCAGGGAGTCATCCCGATCAATAAACGTCCTTCACTATGTCTAACAGTTGGGTTTTTCCCCCTCCATCCCCACCAGCTCTATGCTTTACAAAATGACAATTTTATCAAATTAGAATATCTCTAAGAGAAAAATCAGTCTTATTCTATAAGTTTTTATAATGTAATTAAAATAAATAAATTTTTTTGTGCAATAAATTTATTATTATTAAATTTTTTCTAACATTTTTGGAATTTTATCTGTTACATTACTCTTTTAATAACATAACAGTACTCTGTTATAGCCAAGACACAACTTAACAGAAGTTCATCGGCTAAAAATTCTAAATTTATCTTTACACACATCACTCCTTGCTCATTTTCAAAGAAAAATGGTCCAATTATGCCTTTGAACCAAAATCCGCACCAAACAGTGACTCGTCTTGGGTGTATAGGCTTTTCAATGTATGCGTGCGGGTTTTCTGTAACCCAAATGCGACAATTTTGCTTGTTTACATACCCGCCAAGATCAAAATGAGCTTCATCTGAAAAGATGATTTTTTTAACAAAATCGGCATCTTCTGTAAGTCGATCGCAGGCCCAGATTACCAGCGTTGTTTAAGCGTATACACAACCATATTCGTTCAGCGGAAGGATGAAACTAATTATCTGTCAAATCAGACATGACCTAAGAGTTACCATTCACGAAATAAGCACTAGTTAAAAAAAAAACGATAGATGGCGGACCCTATATATCTCTCAAAGCAACTATTGTTATAGTAAAAACGAAAATAAAAACAATGATGGCTAGAAAATTTAGGATTTTGCAAAAAGTTGCTAAGAATTGATTTGCTTTTCAAACAGTGCTCTACGAAATAAAATGCCAAAACAAAATATATTAAATGAAATGAAATAAATTCAATGGCATAAAAACACCTTCCTTATAATTGGATATCATAAATAAATTCATATTATATGCATACATTCTTGTAGTATGCATGGCTGAACAGATTGAAAACAGCACAGGTGAAATTGAAACGACAATTCCTATAAAGTATTTATTTTAACAAGTTTTAGACATTTTATGCAAAAAAATAGCAACATTAAATATAATATCAAAATGCACATGCAATAAAAAGCTATTGACAGTGAATTATAAAAAATGTTTGATTTTAAAAGTAAAATAAAATTATAGAATTATTTTTTTGATAATTGTGTATTTTTAACCAACTTTATTTCTTCAGGGTTTTATAAATATTGGCGCTCTATTGCTTTAAAGTTTGTGTTCATAAATTTTTGGTTTTATAATATTTTAGCCACAAGTAAAATCGTTTTAATAATTCAAATACTCAAGATAAACAGCTGTAGTTATTATCTAAAAAAAAATATCTACAAATTTTCCTCTAAAATACATATTAAACAGAATATAACAACAACAAAGCACATGCGTAATTACATATGCGTTATTATTATTATTTATATTGGCCTGGTATTATTTATGTTTGCGAATTTAAAAATGTATTTTGCATTAAGTGAAATCAGCCTTGAAATTAATTTTTGAATTGAGAAAAAATCAACATTTAATTTCACTGCAGTGTTTTTCATTATCGCAGATTACAAATGCATGTATTCAGATTAAAAATTCGAAATAGGAACAGAAAAAAAAAACATAATAAAATAGATAAAATTATTTGTTAGGTGTCTAAATCCATGTTTTATGCCAATAAGAGATTTTAATAATTTATATTGAGCAGGTGGATATTAAAATTTTAAATGAATATATAAAATAAGAACCTTAAACTAGAAGTCAAAGCGGAACGGTAACCATACACCAATAACACGGTGCGACAACAAAGAACGGTGTTGAAATACCTGGAAAATAATACTACTTTTCTGAAAGGCGCTATCGAGTAGAACAAGGAATTTTTCAAAACACCTCCAATATCTCGATTTACGGGTTAAAAACCGGTATTTCAGAACTTCCTGCACGTATAAGCTAATAACTTAGTTGAATATTGCCGGATTTGAGGTCTCTTTTTGGTTTTATAAAGAAGATAAACAGAACTTTTAAATGAGATATATCGCTTAATTAGCCTTAAGGAATGTGGGTTTATTTTTTTTCACATGTTTCAAGTTTAAATGCGTTTTTACGCACTGTGTTACACAGTAATCGTATCATTTATAAAACTATGTTTATGCATACAATGAGTCTTCTGTTTTAGAAATCGGTTTAAAATTGGCGAAGTTATTATGCTTTTTAGTAAAGCAACTAATGGAAAATCATGTTATTATTACAAAATTTTAAACTTTTTAAAAATACGGTTTCAAAGTAACAATATAAAACACCAGTTTGCTAAAAATTATATAAATTTTTCGTGACTTGCTTTACTAAAAAACTTAATAACTTCGTTAATTTGCAACGTATTTCTAAACTTTAAGTCTTATTTTATGCATAACTTAATATAATTCCTTAACTACTTCATAAATAGTACGGTTCCTATGCAAAATAATGAGTAAAAACCCATCTAAACTTGAAAAATGTGGATAAATTTGGTTGAAAATGTGTTTGCTTGAGATATACACTCGGTGCCACAATAAAAAATACCTTTTAAATGATGTATATGTATATAAAGGGTGGGCAAATTTGCGATTAGGAAATAAATTGGCTTAAAAACACATTTTTTTAAAATTCAGTTTTGTTCATACCAATATAAAATATAAATATGGGAATGAATAATGGAATATGATGTCGGGTATATGTCCACCTCTAGCACGTCGGCAGACGTCCGCTCTTTTCAGAAAATTTTTAACCAAAAATGTTTTTAAGACAATTTACTTTCTAACCTCAAATTTGCCCACCCTTTATATACATACATAACTTAAAAAGTATTTTTTATTGTTTATTTATTTATAACAAAGGATATTTATTGTAAATTATTATAAACACTAGTTAACAATAATAAATTTATATATACAGTGTCTCATAACGATTTTTCTATATTATTAATATAATAATTAATTTCTTACAAAAAATATATCCC
This sequence comes from Wohlfahrtia magnifica, assembly GCA_023159175.1. Lineage (NCBI taxonomy): Eukaryota > Metazoa > Arthropoda > Insecta > Diptera > Sarcophagidae > Wohlfahrtia > Wohlfahrtia magnifica. The sequence goes on along the minus strand of JAKWBJ010000485.1, from coordinate 2,458,428 downwards.
TTATTTACAAATAATAAATACTCGTATATGTACATATATCAATAGCTATATATATACATTATTTCTAAAATGTATTTTTTGACAGTTGCAAATATCTACCGTATTACAGCATCAAAATCATTGATTGATAATTCATTTTAAAGATAAATTTCTACTCTAATGACGAAAAATAGAGATTTCTCACTAAAAAAAATACAATCTAAAATCTTTAGATGCATAGTATATTTTGTTGCTGCAAAAACTGTTTTTGATAATATTGTTGTTGACTATGCAGTCTTCATTTTGTCAAGGGTAATGATACAAGTTCATTTACCAAAATACCAAATAAACAACGTTTCATTTATAGTAAAACAAGTAATTCTTTTTAAAGTTCTTTTTCTGTCATAACTGTCATCATAACATACTGTTACGTAGATAAAAATACAACACATCAGCACTTGAAAACTGTATTGTGGGATTTTGGTATAGTTTGTATCACCCTGTTAACTTGGCAGCACTGCCAAATCGACCATCTTTACGTTACATTTGAATCAACGAATATGAAAATATTTAGAAGATGGTCGATATTTCCGAAACCTTCAAAGCTGTAGGCAATTAGGTATATAAAGGGGCGGCTTTACCCACACGTTAGTTAGTTATCGTTTGGCTGTCAAAAAACAAAGTTGTTTTAAAGCTGAAATAAAAGTGTTGTATATACGAATATTTTGGGAAAAAATTTGCCACGCCCATAAAAAAAATTTGAGCTCGATGGAAAAAAAATTGAAATCGGATTTGAATTCAGCGCATCAAAATCATGATATTCCATATAGTTTTATTTAGAGGCGTTTTTTGCTGTAGACCAGTGTAATTAACATATTAGTTTCAATTTGTTACTTGGAAAAAAAAATTTGCTTTAGTTCTGATTGTGTTCAACAGGAGTAAACAGACTATTCTCAGGGACTTATAAATGTTACATGGTTAACACACTTGGCTGAGTACATCACCACTACAAAAATCATCATTTCGATTAAACTACTACTTCTGATCCTAATGTGTCTTTTGGAATGAAAAACTAATCTTATAAAAATTGCCTGCGCTATGAGTATTAAGAAGGCATAAGGTCAAACTCTTCAGAAAGCAGGATTGTATTTACCTAAACCTGTTTTTTCTTATGAACAGTTATACGAAGATTTTAACGAGTACATGCGCTTAGAGGTATTTTTGTTTCTGCTAAAGAATCATACGGACAGAAAGTAAATAATTATCACATCATAACCAAAAAGATTGTTTAAGGAATATTTTAAAATTATTTAATAAGAAATAGGAACTAATATTATTTAAAACGCCAGACTTTGTTGCTCTTTTTTATAATCAAATATATTGAAGTCACTAACATTTGCATTTTATATTTGAACTATCTTATGCTACAAAAATAACCACAAGGGGTGCGATATATTCGCACTGGTCATATAATGAAAATATACATTCAGAAACAATGCTTTTATATAGAATGGTCACCAGAAATAAAAGAAATGTATATTGCTAATTCAGAAAACCGCCAAAATTGTTTGATATTAGATTTTTGTGTTAATTTCAGATCTTTACTTGAAATACTTATGCTATATCTCATATTTCCATATTCTGAATTACAATTAACTGAATTTATATTGGCACGTCTATAGTCATGGTAAAATAACGGAATACAACTTTTTATTAGATATGTTTTTCAAATATTCGATCTGTAGAGACCAGTATAATGATGTACATACTCTTAAACCTTTTCTTTAAAAGATTCAAATTATTTCCATATATGAAGGTGATATATTATTATTTCAAAGGTTTGTTTTTCTCCTTTTTCAGCTAAGTTATTAGTTCTTAAGTGCATGAAGGTCCGATTTTTTACCCATAACTCGTGATTTTAGATGTGTTTCGAAAATTCCAAAACCAGATCCTTGTTCTACTCTAAAGCACCTATCAGAAAAGTAGTATCACTTACCAGGTATTTTTTTATAACCTACGATTGCTATATATAATTAAGTTTCAATACAACTCAGCTAACAAGAACTTTCTGCTCTGACAGAGGTATATCAAAATAACATGACAGTTTTGATATTTTACTTATTGAAATATCGTTAATAGAAGCTCTGGCAATTGCCGATATGAATTTCATTTACAAATCGCATTAAAAATCTACTTTGAAAATGGTAGATCTGTAGAAGCTAGATTTTATAATATTAAACATATCATTAGTCGACATATTTGTCCTTTGAGACCGCTATAAAGAATTTGGTGGACATTTTAATTCGACTCTTTCGCTATATAATGTGCTTAATATGCTACATCCACCCAGTGGCCGCAGTGTTGAAAAAGATCCAAATTTATCCACAACCAATACAGAGTAAATTTTGCATAAGCCTTACAGGCACAACTATTACATGAATTGATGCCACTGAAGTGGATTACTCAATATAGTTTTGTTTTAAAAATTAAAATGCTTGTAAAAAACCCTAGTACTGGACTACTGTGGTATTTTGAACCAGCTGAGTCTGTTAGTTTGTTTCTACAGCCATTGAAAGCAGACGAACCAATAACTAATAATGAGATGATAAATACCTTTAAAAAAAAGTTTTACTTAGTTTCCTAATGGTCGTACATGACATCAAATGTATGCGTTACTAACTATTGGTCGCCACACCAGAATGAAACGATAAAACCTATTGTATTATCCCAAGCTCTTTATTTTCAAAAGAATAGCAATTTAAACAATACCCACATAATTTGCTCCATTAACATTATCATTATCGTAAATATGCAAAATGTTCTTCTCATTACAATTATGCATGTGAAATAATAATGCATTACACATTAGCAGCATACTTGTCAACACTTTCTTATACCACGTACGCACTGATACCGAAACACGTAATAAATACACTGATATAACCTATGACCGGAAAGGTAACATAATGAATTGCAAATATAATATGCGACAGTTTACACAAACATGATTAGATATCTTATTTAATATAACCACTGGATGAATTATAACAATTATAAACTGTTTGGGTTAAACAAAACAAAAGACAATTACTCAGTTGCACTAATACAACTGTAGTTTCTACGAGTTAAGAAATCCATGATATTCTTGTGTACGATTTATTATTCAAAATTTTTAACAACTTTTTTTTAATAAATCCTTTATTAAACAGTATCCTTCCTATAGCAGACATTTTAAAACTCCACAACAATTAAAACCAATATAAAGTTTTTGGTTTAGCTTAAGGGTATTTAATTAATGCTCTGCTCAACTATATAGAATGAGTTTTTGCGGACTGCAGTAAAAAAAACAGACTTTTCTAAATTCAGTAGATACAATAAAGCAAAAAAATCAACTGAAATAACTAAAATAAACATCGAAACCACAAAAACTACTTATACAACTAAATACTATATATAGTTATTAACAGAGAACTAGAAAAAAATGGCACTGATCTTAATATATATTTTAGATCTTCCGAAACATCATCATCAATCATTGTAAAGGCCTTGCTCACTGTCTTATTCGATTAACTACTTTACAGACAAATCCATCCAAAGGAAGCCCTTCCAATATTCCAGCTTACCGATGATGACAAACATACCACGAATGATCAAGAATAACGCCACCTACTTGGGAAAAATGACAAATCTAAGTAAAGGTCACCACCACCACTTAGCATGGGTCTTCGCCTTACACAATTACATTCAAATGGACTACAGTAGATTAATCATCCACTTAGCATTAAATCAACTGATTAATGAAACTGAAACAAAACAATTGATGCTTTATCGAAAGCTACATATATGCTCCCAAGAGGAGCACTTAACATTGTTTGCTTGAAAAGCACTTTATTAGTCAAATGATATCATGTTTGAGCCACAACTTAGCAGGTAAAGGGATACAATCTATGGCTATCTTTTCGTCCATTTATGTAAATTGCAAACAAGGTTTCGTCATTGAAAAAATTGTAGTAGAAAAGCAAAAAAAACTAGAAACAAAACAAAAATTTTCATTGTATGTGATACTAAAATATATTTTCTGTGAACTTTAAAAGTTTCCTTTTTCAATTACACTCTATAAAAAAGTGGAAAACAATTTTAAATTATTCTGTGTTTAAATACGAGATAAGTTAAATTTTAAAGAGATTGCAAAAAGTTTTTTATGCAAAAATTGAAAAACGACAATAAAAATTGGCTTGATTAGTTTCTCACTTCCTTTTTTCCTTCACTCCTCCAGGGAGCATATTGGCTTCTCACAAAGCAAAGCTTTGTATCGGTTTCATTAATCAAGTTGATTTCTTCAAGCCATATTATTGTGTGTCGTGATGAAAATCATTGCTAAGTGGTGGTAGTGATTCTTATTTAGCATTATATTTTTTTCCCACTAGGCAGCGTTTTTCTCCTAATCATTCGTCTGATGTGTGTCATCATCGCCAGATATCAGCTGGAAAATAAGATGGATTTGGATTTGGATTTTTAGATGGATTTGTCTAGAGCGAAGTTTATAAAACATTCACAACCACTATTAAATTTTTTCATGTCCTCTACTGGGCTCGAAACTTGTGAAGTATTTAAGAATAGAATACATAAAATATCAGACAACTAGGAGGTAAAATTCATAGCATCGGTTGGGAAAAGTATTGATAAAAAATAACACTCAATAAATACATAAAGCCTAAGAGTGTTTTATTATTAGAAAATATCTCTACAGTGAACTCATAAACGCACAATAAACACTAATCAAGTCTCATACCTAAAAGTTTTAAAATCTAACCGCTATCCAGGCTCTGAACATATGTTTTTACAAACTTAGGTCTTCATTTTGGGCCGACCAGAAGCCACAATTTAGGTACTAGTATGAACGCGAAAAAATGCTGTCCATGCTTTGGCAGGCTGTACTCAATAAGATGTAATTGTCTTAAAATTTGCTTATGGAACGTAAATGTCATCCGCCAACATAAAAGCAAACGAAAGAAAACATTCCGTGAAGTAGCACAGGAACTTCTCTCAGTCAATCTGCTGCACCCGATTTTATTTTTAGACTCATTGGAAGGGACCTACAGTTTAACGCTGGCTCCAAACGGCAAATGCATTAGAGAAGTTTTCAATAGTAGTATTACTCATAACCAGTTACTAGTTAATGTTATGAGGTAATACCGTTGTTGTAGAGTTGGGGTCTTTAGCTCTTTTAATAAGCTAGTTCGTTCACTTACAACAAAAAACATGTGTGTAAAATAAAAATTTTATTTATGTATGTGTGTGTGTGTGTTTAACACACATGTGTTGAAAAATCTTTTTCTTTTTTTCAGATGGACTGGCCTGGTATTGAACCGAGGACCTTCTGGTTGGTAGGCGAGTGTCTTACCTAGCATACCACAGCGGCACACGCTCGTATACAATATGCAAAAATTTCCGAATTGAAAACCATCTATTGACCTACTGATCTACAAATATCTCTAATGAAATTGATGTACAAGTAGTAAAAAACGTCTATAAATAGTTCACACAGCTTGAAACCTTGTGAATACATAGTCGATATACTAAAACATATACAATTAAGAACCACTGATGACCTAAATCAATTAATACCTAATTTCAAGAGAACATTTACTTCAGCCACCCAAGAAACAAACCTGATATAACAAGATATACTCTGCAGTCAGCGAAGTACTAGTGTGGAAAAACAGTGGAACTTATAACTAAAAAAAAAACTAAAGAAATATACGAAACGACCTCAAAAGCTACTCATATTTGCATAAAAAATTTGTGTTAAAAAAAATAAGACGAAATCGTGTGGAATTACTGATTGTGGTCTACCACTAGCAATCTTAGAAGGGGTATAATACATTAGTTGGACAAAAAAATTAGGCCGAAAAGGGCAGCTTATTATTTTAAAAACTTTTGCACTTCGAATACATCCACCTGTTATGAACCGATAAGTTTATCGGACTAATAAACTAATAAAAGAAATATTCAGAATTCTATTTAAGTTCTAAACCTCAGTTGTTGGTGTTGACTTACTCATTAAAGCCAATAAAGTTATATTATATAGGGTGGGCCATTTAGAAGTTTAAATTTAAAAATGCAATAAAACAAAAACGGTTTGAAATTTTTCAAAATTTATTTTTTGCTGTGAAGTACAATTGATCGCACCAATTTTCGAGAACTTTTTCGAGTGTATGGAGTCCTTATCTCAACAATGGCATCACGAATGTTAGCCTTCAAATGCTCAATTGCCTCTGGTTAATCGGCATAACACTTGCCTTTAACGGCGCCCCATAGTAAATGGTCCAACGGTGTCAATTCGCAGCACCATTTCAACCATCAAACGCTAAATCGATTGCGGCATGAGATGTGTGGCAAGTTGCACCATTCTGTTCAAACTAAACATCGTTCACATCAATACCATGTAGAGCGGGCACAAAACAGTCGGTTATTATGGTGCGGTAGGTGTCTCCATTGACCTAAATGGCTTCGCCGTCTTAATTTTTAAATAAATATGGGCCAGTGATACCTCCGCTCTACAAGCCGCACAAAACATTCACTCATAATGTGTGCATTGGCTTTTGTAAGATCACGTTTGGGTTTTCTGAGTCCCACATACGGCAATTTTGCTTATTAACGTACCTACCAAGATGAAAATGAGCTTCATACGAAAATATTTAAAAAAAAAAAAACAAATTTTTGCAATTTCCTATCAATTGTCTTTGTTTTGGAAATAAATTTCCAATAAATCCCAATGTTGCTCAAGCGTAAATCAATTCATTTCGTTCAGTGGATATAATATACTGAATTTTGTGAATGAAATAAGTATTGCCAGATTCGAAATAACCGCTGGTTAAAATTTAAGCCGATAGATGGCTCACCCGATAGTTATAATATCATTTGTAATTGTATTCTAATCAATGTGTAAGTATGTTTCACTGTTTTATAGTTCAACAACAAATCTTATGGTTTTTACCAAGAATAAAATTGTGCAAATTTTTATTTCGCGTAATCTTTACAATGAAATAAACTACTTTGATTTTCAATGAGCACTAAATTAAAATATTGTTACGTTTTAACCTTTTTAAAGCGTTTGAGTTCGTTTAAATTGCGTTAAAATAAAATAAACACCGATATTTTTATTGTTTTACAGTTTCTTTATTTACTTCACTATAACTTTTATACTGTTTGTCTTAATACAACGCTTAATATTCTTTTATACAACACGTTTATTTCCGCTTTAACACAACTTTATTTATTGCCAGCCAAACGATAACTAACTAACGTGTAGGTAAAGCAGCCCTTTATATACCTAATTGCTATTTCCACATGCGTTTTCAAATGTAACGTAAAGATGGTCGATATGGCAGTGCTGCCAAATTGACAGGGTGACACAAAATTTACCAAAATCCGACAATACAGTGTTGTATTTTTATTTTCGTAACAATATTTTATTTAAAAAGTTTGTTTTTCTTTAAATAAACGTTATGGATATTTCCAAAGTTATATATGACTGTGTATTCTGATTAAAGTTTGTGTTTCACAAATTCCACTCATGGGCTTAAAATGAAAAACGTTTGAAAAAGTTATTTTTCTAAATTATAAACAAAAATAAAACAAAATTGTATTATGCTTTTTATTAAAATGGATATAAACAAAAAAGTTTTGTTATTTTTTATTAAATTTAGAATGAAGCAATTTAAAATACATATTCGTTAAAGTAAAACTAAAATAAACAAACAACAGGATAACAAATATAATACAACAAATATGTGTAATAATTTTGAATATGAAATATAAATTTGCATAATAATGGTGGACGAGTTGTGAATTATGATGATGATGCATATGATGAATTAAAGCACTTCATTCATTGTCCACTTTGCGATTAGGTTTAAAAAGGCACTCTACTTAGAGACTTAGCATTGATGAGTTGTGAAAACCACTTTACGATTACAATTTATAAAATACTTTTAAAAGCAAACGTAAAATCTATCTGAATGCGATATTAAATATTTTTTTTAGAGATTAGCAACTTTATTCTTGTCCATAGTTATTGTCGTTTGCGCTTTGAAAACAATTTATTGATTTCTCAACGCCGTATTGTTTACGCATGTTCAGCAATTGATCAGAACTAAAATTTCGGTTAAATAGATAGTCTTCGGCCTGATATATTAAATTATGGATCTCGTCGAATATTTGCGAACTTTGAAGCAATTTTTGTGTTATAAATTTGTGGCGATATCTAGATTTGGCTTTTTTAATTTTATTATTATACCGTGAGCGACGACATGCTTCCGCTCGTTGATGTTGCAGAAAAGCATTGACACCTTTTCTACCAGACCCTGATACACTCACCACGTCCACATCGTCTTCACTAGCGTTGTTGACACGTCTCTCAATAACAATTGGATTTTCGATCATCATTCTTTCAACATATTCACTTTCTTTACGTGCGTAATTTGCCTTAATGCGTTGAATTTCACTTTCAACGATTTTTTCTAAATTGTAGGAATTGATTGCTGGCACACTTATTAACGTATTTGTGTTCATATTTTCCAGTTGTGGTTCGTCTTCAGCTAATGCAGAAAAAACTTGTTGTAGAAAAACTTCACCATCGACTAAATCTCCTTCCATGGTATTTATTTTTAAATTAAACATTTTTTTTTTTTTTTTTTGTTAATTTAACAAAATAGAAAATTCAATATACAGAGATATTGGTGATATTGTATTCGCGTGAACGTTGCTGACAATATGTGTGCATTTGTCGTGGCTTCATTCGTTTTTATACCAACTTGCTAGGGATATTGTAATCGTGTAATAATACCTGCCGGTTGTTTTTGTTTTCCTAATTGCAATTTTGTTTTTAGGTAACGAATTGAAAGGATTTTATGACTTTGTTTTTCCATATTTTCTTTTATGATTTATTTAAAAGGAAAGACGTTAAATTATGCAGCCAATCTCAATATAATTTGTGGGAATTTTCTACTCTAAAATCGAAAACAAAAGACGCTTAAGATTGACATAAAATCAAGTGTTTAGATTATACATTTCTTTATCAAAGTTAACTTAAAAGTATTTCTGTTTTCGAAGAGGAATCAAACCGTTGAATTATATGAAAGAAAAGTGCAATATATTATCATTCGAAAGTTTCCAATTTTTTTAAATACTATATAATCTTTTTTTTTATATAATTGAATAAGTTTAATACGATACGAGTTTAATACGATCTTTTTTCTCTATATAAATTAAGAAAAGTGACTAGCAATACCAAAAGCAAACATTCATTAATAAATGTCTACGCACAATACTGAGGGTATACTGGCTAAATACTATACGTAATGAGAAATTCCTAAAAGAAGCTAACATAAGGCACATTAATACATTCCTAGGGAATGCTATGGTGACTCCAAATAGGATTTCTAGCTTTGAGCTCAGTCTCAATTTCAATTGGTGAACTTACGGAGACATTGACAATTTGACATTAGCTTTTGCTCATCTGCTGCAATATTCGGGTCTTTGTCCACTATTACTACTTCTTCTTGTTCTAAGGACAAAAATTTCCAGCTATTGAGAAAACAAGCTGCCTATTAGAATAGTTTTTAGGATTGGAAAAAGCTTTGAAACAAGATCATTATACATATGCATACATATGTATATAATATAATTATCTTTGTAAGTTTTTAGCTTGTCTGTTTGTTTGGACCTGGGACAGGCCAAAATCGGGGAATATGAGTTTTGAATACGTTTTATCTTCTGATTAAATGATTTAACCATTGCAACTTTCTTGAAATTTCAAACAAAGATACATAGTTATCCAGCTAATGAAAGTGAAAAATGTTCTCAGTTGTACCCAGGAAACATCAAAATCGGCGAAAACGGGCAAAATACACTTATTTTCTAAAATTAATTCTCTTCAAAGCAAAATTTTTTGTTCTCTAACATTCCAACTTTAATGAATACATATAGAAGAAGCACTCAAAAACCATTCCTATTTCAAAGTAGAATAATCAATATAGGCTTATTGCAATTCTTCCCCTTCTATCTAAGGTAATGGAGAAATTTATGAGTAAGAAAATCAATCCTTATCTTAAGCGATACAATTTCTTATCAGATGTGCAATCAGGCTTTGTGAAAAGGAGAAGCTGTATTATTACTTTAACAGATGAGGTCGAGAATCTTAGAGATAGTCTTGACAATACCACCTTGATTAAAAAGTTCCCGGAATTTATTCAGAAAATTAAAAATACAAGCTTATTCGTCTAAATTTGTATTGTTCCCTTCAAAGTAATCCACATCAACTGCAACACACTTATGCCAGCGCTTGATCCAATCGTCGAAGCATTTTTTATATTCGTTTTCATGCGTAAAACATGTGTTGACATTGCGCATTATACCACATTGATCAAAAAGTTTCTGGAATTTATTCAGAAAATTAAAAATACAAGCTTATTCATCTAAATCTATATTGTTCCCTTCAAAATCCCCGAAGCATTTTCTATATTCCGGTTTCAGTATGTCCATCAGTGCTTCCTGCGATTTTTGCATTATTTCATCTCGGCTGTTGAAGCGCGTTCCTCATAATGCCTTTTAACTCAATTGAACAGAAAGAAATCACAGGGAGCCAAATTGGCTGAAATCGGTGGCTGTTTGATGGGAAAAATTTTTGAATAATGATGTCACTGTGCGACGGTGAGTTATCATGGTGGAAAATCCACGAGTTTTCTGCCTTAATTCTGATCTCTTTCGGCGAATTGCTTCACGCAAACGTCTCATAGCTTCCAAATAATACTCTTTGTTTACTGTCTGGCCTTCTGGCAAAAATTCATGACGCACTACACAGTTATAATCCATGAAAACCGTGAGCATTGCCTTCTTTTTTGACTGAAAACGATAAAGTTTTTTTGGTTTCGGCTCATTTGGTGAACGTCATTCACTTGCCTGATGTCTGGATTGCATGTCGTTCTCATAAACCCATGTCCCAACTCCAGTAATGATCCTTTTGACGAATGTGGGATCAGATTCAGCCTCGTAACTCACAATGTCCTAGAAAGTCCACAATCCAATATATTCTTCGATTCATGAGTCGTCCTGTTTAGAGACCACTCCTTCATGGCCGTAAGTTAAATTCTAACGTAAGCCTCTTATGTTGTATGTCCAATTTTTTTATACAATTTTAATATGCTATGTTCAGCAATACGACTAGAGAAAATACATAAATGAAATGTTCAACCATCTCCAACAAAAACCTCTGCAAGAATTACTAAAATGCAGCAACAAGGAGTCATTTAGAGAAATTGTAAATTTCTTTTAATTTGCTCATATTCTACATGAGTATAACTTCCAAAACTGGGGGATCGAGTGAGGATATTAACAACCACGTACAGAGCGCAGCAGACTTTTAGTTGTTTAATACCAATTTGGAATTCCTCTTCAATGCACAAAGCTGGCAATTTGAACAGACAAGTAAAAATTTACTCCCCAATATGGTTGTTAGACGTAAAACGCTGCCTTTCGAGATACTCGTATGCAGAAGAGCAAAGATTTTCTGATTCAATGTCCTTACAAGATGTTAAAAACATTCTGGCTAATGTGGTGTGTAGTAGCCGGTTTTGGGAACAATCCAATCAACAACCCATAATCATGGAAACAAACTGAAGTAAATGGTTGTGGATCGGCCTCACTTAAATAATGTCACGGAGCGACGTCTTCATATATGCCATTGACTGAAACGCTCGGCACGTATATACATATGTGGAGGAAGCAAATTCATTACCGGAATGGGTAAAAGCTGGGAAAAGTTATAGCATTGGCACAGATCATGGGTATATTTAGATTTATTTATAACTATATATACTATATAGCCCACTTTATTTCGTTTTTATAATATACATACATTTTATAAAAAAAGCAAAAAAAAATATAAAGGAAAATAAAACAGTGATGGACAAACAAAATGAAATAGAAAGTGGGTACTTTTTGAATTCAGTAAACAAACTGTTTTAAAGGTAAATTTTGTTGAATTTTACAGTTTGTTTTAGTTAGTTTTTTATCAATACGTAATATTATTTTATTTACATCGATTTTATTAGTAATTTCATTATTATTTCACTAATTTTATGAATTTTTAAAAAGTACTTATAGTTTTTTTATCATCACAAAGCCGTAAGTGACAAATTAAATAACATGGTGTTGCCAGCAGAACATTAACAACGTTTAATAATTAATTTGTCGTTACTAAACTTTTCTGAATAAGAAATTTTATTTTTTGTTTATAAGACAAAAGGTGTTTAATAACTAAAATATACTTAAAATCTAAGATAAGGTTTTATTATTAATTAGTCCGTATATGTTTTGAAACCCAATAACATACTATTATTCCAAATAATTCAAGTCATAAATGCACTACAAGTTTTTAAAATAAAAACATCTTTGCACGTAAACAAATTGAGGATCATTGAAATGGACAGATAACACGGCTTGCGATTCTTTTTGACCACAAACAACAATCGTATTTTTGTTTTGTTAAGTACAGTATTAGCGTAAAACAAAAATAAGTTACCAAAGGCACATTACTTAATGCAAAAATAAAAAGACAAAATAAAGAAATAAACCGAGACTAACAAATAAGATAGTGTGGAAAAAAATTAGAATGGAAAAACCTTTATGAAAAGTTATTTAAACCTATGAAAATTTATAAGGAGTATTATGAAAAATATTTGTAATTTTTGCAAAATATTAAAATTAGCCTTTGCATTAAACGATTCCAATAATCGCTAATAACTTCTTGGAAATTTTAACGCTATTCTAGAGAACTGTAATAAATAATGATGTGAATAAGTGTAATATTACTATTTCTACATAAAGCAGTACGCGCCAGAAAAACATCTGGCGTTTGAGATAAGGGCGCAACACGTTAGACGTGCATAAATGAGTATCAAAGTAGCAAAAACAATTAGAATTTAACTCTGTGCTAATAAACAGATTAATGATAAGGAAAATGAAAACAACAATTAAACTAAATCCCTATGCTTGCTCATTATGACTCATAAATCACTCGCACTAAATAAGGACAAAAAAAAATCAACAATAAAACCCAAAAAACAGGTACATAAACAAAGTGAAGAAATATTTTATTTTTGACATAAGAAGACAACACATTTGTCAAGCAGATCATAAACGAAAAACAACATTCAAATGGCACTGGTACTCAGTAAAAAAAACAAACAAACAAGAACAAAAGAAAGATTTTTATTTATTACAAAACAAGCTGATAAAGAAGTTTGTAAAATTTATTTTACAAACAACGCCTGCTGTGTAGCAATCAAAAAATAAGATGCTGCAGAAATATTTTTACATCTAAAAATCTTAACTATAAATAAAATGATAAAACCATTGGCTTTGCCCTAATATTTGCAAATTGATTAAAAATTTTCTAATTTAAATTATATGGCACCATATCAAGTATTCTGTGGCCTAACAAAGGCAATGATAAAGTAAATGATGATTAACTTTTATTCTATTCTTCTGTTCACTATGACAATTGAACGATATTCGTTTAACGCATGCAAAAAGTCAAATAAAATGCCATTAGCAAAGCAATTTGACATCTTAGTAATTACAATCAATTCAAGAATTCAACACTTTACTCCATCAAAACAAAACACATACAATAATCGCTTGCTGCACACAAATGAATCACCACCATCACCATAAGTCATACCAACAAGATGCCTCCTATATGGCGTTATTCTTAACACAAGAAAATTTTCAAATGCCATCTATCAATAGGACGTATCAACAACATTTAAGCTCTCAATATATTGATCAACTTGTGGAAATTGAAATGAAACATTTAAAGGCCAATTCCAAACGTGAAGAAGAAAATTATGTTGAACAAATGCTATTGGAAAATCCCATAATTGTCGAAAGACGTACAGCACAAATAACAACACCTACAGAGGTAGGGCCATTAGCAACATCATCATGCCCTTCTCCTTCTTCTTCTTCTTCATCATCTATAAAAAATAATGATAATTGTAACATCACCACCCCCAATAGCTTTGGTAAAGCCAACATTATGAACGAAGAGTTGCAGCAGGAACAACAAAAACAACAAGGGCAACAACGTTCTGAGTCTTGTCGTCGTTCTCGCATCAATAACAAAATTAAAAAGGCCAAAATGAAATATCGACACAAATTCATGTCCATTAAACTGTTGGAAAGTGTCCATATATCGGACTGCTTACAAAGCTTGATTGAACAAAAGGAAGCACAACTTATCAATCAGGGCTTAAGTACTTTGCAGTTGTTAAATTTAAGAAATATTTTTTTTAATGATTTTACTGCAAATCAATAAGAATTAGATGCAATCAAATGAGTTTTTGAGTTCGTTTGTAATATCCTCAAAGAGGTTTACGATAACCGTTTCATCATCCTACAACACATCAAACTATTTTTTTTACTAAAAACATAAAATTAAGACAATTTCATATCAAGCTATTAGAGTGGAAACATCGATTTGCTTTCATTTCAAATTTGTTTTTATTCAAGTTTTTTTTTTCGTTAATAAATTGGCATTTGTTTAAACAATCATTGATTTTTAATTAATCTTTTAACAGTCGTAGGCCTGTTTTATTAAAGTGTTTAAGGAGATGTCTCAAAAATGCGTTGTATGGATGGAACAACACTATATTTTCTTCTTTAGACACAACTGTCCACTGTTTTTGACTGTTCCTTTATCTCAAATGTGAATTAGTGGATGCATGCCTTTTTTACATAAGACCAACACCCAGGCGATGGCCCCTACTCATGCGGTGCATTATACTGGTACTAGAAAAATAGTTGTGGGAAGGAGGACAGAGGGAATAGTGTTCATGGATGTTAGATTTAAATTTACTCATAAGTGGCAGGGAATACTTTCGCTGGATAATTGTTCCACAACCGAACAGTGCGACCAAAGAACGAATTCTCCCCATAATGCGTTGTGCGATTCACTGGACAATCAACTACAAAGGAATACGCTCTACAAGAATTACGAATACTACGTAAAAATATATGAAACTTAGGAATTAATACTTTAATTTCGTTAGAACACATTCCGTTATAGTACCGATAGAACAATGAAACACACTCCACATTGCGACCGTGCTCTAATGAATCGATAGAGCTGGCTACCTTTCCGTCATAAATGAGCATCTTCGCCCTCTCCTATGCGCGGTCGAAAAGCTCCAAAATAGACTTTTAAGCACCGGCCCATACATGCGAGTTGTATTCCTTTTTGGGTCATACATAGGTCTTGTAAATATTAAGGAGATCAGATAGAGTGAAGTATTTCTTGCACCGTCTTTAAAAAACCAAGGCATTTGAATGTGTCTTTCGACACTAGAAATATGTGATTATTCCAACGAACGTGATCATTCCAACGAACGTCATAGTGAATTCTTATGCCCGGAACATCAAGAGCATCTGATTCCCCTATATTTACATTACCCATGTACACAAATGCCAACACACCACCACGTCTGTGTTAAAAAACAACATTGAGTCTTGCGTGCATCAAAATCGACCCTGTTCGCACGATCCCACGTGGAGATTTTGGCCAGGTCACTTGTAAATGTGTCGTTCATATTCATTCTTCTCGCCCCAATCTCCAAAAAGCTTTGTCTACGATCAAAAGAATATGAGTGACAAATGTTGCTGTCATCCGTAAAAGGGTAGATAAAATTAGGATTGAGAAGAAGAAAGTCTTTGGGAGATATTAGAAAGAGAGTAGGAGAAAGAACAGAGCCCTGTGTCAAGATTGATTGATTTGGTCAGTTGTACCAATTCCCTAGAACTTAGTTAGATCAATAAGGGTGATAACAGCAATGCTGCGGCATATCACTCATGTTCTATTTTACAACCATTTTAAAAAACGCCACTTCACACTGAAAAGGAAATGGCATGGGGATCACTTGACTGTATCAAAAGTTTTCTAGGCAGCATGGGTGATACGTTGCGTTATTAATATAAAAATTTTTTTATAATAAAAACAAATTGTATAAAAATAACGCAATACATCACCTATGTGATTTACAAAATAAGCCCTGAAGCCAACCCTAATGACATTCAAATGACTATTAAAACCCTTTTAATTTTTTGCTAGATTGAGACATATTCGCTGCTAATTCTATAAAATTAACCATATTTAATATCATTCTTCTCTATATTTGCGAGATATTAAACAGCACAAAAACCTTTAGAAAATTTGCATCTTTCGAACGTTTCCAGAATCTATATGATGTACGGTGATAAATTGGCCACTTCATGAACAAA
This sequence comes from Wohlfahrtia magnifica, assembly GCA_023159175.1. NCBI lineage: Eukaryota > Metazoa > Arthropoda > Insecta > Diptera > Sarcophagidae > Wohlfahrtia > Wohlfahrtia magnifica. Next base: position 2,442,108 of record JAKWBJ010000485.1, on the reverse strand, counting down.
AAACTTTTTAAAAATCAACATACATCCGCCGCACATGTGCACTTGTCGCTGTTTCAGTGACAACTGAAAGCAAAACCGAAAAAAACTTTTTTAAATTATATGTCTGTACATTTGCCACAAATGTGTATCCGTACGTTTGAGTTGATCGGTGACAAAAGCCCCATATAAAGCTCATGACTGATCTAGACCATCATGGAAAAAAGCTCAAGCGAAGTATAAGCGATGTCATATTTATCAATCAATTATTGAGTTTCTATACACTGTGCATTCAGCAATGTGAATATTATTGTAATTTTACATGGCGCTTAATAACACAAAATATTACTTTTGTGAATTATCACATACCAATTTTCACTCCATATATCAAGGATTATTCAATCCAAAAAAATTATAATAAAATTTTCCTTCTCCTTACATGCATGACAGACATGATTTTTTAACTTATTCAGTCACCTTTTAAAATTTTTTCTATCGCTACTGCTGTAGTTGTCATGCACTTACCACATAAATGTTAAAGTTAAACTCGTAAATATCTTTAACATACATGGATATATGGGTTACACCACCACCCCCTCCTCATCTGCATCCTCCTTAGCATGACTAACAACAATGTCTTAAATATAAACAAAAAAACAAATAAACAATTTTCATGTGTGTTTGTTTCAGTAAATTCTATCATCCTTTTGTATTTTGGCATGTTCATGACCGTTAAGCTTTTTTGTCTAATGTTAAGTCATGTTGCATGCAACATTATTGCAATAAAATATATATATATATGTATTTCTCTATATGTTTTTGTATGTGTGCTTGTGGGCTTCTGCGAAACATGTATCATGTATGTATTTATAAATTTATAAAATCTTACGCTATCTTAATGGAGTCGTACAGAAAAGGAAAAATACAAAAGAACTCCGGTAGAAAATATTTATAAAATAATAGGGACACACAAGACAATAAATTTACACACACGCGTGCCCTGACAAACCAACTAGAAAACTCTGACAACTATTACCGGGAAATATGCAAACACGCACACACACGTATTGTACATTATACAAAAATGTTATCCCATTTATTTGAAATATTGTGGGGAGAAAACTTTATAAAATAGTGTTATTTTTGAAATTTTGCAAAACAAAAACAATAGCAAGAAAATACAATAGTTTATCCAAATTTTAGTAGGGCGAATAAAGAAGAAATAATAGGAATAAAACATAAAGATTTAACACCAATCTTAACAGCATTAAAAAAATCCAAGTCTTACTGATATACAGTGGTGGTCATATAATTAATACATAGCTTAATAGCGTTATGTTTATACTTATATCTCCAAAGCCTTCGACTCGATTGTTCTTATTTGAATATAGAGCAAGAGGCCTTATAGATAGATATAAGCAAACACATAATACTCTTATGTTTTAATTCTATGACCACCACATTACGAATTGTAGTCCTTGCTAATGATTTTTTGACGCGACATTCAATTACTGAAGTAAGAGCGACGAATATGGGTTAAAATTTGATTATAAAACTTTTAAATTTTCTTCTATTAATTCTAATCAATCCTATAAGGAGCATAAGGCGTCAATAAATATCGGGTAGGCTATCTATCGGTTTAAATTTGAACCAACGGTTATTTCAAATCTGACAACACTTATGTCATTCTATTCTGTCACAAAATTCAGTATATTATCTCCACTGATCAAATGAATTGATTTACGCTTGAGCAACGTTTGAATTTATTGGAAATTTATCATCAATTAAAATCATCTTTTCGGATGAAACTTATTTTCAACTTTGTGGGTAAGTTAATAAGCAAAATTGCCGTACTTATGACTCATAGAACCCAAACGTGGTCTTACAGAATGCATCCATTACGAGTGACTGTTTGGTGCGGCTTGTGGAGCGGAGGCATCATTGATTCATATTTCTTTGAAAATGAGGACGGCGCAATGGACATACTTATCGCACCATGATGTGCCCATTTTTCATGGTATTGATGTGAACTTTGTTTGATTTCAATAGAATAGTGCAACTTGCCACACATCTCATGCCACAATCGATTTATTGCTTGAAACCTTTAATGACCATTTAATTAGCCGAAATGGTTATGTCAGTTGGTCGCCAAGAAGCTGCGATTTGGCACCGTTGGACTATTTTCTGTGGGGCGCCGTTAAAGGCAAGTGTTATGCCGACAAACCAGAGACAACTGAGCAACCAACCGCGGCAGCCATATGAATGATATAATATTTCATTTCTAACCGGAAAAATTGCACTTCACAAGAAAAAATTAAATTTTGCAAAGCATTTACACTTTTTTATTTCAATTACTATAGGCCGTTAATGAGAGCGCTCTCAATTAATAAAAATAACACTCGTCCAAAAGATCCTTAATATACTACATATCGTTCTGGTGTACGATATGCCTCTGGTGGGTCGAATATGACAAAAGGTAGGAATTTTACACACTGTGTAAGAAAAACCGACCACCTTATGGATTTTAATCGATCGAAAATTTAACGAGCTTTCGTAAGCGATTGTCAATATCATTACTTAACCCATAGTTATTGGATATAAGGCTTTCTGGTTGATAAAGTCTATTATGATTTCTATTAATTATAAATAAGACTTGATTTGTCCTATTGACGTGTAGGAGTCTGTTATGCTAGTATTTAATTTAAAGCCTTCTGCCATAGAGTACAATGCTCAAGAGGAGCGATATGACGTGCAGCCTTGATGAACTTGTTTTTATTTTCATTGATTAAGTTTAAATCTCAATCCTTTTTGAATAAGAAATCTATTGTTTTTCAAAAAGGAGTGAAACGCCAATAAAAAAGACCTATAAGACTTTTGGTCAAGTATTTAAAGAACATGCGTATAAGAAACTTGGTTGCCGAAGAACTTGTTAACATATTAGAAGTTCAACACTATGTTCAGATAAAAAACTGTGCTACAGCTATGTAGTCGTACTCTACAAACTTGGCTGTTGATATAAAAGATACGCCAAATCTTAGAGAAGACCAAAAAATATAAAGCAACCTTTGACAGGCTGATACAAGCAAAGACATTTGATGCATTATCTGAACTAAGAGTGCCTGCAAAGATAATACGAATATAATGAATGACATAAAAAAGTTCATCGATTATACTACACAAGGTTTCAGAAAAATTGATAGTTAATTTCTATATCTAGATCTACTGATCATTTTGTTGGAGAATATTATCCATTTATAGAATATGCACAATGTATAGATAAATAATTTGACTAAAAGTAAATGGAATTAACATGAAGTGAATGGTAACAATGTTTATTGCCATAAACAAAACTAACAGCATCAGCTTAGAAATCTCTTTGCACAAACAAAAATAACGCGCCATAAAATGCTTAATCAGTCTATCTTATATATAAAAATGAATGTGCGTTTGTATGTACGTTTGTGCCTTATAGACTGCTAGGCTGCTAAACCGAATTTCTTGAAATGTTTACTGTATCTCTCTGTATGGGCGGTGCCACGCCCATACAAAGTAAATGTTTATTTTTCTATATCTTCAAAATGCTAATAGAAAAAGTCTCTAAATTTGGCCCAAATAGATTCATAGCCAATACACATCAGCAGTTAATAGGTATGCAGAATTACGCTAATGGTCGTGGTACCTCCCTTACAAGTACATATTAATTTTTGTACATCTTGAGAACGATTTAAGCTAAAGTTTTAGAATTGGATCTGATTAACTTCACGCTCAATACAAATCATCAGTTAAAAAGAGGGCGAAATGGGACAAGTAGGCGTGGTACCTCCCATACAAAGTATATAATAGTGATAGTAAAAGTTTCTAAATTATGTTCACATAAAGTGAACAGTATACATCATCAGCCAGTAACTGGGCAAATTAAATAAGTGGGTGTGGCGCCTTCCGTTCATACTACATATTGAATTTTGTATATGTGGAGAACGACAACAATTAAAGCAGCATTATCTATCCCCATTAGCCAAAAAGTGGGTATTGCAGAAATCACACAGGATAACTGTCTATATACGTATACTTTATGAAAATGAATGTGTGTATGTCTAAAGACTACATACAGCTAAAAAGCAGAACCTACAGTGTCTTTCTGGAGGGAACAAATGATTGGATTTTGATCGGAAGGGAACAAAAGGTGGAAAAAAGATACATATTTAACTAAGATAATAATTAAGATGGGGTAGCGAAGCACGCCGGATTTTAGCTAGTGCTACTATATTTTACTGAAGCGTAAAAACTTAGCAAACTTAGCAAACGAGAGTATACAGCTGTGAACCTGTCGTTGTTATTAAGTGAATCACGAGCTGTTAGTATAGGAAAATTAGTTAGTTAGGAAAATCAAAGAATATGTAGTACGCATTGTTGAAAATACTTCAGGAAAGAAATCATTCATATTTGATCCATAGAAAAGATGAAAACTGAAAAAAAAACTATAAAAACTTGGTACTACAAACTGAAAGAGAAGTGCATTAGATTGATTGTAAGGAAAATTGTTCTAAATCAGGCTACTAAACGGTTGTTTTTAGCTATCTAAGATAATAAGATGACATTACAATGGCTGTTCAAAAAGTGTCTTTAGCATTGCCAGATGCTAATGCTTAGACTGCTTATGAATATATGGCCGATTAATGAAGCCTTTAATATATCAATGCGTGATTTAATTTAGAAATAAACAATGGAGATCATCTATGATAAGACTTATTCTACATCATTTTGTTAGACTCAGCTATTATAGACAAAGAATTTTAATAAACAAAACTATCATTGCTCATAACAACGCTAAATGATCAACTGACCTCAAACACCTCAATATGTATCGACTCTTTGATCTACGCTTGAATTTAATTGCATATAACCTGAGGCCTTCATTTCACGTCTGCATTCGTGAGTTTTTTTTTTTTAAAGTAGAGTAGTTTTTCAAACATTATCTACAGACATAAATAAAGCGTACAGTGTTATGATGATTGATTAAAATTGAAATCAATACTGTAACTTCCTAGGAATCTTGTACATTTTTTATCTTAAGTAATAATTTTGATTTCGTACCTCAATTGGACACTACGGTTTGGACTTCATTTAGGAATATATTTATTAGTGATATATTTATTAGTGATGTTCAATATCTGTACAGTTCATGCTCAATTTTTTTTTCGGTGGCATTCAAGGAAAATTTATATTATATTTAGAATATAAAGCAAAAAGTAAATTAAATTCATTTTTAATGAGATCCAACACTAATTATAAAAAAATATCATTACAACAGCAGGCATCATTACGACAACATAAGCGTCAACAAAACTAGCAGTAACAAAAGAAATAATGCTCTAAGATGTTGTTGTTGCAATATTTTAAACACTTGTAATTACTTGTAATACTTAACCATTCAACTTATTGCATCGAGTATTCATGACACTATTCTATTATTATTTCTTTAACAAAAAAATAACACTTTTTCTATTCCTTTCAGAATATCTGAATTACAAGACGAAGAAGAAGAAGAAAAATATCAAATTTATAGAAGAAAAACGATGAAAATGATGACAGAAACACTTGACACAGCAACAGCCAACAGCCAAACAACACTTTAAAAATTGCTCTTAACCAACAACACTTTGTAATTCTATAGAAAACAATTTTAATTTGTGCAAAAGTTATTTGTGTTTTTTCTCTCTCTTAAATAATTGTTCTTTAACAAATTTAAGAAGGAAAGAAAAATAATAATAATAAACCTGGGAAAGAATATGCATTCAACTGCAGCAGTAATACAATATCATGTTTTTTTTTTGTTTTTCTTTCTTTCTTTTTACAAGTTAATTATGACCATCTTTTCCTGTTAACCAACCACTTTATCTACCACCATAGCGTCAGTTGAAAACATCAATGGAAACCATAATCTACAGAGAATTGGAGCATTACAAGTGGAACATAAGAAGGCGTTACAGCATTCGAAACATGCACACACAAAATCTCTGTAATATCAGGTGGGCCATCTATTGGTTTAAATTTGAACCAGCGATTATTTCGAATCTGGCAATGACTTATGTCATTCTACTCTGTAACAAAATTCAGTATATTATCTCCACTGAACGAAATGCATCGATTTACGCTTGAGCAACGTTGGCATTTATTGGAAATTTATTTCCAAAACAAAGACAGTTGGTCAGATATTGCAAAAAAATCACAAAATTGCAAAAATCAATTTTTCGGATGAAGCTCATTTTCATTTTGGTGGGTACGTTAATAAGTAAAATTGCCATATTTTAGGCTCAGAAAACCCAAACGTGGTCTTACAGAAGCCAATGCGCCCATTACGAGTGACTGTGTGATGCGGCTTGTGCAGCGGAGGCATCATTAGCACATATTTTTTTGCGCCCGCTCTTGTGCTACAATCGATTTATGCGTCAAACGTTTGATGGCTATTTTCTGTGGGGCGCAGTTTAAGCCAAGTGTTATGCCGACAAACCAGAGACAATTGAGCATTTAAAGACCAACATTCGTGATGTCATTGCCAAGATGCCATACACCATATACTCGAAAAAGTTCTCGAAAATTGGTCCGATCGAATAGGGAACTGTGAGGTCAGCCGCGGCAGCCATATGAAATAATATTTAATTTTTAACCGGAGCAATTATACTTCACAACAAAGAAATAAATTTGGCAAAATATCAAACCGTTTTTGTTTTATTGCATTTTTAAATTTAAACTTTTAAATGGCCCACCCGATATAAAGTGATTATTCATTTTCATTCATAAAGAAAATAAAATAATCCCTTACAGATCAATGGTAAGTGCGGTGTAGAAATGTGGTGATTGTGGTTGATAAGTAAAAAATTATCTGTAAATAAAACAAAATGTAGCCGATATGGAGCAGGATGTTGTAGTCTTATGTTTCGAAATCTTAAATATCTTAAATAAAATTCTTTAATTATAAATAATTTTATTCACTGCAGGAATATTTCCTTATTGCCACGCCTATTTTAAATGGGCATGAGTCAAAAAATTAAAGTTTCTAGCAGAAAAGTGTGGAAATTTTACTTGTTGGTTAGTAGAAGATTTGGCAATTGTTATAAAGATTTCGCTTGAAAATGGCATTACAATACTAGAAATCCACAATGAAAATGGTGATTCTGAATAAGCTACGAGTGCATTTCAAAAATTCGTTTTAATGTCAGGGAGATTCTCAACAATCACATGTCTAGTTTTGTTTAAGAAATTTAAATTGACTTTATTGACTTACAAGGTGCTACTGATGCATGGAATTGAAGCCATTGGCCATTCACTTAGTCTAAGCTTCACTACATAGACTAGCTAAGACTATTTAAAAGCAATTCGCAGGTTTTTCTGGAAATATAATTTTTTTAAATGCAAATCGAAGTAGATTTATTGATAAACTATTCAGTGATAAACATGTTATTGAACTGGACGAATTTTGTACTACTTTTTCAAGAAAATTCTAGACGAATTTTCAGCGTTCACAACTAAATTTTGGCCAATTATTGACCAAAACAATGAATGTATTACATGACAAATTTCCTGGTCACATGATTTCAGTTGTTAAATGGTTTCCCTTTCATGCTTTCTATAAAGAGCCAATCGAATCGACTACGACCTTATTACTCGATATCTGCGATTTGATTTATGAAATAGATGTTGACAAAGGAATTGACATCTGTATGCATGGTCATTTATAATTTATTTTTTTTTTATAATTTATATTTTATTTATAATTTATATCTGGCCTATATAATATTTCATTTATAATTTCTATAACTCGCTCTTTCCAATATAATAAAAATTTTAGTGATTTACACATAAATTCTTTGTTTATTTTCAACAACCAAGTTTTTCTCAAGGACCCCTTATTAACAAGCTTATTGTCAATATTAAATATAAAACACAGTTTTCTGCTCAACGACTTTATTAACAAGCCTATTGTCAATATTAAATATAAAACACAGTTTTCTGCTCAACGACTTTGAAAACAATCACCCTTATCATGGTTCTCGAATCGAAATTGTTTTTCGAAATTTTTGTAATTGATTAAAGAAATATTTTACTTGTTGCCTTTAACCTAGGACAACGTGTCTTACGACTACTACTCGAGATACATAAGAAGGGTGGATGTGTTTGTTTCCGTTTACATTTACTATAAAATATTCCCGGAATCTAATTATTTTAATAATTTTAAACGATACGAAGAGCATAATAAAATGCGATAAAAATGCGATATATACAAAAAAGATAGCTATCAAAGGTTGCTAATACTCCACAAACGATTTCATAGCCCGAATTAACGTAAAATAAGGTAACCTTAAATATTTTACGATATTTGATTAACATCACCTTTTCTGAGCCATTACAATCCGGTGAAACAATTACTTCTAATTTCTACGACTCACAACTCAGCCGTTTATATAAAGCAATTAAGAAAAGTCATTACATACATACTATATTCAATCATGTCGTTTTATTATTATTAACTCCTTCAACGATCCACGAAGGTTGATAGGCCCAAAGGCCTTCCTGCTATTTCTGCCCAAAGCTAACAGGCTGAACCTGTCTTTAATTCATCGATTCTTCGGATTTCTGTGGACTCCATTTCTATATTTGTTATACCCAGTTTTCTTAGGGTATGACCAATTCAACTCCATTTTCTTTGCATAATTTCTTTATAATTAGAACTTAATGTCTTCTTTATCATTAGTAATGGTTGGATAGCGTTTTATATTTTGGTATTTGAAAAACTCTCTGTATATTTACCAAAAAGAAAAAAACTGCAGTTACTTTTTTGTATGATAATTCCACAAAACTATCAAATTGTTCTAAAATTATTATTGGGCATACTTTTTAGCTCCTAATTAAAATGCTTTTACAACAGAAAACTCTAATCTAACTAATGAGAGTGTAAATTTTTCAAATTTGGATCTAGGAGAGGTTCAAATCAGGGAAAACGGGTCAATGAGAAATAATTAGGCTAATTGAGTTTGTTTATGAGTCAATCACGCGTAAATGACTAAATCGCCTTTGTTGAAATTTTTGAGTGCAGATTTATAGATTCAGTTAACGAAAGTGCAATAGGATGCACTAACATTCATCATCCACTAAAATGTGTTGTACAAAAGTACATTTTCAAAAGTTACACTTTGAAGGGCTAATAAGGGGTAAATGGTAAATTTTTGATTCATAGTCCATTCCTACGAAACACGTAGTTATTATAGCTCTGACAGACATAGGATTTGTATACTATCTAGTATAGTATACTACATGTTTGTCAATCTATACTAAATACATTAAACCGTAAAACATTGTTGTTTAAAGCTAATTCGTATACTATGAAAATGAACGTGATATAAATGTAGTATATTATTACTACTCACTAAACATAGCTCCGTTAAATATGAACTGGGAAACCCTAGCATCAGCTAGTAATACAGTGTGCAAAATCCCTTTTCGTACATATTTTCACATAAAATTTTTTTAAATCGATATTTTTCAATTAAATTATTATTTAAATAATATTTTTATATAGCTTTTATTCTATTACTTAAAACAAATAAAAAATTACACTTTAACCATAATTTTATTTTAGAAAAATACCGAAATTTAAGTAAATAAATTTTAAAGATTGTATGAATACATATTTTTCATACTGTTTAAATGACAGTTAATTTTGTATTTTTATTTTAAAAAAATGGCTTCAACATATAATCACATTATATTCAAAAGGGCCTAACAACCAAAAAAATAATCAAAGTTGAGTTATTGATAACAACACAGCACACAAATTTTTAATCTTTTATTTGCAGAAATAAAACTTGATTAAAAAAATGCAAGGGTGCATAACATCAAATGATTTTTTTGTTTAAGTCAAAGAGGCTTAACAACATATTAGTCCTCACTGAACAAAGTAGTTTTGATTAAAATTTGACATTTAAATGTCTGTGGTGCTTTTCATCAACTTATACCATATGTACTTATCACAATACTTTTCATTTTATTAAAATAATAAAAAGAGATGATAGACCATTTTACATTTCAGATGATTGTATAATGGTAGTACGAGTACGTATACTACATGTCTCTCACACTAATTTAGTATCAAAAAACCTAGTATACACACTATGATATATAAGCCACATGTCTGTCAGGGCTATTACGGTATATCTTGGGAACTATAAAAAATAGAGAATTCAAGCTTTCCACATGCTATTCTTATCTATTTGCACATTAAGAAAAAAAAATTAACTTCACAGGAGGAGTGAGCGTGAAACCTCCGTGTTCGTGTATCTCAATAAATATATCAGTGCGAAAGATCAAAAGTCGTCTTAGTATTTTCCACATAGAGACAGAAAAGTAGGTCACAGTTCTACGTGAGTATCGCCATGCTGGCATACCACACGATGTCCGAGGCACGAGTGAATACAATGCGTCCACCAACGCTCCCAAATGTGATGAAAATGCATGTTATTTGGACATGATCTCCACACTTTGGTAAAGTGTCAGAGACTATCTAAGCTCCTATTTATCTTTGGGTCACGGCACCTGGTTAAGAATGTAACTCCACAGTGAGCTAACGCTCTTCCGCGATTTGGGTACAAGCCACAGCCACCACATTGCTCTCGCAAAGTGGCCTCACCATCGTCAGACAGAAACCTAAGTCCCTGTGACTACTGACTTCCGTGACACAAAAATTAAGTCTCCGGTGAGGTTTCGTCGCATAAATTCTACTACCAGTGTAAGTCCCAAATGATGGGGAAAAAGAAATTTACTTCTCATATGGTATATATAGAGTTCCGAGCAACGCCGGATGTGTAAAGGTAGTTAAAAATAAATGCAAAAGATATATTGTCATGCAAAGATAATTTAGTCATTTTATGGTAATTTTTAATAGTAAGAGCAATTTTATTTCTTCCCTTTTCCTAATAAATTTCTAGTTAAATATGAGAACCGACTGTAATTATTAGATCATTTAAATGTAATAAACATTTTTTTATAGATTAATTATTACAGTCTGTTACTTTGTTTAGATTCTAATTTCAGAACAACAATTCATTTACAGTTTTTTCTAAGAATATTTTATGTTTTTGTAATTTTATAACTTTCGCTATTATCCGAACCATAAAGTATTCATTCGTTTATTGAAATTTTTATGGCAAAACAGTAATAAAGAAAGTCTAAAATATGTTTTTTTTTTACTTTTGTTAGGTTATTAAGCAAATAAGTGTCATAAAAAATGACTGTTTTAAAATCATAAAGTAATTAATATATTTTATTTTTTCTTTATCAAATGATATTCTGATTCTTCACTTTTGCTTCTTAGTTCAAAAAGATTTCAACAATTTCTTTCAATTACTGTAGAATGAATTTAATCGGCCTTAATTTTAAAAAATTCAATTCACACTGTTCTACAGTGGGAGATCTGTTGTCTATAATTAAAAGTTTGGTACTAATTGTCTTGAAAAAGTCAATACAATTCACTATTTTGGTGTTTTGCTCGGTGAAAAACTTTTATTTATTTCCCCATACTGTCAATAAAGCCAAAGTAATATAAGGATTTATTAAGCGCCTGGGAAAAGATGTTTTAAAGCAATTGTTCACTTCTGTGCTCAGACCGGGTTTTCAATTTAGTATGGTTCATATAAACACAATTAAACTTCCTACTTTTCTGTCATTAATAAGTTAATATTTGATATTATTGATTCCAAGGTCCTGCCTTAATTGACGAGATATCTATTTCATTCCACTGAGGCAAAATTTTCATTCCAATTAAGCAATTTATAATCCATTCTTAAAAAAAAGCTTTGTGACATGTGGCAATGCCAAAACTGCTCAGTAAGGTTTAACATTTCACCATGAATAGACAAACCCACAATGCTTGCAAATTATTGAATTTTTTAAATCAAATTTCGTACTGTGAGAAATATGTTTCGTAAATTACATTCATTTTTGTTTATCTTTAAGAGCTGCCAATGCACCCTGAAAGATGTGGATAACGTATTTCTTCAAGAACGATGCATCGCAACGATATGTTCTGACCATTATGGTCAAACCTATTGTGGCATATCGCGCCGTTGCATGGGCGGTAAGACCGAGTTTGGGAACAACCCAGGCAGAGCTAAATAAAATACAAAGATTAGCGTGAATAAGAATAACTGAGGCAATGAGAACTTGTCCCACAGTTGCACTCGAGGTTCTTTAGTTCGCTGCATTTGGCAATGCGAAATAGGGCCATAGGGACCATGATAAAGATAATGGGAGATGAGTTGCTTACGAGGTTATGCGGGGGTTCATGTTAATCCGGTTAGCCAAGTGGTCGACCACTCCCTAACGAGCTGTACTATGGACAGGATCATGTAACTGTATGGTTTTGGCAAATACTTCATGGCAAGACTGACCTTCTCCTTTAGAAAAGTTACCATTTTGTGGTACACGGATCAAAGACGGAAAATGGTACAGGCGCGAGAGTGTTTAGTCCTAGAAGGGAATATTCGGAACCTATTGAAGAACTCGTTAGCATATTCAAGGCGGAAGTTTATGCAATTATGAGATGTGCTCAATTTAACCTGGAGAGGAAATATAGCCATACCATCTGACAGTCAGGACCGCCATTCAAGCACTTGGCTCCTATAAGGTTAACTCAAGGCTAGTTCGGGAATGTCTTGGTAAACTGAACCAGCTGGGAAGGGACAATATGGTTAGCCTATACCGTGTCCCGGGTCATGTAGGTATTCCGGGGAATGAAAGGGCCGATGAACTGGCCAGAAAGGGAGCTTTCACTTCACTGGTGAGGATAGAACCCTCTTGTAGACTGGTAAGGAGGGCTTGGAAGGCATACTCAACAAAAATGAGGATAATGAGAGGCGGGTACTCTTTTCTGGCAGTACGGGTCTGAGACAATCTCAACATTCGTTGGGTAACTATAACAGGAGAAGATTTGAATCCTACATAGGAATGTCCAGAGACAGCCTCAGTGATAATAATAATCATAATAACGGTACGGCTAATAGAGCAAGGAACCGTGTAATGACTACACCAAAACTGTGTAAACCTATTGCGAGGCGAGTTTGGTGAGCAATTAATCTCACGTTTTGGGGCAGTCCATTGGCTGCCAAGATCTTGTGATTTGAACCCCCTAGACTACTCTTTGTTGGAATAAGTGAAGTCTCTAAAGACATCAACAATTCAAACAATGGAAGACAACATTACAGCGGCAATTGGTGAGATACTGGCATTAATATTGGAAAAAGTATTCAAAAATTGGACCACCTACGGCGTAGCAGCAGGCAACATTTAAATGAAATAATCTTAAGAAGAAAATGGCAAAGCATTCATTTATCGCCACAAATAAATGTGTATGTATGTATTCATTCACTCTTGCAAAATTTTTTTTCAATTTTCATTTTTTTCATTGACATTAATATTCGGCTTTTTTGCTGCTTTTTCTAAGTTTCTCTTTTTAAAAATTTGAAAATTCGTTAAATAGTATATTAAAACAGATGTAAGTTTTTGGGACGGCTTTATGTTCCTTAACAAAAGCGAATTCAAAATATTTAGAAGTGACGGAAGATCAATGTTATGGCGGAAATCAAATGAAGAATTGCGAAGAAAAAGTATTACTTCTACAGTAAAACGCGGAAAAGGACATGATATGGTTTGTAGCCGTATATCAGCAAAGAGAGTCAGAAACCTAGTTTTAAGAAATGGTAACATTAAAAAGAATCTGTACTTAATCGTTGTAAAGGAAATTTAATTGCTTTACAGGCATTCTATAAAAACATTCCGACAGAAACCCAATAGAAAATCTATGGGTCGTTTTTATCACCAAATTCGTAGAAATCATATTTTTTCTAAAAATTAACTCCAAAAAATATTTAATCGGCGTAAATTATTTGATAATAAATTCCTAACGTGCCGAATCGTCAATTTAAAGTAATTACTATCGATCGTATAAGATATTATATATACTTTCAAAAACATTTGTATGTATTTTAAGAAAATCGTAAACGAATAATAATAAAGCTTTTACAGTCACTGTTTATATATACAGTGGCGAACACTTGTGGATATATGTTTGTTTAAAAAGACTTAAAACCCAAATAAAATACATATAATAAAGGAAAGCCATTTCAAATTTTTATTTAAACTATGCAATAAAATAATAATTAAAGAAAATAAAATTAAATTCAATACTATTAAGGGATAAACTGATTAATGCAAATTTATTAATTAGCCCCAAGTATCCACTTCTGCACCCTCTTTTTTCATTATTCCCTCAATTTTTACCACTGGACCAAGTAGCCAGCAAATAAAACAGTCCCAAACCGTTAACCGTTAACCGTGCTTCACAGTTTCTTTTACTTGGTGTTTTTTGGGGTTTTATAAGAACAGTGCCAGTAGTATTCCTTGTCATTCGACTGAAAACGACCATTATGCCCGTTTCCAGTCTTCCACGCTCCAGTTTTTGTGCTCGTTGCAGTCATATTAGTCATATTTTTAAATTTTTTTCCGACATTGCTGTCCACTCACAAACTGGCTTGCTTATGGCATTTGCTGTCTCTTTAAGTGTTTTTACCTGTTTCGTAACAATAAATGTTGCATGGCCCGAGCATCTCTCTTGGTAGGCAAACTTCGTCGCAAATTTTTTGCGTCTTGTTCGCTAATATTTTTTCATTTTCTTGCTTGAAGCACTGTTCGGTATTAAATTCCCAATACCCTTGCAATTTCGCACGCTGACTAATTGCATTTTGCCATTTCAACAATTTGATTTTCTAAAACAGCGGATATCTTTCGCATTTTTATTAAAAATTGTAATTTTTGGAAAAATTAAGAGAATTAAAAATATTTGCTGCTAGCGTAAGGTATTTGTCGAATTTATCTGAAAAATTTGAATTTATCTGATTAATAAATAAATAAATAAACTCAAACAATGGAAAAACAACTGGTATTTTCCTATTCATTGTGCTGCCAGACAACAAACGAAATTGGACAAAACTAAACTTAATATTAGAAAATTATGCCCTTTAATTGGATCTTAATAAATAGTTTTAGTAGAAAACCAGGTTGATTTTGCATATTTTGTAGGATTTAATGCGTTTTTAAGTCATAAATAAGATACATGTATCCACAAGTGCTCGCGACGGTATTTATTATTTAAATGTATTTGGAAAAATGTTGTTAAAGTAGCCTGTAAGAACTAATTCATTGACTTAATAAATATATACTGAAGCATTGGAGGTATGATTTTAGTTGATTATTTATGTACACATGTATATATAAATATAACATTATTTTTAAATTCCTCTTATACATACATACATACATACATATAAACATGCAGACAAACATACATACATATTATATGATTCAAATACATACAAATTCCATATTATTATAATCCACCTCTTTTCTATTTGCTTAATACATTGTCATGTTTATTTTTGAAATGGATATGTATTTCTACTACACTAACCATTATTACACATTGTTTTGCAATAGTTTTTATATGTATTTTACAAAGTCATGACTGTAATTGAATAAGTTGTTTGCAAACAAAACCTCATTTTTAAGTGTCACATTTAAAATGCGAAAAAAAATAGTTTAACTTCCATTTTTTTAATGTCACAAAAACATATAGAAAAAAATTGAAGGAAAAAAAAACTTTGAAAAACTGTTATAAAATTTTCAATTTAATTTTGAATACATTTCAAAAAAGAAATAAAATCGTTACAAATAAAATGTTGTAGAATGACAATGTTGCAAGTCATCATGATAATGGCTAAAATGTTTAACATATATAATGAATTTCAATGAAAAACAATGAATGTTTTTTAGCAAAGAAATGACATTAACTCGTTATCGTTTATTTTATAAAAAAAATATACATTTTATGTAAAGTTTAAGAATAAAGTATTGTTAATAGAAATTTATGCATTTTTACGAATTTTTCAATAATTTATGGATTTTATTTCAATTCACTTCTCATCTTTTGAGATCACCTAACAATTTCTACTAATTTCTAATTGCTATACCCTATAATCATTTCCACTTTTTAGAAGTTACTCTATTATAGAGATAAGTGAAGATACTTTAACAAAAAGTCTACGTTTTGTAAACAGGCTAGATTTAATGCATGAATATCCATTTGTTTATGCAATCATTCTATAAAAACAATAATTTCGGAGAATTGGAGTAGCATCGAGGAAAATTTCAAATGAAATAGGTTTTAAGTTGTTTAATCTTTCAATGTTTCCTACTTTGATAGATTTTAATGTAAAAAATTAAACAATGTTTCTTTGAGGTTTTAGAAAATAAATAAAAATAATCATAAATAGTGCCGGCAGACAACTCTCGAGCCCCAGCAGAGGGAAAAATTTAATTGCGGTTTTCGAGTATTTCATTAAGAAACTTCAACCTCTCCAGAACAAAACATTCAAAAGAAGCCTCCCAGACAATCCAGCTTTTTACCTCTGGCGACGATGACAGTCATCACAAGAATGATCAGGAAAAACGCCACCTACTGGGAAAAACGGCAGTGGTAAATAAGGATCACCACCAACACACTTAGCAAGGATCCTCACGACCAACATACTTAGCAAGGTTCCTCACTACTACACAATACAAGACAATGGAGGCGTCGTTTCTAGGCGGCAATAAGATGGCGGCCCCATCATCCTGGAACGGACTACAGTAGACTAATCATCTGCTTAGCTTGTAACTGAAATGATTAACGAAACTGAAACAAGGCAAAATAATAATGTACAGGAAAATACGACAACGACCTTCGGCACACGAAACAGGACGCGCATTGAGCAATGGAATGTACGAACTATTCGTGAAGCATCAAAGCTTGCACAACTTGAAGATCAAATGTTGGCGTATAAAATCGAAGTCTTTTAGAGATAAGCGAAATGAGATGGAATGTCAATGGCGAACTTATCACTGCAAATGGTAATACCGCATAAGGAAATACACAAGTATACATTGACATCCCAGAGCGGCATTGCGCGCAACTAGATAGATCATATAAGCGTGAGCAGAAGATGGAGAAGCTTTCTATCGGATGTCAGAAAAGGAGAGCGAAGTATGGAGGATGCAGAACTTTCCGTTCTTCACAACGGGAACATCAGCCAACCATTCCACACCAATACTGGAGTTAAACAAGGATGCCCACTATCACCTCAGCAATTCACCATCGTGCTGGATGACATAATGAGCAAAGTCTATTCGAAAAGAAGAGGGATCACATAAAGTCTCTCACGTCAACTCGAAGACTTGGACTATGCGGATAACATTTGTTTATTCTCGCATAAGATCTCCAATATGCAGTCGAAACTGGAGGACCTAGAAGGATTGGTTTGTTGTGTTGGGCTTAAGATAAAAATCAAGAAAACCAAGTATGTAGATAGCTTCTGCTATCTAAGAAGAGTACAATGACTACAAACGGTAGCGCAGGGACAGACGTAGATAACAGGATCAATAAAGCGAGAGCGACATTTGGACAACTGCAGTCAGTATGGGGAAGCTCACATATATCCAGACGATCTAAGCTCAGAATATTCAACTCATGTGTTAAATCAGTACTGCTGTATGGCAGCGAAACCTGGCTTGTATCGAATAACATCACACAGAAACTCCAGGTATTCTTTAACAAGTGCCTCAGAATCATATGTAGAATATTCTGGCCTAACACCGTAAGTAACACAGAACTGTAGAGCATGACTAATGAGGAACCCATACTGAAACAGATAAGGAAAAGAAAGTGGGGATGGATCGGTCACACCATCCGGAAAAGCCCAGAAAGTATCACTAGAACGTCACTCGAGTGGAATCCTTAAGGCTTAAGAAATCGTGGTCGACCAAAAACGCACATTTATCCAAGAACTGAGACAGAACAACCTAACATGGGAAGAGGCAAAGTCAACAGCACAAAATGCTTCGTGGAAGCCATATACTCTCAAGAGGAGTAACGGGAAAAAATCATTAATTAAAATTAAACTAATAAACAACTGAAATAGAAAAAGGTAAACGTATACACACCGAAGATAAAAATAACCAATTTTTTTAGAAATAATCAAAACGGCAACATTAATTGGGAATAGAAACAGCCAAGACAAAAAAGTTCTTAAAAGACTTTAAGAAAATATTTGAAAAAATATTTGAATGAATTAAATTTTATTCAATCTTAAAACTCCTGACTACTTTTTCTCTTTTCGCATTTTAGTAGATTATAAAACCTCCACATACATACTTCTTTTTAGCAAACTTATCCTGTATAAAACTTTAACTTTTTTCTCTGTTACAATAACTTTTTTCCTCTTATCACATTCAGTAGTTTATAAAACATCCATACAATTCAATTTAAGAACACTTTTACTATATAACACTTTTGATACAAATTTTCCATTTTACAATTTAGTTAATTCAACAACCAAATACTCAACTAATGTATCCTCAATTTGTAGTAAAAAATCAATACCTTTTTCAACAGCTTTCTTACTCCTTTGACTAGAGCACCAGTAAAAAACAATTTTGCCAGACATTTTTCAGGTTGGAATTTTTCTTTGAAATTTGTATTTTACCAACACAAAGCACTTTTAACCGATAAACTAATATTTATTTGAACTTTTTCATGAATTTAATAAATTGGCAACGATTTTGAACACTAATTTTTACCGCAAATAACTTATTACGTTATAAACGCAACATTTGGATTATTTCTTTAGAATTTATATTTTCCCAGCACAAAGCCGATAAACTAACACTTATTTTTACTTATTCACTAAATTTTATAAATTACAACGATTTTTAAGAACTTAATATTCTAAGAAAATGATATATAACGACAAGCGCCAAAAACCGAACCGAAACAACCGTCGACATTTTGAACTACGATAAAAAATTGCACTACATTTTTCAACAACGATGTTATTTTTTTAGTAGAGCCCTTATTATTCACAATTTTGCAAGACACTATTCCAATCGGATTTTTTCTTTGAAATTTATATTTATCCCACACAAAATACTTTTAACCAAACACTTAATTTAATTTTTCCACAAAATTTTATAAATTAACAATGATTTGAAAACAAATACAACCGACAACATTTTGCACTGCGTTAAAACAATTTGTTTAACTTATAGTGAAAGACGAACGTAATAAAAAAATTTCTTTGTTTTACAACAACGCTTCTACTTTTTTAATAGAACACTACACTCACAATTTTGCAAGACATTTTTCCAATTTGATTATTGCTTTGAAATTTATATTTTCCCAACATAAAACACTTTTAACCTAGTTTATCGGTTATTTTACACTTATTTTAACATTTTTACTAAATTTTATAAATTATCAACGATTTTAAGGACTAGTTTTTATTGAAAATAATTTATAACGGAATAGCGCTAAAAATAAAACAGAACACAACCGCCGACATTTTGTGCTTGGGTTGTAAAGATTTAGTACTCTTTCAAAACAGAATTCGACTAAGGAAAATACAACTCTTAGCGTCTTACCATTATTGACAACTGTGTGTCGCGTTGTCACTTTTTTTGTAGCACAAACAATTTTTTTTTTCGTAAACTTAAAAATTTTTTATAAATATTTTACTTTTAAAAGAACATGACGAAAAATAACGAAAAACAACAAATTGAAGAAGTGGTAATTGAACAAATTTTATAGAAATTAAGAAAACAAAACCTTTCTGTAGAAGAACCAAGCTTGTTTCTTTTGAAAGAGAACCACGTCATATTTGTTGTTGTGGCTTGAAAAAGAAAAACACCCTTCAACACAAATCATTCCATACAGTAATGCTTCTTTCTATTTCAGGAGGTTAAAGTCAATAAATGGGATGCTACAGCTGTTAAACATGCTTTAGATGATGCCGTTAAGAATGCCCTGTTTGCTACTCGGCCCCAGTTAAAAGAACAGTTTGGTTTAATTAATACCCGCTTGGTTCTCTGTACTTTGGCGGTTGGTGTCGCTGTTTTGGCCCACGGCTGGGATTATACACATCCATTCCCTGAATCGAAGCCAGTGCTTATGTTTTGCGTTGTAGCCTATTTTGTCTTAATGGGCATTCTCACTTTGCACACTACATTCCGCGAAAAGGGCACATTTGCTGTAGCCGTTGAGAAAAGTTCCAATGGCAGCCAAAAGATTTGGGAAGCCAGTTCAGATATGAAAAAGTACGATGACAAATATACTTTGGTGCTGTCTGTTAAAGATTCGAAATCACTGCGTGAGGCGACCAGTGTCAAGTCTTGTGCAAATTTTGTTGATGTTAATGGCATCATTGTTGATAAGTTAGTGGCCAATGAAGTGAATTGTTTGTATAATTCGTTATCGGCTGAAAAGAAGGAAAAATAGCTCAATGAGCTGGAAACCTGCAAAGTAGCATTATTAGAGAAAAATAATGAGGATAGCAATGGTGAAGAGGATAAAGCTATTCCAAATGAATGTGTTTAAGTCGAAAACAAAATAAAAGTTATTAAAATTTTAATTTATTTCTTTACGTCGGTGTTGAATTTGAATTAATCTTTTATATCTTTGAAAATTTAAATTTAGAATATAAAGACCTCAACAATTGCCCTTATTTGCATTAAAATTAGATGGTTTAGGATAGGTCAAGGTTCTACATATTTGTAAATGCATGACAGCGCTCTAAAACAACCTGAATTCGCTATTTTACTCTAAAATTTGTTTGTGCAAATAAAAGGTAGTACTGCTATATATTTGTATGCATTAATAGTGCATCATTTTATTTTCTGTGATGGCCCTTTACCACAAATTTTTAACAATTTGAATGTCCAAACCTATAATATATACATCTGACATTCCCATTATCGATAATATTTTGGTTACTACTCGCGCTGGTGACACAACAATACAATTACGAATGGCAATTCGCCAATTAAAGCGTCATTTTTAATGCAGAATGAGACTAGAAGTATGTCTGAAAAAGTGGAACAAAAGTCAATATAGATAAATCCCCTCACACATCATTCTCTTTAAGAAATGGTAATTGTCATGGTATAACCATTAATGGTAATTTAATGGCAAAGGAGGACAGTAAAGTACTTGGGAATGATTTTAACGAGGAAATCTCATATTAAATGCAAGGAACAACAATTAAAAATCAAAATTAAGAAACTATTGGCTTTTATTGGAACAGCAACCAACCCCAATATTGCAATACTCGAAAGATACCAATCCAAAATGTTAAGAAAAATCCTAGATGAGGAAATAAGATCTTTCAACGAAAAGTATCTGCAGACTCACCAACTATGTCAATCACCTAGCTATCTCATTATAAGACAGTACCTATGAAACTGAACGATTAAAACGTAACCACATTTTGGATCTTCCATTTCGATGAAACTGAAAATAGTTATAATTTGTAAATATTGTATATTACAATTAAAAAACTCACATTCTAAAGCAAGGACTCTAACTAGTACAAACATATGGTAAATAGTGTCACCTATTGGGGTAACATAATAACTGTGATTTTTATTTATTTGTTATCAAATTTGCTTAATATCCCCGAATAGATTGTAAATAATGAAACAATAAAAACAATTATTTGATTACTACCATACCCCTACTACGGTATAACATTAACTAATTGAAACGTATATCAGATTGTTTAAAACCTGATAACAGATCCAGCGTCTGTCCATGACCTTGTAATCGGAGTACATGGCACAGTTCTTCTTCTCGTGGACCTGCAATACAAAGCTACATTCTAAATGTGCTTTTTACATACAAATAAGCTTCTAGCTGCTAGTCGGTGTTGACACATATTGCTCTTTTAAATTAAAAAAATATATATATTTACTTCAATGAAATTCTTAAGTTTAATAGTAATACTGAATTTTAACGATAGTTTTATAGTAACTAAGTTAAAAAAATACATTTTTTACAAATTCCTTTGAGGTCCAAAGTTAGTTGAAATGTGGATTACAAATATATTTTCCTACAGAATTTAAGCCCTTAATCATTCTTTGTTATCCTTTGCTATAGGCACATTGTGATAGGGAGTTAAATTTGTTATGCTAGTATTAAAATTAAGAAGATTTAACTCGCCATTAAATAATACGTCACTTATTAGTTTTTCAGCAAATATTCGTTGATTGTTGTTCATTTTTGTAAGTTTTTGAGACCAGTGACTGCATAAATGTTGATATTCGTCTTGCTTTGCAATTTGTTTAGAATTTTCCAACGGCTGTGGAACTAAATCATCTTTTATTTTTGTTTGCTCATCCTCTAATCTGGGAAGCACTTGATTGCAAG
The DNA here is from genome assembly GCA_023159175.1 of Wohlfahrtia magnifica. Taxonomy (NCBI): domain Eukaryota; kingdom Metazoa; phylum Arthropoda; class Insecta; order Diptera; family Sarcophagidae; genus Wohlfahrtia; species Wohlfahrtia magnifica. Next base: position 2,419,793 of record JAKWBJ010000485.1, on the reverse strand, counting down.
GACTAGCCGATTGTATTTGATCGATTATATTAATTTTTGGTGCCAGAGTATCTAAATCAGGTTTTATTTCTGGTTCTTCAATTTCTATATCTATATTCGGTGTAGAGGTTCTTGTTTTCTTTTTGGGTGGAATAGACGCTAGTAAGTCCAAACTATCTGGACTCCAAAAACAATGATCTTTTAAAAACATTAGGGGTTGCAGAAATTTCCATTCTTCCGATAAGACCATTCCGCTACTTGCTACAATTTCAATTCTCTTCATTTCCTTGATGAAGCGTTCCCGTAATAGTTTCCATCTATGTTTGCAATCAAACTCTTTTGGTTGATAACAATAGTAAAAATTAATAAATAAAAACTTGAAATGAGATCAACCACACACATACCACTTTTGTTGCACATTACTCCCACTTCTTTCCATACTTTCTGCCTCACTAATCGGTTATAGTAAAACTCATGTGTTTTGTCATAAATGCACCTTTGTTTCTTAACATTCTCTATTAAATTTTCTATAAATTCGGCTTCGTCCATCATCTTCTATCTTGTTTCTTCTACTATTTTTTTTTAACAAATAACCCATAAATAGATGCTTCCTTAAGTAAACTACCGTCAGCTTCGCTGTTTGCTTAACAAAATGAAACTTAACGAAACTTGACGAAAGTTACATTACAGTTGTACACATATGATTGCAAATATTTGCAGTGTATGTCAAATACTTAAGCAACTTACTGAAGACATTTGGTTGCTTATACAGTACTTTTTGAAAATAAATGCAAGTTGAGCTTAGTTGCAAACTTATGTACTTTTGCAAATTGTTTTCTCTTTATACATATTTTGAAAGTATTTTTTTAATACAAAATGTTATTTAATATCTAGAATTTATAAATAGTTTGCTGTAAATAAATATATTAATTTAAAAAAATAAGTCCGAAATGAAAAATAGTACAAAAAATGTAACAATAGCTTTTAAAAAATACAAAAGCAGCTGTTTCCTTAAGTAAAATCAGCTGCAACTTTTTCAAAACATTTAACGAACGTTATATTTTAAATTTAAATTTTTTTATTGCATTCACTTTGTTTATTACATGCTGATTACAGGGTTGCCATTTCTCTTACAATAGGCTGACTTGGAGCTATATAAAAACATTAGCTTCAGACATCTGTAAAGAATTTGTTATGGCCTTAGAGTCCGCTGTCGATCGTTTAAGGAACTGATATATACATACATAAATATATGTATATTGTATCAAATGCGAGATATATTTTTGGGATGATTTGTTTATCAAAGGTTTCCAATTGAATTGGCCTAAGGGTTAACGTTAATATGCTTATTTAGACTTAAGCTATCCTGCGAATACATATAATTAAGTCAAGTTTCGTTCAGTTAAATTTGGTTAACAGTAAAGCTGTCCATACCTTACGTAAGGCAAGAGCTGTTTATGTATCATATGTAAAATAAGATTAATTTTTTAGTACAATTTATTTTATTTTTAATTAATAGGATTAAATGTTTATAAATTGTAGGGAGATTTAGATATAAAAAAGAATATATTTTTGGGAAATATATGTAAGTATACGTAAATAAAATAGTTTTTGCAAAGTGCGGCTAGCATTTATTTACAAAAAGTATATTATATCCACTCAAAAAACTCTTATGGGTTAAGTTAGTTTATTTTTGACCATGGTGAAACGGCTGATAGCGTTTTTTTATTCACCATGGTTCACATGCTGTCAAAACATTCTCTTGCACAGCAGAGACGATCCAAGGATATCGTTAAACTATAATCTTAATGCAAAAAATATGCTTCAAAACGCATTTAAAATAATATATTTATTGGTATGTCTAAATATTTAATGTTCATAATTGAGAAACGTCCAAAAAAACTAAATATTTGAAAATTAAAATTTTCAAAAAATAAAATATTTCTAATTTACAAGTATTAACTGTATACAATTTTGGTTTTTATTTTTTTTATATGGAAATTTTTGACATTTACCATATAATGTACATATTGACTGTTATTTTTGTACAAAAATTAGTTGTTGTATAGACAACTTCACCTTATTTAATTTCACCTCGTTTTTGACAGCAGCTCAAGTTAGCAAAAGTACATTACAGTTAGCTCTTAAGTATACACCTTTTATTTATGCCAACCAAAAGTCTTTATTAAGTTTTTGTTGATTTTGACATTGTACTATCATCTTTCGCTACTTTTTCTCTTTTGCTATAGGTAAACTTTGATAAGGACTTAAACTTGCTATATTGGTGTTAAAATTGAGTAAACCCAGCTCGCCATTAAATAATACATCATTTATTAATTTTTCGGCAAAAATACGTTGGTTATTGCCCATTATTGTAAGTTTTTTGTACCAAAGACTGCATAATTCCTGACATATATCCTGCATTTGTCCACAATTTTCAATCGGTAGATGATTAGTTTCTTTTGCTATTCTAGAAGACTCTTGATTGCAGTTTCCGACTAATAGTGACTGTTGATAAATATCGGGCTTTACGTCCAATTGACTACTTTCATGATCTCTTTTCGAAAGTGATTGATCGCATATTGTGGCCTCTTGTGATAGAGCATCTAAATCAAGTTTTAATTCAGTTTCTTCGATTTCTATATCTGTGTTCGGTAGTATTTGATCGAAACTATCTGCTTCTTGTGGAATTAAGACTTGATTTTTCGGTAAGCTTTCAAATGATGATGATATTATCATATTCCCCTTAGAAGATGATTTTCTTCCCTTGCTATTAGAATTTTTAAAGTCCTATAAATTTAAAAAACAAAAATAGTTTTTGTATGCTTTTTGCTTAACTCATTTTTTCGAATTTATTCCACTTATGATGTTTCAATCAAACTAAATATTATTCGAATTAGTATATTTTAAACAATGTACACATTCTGAAAACAAGTCTTTTTGAAGCTTCGAATCACTATAACTTACCTGTACTATCGTTTTATTTGGATGTGTAGTTTTAATACCATTTAGAAACGATAATTCTTCAAAATAATATAGATTGCTTGTTTCTGGCCTTCCTTCTAGGGCAGCTTTTTCCAGACGTCGTACCTCTCGCCTGAAGTTTGTACGTACAGTATTTATTTTTCTCTTTAATTCTTTCATGTAGGCATTAGGATTTGTTTCTCTGTATTTCTTCAGCAAAATGTCATACTGCAATTGTTTTTTCCAGTGATTGCTATAGTCTTCATGTTTTATATCCCACAATGCCGGCAAGGTACGATATGCCCTAAGTAGTGCAATAACATTTTTTCTCTCATCGATATCTGCCATAACTTGATTGGATTCAGAATTTTATTTTTATATTTCCAAATTAAAGTGTGCCAATCTTTGATAACATTCAATATGATGATTGACGTCCGATTTCATCGACAACAGTGTTACCATGTTTAAGACTTTTTTGTAATTATGAGTACACACGAGATGACCTTATGATTGACGTCGATGCATGAGCAACGCTATTGCCAGACTCTTTTTAATTGATTCTTTTTGTAATTTGATTTATTTATTTATTTAATAATCGTAAATTCAATACAACAAGAACATGTCTTATTTTGTAGTATTATAAAAGCTGTATGTATATATATAGGTGTATATATATATATATATATATATATATATATATATATATATATATATATATATATATATATATATGTATATATATATATAATTTATATATATATATATATATATATATATATAATTTATATATATATATATATATATATATATATATATATATTTATATATTATATATAATTTATATATATATATATAATTTAATATATATATATATATATATATATATATATATAATTTAAAAATGAAAAAGTTAATAAATTAAATTTAGCAGATTTAAATAAAAAAGTACAACTATATTACACAAACATTTTTTTTTTTAAAATAGTCATTAAGAGAAATTAAATATAAAAAATATAACTACGAAAAGTACTTAAATACTGCGATTTTAAAATGGCTTGCATTGCTTATTGTTTGTAATTAAGAGGGTAGTTGGCTCCAAAGGCGAATAGAGTTTGGAAAAGTGCTGCTCAGAGGCAGCCTTGGTAATATTTAACACAATTTATCCTCTTTCCACTGTTAGATCTAGAAAATGTTATTTTTTATATAAATAGGGTGGTTGCTGACTACAAATAATTCTGTGTAAATTTGTAATACTCGACACTCTAATAAGTTATCAAACGTAATATTATAAATTTGTCTGGCATAATGAAATGTACTGCCATTTCTTCTGATACCAAATACATACGTGCAACATTGTTAAATGTGACATTTTGCCTTCGTCTACTAGAGGCATCGCAGCTAGCTAACAGCTCACAACCATACATTAAAGTAGGCAATAAATAGGTCTTGGCCAAAAGCATTCGAATATCGGGTGGAGTAAAATACCGCGTCATCGAGATTACGAAGCATGCCAAGCGCCTTTCCACAATTGGTTTTAACATGATCCGAACAATTGAGTTCCGTATTCAGGACTTCTCCAAGATTCTTAACAGTTTCAACAATGTCTATATTTGTCCTATTAATATGTATTGTTGGAAGATGTATCATAAAGGTTTTCGGTTTCCCAATAATTAAAACAGCCGATGTTATGGGGTTTAAGCTCAGTCCATTTGCAAATGCCCATAAGTAAATTTGATGTAAATCCTGATTTATTAAGCGTATACAATCAGTCGCGTCATCCACACCACAATTACTGTACAGCTGCACATCATCACGCAATGGTACGTCATTAGTATATATTGAATATAAAAGTGGGCCAAGTATGGAGTCCTGCGGTACACCTCTTGGCATTGGGAAACTCTTTGAGACGTTCGAATCATGATAAACACTTTGGCTTCTATAAGTTAAGTAACACGATAATAATTTTAATGCTGTTGGTGAAAAATTGCACACATGTTTCAATTTATAAATCAATATAGAATGATGGACTGTGTCAAATACTTTAGAATGGTCAAGCAGGATAAGAAAGGACACAGTATTACGTTCATCAACTTGGCGTCTGATTTCTTCAGTTACATCAACCAAAGCATTAATGCAGCTATGTTGAGGCCTAAAAACAGATTGCCTTTCATTAAGTAAGGAGTTGGTATGTAGGTGACGACTTATCTGCGCCAGTAAGTGTAATAATTTTTCAAAAACCTTTGATAAATATGGCAAAATGGCAATAGGCCGAAAACTCTTATCTGTTTTCAATATTGGAACAATCTTGGCATGTTCCCACATTTAACGTTTTTAAGCACAAAAAATCGATTCGCCTTAAGAAAAAGGCTTATTTCTTGATTTCTTATTATTTCTAAGGCCATTAATTAAATACACACATACATATATAATATGGTGGTCTTTAGATGTATGGGAATTTCTTTTTTAATTATGGATCATAACTCCCTTCTAAAATGTGTGGTTTTGTATAAAATTACGTTATGCAAAAGGATATGGTTGTCCGAAAAAGGGAAGGCGTGGCACTTCGCCTCTCAAGTTGACACCTTTTTTGAAATAAAACAATATACAAACTAACAAAAATTACACTTATGTATGTCCTTCTTTTTAATTTTCACATTCCTACGTACTATACATATATGTATGTGAAAAAAATTAATTTTTGTAAACATCGAAATTTTATTTTTGAAGTTTTCAAGTCAAATTTTAAGTACGTTACGCCACGTTTTAACCTTGCCCTATCGTGATATTTTTCACACCATATTTTTAAGCTATATAACAAACATTTGTAGGAGTTACGCTTATTGGAAAACAAAAACGACCCTAATATATATACATACGTATCTATGCATGTACATATGTATAGAAACTCCATGTTTTGTTAAGTTTACCGTCTTATTAGCTTTAAAAATACAATCTTGACTATTGAAACATCCTTTATATAGTCTGGTTGCCTTTCTAAACGCCTGTGGTTTTGCAGTGCTACAATCTCAATTGTTCCTAAACGCAACCATCAACATTCCTAAAGTCGTCCTTATAAAAATTCGTAATTTTAAATTTTTTTAAAAATTTTAGTTCGCATAAAAACTTTTATTAAGATAATGAGTTTTACAAAGTTTAATTTGAAAATGCATTTGATTTGCTGTGTTGAAAAGTATTACTACTTGATTTAAACGCTGCTTTGACATTGTATAGCGACGTTTAGGAAGGCAGCCTCTATTTACCCATCTTTTTAGCGTCAATTCGATCGTTCTTTGCTGCAGTATTTCAACTGGTCTTATTTTTAGAGTATCTGAAAAAAACTGCCATGGTTGAAAATAATGTATTTATAGCCCCATTTATCGAATTATTTTAATTTCTATTCTTTGTGTCCCTTTTAGAAAGTTATAAAAAAATCGAAATGCGTCTTTTCTTCATTCAAGACAGATTTTAAATATTGCTATATGTATATATTGGTTTTTACAGCAATCCTTTGAGTTGTTTTTGTTTTCAGGGAATAATAACTTGAAAGAAAAACAAAATACATGTGCTCAAAAGTATCCATTTACACGTTTTTCTCTTAGTATTTAAATTAAAAATTTTCGTTTAGTTGGCCTCCCATGTGACAGGATTTACCACTACAAAAGTCATAAAAGTAAAAAATGCCGAGTTTTATGAACAAGTAACTATTAAATTTCCTAGAAAGATTTTTGATATTCTCATCCCAAATTCAAATACTGCTGAACGCTCTCGGCTATGTAACTAGCAGATGGAAATTTTGCATCTTTTGGAGTCTTATACAAGCCAGTTCACATAAGAAACGTGCATTATTACTTGTTTGTGCTTTTGCTATGGACACTTCGAAAAAATTGGGAAGTGGTGGACCGGCGAAATTAATAGCCAATTGTAATTTTAATCGATATACTACAACGGTCAGCTCTCGGTGCAGAGCTTCTGCTTGCCTACATAACACCGATCAAGAACTGCAACATTCAATGTATAAAACAGGTTGCTTACTTTTCAGAGTTGGTGGTTGCAGCGTTATAGCCATTTTTAATGTTAACGCCTTCTATCAGAGAAGCAAATGTTAAACAGTCTATAAATATATTAAATTAATATCTGTGCACCACCGGGAACTACAAATTTTTGAGGCATTTTTTTTTTTTTTTTTTTGATTTTTCGTTCAACAATTTCGACATTAAAAATGAATTCAAATTGAAAAACGGAATAGAAACAAGTGTTGCTAATTTGGAAAATATCTAATTTTTATATCTAAATTGTATCAATCAACGTTTCGATTTTACATATCCTTTTACTACAATAGGGATTATTAAATACATCTTGATAGGGATCAAGCATCCGTGTGATATTTCTTTTTTTATATTATAATGAAGTAAGCACCAAGATGTTTCGAGACATTTTTTGTTAGGTTTTCATATTTATTTTTTAAGGAATTATAAAAATAAAAAACAAAAGATCCTTTCAAGCTTCCATTTGTTCATTTTTCTTGACATCCAACTAAAAAACAATTTCGTTTAATAGGGTTCCCATTTGACGGGTTTTACCGCTACCAAAGTCATAAAAGTTATAACTGCCAAGATATATGAACAAACAAAATACTTAAAAAGCCATTTATTTTCTAGTCCTACCACGTTTGACCTTAGGCTCAGAAACTTCTTTGGGAGATTTATCCTGTTTTGTTTCTTCTAACTCTTTTTCTTCTTTCAAATTCAAATACCGTTTAATGTCCTCAAATATATTTCCAGGATCTGGAAATTTGGCAGCTCTGGGTGTCTTTTTTAACCCAGTCCATATAAGATGACGCTCTTCAATTTCCTTTGTTCGTGCTTTTGCTATGGAGACTTCAAAAGAACCGCGACGTGGTGGACCTTCGCCATTAATATCTAATTGTAATTCTAATTCAGGTTTCAAAGGATGCAACAACTTAATGAGCTCGCGGTGCAGAGCTTCTGCCCGCCGTCTAAAAACCGATCAGGAACGGCAACATTCAATGTACAAAACGGGTTGTTTATATTTAGGACTTGTTGGCTCATCTGCGTCTTGCCTAGACCTTTTTGATGTTGATGCCTTTTATTAGGAAAATAATAATGATTTTGTTTTGCACATTCTAAATATTAATTTAATACCTTCGCACCTACACCTTCAAGTTTTGGAGGCATTTTCGAAAATTTTTACTCAAAAAATTCAACAGCAGCGAATTGGAATTGTAAAACGTAATAATATTCGCGCCTTTAAAATTACTTTAAAGTAAGTAGTGAGTTTTTAGTTGTGGAACTTAGGTAGCAGCGGCTTATTTGTAAACAGACAAATAGAGTTGCTAATTTAATATAAAAATATTGTAGGATTTATTTACCCGCTCATTTGCACTAAATGTTACGATTTTACTTAGTCTGCTTTCACACTTGGTTAAACGATAGTTAAGTAATTTTTCAGTTCTCTTCTACTCTTGTCTAAAGCTTGAAATTAGAAGTTAGACAGAAATTTTTGATTTCTGCTTATTTCTCTTTCTTTCATATGCTGTTTACCCAACAATATTAAAATGAGAATGAAATACGAAAAATGGTATGCAGCCACAAGACGAAAATTACGAAAAATATAAAAGATAAACAAAAAATGTCCGGATAAACTCTGGTGTACTACACACCTCACTTCTTCACCCCATCTCCTACAAACTTCGTCTGTCTGACCTTCAATTAACTGCGAAAGGGATCTTATTAAATTTAAATATCTGTGTCGATATGCAAACATATTTTAAGTTAATTTAAGCTATTCTTACGTACCAAGTTACAAAGAAGGGAATATCGAATACGATTATAGTTTTTCAATTGAGATGTATTCTGTCAACTTTTTTCCGAAATAGTCTCCAAATATAGAATATTGTCTCTCATATGGAAGAAAAGCTCAAGTCGACTTAACCTACTCTTCCATATCGACACAGGTATATTCGTTTTACTTGTTAAAAATTTTAGTTTTTTGTATAAATAACTGAAGAAATAATTTAGGAACCAAATGTCCTACATAAGTAGCTAGCAGTATTAGATTAACATTTTTGTTTTTTGTTGACGTTGAGACCGACTGTTTAAAAAATTTCTAAAAAACTTTAAAAATTGCTTATTGTGCTATTGTTCATTACCTCCACATTATCTACAACTAAAATCTTCACCACGTCTTTTAAAGTATGTAGATGGTCTCCTAAGATCTAATGATTCTTGAGTTTGTATGATGGACAAATAGGTTCAATATATTTTAACTATATCTCTTGAAATATTTACATAACAATATAGGTATGAATAAAACAGGAAGACTGTAATTATACTTATTATTAAACATTAAATAACATTGTATTAAATTCAACACAATAATCAGGAATTTCTCATTAATTTCCAACAAAAACAAAATTTGTTTTAATTTTCAAAAAATTTTTTAGCTTGAGTGCAATTTTTATACCGAAACCAGTTACAGCGGCTTTTTTTAAATACATGAAATTCCACCACGCACGTGTCATACGGTAAATGACAATTTAACTCACCTCACAGCTGTCATGAGTAGTTTTTGCTCTTTTCGTTGAAAATTTTTTTTCTTATATGATTGTTATAAAAATTGTTTCCCAATTTTTATCGGTGCGACGGGAATAGTAAAAACTTACAAAACGTGCAAATTCTTTAAAAAAAATTGCAAAAAAATTATTCCGACCGTCAAACGATAATTGAGTTAAAAAAATTTGGTTCGTTGAGTTTGTGTGTGTGCGAGAGTGTAAATAAAATTTCAAAAGGAAATCTGACAAATTTTAATCGAAAATTAAAGAAAACAAGTAAAAAAGCAGAATGGGTAACGTTATGGCAGCATCTTCGTCGAAGCCGAGCAGCGCAGCTGCCTCTTTGGACAAGGCGGCGAAAATGGGAATGCCAGAACTGGCAGCCCCAGCCGGCTACACTGGCAACCAGGCTGTGGAAGCGGTCGTCAAAGATACTAAATTAGAAAATCCCGGAACAGTAGAAGAATTACATAAAAAATGTAAAGGTAAGTTGAGTAAACAAGACAGCGGGTGTGTGTGTAAGTGCACTTACACTTTAGAATGAAATGAAAACAAAAACATGATTGAGCAGAGCAGTTAGACTTGGTTGTGGGGTTATTGTCTTCGCTGCTGATGACATAACCTACAAGCATGTGAAAGAGAAAATTATAAAAAAATGAATGAAATTCATGCGAAATTGTGAAATTTATTAAATATTCTATGATTTTTTACAGATTTACAGGCAATGACCTTTGAAGGAGCCAAAGTAATGTTAAACAAAGGCCTCAGCAACCACTTTCAAGTATCGCATACACTCAACTTATGCAGTTCACAGCCCAGTGGTTATCGCTTCGGTGCCACTTATGTGGGAACTAAACAATTTAGTCCCTCCGAGGCCTTTCCCGTGTTATTGGGTGACATCGATCCCTCTGGTAATTTAAATGCAAACGTTATACATCAATTTTCACCACGTATACGCTGCAAATTTGCCTCGCAGGTAAAGTTTTTCACGTAAAATACTGATAATGTATGCCTGATCATAGTTCTTGTCGCGTTTTAGATACAAGATTCTAAAATGACAGCCGCTCAATTGACTACAGACTATCGTGGTGATGATTTTACCGCTTCTTTGACCATTGGCAATCCAAATATTTTCAACAATTCCGGTGTATTTGTGGGTCATTATTTACAATCTGTTACCCAGAATATTGCATTGGGTGCTGAATTAGCTTATCAATATGGTCCCAATGTTCCTGGTGGTCAAATTGCTGTTCTATCCGCTGTTGGCCGTTATACTAGTGGAGATTCAATATGGTCTGGTACCTTGGGTCCCGGTGGTGTTCATATCTGTTATTATCAAAAGGCCAGTGAACAATTACAAATTGGTGTAGAGGTTGAAACTAGTCTGAGAATGCAAGAATCCGTTGCAACTATAGGTTATCAAGTTGACTTGCCTAAAGCTGATGTTATATTTAGAGGTAAGTTTTTATATTGTTATAGCGAAGTTAATTTAAGATCGGAAAGTACTTATACTAACTACTAGTACTGCCTTTGCATTAGCAACACAGTGCTAGTCAATAAACTCATTTATTATTTCGCGAAAGAGAGTATAGATCATTTGATATTTATCCTTATAAATATCGAAATATCTGAATCTTTGTTCTATATTCAAAACTCATAAAAACATTCAAAAGCAAATATTACTTAGCTATTGTAATAGCATGCGATCAATTATCTATTGTAATTATTGCTGAATAATAATAAAAGTATGGACAAGCAATTAGACAAGTATTATTTGTATTAGAAACAGAACTTTTTTGATATTGAATTTCACAAGCATAGTTGTAATAATTTTTTACCTTACAGGTTCCATTGACTCGAATTGGAATGTGTCCGGTGTCTTGGAGAAACGTTTGCAGCCATTGCCATTTTCATTTGCTTTAAGTGGACGTTTAAATCATACCAAAAATCAATTTAGATTAGGCTGTGGTCTTATCATTGGTTAACCTTAAGTACAGAAAAGCAAACAAAAAACACTGAAAAAAACAAGCAAAGCTAAATATAATAAACTGATTTCAATAATAGAATAAAATAGGGATTATAATCGTTGAAATTAAATAATTTCAACAAAAAAAAAAATAATACAGTAATGAAGGAAAGAGATTTAATAGAAATATACAACAAAATTAAAATTACCCAGAAAATACTGAAAATCGAAATAAAATTGGAAGAAAACGAAAACAAATCCAAAACTAAAAGATCACCATACCACCAACACACTACATCAAGTAAGCTGCTTTCCTACTCCTATGCAATCCAGTTTCCATTTACAATAATATTTTAAAAGGAAGCATTTGCATATTTCAATATTTTTAAACATTTTTTTTCATTTTAAGAAACTTATTTTGTGGCACTTGACGTTTCAAAATAAATTTCTTAAAATTAGTAGCTGCATTGGAAACTTTTTTGTGTACGTCTTAAAAACAAGCCATCAACACCGCCAGTTGTAATTTTATATAAAAAATATAAATATTTTTTTTATTATATATAATTTCTATTATTTTATTTTAATGTAAAAAATGCATTTGTTTAGGTTTAATGTAAATTTTGTACTTTTAACAACATTCTTGTCAAAATGAAACGGAAAAAAAGAACTATCGTAACCCTAATAGTGAGTCATTGAAATACTGTAATGAGTGTCACTAGATTTCCAGATCTTCCTTAACTAAACTAAACTACTATTACACTCACACACATCAAATAGATTTCTTATTAAAAAAAAAAAAACACATAGAACAAAACATGTCCAAATAAACCTCATGTTATTACTCCTGCAACTGTATTACGTTTTTAATAAAACTTGTAAAATAATAATTAAAGAAAATGTTTGATCTGCATGAAATTAATATCCCTATTTATTTGTCTTCTTTGGCAATTACTTTCTGCACTATTTAAATGTTTTTTTCTTGTATTAAAAGGAAAAAAATTAAAAAATTTTTTGTTAACATTAAAAAAAAAAAATTCTAATAAATTCAGTGAATTAAAATTTTAAAGTTATGGGTTTTATATTCAATGACATATGTTATGCTATAACATCTTTTTCCTTATGGTAAAGAATGTTATGTTGATTCTTAATCATTTTTATTGTTTAAGTTATTTTAGTAAAGGCAAGACCTCAAGGTTCAAAGCGAAAAGTTTATAATTAATAGTTTTTAAAGAAATTTATTAAAAAATGAATAAAGAATTTAACTGTTTTGTTGAAAACCGAAAACTTATTTAAAACAATTATTTTTGTTCAACACAAACAAAAAATTTAGATTTGTCCCAGTTTTTCCTATTTTAGTATGGAAACAAACCTAAAATAATAGACAGCGCCATCTCTGAGGTTTTAAAGGTTACATATCGTTGGTTTCATGGAGAAAGTCCCTGAATCAAAATACAAATTTGCAGAAGAAAATGCGACAGTTTATTCGTCTGAAATATATTGGAAATATTAAAACCTTAATTAAAAAAATTCTATTAAGGGCCTTTCTACATGAGATCCACGCACATATTCTTTCTTTTTATTATTTTTTTCATTTCAAACGCAAATGCTTTTAAAAAACTGACTGGGTTAAACCAGTTGTATGAAAAAACCTCAATTACTAATCTAACCGAATTTTTTAAAGATCCTGTTATAATTTACACTTGGACTATGCCGCCAACAACAGATTTTTAACAAACAATTGACCTGAAATTAGGTTTCAAAAGATCAAGGTCGAAAGAGTTATTCCCGTTATTCGATCAAATGCCCACTGTTGTATCAAAGTACACATCATACTTACACATCTTGGCCATTCTTCGTAAATCACCCAGTGAGTCTTATAAAATTGTGGAACTTGTCCATATCGATTATTGCGAAACAGTTTTTGTCTCAGCATTTTTTTTACCTGGTATTAGTTATTGTAAAGAATACTGCGTACCTTGTGACCAATTGTACGGCCTTTAACTAGTATAGGGTGTTCCTATCATATACATTCTAGCTTTGTTGTCTTGATGAATTTCAGAATGTCGGTTGGTGCTCCCTGACTCCTACTTGACATGGCCCTTGGTGTCTCTTTCTAAAATACATTAGTACATCACAATCTTCCTTACTAATTCTGTACCTTGAATTTGAATCCGCTTTCATTCTATTCTAATGTTTCCACAGTCTATAATGTCAGTTTAAAAGGCCAGAAACAAGACTCAAATGTGTTCTTGTCAAAGCTACTCAGCAAAAGTTTAGACTCAAACCTATTTGCCTCGTACGCCACCCGTTATTCTCCATTTCATTAAGCAGGTCTTCTTCTTTTCACTGCATAGAAACATATTGGCTTAGTAGCATAGAAGCTCACTTTCTGTCCAACTCATTAAAAATGAAACTGGCTCGTGCAAATTCATTTGCTATACAATATTACCTTCTGTGCCCCTATGTCCAGGAACCTAAGGGTAAGGTTGGGCTTGGTGGCAGACCCCCTTGTGGTACCAAAAGCATAGGTGCTAGCCCGGGGATCAAAGAGTCTCCATAGAAAACCTTTTTGATTTTAGAATAAAACTCGCAATTGTGGTAACCTTCGTTTTGAAGAGTTCAGCTAAAGATGATAGGAAATAGTTAGCCAAAAAGCGCTGTCGTCCAGTGGCAAGAGCTGGACGCTGAAACAAGGCCTTCTCCTCCTCCTTAAGACCAAAGCTCCTGCAGAAATCATACGAGGGAATGCGGTTCCCGTGAGAACCGCAATAGTGCGATGGATAGTCAATTCTTATCCAGGACGATTCAGCAGAGTCTAGCGATACCTGACGTGCCTTCATGCCGTCCACGAAATTGAGCCTAGCCATATATCGACCGGAAAATATCTAGCCTAACCAAGACTCTTGGAACACAAATGTTTGGTTCCCATTCGAAAATTGTGTGCTCAACACACGCTCTAGCCAGTTTATCAGCAACACAGTTTCCGACGATAAATCTATGTCCAAAAATCCATATGAGAGTTACTTTCGTATGATTCGAGATTTCCACGAGAAACCTCCGGCTTTCACGAATTAGAATAAACGTCGAGGAGACGCTTGTAAGGGTTTTGACTGCAGCTTGGCTGTATGAGTAGTTCCTCGACAAGCATTGTACATATTAAAATATATTGCAGTGGTCAGGCCGATCTTGTGTTTGTGTATCTGATTGGGCAGGAAGTTAACTGCATTAAACCTTACTAGCCCTCTGCTTCAATAGAAGATCGGTGGTAGGGTACCATCGACATTCGTAAGTGACATTCCAGTTAAGTATATCAAATAAGGCTTTTGTTAGAGTCGAACAGAGAGTACTTGTAATCAGGACAGCTGCTTGCTGTCTATAAGCCTATCTAAGGAGTATGTCAAATGTGTTTCTCCATTTTATTCAGCGATTACAGACCTTATTGAAACACTTTTAATCTGGTGTGTACTTCACAGAAAATACAATAGTATCTCAGTGTCGTGTTATCAGAAGCACAGGTGTAGTAGTTAAGATTAAAATTGTTACGTTTTAACCTTTTTAAAACGTTTGAGTTCGTTTAAATTGCGTTAAAATAAAATATACACCGCTTTAACACGTCTTTATATTACCACAGCCAAACGATAACTAACTGACGTGTAGGTAATGCAGCCTTTTATATACCTAATTGCCTACAGTTTGGAAGGTTCAGGAAATATCGGCCATCTTCTATTTCCATATCCGCTAATTCAAATGTAACATAGAAAAAATCCCACAATGCAGTATTGTATTTTTATTTTCGTAACACTGCCGCCCGCTTAAGCCTATTCGTCCCGAATAGGCTCATTATCTTACTTCCCATAGCTCGCAAGTCGTTCTAAATGTACCACTTTCATTTTTGATCGCGGGCTATTGTTCTTCTGTATTCTGTATACCACATCATTTAACCTTTTGACTACTTTGTAAGGTCCATCCCAGTTAGCTTGCAGCTTGGGAGATAATCCTTTTTTACGCTGTGGGTTGTAGAGCAGAACCAGTTATCCCTAATAGAAGTCCTCCGTATTTGCTGCACGATCTGGCTTCTGTCGCTGACCATTTTATTCGTGAGCGCACAAATTCGTGAAGTTCATTGAGGCTATTCTGTTTTTCAGCGTAAGTGACATGCATCTCTGTGGTAGGCTTAACACCAAACTCTAAGTCACCAGGTAGTTTTAGCTGAGCGCCATAAATCTCAATCCTTCTGATGCTCGCTTACTACTTTTCGCAAGTATTCCTCCAGGGTTCGATTAAATCATTTCACATCTCACACATTTCTGTGAATATAGCGGACTCGAAATTTCTAACCTGATCGGAATGTAATTTACAGTTATATTCGCCTCTTGATTGAGTATGGCATACACATCTAGCCATTTGCTGAAGTAATCCATTACATCACGATTTCCGGCATTACTCACAGGAAAAGGGCCTGCTACGTCCATTGCTATCCGCTAGAATGGAGCGCCCGAGTTATATTGTTGCAGCTGACCTCGGCTTCTTCTTACTGAACCTTTAGCTGCAATACACTGGGTACAGTTTGCTATCCAATCTGCCACTGCTTGCTGACATCCAACCCAATAAAAACGTTGTTTTAGTTTTTCCAGAGTCTTTGTCACCCCAAGGTGTCCTCCGCTTGCTCCATTATGGAACACATTTAAGACTTCTTTCATTTTGGAGGAAGGCACTACTATTAGGTTGGATACAATTTTACCATCTGTACTTTCCCAATGACGATATAAGCACCCATTAAACAACTTCAAGCTGTCCCATTGTGCCCAATAAGCTTTTGTAAGAGGACCACCTGTGAAAGTACACCACAAATGGCATCACTGTCAAGAACAAATTTTTCACCTGGGATACGCCAAAAAAGGTATCTGGAACGCCTTTTCTTGTGACTCACCCTAAAAATACGCCTTAGATTTCTTGGTGAGCTCATGTAAGCTTGCTGCCACGCTCGCAAAATTAGGTACGAAGCGTTTGTAATATGTGCAGAGTCCCAAAAATCTCCATAATTCGTGAAGATTCTGTAGGCGAGGCCAGTCCTTTACTGCCAGTATTTATCTTCATCCGTTGAAATGCCATCTGACGTAACTAGATGCTCCAAATATTTTACCTGTTTTTGAAACAATGCACATTTCTTCACGCTTAATTTTAAACCTAACGTGTCGAGCGTATCGTCAATTCTTGGTAGCGGGTAGCTGGCCTTTTTAGTGACATCATTCAGCTTCCTGCAATCTACGCAGAATCTTGTACTACCATCTTTCTTTTTAACTAAGATTACAGGTGAGCTCCAAGGACTCGATGATGGTTCAATTACACCGCTCTTCTCCATTTCATTGACCAGCTCCTTAACCTCATTACGCTTCGTCATAGGTATACTTCTGGGTGCCTGTTTTATCGGCCTCGCTACGTCAGTATTAATTTTATGTTTGACTATAGCTGTTCTACATTGGCTTTTATTTTTCATGGTGAATACGCAGGCGTACCTCTTAAGCATCTTTTTAGCTTTATTTCTTTCTGAAGCTGCTAGACCTGCTACCCATTTCTCTGCATTTTCACAAAGTACCTGTTAGTCCTTGGTTGACATATTGGCAGGTTCCGGCAATTGTTCGCTGTTTATTACCGCCTCTGCAGGAGCACATTGGTCTACCTCGGAGTTTTCACAAATTAATTTTTCGTGACCTGATAGATTGAGCACTATCATTGGGACTATTCCGTGTTTATTAGATTTGACGAGGTATAACAAGTCCATCTTAATTTCTATTGGTTCTACCACCCACAAGCGGTTATCCTCACTATCTCCCTCTATACGTGCCCATATCAATGATTCAGCCTGAGGTGGTAATTTTTGTCGTTTGACAGCAACTAATCTCATTAGAAGTTTCTTTTCAATACTGGCTATAAAATTCTGGTTCTGAACTTGGCTGCAAGCATTGTATTGATGTCCAAACTGCTTGTGGTTGCAGCGGCATTTATTTCAGAATCATTTTCATCATCAAATTCGTAAGTATCAATTTATATACCACGTCTCTGAAATTCTTCTAAAAGACGTTTTTGTAGTTCGGTTTTATTACCGGTTGTTGACAGCTCTAATTTATTTAATTCCCGTTTGAGCCTGTCCATTTTTAATTATTTTTTCTCCGTTTTTTATTTATTTTTTATTTATTTATTTTTTACTTAATTTTATTTTATATACGCAATCCCACTTCTGACACCAATGTTACGTTTTAACCTTTTTAAAACGTTTGAGTTCGTATACACCGCTTTAGCACGTCTTTATCTACCGACAGCCAAACGATAACTAACTGACCTGTAGGTAATGCAGTCTACAGTTTGGAAGGTTCAGGAAATATCAACCATCTTCTATTTCCATATCCGCTAATTCAAATGTAACGTAAAGATGGTCGATGTGGCACTGCTGCCAAATTGACATATACCAAAATCCCACAATGCAGTGTTGTACATTTATTTTTGTAGCAATATATTTATTTATTAGAATACAATTAAAAATTAGATTATAACCATTTCAAACAGGGTGTAAAACCATATGATCCGCTAGCTAACAGACTAGGACACTGCATACTAGCCTACCGTGGCATCAAGTTAAGATTAAATATAACATCAAAGTGCTAAAATAAATACTTAATAAGATAAATCGGTCTGTAATGAAATTTTGTTCATAAATATTCAATAGGACTTGACTTAACATAATGTCGTAGTCGCAACGTATCGATTAATCCTTTTGAGCAATATCGTATTTAATTAGTGCTGATATTTCATAACTTTTAATTCAATTTTGAGACACTTTTTAAGATTGACTAATGGAATGTTTAAGCATGAAAGTTTGTTTCGACAATTTATTTTTGTTCATAGCTTTCATACCGATTATACATTGCTCGCCTCTTGAGTAGCACACCCAATGTACTTTAAAATATCATTTCATATCTCCAATTAGTGTTGATATTCCACAACTTTTAATTCAATTTTGAGACACTTTTTAAGATTGACTAATGGAATGTTTAAGCATGAAAGTTTGCTTCGACAATTTTTTTTTGTTCATAGCTTTCATGCCGATTATACACTGCTCGCCTCTTGAGTAGCACACCCAATGTAGTTTAAAAAATCATTTCATATCTCTAACATTATAATCGCGGTAAAACTATTATCATCTATGGTCTATTATGCTTTATTTAGCTCTTCTTTGGAGAAAAAAAAAAAAATTATAAAAATATTTACCGTTATCAAATATTTTTGATTGTTTTTTTTTATTGTGAAAAAAATGCGCCACTGAATAGAACATCTCATTAAAATTTAGTCATTGATTAGCATTTTGTCGTTATGAATAATTAGTTAGTTAAATACGATTGTTTTTACAAAAATGAAAAAATCTAAGATTACAAGGATAGGAGTCTATCAGTTGCTAAGATATCGAAAAATGTTGAATTGAAATATTCATCTGTTTTAGTTTCTTCAGCGTCTTCCGTTGAGACATAGCACTGCATAATGGTAACGTGTCCTACTTTACTCTTGAAGCAAGCCACTATCACACGGTCCGATATTGGTTTCCATGTTTGAAGGGAGTTCTTTATATTCCTTGATATTATCATGTCACTTCCACTTTCGTCGTTCGTAAGTTCGCCACTGCCATTCCACTTCATTTCGCTTATCCCTGACACTTCGATCCTATACCCTAAGATTTGATGTTTCAATTGTGCAAGCTTTGATGCTTCACGAGGAGTTCGTACATTACATTTCGTTGCAGTATGATACTGTCTATTATTGTACTTCCTTGTTTCGGTTTCGTTAACCATTTTCGATAGTAACTTTATCGCGGTTATAATTTTAAAGATAAAATACGAGTTTTTGAAACCACAGAGAGTGTGTTATTCAAGTGGCGAGCAGTGTATGTAACCTTTTTTACCTGTTATTTTTATTTTTGTTTTATAAAATTAAAATTTCCATACAATCGCATATGTCTTTAAACTATATTTTCTTTCATTTCATTTTAAATTTTGCTTAAAAGTTCTTTAAATAAATTTTTTACATATTTTTTCTGTGAAAAACTTTTCTATTTTTTTCTCTTTTTCCTTTTGAATAAGTAAATTTGTCTTATGAGCTGCTTAGTTGTTGGCGGTGCCTTCTTTTAAGCGTTGGATGATGGTGTTTTAAATTTAATGAGTTTTTTTTTCGCTATTTTTGAACGAACCAACCAACCAACCACCCACATAAAGCACTGCTAGTTAGTAATTACTTTTCTTAAGTATAATCCTTAACTTTGGCTACTTAACATGTTAATTACTTCGTTTAGTACTTTTTTCGCTCTCTTTTTTTATTACTAAAGCGCAAATCTAACAAGGGATGGGTACTTGAAATACTAAATCTTAAAATATTCTTTTGCCACAATTTGTTACAAGTGTTTGAGGAAATTGTTAAAAAATATATTTCATTATGATTAAAAACAAATTAAATCTATGCATGTACTCGTATACTACCTTGATCAAAAAGCTCCCCTTTGACTTTTTGTTTTGTTTGTTAAGTTGGTAGATCTGTTGTTGATATTCCCGCTAAATCTTAGCGTCATAGCTTGACGTCTGTACATATATCTCTATGTGTGTTGGCGATTTTTTTACAATTTTGACCGTGATGAGGTCGCAAAAGACATGATTTGCGAGGCTGAATCCGACTCAACATTTATCTAAAGTGTAGTGAATCATTAATTTTTGCCAGAAGGCCAGACAGTAAACAGAGAGTATTATTTGGGCCTTATGAGATATTTGGGTGAAGCAATTCACCTGATTTAGCTTCCTGTGACTTCTTTCTGTTCAATCGATTTAAAAAACATTACGGGGAACACGTTTCAGCAGCCGTTTCTAAAATTGTAAAAAATCGCCAACACACAAATTGCAAATGTCAAGCTATGACGCTAAGATTCAGCTGGAATATCAACAACAGATGTACCAACGTAACAAAAAAAAAAAAAAAAAAAAAAAAATCTCAAATCGGAACGATGGAACCGCCACACGGTGGTTATTCCGGGAACGTTTTGATTAAGGTAGTATATCGCTCATTTATTGCAACAGTGCCATAACTTAAAAAACAAGATTTTTTAGGAGAGTTGTTTGAAATTTCAATTTCCCATTACTTAACATTGAAATGGGAATAAACACTTTGCTCCTGTGCTCATAATTTTATACGAATCGTAAAGAATTTTTTACACAATATACAACACAATGTTCCGCATATTTTAGAATACTTAACTAAAAAATCACCTTTTTTGAGTTATAACACTGTCGCAATAAATGCGCGATATGTATATAAAAATAAGTTGTCCTGTGTTCGTAATTTTATAACTCGAGAAACACTAAACCGATTTACAAACCAATACATGGGTGGGAAAGGCGTACTTTCTTTGATAGGTTTTGTTCAATTGAGCGGTGCCACGCCCATATAAATTTTTTATTTGTATGTCTATATCCTTAAAACGGTAATAGTCAGAGTTTTTATATTTTGTCCAAATAACTTGGTGGTCAATGCAAATTATCAGTCAGAAAGTGGGTGGAATTAGTTAAGTGGGAGTTGCACCTCTCATATAAAGTAAATATTGTTTTCTGTATATCTAGAGATCGGTAATGGTGAAAGTTTCTTAATTTGATCCAAATAACTTTGCGGTCAATATATGATTTATATTCATAAAGGGGGCGGAATTGGATAAGTAGAAGTGACACATCCGCAACTTTGTAGTCAATACACATCATCAGTCGAAATATGAGCAAGTTGAATAAATCGGTGTGGCGCCTCCCATACAAAGCAAATATTGATTTTTGTATTTCTAGAGAACGGTTAAAATGACAGTTACTGAACTTGGTCTAAATGAATTGGTAGTCAATACAAATAATTCCTTTAAATATTTCTTATGAGGAATACATTTTATAGGTATATAACACAGAGGTTCCCAGCAACGCGGGAAGGGTTTCTAGTATTTTATATATTAAAGTGCATTTGCATGTCAATTTTAAGAAAAATAAAAATAAAAACCTTTTGTATCATCATTTTTTTTATTAAAATATTTTCTGCTTTTTGTGCTTCAAAAAGCATCATTTTGCTTCAAATGGTTTCTATTGTTTTTCAAACAAAATATATTTGCTTGTAGTCTTTCTTTTTATAATTGTTTGTATGAATTCAGATGTATGTATGTTTCATGTATTTTTTTTTTAGTTTAACTTTAAAAGTTTAAACTATTTTGCATAAATTGTTTTAAAAACCACATAAATGCTTTGGCATGAGTTTTATGAAAAGCAAGTCTCCTTCTGTGCATCCAGAAAATCTGTGTTGGAACACTTTCAAAAGAGAAGTTGTCTTTATGGTTACACACATATGCTGTATACAGCTATGTGCATATGCACAGTTTATACATAAGTATGGATTTATACAAGAATATCCACTACTCACCTACAATAGGAACTTATTTTTTGTGGTAAAAAGCATACAGATATTTACGAAAGTTGCCATAAGAATGTTACCTGTTTCCGTAACAATTTTTTGTAAGGCTTTAAGATAAAGGAAAAGGAAATAGTTTTACTTAAAATAAAAACAGAGAAATGCATTTAATAGTTTTAATACATACACATGTATAAATATATGTATATGTATATGTACACAGAGTGATTAGTAATAAATTGTACAAGATATTTTTTATGAATGGCTATAGAAAAAGAAAAAGAAAACGGAAACAGTATATTACTTAAATCGTTGCCAAAACTGTAAATTTGGTTAAACTTTTAACGTCAAGTTTTTGCCCAACTTAATTTGACATTTCTTTGTTTCAGTGCTTGAAAAACTCGACCATGAAGAGGTACAAAATTGAACTGCGCGTTAAGACTGTTGAAGCCTTTTATGAGAATGGGCGTTTAAATCAAAATGCCTTTCGTGCACTTCGTGATATTTTCGGTGTCCACAATCGGCAGAACCGTGCGCAAATTTCAGCAAACCGCATCTATAGGCAAAGTGGAAACACCTATGTATGCTCGCCCAGTTCGTTCGGCAGAAAACCTTAGTGTTGGTCGTGATAGTGTGACAGAATAGCCGTCAAGCTCGACTCGTCGCCGTGCCGAACAATTGAACATCTCACGAACATTATTCATGCGAATTTTGAAAAAAGATTTGAATTTACATGCTTACAAGGTTCAATTGACTCAAGCGCTGAAGCCAACTGATCATTTCAAGTGTCGTCAATACGCCAAATGGTTGGTTTAACAGACAGAAGTGAATTGTGCCTTTAAAAAGAAAATCATCTTTAGCGACGAAGCACACTTTCACCTCAGTGGATTCGTTAACAAGCAGAATTGCCACATTTGGGCAAATGAGAATCCACGAGTGATTGTTGAAAAGTCGATGCGTCCATAAAAGTTGACTGTTTGGTGTGGCTTATGGGCTGGCGGTATCTTCGGGCCGCACTTCTTTGAATATTAGGTCGGTCAAGCAGTTACCGTGAATTGTGTTCGCTATTGCGAGATGATAAGGGACATCTTGTTGCCAGAAATTGAGGATATGGATCTGGACGATATGTGGCTCCAACAGGATGGTGTCACTTGCCTTAAAGCCAACGAAACAATGGCTCTTTTGCGCGAGAAATGACAGTGTTATCTCATGTCGTAGCGATGTTAATTGGCCGCCACGATCATGTGACTTGACATCGTTGGACTTAAGCCAATAAAAATTCAAAAACTAAAGGATGAGATAACTCAGCACATTAATGACATTGAACCTCAATTATGTTTCAGAGTCATTGAAAATATGGACCGCCGAATAGAGGTATGCCACCAAAGCCGTGGCAACCATTTGGCCGATATTTTGTTTTGCACATAATTGTCATAGATCCTATATTCTAATAAAAAAATTCAAGATAATTCTCTGAAAAGTTATTCTTTTATTTGCAATTAACATCGTGCGTTTAGGTTGGACCACCCTTTATATATATTGTTCGAAAAATTTAGGTTGCAAATTGTCGGTAAATGGCTCTAAAATGTAACATCTCTCGTAATATTAGTTGTATCAGGCAACACTACAGGTTGTTTGTAAGGTGACATTTTAAGCTACACTTTGTTCGAAGACATTATTAAAATCGCATTATTCTGTAAACAGTTATATATGTTTAAGAATTAATGAAAATTCGGAACATTACCATCATATTTTGCTTTTCTATTATAGAAAAGGTAAGAAAGCGTCGCAAGTTACTGAAAAAATTTGTGAAGTTTGCGGAGACAATTCTTTACGATTCGAATTTCCATTTGCGATTCGCTGCTGATTCGTTCTGATTCGTACTGAATCATTTCTGAAGCGACGGCATTGTACAGTAACAGGTTAAGCACAACATAATGTAGGCCATTATTGTAGTGAATAACATATGCCCATTGCTTTTCTTCTTCCTAGCATTACGTTTCAAAATCAAAATTGTAGGGTAACTTTTAAATACTTTTCACTGGCCGTAAATTGACGAAGTATTAATGGAATTTATTACTCTTTTTTAACGAGACACATACACTCCCACACGCATTTTAAAAAGTGTTTGATGATGATGTTCGTGTGTCTGCTGTAATCGTCTAGCAAGAATCTTTAAACATTTTAGCAAAAAAAAAGGAAGATATTTAACCAATTTATGTACATTCATACCAATAACACCACAAGTTGACCAACAAAATAACCAACAACCACTATTGGCCCTTTCCTTTCATTCATATGAATAACGTACATATGTATATATTAAGTATCTACTTAAGTAGGTGGGAAGAGTATACGGAATCAAAATTTTATGTGACTCTACTATTTATGTATGTTGTAGTCTGTCTGCTTGTCTATTATATCCATTCATCCATCCAGCCAACCCATTCATACACAGATGAAGAAAACACACTTACATTATGGAACAACATTAAACCTACGTGTTGGTGTATTTGTTGTAATTGTATGTTTTGTTGGGTAATGGTGCAACTAATTGCTTGATCATTGATTTACAAATTACTTGTACTTGTACACTAATGCATACACACA
The DNA here is from genome assembly GCA_023159175.1 of Wohlfahrtia magnifica. Classification (NCBI taxonomy): domain Eukaryota; kingdom Metazoa; phylum Arthropoda; class Insecta; order Diptera; family Sarcophagidae; genus Wohlfahrtia; species Wohlfahrtia magnifica. Next base: position 2,395,236 of record JAKWBJ010000485.1, on the reverse strand, counting down.
TACTTACGGGTATGTACAAATACAAAGGCAAATACTTGTACAATGTTTATTCATACAGTGAAACATTTCGAAGAATTAAATCTTTGTGTATGTGTTAGAAATTCACATAAATATGAGAAATAACACAATTCTATGAGGGCAGTTTGTTCATTTTGTGATGTCTTGAATAAAAGTAATTTTTGTTTGTTTGGAAACAAGTGTTTCAAGGTCGTTATCACTAGTTTTTTAATTCCCTACAACTAACAAGTTGTTTCAAGGCTTTCAAAATAGAAATTTGTTTCCAAATATCCTATTAGCCATCCATTTATTTATATTGGGAAACAGAAAATAGTCACAAAGGTCGAATATAGAAGAGTTTGGGGCAGCAGTTTGTAATCCAATTCTTGGCTTGCATTGAGGTCGTATTATCCAAAAGCTCCGTATAATTTTCTCCGGAAAAATGTTTACACTTTTGGTACAATTTCACTTAAAGGAAGCCACTCTTTTGATTGTTCTTTGGCCTCTGGCGTGTTGTGATGGATCCTTGCTTCCTTCCATAGTTACAAAACGACTCAATAAGTTGATCCGATTCAGGGTTGGTAAAAACCCGGTTTTTTTTAAACCCCAACCCACCAGATTTATTGATGGTTTTTTTGTGGGTTTTATTGAGTTTTATAAATGCTTCCAAATTTCGTTCAATCGTTCCGTTGTTTAGAATTTATTAGGGAGATCGATTATTCGATTTTTTTTTCAAAAACCGGTTTTCGAATAATTCGAAAAATATCAATTTTTAAAAAACTGGTTTTCGGTTAGTATTTATTCAAATAACGGGTTAACCGGTTCTTTTATTTAAATAAAATTGTACTTAATTTTTGAAGCGCAGAACTGAACCCTGTCGTTTTAAAAATAAGCAGAAGCTGACGGAGAGCTTAAAATTAAAGTGGCAATCAATACTAACAATAATTCTGACAACTCTCAAAAAAAAAAGCGGTGTCCGGAGGCCATAAAAACAAAGTTTATTACGCAAATACTGAAAGTTGCTAAAGTTTCGAAAGCTACTCAAGAATCTAATTTCTTTTTTGTTGTTGTATTACTTTGTAGAGAATGGAATTGAAGGTTTGTTATTATAGCTATTATTTAGGTGCCTAAGATAACAATAATTCAATTTTTTGCTTCGAATAAATCTATTAGCAATATACGAGTCCTTAATTGCTTCGACAAGTTGCTTAGGTTTCGAACAGCTCTGTATGTAAATTCATGCACCACGTATTTAATATAGTGTGTGTCACTGTGATATGTTAGGTAAGAGACCCACCTTCGAACCAAGAAGTCGTCGGTTCAATCCCAGACCACATCATATGACAATTTTCAATTTACTAGCGACTGATTTGTGTATTTATGCTGTGAAAAACTTCACTAACTAATATATCTGCCGTTCGGAGCCGGCGTTTGTGGGTCGCTTTCAATGAGTCTAGTTGATCATTCTCCATATATAAAAATCAATATTTATTTACAGAAGATGCGAAAAAGTTTTTGTTGCTCAAGTGTGCATATCTTTTTCAAACTACCTTGTTTTTCACGTTCTTTGTGAGACGATCAAGGCTGTCATATATACAAAAATAATTAAATTTCTACAAATAGTTAAACGATGAGCATATTTTCGATAAAAAAATATTCAAACGTATAAAAATTATACTTATTTAAATGAAACGGTTATTCGTGTTAAATTAACTGGTTTATTCGATATTCGAAAAATGAAGATTTTAAAAAAACCGTATTCGACAAACCCAAAAAAAACCGGCTTAAACCGGTCGAATAATAACCGTCCGATCTCCCTAGTATTTATTTATAATACAATTTTGCTTTCTTGGTGGAATCAAGGCGTCATTGTGTACTATGAGCTGCTAAAACTGGGTGATCGAAGCAGACCGCAATTACTTTGTTTGAATCGTGTGTTATGAGAAAAACGTTCAGACTAAGAAGACTAACATGATTAAGTTATTCTTTTTCTTGATAACACCCGCCCTTATGTCGCAAAAGTTTCAAAACAATTATTAGAAACGATCACATTGCTCCGTCGGCTGTTGCGACAGATAAAATATACTCACACCTCTTTATACAGACTTTCTTTACATGGCATTTCGCTATAACGACCTGTTTGTATTATGGAATACATTCGCTTTAAGCGCAATTTACCTCAATTTACCAACGTAGACTCTCCGTTTTTTTAAAAAAAAGTGTAAGGGAAACAGACGCATCACAATTTATCTCGTTTAAAGGCATTTCGACTTCCGGCCTACATTTTCAGAAACTATCTAGGGCATATAAAAAGAAATGAGTTTTCTTTTAACACGTCACCGAATCATTTCCTTTGAAGAAATACAAAATCAGCTTCAAAGTTGTAGCACCTTAAAATACGAGACATTTTTCTGAGATGGTATTTGGAAATTGGCTTAGAAGTGGAAAAAAGATGTAAGCAGTGATTTGATAAATTTGTTATTTCATTATACAAATAAATTTGTAGTCCCAATACGTAAATTACAACCTTTAAATAAAAAACACACCCGGTATTTTAAAATATAATACCCACTAAAACCCGTGTGGGTTTAATTGGGTTACCCAGTGGGCTTCCAATCCTGTTTAGATGCTCCTAAACATCGCCAAACATTTTTTGAAGTAATAACTTAGGTGCGTTTATGACCGAGAGTCTTAAGGAGCGAATAGCTGTTGAGATCTCTACGGCTCCGATCGTCTAATATAAATTTATGGATTTTATCAACTATTTCAGTCATTGCGACATCTTTTTGGCTACCTACGTTTGTCGTAATTACTGCTAATTATTGTTGGTAAAACAAGAAATTGGAAATTTATAGTGGAGTCCACCTATTTATCAGCAAAAAAATTTACTTTTGTCCATTTTCATTAAAACTAACTGGTCCGTATTTCGTGGTTGCCAACAAAGAAGTTGTCTGTAGTCCATTAGTAACTAACAGTGTTGCGTTGTAAATTATTGGATATGCACAAATCCAATTAATTTTTAAACTACCCTCGTGCTTAGATGTTCTGTAATTTCTTCTTAAATACCATACTTAAATTGCATACGAGTAAATACATTGCTTTTTCTGCACTTATGTATGTATGTATGTATGTGTATCATGGCTTCGTCTACAGGAATGTAAGAAGTTGTGTATGTGTGCTACGTAATGTGTTGAATTTCATGTACAACATAAATTTTCAATTAAGCAAATAAATGCTTCTCTTTTTGTTTCCTTATTTTTGATTTTTATCTGGCTGTTGTTAAATTTATTTGTTTTTTTCTTTTTCTTAATTTAAATTCTTGTAAAGCTATAGCAAAAATTAATAGATAATTAAGTTCTAGACTAATAAATAGCATATAAAAATTGTAATTGTGTGTCTTCTAAAATATGAGACGAATAATATCTGGATTGTTCACAATATTTTCAAAAATTAGTAACAAATGCCAAGAACATTTTTTTGTTTTGTGATTATGGGTTTATTTACTGAAAAACACATTTGTAAAAAATTCATGCTTAGCCTATATCCATATGAAGATATGTCCATTTTGGTTTTTTAAAACCTAAATTCATTTTCAATGAGAAATGTAGGTAAAATTTTTATAATATCCATGATGCGTTGGTATAACATCATCATCTCAATTTTTTTAAATAAAACATAAATGCTTACCTCCATAAACACACACACACTCACACATTTAAAGCTTGAGCTTTCTAATGGTGCGCAGAACATTGGTTTTCGCAATTGACATTACTCTAGTCATAAGGGGAAAATACCTTGATGAGGTGGAAGGAACGTGCAACTGTGCTATTGCTATAGTTAGAAATTGGATCACTGGCATGGGTCTTAAATCTGCCGATGACAAAACGGAATTCATACTTGTAAGCAGTAAGTATGAAGAAGATAGAGTTCATCATAATTACGGTGGGCGACCAGCAAATAATATATAAACATGCAATCAGGTACCTGGGTGTTATGATTGATAACAGGCTTACATTCGGGGAACATCTAAAGTATATCAGTGAGAAATGTGCTTCAACCACTTGCGCGCATAATGCCCAATCTAGACGGTCCAAAGCAGGATAAAAAGTTGTGGTGATTATGAACAAGAAAACTTGTAGAACAGGATTTGGCTCAGCCTACAGGAGGTGTGCCCTCAGGGCTGCTTCTGCCTTTCGCACGGTGTCTACGGACTCGGCCTTGGTGATTGCAGCTGGTAGCGGATATTGAGACGGAGAAGCATCTTGCAAAGAGAACGGCTATAGTGAATCCTAGCCAGATGGCAAATAACGCAATGAAAAAATGGCAGCGTGATTGGACCACTTCCACAAAAGAAAGGTGTACCTATATTTTCATATCGAGGCTAACGGATTGATGGCTCACGACATGAGATCCAGTGGAACTCCCTGGAAGGAGCAATCCAATTCCGGATCACGCCCGACAATATTATTGATCTGATGCTGGCATCAATTGAGAATTGGAACCTCGTGAGTGTTTTCACAGGGAAAGTTTTAGAGCGACAAAAAACAACAGTGGGAGCAAAATCTGTAGAATCCGCTGAATCACCATACTTCTGAAGTAATACCTTACTATTGTTCCGGGAGCGATTGAATGGAAGGATAAGGAACGAGGATGGGGTTTAGTACATGTGCGCATAGCGAGCCTAAGAGTAATTCTTGCAGCGAATTGTACATGTGGGCTATTATATAGACTAGACTTTCTTTCGACTAGATTTTCTTAAGGGTAAAGATTCAGTTAAAACTTGATTTTATTTCGAAATTAATATCTAACAAGGGACGAAATTTGTCCAATAATTTTGAAACTCGTAACTGATTTTCATGAACATATTTGATAGAGTTATAATTATGAAATCAGTATGCTGACTAACTTGTTTATATATTGTACAAGGTATCCATACTCTTTGAAATGATTTCTATAGAATATACTTTATTTCTAACCTTAAATCTATTATCAGCATTCTTTAAATAAAAACCTCCAATTAAAATATCATCTAAATAGCATGATGTATTCCCAGAAGAATCTGATCCATAATGGATTGAAATACAGATGGTGCACTGGCCACACCAAAAGGAGATCTGGTGTACTGATTGATATAGATCTTTATGGGTGTTAATAGTACTACGAAAATAAAAAATATCAAAATTTTGGTATTTTTGGTAGATATGTGTCACCTTGTTAATTTGGTAGCACTGCAAAATCGAACATCTTTACGTTACATTTGAATTAACGTAAAATAGAAGATAGTCGACATTTCCCGAACCTACCAAACTGTAGGCAATTAGGTATATAAAGGGGCTGCTTTACCTACAGGTCAGTTAGTTATCGTTTGGCTGTCAATAAATAAAATTGTGTTAAATCGGAAATAAAAGTGTTGTATAAACGAATATTAAGTATAAAAGTTATAGTGGAATAAATAAAAACTGTAAAAAACAAAATAAAGCGGTGTTTATTTTATTGTAACGCAATTTAAACAAACTCAAACGTTTTAAAAAGGTTAAAACGTAACAATAGTTATGTATTCTTTTGAGAAAACAGAAAGTTTTAATAGTTGATAAGCCGCCAATAAATCGAATACACCAAAAATGTTTGATTTTGACAAATTTGCATATATATCGTCTATACGGGGTAAAGGATAATGCTCAGTTTCTAAAAATCTATTTATTGTTACTTTAAAGTTAATGCAAATACTTATTTCATTTCCAGGTTTTGAAACAATTACAATCGGTTAAGCAAATTTACTATATTTTACTGCAATGACTTTACCACTACTTACTAAACGATCTAACTCTTTTTCTACTTGTGGACACAATTGAAATGCAACACTAAAAGCTTTTTTAAAAATTGGTACTGTTCCCGGCCTTAAAGCAATTTCAGCCGTATATTCTGGCTCCTTAATGAATATTTTAGGAAATTTGATTTGCATTTCAGTAAGTAAATCTTTTTAATTCACTTGGCAGATCCTTTTTATATTGTTATTTAATGATTGTCTCCAATTTGGGTACAATATATTCAACAAACTTCTTGCAATGAGGGGCTTAAAATCCTATCCGATTCAATTATAAGATTAGTTGTAATTTTTGCAGTATACCTCAGTTGGCTATCAATTACAGATACAAATATTTTTTCAACAGGCACTAACTTAGAATTAAAACTTTTTTACAAATACTTAACTTTTGAAATTACAGTTACACAAGCTCCAGTATCTACCTCAAATTCCAATAGTTTTTTATTTACCAGTAATTTAATACACTCAGCGTCTCCAGCAGATACATCATTCATTTTGTTGCTTGTATTGTCTTCATTTGAAATACTGTACTCAAGCATACATCTTTTACTATTTCTTCAACGCTTTTTACCTTATTTTCACCTTTCTGCCATTTTTGCCATTGCCAACATTTATTTGCGGTGTGTCCCTTCTTCTTATTACATTTAATGCACACCCAATGTAAATGTACTGATCAGCATCATGACCAGCCTTACCAAATCTATGATAAACTTTCTTGTAATTTTGCCCTTTTTTATAGCATTTTATATACTTTCCCTCTTGGCTTACGGCAAATGTTTTAAAATTTTCCTTATTTGAGTTTTAATTCCTTAAAAAATTTAGACCTCAGTTGGTTATCTCGTAATGCTCGATCCAAGAAAATTTTCAAAATTCCATTTCTGAGCCATTGCTTTTAATTCCACGATATATTCTCGTATTGATTTCAACCATGTTAAGCTTTACTAAATATATAGAATTCTGCTATTTCGCTTACGGAAGGTCGAAAAATTTTTTTAACGCATCAACGAGTTCCTTATAAGGTTTTTACAAGGATTTTTTGGAGAAAATAATTTTCTTAACACTGAATAGGCATCTGCTCCAACATACATTACAAAATACGACACTTTCTTTTTCTCGGCAAATTCATTTACAATGAAAAACTGTTGAAGTCTCACCCCGAATTCCGCAAAATCATTTCCATTAACAAATGGATCCCTATGGCCAATCATTCTTATTTCTTTCGGTTTTTGAAAACAAGGACACAATTACACAATTTTTTTCAAATTTCTTTTTCACCGATAACTTTTCAAATTGTTCTGTATTTTACAATAAAACAACATTACCTGTTGGTAGTTCTATAACAAATTGATCTAAAATTTATTTTATAACATTGTATGGTAACATATTAGACAAAGTCTAGTTTTCTAACAGGTATCATTACATTACATTGGGTAGCACGGGTTTCCAATATCTTTCGAAGATTCCTCAGCCTTTAGTTCGTTAAAGCTAAAATTAGCACATACAACAAAAGTAATCATATTGGAACACGCTACTCAGTTATTTAATATTATCGTTTTAATTAAGGTATTTAGTTTCTTTAATATCTCATCATCAGGAAACCTATGATGATGTGGGCCATTACAGTTTATCGAGTTTTCCATTTATAATTTCGTATCTTTTACTTAATTTGCTTTGATTAACTCTCGTTTTACTTGGTTTCTTTTTTTCAACGTTTCCGAAAAAAAGGAAACATGATTTTGTAATTAATAGACAATTTTCTATTACATGCACCTGTTGGCAGACAAAAAAAAAAAACGCATAGAAGAGTTTCTGGTTGAGAAAAGTGATAAAAAAAGATTTTTAAAGGAGTGCCTTAATACATACGAGTATGTATGTGGTTTCAATTCCTTTCTTTTTAATGGAGAAATTAGGAATTGTTGTTAATAATGGAAATAATTTTCTTTGCATCTTTTTGAAACCCTAGTTACACGTGATTTGTCTAAGCTAGTTTAGTAATCAACGATAAAATTTTCGTGTATTATTTCATAAAGCTATGCTACGAATCTTTTAGTGCCTGTTTGGAATATCTTCCTCATTTATGTTAATTTTCACACAACCACAAAATCTTTAAAGCTAAGAATCATACCAATTCTCTTTTTACTTTAAATTTTTTCTGTAGCTTAGCTTAAATTCTATTGGCATCTATCTACAGCCTGGATCCACGTGGTTGCAAAATGGCGGCTACCTGTCATAGTCCTACATCTCTTGCCAACGCTTCTGTGAACATTCTGCGACAAAATAATGTACGTTTTAAGTCCCATAATACGGCTCAATGTCAGAGATGATATTTAAATCGACTCATTTTCTTAATCATCATTGCAGCTTATGACGATTGATGTCTACCAATGGCAGTGGTAGCGGCCAAATATCAAAATTTGACTAGCAGATGGGTATTTAGTACGATATAATCAGTTTATTTTTTTTAAGGAAAGCATTATAAAACAATGAAACGATGATATCAATAAAACAATAATAGAGAGCACTTAGACATTTTTTAGAAACCAACCAATCTTATGGAGCTTAGCGTTTGATAGAGTTTGGCAAACTTAATGCTTTTGGAGTCGGTAGTTACCTCTCTTGACTTATATCGAGCTTCCTCAGAGATCGCTCTATAAGAGTGTTTATAGATGCAAGGCATTGTTCTTTCTCCTGCTCTTTTTCTAATATTTCTAAACGACTTTCTTCTTCTCATTTCTAATCCTATCTACTCTTTTTCAGGTAACGGTAACATTTGTCATTCGTATTCTTTTGATTGGGGCGAAAAGGATGAATATGAACGACACACTCATAAGTGGCTTAGTGAAAATCTCTGAGTTGGGTGGGTGCGAACAGGTTCGATTTTAATGCACGCAAGATCCAAAGTTTTTATTTAACACACTGATGTCTTGATGTGTTATCATCTGTGTCAATGGCTAATGTAGATATTGGGGAATTAGATGCTCTTGATATTCTGATTATGAAAATTCACTGTAACGTTCATTGGAATATTCACATATTTAAAAAGTCGAAAGAAGCCTCTGTATTTTAAAATGGTGCAAGAAATTCTTCACACCATCTGATCTCCTTAATATTTAAAAGATCTATATCCGACCCAAAATGGGAGTTATATTTATGTATGAGCCGGTACTTCAAAGTTTATTTTGGAGCTGCTCGACCGCGTACAGGAGACAGCGAAAGTAGGGTAGCCAACTCTATCGATTCATTAGAGCATCGTCACAATGTGGCATGTGATTCATTGTTCTATTAATACCATAACGGAATGTGTTCTGACGAAAATAAGGAATTATTTCCCATTAATCATATATTCTTACGTAGTACCCGTATTCTTGTTGATTGTTCAGTGAATCGAACAACACATTATAAGGAAAATTTGTTTTTTAGTGGGACTATTCGTTTATGGAATATTCTCCACTGAAAGTGTTCCCTGTTACTTACGACATGAGTTAATTTATATCGAATGTCCATAAACACTACTCTCTCTATTCTCCTTTACACAAACTATTTTAATTTAATTTGGTGTCATTTTGCAACATTTATCTATTTAGTAAATTAGGTACCGGTACCGGGTATCAAAATTTAGACAAACATTTCTAAAATGAAATATATGTTTATGTACTCAAGTCCAATTCGAGGCGGCTAAAATAAGTTAATTTTACCCACCCAACTTCAAGTAAAGAAAACAATTACAATACCAACTATAAAAAGCATTGGAAGGTCAGGCGTAGGGAGTTGGATTATTCGACTTTTTCAAAAACCGGTTTTCGAATAATTCGAAAAGTAGTACTTAAAAAACCGGTTTTAGGTTAATAATAATTCATATAACCGGTTAACCGGTTCTTTTATTTAAATAAAATTATTTCTAATTTTCAAAGCCCAGAGCTGAACCACGTCGATTTAAAAATAAGCAAAATCTGATGGAGTGCTTAAAATTAAGGCGGCAAATACTAACAATAATTCTAACAAATCTCATATGCCAAAACGGTGTGCGGAGGCCATAAAAAACAAAGTTTCTTACACAAAGTAATGAAAAATGCTTAAGTTTCGAACAGCTACTCAAGGAGCTAATTTCGTTTTTTGTTGTAGTACTTGGTAGAGAATGGAATTAAATTCGTGTTAAATCAGTCGGTTTATTCGGTATTCGAAAAATAAAGATTTTGAAAAAAACGTATTCAACAAAACCAAAAAGACCGGTTAAAACCGGTCGAATAATAGCCGTCTGATCTCCCTAGTCAGGCGACACCAACTCTGGGGTAGAAATGAAAATAAAAAAGGCAGGAGTCTATGATAAACATAGGTTGCCTCTAGGCAACCACAGAGAGCAGCACTATCATTTTTTTGCTTAGTTGAAAGGAAAATTACATGGCAAACGATTAGAAAGAAAAAAAAAAAACATAAATGCTTTGTGGAAGCCATATAACTCCAAGAGGACTAAAGGACAATTTAGTCTAGAAATAACGTAGACGTGACGTCAGCTAATACGATAACTCAATGGATAGTACATACAAATGGTTAACAACATCAGCTGATATAAAATTGTAAACAAAGAATTTGTGTTGACATAAAAGTCTATACAAAGAATTCGCGCTCAAATTAAATAAAAAAAGAAAAATTTAAAAGTATGTGTTTTTAATTATAGTTATTAAATAATAATAAACTTAAATAAAATGGATGATAAAAAATTAATATTGTTGATGCAAGAGCATGAATTAATTTATAACTTATTTTTTTGTTTCTTTTTTTTTTTGCTATTTACACACACACAGTTGAAAACAGCTGACACGTTTTTACTTCACCAACTAACCCACTTGACGTTTTGATCACCCGTCTACGTTACTTCTAGTCTAATTGGGCTTTAACGGAAAAAATAGGCTAATTTAGGTTGTCAGTTATTATTGTTTGTAATGATTTAGCTATCATTTAGAAAACTTGAATTTTAAAAGTGTACAATCTAAAGTAGAGTGTAAAGTGGTCAGTATTGCACTAGTTTTTTTTTAAATAATTTTGATTTGTTTCTTGTAAAAAAACAGACACTTTTACTTAATTTTATTAAGAACCCTTATCACATAAAATCACAGACCTGACAAACTTTTTGTTTTTGTTTAACATTCTCCTAATTTCTATTATAATTTTTTTTGACATGTTGACCGTAAAATTAAGGTGACCGACCACCAACAACTAAAACGCCCGTCATACATTACACTTCAAGATTTTATTTTTAGAATTTAGTAAAATCAACAAAATGATATGGGCAATGAGGTGGGATGGTTGGGGTTTTCTTTCTGACAATAAAACAACTGAAATGTGGAATGTGTTTACAAGACACTTGATTTTTAATTGAGGGGAGTATATTTTATACTTTTGTGCGATTAAATTTTAAGTGTCACTTAAATATCATGACATTTAAAAAAATTGCTTTTAAAATTAAAAAAGAAATCAAAAGACTAAAAATAGTTTTTTTTAGTTTGAAAGTAATTGTACTTGAAATCAAAAATAAACAAAAAAAAATAATTTTTATAGATTTATCATATAAAAATTGAATTATTAGTTTGGCTCAAGTAATACATTTTTTTCTTTTCTTCTCTATTTTAGAGTTATATAATAAATCTTTATTTTGTTGTTGTTCTATTGTTAAATCAGAAAATGTATTTTTTGAAAAGAAAAAGTTTCATTTTTTTCTGGAAATAGTTAGACTTGATTATAAAACTAGAATGTTGGAGTAGGAAATATTATAAAAAACAGAAGCGAAATTCTTTGCAAAAATAAATGCATCAAAATTCTTGACAGACATAAAAACATATGAATAAAATCATATTCTTCATAAGAAATAGTAGTTTGTTGTAGTTTTTCTTTGTGTAAGAATTGCATGCGTGTTTTACTATGTATTGCGTTTTTTAGAATAGATTATATATAGGAATATACTATATATGAAAAATAGATTACAAAATTCCCTGCTATTTTACACACAAAAAAGAAAGGAATGAACAAAGTCTCTGTGGCACATAAACTTTAATTCACTGACAATGAAGGATCAGTTCAAGGATTGGTGGTAAAGTAAGAATTTTAGATTCGGTATAATAGCTTATCAAAGTGCTATCTTCTAATTATTTCTTTACCTGGAGATGGTATTACAAGGCTTACACAATTTCCCTTAATTAAGTCGGAAACCAGACCGACCAACCATCAAGGTTCTATAGCTCCGATAAACTATCGAAAAAGTGCGAGCCAAATGTGAGAAGTGATCTCGAACCCATATGAGATAGTATTAGTGAGTATTTCAAGGTAATCACTGCAAAACCAGCCTAGAGTTGAAAGACTTACCTGAAAAAGATCTGATCGCCGACTGGCTATCAGAAAAGATATATGTATATGTCAGTATTAAGAGCTTCATAACCCCACAGCATGATAAATAGCCATTGCTTCGGTCCGTGCTAATATTCTCAAGTTTAGAACCGTCAGTATAGACTTCAAACGACTCACCGGGGGTGACCGATCCAGAGGCCCATTCATTCCTACTAAGAATGTGGTATTCCTATACTGCTTCAATATGAAGCATAGTTAATATCGCCCCAGACCTGAAGTATCTTAAATAAGTTAGAGGAGTGCTCCGAGAGTATAATATGCCAGCGTGATAGGACACATAGTTTCAACGTTACAACTTTAGCCTATAGACTGGCATATATTCTGGATGAAAGCCAGTCAACATAACAAGAATACATTTAACAGATTAAAAAACTTATTTCAGGGAATATATCGTCATATGAAATTCAAAAAACCCTAAGTTACATTTCAAAAATTTTACAGAAAAGCAAAAAACTTTTTTAAATGTAAAATAAATCAATTGTGTTTGAACTTAGAATATTGTTGATAAGAACGTTGTTTATAATTCTAGGAGTGTAAAAATTCGTGAGAACATGTATTTCGTAATGATGCATCATAATGAATCAAAAAGTCTATTTCAAATTTTTTGTATCTTTAGGGATTTGTTTTTGGATTTCATATGACGATATGTATGTTGTTTTTTTTTCTCTTGAGGCTAGCACTCAGGGCATCCCCCTACTCATGCAGTGCATTGTGCTGGTACTAGGAAAATAGGTTATGGGAAGGAGGATAGAGAGAATAGTGTTTATGGATGTTCGACTTAAATTTGCTCATGTCGTAAGTGGCAGAGAAGACATTCGATTGTTTCACAAATTAATGGTGCGACCAAGGAACGCATTCTCCCTATAATGCGTTGTGCAATTCACTGGACAATCAACTACAAATGCGCTCTATGAGGAATACGAGTACTACGTAAGAATATATGATTATTAAGAATTAATTTCTTAATTCCATCAGAACACATTCCGTTATAGTGCCGATAGAACACTGAAACACACGCCACATTGCGTCGATGCTCTAATGAATCTATAGAATTAATTACCCTATCGTCATTAATAGGAACCTTTGTCTTCTCCTGTACGCGATCAAGAAGTTCCAAAATAGACTTTAACGCTCCGCCCCATATATTACAGTTGTATTCCATTTTAGATCGGACAAAAGTCTTGTAAATATTAAGGAGATTAGGTTGAGAGAAGAAATCCTTGCACCGTCTAAAAAAACCGTGGCACTTGAATCCTTCTTTCGACACTCGAAATATGTGATAGTTCCAACGAATGTCGCAGTGAATTCTCATGCCCAGAGCATCAAGAGGATCTGATTCCTCAATATGTATATAACCCATAGACACAGATGACTACACACCACTATTTCAGAAAACAACATACTCTGTCAAGCGCTTTGGAAATATCCAGAGCCACAACCTTACTCTCACCAAATCCGTGAATGGTCCTATTCCACCTGTCAGAGAGTAACGCCAGCAGATCACCAGTAGAGCGTCCTTTACGGAAACCATAATGTCGATCGTGCAGCAAATTGACGCACTGAAAAGAGTAATGGACGCGAAAGCTTGGAAAAGCACTGCCTCTAGACTAGCACTGGAAAGCCATCCAGCTCAGAAGACTTATTAACGTCGAGACTTGCAAAAATGCGATAAAACAAAAACGGACTAAAATCTTGCCAAATTTATTGTTTTGTTGTGAAGTATAATTATTCAGGCTATAGATTAAATATTATATCATTCATATGGCTGCTGCGGCTGGCTTCGCAGTACTCCATTCGATTGGATCAATTTTCGAGAACTTTTACGAGTGTATGAGGTCGTATCTCGGCAATGGCATCACGAATGTTTTTAGTGCTTTAAAATGCTCAATTGTCTCTGGTTTGTCGGCATAACACTTGCCTTTAACGTTCGCCGCACAGAAAATAGTCCAACGGTGTCAAATCGCAGCTTCTTGGCCACCAAATGAAATCACCATTTCGGCTAATTAAGTGGCCATCAAACGTTTAAAGCAATAAATCGATTGTGACATGAGATGTGTGACAAGTTGCATCATCCTGTTGAAACCAAACATCGTTCACATCAATACTACGAAGAGTGGGCACAATAAAATCGGTTATCATGGTGGGATAGGTGTCTCCATTGACCGTAATGGTTGCATCGTCCTCATTTTCAAACAAATATGTGCCGATGATGCCTCCGCTCCACAAGCCACACAAACAGTCACTCGTACACTGACTTCTATAAGACAACGTTCGGGTTTTCCGAGCCCCAAATACGGCAATTTTGCTTATTAACTGCAATTGGCTTTGTTTTGGAAATAAATTTCCAATAAATCTCAATGTTGCTCAACCGTAAATGGATTCATTTCGTTCAGTGGAGATAATGTACTGAATTTTGTTAGAAAATAGAATGACATAAGTATTGCCAGTTTCGAAATAATCGTTGGTTAAAATTTAAACCGATAGATGGCCCACCCGATATGTAAAATGTAAGATAGAGGTTCATTGCTTAACTCTTTTACAGAATATAAGACATTTAATATGATAAAGTGCGTTACAAATTAAATATCTTAAGTAGCATATCCTTATTTCATCCTTATTTTAGTACGAATATAATTCTTCAACAAAAACTAATAAAAAGAAATCCAACTGTAACTATAAATATAACACTTGCAATTCAAACAAGTTGCACATGCCACAAATTCTTTGCATACAAATGTAAATAACGAAATTGAAGAGAGAAAAAAACCAAAGAGAGCCCAGAAACATATAGGGACCGCCATCTAAAGTTTTTTTTTTCAACTAGTGCTTATTTTGTGAATGGTAACACTTAGCTCATGTCTAATTAGTTTTATCCTTCCGCTGAACGCATATGGTTGTGTATACGCTTCGCTAATTGGGCCTGCGATCGACTTACAGAATATGCCGATTTTGCCAAAAAAATCATCTTTTCATATGAAGCTCATTTTGATCTTAGCGGGTATGTAAACAAGGAAAATTGTCGCATTTAGGGCACAGAAAACCCGCACGCATACATTGAAAAGCCAATACACCCAAGACGAGTCACTGTTTGGTGCGGATTTTGGTCCAGAGGCATAATTGGGCCATTACAGTAAATGGCAATCGTTATCAGGCCATGTTGAACGAATTTTTGTTCACAAAAATTCAAGAGGAGGATATAAGCAACATTTGGTTTCAACAGGAGGGTGTACGTGCCACACATCCGAAGCTACACTCGATGTTTTGCGCCCTGTTTTTGAAGATCGCATTATCACTCGCGGAGCTGATGTCGTTTGGCCACCTCGGAGCTGCGATTTGACACCGTTGGACTATTATTTGTGGGGTGCCGTCAAAGATAAGTGTTACGCTAACAAACCAGAGACAATTGACGCTCTAAAGGACAATATTCGTGAAGCCATTGGTGAAATACAGCTGCACACAATCGATAATGTGCTTAAAAATTGGACCGATCGTGTAGGCTACTGCATGGCCAGCCGAGGCAGCCATTTGAATGAAATTATTTTCCATTTTTAACCGGAAGGATTGTACTTTCAAATAAAACAAGAAATTTGAGAAAATATTCAGTAGTTTGTTTTTTATAGCATTTTCAACAAAAAAAAAAAAAAAAAAAAATTATTTGGCGGACCCTTTATATTCAAAGTAGACAAAAACAGACAGTTGAATGCATATGAGAGTCCCATAAAATCCTGGGTTCTTCTAACAAAAATGAATTTACATATGAGTAAAGAAGAAAAAAATGAAGTCCTCCATATTAAGCAGGAAGTCCAAAACAGTGTGTGTGAATGTAAATTGAATATTTGTTCAACAAGATAAGAATGTTGTTGACGTATGAAATATTTTCTTTATTTTTTTTTGCCATATTTCTTGCCTTTCTTCTCTTATGGCCTTGCAACACAAATGGTTACATAATTTCTTGGCTGTTTTTGTTCTTTACGCTTTTTGAGCAAATGTATTTAAATCAAGAAGGCAAAATATAGAATTCAAATTTAATTATGTTTATTAAGATTGTCTTTTTTTTTTCTTCAATGCTTTATAATGAATGTCTTATTTCTGTTGATGTCAGTATAAGAACTTCTACTTGAGGTTAAATTTCTTATTTTGTTTTTAGTTTCTTTTTGGCTATAATTTACGGAGTGTGGCTCTGTACTAAAGGATTAGCTTTACGCTCATTCGTTAGTTGTTAGTTCGTTTCTATTCTTTTGTTTAAATTTGTTTTACCGCAAATTGTTTTATTATATGCTTTATATACATACGACTAAAAAGTAACAATATAGCACTTTACAACCATAATTGTATATTTCGCTGCTGCTTAAGTGGTTTATTTGTCATCAACAGATAGAAAATAATTGTTTCTTTGAACGAACAGCAGTTTAAGTAATTGAATTAATTCTACAACAACGACATATTATACTCGTATATACGAGTAGTAGTTGCCAGGAGAGTTTTAACTGTTACTCATGTTTATTTTTGCTATAAAATATATTTTGAACTTATTTTCAGCTGAAAATATAATTTATGAGCAAATACGTTTGCTGATTTTTTTGACTTTTTATTGCAGATAATTATCTTAAATTAATGTTAAAAGTACGACCTTACGAAAACAAAAAAAAAAAAAAAAAAAAAAATTACAATGCTAAAGTATAGATCAGCACCAATTAGCAAGGATCTTCACCACTACGCAAAATCATATGGAGGAAGCTACAGTGGATTATTCATCTACTTAGCTTGAAAGATTAAATCAATCAAAGAAACTGAAACAAAGCCATGGATGCTTTGTGGAAAGCCGATATTCGCCCCAGAGGAGTCACGGAGAAAAAAATTTGAGTTTTTAGTTCAACAATACAATAATAGAATGATACAATATAGTGGCTAAGACTTATAAATCTATTCAGTGACTTAAACTGAATTTTTGTGTCAAGAATTATTTATTGGGTAATATAAAGAATATCCAAGATTTTTGGTTAAATTTTGCGCTTAAATATTGTTTGTGGAAAATTAATTTTATTCAAATACATATTTGCCATTATCTATCGGGCGGGTCAAATATCGGCTTAAATTTGAACAAGCGGTTATTTCGAATCTGGCAATACTTATGTCATTCTATACTAAAACAACGACAATTTGTCGGAAATTGAAAAAATAAAAAAATTGCAAAAATCATCTGTTCTGATGAAGCTCATTTTCATCTTGGTGGGTAAATTAATAAGCAAAATTGCCGTATTTGGGGCTGAGAAACCCAAACGTGGTCTTACAAATGCTAATACAACCATTACGAGTGACTTTTTGGAGCGGCTTGTGGAGCGGTATCATTGAAAATGATATTTCTCTGAAAAGGAGGACGGCGCAACCATTACGGTCAGTGAATACACTCATGGCAACATTGTAACCGATATTTTGGTGCCCGCTCTTCATGCCACAATCGATTTATTGCGTCAAACGTTTGATGGCCGTTTAATTAGCCGAAATGTTGATGTTAATTGCTAAGAAGTTTCGATTCGACACCGTTGGACTATTTTTTGTGTGGTGCCGTTAAGAACAAGTGTTATGTCGACAAACCAGAGACAATTGAGCATGTGAAGGCCAACATTCGTGATGCCAATGGCGAGATATGACCCCATACACTCGAAAATTTTTTGGAAAATTGGTTCAATCGAATGAGGTACTGTGATGCCAGCCGCGTCAGCCATATTAATGATTTTATATTTCATCTCTAACCGGAACAATCATACTTCACAAGAAAGAAAGAAATTTGGCAAAATTTTAAATCGTTTTTGTTTTATAGCATTTTTAAATTTAAACTTTTAAATGGCTCACCCTCTTGCTATTGTTTGAGCGAACTGTGTCATAATTTCAATACTATAGAACTTTTGTGGCTTACTAATCATAGACTTACAATTCTCGCCAATGACAATGATGGCCATGTCAAAGTTTGAATAACATTGCCGGCTCAAAATCCACACCAAACGCTAATTTTAGGAGTGCACTGAGTCTTCATATTGAGAAAAAAATTACAATGCTAAGTAAGAATCTCCACCACTTAGCAAGGATATTCACCACTACACACCATTATATTACTTAGCTTGAAAGTCAACTTGATTACTGAAATTGAAACAAAATAATCGATGCTTTGTGAAAAGCCACTATGCTCCCTAGTGGAGAGACGGAAAAAAAGAAAACATATTCATTGTTATATTGCTATAGATAATTTTCAAGATATATAAGGGTTAGTTTCGAACTGCCCTCAACGAACACACGTCGTTGTCTATGGTCATTTAACTTCATTTAACTTCACCTGAATCAGTTGAATTTTGTACGGGTGTAGACAGAAGTTTCTATGCAAAAGTCGTGGTCTGCGAAAGACGCAGTTCCTAGCGAAGCGAAATCGACTGCCTTGAATTGATAACGGCGATGTTTTCAGCAGATCTTGGATTTCGTCGTCGTATGGGTCTTGGTTCATTGTTTATTGAATCACTGTACTAGACTGGAAAATGAGTAAAGCGCAAGGAATATTACCCCAACAACATAGTAATTTTGCCAAAACAGTTTTATAATTTGCAGGTGTTATAGAACGCTGTACATGTGATCGCTATCAACTGTCAGAGTTCAGAATACCCGATTGAATTACATGGTGTTATTAAGCAAAGAAGTTGCCAGAGTCTTGATAACTCTAGAAACGTTGTTTGTTTAGATTGTATATTAAAGGAGATCTTAATGAATAATGCGTTAGTTGGCCTTCGATTACAATTTTGATAAATATGTACAGTTACACGGATAATACTACGTACCCCTCAGAAATAATGTGTTTCCATGAAAATTGGCGGTATATAAGAAAAGTAAAAATGGTAAAGAAATAATGTAAATACAAATATTTATTTTTTCATTAAAATACTAGACAAAAAACTTAACATTATAAAAAACACAAAAAACCAAATTCACAACACAAATAATTATACGTACACTGTAAGAAAATTTCATTTAGACAACTATTTGATTCCTATAAACTATTTGGTTAGTATTTGGTTGGACCTGCCTTTGCTTCAACTACTGCCGACAATCGATTGTGCATAGAAAATACAAGTTTTTTTGTTGTTTTAGCCGATATTTGATTCCACTCGTGCTCTAACCCATCCTTAAGCTCCTGTTTATTTTTGTATGATTTTTTACGTATGCGGCGTTCTAATTCGTCACACAAATGCTCTATGGTGCTTAAGTCTGTGGATTGGGGAGGCAAATAGAGATGTTTTGGAATATGGTAAAGCATACAAGCTTTACAATATGTGATGTGTGATGTGTGCTTTGGGTTATTATCCTGTTGGAAATACCAATCGCCATTGAGACCTAATTTGGATGCGGAATCTTTAAAACTACTTTTCAAAATGTCTAAATATACAAAGCGGTCCATATTTGTTTCCAAAAATTGCAGTTTTCCAACTCCATTCGCCGACATACAGCCCCATACCATAATTTAACCACCACCATGCTTTATAGCTGGTATGAGTTTTTTCGGTTGCATCTCTTCGTTTAGCTTGCGCCAAATTTTTTGTATGCCATCACAACGGAATAAGTTGAACTTACTCTCATCGCTTAATAATACATTGGCCCAGAAATCTGTTGATTTATCCGCATGCAGTAGTGCAAAGTCCAATCGCTTTCTTTTGTTGATTTCGCTTATAAAGGCTATTTTTCTTAGCATTCTACTATCGAAGTCGTTTTTCTGAATGCACACTAATGTTGTGATCATTGTCCAATGTATTTCGAATTTCTACCGCAGTAGTTTTAGTTGTTTTATCCACAACATTTTTTATATATCGGGTCACTCTAGGAGTAATTACGGGATTACGCACAGTTTTAGGTTTGCTTGCGAAAGATTTCGTCTCGGAAAAATTTTTAATAATCGTTTGGACTGTGGACTTAGCACGACCAACAGTTTTAGCAATTTCAATTAATGAATATTGAGCCTTCCTTAAGATTACTATTTGCTCTCTCATTTTAATGCAAATATATTTCGATTTTCGAATCATCAAACTGATGTTGAGATTATTTGTAAAATTGTAAAAAATATCGTTTCTTTTCATATCGTACGTATTTGTAATCATCTGTGTTGCCATATTGGTTCTAAGTGCTCACAGACAATGTAGTGTTTTATTTTCTTATTTATTCTATGCGTAAATGATACTTATCGTAGACTTATCAACTAAAACTTAAAATACTGCAGAATAGCCGCAATCTATCACCAAAACAAATCAACTCTTATACTATATTCCGTAAAAAATGGAAAAACGGAAACACTTGCTCACAGACAATATGCGCGTAGGTAGTGGGATATTTTGTAGTTTGTTTAGAGGACTGTGTAATTGTACTCTCAAATCTAAAAGCAACTTTGATTAGAAATGCAAAGATTTTCTTAAAAAACGTTTCCATAAGGGTACGCTTTATTATCTGTGTGACTGTATATGGGCTTAAAGCTTTATTTGTTTTAAAATTTAAATTCTTAGTAAAGAAATTTTTTTTATTATTTACTAAGTTTTTATAAATCTATTTTCTTTTAAAATTCTTGATTACACTACAACTAAGAAAACAACATATTTTCTTTACAAGCTCATATTGTATGTTTTTTTTTTCAGCGAAAAAGAAAAAAAAAGTAAAACTGCTGCTTAAAACCTACATAAAAGGGGCTTAAAAATCTTATTACAATCTTGTTCCATTTATGATAAGTTTTCATTTTCTTATTTTCTGCTTTTCATTTGTTTAAGCTTTTATTTTATATATCTTTTTGACTTTTTTCCGCTCATATCTTTTGCAATTTTTTTTGTGTTCGTTAAACTATCGCATAAAACATATAAAAACCGAGCAATTCATGTTATCTTTGAAACAAATGTTATATATGAACACACCAACATACATATGTACATGAATATAATGCTCACAATCATATCTCGTATATGATGATGTTCATAAGAAACCAAAAAAAAAAAAAAAAAAACAACCGAAAAAACTAAGAAGACAAAAAAAAAGAATTGGAAAATAAAAGCGAACAAAATTGCAACATTACAAAAATGTTGAACATGCAGGGGATTACAAGGGGATTTTTTCAATTACATTTTGCGGACATGGCAAATTTCTGTTCTTTTTTTTCGAACAACATTTTTCGTAGTTGTGGCTGTGTTATATCAGCCAACAACTACAACAAATAGCGAAAAAATTGTATAGTTTCAAGTGTGGTTGAATTTCATATTTTACATTCTCTGTTTAAGGGTTCAGTTTTTCAACAAAATTTCTTTTTTTTCAATTTATTTTTTTCTTTATAACTGATTGTTCTTTAGCGATTGTCTAAGAGATGTGTTATCCATTAAATGGTTGAAATAAATGGATGACTTAAAACAAGGGATTATCTTTTAGTTTCCAGCGAACGAACTAGCGAATGAACGAAAACGATTGCAATATTGAAACATTTAACATTGGAATGGTGTATACTCGTAAAAAAATAGGATTCATAAGGGACCATCGCCTGTTTATGTTATTTATTCTATAGGATATTTGAGAATTTTATTTTATGACGTTGAAGAAATTTGTGAAGAAAAAACCATTGGTCTTATCTGAATTTAAATGGATTATGATATTGTATAATAAAAATTTCGATTTAAAAGAATTGGTAAAAAGGAAGGTTGAGTGTAAGAATTGAAATTAAAAGAAAAAGTACCTTTTTAGTGGCTTGAATCGCTGTTCTCTTTATATAATGTATCAATACGTAATGGTTACATTTACTACAATCACATATTTTTATTTTGTTCTTAATATACATAATTATAGCCTCCATTACATTCATTATTCTATTCAATAAAGGCTAAAAATATAAATTCATGAAAATTAGGCATTCGACTTTTGTAAGTGATAAATCACTTTGAGCAATAATCATAGAGTTTTATGCCAATAGGAATTAAAATTCTGGATAGCTTTGTCGATATAACAAGGGGAATCTGGTGTATTGAATGTACAACCTCTACCCAGGCAGAGGTCAAAATCTGTTGGAGCTGACGGAATAATGGAGGGGACAAGCTTATAAAACCCATAAATCAGCTAATCTGCAAGGAAGAACGCATACCTGAGGAATTTAATTTAAGAATACAAAGTAATGTCGGATCCTCAAAAAGGAAGACAACACCGTATACGCCAACTATCACTTATTAAGAAAGAAATCGACCGAAAGGTTGCATTTGACATTCCGATAAGCAAAAGACTATTCGGATCATGACGGCGTATGGGATTGGTTCGTTGGTTGACGTTGTCACCCATAGCTACCACCAGTGTCAAATAGCGTTCTCGAACACCGTTTTGAGAAATGCAACAAACACTCCAAACCAAACTATGTCTGGAATACCTTACACCCACACCGTCAAAATGATATATCTGAACACATCACCTTGTCCAATGCGTATTAGATACCAGCAAAACTTGTAGCGTAATCAGTTAAAATAAAGAGTGATCTCCCCGATTCATTCATCACTATCGGAGGTCTAACGCAGCTTATCGTGTAACTTCTTCTACATCTTGATGGGGATAAAATTGGAAAACGCATAGATCAATAAAGCGGACACAAATAACACTAAGAGTCCGCGTGATCCGAGATCCTCCAACTCGGTCGTTGTTACAACTTGGATTCGATTACAAACTTTTCAGCCAGAGCTTATTCACACTAAACTCTCTTTATGCTGAGTTCAAACCAATAACTCGTTCGCTGAGTTTACACCAAATAAACTCTCTTAATGCTGAGTTTACACCACATAAACTGAAGCAATAAACGAAGATGACGCCGATAGGTTTTCAAAATATTTTTCTACTGCGCAAGTACGTCATAATAGAAAAAATGAATGTAATAGCTGAGGCACAAGAAACTTCTAGAGCTGAAAACTAGAATTTTCTGGAAAAAATTTAAGCGAAACTTGAGAAAACTTCTATTGAGCTACTAGAAACATGTAGAGCCGAAACACTATAAACTTATAAAGCGACAGAAAAGACTGTTGACGAAAAATTTGTTGTAATGAAGGAGAAAATCAACAGCCTCCAATGCCAAAAACAAGAACCAGTGAGTATAATACCAGAAGTTTCCAGCAGAATAAAAACACCTTGCTTTGATGATAGCTCACCCCTATCCGTATTTAATTTCCAATTCGAGACAGTTGCCGGTATAAACTGATGGGACGATGCATGAAGGCTCTAGAACTAAAAAAACTTAAAAGTTGCTGCAGCGGAAATTCTCGAAACCATGCCAGCCAGCTGCAGAAACAACTACAGCGAATTAATGGTGGCTCTATAGCGTGAATTTGGCGATGAGCAAAAACGAGAACTGTATTGTATGGAATTAAGATGTCGAACGCAAAAGGCTAATGAATCATTACAAGCCTTTTCAATGGAAGTTGACAGGTTGGTGCAGCTTAGTTATCCAGGGGAGACACACCCACTATATTATATGAAATTTTAAGGAAAATTTTGAAAAAAAGGAACATTATGGTTTTTTGTAACATATAAAAAATTTATTTGAAATTATTGAATAAGTTAGAATTTATAAAAACTAAATTATTACAGTCATGATATAAGAAAATACAAGGTAGTGCCACTCTCTCATTTTTTCTGACATATTCCCATTTGACAATAAAAGCGAACTGACATTTATGTTGAAATTTGTGCTACCATACACTGCTCACAAAATTCCATTTTTCACATAAATTTTTTTTTCGAATTCGATTATTAAACCGTAATATAAGGCGAAACAAAATATTCAATGTGCAAACAAAGAAAAAAAAATTAAAACAAATCTTTAATTTAAATTCATATTTTTTAGTATTTATTCCGAAATAGCCTGGGTTCGAAATTAACGTTGGTACTTATGCTGCAAAATTCTAAAAAATATTCTAAATTTAAAATCTTGATTAAATTACACAAAATTGTAAAAAAATTCTGGGAATATTGGTCCTTTTTCTGCATGTGGCAACGCTTTTTTAAATGTTTTCATATAAAACAAACTTCAAGAATCTCGTTTATTGTCAAACAATTTTGAGTGGAACTACCTTCTATTTCTTATATCATGATTACACTCATATTTATGTAAAATGAAATATATTTGAAATGTGTGTTAATAAATATTTCGTATGAAAAATTTAAAATAAATACACTTCCAAATCATTATAGGATTTATTAACGAATACGACTGAGGTGTTGTTTGATTAAATTAAAGTAAAATTATTAATCCAATTAAAATTATATATACTTTCTTATGTCCACAAATTTTGTCAGTATATTTTTGTTACGGTAAGTTGCCATAAAGGTAATGTTTTCTGAAAGTGCTTACTTTTGAGAAAGAATTAGTTACTTTCTAAACAAAACTAAAAAATTCAAAAAAAGCTTTTGACTTTAAAACACATTCATTATTTATTTTTTATATGACCTCCTTTTGATTTAATTATATCCTGGATAAGTTTTGATATGAACTTCACTACGTTTTTGCAGAAGGCTCAATTAATGAAATTGTATGCTTAACCTTAACCATACATGTTCTATTAGACTTACGTATATCTAGAGATGGGGTGCCCAGTGAAGCACTTCGAGTCCGTAACTCTGAGTCTAAGCATGGAACATGATGTCTGCAATACTTTTGCCACATAACCTTACGCCTTTGACTATCCTATCTATCACTCTTGGTTAAACAATTCGATTAAAATTGTTTATATTTTTTTTAATTATTTGCAAAAATCCTCGACATGTATGAAAAATAATATTTTTTTAAAATATTTTTAAAATTATATAAAAAAGTCTGAAACACGTCAATTAGAAATTAAAAAAAATTAATATCAGTATGGTAGAAAAGACACCCGCCTACCAAACAGAAGGTCGTCGGATCAATACAGGCCAGACCATCTTAAAAAAACGAAAAAAGTTTTTCGACAGCGGTATCAGCTTATAACATTAGCTAGTAACTGGTTATGAGTATCACTACTATTGAAAACTTCTCTAAATGCATTTGTCGTTCGGAGCCGGCGTTAAACTGTAGGTCCCTTTCAATGAGATTAAAAATAGAATCGAGTGCAGCTCATTGGACTGAGAGAAGTCCCCATGTTCCTTCATGGAATGTTATGGGAATTAATAATAAGATCAGTTTAAATTGTTAAGAAAAAGTTATACGGCTCATACGCAACGCTGTGTTTTAAGTTTTAAGTTAATAAGGAAAAAAAAAAGAAATAATTTTACACAGTTTTTTTGTTATATATTTTATAGCCGAACACGTCAATTTAATATTTAATTTCATTATTTTTATTGCATTTTTTGTTTATAATTAATAATTGATAATTTTGTTTAAAAGACGGTCTATGCTTACGTCACGCACACTCTCATCGAGAGAGAGAGAAAAACCACCGGACTTGCGCAAAGCGTAATCTCTTATTATTTGATTCATGGTCCGCATCGACGTGCTTTTGATATGGCTGAGTAAACAATACTTCGAAAGCCCTCGAACCTCTCGATATTTGAGGTAGATTCGATTTCTTTCGTTTTCTTGTTTTAATTTTTGTAAAGCAGTTCAATTATAAACAACTTGTTTGTTTCAGTGCTTATTGTGTTGTATTTGTTTTTTGCTTGATTCGTTAGCAGCTTTCCTTGTTGTTGTAGTTTGTTTTTCATTTATAAACAAGCACGTAGTTCCTTTTGTTTATTTATTTTACTGCGTGTATTTGGTGATCGATGGTCGTTGTTAGAGAAAGTAATTTATTTATTATTGAAATATTATTGCTTAAACATAATTTTGCCACAATAATTAAGCGTATTGAAGTAAATCGATTGCATTGGCTACGGCATGTCAATCGAATGGAAAGAAATACTCCAGCATTCATCGTACGGAAAGGCATTGTACGACTGTAACGACTGAAAACGTAGACAGGGAAGACCGAGACTTCGGTGGTACGACTAAGGGGAAGATGATGTGACAATTGTTGGTATTACAATACACTGAACACAGTAAGCACAAGACCGAGGTGCTTGGAAATCATTTATAAAGCAAGCCAAGACCAACTACAAGTTGTAGAGCTGTTTAAAGAAAGAAAAACTAAGGTTAATTGACCTTAAGCTACCCTAATGAAAATTTCTTTATAAATGGAAAAATAAAAACATTACTAAAATTTTGCGGAAGATCTTGTAAATCATTTTTCAGATACTTGATCTTCAATTATACTAGTAAATGTCTCTTTATAGATAATTACTTGAGACATGGAACTTTTACATTCTGACAATTCAGAAGATAATAATAATGTATCGATTCAAATTAAGTTCTGACAAAACTAGCATTATTATATGTTACTTAGAATAATACGTAATAAATTATCTTCTAATGTCTATGACAAATTTTGTTGATATAACAAATCTAATAAATACATTTTGTTTTCTTTAAATATTTATTTAAAACATAAACTTATTAAAATTCAAAACTTGCCTGACGATTTTTTTTCTGGTAAAAGTAAAAAGGAAACCCTCCTTCAACGTGAGTATTTCATTTTCTGCTACTTTCGAAACAAAATATGACAAATTATTCATAAAAATATCAATTTGCATTTATTTTGATGTCAATAAATTATATTAACCCCTCAAAAGTAACACAAGGATACACAAGGAAGCAAAAAAAAAAAAACGTAGTGTGGTAAGCAAAAACCATTCAAATGTGGTTTATTTCAGACTTTTTTTTAATGTTTTTTTTCTTGCTATATCTCACATTCATAGGGTTTAGACCCTAAAAAGAAAACTTTTTCAATAAATATTATAAAATAAAATTATTTTTATAAAAAAAAAACAAACAAACACTCACATACAATACATACATGTACACTGTATTAGAAAGAAGGTGTTTCTAATGTCAGTTGTTATAAAAAGTTGTTGCTTTTTTTCATGTTGAAATTTTTTGAAGCCTAAAGGTCGTCATATATTTTCATACATACATATAAATAATTGTTGCTGTTGTTGTTGTAGCAGAAATTTATGTTAATTTTCTTGGTTTTTCTTCGTTGTTGTTGTTGTTGTTGTTGTATGAAAATCTTAATATTAAACAGATGTTAAATGCCAATACTAAAGAAATATTTTGGAAAAATAAAAACCCTAAGGCATTTAACATCTGTGGTTTTTAGAGAAAAGTGAAATATTATTTTAAGAGTGATAAAAATTAGTGGGTGTATGCATTGTGAAACAAACAGTTATTTTCAAGAGGTTTTTTATACGAGTTATTAAGTTTTTGTTATAAAAACTACTTACTTTAATACAGGGTTATCCATTTTTTGGCTTCAAGTTTACAATTAAAAAAAAAAAAACGCATTTAAAGATAAAACCTTCGTATTATGTGCGAAATACATGCCATTAAATCACCGCTTCTGACCATAGTGCTCTGAATTTACGGCAACGGTTCTTCCAATGTAATTTTCGAAGTAATATGGACCACGGACAGCTCCAGACCATAGTGCGCATCAAACAGATACTTTTTCAAGATGCGATGGCTTTTCCACAATCACTTTTGGTTTCTCTGAGAACCATATTCGGAATTTTTCTGATGTAACAACCGAGCTTTATAGCTGAAAAAAATTAGTGGCCACGTTTTAACCACCTTTTTTTTAGTAAGTCCTTACTAATTTTACTGGTTTTTCTGTTGCTAAGTGAACTATATTCTTAAATGGCAAAGAGTGTTATAAGCCAGCGTCTCGGAACTACTTGGTATAGAAATCAGTTTTCCTTGCTGCACAATTACGTCAATCTTATGGACACATTTAAGGTGATTAATACTCTCCACTATCGAAGAGCCGTAGTATGGTCAGATCAAGGGCGAAATAGGTTTTGAATCTAGGAAGAAGTCTCTCAGAACTCTACTAGGCTTTCTGTGCATTATACGTTAACGCAGACTCAGGATATTGGGACACGACTTTTTCGGTGGCCTTAATGAAGTTGCGTTAATCGGGAGGGATTTTTGTTAGACATTAGTTAGCTGGTGAGGGGACTCCTGGTGTAGAGAAAGTCTTGACATTTACCTTGCCCTTCCTTCCACACTTCTGTTCTTGTCTTATTTTTCTTAGTTCTTTTATTCCATTTCTTGTTTTCGTGGTCATTGTTCATATTTCTATCTTTTTTTGTCTCTCTACCGAAGCTATTCAAAATGAACATTTTCTGGTGTCTGGATTAAATGCACCACTTTCGCGCCTGTGTTGTTTAATTGAACAGAATACGTTTGAGCCTTGTTTACGGAGTTATTACCATGAACCTATAGTTTATTAGGAGTGTAAGTGCGTAAAAGTTATTGTTGCTTAAGTGTGCATATCTTATTCATTCTATCATGGTTTTAAAGTTCTTTGTGATTCGTTCAAGATTTAAAACGTTATATATTAAACTTGGAAAAATATCTTAATTATGAGCATATTTGCAATAAAAAAATAAAACACGTATTAAAATTATACATTTTAAAACAACCGGTTATTCGTGCCAAATTAACCGATTTATTCGGTATTCGAAAAATAGACATTTAAAAAACCGTGTTCGACAAAAAGCCAAAAACTGGTCGAATAATAGCCGTTCGATCTCCCTACTGCTTTGTCAAACTGACGGTTTTGAAACAATTGAATGGAAAACCCTATACATTTTCCATACCTATGAGTACTTTTATTTAAGACTAGCTAAAGCCCGGCGTGCTTCGCTACTTCTATTTTAATTTGTATCTTAAATGTTATTTTAGTAACCCTTTTTCCACCTTTTGTCCACGTCCGGTCAAGATCTAATCATTCGTTCCTTTCAGAAAGACACTCTAGGTTCTGTTTTTTAGCTGTATACAGTCTTAAAACATACACAGAATCATTTTTATATAGTATACGTATATAGACAGCCTTTATACTGTGTGATTTCTGCAGTCCCCTATTTTTGGCTGATGTGGATAGATAAAGAAGCTTTAATAGTTGCCGTTTTCACATACGCAAAATCCAATATTTAGTATGAATGGTAGGTGCCACGCCCAATCTCGCCAAGTTATTGTGTATTGTTCACGACCTTGTTTGAACATAATATAAGAGTTTCTACTATTGTCGTTCCCAACATCAAGAAAAATTAGTATTTACTTTGTATGGGAGGTACCACGGCAACTTGTACAATTCCGCCCACTTTTCGTTCAAATCAAATTCTGAAACTTTAGCTTTAACTGTTTTCAAGATATACAGAAATCATTATTTAGTTTGTAAATAAGATACCACGCCATAGTTTCCAATTCCGTGCAGTTTTTGATTGATGATTTGTATTGTCTTTAAAGTTTTCAGATTAAATTCAGAAGCTTTTGATTTAGCCGTTCTGAAAACATAAAGAAATTAATATATAGTTTGTATGGCAGGTACCACGCCCACTTGACCAATTCAGCTCAGTTTTTATTGATGATTTGCATTGACCGTGAAGTCAATCAGACCAAATTCTAAAACTTCAGCTTTAATCGTTCTCAAGATATAATAAAATCAATATTTTATATGGGAGGTATCACGCCCTCTTGTCCAACTTCGCCCACTTTTTGACCGCTGATTTGTATTGACTATAAATTTTTTGGACCAAATCTAGAGATTTTTCTGTTACCAGTTTGAAGGTATGGATATATAAATATTTATGTATAGGCGTGGCATCGCCCATAATTTTTGAAATTTATATAGCCTATAGTTCCAGACATACAGAGAGATACTGTAAAAATTTCAAGAAATTTGGTTCAGCCGTCTAGCTGTCTATAGACTTTAAGCAAACAAACAAACCAATAAACAAATATACAAACGCACATTCACTAGAAAACAAAATCACTTATACGCCGTGTACAAAATTACAATTGTATTCAACCACACACAACTTGACATAATTCATGTTTCTTTTAAATTTTTTTCTTTTTTAATTTTTCTTTTTGTCTCAGCAAACAATTGGTATACAAATAGTAATGAATTTAAAATAACAAATACGTGAGTTAATAATAAACTAAAAAACAAATTGTTATACTTATTAAAAAATACAACATTTTTTCTGTTGAATTCGTGCCACACAAGACTTAGACTTAATCGTATGGAGCTATACGTAGAGGCAACAACATATGCATGTCTTTCAGAAAATAAACTTATGAACTGGCACAAGAAACTTGACTTACAAGACAACAAATATTTGTTGAATGCATAGTATTTTGGCATAAAATACGTAAAGAAAATAAGTTTTAAAACATCAACAACAGTGTAAGACCAATTGCAATAATAGAAAAAAAACTCATGTAAGCATGCAACATACATGCACACATACATACTTTTTCTTTTACTGAACGAGCATTTACATGAAACAAATATTTGCGAGTTTATTAAACACACAAGAGACAGAATAAGACGGACTTTGGATTTGAAATGTAGTTGTCAAGAAGTGTAAGGATTTTTCGTATTAAGAAGCTCTTTTTTCCTTTTATCTTTTTCTCATTTCTGCTTAAAAGAATCGTAAGATATTTAAAAACGACTAGACACTTGGTAATTCTGTAGAAGTAAACTATTATAGCAGATAATATATTATTTGGCATAAGAGAAAACGATTTAAGCCTAAAACAAAATAATGTTTTTGAAATGTTTCAAATAAAATTTCATCTTCTATTTTCAATTTCTTATTTTTCAGAAAAACAAATAATAGAAAAAGAAAGATATTTTAAAATGGGAAATTGATTTTGCTGCAAATAGACTTTGAAGCCGTTTTAGCAATCATTGATATATTTTTTTCAAGACATTCGATATTTTGGGCAAAAAAGTTGTCTTTCATCTTGGCAAAAGCAAATACTTTACAAATTCAATGTAAGTTGTGTACTTAGTATGTGTGTTTGCAGTATTATATTATATACATACATATGTATATAGAACTTATGTAAGACCTTACTTTAGAAAAGAAGAAATGATAAAAACCTCTTCGAAACATGAAATGTAATAAGTTTATATGTTTTTCTTTGTATTTTTATTTCATTTTTTCGATCAGAAGCTTAAAAGAATAATAAAGTCTTTACAACGATGCTTTAAGTGAAATTAAAAAAAATGAATTGTACCTCTTTTCTATATTTATTTGTGAGAAGTTTTCGCTTTGAAAAGTGTGAAACAAAAAATTCAATCGATTCTTGATTTGTGAGTAAAAAGTGTTTCTGTAACTCAATGTGAAAAGAGGTAACCTCTTTTACATTTTTATGGGAATATTCCAATAAAAAGCTTTCAAAATGAAAAATTTTTGTGTGGTATAGTAATATTGCACTAAGAACCAAAGGAGTACCACAGAAGATAATTCGAATAATTAGAGCGATGTATGAGGATGCAGGACTTTCAGTTCTTCACAACGGAAATATCAGCCAACCATTCCACACCAATGCTGGAGTTAAATAAAGATGTCCACTATCCCCTCAGCTATTCACCATCGAGCTGGATGACATAATGAGCAAAGTCTGTTCGAAAAGAAGAGGGATCAAATGGAGTCTCTCACGCCATCTCAAAGACTTGGACTATGCGGATGACATTTGTCTACTCTCGCATAAGATTTCCAATATGCAGTCGAAACTGGTGGACTTAGAAAGATTGGCTCGTAGTGTTGGGTTTGAGATAAACATCAAGAAAACCAAGGCCATAAGAATAAACAATACGAGCACGGTAAACATCATGCTACAGGGTCAGTCAGTCGAGTATGTAGATAGCTTCTGCTATCTAGGAAGTACAATAACTACAAATGGTGGCGCAGAAATAGACGTAGATAACAGGATCAATAAATAGAGAGCGATATTTGGACAACTGCAGTCAGTATGGAGAAGCTCACATATATCTAGAGGAACTAAGCTCAGCATATTCAACTCATGTGTTAAATCGGTACTGCTGTATGGCAGTGAAGCCTGGCTGGTATCGAATAACATCACACAGAAACTCCAGATATTCATTAACAAGTGTCTTAGAATCATATGCAGAATATTCTGGCCTAACACCATAAGTAACACAGATAAGGAAAAGAAAGTGGGGATGGATCGGTCACACCATCCGAATGAGTCCAGAAAGTATCACTAGGATGCCACTCGAGTGGAATCCTAAAGGCTCAAGAAATCGTGGTCGACCAAAAAACACCTGGAGTCGCACAATTATCCAAGAACTGAGACAGAACAAACTAACATGGGAAGAGGCAAAGTCAACAGCCGTAAACCGATGAGGATCAAGATGCTTTGTGGAAGCCATATGCTCCCAAGAGGAGTAACGGGAAAAACTATAGTAATTTGTACAGGGTGGCGTGGTGTAGTGGTTAGAGCGCACGCATGTTCGAGCCCCAGCTGAGGACATGATGAAGAAAAATTTATTGTCATCCAGACAACTCCATCTACAAAATAAAAGAAGATGCCCCCTGACTTTCCAGCATGCCTCTGGCGATGACGACAAACATCAGACGAATGACCAGGAATACACGCCACCTACTGGGAAAAAATTACAATGCTAAAGTAAAAATCACCACCAATTAGCAAGGATCTCCACCACTACGCAAAATCATATGGAGGAAGCTGCAGTGGATTAATCATCTACTTAGCTTAAAAGATCAAAACTGAAACAAAGCAATGGGTGCTTTGTGGAAAGCCAATATGCGCCCTAGAGGAGTGACGGAGAAAATATTGTAATGTTGTAAAAATTAAAAGCCAGGTTTGCAAATGGCGACAAATTACAAATGCGTAGTAAATGCAAACATTTATAAAACATAAGTAATACAAATATTTATAAATTTTTAAATTTAAAGTTTTCATTGAAAAAATTTTTTTTATTAATTCGTTTTATAAAATTTGTTACTTCAGAAATTTTTTAATAACAAATGTGTTAAAAAATAAAAACAATTGTATAATTTTAAAACCAATCTTTAATTAAATTATTTAAAAACGTTTTTAATATTTTATATCTTTTTTATTTTAATTTTCAAACATTTTTGATATAAATTATTAATTCTCGCACCTTCTAATCCTAATCAAGTCACGAAAACCTAATACATAACAAATGCAAAGAAATTTACGCGATATTTTTGTAATTAAAACTTAATTTAGTATTTTTTTTCTTTAAAGTTACATTAAATCAAATATTATTTATTTTCACATTTGGTATATTCAAGGACTTTTGAACAATGCTCGTTGCAAGTATTTTTGCAACAAATACTGCAAGACTGCTTACACATTCTGCATATCTCTGGTGGAGACATATAGCATCTACACCGTTTATTTGCCTGCTGTGATAAACTCGACTGATTGGAGAAGTGGTCTTCGCGTAGTAAAGAATTGGAACAAGAAGTCTGAATTAATTTTTTTAGAAAGATTTTTCGTCGTAGTTGCTTTTGACTTTCGTTCCATACACAAAATTTATTTATTCAAATAACAAAAGCAGTAATGTCTGAAGTATCGATTAGATTGTAAAAGTGCACGAGTGGCCAACGATTTGTTTTCCGTTTTACGGAATAGCTGTGTGCCATTTGATGAAGCGTATCTGCACCACCTTTGTTCTTATTATAGTCAATAATAATTTCAGGATTATTTTCATCGTCAGGACGTGTCTTTGCATCGTTTTTTTTTTGGAACGTAACTGACAAGTGTCATATTTTTTCGGAATTCAAATAACGAACACTCTTTTTGTTTTGATTTGCATGGTAGAAAATTCGATGGAATACATCTTGTTTTTTCTCAGTGTGACAATACATGTTAAGTCTTTTTCAGACGACGTGAAAAAATTATCGAATGTGTGAGAAAATTATCGATGAATTGCTTTCTCAAATGGTTTGCACAATTCTTCAACAATTCTCTCTTTTGTTTTTCAGGATATTTTTGTTCGAGACAAGGACCTCCATAAAGAGGATATCGAGTTTCTGCATCACAAATACAAATAATTTTGAAACAGTGTTTCTCTAGCTTTGATGGACTATACTGCCGAAAGCACACTCGCCTCCTAAACGGCACCAATTGTTCGTCAATTGCTAAGTAAGCGCAAGGTATATACGACTATAACAAGTTCCTATCGATGCGCTTGTCCTTTGTTTTGCATAGTGACCGACTAGGTTTGTCATCGAAATGTATGTATAATCTATGTTTTGTCATACAGGCTCGGAAAATGATACAACCAAATAATGGGTGCTAGAATTCTTTGTAATTCATTATACCTAGTTTTTTTAGACCAGCGTTCAATAATAGGCCGATAAAAGCTTTTATTTCTATTTCATCTACTGGCTTCCATTTTGTTCCAGAACTAATATGCTTTGCAGGTGGTTAAACTACTTTATGTGTTGATCCCCGTACAATATTTTGTCTGCGATATTTTCCGATTTCTGCATTTATTGGCAATGAATTCTATTTAGTTCCGTCTTTTCTGATATAAACATTTGTAATTCTTGATTCTGGCTACATGATATCATCATCACTTTCTGATATTTCAAAACTTATCTCACATTCTTGATCTACATACATAATCAGAAACTGAACTGTGATTATCATCATAACTAATATCTTCCTGATTTAGAGGTTCCTCTAAATCAATTTCTTCAACTATGTTTGCAACTTTTTCTGGTCTAACTACATACATATGTATATTTATTTTCGACGTTGTATAAAAATGTTTCGCCTTTTTTTTGCATTAAAAATAGACAACAACTGAGTAAATAATGTAAACTTTTGTTGAATGAAAAATAAAAGGGAATTCCCCTTATTACATTTTATTTTGTTGTTTACTTATATTTCAAATTAAACCATAATCGTGAATTTTGCCATGTGTGCCTGTTATTATAACTGTTTTTACGAAAAATCTCATTTTTTAAGCTCGTGTTCATTCGATGGAATCGAATTTGTGTTGTCCAAAGTACTTTTTATTTGACTTACACATGCTATATGACCTTAAGTTGATAGAACTCAGTCATTCTATTCGAATATAGAAAAATATTTCTTCTACAATATATTTTTCTAGTTCTTTTACAAAGAAATGCATAGGCTACTCAAGCCTCAAGTACTTGTCTAATAAAGTAATAAAAATTGTCACCTTACCAGAATCCAAAGAATTGGAATACCAGTCGATAAATAGGCACAGGTGCCAATAGTATGTTATGGCCTAATGATTCCCACTGATCGTTAATTCAATACAAACTAAGTTCTTTGCTTAAACAATAAGTTTTTCTGTAAATTGTGCAGATTTTACAGTTTTTAACATTTTAGTTTTTTACTTTCAACACATTTGCTTAATATAACTGTGGTCAGGTTTACTTGTACCTTTTTTAATGCGAAAATAAGGGTATCCCGTATTTTTTACCACTAATCACAAAGAAAGAGAAAATTCCTACATTGTGTGATGGTCACATTTAGGTCGAAAAAAGATATATAATTTTTTTTTTGCAAAATAAAAGTGGGATCACATTATATACTACGTGAGACCGTACGTATGAATGAGATGTACATCTACTTTACTAATAAAATATCACTCGTACGTAAGTATTTCCACCGTTATTTTGCCAAAAAATTCTTATTTCTTGAACGACTGAGCAGATTAAAAAAGTTTTAGTTTTACCTAAATGTAAGTTTATTGCTGAATTGTGTTTTTTTAAGTTTATTCAATAAAATAAACCGACTTTAAGTTACGTAAACAAGAGCTAACCTAGAAAAACGGTGAGCACCACTGGATTTAGCGTATTCGAATCCGGCTTATTAGCCGGATGACCCGATTGTCGGAAAAAAGTCTCAAATTTATTGTGTTAAGCTCAAGTAAAACATACACTATAGAATAAATTATCGAGTATGTTCTGTAAACCCAAATCGAATGAAACTTTAAATTGCTATAATTTCAGACAAGCTTTTTATATTTTTTATTAACTCACATTATTTGCTTTAAAATAACGATTCTCAAAAAATTAAAATAATTGAAAAATATACATAAATATTTTTTTACTTTCTTAAGTATGTGAATTTTTTTGACTTGAAATTCAGTTTTTTTTTTTCTAAATTTTCAGTTTTTCTAAAAAAAATTATGGCACCACTATTCTCTACCAACAGAAATTAAAAAAGGTGTAGACTGTTATGCCAAAAATTTTACCGACTAAATGAGAATCAATTAAATTAAAAAAATCCAAACAGAACCAATTTTACTTTTATATTATTTTTTCCTTTAATTCCACAATTGATCAAAACCTTTCTGAATTAAAAATAAAATTTTTTCGAAATGGTAGTCGAGACAAAATTATCTCTATAAGCAATAAATTGTTATAAAGTGATATAATTAAAATATTTTACTATAATTTTTTAATTAATTCTACATTATGTCCAGAATAAAATAACAATTTAATTCCTTTGTTTATCTGACAAACAAAAGAAGTTCTTACAGCCAAACATAAGAGTTTGTTATTTGAACAACAGAAAGGGTCTACAAAAACAAACTCAGTAAGTTAAGAAAAGACAAGTATCTGCTACTACTGCTCGGATGCATAATTACATGTTGACATGTTTGCTTTTTAAAAAAAAAAAGTTATAGTTGGCAAAATCCGACTAACCGATAACCTACATTATAATCTGAATGCATTATATTCTTACAATACATACACATAATTCCCGCTTCATACCAACTGGAGCAAGAAAGACTTCTCTCAATAAATGAGATACAACGAATTCTATGTTTGGTTTTATTAAAAGGGACCTATAGTTTAACGCCGGCTCCGAACGGCAGATGTATTAGTTAAAGAAGTATTTCATAGCTTAATAACTCATAACCAGGGAAACCAGAAATATGCAATTATATGTTTTTTCTCATGCATCCAATAAAGAAAGGCGAATGTAAGATATTTATGTGTTTTAGGAATTTTTATGAATTATGGCGTCGATTTGTTAGTGCATATTTTTGCATATTGCTCATAACAGCATTATTCTGCATATTTCAGTTTTAAGAGCATGTTTTCTAAATAGTTTTCGTTTTTAAAGAGCACTTTAAACTTTTTGAGAGCATAATTTGAATTTTTGTGCTGGAAAATATTTTTTGACGGACTCTGCTCCATATATGGTAAAAGCTGGCAAGGACATAACAATGTTATATCTTACTTTTAGTATATTGTCATATGAAATCCAAAATCTCTAAGTTTCATTTCAAACCTTTTTCGGGAAAAGTAGAAAACTTTCTAAAATTGGAAAAACAAACATTCATGTTAGGCTTAGAATATTGGTAACAAGATCTTTGTAGTCCAATAGGGTGCATCATAATCAAGCAAAAAGTCGATTTTTAATATTTTGTAACTTAGGGATTTTCGGAATTTGTAGAATAAAACTTTCTTTAATTATCAAAAAAGATTTTTTTTTTGTTTTAGAGCATATTTTAAAAATTTTAAGGTCATATTTTCGACTTTTTAGTGCATTTTTTATACGCATAAAACATTTTTTAAAAAGCATATTTCTGGTTTCCCTGCTCTTAATCAATCGCTAGCTAATGTTATGAGGAATGCCGCCGTTGAAATTTGTGAGATAGACTGGCCTGATATTGAACTCAGAACCTCTAGATTGGTAGGCTCGTACCACAGCAAAGAAAAGAATAAAGTTTACATGTTATATGAAAGTTAAGCCAAAGTTTTGAATGATTTTAATCAAAATAATTGAAATTGACAAAGCATTTTAATTTTAACTTGGCTATATTTTCTAATTGGTAGATAATGCTATTGTCTAAAATATGTTTACATTGACTAGCATTTTCAAAATTTAAATTTCAACTAAAAATTAATGCAGGATATTGAAAGAAAAATTGATCTGCTTTATTTTATAGAAACAATGAACGCTATAATTAAAAGTCATAACCGCTTGGTAGGGCATACAAATTAAAGACAAAATTTAATTTTTTTTACAATTTCTTATGCTACTGCTTACTTTTGCATCTTCCTATAGAAGGTGATATGAATGCATAAGCGCAAGTGATGGCGCTGGTTCATACTCTTCAACTCTGCATGCCAGCTTTACTTTTTTTTGTTGAACATTTTCTTCAGCCGCAATTTTCTTATTATTTATCTTTAAAGTTGTTTCCTGCCGCTGCCACACTACTCTTTGAGAGAGAGAGAGAGAGAGAGAGTATAAGCAGTTCGATGTTGTCTGCGAGTATTTGTTTGTGTGCATATTTACATATATGTATGTGATGTTAATCCCGCGGGCATGTTAACACAATTTTACGTGCCAGTACCATGTGTGCTTGTCTTACCATATCCATCCATCCATCTATCCAACCATGCTTTTCACGACGTTCTCCTCTTTATTTTGGAATATTTTCTTCATCGAGTTTATATCTTGTTTTTTTTTGTGCCTTTCGCCCATCTTTAGTTTTAAAAATTCGTTGTCAGGTGTATGGCATGAAAAAATATAGATATTTTCTTATACACTCTCTAAGGAAGGATGTTCAGATAACAGCTCAAGAAAAAATAACAGAAATTTTGCAGAAGGAAACGTGATTTGACTTGGGGAGTTGGAGAATCATCTTCGTCGTCATCGTCATTGTCGTCATTAGTATTAACATCATCATCATTATTATTATCATAGACATGGTTGTAGTAGTCGTAACGACATGATAAGACAACAACACATTAGTTGTTTGCTCAAAAATATTTGCGAAAACAGGGCCGGGAATAACATGAATTATGCTGCCAAAGATACATAAAGTCACGTAAAATACATATTAGTGAATAACGCCAGAAAAACAGAACTCAAACACGGAAAATATTAATAGACATACAAACAAACGTATATCTGAACAAATATTAAAAAATCTTGAAAGTATTTTTTTTAATTTTGTTTGTAGAATTATAAAGAAATAAAAAAAAAAATTACAAGAATTAAAATTAATTTTATATATTGATATGAATGTCTAAGATACTATATATCGCATACTAAACCATGAACAGTCATATCTCAAAATATATTAAAATCGGTCTTTTTGTATATATCAATTCACAAGTCGAATCTCTAACGACCAAATAAATTTCGTCTCCATATCTGTCTCCTTAAACTAGTAGAATACTGTTACGCTACTTTTGTCGCTTGAAAATAATCAGCTAAAGGTTCCGTTAAGCGACATAGTTACACTGGTCTACAGCAAAAAACACTTCTAAATAAAACTAAATGGAATATAATGATTTTGATGCGCTGAATTAATATCCGTTTTCAGTTTTTTTTTCCATCAGACTCAAATTTTTTTATATGGGCGTGCAAACATTTTGCGCGAAAAATTTTTTTTTTCGCAACTAAGTTATGAATAACTTCGAAGCTCTTAAAATACAAAAAAATTTTATCCAGGTGACTTATAGCAAATTTTGTTCCTAAAAATGTGTTTCTTTTCCTTTTAAATTCGAAAAGAAACTTAATAGCGTGTAATATTGAGCTAAGTTACTAGGTCCCATGAAGGTCCCAAAAAACCGATTTTTTAACCGTGACTCAAGACTTTGGAGGTGTTTCGAAGATTTCAAAAACAAATCCTTGTTCTTCTAGGCAGCGTCTGTCAGAAGAATAGTATCACTTGCCAGGTATCATATATATATCATTAATATATACATACATATTGTTACGTTTTTACCTTTTTAAAAACGTGTATTTATAAGTTCGTATATTGTAGTTAAAATAAAATAAATCTTGTGTTTAGTTTTCAATTAAAATCCTTTATTCAAGACAGTTTTGTGCACCACTGTTAGACACCTTTTTACAAGCAATAACAATTTTCTATTCTTAATTACTCTTTCTGTTTACCACTTTGTAAACAACAACAATTACTCGACAGATCTTTCTACTTAAAGATCTTCCAGCCCGATCGTAGTTACAGTTTAGGTTCGATCACGACCTTTTTAGCCAGAGGTTATCCATACTTAACTCTCTTTACGGAGTTTACTTTCACTTCACGAGTTTACTCTTTATAAACTTTCTTAACGCAAACTGTACTCGCTGAGTCAGACGATCACAGGGGACCTGTACCGAACACAATTAACTCGTTTGAAGAGAGCAATCGACGAAAACGACCAGAATATTCGACCAGACACGAGAATATAATCTTCCATCAAGACAACGTTCGGTCAAAAAAAATTTAGAAAACAGTGGTTGAGAAGTTTTGGCTCACCCGTTTCATAGCGCAGACCTTGCCCCTTCTGACTACCATTTGTTTCGATCGATATAGAACTTCCTTACTGAAATGCGCTTCACTTCAGGACGGGGTATCGGAAATTGGCTTAATTCATTCTTTAACGTAAAACCGGTGCAGTTCTTTTGGCGCGGATTCCATATGCCACGAGAAAGATGAGAAAAAGTAGTGGCTAACGAAAGACAACACTTTGAGTAATGTATCAATTCATTTTGTTGTTATAATAAATGTATTTTTCAAGCAAAAAAATCGACATTATTAACTTGTGTACCCAATATAAATATTGTGTACCCAATATAAATATTTTTTTTTTTTTTAGTTTGAACTTTGTACTTTGAGATCGTGTCCTTCGTCAGGCCCGAAATAACTAAAAAAAAAATTTAAATGCAGTTGAACTAAGCAAAGGGTTAGCTAATAAATCCCATAAAAAATTTTCCTCAATTTTCATTTTTAAAAGACGACTTTTTTCCACAAAATTTGTTCGGGCTGCCCCAAAGTGCAATGTTTAAAACACAGTTTTTTATCTCCCCTGAACATATGATTTTGAGTTGTGACTGTACATGATTTAAAGTGAGATATGTGCATAATACGTATTTTATTTGAGTATAAATATCTCTGAATTTTGCACTTTCTAAAAAGTAGTTATGAAATAAACATTTTTCATTTATGGCCCACAAAACGGTCTGGCTTTTATAAGTGTAATATGTCGTAACACTCGAAATTTGGCCGTTTGCATCTATTGTTGCATTAAAACATATTTAAATTTTAAAAAACTCCTTTTAGAATATTACTTTTATGATTACCCCATGAAAATTTTAAAAAACATAAAAATCAATTCTCGCTTTCATCGAATCAAAACTAAAACCAAAAAACATAAAAAAGAAAAAAAAAAACTTTGCTAATTAGTAAAGTAGTTTCTTATTACGAGTATTACAACCAACGACTTGTTGCAAAAAGCATGTTACAAATTACATTTGTTCTGCTTTTCTCTGGCAATAAATATACTCTTAAAACACACAAAATAACCCTTTTTTGTGCTTTTCATTTTATTTTTAATTCTTTTGTATTCTTGTTTTTTATTAAATAGAATTGGAATCAAATAGCAAATACCTTAAACACGATGAAGATGATAAAGAAACCAGCAAGCGTTGCAAGCAGTAATGGAAAAAAGGGGAAATAAATAAAACAGGGGAATACTCATAGTAAACTTATTTTGTTAGAATTTTAAGTTATTTTAACTCTCGTTGTTTCTCGTTCTATAAAGAAGAGTTCATTTGAGTTTTCATTTTATTGTCATTTTGTAACTAAAACTACAAATTAATTGCAATAGTTTTGTGATTAGAAAGAGTTTATTTTACTTTTTGTTACAAGCGCTACAGTATAGTTTGTTTACTAGATTTTTCATGGTATTTGCATCAATTACAAATTACTCTATGCAGCAAGTTAAAATACCTTGGATAACCACTATATTTTTTTTGATGCGCTATGGTTGCCTATCTTTAAAAGTCATCAGCATTTCAAATTCTATAGAGAAGTTTGTTTTAGGTTTTTTTTTTTTCAAAATTAATGTGAAAAAAAATATTTTCTGTAAATGCAGACAATTTCATTGAGCGTATGGTGATATTTATGAATTTTGAAAAAAAATATCGCTTATACGACACCCATTACATACAATTACAACAATAAATGTTTAGTTTTCAAAACAAGGTACTTTCACTTTATTGGGAATAAAATATTTATTTACTAGAGAGATCGGACGGTTATTATTCGACCGGTATTAATTGGTTTTTTGGCTTTGTCGAATACGGTTTTTTTAAAATCTTCATTTTTCGAATACCGAATAAACCGGTTAAGTTAAATAAGTATAAGTTTTATACGTTTGTATATTTTTTATTGAAAATATACTCATCGTCTAACTACTCGTATTTGTATAAATTTAATTATTTTTGTATCTATGACAACATTAAACGTTTTACAAAGAACGTGAAGACCAAGGTAGATCGAAAGAGATATGTACTCCTGAGCAAAAATAACCTTTTCTCATCTTCTGTAAATAAAAATTGATTTTTATATATGAAGAATGATCAATTAGACTCATTGAAAGCCAACAAGCCAGCAAACTCCGGTTCCTAATAGCAGATATATTAGTTAGTGAAGTTTTTCACAGCGTAAACACACATAACCAGTCGTTAGTAATGTTGTGAGGTGATATCGCTTTTGAAAATTGTCAGACGGAGTGGAGTGGGATTGAACCGACAACTTCTAGGTTGCAAGGTGAATTCTTACCCAACATAACACAGTGACACACACACTTTTAAATACGTGGTGCATAAATTTACATACAGTGCTGCTCGAAATCTAAGCAAATTTTCTTGTCGAGGCAATTAATGACTCGTATATTACTAATTGATTTATTCAAAGTGAAACATACAGTTTTTGTTATCATAGGCACCTAAATTATAACTATAATAACAAAGCTTTAACTCCATTCTCTACCAAGTAATACAACAAAAACGAAATTAGCTCCATAAACAGCTCTTCGAAACTTAGACAACTTTCAGTACTTTGCGTAATAAAGTTTGTTGTCTATGGCCTCCGCACACCGATTTGGCATAGTTTTTATGAGATTTTCTAGAATTATTGTTAGTATTGATTGCCACTTTAATTTTAAGCTCTCCATCAGCTTCTGCTTATTTTTAAAACGACTTTGTCGAGCTCTGCGCTTCAAGAATTAAGAACGATATTATTTAAATAAAAGAATCGGTTAACCGGTTATTTTA
This sequence comes from Wohlfahrtia magnifica, assembly GCA_023159175.1. Lineage (NCBI taxonomy): Eukaryota > Metazoa > Arthropoda > Insecta > Diptera > Sarcophagidae > Wohlfahrtia > Wohlfahrtia magnifica. The sequence goes on along the minus strand of JAKWBJ010000485.1, from coordinate 2,352,034 downwards.
AATATTGGTAACCGAAAACCGGTTTTTGAAAAAAGTCGAATAATCGATCTTATTAGTATTTACCAATCGAGTTTTTTGAATTATGGTTTATTTTATTTTTATTATATGCAGCCTTATCAATAAATAGTGAAACTGGTAAATATTTGCTGCTTTTTATTTTTTGAACATTTTTGGAAATCAAAAATTTCATAATTTTTCAAAAAAAAAAAAAAAAAAAAAAATTTATCATTTTGTTTCAATAACTCTCAAAATACGGGTTAGATTAAAAAATGATATTACAATGACTTAAAGCTGGTATAATTTGGAATTTTCTAACATATGGCTTAATGAAATCGAATAAGTCATTTCAAAGTTATCATAAGATGTATGAAGCAGCGTCTTAAAAAAACTTACATTTAAAATTATAAAAACAAACTTATCCATAGAATCTGAAATGCTGATGGTTTTGAAGTTAGGGGACTACAGCGTATCAAAAAATATAGTGGTTGTCCAAGGTCAAAAAGTTTGTTTCCATTTGTTGCATAATGTTATCAGTTGACTTATTTTTTTAAAAACTTTTGTTTTGAAAATTTTGAAATTTTTGGCTTAATTTTTTAAGACATATTTAATGAAATGTAAGCACTTTGAATTAGATTGTTTGGTAGATTAATTCATATCCACAGATACCGCGTTACCCATTCGTTGATATCAATGTTCTTTGCTCACTTACGTTTCTGAGCTTCCCAACTAAATTCAAACAATTCATTCAACATATAAACGCAATGCTATACAAATATAGACAAACGTATTTTACGTATACATATGCACAAACATGTATAAAAACAAATAAATAACTTATACTAATTTAAATTGTTGTTGTATTTCATTATCCAAAATTCACAGTCTGACAAACAATACAATACCCCCGAAGAAAAATAATAGTAAAAATTTTCTATAAAAAGAACTGATAATTGTACATGAAAATTTGCTTATTTATTTAGAGAGGTTGGAAAAATTTCGGTTACAAATTGTCGATAGATGATTCTAAAATTTAATATCTCTGTCACTATTACTTGCATTAGACAACACTATAGCTTGTTTAAAAGGTGACATTTTAGGCTTCAGCATTTACTAGAAGACATTAATAAGGACACATTGTTATGTGAAAAGTTTAATACATACATTCATACAAAATTCAGGCGATATCTCAACTGGAATAAGATAAATTGTTATTAAGCAAAGCATTTTTATAGCGTAAATACTCATAGCAAGTTCCTAGTAATGTTATGCGGTAATACCGTTGTTGAAAATTGTCACATGGCCTGGCAAGGGATTCAAGCAAGGACCTCTCGGTTGGTATGCGAAAGTCTAATCTACCTCTGAAAAAAATAAGTAAAAAATTCGGAACAATACCATCATATTTTGCTTTCCTATTATAAAAAAGGTAAAATGCGTCGCAGGTTCTGAAAAATTTTTAAAGTTTAGGCAGACGATGCTGTAACTAGAAAAATAGCAGCGAAATGGTTTGTTTGTTTTCTGTCTAATAATCTTGATGTTAAAAATGCATCGCGTTCTGGTCGACCAATCACTAAAAAAGTCGATTATATCACGAAAACGATTATATCATTCATCACTAAACAGTTATCAACCATTTGAAGAAAGTTAGATACACAAAGAATTTGATGTTGGAATGCCACAGGAATTAACAGTAAAAGCTTTAATGGTTCGAATTTCCATTTGTGATGCACTGCTAAAACGTACCGAAATCGAACCATTCCTCAAGTAAATGATAACGGGCGATAAAAAGTGCCTCACGTACGACAATAATGTGCAAAGCAGATCAAGGACAAGAAAGGTGAAGAGCAGACAGTGGCAAAATCAAGATTGACAACAAGAAAGCTAATTAGAATTGTTATTAGGAGTTGTTCATTAAAAGCCTCTACAATTACAACAACAAAGTGGTTTAGTTTTATTTGAACGCAATTCAAACGAACTTAACGTTTTAAAAAGGTTAAAACGTAACAATATTTAATGTAATTCATAATATTACCAGAAGTTTCTGAAAGAGTGTTAAACAAAGCTAGTGATCATTTATCAGGCATAATATGTTTGGGTCTTCCACCAAACAGCATACAAATTTCAATTAAATCATTAAGTTTTTGTTTATTTCACATTTAAATTCCGATTTTATTATAAGAGTTGTGTTTTACTATTATTTTTGTTCGAGTGTATATTTATTTAGTACAAATTTGTGTTAATGAAAAAGTTTTGTCAATTATTTATTTTGTAAGTTTTTCATTTGTTTAACATACACATACCAAAACAAGAGAGTAAAGTATTGACAGACAAATTCGAAGTTTTGATACCCTACAGTTTAACTGCAATAAATATTAATTCATGAGATATCGGAAAGAAAAATTTTTTCTGAATTATACCAAAGATATGAGGTCTGTATTCGAATATGGATCGGTCTTGAGAATAACACAAGGGAATTAAGACTTTTTTGTAGAACTTGTATCTTAGGTAGATTTTATGGCCGCGAAAGTATAAAAATATCTGTGTTAATTCTTCTTTTTGATTATCAAATTATGATTTTCAATTTCATTGAGACTGCTAAGTATAAAATAGCAATTAAACACACATTCAATATACCTGCATCATCTATGGATATGAATATACTGCACATACCTCTGATTTTCTATGTGTATTTCTATGAATGTATTTGTAAGTATTTGTTTCATTGCTGTTCTATATCCTGTTGATGTCTTATTGTTCAATTGAAAGCGGAATTTTGTTTTTTTTCTCTATTTCTTATTGTTGTTTTTGTTTTCAGTTATTGTTATTGTTTGTATTACTTTTGTATTTTGCTGTTGTTGGTCAAACTAAAAGTTTAACTCTTTATTAAAAAAAAAAGAATACAAAACTTTTCTGTTCGCCATTTTTTTCATTTCTCCCTTTCCTTTTCATTTTAGCAATTATTTTGACTAAAAACGTGCTCTAATGATAGATTTTGTTTATTTTTATTTTATGTCAGAGAAGGTAATTTTGCGATAGTTTATATTTTTTTATAAGCAACAATTACAGCGTTGCCACAGCTTCGATTTTTTTGTAAGCAAATTTCATTAAAAAAGTAACCAAAAACTTAGAATCATAATTTTAATAGAAAAAAAAAAAAAAAAACATTAAAATATTATTTTACATATAGAAATATATAGCAGTATTGACTGAATATAGACTAATCAAAAAATTTTGGTACAACAAGTGATGAGGCATATTCTCCTATTTGTTCCAAACATTTTAATTATGTATTAACAAACTTCACACAATAGAAAATATCATTATCTTATATGTTTAGTTATGATGAGGTTTTAAAATTTATTTGTGGATAATTTTAGCTCAATAGCCTTTACTAACAGATATCTTAATGAATCGCTAAATACCCGAATCAAACAATAGCGTTGAAGTGATATGCATTCGATATTTATTCTCACTTAGCCACTGAACGAAATAGTATCTATAAACAACGAAGCTTTATTGCTTTGATTGCTTGCCAAAGCTTATCCTAAATTATATGTTCCACGACCTTAATGTGCGCAATATCATTTATGCGGTTCAGAAGTAATGATTTTGACATGAAAAAGAAAGACCTTCATGGTTGGGTAAAAATGTTCGGAGATCATGAATTGAAGGCATTACTGTATGAAGATTACTTTCAAACTCAAAAAGCTATTCAAGCTGGTAAAAATTGTAGTGGCATCCAACCAACAAGGCTCGACCAAATGTTCTAAAATCAGGTGAAACTATTTAGAAAATAGTTTCAGCCGCCTTATAATCCAGACATTGCGCGTCAGACTACCATCTGTTTCGATCGGAGTACCTTTCTCTTTAGAACAAAATATAAGAAATTGGTTTGCTTCATTCTTGGCTTCAAAAAAATTGCAGTCTTTTGGCATGAAATCTGTATGTTACCGGAAGGATGGGAGAGGTCAAAGCATACTCAAAAAAAAAAGCGTAAGCTTGCCAAAATCCAGTTTTTAAAGAGACACACTCAGTACGAACCTGGGTAATAAACGTTAAAAGAAATCATTGTCTTTATTTTTTACTTCGATAAAAAAGTAACCAAAATGGAATGATTGTACACATCTACACATCAAAGAAAAAAATAACCAATTTTGGTTAAAATTAACAAAAACGGCAACGCTGCTGGAGTAATTTTCTGATTAAACTTAAACAAAAGATGCTTTCGATTAATGATTATTTCAATATTAGTTTTATTTTAAACTACCATGTTGATTCAAAAGGGTATTAAGTAATTTGATTGCAAAATTAAGGCTTAAAAACTGTATATGAAACATGGTGCTCGTTCATTATTCATTTATAGACATATAGTATTGCTTATAGATTAATGTAATCAACTTCATATTTTCAATCTACAAAAATAATGATTTCGAAACAATGTATGTATATAAATAAAAGTCAGTCTATACACATTTTCAAAATAACTGATTAATTTATTTGGCAGTAAGCAATAAGCAAAGCAAAGAGTAAATACAAGCATATGCGCTAACGAATACTAGAGGGTGTAAAGTGAAAGATTGACAAGTGTAAAGCTTGCATAATGGTGAAAACGTAAAAATATACTAGGGAGGGTTAATAAGTTCGTGATTTTATGAATTTCCCGCCACTTATCTGTTTCTGCCAACAAGAATTTGTCAGTAGGGTGCTGTCAAGATTTAAAAAAAAAAAAACACTTAAACCGAGTGACCGAATGCTCCGGATTTCCAGTTGAGGTCTCTAAACCCGAACAATTATAAAAACTCATAACGTGGTGCTAGGCGATAGAAAATTGAAAGTCCAAGATATAGCAAAAGCCATATGCACCTTACGTTGCTCAGTAAATGACAGTGTTGGCAATAGAGCTGTACAACTATCGATAATCGGCCCATTCGATAGTATCGATAGTTTTTTTGCTAACTATCGAAGCTATCGGATTCTTTTAAGTGCTAAAAACATAAAATTTAATTGAATGGTGAAGAATAATAATAAATATATATTGTTGAAAGAAATAATAGGGACACTTTATTTTCTCCAGTACGTCATAAAATTTGATGTATTGAAGTTTTTTATGGAAGAGTAGTCATTATATATAGCGAAAATTTGTTAGACCATGAATAACTCCAAAATTAAAGTGCTTAATGCAATCCAATGAAAGAAAACAGCAGAGACTATGGGAAGAAAGCGTAGAATAACTATCAGTCTTGATAAACTTTTAACTCGTACTTCAAAGATGAATCCCTATAAGTCATCAAAAAGCCTGAAAAATGAACTTATTCTCCTGTTTCAAGTCGCGCAATAAGAAAAAAACTTATGGAAGCTAGACTTATGGGTAGGAGTCCTCGAAATGTATTATTTCTCAACAACTCCTGCACTGTAATAGTTAGAACAACATATTATGGTCTGACGAAATGAAGATTAATTTGTTTGGGTCAAATGCAAAATCGTATGTACGGACATATTTTAGTTACAGTTTGTACCTTTACTTTATTTGAGTTCAATAAATAGAAATTTAAGAAACTGTTAAACTGTGTCCCTATATAACTATAAAAGCTTGCAGACGGCAAACAACCTACGTCGAAAAATTTTTTGCAAATGTGTCTTTGACTATATTTAGTGGCCTCCGTATTTACTCTTAGAATTAGACGCTACTACCGATAATGAACAAAAACTATTGATGGTCAGCTAGAAACAAAACTATCGATACTATCGATAGTACTACCGATTGTTTTGCAGTTCTAGTTGGCAACCCACTGGATAACGCAGTTAAACCCTCCCGGGTTTTATTGGGTTTTATATTTAAAAAACCGAACCGGGTTTTTGTTGTTTATTTACAATAAAAAATTAAAAATTTACGTATTGGAGGTACAAACTAATGCAGTCCCTTTTTTTAGCTCACAAATGATAATAAATTAACAACTTTATCAAAATAAAAACTTAAAAAATTACTGGCTTATATCTTTCCCTCAGATATGAGCTAATGTCCAGATCCCGTCTTAGAAAAACTTTTCGTTTTTTGAGGCGATCCACTTTGAGGCCGATTTTATATTTCTTCAAAAGAATTGATTTGGTGACATAGAAGAAGGAGCTATGATTGGATCTTTGATCTTTTCTAAAAATTGTTTGGCAACTTTGCCACGAGAGACCGAGCGTTTTCATGCAAAAGGAAAATTTTATGTATCTGTTGTCTGTCTGTCTTTATATTCCGGCCGTTTTTATCATAATGCACGGTTCAACCGAAGCAATTACAATCTGCGGCGAATACCGGGTTTTACCAGCTCATAGTACCCAATGCTGCTTTGATCCCATTAAGAATGCAAAATTGCATTATAAATATTAAAACAACGTAATTATACAAACAAACAAAAAATATTGTCGAATTAAACGATTTTCGGAAGCAGTTATAAAACCAAATAAAGCACAAAGAAACCCATCAAAAACCCAATAAACCCGGGGGGCTAGGTTTTTACAAAAAAACCCGGGCTTTTGCCTACCCTGGTAAATGATCACTTGGGTATGTCCGGAAAAAATTGCCAAACCTCTCAAATGGAATAATTCGTCTCACTCGCCGTATTCTCAAAACATTTCTCCTTTTAGCTATTGACTGTTTCGACGAATACAACATCTCCTGGCATGTCATCGAATCACTTCTTTTGAAGATATATAAAATCGGATATATATAAAAATGGCTTGGATCGCCTCAAAAGAAGAGATCGGATCAGGAAATTGGCTCAGGGGTGTGGAAAAGATATAAGCAGTTGATAATGTTTTAGTTTAACAAATTTGCCAATTTGTGTTCCCGATACATAAATTGTACCTATTTTTGTTGTAAATAAATTACGAAAACCTTGAAATATAACAGCCTATAAAACCCGGATGAGTAGTTAACCCTGCCACAAACATAATCGTTGGCTATCCTTGCAGGAGTGTTTGCTGTTATTCAACCGCAATATGAGAAGTTTTATTGGATCCATTACAACAAAATTCAAAATTGCTGGTTTCTCGTTGCCACAGAAGAAGGCCAAGGAAGTCATGTTTTTTAGGATGCACATGGGATAATCCACATAAACTATCTTCAAAAGGGTAAAATAATAATGTATTATTGGATATTTCTATGGCCCAGACTATTAAAAATACTGGGAGATTGCTAACAGCTTTTTATTCTGAAATATGTAGTTTACTCGCTTTGACAAAAAAAAAAAAAAAAAAAAAAAATTAGTACAAAATTTGTACTATCAAATGATTTTTTATAAGATTTTCTTGACTGAATGGCTTTAGGCAGATCTCGTTGCAAACTCCAGCAGTAGTATCCCACCATATGTAGGTCCCACCTTCCCTGATAACGCTCTTTTATTGTCCGAAGATCATGATGACTTCTTTCGCCCTGTCCTTCGCTAAATTCACACAGAATTTGTGGAAATCAGTCTCATGTTGCACTCTAGCCTATACAAGTTCGATAGCCTCTACTCAACAAGCTCGACATGTGCGTAAGATTTTTTTTTTTGCCTAGAAAATTACACATAAGCAATACAAATGAATTCTAAGCTTTGGATTCGAATTCAGTCATTGAGTAGACAAAACCAGGAACTCTAAAAAGCTGCCTAATCTTTGGCCTATCGAAAAAACCCATGGCATCCTCTAATTACGCAATTTTATTTTAAAGTATTGATATAACGCAGTTTTCACAAAGTCCAATATAAGTTTTCGATATTTTTCAAATACATATGCACCACAAATATTGCAAAAACAATTTGGATTGATCACATAATATCTTCTTAAAAAAGCCATAGCTAAAATACCAAAAAAATAGGTCAAAAACATCTCGGAATAACCCCCGTGTGGCGGCCCCATCGTTCCGAGTTTGAGTTTTTTGTGTTAAGTTGGTACAACTGTTGTTGAAATTCCCGCTAAGTCTTAGCGTCATAGCCTCACATTTGCAAAAGCTACGTAGCCAAGAGTACATCTATCTTTATGTGTGCTGGCGATTTTTTTTACAATTTTGATCGTGTTGAGGTCACAAAAGACATGATTTGCGAGGCTGAATCCAATCCCACATTCATCAACAGGATTATTACTAGAGACGATACGTGGCGTTTACCAAATGATCCGAAAGCATTTACAGTCAGAAAAAAGGCAATGATCATGGATTACAACGGTGTAATGCATCATGAAGTTTTGTCAGAAGACCAGACAGTAAACAAAGAGTGTTATTTGGATTTTAGGAAATGATTGCGTGAAACAATTCGCCGAAAGAGATCAGAATTGTGATGATAACGCACTGTCGCACAATGCCATCATTATTCGAAATTTTTTGGCGAAAAATGCAACAAATACCATCCAACAGCCACCGAATTCACCTGATTTGGCTTCCTGTGATTTCTTTCTGTTCAATCGAGTTAACAAACCATTACGGGGAACGCGTTTCAGCAACCGAGAAAAAACAAAGGAAAATTCCCAAAAAGCACTGACGGGCATACCGAAAACCAAATATAAAAAATGCTTCGAGTATTGGATCAAGCGCTGGCATAAGTATTTTGCAGTCGATGTGGATTACTTCGAAGGGGACAATATAGATTTAGATGAATAAACTTGTACTATTAATTTTCTAAATAAATTCCTGGAATCTAAGTAAAAGCAGTAAATGGGGGTAGTTAGCTATAACTCAAAAAGAGAAAATTTGTTGCCATATAAAAAAATGTGGGTTAATTTAATAGACAGAAAAAACAAAATGTGTTAAATAAAATATTGAAAAAATTTTAAATTGAATGTTTGTAAGCAGATTTACTATGATCCTTTAGAGTTGCGCTTAAAATTTATAACACCGAACGCATATTTAATTTTTGAGTGTAAGCGTTCAGCAGTTAAATATAAATTTAAAATTTACTGAACGAAAGAAGTATGTTCCTCCATATGGGAATTGAACTTTATGTTTAGATTATTTGTATGGTTTTTCTAACTTTTGTCTGAATTGCCATTCAGAAAAATATAATTAAATATTTAGTCAATTCTTTCCATAGAAAATTTAAAATGTTTTGTTCAAAGCTTTCGAGCTGAACGCTACATCGTACAAATACTTTTTGTCAAATTTAATTTAAAGTTACCCAACAAACAATTTTATACATGCGTTAATCAGAACTAATATAAAGATTTACATAAACATATATACATAACACTTTTTTCTTCAAACAAAAGCTAACTGCAAAAAACTGGTATGCCAATGGTTTTTGAAAATCTGCAAATATTGTCTAAATTAAAAGATCCGCCATCTAACTTTTTTTTTCAACTAGTGCTTATTTCGTGAATGGTAACACTTAGCTCATGTCTGATTTGACAGATAATTGGTTTTATCTTTCCGCTGAACGAATATGGTTGTGTATATGCTTGACAACGTTGGGAAATATTGCGACATTACTTTGAAAACCATGGTAATGTTGCAGAATGAAAAAAAAAATCATCTTTTGAGATGAAGCTCATTTTGATCTTGGCGGGTATGTAAACAAGAAAAATTGTCGGATTTAAGCACAGAAAACCCGCACGCATACATTGAAAAGCCGATACACCCAAGACGAGTCACTGTTTGGTGCGGATTTGGTCCAAAGGTATAATTGGGCCATTTTCTTCGAAAATGAGCAAGGAGTGGCCGTTTCAGTCAATGGCGATCGTTGTCGGGCCATGTTGAACGAATTTTTGTTCACAAAAATTGAAGAGGAGGATATTAGCAACATTTGGTTACAACAGGACGGCGCTACGTGCCACACAGTCGAAGCTACACTCTATGCTTTGCGCCCTGTTTTTGAAGATCGCATTATCAGCCGCAGAGCTGATGTCGTTTGGCCACCTCGGAGCTGCGATTTGACACCGTTGGACTATTATTTGTGGGGTGCCGTCAAAGATTAGTGTTACGCCAACAAGCCAGAGACAATACTCTTGAAGCCATTGGTGAAATACAGCTGCACACAATCGATAATGTGCTTAAAAATTGGACCAATCGTGTAGACTACTGCATGGCCAGACGAGCAGCCATTTCCATTATTTTACATTATTAACCGGAAGGATTGTACTTTCAAATAAAAAAAGAAATGTGAGAAAATATTTTTCCAAATTCCAAAAAAAAAAAATTATTTGGCGGACCCTTTATTAAGCATCGCTAAAAGAAAAAAAAAGTAGATTAATAAAAATCTGTAGGGGAAAATGTGCCGATAATTCCTGGACTGAGAAATTAGTTAAGAAGCTTATACAAATATATTAAATTGACATACAAAATTTTAATTTAATTAAATATACGGATTTTATTGCTTATTTTCCACATAAATCTCCAAAACGATTTTTATTTGCTTTAAAGTATAAATGAACATTTCCTATCGCAAAAAACCAATTGAATTTGTCGTTTTACTTTTCGTGATTAGTAGTACCAACTTTCAGACGAAACAAAGTTTCCGATTTATTCTAAAAAGAAGATAAACAATTATATATTGTCATATGTGGGTACATATTTATATAGACAAAAAATAATTTCGATTTCTATCAGGACACTGTTTTTGTTAGAAAAATGTTTATTGGGTATTTCATAATTTTTTTTATGTATGAATGTCATACATAATTATTTTTATGTTCTCGAGACGAAAATATTGAATTTGTTGTTTTTGACGAAGTTAAAAGGTAACTATTTGTGCTTTGTTTAAAACTATTTAAACGCAATTAATTTATAAATACACACTCGTATATTGAGTTAAATGAGCTGAAGCAATAAAAGAAATTTATCCGAGAAGAGAATTCTGTCTTGCAGTTAAACGCTAATTCATATGTATATATGTATGTATGTATGTATGTATGTATGTATGTTATATTATAAAATGTGCAAAATAATTTTTTAATGAAAAATATAAAAATAAAAAAAGTTTTTTCACTAAACGTATCAGATACTCGCATTTTATGGTAAAGATATTGAATGCACGTAGGAAATTTTTGAATATATGTTTAGTTTACTTAAACTAAATACGCATTATTATTTACTAAACATATATTTAGTAATACTAGAACTGAAAGAACGTAGTAAATTTCTGAACGCAAGTTGAACTATACATAGTTGGAAACTGAATGTACGCTTCACATCTGAACGTTTTATTTAATTTTCTTCTATAACCATTCCGGGTGCAGAAAACGTAATAAATGTTCAGAAAAACTATATATTTGTTCGGTTTTCTACTACGTATTTTTTTATGTATACAGAAACAAAAAGAAGACCACAGGAAACAGGTAATTTTTTTGTTTTGTTGAGCAGTGTAATCCATGGCGAATATTATGCCAACTTAAGCTTAATAAGTTTAAAAAAAAAACGACCATCAATTGCGAAAGTAAAGTTAATTTACGCCAAGCCAATGCAAGTGTGCACACATGTGCAGTTTGACAAAAAATCATGAATTACAAACAAATACCTATTTTAATGACCACCACAAATCTTATCTTTCGAAAGGGTTTATATACCCCTTAGCAAAACTTCAGACAAAGTTTACAGAACTTAAAACAGACTATTTTACAAAATAAAATTATTTTTTATTCAAAAACCTGTGTTTGTTTCATAAAGTCACGGATTAATTAATCCGGGCTTGTATTCTGTTAAATTACATTTTCATTTTAATGTGATTTCTATTGGTTGACTTAATCTAAATGCGTAGTAGAGTCTCAATGAATATTTGAGGAAAAGGCCAAGAGGATTGACTTTTATATACATGATTATTGTCCTAGCCGTCGCAACATTAAAATATCTCTTTTGGCAGTACCCCGAACTATAAAATTTATGATTTTGCATTCTTTTACTTGTCTTCCCTGTCCTTATAAGTAATATGGCAGACAATTAAGCCCTTAAACCTGAAAATTCTACAATTTTAATCAACTAATTACATATTTTTAAAATTTTTTAAAATTTTTTTTCAAACTTCCTAAAATACTTTTTGGTCCTTAAAACCTAAAATCACACTTAAATAAAAATCATTGCGTTGAAAATGTTTTCGACAATTTTTTGCATATTACGAGTTAAATAGTTTTTTATTGTTAATGTTCAGAATTAATAAATAAAAGAATAGAAGAAAAAAGACAAAAATAATGTTCAAGTGCTTCAAAAAGTAGTACAAAATGTTCATTAAAATTACATTATTTCATAAAATGCAACAATAACAACAAAACCGACAACGATAAACACTTTCTGAACGATGAGAAATATTTTAAAAGAAAAAAAAAAGAATAATAATACATAATTATTTTATTTTCTTGGGGTGTGTGTTTGTGCAGAGAGGAAGGATAATGATGGGTGTCTAATGGTTTTTGTTGTCTATGGTATGTTTGAACGAGTAGAAAGGAGAAAATTAAGTATAAAATCTTCATACAATATCCGTACACATGCAAATGAACATGTTTCATGGAGAAAGGATAAGAAGAAAACAAAATAATGAATGAAGGTTAAGAAAACGATAAGGACTCTTTAAATGATACTTGACACACTAATAAACACATACTTGTACAATGAAATCTTAAGAAAGAGACAGATTACTAATGACGAAGACAAATGTAATTAAGTGAGTGGATATTTTCTCATACTTATAAGAGGAAATCTTGAGCATAACGACGAGTTTTTAAAAAATTTGAATTTTTTGTTAAAAGCAAAAAAAAAAAAAAATTCCATATAAATATAAAATTGGATGTATTATGGCAAATATTGGGTGCTCGGTTAAGTTCGGTTACAAATTGTCGGTAGATGGCTCTAAAACAGTTTTCAGCAAAGAGCCGCTCTTCTCTTCTATTTTCACACGTACGTAGCAAAAAATAAACAATGAGATGTTAAGAGAAAACAAGTGGAAAAACACAGAGCAAAGTGGCCTAAGTGGAAGACTCTCAATTACTACCACAATTGAAAAATGCATTAATATTAGCTTGCCGAACGCTGATCTACAATGTAATATCTCTAGTAATATTAATTGCACAGTGCATCACAGATAAATGAAATTTCCTGCAGACAATTATTGGGCCAAGATATAAATATCAGCAAAATTTTAACAAAATGGGACAACGGACAAAGCCTATCTTGAAATATGTAGATTTTTATGTTTATTTTTTTTTAATTCAAAAATTTTGTTTTTGCACAGAACAAATAAATAACAACAAGTTTAGAATTTCATGGATTTTGCAAAAAAAAAAAAAAAAAAAATGAATAAAAAATATAAATTTGCAAAAATTCGATATTGTACTTCAAATTTGGAATTTGAATAATAATTTTCATTATTGCTGGGTTAATATATCATATATAAATTGATAATCCAAACTATTTTTAATTTTTTATTTGCCTTAAGCTACTTGAAATCAGTAAAATTTATGAAAAATTCTTAAAGTTTTACATTTTAAAATTTATAATTTTTTTAAATTGAAGGATAAGGTTGGTTCTAATTTTTTTATTTGATAGAACATATTACATACTTTAAAAAATAGAAATAAAAAATATATATTTTTTAATATTGTTGTTAACACTCTTTCAAAGTTTGGTAAATTTAAAATTTTTGTTGAAATAAGTGCGTTTTTCAAAGCAGTAAAAAATAAAAACAATAAAAAAAATTAAATTTCTTTTTTTATATTTTGTTTGTATATATTGTAAAGTAATAAAAAAAACAAATTTCTAAAAAAATAGAGTTTATATGGCTATTTTTCTAAAGAACCTAAAATCGAATTTTTTACTTAGTATATGTTATTGTAAATTAGTAAGTTTAGCGCCCTCTTGCGACGATATAGACAATTAATCGAAAAAATCTGTTCAGTATTATACTCAGCCGATAATTAGCTTTAAAAAATATATATTTTATCAATATCCGTGATGAGTAATTTTTGTTTTTGTCTAGAGGACAACGTACTGTTCGTCGTAGGCCGTTAAAAAATTAATGAAGCTTACAGAGACGATGTTGTATTTAAAAAATAACAATGAAATTATTTACTCGTCTTCGATCCGATTATTTTGATATTAAAGATGTACCTCGCTCTGGTTGACCAATCATTAAAAATGTTCATGAGGCTATGGATAAAGAAGTTGCATACAATAGAAGCAGAGCAGGTTAAAATTTAAGTGATGATAAGAGAAAATATTCATTGCGACTTCATATCATAAAATTAAGAGGCTATAGCCCTCAACTAGAAGATCCATTCAAAAAACTCTGAAGACCTCTTCCTTACGGAGGTAAAAGAAAAGAAACATAAACTACAAAACATAATCAGAAGGATCAGGCAATGTAACATTTTGGGGAAAAATGGAAAAAGAGAAAAGATATGAGTCTATCAGGTGTATCATAGAATCCAATAATGTCGGAATTGGATTTCAAAACGACACAAAAATTAATTTGGTGTCATAAATACAAGATTATCGGGTTTGTTTTCGAACTTGAATAAGTATCGGTTTTAGTTGTCACAGAATGTCTTGTTATTGACTTTGATAGCAAAAGGCTATCTGTTTTCATTTCAATTAATGTACATATGTTTATATTATAAAATCGAGGATAAAGCATAATTATATTTATTTATATATAAATATGTATTTGTAAACATGCAAATAAAAACTCCATAATCATGATTATTATGGAAAATATCCAAATAACAAAACAATCCTCATTAGACACAAAGAGTGTGCCAGAAATAAAACTGTATTTTGTTGTTGAATTTTAGTGATTTCTAGAAAAAATTAAACCATTCCAGTGGCTCAATTATGGATGGGTACTGAACTTTAGTTGATAGTTCCCGAGAATTATACTATGTATGGTAGCTGGCAACTAAAAACCTATTAATTTCCATATGGTTAATTTAGGTTTGGTTAAAAGGGGCCACAAAACAAGCGTCTAGCAGACTTAAGCTCTATAGAACCCATTGTTATACACATAACTTCCTTCCGACAGTATGATCAGTTATCTGACCATTTCGCTCCATTATAAGCTTGCTAATTAGCTCTACACGAATTTCCCGTAGAGACCCCATACAAACAATGTGCCCACCCAATATCCTCAACCTAAGTCATGCCAACGGCGGGCATTTCAACATAAGATGTTCCTTGGTCTCCTCATTCTCCTTCAAACAGCGTTTATATAGGACAGAGTACCTCTGGCCTAACCTAAGTGCATGTCGTCTACTCAAGACAGTGACCCGTAAGTGCCCCTATTACCGTGGATATCCTTCCGCTAAGCAGGTACCCAAACCTTTTCTTGTTCTCTCTCGGCCAGAGAGTTTTAACCTTTTTACAAGTTTTAGCCCACCTTCACCTCTCATCATAGACGTCATCGGCCCATTTTGATATATGCACACGACAGGTAGAGATCAGTATGCCAAAAGTCTCCACCTTCAAAAGAATCCCATTGATAGTGCCCTTTCTAGCTAGCTTATCCGCTACACAGTTGCCTGGAATATTGCTATGACCCGGTACCCAAATAAGATTAATATCAAAGTATTCAGCCATCACTCCTCGTGATGAGTGACATTTCTACTCCGTAAAGGACATAGCACCTAGCGACTTAATAGCGACTTAAATTCAGACTTTCCGGACCGTTGTCACACTATCCTTCATTAGTTAGCAACCTTACAAATAGCGGCCACCTCTACTTGAAACACACTGCAGTGATCTGGCAACATTTAGGGCCTGTTGATATTGAGAACAGAAGAATATACGCCGTAACCAAATTCCACCATCCATCTGTGAAGAATCGGATACATTCCCTGTGCCCCTCCAACGACATTTTGCAGGTACTTCTATTCGGAATAGATGTCCTTAGATTGATCGTTAATAATAGCTGCGGGATACAGTAGTCCGTCTCCACGGTAGACAAGCCAATTCGGTGCAGCGGCTCAGCGTAGATCCCTGATAACCTGAGACAAAATTACCTGATTCTCAGCAGGGAAAATTTCTATATGAGCCATTACAAATTTCTAGTTGCCTTTCGGCTGCCATCCAGAATCGACCAATAAGATCAAATAAACCGGTAGAGGATCCTTTTCTAAATATTAGCTGACAGATACTGAAGGAGCTATTTTGTGTACAAATACATATATGTATGTATGTAGCATTACGAAGTCTGTAGATCCCCCTGGCACTGTATCTACTACTATCAGCGAAGATGCTGGTGCTGAAAGAGAAATACTATCAAACTCCCAAAAATGTCTCTATTTTTAATAAAAAACACACTAACAAGGCACGCAAATCAAAAAAACACTAGGGCCGACGTAGGAGATGGTAGAAGAAAACTGGAGTCGAATGAAAATGTGGACGATCTGTTAAAACTTGCAAAATAAAAATATCAGCAGCTTGTGGCAGGTTAAAGAAAATGAATCTCAGAATTGAAAATTTGGTTTTTTGTTATGTCTAAATGCAAAGAAAATGCGTATTTTATATCTCAACGAAATCTTTATGTAATCCATTCTTATTTTAAAACACCTGATGAGCTAGTCTTTATAAGTATCTTTTAAGCACAGAAAACTTACAGCAAAAAAATTTTTACTGTTGGATTATGAGATGTATTAATGCCTGAGTAAATGGAAAAACTGGGTTTGAATTAGTTGTTTCAAAATTATCAAAAATTTAATTTTTATCTCTTATGAAAAATGAAAAAATTTTCTAATTAAAAAATTAATTACACACTCGTATACATATACATACATATTACACAAATATATTTATGTAAATGGTTCTCTTCGTTTTAATTATAATAAACTTCTAACATTCGTAGGCGATAATATAAATTAATTATACAATTAATATGGTAAATGACTTAATTTGCTATAAATCTTTGTTTTGTTATGTGCCACGTTACAGATACCCTCTTTATGGTTCCTTTTATGTTGATGTCCTTTTAGTGATATGCATTAACGATGAACTCGTAAATATTTATTTAGAAAATCGTATAACTTTAGCTTTTTGTTGGCTTTTTGTTGTTTGGTCAGGAATATAATTATTTGCTTGACCATGTGGCCATAAGCAGTTGATGTCATGTTTATATTGGTTATCTGGTAGGGTACTTTGTTATCTCTAGTTTAGATGGTTTTATCAATAGCTAATGTAGTTGGTTTTTCTTAATTTATATTTTAAGTATAGGCACTTTGTTTTTTTATATAGGATCTTAGCTTAATAGTAAATAAGTTTGTGGGTTTTTATTGTAGAAAATGTGACCAACTCATTTTTAGCAGCTTAAATATATGTAGACCTTTTTGTAGAAAAAAGAACCCAAAAAATAGTTGTGGCCAAATAAATGAGAAATAGCAGATAGGCAACCAAAAAGTTAAAAAAGTTAATTATGAATAGCTAAGCTTGTAAGTTCGTTTTCGAAGAAAAATTACTATTCACACGGGACGCACAATGCGTTGTCCCATAGACAAAAACAAAAAAAACTCCTCACGGATATTGATAAAATATATATTTTTAGAAAGCTTATTATCGGTTGAGTATAATACTGAACGATCATTCGGTTACTTCTCTATATTGTCGCAAAATGGTGCTAAACTCAACTAATTTATAATACTATATAAACAATTTGATTTTAGGTACTTTATTTTCTTTATTTCTCTCAAGTGGAGCTTCGATGTACCCAGTCGATCCATATAGGACATTTTGTGCCAGTTCATCCGCCATGCAGTTATCTTAAAGGTAATCGCCAGGCATTCTTGAACATTTTTGGTTGTGCTATGCCCAGTCTCGAGAAGTATTTTAATATGTTTTACAACTGTGTCAACTCTAAATCGACTCTTTTTCAAAAGTTCGCAATTAGTCATTGGCAAAAACTCTATTTTCCTAGATTTTCCCTGCTTGTGATACCACAATTTAGTTTCTACTGTTTTTTTCGGACACCAGAATACACAAGGGTAGGTAGCTCCTATCCGATCAGGAAGCTTCAACAGCAGACGAATTTGGGGAAAAATCGAAAAGGAGAAAAAAAATTTGAATTAAGACGGTAACGACAAAGTTTAGTCCAAATAAATGAGTAAATTTTAGTGTAAAACTTAATTAAGTTTTTTTTAAGCCCATAGCTGTTGTGTAAATTTATACTAAAAACCAGTTAACTTCGGTGAACAACCTTTATGGAAACGAACTCCATTAATATAATTTGAATATTTGAAAATGACATCTATAATTGCAATGAAATAAATTAAATTTTCTAATACTTATCATCAGCAAGCAAATTTCAGAAGCAATATCTTAGACACTTTACGTCTCCTTTTCACTTAATTAGTTGGTCACTTTCTTTACAATCGCCTTACAAATGCGCCCATACAAAATATAATAAAAATATATTATCCATGTGTAAATGTGTTAGTGAATATGTGTATGTATGTGTGTGTATGTGTGTGTATGCGTTATATTTCTAATATGTTTTGTGTAGCTTTTAGTCATTTGACATGTTAATCTGGCATAAAATTAATTTGTGCCGCATTGCCATATTAAACATTAATTATGTGCTCTTTTGGTATTTAACTGTACTTAAACGTACACATAACGTACACATACGTACACATACATATACAACGTCTTACACACATTCACTCATACACATACTTCTACTTTGTATTGAAATGGTTAGTTTGTAGACATTTCATATGTTTTTACTCTTGTTACAACTCTGAACCATCTGTCCTATAGTGATGTGTCCTACACAATTGTGTGCCGCTGTCGTAGAGATCTCTTTAGAGAATTAGAGTGTGTTAAGTTTGTTATAAAATCCATTTATAATTATCAGAGTCATTTCTTTAGTGTAGTAATTGGATAAAAGGTCATAATAACAATAGTTTATAATGAAAGTTATTTAATTTGTGCGGACAAAATGAGTTTTTTTTTAATAATTGTGTAATTAATAGCTCTCATTTTAAATATTAATAAAAATGGAAAATTAAATTTTAAAATAGAAAAAGGTATTATTTTGAAAGATGCAATATAATATAAAATGTAAGTGATATATTACATGTTTTAGATTAATAATTTAGCTTATTTCCAGGGAAACCATTGTAGATTTTATTTAAAGGAAATACGATATGCGTTATAAGCACACGTATCTGAAATTTAGTTTCTATTGTCATAATTTTTATACATATCGTACACTAAATTATGAACAGTCAAAACTCAAAATTTTTTAATGTTCAGGAGAGGCAAAAAACTGTTTTATTAAAAAACTGCTGTAATTTTATAATCAAATCAAGTTCTACAGTAAAGTAAGCCGTCTTAAAAGACTTTTGACTTTTTGTAGAAATTTTTTTATTAAAAAGCTGATATTAAATCTAATTGTGCCTATTATACAGTAAACAATTTTATGCTAACTAACTTCATAGAGAGTGGCATGGTGTAGTGATTAGAGCGCACGCATAACAACACAAACGACCCAGGTTTGAGACCCAGCAGCGGACATGACGAAGAAAAAATTTAATTGTGCTTTCGAATGTTTAATAATAAAAAAGGCTTAAACTTTTTCCATCCAGACAACTCCATTTAAAAAAAGAAAATAGAAAAAGTCCCCTGACCCTTCACGCATACCACTGGTGATGATGACAAACATCAGATGAATGATAAGAAAAACCACGCCACCTGCTGGAAAAAAATTACAATGCTAAAGTATAAAGATCACACCACCAATTAGCAAGGATCTTCACCACTACACAAAAAACAAAAATCATATGGAGGAAGCTACAGCGGATTAGTCATCTACTTAGCTTGAAATATCAAACTGATTAAAGAGATTGAAACAAAGCAATAGATGCTTCATAGCGAACAGAAGAAAAAAAAAGAAACGTAAGATTTTTATCAATTTTATAATTAAAGTAAATTAAACTTCATTTTACATTTATAGTAGAGAAATAAAAATACAGAATTCAATTTATTAAAGCGCAAAAATAATGTTTGGTTTTTAAGAATAAGCCTAATAAGTTTTTCTAATAAGCCTCATAGAACTTTTTAGGAATTTGATTTGTATCGACTCGTTTCTTTTTGTGTCGTTGCTGTATTGCTGATAACGGTAGCCTTTCCAAACAAACTGAGCGTAAACTAGAATAGAGGATATTAAGCAAAGAAAAAAAATTTTATTTTAGTACAATAAATTAAGATAACAATAAAATTGCACTATAATTGTATATTTTGACTAATTCTATCTAAAACACTTACTTGTTATAATCTAAAGTTTTGAGAGAACTTTTTTTACTACACTCACTACGAAAAGTGGATTCTTTTTAGGATGTTTCATAAAAATATGATTTTATATTTTCCTTATTAATATGCAAGACCTTACTGTCATGCCATACAACTTTTTTATTATATTCATTTGTAGAAAAGTATAGTCCCCACTGGAAGGACTTGAAATTATAGAAGTTGTTACGGGTTAGTTAGTTCTCAAATTTTATATGGTGGGCCTGACTTTTTCGCAGTTGCTATTAGACTCGTGTACTGCTCTAGCATGTGCATACACAGGACTTAAAAGACTTTTTACTTGTTTTTCAATGACGATATGCACATTGCCTTCTTCGTTTTGGGAGTGGCCGTGAATAAGGTACTTATGTGTAATACTACGTAAATTATATTTACAAACAGCATATGCGAACATTGAGAGTAATTTTTTTTTTTTTTGAGGACCACAACAATAGACTCAGTCTATTTACCAAAATCAATGTACAAAAAGAAATTAAATTAAAGTTGCTCGCCAACAACTCTAAATAATGTACAACAAAACTTAAAAATTTTTCATTAATAGCGTCACAACTTGAAATAATACTATTCCCAGGTTATGAAGACAGTGATGAAAGAGAAATTTTTGTGGTAGATAGAGATTTGATCTGTGAGTTTAGTTTTGCAAAAAAAAAAAAAAAAAACATATTGAAAAATTTTGAGTTGTGACTGTTCATGATTTAGTGTGCGATATTTAAAATAAAATATGTTGAAAAATTTTTAAGAAAATGTAGTGAATTTAAACATAAAAATATGTAAAGTGTTCGCCATCTAACGTTTTTTTCTCAACTAGTGCTTATTTCGTGAATGGTAACATTTAGCTCATGTCTGATTTGACAGATAATTAGTTTTATCCTTCCGCTGAACGAATATGGTTGTGTATAGGCTTGAACAACGCTGGGAATCTGGGCCTGCGATCGACTTACAAAGATGCCGATTTTGCCAAAAAAAAAATCATCTTTTCAGATGAAGCTCATTTTGATCTTGTCGGGTATGTAAACAAGCAAAATTGTCGCATTTGGGACACAGAAAACCCCCACGCATACACTGAAAAGCCGATACACCCAAGACGAGTCACTGTTTGGTGCGGATTTTGGTCCAGTGACATATTTGGGCAATTTTTCTTCGAAAATTAGCAAGGAGTGGCCGTTACAGTCAATGGCGATCGTTATCGGGCCATGTTGAACGAATTTTTGTTCACAAAAGTTGAAGAGGAGAATATTAGCAACATTTGGTTTCAACAGGATGGCGCTGCGTGTTGCGCCCTGTTTTTGAAGATCGCATTATAAGCCGCAGAGTTGATGTCGTTTGTCCACCGCGGATTTGACACCATTGGACTATTATTTGTAGGGTGCCGTCAAAGATAAGTGTTACGCCAACAAGCCAGAGATAATTGACGCTTTTAAGAACAATATTCGTCAAGACGTTGTTGAAATACAGCTGCACACAATCGATAATGTGCTTAAAAATTGGTCGTATCGTGTAGGCTACTGCATGGCCAGCCGAGGCAGCCATTAGAATGAAATTATTTTCCATTATTAACCGGAAGGATTGTACTTTTAAATAAAAAAAGAAATTTGAGAAAATAGTCAGTAGTTTTTTTATAGCATTTAAAAAAAAAATTTATTTGGCGGATCCTTTACAAGCAATTATTGCGTATGTTTCATTACAGTTATAATATGTCAAGTTTTTTAGTGGAAGCTAAGTCTTTAAAAATTTGTAACAAAAAGTTTCACGTAAACTACACAACCACAACCAATCTGAAACCTAAAGTTACACGTGGACAATAGGTTAAAGATTGGTTGTAGCTGTAGAGCTAGATAGGGTGAGGTGTAAATTATATATTTATATACACTATGTATTTCTTTTTTCTCAGGAGGCGATGTTACCAATCAATTCATAAAGATCAAAAGTGGCTGTGCAAGCTTATGCGGTATGCACTTAGATTTAATAATCCATGGAAAGTAACCTATTTCAAAACAACCGTCGAATATCTTATCCGAACACAATAGACAGTCTTAAAAAGTTTTTTGTGTACTAAACACATTTCTTTGCGATCTTATGGCAGCTTTGGTTTTAGTAAATAAAGGGTGGTCCAACCATAATGCACGATGTTAATTGGAGTCACACCTTAACGTCAAGTTTTCTGCCCAACTTAATTTGACATTTATTTGTTTCAGTGGTTGACAAATTTAACCATGGAGATGTACACAATTGAGCAGCGCGTTAAGATTGTTGAAGCCTTTTAAGAAAATAGGCTTTCAAACCAAAATGCATTTCGTCGACTTCGTCATTTTTTTGATTAGCATAATCGACCAAATGTGTCCACAATCGGGAGGATTGAGTGCAAATTTCAGCAAACCGGGTTTGAAAGAAATGTGAAAACACCTGTGCACTGTTTGGTGCACCTTTGCATCTTTGTTGTGGAAATAAATCCCAACGTTGTTCAAGCGTAAATCGATTCATTTCGTTTAGTGGAGATAATATATTGAATTTTGTGACAGAATAGAATGACAGAAATATTGCCAGATTCGAAATAGTCACTGATTCAAATTTAAATCGATAAATGATCCATCAGGTATATCTAAAGGACATTGATATTCTGGCCTAGAAGTATGAAATTGATTCGAACCATCGTAGTTTTCAAATTTAAAAAAGAAGAAACCAAGAAGCTTGGCTTTTGAAATATTAAAAAAATGCTTTATTTACAGAAACAAAGGTGTTGCTTATTAAAATATGTCGGTCGCATTTTTCAATACCTTTCTACTCCCATCTACCAACACGTAAAATGAAATGTTTACTTTTCTCAATTCACTCATATGAAACGAACAATACTTTAAAACTTCATATAAAACATTTCTTTATGCACAGCATAAAGTAAGAGGCATGCAACAACAGAACGAGTTTTTCTATAAAAAAATAAGGAAATATTCTGTCTATGTTTTTTTTGGCATACAAGCTGCCTTATTTGCTTTTTTCAGACATACATACGAGCACACATGATGAATTTATTTCATATTGCTTTTAGGCAATTACTCAAAGTTAAAATAAAAATGAAATAAAATATGAAAATAATCATAAATAATATTTTAAAATAATGAACTGAAGTACTAAAAAAATCTAAAACATATGGCTTGAGACTTATGCGTCTTATAGAAGAATAAAGGAGTCCTTTTTTAATTAAAACTTACATTTTTTGTTTCTCGCCAAACTCGATTTTTCAACTCAAAATGTGTTCCCTTTTTAAACTGAAAATATAATTAATCATACCACTGACCACCACAAATGTCTTGACAATTTTCTAAATACATTACTTCATAATATTTTTCTTATACTTTTGTAATGTTAATGAAATTTTAAACATTTCCTATTTAAGTTTAATTTTTTTCTTTGTCAGACAAAAAAAAAAAAAAAAAAAAGAAAACTTTTCTAACTTCCCTGTTTTGTTTTTCTTTATCTACTGTCCAGACATTTCCTTCCATTTTGCTTTAATTGAAAAAAATGGTTTAAACTGACGACATCATAAGTAAAATAAGCAAAGTAGACCACAAATAAAAAATATTAAGAAAAATAATAAAACTAAAAAAAAGTTATTTGCATATATTCTAACAGTAACATATAAGCTTGCACACCAGATTTTTTGTTATTAAATTGAATTGTTAATTCTTTTTTTGCATATAATTATTAAAAATATCTAGTTTTCTTGTTAAAAATTTATAAAGTTTTTTTTGTGAAAAAAAAGCATTTTGAAAACTTATAACATCTGCAAAATGAATAATCTTACCACATATACTGCAAAAATATATCCAGCAACAGTTTAATACTCCTTTACCAACAAACTATCCTTTATCAACAATAACAAATTCTGAAAGTAAAGAGAGTGTGAAATAAAAAGTGGTTTAGTTCGACTATATAATAACTTACATTAAAAGATAATTTTCCTAAAGATAGGTCTTCCTACATAAAAATTAGGGGAAATACTAAATGAAGCAAATCTATTCGATGCTTAACCAAGGATTACATATTTTTTGTAGAATATTATAGACGGCCCCTTTACTTGCTATGCGGCATCAGTTTGTAATAGCAACATACTCATATTTTCAAATTAAAGTTTTGCCTGCTGGATGTGTGAGTGCCAAAATCAAATTTAGAAATTTAAAGAAACGGTAATTTTTGAGGGCTGCCTTACAGTTAGGATGGTTTTGTCGAATACGGTTTTTTCAAAATCTTCATTTTTCGAATATCAAATTAACCGGTTAATTTAAATAATTATAATTTGTATACCTTTGAATATTTTTTTATTGAAAATATGCTCATCGTTTAACTATTTCTATAAATTTAATTATTTATAAATGACAACCTTAAATATCTCAAAGAGAACGTGAAAACCAAGGTAAATCAAAAAAGATATGCACTCTTGAGCAAAGATAACCTTTTCTCATCTTCTGTAAATAAATATTGATTGAACCCACAAACGCCGGTTCCGAACGGCATATGTATTAGTTAGTGAAGTTTTTTACAGGCTAGATACACATAACCAGTCGCTAGTAATGTTGTGAGGTGATATCGCTGTAGAATTGTTAAATGGTGTGGCCTGGGATTAAACCGACGGGTATAAGAACATTAAAGTTCTTACTTAATATCAAAGTGGGCGACATATAGTCATTTATCCATTATATATGCGCAATATCCTCATGTGACTCATAATGTTGCCAGTCTTGAAGTTGGAGAGATCTGGTAATTTAAGGACACTTTTACAGACCACCTCCATCACCGAAATGTGCAATGGAGGAATGTGCAGGATAAAAATATAAATAAGTACGTGCTTAGCAGTATGTAGCTGCAACAAGAAATAACAACAAATATATCTGATACATTACACATGTATTCAAATGCAATTAAAAAGAAAGGTTCTAGAATCCGCTAAATGAAAGGAGTTTACGTTTGTCCTAAATACTTTTTGAGTAAAATATAAAAAATGGTGAGGAACCTAAATTATTCAACAATTAACAGGAATCAAAAAAGTAGTGGTAACAAACAAAAGAGGGCAGTGAAATCAAACTAACATATGTTTAAGGAGTGCTAAGCTTTAATAAGAGCGATATAGAAATTTTGAAGCATCAGATCAGGATATACCAATGACTTAAGTAAACATAGTAGGTTGAATTATAAAAGTACTTAAAGAAAACCTTAAAGTGAAAATCTCCATGATAAGACTCATCATCTCTACATAAAAACTTTTTTTTAACAAGTTCGGAAGGGAGTAAGAAGCTATTATAACAGTAAGAAAAAGGATAAAGAGAGAGAGAGAGAGAGAGGGAGAAAGAGAGACAAAACAGAGAAAACTTACCAAATTTGTGGCTAATATTTTATAAACGATTGTAAATGTATGTGTGTTTAAACAAGAGTATATATCAGTGGTTGGCACAAAGAGAGCAAAATGCTATTTTTATGGGGACCGAAAAGTGAAAATTGCAAAAAAAAGTATTTTTATGCTCTCCTTTGTGTTTTTTTTTTTCATGAGCACTAACACATTGGACATTACTCGCGTGCTCCCAAGCACGCCGACCACTGGTGCAAGTAATTATATGAGTGTGTTGTTATATATTGTATGAAATCCCTAAAAGTTGTTCAACTATAACCGAATGAAGACTACTTTTTAGTGTATTTGTGTGCTTCTTACAGTAAGTTTTAGAGTGTTTGTTGTTATCATACATGAGTTTGTACGTGTGTGTTAGTGTTTTTGGAAGTAAAGGATAAGGTTACAAATTAGCTTAATATCACGGTATTTACACCTGACGTTCCAAATACAAAGATAACGAACTTTCAAAAGGAAAAACTTACTTTTTAAGTTACTTAACTGAATCTCTCTCTCTTTTAGCTTCTTATTTCCTCTTTTTTAATTTTTTTACTTTCTATTAAAGGTTTTGTTATAATTTCTTTGCTTTTCCTTTTCTAATGGCAAATTGTTTTGGTTTAGTTTTTTTTTTTGAGGGAGGGGGGAGGGTATGGTGGCTAAAAACTCTTTAAAACTTCTGGTTGACAAATTCAAACTGACCTTTAGTTCTGAGGATAGACTTAATGAAAATTGTTGCATATTTTAGGAATAATTTCTTCTTCTTTATTTGAAAGAATATAAATTCAGAGACGAGTAGTTTTTCATATGATTTTTTTGGGTAAATAAATGAATGAGTTTTTTATATTTTAACTTTTAAGTTTATAGTTTTTTGTGTTTGGACTAATTTAGATTTTTTGGGCAAAATAATATTTATAAAAAAATTATTAATTTTACTGCATTTCTTGCAAAAATTACTTTAAATATTAATTAAAATTAAAATTTTTGGCTAAAATTCCGTAAAAGTTAATATAGTTTAAATAGCATCAGAAGAAAATATGGTTTGAAAAATTAAAAAAAATTCTCAAAATAAAAGACTTGAATAACAAACGAACAAACCAAATAAGACAACAAACAATTCTTTAATAGCAAATCATTTCATTGTTGAACAAACTTTGGCTTTGTGGAGATTTTTGTTACCCTTCATTGAAGAAACTACGCCATTTACATTATCAAGATCAATAAGAGCTTATAGCAGACTAGGTTTTCTTTTAGTACTTAAGTTAAGTTGGAAAAGTGGTATATTCATTTAAATTATTTAAAAGTACACATCCTTTACTGGGCTTTAATATAAAATGTTTTCCACGTACACCTCAATGAGAAGATGGTATATATTTGCCTAGATTTTTATAAAACTTGATTTCCAATTAAAAAATGTATAAGACGTGAATATCTACAGACAGAGGTTTATTTACTGAATCTGAAAGATGTCTGTATTTCTCTTCTAGAGAATGTAAGTCTATAGTACCCCGGTGCAGATGAATTATCGTCATGATATCAGTATAAGGTCGAAATCTGTATGAAATTATTGTAAAAGAGATATTTCGTTGATGAATCCTTATGACAATTACACAATCAACGAGAGTTATGTATGTCAACATTGTAACCATACTAAAGAAAGCTAAAATGTAGCGACACTGTCTGTTACGAGTCGACTATATGCCAAACAATGCAGGATTTTGTCTGCTACACCTTCCCCCCTCTCTTCCTCTTCATCTATCAAAATTTGGACAATTAAATTAAAAGGTCACGTATGACTTTAAAGAAAATTCATCGCTAGTTATCGATGTTTTTTTATTCTAAGCGTTTATCACGATGATTCACTATGACGTTCGCCATTAGGATATTGTATAAACTGGTACTGGTACTTCTTAGTGATTTGATTCATTTTTTTTGACTATTGCAAATATACATAAAGGGATGATCCCCAAATAACGTTCTCTACAAGAATAATCAAAGACCAAATATTACAATGTTTAGAAAAATCAAGTTTTTTGCAGGAGGATTAGATTCAGTGATTGATGCAAACGATCTTTAAGATAATCTCAATATCTAGTTATTGACCACATGACTTCAATGGTACAATGGATCACTAAATTTCGTGAAATTCAATTTTGGCATACGTTTTCCGGCATTTCGCCTATATTTCACCAATGACAGCAGTGAAGTTGTCTCTAGAGCTAGAATTGTGCCTAGCTTGTCCCTGTACACGAGAGAATTTACGTACGTTGTGGAAGAAGAACACAAACACAAACCATGCCAAACAGTGCCTCTATCAGGGTAAATTGGCAGCTTTGAAACTGCCTCTGGCTGCTCTTGTCTCCGTTTGTTAACATAATCATTGACGTACGTTTCGTCGCTAAAGATAATTTTTTAATACGAAACACATTTCTCACATTGCAGGAATTTCGATAATTTAAGTCAGTGATTAGTAAGCTTTGTTAGTTTTTTTAGTATATTCATGATGAAATATCAAACCTTACTAAACATGTTTGACATTGTCATACATTACGATACTATTTTACACAGAAAAAATTTACCATGAATAACCAAAAAGCAAAAAATCAACCGTTAAAATCAACCGATTTTCTTCAAATTTTTACAGTATCTCTCTGTGTGTCTGGATTGATCTTTGGGCTATATATGTAAGTTTCAAAAACTGCAACTGGGCGGTGCCACGCCCATATAAAGTTAATATTGATTTGTCTATATCTTCAAAATGGTGACAGAAAGAGTCTCAAAATTTTGCCCAAATAGATTCATTGTGAGCGGAATTGGATAAGTAGGCGTGTTACCTCCAAACATAGTAAATATTGATTTCTGTATTTCTATAACGTCATATAGTATATATAACGTTAATAGTAAAAATTTCTAAAATAGGTTTAAAAAACATCTTGTACAATATACATCATTAGTCAGTAATTTGGCGAGCTTTGATAAGTAGGCGTGGTACCTTCCATTCATACTAAATATTGAATTTTGTATATGTGGAAAACGACAACTATTTAAGCTTCGTTATCTATACATATTAGCCAAAAAGCGGGTGTTGCAGAAAGCATATCGGGTAAAAGCTATATACATTATGGTGGGTCAATTGGTTCGGTTGAGAAAAAAAACGTGACAGGCGTATAGCAAAATCAAAATCTACATAACATTCTAAGTAAATTAATCAAAGAAAGTACGGGCCTAAAATGAAAACCTTGTTCTCGCTATGAGACATGAAGATTTTAGTAAAAGATATTTTAAAAAAATAACATGTTATCACTAAATCTAAACATAATATACTATTAATTTGGGCTTGTTTTAAAGCAAATTTTATGAGATATAAAAATCTGCTTTCATTGTGTTAAAATTGTGATTACTATACCGTGTTTTATTAAAAGTTTGATTATGAAAAATAAAAATCTAGCAACTTCTGGTATATCACCACAAAACACAAATATATGTAGCTGCCTTTTTTGGATCTATTTACCCCATTTTTTCTTAAATCTTATTTGATTACAAACAAATTATTATGTTTCTACTAAGAAATGTGGCAGATTGGTCTTGCAACGATATTGTGTTTTAATTTTTAGACGAATTACGAAGCTATAAAAACAGAATTTAGTTATCTGCTATGGAAGTTATCAACAAAGTAATTAGAAAGCAGAATCGATTATCTTGAAATTCTTACAGTGTCTTTCTGGAGTAATTGCAGGTTATCTTAAATGTTTGAACTTGAATCGAATTTGGATAAAATGGGGAATTATAATTAAAATAATAGTTAAAGAAAATAACAAGGATAGCGGTAACGAAGCAACCGGGTTTTAGCAAGTAAAAATATAAAGAAAGGAATGCACATTGAAAGAAGTGACTGCAATTGTAATTTTTAATTTTATTTTTTTTGGATTAGTTCCTTATTATGATGTCGTTCCCAATATATTTCCAATATATATTCAAATGCTGCTAACGACAAATTGGAGTCGTGTGGTTGTGTAGCCTGCCGTCGTCTATGTGTTTACACCATTACTTAAAAAAGATTTTTATATAATTTTAATTTCTTGAGGATACAAATACTCTTAAAGCCTTATCAAGTTAGAAGTCATATCTAGAGTATACTTTTCTTCCTATTGCGGCCTCAGACTACCAATACTAGGGTAGCTGATATAATTGTTGATAAAATAAACCCAGTGTCTGATGAAAGTATTGTTACAACCAATGGGAAAAGACATTAAAATAGTTCCGAGTTCGAAGAAGCAGTATCGATAAGAGAAAAGTCCAGCAGTACTGCTGCAATACAATCAAACAAAGCCAAACTAAACTAGATAGATAGATAAGTCCCGAAATATCGCAGCTGATAAAAGGGGAACTCCTCTCAATCAATGCACAGCACTCGATATAATTTTTAACCTCTTTAAAGTGACCGACAATTTAAAGTCGGCTCCAAACGGCAGATTCATTAGTTAGCTCTTCAGAGCGTAATAATCATAGCTAGCCGCTAGCTAATACGGTGATGATGCTGTCAGATTGGTTGTCAGATGGTCTGGCTAGGGACTGAACCCAGGATCCCTTGGTTGCATGTCTTACCCACCATATATTAACTGGAAAAATTCATCAAATTAATTTTTATGCTATAAACACATTCAAGGCTACCGACCAGCAACTACAAGCTGTCAAAAATAAAATACATGTGTGCATAAAAGTTTAATTATTTTAACGGCAACATGGCTACCGACTACATGATTACCGTTTGCAGCCCGTAGCCAACTTAGGCTTATTTCCATTTTTATTGGCTACAACAAACAGATTAGTGCTATCAATAAAATAAGATGCATAAAATAGTCGTTTTCGAAACACAATACATGAAATATATATGTACATAGAAAACGTGAGTAAATGATATGTTTTATTTAGATTAGATTTAATGTGTCAAATCAGATCTTTACTTTGTAGCTGTCGTCGTTAAAATAATTAAGTAACTGGTTACTTGGTTACTCTTATAGCCAGCGTCTTTTGGAGTCATGTGGTCGATGGTCGGTAGCCCTGAATATGTCTATAGTATTAGTTGCGTTAAGCTAAAATTTGGTAGTTAACATTTTAGTTACAAATGAAATCAAAGTCTTAAAGTATAATTAAACTTAATCCTTCGCAAACAAATATTTGATAGGTTTAAACAATTCTAAAGTATACTTTGACCCATATTTTATATTGTGTGCTTCAAAGTGATAAGGTTACCTCAATATTTGCTCAATTCATCCAAACTATAAAATGTTACGTATGGTCACCTTATTAAAACAAATTCTACGTTAAAATAAGTGAATAATAAGACGGTTTTGGTTTTAGAGATGTACCATTATATTATATTTATTTAAATTTATGTAAATAAGTGCAAAGTTCAATGCGTAACAATGATAAGGTCAGTGATTTATTTATCTAAACTTTTATTTCAACTAAGCATTAATCAATTATTTTTAATTTATGCGGTTCCCATTTCCTTCTATTGTCTGGCTTTCTTTCTTTCTATTGGCTGGCTTTCGCGCCAGCTGTTGCAGATTGTCACTTTTAATTCATCTTTTGACCGGTACTGTTTGTTGTCTGCATAAACTTTACGCGTAAGCACAACACACAAAGATCGCCCAGTTTTTTCATCATTTCACGCATACTCAATCCGTGCTCATGAAGTGCCACAATTTGTCCTTGTTCATAAGGTGACAAAGGTTTCCCTCGACCCATACCGCGCAGAAAGGATTTAATTTATAATTTTATTTTCTCCGTCACTCCTCTAGGGAGTACATTGGCTTTCCATAAAGCATCTATTGCCTTGTTTCGGTTTCTTTAATCAATTTGATATTTCAAGCTAAGTAGATGATTAATCCGCTGTAGCTTCCTCCATATGATTTTTTTTGTGTAGTGGTGAAGATCCTTGCTAATTGGTGGTGATCTTTACTTTAGCATTGTAATTTTTTCCCAGTAGGTGGCGTGTTTTTCCTGATCATTCGTCTGATGTTTGTCATCATCGCCAGAGGTATGCGAGAAGGGTTAGGGGGGCTTTTTTTTATTTTTTTTATATGGAGTTGTCTGGAGGGAAGTTGAAGCCTTTTTTTATTATTAAACATTCGAAACCACAATTACATTTTTTCTTCGTTATGTCCTCTGCTGGGGCTCGAACCTGGGTCGTTTGTGTTGTTATGCGTGAATTTTAACCATTACACCACGTCACCCCAAAAAATTATAAATTAAAAAAAATAAAAAAGTAAGAATTGTGGTACCTTCTGATTATATTAACTGCTTAGTAATCACTGATCGCGTCATTTTGACGCATTGAATTTTGCACTTATTTACATAAATTTAAATAAACATAATATAACGGTACATAAGTAAAATCGGCTTATTATTCACTTATTTGAACGTAGAATTTTTTTGAATAAGGTGACCATACATAACATTTTGGATGAATTGAGCAAATATTAAGGTGACCTTATCATTTTGAAGCACACTTAGTTCAGATATTCAAACGTTTGGCTGCATTTGAAAAACATCAATGAAAAGTATATATAAGTTTAGTTTTTTTTTAAACCATTTGACTTTTTGATACACTTATTTCAGTGTACGTATGTTTATAGGTAGTCGGAATATGGTCGTTTAAGCTTAGTAGGGTATTACTCGTAATAGTTCAATCTAGATGATCTATTTTTTCAATTTTACTATTTTGTCAGATAATAATAATTTTTTTCTCTTATTTCTAGAGATTTGCATAAAAACAAAAGCTTTATAATCAAAATTGTTGTCTGTTTGATTTTTTGCAATTTGTTTTTTTTTTCAATTTTTTTGGATTATGTTTAGTTGGCCTGTCAAGTTGTTGGTTTTCATTTATGCAATGGAAATGGGTAGAGAGAAAGAGTTAGGAAATGTTTTTAATGAATATGATCTGTTTGTGAAATTGGTTGGTTGGTTGGTTGCTGGTTGTCAATTAGCAATACTACTGAACAACAACACAATACTACACAACCATTGTCTGTCACTCGACCATCACCAACACATCAAATAAATGCCACAGAGCAGTCATACACAGGAACATCACAAAAAAAAAAAAAAAAAAAAAAAATCATGCAGAGCCAAGCAAACTAAATCAAAAATAACAAACTTCATTCCTGAAAACAGCAACAACAACAACAACAACAACAACAACATTGATATCAACAATAATAACAACAAACTTATAAAAACTTTGAAAGTGTGATGGGAAAATTTTACTTTGGCCAACAATAGAGGGCAGAATAGAGAAAATAAACTATTAACTGGCCATTATTTGTCAACAGTAGTAGTAGTAGTAGTAGTAGTAGTAGTAGTAGTAGTAGTAGAGTTAGTTGTTTGGTTTGTCTGTGTGACTAATTTTTGGTTTGAATTTTTAACCAAATATCTAATAAAATACACACTATCACGTTGTACAATAAATAAAAGAAAGTGTTATTAGTTGCATGTGAACATGACTGATGACTTCTAATGAAAAATATTGTGAAAATCAACTAAAAAGAAAAATTAAATGAAAATTTAAATTTCAACTTGAAATTTAAATGTTAAAATTTAAATAAACGGTAGGGTAAAATTGAAATTGGTTTGAGCGTTTTAAGGTTCTAATCTACTGTTTGTTCGAAGTCAAATTTGCATTATTTTATTAATTATAAACGTTAGGTTAGGTTATGTAAGGTGATGGACGACCCTATAGGAAAGGAGGCCCACTTAGGCCAGATATATGGTCCATTGTGATGCCATATGCATAAATGCCACCCGGGGATCAAAAAGTTTCCATAGAAAACCATTTAGTCTCCAAAATAAATTTCGCAATTGCGTCCACCCTTATCCTGGAGAGTTCAGTCAAAGATGACAAAAAGTAGGAGTTCAGGAATTTTTGCCTTCTGGCAGCAAGAGCTGGACATTGACTCATGAGATGAAAGACAGTATCCTCCTCCTCGAAACCACTACTTCTGCAAAAATCATTCGAGGGAATGCCAAGTCTATCGCCATGCCTCCCGATCAGACAGTGATTGTGCGGTGTATGGCCACCCAACTTAGGGAGAGAAGACATTTAGTCCTCCTTTCGTCGAGGTCGGTCTAGCAGAGCCTGGCGATAACACACAAGCCCTCATGCTGCCAACGATATTGATCGTAAACATAAACTGACCGGAGAATATCCCAGGCAATCGAGAATCCAATGATAGGCTCTTGTTCCAAAGTATCAAGCTCAGTATCCATCCTGGCTAATTCGTCAGCAACACAATTCCCGGCGATATTCCTGTTTCCTGGAACCCATATAAGAGTTACCTTCGAATGAACCGAGATTTCCATAAGAAACCTGCAACATTCTTAGACTAGGATAGACATCGAGGTCACATTAGCGAGAGATCTTATCGCAACCCGACTGTCCGAAAAGATCAGAAGATTCTCAGAGGAAATTTCTCCGTCTAACAAGCATTGAAAGGCCTTCAGTATGACCATGAACTCTGCCTGAAACACACTGCAATGATCATGCAACCTATAAGACAGTCTTGTGTCAGAATTTCTCCAGAATATACCACATCCCACTCAGTCACGCATCTTAGATCCGTCGGTATAAACCCCAATGGCATTCTGAAAGAACTCCCATCCATCCGACCAGAATTACCTAGTAGGTATATCAATCTGAAATCTCCTATCGAGAAAGTTATGGGGGATCATGTAATCGATCCGAAGATGTCTGAGATTCCAAATAATCGCTGCATGACCAAAGTCCAGATTTGGCCAAGAGTTAGCTGTATTCAGCCTCACCGCCACAAACCTGGCCCTCTGCTTGAGAATAAGGTCGGTGGGGAGCCAGTTAAGCATAGTAAATAAAGCCTTGGTTGGAGTAGAACGGAGTGCATTGGTGATCAGGAAGGCAGCTTGTCTGCGCACCCTTGGCTATCATCTTACAGTAACATTGATATCTACACACCGTCCACCAGATATGAGTAGTGTTGGTTGTGGTTCTACCACGGCCAATAATATACGTTAATAATGTACAAATATATATCGGGTGGGCCATCTATCGGCTTAAATGTGTACCAGCGGTTATTTCGAATCTGGCAATACTTATGTCATTCTATTCTGCACAAAATTCAGTATATTATCTCCACTAAACGAAACGAATCGATTTACGCTTGAGCAACGTTGGAATTTATTGAAAATTTATTTTTAAAATTAAGACAATTGGTCGGAAATTGCAATAAAATAAAAAAAAAAAAAATAAATAAATAAAAAAAAATAATTTTTTCAGATGGAGCTCATTTTCATTTTGATACATTTGGTACGTTAAAAAAAAATGTCGTGTTTGAGGCTCAGAAAACATAAACGTGGTCTTATAAAAGCCAATGCACCCAGTATGACTAACTATTAGGTGCGGCTGGTGGAGCGGAGTCATTACTGGCCCATATTTCTTTGAAAATAAAGACGGCGCAGCCAATATAGACACCTATCGAATTGTACTTCACAACAAAAAAAATAATTTTTGTACAATTTCAAACCGTTTTTGTTTTATTGCATTTTTCAATCTAATCTTTTAAATATATATACACTCTAGTACAGTATAAGTATATGTATTGGGGTGGATCAAATTGTATGGATAAAAAAACTGAAAAGTCGTATAGTAAAAATAAAATCAAATCCTTTCTACGGTCTAAAATCAAATTCTAGCCTGCGCAAATTGACCTAAAGATTTTCTTGCTCCGTTATTCGATAAACTGTTTTAAAAAACACTATCACATCAATCAAAAAATACAAAATAATCATAAAATATTGTTACGAAAATAAAAATACCTAAAAAGAAAATACGCCACATCAGTGCCTTTTGGAGTGTATAGTGGGATTTTGGTCTATTGGTATATGTCAAGATTGTTAATGTGTTACCCTGGTAATTTGACCATCTTTGGGTAACATAATCTTACATGTTTAAAATTAACGAATATAAAAGAGAAGATATGAGAGCGTTTGAGACATTTCCGGAAGAAGGCTGCTTTGCCTGCGTCGACTTAGTTATCGTTTTGCAGTGATAAAATAAAGTCATGCTTAGGTGTAAATAAAAGTGTTTTATAAGTGAATATTCAGTGCAAGATAAATAAGTTGATATATAAAGATAAAGTGAGGAAATAAAAACTGTAAAACAGCAACAACGTGGTATTTATTTTATTTTGACGCAATTAATAAAAACACAAACGTTTAAAAAAAGGTTAAAACGCAACAGTATTTTTCTTTTGATTTTAGTATTTTATGTCATGATTACAAACGAAATAAGTTGCTGAATACAACATTTAGAATGTATTTAAATCAAATGAAAGAAATAAAACAGAAGTTCTCTTAGTGAAAGGAAGTTAAATGTGTTTTTTCAATTTTTTTACTCTTTATTCGCGTTAATCTGGTGCGACTTTTTATAGTCACTGCCATAACATTATCTCTATTATTTTCCATAACAGTGGCAAGCATACATATACGATTTTTTCGGAAAAACATTTGTCCATCTAATATGTACCATATAAATATATAATTAATAATGCAATTTACCTTTGTGTACTACTTTTTCATTTAATACTTTTTATTGTTTCTAAGCACATATAGTTAAAATTGACAAATTAAAATTTCCCAATAAATTTAATTTATTTATCACTTATTAGTATTGTGCTATAAAGTCAAAAATTAATTTCGAAAAAGTTATCTTTTTATTTTTATGTGTTTCGTTACTTACTTCAATTGGATAAAAGAAAGTTGTAACTGTCAAGCCTCAGTATTAGATACACTATACCTCAATGTCATAACCAGGTAAACCAGAAATATGCAATTGCTTGTTTTTTCTCATGCAACCAATCAAGTCGGACATAAGATATATATTTCTCCGTTTCTTGAATTTTGGGGGCGGCTTGTTAGTGCACATTTTTGCATATTATGCTCATAACAGCAATTTTTTGCATATTTGAGTTTTAATAGCATGTTTTCGTCATATTTTCATATCTAAAGAGCAAGTTTAACCTCTTTAGCACATATTTGGATTTTTGTGCTCTGAACTATTTTTACAGTTAAAACAAATTTTGGTTTTAAAATCTGACCAAATTTTTTTTATTACACTGGTCTACAGCAAAAAAAGTCTTTAAATAAAACTGTAAGGAATAAAATGGTTTTGATGTGCTGAATTCAAATCCATCGGGTCCAGGTTTTTTTATAGGAGTACCAAATTTTTCTCCCAAAATATGGTTGTTATGTCAATATATTTCATCATAACTTGAAAAAGACTTGACCGATTTTAAAACAAGTATTAGCATATATTTAGGAATAAAATTTCCTATAAACCACCTTAATAACATTTTTGTGTATTTTCAACAGTTTCGGAGTTATCAATTAAGTTGCGAAAAAAAAACGTTTTTCGCGCAAAATTAAAGTAATTTTTCGTTTTCAAAAAGTTATTACAAATTTTTCAGAACGATAATTTTACATCTTACATACTTAAATTAAAGCTTAAAATGTTGAGAATAAAATAAGCTTTAAATCATGAAAATCGCTTGGCTAGTGCCGATTTTATTCAAAATTAAATGCAGGTACCAACTTGCACCAAAACTAGCGAAAAAATTTTTTCTTGCAAAATTAGTGAAATTTTTTTTTTTATTTCCAAAAAATTAGAAAAAAAATTCTAGAACATAAATTTTACATTTTAAGTATTTAAATGAAAGTCATATACGAGTATGTTATTATTATTGACAAAAAATTGTAATACATTATTAGGCAACAGGAAATGAAATGAAAGTGAAAGGATATGTCTGGTAGGAAACAACCTATACGCAGATATGTATGTTTTTCTTTAATGAATCAATAAAGAGTCGCCATTCCTCATACTTTTCAGGGAAAACCAGCTTTCGTAATAGTCCCGCGGCATCATCACAAAATACTAAATCACCATCTTTGCTCAAATAGGCCAAAAATCTTCTTGTCGATATCGAAAATATGAGACTTTCGTCTCCTTATCTAACAAAATTCCATTGCTGTAATCTTGACGAAAGAAGTTCTGACCTTGATTTTGAGAGTTCTAAGTCTCGGACAATATCATTCAGGTCAGACTAGTTTATGAAATGAGGTCAGATGAAGAAGTACCTACAGATACATAACTGGTTTCACTCCGAACTGAAAAAACATTTTCTTCATTAACCATTTCGTGAAGTTTAGGAGGCATTGGATGTAAAGAAACATTATTGTTTCGAAGAACTGTTCGCATATATGATTTAGTCTTTTTTCTCGTAAATCCACGCATCAAAATCGAGCGTATCAAAATCATTATATTTCATATAATTTTATTTAAAGGCCAGAAAAATTTTTGTTTTTTGTAGACAAGTGTGATCTGTGAATTAAATATTTTTCGCCATCTAAACCTTAATTAAGTATATTACCGTTTAACAGGCGAGTATGTTTTGTTAACCGAATACAAGTGAAATTGAATATATCCTATTCTATTCCAGGGACAAAGGGGGACAAAGGCACATCAAGCCAAAATTCTTAATTAGACGAAACCAATCACTTGACAATTGCACAAATTTTCGCCGATTCGTTTAAGATATTGGACGAACGTTTAAACTTAATTTTGCTTCTTGTGATAGACTCTGCTCTGTATACAATAAAAGTTGCCAAAGCAATAAAGGTGTTTGACCATAAACTAACGTACGTTATACGCATTGGTCATGTACTGCAATGCAAGCAAACGAAAATGTAAAAACAGAGTCCTTCAAAGCTCTAAATAGTGTTGAAATATTTAAGGAAATGTATCCAGCCCTTCCATTGCCGCCCGTACCAGTTATAATTCGTTGGGCAACTTGGCCATTAATTACCACGCTCACAATTATGAAAATTATGAAGAAGCGCATTAAATAGTGTGTAAATGGCAATGGATAAACTAAAATATAAAAATTAAATTGATTTCGGTTTCATTGAAAAGTTACTTTAAAACTGTAAAACTGCTTATAATATTAGTTGAGCAGTATATCATATTAACTGAGAGATTTCAGAATATTGACAATATGGAACATTCTAATACAAAACCTAATATTAAACCTAAGCCAAAATATATTATGCATTAACAACGTATTTAATGTAGTAAAATATATATGCGAATATTTAACAAATGATATTAGCGCATCTTCTTCGAATCTAGTTTTAAAACATGATCTTAAGCTATTGTCATGCTTGAAAAATGTCCTCATTATATCAGAATAGGATTATTGTTTCCCACACTTTTTCCATTCCCGGGTAAACGGAAAATATATTTTCCCGGGAATCCGGCAATGATAAACCCTGCTTCTCATAGAAAAAGGATTTGATTAGTTTTAATGACACAAAGCAATCACAATAGCGTCATCAACTAATAGGTTTGTGCTTCGCTTACTCAGTGCCTTCACTGGCAATTTTATTGGTCTTAAAATATGAAACAAATTTAAAGAAATTATCAAAATGTAACCCGTTTCTAAGTCAATAAGGGCATTTTTATTAACTTCTTTAAAATAAGAACCTTTTCAGTCATACATAGGTACAATATAATTCCACGGAATGATAACGTATCAACCAAGACCCTTTAACTTTGTTGTTCTAAACTTAATGTGTTTGTAGCACAACATTTTTCGATGATCTTGTTTTAAGAATTTTTATAATTTTTAGTGTTATATCAGTGTTACATCTTAAACTTAAACTTCTTTGGCAGTATTGTTTAAAGTTACCTATTTTCAAAAATGTCATCAAAATTTTCACCATCTTCACAAAAATCTGAAAAATTTACTGCAACAGTGTCTTTTTATATAAAATATCTACCACTGCCAAATATATGACATGGTTTAGACAGAAAACATCTTCAACTATGTTATCTCTCACAAATTTCTTTATAACTTTGGGACCATATCTATATATATAAAAGAGGACTTTAAAATCCGTTGTAATTGACGTTCTCTGAAATGCGGCAATCGGTTATGTTTTGAAAATGAAAGCAGAATTCAATACCAAGGTTTTTTTGTATATGCGGTTTTTGTTGGTCCATTGGTTAGTGAGTTATTGACGTTAGAGTAAGTCCCTTTGTATTGCATAAGTTTTACTTGAAAACGAAATTTGTTACAGCACTTAAACTTGGTGTGAGTTAAAAAATATATGAAAGCCTGTGTATAGCATATGTAGAAAGCTTTCATTTGGTGTGTCACTTCACTATTGCTCAACTGGGCGGTGCCACGCCCATATAAAATTTGTATTTATATGTCTATATCTTTAAAACTGTACTGGTAATAGTCTCAAAATTTGGCCCAAATAACTTTGTGGTCAATACCAAACATCAGTTAAAAATTTGGCTGAAGTGGATAAGTGCGAGTAGCATCTCTCATAGAAATATTGATGTTTGTATATCTTTGAAAAGGTAAAAGTCTAAATACTCATCATTGGTTGTAATATGGGCGAATTTGAATAAGTGGGTGTGGCATCTCCAATACAAGTTAAATATTGTTATTTGTATATCCAGAGAACAATTAGAGTGGAAGGTTCTGAATTTGATATAAATAGCTTTTTAGATAGTAAAAACCATAAGTTAAAAAGTGGGCGGAATCGTATAAGTGGGCATGGTACCTCCCATCAAATTAAATAATGATTTTGGTATATCTCGAGAATGGTAAGAGTTGAAGTTTTCCATTTGGTTGACATAATTTAGCAGTCAGTAAACACCATCATTAAAAAAATATATGAAATTATGCATGTGTAGAGAACGATAACAGATAAAGCTTTCTTTACCAATCCACATCAGTCAAAAGGCAGGTACAACACAAAGGCCTCCAGCAACGTGGGATGGATTACTTTAGTCTATATAAATAAAAGAGGACCATAAAATCGGTTGTAATTGATGTTCTTTGAAATACGGCAACCGCTTTTATTTTATAAGCCCTTAAGCGAAAGGTGAAGTTAGTATCAAGGTTTTTATGTATATGGGGTTTTTGTTGGTCCATTGGTTCGTGAGTTATTGAATTTAGGGTGAACCGCATTGTAATAAAATATAAAAATAAGTTGTTCTTTGTTCGTCATTTGATTTACAAACCAATACATGCGTTGGAAAAATGTATTTTCTCTGATAGTTTTCATTCAATTGGGCGGTGCCACGCCCATATAAAATTTTTATTTATATGTCTATATCTTTAAAAGAGTACTAGCAAGAGGGTTTCTAAATTTAGCCTAAATAACTTTGTGGTCAATATAAATCATCATTAAAAAAGTAGGCGGAAATGGATAAGTGGGAGTGGTACCTCGCATATAAAGAAAATATTTACTTTTGTATATCTTTGGAACAGTAATAGTGGAAGGTTCTGAGTTTGTCTAAATAACAATCTAATAATCAATCTACATCATCAGTCGAAATATCGACGAAATTTAATAAGTGGGTGGTCAATATAAATCATCATTAAAAAAGTAGGTGGAATTGGATAAGTGGGAGTGGCATCTGTTATACAAAGTAAATATTATTTTTTTATATCTTTGGAACGATAATAGTGGAAGGTTCTGAGTTTGGTGGAAATAACTACGTAGTCAATACATATCATCAGTTGAATTATGGGCAAAAGCTGCATAAGTAAATATTGATTTTTGTTTATCTTGAAAACGATTAGAATGGAAGTTTCTGAACTTGGTCTAAATTACTTGGTATTCAATACAAATCATTAGTTTATAAGCATTCCTTTAAATTTTTATTATGAGGAATACATTTTATAGGTTTAGGACACAAAGGCTCCCTGCAATGCGGGAAAGGATACTCTAGTGTATATATATGTAAGTGTATATATATGTATTTCTCAAATACTAAATTGTACTCTTTTTGTTAGAGATTTTATTTTAGTTGCTCCACTTTTAGACGGTATTATTACACATACGTTAATACGCATATGTAAATATTTCCAGTTTGAAAAATTTTATTGTGTACAAAAAAATTCCTGGGTTTTCCGCATAAAAATCCCGTGAAAGCGGAAAATGAAAAAGTTGAATAAAACCCTAATCAGTAGACATTAACATTTTCAATGTACAAAAGTTTGCTTAGATCTAAACACCAATGCTTCACATTTGAAAACTTAAGGCAATATTTTGTTATTTATTATTCAGATTTCAGGTTATTTATATTGTTAAGATATTGAGTTATTGAATAAACATTTTTTTCTATTTTTAGAGCATTTTTTTTTAAATTTTTAGACCATATTTTCGGATTTTTACTGCATATTTTTTTGTGCATAAAACACTTTTTTAAGAGTATATTTCTGGTTACCCTGGTCATATTAATATACATATAGTAGCAGCCATTACGATTCTTATAAAATATGTTCAGCAACGGCGTTAAAGTGTAATTTTTATGAATAATTAATATGAAGCGAATTTAATTGAACCCATTAAACTGCGCAAAATTATTGTTCAATTCATTAAAGGTTTCATATTGATATTCATACAAATAGAAGTTACGACAACCACTTTCAGTCATGTAGAGTAAAATAACGAATAACAGAAATAGGGTGAAAATATGATTAATAAAATAGCAGCAATATTCACGTTCATACATAGAAACCTTTAAAACCTTTTAGCGAAATTAAAATCATGAAATTTTATTTAGTGACCTTAAATGGCTGCAGAGAAATGAATTGCGCTTAAAAGTACTGGCCAGTAGTTAAATGATTGAAAAGGAAACAGAAATTTGTTTGTATCTCTGTACGAACTTAACGTTTATAAAAATCAATAAATAAATAAAATTGGAAAATATATTATAAACTGGAGTAATCCCTCCCGCGTTGCTGGGAGCCTTTGTGTTGTACCTGCTTTTTGACTGATGTGGATAGATAAAGAAAGCCTTAACTGTTACCGTTCTCTACAAATGCAAAATTCCAAGTTTTTTTTTTAAATGATGGTTTGTATTAACTGCTAAGTTATATAAACTAAATTTAAGAACTTAAACAGCCCAGAGACGATCAAAACCAAATACATATGCATTAGGAGACGTACAAATAAGTTTGTCAATTATCATTTGGTAGTGTTTGTTTGCTAAAATGAGTTCATCGGATGACGATTTTTTGCTATTGACATCATGTTATTTTTTATCCGCGTATGTGTTCTTTACTACAATATCGAATCAACTGAGATAATCCTTGTCAATCATAATTGGAGACGATCAAACAAAAACTTATTAAATGAAAAAATCAGAATTTTTTGATTTTCATCAATCAATACTGACAACGTGTATGTATGATAACACGCAGTGAGTTTATTTGATCGTCTGCAGCCTGCTATTGACTCTAACCATTCTCAGGATATACGAAAATAATTACTTAATCCGATTCCGTCCACTTATTACTTATGATTTGTACTGTCTAAAAAGTCATTTAAATTGAATTCAGAAACTTCCATTTTAATACCTCACTAGATATACAAAAATCAATTTTTATTTTGTATAGGAGTTACTACACCCACTTATACAATTTCGCCCATATTTTGCCAATGATAAGTATTAACTTCTAAGTTTTTTAGACCAAATTCAGAACTATTACAATTTCAAATATATGCAAACATCAATATTTACTCTGAGTGGGAGGTGCAACTCCCACTTATCCAATTCGGCCCATTTTTTGACAGATGAATTGTATTGACCACGAAGTTATTTTGGCCATGTAGATATAGAGATTCTTACAATTACCGTTTTAAAGATATAGACATGTTAATACAAATTTTATATAGGCGTGGCACCGCCCAGTTGAACAATAGTGAGGGCACTCACCAATGAAAGCTTTTTATGTATGATTTTTATTAGGGTGATCAAATCTTCGACTTTTTCAAAAACCGGTTTTCGGTTATAAATTTGTTAAATAACCGGTTAACCGGTTCTGTTATTAAATAACATTCTTCTAAATTTAAGTTGCATTAGCAAATAAAATTGATAAGTTTTTGTCCCATGTCGTAGTTTCTAGCAAGTAAGTATGCTAACTAGTTTCTTCCAGTCTGAGATCATTGTCATGGCCCTATGTGCGGAGATCAACATGAACAGTGCGCTCAAGGGTAAGACCATTAATACAATCTCTGACAGCCAATCTGACTTAAGGGCACTTGGCTCTAATAGTATGACATCTAGATTGACGAGATATTGCTACAATACGTTGCAAAGGCGGATGCATTGACTAGAGCAGGTTCCATGACACCCTGTATCGGTTCGGAGCCTTGCTATGCAGCACCTCAATCTAATTGAGGATTGAGAAATTGCCAGATGATTTGCACACTGGAATACTCAAAGGGGACTTCGCCACTCTAGGGCGGTGATTAACTCTCAATTTGAGTGTCACACTGAGGTTCTCAAGCATGGCAGGCTGGACCTAAAACTTTTAACAGAGTTTCTTACTCTGTGGACTAAGAGTGCATCTGAAGAGAATGGCGGTCACAGATATGGATATTTGTAGACTGTGCTCACAGGTATCAGAGGCAGCGGACCACGTATTGTGTGAATGTGTGGTTTTTAATAGGTTTAGGTGGAAATGCTTAGGGAAACGTAGACCCTCTTTGGGAGACATATTCACTATTATGGTTTCAGATCTGCTGGTGTTCATTAGGGGCACAATAGATTCCATCAGTTACAATGTCGTGTAATAGTGCCTCGTCATAATGATGATAATAATGATCATACAGCTCTTTTTACAAAAATTACATTTCTGCTTAAGCCTGAACAGTACATTGAACTACAGGGTGGGCAAATTTGAGGTTA
The DNA here is from genome assembly GCA_023159175.1 of Wohlfahrtia magnifica. Classification (NCBI taxonomy): domain Eukaryota; kingdom Metazoa; phylum Arthropoda; class Insecta; order Diptera; family Sarcophagidae; genus Wohlfahrtia; species Wohlfahrtia magnifica. The sequence goes on along the minus strand of JAKWBJ010000485.1, from coordinate 2,307,628 downwards.
GGAAGTAAAGTGGTTGTCAAATGATGAAATGTCAAGAATTGAGCTGTCAACCTTATTTGGTAAAAAGTTGGGAAATTTTAATTTTGGAAGCCAGCCGACCGTTGTTTGCTTCGAATGTTTGTGAATTGGCTGTTCCAAAAACTGAACGAAAGCAAGGCATTTTTCAACAAAATTATCTTTAGGGATGGGGCCCATTCTCAATTAGACGGTTATGTAAACAAACAAAATTGTCGCATATGAAGCTCACAAAATCCACCAACAGTCCTCGAAAAACCATAACATCCAAAGAAAGTAACTGTATGGTGTGGTTTGTGGTTAGGCGGCATCATTGGCGCGTATTTTTTCGAAAATGAGCTAGGAAACGCCATCACCGTGAATTCTCTGCGCTAGCAAGCCATGATAACCAATTTTTGGTGGCTACAATTGGCTAATGTTGACATCAGTGACTTTTGGTTTCATAAGGATAGCGCCACAAGCCACACAGCCATCCAAAAAATTCAGTAATTGCATGTGAAATATTCCGATCGCGTAATTTCTCGATTTGGAAATGTCAATTGGCTGCTGGATTATTTTTCCTAAGGCCATTACGAGACCGGATTTATGTAAACAAACCAGAAACAACTGACACTCCGAAAGATGTAATTCGGGGCTGCATTGACGATATAAACCAAGCATTGTTGCAAAATGTGGTTAAAAAGTTTGTGAAAAGAGCGGACGTCTGTCAACGTGCTAGATGTGGATATATTCCCAACATCATATTCCATTATTAATTCCCATATTTCTCTTTTATATCGGTATGAATGAAATTAAATTTTTTAAAAAATGTGTTTTTAAGCCAAATTACTTCCTTAACTCAACTTTGTCGATCACTTATATAAATCTGCAACGTTCTTAGTTATAAATATAATCGTCAAGCTCGAACCAAATTTGTAGAAAAAATTAAATGAAAACCATTTATATTTCAGGTTCATTTTTTCATAATGATTAAAACAGTTGTCGTTTATTTTAATTATATTTACTATACATTTTATCTTGTAAAACTTTTCTCTGTACCTCTTTCAAAAGGTAAATAACAACTCTGGCTCCCAAACTGGCTGTTTTTTCCTAATACCGTACTGCACGTATGAGTAATAAAGATTCATTCTATTGATTATACGTAACGTTGGCCCACACAATTCTTTTGTTGTTTGTTTGTTTACACCCATTTTAACATTTAAATGTATTTCGGTAAATAATCTGTTTTAGCATAAATAATTTAACTTCAAACCAGTTATTAAACTATCATGTCCAAATAAATACAAGTGGAGAAAATAAAGAGAAAAAAAAGATATACAAAAAACCTATTCACACACAATCCCAAAATAATTCACAATAATTGAGGGTTTCGTTTGTGATACGATAGAAAATTAAAATATAAAATTTAAAGCTTAAAGAGTATCTTCACTCTTCTAACACACAAACTAAAAAATGCAGTTTAGTTAACAATAAATGAAAACAATTTGAGTATTCGTGGAGTGATTTTAATGTTTAAGGCGTTTTTACCACAAATCTATACAAAACAAAAAATTTGATTGTGAGAAAAAAAAAAATTAATAAAAAATTTCCATTTTAAAATATCCAATTTGTAAAACACAATAGCAAAGCAAGAGTTAAATAGAAAATTATAGTGTAGTTTTTATTATAGATTTTTTTTGTTTTTTTTTTTTTTTTGTTAACAACTCAACATATAAAAGCAATTTATTTTATTTGTGTTTCAACAACAACAATCAAAAATAGTACAAAATAATAATAAAATGAATTTTTAAATGTAAAATAAATTCAAAATTAAATGCAATACAAAAAACCGAGAATTACTCAAAAAAAGAGAAAAAAAGTCTATATGCGGTAAGTGGTTAAATCACCACATAATACAATACTGCTGTTGTTGTTGTTTAAATAGAAACAATTTAAATATAGTTTTTATTTGATATTGTGTTTTGATGTTTTTTTCTCATAGATCGTTATTTATTATTCAAATAGACAAGGATTACTCTATTCAATATGACAGTTAGTAAAAAAGTATTCCATTTAAATAATAGTGCTTAACAAAAATGTCTGTCCGTAAGTTTTCACTTCTAGCGTCATTATCGAATAATGCGATCCAACAATACCACCGAACAGTAACTTTTTTCGGATGCAATTTCCTTTCCACAATCACTTCTGGGTTTTCCAAGTATAACATGCGATAATTTTGCTGGTTGACGTAAACATCGAGTGAGAAACGAGCTTCATCCCTGAAAAAATTTTATTCGAAAGATCAGTTTTAAGGGGCTGCTGCTCTAGCACCTGCATTTTTAACAATTTTACGCATTCTTCTGCTGCTAAACGATCCCTTTTCGTAAAGGGCAAATGGTTGACCGTTTGCTAATTTTATACCCAAACTAATGAACGAAATCACATTTAAAATAAAAATTTAAATCAAAGAAATCAAATTGCTTCTTAACATCATGGCCACCATCAAGGTCATAATCGGCGAAAATGGAAAGAGTGGTTTATTTTCCTATCAGGCAAAAAATGGTTAATAAAGGGTCCGCCATTTAATATTTTTATTCAACTAGTGCTTATTTCGCGAATGGTAACACTGATTTGACAGATAATTAGTTTTATCCTTCCGCTGGACGAATATGGTTGCGTATACGCTTGAACAACGCTGGGAATCTGGGCCTGCGATCGACTTAAAGAAGATGCCGATTTTGCCAAAAAAATCATCTTTTCAGGTGAAGCTCATTGTGATCTTGGCGGGTATGTAAACAAGCAAAGTTGTCGCATATGTGGCACGGAAAACCCGTGCCACTAACATTGAAGAGCCGCTACACCCAAGTCGGGTCACTGTTTGGTGCGGATTTTGGTCCAGAGACATAATTGGGTAATTTTTCTTCGAAAATGAGCAAGGAGTGGCCGTTATAGTCCATGGCAATCGTTATCAGGCCATGTTGAATGAATTTTTGTTCACAAAAATTGAAGAGGAGGAGAATAGCAACATTTGGTTTCAACAGGACAGCGCTACGTGTCACACAGCTGAAGCTACACTCGATGTTTTGCGCCCTGTTTTTGAAGATCGCATTATCAGCCGCATTATTGGCCACCTGGGAGTTGCGATTTGACACCGTTGGAGTATTATTTGTGGGGTGCCGTCAAAGATAAGTGTTACGCCAAAAGCCAGGAACAATTGACGCTTTAGAGAACAATATTCGTGAAACCATTGGTGAAATACAGCTGCACACAATCGATAATGTGCTTAAAAATTGGACCGATCGTGTACGCTACTGCATGGCCAGCCGAGGCAGCCATTTGAATGAAATATTTTCCATTATTAACCGGAAGGATTGTACTTTCAAATAAAAAAAGAAAATGAGAAAATATTCAGCAGTTCTTTTTTACAGCATTTTCAAAAAAAATTATTTGGCGGACCCTTTACATCGCCCTCACATCACTCTCAGTTTGCATACAGTAAGGGAAAGGCCACGAGTGGGATACTTCACTGTCAATTTAATTGTATTTCTGTATTCGAGAATGCTTTGATAATACTGGCTAGGGTTTTATAGATCTATTCTTGATAACTTCTTTAATCTTTTACTGGGGAAAATTATTCGCGTTCACGGACTTAATGACAACGGCACCATTTTCTACCCTGCTGGCACGCTGGCATACGCCGACAACATCGACATTGTCGGCCTTAATATACAAGGAGTACCAATATAATGTGATTCACACTTCGGCTGAAGGGTGGGTTAGGTCGATATTGGGGGTAAGACAGATGGGTTCCTACAAATACATACGAGTACATAACTCTATCAACATTCCAACTGGCCAAGGGAGACTTTTCTCAATCAATTAGCTGCATTCTTGGTCCATTTTTATTGGAAATACGGTAGGAAAAGCGCTAATAATGAATGAATTACACCATTAAGAGATGTTAAAAATGATATGGATGTCACTGAGGTTCCAACAGTATGGTGCTACATGTCACACATCTACTGAAATAATGAATTTGTTGAAAGCTTAGCTTGCTGATACCATATTTTCACGAAATCTCACCCATACCGTGCGATTTAACATCAATGGACTATCCTTTGTATGACAATATTAAAGACTAACATACCACCGTGATCAAAAAGTTCCCGGAATTTATTCAGAAAATTAAAAATACAAGTTTATTCATCTAAATCTATATTGTCTCCTTCAAAGTAATCGCCACTGCAACACACTTATGCCAGCGCTTGATCCAATCCTCGAATCATTTTTTATATTCGGTTTTCGGTATGTGCATCAGTGCTTCCTGCGATTATTGCATTATTTCCTCTCGACTGCTGAAATGCGTTCCGCGTAATTGTTTCTTCACTCGATTAAACAGAAAGGAGTCATAGGGAGCAAAATCAGGTGACTTCGGTGGCTGTTAGATAGTATTTGCTGCATTTTTCGGCAAAAATTTTCGAAGAATGATGGCACTATGCGACGGTGCGTTATCATGGTGCAATATCCTCAAGTTTTCTGCCCACAATTCTGGTCTCTTTAGGCGAATTGCTTCACACAAACGTCTCATAACTCCCAAATAATATTTTTTGTTTTCTGTCTGGCCTTCTGAGAGCAATTCATGATACACTACACCGTTGTAATCTGATGTCTGGATTGCGTGTCGTACTCATAAACCCACGTCTCGTCTCCAGTAATTATCCTTTTGATGAATGTGGTATCGGATTCAGCCTCGCAATTCATGTCATTTGCGACCTCATCACTGTCAAAATTGTAAAAAAACGCCAACACATATAGTGATATATGTACTCTTGGCTACGTAGCTTTTGCACATGAGAAGCTATGACGCTAAGATTAAGCCGGAATAGCAACAACAGATGCACCAACTTAACAAAAAAAAAAAAAAAAAAAAAACTCAAATCGGACTGATGTGACCACCACAAGGGGGTTATTCCGGAAACGTTTTGATCAAGGGAGTATATAAAGCTTATCGAACGTGATGTACGATAACAGGCTTTTAGCCGATACTATTTTGTTATTCGCTTAACATTTTTTTAAATTAAATTAAAATTTAAGCAATTTTCATATACATTTTTTATTTTATTTTGTTTTGCAAAGTTCTTGTTGAAAAACTCTTTAGTTTTCCATAAAATTTAAAATAACCTTTTGTATTTCAGGTGCAGATAATTAAATCTTATTTATTGCTTTGAGTTTAGAATAAAATTCTGCTTCTGTTGTTTATTTGCAACATATTTGGTGCATAATTATTGTATATTTTTTATCCTTGACCATCTTTAATCCACGAGTATGAGTCTTTGTTTTATTTTCTGTACGAAATATAATAAATGAGTATTATTTAGCATTCCATTGTTTTAACAAATTGCCACATACCGACAATTGAATTGAAATTGTAAAAGCGGATCTCTAACCGCCATTAAAGTGCCATCCCATAAACAAGTTTTCAGTTTTATAACATAAAGGTCATGTGAAATTGTTAAGTGTTGTAAATTAAAATAAAATACAAGACAAGGTTACCACCCAATTACGATGAATATTACTTTGGCATACAAGACTCTTAACACTGCTAGTACTTGGTGGTGAATGTGTGCTGTATTGTGAATGTGACTTTAAATGTGACTGTAAATCACAGTTGCTGTGATGATGGTATTCTGGCTGGCTACCACTTGTATTCAACCTTCACGCTAATGTTTTACTGGCTCTATGCATTCCTCCACTGGTAGTTAGTTGGTGACAATGAAATTTCATGTTTATGAGGATGTACTTGAGTAGTGTAGTAGTACCATTTAATACCATATGAGCACATGTAATTAAAAATATTTATTTGTTTTTGGTATACAGACACACAGACATATTCCATTACAGTATAGCTGGAAATATACTGTGTTCTCATGGTATGCTCTCTAAGGATGTTGGCTGTTAGCTGTTACCGGTTATTTGACTCCTCATATAAGAGTGTGTGTTAATTAAGTGTCAGGCTTTTTATGGATTGTTTTGTTGCGCTTTAGTATTTAATTAAAAAATTATATCTGCGGTTAAATTATTAAGTAGATTATTTTATATTTTGTTAAATATGTAACATACTAATTGCATTATTTGTCTTTTATTCTTCTGTTGGTGTTTAAAAGTCGAGGTCATGGTCTTCAAATTTCGTAAAGATTAAAAACGAGATTATTTTGCTTAATATATAATTTAAAACATCAAGTAGCAAAAATGTATATTTCGATTTTGATTTTGGTTGTCCTGACATTGTACTACCACAAATGTTGAATTTACCTAAAATAGGAAATTAAGCCCAACAATGCACACTTACTGTACGCATATATCATCCAACCAATTTTATTTCAAGGATAAGCTTTTTCCTGCGCTGGAAAAGAATATCTACTGAAATAAGTTAGAAGCTATTATGGGAACAATTGCAAAGACATCTGTTCGTTCACCAGCTTGAACAGGCGAATTCAAAATATTGTGGCAAAATAAAATAAGATTGTGTAACTATGGATATCATAGATTTCTGTTAATTCATGTTCATTCTAATCCCAATACTGACTATTTTTTTCCTTCACTCTTCTAGGCAGCATGTTGGCTTTCCACAAAACAAAAGTTTGATTCAGTTTCAATAATCAAGTTGATTTTCAAACTAAATAGATGATTAATCAACTGTAACGCGCCTTCATATGATTGTGTGTAGTGGTGAAGATCTTGGCTAAGTCGTGGTGGTGATCCTTACTTAGCATTGTAATTTTTTACCGGTAGGTGGCGTTTTTTCCTGATCATTTGTCTGATGTTTGTCATCATCGTTAGACGGTCAGTCTTTTTTTAACCATTCGAAGCCGCAATTAAATTTTTTCGCCATGTCCTCTGTTGAACCTGGGCTGCTAGTGTTGTATACATGCTTGCGCTCTAACCCCTACTCCACTCCACCCGCACTGACTATAACGAAATCCTATTTTAATTCGATTTTCACAACATCTCTATCAAGTATGAAATAGATTTGATTATCTATGAAAATATTTTTTATTGTATGTCTATGCTTAAGCAAGTAATTAATTTTGGCCTTATCATTCGAGGAGAAAAATATGAAATTCTTCGACTTATACTCCAAGGCAATATTGAAGAATGACGAGGCATCGGCCGTAAACAGAGATCTTGGTTACTTTATATCACTTACCGGACTGAAATTAGATCAATTGACATCCTAATACCAGTAAAAGCGCCATAGAAATAGAGCACTTAAGATAACTAAAGAAAAAGAAAAAGAAGAAGAAGATTAAATTGTGAAACATTTACTGAACAAACTAAGCCAATTTTCAACCATTGAAAATTTTGCAGCTAGATTTTCCAGCATATTGTCTCTATCACTTAGTTTGTAGTTAATAAAAAATCTTTACCACGAAATTAAGTGAAAACAGCTGGAAAACATAATGAAGTAGGGTATAATATAGGCTAAGGTTTTTATGCTTTTGTCTATTAAATGCTTGATTTATGCCAGAACAATACAATATATAATATACTAGAGTAACCATTCGCGCGTTGCAGGGAGCATTTGTGTTTTATACCTATAAAATGTATTCCTCATGAGAAAAATGTAAAGGACCACGTTCAGAAACTGCCATTCTAACCGTTCTCTAGACATACAAAATTCAATATTTTCTTTGTATGGGTGTTGTCACACCACGGTTGGCAAAAAACACGGATTTAAAAAAAAAACCCAACCATACGGGTTTTATTGGGTTATTGAGTTATTGGGTTTTTTTTGAATTTTATTAGGATATATTGGGTTTTATATCTGCTTCCTAATTTCGTCCAATTAGGCAATATTTTTTATTTGTTCGTAAAATGACGTTGTTTTAGTATTTATAATGCAATTTTACATTCTTGGTCGGATCAAGTAGGTGTTTGGTACAATGAGCTGCAGACCTGGGTGATCGAATCAGACTGCAATTACTCCGATCGAGTCATGCATTCTGAGAAAGACGGCCAGAAGATAAAGACAGACGGCATCTTGTCCGAAAAGTTCCAAACAATTATCAGAAACGATCAAATGCCGCAACCGCCGTATTCTCTGAACATTGCTCCGTCTGACTATTGGCTGGTGCAACGGATACAATACTCATACCTCTTTATACGGCCTTTCTTTATAAAGCATTTCGCTATTACGGCCTGTTTGAATTATGAAATACATTCACTTTACTGTGCAAATTGCCGCGATCTATGGCTAAAAAACTGTGTATTCGCCGTTTTTAACCAAAAGTGTAAGGAAAGTAAATACAATTTATTTTCGTCTCATTTAAGGGCATATCGATATACGGTCCACATTTTCTGAAACTATCTAGGCTGCATGAGTTTATTTTTTAATATGTCACCGAATCATTTTCTTTGAAGAAATACAACATCGGCTTCGAAATTGGAGTGACTTAAACGACGAGAAGTTTTTCTGAGACTGGATTGGGAAATTGGCTCAAAGGTGGGGAAAAGATGTAGGCAATAATTTGATAAATTTGTCATTTCATTATCTATTTGAGCTAAGAAATGGACCGAATTAATTTTTAGTCCCAATACATGAATTATACTTATTTTTGTTGTAAATAAATTACGAAAACCATTAAATAAAAAACATAACCGGTTTTTTTTTTTAAATATAATACCCAATAAAACCCTGGTGAATTTAATTGGGTAACACAGTGGGTTGCCTATCTTGTGTCACACCCATTTATTCAATTTCGGCCATATCTCGACGAATGCTGTATATTGCCTACAAAGCTATTTAGACAAAATTCAGAAACTTTAGGTATAACTGTTTTCTTTATATACGAAAATCAAAATTTACTTTGTGTGGGATTCCGCCCACTTTTTGACTGATGATTTGTATTGAACACAAAGTTGCTTAGCCCAATTTTAAAAATAATTTCCAACTCACACAAAGTTCAAATACTGTAACAAATTTCGTTATCAAGTAAAACTTATGCAATACAAAGGGGTTCACTCTAACGTCAATAACTCGGGAACCAATGGACCTACATAGACCGCATATACATAAAAACTTTGGTATTGAATTCACCTTTCGTTTAATAGCTTATAATATATATCGGTTGGCGCATTTCAAAGAAAATCAATTACAATGGATTTTTTTGTCCTCTTTTATATTAAAATCCTTAAAGAACCAATGGTTAGCAAGAGCAAAAGTTTCTTAAAAAAAGTCAGTCTCATTTATTTATATAAATCAAAAATTCTTATAAATTTTTTGTAGAGTCTTGACATGTATGAGGGTATCTCTTAAGGAGAAGTGTGGTTTTCTTAGTGAATTTTTGTAGCCAGTTTGTATTTGTTTTTTAAATTTTTTTTCTTAAAATTGTAAAAACATATTTGTATAAAGCAGTCAGGTGTTTTGTTAAGGTTAAAGATGATTTATGCACGAAAACCCATGTTCATGTCATGTTACTTTAGTTGGTTATAATTCACAATGTTTTGATTTGTTTAGGAGTTTTTTTGTAAAGAAATATAATAGATATGGTGAGTAAAGACATACATGTTTAAATAATAAACATCTTTTAATGAAATACTAAGTGACCAATAAAACAGCATATATTTTTATAAATCAATTGTTTTAACCAATAAAACATTAGCTTTATGTGTATGTTTAAGCTGTAGCATACTAACGCGTAAAGCTTAAAATATTGAGATACCAATAGGCATTGCCTAAGCTTAACAAAAATTTTGTTTATTGAATTAAGCCATCAAACTAACATAACGCCGTTTAACAGCGCAGGTGTTTTATTGAAATAATTTTTAGGAATATTTTCTCTTTTATTTCATCAGAACGGTTTTGCCTCAGAAAACATTTCTGCCATAATTTTCATAAATTTTAAAATAAGTCATAATACTTTCAAAAATAATAAAAATTTCCTTTCAGTAGTTCTGCCTTTGTTTTGTAATGTGTGTGTGTGTGTGTGTGTGTGTGTATGTATATTGCTTAGGTCCTTTATAAAAAGATTCCTTTGTAAAAGAGAAGATAAACTCTTCTTCATAACTTAAATATCATTTGTTTTGTGCCATTTTATAGCAAAAACATTTGTGCCGACTGCCCTTTGTTGGCCTAAAGTCATAAATATATTTTTGCTGTACTACTGCCATTGGTAGCAGTACTTTCAGTAAAGAATTGCTTACAGCTCATGGATGTTAAACGAGCAGTTTTGGCATCAAATTTCACACTTGAAACAAAGGCATGATGCAAAAAAAAAAAAAAAAATAATAATAAAATAAGTATGAAAAAAAAAATAAAAATAAATAAAAGAACGTTAAATGTATGAACACATAATTTAACACATTTTGAAGTCAGTATGCAGCAACAATATAAAATTTTATTCAACAACATCTTCAACATTAAACAAACGAAAAAAAATTGAAAATAAACCTGAAAAAAAGACATAAAATATATAAAAATTTCTCTGGCCAATATTTTCCTTGTTTCTTAACATCCAGCCTAAACTGAAACTAAATTTCTGCTATGATGTGTGTTTCTACCTACAGACCCGGTGAATAGCTTTAAGGCATTTTCATTGTTTCTTTTGTTTATGGCTACAGCTACAGATGTTGGTAATGGTATGAGTGTGAAATATTTAACGCAGATATTAAAATTTTAAATTCACTTTGGGTGCTCTTCAAGAAATATTCATAAAATAAAAATAAATATTTGCTTTATTTGACAAAAAAAAAAAAAAAAAACATTAAAGTTTTCATTTTTAATAATAATTTTAAATTTTAAGACAATTTACTTTTAGATATAAAAAAACATGTGATTCATACACTTCCTCTATTCTAGGCAAGTAAGCATTCAATCAAATAGAATTAACATATGCACTGAATTTGATTTAGGTGCTAAAGCGTATAAAAACTTCATTTAGATCAAGTTTTATATAGAATCCGCCAAATAAATTTTGTTTTTGAAAACAGGGCGCAAAACAACTATTGTAGCTTCGGCTGTGTGGCACGTAGCGCCGTCCCGTTGAAACCAAATGTTGCTAATATGCTCCTCTTCAATTTTTGTGAACAAAAACTGTAACGGCCACTCCTTGCTCATTTTCGAATTATGCCTCTGGACCAAAATCCGCACCAAACAGTGACTCGTCTTGGGTGTGCCGGCTTTTCAATGTATGCGTGCGGGTTTTCTGTGCCCCAAATGCGACAATTTTGTTTGTTCACATACCCGCCAAAATCAAAATGAGCTTCATCTGAGAAGATTAATTTTTTGGCAAAATCGGCATCTTCTGTAAGTCGATCGCAGGCCCACTTAGCGAAGCGAAAAAAGTGTATACACAACCATATTCGTTCAGCGGAAGGATTAAACTAATTATCTGTCAAATCTGACATGAGCTAAGTGTTACCATTCACGAAATAAGCACTAGTTGAAAATAAAAACGTTAGTTGGCGGACCCTATATAAGCAAATGCGCTAATTCTTTTCTAATCTCTAATCGCCACACACTTAACAAGTAGGGTAATCAGTGTTTGTCTATCATTTATCATCCACTTAATTCATAATTGAAGTGGCATCAAGGCATTAACATTTTTTGTATAGTCAAACTTTTTTTTAGAGCTTCTGCTATTTACTAACAGCTAGAGCTGCAAAACAATCGATCGTACTATCGATAGTTTTGTTTTTGGCTGACCATCGATAGTTTTTCAAATTCTTTGAGTAAATACGGGGGCCACTAAATGCAGTTAAAGTCACATTTGCAAAAATTTGTTCAATGCAGGTTGTTAGCCATCTGTAAACTTTTATGGTTACATATGTGGACACAGTTTAAGTTAAGTTTTTTCTTATTGTGCGGCTTGAAACTGGAGAATTAGTTCATTTTTGAAGAGATTTATCTTTAAAGTACGAATTAAAAGTTTATCAAAACTGGCAAATGTTTCACGCTTTTTTCCCATAGCCTCTGCAGTTTTCTTCACTGGATCTCATTAATTACTTTAGTTTTGGAGCCATTCATGATCTGATAAATTTTCCATCGAAATACTTCAATTCATCAAATTTTATGCCATACTGGAAAAAAATAAAGTGTCCTTGTGATTTGTTTGAACACCGTGTATTTATTATTAGTCTTTCCCTTTAACTTAAATTCTCATATTGTTGCCACAAGTAGCAATTAAGGCTGAGTTGGTGAAAACGTATCGTCTACGTGGGGATCAGTTGTCAAATTCTCTAACATAACCAAGGCACGTTGCTGCTTACTGAAAACGTAACGTTTTAATTGTCACGTAAAAAATCGACATAATTTCGATTACGTTGCAAATGTCAACTTTGGCAGTATTAAAACAATAAATGTCTGATTGAACGGGTTGGTGCGATATGGCTTCACTAACTAACATCTATTGTTTAACAATAGTGCAAAGTCTTACGTTGTACGATACGTTTTCACTAACTCAGCCTTTAAAAGAATCCGATAGTATCGATAGTATCAATATTTTTATTGTAAACTATCGAATGGGCCAACCTATCGATAGTTTTGTAGTTCTACTAACAGCACGCTCTATGGTCTTGCTTCACCAGTTACAAAATTATATCCATTTTTTTAGTTATTGGTCGATCAGTGCGAGGTGCATCTTTAACATATAACAGAACTTGGTTTGGTTGATTGGCCACTTGTAGCCTCTACGAGCGCCAAGTAGCAAATTTGGACACCATTGTGAGAATTACCACAAACACTGGCAAGCCGCATGATATCACGAATACCTTACACCCGCTCTGTCTGATTGACATATTTGAGTGGAGCACTTGATCCAATACAGTATATCGCGGAAATGTTGTGTAGAAACCACTGCCATGGTTCATAAGTGAGGCAGAGTCACATAGAAACTTATCAACTGTCTTTTCCTCGTCCTCTTCTCCACAGCTGCGATAGTGGTCGTTATACCATGTCACGAGCTTGGTTTTCAATTGGCCAGTGCCTGGTAAGCACAGCCACTATTCTGGACACATCTCTTCTACAACGACCAAGTAGTGATGGCCAGTAAATTTAAGGAACCTCTCCTAGTCTAGAGTTCATTTACAGGAGTGGCGAATTAAAGAACTCTCTTCTGATACATTAGGCAAGATTTAAAAAATAAATAAATTTTCATAAGTATCCTTAGCACCAGTGCTGTTACAACTTCAAACTTTTTGTAACCAAATTTAAATAAAAAAGTAACCAAAAAAATAACCGAAATTTTACGTTCAAATTTTAATACAAAATATATTAAGATCGCATTTTATATGTGAATTTTATAGCAGTGTATTCAGTCAATAATACGAGTAGACCTATCATACAACTTGGTACAAGTCCTCTTTGTTCTGAACTTTTTAACTGTGTGTTATCAAATTTCGCACAACATAAAATATTTGATTACGATGAGGTTTTAAAAGTTATTTGTGCATAATTTATGCTCAATAGACCTTAATAATACAGGGTGTCCGCCGGGAAGGTATACTACCTTGTTTGTTTATAATTTTTTATTGTATGAAAGAGAATGCATCTTAGACTGATATATGTTTTATTTAATGTCGGCAATTATGTATGGAATACAATATCAGATAAATGCCCGCCTCTGTTAGGTTCACAAATGCGAGCTCTTTTGAGCACATTTTTCATTACATTCTCACACATTTGTTTGCTCCAGCGTTTCTGGTTTGTTTGCATAAACCTTGCTTTTCAAATATCAATAGCACAAAAAGAAGTCCGGAGCAGTCAAATCAGGCGACCGTGGAGGCCAATCAACATCACCATTCCTTGAAATAATTTGTTGTGAAATAAGGTCTCGCAGTAATTCCATTGTAATCTAGCTGTATGAGATGTGGCACCGTCTTGTTGAAACCATGTGTTAGTCAAGCCAAAAGCATGCAGTTGTGGCGTTAAAAAGTTTTCAATCATATCACGATATCACTCCCCATTTACCGTTACGCCGTTTTCAGCTTCAAAGAAGTAAGGTCCAATGATTCCTCCTGACCAAATAGCACAGACTGTCACTTTTAATGGATGCAAAGGTGACTGATAAATAATTTGAGGGTTTTCCATTGCCCAGATCCGACCATTCTGTTTATTCACATAACCATTCAAATTAAAATGTGTCTCATCACTCATTACGATTTTTTCATGAAAATCGATGATTGATTTTGATAAAATATTTTAACGATTAAAACACGTAGGTTTACTGAATATTTTCCCATAATAAATTCGCCACGTCTCTACTTCACGTTTGCCAAATATGAACTGTCAAGACTAATGTTTACCAAAATGGCGACAAAACAAAGTAGCATATCTTCCCGGCGGACACCCTGTAGATATATTATTAAATCGCAAAATACGCGAATCAAATAGTACCGTTGAAGTGAAATTTTTACAAAATTTGATAATAATAATATTCTATCGATCTCAATGTATGGTATATGATTTATGCGGTTAAGGATTTATATTACTGACCGCCCAAGACAGCCAAAAATATTCGGAGATGATGAATTGAAGGCATTCCTTTATTCAACTCTTTTCAAAATTTAAAAAGCCACAAACAGCAGCAGAATTCTACAAACAGTAAAGGGTTTGAGTAGCGAACGAGTTAATGCTCAGAGCTGTTGAAAGACGAAATATTACGACTTACAAAATTGTTGCAAAGTTTAAGCTTTGGCCAAAAATTTGACAACACTCAGACAGATGTTGTAGGATTAGTTAGAAATATTCAGAAAATAGTCAGCCACCTTATAGTTCAGACTTTGCTCGTCCCACTACTCTTTGATTACCCCTTAGCTGTTTTCTTTTGGTACGAAATCCATGCGTTAGCAGAAAAATGGGTAAGGTCATAGCATTGTCACAACAAAAGTCCAAATTTTGCAAAAATCCCGTTTTTTAAGTTATACACTCAATCAGAACCTGAGTAATAAAAGTTAAAAGAAATCATTGTCTTGATTTTTACTTCGAGAAAAAAGTAACCAAAATGGAACGAAAAGTCTACACATCAAAGAAAAAATAACCAATTTTGGTTAGAAATAACTAAAACGGCAACACTGCTTACCAATGTCACCATTTCAAAGGCATTTGAAATAACACCGGTGGGACAAAAAAGAGCGTAGTTGGAATACCTGGGAAATGATACTACTTTTCTGATAGGCGATGTCGATTTGAACAAGGTTCTGTTTTTAGAATTTTCAAAACACCTCCAAAATCTTGAGTTAAGGTTAAAAAACCGGTTTTTCGGAATTTCATGCACTTATAAGCTAATAACTAAGCTGAATATTACCCGATTTTAAGTTTCTTTTCGGATTGGAAAGAAGAGAAGCAGACCTTTTAAGTTAAATATATGTCGTTTAAGTAGCCTTGAAGTATCCTGTTGTATTTCTCAAGCAAATAAGTTTTTCATAAATTTTTTTTCATATTTTTCAAGTTCATATGTGCTTTTACGCTATTTAATATAAGAACCGTATTATTTATGAATTAAGGAATTATACTAAGCTATGTATGAATAAAATGAGACTTACGGCTTAGAAACTCGTTGGAAATTGACGGAGTTATTAAGTTTTTTAGTAAAGTAACTTAAATCTCTGCCGAGCAGCGCATATCAGAAAAATAGTGTCACTTGCCAGGTAATTTTTTTCGCACCGTGTAATCCTTCCATTTTTATCGGCATATCCAAGTTTTTAGAAATGTTTATTATAAATCACTTTCCAATAGAGCTTTGCCACTTAGTCGGTAGTCACATTGTTGTTAAATAATAAAATCTTATTTAACGTGTCTTTCAATGGAAGCTTCCGAACTTTGACAATTGATAGCGGACATATTGTTACGTCAATATCGGTCGACTTAGCTGTCATTTATTCAATTTTTTGCAAATCACCATAGATTTGAGTCCACTGGTTATGTAAATAGTGAATCAACTCCTATACGACAACGGAATGCAAGATCTGCCGAAAACATCGCCCTTGTCTGTAAAAATGTGCAGGAGAATACGAGGCAGTCGTTTTCGCATAACTCGCAGTTCGCAAATAGACGAATATTACCTCGTGCCTTTGGCCTACACCCGGTTAAAATTCTCCTGAGCCAGGAGCAAAAGTCATAATGACGTGTGTTCGTTTAATAGGTCCTGGGACAGTTCGAAACTGATCTTTGTTCTTATAAAAAAAAAAAAACGTCTAAAACAAAAAGCTTTATATCTGGGTGAATGGGTATATCAACAGACAAAGTTATTGAATTGAAGACGATGCTAGTGCCAGATCCAGCAGTAGAAAAAGCCACTGGCTGGTTGCATCAGCGCATCTTTGAGAACGACGTTGGCCATGACATCACCGTCAATGACAACTGCTATAGGTCTATGATTACCAACTTATTTTAGCCTGAATTGAATGGCATAGACACAAACGACATGTGGTTGTAAAGAATGGTTTAAGTATATGGTTATCTAACTTGGATTTGAATCCCTTAGACTTTTTTGCGGAGTTTTCTTAAGTAGCAGTTTTATGCGAATAATAACTAATGTCATCGGATATATTCCGCCTGATTTATTACTACTCATCGAAGCGGCGGATATTTGTACGATGTCATATGCCATAATAGCATCGATAGGCCGATCAACCGAATAAAAAATTTCGATAAAATCTCATATACACTTTATTTTATTTACGAGGAGTACTATTTATATTTGGGGAACTGGAAACGCTAATGTTAAAAGCTAAAATCTGGCAATACCATAATAAGGTTTGGCATAAACGTACAATGTTTTGATGTACAAGAGTTATTTGTTTGTGTATTGTGAGTTAAGAAAATCAATTTGGCCAAAAAATTGAAATTTATAGAGAAGGTTTTCGTTGAATTATTTTTACAACTTTCGACGTAATTATCCCAACAAGAATATATCGATGAACTCAGTTTTTTTTTATGGCGATAAAGCACCTTCATGGTCGTAATTTGGTCGCCGACCAATTCCGTGAAAGTCTTCCAAAAACGGTTGTTGTGCCACAAAACATCTAGACAGTGCGTGAATTGATAATGTAAGCTCGTCATGTGACATATTATAAGATAAAGGCATCCTTGCATATTAGTTTCATTTCAATACATACGATTTTGCATGAACACTTATTCGTAAAAAAAATTTTTCTCGTTGGATACTCCACAATTTCTCAATCGCTTAAAAAATGGCTCGCGTCGATTGTTGTAAGGAAATGATTGAAAAGTTCGACCGTGGTGCCTCAAAAGACGTGTATAAAATCGTGAAAGGTGACGAATCATGGTTATATGCTTATGAGCCGGAAACAAAAAGGCAATCGACCGTGTGAGTATTCCAAGGCGAGCTAAATAAAACAAAAGTTGTTCATGGAAAAAGCACATCGAAGCTAATGGTCGCGTGTTTCTTCGGCCGAATAGGTCATGTGGCCACTGTTACACTTGAGCAACGTGGGATGGTTAATTCTGAGTGGTAAATGACTTCGGGGAAATTCGTAAAGCCAACCGCCGAAAACGGTCACGCAGGGGAGTTTTTGAGCAGTCAAGGCAACGAACTGATGTCTCATCCTCCGTACAGTCCTGATTTGACACCCAAAGACTTCTTCTTGTTGCCGAAAATTAAAGGAAAAATGTTTGGTCAACGATTTACGAGCGTCGGAGAAGTAGTTGAAGCCTTCAGAAACCATCTCAAGGAGAATGGAAAAACTGCTTTGACAAATGGTTTGAACGAGTCAAAATTATATTGGTCATCAAGGGGAATATTAAAAAAAAAAAAAAACAAAAAAAAAAACCGTAAAGCCATTTTCATTTCAAAATATTTGTTTTAAATGATTTGAAGTTCGCTTCAAGTGACAAAAATTTGTGATAAATTTATTAAAACTTTCTCTGTTGATTTTTCTGAATTTAAGTTCCTCTTTAAAAAGAAACCCAAAATATAAATGATTTTTCATATATTTTTCCTATCAGACAATTTACAGGCAATTGATTAGGAAGCACCAAAAAATATAATAAAAATATCAAGTTAGTAACTTCAAGCTGAAACTCGACAACAACTGTTTATATTTCCGATTTTATATTGTAACTAACGAAACATAAACATGTGTGTGTATGTAGGATTTTTTGACTGTATTTGTATAAATGTGGTTGCATATGTGTTTTTATTTCAAAAATCTAAAAAGAAGAAAAAAAAGTTTCCTAATCCAACTAACAATCCATGAAATTGATCCCACTCGTTCGTTCGTTCTCTTTTGCTCAACTCAATGTGGTTGAATAAAAGTATCCAATTTCAGTTGATACGTTTTAACAAGTGCAATCATTGATGCCACACACTACAATTGTTGATGTTGCATAGTTCTTATTGTTGTTGTTGTTGATGTAGCTGCTATTATTGTTATTGCTACTACTGTTGTTGTTGATTGTATTATTGTAGCTTTAGCTGTTGCCACAACGTCTTCTACTTGTGGGAACTTAAATTAACTTTATCTCTGGCTCCTGGTGTAGTGGTGCCAACGAGAATGTATTTTAACAGCTAACATTTCTTCTTCTTTTTCTTGTTGTTGGTGTTTTTATTGTTGTTGATTAATAATATAAACATTTCTTGAATGCATCCGTACACTCATGAAAATAAAAATACATGGATGGGTATTTGAATTTTCCTGTTGATGCTTCATACACACACACACACACACACAAGCACAGTTTACATACTCGTATAGAAGTTTCTCTTATTGTAGCCGCCAGTATAAATAACGATATGAGGTGTAGAGATATGTGTGTGTATAGCAAGGCCCATTCTAACGGCAGCAATCTCTTTTTTATAAGTTCAATACTTTTTTTTGGTCTAACCGAGGCTGCATTTTATGATATAATTTTTATCGAAAAGCCCAGAAATCTTGCTTTAAATTGACGAAAATATTGTTTCGATTTAGAGCCTTCATTTTGTTGTTTATACACTGGATAACGTGATTCTTGATTTAAATTTGCTTTGATTTTCCTGTGAAAATTAAATGGACATAGTCAGCATTCGGCTTCTAAGGTTGACATAATATCTCAAATTGGCAAATATTGTCGCTTGGAAATAGAGTTCAATTATTTTGAGTACGTGATACCCTATGTTAGAAGATGCTTGGCCTTCTAAAATGTTCAAAGGAAATTTGGTCATAATAAGTCAGCGATCAACTCTGATGTTCTCCAGGAAAGTAAGCAGGACGTGATACTCCTGATAGATTCTCTTACGGCTTGTAAAGTATTCACTCATATACAAATTTTAGTGAGAGTAAGTGACATAACAAAAATATAACTATAATACTGTTGGGACCGTGTTGAAGTCACAAAGGACATGATTTGCGAGGCTGAATCCGATCCCACATTCATCAAAAGGATTATTACTGGAGACGAGATGTGGGCTTACGAGTACGACACGCAATCCAGACATCAGGTAAGTGAGCCGAAACGTTTTCAGTCAAAAAACAAGTCAATACTCACGGTTTTCATGGATAACAACGATATAGTGCATCATGAATTTTTGCCAGAAAGCCAGACAGTAAACAAAGAGTATTAATTGGGCGTTATGAGACGTTTGCGTAAAGCAATTCGCTGAAAGAGACCAGAATTTTAGGCAGATTACTCGTGGGTTTTGCACTATAGTAACGCACCGTCGTACAATGCCATCATTATTCGATTTTTTTTGACTAAAAATGCAACAAACACCATCCAACAGCCACCAATTTCACCTGGTTGGCTCCCTGTGACTTTTTTCTGTTCAATCGATTTAAAAAACCATTACGGGGAACGTGTTTTAGCAGCCGTTTCAAAACTTATAAAAAATCGCCAACACACATGGAATTAGATGTACTCTTGGCTCCGTAGCTTTTTCATATGTCAAGCTATGATGCTAAGATTTAGCGGGAATATCAATATCAGATGTACCAACGTAACAAAAAAAAAAAAAAGAACTTAAATCGGAACGATGGCGCTACCACACGGGAGTTATACTGGGAACTATTTGATCAGGGCAGTATGTAGAGTATGCAATTTCAGGTGGCTGGGGTTGATTAATATGAGTCACTAGAAATGCATTACATATATGTACGATTTTACTATTGACATTAATGTGGGTCACTAACATATAAATAAATAATAATTAGGGGAAATAGATTAAGATTGTTATAGAAAATGTAGAATAAGAATAGGTACATCGAGCCATAAACGCAAATAAAGCTCAAGCGACGAAAACGAAATTTTACAGGGGAAGGTTTTTATTACTTATTTCTTGTTGTATGAAGACACATTTTGTTCCAATGCATAAAATGAATGCAATTACTTGCTTATAACAACATAATAACAGCAATTTATGGCGCTTACGTTTTTTTTGCTGTCATTCTCTACATATAAAAGGCTCTTTATTTGCACTACAAATTAAATATTTTTGTAGTTAATACAGTGAATGTCTAACAGTACGAATTATGATAGTAATATGGGGAAATAGGTGTTGAAGGACTGCAATTTTTCTTTGTTACGCATACATACATATATATCGTTGCCTTAATATAGAAAGACCCTGACAATTTTCTCAATTTTTCCCCATTTTCTTTTCCTTATCTGTATCAGTATGGATCCCTCATTAGTAATATTACACAGTTATGTGATATTTAGGCCTGAATATTTTGCATATGATTCTGAGGCATTTGTTAATAAATACCTGGAGTTTTTGCGTGATGTTATGCGATACAAGCCAGGTTCCACAGTGGAACTGATTTAACATATGAGCTACATGTTTTGAGCTTAGTCCGTCTGGGTATATGTTAGCTTATCCATACTAACTGTGGTCGTCTGAATGTCGCTCGCGGTTTATTGAGCATGTTATCTACGTCTGTTTTTGGGCCGCCATTTTTAGTCATTGTACTTTCTACATAGCAGAAGCAACTTACATACTCGACCTGTTGACCCTGTAGCATGATGTTTTCTGTGCTAGTATTGTTTATTCTCATGGCCTTGGTTTTCTTGATATTTATCTCAAGTTCAACAATGATAGTCAATCTTTCGAGGTCCTTCAGCATATAAGAAATCTTATGCGGGAGTAGATAAATGTCATCTGCATAGTCCCTCTTCTCTTTGAACAGACTTTGATCATTATGTCGTCTAGCATGATGATGAATTGCTGTGGTGATAGTAGGCATCCTTGCTGACTCCAACATTGTGAAGAACTGAAAGTTCTGCATTCGCGTACATCATTCTGATATTCAAATTATTTTTTGTGGTACTTCTTTTGTTTATAGTGCTTTCGCAAACCCAGCGTTTCTCAGGCTATGTCCATCTGAGCGCGTATTAATATAGAGTGTGGAAAGAGGGGCGCTTCTACTAATATATACTCCTATAGTCAAGCGACATTAAGGGACTTTTTTGGGAGTATATAGACTCGAGACTGGTACGCGGGTGCTACACGAATGTCATTACACTAGCATTGACGAACAAGGTGATGCTGTGTTGGGTCCCTGGACACTCTGGTGTTATGGAAAACGATTTCGCCGATGAACTGGCAAGGCGGGGCTCGGCCACTGATTTTGTGGGACCAGAGCCGCATTGTGGTATTAGCTAGTCCATCGCCAGAAGGATGATCGACAAATGGGAGCTTGGGCTACGCTCGTCATTTTGGTTACAATGACCTAGGACGGGCGAAGCGGCTTACGACATCCTTCACCAATAATAGAGAGTTGCATCACATGAGCACTATTAGGAGACGGGCCATTACTGTTGTAGGTATCACCTCTTCAGCCTCATATTGGTAACTAATTTAATGTGGTAACTAAGGGGAGAGAGACGACAGAAAATATTCTCTATAAATACGTTGCTTTGGCGGAGAGGAACTGAACAGGTGTGTCGGCTACCCATTGAAGATAATGCTGTCTTCATTCACAAGGTAAATGATATTATTCTGGAGACTACTCTGATTCAAATCTACATACGAAATTTGAATGATTTTTATAGAAAATCTTTGTATTGTTTCATTTGAAAATTTAGTTTTTGTTAAAAAATCTATTGCACATCCTTTCCATAGATTTCAATAATTTTAAATAAATAGTCGTTAAATTAGTATCAGGTGTTTTAGTAAATACGGTATCTATGGTCCAAGTATAGAGTATGTGTGGATAACAATATGTAAAATTGATTTCAAATGCATAATAACAACAACAACAATAAAAACAAATATAAAACGATAACATAATAAACTTAAATGATGGTTGAGAATAAAAAAACAACAAAAATAAGATAAAATTTAAAACAGAAACACAATTCGCTGCTTATGCTGTTACTTCGCGAAGAAATAAATTTCAAGAATTCCTTAGAGTAAGTACAGTTTAAGGGTTAAGTTAACCGCATTCTTATAAACAGCAAACAGTTGTACGATTGAGTTTGGGAAAAGGAAAGAAACAAAACGGAAAGAATTTATTTTCAACAATAATGAGCAGCTCATTTATGGCATTAAAACTCATAATGTTGCTGTTGCTGCTTTCCATTAATTTTCTAACAATCTGCTGCTTCATTTGGTTTTCCCAACATCTTTTTCAACGCTCGTTTAAAATGTCCTGTGAGGACAGTTTGTATTTATTAATATTTTTGCGCTTTTTATGTATGTTTGCGAGAAATTGTGCCAGTAAGTTCTTGGTTATTTCGTTTGTAGATATTAATGCTGCAGTTTCAACTCTTTTTTTTTTTAGTGAAAAGAGCAGTTGAATCATTTATTAAGTGTGTCCAAGAAGTACAGTTTGTGAGTTAATTTTTTTGTTTTCTTAGTGACCATTTTCGTTTTGGTTTTAATTATTCTAACACTTAAATAAATGTTGCTGTCATGTTCTATTATCCTTGTGTCCACATGACAAACGATGTCTACGCTGTGTTGTGTGTGTGTTTGTGTGTGTGTGTGAGTGTGTGTATTCTTAAACGGAGTAATTCCACAATCATTTATTTTTCATTTCATTTTGGTATTTTTTATTTAATTAAATTTATCGCTTAAATCGTAAAAGATTGAAGACTCAAGGCAGAAGGCTGTGTACTTTTGTTTTGCTTGGTATGGTCAATATGATGACAGAGTATGAAATACATTGTAATGATGAATTATTGTTTCGTCTTGTGTTTTCAAGTTTTAATAAAAGGCAGTTTTGTTTTTTGCGTTATATTTATATTATTTCGCTGTTGTTGAAATTTTTGTAAGGGGTCATGTCTTTAGTCATTTTTTAAAAGGGTAATTGCAAAATTATGTTAAAGGGACATTAATATTAAAAACAATTAATAAAAATAAACATTTAAAGTAGTTGGGTTTTGTTCAATTCCTTTAAGATATCTTCTCTAACAGAAGATAGATAAAAAGATAATTGTTAATAGGGTCTGGCTTTATAAAAGATACTTTTGGTTTTTTTTTTCAATTTCTGATTTATCAAAGAGAGTTTAAGGTTAAAAATTTTGTTAAAGCTGGGAAACAAAAATTGGTCAAACTGTACTAAAAAACCTGACAATTATGATATCAGGAGTACTAAGAAACTGAAAAAGAATGAAATAAGCCTTCTACGGTTTCGGCCACAATCAACGTTAATTCCAAGACTGACTACTCTATGCTGACACTTTACTGCGATCTAGGGTTCACAAGCGACATACCATGGCATCACATTATGAAAATGGTATTCATAAGTAAGAGGAGAAGACCTAACGGTAGGTTGATAAAATCTTGGTAATACTGGTTCTGAAGTTTTCGCTGAATTCCAAAACGTCAAACTACATTGTATCGATGCGGTTTTACTACTGTTTCGATACAAAGTAAACTACACTGTTGTTTGCTTTGTAAAAAAAACTCTATATTAGGGAGATCGAATGGTTATTATATGACTGGTTTTAAGCGATTTTTTGGGTTTTGTCGAACACGTTTTTTTTTAAACGTCAATTTTTCGAATACCGAATAAATCTGTTATTTTGACACGAATAACCGGTTGTTTTAAAATGTATAATTTTAATTAATAACGAATCACCAAGAACGTTAAAACCATGATAGAATGAATAAGATATACACACTTGAGCAACAATAACTTTTACGCACTTACACTTCTAACAAGCTATAGGTTCATGGTAATAGCTCCGAAAACAAGGCTCAAGCGTATCCTGTTCAATTAAATAACGCAGCTACGAAAGTGGTGCATTCAACCCAGACACCAAAAGAGGTTCATTTTGAATAGCTTCAGTAGAGATATAGAGAAAGAAAGCAATGTGACCAATCACCACGAAAACTAGAAATGGAATAAAAGAACTAAGGAAAACAAGACAAGAGAACATAAATGTGGAAGGAAGGGTAAGGTAAGACTTTCTCTACATCAGGAGTCCTCTTACTAGCTAACTGATGTCTAACAAACAACCGTCCGAAAAAGTCGCGTCCCAATATCCTGAGTCTGCGTTAACATATGATGCACAGAAAGCCTAGTAGAGTTCTGAGAGACCACGTCCTAGATTCAGAACCTATTTCGTCCTTGAATCATACTACGGCTCTTCGATAGTGTGGCTTATAAACCATCTTAAATATGTCTATAAGATTAACGTAATTGTGCAGCAAGGAAAACTTGTTTCTATACCAAGTAGTTCCGAGAGGCTGGCTTATAACAATCTTGCATAAATCAATCACTAGGTAAGACATAGCACGCTGTGTTGTCGAGGAAGGAATGTCTAGCATATACTTACTAGCTAAAGAATATTATTTTAATGACAGAACTGGTTAAACGGTTATTTGATTAATTTTTAACCGTTAACCGATTTTTTTTAAAATTGTCACTTTTCGAAATATTTGGAAATCGGTTTTTTAAAAAAGTCGAATAATCGATCTCCCTACTGTATACCTTTTACATTTAGGAACACGTTAAAACTTTTACAATACATCTAGCAATGGATGACTTTGTAAATGTTTGTTTGGTTGCCTTTAGAAAAGCATGACATTGTTCGGTTGCTTTGCAAATGACGTTTTTTAACTCAGCCTTCCACAGAACTGCTTAGGATAAGAGAGGAAGGGGTGACAGCCGTGATAAATCAAGTCACACTTGAGCAAACAAGTTATTTCACGGTGGACATGAGAGCGTCTATCTGCAACCACCTTTAGACCACTGCTTGTAACCTTTTTTACAAGCAATAACAATTTTCTATGCTTATTTATTCTGTCTGCTTAAAAGTTTGTAAGCATTAACAATTACTCGACAGATCTTTCTACTTAAAGATCTTTAAAAACCTGCTATAACTATTTAAATTTGACCTTAGCTTTTAGTAATTTTCTTTTTCTAAATACAAACAAATTTAAGAAAAACCAACAAAGTGTGTAGTTCTTTACTGCCACTAGTACTTGGTGATGATGTGTAATATAAAATGAATGTATTTATTTATTACTACTATTACTTTTACTCAATAGCCCTTTAGCTAAAAAATATGTTGTCTTTTAGATAAAAATTTCTAGACAATTTTTCTTTAATAATAAAAACCATAATAGCAATATATACCAAAATGAGTATAAAAAGTATTGATTTGAGTTAATGATTTCTTTCTCTATGAAGTTATTTTTTGGCAACATGTGAAACTATTTAAAGATTAAAGTATCGTTAAACAGAATGAAACAATTTATTTTTTATAGTTTGACTATGAGTATGAGCTAAATCACCCTTATCTGTTATTTTTTTATTTATAAATGAAACATTTTCATAAATAATGTGAAAAACTTTATATTTTAATAAGTTTAACTTTTCTTATATATTTGTGGGCAAGAAAAAAAAAATTTTGTGGCCCACGTAACATATGAGCATTATTTGATATAGAAATGTTACTTATACGTCGTGTGGCTGAAAGTTTGTTTTCGTTATACTTTTATTTTGGAAATGGCAGCAATTTAACCACAAAAATATTACAAAATCAGCGAAAAACACCTCTAGTGGAAGATCAATGATTTATGGGTATGTGCGTAGGTGTTTTTTTATTTGAATATTTTAGGCATTTGTGCTTTAACAAAAAGATTTGGTGAAAAAGTTTTAGTGCCCTACAAACGCTAGATAATATATTAAATTTGTTAATGTATCTGTTTTAATATTCATGTACTGTTTTGCTTATTATACAGAAAAATAACAAACTAACTTTTATATAGTTTTTAAAATATATTAATAGACTTACGGAGGCGGTTCCATTATAAGCCGACCTGATGCATAAATGGCAGGCACTGTTATAAAATTACTTTGCTAAAAACGAAAAGGTTTATAAAACATAAGTGTGAAGTTTCATGACACCAAGTTGTTTAGTACTTTCATAGCAGTCATGATCAGTGTTGCCATAATTTTTTTTTAGAAAAACTGAAAATTTAAAAGAAATAAATTATTAACATCAATAGAAGCGTTCGTCAAGGATGTATTCTATCCCCTCTGCTTTTTAATATTTACTCGGAATTCGTATTCCAAGACGTACTGAATGATTTCAACATTGGAATCAAAGTCAATGGGCTATATATCAACAATATTCGCTAGGCGGACGACACAATATTAATGATTTACAACAGTTATTAAATGTCGTTAATGCAAAAAGTAACCAGTTTGGTCTGAATATTAATATTGACAAAACGAAATATGTACATAATAGTAAGACGAAATGGAACGAGTTTCTCGAACGAGTTTCACAATTTAAATATCTCGGCTGTTGGTTACGATTAAAATATTAAAAATGATCTATTTCGATCACATTTTCACAATTACAGTAATTCGATTTTTCTATTATGATAATACTATTAAAATTGGCAATGCGATAATGAAATTAATGTTCGCATAGAAATGGCTAGAAACTCCTTCTGTAAATCCCAGATGTTACTAACAAGTGGAAACAATTACATCAATCGTAGAATAAGTTTTATGAAATGTTATGTATGGTCATCACTTTTCTACGGAGTCGAAACATGGACATTAAAAGCCGCCAACATGAATAAACTAGAAGCTTTCGAAATGTGGTGTTATTGTCGGATATTAAGAATACCATTGACTGACCGTATAACAAACAGTAAAGTATTTACCAGGCTACGAAAAGAACACGAAATTCTCACCATAACGAAAAGGCGAAAAGTTGCATACTTTGCTCATATTATTAGGGTGATAAATAAGAATTGCTTCAACTCATTGTACAAGGAAGAATAGAAGGAAGACGAGGTATTGGTAGAAAGCAAGTACCATGGCTGAGGAATATAAGAATCTTGACTGGTTTAATATATATTGGTGAACATTCTATGATCTTAATATATTTTTTATATATTTGATGTTTGCTTATGTTATATAAGTATGTTATATATTTGTTCCATTTATTATAGAATATATAGCTTTGTTAAGTTCTGCATGTAATCACTTAAATTTAGAATTGAGTATGCAATAAAAGGAGAAGAAACTGATTTTCAAGTGAAAAACTTACACGTGCTTAAAAATGTAAGAAAATAAAAGCGGGTATGTTCTGTAAACCGAAAACGAGTGAAATTGAAATCGAATACATTTTGAATTAATAATAAAACTGGAATGCGTCAAATATTTTAAACTTTTAATAATCAAAGAAGTTATTTGAAAGGTAATTGTTTCCGAGATATACCGTTATATCGTTATGCACAACATATATTCGCAAAGCTCAAAAACGGTTTTGAATCAACTAAAAAGCCGTAATTCCTCAATTAAATTATTATTAAGTAAAACTACAACTTTTATTTAATGTGTGCAGTCGTTTTAGTAATATAACTCTTTTTTTTTACAAAAGAACCGTGGGATCACATTACTACGTAAGTACGTTCGTATGAGTGATATATAATTAATGAAGCAGATATATCACTCATACATACCTACTAGCATAGTATGTAATGTAAACCTCATATTGGTCCGGAACCTTACTGTGTAGCACCATTTACTACCAGCTTTAATCTAATCCAGGATTGGGAAATTGCTAGTTACTTGAAACATTGAAATACTCAAATGGGACTTCGCTACTCTAAGCCGGCGATCAGTCTGCAATTCCGACATCGCTCTGAGGTTCTCAAGCATGGCAGAGCGGTATCAAAACTCCTAACGGAGTTTTTACAGTCCACTGTAGACTAAGAGCGCATCTAAAAAGGATGGTGACCGAAGAGGTGGTCATTTGTAGACTATGCTCACAGACATCAGACACAGCGGAACATATATTGTGTGAATTTGGGGTTCTTGATAGGTTTAGATGAAAGTGTATAAGTGGACAGAGGGTCTCACTGAGTAACGTTTCCATCATTACTGTTTCAGAACTGCTGGTGCTCACTAGAAAGGCAGCAGATCCTCTGAACAAACTATATACCGGAAAGGGAACAATAGATCCTATAGCCTGGTCGGTATGATAATGATGATGAAAAAGAGATTAAGTTAAGAAATAAGAAAAGTTTTTTCCAATTTTTGTGTGTGTTATTTTTAGGTCTAGCCCTTATCGTATGGTAGGTGAGATACCCGCCTACAAACACAGAAGTTCTCGGTTTAATCTCAGGTCAGATCATCTGACAAACAGCGGTATCACCTCATAATATTGCCAACGATTAATTATGAATGAGTATTTACGCTATAAATATTAATAGAATTGAGTGCAGAAAGAAGTGTTCTCCCATGTTCCACTTAAGATGTCGTAGGAATTATGTATGCATGTGTGTATCTTGGAACCGATCTCATGATTTTACTTTTTGAATTAAAAGCAAAATGATTTTTTGACCTCATACAATAAAACTAATGTACTGTAACCGATTAAATTAATAATTATCTAATTAAGTATGAATTGACTGTCAAAAAAAAAAAAAAAAAAAAAAAAAAAAACAAAAAATCCAATAAACATAAAAACTCTATTTACAATCGGCTAAAATGCTTTAGGTTCCAGGACTATAGTTTTTTATAATATCAAAAATAATTGCCACATTGAAAACCTTCACTAAAAAACTTATTTTGCATATCTTTGCATAAAACTTTTTCTCGAAAGAAGAAAACGACAACGGCTGTGTGGTTGAAAAGAATTTTTTTATACTGATTTTGCAGGTGACATTTTTATAATAAAATGAGCAAAAAATAAATTTTTGTTAGTTCGTTTTACATACTTAAAGATATATTTAATAATAAATATATTTAATAAATTTTTTGTGTTTCCATTGATATCTTATTAAAGAAAAGAAAAATTAATAAAAAAAATTTAGCCCAAAATTAAATTATATAAGATTCATTCATTCACATTGATTGGTTAGGGCTTATATTATAAACAATTTAATTTGTTATTTTATTTGCATATATTTAATAGATAATAACAAAACGTTTATAAAAGTATTCACTAAGGTGTGCTTCAAAATGATAAGGTCAGCTTAATATTTCCTCAATTCATCCAAACTATAAAATGTTACGTATGGTCACCTTATTAAAACAAACTCTACGTTCAAATAAGTGAATAATTAGCCGGTTTTGATTTTAGAGATGTACATTATGTTTATTTAAATTTATGTAAATAAGTGCAAAATCAATGCGTCAAAATGTTAGGGTCAGTGATTCATTTATCCAAATTTTAATTTAAACTAAGCGTTAACCAATTATTTTTAATTTATGCGGTTCTCATTTCCTTTTATTGTCGCACTTACAAATTTGTTCAGAACGTTGGAGCGGATTACGCGCCAGCTATTGCGGATTGCCACTTTTAATTCATCTTTTGTACGGTACTGTCTGTTGTCTGCATAAACATTACGCATAAGCAGTCCCACAAATTTTCCATGAGGTTTAGGTCGGAGGAACGTGCAAACCATTGTCTGGTCGACTTGCTGACATGAATTGCTGCGTTATCTTGCTGAAACTTGAAAGTTTTGTCAGCATTTTGGCCCAAATAAGCCAGCAAACATTCAGACAAAATGCCCTGGTACTCTAAACTATCCATTTGAGTGGAAGGAAAGTAGAGCTCCAGGGTACCATGTGAGCTAAAGCCAGCCCAACCCATCAAACTTCCACCGCCGAAATACCGTTTGAAAAAAAACAAGGACTGGTCAATCCAGGTTAAATTTGTTCTCATCAGAAAAAATTAGCTGCAAACCCAAAAATGTATGGAATATCTTATCACCTTTTAAAAATGTGTTTACCTGATGCCAATTAGTTGCCATATTGTTTTTCGCAAACTCCTTACGCTTAATCTTATGCTGCTTAGTCAGACTGGGAATTTTTTTTCTTAATTTTGCTCGAATAAGGCTTGGCTGGACGTTGACAGCTCTTAGAATTGTGCTTTGAAACTCGTAATTTCAATTCCTCTTTTATTGTTACCGCTTTTTTCATGGAATTCGAGACTTTTCGTGAAATTAGCTGAGTTTGATGGGCATTCAGGAACTTTGGACGACCCGTGCTTTTTCATTTTCCATAATTTTCTGTGTTTTTGAGAAAATTTTGCACAACATGTACGAGTAAGGATCGTCCCAGTTATTTCATCATTCCACGCATACTCAATCCCTGTTCATGAAGTGCCACAATTCATAATTCATTGTTCATAAGGTGACAAAGGTTTCCCGCGACCCACACCACGCAGATATTATTTAAATTACAAATTGTTACAAAAACAAACAACAATTGTGATATATACTGATAAGATTAATTGCTTATTAATCACTGACCTTATCATTTTGACGTATTGAATTTTGCACTTATTAACATAAATTTAAATAAACATAACATAACGGTACATCTCTAAGAGCAAAACCGGCTTATTATTCCTCTATTTGAACGTAGAATTTTTTTGAATAAGGTGACCATACATAACATTTTATAGTTTGAATAAATTGAGCAACTATTAATGTGACCTTATCATTTTGAAGCAAACCTTATATATAATAATTATCTATATATGGCTTAACCAATAAGTTGTTAGCCAGATTAGCAAATAAAAATTAAAGACTTCAATTAAACAAAATGTAGGCAAGATTAATACCATTTAAAATTAATACCATATAATAGTTTTCTATAATTTAAACAAGATTCTAAATAGTTAACAATATTATCGCATGTAAAGAATATGCCATTAATAATATTTATAATCTCATATAAATTAAATTGATTTTTATTAAAATACTTTAATTGGAATCCATTGAAGATAGGACAGCAACCAATAAAGTGAAAAGTATATTCAGTTGCATCTAGATTGCAGAGGCACATAGTATTACTTCTAAAAGCTTAGCCATTTATATCCAAAAGGCTACCTCTAGCTCTTATAAAAAGACTCATGACATA
Organism: Wohlfahrtia magnifica; assembly: GCA_023159175.1. Lineage (NCBI taxonomy): Eukaryota > Metazoa > Arthropoda > Insecta > Diptera > Sarcophagidae > Wohlfahrtia > Wohlfahrtia magnifica. The sequence continues at coordinate 2,276,353 of JAKWBJ010000485.1, read as the reverse complement.
AGATACAGTACATATTTCACCAGTTGCGAGTATAGATCAATGCATTGGGAGTTTCTTGCATCGGCGACAGCTTTTACATTTTCATGTGTTTTCACAAGAGATGCAATTTGTTTGGAATATGAAACTATAGGTGTTGATCACGGCTACCAGACGAAATTTGTTGAAAAACGTCAATTTTTCGATTAGTTAAAAAAAAAATCTTCAAAGAAGTCGTATCGAAAAAACAAAAAAAAAGTCTTACGTTTTTTTGAATTTTCAACATTGATTAATTACACTTTTAAATTTTATTAGATAACAATGTTGACTCTAAATTGTATTAATATTCAAAACAAAAATATTTATAATTTTAGTACTAGCTAATAAAGCTTTTTTAAATTTAAAACTATTCTTTAATAATATTAATAATTTAAATTTCTTTTTGCATTTAGAAACCTTTTTCACTATTTTTTTATATATAAAGTAAGCGACAAAACATATGCACGACAAAACATGTGCACAAAACATACAGTGACTCCAATGCATAATCGGACACGTTTTTTCTCATAGATAAGTCTACTAGACGTAAGAAATATGATAATCAGTTGTCATAAAGCTTTAGTTGATCTGTAATTGTTTCGCACTTATAGAAACACATGCGTGGATTCTAAAGGCTCCGCCAAATATTTTTTTTTTCTGAAAATGCTATAAAAAAAACTACTGAATATTTTCTCAAATTTCTTTTTTTATTTGAAAGTACAACCCATCCGGTTAATAATGGAAAATAATTTCATTCAAATGGCTGCCTCGGCTGGCCATGCAGTAGCCTACACGATCGGTCCAATTTTTAAGCACATTATCGATTGTATGCAGCTGTATTTCACCAATGGCTTCACGAATATTGTCTTTTAAAGCGTCAATCGTCTCTGGCTTCAACAGATTTGACAATCGCAGTTCCAAGGTGGCCAAACGATATCAGCTCTACGGCTGATAATGCGATCTTCAAAAACAGGGCGCAAAATATCGAGTGTAGCTTCGGCTGTGTGGCATGTAGCGCCGTCCTGTTGAAACCAAATGTTGCTAATATCCTCCTTTTCAATTTTTGTGAACAAAAATTCGTTCAACATGGCCCAATAACGATCGCCATTGACTGTAACGGCCAATTATGCTTCTGGACCAAAATCCGTACCAAACAGTGACTCGTCTTGGGTGTAGCGGCCATTCAATGTATGCGTGCGGGTTTTCTGTGCCCCAAATGCGACAGTTTTGCTTGTTTCCATACCCGTCAAGATCAAAATGAGCTTGATCTGAAAAGATGATTTGTTTGGCAAAATCTGCATCTTCTGTGAGTCGATCGCACGAAACATTTCCCCGCGTGGTTCAAGCGTATACACAACCATATTCGTTCAGCGGAAGGTTAAAACTAATTATCTGTCAAATCAGACATGAGCTAGGTGTTACCATTCACGAAATAAGCACTAGTTGAAAAAAGGCGGTAGTTGGCCTATAGAACCTTATATAATTGGACGTCTTTGGGAGGAGAAGGTCAACACCCTTGTTCAGATTAATGTTACATTGTTAGCAATATTGAACTTCATAGAGCCAGAAGTATACCGAAATAAATTCTAAGAAGCTTACTGACTGCTAGATTACAAAAGATATGCAAATTATTACCGATTGGAATTGAATTTTAGTGATTCAAACTTTGCCTTATCCGATTATGTGTTGAGTTTAAAAAATTGAGTTTTTTTTTGTTTTTTACTGAAACTTACAGCTATTAATGGATTAAATGCTAGTTTTCCATTTATTCGTATAGATAAATATCTGAAGTATATATAAAGCTGGGACTCAAATACATCAATCTGATACGAATTTTATTGTGACAAATTAGCGCACAATATAAAATTGTCCCAATTAAAAATTCTGCATTCACACGGTTGTCATATTTTGTAGAAAATTTATTGTCACAAGATGGCGCGAAACGATGTATTGACAATATTTATCCCAAAGCTGTCATACGATTGTTCTAGTTAACGGACACTCTGTTAATCAGCTGTTGTGGTAAATTAAATGTATTTTTTTGGTGGTCAAAATGGTTCATTCTTAAAAAAAAGTAAATAGCGTCCTCTTTATTTAAATTGAGGTCATTTAGTGAACAAATAAATAAAAAGAAATACAAAAAAAGAAAAGAAGTGTGTGGATCAGAGATTGGCTCACAATGATGGTGCATATGAGAAAATATTTCAATAAATTTATAAGAACTTAATTCACTAAAATATTCATTTATTTAAAATTGGAATATAATTACAAATTATATTTAATTCTCTAAAGTAAAGATGATTTGTTCTCTAAAAAATAAAAACTGCATCGACTTTGATTATCAGGTGTCCGCTTAATAAAAAAAGAAATGGTAGAAATTTAATTTAATTTAAAAAATTCATATTTTAAGGGATGACAATTATAACTACCGTATAAACACGTGTTTTTTCATAAAGAAATCAATTAAAAAATAAAAATCGGTGATTATTGTCTTCTTCAACTGCCACACAAGAATACAATAAATATTGGTGTATTTTTGGAAATTACATTGGTGCATGATTGCCGGTAAAGCTTTCACACGTTTTTCGCACCAGGGTTGTCTTTGATTGAGATAAATAAGCACAATAATATTGTTAGTTGCCGTATGAGCCAATAAATTGTATACTCACAGGATTGGCATATAAAAAACAATAATTATTGGCGCATTACGACAATCGTGTGATCATACCTTAAGACCATAAAAGTGTATATATTTATTATATTTTGTACGTTTACTGGACTTATCTATGAGCAAAAAACTTGTCCGTTTATGCATTGAAGTCACCGTATATCTTTATAACATCGAAAAGCTCATTCGAATTTTAATTTGATTTATTAATTTATAGCCATAATATACTCCGTTTACTAAAAAAAAGACAGAAACAAAGAAAAACAGTTTAACACCAAAAATTTATGTTAAGGCTACAAAACCTCTATTTGGCATACGTCAAGACAGCACGGAATAGTTTGATGGTTATATTATCAACGGTAACAGTCGCTCAATAATAAAACCGATTATTTCAATAATACAATATCAGATAAATGCCCGCCTCTGTTAGCTACACAAATACGAGCCCTTTTGAGCATATTTTTCATTACATTCTGACATATTTCATGCGGTATTTTATTGATATCATCTCGAATATTTTGTTTGAGTTAGTTCAGCGTGTCCGGTTTGTTTGCATAGACCTTGCTTTTCAGATATCAATACCACAAAATGAAGTCCGGAGATGTCAAATCAAGCGACCGTGAAGGCCAATCAACATCACCAGTTCTTGATATAATTTGTTGTGAAAAGAGGTCTTGCAGTAATTCCATTTTAGTCCTGGCTCTATGCGATGTGGCACCGTCTTGTTGAAACCACATGTTAGTCAAGCCCAAAGCGCACAGGTATGGCGTTAAAAAGTTTTCAATCATATCACGATATCGTTCCCCATTGTTACCGTTACGCCGTTTTCAGTTTCAAAGAAATAAGGTCCAATGATTTCTCCTGACCAAATTGCCCACCAGACTGTTACTTTTAGTGGATACAAAGTTGAGTGATGAATAATTTGTGGGTTTTCTCTTGCCGAGAACCGACTATTTTGTTTATTCACATAACCATTCAAATGAAAATGTGCCTCGTCACGCATTATGATTTTTCATGTAAAGCGATGATTGATTTTGATAAAATGTTTTAACGATTAAAACACTGAATATTTTTCCCATAATAAATTTGCCACAACTCTACTTCACAACTGCCAAATATGAACTATCAAGGCTAATGTTTACCAAAATGGCGGCAAAACAAAGAAATATACCTTCCCTTGTAGTGCATTTAGATGTTTAACTTTATAAATAAATTAAATTAAATTAAAATACTATTTAGACATTTTTTATTAACCAGAAGTTCGTGCATAGGTTTTGTTGCACTCTAATACAAACAACGTGAGTTTCATTGCTTAGTTGCAATTTTTGGTATAACGTCACAGAAATTGCATAAAATATAGGAAAAAAAATTCTTCTTTTATAAATCGTATGCACTTATTTCTTTACGCTTTATTAACATTGATCGCTACCAAAGACCAGAAGTAGCAAGCCAGTTGTTTCACTTACAACGAATAATTAATACTTTTAGAGCTGATAATTGTCCATATAGCAAAAATTGTTACCTTAGAGGCAAAAAACGTCAATCGTCTGGTGTTGATGCATCTGTTGGTAAAAAACTTATTTTCAGGCACAAGTTTGTCCACTCTTCTGCCCAATAGGTTTGCTTGGCAATTATAATTTTTGCTACTTTATGTGGCAATCTGTTATACGGCATGTTCAATACTTTATCAATATAATTTAAAAACATTTACTTCACTTACAGTAACGCTGTTCTTGACGACAACTTCTATATTGTAATTGGCTTTAGTTAAAATATTTCTTATAAATTCGTTATCTGAAGTTGATTGGGCCAACAATTTACAAGACGACCAAGCAAACTTTCCGTCATCAATAAAAGTACAGAACTCATCTAATCTCAGTTTGATTTTTATTTCTAATTTGCTAATACTTTTATTAATTTTTTTTAAATTATAACGGATATGTTCCTCCTCTTTTGCGTCCTTTCAAATTATTTGTAGTAGACAAAATATAACCAGCCTGCTGCTAAGTTTCAAGTGTGAAAAAATATTTTTGTACCGAAATTATTATTGCATTACTTCAATCTTAAATTAATTATTAATAGATTTCACGAATAACGAAAAAATTTAAAATCAATTCATGCAATTAAAAAATGAAGACATAGAGTACATCGTTAATTCTAAAATTGGTTTCAATTCAATCAAGTGCTAATTTTAAGAAGCCAAGTGACTAAATCATTTTACTCGAAGCTGCAGTAGAGATATATGAACTTTTATAATAAAATATGCTTTATGGCTCTATAAATCACTTCAAACACGTTTGTAGCTTCATTTTTCCATATTCATACATCTAACTGGGCTAATTCCACTTGAAAAATAGCAGTAGAAAAAATCTAAAATACAAATGAAATTATGTGTTTGTTGTTGTTCTGCAATGTCCTTTTTTTGTTTGGCTTTATGCTGACAAACAGCAGCAGCCCTTTTAATGACTGATGTTTACTCTACTCTTTATTCTCATAATTATGTGGCGTTCGCTCAGTTTTATGTTTATATTTTTTATGTATTACGAGGATATTTTCTATTTAAAATATTTCGCTTTTTTCCATTTTAAGCATGACCTTCAACTTAATGCATAATTTTTAAGAGTCCTTAGAAAAGTTATTTTCTCATTCTTTTCTTTTTTGCTTTTTTTGGAGACTCTCATTAAAAATGCAGAAAATGTAAATTATTTTAATATTCTTTCTTTTTTTCTGCCCTGTTATCTTTTCGTTTTTTCCAAAACGAGGCGAGTTTGATAATTCCAGTAATTTTTTAATAAAATATCTGAAGGTGGTTTCCTATCACTAAACTTGTGTTTCAAACTTTGTAATAAAGAATAGTAGCAGGCTATTACACCTGGATGGTATGCTGACTTATGTAACAGTACGACTATTTTTGCCTCAAATAAAAGTTTTATTTATTCTAAATCTATGAATACTATTTCATTAGTATTTTTAAGACCATCCATATCAATAACACCACATCTGAGAAGCTGAATCCATATTATTATTATTATCATATCGACCAGACACTATTGCCTGGACACTGTGACCCATAGAATCTATTGTGCCTCTTCCAATCTATAGTTTGTTCAGCAGATATACTGCTTTCCTAATGAACATTATCAGATATGAAACCATAATGGTTGAAATGTCACCTTGTAAGACCCTATGTCCCCTAAACCTTGTAAGACCCTATGTTCCCACATTCACACAATATGTGTTCCGTGGTCTCTGATGCCTGTGAACACAGTCCACAAGCATCCACATCTATGGCGGCACTCTCTTCAGATGCGCTCTTAGTCTATAGTGGCACGTAAGAAACTCCGTAAGGCCTGCCATAATTGTGAACCTCAGAACGACGGCTAAATAGCGGACTGATCACCAACTTAGATAAACAAAGTAACTTTGAATATTCCAGTGTAGTGTATGGTAGTGTGTGGTGCTGCACATCAAGGTTTCGAACCTGATTTCGGAAACTTTGCAACGTATTGTAGAAATATTTGACCTGTCGATATGTCATACGATTCGTGCCAAGTGCTCTTAAGACAGCTTGGCTCTCAGAGAATATATTAATGGTCTTAATCTTGAGCCCACTGTCCAGGTTGATCGCCGTACATATAGCAATGACCATGATATCAGCATGGAATATATTCAGTGATCTTCCTAGTGGGATCGACAAGTCTCGGCTGGGTCCATGAACACCAGTACAGACATTCAGTTTTAAGCCATAGGTATACCAGTTTAGATCAAACTCACTCCGAACTAAGGTCCCATTAGAACAACAATCCCGGTCCGCGAATTCAACCCTGAATCGCCTGTCAAAGCACAGATCAAAAAGCATAATATTTAGGACCGAAGAATGACAGACTTCCCGGCATATTTTTTGTCGCCGAACATGCTGCCACCCCCATCACATGGGTTTGAAGCGGTGTTAAGCCAATCAAGGCCCCTAAAGCCGCTGTGTGACATGTTACCATTGCCCCATTGCACGTTCAAACTCAGCCTCCTATTCAGGATGAGACCTAGATACTTAATCTCCTTAAAAAAGTTGATGGTGGTACCCTTGAAAGAAATACAGTCTTATGATGAGTTGTATCTCCTACCGTTTTCAGAGATTCACCGAGAGCCCTTCCTGAGTGCACCAATTTGACACCTCGCCCAGGTCCCTCCTCATGGGTCACTCAACGTACTCTCATTTTTCCCAAGTGCTCTTATGATGAGGTCATCAACGTAACCAATTACACTGACACCCCTATGTGCCAACATGGTAAGCAAGCCATCAACTTCTGTAGTCCATAGCAACGTAGAATCTCCACTCTGAGGGCGAGTAATCATGTTACATTTTTGCACATCACCGTATGTGTCGCATTTCTCTATAACATGTATTAAGGTATTAATTTTAATTTTTTTAATCGAAACAAATTTTTGAGTGGCGAATGTGTGAATGAAGTGAATACTGACACGGTAACCTGACGTCTTTAGATCAGCGTCAGGCAAACTAATATTAATGCATGTTTTAATTGGGGTAGTAATTTGAGAGTCTCTCAATGCACTTTGCACAGTATTTTTTCACTTGTGTTCTCATTACTTATCTTTGTTTATTTTTTTCTTATTTTTTGCCTATTCGCGTGATTACGTACGTGTGAAAATTTAACAGAAGAGCAGCTCTTTGCCTTAATCTGCTATGTAAGACCAAGGCTATGAGAATCAATGCAGCAAGTACAACCACTTTTACAATGTAACTTTGACAAAGATCAAAGACGTCTACGAGTACTCGTTTTGCTATCTGCGTTGTATGTTATGGTTAACTTAATCAAGTGTGGTACTCACAGCTTATCTCTAGGGAAACTCAACATTTTTAATAGCTATGTGAAGTCAGTTGCCCTGTACGGATGTGAGTTATGGTATCCAGCTTGCTGTGATCAGCAATGCTCAGCTTTACGCATAAACTGGGCAAAACTCAATCGAAACTGAAGTCCTAAGTCGAAAATGTAGGTGGCTTGGACATGCACTACGAAGGCTACAACTCGACATAACCAAAAACGTTATTGAGTGGAATCCTCAGGGTAGCAGCGGAAAAGGGCATCTAAGTCACAATTGGCAATTTCAGCTGAATATAGAAATAGAAAATATAAACAAATCATGGTAAGGGCGGACAAAAAAAAAACGAAACGCAATTGTTGAGGTCCTATGCTCTTTACAGGAACAACAGAAATGTATGTGCGTACATATAAGTAATCCAGTAATAAATAACACATTGCTCCAGCAGTGTCGCTTCAAAAGTTGATGCACTGTAAGCGCAAAACTTTTAAACTTCATTATACAACCCTCGTATTTTTTTCATACTATTCCGTTAGTTTTACGTTGTTTTTTCTTTTTATGTTATTTTCCTTTTCTGACTTCCTTGATGTTGTTTTGTTTTTGATTTATGATTTTTAAGTCACTGTGACAAACTCTTCTAGTTTTTGTTCTTGTCGTTGTTGTTGTTGTTGCTCATCTTATTGTTGTAGTTCTTGCTATTTATGCTGATGAGCGAACAATGCCTGAATAGAGTTGACGAATACAACACACATACACACCCATATAATAAGAACACATGCAGACACACACAATTGTTTTATTTGCTCTTTGTGTAAGGAAGGCATTTATGTTTACACATATCCTTGCTATTGTTGTTATTGTTGTAAGTTGGTTGCTCGCACATACACAAACATATGATATGTACTTATAAGGACACATACATTTTTTCTACATGTCACTCTCTTTTTTTTGTTTTTGTTTGTTACTAAAACATCATTTTATTGTAAAATGACATAATTATGCTGCATAACAAACAATAGACAAATAGAATATTTAGTTAAACTACTACAACAATATAAATAACAAGAAAAAAAAGAAAATGAAGACAATGATAATTTCTTCAGAAAGAAATACATTTTAATTTATGGAAAATATGTAAATGAAATATATTTTTTTAAACATCTTTTCTAAGCCGTCATTATCATTTGTGAAACGAAATGATTTTGAAAAAGTCATACAAATTTAGAATAGAATATAAGTAAAGGAAACGGAGCAGAAAACACTAAGTACAGGATAAGTAGTGGATGGTTTAGTAATAATTGCTTCTTTATTTTTCTTTATTTTACTTAAAAGTACATAAATATTCTATTTTAGAAATGTTTCTAATTGTGAATCTGATTTTTAATATTATATTTTCGAGGATGAAAAATTCTCTTAAGCTATACTTTAGATCCAATTGTGGAAATATATATTTAATGACAATACAAAGTTGTCATTATTGACTTGAGCACAATCCATCATAAGTCAAAGTATTCATAAAACTTCCCTGGTTTGTAGTGCAGAACCCGATAGTTTTGATAAACTTTTGGTCGCGGAAGAGAAAATAAATTTAAGCTTTACCGGGGTAGTCTGGTGCCTGAATAGGAAAAAAAGGATTTTAGACATCTTATTTCTGGTATAACGGAAACATGGTGATTGAATACAACTCTTTAGAGAGTACATAAGGTGGTGATGGTTCAACATAAGAGACTAGCTGACTACTAATATATTTTCTATCAGTAATTACTACAAATTGGTAATTTGTGACTTTTATTAGTATTACATAAATTTAAAACTTAAAACCATTCCCCTTTTATTGAAGTGTTCAAACGCACACAAATAGCACAACTACCCAAAAAGACAGAAAGGGGTTATTTGACCAGTTCTTATATTTAGTCGTCAATATTTCTTTTATCAAATACACTATATTTCTGTATTTTTTAGCGAAAAAATTGACGATAAATTGTCATATCAGGCAGCTTTGGTTGTGTGCGTATGTTATATGGCTCCTAAGTAGAACAAAGAGACGCAAAAAACTCTTTTCATTCGGTTCTATTTTTGTGCAATATAAAGGGTCCGCTAAATACTTTTTTTTTGAAAATCCTTAAAAAAAACACTGAATATTTTCAACAATTTTTTTTTATTTGAAAATACAATCCTTCCGGTTAATAATGAAAAATAATTTCATTCAAATGGCTGCCTCGGCTGGCTATGCAGTAGCCTACACGATCGGGCCAATTTTTAAGCACATTATCGATTGTGTGCAGCTGTATTTCATCAATGGCTTCACGAATATTGTCCTTTAAAGCGCCAATTGTCTCTGGCTTGTTGGCGTAACACTTACCTTTGACGGCACCCCACTAATAATAGTCCAACGTAGCGATGTGAATTGGCGATGTTAATTGAGAATTATCGCGCAGAAGAAACCATTGTTTCGTTGGAAACCAAATATTGTTCAGGTCCATTTACTTAATTTCTGGCCACATTACCATATACGGTAACTGCTTGGCCGACTTGATATGGCCCGATGACGTCACCAGCCCATAAACCGCATCAAATAATGACACGTTGTGGATGCATCGGCTCTTCAACAATCACTCGTGGATTTACATTTGCCCAAATGCGGCAACTCTGCTTGTTAACAAATCAACTGGGGTGAAAGTCTGCTTTGTCGCTGAAAATGATTTTCTTTGTAAAGCCACCATTCACATCTCTCTGTTCAACTAACCATTCCTTGTATTGACGACGCTTGAAATGGTCGTAGGCTTCAGCTCTTGAGTCAACTGAACCTTGTTAGCGTGTACATTAAAGTCTTTATTCAAAAATCATATCATTGATATTCGTGAGATTTTCAATTGTTTGGCACGTCGACGAGTCGAGGTTGACGGCTCTTCTGCCATCCTATCTCTAACAGCAGCAATGTTTTCCGCAGAACGAATTTGGCGAGCATGCACAGGTGTTTCCTCATTTTCTATATACTCGGTTTGCTGAAATTTGCGGACGATTGTGAACACATTTGGTAGATTATGCTGACCAAAAAAGTCAAGAAGTTCACGCCTATTTTCGTAAAAGGATTCAACAATCTTAAAGCACTACTCAGTTGTGTACCTCTCCATGGTTGAATGTGCCAAACACTGAAGCAAAGAAATATCAAATTAGGTTGGGAAAAAAATTTGACGTTAAGGTGTGACTCAGAGTTAACATTGTGCATTATGCTTGGATCACCCTTTATTTTAATCACGATCTATACACGTTATATAATATAGAATATATACCATATATCAGGATGTATTGTACAGAAATTATCTTTCTATACCATATGTGGTAATAGAGAGACCACCTAAAAACTTTCCCAATGACTTTGATCCGTCCAGACCCAGGCTTAATATATGGTTCCGGTAAGATAATTACAGAAAATTTTAAAATCCATACGTTTTTATTGTACTATATTAACGTCTTCAACTTTTTATTGTACTTACTCCGTATTTGACTTTACAAGCAAATTGTACATCTCTGGCTATATATTGTATTTGTTAAATTGGCTATTGCATGCAATGATATCCTATTTTATTTTATAATCCATAAATTTTACACCAAAAGTATCAATTTAAACTGCTACTAATATGAAAAAGGTATACGTGTTACAAAAACTATTTCTCGAAATTGTTGCCAAACATTTAAACGTGACTTGACCTTTGTTCAGTTAAAAACATTGGCTCACTAGATCAAAATAGATGCAATCAGACAGACAAATAAATAAATAAAAACAAGAATTCAATTATAATTTATTGAGTACTCGTATAAAACAATTTGATATTTGATCTGTTATCGCTTTGTTAGCTTTTGTTTGTGGGATGATGATACAATAACAAAAAACGTGCGAGTTTTTATTCATGAAAAAGGTAAAACGTGCTAAAGATAAACAGAAAACTGCAATTGATTTCAGAGAATGTATATTGAGAAGCCAAAATAGTTTAAAAATCAAATAAAATTTTAATATAAAACAATAACTTTTTTTTTTTAAATAATTTAGTTTAAAAAAAAAATTTGTGGTTATACAGAGTGGGCCATTTAAAAGTTTAAATTTAAAAATGCTATTAAAGAAAAACGGTTTGAAGTTTTGCAAAATTTATTCTTTTGTTGTGAAGTACAATTTTTCCGGTTAGAAATGAAGTATTATTTCATTCATATGGCTGCCACAGCTGGCCTCAGAGTACCCCATTCAATAGGACCAATTTTCGAGAACTTTTTCAAAGTCGTATCTCGGCAATGGCATCACAAATGCTCAATTGTGTCTGGCTTGTCGGCATAACTCTTATATGTAACGGCGACTCCTAGGAAATAGTCCAACGGTGTCAAATCGCAGCTTTTTAGAGGCAAACTGACATCACCATTTCGTTTAATTAAACACCCATCAAACGCTTGACGTAATAAATCAATTGTGGTATGAGATGTATGGCAAGTTGAATCGTCTTGTTCAAACCAAACACCGTTCACATCAATGCCATGAAGAGCGGACGTAAAAAATTGGTTATCATGATGCGATAGATGTCTCCATTGACTGTAATGATTGCGCCGTCCTCATTTTCAAATAAATATGGGCCAGTAATAGCCCTGATCCACAAGGCCACCTTGGGTTTTCTAAGCCCCAAATATGGCAATTTTGCTTATTTCCGTAACCACCAAAATGAAAATGAGCTTCATCCGAAAAGATGATTAATGCAACTTTATTGACTTTTTTTTGTTATTTTTTTCTTGCAATTTCCGACCAATTGTCTTTGTTTTGTAACTAAATTTCCAGTAAATCGCAACGCTGCTCAAGCTAAATCGATTCATTTCGTTCAGTGGAGATACTATACTGGATTTTATGACAGAAGAGAATGACAGAAGTATTGCCAGATTCGAAATAACCTAGAAAAGTGGGAAATTGTTTTTATTTTTCTCTTTACCAAAATCTGTCCGCTATATATTTTTATTTTTTAATACTAAATTCAGTTGTTTTTCTCCCTTCTTAAAAATTCATTCTGGTTTTTAAAGAAAAAAATTCAAAATAAATTATGCAACATAATGAAAATGCAAAAATATGATGTTTTTGATGAAGTAACAGAAGTAGAATATGCAAAACTGACTGAAATAAGCTGATGCTCCTGCTGCATAACTGATTTATTTATGCATAAGTTAACATGCATTTTAATTAGATGCAGTCAAAGACTGTGTTAGTATAATTTGCTCTCTTTTAATATAAGTATGAATGTTTTTTTGTTTTTTTTTTTCAACTACTTTTTACAAGTAAAAAAAAAATCCATTTTATAAAGAGAAAAGCAAGAGTTATAATATGTTATGAGCATAAATTTACTTGATTTATAATCTCATATAGAGAAAAGAACTGAATCAGTAATGAACTGTTGAAGAAAAGTGATCTATCAGGAAATGCAATAAGATTAAAATAAAAAGGAAATGCATTTCTAAATCCTTACATTAGTTGTGGATCGATACAATTAATATATCGATGCAATATATCGATACAATTCGACGTTATTTTTATTGGTCAACATCGACGAAACATCAATGATTTTTATTTGATGCATCAAAGTTAAAAACTTAATACAAATACTTTATAGTGTTACGTTTTAACCTTTTTAAAACGTTTGAGTTCGTTTATATTGCGCCAAAATAAAATAAAGCTCTGCTTTTTTTTGTTTATATGGTCTTTTAATCACTTTGTCTTAATACGGCGAATTCGCTTTTACAACACTTTTTATTTGCGCCTAAACAGACTTTACTTTGTGACAGCCAAATGTTAACTAGCTCACGAGACGCAATGCGCCATATTTTTATAGTATTTCATCATTTGTTTCGAGAAACGAATTTTCGATTTATCTACGTTAAATGAAATGGTCTAAAATAACTCTATAAACACAAAAAGGAATCGAACTGGCAACTCTGTCAGACATGTGGATGGTAGTACTCTTAGTTAGTACAAGTAGTTTTACCAGTTATTAAGCCTTGACACAAGCCAACAAATTTTAAAGGTAAAAGTTCATAATTAGTCGCCTAAGATAAGTTAAATATCATTTACAACTTTTTTAATACTACAACAATACACATGAATTTAAGATTGAAGCAACCAATGAATTGTCAGTATTTAATTTTTGTTGCAGGTTTATTTGAACTAACCTAAAACCAATACTGCCAGAAATATGACGAATATATTCTCGGGGTTTTACTATTAATCATTTTTGTTCCAAGAAAGAAATTTTAAAGACTAACGGCCATATGCAAAAAAAAAATCTAAAAGTATACTTGTAGGTCACATTAGTTACCACACACTTTAAGCTTAACAAGCAGTTGTTAATAGGGCATTTATACCTGAACGAAATCTACTACTTACGAGATTTCGATCAAAATCTAGTAGACTTCGACTAGATTTCCCATACAAAGCAAAATCAACTTCTGTCGAAATTTCGTTGAAATTTAGCAAATTTAGCGATGCAACTCTGTTTTTTGTACTTAAAGTACTAACAAATACAACTCTGTTCAAGAAAAAATTACATTTAAAATAATAAAAAAAATATTTTTTAAAATTTAAAATTTTTTTTTTTTTTTTGTCATAACAATTTAAAAAGATTATTCAAGCAACAGGCAGTTATTACAGGCAATCAAGAAATTTAAACTTTTTCTCTTTTATTTCAGTCACGTAAAAACGAAATCGTACTAAAATTTAAAAAAGTCTATTGTAAACCCATTAGATTTTGTATAAGATGCTCTATAAAAAACTCATGCAGCTAATGATTGCTTTACTCAATTTTAGTTTTCATGCTGGCAATACCATGATTTTTTTTGTGTAAGCGATGCAAAAAAATTCTATAAAATCATACAAAAAATTTAAAAAGGCGCACATAAGCCGGACATTGCTAAGAAACTAAACATTCATCACCAAATAGTAATCAACCATTTGAAAAAAGCCAGGTACACAAAGGAACCCGATTTTTGGGTGCCAGTATTAATAATTAACAGTAAAAAATTTAATGCACAGATTTTCCATTTATGTTTCGATGCTAAAACGGAACTAATGATCACGAGAGATAAAACATGGTCACATGCGAGCGTATACGATAAAGAATGGTAATGAATGAATTATCTGGAGCAATTGGAGGAAAATAGTTACTTATGAGCCTCTATAGCCAGATCAAATAATTGATCTTGACCTTTACTGCTAAGAATTATGGAGATTACAGTAAACAGTTCAATTTAAGCGGCCAGAATTGATGAACAGAAAAAATATTATGTCTTATAATAACAACGCTAGACCACACAGACCCGGCAGAAACTGAGAGACCTTGGCTGAGAAGTTTTAATGCATCCACCATTAAGCCTGAACCTCGCACCTTTAGATTACTATTTCTTTCGATCTTTGCAAAACTCATTTTTTTAGTGTAAATCTAATCCAATTGTATCAACTAAACGGCCAGAATATCCAGAAGTTCTACACTGATGGAATAACGGCTTTACCCCCAAAATGGTAATAGGTGATGATAACCTATAAAAAGAATTTACGAAAAAATGTAAACGATAAAAGAAATATTGGCGGCTAAATATGCAAAAGGGTCAAGAGAACCCTATCCGTTCTTTGAGGTAGTTTTACTATTTAGTTGCATTTCACGAAAAATCATTTCAGAAAAATCAATAATAAACAATATTGGTAGCCATTTACGATAATGGGTCAAATGACCCCTGTACGTTTTTTTAGTGTTAAATAAGCACTAATAAATCAAGAATACCTGGGAGCATATGTCCCAGATGCTGATGTAAGTATGGTAAACGAACATTTTGCTAATGCCAATGCTCCACCGCCAACCTTTAGTATACTGTGAGCGTCAAAATTAAGTGAACAACCTTATTCCCTATAATTTATTCTTTACTTCAGTCATTGAAAATACAACGTATTTAAACATTTTATACTTCTTTAAAACTTAAAAAACAAAATCAAAAAACTCTTACAACAACTAAAGCTATACAACAAAAACGAAAGGTACTCTATTTTTTACTCGTCAAAGAAAGTGTGCTTTAAAGAAAGAATGAAATATAAATACCTTGGAACTGATACCATTTTTTTAAAGGAACACTCTAACGCCGACTACTGAAACATTTATAAATTTTTCGTTCCTATTATTGGCATCGTATAAAATTAATGAGGAATATTTCTTTTTTCAGTGCTTTCACTTTTATAGCAATATTTCAACAGTTTTCTACCTTTAGCAAACACTTCCGATTGAACATTTATTATATGAAACTAATTATTGACATTATTAATTCGGTTTCCTACTATTTTTTGTTAAGAAATGCAGGCATTTTTGTAAAAACCGAAAGACAGCCACTAATCAGAGGAAACTATTGTCAAAAATTCTTATCTAAGCTCAAATTGTTTCTAACATTTAGAAAGCTGAGAACATGTATAAATTACATATAACTTTAATACATAATTAATTTTATTTTTAGTTATTTAAGTATAAATACAAAAATTGCCGACTACTGGTACATGCCAACCTTAGGTGCACTTACCCTATCAATTAAAAGCTATGTTTCTCATCTTTCTTAGTCCACTGAAAAAATTAAAATTGGATGATAGTCGAATAAGTCATTAGCATATAAGTTCATGGGGGTAACTCAAGATCTTGAGGTGTTGAGGTGTCAGAAAAATAGTAGTACATCCCAGGTATTGATTTTTCACATCGTGTTATTTACTTGCATAAAAGTAAAAAAAAGCAAACAAAAAATTGTAATAAAGAAGGTCTGAAATTTAAAAAAAGTGTTCTGGTGGGCAGTCGTTAGCATAACGAAGTTACAATAGCTGGAGACTAGACACTTTGGATTAAATAACCCTTATAAAAATATGCTTGGCAACCCTTGTCGGAAAAAAATCCAAGCCATGATATATATTAAAATTTGATTTTTTGATAAGAAAAATATCGATTTTTTAAAGTGGTCTTATAATTATCGTATAATTTGAAATTACGTAGTGTTAATAAGCATTAGTATAACGATATGCATATGTGTCTTAATGTAAAAAAAATATAAATAAACTCATAGCATTCATAGTCAATAACTGTTTAAAGTTGGTGCAATAAATAGCTTGAAGTTTGTACTTTGAGAGTGTGTCCTCCGTCAATGACGAAATTAAAAAAATTTTATTGCAGTTCAACTAAGAAAAGTGTAAGTTAATTAACTCCACATAATTTATTCCTCAATTTTTATTTTTAAAAATAAATTTCGGCTGGCCACGACGTGCAAATTTTATGAAAATTTTACTCGTATAACGAGTTCATAGCTGACTAAAGTCGATAGTAGTTAAAATTGGTTAATACACTCAAACCTCTTTCTGCGGCCTTTCTTTATACCGCATTTTTTTATAACCGCCTGTTTGAATTATGGAACACATACACTCTACGGTGCAAATTACCTAGTTAAGGGCTAAAAAGCCGTGGATTCACACGAAGTGTAAGACGGCATTTCGACTTACGGCCTACATTTTCAGAATCTATCTAGGCCGTATAAAGAGGTATGAGTGTAATTAATTTTAGTTCCTACTTTAGCTTTTTTAAAAATTGATTAATGATAATTTCAAATTTTATTAGGCCAATGACCCAAAGGATACATTACTGATAGCGAAATATTATCTGTTGCACAACTTCCCAAAGGTCTTGAAAACGCTTCCCCAAAGTCTCGAACTAAATATTATTAAGTATTTGTCGGATGAGCTTGGATTTCGAATGCAAAATCGTTAGTGTATCAATAAAGAAGAACTACAACAACACTTTGATTTGTTTTATAAAATGTTATGTCGCAGGTAGAATTTTAATTTCATTTGTTTTTATTGCTTAATTTTTTAAAAGTTTACTTTTGTTCCCTTAAGGTCCATCCAAAGTTTTTGTAATGAGCTGCCCAACTTTCAATGAGATCGACTGTAGATTTTACCCTATTTTAGTTTTCACGTGATGTATTTAAAGAAGAAACCACGTAATTTATTTAATCTTCATTCGTTAAAGTCGCTAATGCCAACAGCTTAAAACATAAACCTTATAGCGAAACTTTATAAATATTTTACTTTGTTTTCTTAAGTAAAAATCTAATACTTTTCAAAATCTCAACTATGATGGAATTAGACACATCCCTCTCTCTCTTTCTATCCCTTATCACCTCAAAAGCACGTGTATGACAGCAAATATATAATTCGTTAATGCGGCAAATAAAACACAATGCATTCGTTCGTTGTGGCATTAAGAGAAATTTCCGTACTCAAGTGCGTTATAAAAAACATTTCAAGCAATAAGAGAATAAATGCAAAAAATACTGGGAATTTTTATAAACATTCTAAAAGGTTTTCAATAGATATTAAGAGAAAATTTCTTATAAAAAGAGAAATTTATTTTGAATAAAAAAGAGAAAATAGACTAATAGTACGGGTAGTAGTTCGAAACAGCTGACGGAGCTGTTGATATATACATATGTATAGTATACTTGCATTTGTTAGCTACGAAGTATTATTATTGGAGTCGTAGTTGAAGTATCAATTGTTAAATAATTAACACAAAAATTCAAGTATTTTTCAGCAATACAAAGAATTCTGGGTTATAAACATTCAAATTAAAATTTTTTATAATATTTTATCTGTATGATTCAAAAATTGTTCAATATTTTTAAGTAAATGTTGACCTAAATTTCTGTTATATATGGAAAAATATCTCAATCAAATTAAAAATATTTTCTACATTTTTACGTAAATACTCGTAAGATATAAGAAATCAAAAGTATTCATATTTCCTAAACTTCTAAAAGTCTTATTATTTTTCTATATGACCATATTTGTGTGATTGCAATATACATACGTACATGTATTTATGTATGTACTTTTGTATAAGTCCGACTATAACAATATGAATATTTGAGGTTTTTATTGAGCCTTAAGCCAACTACAAAATTTTTCGAAATTTAAACAATTTTGTAGGAGTGTGTTGTAGTTTTGTTTTGCATTTATGCCATTGCACTGTGGGGCAGGATTGCAACATTTTTGGAATCAATCAAACCGCTGAGTTTATATAGAAAATATTGGTATCTTTGGATAGTTCGTGGACTCGGTGTTATGAATCAATCGAAAAAACTTTCGTTTCAATTTTTTGTTTTATTAAAATCATTTTATTAAATCATTATTCGAAGGTTACAACACACATTTATAAATTTAAGGATACATTATTGTGTATTTATTCACTATCACTTTGTTTTTATCAGTATCTTCGCCACTGCTTACGTAGATGATTAAAGAAACAGACATTATACTTGCTTAGGCAAAAAACGCTTGTATTGCTCTGGGAGTTTTGGGGCTTACGTGACCACCGGGTCTGAATTTGTTGAAAGAAAGGTAAGCATATCTTTTAAATTATTAATCATACTACATCTTCTTCTATTGTGCTCTCTGTGTTGCCTTTTTTAAATATTTTATTAATAGATTCTTGCGTTTCCTTAGACAAAGGATCAACAGTAATTTTGAATTTTGAACTACTTCCCAACCGTGAATCAACAAATTGGTGACATCTAATATCACTGATATTTTTTTCGAACAAATATATAGTTTTTCTGAACATTTATTATGTTTTCTGCACCCTAAATGGTTGTAGTGGAAAATAAAATAAGTCGTTCAGTTTCAAATGAAACGTACATTCAGTTTCCAATTATATATAATTCAGGTTGACTAAAAGTGAACGTGCGTTCAGAAATCTAATACGATAGTTCAGTTTTAGTATTACTAAATCTATATTCAATAAATTACAATGCGTATTTAGTTTAACTAAACTAAACTTATATTCGTAAATTACCTGTGCGCATTGAACAACTTTACCATTAAATGTCTGATTTAAATAATAGAATTCTTTTATTTATTTTTTTATTTCTTTTATTAAAAAGTTATTCTTTTTACATTTTATAACATACATACATACATACATACACACATACATATTAATATGCGTTTTGCTTCACGACTTGAAAAATTTTCACGAAATTCAGCTCTCAGACCAATATTTGGTATTGTTTCAGCTAATTTCGATTACTGCTTCTAAGGAACCAATATATAAATTAATTTCGTTTAAGTATAGTGCAAATATTTTAAAATATAGTACAAATAGTTACCTTCTAACTCCGTCCAGAAATTGCGAATTGAATAATATTTTCATGTTGAAAACTTAAATGTATGACAGTCACTCAAACCAGAAATATGAGTTACTCAACGATAGAAATGAAAATTATTATTCCTCTTTATACACTCGCTCGCATAAATATGAGTACAAGAATAACAATTCGAATTAAACATTTGTATTTAATATAAAAATAAAAAAAAACTTCAGTATCACTTTTTTGTGAAATCCTTGTGTATTTAAGATAACTATGAGATAAAAAATTCAAGTCTTAAGTTTAACAAAATAAATTGGAAATAAAAATCTAAACAAAGGTAATTTCAAAACTAAGCAAAAGTATGCGTACATAAATGGAAATGATTTTTTTAGATTATTAAGAGCTAATAATATAAATAGATTGATATATTAGTAAAAAGTTGGGTATCGTCGAAGCTTTATAACTTCGTTTGGCATTGATGAGGCAAGTTTTCTGGGCTAATGTTGTTACATTTTTCCACTAAAACTGTTTTGAGCATTTCCTTTGATGTTTTTACATGATTTCGAATTTGTCGCCCCAGTAAATCCCAAAGATGTAACTGTTTTTGAACATTGTATAATAACCAAAGCCTTGTATTACGTGCGGTGTATTTTGGGTCATTATCTTGTTGAAAGTAATAATCCTCCTCAATACCCAATTTTTGTACGCTTTGTGTTAGATTCCCTTTTAGAATTTGTAAATAGAGCTTATGATCCATCGTTGACGGAATAAACTCTAAGTTATCCACACCTCTGCCACTCATACAGCCCCATACTATCACACCTCCGCCACCATGTTTACTGTTGGTTTTAAATTTTTGGGATTTAATGCTGTACACTAGTTGACGGCCTTTTATACCGAAAATGCAAAATTTGCTCTCATCACAAAACAAAACTTTTTCCCAGAACTCTGGAGGCTTATTTATGTGCTCCTTTGCAAACGCTATTCTTTTTTGTCTATTAACTAATGAGAAAGAGGCTTTTTTCGTGCTACACAACTACGATAGTTTTCCTTTTTTAAAACTCTACGCACAGTAGAATTGAACGTTTAAATTTTTAGCAA
Source organism: Wohlfahrtia magnifica (assembly GCA_023159175.1). NCBI lineage: Eukaryota > Metazoa > Arthropoda > Insecta > Diptera > Sarcophagidae > Wohlfahrtia > Wohlfahrtia magnifica. The sequence goes on along the minus strand of JAKWBJ010000485.1, from coordinate 2,255,547 downwards.
TTATGCGCGCCGTTGTTCGCTGATTTTCATTGACAGATTGGACTACAGCTTTTTTCTCGCGATCGGTCAATTTAGGCGGACGACCTGTACGAGGCTTGGACACTAAAACTCCTATCTTTTTTAGTGATCTTCTATTCTCTGAATAGAGAGTGAGTTCTTTCAACTATTCTGCCAATTTCCCGCAAGGTTTTTCCTTCTTTCCATAGGTGTACAATAATTTTTCGTTCTTTTCCTCTTACCATTATTTGTAATTTCAAGCAAAAAACGAGGAAAAATACTTGTATAATATTATTTTCAATATAATGATACTCACTGCACTAAATTTTTGGTTATTTGTCATAAAAAACCCCTTACAAAGAACGGTTGCAATTTGTGTACGCATATTTTTGCATATTGCTAAAGTTGCCATATTATTATTTTTGCATTCTCAAATTTTGTCTTAGCTCGGAAATGCAAAAATGGAAATGCCTTGATAATGTATACATACTCGTATATGTCTATTAATAGAAACATCTACCTTTATTCGTTGGTAGTAAAATCTAATGTTAAATTATATTTTATATTATGTACGCAAACTTATGCGGTCAAGTGTAGATATGTATACACAATTGTCTTTTTTTTGTTTAGAGTAAAACAGAACCCTAAACAATTTGGCGCATATGGGACGGTGTCTCAAATGCTGAACTGAAAACTTATAGACAGAATTTTATTTCGTCTGAAAGTTTTGAATAATCGCGAATTTTAAAACGACAAATTAAAATTTTTTTTGTGGAATATGAATAATTTGTAGCAAACAGAAATCGTTTCCAATTTATGAAGTTACATTTGTATTAGCTCCTTAACCATACATTTTCTCGTCGAGCATTTAAGCATATTAGAACACATTTGTTACTAGACATTTTTACTTATCTAATTACATTTTTTTTTTTTTTAGCATAAGCATTAATTAGTTCACAAAATATATTCAGATTCTCAAAATCTTTTGCATACCAGTTTTGTGAGTGAGTGGATTAAAATAGCTTTTGTTTAAACAAAAAATGTACATGTAAGTCCATATATATTAGTGTCGATTAAATAATTTTTAAAATTGTTCGTTGGGTAACTTCTGAAGAGTGTGTAGCTATGACAAAATACTAAAATTTGTTAAAATGTATTTGTATGATGTTGCATTCAGATTTTTTGAATAAAACATTTAGATCAAACGTTTCGAACAAAACATTTTACATTTTCTATGAAATAATTGACTAAATATTTCATTCTGATTTTCTGAATGCCAGTTCAGGTCAAAGGTTAGAAAAACCATCAAAAATTCTAAACAAAACATTAAATTCACATACGAGGGCGGATTGACATTGAAGCTACCTAGCGCTAGATGGCAGCACAAGCACAAAAACTTTTTCTTTCTTAGAAATTACGATCTGTCAAACGTCAGCTGTTAAAGTTTTAGCCAAATTCATGGATTAATTTATTTGTTGTAGTTGTTTGAAGTCAGCAACTTTTGTGTTTCTTGGAAAATGGAAAAACGTGAATTTCGTGTAGTGATTAAACACTATTATTTGAAAGGCAAAACGGCGAAAGAGACAAAAGGAAAGCTTGACAAACATTACGGCGAATCTGCTCCATCAGATTATATGGTAAAATATTGGATTGCTGAAATTAAACGGAGCCGAAGAACCACTGCAACAATGCCATCAACATGAAGGCCGAAAGAGTTGGTTACTGAAGAAAATATGAAGAAAATCCTCGATATCGTTATGAATGATCGCCAGGTCAAAATCCGTGAGATTTATGAAATAGTAAACATATCATATGAACGTGTGTTCAACATTTTGCAGGGATATTTACATATGAAAAAGCTATCGGCAAGATGGGTGCCGCGTTTGCTCAGTGTTGAACAAAAACGAGTTCGACAGATCACTTCACAGCGTTGTTTGGACATGATAAAGCATAATCCTGCTGATTTTTGGCGTAGATTAATAACTGTTGATGAAACGTGGGTCCACCACTACACACCTGAAACCAAAAACCAATCGAAGCAATGGGTGGAAGCTGGTGGAAGTGCTTCGAAGAAGGCGAAGACAGCGAAATCGGCTGGCAAGGTTATGGCCACTGTATTTAGGGATGCACACGGAATATTGCTCATCGATTATTATCGTGCATTATTGGATCAATTGGTTAATGCAATGAAGGAAAAACGACCATATTTAAGTAAGAAAAAAGTGCTCTTTCTTCAAGACAACGCACCGGTTCACACAGCATTAGATACGACGCTAAAACTACGAGAAATCCACTTCGAATTGATTGATCATCCACCTTATAGTCCAGATTTAGCCCCTAGTGACTTTTTCCTGTTTCCAAACTTGAGAAAATGTCTCGCAGAAAAAAGGATTGATCTCAAACGAAGAAGTGATTACCTAAACTAATTCGTATTTTGAGGAGTTCCCAAAATCGTATTATTTAGATGGTATAAAAATAAGTAAGCTCATAACTTCACGAAGTTAGGATAAACCGGGTTCTTATCTGTATCTCATGATATTAGAGGTATTTAACAAATTTCAAACGCAGATTTTGGTTGTACACAATAGCGTCTATCAGAAAAATAGTATCACATCCCAGGAGCTTACTTGTCGCATCGTGTTATTTACTTGTATAAAACAAAACAAACAAAAGTAATAATAAAACTGTTCCGAATTTTTAAAAAAATTGTTTCCTGTGGGCAGCGTTGGGCAGAACAAAACTTCTATAGCTGGAAACTAGACACTGGGCTAAATAACACACACAAAAATACTCTTGCAAACCCTTGCGGGAGATGCAAGCCTTGAAAGATATTTTAATATTCTCGATAAGAAGAAATTCGATTTTGTAAAATTGGTTTTATAGCCGTCATATTAGTTGAGTTTATGTAGTTTAAAATAATTTTAGTATAACCACATGCATATGTTTTTAAGTGAAAAAAAATATTGAATTAATGGCATTCATATTTCATAACCGTTCAAAGTTGTTGGAATTAAAATTAATTTTTACAAATATTTTTTTTAGTTTGAAGTTTGTACTTTGAGGATGTGCCCTTCGTCAAACACGAAATAATTAAAAAAATTTAGATGCAGTTCGACTAAGAAAAGTGTAAGTTATTAAACCCCATAAAAAGTTTTCCTCAATTCTCATTTTTAAAACTGGACTTTTTTCCAAGAATTTGTTCAGTCTGCCCCAATGTGCATTGTACACAAATATAGTCAGACTTGAAGACAAACAATTGTATAGAATGGTGGGTGTAGAAAAGACTGACATGTACTACATATGAGTATTTACATTATATAGTTACAGTAGCGGACAAAACGAATTGATGCATTTATTGTGCATACTATTTAAATTTTTTTATCTGTTTAAGGGCTATAAATTAAGAGAGAACAAAAAAAAAAACAATAATATTTATAACCGATGAATTCTGATTTGATAACCTGCACTCCAGTGTAGCTCATATATAAAATATTGCCCAAAAACGCATCTTTAATCTTCAAGGCTACTTAATATATATCATTTAATAGGTCTGTTTCTCTTCTTTACAAATTTGAAAAAAAATTTGAAATCGGGTAAGAAAGGGTGGGCAAATTTGAGGTTAGGAAGTCAATTGGCTTAAAAACACATTTTTTTTTTTTAAATTAATTTTTATTCATGCCATTACAAAATAGAAATATGGGAATTAATAATGGAATATGATATCTGGCAAATATCCACTTTTAGCACATCAGCAGACGTCCACTCTTTTCACAAAATTTTTAACCACATATTGCAACAAAACTTCGCTTATCCCGTCAATGCAGCGCCTAATTTCATCTTTCAGAGTGTTCGTTGCCTATGGCTTGTTCACGTAAACTCGGTCTTTCAAATGGCCCCAGAGAAAATAATCAAGCGACGTTAATTCACAAGAACCAGGCGGTCAATTGACCGGGGAATTTCTCATGCAATAACGGAAATGTTTGGCTGGCTGTGTGGCTTGTGGCATCGTCCTGCTGAAACCAAAGGTCATTGTTGTCAATACAAGAAATTGGTTATCATGGTTTGATAGCACCGAGAATTCACGGTGAGGGCGTTTCCGTGCTCATTTTCGAAAAAAACCGTACCATACTGTCACTTTCTTTGGATGTAATGGTTTTTCGAGGACTGTTTGTGGATTTTGTGAGCCCCATATTCGACAATTTTGTTTGTTTATATAACCGCCTAATTGAAAATGGCCCACATCACTAAAGATGAATTTGTTAAAAAATGTGGTTCAAAATTTTGTGAAAAGAGCGGACGTCTGCCGACGTGCTAGAGGTGGACATTTGCCTGACCTCAAACCCCATTATTAATTCCCATATTTATATTTTATATTTGTTTGTCAAAAAAAAAAAAAAAGTATTTTTAAGCCAATTTACTTCTTAATCTCAAAATTGCCCACCCTTCAGTAAGCTTAGTTATTGGTGTTATATATTGATCAAATCCTTGATATTGGATACGCGGTTAATTTCGGTTAAAAATTGTCGATAGATGGCTCTTACATCAAGCAACACTATAGCTTGTTTGAAAGTTTACACAATGGGCATCACTTTGTTAGAAGATATTATTAAAATTGAATTATTCTGTGAAAAATTTTCTTCGTTTATAAATGAGTAAAAATTCAGACCATTACCTTCGTATTTTGCTTTTCTATAATTTTATATTTTTGATTATTCTAATAATTTTAGTGATTAAAATGCACCTCGCTCTGGTCGACCAATCATAAAAAAGACGATGAAATCATTAAAAACAAAAAAAGTGGGAAAGATCGGCGGATAGGAAGCGTTGACTTTACTAAAGAATCGTTAAACTAAACATTCATTATCAAACACTTTTCAACCATTTAAAGAATGCTGGCTACAACGCGAAGTTCGATGTTTGAGTGACACATGATGTAACAGTGAAAAATGTAATGGATCGAATTACAATTTGTGATTCACTACTAAAACTGAACGAAATCGAGCAATTTATGAAGCTTATGAAGGGATGAAGCAAGGCAAAGCATTGTATACGTTGGTAAATACAGGATTGACATCAAGAAAGATAATGTTAAGGTGTCTTGCGGAATTGGACTGGAATTGTTCATTATGAGCTCCTACAACCTGGTCAAACGAGTGATTCTAATCTCTACTAGGGATGCCATACGTACTTTTTTAAAGAGTACACGTACTCTTTTTTATTGAGATATATATATGGTATAGTGTTCGATTTCTTTAACTGGATGTAAAATTAATTTAATTCTATTTATTTAGATGTCCACATTGAAATATTAATCGATTGTAAAGTTTTGCTCGATTCTGATATTACAGAAATTGAAAATACTTCATTCGTTTCATTTTTTTTTTAGCATTTTTACTCCTTTTTTCTTTTGAATGCTCTCTTTTTACCTATCCAGAATCTGGCAACTCTAATTTCTACTGTGGACAATGAAAGCAAGCAATTCGATTAAAACACCAGACCGTCCTGACAGACTGAGATAGCTTGGCTGAGAAGTTTAATCGCATCCACCATATAGACCGGACTTTGACCGGCCTGCCAAATGCAATTGAATCAGTCTTTCCTCAGAAAACCTACAAGTTGTACACTGATGGAATCATTGCCAAAATGACAAAATGTTACCGATTAAAACGGCTCACAAAGCTCGTTTTATATATAAGAAAAAGTTGTTTAATTTTTGGTCAAGTTTTTATCCGAACTTAACCGAGCATTCAATATAGCGCTTACTGTAGTGATGGTTCATTTTGGTTCAATTTCAAAGTCTATTATTCATTATCAATTATGGCCCTTTAAGCCATATCATTACACGGTGCGACAAAGAAATACCTGGCAAATGGTACTATTGTTCTAATAGGCGCTCTCGAACAGAACAAGGATACGCGATCTGAAAAGAAACTTAAAATCGGACAATATTCCGCAAAGTTATTGACTTATAGGTGCACAAAGGTCTGAAAAGTTGGGTTTTTACCTGTAATTCGCGATTTTTGAGGCGTTTCGAAAATTGCAAAAACAAAAAAATTTCTGTTTTTTACCCGTAACTCGAAATTTTTGAGGTGTTTTGAAAATTACTAAAACAGATCACTGTTCCACTCGACAACGCCTATCAGAAAAGTAGTGTTATTTCCCAGGTATTTCAACTACGTTCTTTCTTTGCCGCACTATATTATCATCATTGTTAAGCATTTTGTATAAGATGCTCATGCATTAATGCTTTGGCAAAAGAAACAAGCCTGAAAAGTTTGAAAAAATTCTGTGGTCTTAGCTTACTGACCTACGTACCAACTTTATATTTGAAAGATATTTAATTTAATATTTTCCCTTTCCTTTTAGCCAGCACTGTTTTTATATATATATTTACTTGTATTTCATATAGTGTTTGTATTATTACTAAAATTTAAATTACATATATATTTCTGTGAATACGAAACTGTTGCCAATGTACCATGTTTACAGATTTTGAATTTTTATATTTAAAAGAAAGAATTTATTGAATACAGGAACTGGACATTGCCTTATACTAATTACCCAAGTTCATCGTAGGATCATTACAGGTAGGTTAGGCCGTTAAAAATGTCTCTTTTTGATCAATACCACATGGGACTTATTTAAATCATTTTGTCCGTATAACAGGCCATTACCTGAAGAGGTTAAAAGGCAAAAGATTGTCTCCCACATTAGCGTGATTAGTGAAGGAAACGATTCCTGAGCACTTTCAAAACAAATAATTGTTTATAATCACTCCTAATCTAAGAAATGTCCTGTCATTTCTGACATATTGGCGAGGGCAGGATCTTTAGCAACTTTCACGACTGCACATTGGGAGGGCAACCAAGACCGGCGGCAGCTCAAACGGTTGGCGTAGCCTTTCTCCTACGAAAAAGAACCGAGTATATTACTGAGCACTCACTTCGGTAGAATAGTGGGTTTTCTTCGAGACACTACTACCTAAGATAACACCTCCTGGATGAGACTGGAACTAGACATTGCAATTTATAGTTTAATATTAATAGCCCAAGTTCATCGTAGGATCATTACAGGTAGGTAAGGCCATTAAAAATGTGTCTTTTTGATCAATACCCCATGGGACTTATTTAAATCATTTTGTCCGTATAACAGGCCATTACCTCAAGAGGTTAAAAGGCAAAAGATTGTCTCCCACATTAGCGTGACCTCCATTGTAATTAGAAAAACGGTTCCTAACTTGTTTATAATCACTCCTAATCTAAGAAATGTCCTGGAAAATTTCTGGCAGATTGGCAGGATCTTCAGCGACTTTATCAGTCTAAAATCTCTGTGTCTGATTAATTGCGCAGAGGTCAAGATTGCACATTGTGAGGGCAACCAAGGCCGGTGACAGACCAAACGGTTGGTGTAGCCGTTCTCCTACGGAAAAGAGTTGAGTATATTACCGAACGCTAACTTCGGTAGAATAGTGGGTTTTCTTCGGAACACTACTACCTAAGATAACACCTCCTGGATGAGACAAAGTGCCGGCTCTGTGTGGAGGGGGATAAAACCATAAAGCATATTTTGTGCCTGTGTTGCGCTAACTAGTACCAAAATGCACGTTTTCAACCGGGTTCTATTGTTCCTATGAGGGATTTACTGGATTTATTCGGGGGTCAGAAGAAGGGCTCTTTGAAATTGGTTTTCGGCCTGCCTCTTTTTATATGTAAGTGGTATGAGTGGTATTGGGAGTGGAGTGGTGGAGTAGTAGTTAAACGGCCCAAATTCGAGCGCCAACAGAGGGCATCACGAAAAAAAAAACTTATTGTGTTTTCGAGTGTTTAATAAAGTGGCTTTAACTTCTCTCCAGACAACTCCATCTAAAAATATAGAATAAGCCACCTGACCAGCTTACATCTGGCGATGATAACAAGCAACAGACGAATGATCAGTGAAAAATGCCACTTACTGGGAAAAAATTACAATGCTAAGTAAAGATCACCACCACCATTTAGCAAGGCTCTTCAGCACTAGACAATTATATGGAGGGGAGCTACAGTGAATTAATCATATACTTAGAATAGAAAACTTACTTGATTAATGAAACTGACACAAAGCAATGGGTGCTTTGTGGAAAGGCAATATGCTCCCTAGAGGAATGATGGAGAAAAAAAATGAGTGGTATGTTGACGACGATTGCAGTTAACTGGATATCATCTGCGATGCGCACTGATGAGTGACTTTTTAGCGTGACTTTTTTTTAAGATTTTTGATTTCGATTAAATCCTTTTAACTCTCTGATTTATACCTTTTACAATAAAGTGATATTTCAATGCATATATTGTATAGATGCATATGTACATCCATATGTGCTTAAGTCTTCATATGTGAAAAAGTAGTTCCCTTCCCTCGTATTGTATATAATATTATAAACAAAGGGTGCCCAAATTGGAGGTATAGTTCTAATTTTGCTGCCATTTTTCTCTACTTGTAATATTTATTCTAAATTTTTATTTACAGATTCTAAATACATTCCGGTTAGTTAATATGGAACGTTATACGAAGAAAAGTGATTTTATTATTAAAACATGTTTTGAAAATGGTAAAGGTTTTCAAAATGTAATTAGAAAATTTTGAATAAAATTCGGCAGAGAAAATGCTCTAAAAAATGGTGCCATCAAGTTGATGGTTTAGAAATTTAAAGAAACTGGATCCGTTCATGATAAAAGAAACAGAATTTATCAACGTAGTGGTCGTTTAACCGAGAATATATCAGCTGTGAGCAGAAGTGTTGAGGAAGATCCAAAAAGATCCATTCGTTATTGTTCGTAGAAATTAAACATCAAACGATCCACATTATTCAACATTTGGCATCGTGATCTTAATTTTTAAAGGCTTATAAGATCTAGCTGATACAACGATTCATATCAGTCGACCACGCTTTACGTCGGCAATTTGTTTCTTGGGTCATTGAAAAATAAGAAGAAAATAAGGATTTTTTAAAGTAAAATAATCTTCACCGCCTAAGCCCATTTCCAGCTTGATGGCTACGTCAACAAGCAGAATTACCGCATTTGGGTTGAAGAGATACTAAGAATTATCTTAGAGCAACCATTATTACATCCACAAGAAGTTACGGTTTGGTGTGGTTTGTGGTCCGGAGGAATCATTGGATCATATTTTCTTGAAAACGAAAATAAAAATGCGATTACGGTCAATGGATATTGCTACAGGGAGATAATCCGAGGTTTTTTGTAGCGGAAAATTGATGATTTAAACATAGAGAACATGTAGTTTCAACACGATGGTGCCACTTGTCTCACAGCTAGAGAAACAATGGAGCTTTTAAAAAAAGTTTTAAAATCGCATTATTTTTCGTAGAAGAGGAGTAAATTGTCCACCAAAATCGCGCGATTCACACCTTTCGATTTTTTTCTGAGAAAGTCTACAGCAATAATCACACAACAATTCAAGAGCTTAAAACCTACATTATCGAGCAGATATCAACCATTGACAACAGTTTATCGTAAAACGTGATTAATAATTTTGGTGAAAAGATTGGTAGCCTGTCGAGCCAATAGTGGGAGTAGAGTTGCCAGATGGCCTTAATTTTTGCTTGACTTACAAGAATTTTTACAGCTTATCGAGAATCAAGGAAAAACATGGTCTGTCTAGTTTTTTTTTTAAGTTTTTCTTACACAGAGTTTTATGAAAAGCCATTACACATTTCAGTGAACTAATAACGTAAAGTCTTTTAAGGGTATTTGTTTCTTAGTTTATATATTTAATTTTAATTTGTAATATATATTTTATAATTTAAGTTCGTTTAAAAAGGTAACAAATATATATTTGAAACGAGCTTTATCAGATAACTTTTTGTCATTTGTGAGGTAAATTCTATTTTCCAACAGTGAAATCTTCTGAGCGAAAAATTCATTCAATTGTGTTTTACAGATCTCTACGGAATTTAATTTTGCACCATTAAAAAAATTTCGCAGAAATCGAAACAAATGATAGTCTGAAGGTGCAAGGTCTGGACTATATGGTGCATATACCAAAACTCTCCAACCGAGTTCTGTCAGTTTCTGCCCTATTTTGATCGACCACAACACTTTTTTGTTGATCAATCCTGGCTGTTTTAATTGAATTCTTTCCTTTCTTGGTTTTAATTCTGGCTTTACCACCGTTGAGGAATTTTCAACGTGCTTCGTCTATGATATTTTTCGCACATTATTGGTGTAACATTTTTCATCAATCGTAATCATTTAGACCTATCAAATAAACTATAGTGTTGCCTAATGCAATTAATATGACCAGAAATATTACATTTTAGAGCCAACTAGCGATGGCTGTCATTTTTTTTTTTTTAACTAAAGATTTTTTCTATAAGTTGCAAGAATTATGCAATGTTGAATCTGGCATGCCTAATGGGGGTCACTTGGAGGACATAATTTTTCAATTTTAGCCGGAACCTATTTGTAATAAACTGAAAAAAAAAATATATTTTGTATCTGAAAAAGTATTTATTTTTTATTAAAACTAAAATGATACCTCAATTTTGGACACCCTCTACATTTGTATGTGTGTGCGTAATTGTTGTTATTGCAATGAAAAATCTATTGAAATAATGCAACACAGAAGCAATTGCATGCAGCAGAAATTTGCAATAGAATTTTTTGAAAGTCGAAACGAAAAAACAATTTCAACTATGCCAGAGTAATTTAAAAAGAAAAAAATAGTTGCTACTACGACGACTACTATTATTTCTACGTCTACCTTTAAAAATTGTTTTTTCTCTTTATATCGTTTTATTTCTTCAAATTGTAGTAGAAGAGGTTGGTACTGGCTTACTTATGTATGGAAGAAGAAAGTCGAAATAAGTAAAAAATATATAAATTCTATTTTCTTAAATTTATTGATCAATGTCTATGGACTTAATCCTATAGAAAGTGTCTGTAAAAAGTATTAAAACAATTAATAAAATAAAATAAATTTTTTCATTTTTTTGTCGAAAATTTGTAAAGGCTAAGGCAAGAACATTTATAATTCGGTAAAAGGAAAAAAAATTGAAAGATGATTGTATTTAAGTTCTAATTTTATTGTATAAGTTTGTGTAATTTTTATTTATGCTTTAATTTATATATTTATTTATATATTTAATTTTTTTTAATGAAAATTTCGTAATCGATAATGAGGAAATATTATTATAAAAGAGTATTTATTAGTAGTATTTTATGTATGTATGTATTAGTAGTATTTGTTTTAGTCATACTTCCGTTGAAGTTTTAAAAATATTATGAAGAAATTCAAATTTTTTTAGCAAAAGTTTTAATCCTTAAAGATTTTCGATACTTAAAAAATATATATATAAATGTGTACTTATCGCTCATTTTCTACAATAGTATCATAACTTACTATTTTAGTTAAGTATTCAGAAATATGCGGAATATTGCGAACTATATTGTGTACAAAATTCTTTTTAATTCGTAAAAAAATTACCCGGCGTTTACACATGCAAGCGCAAGTTCGAAAAATTCAATACACTCACACCAACACAGTATTCGCATTTGCTTGCAAGTAAATTTTTGGCGCTTGCGCTATGTAAAATGAAAAATGAATTCACTGGAATTCACTGTATTTATTCACTGTATTTATACAAAATTAATTTAAACAAAATTAACAAAATTCTCCAACAACGAATCTTAAAAGTATTTTTTAACATACGAAAAAAAAAAAAATATTTTTTCAGTAATTTTGTGAAATTGGAAACACGGCAATATTGAAGTCTCAAAATATTGCCCTGTAAAGCTATTTGTATTAGATGTTTACGCTTCGTAAAAATTTTGAAAATGAACTTGCAACTGGCTGTGTAAGCACTCAAGCTGCTTACAAGACTTTCAGTTATTATTTCGCTACTTTCAATGTTTGTAGGTATGCTCCACTTGCAAGTGATTACTTGCATATGTAAAGGCAGAGTAAAATCACAGAAACAAAATACTTTTTCGCATATTAATGTTAAGTAATAGGAAATTGCAAATTTAAAATATCTCTCCTGAAATATTTTGTTTTTTGAGTTATAATACTATGGTAGTAAATGAGCGATATGTATAAATAATGAAATCCGTCATAGTAACAGCTAATCTTTTCCCCACCTCTGAGCCAATTTTCAAATCCCGTCTCAGAAAAATTTCTCGTCTTTTAAGGCGCTCCAACTTTGAAGCCGATTTTGTATTTCTTCAAAGGAAATGATTCGCTGGCATGTATGATACAGTAAAGAGGTGAACTCGAATACAACATTGTGGCAACGTAAACAAATATAATGATCTATCAAAAGAATGTTACACTGTGGCATGCTGTGGTAAACAAATATATTTTGCTGTCAAAAATTTTCATAATGAAAAGCGGAATAATATTAAAAAAATTACTTAAATTCATTTCAATAAATGCCAAATGAAAAGAAAACATTTTTGGCATTAGAGTACAGACAATTTAGTATCAGCTGTTATTGTTTTGGTAAAATGAGACTACCTTCTAATTGCATCATAGTGACATGTTTAAAGATAAACCCAGATAATTTCTGAAAATGTAGGCCTCAAATCGAAATGCCTTTAAAGGAGATGAATACATGTTGAGTTTGCTTCTCTTACACTTAAAAACAAAAATAAAATAAACGGAAAATCTACGTTTTTTTTGACCGTAGAACGAGTTAATTTGCGCTTCAAACGAATGCGTTCCATAATACCAACAGGCCTTCTCAGCGAAATGCTGTGTAAAAAAGCCCGTATAAGGAGGTGTGAGTATATTGTATCTGTCGCAACAGCGGAAGGAGCAATGTTCGAAGGATACGGCGCATGCGGCATTCGACCGCTTCTAGTAATTGATTTTAAAACTTTTGCGACATTAGATGGGGCGTTATCATGCAAACGAATAACTTAATCATGTCTGTCTTTATATTCCGCCCGTTTTTCTCATAACGCATATTCAAATGAAGTAATTGCAGTCTGCTTCGAGCACACAGATCTAGCAGCTCATAGTACACAATGACACCTTCATATAAATACTAAAACGAGGCGTTTATTTAAACAAATAAAAAATATTGTCGACTTGAACGAAATTTGGAATCATTTATATTACCCAATAAGACCCAATGAAAATCAGTGGGTTGATGGTTGAGCTTAAAAAAACCCAAGTTTTTGCCGACTCAGGTATAAATGGTACCAGGAAATATTCTCCTTCAGATCTTTGGGGAACTGCAGTTTTTCATTAGAGAAAACGCTGTTAAGTTGCTATTTAAGTAAATATTGTATTACGCGTAATACGTTCTGATAATGCTTTTATAAGATCTGCACGTAAGGAAGCAGGTAAGGCCTTTCTAATCTCCGATATATGAAGTATGTGGATAACAATCAACAAGCTACTATTAAGATGCAAATGTGATAGTGGACAAACAGTTATTTACATTTATAGGTCAAACCAGTTTTACTGAATATTTTATTTACTGTTGTGTAACACAGCCAATAGCTATCCTTTGAATGCAATCACTCACCGTCTCAGTGATAGGAAAACGTAGAAAAAAATCTTGTTCTAGCTTTGGTTGATATGATAGTTATGATAAATGATAATTTGGTTACGTCACTCCCTCTAGTCAGTCGGCTTTAAGTTAGATAAGTAATTGCTACTTTTTGGCAAAACAAGGGTATATATTCGAAAAGAGCTACGACCAACCAGTGTTGGTAGAATTTTCAGAGGTAAAATTGTGAGAAACAAGAGATTTCTTTGTAAAAAATGGTCAAAATCGTCAAGTCATTTTTTAAATCGTCAAAATAATAATAATAAATATTTGCACTTTAATTGTCTTATTAATAAAGAACTATAAGCATAACAATGTAAAACAAAATACCGCTGCGATATTGTAGGTAAGACACCTGCCCACCAACCAGAAGGTCCTCGGTTCAGTAATAGGTCAGACCATCTTAAAAAAAGAAAATGTTTTTTCATAACATTAGCTAGTAACTGGTTAAGAGTACTACTACCATTGAAAACTTTTCAAATGCATTTGCCGTTCGGAGCCAGCCTTAAACTGTAGGTCCCTTTTAATGGGTCTAAAAATAGAATCGGGTGCAGTTCATTGACTGAGAGATGTCTCCTTGTGCCCTCATGGGGTGTTATGGGAATTAATAATATAATAATAAATATTATTTATATTGAGATCCGAATTCACAAACATATACAGTGTCGTACAAAACAAAAGCAACAAATACTAATAATGAGGTTTATTTCTGAAAGTATTTCATTTAGAAAAAATAGTTTTTCGGTAATTTACATTTATATGTCATGAGCTTTCAATGGGCTTTTGTCTTCGATCAACTCACACGTACTCTTAGGCTCTTGCTTTTAGTCGTCAATGAGACAGCGATGAATGCATGGAGAATGCACGCAAATTTTTTTAAGCCCAGTAGTATAATTGAACTGAAACAGAGAAGATGCACATGTGTGCATGCTGATTTTTTGTGAAATTTTTTTAGAACAGCAACTTTACTCTGAGAGAGTAATTTCATTGTTCTTCCTAACACAACTACATTTTTACTTTTGCACATCAGTGAGGAATCACAATTGGGGCTTGACAATTTTTCCCATACAAAATAATAATAAATCGTTGACGAATCAGTCTTGAGATAGAATCTATTTTATTTTGAAGGCATTTTTTCTTACTCTCTCAATTGTACTCTCACAGTCTGTATATGGTGTTGCCGTACTTTTACTGAATTTTAAGCATTTTTAAACAAAAAACATATGTTTTTGGTTTGGAGCGCAAAAAAATAAAAACAAAAAGCAAAACAAAAATGGCAATTGACAGAATTGAAAGTTGCGGCTGTCGATTTTATTAAAAGCCATTTTTTTTGCCAGCGTTTTTGCTTGAAGTTGCGGACGTATACTGTTTCATCACTCACTGATTTATATACAATAAGTCTTTCATTAAAAAATATATATGTTACTTTATCTGAACATTTTTTCAAAAATCAACAAAAACAATCGAGGTCTTCAAATAAAGATGTGCCAAACAAAAGCAACAAATTAATATTTTGTTCATAAGCCCTGATTTTTGTGCTTGGAATCAATAAGGCTATTAAATACGGACTCCGAGATACGTTTCCATTCACCTTCTAGGTTTTCAAAAAGTATGTGGTGATTTTTGAATTATGTGCCTGAGATGTTCCTCTTTATTACTCTAAAGAGGTTTAAGTCTGGTGATTGTGCCAGCCAATCAAGGACTTGAACCCCATGCTCTTCAATTAACTCTCAGTTTTGTAGTCAATTAGTCCCCTTGTTCCTCTTTGTAATGTTAGGGGAATCATTATTAATCCTTCTCAACAATAGGCGGCTACAGGAATGCTTCCAAATTGCGAAAATATATTTGAAAGATTAGCGCTCTGTTTAATGAATTTATAGTGAAAAATCTTGTTGAGTAATGGAACGTATTTTAAGTTATATAAATACGTTAACAAGCAAAACTGCTGTAGGAGGGTTGAAAACAATTTGAGTTGTTAATTACATGCTTAAACATTGACTTTCTCGTACGAATTGTGAGCCGGTGCATATTGCTTTCGATATGAGTTACGAGCTAGCCGTTTCTACAGTGAATGGTGTATGCTGTCCTCATGTACTTACTAAATTATTTACACGATCTTATTTAATGAAATTGATTTGTTCCTTGGTATCCAAGAAAACTTCTCTATTCATCTAGTTTTTGATTTTAAATTCCAAGAATGTTACTTTAAACTTTCATTTCCTTTCTTCTGCGTAGTTATTGAAAAACTCCATTTCGTATTGTCTGTGTCTGCTTACCAATTCATTGGACACGTTTTATTTCATCACATTTCTTTTACTCCGTGTTTTTCCTTCTATGCATTCAATTCATTTGTCGCTTCTCTTGTCGTTTTTATGCACCTTTTATGCATCATGATTGTTTTTTAATTTCTTCTAAAAACCACATACAAATTTTCGACAAGTTTTTTTTTCCAAGATTTTACGATTTTTTTTTTTTAATTTCAAATTTTATCATTTTAGAAGCTATGAAAAAACGATTTAACTTTTTTTTTTAAAACTAAAAAACTAGTTTTTGTTGGTTAAAAAATTAAGTTTTTTGTAGTGCTACTGTCGTTGTGAATTTTTTCCATTTTTATTGTTGTTGTTTTTTATTGCTGGTTATTTTTTGGTTCCACTAAATACTGTATCCTCTTGGTAGCTGTTTAGGAAGTTAGTGTAACAACCAATGTCTGGAGGGTTTAGAGGTCTACACTACTGCCTGTATATTTAAGCAATGGTCACTTAGAGGTTATTCCATTTATATTGCCGTTTTTTTAAAACTATTTTTTTCTTTTTCTTGTTTTTAAGCTGTTTCTTGTTGAAGCATTTTTATTTACGATGTGGTTTAAAAGTATTTAGAATTGTATTCTTGTTTTGACTGCAGCAACATGACCACATGAGAGTCGACATGCACAGATAAAAGTGGTTGAAAAAAAGTTTCGAGTACAACGAACGTTACATTCATGAGGACTTTTTTATTTGTTTTTTAGTTGTGGTTAAAAATAAGTGATTTTGTATGAAATAAAAAAGATAACATTTTTTCTGCGTTTCAAAGTGTTGTTTAAAAGGTGTTTATAATTTGGGACTTATTTTTAAAAACAGAAATCGTTAAAGGTTAATAACGGTTAAAATTGTTTCCTAACAATCTGCTGATATTTCTGCACAGATTACATTTCTCTATTATTAAAATTATTGAAATATTAAATATCAAAATATTATTTTCTTTAAAAAAAAATTTTCAGATCTAAAGGTTAATTTTAAATTTCTTTGTAAGTATATTTGATTATTTGTATATTCGCCATACAATTGAGCATAAACGACTGAAACGATTTTGTTGAAAATTGGAACACAGATAGATCTATCTAACGAAAGTGTTGTAAGCTATGTTTTTTTTCTTTTTTTTTAATTTGAACCTGGGAGAGTTTCAAAACGGGTAATATGCGAAATATTTTGTATATTCAGTTTGTTTATGAATCAATCACATGCAAATGACTCAATTGGTTTTGTTGAAATTTGGAGCACAGATATATAGATCCAGCTTACGAAGGTCCAATAATCAGCTTATTTCTCCAAAATCTCAAGGAAATTAAGATTAAGAGGGAAAGGATCAAAACCTAATGCATTTTTTCTGAAATGACACTCATGTTTTCTTCATAATGCAAGGTTTTTTGTTTGCTGACATTTATCATTCATTAAAACGTGTTCTACAAAAGTACGTTTTTGAGGGGTTAATAAAGGGTTAAAGGTTAAATGTGTATAATAGCAACTTTAAAAGACAGTCCTTAAACTTTCCACATGCTATTATATTATTAAGATAAAAAATTAACTTCTCAGGAAGAGTATTTGTAGAACTTTCCATTAAGAATAATATTTATTATCATATATCTCATAAATACACAAGCAGGAGACGCCAAAAGGCGTCTTAGCATTTTCTATATAAAGATAGATAGATGGCTAAAAAACAGATGGGATTGCAAAAAAAGGAGTTTATCATCCATTTATGATATAGGGCGGGTTGATTTGTAGGGACGCAAAAAGATCGCCCAAGTGACAAGAAAAGTCGTATTCTATGGACCAAAATAAGAAATCATACCTCTAAAATGAATTCTGATGTCTCTTATTTTGACCCGAAGGTAAAATTTTGAAAAATCTCACTGTGACTCATTTAAAGTGCCCCAATCGAGCCTAAATGTATGACCAACCCTCACTAACTTTGGAGGGCCGCCCCACCCCTGCTAGTGGCATACCCCTTGGAATCTCCCTGAAGGGGTCCCCATACAAGATTATAAAATCTTTGAAAAAAATTGTTTAAGTTTGAAAATGTAAATGCGATTTGAAGGCATCTGTATGTACATGCGTATTGATTCCAGAACAGCTCAAAGAGTTTATCCACGATCAACATAATCAGAGAAGACTAACAGTCGATGCATGAAAAAATGAAGAGCAACGAGCAATGGTTATGTCATCAATGCCAATAATGAATCCCGATTATTCAACATACATACCGCCATCAGTTGAAGAAGATATGGATAAAAGCAATGGTTCACAATACACAGAAAGATACGATTGCTTTAGCTTTGCCTTGATGTGTGACAGATTTGCTATGCCTGATAGAGTAGCATCAGCGTAGGGAACCGCTCTTTTCCAATATTTCGAAATTAAAGCTAGGCATGGCGAACCTCTCATCATGGATAAATCGAAAGTTCGAAAAGAGAAAAAAACAAATGCAAACGAGAAGTGCTTCGCAAACGGTTAGACGATACCAATTTGTAAGCGTTTTCATTCGATGGTAGAAAAGATGATACTGTAACCACAGATAAAATTGATTGTAAGTATCATACTGGGATGGTAAAAGAACCGCATTTTGTTATTTTGAGCGAACTAATATTTCAATTTATTGGTTACGTAAAACTGGAAAATGAAACAACTGAATATAAAACAACCAAATTAAATAATATTTTCAACGATAAAAATATATCACTGGATGTATTAATTGGTATATGTACTGATGGTGAGCCAACAAACACTGCACCACATGGTTGAATTATACGGCGATTTGAATTGCGTAAAAAAATTCCACCGATTCGAAGTACTTATACGGCATTGCCCATGCGTTTTCTGGCGACGTGGTTTCGGTGGATCTGGGTAACATCAAACCAAGGAAAATTGTACATTCTCGCTGGCTCACCAAGGCCACTATATTATTACGATTATATGTGAAAACGGAAAATCCATCCGAAATTTTATGGATTCTTTATAATTATATATTTAAAAATTTATAATTAATTGTTATGTGCCAATGTACTTCAATATAAAGTATAACGGATCTGTCGAGTACGGTAGTGTATTATTTTTCAAGCTCATTAGTTGGTCACAGTTTTTACAACCTTCTTTACGCAGTATTGTCAATCAAGTAATTAAAGATAATTCATATTGTTACGTTTTAACCTTTTCAAAACGTTTGAGTTCGTTTGAGTTGCGTTAAAATAAAATTAAACCACTTTGTTTTTGTTACAATTTTAATTATTCTACTATAACTTTTATACACCATGTCTTAATACAGCAAGTTCGCTTATACAACACATTTTTATTTACACCTGAACGCCACTTTACTTATTGACAGCCAAATGATCACTACCTCACCAACCGCAATGCGCCATCTTTTTATAGTATTTCATCATTAGTTCCGAATATTCTAGTACAGATACGAATCCTTGATTTATATACGTTAATTCAAATGGTCTAAAATAACTTATAAACACAAAAAGGAATCGAACTGGCAACTGCATCAGACATGCAGATGACAGCACTCGTAATTAGTACAGGTAATTTTGGCAGTTATTAAGCCTTGACACAAGCCAATAAATTTTATAGCTAAAATCTCATAATAAGTCCGTGATGTGGTAAAATTTGTCTTCAGGGTTTTCATTTTCATAACAATATTATGCGCATTCGGAAAATATATTGCTATTAATGTTGCTTGATGATAGCAAAGAAAAGCAAGAGTGTGCTGGATCTTAGAGTTTATAAGATAAAAGCTGTCATTGCACAAAGTACACGGAAATGATGGTGGTTCCAGTGGACGTCCAAGTGAGGCGGTAACACCAGAAAACATCAAAAAAATCCACAAAATCGTTTTGAATGATCGAAGAGTGAAACTACGTGAGTTGGCTGACATCGTAAAGACATCAAAAAAATGTGTTTGACTTATATTGCATGAGCATTTGACTATGAGAAAGCTCTGTTCACATTGGGTGCCGCGTGTGCTCACTGTTGACCAAAAACAAGAACGTGTTGATGATCCTAAAACAATGGCAGAACTACATGAATTGAACTTCGAATTGCTCCCATATCCATCGTATCTGCCAGTTTTGAGTACCAGTGCTACTGGCCGTTCGCAGACCTAAAAAAAATGCTCGCCGGTAAGAAATTTTGCATGAATGAAGAAGCTTTTTTTGAGGCAAAATACAAATCGTTTTACAAAAGTGGTATTGAAATGTTAGAGAGGCGCTGGAATGATTGCATTGCTCTTGATGGAGATAATGTTGACAAATAAAGCTAAATTTTAACAAAAAAAATGTTTTCTTTGTTAGGCCCGGGATTTTCGGCCCATGTGTTATAAAATATTGTTTTTCATCACTGTAGCAGATCGAATGGTGCTTCGGAAGAAGCGAAAAACTGAAATTCTAATTCTTCTGAAAGAGGACTTTTAAACGGAGGATTATGGAAGGAGTTCCTTTTCAATTCCACTGTAATACTTTTCTATCCGTAGACTAATGGCAATGACTTGAAGACAATCAGACATAGTAATGACTAATTTCGCTATCAATTTGCTTTGGGAAATCCAAAAATTGCGTGGCTCTATTTTTTACGTAAACTTTTGGGATTATACGGTAAGTAATATTAATATCGAGCTGTTACGAAAAAACTACTATGTCCTTAGCAGATATTAACATCCAATAAACATTTTATTTAGACTTTTCGTATATAGTTTTTAACGTTTGTAAATTAATTTCTCACAAATTTTTATTTAATTTTTCTATTTCTAATTGGATATCTAAGTTCAATAGCCTTATAAATTAATATTTAGTTAATTCGGTGTTTCATATGTTAAAAAAAACAATGTTTCTCTACTGAAAAACAAAATTTTATATCGCAATTAAATTTTCAGTTTAAAGCGCAGACACTCTGAAAAATTGCCTTTAATTGTCTTTTTCACCTGGCTACTATATAAACTTAACATTTGTACCTTAAACAGAAGGGAAAAAAATTAAAAACTTTACCGACTTTGTTGATTGCAATTTTCTTCTGTCTAAGAAGCTTCACATTGAAATTGTTTTAAGCCACTTTTGTTGCCTGTTTCTTTCATGTTTGGTTAAAAATACAATTTTGTAAAATGTTTGTTATTTTGTTGTTGTTGTTTTTTTATTTTTGTTATATGTTGGCTTTTTGCAAACATTTTCAACCATTAAATGGTCTTTTAGCCTCAAAAATATCATGACCATTTCAAACGAAAACTAACAAAGAAAAACTGAAAATTTAATAAATAAAAGAAAAAAACTGAATGAAAATGATATTGAAACGAACGCAATGCAATCACAAAGTTGTATTCGTTCACACGTGAAACTGTGTATTGCCCTTATTTTGTATTTTTTGTTTGTTTTTTTTATAGGTTTTTAGTTCAGGTTTATTTTCGGTCACTTTTTTTTTGATGCCACTGTTTAAAGGTCACGTTTAAATTTATTTTACAAAGCAAAAGAAGTAAAATAAAGGCTCGTACAGGATACGGCTTAAATAAATAGGAAATAAAAATCAATATAAAACACGTATAAATAGAGAAACGAAATGCATACACTCACGCTAAAGGGAGTATAAGGGAATTATTTACGATGCACGTCGACTATATGATGCCCTGCGTTATACTGTAAACGTAGTGTAAACTTCTTAGCCAGTGGTTGCATTAGCAAATTGGTGTAAGGATATCTATTATTTAGTTATCTCTTCTCCTCTTACGTCAACTACAATGAGGAAATGGTCGCTTTTTCATGTAGTGCGTTATTTCGGAACAAGAAGAATATGTTGAGGTAGAGAGAAATGTGGAAGTGGCGATAAGAGATGTTACACTTGAATCTTTTTATAGTGAAAACCCTGAAAAGATTGAACCACTCGTACGATCGCCTTAAAGGTGTTATGTTATTAAACACAACGCCATAACCACAGTCGAAACATCCAAAATTCAATTGATCGGTTAAGGTTTTATGATATGCCACCACTAATCGATAACAGAACGTTGCAAATATGGAGTTCGTTTAGTTGTGTCTAGTTTGGGCTTCAAATCGACAAAGAGCGGCTGTGTTCTGCGACGCTGCCCTAATATCAAATGGATACCTTTTGCCTTGCATAAGTGATCGAAAAGCTTCTTTCTGGAACTGGATCTTACTTAAGAATTATATACCATTTTTATCAAGTTTGCTGTAAAGAACGAGCTGTGGTATATTCATAGAGGATTCTAATATTCGATTCTCTTATAGACTGTCTGACTAGTGCAGTGCAGTGTTTGTTATGTGGCAGGATTTTCCATGAAAATCTTTAAATTACTAGGACAGCTAGGCTTCACTCAAGTCCGTAACAAGTGTCAATTCGAGAACTATCCACTTTCTAGAATACCATAGGTTACTCAAGGAAATTTATGATCAGATATAGAGATATCGTCAGAAAAAGCGTTGATGATGGACTGACTAGAGCAAGTATATAGCCAGCAATTTTCGAACAGGAACCAGGTGTAGTTGTTCTGATTGTCTCGTTTAGGCTGGATATTCTTCGGTGGATGTATAAGGAGACTCAATTTCGTTGAAAGCATGAGGGCACATGCGGTATCGCAAGGCTCTACTTGACCGACTTGGATAAGCACTAACTTTGTCCTTCCCTTAAATTACTATTTTGGTTCTTACGGGCATGACATTGTCATCATGTCATGTCGAAAGACTCGACATTCCCTCGCACTAAGAGGAGGAGTGGCAGACTATCATTCACCTTATATATGGTAAGGGCTGTGCCTTACCATTCGACGACTCAAGTTTTTTGTATCTCATTTCTTGCTATCTTTGACTGAACTCCTTAAAATGGTTCCTGCGAAAACTGTTTGATACTAGAATTAGCTCCTACATTTGTCGTATCTCAATGGGCCCAAACGCTGGTCTAAGTGAAACCGTTTCCTTCAATCTAACCTAACCTATCCATCTTTAATAAAAACCCACTCTCTAATTTCACTGAACGTCGTATTGCATTCTTTTGTACACAATATCAAAAGCCACTGATTTCCTACGATATATACTTCCCATATCCTATATAATAATTAAAGTACAGGACAGTATGTCTTCCACCATATAAACCGTAAAAATAAAACTCCATTTGCCTTTAATATGGGTGTATTATCCCTTCTTGCGATTATTTACAACAAAGCGTCTCTGAAAAACGCCTGATTTGAACAGGCACCATAAGTTGCAATATGACCAACTCACCACACATCGTGTACTTTTGCGTAAGCACGAATTAATATACCAATTAGAAACTTAAAATTCAAGGGTTCGATATGCTTGAAGTGGGTAGCCCCCATCTACCCGCAGAAGTTTGAACTTAAAGAGTGATATGTTTCCAAGAGTCTAACAAGTACACAGTAAAGATTCAAAATAATCGAGAAAACTGATTACAGATAGAAAAGCAGCGAGTTTCGATAAAAGAGCAATACTATATACTCCTATTGTTTAGAATTATCTAGAGTTATAACTTTCCCTCGCTGTTACTTCAGCGACCATAAATTTGCAACATATTAAATACAATATGCAACAAACAACAATACCTTGCATACCCGCTTTATTTTTTTTAATGCACTATGGTCGCTTAACTTCAAGACTTATCACCATTACAGATTTTATGGATAAGTTTGTGAGGTTTTTAAAGAGAACGAAGTATTCGATTTCGTTGAGCCGTATGTTAAAAAATTTCAAATTATACCAGCTTTAAGTCATTCTTATATCACTTTTGAACATAACCAATATTTTTGGAAATATTAAGAAGCAAATTTTATTTTTTTTTTTTGTTTTTGGAAAAATATGATATTTTTGATTTCTAAAAATTCACAAAAAATAGAATACAGCAAATATTTACCAATTTCACTATTTATACATAAAGTAGTATATAATAGAAATAAATGATATCATTATTTATGAAAATCGATTGGTAAATACATATTTTATTCCCAATAATGTGAAAGTACCTAGATTTGAATATAAAATATTTTTGTTGTAATTGTATGAAATGGGTGTCGTATAAGCGATATTGTTTTCAAAATTCATAAATATCTGTCATACGTTTAGTGGAATTTTCTGGAATTACAGCAAACAATTGGTTTTTCAAAATTAGGTACTTTTACTTCATGGGTAATAAAATAAGTATTTACTAGGGAGATCGGACGGTTACTATTCGACCGGTCTTAATGGTTTTTTTTTTGGTTTTATCGAATACGGTTTTTTCAAAATCTTCATTTTTCGAATACCGAATAAACCGGTTAATTAAACACGAACAACCGGTTAATTTAAATAAGTATAATAATAAGTATAGATCGAAAAAGATATGCGCCCTAGAGCAAAAATAACCTTCTTCTGTAAATAAATATTGATTTTTATATATGGAAAATGATCAACTAGACTCATTGAAACTCCACAAACACACAAACGTCGGTTCCGAACGGCAGATATATCAGTTAGAGAAGCTTTACACAACGTAAATATACATGACCAGTTGCTGGTAATGGTGTGAGGTGATATCGCTATTGAAAATCGTCAAATGGTGTGGCTTGGGATTGAACCGACGACTTCTTGGTTGGAAGGTGGTGATGGGTTCTTACCCAAAATACCACAGTGACACACACACTGTTAAATACATGGTGCATAAATTTATATACAGTGCTGCTCGAAATCTAAGCAAATTTTCTTGTCGAGGCAGTTAAGTACTCGTATATTACTAATAGATTTATTCAAATCATAATAATAATAATAAACTTTTAACTGCATTCTCTACCAAGTAATACAAAAAAAAGCTCTTTAAGTAGCTGTTCGAAACTTAAGCATTTTTCAGTACTTTGTGTAATAAACTTTGTTTATTATGGCCTCCGCACACACTGCTTCAGCTTCTGCTTATTTTTAAAACGACGTGGTCCGGCTCTGCGCTTCAAGTATTAAGAACAATTTTATTAAAATAAAAGAATCGGTTAATCGGTTATTTGAATTATTATTAATTGAAAACCGGTTTTTTAAAAAGTGATACTTTTCGAATTATACGAAAACCGGTTTTTGAAAAACGTCGAATAATCCATCTGCCTAGTATTTACCACTCGATTTTCATGAATTATGATTTCATTTATTTCTATTACATACAAATTTATGAATAAATTGTGAGACTGGTAATCTTCGCTGCATTCTATTTTTTGTGAATTTTTAGAAATCAAAAATATCTTAAAAAAAATTGATTTTTTTTCTCAATAAATCCAAAAATACGGGTTATATTAAAAAATTATATGAGAATTACTTAAAGCTGGTATCATTTGAAATTTTTTAACATATGGCTTGACGAAATCGAATGACTCATTTCAACTTCAAAAATTTCACATTTGAGAAAAAAAAAAAATTCGAAGTTAGGCGACCATAGTGCATAAAAAAATATAATGGTTATCCAAAGTCAAATAATCTTTTCCATTTGTTACATAGTGATATTTTGCAATTGAGTGATAACTTTTTGATTTTTATATAGATCAGTACATATGTCAGTAGCAATCTTTCAACAAGGAATGATGATTAGGAATAGTTTGAGTGCGAATGTACAAGCATAGGATAATACTACTTTAGAAACAGTCTTTGTATTTTACGATTTCAGGAAACTTATTATTGCATCATCAAATTGCGTTTAAAATTTGAAGATCATTGCGAGATACACGCTCTCAATTTGAACGAAATTTTTCATGTTTTGCAATAGAGTTTGATTTGAGAGCTGGTGGATTCAAATATAAATCGATTATATCCCAATCTTGTACGGTAACTGAAAAAGGAATAGACGAACGATTTGAATTTCTTAAATTTTTTTTAAAGTACATCGTTTTAAAAGTGACTTAAAGTCGATCGCTATAACCATAGGTAAGTGTTGAACTACTTTTCTTTTCTTACGAAAGTATAGCCTTTTTACCACCTCATTCATACACTGTGGTTTGGTTGGTAAAGAAACGAAAAATGTATGGAAATATTCGTTTGAAAAGCGGCGATTAGACGATCCAGCGCGGCTTGATAGCACGGCTTGATGATAAGCCAATCAGGCAACCAGCTCGTGCTTGCGAATTTGACAAACACGACAAACATACTTACCATCAAGCCGTGCTGACAATCCACGCTGGATTGTCTAATCGCCGCTAAAAACTTATTGTCAATATGACGCAGTAGTTTTCAATACATACTTTCATACAAATGAAAGTCCTGCACTCATGCCATATACGTATTTGTACATACATGCGAATGTGTATATTTTCTGTTTGCATGTATGAGTTCACCATGTCCTGTTTTACTTTTTTTTGTTTGTTTGTGGCTGTGCTCTCAAACACTCCTATTTTTGCTTGATTTGCCAGCCCAACCTCTTTCTCTCACTCGTTCCCTGCAATGTGTGTATTTAAGTATCAAGTTTTTATTTTGATTGCATTGGAAAAAATCAACAAAAACAAAAATAAATATTTTTTTTTTATTTTGTCTCTTATCGACGAAGCGTCATTCTTTTTCGTCAATATAGTTGTACATGTGTTTCTGTTTGGAAAAAGAGAAGGAGAGTGAAGATGAATTTATATTTGTATGCGTTTGTATAGTGTATTCTCTATATTGCGTTACTCTTTTTGTTTATTGTGATACTCTCGTGTTGAGCTTTTCATATATTTTTATTGTTGCTATTGTATATGGATTTCAACAATTGAACCATTAATAGTGACATAAAAACCAATTAATGTCTTCTTTCTCTTAATTGAAATCTTGTGTTTATCAGAATTTTATGTTTCTTTTTTTGTTTTTGCTTTTCGTTTTGGTGATTTTTTATTTTTTTATTTATTTATTTTTTTTTGGGAAGTACATACGAATACGAAAAGTTTTTTGTTGCCAAAAAGTATGTTTGGGTTTGAGATAATTTATTTACAACTTATATGGGATTGTTATGTCATTGACATTATTTTGTATATTCTTTTTAATGACTTTAATGAATTAACGCTTTAAAAATAGCTTAAATTTGTTAAAAAAAAAATTTTTAAATTTTACAAAAATTTTAATTTTAAAATTTTTCCTTCTTAACGACCAGAGAATTGTTGACTCTTCCTAAATTCTAGAATTAACAGCTACTCACACGTAAAGTTGGAAACACACAAAATCTGTCAAAACACCAAATACAGTAAACGCTTGGTTGGTTTTTATTACACCTTATTTCTTAAACAAATATATAGGATATAAAAAAAAATCAATCAGTTCCGAAAAAAAACATGAAAATTAGATATTTTAAAATTTACCACCTTAAACTGAAGCCCACACTCAAATTAATTTTTTAAGTCTATAAATATATATTTTGATTACTTTGAACACTTTCCATTACTTGCTTAAACACATCGTGGTACACTTTTAAAAAAGATTCTACAAACATCTACTCCGAGTTCTTTAAAGGGTAAAATAAATATGCGATACATAAATGGGATTGTCTGTAACCATGATACCATTATCCATTTCCTTTCTTAACACAATGGTGCCTTTTTGCTTATTCAGATAACATATTATCCAGAAAATCTTATATTCTCTAATGGGTTAATGCTTAGATGAAGGTCACCAGGATCAAAACTACGCTCAATTGTTGACCGTTAATCAAATTTGACACAGTGGCAGTAGCCTTTAAGGTCTCAAAAAAAGAGCTTTGATTTTTGGGAAAAAATTTATACAAAAGCTTATTAAGTTACAGACAAAATAAAGTCAAAAATTTATCTCTGTCAAGAATATGATTGTAATATAGAGCTGATGTCCTAGCCTTTATTCGTGGTGGCATGGTGTAGTGCTTAAGTGCTTGAATACAAAATCTTTAGCAGCCAAATTTAAAGTCCCGGCGATTTTAAAAAAGTGAAAAAAATTGTTCCGTCCAGATAATTTATTTAATAAGGAAATAAAGATGAAGAAAACCCAACATCAATATCAACAAAAGAAGAAAAAAGCATGATAGAAAGGCCAGGCAAGGCTAACTTTCGGGGAAGAAAGGGAACGAAAATAAAAAGCAAGTACGAGTCTATGATCAAAAATTCCTTACCACTACACCAATATACATAGAGAGCGTTGTTTTCAGGCATTCAGGCAGTACAACTCTAGAAGCCCAATACGTGGAGCTATATGCCGCGCACATTCATCTCGCGCAATTAGTGAATGAATCTACTCACATATCGTGCGTAAATGGGCACCAAAATAACATCCTCGACCTTTTCCTCACTACACACCCTGAAAAGTATGTAGTTGAGTTCCTTTCACCTCTTGAAAACTTGAATCACTCTTTCTCGTTCTACACTCTTCACAACGCTTCACATACAGCTACGAAGCACTTGGTTTTCAATTACGGGAAAGCTCATTGGGCTGAGCTTAACGATTTCTATGAGCATTTCAATTAGAAACTTTGTGTCCTTGATTCTAACGTGAATGCCAGGCCGAAATGATTGTCAATATAATAAAGCTTCCGATTAAATCAAGTAATAAATCTTGGTTTAATCAGACGTGCAAACTTGCAGTTCGATCCAGAGAGGAAGCATTCAGAATTTGGTGTAATAACAAATGCGATCATACCGATTCGCTACGTAAACAGGCGAGATCTTCATATGCCGTAGTACTTATGCGCGATTCTGAACGAACAGAACTAAGAGCTATTCGTCATTATAAAAAGGCTTAAGAACAGCGCTTGTTCGGCTCCAGACCTTATAAAGGATGACAAAACATTCACTGACCAGGTTGATAAGACAAACCTTTTAGTTCAAATGTTTTCAGGTTCTTCGAACTTGCCAGAGAGCGATCAACCACTGCCCGAACTCGAAAGATTATCAGTGACTATGCCTAGTATATTTTTTCTAGTACGTGCGGTAAAAAAGGTTCTTCCAAATTTCGATGTTAATAAGTCCTTTGAGCCGGATGGCATTCCAGCCTTGGTCCTGAAGCAGTGCTCTTCGACGCTTGCGCGTCCATTGGCTAATCTCTTATTTTTGTGTCTTATCGTGCGGGAATTTTTAACGCCAATACCTAAAAATGGTGAGGCTAGTAACACTGAGCAATTTGTTCGCACTTTCCAAAGTTATGGATGGTATGTTTAATCATCACTTTGTGAAATATTTAGAGTCCAACAATTTGCTGAGCAATCGCCAATATGGTTTCCGCTCTATTGGTGATCTGCTGGCGTTACTCTCTGAAGGGTGGTACAGGTCCATTCATGGATTTTGTAAGAGTCAGGTTGTGGCCCTGGATATTTCCAGTGTCTGGTAAGAGGCTCTCATATCCAAACTTATTACCTTTGGTGTCGGTAGTCACTTCTCTCGATTCATATCAAGCTTTCTCAGAAATCGCACTACAAGAGTGGTTATAGATGGAATTTCATCCGACGAGTTCAGGATAAATTCAGGGGTACCACATGGATCTGTTCTTTTTCCAACTCCATTTCTAATACTTCTTAACGACTTTCTTTTCCTCACTTCCAATCCTATTTACTCTTTTGGAGATGACAGCAACATTTGTCATTCATATTCTTTTGATCGTAGGCCGAGCCTTTTGGAGATTGGGGTGAAAAGGGAGAATATGAACGACACGCTTACAAGCGACCTGGTGAATGTTGTTGTTTTCTGGTGGTGTGTTATCATCTATATTTATGGGTAATGTAGATATTGAGCAATCAGAAGCTCTTAATGTTCTGGGCATGGGAATGGACTGTGACGTTCGTTGAAACGAGCACATATTACGAGTGTCGAAAGAAGTATTCAAGTGTCTCGGCTTTTTAAGACGGTGTAAGAATTACTTCACTGCATCTGATAATATTTACAAGAACTATATCCGGCTCGAATTGGAGTAAAACTCTCATATATGGGCCAGTGCTTCAAAGTCTATTTTAGAGCTTCACGACCGCGTACAGGAGAGGGCGAAGTTTCTTATTAATGACGGTAGGGTAGCCAACTCTATCGATTCATTAGAGCATTGCCGCAATGTGACGTGTGCTTCATTGTTCTATCGGTACTATAATGGAATGTGTTCTAACGAAATTAGGGAACTAATTCCTAGTAATCATATATTCTTAGGTAGTACTCGTATTTCTCGTAGAGCGCATCCCTTTGTAGTTGAGTATCCAGTGAATCGCACAACGCATTATAGGGAGAATTCGTTCTTTGGTCGCACTGTTCGTTTGTGGAACAATCTTCCTGCGAATGTCTTCCCTGCCACTTACGACATGAACAAACTTAAATCGAATGTCCGCAGACACTACTCTATCTACCCTCCTTCCCACAACCTATTTTCCTAGCACCAGCACAATGCACTGCTTGAGTAGAGGTTATCCCCTGAGTGCTGGACTCATTGAAAAAAATACATTGTTCATTTTAGCAATGCTAAATTAGACCAATCACCTGTTTAGCTTTTATACCAAAATAATAACAAAACTACTTAAACGAGATAAATATGCTCTGTGGAAGCCATATGTTCCAAAAAGAAGCAGCGAAAAAAAAACTTGTATAAATACAAGTTCATAAAATTGTAAGCCGTACTTCACTTACAACGTTTACTTAAAGAACAGAGACAGATAGACATGTTCAATTTTGTTTAAAACGTAATTTTAACTCGATTCATATAAAAATTATAGGTGAATGACAGTTTTTTAATGGTTGTAGCAATAATTACGTAAAGCAATAATTATAGTCATTTATATACTTACATTCGAGGCGTATAAGTAATATTTATTTTTTTGTAATACCATTAAATAATACTCATACGTAGCACCGTACTGATTTTTTTTTTAACATATATAGCTTGGCCCACAATGCCGAAAGAAAATTTATTCGAACGAAAGGCAGTTACTCACCTTCTTTCGTAGCGGCGGCCTACTATCTCACGATTTATCGTTCGCTTGGCTTTACATTTTAAACGTAATCCAAATAAATAACTGGATTGCCATAGCATAGTTTCACAAATAAGTCGCCAATATACAGTTAATGTCATTAATATTCGGTTTTATTAAAGAGATATGTTTAACTGACTCGTCTTAAGCTAAATGTATATCTTTTTCAAAATTTTTTTCTTTTCATTAATAGTTTATTTATACACTTGAAAGTTCACATTTGTATTTAGAAAAAAAAAAACAATATAACAAAAAAAAACTAAATTAATTCAGGTGGCATAAAATATTGCGCGTCAATAACATTCGGGTTTCTTTGAAAAGTAACAAATAATACATTAGAAAAATGGTTTTATAACTTCACTTAGACGGTTTGACATGTTTTTTACTATTTTGGCTGTATAAGCTGCAGGAATACGATCCCATTCTTCTTGAACCCGCAATTTCAAGTCTTCAATGGATGTTATTTTGTAGTTGCGGATTCGCCGGTCCAGCTCATCCCATAAATTCTCAATCGGATTGAGGTCTGGGGACTGTGCAGGTGGATGGAGAACTTTAGGGCAGTTATAGAGCAACCATTCTTCGTTATCTTGGTAGAATTTAAAAGAATCTAAAATGCCCCGCTTATTTGCACTTTCTTTCAAATATTGACGGAGGATATTCAAATATGATTCCCTTTTCATAATTCCACCGATAAAAACTAATTTTCCAGTCCCTTTAGCTCCCATACAATCCCACACCATAACATGTCCATTTCCATGTTTTACGGTTGGTTTTAAATTTTGTGGTCGTAGCTCTTCATTTGGCTTCCGCCACACCATTACATGTCCATCGGATCCAAATACGTTATACTTGCTCTCGTCCGCAAATATAACGTCATCCCACCAAGTTTCAGGCTTCTTAATGTACTCCCTGGCAAAACTCAAACGAGCTTTTCGGTTTCGTAGATTAACCAATGGCTTACGACGTGCTACTCGGCCATGAAAACCTTTTTTTTCTTAAGGTTCTTCGTATAGTAAATGCAGATATTTTCTTTTTAAACTCATTGAGCATCTCTGTGACAAATTTGGGAGCACTTAAGCATGGGTTAGATTTTATTTTTCGCACAATTGAACTTTCTTCCCGCTCGGTCAATTTCTTTGGCTGACCTGTCTGCTTTATGAAGTGTATTCTTCCTTCATTTTTGTCCCCAACTGTATTTAGTTTCATATTCAGAATTTCAGCGATCTCTTTGTACTTTTTACCTTTTTCATAATGGAAAATAACAAGTTTTCGCTGTTCTAAAGGAGTGTTTTTTCCTTTGCCCCTTCTTTTGTATAATTTGCAGTGAAGTAGAATTTTGGACAGACAAGAGAGGAGGTGTTATGCACTTTTATTAAAACGTATCTCTATATTGCTGGAAAAGTAGCTGAATAACATGTTTTTTGCAAATAGCATATAAATAGGGGAAAAACCGAATATTAATAGCGCTTAGTAAACAGGGTTAATAGACTTTGATCGATTTATCACGGTTGCAGGGTAACCATAGAGCCATTTTTTTCACATATTTGAATACTCATACTGACAGCATATATTTAAGTTTTTGCTATTCTTCTGATTACCTATCCATTTCGCTAATGCCATACATAAAAAACACTTAATAGTAGAAATTATACAATGAAAAATGTAACTGTGATATCACTGAAGTAACTGACAGTAAAAATGTCAACAAACTAAAATACACTGTAATTGAATACAGGACATGACGAATGAAATCCTCATTCGTACAACCTTAAAAATTAATTACTAAAAATTTATTGTTCTGAATTTGGTAATTATTTTAAAAAATTTCCCTCTTATATTTGTTTTAATTAATAACACCTTTTGTTTTTAAAATCGCGTTTAAAATATTATTTTAATTATTTATTTTAATAAAAAATGGTTTCTGAAAATGTACACGAATATTGATCTTTCATAACGTATATAAATTAATAAACAAATGAACAAAAAATAAATAAAATTTATGAAAATTGTTTTTACTTTTATTAGGTTATGAAATCATTACAGGGAGCAAATACCTAACTGACAACGAGGTCAGGTACAAGAAAAAGCATTCCAGTACTCTCTAGTGTGCATTTCATAATACAAAATACAATAAAAGACAAGTGACTGATTTTGACATTTGTGTTCGTACAAACATAAGAAAAACGATATAGAAAGCTGGAGAGTATTAGTGTGCCACAAATCAGCTGTTTGCATTTGAAGTAAATTAAAGCATAATTTATAATAAAAT
Organism: Wohlfahrtia magnifica; assembly: GCA_023159175.1. Lineage (NCBI taxonomy): Eukaryota > Metazoa > Arthropoda > Insecta > Diptera > Sarcophagidae > Wohlfahrtia > Wohlfahrtia magnifica. Next base: position 2,222,522 of record JAKWBJ010000485.1, on the reverse strand, counting down.
TATATCTTGTCAGAAGTTGATAGGAAAGAATACTGCTGTTTTCTGTTTAAAAGAATTTATTTTGAAGTCTACTTGTAAATAAAGCCTGCATTCATGTTTGCAACAAATTTCACACAAATTTCTATAATATTTTTTTAGCTATAAATTCTTAATATATCTTAAATAATATTTAAAGTACAATTGAATATTCCAAAATATACAAAATAATAAAAAATGCAGAAATTTCTTTTCGTCATATCCACAACATGAAGTATTAAATAAAGTTCATATGGAATTAAATTGAAAATCAATTTATTAAAAATTTTATTGAAGCATAAAATCAAAAATAAATAAAAAATCATATTTGATAAATAATAACAACGATAACAACAACAACTACAAAATATTATAGTAAGGTAATGGTAAATAATAATAATGACATGATAATGTCATAACATTTAAAGTGTCATTAAATAAATGTAACACTTCAAAATAAAAAAATTGAAAGAAACATCACACTTCACCAAATGTATAAAAAAGTAAACGTATTTATTAATTTTACAAAAATACATAAAAATATGTATATACGAGGGTTAATAGTAATTTAAAAGCATTATATAAAATATTTACAAATTTCTACGACATACTTTTCTGCTACTCCTCGTCTATATATGCAATTAAATGAACATAAATTGTGCCATAAAAATTGACTGCTAAATTTATAAATAAAAAAATACAAAAAATAATTCAACAACTACTGCTGGTTGGCTCATAAAACGTCAAGTTGAAAACCCTTTATTTATGCAATAAAACTTTATTTCAAAGATGAATTTGAGTTGCAGTTGAAAAAAATGGCATCAATAACCTCAATTTAATGTATGAAAAGAGATAAAAGAGAGAAAAACTAAAAACAAAAAAAAAAAAAAAACAAAAACAAAATATTATACATATTCAATATATACCATATATGTATGTACTCGTACATATAAAAAATAAACAAAAATTTCCACATTTGGAGCAGCCTTTTAGGCGTCACATTTACCACTGACTACAATTTAAATTGCTCTGTCTATATGGATTTTTCTTTTTTTTTTGACTCTCAAATTTTCTGTGCTCTTTTATATTTCGTTTTTATAAAACATTTTGGCTGCAGGATATAATGGTTAAATACTAAAGAAATCGTATATTTTACTACGGCACACATGCCTTTATACAGTCATAGAAAAATATAAGTATATGGTATGTACATATATAAACCGATATTTCGGAAACAAAAAATCTCACTTGACACTGTACGCAAAAGTAATAAATTGTTAAGAGTTATATTTAGAAAAAAAAAAGGTTTTGAAAAAAATATATAGAAAAATGCCGAAATTATACTCACTTCCACACACAGATAGTTTTTATTTTATTTCACTTTTTTTGTGACATTTTAATAGTTTTAAGTACTTATTGGTTTATTCGTTTGTTAGAAAATAAATTTAATAAAAACAAATTTTATTGATGCAATTTAAAAATGAAAATTTATATGCTGTTACAAGTATTATTTAAACGTAAGTTTAAATTCAAATTTGAAAATTTTAAAAATAAAAAAATATAAGTTTAAAGGGGCCTTTGTAACAGAGGGTTAAAACTATTTAATTTAAATTTTAACTTTAATTCAACATCGAGTTATTCAACAATAAGAAGTGGCATATTAGAATAACATATCGGGTGGGCTATCTATGGGCTTAAATTTTAAACAGCGTTTATTTTGAATCTGGCAATACTTATGAAATTCTATGTTGAAACAAAATTAAGTATCTTATCTACACTGAATCGATTTATGCTTGAGAAACGTCGGATTTTTTGACATTTATTTAGCTTTTCGGATGAAGCTCATTTTTATCTTGATTCGTACGGTAATTAGCAATATTGCGATATTTGTGGCTCAGAAAAAGGCGAACGTGGTCTTACAGAAGCCAATGCACCCATTACGAGTGACTGTTTGTTACGGCTTGTGGAGCGGAGGCATCATTGACTCGTATTTCATATTTCATATTTCGCCACCATTGAGGTCAATGGAAGGAAACACTCATCGCACCATGATAACCGATTTTTTTGTTCCCGCTCATGCTATTGATGTACATGATGTTCGGTTTCAACAGGATGGTGCAACTTGCCACACATCTCACGCCACAATCAATTTATTGCGTCAAACGTTTGATGGCCGTTTAATTAGCCGAAATGGTGATGTCAATTCGCCGGCAAGAAGCTGCGATTTGACAACGTTGGACTATTTTCTGGGGGGCAATGTTAAGCACAAGTGTTATGCCGACAAAAGCCGAGATACGACCACATACACTCAAAAAAGTTCTCGAAAATTGGTCCGATCGAGTGGGGTACTTCTAGGCCAGCAGAGGTAGCCATATGAATGAAATAATATATCATTTACTTCACAACAAAAAAATAAATTTGGCAAAATTTCAAACCGTTTTTGTTTTATTATATTTTTAAATTTGACGTATAGAAGCTTTGACATTTATTATAAAATTGCTTTAGAATTAAAAATCTGCTAAGAAAATGGTGAGTCCGTAAAAGTTCGTGTTATTTTTGGTCAATATAAAGGGCCTTTAAAATCTGCTGTTAAGCAATTAATGGATAATAAATTTGAGTCAACCAACTAGCTAGACTATACATCATAATAGAACAATCCATAGAATCGCATAATCTTCTGCATCAAATGTACGTAGATTTTAATAAAATGGAGTGCATGAAAGCATTAAGAAGAAAAAGTGTACGAGTTTGATACCTGGCTAGTGTCGAATACCATTACCTAAAAGCTACAAGTATTCATCAACAAGTGCTTCAGAATCATATGAAATATATAGTATTCTAGGCTAACAACATCATCTGATCCCTAGAAGCGGACTAACGATAAAACTCGACATAACACTAAAGCGGTGATGTGCAAAAGAAAAAATGTAGTTGTGTTAGTAAGAACATGAAAATCATTCTATCAGAGAGAGTAAAGTAGATGTTAAAAAAAAAACATCTCCGCTGCACATGTGCACTTGTTGCTATTTCGGTGACAACGAAAGGCAAGATCGTAAGAATTTTTTTTAATTATATGTCTGTGCCTTAAAAAAATATGCGTACATTTACAATACATATGCATTCTTCGCTATCTCACTGATGACTAAAAGCGAGAGCGTAAGAATACATGTGAGTTGATCTGGGGCAAAATTACCACGAAAAGCTCATGACTGCCCTAAAGGTACCGCGACGGGCTTCGTTACTTGTCTTTACTTCGACTACTTTTATTTAAAAACACATTTAATATATTGTTTCAAAAATCAAGTTTTGGAACCCCTGTCGTTTGTTATATATCTAAACAAAAGCCACAAAACAACTACGTGCTTGTTTACATAAACAAATAAACTATAACATAAAAGCAGACAACGAAACCACAACAACACAATAAGCACTGGAACAAACAATGTGCTTACGATCAGATCGCTTCATTAGAACTAAAGAAAAGGAAGTGTAAAAAAATAGAATCTACATAAAATATCGACAGTTTCGAGAGCTTTCGAAGTATTGTTTACTCAGCCATATAAAAAGCATTGTGTGGATAAACTCTGGTTGAAAAGATCATGATCGAAGCTAAGTTGTAATAACGATTGGGTTGGAAAATCTTTAGATAGAAAGATCTGTCGAGCAATTATTGTCGTTTAACTAAGGACAGTTAAATAGTTGTTGTTGTTGAAAAGGCTACAAACAGTAGAACACAAAACTGTGTTAATAAAGAATTATTTAATTAAAACCAAACGCAAATTTATTTGTATTTTAACTGCAATCTACGAAATCCTTTGATAAGCGTTTGCAAAAGGTAAAAACGTAACAATATTTTTCAGCACTTACTATTCTCTTATTATCAAGAACTTATTTATCAAGAACTATCATTAGAAAATAGAGTTGTATCATAAACAAGCTGGTCTGTATCACATAAATACAATAGAGTGAAATCATTAGGGAAAAACACCTGAACGATATTCCGAAAGCGTGAACACAACTGCGTAAACCGCGTAGATGCAGAAAAGCACCTACATGCTCCCAAGATGGGTAATGCAACAAAAAACATGCTATATGATGTGCCAATAGCAGCGCTTGCCAAACATTTTCAATAACTGATACTATTTGGAATGACCACATGGCGAACATAATGCAAGTATGCAATTGGTATAATAATAGATGCCGAAAATTCTCTGAATACTTAAAACAAAAATTTACTGTTTTTTCTGGCAAATTTATATGTTTTGATAAAACCCAGTTACATTTTAATGGATACACCAAATGCAATTATGGTGAATGGATCACACTAACGAGAGGTGTTTAAAACAAATTTTCCGATTGTAAAACGGGCATCATTGGCACCAGGTCATAAAATATGCAAAGAATGGTTAAAGTTTTTGGTTATGTTTTAACAATGGTTAAGATCATAGTAAGCGTTTAATAAACATTTGACTACAAAAGAACCAAAAGTACCTGGATGACATTAGCTTTGTTAGCAGAATGACTTAACAGAACATATGTATATCCCGGAGGTATATACGTACATTTTATGTTAGAAAAACCTTTTCCCTATGCAAAGTTTTTTCTTTAAATAGCCAAATAAGATTCTTTCTAACAAAAATCTATAACAGAGAGAACTTTTTCTTGTTGATAATGTTTCATTCCATCCAAAAAATGGCAATTTAAAGAGTCATGAGGATCAAATGTCGATAATGTTGCTTTTTGCAACGCTTTAATAAAATAAGGCGTACAAAGTTTAGTTACAAACAACAACTTTTAGGGGTGATATTGTTAATTGTCGCGGTGTATTGGTTAAAGGGCTTTCATACAACTTAGCCAGTCCAGATTCAAATCTTTGCAAGAACAAGTGAAATTTTCATCGTGACTTCAGATTTCAATAACTCTATGCAACAAGCAAAAATACCTTTGATATTTAATATATTTTTTTGGTGCAGTATGGTCGCCTAACTTCAAAAATCATCAGCATTTCAGATTCAATGATTCTATAAAATGTATGAAGCAGCCTCTTCAAAAATCTCACATTTCACTCACTTATTTATAGAATCGGGAATGCTGATGATTTTAAAAACTATAGTGGTTATCCATGGTCAGAAAATTTTTCTAAATTGTTGCATAGAGAAATTAAGATGCCTCAGCTGACTTCCATCCTGTCGGAAAGAAAAGAAACGGAAGATCAGCTACAAAACCTCATCGGAAGAGTCAGGCAATTTCTTGGCGATAAAAGCCAAAGCAGCAGCAAGGTTCTGAACTACCACTACACCAAATAAGCAAAGGCTGTTGTTTCTAGGGAACGGAAAATGACAGGATCAATATTTGTCTAAGATATCTTTAATAGACCGGTTCCTTACTTAGTTGGAAGACAAAGAGAATTAAGAAGAAACTGAAATAAATCAAAGATATCTTCTAAAAGCCATATATTAGTCACTACTTAATAAAATAATATGCTTTTTGGTTAGAGCATGTATTGTTCTTAAAGAAAATTCTATTCGAACTTTATTTAAAAGATTCTTGATATTATTCCTCTTTTAAACCTACGTTAACTGTTAGTTAATGACGCACCTAAAGGTCAGAATATTTCAATTTGGATTTAGGAAACAGAGCCATTGCACAAATTAATTATTTTGTTTTTGTCTTTTTTTTAAAACAATCATCTGTTCTTTTGTTGGAGCCTTAAATATAAAATAATTTTTCAATTATAAAATTTTTTAATAATTTTAATTGCTTTTCCTGCATTGCTCCATATGAACATATGTATTTATGTATGAATGTATTTGTTTAGATTGGTATATGTAATAAGAAAATGTTAAAAAGTAAACAAAAAGTGTTTTGTTCTATTGTTTTATTTCCATTAAAGAATGATTCCAGCTTTTCTTCTATTTTGTTATTTGTGAAACAATGGAATTCATTTACTCCATTGTTTTTTTTTTTAATTTCCTGGATAGGTTTCTTTCTTTTCGAAAAATATATGACTTATGGTACTCTTGACCAAACTCAGTGTGGTCTTTGGGTGTAGGGTTTGTAAACGATTTTATGGCATTTCTTTTAAAAGGAACAAAATCGAAAATTATTATAAAATTAAATAACTTTGGAAAATAATAATTTTTATTTTTAAATTTAATTTAATTTTAAAATTTTTACATGAAATTTTTTATAAGATTTGAGCTTTTTCTTCTTTTCATAAAGAGATGTTCACAGTGATGTTAGATAGACAAAATATGGAAAACGTTAAAAAAGTATTTATCTACAAATATAAAAGTGGGCTATGAAATGCGTTGTAATTGATGTTCTCTAAAATGCGTCAACCATTTTTGTAAGCCCTTAAACGAAAGGTGAAGCAGTAGCATTTATATGCGCTTTTTGTAGGTTTATTGGTTAGCGAGTTATTGACGCTAAAGTAAACCACTTTGTATTGCACTAGTTTTGCTTGAAAAGAGAAATTTGTTACAGCGTTTAAACCTTGTGTGAGTTCGAAAATATTTTTAAAAAGCATATGTAAAAAGTTTTCATTTGGTGTGTGGCTTCACTATTATTCAACTGGGTGGTACCACGCCCATATAAAATTTATTAGTATGTCTATATCTTTAAAACGGTAATAGTAAGAGTCTCTAAATTTGGTTAAAAAAACTTTTTGGTTATAAGCCAAAAATTGGGCCGAATTGGGTAAGTGGGAGTAGCACCTCTCATACAAAATAAATATTTATTTTTGTATATCTTTGAAACGCTAACAGTGGAAGGTCTAAATTTTGTCTAAGTAGCTTAGTAGTTAATAAATTAATTATCAGTCGAAATATGGGTGTGGCATCTCCCATACAAATTACTTATTGATTTGTGTATATCTAGAGAATGGCTAGAATGGAAGGTTCTGAATTTGGTCTAAATGACCTCGTATATAGTACAAGCTATCAGTTAAAGAGTGGGTGGAACCGGATAAGGTGGCATAGTATCTTCCATATAAATTAAATAATGATCTTTCTATATCTTGAGAATTGGTTAGAGTTGAAATTTCAAAATTTGGTTTATATATCTTGGCAGTCAATACAATCCATTATTAAAAAATATGGAATTTTTTATGTGTAGAGAACGGTAACAGTTAAGGCTTTCTTTATCTATTCATATTAGTCAAAAAGTAGGCACAATATAACGGCTCCCAGCAAGGCGGGTGGGATTACTATAGTTTCTTCATAAGAAATCATAACAAGTTGGGAAAGATATTCCTTTTTTTCGGGACAAACTCTTTTTAGCCCAAACAGTTTTTCCCTGCGATATTCAATAGTTTCGTGACCAGTTTAAACTTTGATAGGCAATTCAAAATAAGAATACTTTTTAAATCGGAATGAAATCGAAGTAATGCCAGGATGGTTTCGACATCTAGAATCCAAGAAGGAGTAGTTTTCTGTGTCGAGTGTGAATTGAATCATTACTACAGTTCTCCTTCCTCCTTCAGGCGGAGTGTCTTTCAGAAGGAGATCTACGTTTTTTTAAAGACTCGCTTACTATTACTTACTTACTTTATCCGAGGGCGCCTCTGAGTCTACGTGAACAGGCGGCTGTCTTTGCCATCAAATATTACACAGCTACCTTTCAGCTGGCGGGTGAGTGCAAGAGCGCATTGAAAACTCTTGAGTTTCGAGATTTCGGTGGAAATGAACTCGCGAATGGATTGGCTCGTGAGGGTTTGAAAGAACAAATCGCAGGTGGAAGGCAATTTATTCTTGTTTGAATGTAATATTGATGCGGAAGAGTCCTTCGATCACTTGTTATTTGCCCAGCATTCCTTCGCTGTTGCCGTAGCGTATTCGGTAGCTAGTGTATGCATAGTGTTGCCAGATTCAACAATATTCTTGGCATTTCTAGAACAAAATCTTGATTAAAAAAAATTCTTGGCAGTCAAAAATGTTGGTATTCGGAAACTCCAGCTACAAATTGTCAGTAAATGACTCTAAAAGAATAGAAAAAGTGTTGTGTTCTATCAAGACAACGCTAGACCACACACATCTTTGAAGACCGGGCAGAAACTGAGAGAGCTTGGCTAGGAAGTTTTAGTGCTTTCACTTTCTTCCGTATCATTTGTTTCGATCTCTGCAGAACTCTCTTAATATAGTAAATTGAGACTTCGTAAAGGCCTATACAATGCAGTTGGATCAATTTTTCGCCCAGAATACCCAAAAGTTCTGTACTGAGAGAATAATGGATTAACCCCAAAATGGCGGAAAGTTTTGACCAAGCGTAACATATTTTGTTTTAAATACGAAAAATGGGTATTTAGTTTTTTTTTTATCAAAATTGTAAACGAACTTTTTCGAAAAAAATTTACTTATAAACTACTGTAGGAAACTAATACACTTAAAATACTTTACGTTAATAATTCCCTAAAATGTTAAATAGCGTTTAAAAAAACCTTGTGCAAGGAAAACTTAAAAAAATATGTTTTTAAAAAATTTGGTAAATCATATTTTTCCTTGATTCTTGACAAGTTGTAAAAATTCTTATAAATCCAGCGAAATCAAGGCCATCTAGCTAGCCTATGTATGTAGGACATCGCGAAGATGGAGTGCATTGATCCGTATTAAATACTCAGGTAACTCAATTTGACGGATGGGGTATGAGAAACGCTTGATATTATAAAGTTATTAACTGGGACAAAGACACCAAACTGGCCATGGCACTGCGACCTAGAAAGATCTATTGTGATGAGTGATATGATGTTACGATTGTTGTGATTTTGGTCAGGATGCTACTTGATGCTCTTGACTAGCGGCTACCTGAAATAGCCAAGTAACTAACCAAGCTCTTTAAAATAGCCAACTACTCTACTCTAAATCATCTGTATCGAGCCGCTTTTTGTTTGGATATTAAAAATATTCCGAATAAACTAAATCTGTAGAATAAGGTACGAAATGAAGCAATTCAAATATAAATTTGTTCGGCCGTCGCAATAGTAAATGTGTAAACTGTTGCATTGCCTCGAGAAAAGATCACTTCCTTCCTTAGAAAATTCCTTAATTTAATCACTTAAAGCTGCCTTGAAGGTAATTAAACAAAATTTTTAAACGCGCAACCAATAAAAGACGATATAACCTTGCCTACACATGGAGCAGCCTTCGTTTTCGTTATACACAAGATTTTGTAGATTATCTTAAAAGTTTCTGGCGTGTAAACCTCAGTTTGGCAACTACTGAGGTGTTCGTCCAGTAATGTCTAATATTGCTGCCCTATATTATATAGTCGTGATTGAACGATCAGACTACCGCTGTCTTAAATCTATTGGTTGGGTTTGAAGTTTTAACCTTTTTTTTTAAGTTTTAACCTTTTTTAAAACGTTTTAGTTCTTTTTAATTATTGGTTGGGTTTGAACGTTTTATGTTGTTAAGTTTTAACCTTTTTTAAAACCTTTTAGTTCTTTTTAATTGCGTCAAAATAAAATAAACACCACGTTTTTGAAGTTTGCACTTTTTATTTCCTCACTTTATATTTACACAGTTTACATTGATACAGCAACTTATTTATCTTGCACCAAATATTCGCTCGTACAACACTTTTATTTAAGCCTAAACACGACTTTACTTTATGCCTGCAAAACGATAACTATATCGACGTAGGCTAATCAAATGTCTCAAACGCTAAGATTGTGTTACCCAAAGAAGATTGAGTTGGCAATGGCGTTAAATACATAAATCAATACGGCATTACCAGGGTAACACAATCACAACCTTGACACAAACCAACAGAACAAAATCCCACAATACAGTCCCTGATATGGTGTGTTTTCTTTTTAGGCATTTTTATTTGTAACAATGAAAAAGTATTTAAGAACATAAGTGACCAATTTTATCTAAGTTTTAAAATTCGTTGAGATCGTTTATTTTTAATCGCAAGTTCTCGTATCACCACGAGCACTCAAAATGTTTTAAAATTGTCACCTTTCAGTTGGCTAATTTCATTCATTCTTCCATTCTTCCAATGACATTAAAAACAATAATAAAAAGCCACTTTTCATTTAACCACTTATAAAATCACTCCATTAAAGAACAAAGCCTTCTTTTTAATTTCGTAATTGTATTTTTTTTTTTTTAGTTTAACAAAATGTAAACCAAAATGAGTCAGTTGAGAAATAAAATAGAACTTAAGCACTTAGCACTTTATAGAGAGAGAAAAAAAAAAAAAAAAAAAAATTCGTAAAAATTTCTTTTATATTCTCACGATATGAACTTCGTCTTTTGTTTTGAAAATGTATACGAAAAAAACATCATTTTTTTCCTTGAAGGAAGAAAAACGTCATCTGAGAAGTAACTTAAGCCATTTTTAATATACTTCATAAAAACAACAACAACAGCAGCAACATATTCATAATACAACACGAGTTACATGCTTGTAATGTGTGTTTACGAAACGAGTTTTCCCATAAGAGTTGTTAGAAATTTTATTTATGGTAAATAGCACTTTGAAAACTAAGTACATATCCTTAGTGGTTTACCCTTTATCAGCTTTGAATTCAGCATTTAAAACATAAATCTTAAAAACACTATTCAACGTCATTTGCAGGTGTTGAAATTGTCACAGTTGTTTAGCAGAGAACAGAGGGGAAGAAAAAAAATGGCAAAACAAAGAAGATATTCTTGAACAAAAGTATGAACATTGAGAAGAAGAAAAGAAGAAAAAAAACTGAATGTCTATTTGATTGCCAGCCTTTAAGTTTGCCATTTTGCTTGCTTGCCTAGCTGCCTAAGTTCTTGCAACTGCCTGTTTTAGTCCTTCAGTTAGGAAAGACTTGAAAAGTAAATAAATGTTGTTGTTGTTTCTTAATACCTTTTTTCATTTCTTGCAACACACGTACTTAAGATTGTATGTTTGTTTATTAGTGTCATTCATTGTTGTTTTTGTTTTTGTTGTTATTTTTGTCGTTCTTAGTATTTTTCTTAAGCTCGATTTTGTGTTGTTGTTGTTATTTTACGTCTCTTGACAAAAAAGATTATTATTCGCATATAAAACGTTAAAAGCTGTCAAGTAAATGTTAAAGACATCCATTCGTTCACTCACATTCGCATAAATGTCTAACGTTTCCTGTTAAGTGTATAGATGTGTTAGCGAATGTGTGTGAATATGTGTACAAGATTGTGTATTTTAAGTATAAACGTATGGTGGTGTAGTTGTATATGAGAAAGTGTGTGACAATGAGTGAATGACTGTATGCGTTAATGTCACAGCTGGTTTGATCTCTCTTAACAAGTAGTTAATGGCGAAGATATTAAATGTTTGCAATTTCAGTCGAAATGATGTGTGATGAGAATAAGCTGGTGAGGGCTATTTTTGACAAAAGAAAGTTTTGTTTTTTCAGTCAATTTTGATATAATTTTTTTGTTTTTTTTTTAATTTTTTACCACATAGTCAAGCAAGTGCTTCGATTGATTGAAAATTTTAATGTACGAGGTTCGTCCAAAGATATAAAAAAAAAAATTATTAAATAAACTGTTCATTGACAGTTTATGATCAATAAAACTTGATAATAAGCCATTGTCGAAGATTCTTTAAAAATTAAGAAATATTAATTGTTGACAAAGTATGTTGTAATTGAAAAAATGTTAGGAGATTAGTACTAAAAATATGTAAGTCATGTAAGTGACATACTTTTACTTATTCAATTTCTCGAAAATTTCTCGACTCAAAGTCGCAGTGCCTTTAAACATATCTGGGCCTTCTTAGTCGGTGAAGCACTGACAATGGGATCAATGTTTACCCAGGAGCGACGGAATTGGTACTGTTCACACGCAGGTAATGCGGCTGATAATGCGATCTTAAAAAACAGGGCGCAAACATCGAGTGTAGCTTCGGCTGTGTGATACGTAGCGCCGTCCTGTTGAAGCCAAATTTTGCTGATATCCTCCTCTTCGATTTTTGTGAACAAAAATGCGTTCAGCATGGCTTGATAACGATCGCCATTGACTGTAACGGCCACTCCTTGCTCATTTTCGAAGAAAAATTGCCCAATTATGCCTCTGGACCAAAATCCGCACCAAACAGTGAATCGTCTTGGGTGTATCGGCTTTTCAATGTATGCGTGCGGGTTTTCTGTGCTCTAAATGCGTCAATCTTGCTTGTTTACATACCCGCCTAGATCAAAATAAGCTTCATCTGAAAAGACGATTTTTTTTTGGCAAAATCGGCATCTTCTGTAAGTCGATCGCAGGCCCACTTAGCAAAGCAAAAAAAGCGTATACACAACCATATTGGTTCAGCGGAAGGATAAAACTAATTATCTGTCAAATCACATATGAGCTAAGTGTTACCAATCACGAAATAAGCACTAGTTGAAAAAAAAAACGTTAGATGGCGTACCCGTTATGAGCTTGTACTTCTTTTTCATATTATGCATATTTTATAATTACTCTGTAAGGATTAAATCTATTGATTAAATTGAATAAATAAAAAAATAAAACAAACAGCCATTTCGCTGATTGCTTCATGTAAAGTACCAAAAATGGTGATTTGTGAAATTTTTGAATGGGGACCGCCCAGATCAGAGATCATCAAGAAAATGAAACAACTCTGAACTTGAACAAATGAAACAAATTATCAAATTGCCTTTATGTCGATAACAACAAATTAGTATTATTGTATTGACATGAGGGGTACGATTTGTGTATATTTTGGCAACTGGCAACACTAATAGATCCATGGGGTGTGCCACTAGTATGGCTGGGTCGGCCCTCCAAAGCTAGTGGTGGTCGGTCATACATTTAGATTCGTTTGGGGCACTTTAAATGGGTCAAAGTAGGATTTTTCAAAATTTGACTTTTGGGTCAAAATAAGGAACATCAGAATTCATTTAAGAGGTATGGTTCCTAGAATACAATTTTCGTTGTCACTTGGGCGGTTTTTAAATCGACCCGCCCTAATATGTATGAATGTATGTCGAAAATTCCATTAAGTGTACGGTGAAACAATGCGAACGAACGCTGAATTTATGGAGGTTGGGTGCAAATATGTATGTACTTGATTCAAATTGTTCCTCAGTACAGAAAATTTTAGTTCGAAAATTTACCAAAAATCTGTGAAAACTTAGGATAGATAATAAGCCAGAAAATAATGTAATACTGTATGACTTGACGTATCAAAAAATTTTATTAAAATTTTTATTTAAAATTTATTACATACCACATACACACAAAGTAAAACCAAAATGATAAATATGTTTTGTTATCAATAATTTTAACCACCGTTTAATACATATTTGTTAGCATGTTTTGAAAATTTTAATATGTCGACTTTATTTTATTGTCTTTTACACAATTTGCCTTTTTCCATTTAATACTAAAATAAAGAAGAAGAAAAACTAAAAACATCAGCTAATTCTTTAATAAGCAAAATAACAATGTAAAGCTTTTTCTTTGACACACAAAATATACATATTGTGACGTTTTTACCTTTTTAAAAACGTGTTTTTATGAGTTCGTGCATTGTAGTTAAAATAAAATAAATTTTGTGTTTGGTTTTAATTAAAAATCCTTTATTCAACACAGTTTTGTGCACCACTGCTTGTAACCTTTTTACAGGCAATAACAATTTTCTATTCTTAATTACTCCGTCTCTTTACAATCTTGTAAACAACAACAATTACTTGACAGATCTTTCTACTTAAAGATCTTCCAACCCGATCGTAGTTACAACTTAGGTTCGACCACAACCTTTTCAACCAGAGGTTATCCACACTTAACTCTCTTTACTGAGTTAGCTCCAACTAAACTGGTTTTTTACTTCACTACTGGCTTCACGAGCTTACTCCTCATAAATTCTCTTCACACCAATAACACATTCGCTGAGTTAAATTTACTTCAACTGCACTCGCTGAGTTCACGACACATAAACTGATTGCTGTTCGCATCGATGTGCTTTTTATAGGGCTGAGTAAACAACACATCGAAAGCTCTCGAACCTCTCGATATTTCGGGTAGATTCCATATCTTTCTGTTATTTTCTTTTTAGTTCTTTTGTAGCCATGCGTATGTGAACATCTACCTCTTTCAGCTCTTAGTATTTGTTGTTGCTTGTTTATTGTCTGTTATTCGTTTTCTTTGCTGCTTTATTATTGTTGTTGCCGTGTTATTTTATCGTTGATAATGGTTGTTGTTGTAGATTTGGTTATTTGTAAACAGCACGTATAGTTGTTCTTGCAGCTTTTGTTTATTTATTTTAGCGATGTAATAAACGCTGTTATGCCCAACCTTATTTTCGTAACAATATGTATGAATACGAACATAATTAGATTATAATTTATTTAATTAGACAAACTTTTGTTCTTTTTACATATTTAAAAACCAGTTAACACTTTTTGTGTGAAATGACATGTAATAATGTTGTCACCTGTCAGTCAATTTATATGCTGGTTTAGGTGACAACATTAAGTCAACTGCAATCCAAATAAAAACACACATAGATACACATAAATTTGGAGGTGATTTTGTGAGATATTGCCACAAAATCCCTTTTTCATAACCAATACTAATGCAAAATAAAAGAATCAAAAATTTTACATAAAAATCAAATTTACTTGTTTTTTAATAATTTTAAAATTTAAAATTCACTTTTTCGTTATGGTCTAAATTCATTATTTGCTTTCCCAAAATGTTACGCAATTACTAAGAATTTTTTTCTATTTTCGGAAAATTAGAAATAATTGTTAAACACATTTTTCCCAACCAGCATTAAATTGTAAACACCCTGAGAGAAAACACTTGCATTATATTGCTTTGGTTTTTTCCATAAAATTCCTCATACGAAAGATAATGTAGATAAAGGGATAGTGGAAGTAGAAGGCAGACAAATGCATAAATTTGGTGTTTTTTTTCGATTTTTTTCTATTATTGTTTGAAACTCTAAATAAAATTTCATTACAAATTTCTAAACGTTTTTTCGTTTTCGTTTTTGTTTTTGTTTTTGTTTTTGTTGTGTGATAATTTTCTAACAAATAAAGCACAATGAGAAAACAAAATAGAAATTGCTGTGGTTAGAAGGTCGCCTAACAAACAAATTAATTTTATGGTAAAAACTAAAACTAAATGGAATTAAGCCAAAAGGCCAAATAAAAGCGTAAGAGTAAGAAAGAGAGTGAGGGGGGGACGAAACATGATGTTATTTCATACTAAAAATAGTTTATTCTGTTAAAATTTTGTTTCATGTTTTTACCCTGACGCCTTCATCAGTAAACATATATTTTTTTAAATTTTTAAAAAACTCGAAAATAATTTTTATTCGAAAATTTAATTTATAAAGTTTAAGTAAATTTTCAAACCAGAAAACATAGAAAAGTTCATCACATAGAACTACATATAGAATGATATTTGGTAGTTAAAAAATTACTGTATGCCTGCATTTAATATTTAAAAAATTATTAAAAAAAAATTAGGAAATTATTAAGGCCATGTAAGAGTTAGAAATTTAGCAGGATTAAACAAAGGAACTTCGATTACACTGTTCTACAGCAAAAA
The DNA here is from genome assembly GCA_023159175.1 of Wohlfahrtia magnifica. Lineage (NCBI taxonomy): Eukaryota > Metazoa > Arthropoda > Insecta > Diptera > Sarcophagidae > Wohlfahrtia > Wohlfahrtia magnifica. Next base: position 2,206,986 of record JAKWBJ010000485.1, on the reverse strand, counting down.
GCCCTGGACATTAAAAATTACCTCTTTACTTTTGTCAAAGTTAGGCACCTGCCTTTTTGGGTTGTTTTACTTTCAACATATTTGGCTTTCATTTTAATGCTTAAAATGTAAAATTTATATTCTATGAATTTTTTTATAACTCGTTTGGAAATAAAAGAAAAAAAATATCCAATAATTTTGCAAGAAAATATATGTTCGCTAGCTATGGCATGTAAAATTCGCATTCTGCAAAAATTTTTATGAGGTGCGGGTTAGATTGCTTCTCAGATGGTTTATCTGGAATGGACCCTTAATGGTCCCTTAATTTTTTAAAATTCGGTTTCGCGATAAAAATTTATCATCTTGTCTGAGATTTGAATCTGGGTTGAACATGTTTATCGAGCTTTTTTGAGAAGTCAGATTAAGACATGGGCGGACAAATCTCTGGTCTAACACATAGATGGCGCTAGTTTTATGGCATTTGCCTCTTTTTCAATTATTGTTAACCTTCAAAAGGCAGCTGTTATAACTTCATGATATTCTTTTTATTAGTTTACGAGTTATTGCGCTTAGAATGACGCCACTTTTGTTATCTTCTTAACAATGGATGAAAAACAATTGCGTTTTTTAGTTCTTCACTGCTCTTGATGGGAAAAAATACCGTTCAAGCGAAGCAATGAATTGAAAAGTGTTACCGGGACTCGGCTCCATCAGAAAATTAATAAAACTTTGGTTTGCTGACTTCGAACGTGATCGTAGATACACCGATGATGCGGAACGCAGTGGAAGTCCAAATAAGGCGGTAATACCAGAAAACATACAAAAAAAATTCACTAAACCGTTTTGAATGATCGAAGAGTAAAGTTGCTTGAGTTAGCTGACATCGTCTATATACAAAAGCATTTGACTATGAGAAAACTCTGCTCAAAGTAGGTGCCGCCTTTGCTTACTCTTGATCAAAGACAAAAACGTGTTGATGATTCTGAAACAATGGCAAAACTACATGACTCGAACTTCGAATTGCTCCCACATCATCGGTATTCGCCAGATTAGGCCCCAGGTAGAGCTGTAAAACTATCGATAGTCGACCCACTCGATAGTTTCGATAGCTTGCAGAAAAACTATCGATACTATCGATACTATGGGATTGTTTTAAGTGTTACTTGTGGCAACAATATTGGAATTTAAGTGAAAGCTAAAAAGTGATTATAATACACAGTGTTTAAACAAATAATAGGGACACTTTATATTTTTCCAGTATGTCACAAAATTGATGCATTGAAATTTTTTGATGGAAGAGTAGTCCTTATATATAGCGAAAATTGCTCAGACCATGAAGTGCTCCAAAACTTAAGTAATTAATAAGATCCAGTGAAAAAATAAAACTGCGGAGAGTATGGGAAGAAAGCGTGGAACAACTTACAGTTTTGATAAACTTTTAATTCGTACTTCAAGTTCGTACCTTTAAGTCGTAAAAAAAGCCTCAAAAATGAACTTATTCTCCTGTTTCAAGTCGCACAATAAGAAAAGAACATATGGAAGGTAGATTTATGGGTAAGAGTCCTCGAAATGTATCATTTCTCAGCGAACGGAAGCAACACCAGCACCGTAACAGTTAGAACAACATACTATGGTCTGACAAAAGCAAAAGTGTATGTACGGACATATTTTAGTTACAATTCATACTGTATTTGAGTTTAATAAATAGAAATTTAAGAAACTGTTAAACTGTGTGTCTATGTAACTATAAAAATTTACAGACGGCTAACAACCCAACAATTCTTTTGCAAATGTGACTTTGACTACATTTAGTGGCCTCCGTATTTACTCTTAAAATTTGACGATAGTATCGATAGTGAAAAAAAAGCTATCAATGGTCAGCCAAAAACAAAACTATCCGTACTGTCGATAGTACTATCGTCTGTTTTGCAGCTCTACTCCCAGGAACTACTTGCTATTCGCCGGCCTCAACAAAATGCTTGTCTCTAAGAAATTTCGCACGAATGAAAAATTTATGGCTGAAACTGGGTCCTATTTTGATGCAAAAGACATTTTGTTCTACAAAAGTAGTATTGGAATGTTAGACCGGCGCTGGAGTGATTGCATTGCTCTTGATGGAGATTACGTCGAACAATAAAGCTAATTTTGGACACAAAAAATGTTTCCTTTGTTAAGCCCGTGACTTTTCAGCTCATGTGTTATGTTTAGTGTCTCTTAGTTATCTGCTAACAGCCTGTGTGTTGATCTTGCAACACTCTCTTCTTCAATAACAACGTCCAAATTGAGATATCCGGACTGCATTCCCACCAAGCAGTAGTTTTGGCATATTTTAACAGCGTGTTTGCTTTTTTAAATAAAAATGCATCACATGACATGTATCATTAGATATTTTAATCATCTTTACAAACGATGTGACCTGAAATAATATTTTTTGAACGCGTACTCGTTGAACAAAATCAAATTAGTGTTGCCCTAATTAAGGCATCAATATCAATCAGTGACAAAAAACTGGGGATAATAGGTTGGGTAGAATTTAGTAGTTATGCAAGCCTTAATGTTATTTTGTTCTTATTTCTTCTATTTCTTAATTTCAGTTGATTTCATTAAAAAAAAACTTTTCCTTTTTAAAATCAATAAATCTTTGCTATATAATGTAATCAATTTGCCTTTTTATTTCTGAAATACTCGTTATAATATCTTTGTTGAAATAAAAAATATAGAAAAACAAAAAAAAAAAAAAAATGTTTTGGAATTGTGTGTAATCGTTGCCAAGTAATTCAATTTAAATTAATTATTATTTTTGCTCCACAAGTGTTTTTGGCGCTTATTTTCAAGTCATGGCACCACAGAACTTTTAATTATGCTGCCCTTAGCTAAACAGAGGCACTAATAGTGAAAAAAAACTGGTAGAAACTTTTAACCAAAGTTGTTGCATCAGTAGCATCCTTTATGCTGAGTATTTATTTTTTTTCAGTTGATACCCCTATAACCCCTTTCATTATAATATACGAGTAACTCTGCTAGTAATGCTCTATTAGAATTGATTAAAAAAAAAAATGTTGAAAAATGAAGAAAAACGAACGGCACCAGGAATATTAGAGTTTCATTTTTTTATACCCTTTACTTTAAAAGTTTTATTTTTTCGATGAGTTTTTTAAGTAGATTTCAATTTGTGGCCTTAAGTGGGGAAAACGGTAGCAGTAAAAGTGTTGTGCTGTAATTTGTGAAGAAGAGAAAGTTTAAGTGGTGTTGGTTGTTGCATTTTCAAGTGTTTCATGTTGCACTTAAGGAAGACCAATTACATTTAAAGAGGAGAGTGTTTTTCTCCTGCTTTTTCCAAAGAAATAAAAAAAAATAGAAAAATATAACAATTTTGTAATTAAAATTGAAAAACATGATTTTCCAATTGCATTTTTTTATATTCGTCATCATCGTCAGCACAACAGCGCTTTAAAATTATAGCAAATGTATGGTTTTCTGTTCTGTTTTCTAAACCAAATTTTCTTTTAAAAATATTACTTAAAAACAAATATTTTTGTTCGCAACCACAATCTACTTAAACAAAACTTTTTCTCAAAAGTTCTTATCCCTGTTAAGGACCTTTTACTTGTTTAAACACTCTGCTTACTACTCAATAACCTTAAAACTTTAATACCCAAAAAAATATATTTTAAAATACCATATCCTTTCTAAGAGACTCCGAAACAAAAAATGTTTTAGAAATTTAATCCATAAATATTTTGTTAAAGAAACAAAAACATATTTCTTAAAGACATTCTGGTCAAACACCTTTACAGCAAACCAAAAACAAAAAAACCACATTGTTTTGCTGCAGTTCAAAATATATTCTTAACAAACCTCATCAGAAAAAGGGGGAAAAATGTGTTTTAGCCTTTTCATTTTTTTATTATCCTTATGTTGGTTGTTTTAATGGTTTATTTTCTTTAAGAGTTTTTTTTTGACATTTTTGTACCAACAAAAAAGACTGAAACCTAAGACCAACTCTATGAATAACTTTAAAGAGATTTACTGAAATGGAAACTCTTTACAAACAATGGAGTTGGGGAAAAAAACTATAAAAATGAACTTAAATTTGAAAGTGCAAAAAAGGACACAACTTCTTGACTTTTTATGTTTAAAAACAAGAACGAGAGAAAAACCTTTGCTTTCATCTGTAAAGGAAGAACAGACGTTAACAAAAGGCTAAAGGAGATTATAACACATATTAGAAGGATTTAAACATACAAAAGGGACAGTCTACAGTGCAGGTACATACTTGGTAAGAAAACTATAATAAAACAAAGAAGATATTGTCGGTCATGAATGGCCATTGATTACCATAAAAATTTGTTAATTTTTTTATTGCAGATCTTTTAACTCAGCAATTCAATAAAAAATATTGCTCTATCTGATTCACACCCTACACCACAAAACATTGGTGACATCTCCTATTTATTCAAGCGTTAGATATTGTATTTTTATAAGTATTAAGGCCATATATTAAACCGATTTAAACATTATTCCGAAAAGATACGTTGATATTTTGTGCAGAACTGTTTAACTGAAAGCTAGTAAATTTCACAAGACTTTAAACATTTTTTAATCTTCAATAGCCAATTGTTGATTACGGAATCCAAATAAAGGGTGGGAAAATTTCATACCAGTATAAAATAGAAATATGAGAATTAATAATGGAATATAATGTCGGGCAAATGTCCACCTCTAGCACTTAGGCTGACGTCCGCTCTTTTCACAAATTTTTGAACCACATTTTGCAACAAAGCTTCGCTTATCTCGTCAATGTAGCGCCGAATTTTATCTTTCGGAGTGTCAGTTGCTTGTGGTTTGTGCACGCAAACCCGGTCTTTCAAATGGCCCCAGAAAAAATAATCCAGCGGCGTTAAGTCACAAGAACGAGGCGGCCATTTGACATCGCCAAATGAGAAATTACGCGACCAGAAAATTTCTCATGCAATAACTGAATTGTTTGGCTGGCTGTGTGGCTTGTGTATAGTCCTGCTGAAACCAAAGGTCACTGATGTCAACATTAGCCAATTCTGGCCACAAAAAAGTGGTTTTCAAGGTTTGGTAGCGCTAAGCGTTTGATTGCTCATTTTCGAACAAATACGGGCCGATGATGTCGCCTAACAGCAAAACTCACCATACGATCACTTTATTCGGATGTAATGGTGTTTCAAGTACTGTTTGTGGATTTTGTGAGCCCCATATGCGAAAGTTTTGTTTGCTTACATAACCGCCTAACTGAAAATGGGCATCATCACCAAAGATGAATTTTGTTGAAAATGCGTTGCTTTCGTTCAATTTTTTTAACAGCCAATTTTCACAATTAAAACTCTTTGTTCCAGATTGTAGCGCTCCATAGTTAAAATGTAAATTTTTTTTCCAAATAAGAGTCAAAGATTAACAGCTCAATTCGTGATATTTACATCCTAACCTCAAATTTGCCTACCCTGTATATTGAACTGGCATTCAGTGTACCTGATGGCTAGGAAGATGGCGATCATGACTACGATAAGGCTGAAGATGGCAGGGATATATCTTGACAAGGATTTCGGGGATGCGGCCATCTCTAGGTATTTGTACAGTGTACACCCAAACCCTTCCTGGATAGAATGTTCATCGTGTGCATCTCACCAGATCCGGATATTGAACCATGTTCTGTTGAGGTGTATACACGGATGGGTCGAAATCCTCGGAATGGGTTGGGGCGGTATATTTATTCATGCATACGTGTGAGAGTATCCTCTAAACTGCCGGACCACTGGGGTATCTTACAGGCAAAGTTCTCGGCGATAAAGATGGCAGCGTAGTGGTTGATGTACTATAGGGTATATGGTTGTGATATTCGGATGTATACGAACAGTCAAGCTGCGATCAGGTCACTCTCCGGTGCTACTCGAAATCGCGACTGGTGTTTAAATGCGAGAAATTCAAACCTGGAGATTATTTGAGTAACGGGTTATTCTGACACCTGGGGGAACTGTGTGTCAGACGAGCTGTCGAGGGTGGGGAGACTGTCGAGCATTTCTTATACCAGTGTCCAAATCTTTCGCATATCAGGACTGCTTTTCTTGGCAGTCCATTTCTGTATGCCATGGCGGACCTGTCTGATATGAGAATCAGTGTGATCTCTTCTTTTAAGAATGCGTCTGGTTGGTTCGGTTCGGGCCGGCATGCGGACATGTAGGTACGTTTAGATTATTGATATGGGCATCATAGTGGACCGAAATGAGCTGGACTGGTGTCTGGCTAACCGTCATAACTAACTTATTAACTACATACGAAGGGTACTATTTATATTTCGGAAATTGGCAATACTAATGTCAATAGCTAAAATCTGGCAACACCATAATAAAGTTTAACATTTTTTGGTAAAGATGTACCCACCACGTTTTGGTGTACAAATGCTAAAATGCTATTTATTTTGCTTACAGTGAGTTAAAAAAATCAATTTGGCCAAAAAATGAAAAATTTCAATAGAAGGTTTTCGTTGGATTATTTTTCACAACTTTCGATGTGGATTATCTCCATTAAGAAAATATCGATGAACTAAGATCTTTGTTTGCGAACTGGTATAGTGAATTCAATCGTGGTCGTTGTTCGATCACCGACGAATTCCGTGAAGGTCGTGAACTGGTAATGCAAGATCGTCATGTGTTATATTGTGAGGTAGAGGCATCCTTGCGCATAAGTTTCACTTCAATACATTTTGCAATTTTTTGCATGGACACTTAATTGCCAAAGAAATTTTGTTCTCGTTGGATACCCCATAATTTATCAATCACTCAAGAAAAGGCTCGCTTCGATTGGTGAAAAGAATTGATTAAAAATTTCGACCATAGTACCTCAAAAGTCGTGTGTATAATCGTGACAGTTGACGAATCAGGGTTATATGCGTATGAGCTGGAAACAAAACAGCAATCGATCACGTGGGTATTCCAAGACAAGCTGAATTTAAGAAAAGCTTTTCGTGAAAAAAGCACAGCGAAGCAAACGGTCGCCTGGTTCTTCGGCCAAATGTTATGTGGCCACTGTTCCACTTGAGCAACGTAGGGCGGTTAATTCTGAGTGGTACACGACCATTTGCAGCTAAAGACAAATCATTCTTCATCATGAGAATGAGATGAGAGAGATGAGTGAGATGAGCTCTCGCACAACTCGTCAAACAGGTGAAATTTTGAGCAGTCAAAACATCGAATTGATATCTTATCTTGATATCTTAATCTTATATGATTTGGCACCCAATGACTTTTTCTTGTTACGGATTATCAAAGGTAAACAGCATGGTCAGCGACTTACAAGCACCGAAGAAGCAATTTAAGCGTGTCTCAAGAGGAATAGAAAATCTGCTTTGAGAAATTGTTTGAACGAATGCAAACGTGTATCGATCATCAAGGGAATATTTTGGAAACCAAGAAAGCCATTTTCATTTAAAAATATTTCTTATTATTGGCTATTCCCGGAATATAATTTCGTACATAATTCTCGCGACATCCCAAGTGTAACAAGGGGAAACTACTCTCAATTAATGAGTTATACCCGATTCTATTTTTAGACTCATTGAAAGAGACCTGCAGTTGAACGACGGCTGTGACAGTTAGAGAAATGTTTTATGGCGTAAATACTTATAACGAGTTGTTACTAATATTATAATATTATAATGTCAGAGATTGAACCGAGGACCTTTTAGTTTTTAGATGAGTATCTTATCTAACATACCACAGGGGCATGGCGACATTACCACAGGCTGAACAAATTTGGCAGAAGGTAAAGGCTATTTATGCTTAATTTCATCCTAAAAACCACGCTAGCTTTTTATCTGTACAGCAGAATGCTGAGCGGAACAAGGGAATTGCAGCTGGATGGAATACTATGGGAGTTTTTATGGTAATAATAAGACCTACGGCTGTATAACTGTCTACGGGATGCGATGACTAAGGTACAGAGAAGTGCATGGAGGAATGTAGAACTTGCAGCACTGGACTTGGTACTTAAACTGCTGGCAATAGACCTTTACATAATGTACACGGCTTGAAACAGTGCTGCTTGATTTGGTTATACTGATAAGTGGCACCGGAGAACTGTAATATTCTGGATAGACTGCGAGCTAGTGTAGCCGAATTTTAATACGGTTTTCAATTCCATAATACTCTCAAGAAGGCTACGGAAAGGGAATTGCAACAATAACACTTTTATATGGATGGTTTTAAAGTCGATAGAAAGGTTGGTGCAGATGTAATCTACGGGCAACTTAAGGTCAGCAAGTCTTATTATTATTTATTATTATTATTGAGGTATAAAAGTACTGCGAGCTATTGATCTATTGTACAGCCCCCCATCTATATAGGGTTTCCCTATTATATTACCATCCACCCTTGTCGATAACTCCCTACCTAGTATCTGATAGACACCTAGATACTTCCTCATAGAGTGCATCAATGCCATTCATGTACTCAATGTGTGCTCTGGTGATTCGATCTTCTCATCACAGAAATATTCTCATTTAACTCAGATGTAAATTTAGCCTGCAATGACCAGTCAAAATTCAATATTCTCAGGTTGTTTCTGGACATTCTGTGCAGGATTTAAATCTTTACCTGTTATAGTTACCCAACAAAGTATGCCCTTCCAGGACACTCTTCCCAGTCAAAAAAAGCTTCTGACCTCATCAGTAGGAGTGGAAGCTCTATTTCTGGCCAGTTCATTCAGCCTTGATAACCCGGGACCCAGCATAAGCTGACCATATGGTCCCTGCCCAGCCTGTTCAGTTTACCTTTGACCTTTGGTCAACCTCATAGGAGCTAAGTGCTTAAATGGCGGCCTGACTCAGATAGTATGGCTATATCCTGTCCTCTATATTTCCCCTTCAGATTAAATTGAGCACATCTCTCAATAGCATAAACTTCCGCCTGTAATATGCTAGATTATCCCATAGGTTCCGAAGCAAGTCTTACAGCTTTCGGGAACATGCGAGTATCTTTCAAGCGGAAATATATGCGGTACAGATGGCTGCATAAAATGTAATATAATTTAATAAGCAACTAGTGCACGATATGGACACTAACACCAAGAGACAATTTCAAAGCTAGTGGAGATGTGCAGAAAGATTCTAAGATGCATAAGCAGTTATGTTACTTTGACTTGGATTCCTGGAAATTGTGAAATGGAGGAAAACTAGGTGGCCACCAGTAATATGAACGGGTCTGTACTTGAGTATGAGAAATCAAGCAATGTTATGGCAGTTGTTTTTTAAAAAGATAAAATGTGGATATAAAACACTGCTTTCGTGCTCAATTTCGAGAAACATATTGCCATCCAATGATAGACCGACGTTTCAAGTGAAAATAATTTTCGGGTTGTGGCAGTCAGCACTCGGAGCTGGCTATTGGGCGAGTAACATTATATGTAGAAGCTGTCGTGATGACGACAGTGAGGAATTGGTGGCACATCTGCTCTGTGAGAGAGCAACCGTAGCATATTGGCCGCTGTAAGCTTTGCGGACCTCAGCAGCATGGCGGACATAATTTTAACTAGGATTGAGCAGTGTCTAAACATCGCTAGCTGAATATATTTTGAAGAACGGATACCACATCGGCTCAAAATGGGCATCTTCCTAACCTCACTATTTTTTACGTAGTTTGTGGTACCAAAACGACACAAAGGTTCTAATTGACCTTTTGTTTCGAGGATGCCACCCAAGCCAGCTAGCCAAGCTGAATTTCAAACAAATGTTTCGAAGTATTTTTACTGATTGGCCAACCTATTCAATTTTATTCAATGACTTCAAGTCAATTGGCATAAATTAAAGTGGTTGCACCATCTATTGTGATGAAGTAAGCCTCGGACGAAGTTACATTAGCAACTAGAAACGAATTGGCTTTAGATTTCGTTAGGCTTTTGTTGATAATATCAAAAGCCTAAAAATCATTGGTGAGTCGTCCGTCGAAGGGTTATCGCCACTTGTCGCCATGCTTATTAGTATGCATAAGCAAGGCTAGAAAAATTAACAAAGTGTTTTCGACTTGTGCCGAATTTTGTAGTAAAATTAAATTAATTTGCCAAAAATCTAGAAGAAAAAAGGCGTAAGATATTTATAAAACTTTCTAGAGTTTAACAATGACGGACTCCAATTCAGCTTTTGTTTTTTCTATATATTGTTACGAAAATAAGGTTGGGTATCACAGCGTTTATTACATCGTTAAAATAATAAAAAAAAGCTGCAAGAACAACTATACGTGCTGTTTACAAATAACCAAATCTGCAACAACAATATTAGCAGAGACAAAGTAAATAAAAAATAACACGGCAACAACAATGATTCATCAGCAAAGAAAATAAGTAATAGACAATAAACAAGCAACAACAAATACTAAAATCTGAAAGAGGTAGATGTTTACGTACGCATGGCTACAAAAGAACTAAAAGCAAATTAAAAGAAAGAAATGGAATCTACCTAAAATATCGATAGGTTCGAGAGCTTTCGAAGTGTTGTTTACTCGGCATATAAGAAGCACATCGATGCGAACAGCAATCCGTTGATGTGTCGTAAACTCAGCGAGTGGAGTTTAAGTAAAGTAAACCCAGCGAGCGCATTTTGTATGAAGAGAGTATATAAAGGGTAAACTCGTGTAGTGAATCGTGAAGTAAAAATCCAGTTTAGTTGGAGCTAACTCAGTAAAGAGAGTTAAGTGTGGATAACCTCTGGTTGAAAAGATTTTGATCGAACCTAAGTTGTAACTAGGATCGGGTTGGAAGATCTTTAAGTAGAAAAATCTGTCGAATAATTGTTGTTGTTTACAAGACTGTAAACAGACGGAGTAATTAAGAATAGAAAATTGTTATTGCCTGTAAAAGGGTTACAAGCAGTGGTGCACAAAACTGTGTTGAATAAAAGACTTTTAATTGAAACCAAACACAAAATTTATTTTGTTTTAACTACAATCTATGAACTAATAAAAACACGTTTTTAAAAAGGTAAAAACGTAACAATATTTAGTAAAAACAATTACACTCATATCTCTTTATACGGCCTAGATAGGTTCTGAAAGTGAAGGCAGTAAATTGAAATGTTGCTAAACGAGGTGAATATGTGCTGCTTTTACTTCCGTTACACTTTCTGTTAAAAAAGTTCTTTAGCCGTATAACGAAGTAATTTACGCCGTTATAGCGATATGCCGTATAGGGAAGGGCTGTATAGAGCTGTAAGAGCTATGAGTGTATTTTACTTTTAATAGTGAATCATGCCTATTTATAGCATTCAAGCACCAATTTTCTTAATTGGAATTTTAAAATTTTAAAAAACGTACATAGTTCTGTTTTATTTACTAGTCTATAGTTTCAAAGAATTGTTTGTTTTTAATGTCATTTTGTTTAGAGCTCTCATTTAAGATATCGTCAATTCATTTAATCATAATTGCTTGCCACAAATCTTCATTTATATCTTCTTTCATATCTTGGAAAACCTCATTATTGTTTCTTTATCAATGCAATTTAAGGAATTTTATTTGATTGTCTTAAGTTTATGTGATGCAGAGTCGGTATCATGATGATGCCACAAATAGACTCGAACTTGTAAGCCAATGTTGATCCACCAGTAAATATGTTTTTGTTTACTATTTAAGGAAGAATTTTGAGGCTTAAATATATATACTACCAAACAAATAGTATAACATACACACATATCGTATGTACTAATACGAATACGTTTAAAAGACACACACATATATAAATATTAACTGATACTCTCTCTCTATCTCTCTCTTTCTCTTTTTATTCATACACTTGAGTGTATTACCCTTGTGGCAATCACTTTGTCATCTTAAGCTGTTAATTCAATTCCACAGCATCATCATCAGCAGCAACAACAACAATAGCAACAACAACGAAGGCAACTTAAGCTGATGCGGTTGAGTGTTGTAATATCAAATTGTTTTTTGTTGTTGGTGGAGGTGGCTGTTTATTTAAGCTCATGGAAAACCAAAATCTCTAAATACACAAAAGAAAAAAAAAACAAAACAAAACAAATTCGAAAAAAAAGAAATAAAAAATTAAAAGAAAAATAGAAAGACAATCCGATAAAACAAAAACGTTTTAATTTTGATTTGAAGAAATTTTCTTTCTTTAACGATATTAATTTTTTATTCAAAATCATTTTTGTGAAGGGATTTACGACTAAAATCTTCATTGTGGCGTATTAATATCTTTAAAAAGGATACGAGTATAAGCCAGTTAGTTGGTTTTCTTGGCATTAAGTGATTAGATTTTTACTTGTCTTTGCTATTATGATTAATTTTTTGCTTTCGAAAAGAGACGAAGAATGATATGCTGACAAGACCAGAAAAATTTTTTATTTTACCATAATTAAATTATAAAAATTTACGGGTTACAAAGTGGTTGAAAAGTTTTGCCAGATTTTTTCAATGATACTAAGTATTATTGAAATCGGAAAAGTTCTCAAAAATGTGTTTTATTTATTCTGTACTAAAATGTTTGTAATAAAATATGACGAAAAGGAGAGAATACAAAATTTAATTTTAAATGTGTAAATGTTAAAATGTAATATAGGGTTCGCCAAGTAGGTTTTTTTTTCAACTAGTGTTTATTTCGTGCATGCTAACACTTAGCTCATGTCTGATTTGACAGATAATTAGTTTTATCCTTCCGCTGAACGAATAGGGTTGTGTTTACTGCGTTTTCGTTTCGCTAAGTGGGCCTGCGATCGACTTACAGAAGATTCCGATTTTGCCAAAAAAATCATCTTTTCAGATGAAGCTCATTTTGATCTTGGCGGGTATGTAAACAAGCAAAATTGTCGCATTTGGGACACAGAAAACCCGAACGCATACATCGAATTGGTGCGAATTTTTGTCCAGAGCAAGGAGTAGCCGTTACAGTCAATGGCGATCGTTATCGGGCCATGTTGAACGAATTTTCGTTCACAAAAATTGAAGAGGAGGATATTAGCCACATTTGGTTTCAACAGGACGGCGCTACGTGCCACACAGCCGAAGCTACACTCGATGTTTTGCGCCCTGTTTTTAAAGATCGCATTATCAGCCGCAGAGCTGATGTCGTTTTGCCACCTCGGAGCTGCGATTTGACACCGTTGGACTATTATTTGTGGGGTGGCGTCAAAGATAAGTATTACGCCAACAAGTCAGAGAAAATTAACGCTTTAAAAGACAATATTCGTGTTGCCATTGGTGAAATACAGCTGCACACAATCGATAATGTGCTTAAAAATTGGACCGATCGTGTAGGCTACCGCATGGCCAGCCGAGGCAGCCATTTGAATGAAATTATTTTACATTTTTAACTGGATTGTACTTTCAAATAAAAAACAAATTTGAGAAAATATTCGGTAGTTTCTTTTATAGCATTTTCAAAAAGAAAAATTTTTGGGCGGACCCCATATTTAGAATCTTGAAAAATTTCAAATAAATAGATGACCCGTACGAATTTTTCACACTCCTATTAGTAATTTTCAAGTTCAAGTTAAGTAGATGATTAATCCGCTGTAGCTTCCTCCATATATTTTTGCGTAGTGGTGAAGATCCTTGCTAATTGGTGGTGATCTTTAGTTTAGCATTGCAATTTTTTGCCAGTAGATGGCGTGTTTTCCTGATCATTCGTCTAATGTTTTCATCATCGACAGAGTTATGCGGGAAGGTCAGGAGGACGGTTTCTTCTTTATTTTTTAGATGAGGAGGAAGAATAGATTTGACTGGAGGAGAGTTGAAGCCTTTTTATTAAACATACGAAACCACAATTACATGTTTTTGTGATGTACTCTGCTGACGCTCGAACCTGGGCCAGCCATTATGCTCAACGTTAATTGTAAGTCACACCTTAACGTCAAGTTTTTTGGCCAACTGAAATTGGCATTTCTTTGCTTCAGTGTTTGACAAATTCAAGGTTGAAGCCTTTTACGAAAATGGGCGTCCAAATTAAATTGCATTTCGTTCACTTCGTGATTTTTTTTGGTCAGCATAATCGACTAAATGTGTCCACAATCGAGAGTATAGACGATATGTGGTTCCAACAGGATGTTGCTACTTGCCACACAGCCTACGAAATAATGTCTTTTTTGCGCGAGAAATTCCGTGTTATCTCATGTCATGTCGATGTTAATTGGCCGCCACGATCGTGTGATTTAACACCGTTGGACATCTTTCCTTGAGGATATTTAAAAGAAAAAGTGTACGCCAATAAGCCAACAGCTAAAAGATGAGATAATTCGGCACATTAACGACATTGAACAAAATTATGTCTCACAGTCTTCGAAAATATGTACCGACGGATAGAGGTATGCTACCGAGGCTGTGGCGAGCATTTTGCCGATATTTTGTTTTACACATAATTGTCATAGATCTTTCTATCAGAATAAAACATATTTAGATAATCCTCCGAAATCTTTTTGTTTTATTTACAATTTACATCGTGCGTTTTAGTTGGACCGCCCTTTATTTCCTTAAAGCAATCTTCTAGGTAATGACGTGGATATTGTTTACTTTTGCCCGTACAAATCTTTAACAGAAACAGAAATACCTTCGAAAAAAACGAAAAAAACACCAAATATTTACCAGTTTCGCTATTTATTCATAAAGTTGCTTACAATGGATATAAAATAAACCAGAATTTATTTCTAATAAAGTGAAAATACCTAGTTTTGAAAATATATATAAATTTTTTTTGTTGTAATCGTATATTTTGTTGTAGAAGCGATATCTTTTCAAAATTCATAAATATCATCATACCATCAGTGGAATTTTCGGCACTTTTTTTTTCAGAAACAGTATTTCACAGTGTTTTTGAGTTTAAAATGTTATTTAAATAGATGTTAAAAATAGAATAAATTTCTAGATTTTTCGGAGTCCGATTTATTCTTCAGATATGTATTATTATGACTAATAACTAGCATTTTACCCAATAAGAACTGAGTTGAAAAAAAAACCAACGCATGATTGGACAAAGCAAAGTATGAATACTTTAATTGCAACAAAAGATCGATTAGTAATAATTTGCATCCTTTGTAATATAGAAAAGTCAGTAAGCATCTTAGAAATGATTTTGACATATTTTCGGCTTTATGAAGTTCAATTTTTCCCATAATGTCACTATAAGCTGAAAGGGTCGCATGCCTTGATATAACTGGGGCAATGGGAACGTATCCAACAGTGGCCTTGGAGGCCTTTGTTGGTATGAGACCGTTTCACATCTTCGGTGCTGGATATTGTAGCTTTGAATCTGTGGTTTAACAGGATATTCAGGGTTGAATCCCGGACCATGATTGTTGGTCTAATGGGGCCTTAGTTCGGAGAAAGTTTGATATAAACTGGTATACCGATGGTTTCAAAATAAATGACTGTGTCGGTGCTAGTGTTCATAGTCCGAACCGCGACTTGTCGATCTCACTGGGGAGATCTTAAGTATATTCCAGGCTGAGATCATGTCCATTGTCATATGTGTGGAAATCAACCTGGACAGTGGGCTCAAGGGTGAGACCATTAACATATTTTCTGACATCTAGACTGGTCAAATATTGCTACCCTACGTTGCAAAGGATTTCGCTTGGAAATTAGGTCCAGTTGTTTTGGGCACCTGTGATAGATGGTAATAAATTAACAGATGAATTGGCTGGAAAAGGTTCCATGACTGCCTATATAGGTCCGAAATCTTAGTGTGCAGCACACTAACTACCATCCTCAATCTAATCAAGGAATGGCAAATTGCCGGATGCTGGGAATACAGGAATGCACAAAGAGGACTTCTCCACTCTAAGACAGCGATCAGTTTACAATTTGGGCGTTGCCCTGAAGTTCTCAAGTATGGGAGACCGGAACTTCTAACGGAAATTTTTGCAGGTCATTGTGGACTGAGAGCGCATCTGAAGAGGATGGCGGTCACAGATGTGGATGTTTGTAGAATGTATGCACAGGCATTAGAGACAGTTAAGCACATATTGTGTGAATGTGGGGTTCTTGATAGATTTAGATGTAAATGTTTAGCGAGATATAGGATCTCATTATCAGCAATTCTGCTGAACAAACTATATACCGGAAGGGGTAAAAATGTTTTATTCCATAAGGTTCTGGATTATTCGCAGATATTTTTTAATGTTTGGAACAGTTACAGATAAAAAAGTGCAGGGAAATTGAATATGATTGATTTGATTGATTTTTAGAAAAATAGCCAAGTATAACAATTCATTTTCGCAAAAACGGTGATATGTGGGCGAACGAATATTATTAACCGTTGTTCAGAAAGTCATATAAATCTGACAAATTTAGTTATCTTATTATTTATAATTTATGGTTTTATTTTTAAATCATTTTGATCATTTTGAATGTAGCCAATTAATTTTAATATTTTTCTCAAAAGTTAGATGTAATGTTAAAGACTATTACTAAGATCAGATTGCTTATTAAGAAGGTTTTTCTTTTCTTTTATGTTCTACGGAAATAAACCAATTATTTTAACTTGACCAAATTGAGTTCTAAAAGGCAATTTTTCTAATGCATCCTATGAATTAAAGAAATTATTTAATGCTTTTAAATCTATTGATATATTTACTTGTAATTTGAAATAAAATCGTTTTTTCCTTCTTTTTATGACATGTCGTTTTTAAATGCTTCTGCAATATGTTGCCTTTGAAAATGAGATCTTTTTATTATGTATGTATCACATACACAGAAGCCTAGGCAGATAGACAGACAGTCATACTTATAAAGTATTATATGTGCCTCTGTAAGGATATATGTATGTGTGTATGTGTACTTGAGTATGTGCCACTACCATTTACAAACAATTTACCGAGATTTTTATGAAGTGTTGCCTGTCACAGACATTTTATTAGAGCTATTAATTTAAGTGGCATTGACGTTGGACACTTTTCATAAAAAAACAGAGCGAGAGAGAGAAGGAGAGAGAGAGAGGGAGAAAGAAAGTGAGTTACATTCTTTTTAATCTTTTTGTTTATATATGTGTTTGTTGGTAAACAAGTCAACCAAGGGATACTGAGTGTTTAAACATAAAGGAAACGATTTTTTTAATTCTAAGTCGTACAGATATACTCACACACAAGTGCATATACCCTTTGCTAACACACACACATATAAGAACTAAAATCCGTATAAAGGTTGACAGCAAATAAAAAAATATATATAAAAAATGTGTTGGTAAAAATGACAGTATCAAATAAAATTGAAAGAAGAGGAGAGGGAATTGATGTGGGTATAAGAGCTGGAACAGATAAGAGTATAACACTATGTGGCCAGGAGTAGTGTACTAAGCTTATCAAGAGTTAAATTGTTTAGAATGATGTTATACGTTTGTTAGTTATGAGTTTATAACTGGACAATATACATCATCTTTGCTCCAACACACATACCTTTACGTATTAGTACATATGTACATACTATACATATATGTTAGTATTTCTTTTGTCACAGTTACACAAAATTACTTATTGTATGAGAACAATGCCTGACTCTGATTTAAGCTCTAAACCATTTCTCTTTTAAACATTCTTTTTATAAATATTTTTCTAAAATAATGCTTTTGTTTATGTTCATAGGTCCTATATGCCAGGATAGGCAACTTCTATACTTCATATAAATATACATACATATGTTCATATAAAAGAAGTAATAATTTGCCTTTTTGTTTTAAGTAGAGCATAAAATTTGTAACATTTGTAATACTTATGTACCAGAAATGTTAAGCAGTTGGTTTTAAAATGTTTACATATTAGAAAATCTAAAAATATTATTGTTAAAAATATTTAAAAAAAAACAAATTTATAAAGGGTGTTCTAACCACAATCTACGATGTTAATTGTAAGAAATGAGTAATATGTTTTGTTACGGACAAAAACGCTGAGTGCTAATATGAAGCCATGGTTTTCAAATGAGTTAAGAGTCTTAATTAATGAATAAAGGAATAAAACGTACGAACGATGGAAAAGGTTTAGAACACCGGAATAGGAAACATTTTTAAGAATCGAAGAAGTGGGGTGAACTTTAATATAAGGGCTGCTAAACGTAAATTATATCCGGAAAAATTTTCTACTGCTTTATCTTCTAGGCGAAAATGGAGGGAAATTCGTGCCATGGGTGTTTTGAACAAGGGCACGAGAGCTGATTATGATTTAGATGTTGATCAATTAAATTTTGAATTTGTCAATATCCCAATGCCCAGCCCTAATATCAATTATTATGACCTTTCGTATATTGTTGAGACTTTGGATATGGTTAATGCTATCTTCCAGTTTGTGAATGTCACTCCTGTGGAAGTGAAAAGATCATTTCGTTGCATTAAATCTAGTTCAAATGGATGTGATGAAATACATCCAAAATTTCTTAAAATCATACTGAACCATATTATTAGATATATACCTCATTTGTTTAACACAATTCTTACTACTTCAGAATTTCTTTTAATGTGGAAGCACGTAAAGGTATGTCCAGTTCCCGAACCTAATAAAAGTTTTAGACCCATAGCAATATTGCCGTATTTATCCAAGACATTGGAATGCATAGTCCACTCACAGATTAGTAAATAGTTGAACGAAAACACTCTGCTTAACAGCAGACAATCAGGCTTTAGATCGGGACATGGCTGTATATCAGCGTAAATGGATATTGCTGATGATTCAAGATCGAAGGTAGATCAAAACATGATATCACTTCTGGTACTTTTTGACCATTCTAAAGCTTTCGATACCGTGGATCATGATATGCTATGTCATAAGTTAATGAACAAATTTAACTTTTGTTCATCCACTGTGAAATTAATTTATACGTATATCTGTAATAGGAGTAAATAAGTATATAATGGTGACAAAAGTTCAGCTAGTTGCTTGTTGAGGAGAGGTGTACCGCAGGATTCTATTCTTGGTCCATTATTAAACACAATATATTCTAACGACATACCCTCTCGTATTACTTACTGTAGGACTCAAGTGCATGCTGATGATGTTCAACTCTATGTAAGTTGTCTTAGGACTGAAGTCAACAATTGTATTCGTAATCTGAACTACGATCTTGATAGTATATTTAAGTGGGCTTCAGCTAAAGGTCTCAGTTTTAATGCGAGAAAATCGAATCGAAAATCGAAAAAAGAAATTTTTTCCTTCTTCTTAAGTTTTTATTATTTTAATTTATTATTCTTTTAATTACTTATTGTTAAATTGTTAATGATTATTATTTTATATTTAATAAATAATGATATTTTATGTATAAAGATAATGGCAAAATTAAACGGCTATATTCCATTTTATTAGTTTCAAATACAATTTAGTTAATATTCATTTTAAGGGTAAGACATATTTTTTAAAAATTCTTATTCAAAATCAGTATTTTAACTGAAGAACACTTTAAGGTTTTTTCTTATTCGAAACTGGCAATACCATATCTATGTAATTCTCATTTACAATATCGAGCCATAACCGCCAAAAAAAAAAACGTAAGCGACAAAAAGAAATTTTACGAGAGAAGGCTTTTTGTAAATAATTTTTGTTGCAGTGTAGTACATAATACATCATAATTTTTGTTGTAAAGTCGTTGAATTACACTTTAGAGCTATACAATTTTGTGCGTTGGCGGTAATGATCTAATACTATGGATTTTTATCAAAAAAAAAAAAATCCATGATTATGGCGCTTACATATTTTTGGCGGTTATGGCGCAATATGAAAAATACAAATTCATATTCAAAAAGATTATTTTCATTATATATTTTGTTAAAAACGTGGCTTTAATGAAAACGTACTTTCTGAAAAAATGTACGAAAGTTATGAAAAGAAAACGATTTAACATTTTGTCATAACTGAGGAAAATGTTGTATTTATAAAGCAAAAATATGTATGTATGCATACATTTTGTTGATATCGTTATGACGGAGAAAATAATATGTTTTTCTGGACTGCGTCACCAAACAATCACTCTCTAAATTCATTACTTTCTTCTAAAAATAAAACCCGACATTAGTAGGTACTGCGCTCTATCTTGCCACAATATCTAATTTTAGCCATTCTAAAATAACTGAATAACTTAACAAATAAAATTTGAATTTGAGAATAAAGTCTTCCTGATTTTGAAAAATATTTCGCAAGCTCACTTTCAATTTTTTTAATTTTGAAGTATGGTATCTACTTTTCACTTCATTGTTTTGATTTTTTTACTGCTTCCTCAACAGATATAAAGTCAAAACTATAGCATTATTATCATCATCATTTTCATTATACCGAGCACTATTGTACAACACTGTGACCCATGCGATCTATTGTGTCTTTTTGGTCCATAGATTGTTCAGCATATATGTTGCCGTCCTAATGCACAAGCAGATCTGAAACCATAATGGTAATGTGTTTACCTAAACATTTCTATCTAAGCCTATCAAGTACCGCACAATACGTGTTATGCTGTCTCTGATGCCTGTGAGCACAGTCTACAAACATCCACATCTGTGACCTACATCCTCTTCAGATGCGCTCTTAGTCTACAGTGGCATGTAAAAACTCCGTTAAGAGCTTTAAGTCCGTGTTGCCAAATTTATTAACTTCAGAACGACACTTAAATTGCGAACTGATCGCTGATCTAGAGTGGCAAAGTGCCATTTGAGAATACCAGTATTCCAAGCATCTGGCATTTTCGCAATCTTTGACTAGATTGAGGATGGTAGTCAGTGCTGCACATGAAGATTCCTGGATAATATAATGTTGACTTTTAAACTTTTTAAAAGCTTTACAATAAAATAAACACCACTTTGTTGTTGCTTACCGTTTTTTATTTACTACCGTATTATACACTAACCTTTAGACAGTTTATCTAAATACAACAGCTTAATATTCGTTTATACAACATTTTTATTTCCAGTTAAACACGAATTTATTTTATGACAAAAAAACGATAACTAACTGTGACGTAGGTAAAGCAGCCACTTTATATACCTAATTGCCTACAATTTGGAAGGTTCCTGAAATGTCTTATATCCTCTATTTTATATCCGTTAATTTAAATGTAACACACAAAGTTGGTCGAATTGGCAGTGCTGCTACATAAGCGAATAAGTACGACATTAACAGGGTGGCACATAATAACCAAGTATGCCACAATTTCACAATACAGTTTTGACGGCGATGATGTGTGTTTTTTTAAGGGATTTTTATTTTCGTAACAATATGTATGATGTCACGGAACCTTTTCTAGCCAATAAATTCGCAGTCTCCTTATCATCTATTCCACAGTGTCCAGGAAAACTAGAGCAAGTTTTGAACAAACCCGGTTTACCATGGTTTGCAAGGTCTTGAAGTTCTCCAGCATAATCTTGAAACTACGAGTACAATTTTGCGGTATTGTTGATAGTTTGTATCTGGTATGAAGAAATGATTGCTCTTCTCTTTTTAAATTTTTAAATTTTCGTTCTAAGATGCTTTGATTTCTTCCTTTAAAAAATACATTTTTTCATTTTGAAATTGTTGTTTAGATTTTATGTTTTTTTTTTTAAATAATGTTCTTAAAAATGTTTTAAAGTATGTTCGAACCAATTTTAAAATTCGTTTATTTAATATATATGTCAAATCTGAATTTTAAGCTAAATTTCGTTTGTGAATAGTTCGTTGTGAATTTTTCTTATAATATGTATGAAATGTTAATTATTTCGCTTTTAAATACAACCGTAAGTGTTTACTTCCACACTAGGATAATCAGAGTCTTATCTTGTTGGGAATTTCTATATATAATTAATCTTAAAATTTACATATGGGAGGTATTTTGACATTTCGAAATATGCATTAATTTTTATTATCATTTTATTTAATTATATATGCCTACATACGCATATAATTTCCGCAACATCCCAAGTGGAACAATGGGGACTTTTCTCAATCAATGAGTTGCACCCGATTATATTATTAGACCCATTGCAGATGCATAAGTTGGAGGGGTGTTTATAGCGTAAGTACTCATATACAGTCGCTAGGAATGTTAAAAAGCGATACCGCTGTTTTTTATTAAATTGTCAGATGGCTTAGAAATCAACCGAGGCTCTCTTGATTTCCTATCAACCTATGTTTTACCTATGATACCTTAATGTAGTTACTTGTTTATTTTATTTTTTTAATGCATGTACTCCAACAACCCTTTCCTAGGGCATCATTATTACTCTTCTTTTAATTTTGATTAAAAACATAAAAATATGATTTCGTTGTTTTTTCGTTTAATACCGGCTTAAAGTGGCAATTTGCGAGTTGCATTTTTTTTTTTTTTTTTTCAAAAGCCTTAACTCTCTTCTCGTTGTGCTTGTGCTTACAGTAAGTAATTTTCTCGCATTTACATGACCTTCAATAAAAAAAAAACAAATTGCTATTAAATTTCTTCGTGTACATAAACATGCATAGCCTACACCCATTTTATTCGTATGAAAGTCCAGAAACTCTGCTCTTGTCTTATACTTTCTTTCTCACGAAATTATATATTTTTTTATTGCTGGTACATGCCGTTCATGAATATTTGTTTATGTCATAAATATCTGCCTGCTTATTTTCATTTCCAGATTTTTTTCCTTTTCCTGTTTTTCTTTTCTTTTTCGCTTTCTTGTCCTTTAAAGAGTCATAAACAAATTGAGTTCATAAAAATCTGTTATAGACTTACAAGTATTTTTTCATACATATGACACATACATATACTTACCTATGTCGGGCTGAGTGTGTTTTTGTATAAAAATACAGATATACGTGAATATACTATATTTTGATACTATTACAGGCTTTATGACTTTAAATTGGGTGAGTGTTAGTGTGTGTGTCGGTGTGTGTATTTATTTATTTATACATTTACACATGCCAACGTCTAGTACGTGCTTTTCGCACACCTTCTTTTTGGTTTCCTTTTAAAGGACACTCTACAGTGAAGATATGAAACTTTGAGTTAAACAGACTAGATCGACTAGATACTTTTAAATTCAATTAATGGATAACATGCTCTCATATTGCTGATTTGGTAAAGAAAAAAATATTTCTTCTTATCTACTATAAAAACAAATAAGTTTAAAATCAGTTTATATTTGCATCCGGGAAATGGTATGATGTAGTGGTTAGAGTGTACGCATTCAACACAAGCGGTCCAGGTACGAGTCCACCGCAGAGGACATGACGAGAAAAATTTAATAAAGAGATTTCCACTAGATAAATCCATCTAAAAGAAGCGCCCCTAACCTTCTAGTTTTACCACTGGCCAAGATGATAAACATCGGACGAAAAAATTACAATGCTAAGTAGAGATTACCATCATCACTTAGCGACGATTTTCACCACTACACAATCAAATGGAGGCGAGCTAGAGTAGATTAATCATCTACTTAGCTTGAAAATCAACTTGATTAATAAAACTGAAACAATGCAATGCATGCTTTGTGCAAAGTCAATATCCTCCCTATACGAGTGAGGGAAAAAAATATTTGCATGAATAAAATTTAGTAGACATTTTTTCTTTGCTGATTAGGGTCTGAAAATCGGCGTCAAAAGGTTTTTCGCTTAAATCAACTATTAAAACCAATTTATAAAAAATAGTTTTCGAAGTTTTATTGTGGTCAATAACGTCAAGCGTTTCAGTTGTGTAAAGAGGTTGTTACTTTAAAAATCTATATTTATATATAAAGAAGTGTACACTTTGATGTCATCACTAACTGCGGATACGGGTCGACAAATTTCAACCAAAAAGGGTACGTTGGGGATCGTCTGTAGATGGTTTATGTTAAATTTTCACGATATCGGACCACTGGTTCCGGATATATGGCATTTAGATTTTCCTATATATTCCCATACAAATATTAATAAAATGCCCTCCATTTTCCATGTTATGATTTTTTATTTTCACTTCAAAAGTTACCAAACCATGTATCGTAATTTTGTATATCTTGAGAATATTTAGAGTTGAAGTTTGTAAATAAATTAGCGGTCAATTCAAACCATCAGTTTTAAGAAAATATGGAATTTTGCATGTGTGAGGAACAGTAACAATTAAAACTTTGTTATCTATCCACACCAGTCAAAAAGCAAGTATATGCAAGCAATGCGGGAGGGGCTACTCTAGTATTTCATAAATCCATGGCATGATACTGAAATATCGGAAAATAAAAAATCAGATACATCACATTGTGTATGAATATATATACTCGATAATAAGTGCAATCGCGTTACAAATTTATATATGTGTTCAGTGGCAATCTGAACGAGTCTTTGCTCTATTTTGTAACTCTGAATTAAAAGTCTTTTTTTCATGAAGCCAGCACACATGGAAAGACTCCTACTAAGGATAGTTCTAGAAAATGAAGTTGATTTTTTCCTAAAAACAATATTTTCGTTTTCTATGTAAAGCGTCATCCGATTCACTGGACAAATGATCACAAGCAGATGTGATGTGTAGGATATACGAGTACTATGTAAAAATATGTGATTTTTTTCCGCTACTCTTCTTGGGAGTATATGGCTTTCCACAGCTTCATTAATCACTTGATTTCTAGGTAAGTTGATGATTAGTAGCTACGACTGTATCTCGTTCCAGATTGATTATGCTGCCATCTTAGCGTTATCTAGAAACAACGCATCAATGTGATTTGGTAGTGGTGAAGATCTTTTCTAAGTGGAGGTGGTGATCCATTTTTTACCAGTAGGCTGAACACGGGTTGCTTGTAATGTATGCAAGAACTATAACTACTACACCACGTCACCTTAGAAATAAATTCCTTCATGTCATCAAAACATCCCGGTGGCGTTCTTGAACTATATTGTCACTATGATTTTTGCATCTATGACTTATCATCACAAAATCAGTATCAAGTCGAAATAATCGTAAATGAAAAATTTCATTGATAAATCCTCATGACAATAACACAAACAAAGATAATTATATATGAAGAATTCAGTAATGTCATTATATGACAGAAAGCTAAAATTAAGCAACATTGTCTGTTATGAGTCGACTACATTCTGGAAAATACAGGATTTTGTAAGCTACAACTTCCCGTTAATGGTTAAAGCAATGATGAATAGTTGTTCTCGATGATATTGACTGACTCATTTTGCAAGGCAAAATCTGTCTGTCATCTATAAAAATTTGAACAATTACTTTAAAAGTCATGTATGTCTCCAAAGAATATTTACCCTCATGGAAAAATATAATTGGGCTTCGAGGAACACGTTGGAGCTATGGTAACGAAAATAATACGAATGGGATTAGATTTATCTTACGTTTTTGGGTAATATTGTAGAGAGTATGTCTAAGTTCTTTAAAAACGCCGCATAAAATAAGGATCTGTAGGAAGAGTGTTTAAAATATAATTTCCACTCTATTTAAGCCAAAAGTACAAAACTAAGCGCATGCAGATTCTTTCATATGATTGGCTTTATCTCATACCAGTATTAGAATATCATACATTTTATTAATGTTTTTTTAAGGACTTAACAATGAATAAATGTGTGAAGTAGTATTTTATTTGAATAAGTACTTAAATTTTTGTAAGAACTTCTACGTTCAACTTCAAAGCATCAACATGCTTTTGCTCCCCACTGTATGTACATATAAGGCCCGCTTCAAAGTTAAACAGCCTCAAAAGACAAGAAGATTTTCTGAGATTGGATGCGGATATAGGCTTAGAGGCAGGGTTGGCAAAAACACGGGCTTAAAAAAAACCCAACCTACCGGGTTTTATTGGGTTTTTTGATGAGATTTTTGGGTTTTATTGGGTTTTATAACTGCTTCCAAATTTCGTTCAAGTCGACAATATTTTTTGTTTGTTTATAAAATCACGTTGTTTTAGTATTTATTGTGCAATTTTGCACTCTTGTTGGGATCAAGGCAACATTGTCTACTATGAGCTGCTAAAGCTCGGCGAGCGAAACAGACTGCAATTTCTCCGTGTGAATCATGCATTAGAAGAAAAACGGAAGGAGGAATATAGAGACAGACATGATGAAGTTATTCTTTTGTATGACGACACTCGACCACATGTCACAAAAGTTTCGAAACAATTATTAGAAACGATCAAATGCCGCATCCGCCGTATTTTCCAAACATTTTTTCGTCGACTGTTGCGACGGATACAATATACTCACACCTCTTTATATGGGCTTTCTTTACATGGCATTTTGCTAAAACGGCCAGTTCGTAATATGGCACACATTGCTTTAAGCGCAAATCACCTCGTTCTACACTTAAAACCAATAGATTCTCCATTTTTTAACAAAAAGTGTAGAGGAAGCAAACGCAAACATAGGCATTTCGATTTACGCCCTACATTTTCAGAAACTATCTCGTTGGTATAAAGAGGTATGAGTTTATCTTTTAACATCTCACCGAATTCCTTTCTTTGAAGAAATACAAAATCGGGACACGGGATTTGTAAATTGGCTCAGAGTTAGAGAAAAGATGTAAGCAGTGATTTGATAAATTTGTTATTTTATTATGTTTTTGAGTTAGAAGACGGAACAAATAAATATGTAAATTACATTTATTTTTGTTGTAAATAAAGTTTTTTAAATATAACATCCAATAAAACTTGTGTGGGTTTAATTGAGTTACCCAGTGGGTTGCCAAACTTGCTTAGAGATAGGGAATAGTAGTAAGCAGTGATTTGATGAATTTTTATTTTGATAAGTTTGGTAATTCATACGGCATTTCGCTACACCGGCCTGTTTGAATTAAGGAAACGCTTGCTTTACGACACAAATTACCTTGTTATATGGCTAAAAACCTTGGATTCACTGATTATTAATAAATAATGTAATGCAAGCAAAAGCAACACATATTCACCTCGTTTTACGGCATTCTGATTTAAGGTGTATCATACATTTTCAGAACCTACGAGGTCGGTTTGTTATTGAAGCTACCTAAGTAGGAAAAAAACATTTTTTTTTTCATAAACCATTCATTTCTCAATATAGTCTCCTTTTAGCTCAATACACTTAGTAAGACGATTTGCCAACTTTTTTATACCATCTGAATAATACGATTTTGGGAACTCTCCAAAATACGCATTAGTTTCGGTAATCACTTCTTCGTTTGAGATCCATCTTTTTCCTGCGAGCCATTTTTTCAAGTTTGGAAACAGGAAAAAGTCACTAGGGGCTAAATCTGGACTATAAGGTGGATGATCAACCAATTCGAAATGGATTTCTCGTAGTTTTAGCATCGTATCTAATGCTGTGCGAACCGGTGCTTTGTCTTGAAGAAAGAGCACTTTTTTCTTGTTTAAATGTGGTCGTTTTTCCCTGATTGCATCAACCAATTGATCCAATAATGCACGATAATATCCTCCTGTGATTGTGGATCCATTTTCAAGATAATCGATGGACAATATTCCGTGTGCATCCCAAAATACAGTGTCCATAACCTTGCCAGCCGATTTCGCTGTCTTCGCCTTCTTCGGAGCACTTTCACCAGCTTCCACCCATTGCTTCGATTGATTTTTGGTTTCAGGTGTGTAGTGGTGTTCCCACGTTTCATCAGCAGATTAATCTACGCCAAAAATCAGCAGGATTATGCTTTATCATGCCCAAACGCGGCACCCATCTTGCAAAATTTCATGCAAAATTTTGAGCACGCGTTCATATGATATGTTTACCATTTCAGCAATCTCACGTATTTTGACCCGGCGATCATTCATAACGATATCGAGGATTTTCTTGATATTTTCTGCAGTAGCCACCTCTTTTGGCCTTCATGTTGATGGCATTGCTGCAGTGCTTGTTCGGCCTCGTTTAAATTCAGCAATCCAATATTTTACCATATAATCTGACGGAGCAGATTCGCCGTAATGTTTAACAAGCTTTTCTTTCGTCTTTTTCGCCGTTTTGCCTTTCAAATAATAATGTTTGATCACTATACGAAATTCACTTTTTTCCATTTTCCAAGAAACACAAAAGTTGCTTACTTCAAACGACTACAACAAATAAACTAATCGATGAATTTGGCTAAAATTTTAACAGCTGACGTTTGATAGATCGTAATTTCTAAGAAAGAAAAAGTTTTTGTGTTTGTGCTGCCATCTAGCGCTAGGTAGCTTCAATGTCAATCCGCACTCGCATCTAGGTATGAGGTAAAAAACGTACCCAATTAATTTGTGCTTCTAATACGTAAATTAGAGTTATTTTTGTTGTAAATTAACTGTGAAAACCTTTAAAACAATATATCCAATAAAATCTGAGTGGGTTTAATTGGGTTACCCAGTAGGTTACTAACCCTGGTTTCAATAGATATGAGGACCCAAAGCATTTAATCTTACAGAACATAGTGAATTAAATCCTAGCCACATCGGTGGGATGCACATGATATTAAATATTGAATAAAGTATAAACGACTTCATACCCGTGCATCCCACGTAAATGGAAAGAATGTTGTATGGTCCCATGATCCCCAAGGATCTTTGAAGGAATTAATAAAAAAAAGATACGAATAAATAAAGTAACGCGCTCTGTTCCCTCAAGACACACGTTTA
Source organism: Wohlfahrtia magnifica (assembly GCA_023159175.1). Taxonomy (NCBI): domain Eukaryota; kingdom Metazoa; phylum Arthropoda; class Insecta; order Diptera; family Sarcophagidae; genus Wohlfahrtia; species Wohlfahrtia magnifica. The sequence goes on along the minus strand of JAKWBJ010000485.1, from coordinate 2,178,492 downwards.
CAGTGCAGTGTGAAATATTTAAAAACACTCTGCAGGCTAAGGCGTAAGTTTCCAAATAAGTAGCTATATAGTTAGAGATCTGAGTCTAAAAAAGAGGTCATCAAAAACAAAAGCTTAAGAAAGAGCGCTATCGAATTCGTATTTTATTGAGAAAATTGCATATCTTTTTATAGGCTCATGCACCAGATATAAAAAAATTTATAAATTCTACGCCTTTGTGCTACTGATGAAAATATTTTCTGTAAAATCAGATTAAAATTTGGTACAAATAGAATTATATTCGACGATGGTCCAAATATTAATATATAATCTATTAATATATAACCTTGTTACTAACCAATCATTGTTGCATTAAACCCCAACACTGTACATTTTTATTATTTTCAGTTGATGGTCATTGATTTTTTTCACCTTGAATTTAAGAAATTCTCTATGTTTCGATTTCATTGTACGTAGGGCATTATGTAGTCGTTTTTTGTTAACTGTAACATCCTATTAAGATTTTTCCCCCTATTTCTACTGATTGTAACACCAGCACCAGCAGCAGCAGCAGAAACAGCAAATATTGTTGTTATTATAGTGACACAATTGAATAAATTTAATACAATTTTCATTTTTCCTTTTTCTTTCGCTTTTTTTAAATGAAAAAAAAACAGAATTTGTTAAAAGAAAATTTTACAATAAAATATGTTACATAATATTGTTGAATATAAAAAAAGCGGGAAAAAGAATTTATACATGATACGCAGCAGGTACAAAGCACAGTTTTTTTTTTAAGTAGAAAAAAAAAAATAAATTGAAAAGACTTTTATGCTTCAATAAAAATACAATTGCCTTCAATCAATTGCGGGTTAAAATTGCAAAAAAAAAAGAAATCCTGGAGAAATATAGAAACACTTTCAACTGTTAGAGGTGTAGGAGGTAAAGATGTGACAAATTTTTATTAAAATTTAAAAGCAAACCTTTTGCAATTGTAATACAACAAAAGGGATTATAACGAAATCAACTTTAGCTTTAACTGAGAAGATGTGTAATATGTATTAGTGTGGAAAGAACCTCAAATGTATTTAACCTTATGATTATGCTGTAAATTAGGCAATAATTTGGTAGTTAAAGAGGAAGATTGCTATCGTAGGGATGCACACCACAACCACACATACATAAACTCTTAACAGAAAGGTTAACTGCATTTTGGCAAAATGTCGAGTCTATTTTATTTACGGACTTCAGGTTTTATGTCAGTAATTGTTTAATTGTTTTAATGGTTTTCTTATAAACTCTACTCTACTCTTTAAAAAACTCCACAAAAAATCAACCTCCGTGGCTGTATGACATTTGCTCACTGTTTAAACCACATGTCAGTGATATCCATTTCATTAACAACCGGACACAGTTTAATTGCTGATATCCTCGAATAAAGCAAAAAAAAAAAAAAATTAATCTAATCTCGCATCCACACCACATAGCGCACCAGATGATTGTGATACATTGTGATACTTATGCAATGATTTTTCAACAATAGATATTAGCAGATACCTATATCCGTCTTTGTTTATTGAAGTATCCAGATAAATGAAGGCGAACTTTTTCTAAAAATATATATATTTTTTTTTTATAGAAAACGTCTTAAAATTCTAAAAATTTCCCCAAGGTACGACGACGTATGCTGCTTGGCAACCACAAGAAGAAGACTCCATAGATAAACATCTTGTGACCGGCTGCAACACTCGCATGGAGGGAAGCAGAAAGGCGAGAAGACGACGAGCCTGAGATGCTGGGCGCAAGTAACTTGATCTGAAATTCTTCCGAAATGTCAAACGCCGAATGGAGGGCTGGCGCCGTTTCTTTTAAGGATGAAGATGGTAGTCTGGAGTTACTTCTCTCAGTTCCTATATGGCCGAAGTAATAGTGTGAATACAGTAGGAGTATCCCCAATCACTAATGACGGAGTTGCCCTACTACCACCTAATCGTAATGAGGTACGAAGACCAACAAAGACGCTCGAGCAGACGGACTGCCGCGATTCAACTATACTAGACTGGTGGCGAAGAAATGAAAAGGCGCAAGCGTCAAAGTTTGTATAGGAGGGGGGCAGGCTCACCAAACAATGCACATTTGTCCACGCATAGTGGCCAGTTGTGATACCACATATTGCGTTATCGTTATTATATTCGCCAGAGTCCTAGTGATCAAACAGTGGCGCCGCACAGAAGCACTTCTCTAGATTAGATCGGACACCAGACCGACAGACTAATGGATCTGGCTACTGACCCCATGTCAAGGATCGATAGTTCTGATAAGCAATCCAGTAAGGGTGAGACCAGTGTGAGAAGTCTTCGCCGTGCAACAGACGGACAACGGCCTCTTCCTCAGGCAATCCGTATCCACGATAAAAGTCATTTGCAGGTAAGCGTAGCCTCTGGGCGTGAATGCCCATTACTTAATGACCGGTGAGGATGAACACAACGGATGGGATGCTCCGATGGGCCAGTTTGAACAGTTGATTGTTACGTTTCATAACCAACCTGGACCCGATAACATTCTGCATAGGCTCCAGCCCACTTTAACGGAGGTATAAAGCGCACCCACCATCACGTGAAGATGTATGTCCGAAGGAAGTGTACTCGCCTTAGCGAGCTCATCAGCACAGCACAGTTACCCGAGATGTCCCTGTGACTAGTAACCCAGGTGAGATGTACACAAAACTGTCCCGATAATTCAACAAGGGAATCACGACAGTTCCTGACCAGCTTAAAGTTGAAGGTCACACCCGAAAGAGGTCTCATTGCAAGCGTCAAAAAATATGGTCTTATTCTCTGCCTAATTCATAAGATTATGGATGATCCCGCCATCTGTGCAAATTACCACAGAATTTTCCTGATTAACATCGCATACAAGGCTCTATTAAGCATATTGTGCCAGAGACTGAAGCTCATCGTCAACGATCTGATAGGGCGCTCTCAGTACTACCGCTGAACTGGTAAATACACTATCGACCAGAACTTCACGATATGTCAAGTCCTAAAGAAGACCCGTGAGAAAAACATCGATACACACCACCTACTCATCGATTTTAAAGCCGCTTTTATCAGTAAAAAAATATTTGTCTGCGCCAGTATCTTTTGCGTACACCAGTCTGAAGAAAAAAGGGGCCAAAATGGGTCTCATGGTGAATGAGAACAAGACTAAGTATCTTCTGCCAACAAACAAAATGTTTTCACATCTTTCGTGACTGTTGGAGCTCACAGTTGTGAAGCGTTGAATGACTTTGTCTATCTTGGTACCAGCATTAACACCATGTACAGCATCAGCCTGGAGATCATACGGAGAATTACTCTTACACAGTAGACAATTGAGAAGCAGAGCTCTCTGCAAGCGAACAAAATTCACATTCTACATAAGACTTATAATCCGTGTGCTGCTATAGGGCGCAAAAGCATTTACACTGTCGAACAACGATGAAAATGTTTTGGGAGAATTCGAAGGAAAATTCTGTGGAAAATTTTCGGTTCTGTACGAGTAGGAGATGAATACCGCATACCTTAGAACAAAAAGTCGAATGAGCTTTAAAGAGACGTATATATAGTAAAGTGCATTAAGATACAGCGGTTGCGCTGGCCACGGTACCCCAAGTTGGAAAGCGGGCAGGAAGACAACCACACTTCGTTAGAGAGACCAAGTGTTGCTGAATCTATTGGCCTTGGGAATCTCAGACTGACGCCAGCTTACGCAGATCTAGTTAGCGTGCCTTTTTTAACTCGGCTAAAGCCTACAGATGTTTGTAGTGCCACTACATAAGTAAGTAAGTAAGTAAGCAACTAAATAAGTAACTAAGTAAGTAACTAAGTAAGTAACTAAGTAAGTAGGTAATTAAGTAAGTAAATCTTAGTAAATTGTGTGTGCCGCTGTGTTATGGTTGGTAAGACATCCGCCTACCAACCAGAAGGTCCTTAGTTCAATACAACAGGCCAGACCATCTTAAAAAGGAAAAAGTTTTTTCAACAGCTTTATTACCTCATAACATTAGCTAGTAACTGGTTAAGAGTATTACTACTACTGAAAATGCATTTGCCGTTTAGAGCCGGCGTTAAGCTGTAGGGGAGTCAACAAATAGAATCGGGTGCACCTCATTGATTGAGAGAATAGGAAGTAATATATAATAATAAAATTAGCAAATTGTGCGCCAGCTTCAATTCATGCACCAGTTGCATTTGATATGGCTTAAAAGCCTTTTCATGTTCCAAGTGTTGAGAATGTCTAGGAAGTGACATATTCGGTTCTACTTCAAGACTGGGGTTCACAGCTGCCCTGTTTTTCTTTCAATAACCTGGTCGAGTGTGCTTTAATACGGACCAACTAGCCAGTCGAACCAAGTTTATAGTCCGAATTTGTAATAGAAGATTCAGATCGAAAATATCATGAAATTTACAAAGTGTAGCTTTACCATAGTGAATTGTTAGTATTTAATCCGATTTACAAGCGAAATAAATTGCATTGTAACGATTGCCTAAGCTTCTACTACTAATATACAACACATATCATGTTATTCTCCTCTTTAAAATAAAATATCTGTCGTTGAAAACGCCGATATGCATATCGTACTTGATCAACAAGAGGGTATTAAATTTATCAAAATTTTTAAAATTTCACTTTTTGCGAGAAACCAACTAATAACATCAGTATCCATCTACTGTAAAAATTACAACGTATTCCGATTACTCTTTTATCTCGATGACCATATTTGAGATCATTTTCGTGATAGTGATGTGACTACCTTTATATCACCAAAAACTTATTATTTTGAGTTAATACAAAAGTGGAAATAGAAATATATGGTATATTTTCATAAAACAGGTATAATTTTTTTGCTTACTATGATATATTCGAAATTTCAAAAACGCTTAAAATTTAACGACAAACGGTTTTTACTTCTACTGAAAATTTGAAAATTTTGAGTTGATACCCTCTTGTTGATCAAGTGCGATATCTTTTATAGAATAACACGCAATAATTTTCAAATTATTAAAAAAAATGTAAATTTTTTAAAAAAGATTTAAAATTCAAATTGAAAATTTCTGTTGAACATAAAGAAAATCTATTGCAACAATGACATTTAGAAAAATTATATTTTTATATCATTTCTGTTACCAACCGTCAATTTTATTAAACAATGAAATAAAAACTGAAACAAAAAAGTCAATGCTGCCAGCATAATTTGATGAATTATTCATCAATTTACATGTTATGGTTCAAAATCGAAGGATACGTTTTTTTTACAACTTTTCTCTTTATATTTGCTTTTATGTAAAATTTGTGTATAAAAGAAAATGATAACTACTCAAGTAAAATTGTTGCAGATTGAAAGAATGACTTCAGGCATCAGTGCAATCAATAAATGAGTATAAGAAAAAATACTGTCGATTGTTTGAAACTAAAAGTTAAACTTTATCAAACTATTTGTCTTATCGAGTAGCAGTATACATACTATATAATAAAACAAATGATTGAATGTCAGTGTCATAAAGTATGTATACAATACAATATATTTAAGAAGTAATTTTATATGATAAAGAGAATATTATAAAAAAATTAAAAGTTTTAAAATTTAATTTTTTTCTTGCATATTTTTAAATCTTCAAAATAAACTTAAAAATTTTATTTTTACTTACAATTTAATAAATTGCTGTAAATTATATTTAACTCAACTTTTAAATCTTATATATAAAAGTGAATGTGTGTTTGTATGTTTGTATGTTTGTTGGTTTGTTTGTTCTTTATAAACAGCCGTTTAGACTAAACCGATTTTCTTGAAATTTTTACAGTATATCTCTGTATGTCAGGAAAGAACTATAGGCTATAAAAATTTCAAAAATTCCAACTGTGTGGTTCCACGACCATACGAAGTAAATATTTATTTTTCTATATCTTCAAATAGGTAACAGAAAAAGTCTCTAAATTTGCCCCAAATAGATTCAGAATCAAGGAAAATTATCACCTAAACAGTATGCGGAATTAGACACGCTCGCTTGTCTACATACAAAGTAAATATTAATTTTAGAATATTTTGAGAACGTTTACACCTAAATATATTGGATAAGTGGGTGTGGTACCTCCCATACGAATTAACTAACGAACTGATTTCTGCATATCTTTAGAACGGTTAAAATGAAAGCTTCTGAATTGGTCTGAATGACTTCGTAGTCAATATAAATCATAAGAAAAGAAATGGGCGTAATTGGACAAGTGGGCGTTGTACCTCCTATATAAAATTTCAATTAAAGCTTCGTTTCAAGAGCTGTCTATAAAAGCTGTCTATATACGTAAATATATAAAGGGTCCGCCAAATAATTTTTTTTTTTTGAAAATGCTATAAAAAAAACTACTGAATATTTTCTCAAATGTCCTTTTTTATTTGAAAGTACAATCCTTCCGGTTAATAACGGAAAATAATTTCATTCAAATGGCTGCCTTGACTAGCCATGCAGTAGCCTACACCATCGGTCCAATTTTTAAGCACATTATCGATTGTGTGCAGCTGTTTTTCACCAATGGCTTCACGAATATTGTCCTTTAAAGCGTCAATTGTCTCTGGCTTGTTGGCGCAACACTTATCTTTGACGGCACCCCACAAATAATAGTCTAACGGTGTCAAATCGCAGCTCCGAGGTGGCCAAACGACATCAGCTCTGCGGCTGATATTGCGATCTTCAAAAACAGGGCGCAAAACATCGAGTTTAGCTTCGGATGTGTGGCACGTAGCGCCGTCCTGTTGAAACCAAGTGTTGCTAATATCCTCCTCTTGAATTTTTGTGAACAAAAATTCATTCAACATGGCCCGATAACGATCGCCATTGACTGTAATGGCCACTCCTTGCTCATTTTCGAAGAAAAATGGTCCAATTATGCCTCTGGACCAAAATCCGCACCAAATTTCAATGTATGCGTGCGATTTTTCTGTGCCCCAAATGCGACAATTTTGCTTGTTTACATACCCGCCGAAATCAAAATGAGCTTCATCTGAAAAGATGATTTTTTTTTTGGCAAAATCGGCATCTTATGTAAGTCGATCGCGATTTCAAAAAAAAAAAAAAAAAAAAATATTTGGTGGACCCTTTATATATATATATATAAGAGGACGATAGTTGATTTATATTGTAAACGCTTAAACGAAAGATGAAGTCAATATTAAGGTTTTTATGTATATGCAGTTTTTGTAGGTTCATTGGTTCGAGAGCTATTGGCATTAGAGTAAACCCCTTTGTGATAAAATATAAAAATAAATATTTTTATGTATAACTAATTATAACTCGAGAACCACTAAACCGATTTACAAGCCAAGGAAAGGCGTATTTACAGTAATGGATTTTGTTCAACTGAGCGATGCCACTCCCATATAAAATGTTAATTAATAAATTTATATCCTTGAAACGATAGTTTTGAGAGTTTCTAAGCTTGATCAGAATAACTTTGTGATCCGTACGTATCATCAGTCAAAAAGTGGGTGTAATTGGATAAATGGGAGTGGTACCTTCCATTCAAAGAAAATAATGATTTTTGTCTATCTTTGGAACGGTAATAGTGCAAGGTTCTGTATTTGGTCCGAATAACTTTATAGTCAAAATAAATCATTACTCAAAAGGGGGGGGGGGGGGGTAGAAGTGGCACCTGCTGTACAAATTAAATATTGATTTTTGTATATCTTTGGAATGAAAATAGTGGAAGGTTCTGAATTTGGTATAAATTACTGCGTGATCAATACACATCATCAAATATGTGTAAAATTGAAAAAGTAAATATTGATTTTTGTATATCTAGATAGATTAACTTCTTAACTTGGTCTAAATGTCGTGGTACTTAACTCATTAGTTTTAATGAATTCCTTTAAATTTTTATTATGAGGAATACATTTTATAGATATGTAACACAAAGGCTCCCAGCAACGCAGGAAGGGATACTCTTGTCCTATATAAAAAATTAAAGTGTATTAGTCTGAAGATCGTATACTGCTAAAAATGAGATTCTATAGTAGCTGAAAGGAACAAATGATTTGATTTTTACAGGAAGGTAACAAAATGGAGAAAAAATTAAAAAAATGTAACTAAGCTAGCTTTTGATATAATAATTAAGATGGGGGTAGCGAAGCATACCGGGTTTTAGCTATTTTATTTATATTTTAATGCCTGTGTGTAAGAACTGCATATTGTGTGTTTTTTTTTTTTTTTTTTTGACTGACGGTTTTTGGGTAGTGCGTGTTTTGACTACTTTATTGTAGTCTTTGTCTGCGGCTGAAAATTTCATATGTCGGCTTCACATTTGTATTCTTTTACTGCCTTTAGACTTTAACAATAATCAAGAGACTGAAAAAATAGAAGTTTTTTAAAACTCAAAACAAGTTGGCAGACTACTTGCTTATTTCTGAAGAAACAAAAATGGGTAAAAAAAACAATTTTATATATAAGGAAATGCATTTTCTTAACTCTTTGCTTTAGATTTTATTTGTGGCTTCCCAGTAGGAAATGACAAGAAATGAATTATGACAAAAACAAAAACATATATTTAAGCTTAACACAATCTTTAAGTTTAACCCATTTGAGATCAAATGAAGAGTAGGTTCAAAGTAAAATAACTAAAAGTGCTAAGTACACTCTCGCCTATGCGTGAAATTTTTCGAAAACACACATCGTAGCTACTTCTCTATTTGGGTAACTCCATCTGAACGTGAAAATTAATAGTGAATTAACATTGCAAAATTTAGGAGGCCGAATTTTCATTTGCGATTTACTGCTAAAACGGAATAAAATTGAACCATTTCTGAAGCGAATGATTACGTTCGATAAATAGGAAGGGAATTATTCAAATGATTTATTCTTATCTTTAAAGTCAACTATTACCGATGTTAAAGCAAACAATTCAATTAAAGTAAACAAATTGAATGACAGAAAAGGTATTGTGTTCCATCTTGAGAATGCCAGACCACTCACATATTGGCTGGGAAGCTTTAAAGCATCAATCACTTAGCGCTGACCATGCTTATATTATCATTTGTTTCGGTCTCTACAGAGCTATCTTTTTTATTTATATTAATTCCCATAACATTCCATGGAGGAACATGGGGACTTCTCTCAGTCAATGAACTGCACCCGATTCTATTTTTAAACTTATTGAAAGGGACCTACAGTTTAACGACGGCTCCGAACGGAATATGCATTTAGAGAAGTTTTCAATAGTATTTATACTCATAACCAGTTACTGGTTAATGTTATGAGGTGATACCGCTGTGGAAAAACTTTTTTTTTTTAAGATGGTCTAACCTGGTATTGAACCGACGATTTTCTGGTTGGTAGGGGGGTGTCTTACCTACAATACAACAGCAGTACACAGAACTATCTTAATGTTGTAAATTTAAATTGCGTAGGTCTACAATATGCAATTGAATAAGTTTTCGCTTAGAAACCCATAAAATACAAAATACATACAAAAATTTAGTAATGGCTTTAAACCAAGAATGTCAAAAAGTTACCGATCAAAACAATTAAATAAAGCTTGTTTCAAATATGTATAAGGAAAAGCTGTTTCATTTTTAGTTAAATTTTAAATCGAAGTTAATATATGAAATTTCCTATTTGGTTAAGTTTAACACATAATCATCTTTGAAGTCGCGTAAATCTAATAATGGAACAAAATAAAATATTTAAAAAATATTTCATTCCTACACCCATATATATATATTTCTAAAATTGATTTTTACATTTGAAGAAACGTCAAATATTCAAAGAAAGCCTCGCATTATAATCTAATAAGTATTTGATTCTTGATTTGAATTTAAAAACTATAACAAATCTTTCTTTATAAGAAATCAAATTCATCAAATCAAATTTATATTTTACTAATAATGGGCTATGATCGCCTAACTTCAAAAATCATCATCCTTTCAGATTCTATGGATAATTTTCTTTTTTTTATAAAATGTGAGATTTTTGAAGAGCCTGCTTCTCACATCTTATGATAACTTTAAAATGACTTATTCGAATTCGTTGAAAGCTAGATGCCAGGAGCTCTGATTTCTCTTTTGTTAGTTCGAGGTCTTTAACAAGATCATTTAGCTCTGACTGATTGTAAAGCGTTGGTTTTATAACATCTACAGAAGGACCGTTGTTCGGCAATTACAGCAAAAAACGTTTTTTTTCAAAATTAGGTACCTTCACTTTAATGGGAATAAAATAAGTACTTACCCATCGATTTTCATGAATTATGGTTTATTTTATTTCTATTACATGGAAATTTATGAATAAATAGTGAAACTGATAAATATTTGCTGCTTTTTATTTTTTGTGAATTTTTAGAAATAAAAAATATGATAATTAAAAAAAAATTTTAATGATTAGATTAGATTAAAAAGGTTAGGTTAGATTAAAAATGATATTTGAATGACTAAAAGCTGATATAATTTGGAATTATATAACATATGGCGTAGCGAAACTGAATAAGTCATTTCATAATTATCATAAGATTTATAAAGCAGCCTCTTCAAAAATCTCACATTAAAAAAAATAAATAAATAAAAAAAACGTATCCATAGAATCTGATATGCTGATGATTTTTGAAGATAGGCGACCATAGTGCATCAAAAAAATATAGTGGTTATCCAAGGGCAGAGTTTTTTTTCCATTTGTTGCATAGTGTTATTAATTGTTTTATAGAAACAAATAAATGCAAAAGATTAAGATCTATTTACCAACGCAATTAAAGAAAAGAAATGAAAAAAATAATCGATATTAGGTTTCTGCTTTAGTGTGATCGATTCTTCGATTTTAAGTATGAAAAAAAATTTCTTAAATTTCACTACTGACTGTATTTTGATACACATTTTGTATTAGAAATATCAGTGGCTTTTTGCCTCATGAAGCTTTTGCCGATTTAATATAATTTAAAGCTAATATTTTCGCAGGCTATTTTTGTTATGAGGACCTATTCCAGTAAATTTCACTCTTTAGTTAAAATATTAAAATCATCGGGCTTAGAAATTCATAGTTATGTTCATCTACTGAAAAGTAATATTAGTTCTGCTTGTGGGTGGTAAATTTTTACCTACGTTGTCAAAATTGATGCAGGGTGCTCTAGGCAGGCTTTCACGCTAAGCGCATCGCAGTGGCTTTACGTCAATCCGGCGCAGACGGTGCTTTTATATTTCTTGAAACGAACTGATTCGGCGACATGATAAAATATATCGTATTCGTCGAAACATCCAACATTTATGAGGACCAATGTTCGGCAGGTGCGGCATTTGCCCATTTTTGACAATCGTTTGGCATCTTTTACAAGCGTTATCATGCAAATGAATAACTTAATCATGTTTGTCTTTGTATTGCGGCCTTTTCTCCCATAAAGCACGGCTTAAACGAAGTAAGTGCAGTCTGCTTTAGCAGCCCATAGTACATAACGCCGCTTTGGTCTGACTAAGAGTACAAAATTGCATTATAATTTTACCAAAAAAATATTGTCAAATTGAATGAAATTAGGAAGCAGTTATAAAACTCAGTAAACCCATCAAAAAACCCAATAAAAACCGATGGGCTGCGTTTTATTAAAAAAAAAACTCGCGTTAACCCTGATTAAAACGGCCAGAATTATTCTTTCTAATAATCAATTGTTATGTTTCATCAAGTGACGCCAGACCACACACAATTTTAATGATTAGGCAACAACTGAGATATCTGGTAACCCTGAGATGGGTTGACGTTAAAACATTGAGTAGCGTACAAAAAGCATCTGAATGTGATGCTTGACGTCCGTCATTGGGACCTTCAGTGGCCTACGGCTTAGTGAACTGTGCTTTTGGCGGTATGCTAATTATGGACCAGCGAGTGTTCTGCGCTGTCTGAATTTGAGTTTCGAAACGAGTGGACAAAGTGATGATGTCCTACCAACCATGATTTTGGAAACTGTGGATTTGGTGATACCGAGCAGGGATAATTGACAGAGGTGTGACCCTCCTCTTGACCGAACCAAGGTAGAGGAAGGCACCGGTGCTGGCATCTACTGCGAACAGCTTGACCTTAGATGTCCTTATAAGTTAAGTGGCGAGTGCAGTGTCTTGCAGGCAGAAGATTTTGCGGTAAGGAAGGCAGTGTAGATGATCGAGAATGAGATTGGGTGCATTGAAGACTTGGTGTACAGCCAAGGACGGTAGGGACTGCATAGTAGACTTGGGTAGGCTGCGGATGATCGATCATGGCTTTGCGCCAACAGTCCTTTGGACTAAAGTCTCCGCCTTACTGCCGTTAAGTCATTACATCAGTGTGTTCGAGAAGTTCTTCGCTGGGAAGACTGGTCAAATTTAGTTTAACGAATCGGGCTGCAGAGTCTCTATATCTATATGACCGGTTATATTCGATCGTAAGATGTCTGCTCTTGTCTCTATGAGTAAAGCTGGGACATTATTACGGACCATTACGATATCCGTGCGATGATTGACAGATGGGCAAATACTGACACTGATTACTGTAGGCTGTGCGAGAACGAGGAAGAGTTAGAGACTGTCGAACACTTATTATGCCATTGTCCTAGGCCTTCAAGCAGAAGTCATCGACTATTAGGTGAGTTTATGATCCAAACTCTAACCTCGCTGTCATGTTACGACCCTGCCGTATCCTTTGGTTTGCCAAGGGCCTCAGCTGGGGATTGATTGGATCCTGTGGAGTGTAAGATCTTCCAGTTTTTTCCTTAAGTTTTTTCTTTTAGATTATTTTTATTTTTCTTCTTTTTTTCATTCCTTATAGGTTTTATTTTGCAATCACAATGGACCACTTGGTCTTCCAGTGTTTGAGTTCTTCCTCAAACCAAACCAAACCAAACCATATTAGTCCTTTAATTCGGTTATTTTTAACTGAAATCTACATTCAAGAGAAAAAACAAATCAAGAGAAAAGCTTTTAAAACCCGGTGTGCCTCGCTACTCCCATCTTTATTATTATCTTAAATGCTAACTTAGTTACATTTTCAACCTTTTTCCCATTTTGTCCCATTCCGGTCAAAATTCAATCATTTGTTCTTTTTTAGCTGCTTTTGGCTATATCAAGTCTTCAAACAAACACACATTTATTTTTATCCCATCCCGCCCAGATTTTCTTTAATAGTTTCTTTTTTGGGAAAAAATTGGTATAAAATTTTAGCGCAATAAGTGTAATAGTATTTGAAAATTAATATTTGCTTTATATGGGGGTACCTCTCCCTCTGATTATTTCTGCCCTACATTTATCTCAGCAAATTAGTTCCATACGAAAGTAATTGGGGCACAGCTTTATGACTCTGGCTGATATAGTTCTTTTGATATGCTGTTATTAATATTTTGTGTGAATGGGTGGTACCTCTTACCCCGATCTTATCGAAAAAAAATGTAGCCAATGTCTCCTTGCAGGCATACAGGATGATAAAGTGAAAATTTTAAGAAAATCTATCAGCCGTTTAGCCGTCAATAGATTTCAAACACACATACATGCAAACAATTTCAATCAATAACAATAACATTTGACACTAAATCACAAATCTTGTTGATTTTTGAAAAATTTCTTGAAATTCAAATCAATTAAAAAAAAATTGAAAGTGAGTGTATGGATGCCATCATACAAGTAAATGTTGTAACCGTGTCTGCAAATGTCAATGAACATGAATGAATAATAAAAAATATCGTTTTATAAATTAACATCCTCATGAATAAATGATGGCAGATGAATAATATTTATTTTATTATTTATTTATGCAAACACAATAAGATATTTTTATAGAGGGTGCATAAGTAATAAATTTTTTTTATTGGCCTAAAGACATGTGTACTTATAAAGTTAAGGATCAAATATGATGGTGTTATAGAGAGAGAAAGAGAGAGAGAGTGAAAAAATTAATTTAAATTGAAAAATAAAACTAAACTTTTGGTTAATAAATAAATAGAATAAAAAAGAAAAATATAAGAATTATGTTTATTTAAGTATAGGGGGGGCATTTAAAAAGTTTAAATTTAAAAATGCAATAAAACAAAAACGGTTTGAGATTTTGGCAAATTTATTTAGTTGTTCCGGCTGCTGCATCTGGCCTCACATTACCTAATTCGATGGAACAAATATTGGTCTTCAAATGCTCAATTGTCTCTGGTTTGTCGGCATAACACTGGTCTTTAACGGCACTCCACAGAAAACCGTTCCAATGTTGTCAAATTGCAGCTTCTTGGCGGGCAACAGACATCACCATTTCGGCTAATTGAATGGCCAACAAATATTTGACGCAATAACTCGATTGTGGTATGAGATGTGTGGTAAGTTGCACCCTTCTGTTGAAACCAAACATCGTTCTCGTCAATACCATTAAGAGCAGGGCATAAAAAAATCTGTTGTCATGGTGCGATAGGTGTCTCGGTTGCGCTGTCCTCAATGAAATATCGGCCAATGATGCCTCCGCTCCACAAGCCGCACCAAGCAGTCGCTCGTAATGGGCTTCTGTAAGACCATATTTGGGTTTTCTGAGCCACAAATACGGCAATTTTGCTTATTAACGTACCCGCCAAGTTGAAAATTAGTTTGTTTTTTTTTTTACTTCTTTTTTAAATAAATTTACAATAAATCCCAACATTGCTCAAACGTAGATCGATTCATTTCGTTCAGTAGAGATCTGAATCTTGTAACAGAATAGAATGGAATAAGTATTGCCAGATTCGAAATAAATGCTCGTTCAAATTTAAAACGATAAATGGCCCAACCGACAGTATTTGAAAAAAAAAAGCATATAATCAACAGAACCTTTAAAAAAATATTTATATTACAATTGTAGTGTTTCCTAATATTTTGCCTTTGGAACTAGCAGGGGGGAGCGTACGCTTAAAATGTCCAGGCCGAGGTTCGAGACGTAGCAGAGGACATGACGAAAAAATATAATTGTGGTTTCAAGTGTTTAATAAACTTCCCTCCATACAATTCCATCTAAAAAAAAAAAATAAGAAACCCCCTGATCTTTCAGCTTACCCCTCTGACGATGATGACAAACATACATCAGATGGATGGTCAGGTGGTCCACCAACTGGGAAAAAAATGAAATTACAATGCCTAATAAAGATCACCACCACCATTTATCAAGGATCTTTACCGCTACATAATTGTATGGAGGGAAAGTTGAGAAATCAACTTGATTAACAAACTGAAACAAAGCAATGGATGCTTTGTGAAAAGCCAATATGCTCCCTAAAGGAATACAAAAAAAGCGTTTGGAACTAGGCTTAGTTTTAAAAATATATCTCACTGTCATTGCCATAGGCACTAAATCCTTAAATATTTTTTAATGATCAAAAAGTGCTTAAAACAAATTTATTTAAGCATTTTTTCTTTTCTTAACAAATATTTAAACAAAATGGCGTCATATTGGTTGAAATCAAATCCAGAAATGAAATTTACTCTTTACCTTGACCATCATAATTTAACCAAATATTAATATGCAATGACGCAAGTCACCCGTCCTTGTGAAAATATTTTGATAAACTGAAACTAGACGATTTAATCATTTGTATCAATCCACCGGAAATTGATTTTTTTATGCAAACATTGTCCGCCACAGAGTTTCAGTTTTTTTCTCACCACTTCGAAATGTTTTCTTCAATAGAAATTTCTAGAGAAAATCCTAGGAAAAGACGTCACTAAAATGCAAAGAAAAAAGGTCAACAAAAAGAAAGTGAAAAGGATTTAAAAACGTCTCAGATTGATATGCACGATTGCAATTGGGAAGGAAAAAAATAAATAAAAAAAACCACTGACGTGACTATAAAAAACCAGGTGTTGGTAGGTAAAGGAAGGACAAGAAAGAAAAAAAATGAAATATAATGCTTGAAATTTAAAGTAAGCAAAGGTAGAGTATTTTCTTTAAAGATTAAATTTCAAAAAGTATTTTCAAAATTAAAGCAACATGTTCATTAGCCAGCCAACACGAAAAGTAATTGAGTTTAAAATCCATTATTTGTCTGCTGAAAGTCTGTGAAAGCTTTTTTTGGAGATTTTTCATGCTTTTAGAACATGCGGAGAGGAGAGGATTAAGCTACACACCTTTTTCTTCTTTACTAGGTTAAGAAATTCTTTTGTTTTGTTATTTTTGTTTAAATACTTTATGTGCTATTTAGTAAGTCCTTATGTGGTTGTATTTAACGTCATGTTTACTTTATGACGTTTAGTACTCTCGTCAGTTTTTATGCTTTTCCTTTATGAAAATTTTTACAAATTTCTTTTTTTATTTTCAGTTGTATGATAAGCCCCCTGTCGCAGAAAATGTAAAATACAGCAGTGGAAATAAGAATATTATGAATAAGAAAAATTTCACAATAAACAAGTTTAACATCAGATACGACGGTGCTTTTAAGTACAACAAAGCTTCCAAGTAAAAACTTTGGATCTAGCCTGTAGTATTTTAGTGTCTTTATTTTTTTCGATGTTACTGAATCAAGATTAGATAGGTTAGGGGAATTGAGTTTTAATTTAAACTTGATTTTATCAATTTATGTTAGAAGAGGCACTGGTTCCAATTCAAGATCATAATCAAAGTGTGACCTAAAAATATACAGGTTAAAATTGGCCTGTACTTGGCCATATTTGGCAGACAGACCGACGGTTCAAGATATTATTATCAACAATTCCCACCTCTTTTTTAAGTTCTATCGGGTTCGCCATCTAACGTTTTTTTTCAACTAGTGCTTATTTCGTGAATGGTAATACTTAGCTCATGTCTGATTTGACAGATAATTTGTTTTATCCTTCCGCTGAACGAATATGGTTGTGTATATGCTTGAACAACGCTGGGACATATTGCGACATTACTTTGAAAATCATGGTAATGTTGCAGACTGTGTGTGATGTGCTCAGATGAAGCTCATTTTGATCTTGGCGGGTATGTAAAGAAGCAAAATTGTCGCATTTGGGGTACAGAAAACCCGCACGCATACATTGAAAAGCCGATACACCCAAGACGAGTCACTGTTTGGTGCGGATTTTGGTCCAGAAGCATAATTGGGTAATTTTTCTCCGAAAATGAGCAAGGAGTGGCTGTTACATTCAATGGCGATCGCTATCGGGCCATGTTGAACGAATTTTTGTTCACTAAAATTGAAGAGGAGGATATTAGCAACATTTGGTTTCAACAGGACGGCACTACGTGCCACACAGCCGAAGGTACACTCGATGTTTTGCGCCCTGTTTTTGAAGATCGCATTATCAGCCGCAGAGCTGATGTCATTTAGCCACATCGGATCTGCGATTTGACACCGTTGGACTATTATTTGTGGGGTGCCGTCGAAGATAAGTGTTACGCCAACAAGCCAGAGACAATTGACGGTTTAAAGAACAATATTCGTGCTGAAAAATTGGACCGATGGTGTAGGCTACTGCATGGCCAGCTGAGGCACCCATTTGAATGAAATTATTTTCCATTATTAACCGGAGGGATTGTACTTTCAAATAAAAATAGAAATTTGAGAAAATATTCAGTAGTTTTTTTTTAGCATCTTCAAAAAAAAAAAATTATTTGGCGGACCCTTTAGCACCACTGCGAATAAATTGTTTTACTATCATGGTTGGGTAACCACTGAGTTTTTTGCAACGTGATTGTATAAACAAACAAAAAATATTGTCGACTTGAACGAAATTTGAAAGCAGTTATAAAACCCCCCAAAAAAACGCTATAACACCCGATGGGTTTGTTTTTAAAAAATAAACCCAGGTTTTTGCCAACACTGTTTAATTTAAACTTTTGTTGTATTTCAGTACACAATACAGTACAGTACGTTTAACACAATACTCGTCTTGTTGAGCTTTAATATAATTGGAATTTAGTTGCACCTAAGTTTGTAGTGATGAATAGTGTTAATTGATTTGTCAAAGTCGACCAAGGTCAGTTAGTTAGTTTATAAGAAGTGGCGTGATAAGTTACGCCTTCATCCAGTGATTAATACCTACATTGTTAGTCCCTTTAGTATGAAAAAAGAACGAAATAACATCTCTAATAATCAACATCATCTCGGTACTGTAAGTGCTTCTCTGTCTCTATCTACTCTAAATCCTCGCACACATTCACAAATATGGTGTGCTGTTGCTCATTTATTAATCATCTTCCTTATAAACGTAATTCTGACTATCACGTCTCTTAAATCAATTCAAACCCAGAAAACACTTTGAACTATAGATTGTTCAGCAGATTTGATGCATTCCCAATGAACATCAACATAATGGCGGAAATGTTTTCCGCTGTCTCTGATGCCTGTGAGCCCAATCTACATACATCTAAATCTGTGACCGCCATCCTCTTCAGAAGTGCTCTCAGTATATAGTGACGCATAAGAAACTCCCTTAGGAGTTTCAAGTTTGGCCTGCCATACTTGAGAACCTCAGAGCGATGCCCAAATTTCGGAACGATCGCCGCCTTTGAGTGAAGAAGTCCGTTTTGAGCGTTCCAGTGTTCCATGCATCTGGCAATTTTCTAATCACTTACCAGATTGAGGATGGTAGTAAGCTAGGTTCCGAACCGATATAGGGTGTCATGGAACTTTTTCTGGCCAATGCATCCGCTATTTCATTACCATATCTCCAGTGCCAACAACCTCATTTCCAAACGAAAGCTTTTGCAACGCATCGTAGTAATATTTTGCCAATCTAGATGCCATTCGATTCAAGCCAAGTGCCTTTAAGGCAGTTTGGCTTCGGAGAATATACTAATCTTCTTACCTTTGATCCCACTGTCTAGGTTGATGTCCGCATATATAGCAATGGCCATGATCTCAGATGGAAGATACAGCGATTTTCTCAGTGAGTTCGACAAGTCTAGGCTGAGTTCATGGACACCAGCACCAACACTGTCATTCAAGACATCAGCATACTAGTTTAGATCAAACTCGCTCCGAGCTAAGGACCATTAGACCAACAATCGCGGTCCGAAAATTCAACTCTGAATCTCTTGCTAAAGCACAATACACCGACCACATTGAGTTAAATGGAGAGGCTTCCCGACGCACTCCGAAACTCTTTGTCGAAAAATTTCGTCGCCGAACATGTCGCCACCTATATTACAGGGATGTGAAGCGGTGTTAAGCCAATCAAGGTCTACAAGGCCGCTGTTTTCATTGTCCCAGTTATACTGACGCAATTATACTGCGCCCTGCTTAATTTATTCATGGTGATAGTTTCCTTAGCTTTTCTCTACAAAGCTATCGCTGCATAAGTAATAATGGATTGCATAATAGCGCTATATATACTGTGGTCTTCGGCGAAAGACCCCATGTATTACTGTAGGAGGAGCGATTTGCCCAAAAGTCCTTTATTGCTTTTGCTAGACGGCACCAATGTGAGAGTGCCAGAAAAACACTAAGATACTTTATTTTCCTAGATACCTGCAGTCCAATTTGATCTTCCAGGCTAGGGAAGTTAGAATATGCCTGTAAGGAATGCGAACCATACTACCAATTATCATTTTACAGGGCAGTTAATGACCTTTTAGATAATTCAGCAGGCATATAAATCGACAGAAATTTGCTTAGCATTTCAGTATAAATTTTTACTCAGCGGTGCTTTACGTGTATGAAAAGCAGCCAAGGCCTTAGAAGCCAAATTCTTTATTCTTTATTTATTATTATCTGGCTGTACCCTGCATTTAACAAGGTGCTGCATGTACACGGTTTGTAGATAAGAAATTATTTTTGCTAATTTTTTACTCCAAATTATTTTTGTTTTTCTAGTTCGCTTTTATAGTACGTAGTATATACTTATTATAATATTTTCCTCATTCCGTTTTTTATTGTATGTGCATATGTGTGTGTGTGTGCATAAAATATATTTTTGCATATGTCTTATCCTTTTCCTTTCTATGTTTTTTTCACATACTGCCACATCATAAACGTAAAAATATACTTTTCTAACATTTATATTTTTAATGCGGCACACAGTGAGTGATAAACTTATTCATGTTTTAAGCAGTCATATGAACAGTCGTAGACATTAACAGACATTATTATGTGTACGTGAGTAAATCCTTGTTAAAGTGACATTTCACACATTGTGCGTGTGAAAGTGATTTTTATGTTGTCAAAATTATAAAAGTGAAGTGCAAAAAAAAAAAAAACGTTCTTAAACAAATACGAATGGTAATAAAGGAAATAGCCTGAAATAGAAACATTAAAAGGCACTACGAATCATAATTTTATAAAAGAAAAACGAAAATTATATTGCGAAAATGTGACAGTCTATTGCTTACTATAGGGTATAATAGAAAACTGTTAGAACGTCTTAATGTTGTGCTTAAATGTGCGTGATTGTCATGTTTTAGCTTCTTGCTGTGTGAGTTTTTTTTTCATTTAATAAACCTTGTTAGCAGTTAATGACTCTTAACCGCTTAATGAATTTCTTGACGTACAATGGAGAGTCAACTGAAGTGTTCATAAATGTTAAGAGCAGTGACATTTCGATCACAAGTACTTTCAGTTGTTGTTTATTTTAGGAAATTTTAACAACAATCTGTCTGCGAAATAAGTAATTAATGGGGAATTTCCTAAAAAAACAAACAAAAAATAGAAAAAGAGCTAAATGAGTCACTTAAAGCCTTTAACATCAAATTTTTTTTAAAGCAATTAGGTATTCATTTATGGATGAAATAAATATTGCAAGGACCTTAAAAATTTTGTTAAGTTTTTATAAATATAACTCTCAAAGGATACCCTTACTTATGCAGTGTATTTTGCTGCTGCCAGAAAAAAAGTTTGGGGAGATTATTTTATAATTATTTATTACTAAAGAAAGAAATCCCCTATAATACGTTGTGTGACTAATTGGATAATCAATCATGAATGAATGTATCCTACTGGAAATACCATTATGACATTACTATGAATCAATTCCTTTATTTTGTCATAGAATAATACGTTATAGCATCAATGGATCAGTGAAACTTATGTCACGTTGTTATGACAACGATGGAGTTGCATTTTTATTATTATTGTCATTCAGACCTGAAATCCTTTCCATTCTACGTTCTGTTACGTACATCTTTTGCTTTCGTAATGAGCACCGTCAAATCTGAAACGGTAGTGGTAGATATGTCCCCAATTGAGACCGTGTATTCCCCTAAGCACCTCTACCTAAATCTATCAAGAACTCCATGTGCATGTCATATGTGTTCAGATATATTTAATATCTGTGATCATAATCTACAAATAAACAAGACCGCGATCGTCATACTTGGCATTTTCAATTTACAATAACCCGTAACAAAATCCATAATTTGCAAGTCCTTGATTAGACTGAAAATCGTAGTAAACAGTGCTACACAGTGGGGCTTCTATCCAGCATAGGTGTCGCGAATAGTTTGCGAGCCTACTTAACAACAGTTTCTTTGCTCTTTATTCTACATTTGACAAGCTTAGAAGTTATATTATGAGAGCTGAATGCTTTAAAGGCAGTTTGGAGGTTGATCTTAATCAGGGTTGGAAAAAACCCGGGCTTTTTTTTAAACCCAACCAACCGGGTTTTATTAGGTTTTTTGATAGGATTTTTTGACTTTTATACCGCTTCCAAATTTCGTTTAAGTCGACAATATTTTTCGTTTGTTGATACAATCACGATGCTTTAGTATTTATAATGCTATTTTGAACTCTTGGTGGGATCAAGGTGTCATTGTGTACTATGAACTGCTAAAACTGGGTGATCGAAGCAGACTGCAATTACTTCGTTTGAATCAGGCATTATGAGAAAAATGGCCGGAATATAAAGACTGACATGATTATGTTATTCTTTTGCCTGATAACAATCGATCTCATGCCGCAAAAGTTTTAAAACAATTATTAGAAACCAAACAATGGCGCATCCCTGATTTCTCCGATTATTACTCCGTCGGCTGCTACAACGGATATAATATACCTCTTTATACTGGCTTTCTTCACATGGAATTTCGCTAGGCCTGTTTAAATTATGGAACACATTCAAAGGCATTTCAATTTACGGCCTTCATTTTCAGAAGCTACCTAGGTTGTATAAAGAGGTATGACTTTATGAGTTTCATTTGAAGAAATACAAATTTGGCTTCAATGTTGGTGCGCCTTAAAAGACGATATGTTTTCTGAGGCGGGATTTGGAAATTGGCTCAGAGGTGCAGAAAAGATGTAAGCAGTGATTTTTCAATTTGTTATTTCATTATCTCTTTGAGGTCAAAAACGGAGCAAATAAATTTGTAGTGCCAATACGTTATAATAAACCACGAAAACCTTTAAATAAAAAAAACCCATCCGTTTTTTTTTTTTAATATAATACCCAATAAAACTCGGGTAGGGTTGGCTGCCAACCCTGATCTTAATACATGCGTTAATGGCCATGATCGCAGTCAGAAAAAGAAAAACTCAATTATATTACCAGTGGGTTCGAGAGGTTTCGGTTGTGATCAGGAACGCAGTCACCTACACCATTGTCTACTTGGGAGCCCTGATATATTTTATCTAAATAGTCCAAAATAGACCTTAAAGCACCGGGGCTTACGTTGGAGTTGTATTTCATTTAAGGTTGGATAAAGGTCTGTTTGGTGCAAAGAAGATCAGATGGGAATATGCATGTTCTTGTTCATGTTCATGTTCTCACTAACACAACTCGAGTAAGTATTTGACCGACTTTTCGTGGAGTTTTTGATAGTAACTTAAGTAAGCAAGAGGTATTATATTTGGGCCTTTAATCTCAAATGTTGTTGTAATCTGCAAAAATGTTCGAAACAAAGTCGGACAAATTAGAGAACCCTTCGGTACCGCTGAATAAAGCCTGATGCCATCTAAAACCACTTTTATGAAGTGATCTCTGGAAAAATTCAACATAAATCGAAATAAAAAGCAATAAGTTTCAATATGAGCACTCTATGCCAAATTCTATCCAATGTCTTGAAGATCACAAACGTGGACTCCTTAAATGAATGAATGTATTTATTTTATTTCTCTGAGAGCAAAGCTAGTAGCTCACCGGAAAAACAGATTCTGTAAAGACACAAAGCGGTGAGTAATAATACTTTACATAACTGTGGAAAGTGAAGACCATATTGGATTTTGTTTGCTTTCTCACCTTTTATAGAATTGTCGTTACATTAGCAATTTTTTAGCAAAATGAAAAAATACCGCTATGATATCAAGCACTGAATAGGTAAGCTAATAGACGGACTGCTCAAAAAGCTCTGGTTTAACCAGTGCTGGTGTACTATCCGTCCGAAGAGGTTTATTTACTTGAGGTCTGTAAGAGATCTGCATATTCTCAAAAAAAGTCTTTCTGTTAGGAAAATTTTAAACTTTTTTTACGACTGAAGCTTCTCTTAACAGCTAACAATCTCTTAAATTTGTAAAATTTAAATTTTTACATTAAATTTATCCAAAAGATAATTATTTATTTACAAACCATGTACATTTAATTCTTTTTTTAAGCTCTTACTTAGATTTTCATATCCGACGGATACAGTCAATACTTCCGTCATGCCAATAATTCAATAGCAAATTGCATATAAATTTATAATGCAAAGTTAACAACCTATATTTTTTCTTACCAAAACGCAAAAAATATAAAACAAAAATATAAATAAAAAAATATAAAATAAAATGTGTAAATAAAATAAAATTTATTTAAATTTTAACACCATCACCATCAACATCATCACTATATTTAACCTTAGCTGCTTCGACATTGTCGTCGCCATTGTCATCATCATTTTTATCATCTGGTATCACTTACCATCCTCAATTGGTTTAAGCCGGCACTCTCGCTCCTATTCAGAATGAATAACGTGAAAAGGATATTGAATTTATTCTGGCTCATTGCAGTTCAAAGTGTGTGCATTATATTGAGTTATACAATTGGAATATTGAATTAGATTTTTAGGTGTTTTCAACCAACATTTTATGCCAACATCGCCACCATCACCACCATCACCATCGCCAATATCATAGCCAACATTTACTATAAAAAAAACAGACTAAAACACACCAGGGATTGCAATGGAAAAATTGGTAAAATAAAGCAAAATCTATTAAATATACAAGAGGAGTTTTTTGTGCATGAAAACGAAATAAAATTTCATTTTTTTTTCTTTTCTTTCTAGTAGAGGGTTTCAAAAATGGATTCGAAAATGAAATGACACTCGTATTGATGATGGTATAGCGTAAATCTGCACACAATCAACCACAGAAGCTCACGGCAATATCATTTTTAAACAAAATGTCGCACTTCGCTCTAATCGACCAGTCAGTCGTCTGTTGGACGCCTAATGAAATATTTTTTTGATTATTTTTTTCGTCTTTTTATTTGATTTTATTGCCGGGGCTTTTGCCAATGGAGAAAAATATATCAAAGCACAGACACATGTGTACATATGTGAACTCACATCGTAGTTTTACTTTGTTTTTGCAATCAATGTGTTATTTTAGAAGTCAACTGAATTTGCCTATAAGCCAAGTGCGAAATACGTTTATTTTATTATGGTAAATTATTGCCATTGTTAAAATTGTCTAATGAAAATTAAGGGTAATGGAGAAAAAAAAAAAAAAAAATGAACGTGAAAAATTGCTCAAATTACTTGCATAATATAAATAGACTTTAAAAGCAATGAGTGGGAAAAAATTGTGAAAAATGCTACAAAGAAGTATTGTTTTAGGAAATAACTTAAAAGTAAAAAACTTTCTATTTCGTATTAATGACTTTCCATTTAGGATTAATATTAATCAAACAGGATAAGACAACTATGCTGTTAACTAGAGTTCGAATACTTGAAGCAAATTTAAAGTAGTAACAGCTTGGCTTAAGTAAATCTGGTATGAGCGTTAGGCTACAAACTGATGGAAGATAGATCTAAAACAGGTCTTTTAAAACAAAAATTTTGTCATTTTGTTTGCGTGTGAGTACTCTCTTACCCAGTGCACTTAGAGAAAATTACAGTAATAAAGACGTATAAACAGAAATATATTTGGTATAGCAAAGGGTCCGCCAAATAAATATTTTTTTTGAAAACAGGGCGCAAAACATCGAGTGTGGCTTCCGCTGTGTGGCACAAAGCGCCGTCCTCTTGAAACCAAATGTTGCTAATATCCTTCTCTTCAATTATTGTGAACAAAAATTCGTTCAACATTCGTCATTGACTGTAATGGTCACTCCTTGCTCATTTTCGAATTATGCCTGTGGAACAAAATTCGCACCAAGCAATGACTCGTCTTGGGTGTATCGGCTTTTCAATGTATGCGTGCGGGTTTTCTGTGCCCCAAATGCCACGCCAAGATCAAAATAAGCTTCATCTGAAAAGATGATTTTTTTTTTGGCAAAATCGGCATCTTCTGTAAGTCGATCGCAGGCCCACTTAGCGAAGCGAAAAAAGCGTATACACAACCATATTCGTTCAGCGGATAAAAAATAATTATCTCTCAAATCAGACATGAGCTGAGTGTTACCAATCACGAAATAAGCACTAGTTGAAAAACAAACGTTAGATGGCGGACCCATTATTAAGCGTTTTTTTAACCAATAAAAATTAGATAAATATTTATTTTCATTACAAATTAGTTAAATGATCTTGCTACGCCATGTGTAGTGCAGCATGGCAACGTGCGCTAGCAAACTAAACAATTAGGTCTACCAAAAAACATTTAATTATACATTTCGCTGAGTGTTTTCTTGAGAGACTGATAGATTGTTTTTATTCTGGTTCAATGTATGAGCACATGTAGGTGTGAGAGAAAGAGAATCAATCACTGTTGCCAACTTTTGACGATCATAACTATTTTCTGTAACTATTTGTTATCAAAACGCGCTCTAAAAAAGCATTAAACATATTTAAAAACAGAAAAATATACTAAAATTGTAAATAAATGTCTATTCTAACAAAGATTTTTGAATAATTTGAACTATTGCTTAAAAAATATAATTAAAACGACTTAGAAGAAAACAGCAACTTAAAAACTTTTTCTATATTTTTTGGTTCAAGGATTGGGAAATTGCCAGATGCTTTAACACTGGAATGCTCAAAAGGACCTTCATCACTCAAGGGAGGCAATCAGTCCACAATTTGGTCGTCGTTTTGAGGTTCTCAAGTATGGCATTCCTGACTTGAAACTCATTACGGGGTTTCTTAAGAGCCACTGTAGACTAAGAGTGCATCTGAAGAGGATAGCGGTAACAGATGTGGATGTTTGTAGATTGTACTCACAGGCATTAGACACAGTGGAACACATATTGTGTGAATGTGGGGTTTTTGATAGGTTTAGGTGGACATAGGGTCTCACTGGGTGACATATCCACCATTCTGCATGGTAACAATAAGAAATTATCTATCAGAGGTTGTGTTCTTTATTCACTGCTATTTAAAGTTGCCCTCGATTGGGCGCAACGTAGTATAGCTGGGGATTTAACATAAAGTTAGAAGTCCTGTATTAAGCAGATGACATCTATCTCTTAGCTCAAAGACATTACGAGATGCACACTCACTGAATTTTATACAGGCGTATTAAGCATCTCCAAAACCAAAATTATGCGAATCAACGCGAATAGCACAACGATCCTTTGAACTGCAAACCGAAATTTTAGAGATACTCCATCGTTTGCTATCCCGGTAGTATGCTTACAACGTCCGGCGATTCCAGTGCTGATATAAGGCTTTCACCATATATCTCTCCAAAAACGAAAATTAACTTCTTTAACTTGTGTGAAGTCTATCTTCTATAGTTGCTAGTTATGAAATCTAGCTGTGATTGATGTCAATTGCATTCAAACACTTATAAACCGCTGTCTACGTAGCATTTGAAAACACATCTGGAAATTATTCTGTGAGAAGGAAAAGAAAATGGATTGTGCATACTCAAAGAAATCAAGACTAAGACTTTGCGGAATTTATTATTGAATGAAATTCACAGGGAAGTAGAAAAATCGGAAGGCCAGTCCATTTCTAGAGAAGACAGATTGAAAGACCAGCTGCTTTCCGTAGAATGATTTGGAGTTAGATCAGATCATTGGCTTTAGATCGGTGTAAATGGAAAGAGTTCGTTATGGCTCTATGATCGACTTTGTATCTTTGAAGGACATAATAATAACAAATTACAACTTAGATATTGTAATTATTTAATAAGTCTTAAAAAGTCTTATGTCTTAAAAAATTGGCCTTTAGTTGTCATATATGTACGTTTCAGAAACACTATTTTTACTAATTTTTGCACAAATATTATCTAGAACAATGTAATTTTCGCAGCATGAAGCATTTTAAGTCCATTTATATAAATTAATGAGTTTATTGAATTTAGAAGCTTTTAATTTCTTATAAAAAATTGCAAATAGAAATGCGCTCTTAAACGTAATATTTTCGATAATATTAATAGGCTTGGCGACTCACCTGGCTTTTTTTGGGTTTTATATTAAAAAAAACCAGGTGGGTTTTTGTTGTTCATTTACAGCAAAAAAATTACAAATTTACGTATTGGGAGTACAAATTAATTCGGTTCTTTTTTAAATCAAAAATTATAATGAGTTAAAAATTGTATCAAAATAAAAAATTATTAAATCACTGGATTACATTTTTCTCCCACCTCTGAGCTAATGTCCGAATCCCGTCTTAGAAACTCTTCTCGATTTTTGAGGCGATCCACTTTGAAGCCGATTTTATATATCTTTAAAAGAAGTGATTTGATGACATACTAATAGATATTGCCTCCATCGAAAGCCAATAGTCAGAAGGAGTTATGTTTCAAGAATTTGATCGTTTCTAAAAATTGTTTGGCAACTTTCCCACGAGAGACCGAGCGTTGTGGTGCAAAAAGAAAACTGTATATGTCTGTCTGTCTTTATATTCCGTTTTACCCATAATGCAGGGTTCAACCGAAGTAATTGCAATCTGCTACCAATACCGTGTTTTAGCAGCTCATAGTACACAGTGTCGCTCTGGTCGACAAATCATTATAATAAATTGAGAACGAGCGGAATATAAGTAGCGTGGACGTTGCTTGAGAACTAGACATTTATCACCTGGATACGCAAAGAAGATCATGAAAGAAGACATGAATTAACAGCGAAAAATTTAATCTACCGAATTTCATTTCACGTTTCATTGCTAAAACGGAATGATATCGAGTCATTTCTAAAGCGAATGGGCGATGAAAACCCTATCAGGTACGACAATAATGCGTGAAAAAGATTATGGATGAAGTACGGTGGCCAGGTCAGGGCTAACACTAAGAAAGGTAATGGATTGCGTCTGTGGCGTTGCAAGGCAATTGTTCATTTCAGTGCTTTTACAGCCTTGTCATAAGATTTATTCTGATCTCTATCGTAAACAATTAAGGAAATTGAAGCAAGAAATTCAATGAAAACGTCTAGAATAGATTAACAGAAAAGGTGTTGTATTCCGTTATAACAACGCCAGACCACACATAATCTTTAATGACCCGGCAGGAACTGAAAGAGCCAGTCTCGAAAGTTTTAGTGCATCGACCATATAGCCATTTGGATTATCATTTGTTTCGATCTCTGCAGAGCTCTCTTAATGAAATAAACCTAACTTTTACTTTATCTGAAGAGCTATAGTGTTCTTCTTTGGCAAATGATTTGGAAGATAAGAATGTAGCCGTGTTTAAATACTTTTATGACTATGGGGATTCCAAAATTATCAAACCTAAAACAGTTAAGAAAACCCACAAAATGGTTTTGCATAATCGTCGACTCAAAGTGCTTGTGATAAGCTGAGATGATATGATATGATGTTAAAATTTGGAGATGAGAAACGTGTTAGCAAGGTTGGTGCTCACAATAGAACAAAAGCAGTGTAGTGAAAATGTTTAAATAGAAGGCTTAACTGTGCTTGACCGCAATAAAGTCGGGCTTTTTCATTTTTGAAACAAATGAACAATCAAATCAATAACCTGAATTAGGAGAATCGTGTCCAAAAAAAAAGGCAGTATCGCATGCACACAAGTTCATAATGTCTGTTGTTTGGAGTGCACGTGGCATAATTTTTATTGATTGTCTTAAAAAAGGGAAAACAATGAACGACAAGCATTATGCTAATATTTTGCAGCATTCAAGTGATGAAAAACGACTGTATTTGTTGAAAAAGAAAAGTTTCATCAAGACAATGCCATCGTTCACACATTCACCATTGCGATGCAATGAATTAAAATTCGAATTGCTGCATCCCACACTTTATTTGCCAGATTTAGTTTCTTAGGATTCTCTAATTTTGAACTTGACATAATTACAGCATCAAAAAATTGTACTATGCCTAATATATTCTTTCGAGCTCGTGCTGTTAAAAGGGTCCTTGCAAATCTCAACGTTAACAAGTCTTCTGGGCCTGATGGCATACCAGCACTGGTCCTGAAGCAGTGCTTTTCGACGCTTGCGCGTCCATTAGCTCACCTTTTCAATGCGTCATATCGCGCCGGTATTTTTCCATCTTGCTGAAAGGTTGCTAATACAACGCCAATACCCAAAAAAGGCGAGGCTAGTAACTCTGAGAAGTACCGTAAATTGCAGTTTGTTCCGCAATCTCCAAGGTTATGGAGAGTATGATTAATCACCACCTTGTGGGATATCTGGAGTCCAACGATTTACTTAGCGATCTTTAGTACGGTTTCCGAAAGGGCCGTTCTACTGGTGACCTGCTGGCGTTGCTCTCGGAGAAGTGGAACAAATCCATTCATGGTTTTGGCGAGAGTAAGGATGTGGCTCTGGATATCTCAAAGGCGTTTGATAGAGTTTGGCACGAGGCTCTCATTTCGAAACTTAATGCTTTTAGCGTCGGTAGTTACTTCTCTCGATTTATATCGAGTTTTCTCACTGATCGCTCTATAAGAGTGGTTATAGATGGGGTCTCATCCGACGAGTTCAGGATAAATAATTTTTAACACACAGATGTGGTGGCGTGCTGTCATCTGTGTCAATGGGTAATGTGGATATTGTGGAATCAGTTGGTATGATCACATATTTCATGGTTTTTTGAGACGGTGCAAGAAATACTTCACTCCATCTGATCTCCTTGATATTTGCAAGACCTATATCCGACCCAAAATGGAATACAACTCTCATGTGTGGGCCGGTGCTTCAAAGTCTATTTTGCAACTTCTTGACCGCGTACAGGAGAGGGCGAAGATGCTCATCAATGACGGTAGGGTAGCCAACTCTATCGATTCATTGGAACACCGTCGCAATGTGGTGTGTGTTTCATTGTTCTATCGGTACTATAACTGAATATGTTCTAACGAAATTAAGGAATTAATTACTAAAAATCATATATTTTTACGTAGTTATCGTATTTCTCGTAGAGCGCATCCCTTTTTTAGTTGATTGTCCAGTAAATCACACAACGCATTATAGGGAGAATTCGTTCTTTGGTCGCACTGTTCGGTTGTGGAATAATCTTCCGGCGAAAGTATTTCTTGCCACTTACGACATGAGTAAATTTAAATCTAACGTACATAAACACTACTCCTTCTGTCCTCCACCCAATAATTCCTAGTACCAGCAAAATGCATTGCATGAGTAGGGGCCATCCCTTGGTTGCTGGTTTTATATATATAAAAAAAACTCTTCTGAACTCATTGAGATGAATGATTCGAACCATTTATGAGTACTATAAGTATTGAGTACGAAGTCTGATTCATACTCGTTGCTATTTATACTTATGAATCAACGTCATTGTGAGTATGAGCTGAATTAGAGCAGTTGAATTTGAATAATGTGTACTCACTTATATTTATTAATTCATGAGTGAGTAGTGTTGCCATAATTTTTTTGAAACTGAAAATTTAGATAAAAATAACTGATCTTAAATGAGATAACACACTTAGGTATGTGTAAAAAAAGTAAAAATATATACAACATGTAAATATATATACAACAAATGTAATGCGATATACACAAATGATAAAATATAACGACACTTTACTCGAATTTGAAACTTTTGACCGACAAGCTAGGCACACGGCGGTTAAACCCGACTCGAGTACAATAAATGCAGTGGTGATAATAATTTTTTCATGTTAGCTCTTGTTTTCGAGATATACCATTATTTCGAAAATGGAAGAGATTGCACAACATATTTCACGTAACTCAGAAATGGGTTACTTTATAAAATAAGCTAAAAAACAGAAATTCGCAATAAGATCCTTCTAGGTAAGGATAAAACGTTTTTAATCTGCGCTGTTGTCTTAGTAATATGAATTTTTTTTTTTTTTGGCAAAAGAACAGTGGGATCACATTACATACTCATATTTAGGTCTAAGAAAGTTGCGTTTTTCTGCACAGTCGTTTTAAAAGCAAAATTTTTTTTGGCAAAAGAACAGTGGGATGTAATGTATTGTATGTAATTATGTGGTATGCAGTGTAATCTCATTGTTCTTTTACCAAAAAATATATTCGTAAAACGACTGCGCAGAATAACGCAATTTGCTAAGAACAGATGTAAATATCTAAAACTGTGTGAATTTTGTTTTCTTTGTGATCGGTTGTCAACAAAATTTGTAATTACATTGTCGCACTAAGAAATGTACGAGTAAACTTCACCACCGTTATATACAGCAAATGGGGTAAATACTTACTTCAAAAATTGTAATTAAAATGAAAAAATTAAAAGTAAAAAAAAACTTATTTATTTAAACAAAAAACTACAAAACTGCATAAAAATTGCAAAATACAGATAAATCTGCACATTTGTGAGCATGAATAGGGAAAAAGCAATTACTTGCTGTTGCACATATTTTTAAATTGTGAATTATTATGTAGAATAATGATAAAAAATATAAAAATTTTATATTTCTTGGCATTTTTTATTATATTTAGTTTCTTTTAAAATACAATAGCAACAACAATAGAAAATATAGAACTTATTTGAACTTACCTTTCTACTTTCCATCTTATGCAATAATCCTCTTAAAAGTCAAATAATTTTAACAATAAATCCTTTAAAAAAGGAATAAAGAAATATTTTTAAAGATGACCACCGTCATCGGTATTATCTATCGTCTTTACTATTAACATTATAAAGTATCATCTATAGAGTCATTTATAAAATTGTCTCTCCTTATGTTATTAATACATATTTGTATAGAATGACTGAACACAAAAGTCCTTAACAAATAAGCAACAAATTGCATAGGTGTGCTAGACTTACTCACAAATGCTGGGTTCTTCTTTCTTTTTAGTGTATTTCTTTGCAATAAGTGTGAGTATTAATTCTCTCTTTAGTGGACTACTAAGTATATGGATGTGTATGTCTATCTTTTTAGTATAAATTGGCTTATGCGGTGTTTTACTCTCATGTTGGTCGCTTTGTCTGAATGTTTTTACAGTCTATAAGAGTTTTGCTGTTTGTGTATAGTGCATGTGTGTTGGTTGTTTGTTGTTTTTGCTTCCAGTCCAACTTCCGTTTACCGCATTAACTCAAAAGGTCTTTTTATAGTTCAACAATAGCCTTAACATGCCAACGAGACCTAAAGTTACCGTTATAATTTTATTGTTGTTGGTGTTGTTGTTGTTGTGTTTTTTTATCTTAACTCTCATAAAGTTTTCATCGCATAGAGCAACAACTACAGAAACTAAACAAACAACAATACTCTAGTTTAAGCTTTATGAAGTACCTTTTGTAGTTGTTGTATGAGTGTATAAGTTGTTGTTATAAGTATATTTTGTTCTCTCTTTATATTCGTATCTTATTTTTAGAAAGTGTTATACTATAAATATCACAATAAATATATGTTTGTTTACCGGTAAGTTGATATAAGAGTATTTTTTCTATATAAAACGTATATATGTATGTGTAGGATAAAATTTTGTTTACACTTCAGCTCATTTTTTGAGAAGACTTATAAACTTGTGATTTTTCGCTTTTTTGTTGAAATTTTTTTGTTTGTGGTCAAGTTTCAACCTGATTTTTTGACTTCTTTTCTTTGCTGTCACAATTGCTGTTTTTTTGTGTTGTTATAAATATGAAAGATATTTAACCTGATAATGATCCACCACCCACAATGTCTTCGTTAAGTTGGCTACTGTTGCTTTACTTTACATGTGAAATTTTGTTGTCTTTTCGCTGTTTATTTTGTTTTATTATGATTATGACAGCTTATGTTTTCAGTAAACTGTTCCGAATTTCATTATTTTTTTTTTTTTAAGTGTTGAGGGTGCATACTTTGTTTTCGATATACAATATAATATTATTATTGGCATAATGTCTGAATTCATTTTAAAAAATGAAAGGAAAATATTAAATTTAATGAAGTGATGTTAGTTTTTGTAAAATTTTGCACATTAGGAAGGGTGTTGAAGCATTAATTTTTTTTTTGTAAGACATCTCATAAACATTTAAAATAAATGTTTTTATATAGATATTATAATAATGCAGTGTAATAAATAATTTCTTTTTTTAAATAAATTATAAAAAAGTAAATATTTTCTTTTTTAATGCATCGCAGTATGTAGACATAAATATACAGAAAATACTTTCATTTAAAAAACGATTTTAATTTGTGCCTTAATTTTCAAGGAGCTAAAAGGTAGAAAAACGTTTGATTTATTAAATGAGCCGTTCATTTTTAAAGTAGAGCAAGTCTAGCTTTTTTGTTTCGAGATATTTAAAGCTTTATATTTCATTAAATTTAAAAATATTGGTAAGTACTTATAGATATATTTTTAATATTTTTCAGTCCTAGAGAATGTAAGTTTATAATTAAATACTATTTACGGTGGTGATTAAAAAAGGAAGAGCTTTTTTATAACTAAATGGACTTGACTCACTTTCAATATTAATAAATTATTTTGATTTATATTTTTATCAGCCATTTAAATATAAAAACAAAGTATTACACGGAGCGACATAAAAGAACGAAGTTGATATACCTGAAAATTGTTACTACTTTTCTGATAGGTGCTGCCAAATACTACAAGAATCTGTTTTTGAAATTTTTGAAACACCTGCAAAGTCTTGAGTAGCGGGTAAAACACTGGTTTTTCTTACCTAAATATTAACCGATTTTAAGTTTCCGAGTTGACCACGAAAGAAGAGAAGTATACTTTTAAGTGACATATACATTTGTATATCATTTAAGTAACCTTACGAAATCTGTGTTTCTCTTACATAAATACATTTTTCGTTATTTGTTTTTACATTTCTCAAGCTTACATCTGTTTTTGCGCACTAATTTATATAGGAACCACAGTACATACAACTTTTTAAAGAAACTATGTTTAGTTTTGAATAAACTGAGTTTTCTGTTTTATACATCCATTGGAAATTGGCGATGTTATTAAGCTTTTTTTCATGCATAATTGGTACTTTTATATTTCCGAAATTACTTGGTCTTCCTCGCTGTGGTAGTAAATCGATAATTTTGATTTCAGCAGCTCGTTCCATGTTTGTAAAGCATATTATATGGTGCATTCCTTTTAACTTTGATCCAGTATATATTTAACCACTTAACGGTTTCTCTGTTGGTATTTTCTTTTTTTTTAAAACCGTTCTCTCCAGAGGTTTAATTGAAAAAAATGTTGAGTTTCATTCCATGGGCAAAAAATTTGTTTGTTTTCGTCAATTTCCAATTACTTTATAGTAATCCTGGGGAATATATGTATAAGAAGCTTGTTCTGTTGATTGCCATTTCTACAGCTCTAAAATTACGATCGTATAGTAAAAATGAATGTCCTGAAAATAAAAATTTTTGATCAATGATATTTATTTCACTGTCACTGGTCTGAAAACTTTTAATTTTTTACAATTTTTTGACCAGTGAACATGTCACTATAGTCTATAATGTACTTTTTGGATTTCCACAGTCTTTAGCTGCAAGATGCTACTTATTGTGCTCTAGTTTCATCCAAAACATAAATACCATTTTCAGACATGATGTTAAATGTTCACATTACTTCACCATACAGCAACCTGTTTAAAATTTGCCATAATGCATTTAATCAAATAATTGTTTTAATATAAGGTGGACTTGCACCACTTTCAAAATAAACATATATTAAATACTGTTAAATACTGTTAAAAAAAATGATTTTTTAGTTTTGCTAAAAATTGTTTATACACAAAAAGATCATAACAATTTTTATCTATAACTACCATTATTGCAATTTTTCAAAAATGGACTTGTTCCACTTTCAAAATAAACGGCTAAAATATTACTATAGAGAAATAATATTATTATGCATTTCAGCACAATTATATACTTATTAGTTTGAAATACAATAACTATGGTAATTTCGACTGAATGTTCTGTGGGTTTATTACTTAAAACATTAACTATTTAAATCTTAATTTCTTATATATTTAATTTTACTTCAAGATTAATAAGTTGATTAAAGTTTATCAATATCACGCCTAAAATGATATTTTCCTTCAATCTTGGTTTGGTTTTATGAATAGTATTGTATTTATCGTATTAAAAGTGCCAGAATCACTAGATAGAGTCCTCCATAAGCGATTGCAATGCGTACATTACAGGCAAACATTATTGATTTCAGTGTTTGATGGAAGGAATGAAGATTAATTCTATTTATAATTAACCGAAATATTTTTTTTTCTTTTCTTTTTTTGATCAATTAACTTAAATAAACAAGTGAATAAAGGCAGAATTAAGGCCTGGTTTCTGTTATGCAAACGTAACGTTGCGTTGCGGATAAATTAAAAAAAAATACATTTTTTCCGTTTTTACGTATCCGCTGTCAAAAAATTTTAATTTTGTTTTAAAAAAAAGCTCAAATTTATTAAAAAAAAAGCCCTTCTTGAGATCATTGTTATAAATTACAATAAATGTTCTGTTAAAAAGAAATAAAATAAAATAATAAATAAGACACTTTTAAAAACCATATAACACGTTTACGTATTTTTAGTAACCATCAACGATTAAAATCGACAGTAACGTTTACGTGTCCGCAACATTAACGTAAGAGTAACCATTAGCCGAACGTAGAAATCGTAACTGTATCGTAAATGTAAATATAACGTAACACTGAGAAACGGGTCATGTGTTTTTGCCATAAAGAAGAAGAAAAAAATATTTAAGTATACATACGTCAAACACAAACACGTGTATATTGAAAAATTAATAACAGTTGTGCAAAACATTGATGGCACTTAAACATGCACATTATTTGACATTATGTGAAAAAAGTACGGAAATTATTTAAATAGTACCACGACATTACTTTAAACTTTCGTATTAAAATTGTAATAATTTCTGAAGCTTAAGGTTTTTTAAATAAAAATTATTTTATTTTTATATCATATACATATATATATACATCTGTATGTAATTTATTCCAAATAGATATAATTAATTACGTATTTTCTGCCGAAGCTACATAAAGAAGTAGCGAAATATTGATAGAAAAGTGAAGAAATTTTTATATAAAAATATCTTGGGGTTGAATACTTATCAATATTTGATTAGTGAAGGTCGAAAAACCAGAATAATAGAATAACTTTTATATATAATTAGATTATAATTCTGGTTTTCCACATACACGCATTCATTACTGGATATATACAATGTGTTACGAGTATATTTATAAAAACCGTTATAGTTTTATTCCTATTGTATTTCCATTGTTACCTATATTATCTACGCTTGTATTATTAATTATTTTGCAATCTTTAGCATAAACGTACTGTGTACATGCATATCATTCATATTAACCTACAAAGAAACACATACGATTGACAAATGCTTTTATTAGATTTTACAAAAAAAAAAAAAAAAAAAACAAAAAAAAAACTTATGTGAAACAATAAACATATTTAATATATAATATATATACCAAAAAATTTAAGTACCAAAAAAAAAGTAAAAATACCCCTATTACATTCCATCATTGCTTGACAAATGTCACGTAACGTTGCCGTCAAATTCGATTTTCAACAGATTGGGATATTACAGTTACGTTTCATTACGGTCAACTGAGCACTCTCATAGCTTTTCATGTCACAAAAGCCATTAGCTGACATGACCACATTTACGGCTTCTACATTTGCGTTCGGCTAATTCTATCTTCAGTCGAACGTTGTCGTAACGTAGTGTCAACTGTTCGCTTTTGATATATGGGAATCAATGTAAACGCTTACTGAATTTTAAGGTCAGGTTTCTGTAACATTCTGTAGAAAATATTTGGTCCGCCAAATAATGTTTTTTTTTTTTTTTTAAATGCTATAAAAAAACTACTGTATATTTTCTCAAATTTCTTTTTTTATTTGAAAGTACAATCTTTCCGGTTAATAATGGAAAATAATTTCATTCAAATGGCGGCCGCGGCTGGCCATGCAGTAGCCTACACCATCGGTCCAATTTTTAAGCACATTATCGATTGTGTGCAGCTGTATTTCACCAATGGCTTCACGAATATTGTCCTTTAAAGCGTCAATTGTCTCTGGCTTGTTGGCGTAACACTTATCTTTGACGGCACCCCACAAATAATAGTCCAACGGTGTGAAGTCGCTGCTCCGAGGTGGCCAAACGACATCAGCTCTGCGGCTGATAATGCGATCTTCAAAAACAGGGCGCAAATCATCGAGTGTAGCTTCGGATGTGTGGCACGTAGCGCCGTCCTGTTGAAATCAAATGTTGTTAATATCCTCCTTTTCAATTTTTGTGAACAAAAATTCGTTTAGCATGGCCTCATAACGATCGCCATTGACTGTAACGGCCACTCCTTGCTCATTTTCGAAAAAATATGGCCCAATTATGCCTCTGGACCAAAATTCGCACCAAACAGTGACTCGCCTTGGGTGTATCGGCTTTTCAATATATGCGTGCGGGTTTTCTGTGCCCAAATGAGACAATTTTGCTTGTTTACATACCCGCCAAGATCAAAATGAGCTTAATCTAAACACATCGCACACATTCTGCAACATTGCCATGCGTTGTTCAAGCGTATACACAACCATATTCGTTCAGCGGAAGGATAAAACTAATTATCTGTCAAATCATACATGAACTAAGTGTTACCATTCACGAAATAAGCACTAGTTAAAAAAAGAAGAAGATATTTTCAAATATGTGGTGCAACAAATTTTGGTTACATTGGTCTATAGTGAACCAGGGAGAAAAAAATAATTTTATATGTTGGCTTTTTATAAAATTGCATTTATTTGATAAATTAATTTATACTCCATATAAGCTTTTTTGGCAAAATTTTGTATGAATGTAATTTGTTGTATTTTATATTTATTAATATGTACATATATAATTATATGTATTATTCTTATATACTTGGATAAAAATACTATTTAAATCCATTTGGTTCTTTTTACAAACCGTACACAATTCGAACCTTTATAATACCCATTACTGTGATTTAAACAGCTGTTTCTTGTTCTCTAATCGTATAGACTTTCTTAGAGAACGATACGTTACATTGTTTGGCTAACCAGGCCCTTAAAACGTTCAGAACTTTCGGCACGAATTTTCTCCATCTGGTTTGCGTAGGTTTTGAGTTGGTTTCATGTCATTCTAAATTCTTTAAATTCTCCCTTTGTTGTTTTACTCCATGTAGAAAGAGGGTGGCTTGGTCTTCATTGCAACTGTGAAATCCATTCTAAGACTACACGGGCAATTTTCCTCGATGACTTTCTTAGTGTTTGTTCGATGGTACTCAGTTTTGCCAAATTAAGCAGTTGCTTGCTTGTGATCCAATAGGGCCTGAATATATGAAGAATTTGGCGCAAACATTGGTTGGTAAAGTTTAAAGTTTCCTTAAGTTCAGGTGCCATTCAACCGTAAAAACGCACGCTCATGGTGTTTCTTTTAAAAATTCAAATCTTTTTAGGAAATTTTGTTTGCTCTCCAGATTTTGTGGAGCGATCGGAAAGCTGAACAAACTTAATTCATTCTTTCATTAATGTGCTCCTCCGATCAGCCATCTTCAGTCGTAGTGCTACCAAAATAGTGTAATTAATTTATCTCTCTATTACGGCCTCACCAAGAAACAGCGGTGGTATAATATCAATGCCTATGCGCATTAGGTTTTTGTATATTTATTTTTCTGTATTTATTTTAAGGTCCACTTTCACCCCAGTAGCTTGAACTTGTCTTTTATGTCACTACGGCGTGCGATAGGACCAATATCATCAGAGTAATCAATATAACTTAGACGTTCGGATATGTTTCAACCAGACGACGAACATCAAATTTATCGAGTTATTGAGTTCAAGAGATTGCGCGATCAATTACACTGGTCTACAGCAAAAAAAGCCTTTATGTGGAATGTAAAAATTTTGATGCGCTGAATTCCATTCCGTTTTCCTTTTTTTTTTCCATCGGGCCCTAAATATGGTAGTTATGTCAATATATTTCATCATAACTTGAAAACGACATGACCGATTTTAATGCAAGTACCAGCAAATGTTTAGGAACAAAATTTTCTATAAATCACCTGAACAAATTTTTTTGTATTTTCAACTTCGGAGTTATTCATAACTTAGTTCCGAAAAAGTTATAAAAAAATTTTTAGAGCTGCCCTGACAGCTTTTGAGCTGCCACTGGCTGCTATTCACTTCTTCGTTAACTCTCTTTCTTGACGAACGCAAGGAGCCAAAAATGATTATGACGACCTTAAAATGGACGTAATTACGAAACACATTTCTCACTCAACATGGATTTTATTGAATAAAATTCTATGGTTTGCAAGCTTTGTTTTTTAGTTAGTCTATTCATGTTAAAATGGCAAGCCTTTCTGAGCATTTTCGGCATTGCTATATGTCACGAATCTTTTTTTACACTGAAAAAATATGTAGCAAAAAAAACCCCATTTCTTTCCATATACACTCATACCTCTTTATACGGATTTTTTTTTTACTTCATTTCGCTATAACGGCCTGTTTGGACTATGGAACATCTTCGGTTTAACCTCATTATATGGCTAAAAAATCGTCGTTTTTTAAGAAAAAGTGTTAAGCAAGCAAAAGCAAGTCGTTATACAGCATTTCTATTTAGGGCCTACATTTTCAGAATTAATCTAGGCCGTATAAATAGGTATGAATATATACATAATTCCCGCGACATCCCAAATAGAACAAAATAGATTTTTCTCTGTCAATGACCTACACCCGATTCTTTTGCAGACCCATTGAAACCAGTTTAACGTCCACTGCGAAGGCTAGCTAATGTTATGAGATAGTAACGCTGTTACTACTGTTATACTGAAAATTATCAGATGGCCAGGCCTAAGATTGAACCCAAGAAGTAGGTGGAAGGCTGTCTTACCTCCCACACCACAGCGGCACAAACAACATTTAATCGTAATCCATAACACGGTTCAGTTTAACGCGGACTCCGAATGGCAGAGACGTTTTTCGTAGCGCAGTACTCATAATTCGCTAGCTTATGTTATGAGATAGTAACGCTGTTACCACTGCTATACTGAAAATTATCAGATGGTCAGACCTGAGATTTAGCCCAGGATCTTCTAATACGTAGAAGCTGTCTTACCTGCCACACCACAGCGGCACAAATAACACGGCGCGACAAAAGAAATACCTAGCAAGTGATACTATTTTTCTGATAAGCGCTGTCGAGCAGAACAAGGATATGTATTTGAAATTTTCGAAACACCTCCAAAATCTCGAGTTACGAGAGAAAAACTGATTTTCGGACCTTCATGCACTTATAAGCTAATAACTTAGATGAATATTACCCGATTTTAAGTTTCTTTCCGGATTTGGAAAAAAGAGAAATTATTTATATGTCGTTTAAATAGCCTCGAAGAATCTGGGTGTATTTCTCAAGCAAACACATTTTATCCACAGTTTTATCCATATTTACCAAGTTTAGATGCGTTTTTGTGCTCTATTTTATATTGGCACCGTGGTATTGATGAATTATTTAAGAAATTGTATTCAGTTATGAATAAAATGAGACTTATGGTTCAGAAATCCGTTAGAAATTGACGGAGTTATTAAATTTTTCAATTCGACAGCGCCTATCAGAAAAGTACAATAGTATCATCTCCCATGTATATCAACTTCATTCTTTTTTGTCGCACCGTGTAATATATTGATTTAAATATTTTCTTTAACTGTTTCAGTTTATTAATACAAAATTTATTACATTATTTTATAAATGAATATATTTTACCATTTTCTTCCATTTTATATCAAATATAAGTTTACTTATTTAAACCTTAAACTATAGCAATTTCATTTCTAGAGGAAGACAACGAATATTTATTCCCCAGTTTGCTTTTTAAAGGTCAATAACTAAAATTCTGTTTTTATAGTTTTAATTTTGCTAAAAGGTTTCATTTCTTTTCTTTCTCTTTCTTTTTTCTAAATAGAGCTTCGCTGTCAGTAATTTTCTAGCACTTCTTTCTTTAACTGTGTTTTTCTCTTCCCTTTTTCTCTGATATTCAAAAGTAAATAATGGGAAAACGCGAAGTAAATAAAAACTTAAATTCCTTAGTTTTTTTTTGTTTCTGCTTTTATTAAAGCCAAAGCCAATTGATGTATAAAAAAGCATTAAACATTGAAAGGACAGTAATAAAAATATAGTTAAGCCTGACTAAACGATACTATGGTATACACTAAGGGTAGTTCTGTAGCATATGAAGAGCCTTTTGTTGGAGACAAAACGAATATCGGACTTATAACCATTAAAAGCCGATTTGGCCTTTTTTTAATATTGATGGCGGCTTAGATATTTCATTAGTCGATAGTCTCTGTATTAGGCTTAGGGTTAAAATGTTATGAGTAATTTATCTTAAACAATTTTTGGTCATAACTCTGTAGTCTATTCGAGGAAAAAGGAACGTTTTTGATTTTGAATGCAGGACTTGTACAGCAGCGAGTATCAATTATACAACGAAAGACATTTTTTAAAAAGTACTCCAAGTCATCGAAAGATTATTATTGTTTGATACTTATTATTATATGTACATATGCATTATTACCATTCTGACCATTCTTAGGATCTATATTGCGTCCTTTTTAGTCTACATTTTACTTAGCAGATCTGTTGCCTTCTTAGTGAACACCAGAAGATCTGAAACCCTAATGGTGTATATGTCTCCCAATGAGATCCTATGTCTTCCCAAACATCCCATCTAAACTAATCAAAAATACCAGATTCACACAATATATGCTCCATCGTCTCCGATGCCTGTGAACACAGTCTACAAACATTCATATTCGCACCGCTATCCGATGCCCTCTCAGTCCACAATGGTTTGTAAGAGAGTTTAGTGTGCTATAACTGATCGCCGCCATATAGTGGCGAAATCCCTTTTGAGCACTGCAGTGTTTCAAGCATATGACAATTCCCATATCCCTGATTAGATTGAGGATGGGAAAGTGGTGCAACACAACAAAACAACTGGACCTTAATCGTAAACCAAAGCCTTCGCAACGTATCGTAGCAGTCTCGATGTCACATGATTCGAGTCAAGTGCTCTTAAGTCAGCTTGGATGTCGGAGAATATATAATTGTTATACTCTTAAGTCCACCCTCCAGGTTGCTCTCCGAACATTTGGCTATGGCCATGATTTCAATCTAGAAGATACTCAGGGATCTCCCCAGTGGAATCGATAAATCCCGGCGGGATCCATGAATATCAGAACCGACACCCAGAACTAAAACCCGATCCGAGTCCAACTCTAAATCCCCTGCCAGAACACAGATCTAGAACCATGACATCAAGGACTAAAAATGTTTCTCCGAGACCCTGCTTAGAAAGGACAGACATATCGATATATTTCGGGACCCCTTGGCGAAAACTTTGCTGCCGCACATGTCGCTATCATCACGTACATATATGTGACGCGGTATCAAACAAAGCCGCTGTTGGACATGTCCTTATTGCTTCAGTTATATCAAGATAGGCGAGTCTTCTTACTCTTCTTAGTTTATTAATGGTGGCAGCCATTCTTCACCAAGCAATCACCGCAATCCACTTAAAATGTAATTCATTTACTTACTTTTGTGATCTTTACTATAGAGTGTAGGGTATAATTGAAAAATTGAATTTAACAAGGATGACTTATCCATTACCTATACAAAAAATAAATAAATTCAATTCAATTTAAATTTAATCACAGCACTTAGCACTTTTTTCAATTTGTTTTTCATTTTTTGCACTAATCTAAGTCCTGTCTATTTGCGGTGTTAGAAAAAAAAAAACAATTTCTATATGTCAAAAAGAAAAAAACATTCAAAATGTGAAACAGAAACTAATGTCTTTTAACATCAGTGTCATCATCACTATTATTGTTGTAGTCATCGTCAACATCATCATCAAAACCGAATAGTTTGACATGGACATCAGCCTGTATGTCATTTTCAGAACATTCAAGAGTTACAAACAAAATTTATTTATTTTTTTTACCACCTCTACTATCGCCATCATCATTGTCATCGTCAACATTATTTTGTACACTGTTGTTGTAGTTAGTCATCATCATCATCAGTCGTCGTGGTAACAATAGCTGCAATTGTAAGATGTGTAAAAAATTTAACTAAAACTAACCCATGACACATGATGGACAACGCAGAGGTTATCTAGCGTTAACCTCTAATCAAATAAAACGTTCTTGGAATAAAATATAAAAAAAAAATGTAAAGAAAAAAGTGAATATAAAAAAATTCAGTGAATTAAATTCTAACGAGTTAAGAAATGAAAACAAATAAAAAATAAAATCTTGTGAAGGATTAGATAAAGTATGACACCAAATGGCAGATCGAAAAAGAAAAAATTTTTATAAAAAATAAGGAAGTACTGGTAAGTTAAATACGAACACTTATTCCACATTTCTAGTCTCGACTATGTAACATAAAGTACAGGATTTGAGCTGCCTGCCCTCAATGATGCAGTGCTGAGACTTAGCGAGAATCATTTTGGACAGGAAGCTTAATATTGAGGAAAGAGGCAAGATGGCAAAGGTTGGAAAGTACTTAAGGCTCTAACCGCCATTTATGATGTTAGTCTTGTACTATGGAGTCAATGTATGGTCCAGGCCTTTGGAAGAGGATTCTGTGCTGAGAAAGTTTGAAAAGGTTCAACTGTTAGCCTTGATTGAAGTATCTGTGGTGTTGCGAGAAAGCCTACAGAGACTCGCAGTACATTCCTCAATTCCTAACCGCTCGATATTACGGTGAAACATACCATATGGCCAGTGTTATCATGGAAATCGGGTCTTAGAATCTCTATGTGGGACCTGCCTGTATTTTGCAACAAGTCGATGTAATCCCGAAGAGAACAGATTATTACACTTCCGGGTATGTTTTGTAAACCAAAAACGAATTGAAATTGAGTATATTTTCAAAAAAAAAAAAAAAAATAAATAAATAAATAAAACCTAAAGGAGCCAATTATTTTAATTTTTTGATAACACTGGTCTACAAAAAACAAAAAATTTTCTCGAATGTAAATAAAACTACATGAAATATGTTGATTTTGATGCACTGAATTCAAATACTTTTTCGGTTTCTTCCATGGGGACAAATTTGTTTTATGGGCATGGCAACTTTTTCGCCCAAATATGGTTGTTATGTCAGTATATTTCATCATAACTTGAAAACGACTCGACCGATTTTAATGCGTTTACCACTAAGTGCCTAGGATTTCCTTTTAATTTTGTATAGCATCAGCAATAGCCAACCGATTTTCATGATTTATTGCTGATTTTATTCTCCAGGAGGAGTTCCTGGTAGAATTTGCTGGACTGAGACATAACGAGTTCTAAAATAGACAATAGAGCGGAGTATGATATTTTCTCTCCTGTACTTAGTATTTAGAGTATCACATAGACTGCCAGATCATTGCAACGTCTTTCAGGCGAATGTGACGGACATTCAAGAGGTC
Organism: Wohlfahrtia magnifica; assembly: GCA_023159175.1. Classification (NCBI taxonomy): domain Eukaryota; kingdom Metazoa; phylum Arthropoda; class Insecta; order Diptera; family Sarcophagidae; genus Wohlfahrtia; species Wohlfahrtia magnifica. Next base: position 2,133,659 of record JAKWBJ010000485.1, on the reverse strand, counting down.
ACTAATTGGCTTACAAGAAACCTAACTATGATGAGAATGGTATGCGTTTATACATAGAGGCAGGCGGGAGTCAAGTCCCCGGAGACTATAATTGCTAATTCCCAGACGTTGAGAGAGCTGTGGCGAAACACTTGTCTTGGAATATCTGGCACTATCGAGGCTGAGGTTAGGAGTCCTAGGAAGGCACCTTGTGATACCTAAACTGCTGCTGGACGTCCCTGTGTGTTAAATCATTATCGAAGCCGGTTTGGACCTTATGGGCACGCAGTCCCGATTTTATTTCAGGGCCATTGTATTGTGCGGCATCAAAATTGAACTTTTGAACATTTATTCGATACCTTCGACACATTAATTTAATTTGATTTAGATCAGCGTTTAAAAATGCTTGACTATTTTCAATGCATTTGTAATTGCTTAGATAAAGTTAAAGAAAACTCCACAGCAAAAGTAAAAGTAAAAGCAAAATATAAATAAAAAAGTAAAAAACAATAGTAAAATAGTAAATCACTTGCTTAGTCAGCAAAGCAACTATTTTATCAAAAATTGCTTTTGCTCTAAACAATAAGTTATAATAAGTTTTACTTATTTTTTACTTAACTTAACTTACCATAATGTGGGCATAAATTGCGACTCTGTTACCAATACATGAAAAAAAATTTTAAAACAAAGAGTCAGAATTTAATTAAGTGAAAAACAATTTAACCATTTTCCTCCATGAAACGACAAACGGTCATGAAATTCAAGCAACAGCAACGTATTTTATAAAAAAAATAGTAGTAAACAGTTAAGCAAAAGCAAACATAAAGTAAACAACAACTTATTGCTTACAGCAAGAGCAATTCTTCATAAAATAGTTGCTTTGCTGACTGCTTAAGCAGAGCACATACAAATAGTAATACTAAGCAGGCTATTTACTATTTTACTTTTTTGTTTTTGCTTTTTACTTTTGCTTATTGTATTTTAAAGTTTTCAGTAAGCATTCAGCAACACAGTTATTTATTTTGAAGCAAAAGACTGAAGAAAAATTTTAGCGCTATTGCTAAACTAAAGCAAGCAATTTAAACACTGATTTAGATCTCTTTGTGCTCACCACCGAACTGACGTTGTAGCGCCTCGCAGTTATTTCTGCTGCTGCAGCCTTTAAGGCTATTATTAATTTAAGAGATTTCTTTAGCTATTGCATCAATTTATTGTTGAAATTCAAACGCAGCTAGTTGTGTGCCGACATTAAAGCAGGGGTTCTTTATTCTGCTTGAAACTTCTGAAATAATTCGTACTTGTTCTGTTCGTAGGCATTAAAGACTGTTGATTCTCTCCTGCCTCTTTAAGCGCACAATTTTTGCCTCAACGACATTGACTCTTTTCATATATTTCCGTTAGCTTTTTCTTTGTCATACTAAAAATTTCAATTTTCTTTGTAGCATATGACTTTCGCAAACCATCTCTATATTACTCGGTTTATCGCAGTTGTTTTTTGCTTTTTACCATATCAGATTATTCTGTCTTAGTTCTTGCATAATTGTGGGTCTCCAGGTGTTCCTTGATCGATAACGTTTTCTTGAGCCTTGAGAATGCTGTGCAAGTGCCATTAGGAGATACTGTTCGAATATTTTTTAATGATGTGACTGCTTCACTTCCATTTCCTTATTTGCTTCAGTATATATTTCTCATTGGTCACGTTTTACAGTTCTGTGTCACTTTTGATTTTTGGTCAGAATATTTTGCACGATTCTGATGCAATTGTTGATGAGTACTTGTTATGTTATTCAAAACAAGGTGTCACTATCATACAGAAGAATTGATTGAGTTGAATATTTTGAGCTTAGTTTGTCTGGATATATGTATGCGAGCTTCTCCATATTATTTGCAGTCGTCTGTTTTTTAGCCTGTTTCTCCGCCGATGTTTGTAGTCATTGTACTTTCTAGATAGCAGAGTCTAGAATCATAATCAACTGGTTGGCCTTGTGGGACGATGTTTTCCGTGCTGATATTCTACAAAAATTTGTGATTTTCAGCTCTAGAAGTTTCAAATATCTTGGATAAAAGTTTTTTGGTTGTCAGCCATAGGCTTTTAGTCTTAAGCTCAGTAAGTTTTCTGTGCGTCAAGTAAAACCTGACATTTTCCATTATTACAGTCAGTAGCTAATTATTGTTAATAATACTTATCGTTGTAGGGGCACGCATTTGGAATTTTTCCTCATTCTCAGATTTATAAGTTTTAAAGAGAACCAAATAAAAGTAAATGACCATAGTATTTGTACCAGAAATTAATCGTCTTTACCTTTAGGTTCATAAATTTCTACCGCTTAATTACAAATATTTAAAAATTCTAAGTTTTAATTCATATGACTCAACTTGAATAATATTTTTCATAAAATTTAATTGTTTCTGTCAGTCAGCTTCGTTGATTAATAATTTCATTACCCCGTTTCTGTTTTATATCGTATCATAGGCACGAATGCAAAAAGAGTATCAATGGTGGAATGGGTTTTGAATTAAAAAAAAAAAAATAATAAAAATTCATAAATTCATGCACATTAATTTAATCGAATTAAAAGCCCTGAAAACAATTAAATGTAATTAATTTTTGCTACTTTATGGTTCAAAATTTGTTTCTGTATCATGATTGTGTTTTAATATTTTATTTTGCATTTCCTTTTGTTTAAAAAATAAACGAACAAATAATGAACGACCAAATGATAGAATGAACAAATTTGACTTGACTTGTTGGTTTGCTTGTTTGTTTGTTTGTTTGGCTGGCTATTGTACTGACTGGCTTGCTGGCTGGCTCGATATTAAACAATAGTTATGAAAATTCGTTTGTGTATATGTCTGTATCTGGTTATGTATTTGTGGTTGTATATACAAACATACATATGTATGTATGCATATGTTTATGTGCGTTTTGTTGTTATTATTAAATTCTCATAATTGGATTTGTAATACTTTGCGTGTGAAAATTTCATAGTCAAACAAATGCATGTCAGCCAATATACAAGAACAGCAGCTATATAAGGAAAATACGGATACAGAAATAGTTATACCATCAGTCATACCAAAAGTATGGTTGTTGTTAGTCAGTCAAGCCAACTGCTCTGTAAGCAGGGTATATGTAGTAGTTATGGTCTAGAAGTCATTTCTTTTTCATTTTTTTTATTTTTATTAAATTTGCTTACAGAGAGCCAATTCTTAGCAGAAAGAAAAGAGCACAAAAACCACAAAAGTACGAGTATAAGATTACAAAGGAATATTGTTGTCTATACTCTTCTTCTTTATTTGTATTAAATACATTTTTTTATTTGATCTTTATATCATAGTTGAACAGATAAGCTCTTTTGAGCCTTATCTGGGTGAGAATTATCTACAGCGTATTTGTATACAACCGAACGCATGTGAGCGGATAATAACAAGATAATAAATAACATAAGGGGTAAAGTGGTGTAGTGGTTGTAGCGCACGCATAACAACACAAGCGAACCAGGTTCGAGCAACAGCAGAGGAGATGACGAAATAGTTTAATAATAGTTTCGTAAAGAGCTTCAACTTTTTCCCTCCAGAAAAACATCAGACGAATGATCAGGAAAAAACGCCACCTATTGGGAAAAAAATTAAAATGCTGAAGTAATGATCACCACCAATTAGCAAGGATAAGCACCACCACCACCAACCAATCGATATGGAGGGGGCTACAGTGGATTAATCACCCATTCAGCTTGAAAAATCAACTCGATTAATAAACTGAAACAAAGCAATGAACGCTTTGTGCAATACAAATATGCTTCATAGCATAAATAAATAAACAAAAAAAAAATATATAATAACAAATTTTGTTTAGTTGTGGAAAAGATGTAAATGGATGTGGATGTACAGTCAAGGAAAAAAGTCTACATACACCCTACGACTTTGAAGTGTTAGAGAATTAGTAGCGAAATTTTAAAGAGATGTTATACCAATATTTAAGGTATTTATAATCAAGATTATCTGAAGAAAAAATTATATGAAAAAATCTAACTTGGAAGTTATTAGGGATAAACAAAATAATTAGCAGGAAGACAGTCTACATGCAACGTGCAACTATTAAGATCAAAAAGAAATTTAAAAAAAAACAAAGAAAGCGAAATATTAGTTAACTTTGTTGATTTATTCATGGATTTCACAGTAGAAAAGCACGCAAGAAGCAACTAATTTTAGTGAAGAATCATGAAATTCGTCTCGATTTTGCTAAAGCACATGTAGACAAAAGTATGCTTTTTTCTTAATCGTGTTATATTTAACGACGAAAGTAATTCTAACATTTGTGGAAGAGTTGGCCGTTCCCAAGTTTGGAGAAAACCAAACATTGCACTTGATCCAAAGGATATTATACCTACAGTCCAACATAGTGGAAGCAACGCCATGGCGTCAAACAAAGTGGCTCGTTTGGCTATATTCGGTGATAATATTGACAGCTATTATTACAAAATCATATTGGAATACACTGTGAGACATTTGTTAATAGCTTGGGCCTGGGACACCAAATGATTTTCCTGTAAGATAACGGCCCTAAGCATACTGAGCACTTTTTTCGAGACTGGCTTCTTTACTATGCTTCCAAACAGCTAAATTTACTACCCCAGTTACAAACTTATACCCAATACAGCACATATGGGACGTTTTTTATGAAAATCTGGCACCAGTTACCGTGAAACATTAAAAACTATCCTTATTCATGCATGCACCATGATGACATTAATGCCCCGTCGTCTTCATGCGGTTATTGATGCCCAAGGTGGATCACCAGATATTAAAAGTAAGATTTCTATTTTTAATATATTGCATTGTTAATAATAATTATTTTTTTGTAAGCTGTGTGTAAACTTTTTTCCTATGAATTTTTTGTATTTTGTTTATTGTTGTTTTTGTTATGTAAAATAATTACTTTTTTATTTCATAAATAAACTTATTTATTAATGTCTTAAATATTAATATAAACATTTTTTTTTTGATTTTCTTCACAAACTCTCTAAAACCTCTATATCAAAGGGTGTGTGTAGACTTTCTTCCTTAACTGTATGTAAAATTGGTTTGCTTGTGTTTTTGTTTACATTTTTAGTTTTTCTCCTCAATGCACACAGCAAAAATTCACTAACACTAGTACATAACAAAATGATTCTGTGGTCACCCTTGTTTTATATTTATATCGTTGCTATTGTAGTTGTTATTGTTTTTTGCTTATTATTTGTATTGTGAACACAAAAATAGTTTTTAACTATCCAAACCGTATAACTTTGTCTGTTTTACGAAGTCGGAAAATATGAATATTTTTCTATGGCAGCAATAAATAGTAATTTGGTAGCTTTTTAACATGAATAAAAAAATGTAATTAAATTAATTTCTCGTTTTTAATAAACGAACATAAATGGGAACTCGAGAAATAAAAATGAAAATGTTTTTTGAACATTTTAAATTGTGCGGCTTAAGTTTTTTTTTTCAAGGGCGTTTTTCTAGTTTGTCCGGCCTTTCAATACGAAGGAGTAAAATTCTAAATTTTAATTCGTTTTTATGTTTTGGTGGATTTTCGAAAAACCACTAAAAACAATATTAGACTTCAGCAAAGCTTGCACATAAGGATAATTTATTAAAGAAATAAACTTCCATCTAAAGCTGAGATCCACTTAGATTTTATGAAATGACTCGAAGCTAGTGTGGGATTGCTTGGGTATATTAAACCAGCTGAGCAGGGTCAGTAGAGTCAGTTTGCACCGGGTTTCTGGTCACTTTGAAATTCCGTGAAATCGAAGAACACATAAACTAGCCAGAAAGTAAGCTTCTATTCCACTGATGGGGCCAGAACCCATCTGGGAAGTAACAACAATGATAGGCAAATAATCTCCTTTGGCCAATTGGGTTTAAAACAATCTAAGCTTTTGTTGGGCACCTAAAATAGAATTTGATTTGAATCCTGCATTATAATATCTGAGAACATCCTGAGGCTATTGACCGGCTATTGCAGGCTCAATGGTTATTTGAATAGAATGGGATTAATAACACTATGCAACAAACAAAATACTTTGGATAACCACTATAATTTTTTTTGCGCTATGGTCGCCTAACTTCAAAAATCATCAGCATTTCAGATTCTATGGATAAGTTTTTTTTTATAATTATTGTTCTAAAATGTGAGGCTGGTTCATACATCTTATGATAACTTTGAAATGACTCATATATATATATATATATATATATATATATATATATAAATATGCAGTATGGGTGTGCAGTAATCTATCCCCTCAGGGATCGTATCCAAATACCTAAAGATGGTCGCATGCCCGTAGACCGACCATGCCCCCGCCATCCTCTACCTTACCGCAGACATGCCTGCCATCTGCTTAGCCATCAGTTCCGCTGGAAGCCAGTTCAGCAGTACAAAAAAGGCCCTCGAGGGAGTGGACCTGAGCGCACCTGTAATAATCAGTGCTGCACTCTGCAGAACTCTATCAAAGATCCTGCAATATGTGGATTTCTCCAGGGACCTCCATCATACAACCCCACCATACATAAGTATAGGCTTAACCACCGTGTTGAATATCCAATTGGAACTCCTAGGATTTAGACTCCAGGACTTTCTAACGGCCCAACTACAGGCGTACATTAAGTCAGTGGTTTAACGTGAGTACCTGCCCTAGGACGTTACCTCACGATGCCAAAGCACGAGTGAATACAATGCGTCCACCAACGCCCCCACCTATGATTAAAATCACCAGTGAGTACCAATTTAAAGCCATGTTATTTGGACATGATCTCACACCTTGGTGAGGTGCCGGAGACTATCTAAACTCCTACCGATCTATGGGTCACGGCACCCGGTTAAAGATGTAACTCCACACCGAGCCAGCATAGCTCTCCCCGCGATTTGGGTATAAACCACAGCCACCACGTTGCTCCCACGAAGGGGGCCTCACCATAGTCGGGCAGGAACCGTAACAGGCGTACAGCGTAACATTCGCCCTCGCCGCCCTCGCACGTGTATTTTGGAGCCAGAATAGCTTGGAATCCAGGATTATCCCTAGATACTTCGCGCCATCCGACAGCCACAGCTCAACGCCGTGCAGACGCGGTAGGAAAAACGACGGAACTTTGTACCTGCGCGTGAATAGTACCAATTCCCTCGGATTAACGTTCAGCCCACTGTCAGTACTCCACCGACTGAGAAGGCCCAGAGATGTTTGTAGGCGCTGCGACATTGTGCCAAGAAATTTTCCCGACACAGCCACAGCAACATCATCCGCATACGCCACAGTCTTGAATCTATTAGAATCAAGCGAGCAAAGTGTTAACGGTCAAATTCCACAGGAGAGGGGAAAGATGATGATGACCTTCCAACGTTATCAATTTAGTTTTCATTTCGTTAAGAGATTGATAAACGCCACAAATTATTGGTATAATTAACGAGATGGTAACAGAAGTGCCGGACGATATTTGAGTTGTAGCTGAATCAAATGGAGTTAAAAGCTCTTTCAGATCTTTAAGTACGTCGATATCGTCTGCCGTTAAAAGTAGCGGAGCAAAATTCTCTCTGTCATTCTTAAAGCGTTGTTCAATCGGGAGGGTATCTCCTGCAATAAGCTATATGGCTTTTCTCTCACTTGGTCAGCTTTAAATTTTTCGTAGGCAACAGTGCTGCCTTTGAAGTGTGTAATAATTCTTTTACACTTAACCAAAATAATTTTCATATTTTCTTGTGACAAGCTATCTTGAACTACACGATATGTGAAAAACATTTGAGATTTCTTTTTTGCAGCAATCCGCATGCTTTTATCATTATCATTATCAGCAACAACTGCAGCCACTTTTCCTATAACTTCCCAGCTATCTAATACAATGCGCAATGACATTGCGATTTTTTCCGCATTGTGATTGGCTGCGACCAAAAGTTTTTGTGTTGACAAAAAAGCAGAACGTAATTTTTGCTAATAAAATGACATGTAACAGTAAGGTAACCCTCGTTGGAGCGTGATGTCCAGCAATCAGTTGTAACAGCACAATGTTCAATTTCATCAAGCATTGTTCTTAGCTTATCTTTCATACTATTGTATAAATTTGTCATCATTATTTTTTGCAGTGTGGGTCGTGATGATAAAACGTACCGAGGATCTAAAATTTTTATGAGTTCACGAAAACCCCTATCCTCAGCTATGCTAAACGGTTGTAGATCGATGGCAATCATTGTCACAAGCTTTATCAACAATCTTTTCACGAACCGAATCGGCACTATACGTTTCAATACTTTTGAAAAAAGAATCGATTGTTTTTGATGGCTTAGAATTTTGTTCAATACACGGTTGAGCCTTTTGAGATGGTCAAACAGATTTGATGTGTTGCCACTTGTCTTATAGATTTTGCCACACGATCTACATTTAGCAACGTTCTTGTCTTTTGCTGTTTCAAAAAAATTCCACACCTCTGAGAATCCCTTTCGCGTTTTTTTTTTTCTGGAATGGCTTCTGTGTCAGCATCGTCACCTTAATCCGTCAACTTCTAATAACATTCACCTGTTTTAAAACAGAAAAAAAATTATTCAAAAAATAATTATAATTCTTATTAAATTTCTACGAGTACTTACACAAAATGTAGCGTTACTTTCAATTTGCTGAAACGCCGATAATATTTTTTACGTTGAAGTCGTCGCACAGATAAAAATTAGCGCTTTCGATACTAGAACTATCGAAAAAAGAAACTATCGATATCGACTTGAGCCCCGACATAAACCCCATCGACAATCTTTGGAAATACTCCGAAAGTAAAGTGAAAAAACACCACATTTCTACGAAGCCGGAGTTGAAGGAAATTTTTGCTGAGGAATGGGAAAATATTGATCCAAACGTTTGCCGTAAGCAGGTGGAAAGTATGCCTAGGAAAATGTAATTCGGGCAAAAGGACTCCATACAAAGTATTAATTATCAATTTATTACAAATGTGTTCCTTTTTTTTAAATGTGTTCCTTTTTTTAAAAGTGTACCTTTTTTTAAATGTGTCCCTTTTTTAAATGTGTTCCCCTTTTAAATGTGTTTCTTTTTTAAATCTTTTTATGTAAATTTATATATTATTGAGTGTATTGATAGATCGTTTATTTAAGGACCGCTGTAGTAGAGCTGCAATTGGACAAGGATAGATTTAGTCTTAAATAAGTGCCTAGTACGTTAAGAAACTTTAGAATATGAATAGAAGTTTAAGAAACAATGTAAAACGACGATATTGATTGAATAAAATGAAATAAAATCAATTTATTATAAGTTTTTCTGCACCCCATATTATATTTACGAGTTTGGCTTTAAAGCACTTTTTTTTTTTAGTTTTATATACAACATAATCCAAATAGTCTTTCGTTTTTAAGGTATGAATTAAATAAAGTACTAAATTAACTACAAGTCTCTCAAACTAACTTATTAAGCATCTCTAACAGATAAGCCAAAATTAATGGATATATAAAAAATTTCTTAGTGTACGAGTTTGGCTTTTACCAACCGTACATATAAACATACACAAAATTCATTAGATTTTAATTGAAACAATAATTGCTTTGTATTTATGGTCAACCGAAATGGTTTTTAAAATTACAGTTCCAAAATTTTAGACTTGATTTAAATTCTTTAAATAAATAAAACCAAATATTTTATTAAAGGTACTAATTGTCAGAATTTATAAATGCAAACAGTCAACAGTGAAACACAAAATTTGGTTTACAAAAGTAAATACTAGAAATATAATATACCGATAGATTCTATGAAACACATTTTCGATAGAAATTCATATTTAAGGAATTTAGTTTAACGAACTGCGTTTTATTTGTGTTTTATTTTAACTTTCATAAATAGTCGTAAGTGTGTATAAGATTATCGATTTATATCGCTTCCATATTGCAACATGGTTTTATCAAAAAAAAAAAAAATAATAATAATAATAATAAATAAATCGAGTCGAAAAAGGTATGAGCTGAGCGGATTGTTGATGTATAATTCTTGTTTAGGCCTAAACTTCTTCTTCAAATGTACATAAATTACAAGTTTTTTTTGAATTTTTTTTTTTTTTTACAGACCAAGAAATGTTAATTTTTTTTTTTTTTTTGATATATGACTTTTCTGAAGTGAAGAAACGATATGCTTACAGAACACAATATCATTTACAACCACATTTAGCTCATTGAAATCTCATTTACATATAAACATATGAGCCCAGCAGTCAGTAATGCATATAAAGTATTTTTGTGTATACGTTTATGTGAGTACGTGTATATACGTGTTAAGTAATTAATATTAATGTAATTATATGTTTGTATGGCACGAATTAATTTTGTGCCTGATTAAAGTGTCAAATGTTAAATGGCTGGGAAAAACAAATAAATGAATGAGCAAGTAAACAGCAGGAGAAAACAAATTTTCGGTCATTTTTAAATAATAGATGAGAAAATAAACACTTTCACGTACAAGTTCATACACAAAAAAAAACTTGTAATTCATGTACATTTGAAGAAGAAGCATATACATTTGAGGAAGACTTGCTTTACCTTAAAGAGTAATATAAGATAATTTAAAACTGACCTTGAATTTATGTGAGAGAGGGAAGTAAGTATAGGTTTCAAGCATTGGATTTATATATAAAGCAGAAGAACTGTTCAACCTTCGATTGATGTGATTTTTCGATGTACTAGCAAACTGACTACAAGTATACATCTTATCTTATCTTAAGGAAAAGATATCTAACAGGAGATAAAATACGATTTTCCCGAACTGTACTCAGTCAAGAAAATAAGCGTCAACATAATAATCTTTAAGAGAATGGCCCAGGCATAAAAGTTCTGTAAATGGTAAGAAGAGCAGACTAAGTATCCCCTGCACTCCTTTTAGTTTCGTAATAAAAAGCAGGGTTAGTTTACAAAAAAAAAAAAAAAAATAATAAATAAAAATAAAATAATAATAATTTGAATACTGCCCGAGAATTGGTGGAATAATGTTCAAGCCTTAATAAAAAATATTATTTCAATTGGTAGTGAGTGACGAAGTGGCGGAGTTGTGCTCATATAAGTTGTGGTTTAACCATAAAACTTAGGATTACTTTTAATTCAAATTAATTCTTAAACTTTTTTAGATCAATATGTAGTTCCCATAGAAATATTGACTGTTCAAAAAACAATGCTTACAAGTTGTCGGTAGATGGATCTAAAATGAAATATTTTTGGTTAATCAGGCAACACTATAGCTTGTTTGAAAGGTGACATTTAAAGCTTTACTTTGTTAGCAGATATTATTAAAATCGAATTATTTATCTACGCTTAAAACTAAGTGGAAATTCTGAACATTACCATTATATTTTGCTATTCTCTTATATAAAAGGTAAGAATACGTTGTAGGCTGCTAAAAAATTTGTGAAGTTTACGGAGATGATGGTATTAATCAAAAAAAAAAAAAAAAAAAAATAAATAAATAAATAAATAAATAAAAAAAAAATAAACCATAAAAATGGTTCGTATGTTTCAATTGATGACTTTGTTGTTAAAGTTGCACCTCACTCTGGATACGCAGAAGCTCAACTTTCGACCAGGTGTACTGGTGTAAAATGATACACTGGTTTTTAATGGTAAAAAACATTTTATTCAAAACATTGGCCATTGCTGGCTACATATTTCTCCCAACTTTCAGTTCATTTGTGGATTCCACGCCAATAAAACTTTTCGTCTTTTGAAGCAAACCAATTAGTTACCCAATTTTTAAATTCAGCCAATATGAGTACCATCGATGAAAACAGATAGTAGTCGGAAGTAGGCAAGTCTGGTAAATACGGCGGGTGGGGTAGTAGCTCCCAGTCTAATGCTTTGATTGTATCCTGAACCGGTTTTACTATATGTGCAGGTGCATTGTTTTGTTGCAAAATTACCTTGCCATGTCTTGTGGCCCATTCTGCTCGTTTTTCGATCGTCTTCCTGCCGAAGTTGATAGTGGATCAACTAACGGATCAACGGATTAACCCATGATTTTTTTCGTTTACGATTTTGAAAACAAATCCAATTCGATACAACACTGATTTTCTATTGTGTCTTTGGAGCGAAATTTCATAAGTAGTTTTTCGACTTTCCATCCGTCTGTCATTCAATTCATATGGCACTGATTTCCCCAGACTTATTGATTATTCTCATAGCTTTTAAACGGTCAGAAATTGTTTATTGTGCAATGTTTAATATTTTAGCCAATTGTTTCTAACTCAAAGTATCGTCTTTATCCAATATTGTTAGCAATTCGGTGTCTTCAAACTTTTTTGGTAGTCTTTCACGTTCTTCATTTCTCACATCAAAATCGTTATCTCTGAACCGTCGGAATTATCTTTTGCATGTTGCTTCCGATAGAGCATGATCACCATATGCCTCGACAACATTCGATGCAACTCTGCAGCACTTTTTTTCAAATGATCAAATGAACGCCATCTTTAACACGATGACAAATGTGATGTGTACTGAATATGTTTGGCAGATGTTATTGCCAAAATTATAAAAAAGGCTCGTTCACAATAAATGTTCTCTATGAAGACATTTGTATCTTGACGTTCACTTCGTACTGGTACATCTGCTATTAACATAATGGATCGGATGGATTTTCATTTCTGAAGCGAATAATTACGGTCAAAGAGAAGTGTATGAATAAAGAGTGAAAAAGATAATGGCCAATGAATTGTGAACAATTGATTCTGATTTCAGATTATTATTTGTTTCGATTCCTGCAGAACTCTCTTAATGGTGTAAATTGAAATTCCGTAGGGGAAGAACTTATCACATATCAAATAATTGCTTCACCCTAAAAAATGGCATAATCACAGGACCCCGGAAGCTAATTTCACATCACCTCTACGTAAGATGACCCCATGCGCTAAAATCGCTCGTATAGGGTGGGCCATCTATAGGTTTAAATATGAAACAGCAATACTTATGTAATTCTATTCTGCACAAAATTCAGTATATATATCTACTGAACAAAATAAATCGATTTACGCTTGAGCAACATTTTGATTTATCGAAAATTTATTATCATTTAAGCTCATTTCATCTTTGTGGGTACGTTTAAAAGCAAAATTTCTGTGTACAGAAGCCAATGCACCCATTACGAGTGACTCTTTGGTGTGGCTTGTCAGTCGGAGGCATCATTGTCCCATATTTCTTTGAAAATGTGAACGGCGCACCAATTACGGTCAATGGCGGCACCTATCGAACCATGACAACCCATTTTTTATGCCCGCTCTTCATGGTATTGAAGTAATTGACACCGTTGGTCTATTTTCTGTGGAGCGCCGTTAAAGAAAAGCGCTATGCCGACAAACCAGAGACAATTGAGCATTTGAATGCCACCATTCGTGATGCCACTGCCGGGATACGGTCCCTTGTAAAAGTTCCCAAAGATGGTCCTATAGAATGGTGTACTGTGGGACTAGTCGCGACAGTCATATGAATGAAAGAATATTACATTTCTAACCGGAACAATTGTACTTTACAACAAAAAATAAATATGGTCAAACCGTTTTTTTTTTTATTGCATTTTTAAATTTAAACTTTTATACTGCCCACTGTATACAAAATTTCTATTGTAGCACGAGCTATGTTACACACAGCATCGTTCTGTTTAAACCATTTATACAATTCATCATACAATTCAGACCAATAAAAGTTTGTGAGCATCGACTTATAGACAGACGTTGACGGTGATGGCTTGTCAATGTTGTTCTTTAACAAACATGTATCGATGAAGCCACCAGCTTAAAATCCCCACTAAGCCGTGGCATTTTTGCATTCTGGGTATGTTCTTGGATATCATGTAAATTGGTATGACGAAAATTTTTTTAATAATAATAGGGGTTGGTTTCCAACTAATACTTTTATAAAACGATTTAAGTATTTATGCGTATTGTTGAACAATTTATCCATATTTGGTGATTTAACAAAACAAACTAAATCAACGGCATACAAGTTTTCGAATGTAGCTTTAAATATATGCTCGTAAGCAGCTGTCAAACTTTGAAAGCCTTTAGTTAAAGAAACGTAGTAATGTATCAACGCAATTCGCTATTCTATAAGTTGGAGAATAATATGATTGTGATACAAATAAGCTAAGAAATTACATTTACTATCGATTAATTCAAATCAAAGGATCTTATCTGCCGACCAGTGTTTTCGCCTAGTTTTAGTAAAATCCACTTTAAGAGGTTTTTAACTTACACATTTGTTTTTATAATTGTCGTATAAAATTTTTTTCTGTTAATTAATAAAGCAATTAATTGGCTTAAAGTTTGGCTCTCTACATAAATTTTTATAATTGAAAATTATTGTCTACCAGTTCAGTTCAGCTGAATTCAAAAGTCAACTCGTACTTATAAGGGTACTCATCATAAAAAATCCATACGCTTGAATACCTGTCGAAAACACTTTTGGAATTACAATGAATCAACAGTGGTACAAAAGAAGATACTAAACTTAAACTTCCAAAAATGCGCGATAATTATTTTGTATTAAAGTTCTGCAAGATATCGAGACACTATTAGAGCTTATAGTACTATTGAAGTCCCTTCTTTATTTGTAACACATCTTTAAGTTTGGGCTAAAACTCGATTCGTAATAGAAATGAAAATTTGTTTATTATATTGTTACGGTTTAACCTTTTTCAAACGTTTGAGTTCGTTTTTATTGCGCTAAAATAAAATAAAACTCTACTTTATTGTTGTTTTTATGGTCTTTATTAATTCCACTATAACTTTTATTCACTTTGCGCCAAAACAGACATCTCTTTGTGACAGCCAAATGATAACTAACTAACTCCAAACGCAATTCCAAGCTTTTATAGCATTTTTTTATCATTTTCGAATGTTCTTGTAGTTGATATCAATTTCGATTTATGTACGGTAAGTTCAAATGGTGTAAAACCGAAATACCAAAAAAAAAATCGAACTGGCAACACCGTTACGCATGCAGGCGGTTGTACTCTTAAATTAGTAAAGGTAATTATGGCAACAGTGCCAAGCCACGACACAAACCAATAAAATCCATGGCTAAAATCCTACAATAAGTCCCTGATGTGGCGAATTTCCTCTTCAGCATTTTAACATCAAATTTGCCTTAATCGGCAACTTTTAAAATTTTCTCCAAAAATTTAAACATATTTTAGTTCAGCTTATTTTTGCTTATTTTTATCTAATCCATACCACTGTTTAACTACACAAAATACAAACACCAAAACCTGAATGGTAAAAAATCAATGTGCTTAAATGGGTGTTACTTTGGATTTATAAGTTAAAATGTGCGTAAATGTATGTACGTGTGACAATGTTTTTTGATATATTTTTTTCTTCCTCAAATCATATACTCTCGTACAAGTTCGTTATATGGAATATTAAATACATTTATTGCGTATGAATCCCATACTGAGTTTTTACAATATATTGAATTGAGTAAGTACTTGAATTATGCGGTCATATTGAATGAATATTTGTGGACATTTTTACACTTTCTAACTGTAAACCAGAAATATTCGTATACGCACGTCTGCACTAGACATACATGTACACACATACACTTATTCACAAGTGACAATTGCAGTCTCAGATACTTAAATAGGAAATAGGAAAAAATGCTCAGGATATCCTACAGTGGCCAACATGTATAAATGTGTATGTATGTATATCAATCTATTCACATACACTCATAATACATTGTGTTTATTTGAAATATTTGAGATCAATACTAACCAAAAATTCAATAAGACAATAGCATTAATGTTAGATAAGAGAAAAAATATATTTATTTGTAAAAGAAGCAATTGCTTGTTTTACTTAAACAAAATATAAATAAGATTTTGATGAAAATTTTTAAAAAATTTTAATTTGGAAATATTCTAAGATTGTATATAAAATAATCTCGGTTAGATGTACAGCAGGACCACGCATATATTCGACGTTCGAAAAATTGTTTGGTTACAAATTGCCGGTAGATGCCTGTGCAATGTAATGTCTCTGGTAGTTTTAATTGATTTACGCAACACAGTCTAAGAACACCGTGTAACCCTCCCAATCTCAATGAGATAAAAGAAGCGATTGGTAAATTGCAAAATAATATCGCGGCAGGCGGAGATGGACTACCACCGGAAATTCTACGGGTTGAAATCCAAACAACAGCTGAACTACCACGACTTCACTTCACATCAGTAGAGTGGGTAGAGAGCCTGACTCCTACGTAGAAGAAGGGCATCATTGTAAAGTTACCAAAATGTGACGATTTGAAAGATTGTAATAACTGGAGAAGAGAGATACTTGCATTCATAATACAGGGAAGGCTACAGCGCAAAATAGACAACATAATGCGAGACGAACAAGCAGGCTTCAGATCAAATAGAAGCTCCGTAGATCCGGCCAACACTTTACGAATAATCATTGAACAGTCCATAGAATGGCCTACCTACCTTTATCTATTGTTCGTCGATTTCAAGAAAGAATTTGAGTACTTCAGACAAAGCGTAATATAAAAAGCACCAAGAACAAAAGGAGTACCGCCAAAAATAATTCGAATAATTAGGGCGATGTATAAGAACTTTGAGGAACATCACCCAACCATTCCACAACAATGCTGGAGCTTAATAAGAATGCGTAATATCACTCCAGCTATTCACCATCGTGCTGGATGACAAAATGAGTAATGATCCTTCCAAGAGAAGAGGGATAACATGAAGTCTCTCATGCCAACTCGAAGATTTGGACTAAGCGGATAACATTTCTCTTCTCTCCCATAAGATTTATAATATTTATAATCAGTCGAAAGTGAAGGACTTAGAAAGATTGGCTCGCAATGTTGGACTTGATATAAATATCAAGAAAACCAAGGTCATAAGAATAAGCGATACTAGCACGGAACATATCGTGCTACAGGGTCAATCAGTCGAGTAAATAACTAGATAGCTTTTGCTATATAGGAATTAGAATGACTACAAACGACGGCGCAGAAACAGACTTAGACAACAGGCTCAATAAAGCGAGAGCGGCATTCGGACGACCGCTAGTCAGTACGGAGATGCTCACATATATCCAGACGGACTAAGCTCAGAATATTCAACTTATGTGCTAAACTAGTTGCGCTGTATGACTGTAAAACTTTGCTTGTATCGATAACAACACGCAGAATCTCCAGGTATTCATTAACAAATGCCTTAGAATTATATGCAGAATATTCTGGCCTAACACCATATTTAACAGAAAACTGTGAAACATGACTAATGGAAAGGGCATATTGAAACACCATCCGAAAAAGTTCAGATAGTATTACCAGAATATCACTCGAGTGGAATCCTCAAGGCTTAAGTAATCGTAATCGACCAAGAAACAAGAACTAAAACAGAACAGTCTAACATGGGAAAAAGCAAAATCAACAGCAGTAAACCGTGTTAGATGAGATGTTTAATTTCTGTGAAAAGTTATTTATTATATTTAAAAAGGTCACACAGTCATATAAGAATGCTTTGCATGGTGTAACTATAAAAATTGTAACAAAATGGGTTGTTCGCTTCTATATAATAATTTTAAAGAAATCGTGGGAAAAAAAATAGAAATACTGGCACATAAGCACCGCCGACGTTGCTACGAATCTTAACATTCATCATCAAACAGTTACCAAACATTTGAAGAAACATCGATGTCTGGGTGTCACTTGAATTAACAGTGAACAAATCATATACTAAATTTGCATTATCTTATGATAATGATTACCGGCAATTAAAAGTAGATCACGTACGAAAATAATGTGGACTGTGGCAAAGCTAGGTTTAACATCAAATAACTTAATGCTGTGAGTTTTGTGAGATAAATAGGGAATTATGCATATTTTGCTTTTTAACTTGATTCTGATATCTATTGTGAACAATTGCCGAGATTAAAGCAAGTAGTTCAGATAAAACGGCCAGAATTGAGCAACAGCATGACACCTCCAGATCACAGACATTTTTGATGACCCGGCAGAAACTGAGAATGCTGGTTGGGAAAGTTATGATGCATCCATCATAAAGCCCGGACCGTCCAGAACTCTTGAAACGGTTTAAATTTAAATTTGGTAGAGACTTTCAAGACACCGTTGTATTATTTTTTGTTTAGAAAAACCAGAAGTTCTACACTGATGTGATAATTAAAAATGACAAAAGTTACTGATTAAAACGGCATGTACATATATAGCTTAATAAAGCTCGTTTCAGATATAAGTTAAAGGTGTTTCATTTTTGGTCAAATTTTTAACTCAAATAATTCGAACATCCAATACAAGCAGATTTTTTTCTTATTTTTTTTTAATTTTAAATTACATTCTGTCGAAATGCCGGATCCATTTTCTTAATAATGCTTCGGGTTTTGAGTTTGTATTCGATTCAATTGTTTCTGTATAGATTTCCTCCTTTAGCCTATAGACAAAGCTAATCTGCAATTCATTTATTGGTTCGGTGACTGTGTGACACTTGAGGCAACAACATCTTTCAACAGGGTGATTTTTAAACAGTAACCGCACTTTGTATGATACCTTTCACATGCAAAGGCTCTCTTCTGGTTTTGTAAAGATATATTTTGAGTACAGCGATATTTTAACTTATTGTACAGTTTTCGTCTAGTACAGGATTACAATATAATATCACATCTAACTTTGTTGCTCTGACGAACTTCAGGACTCAATTGGTCGAAGTAGTGTTAGTATCTTACCCTCTAGTTGATAGGCCCCTAGGTTCCCCCCCATGCATCACGATAAATTTATATTTTCTGGTGATTCCTATTCTATACAAATGTTCATTGAGTCTGCATGGTCACCTAAAAGGCCGGTTATTATCCTCAGTCATATAGTTTCCTAGCAAAAGTTTAGATTGGCTTAACAAGAGTCTGCACCTCTCGTTTTCCTAAGTAGGCCTTTCTAAGCTTCTTGTTCCACACCTTAGAAATGTTGTGGACTAATTAGTGGAATAAAAGCTCACTTTCTTTTCACCAAATTCTCACATGACTCGGAACACTGCAGAAGCTGACCTTATTCTCTTTACCCAGTTGTTTCAATTTATCCAGTTGAGTCAACTATAGCAAAGCGCTCAAAGGGCTATCTGCGTAACGGACATTATATTGCCGTATATCCTGTCTTTTAAACTTCCTGTCTAAGTTGAATTGTGCACCTCTTCTGAGGACACGAATCGCAGTTCGCTGCGAGCAATCAGTCAAGTTGAGTTAAAAGGATTCGGTTTTAACAAAACTAAGCCACACGCCAGATATATAAATCGTGGTATTAAATCAAGCGTTAAATATACATATGTTCCTTGGCAGCTAGCGCCAAGTTATTAATGCCAGCAATCGCGAAATGTCGCGCCTAAAATTAGCTTAAGTTACAGAGTGCTTTACTCTCAAGCGTTATTCCATATTAAGTTAGCCACTCTACATTGTCATCTGTTTTCAGCCTTCTGAAGAAGCAGTGGAATTGCGACCGAAATTGCGTTTAAAGTTCAAAGTCACTCATAATATATAAATGTTCCTGCTAGCGAACGTTATAGGGAATTATTGTGACATACAAAAATTTTTTTTTGGTGTCATACATGACAAAATTTTCATAGATGGAAGAAGTTGATTTTGAGTTCTAACGGACAATTTCATTAAGAATCATTAGCACTTCACTCATAAACGGGAAGGTGTAGCAGACCAAATCCTATATCGTTCCGTATGTAGTCAGAATAGACACTACATTGATGTTGTCATACATAAATCAGTTTCTTTATGTCATTGTCACGAGAATTTATTAACAAAATTTTTCATTTAGCGTTATTTCATGAAAATTTCAGCTTGATACTGATATTGTGACGATGATTCAATTATGAAAATGTCATAGTGACAATGTCATTCTAATGACTTTATGTTCTTTTTTATATTACAACAATTGCTGCTGCTTCCGTTTGGTTGTTGAATAATAAATGCCCAGATACTTCAAATTATTGTTATCTTCCGTACTTTGATCTTAAGTTCAATTTTCAATAACATCAATGCCCATGTCAACGTTTTCACCCATTCAGAAGAGTATTTTTGGTTGGTTGCTTAGTAAGATAACTTTTAAAAGCGGCACCTGAACGCTGAAATAATCGGGCTATTAATTTTATACGAGTTAACTTTTTCGAGATTCTACTGTATTAAAATCTGTATAAAAAATAATAAAGAGTGTAGGTTCATTATCGGAGGCAGCAGTCTAAAAATCCTCGCATGTCCACGCTTTCTTTCTGCAACAACCGGATACATTCTCAATGTATCTGTTACGTTTGCGACCAACGCTATGCCGCGTAATTTATCTGTTTTCTTTTCTTTAATCAAATAGTTTTCATTTTGTGAAATTAATTATTTACAGAAATTGCTTTATCAATAACTCAATAATAACACTGGTCTGCAAATTTGGAAGCAAAAATTGGCTTCAGAAACGAAGCATGTTTTTTAACTAATCTGGGTGCGCTGAATTCGAATCTTAAAAATTGGGCTATCACGTCTTGTTCATATTTCATCGCATGCTAGCAATACTGTAAAACAGTTAATAGTGACACTACAATTTCAAAATTATTAATCTGACAGAAGCCCTCATTCATTATAAATCTTCGTAATAGTAGCGTTTAAGCATGTCAGGGAGATCGTTTGTTACTGATACAAGCTATTTTTGCTTTGTGTATGGTGAATATGCAATATCAGAATCATTAAAATATTCATATTTACCACCAATGTCTTGCAATACTTACAGAACTGTTTTATACAAGTGGTCAAATGGTAAGAAGATCTATTTCAAGTAAGCACCAAACTGATTGTTATTTCTGCTTAACAAAAATTGCTGGATTTAATATGAAGAATCGAACAAATACTTACGCGAATGCCTTATGGTTTCCAAGTCAGTTCAACATTCACTAAATGATCCATTATCAGTCATTCCCATTTAGGGAGATCAAACAATCATTATTCGACCGGCTTTACCCGTTTTTTAGATTTTATCGAATACGGTTTTTGAGAATGTTCATTTTTCGAATACCGAATAAACCGGTTGTTGAAACACGAATAACCGGTTAAATTAAATATGTAAGTTTTTATAATTTTTATTGCAAATATGCCCATTGTTTAAGTACTTTTCTGAATTTGATGTATAGCGTCTTATTTTTATATATATGACGAACATGAACGTATATGGATTATAATGATTAACTAGGCTCATTGAAATGGACCTACAAACGCCGACTTCGAAGGCAGAAGTGCTCATATCCAGTCGCCAGTAATGTTGTGAGTTGATACCGCTATTGAAAATTGACAGATGGTATGGCCTGGTATTAAACCGAGGACTTCTCGGTTGGTGTCTTACTTAATATAAAATACGTGGAACATGTATTTATGTTTCTATAGACGTCCTCTGAAGTGTGAAAATATTGGGAATCGATGTAAATAAGTGTGGATATATTGACTGTCTTTAAATACTGACCTTAAATGTGCCTGATTGACGTTATTGTGAAGCAGTAGTCTATAGTCGCTGGAAAATGAAACCCTTACGCTGTAATAAATGAATCTCCGGACAAAATATTAGGACGTTTTATTGTCGAGGAAGAAATATCCGTCAAGGCCATATGAAAGCCGAAAGTTGTTCTAGCATACTTATTTACCAGAAACTACAACATGGAAATGGAATGATTTATCAACTTAATTTGCTAATCCAACAAGAATTGAGAAGAATTTTATTTTGATAAAACAGCCGTTTAACTGGTTATTTAATTAATTTTTAACTGAAAGCCGTTTTTTTTAAATTGTAAATTTTCGAATTATTCGCAAACCGGTTTTGTTGATGGTTTATTTCAATAAATGAACCAGCCAGTATAGACCATCGTAAATAACTGTAAATTAATCTGTGTCAGGGCATTGGTTTGTTGACTGGTATGCCAGGAGGATTTAAAAATATTGTTGTTTGCTTTGTCTATGGAAGACAAACGCGCTACATGTCATCATTACGTCAAAACATTCCAAATAAACAATTAGTTGATCTAAATGACGTTTTTCTTCTGCCGCTGCACATAAAATTGAGCCTTTTTAAGTACTTTATCAAGGTTCTGGACAAAGATGGTGCAGCATTTAAATACTTGTTAGGGGTTTTTCTTAACATATGCTAAAATCAGAGCTATTGAAAGCTATTGAATGATGACAATTTTTCACAATGTTTATTGGAAATCTTTCAAGAGCATTGTGAACAGTTTTCTTTGAAATAATAAGACTGAAAACTACAGACAAATTGTTGCTGAATTATTAAAAAATTATCACGAAGATGAAATGAAAATTTAAAGAATTCATCAGGGATTTTGCGACAAAAGCATGCTGTAAGACTATTGCTGAAATCTAAAACGTAAAGCCGAACCAACAAAATATAGACGACGTTCCAATAACGCCAATCACTTTTGAAAATTCATTGATTTTTAAATAAACTAATGATGTTTTATGTAAAAAAAATGAATAAAAACATTATAATTACAATTACAGATTCGAAATCAGCCCACCAAATTACTCTAGAAAAGATATTTAGTTGCTCCAGTCCAAAACCTTGTTGGCTTGTGTAATTCAGAATGTTGTAATTGTAGTTGTAGTCATTGTTGTTGTAATTGTCATAAATTATATAGATATAGTATTTAGATGCAAGACTATACAAATAAATATGTGTGTAAGTATTGAAATATATTCGAATAAATGATTTGTATTTGCAACGTGTTGGTTGGTACTTCTAACACTTTGCATACTTGTAGTGTCATACGCACTTTCTCCTTTTGAACTTCTCTCTTTTACTTTACATACTTTACTTTACATAGATCACTATGGACAGAGACAGGCACACGCAAAACTCAATGCACGTATTTGACCCTTTGATTCTAACACAACACTAATAAAATTTTGTGTGTGCGATGAAATAGTTGTAAATGTAAAATGTGTGAATATAGGTGTGTGTGAATGTGTGCATATAAGTATTAGTCTATTATCTTGTACTCGTACAATAACATTAAATCAATTTATTCTTTTTTTCAGAAAATGCAAACGTGTTAAGCAAGTTGTCCAAATGCCTTAAACATTTATCACAATTTACATGTTGGCCATATATTTAGCACACGCACACATACACATTACTAAGAAATTGTTGTATTCGTAGTTAGTTTAGTTCATTTATTTCGAACTATTTTCATGTATTTTGAAACGAACATAACAAGTTTTAACACTATTTTTGGCAAAAAGAAAGAAAGAAAAAAAAGAAGAAAAGATAAGTAGAAAATTGATGTAAAATTCTGAAAAGATGCTGATGCAACATTTTTGATACTTCAAATTAATTTTTATTCAATTTTTAAAGAGCGAAGTTATGTAATTGCTGCTGAGCTGAGCAGTTTGGTAAAATATTTCAAATTTTAAGTATCAATTTTAAACAGTTGCTTTTGCAACTACTGAATATAAAGTTGATGCACAGGTTGTGTTTGTACAGTATTTCGGTGGCAATAACTATTGGTCCATTGGCCCACCCAATAGATGTGGTATTTAAGTGCATTAGATATTCTGGATGAATGGACGCCAACACAGAAGCAATCGTTTTACCACGATGTAGAAACTCGCAATGAACAATTTTCTTTCAGTCCTACTAGACACACATCACTAACTTTCTTCATATCAATGCTAACTTTGCCACCGTCTTCGAATCATCAACTTGCTTCCTCCGCGATTTTTTTCTCCCATCACTGTCGTACGTAATCCACCACTAAAATCATTCGCTTCAGTAATAGTTTGATTTTGTTCCGTTTAAGTAATGAATAGCAAATTAAAATTCGGCCTATTAAATTTTTCACTGTTAACTTAAATTGGGTGTTGTGTATGAAAACCTGGTTCTCCAGCAATATTCAGATTGCTGTTGTGTTGGTCTTTCTACATTTTTTACATGGTTTCCTGGATTTCTTTGGTGATTGGAGATGCATCTTTAACAAAAAAATTATGAAATCGAAAACGACCGAAATATTTCGATGCTGCTTCCGTAAACTTCACACATTTTTCAGCAGCCTATTATAGAAAATCCAATACGAAACAACATAGATAACTTTATGCAAAATAATAATTATTATTAATATTAGGGGAGATATTACATTTTGGTGCTATTTAACGCCAAACAATTTGTAAATGAACTCCACCGAACATTAAATATATAAAGAATATAATAAGACTGCAAAGCGTGTTAACAGGTTTCTGACTCCAGCATGATAACGACTTAATACACTCTTCTAAGCCAGTAAGTTTCTGTAAAATAAAGTTAATACTAAGGAGGTATCCAAGCTAAACAGCCTATCTTAATCCAATGGATAATTTTTGGGGAAATCTTAAAGTGAGTGTTAGAGATTTTCCTTTTGTAATTAAAAATACAACCTTTTCGTTCAAAAGTTTATTGTATAATAAAAATTATGAAACTAAAATGAAGTATATATATTATCAGAAAATATTATTATACACTCGTGTTGCTGTGGCAAAAAGTGATATGACAGCCAAATTTAGACCTGAAACAATATCTTTTTCTAAAACCAACAGATTAACTAAAGTTAACAGAACTAATAGTGAGTCCTAGTAGCTACTAATATAAGTCATCTCTATCAATGTCATTTTTATTTTCAAATTTCTTTTACAGTCCTTTCTTTGATTTAAGCTGTCGAGTCTTACTTGTTACTTTCTTTTATTTTAACCCTTGAATAATATACATACGTTTTCCAAGTATAACTTTTTTGTTATATATACTATACGAGTATATATATAAAAAATAATATGCATTTTGGTTAAGTTTGGGCACATACGAATAAAAATTTTGTTTTCCAAAACATACAAATATTTGTTTAACTATTCAATAAAATTTCAAATTTCGATGGATATCAATTTTACATGTTTAACGCAAATATAAAATATTTCCAATAAATTATTAAATATTAGGTTTCGATATTTTTTTATAATAAAAACGTTGATGGTCATATCGAAATGTTATTATGTTAACAGCACACACCCAGTTATTATTAAAATTCATATTTAAGTAGCATTCCAGTAAAACCTTAACCTATGATTTAGTTATTGTAAAATGTTTTCATCGGAAACTTTCATGAAATATAAACGAATATCTATTGAAATTTGGTAATAAATACCACGAAATAAAAGAAAAACTTGCATACACAATATATTAATAAATATTTCATAAGAGTACATATATAATAAATACACTCTTATAATGTATATACATACATATGTACATATTAGATTTATTTGTAATACATAATAATATATTAATATATACAATAATATATCAATATCACAATTTTATTCTATCTGTTGTACAAAATTATTGCTTTTATTGACTAACAAATATTACAAGAAATAGAAGAAAAAAGTGAAATAGAAGAGAAAATATTTTAACGGAAAACACTTAGAAATACAAATAATTATTTATTCGAATGTATAAAAAAATGCCTGAAGGCCATATTTTATGTAGCGGACATGGTAAAGTGAATTGCGGGTTGAGGCGGATATAAAATATTACGATTGTCGTTTATAGACTGTTATGAGATGTTATGTATTGACTGCACAGCATAGATTAAATAGTTTTCTTGAAATAAGAAATAAAAAGTTCAAGGTTGCTAGTTTTCTAAAAGTATTAAAATATTATATTAGTATACTTGTATTTATTTACGAAAATAAATATTTTATGTGGAAAAACTTTAATAAATTAGTTGAATAAAAAGAATTGTCAATAAGTGGTTCACTTTTCTATAGCTCAAGGTAAAATTTATAAAAGCAAATTCAAACAAAATTATTAAAATATTATTTCCAATTCCAATTATAATAATTTTTCCAGTTTTGGCCAAAATAATTTTAAAGTTGCATGTTCGCATGTAGTAGGGACGGTTATTATTCGACTGGTTTAAACCAGTTTTTTTAGTTTTGTTGAATACGGCTTTTACAAAATCTTTATTTTTCGAATACCGAATAAACCGATTAATTTAACAAGAATAACCGGTTAATTTAAATAAGTAGAATTTTTATACGTATGAATATTTTTTATTGAAAATATGTTGATCGTTTAACTATTTGTATAAATTTAATTATTTTTGTATATATGACAACCTTGAAGTTCTCACAAAGAACGTGAAAGCCAAGGTAGATCGAAAGAGATATGCACTCATCTTCTGCAAATAAATATTCTCATCTTCTGCAAATAAATATTTTTTTTTTATTTATGAAGAATGATCAACTAGACTCATTGAAAGCCAACAAACCCACAAACGAAGGTTCCGAACGGCAGATATATTAGTTAGTGAAGTTTGTAACAGCGTACACATAACCAATCGCTAGTAAAGTTGGAAGGTGATACCGCTGTTGAAAATTGTCTGATGGTGTGGCATGGGATTGAACCGATGACTTCTTGACTTCATATCACAGTGACACACACACTATTAAATAGGTGGTGCATAAACTTACATACATTGCTCCTCGAAATCAAAAGCAAAATTTTTTTAGAGGCAATTATGGACTTGTATATTACTAATAAACTTATTCAAAGTAAAACATTTAATTTTTGTTATCTTAGGCGCCTTAATTATAACTATAATAACAAGCCTTTTATTCTACTCTCGACCAAGTAATAAAACAAAAACGAATTTAGCTTCTTGAGTAGCTGTTCGAAACTTAAGCATTTTTCACTACTTTGTGTAATAAACTCTATTTTTTTTGGTCTACGCACACCGTCTTGGGATAGTTTCAATGAGATTTTTTAGAATTGTTGTTAGTTTTGATTGCCACTTTAATTTCAAGCTCTCCATCAGCTTCTGCTTATTTTTAAAACGACGTGGTCCAGCTCTGCGCTTCAAGAATTAGGAACAATTTTATTTAAATAAAAGAACCGGTTAACCGGTTATTTGAATTATTATTAACCGAAAACCGGTGCTACATTTCGAATTATTCGAAAACCGGTTTTTGACAAAAAGTCGAATAATCGGTCTCCCTAATATGTAGTAAATGGGGACGTACTTTCTGTAGTAAAACTTGCAAATAATTGCACAATTCTCTAATAAATATTTGTTTTCTCTATATAAATTTCCGATACCTGCATCTCCAGTCGTTAATCTTTATCTCTTAAATTTTTAAAAATTTTCTAGTATTTGCTTAAGAAAATTCACATTGTAGCCGACTGTATATTGATTTATTTATATTTTATATGTGAATTGTGTTTTTTTTTTTTGTGGATTTATTAATTTAACTATTAAATTGAATTCAAATAGTTATTAAAGCCCTTCCGTTATATTACCTATTAATTACTTTTCATAATTGTAAACTCTCATACATATATGTTAAATTTTAAATGGAATTCTGTGTGATAGATGTGATCAGCATGTTAATTAAATTTATCACATATTCCCTATATTCTCATTGTAACTGAGCTTAATTACTTACTTAATCTTAAGTCTATTTGATTTCAATAAAGTTCATTTCATTGCCAGTGTTTGAGCTGTAAACACCAACTTTGGAATAAGACATCTTTGGAATATTAGTTACTGAAAACAACATAGCCCTTGTGGACTTTTCGAAGACCCTTGTGGATATTGTTTGGTTGAGGATTTAAGCCGACCTAGTGACTCTTAAGTCCCAACCTATAAATGTAACTAATTACTCCAACACCTAAATTAGCACCTCGTTACAACATTCAAGCTTAATTCATCTGATTTCGATTTTTTCACTCGAAATAGCTTGACTTTTTCAGATGACCTTTATGTGAGTGACAAAATACAGAGTGACAAGAATACACCAGTACACAGAAAACTAATAGCATATAGCTTTTCGTTTCAATAATAATAATCTGTTGGTTTTTGTACGTATCCTTCTAAGACAAATCTATCTATATATTTAAAATCTATCTATATATACAAAATTCGTTGTAATTGATGTTCTCTGAAAGTAAGCCCTCAAGCGAAAGGTGAAATCAATGATATTTTGCCAATATCATGTTACCATGCCGGTGTTATACAGTGTTGCTCAAAAAAATAAAAAAATAGATTCTCCATTATCTAACAACTTTGAGACCAATAACACATTAGAAAAACGCAACTACTAATTTTTGTTTTTTTATTTGGTAAAAGTATAACATTACTAATATAGAAGATACAACTTTAAAGCATCGAAACTAAAAGTCCATGTATTCATAAATATTGCTAAAATCAGTCATTTTTTCCTGTTCAATAAAATAGATTCACTCAACTTGGTGTTCTAAACAAAATATTTTTAGTAAATAAACTAAATAATTTCCTTTTAATTAAGTGAATAATCCTTATTTTTAATGACTGCTGAGCACCTTTTTGGCATCGAGTTAACAAGTCTATCACATGTTTCTGATGGAATACTTTCCATAATGTTCTCTAATTAAAGGGCTTTTTCCTCGAAGAACTGCTTTCACAATTTTCCATAGATTTTCGATAGAATTTAACTCCGGCTATTGTGCCGATCAGCTCAAAAGTTCGACGTCATTATTCTGAAACCAAATTTGTGCTCGCTTTGATGTGTACTTCGGATAATTATTTAGTTGAAACACCTATCAAAGCGGCATTACTCATTCGGCGTAAAGCATAATGATGTCGTTTACTCCTCTATTTTAAATAGAGCCCTGTGCCATGGTAGGAAAAACATACCCATACCACCAACATAAATCTTCTACCCTGTTTAATGGTTTTTATTTTATATGGCGGAATTAGTTCAGTATTCAGGTGTTTTTGAAACGTAACGAGTTAATATTCCTAAGAGATCCAATTGTGAATGACATGGCCGAAATGGATGTTAATATAATAAAGCTAGGGATGGATAATTTCATCCCATCCAGAAAGCTTCCGATTAAATCAAGAAATAAATATTGGTTTAATCAGACGTGCAAACTTGCAGTCCGATCCAGAGAGGAAGTATTCAGAAATTGGCGTAATGACAAATGCGATTATACTGATTCGCTATGCAAACAGGTGAGATCTTCGTGTGCCGCAGTACTTAGACGGTAAAAGGCTCTACACGAGCAGCACCTACGTGTTAAAGTACTTACTTTTCCGCGGGGAAGTAGAAGCTTTAGGTCATTCATTAAAAGGCTAAGGAACAGTGCTAGTTCGATTCGAGTCCTTATAAAGAACGATCAAGCATTCACAAACCCGGTTGAAAAGGCAAACCTTCTGGCTGAAATGTTTGCAGGTTATTCGAACTTGCCAGAGAGCGATCAACCACTGCCCGAACTCGAAAGAGAGACTATGCCTAGTATATTCTTTCGAGCACGTTAAAAGGGTTCTTGCAAATTTTGACGTTAATAAGTTTTCTGGGCCAGATGGCATTCTAGCTCTGGTCCTGCAGCGGTGCTCTTCGACACTTGCGCGTCCATTGGCTAATCTTTTCAGTGCGTCATATCGTGCGGGTATTTTTCCATTTTGCTGGAAGTTTGCCAAGTTTGGAAAGTATGTTTAATCACCACCTTGTGAAGTATTTACAGTCCAACAATTTCCTGAGCGATCGTCAGTACGGTTTCCGTAAGGGTCGCTCTACTGGTGACTGGCGTTACTCGCTGAAGAGTGGAACAGGTCCATTCATGGATTTGGTGAAAGTAAGGTTGTGGCCCTTGATATTTTCCAAGGCATTTGACAGAGTCTGGCACGAGGTACTCATATCCAGACCTATTGCCTTTGGTGTCGGTAGTCACTTCTCTAAATTCAGATCAAGGTTTCTCAGAAATCGCTTTATAAGAGTGGTTACAAATTGGATTTCGTCAAGGCAAGGCTCTGTTCTTTCTCCAACTCTATTTCTAATATCTACTATCTACTCTTTTGCGGATGACAGCAACATTTGTCACACATATTCTTTTGATCGTAGACCGAGCCTTTTGGAGATTGGGGCAAGAAGGATAAATATGAACGACACACTCACAACTGACCTGGTGAAAATCTCCGAGTGGGGTCGCGCGAACAGGGTCGACTTTAATGTGCGCAAGACCCAATTATGTTTTCTGACACACAGACGTAGTGGTGTGTTGTCATCTGTATCTATGGGTAATGTAGATATTGAGGAATCAGATGCTCTTGATGTTCTGCGCATGAGAATTCACTGTGTCGTTCGTGGAAATGATCACATATTTCGAGTGTCGAAAGAATTGAAAGCTTCTTTGCCTCGGTTTTTTAAGACGGTGCAGGAATTATTTCAATCCATCTGATCTCCTTAATATTTACAATACCTTTATCCGACCCCAATTGGAATACAACTCCCATGTATGGGCCGGAGCTTCAAAGTCCATTTTGAAACTTCTTGACCGTGTAAAGGAAATGGCGAAGATTCTTTTTAATGACGGTATGCTAGCTAACTCTATCGATTCATTAGAGCATCGTGGCAATGTGGCTTGTGTTTCATTGTTCTATATGTACTATAACGGAATGTGTTCTGACGAAATTAGAGAACTAATTCCTTGTAGTCGTTTATATTTACGTAGCACTCGTGTTTCTCGTAGAGCACATCCCTTTGTAGTTTATTGTCCAGTAAATCGCACAACGCATTAAAGGGAGTATTCGTTCTTTGATGGCACTATTCGTTTGTGGAACAATCTTCCTGCGAATGTCTTCCCTGCCACTTACGACATGAGCAGGTTTTAATCGAACGTCCACAAACACTACTCTATCTATACTCCTGCCCACAACCTACCAGCACAATGCACAGCATGAGTAGGGTTTTTCCCTAATTTAGAAATAGTAAACTTTTTGGAGAGTAGGTGGATAATCTATTTTTTTGAACAGCACTACATATACATACAAAACGCTCCTATATATTTTATATTCCCAATGTTATGGTTGTTAAATTGACTTTGCTATGTTAAACTACACTGAACATACCACAGTATCTTAGACCCTTCACTTGCAACCACAATAAAACAACTTCTGATTAATGCTAACAAATTGTAATTTTAAATAAAAATATTTTTATTTCTACAGAAAACATAAATTGAAATCTAATTCCCACGTAAGTCTAATTTTGCAATTTTTTTTTTTTTTATAATTAGATTAGAAAATATCTACACTTTTCTAATAAGATTACCTTATTTGGCTTTTCCTTTAAATCCAATAAAAGCCATTATGGTATAGTAGTATTTCTTTGTGGTAAGTCGTACTACATACATATGTACATACATATTTGCCTGCCTATGCACATAAATACATTATATTCGTATGAGTGAAAAAGTACAAAATATTTACATTTATTGCCAGTAAATGTAATCATGTATGTGTAAATGAATTTTTAATAAATCATTTAAAGAATTTAAAAGTTTAAATTTAATTGTTATTAAAACTTTATGGCATTTGTATAAAATTATTCTTTCATCTATTTTGTACAAGAAGAGTTCATCTGTGGTTTTTGTGGTTTTCCAAAAAAGAAAACTTTTTAAATCGTTACTGAGGTTCAAAACTTAACCAGCTTATGTGGTAATAGAGGTTTAAAGTGTTTAAGCTAAAGAAATAAATAAAAAAAGATATTTTCAATTTTTAACAAAATAAATATGTATTTTCTTTTCCATAGAAAAAAAGAAATTAAACAAATTTAGGTTAGAAATCAATACTTTTCAAGCATAAACAAGGTATTTTTTACTTTATAGCCACATGTCTATGCATACATATATGAACTCTTTTAAAGTCAATGAGCCTTGAATACCTTTTCATTCTTGGTGGTGAAAAAATAGTTTTACATTATTGATGAATCATCATCAATAAACGGGATGGTTCACATGAATTAGTAAGGCAACAATACCTTGAAGCCAAACTGAACACAAAAAAACTTTATATTCACATCAGCATATCTTAACCATGAAGGCCATTAACAAATAGCAAAAGAAACCCGATACTTCATTTTCGAAGAAGAAAGAAATGATAAAGTGTTTGTGGTTTAAGCCTTAAGGCCAAAAAGTTAAACAAGCCCTAAGCTAAAGGCTAAAGCGTTGATAATGTTTTTGATGGAAATGCCTATAAGTTTACAAAGAACTGTATAAATGAATGATGTAGAAGAGAGTCTGTATAAATTATATGATATTTTGCCATATTTTTACTTAGACATGAAACTTAAATAATTCATATTGTGGAGGAAAATGTGTAAGGATTTTTCTGATTTTGTTTAAATTGCAACAAAAATTTACTTTAAAAAAACAATATAAAAACTTTTCGCCACTTTATTCACAAATAATTTAAGAAGTATGCGAAAATTAAAAGTTTTTTTGAAATGTCAGAAACATAACTATCAACTGATTTTTATTAAATTTGACTCGTGGCCTTGCAAACTCCACGCAATAGAGATAATGAGGAATATTATCGATATAACATGTTCTATTGGTGTTCGATAAAGCTCGGTTAAATTTCTATTCCAAATGAAACACCAGTTTCTTATATTTGGAACGAGCTTCAATAAACAAAATATGTGGTGTTTTACTAGCTAACTTCTAGACATTTCTGGGCAAAGCTCAAATTTCTTTAGTATGAAATTTCTGGGTTTTCTGAGAGAGCTCTGCAGATAAAAAAATGATAATCTAAAGATGCAAGGTCCGAACTATATAGGGGATGCATCAAAACTTCCCAGTCTCTGCCGCTACAGAACAACTTTTCTGTTGATTAATATTGGTTATTTTAAAGGAATTGCTTGTTTCAACGTCGTTAGTTGTTGACAGTAGAGATCAGAATCAATTGTTAGACTAGGTTGTAGAAGCTCAGAGAAAAAATCCCTTCATATCCCACCAGGTATACAGCATTACCTTTTGTTGGTTTCAAGTCTGGATTTGCCACCGTCTGCGAAACTTCATCTTGCTTCGTCCATGATCTTTTTCGCACATTATCACCGTCTGTAAATTACTTTTCATCACCCGTAATCATTTAGACCTATTAAACAAGCTATAGTGTTGAATGCAAATTATATTACCAGGGATATTGCATTTTAGAGCCATCGACAGACAATTTGTAACCGAAGTTTTTCGAACACCAATGTTTTTGACTGTTCAGATTTTTTCTAGAATGCTGAATCTGGCAACTCTGGATAACATTAAACAATACATTTTTTATACCTGCTCTTCTAAATGGTGCCGAAACTTGGATATATCGTTAGATTCCCTAAAGTAAGGCATGGTCCAAGCCATAATGTATGACGTTTATTGTGAGTCACACTTTAACTTCAAGTTTTTCCCCCAACTTAATCTGATATTTCTTTGTTTCAGTGTTTGACAAATTCAACCATGGAGTGGTATACAATTGTGTAGCGCGTTAAAATTGTTGAAGCCTTTTACGAAAACGGGCACTTCGAGATATTTATATTTCAGAAAACCGCGAGTGTAGGAAATGTGGAAACACCTGTCCTTGCTCGCCCATTCCGTTCTGCGAAAAATATTGCTGTTGTTCACAACCGTGAATGGTGTTCGCTATCGCGACATGAAAACGAACTTCTTGTGGTCACAAATTGAGGATATGGAACTGGCCGATATTTGATTCCAACAGAATGGTGGCACTTGCCACACAGCCAACGAAACAATGGCTCTTTTACAAGAGAAATTCAACGACCGTGTTATCCCATGATTGTACTTCTTTCTTTGTGGATATTAAAAAAAGTGCACGTTGATATGCCAACAACAGTTCAAGAGCTAAATAATGAGATAATTCGGCACATTAACGGTATTGAACATCAATTATGTCTCAGGGTGACTGAAAATATGAACCGATGTATAGAGGTATGCCACCGAAGCCGTAGCAAGCATTTGTACTATATTTCGTCTCACGCATAATTATCATAGATCCTTCTATCATAGATAAAATGTATTAAGATAATTCTCTGAAAAGTTTTTTTTTATATACAATTAACATCGTGCATTTTGATTGGAACTTTATGTTATGTTTGGTAATAAGGTCAGTTCTTAGAAATGCGGTGTTATAAATATACAGAAGTAGCTGCTGGTTTCACTAATACTCCGGCAGAAATTAAGTCTAATAAGGGTCCACCAAGTTTGCTGAGGTATAGCTTAAAAACTTACTGTGGGTCACTCACTTAATAAGTAGAAGAGAAATTCTGTTGCATCTAGAGGAAGTGTAAGTCAGGACTAGAAAGGAAAAGCAATACTTTATGGCTGATAATATTTGGGAGTTCGTGTAGAATCCGTTACATTTTTCAGTTATTTTCCAATATTGATACTTTGGTCATTCACGTGACATGGTGTATAGATTTGGGCACGAAATTTTTCTGAGATGTGGGAGATGTTCCGAGAAAGACCTTCCAATGTTTTCAAAACATTTTAGAAGACCCCAAACTAACTTGGCGAAGGATTTATCCTCATTAGATAGTCGTAGTTTTGCTTTGATATTGTGGCTGTGGTGTGGTACATAAGCACCCACCTACCAACCAAGAGGTGACAATCCGCTGCCAGAAAATCTGACAATTTTCAACAACGTTACTTCTCGTATCTCATAACATTAGCTAGCGACTGGTTATGAGTACTACAGCCAGAGAAAAAACAACAGAAATTCAACAAAAACAACCTTAAACCAGTAAGAAACAACTTTGAAAGCTAGTCAAGGTAGAAAATCGGAAATTCTACGACGTTCAACTTAAATATAACCAAGAATTAAAATCAATGTAGAAATATCTTTGATTTAAAATGGCTCGTACTTGGTTTAATTAAAAATTTGGAATTTTTAATTCTAAAACATGCAATGTTAAATTAAAAATGTTCAACATTATTTCAAAATCGGAATATTTTTAAATCAAACTTGAAAATATTCGTATCAACAATGCATAACATTACTGTAGTAATAGAGTGGACCATTTTGATTATATTTGCTTTCAAAACATTATACTACTTTAACGTTTTTAATTGAAAATGCAATTTATTTTTTGTGAATTTTATTCAAAGTAAACAATTTTCAATAACTTTTTTGATCAGATATAAAATATGTATATAAACTTTTTTAAATAATTCGCATGATTGAAACTAGCATCAGTATGTCCTAGAGATTCATATAGACAGTCTTGCAATGAAAGTACTTCTGCTAAAAGAAAAATTGATTTAAAAATCATTTTACATAAACATATAGTAGACTAAATATGATCTAGTGTTATCAAGTTTTTCGGGCGACGGAGGTCGATGGGTTATGAGATCACCAGCCTTGATTTCAGGGGAATACCCAGGGCGATTATATCATCGAGGCTGTTTGATGGTTGAACAGTCAGAATGTATCCAGTCAAAGATTTAGAGAGGGGGTCTATATACCGGATAGCGATATTAGACATCATTACGGATTGCCGGACCGGCTGATCTTTGGTCTAATCAGGTGTTAACGACATATGTTGACAGCCAGGCGACACTGAAGTTAATAAGTGACTCTATGATGGATTTTACGAGCTTTTGGACCATTATTTGGTCAGATTGTGCTAGGTACCGGGCCACGGTATCAGTGGCAACAATATTATTCGCTAACTGGCTACACCAGGTTCAGAGAACACGTCTTTACCAATGAAACGATTGATGAGACATCCAATAGGTTATCTCTTAAGAACGGCAAGAGGTCTCGATAAAATCCAGAGTCTTATGGAGTTATAGGAGTGAGTGCAGGATATCCAGCGCCGTATGGACCAATTTGGATGGATCTAAAAGGCAACTTTTCTTGAAATTGGATATTAGAACACTTATGAGTGTGTTTAGATAATAAATTGACAGTGTCTCTTACGAGGAACTTCCGATGTGAAACCGGTACTCCGGACATCTGTAGGATGTGTGTAAGGAAGAAAAGGACATATTTTAGCATATTGTCTGACACTGCTCGATACTGCTCGATACTGCGTGTGTAATTAAAATATACAAATTCAAATCCATTTATATACCTCGTAATATCGGCAATAGTTGCGGTAAACTATATGCAATTTTTCTATTTTCCAATAATTTTATTTCTTATTTTTCATAAAAATATACAACTTTTATTTGACTTTTAATTCGTGTAGCTTTATTCTAAAATATTGAACATTATTATGAGGTGACGTAGTTTTAAATTTAAGTACCACAAAGTTAAATCAATGTCGAATACCTTCAAATCAGCAACGACTTTTCTAGTTAGGCATAGATCAACGTGAATTTAATATTGTTGCACCATTAAAGTACTATACATACAACAACGTGCATTACAATTTTAAAATTGCTTTCACGTTGAGTCGAAAATGTACTTTTTGAATTGAAAAACTTACGACTTTTATTTTAAGTATTGGCATTTGAAATCGAAATTGAAGCATTTTTTGTTTATAGTTGTCGTTGTCGTTGTTGATATTAAATTGATGCAGAAATAAAAAATATTCATTTTTAATTCAATGCTAAACGTTTTCAAATTAACAAACTCATCTTGGTGTTAAAGATGAATATGTCGATTTAATGTGGTTTTACATATATTCAAGCGGGTTTACTGCTGAAAAAATTCAAGTTGTAAAAATTGAAATTCAACAACGATCTACTTCGTTTCTTAAATATGATTTTTCTCTCTGTGTAGCGTTATATGGGTACTTGCGAAAGTTGATAATGCGTTATGTAGTGTATTAGAGAGAAAAATTTTTTGAAAAAATTGATTGGGCCAACGTTGAATGAATCGTTAGCGGTAAGAGCTGTATCTACACACAAAAAACAATCAGTTCTCTTCTACATGTATTTGAATCATTTTTATTATCTTTTTTCCATTGAAATAGAATTTAAATGTTTGTCTTATTATCACTTTTTAAGTAATTTTTTAAAAAATCACTTTCCAAAAATTTTTAAACCTTAAATGTTAAATTAATCGTACGAATTTTCATAAAATTTTGTAGTATTTTTTATTGTAACGGGTCCGCCATTTAACGTTTTTTTTTTCAACTAGTACTTATTTCGTGAATAGTAACACTTATCTCATGTCTGATTTGACAGATAATTAGTTTTATCCTTCCGCTGAACGAATATGGTTGTGTATACGCTTTTTTCGCTTCGCTCAGCGGGCCTACTATCGACTTACAGAAGATGGCGATTTTGCCAAAAAAATCATCTTTTCAGATGAAGCTCATTTTGATCTTGGCGGGTATGTAAACAAGTAAAATTGTCGCATTTGGGGTACAGAAAACCCGCACGCATATATTGAAAAGCCGATACACCCAAGACGAGTCATTGTTTGGTGCGAATTTGGTCCAGAGGCATAATTCGAATATGAGCAAGGAGTGGCCGTTACAGTCAATGGCGATCGTTATCGGGCCATGTTGAACGAATTTTTGTTCACAAAAATTGAGGAGGATGATATTAGCAACATTTGGTTTCAAGAGGACGGAGCTACGTGCCACACAGCCGAAGCTACACTCGATGTTTTGCGCCCTGTTTTCAAAAAAAAAAAAATATTTGGCGGATCCTATATTTTTGAATTTCGTCCTTATCATTTATAGAGCAGTATAAAGAAAGTACTCCATCATCATTAGTGTCAAAGCCTTAAAAACAAATGAAGTACATTCTTTTTTGAAATATTTAAATTTTTTCTGATTTAAACTATTTATGGCTTTAAATTATGTGACTTTAAATAGAATGATAAAGCATCATTGAATTTTTTATAAAAGAAAAAGTTTTGATAACTTTAACAAAAAATAAAATTGATGAGTTTTTTTTCGCAATTTTTTATCTATTAAATTTTTTTTTTTTTTTGGATTTCAATGAAGATAGAGAGTTAAGAAAAAGCATTAAAGATTAATGAATTATAACAGTGAATAATGAAAAAATATACAATATAAAAAATAATTGAATAAAAGTAAAAAATATTCAATATACTAATGATTTTAAGATTTTAATATGCATTTAATTATAAAAAAATGTGTATTTTATAATCTCTTTAATTTCTTTTTCTCCTATATACATACATATATTAGTAATCACGTATGTATCTGGCACCTGCACTTGTAAGCAGGATTGCCAGATAAGTTTTACACTTTTTCGCCAAATTCAAATTAACAAAAAGCCAAAATCGCTGAATCAACTTTCTTTTTACCATATTGAGAACATAATTTAAATTTTTTTAAATAATAAAAAAAAATGTTTAAATAAATAAAAATGAATTTGTTCCGATTTGTTAAATTTCGCCAAAAGTAGAAAAAAATTCGCCATAAAATATATTTTATTAAATCTATTAAGCAAAAATTTTAGCATTAAGTGTACAGTGCTTACTATAATATAGTTTATAGTTTAACCAAAGCTATAAAATTAAAAAATTTATGTTTGTGGTTGAAGATCGGTTTTTCGTATACTTATAAGCTAATAATTTAGCTGAATACTATCCGGTATTTGGATTTAAAAAGAAGAGTAGTAAGGTATGCTTCACTGTGATAAGGTCACCTTAATATATGCTCAATTCATCAAAACTATAAAATGTTCTATATGGTCAACTTATTCAAAAAAATTCTACGTTCAAATAAGTGAAAAATAAGCCGGTTTTGCTCTTAGACATGTACCGTTATATTATGTTTATTTAAATTTTTGTAAATAAGTGCAAAATTCAATGCATCAAAATGATAAGGTCAGTGATTAATAACCAATTAATCTAATCAGTATGTATCACAATTATTATTTGTGTTTGTAATAACTTATAATTTAATTTGTCTGTTGTGCAAAATTTTCTCAAAAACGGAGCAAATTATGGAAAATTAAAAAGCACGGGTCGTCAAAAGATCCTGACTGCCCGTCAAACTCGGTTAATTTCACGAAAGACCTCGAATTCCATGAAAAGTGCAGAAACAATAAAAGAGGAATTGAAATTACAAACTTCAAAAAGCTCAATTCTAAGAGCTATCAACGCCCAGCCAAACCTTATTCGAGCAAAATTGAAAAAAAATTCCCTGTCTGACTAATTAGCATTAGACTAAGAGTAAGGAGTTTGCGAAAAACAACATGGCAACTAATTAGCGTCAGGAAAACATTTTTTTTTAAAAAGGTTGTAAGATATTCCATACACTTTTGGATTTGTAGGTAATTTTTTCCACTCGAATGGATAGTTTAGAATACCAGGGTATTCTGTCTGAACGTTTGCTGCCTTATCTGGCCCAAAATGCTGACAAAACTTTCAGCATTCAGCAAGATAACGCAGCAATTCATGTCAGCAAGATGACCAGACAATGGTTTGAGGAGCACAATATAAAAGTACTTGATTGGCCAGCACG
The DNA here is from genome assembly GCA_023159175.1 of Wohlfahrtia magnifica. Classification (NCBI taxonomy): domain Eukaryota; kingdom Metazoa; phylum Arthropoda; class Insecta; order Diptera; family Sarcophagidae; genus Wohlfahrtia; species Wohlfahrtia magnifica. The sequence goes on along the minus strand of JAKWBJ010000485.1, from coordinate 2,094,365 downwards.
TTTTCACGACTTAAACCCCATGGAAAATTTGTGGGGACTGCTTGTGCGTACTGTTTATGCAGACAACAAACAGTACCGGATGAAAGATGAATTAAAAGTGACAATCTGTAACAGCTAACGCGAATTCCGCTCCAACGTTCTGGACAATTTAGTAAGTGCGATGCCATCCCGTATGTTTAAGAAAATAGAAGGAAATGAGAACTGCATAAATTAAAAATGATTGTTTAAATAATGAATCACTGACCTTATCATTTTGGCGCATTGAATTTAGCACTTATTTACATAAATTTAAATAAATATAACATAACGGTACATCTCTAAAAACAAAACCGGCTTATTATTCACTTATTTTAACGTAGAATTTTTTTAATAAGGTGACCATACGTAACATTTTATAGTTTTGATGAATTGAGCAAATATTAAGGTGACCTTATCATTTTGAAGTACACTTTATACCTTTTCAATGATGTTCTATTTCATAGCCTTGAGGAATATAAGTGAATTTTTCAAGCAAACACTCATTTTTTCCATATTTTTCAAGTTTAAAGTTTCTTAGTATCACTTTTAAACCTATTTCCTTGCCAGGAATCCAAAAATCTATTACTTTGAGATCTATATAAACAACTCTAAGTCACTCTTTGCTGAGAACACAACTTAAGTTCCGCTGCCATCTATAATCGTCACATTAAAATATATTATGTTGCCGAATTTCACACATAAAAATGCAAAAATAATAAATTTATTTTTCCGTAATTTTTGTCAAATAGAACCAACAAAATCGCCAACTATTTTAAAAACCGTCAAAAAACCTCCATGTTGCCAAACCGAAAATTAGGTCGTCAAATAACTTTTAAAATCTTCACGTTTGGCAAGAAATCGCAAGATCTGACAACCTTGCTTGTAAGTATTAAGTTATCATGTTTATATATTTTCATGTCTTCCTTTTTCATAAAGGAAATTACCTCTCTCGCTTTATCTTACCTTTAGTTTATAGTCAGATTTTTTATTAAATTTTTTTTAAGGATGTTGAGTAATAAATGACATTGAGAAACCTGAGGCATATATATAAGTATGTTACTAGAAATGAGTACAAGTTTATGTGTGATTTATTCATATATAATGAGTTTTGTTGTTTTGTTTTCTTATTTACATTGCTTGCGTTTGTCTTCTTTAGCTTTTCTCCTTCTTCTCTTTTTGGTATATTTCTCAACTTAAATTTCATAATTCCGATGATTTTGTATATTGTGAGTTGTTATTGTCGGTTTTTACATATAAAATTATTTGCTTATGAGTCTGTATTTATTTATTTAAATTTATTTATGAATGAATATATGTTTACTAAGTGTGTATATAAGTATGTAGGAACTTATTATAAATGTACATATTTTTGTATGTAATTTAGATACTTAACATGACATATTATTAGTAAATATTTTGCTTTTCTTTTAATATTTTCGGAGTATTTGTTTAGCTGATAAAATAACTTTTTTGTAAAAAGAAAATAAAAATGTTTTTTATGCATTAATTATTCCATAAACTCGATCGAACTTTTATTGTAATGATCGATATAAAGCAAAATTTCTGATTCTAGTAAAGCATGTCATTAAAGTAATTAAATAGCTTCCATAAAAATTTTTTCAAAGATAAGATCGGCCCAGTAGACCTCTTAACGTCGAGGTTTGCAAGAACCTTTTTTACTGTACGGGCTCGAAAGAATATACTAGGCATAGTCACTGATAATCTTTCAAGCTCGAGCAATGGTTGAACGCTCTCCTGCAAATTCGAATTACCTGCAAACATTTCAGCCAGTAGGTTTGCCTTATCAACCGGGTTAGTGAATCTTTGGTCATCCTTTATAAGGCCAGGAACCGAACTAGCGCTATTCGTAAGCCTTTGAATGAATGACCAAAATCTCTTACTTCCCCGCGGAAAAGTAAGAACTTTAGCACGTAGGCGCTGTTCGTATAGAGTTATTTTCGCGCCTAAGTACTGCGGCACATGAAGATCTCGCCTGTTTGCGTAGCGAATCAGTATGATCGCATTTGTTATTACCAATTTCTAAATGCCTCCTATCTGGGTCTGACTGCAAGCTCGCACGTCTGATTAAACCCAGATTTAGTACTTGATTTAATCGGAAGCTTTCTGGATGGCATAAAATTTCCATCCCTAGCATTTCGGCCATGGCATTCACGTTAGAATCAAATCGATAAGCTCAGCCCAACAAGCTTCCCGTAATTGAAAACCAAGCGCTTCGTAGCTGTATGTGAAGCGTTGCAAATAGTGGAGAACGGGAAAGAGGCAGAAACACTATATTGATCCGAATTTCCGAGAGGTGCAAGGACCTCAACTACCTACTTTTCAGGGTGTGTTGTGAGGAAATGGTCAAGGGTGATATTTTGGTGCCCATCTACACACGCTATATAAGTAGGTGCATTCACTAATTGCGCAAGGTTGTTGTGCGCGGCAATTAGCTTCACATATTGGCCTTCTGGATTTGTGCGCCCTGAACTGCGTAGCCAAGACGAATTATGAACTTTGAAATCACCAGCAACAACAATTTCAATGTCCGGATGATAAAATACTCGATATGGAGTCAGAAAGAGAGTCAAAGCCAGATATGGACACCTCTCTTCACGCGTTTGGGCTTCTATAGAGGAACCCGAAGTGCAAATGATGTGCCCTGATTTTGAATTTAACCCAAAGACAGTTAAATTCTGCAGCATACATGCCAAGTGGTTGCTGGCATCGGTACACAACTTCATCGCGAATTTAAAACAACAGTTTGGGAGTTATTTACAACTTAGTTGCGCCCAAAATTAGAGCGAAACTATTTTTTTTTAATCTTAAAAATTAAAGCTTAAAATGTTGAGAATAAAATAAGCTATAAATCATGAAAATCGGGTGACTAATGCTGATGTTATTCGAAGTGGAAGACTTCTTTCTTGCAAAATTAGTGGAAATCGTTTTCAAGTTATGATGAAACATGAGTATTGACATAACTAGCATATTTTGGGCGAAAAATTTGCAACACCTTAAAAAAACTGAACACGGATTTAAATTCAGCGCATTAAAATCATTATATTTCATATGGTTTTATTTAAAGACGAGACAAATTTTTGTTTTTTGTAGACCAGTGTAATCAAAGTGGTAATACTTGTGAACTGAAACAATCGTCACAAGTATGAGTGATTTTGTCTTAAATACCCACAATAATATAACTCATACGCCACATAAAAAGCTAATACAATGCACTAAAAAATTAAATACAAGTATCAAAAATTTAATTACATTTAATTTTCTAAGAAAAAAATCAAAAAAAAATTAAAACAAAAATGAAATATATGTATTTAAGTTTAGCAATTAAAATAACTTTTAATGAATTGAAAAGTTGGTTGATTTTGTTATAATTAAAAAGTTTTGCAATTGTAAAACATTCATTGTCTAGGTAACAGTGTAATAATATTTGAGAGAAATTTTCACTTTGATATCAAAAAGAACTTGGTGACCTTCACTCCCTTTTCCCTTAAGTTGATTTAATTTCCAAAGTTTAATAATCATAAGTTGAGGTCTACTAAAGAAAAGCACAATTTTTTGCTCGTTTTTGTTTTTTCATTTATAATTTATTACCCGCAAACATATTTTTTTTAAATTTATTTATTTATTTTTTTTTTGAAATAAAAGAAATAAACAAAAAATAAAATCATTAACTACTCGTAATAAGAAAAATTTTATTTTTCATTTTTGGTCGTTTTGGTTTTATATTACTGCTGGTTTTATGATTATGGCCTCCATAGAATCACCATCAGTTGAAAGACATTAAGAAAATATTAATCACTCCTTGGAGAATATGATTATGATATTAAATCGTGGCTAAATGCTTTTAAATATTTTTGGGGTTATTTTGGTTTAAAGGAAATTATAATCATTAAAGTTGTGTTAAATAAATTAATGTGGTATTTTGGCATTATAATTCATAACTTGTGATATAATAAAAATTTTCACATTAAATATTGTAAAGTTAAGAGCTGCGTATTAAATTTTAAAAAAATATTTTCAGTACCTTTTTTATAAACTAGTTTGTAATTTTATATATAAAAGCGAATGTGTGTTTATATGTTTGTTGATTTGTTTCAAGTCTATGGACAGTTTAACAGTTGAACCGATTTTCTTGATATCTTTACAGTATATCTCTGTGTGTTTGAAAGGAGCTATAGGCTGTATAAATTTCAAAAATACCAACTTGGCGATGCCTCGCCCATGCAAAGTAAATATTTACTTTTCAAATCTTTAAAGCGGTAACAGAAAAAGTCGATATATTTGGCCCAAATAGATTTGTAGCCAACACAAATCAGTAGTCAAAAAGTGGGCGGAGTTGGCAAGTAGGGGTAATATATCCCATAAAAGATACATATTGATTTTAACATATCTTGAGAACGATTACAGCTTAAGTTTCAGAATTTTTTCTGATATTGATTTCATTGTATCTTGAGAACGGTTAGATCTAAAGTTTCAGTATTTGGTCTAAGTGACTCCATGGCCAAAAAAAAAAAACATTAGTAAAAAAGTAGGCGAAATTGGACAAGTGTTTAACAAATTCAACCATGGAGAGGTACATATTTGAGCTGTGCCTTAAAATTGTTGAAGTCTTTTACGAAAATGGGCGTTCCAATCAATATGCATTTAAGAACTCATGTTTTTTTTTTGATCAGCATAATCGAGAAAATTGGGCACAAAGTTTTAACACACCGGGTCTATAGGAAATGATAAAACACTTGTGCATGCTCGTGCAGTTCGTTCTGCGCTAAGCATTGCTGTTGTTCGCGATAGTGTGGCAGAAGAGTTGTCAACCTCGATTTGACCTCGGTGTTCGCTATCGTGAGATGATAACGAATTTCTTGTGGCCAGAAATTGAGGATTTAGACCTGCACGATATGTGGTTCCAAAAGGATGGTGCCTTTTGCCACATAGCCAACGAAACAATGGCACTTTACCGAGAGAAATTCAATGGCCGCATTATCTTATCTCGTGGCGATGTTAATTGGCCGCCAACATCACGTGATTTGATATCGTTAAAGTTTTTTCTTTGAGGATATTTAAAAGAAAAAAATTACGTTTTTATGCCAAGAACAATTCAAGAGCTAAGGAATAAGATATTTTGGCACACTGAATCTCAATTATGTGTCAGAGTTATTGGAAATATGGACCGTCGGATGGAGGTATGCCACCGAAGCCGTGGTGAGCATTTGGCCAATATTTTGTTCACATAATTGTCACAGATCTTTCTATCATAAAACAAAATAAAGTGTGTCCGCCGGGTATACTACTTTGTTTTGCCGCCACTCTGGTAAACATTAGTCTTAATGGTTCATGTTTGTCAGTCGTGAAGTAGAGACGTGGCAAATTTATTATGGCAAAATATTCAGTAAACAAATGTGTTTTAATCGTTAAAACATTTTATCGAAATCAATCATCGATTACTGTGACGATGAGAAAGTTATGTGAGGCACATTTTCACTTGAATGATTATGTGAATAAACGGAATAGTCTGTTCTGGGCAATGGAACACCATCAAATTATTCATCAGTCACCTTTGCATCGATTAAAAGTGACAGTCTGGTGTGCAATTTGGTCAGGAGGAATCATTGGACCTTACTTCTTTGAGGCTGAAAACGGCGTAACAGTAACTGTCAATGGGGAGCAATATCGGATATGATTGAAAAGTTTTTAATGCCACAACTGCATGCTTTGGGCTTGACTAACATGTGGTTTCAACTAGATGGTGCCACATCACGTAGAGACAGGATTACAATGGAATTACAGCGAGACCTTTTTCCACAACAAATTACTTCAAGGAATGGTGATGTTGATTGGCCTCCACGGTTGCTTGATTTGACTGCTCCGGACTTTTTTTTGTGTGGATATCTGAAAAACAAGGTTTATACAAACAGACCAGAAACGCTGGAACAACTTACACAAAACATTCGTGATGAAAATAATGAAATACTGCGTGAAATGTGTGAGAATGTAATTAAAAATGTGCTCAAAAGTGCTCGCATTTGTGAGGCTAACAGAAGCGGGCATTTATCTGATATTGTATTCGAACATCCTGTATTCAGATATTTCTATGAAAACTTTTTGTTTTATTTACAATTAGATCGTGTGTTTTGGTTGGACCACCTTTCATATGAAAAAATTGAAGGGCTTCTCGCATAAAAAACCCGAGAAATATACAGGGAAATAACCCTATTTTATACTGATTTACATATGAGATTTTATTAAATAGACTCATTCAAAAATTACTAATATTACTTTTCTTTCAATACTATTTTTAATTTTTTATTTGTAACTTAAAGAATAAATCATTTAAACACTTATACCTGACGATGGCAATAGAGTAGTGAAAATTATTCAACCAACAAGGAAAATATGAATCTCTAACTCTCGGAATCAAACAAAACAGAAAAATATGAAAAACAATTATTGTTTAAAAACATGAATAAAAAGCATGCCTTGTACACGCTCCTTGTAAATGAAATAATACTCGTATTTGCATACATTCTAACAACATAATTCTTGCAATTACTTTTAAGCCCAAATAAACCAAAAAGAGAATAAAAAAAAAGTGAAAAAAACAACTACAATTACAACTAAAAACCTTGTTGAAAAGATAAGTTTTCCTTTCCTTACAACATTTACATGTATTGTGTACTCAGTACATATCCTTTTACACAAACACACATTCGTTTAACTGAATTATTTTGGAATTTTCCTTGTTTTTCCTTTTCTTACAAAATTTTTTCCTTCTAGTACCTTAATAAATGAGTGTGTAGATGTATGCTTGGATTTGTGTGTGTGCGTATGTGTGGAAAAATTGTTAAACATCTCTAATGTATTGCATGAAATATGACACTGAAAACTCCTCTAACCCAACAACAAATGCTTTTTCTACTTTCTTAGCTGTTGTAAATGGTCTAAAGACTCCCTTAAGGTATACGATTACTTGTGTGTGTATGTATGTATAACGGCTACTGGTTTAACTGGAGAGACGACTATTGCCATAGACTGACTATGACTGTATGGCTAAGGCTATAACTATTACGATTACTTCGTGTTGTGTAGTATATACTTCTTATAATGGCTTATACGTTTTTATTTTCTTCTGTCTAAAGGTTAAACTTGAATAAAGCAATAATGAAAAACGAATTGTTTTTGGGGAAGTAATCCCAAAACATAACATGGCACAGATAAAAAAATAATTCTGTGAGATTTTTCTAAAAAAAAAAAAAAAATTGTATTCGTAGAGTAAAGGCAATAGTGAATAAAGGTTGTAGAAAATGTTAACAATTAAGATTATCGGTCATATTAAAGGTTTTCTTAAAAATTCTTATTCAAAATCAGTATTTTAACTAAAGTACACTTTAAGATTTTTTCATATTCAAAACTGTCAATACTATATTTATTTTATTTCCCATTTACATAACTGCCAAAAAAAAAAAAAAAAAAAAAAAAAAAAAAAACTTAAGCGACAAAAAACAAATTTTACAAGAGAAAGTTTTTTTCAAATAATTTTTGTTCTAGTATAGTACATAAGAATTCTTAGTTTTCGCTGTAAAATCATAAAGGTTGGTGGGAACGTTTTTTTTTTATCAAAAAACCAAAATCGATAATCATGGCGCTTACGTCTTTTTGGCGGTTATGGCTCGATATGAAAAATACAAATTCATACAAACTGAAAATTTGATTTACTTGAATTACTTTATTTTTCTAAAATATCGGGTCCGCCATCTAACGTTTTTTTTTCAACTAGTGCTTATTTCGTGAATGGTAGCACTTAGCTCATATCTGATTTGACAGATAATTAGTTTTATCCTTCCGCTGAACAAATATGGCTGTGTATACGCTTCAACAACGCTGGGAAATATTGAAATATTGAAAATCATGGTAATGTTGCAGAATGTGTGATGCCAGTTTTGCCAAAAAAATCACCTTTTCAAATAAAGCTCATTTTGATCTTGGCGGGTATGTAAACAAGCAAAATTGTCGCATTTGGGCACAGAAAACCCGCACACATACATTGAAAAGCCGATACACCCAACACAAGTTACTGCTTGGTGCGGATTTTGGTCCAGAGGCATAAATGGGCCATTTTTCTTCGAAAATGAGCAAGGAGTGGCGGTCGTTATCGGGCCAGGTTGAACGAATTTTTGTTTACAAAAATTGAAGTGGACGATATTAGCAACATTTGGTTTCAACAGGACGGCGCTACGTGCCACACAGCCGAAGCTACACTCGATGTTTTGCGCCCTGTTTTTGAAGATTGTATTATCAGTCGCAGAGGTGATGTCGTTTGGCCACCTCGGGGCTGCGATTTGACACCGTTGGACTATTATTTGTGGGATGCCGTCAAAGATAAGTGTTACTCCAACAAGCCAGATACAATTGACGATTTAAAGGACAATATTCGTGAAGCCATTGGTGAAATACAGCTGCACACAATCGATAATGTGCTTAAAAATTGGACCGATCGTGTAGGTTACTACATGGCCAGCCGAGGCAGCCATTTAAATGAAATTATTTTCCATTATTAACCGGAAGGACTGTACTTTCAAATAAAAAAAAGAAATTTGAGAAAATATTCAGTAGTTTTTTTATAGCATTTTCAAAAAAAAAAAAATTTATTTGGCGAACCCTTTATTTCGCTAAGTCCATTTCAATCTTTTAATTTTAAAGTAAGTTCTGTCTTAATTGTTTTGACTTTTTTTAATTTTTCTTTAATAGATATAAAATCAAAACGAGAGCATTATTATCATCACCATTTTCATTATAATAATCAGGCACTATTGCAGGACACCGCGACTCTTGGGATCTCTAGTGCTTTTCCGCTTTATAGCTTGTTCAGCAGATCTGCTGCCTGCACAAGCAGATCTGAAACAATAACGGTGAATATGTCTACCTAAACAGTTCTATCTAAGCTTATCAAGTACCACACAATACTTATGTGTTGTGCTGTCTTTTATGCTTGTGAGCGCAATCTACAAACATCCCACAGATGTGGGATCCGCTAAGAGGTAAGATCCGCTAAGGTAAGAAACTCCGTTAAGAGCTTTAATTTCGTCCTGCCAAATTTATGAACCTCACAACGACACTGAAATTGCGAACTGTTCGCTGATCTAGAGTAGCAGAGACCCCTTTGAGAATACCAGTATTCCAATCATATAGAATTTTCCCAGTTCTTGACTAGATTGAGGATGGTAGTCGGTGCTGCACATTAATGTTCCGGACCAATGTAGGTATGGTGTCATGGAACCTATTCTAGTCAATGCATTCTCTGTCTCATTACCACTTATTTCACAGTGTCCTGGAAAATGAGAGCAAGTTTTAAACAAATCCTGTTTACCATGGTTTGCAAGGATTTGAAGGTCTTCAGCATCATCTTGAAACTACGAGTACAATATTGCGGTATTATTGATAATTTCCATACGGTATGGAGAAACGACTGCTTCTGCCTTTTTAATTTCTTAAGCTTTCATTCTATGATGCTTCGATTTATTTCCTTTAAAAAATAAATTATCAAATTTTGAAATTATTCTGATGGTTCTGACCAATTATTTGAAAAAATTTGGTTAAACTTTATATTTTATCTTTCTTTTTTCACAATAATGTTCTTAAAAAAGCTATAAAGTACGGTCGCACCAACTATAAAATTTTTTTTATTTAATAATGATTTGAAATAGAATTTTTAATCTAAAGTTCGTTTGTGAATAATATTTTAGTGAATGTTTCTCAAAGCAGGTATGACATGTCCTTTATTTTATTTTCGAATACAGCCGTAAATCTTTTCAGAGTGTCCTTTATCAGTTTTAATTTTTTGTATAAAATTATTAAATTTTTTATTTAATTATTTCAGTTATTTAAGTTGCTTTAACGGGCTAAACTTCCCTCATTTCTTTGAAACAACTTCCCAATGATATTTCGCAAGGAAAAAAGAAAGCAGAAAACAGCATGCCAATGTTTTGCAAATAAAAATGATTTATGTTTTACCAACAAAAAAAAAAAAAAAAAAGAAGAAAAAAACGATTTTTTTCCTGCACTGAAAATGAAACCAACAACATAATTTTCATCAACCAACACTCCCCCTATTTTTTAATATTAAAAACCGGCACTAAACGAAACAAAAACATTAGAAAGAACAACATGAGACGACGATGAAAAGTAAAAAGTCAGCAAGAGTTAGTGGAACAAATTTTCTAATATAAACAGTACAAGGGTACCATGTGGAAAAAATTCAAAACAGAAAGAAAATAAATTCATAAAATATGATGGTGAAATACTGTGATTTTTTGCTGTTATAAAATTGAAAAAAGTAGGTGATAAAAGTAAAAGAAATCGAGAAGAGAATTATTTATAAAAATTATTGTGTTTTGCCTTTTTCTTCTATTGTCAAAATATGAATTTTTTATTGGCTTATTATAGCAAAATAAGGAGAAAGATATTTTTGAATAACGAAATAATACAAAAATTCTATAACTAAGGCATTAGACATCTGGCATTGAACATAGAAATGCTAATAAATATCGGCTAGGAGGTAAACAAAAAACGGACAAGAGATGTTCCATAAGAACTGACGCTAATAACTGCGATTGATAATCCATTATGGCTTCACGACTGGATTTTTATATTTTACACTTCTAGCAGAGTGCTTAAGATTAATGTTCTGTATAAAAACCCAATACAATGCAATTTTTTTCTTGAGAAGGCGACATCATTCTGTTTTCCAAATACCCTGAAATGTTGTTTATCGTATATTAAATATCGTGCAAAAATCATACGAAGATGCAGATTTTGTCGTCTGATGTAAGACAGGTTTAAGTCGTAGAATCTTCTCTCGCCAAATGAAAAGCAATAACGGAGAAGATATTCTGCCGGCTCTTCTTTTTTTATTGTAGCTTCTGCATTAGTGATGAAACAGAATACGTCCGCAACTTCAAGCAAAAACGCTGTCAAAAAAGATGGCCCATAAAAATATCAACAGCCGCAACTTCAAATACTGTCAATTGCCCTTGTTGTCTTTATTTTTATTTTTTTGCTCCAAACCAAAAAACACATGTTTTTTGTTAAAAAAAAAATGCAACAACACATACAGATTATGAGAGTACAATTGAGAGAGTAAGAAAAAACGCTGTCAAAATAAAATGGATTCTATCTCACGGGTACTTTTGCTGAAGATTTTTTATTTCATTTTGTATGCAAAAAATCGTCAAGCCCCAATTCTGTTCCATCTCTTAATCATTATATGGGATCAATGTTCTTTGAGGGTGTTAATAACCACTTAATACTCTTTATATCGGTTGAGCCTTTGAAATTAAAAAATGCGTTTGCAATTTCACCAGATATTATTTTATTTTTGTTGTTGTTGTTATGAAGTACATTTGTTCCAGTTAGAAAAGAAATATTATTTCATTTATATGGCTGCAGCGTCTGCCCTCAAAGTACCCCATTTGATGGGACTAATTTTCAATGCCTATTTCGAGTGTGTGGGGTCGTATCTCGACAATGGCATCATGAATGTTGGCATTCAATTGTCTCTGGTTTTTCTGCACTTGTTTTTCTTCACTTGTTTTAAACTGCGCCCCACAGAAAATGGTTCTATGGTGCCAAATCGCAGTTCCTTGGCGACCAACTGACATCACCATTTCGGCTAATTAAATCAGAGGTTTGACGCAAAAAATCGATTGTGGCATGTGATGTTTGGCAAGTTGCACCATCCTATCACCACCCCATCAATATCATTAAGAGCGGGCACAAAAAAATCGTTTATCACGGTGCGATAGGTGTCTCCGTTGATCGTAATGGTTGCGCCGTCCTCATTTTCAAAGAAATATGGGCTAATGATGCCTCCACTCCACAAGCCGCACCATGTTTGGGTTTACTGAGCCCCAAAAAGCGTTTAGTCATGCGCCTTCTATTCCTAAACCAATTAAAATCGTAAGGCATCATACCGAGATCTTTTGGAAAAATTCGACGTAAGCTGGTGCGTGAAATACTAAATTGTTGAGAACGATGACAAGTTGATGTGGATAGATTTTCACACATACTCTCAGTCACAGCTTCCATATTTTCGGGTGTACGCACTGCATCTTGGCGCATCAACAATGAACCAGTTTCACGAACTTTAGCAATAAAGTTGTGTTTACCGGGCACTGTTGGTCCATTTCTGCGACCAATTGTATACAACATTTTCGTGCACCTTCCGACCAATAGTCTTTGTTCTGTAAATAAATTTCTAATAAATCCCAACGTATGCTAAATTTGATGACAGGATAGAATGTAGTATCGCCAGATTCGAAATAACCGCTGGTTCAAATTTAAACTTATAGATGGCCCACCCGATATAAGTATAAGGCGGTTCTAACACTTTATAGATCTTTATAATTTCCTAACCGTTAATTTTATTTACCCAACTTATTATGCTTTAAGATCCATTTCCTGCAAGTTATTTTTCTTTTCTTTAAGAAAAAACTGCGATATCTGTAATGGATCTGTAATGATTTAAAGGATTGCTGCATTGGCCACAAAGGTTCCATGACACCCTATATCGGTCCGGAATCTTGCTGTGCAGCACCTCTTACAACCTTCCTTAATCTGGTAAGGGATTGGGAAATTATCAGATCCTTGAAACATAGGAATGCTTAAAGGGGAGTTCGTCACCCTAAGGCGGCAATCACTCCGCAATTTGTGCGTTGCTTTGAGGTGCTCAAGTATGGCAGGCCGTACCTGAAACTCCAAATAGAGTTTATTATGGGTCACTGTAGACTAAGACCATATTTGGAGAGAATGGCGATCACAGATGTCGATGTTTGTATATTGTGCTCACAGGCATCAGTCAGAGACAGCGGAACATATATTGTGTGAATGTGGGGTTCTTGGTAGGTTTAGGTGGAGGGGCTTAAGTGGAGATAGGGTAAGTTATAATGGTTTTAGATCTGTTGCTGTTCATTGGAAAAGCATCACACATGCTGAACAAACTATAGACCGAAAAGGGTACCATACCATGGGTCACAGTATCCGCAATAGTACCTGTTCATGAATAATAATAACAATGTCGCTCCAATACCCACCGGGTGTAAGAATTCGACATTTGCTGAAATTATTACCAGCCCCTTTATTGACACTGTTTAAATAGTGTAAATATAAATAGCGAACCCAATGCCTTAAGAAAGTTGACTCGATTCTTAACCGAAGCCATTATTGCTATAGCAGCACGTTATTTCTAATGTTTTAAACAAAGTATTAATGTTAAGATTCCAAAATAGCGGAGAGAGTACACTATCTGGTGGAGTTGTTGCATCTTTGTGAATATTTTTAGCACCGAAGCCAGAAATAATTTGATTTACTTATTGCTTTATTTACACTTAATATCCAATGGATTTTAGCTGGACTTTAGTTCGAATAATAGAAGAATTGAAGATAAGAATTAAAAAAAAAAAATAATTAAAAAAAACAAATTGCAAGACTATGTAAAAGTAGGTCTTTTACTGTAACACTATACAACAAATCAAAAAAAAAAAAAAAAAAATTCTGACCTTGGATAACCACTACATTTTTTGAAGTGCTATGTTCGCTTTACTTCAAAAATCATCAGCATTTGAGATTCTATGGATAAGTTTTTTTTTAGAATTTTTTTCTAAAATGTGAGATTTTTGAAGAGGCTGCTTCATACATTTTATAATAACTTTCAAATGACTTATTCGATTCCGTTAAGCCATATGTTATAAAATTGCAAATTAAACCAGCCATTAAAATATAATTTTTTTAAATAAAGAAACAAATTATATTTTTTATTTATTTATTTATGTTTTTTTAATTATAATATTTTTGATTTCTTAAAATTCACAAAAAAAGAAAGCAGAAAATATTTACCAGTTTCGCTATTTATTCATAAAGTTGCTTATAATAGAAATAAAATAAACCATAATTCATCCAAATCGATTGGTAAGTACCTAGTTTTGAATATACAATTTCTTGTTGTGATTGTATGTAATGGGTGTCGTATAAGAGATATATTTTTTTTAATTCATAAATATCACCATACGCTCAGTGGAATTTCTGCAATTATAGCAAAGAAAAAATTTTAATTATAATTAAAAAAAAAATTACTACTAAGCACCATTTTGTGTATTAAGCCTATAACTTACAATAACCTGTTGTTTTTTTTTCAACCAATTCAGTGAAAGTTTTTCATTGAATTTTTTCATTGAATTTTTTAATAATATTTTTTCGTTTTTCTATTTATTTTAATAATTCAATTGGATTACTTAACCTGATTTACTTCAATAAGCCAAATATATTATCATATTATTTTTGTTTTATTTTCTTATCCTTCTTTCATTTTTTTCTTGATTGAATTGCAGTTGAATACTTTTGATAAGTTTTTGATCTGCATAAATTTATCGAAACACAAGAGCACAGCATCATCATTAGCTGTTGAGTAAAATCAACAAAAAAAGATCAAAAAGCAACTTTTATTTAAAAATCAAAAATATTTTCTACTATTGGCAGTAATAATAGATACAAAATGTAATTGATTGAGTTTGAGCGTAATATGTAAATTTGTTTGTATAAATAAGTAACATATTTGCAAATTGGGTTAGGAAAGAGAAATTCTTTATAGAGATAAATGCAAATGGATATTAGATAATCTGTTTGATTATGATTTAAAATTTAACTGAAGTAATCGATGTGATTCACTTGAAAAAATTATTTAAAATCAGTTTAAGCTCTTCTGTACTTTTATTACATAAATATTATTTTAATTATCGTTTATTAATTTTGCTTAAATTTAAAAAGAGGTTTAAAGGTTTTATCTGGTTTTCTTTCCGCTTTTAAAATAATATCGCCTTAATAAACTCTAACAAATGAGATTTATGTAAATATTTCCTTAAACAATAAAATATATAAAATCGCCTAAAGATAAAAAATTAAATTTGCATGTCATCACATCATATATTTTTATTTCGAATGTAAGAGTGAGTGTGGGATGGTGGAGGGTGAGTGAAAATTTCCTCTTATCATGAGATATTTAAAATTTAATTTACTAAATGGTATTTTAACACTTCCAAACAAGCAAATTAGTGCTGATGGAGTGAGAAAACCTAAAATAAGAGCAACAAACGAGCCTCACCAAATAAGAGAGTGTTGGTTGGTGGAATGTAGTACTTACTTGTGTAATAAATTAACGGGTATTTTAAACTTACATTTTGAACGTCATTTTAAAATGGAATTATTTATTTAAAGTACGAGTAATTTGCATTTACATACCCGAAGAACTACAGTAAAGGATAAAGAATTAGTAATGATATAATGAAATAAATCTGGGCACTTGGTTTGTAAGTGAATCGTATACAATATTAATTGTAACAGGCACGTTATAGTAAATCATCGTGACAAGCACTGACAATGGTAAGTCATCGATGAATTGGTTTTTTTGGTGTCTTATAGCCCTGACATACATAAGATTTCTATACTATACTAGCATAGTCAACCTATACTACAATAATACCATAAAAAATTGTAGTTTAAAGCTGGTTCGTACACTACACTATTCTTACTACATACTTAACACAGCCCCGCTCGGTAAGAAATGGGAAACCCTAACATAAATCCAGCTGGAAATACGGTATGCAAAGTTACTTTTCGTACATATAATAAAATTACGTTTTTTAAACTCAATGTTTTTAATAAAATCATTATTTAAATAATTTTCTTTACACTGCTTTTATTTTGTTACTTAAAATAAATAAAAAACGACATTTTAATCCAAAGTTTTCTCTTAGAGAAAATAGCAAAATTCAAGTAAATAAATTTTTAAGGTTTAAAGTAATACAGGAATACATATTTTTTATTCTGTTTGAATGACCATTAATTTTTTATTTTTTATTTAACAGAATGGCTTCAACAACAAATAAATAAATAAATAACGAGTTATTGAATGATATTGTTACGTTTTTATCGTTTTAAAAACGTGATTTTATGAGTTCGTTGATTGTAGTTAAAATAAAATAAATTTTGTGTTTGGTTTTTATTAAAATCCTTTATTCAACAAAGTTATGTGCATCACTGCTTGTAACCTTTTTACAGGCAATAACAGTTCTTATTCTTAATTACTCTGTCTGTTTACAATCTTGTAAACAACAACAATTACTCGATAGATCTTTCTACTTAAAGATCTTCCAACCCGATCGTAGTTATTACTTAGATTTGATCACAACCTTTTCAACCAGAGGTTATCCGCACTTAACTCTCTTTACTGAGTTAACACGAAATAAACTGGTTTTTTTACTTCACTACTAGCTTCACGAGTTTGCACTTTATAAACTCTATTCACACCAATAACACATTCGCTGAGTTAACTTTATTTAAAACTACACTCGCTGAGTTTACGACACATAAACTGATTGCTGTTCGCATCGATGTGCTTTTTATATGGCTGAGTAAACAACACATCGAAAGCTCTCGCACCTCTCGATATTTCAGGTAGATTCCATTTCTGTCTTTTAATTTCCTTTTAGTTCTTTTGTAGCCATGCGTATGTAAACATCTACCTCTTTCATCTTTTAATATTTGTTGTTGCTTGTTTATTGTATGTTACTTGTTTTCTTTGCTGCCTAATTATTGTTGTTGCCGTGTTATTTTTATTTACTTTGTCTCTGCTAATAGTTGTTGTTGTTGTCGATTTGGTTATTTGTGAAGAGCACGTATAGAGTTGTTCTTGCAGCTTTTGTTTATTATTTTAGCGATGTAATAACCGCTGTGATGCCCAACCTTATTTTCGTAACAATATAAATACAGCACTTTAAAGCAACAAAATTTTGTATCTTCTATTTCCAAGAATAAAAACTTTATTTATCAAATGATTTTTGATTTTTTAACAAGAAGTTTTGATTTAACTATGACATTCAAATATCTATTTTGCTTTTCATCATCATACTTATAGTGACAATACTTTTCAGCTTATGAACTTTTTTATTTCATTTTATTAAAATAATAAGAATTTCAGGTGATGATAAATAGTAGTACTACATGTCTGTCAGTACTGCATGTTTATAGTATCAAAAACCGTAGTATACATACCTTGGTATATAAACCACATGTCTGTCAGAGCTAATAAACAACTTTTTAATCCTTATCTGACTGTCAAAAAAACTTACACATTTTGACCTTCAAGGTTCCCGGGTATTTTCGTACAGATCACAAATTTAGAAAAATTACATTTTAAAACTACAAAATTACCCAAAAAATTTATCTGAGTTTTGCAAATTTATTAATTTGACATTAGTTTTGGCCTTTAATTCGATAATTTTGTGTATTTGGGCTATATTTAAACCGAAATTAATCATTGGCTCATATGGATCTCAAGTTGAGTATCTAAGTGTCGTTCTAGATAGGAGGCTCATTTGGTGTTGTTCAGAACGAGGCGATAAGTACCCTTTGGTGAAGTGGCTCCTCTTACGGTAAGATATGGAGTATATACTGCTATTATTTGGCCCAGTATCTTTTATACGGCGATAGCTTGGTGGATAAAGGCGAAGGAAGCGACCACTATGAATAAATTAGGCGGGTAACAAAGACTTGTCTGCCAACAACGGTATTGTAGGTGTTGTTTGGCTTAACAGCGCTTCACATCGATGTGATGAGGATGGCGGTATGTTCGGCGACAAAATTTTTCGCCGATAAGTCCCGAAATGCGTCGGAAACTCTGTCCGTTCTACCTAGGGTGGTCGGAAAACCACCTTCAGCCTTGGAAGTCATGCCTTTTGATCCGTGTTTTGAAAGAAGATTCAAGTTCGACTTTCGGACCGGCATTTGTGGCTCCATAATGAATGGGTGTGCTATGCTGGTGTTCATGGACCCAACCGAGACTTGTCGATTCCACTGCGAAGATCGCCGAATGTCTTCCAGGTTGAGGTCATGACTAATATGTGTGGAGATCAACCTAAACAGTGGGCTCCGACCATTTATATAATCTTCGACATCTAAGATGTTATCTAGACTGGGCAAATATTGCTACGATATGTTACAAAGGCTTTAAAATAAGATCCAGTTGTTTTAGGTACCGGGACACTGTGGGATAGATGGTAATGAAACAGCGGATGCATTGACTAGAAAAGGGTTGAGAAATTGCCAGATGCTTGAACTCGAAGGGGAATACGCCACCCTTGGGCGTCACTCTGAGTTTCTCAAGTATGGCAGACCAGACCTGAAACTCTTAACGAAGTTTCTTAGGAGTCAATGAAGACTAACAGCACATCTGAAGCAGACGTCGGTCACAGATGTGGATGTTTGTAGATTGTGCCTCACAGGCATCAAAGTCAGCGGAACACATATTATGTGATTGTGTGACCTTTTATAGATTTAGATGAAAATGTTTAGGAAGACATAACCATTATTTTTATTTCAGTTTATTACAAATAGGTTCCTTACTGGCTCGGCTTATTACCAAAATTATCTACCACGTTTTTCAATAAACTGTTGTCAATTGTTGATATCTGCTCGATAATGTTGGTTTTAAGCTTTTGAACTGTTGTAGGATTATTGCTGTACACTTTCAATTTTAAAAGCAGCCCACAAAAAAAAAAAAAAAAAAAAAATCTAAAGGTGTCAATTCACATGATCTTGGTGGCAAATTTACTCCTCTACGAAAAATAATGCGATTTTCGAACTTTTCTTTCAAAATATCCATTTTTTCTCTTGCTGTCTGACGAGTGGCACGATCCTGTTCAAACCACATATTCTCTACGTCTAAATCATCAATTTTCCATTTTCGTTTTCAAATAAATTTGGTCCAATGATTCCTCCGAAACCACAAACCACATCAACCGCAACTTCTTGTGGTTGTAATGGTTGCAATTCTGCAAATGCGACAATTCTGCTTGTTGACATAGCTATTGAGCTGGAAATGAGCTTAGTCGGTGAAGATTATTATTTTTTTATTCTCATTTTCTTCTGATTTTTCAATGGTCCATTAAACAAATTACCGAATTAATACGTGGTCAGCTTTTTTAATTCTTGGGTCAGCTGGATCTTAAAACTTTTATATGGAAATCACGATGCAAAATATTGAATAATGTGGATCATTTGATGTTTAGTTGTAATCGTTGCTCTAAGCACCCCAAATGTGACATTTCTGCTTGTTGACGAAGCCATTTAGCTAGAAAGGGGTTTTGTCGGTGAAGATTATTTTATTTAAAAAAATTATTTTTTTTCTTTTTTTTCAATGACTCAATAAACGAATTTCCGACGTAATGCGTGGTCAGCTGGATTAATTCTCAAATCAGCTGGACCTTATAAGCCATTAAATAGAGATCACGATGAAAAATGTTGAATATTGTGGATCGTTTAATGTGTAATTGCTGCGAACCATGACGAATGGATGTTTTATGATCTTTTTAAACATTTCTGCTTACAGCTGTTATATTCTCGGTTGAACGACCACTACGTTGATAAACTTTGTTTCTGTTGTCATGAACGGATCCAATTTCCTTAAATTTCTCAACCATCACCTTAATGGCACGATTTTTTCTTGGAGCATTTTCTATATCGGTTTTTTTCTAAACTTTCAAATTATTGGGTATACTGTTAATAATGACGGTATTTTTTTGCTTGAATAATGTGCTTATTATTATAATCACGAAATGAATTGATACATTATTCAAAGTATTGTCCATCATTCTGGTAGCATATTGATTCTGTGCCAAAAGATCTGCTCCGGCTTTAAGGTAAAGGATGAACCTGTTCTAAAGTGAAGTGTATTCCAGTAAGGGCGTTCTGCGTCGATCGAAACACGTGGTAGTCAAAAGGGGCAAGGACTCTGCTATAAGACAGCTGAGCCAAAACTTACCATCCACTGTTTTCCAAATAGTTTTTGACGGGTCATGAAACATGTGGCCGAGCGTTGTCATGATGTAAGATTATGTACTCGTATCTGATCAAATATTCTGATCGTTTTTCGTTGATTGCTCTCTCCAAGCGAATCAATTGTGCTTCCTTGTAATCGTCTAATTTCAACAGCTCAAAATACAAAACACCATTTGATTTGTCTGGTTGATTTGTCATGTTGATTTGGCTGGTTGGTCCGGCTTTACATATGACTTTTTGCGTAATGTATACATTTTTCATCACCAGTTCAAGCTCTTGGCTTCAATTCATATGGGACCCAATTTCCTTGCTTTTGAATGAGTCCCAATGCTTTCACATGTAGGGAAATGGCTTCTTATGTAACTCCCAATGATAATGCAAATTCTTCTTTAATTTGAGAACAATCTTCGTGGGGTATTGCTTTCAATTCCTCATCTTCAAACTTTTTCGGCTAACCTGGCCTCTCACCACTTTTAAATCACGCACACCAACGTTTACAAGTTTATTTGTTTGGTGCATGTTAACCGCAAGCTTTTACTAACAATCCATAACTTTCAGCAGCCGTTTTCTTTAAATGAAAGAAGGTAATCAGACTTCCCCGTAAGACATCTTTTTTAGGCACGAAATTCGACATTATTATAGCGATTGACAAAATGTGTGCTTACATTTTGACGTCTATCGAATACTGAATTATAATGAAAGATGTTTAACCTCCAAAATACCATATTTTTTATTACTTACACAAATCATATGTGATAGTTAGGCCATATATTGTCCAAGTCGATACTCTTAACTTGTATCTTGAAAAATTTTTTATTTTCAAAAAATGTTTTAATAAAAAAACACGTTGTTCCTTTGTGTAACGTTTCATACTAACTAATCAAATGTATTTATAATCTGAAAATAAAAATTTAGAATAAAAATTTCTGTTCGCAGCTATCTGTCTTAGTAGCTATATACAATACTTCAAAGTAAACTTCCCTTTAGCTGTCACCAACTGTAACCACTTGACACATAAGCTAAGTGGTGGTGAGACGAGTTGATTGTGAGTGAAATTAAGTTAAATAGAGTTGAGTTCAGTTAAGAATTGGTATCATAAACAATCTAAGCTTTATTTGGATTAATGGTACGCGTGCAGCATGACATGTTTTTACGGATAGACGAGCGTAAATGCCGCAAACCATAATTTGCACACACACATATATGTACGTCAACTTACTCGTTTATACTGTAACTTTTCTGTCTGCAACTTACACGTTTTCAACTACTACTACAACATCATTCCTAAAAATACATAGATTCTTAACATATAAACTGTATCTTCATTTTTATTATCATCTATATATATATGTGTGTGTATGTGTGTGTAAGTATGTTTATATGTTTCAATTTTATATCCTTGTGGCCACACTTTGTCATACACTTAAGCTCTAAAGATTCAATTCCATCGGTAAACACGTATAATAATAAAGTGATTGCGGAAAGAGATTTCAATTTTCTTAAATTACAAATAAATACTGCTGCGGGTTATTTAAGTAGGATTTCAAAATCCTTCAAATAAGCACAGCTTAAATCCTTATACTGTATGTGACTGCTTGTCTGTCTGTCCATGTTATTTGTCTCGTGACCTAATTTTATTACTTTACCATAAATGTAAGCGTATTTGTAGATATTTAATGTGTATTTGGAAAGAATTAAATTGTTTTGCATTTGTTTGATTTGCTTTTGGTTCATTGTAAAATCGTATAATTTGTTGACCGATAAAATAAAAGCAGGGATTAGATATATAATCTATTGTTATTGTATTTCATTAGGTTAATAATTTAATACGATTTAATTGTTATTTGTGGAATATTTTCTAATGTGTATTGTATTGCTTTTGTTAACGAGTAATTATTATTTACACGTGTAAACTTAAAAAGAAATGTAAAAATACAGTGGGTTTTAATAGAAAAATTAAGGTTATTTCTTAATAAAAATGCAATAGCTGTCAGACATTATTAAATAAATCTTAGTGGAGGAACAATGATTTATGAGTAGTTTAATTCATTAGGAACGAAAACAGAAAGAAGGTTATTTATTTACAAAAATTAAGAAAAATAAAGGCTGTAGCTAAAGGTGAAAATTATAAATTTTTGATAAGAAATTATTGTTGAAAAAATAATACTTTGCTCGAAATTAAAAAGAAACACATTAGGCAACTGGTTCTTCTAATGACGTATGACCATAATTTAGCGAAAGAAGATTATTTATTTACAAAAATTAAGAAAAATAAACGCTGTAGCTAATATTGAAGATTATAAATTTTTGATAAGAAGTTATTGTTGAAAAAATAATACTTTGCTCGAAAGTAAAAAGAAACACATTAGGCAACTGGTTCTTCTACTGACGTATGTCCATTATTTAGCCGCTGCTTACCCTATTATCATTCTACTTTTGCTTCTTTTCAGCATCACATTGTTGGTTAGGGAATAGCTTCTAACTAATTTTTTAAGCGTTAAGGTTTTGAAAATTAAAAAAAGATCAAATCAAAAAATTTTGCAAAAATTAATTAAATATATATTTTGAGCTATAAACGAATGTCTGCCATTTACTTTTTGAAGACGATTTCATGTAAATATTGCCAGCGTCTATTTCGTAGAAGGTTTATCCATGTTCCACTTTTGGCATAGTGTATTCAGTATTTCACTAATTGCAGCTATAAAATTATCGTTCAGAGCTGCAGTTGTTGCTGGATTTGTCGAATAATTGACTGATTAATTACGTGAGAATAATTTGTCAGCACTTGAGAATAATGGCATGCGAATAGAATAATTCAATGCGTCAGAATGATAAGTTCAGTGATTTATTTATCCAAAATGTTATTTAATCAGTTCCCAACAGTTATTTATGCCGTTCGCATTTCCTTCTATTGTCTTGAAAATACGGGATGGCATCGCACTTACTAAATTGTCCAGAACGGTGGAGCAGTCCCCACAAATTTTCCATAGGGTTTAAGTCGAGGGAACGTGCTGGCTCCTCAAATCATTACCTGGTCGACCTGCTGAAAGCTGAAAGAAATAAGGCAGCAAACGTTCGGACAGAATACCCTGGAACTCTAAACTATCCATTCGAGTGGAAAAAATTACCTGCAAGCCCAAAAATTTATGGAATATTTTATAACCTTTTTGAAAAAATGTTTACCTGATGCTAATTAGTTGCCATGTTGTTTTTCGCAAACTCCTTACGCTTAATCTTATGCTGCTTAGTCAGACAGGAAATTTCTTTAATTTTGCTCGAATAGGGTTTAGCTGGGCATTGATAGCTCTTAGAATTGTGCTTTTTGAAGCTTGTAATGTCAATTCCTCTTTTATTTTTACCGCACTTTTCATGGAATTCGAGGTCTTTCTTGAAAGTAACCGAGTTTGACGGGCAGTCGAGACCGTGCCATTTAAGTTTCCATAATTTTCTCTGTTTTTGAGAAAATGTATTTAGATTTTAGCGTTTTTGCTTCTAAATAATTTGGTAGAAGAATGTAAGGAACCCAAATCTATGTACTTCCGGGTAGTCAAGAGGATCTTTAAGCATTTCAAACCACCATCATCGCCTTAAAATTGGTGAGTGCCTAGATTTTCTCATGGCGTGAAGGGACTTTAATGCCGTAACATTGGGCTGGTTTTCTGCACATGAGGGTTATGCGAATAATGTCTATCTGGCCCTGAGCCATTATATGACCTTACAAAAAGCCACAAACTGAAATTCTTAGGAACTGAGAGGAGAGGGAATTTACAGCCCACTGTCATAATTGTGACGGCATGCGCCAGGCCAAAGAGTTCCCAGTCCACATTAAGTGAATTTTAGATAACCTGCTTTCGCCTGCTTGCCAGCTGAGGTATCACTTTCACAAAATTTACCTTTTCGGAATAAATGTCTGTTGATTTTGTAATGAGATTTTGCCACGTTTGTGACATTGTTGAGGCTTCCATCAAACCTCAAATTATGCCTAAATTTTTCGAAAGCCTTTTGATGAGTGGTTAATGTGTGTGCCGCTGTAGTATGGTAGATAAGACACCCGACTACTAATCAGAAGATTCTCGGTTCAATACCAGGCCAGACCATCTGAAAAAAGAAAAAGGTTTTCAACTGCGGTATCACCTCATAACATTTAGCTACTAACTGGTTACGAGTATTACTACTATTGAAAACTTCTCTAAATGCATTTGCCGTTCGGAACCGGCGTTAAACTGTAGGTCCCTTTCCTGAGTTTCAAAATACAATCGGGTGCAACTCATTGATTGAGAGAAGTCCCCATATTCCCTCATAAAATGTTATGGAATAATTACTCGTCACTCATTATAATTTTTTCAATAAAATCGTGGTTGAATTTGATAAAGTGTTTTAACGATTAAAACCGTTATTTTACTGAATATTTTTCCACAATAAATTTGCCACGTCTCTACGTCTGCCAAATCTGAACTGTCAAGACTAATGTTTACCAAAATGGCGGCAAAACAAATTAGTATACCTTCCCGGCGGACATCCTGTATATGTGTACATATATAATATTATGTGATTTTGCACAACATATCGTGTTTCTGTAATTAAATAATTAAATAATAATTAATAATAATATACTACTTTCAAATCTAAAAAGGGTTCTCATATCAACTTAAACAGTACGTTTAAATTGAGAATTGGAACTTACTTCGAGTCATTGTCGCGTTAGGTGTCGTGTTTTTTTTATATTTATTTCCAAATAATTTGTTTTGAAAATAAAATTTCCCACAGTATACTGTAACATACATACACACATACTAGTATATAGAAGTATTACATTGTATTGTAGGCGTTTATTAAATAATAATAAATTTACTATCTGATATGCACTTATGCGTTTTGCTGTAATCAAATTTTGTATTTATATTTCAATTATCCTTTATTCTAGATTCTTTCTTACTTTGCAGTAAATGTATTTTTAATTAAAAGCACTAATAATAATGGATTTTTTGAACAGATGTATAAAACGATTAATTGAGTAAATATTTAACAATTATTTATTTATTGTAGTTTGCCTAGCAAAACAGTGAACCAATTTTTAAAGAATCAAAGAATCAATATAAATTAAATGGCACATACATACATACATTCATTTTTTAGTATTGTTTGAACATCATTATGGTTATCAAATATTATACTGGAAATTATTTGTTTGACTTTAAGTATAATTGTTTTTACCATCAATCGATTCCATATGTATATGTGTTTCACTATTGTGTATATACTATATCATGCTATGACTTTTCGAACATTATTAAATGCAATTCATGTCGATAATGATAATGAAAATGTTTATGAATTATTAAGTTAAATACTCATTAAATTTACATTAAAGTCAATATATCTTCAACAACAATATCAATAACACTATGTAGTAGTTAAGAGCAACAAAAGAAAAGAAAACTTTTCAAGAAATATAAGAAAAGAAAAGAACAGAAAAAAAAGATTTGATATTATGAAGTCAAGTATGCATTTAAGGAATTCAAAACAGTTGGATACTCACTCTGTACATTGAATAAATGCAGCATAACAGCAGGAGTATTTATTGCACACATACACTCATACACACAGAGGGACAGAAATGTATTCAGATTACAAGTTTGCAAGTCTATTATGCACAGATATTTATTTACTGCTAAAGACATGGTGACTCATCTAAGGGTTTAGTTTTGAAAAGGCATTCGAATTGAAAGTAAAAGAGCTGTAGAATAAAGCTATACTTGTAACCAGTTAAAGCACTTCATTACACGAAACAGTTGTAATATAAAACAGGAATATGGCGAAATTCAGCAAAAAAAAATAGTATTTATTTTTAAGCTAAGAAATGCTTTTATATAATTGGGATCCCATTTTTGTTAGCATTAGCTATTTAAGGCCTAAGAAATCAATTCTTTCTATAAAAATTCATATTCTATGTTTAATTGTTTTAAAACTTAATTAAAAAGCAATAACCAGTGAAACCAGAAATATGCAATTGCATATATTTTCTCATGCCTCCAATCAAGTCGAATGCAAGATATTTACCCGTTTAAAGAATTTTTACGAATTTTGGCATCGATTTGTTAGTTAATATTTTTGCATATTTTGCTCATAACAGCATTTTTCTGCATATTTTAGTTTTAAGAGCATGTTTACAAGATATTATAGTATTTAAAGAGCATTTTAAACCTTTCAAGTGCATGTTTGAACTTTTTTTGCTCTAAAATATTTTTACAGCAAAATCTAAACTTGTGTTTTAATTTCTGAACAAATCATGTCTTTTTTAATTAAAATTTATTGCGCCATCATGTTCGCAAAGTAGTTTATAAGCACTTAACGGTTTTGGAAGTAATTTTTTTCTACGTCACTCCTCTAGGCAGCATATTGGCATTCCACAAAGCATTCATTGCTTTGTTTCAGTTTTACTAATCAATTTGATCTTTAAGGCAAAGTTGATGATTAATCCACTGTAGCTCCATCCATATGATTGTGTAGTGATATTATCCTTGCTAATTGGTGGTGATCTTTACTATAGCATTGTAATTTATTTCCAGTAGGTGGTGTTTTTTCGGATCATTCGTCTGATGTTTGTCATCGTCTGCAGAGGATGTGAGCATTATAAAGTTTTAAAAATTGTTTCAAATAATAGTCCAACGGTGTCAAATCGCAACTCCGAGGTGGCCAAACGACATCAGCTCAGCGGCTGATAATGCAATCTTCAAAAACAGGGCGCATAATTTCGAGTGTAGCTTCGGCTGTGTGGCACGTAGCACCGTCCTGTTGAAACCAAATGTTGCTAATATCCTCCTCTTCAATTTTTGTGAACAAAAATTCGTTCAACATGGCCCGATAACGATCGCAATTAATTGTAACGGCCACTCCTTGTTCATTTTCGTAGAAAAATGGCCCAATGAGGCTTCTGGACCAAAATCCGCACCAAACAGTAACTCGTCTTGGGTGTATAGGCTTTTCAATGTATGCGTGCGGGTTTTCTGTGCTTTAAATGCGACAATTTTGCTTGTTTACATACCCGCCAAGATCAAAATGAGCTTCATCTGAAAAGATGATTTTTTTTTGGCAAAATCGGCATCTTCTGTAAGTCGATCGCAGGCCCACTTAACGAAGCGTTGTTGAAGCATATAAACAACCATATTCATTCAGCGGGAGGATAAAACTAATTATCTGTCAAATCAGACATGAGCTAAGTGTTACCATTCAAGAAATAAGCACTAGTTGGAAAAAAAAACGTTAGATGGCGGATCCATTATATGAACAAACGAATAAAGATTTTAATTATGTAGACCAATTTAGTTTATAATTATACGTATTTTAATCATTTGTAAGAGCTTGGTATGCTAACATTAGTTCTGTTGTACAATAAGAATATAAAATTTTCTTGGAACAATATAAATGCCGAATAACATAAAACTTTACAGCTACGCAGTTATAGTACTCAACAAAACTTTAGATTGTCTCAGACCTATGCGGTCAAAGAAGAGTACTCGCCTCTAATTATTCTCATTTTTGTTTAGTAAGCTCTTTCAGGTCCCCCCTTTCCAGTCCACAAAAGGGTTATGGCTCCACCCGTGAAGTGGAAGCTCCCTTCTTGTCTGTTCATCGGTACTCTCATTCCCGTAATTCCCACATTATCCGGAACCCAGCATAAGCTAACCCTATTGTGCCTGCCCAGCTAGTTCAGTTTACTCAAACATTCCCAAACCAGCTTTGAGCGGCCCGACTATCTGATAGTATGGCTATGTCCTATCCTCTTCAGGTTAAATTAAGCACATCTCTCAATTACGGTTCAATTAAGTTCCGCCTGGAATATGCTCTCGAGTTTCCCCATAGGTTCCGAATATTCCCTCCTATTCCTCCTCCATCCGTCTCTAACCTATCCTTGTACCATAAGATAGTTTCTCCTCTAAAGACGTATGCAGTCTCCACACTTCTCCGCTCACTGCCAAAGTTTTAGAGTTTCATGATACTGTCTGCAGGACAGTCAAGTAGGAAATAATCGACCACTCAGCTAACCGGGTTAACATAGCCCCCACATAACCTCGTGCCCAACTCATTTCACATTATCCTCGTCATGGTCTCTATGGCCCTATTTTTTACTACCAAATGCAGCGGACTAAGATCCAATAGTACTTTACGTGCAGTTGTGGAATAAGTTTTCATTGGCACAGTTATGCTTATACATGCAAATTTTTGTTTGGGCGCCATATGAATTAACAATGAAAACTTTAATTGACTGAATTTGCATTTTATTACGAGTGATGAAAAGTAGATTACGTACGACCAAGAAAGCTAATGCTGTGTGTCTGGTGGGATTGGAATGTAATTGTTTAGAGTCAGCAATTAACGAGATTGAAGATAGCAATACAATTATGAAGTCCAGAATTGGTCAACAGAAAAGGTGTTGTGTTGTATCGTGATAACACTGCCAGACCTCACACAACTTTAATGTCCCGGCAGAAACTGAGAGAGTTTGGCTGTGTTGTTTTCATGCATCTATCATATAGCCTTGACCCTAGATCTTTAGATTATCATTTGTTTCGATCTCTGAATAACTCTTTAGTGGTCTGCAAAACGAAACTGTTTAAATTTTTCGCTCAGAATACTTAGAAGTGCAACAGTTATGGAATAGAGGCTTACCCCAAAAATGGCAAAAGGTTATCGATCAAAACGGCATATATTTTGTTTAATAAATTTGATTTCAAACATATGAAAAATGTGTTTAATTTTTGGGTCAAATTTGTGACGCAAATTTTTCAAACACCTATTCTTTTAATTCTAGTCTACCTACAGAAAAAACACGTTTGAATAAAATCAGCACTGACTGTTCTAACTAATCTGCTTTAATTGTTAAGCTGACTCAAATGCAAAGTATGCTGATTTCACTTTACATCTGTTTTTTTTTTGGTACCATCTGAAGACGGCTCTGGTATTTAAGGGTTTAATTGAATTAAATGTAATGGTATTATTGTACAATTTTTAAAATAATCACGACTTAACAGTTTTGGTGTAAATCGGTTACTACTCACAACTTTATTTAAAAATGAGTGCTAAATTGGCTTAACCTTTACTTCTTACTGTGCATCTATTACTAATGATAATGACATTGCAAATTTACAATTTACCATCATAACTAAAACATTTCCTTTTTTTAATTTTTTACTTTTTCTTTCCTAAAGATCAACTTAAAAAACAAAATAACAAAAGTCACTTATAACCAAAACTACATGACGGAATAAAGACAAAACTAAACCAAACAAATATTTGTAAATTTAATTATTTATTATGAACAAAAATAATCCCATTTTTTTTCTCTCAAATTGTTAATTTGTTTGTTGTAGTGTTAATAAATGTCTATAGAACAACAATAATAAAAACAACAAAAATTAAAGAAAGTTTCATTATTTATTTGCAAATTAGTTTTTTGGAACAACAAACAGAAAAGGGGTGAATGAAAAACAAAATCAGGATTCAACCAAAAAATTCATTGAAAGGAACATAAAAAAAATAAAAGTTATTTAATAGAGAAGAGTTTTTAAGGAAAGTTTGTTGTTTGTTCCAATACTCATCGTATAGCACAAGCAAATGACAATAGTAGTTGAGTTTGTTACTGTGAGGACGAGATGAACATAAAAGATGAACATAAAAACCATGTCTGTTTTGGATAATTAGAAAAGTTTTTCTATTTTTCTATTTCTTTTTTTGTTTTTCATAGATATTTTGTTTATTCGTTTATTATATTGGATATTTGTTATGTAAACCAGTAGTAAAATTCGTGTAAAGTGACAGTTAGTCTTTAGGAATGGATTGGATGGATTTTTATATTTATTTTATGCGATGAGAGTTATGAAGAAACTTAATTAAAGGAAGGAATATAAAGAAAACATATCAAAAATGTAGTATTGGGTCCTGTTATAAACATTATATGTTTTTAGTGTAAAATCAATGAATTTCGGTTTTATTTAAAATAATTGACAAAAAAATAATTGAATTAAATTTGATCATAAAACAATTTTTAATTTTATATTGTAAAAAATATTATTAAATAATTATATTTGAAATAATTTTTGTAATTGTTTCAAACAAATTTCTATATTTTCTAACTATTTTTGAATGAATTAGAATCATAAATTCTCTTGCTAATTTCACTCACATAATGTTTTTGTTATATTGACCTTAAGCTATTGTTGGAAATTTTCAACCACATTAATTCGAAATTATTAAAATATATCCCCATGGAATTTAAACAAAACAAAATAAAAAAATTTAAAACAATTCCTAAAAGCCATACAAATCAGTTTATAGAAAATAAAACAAATAAATCCAAATAGAACAGAAAACAACAATAAATAATAATTTTAGATTTTTGTTTCATTTAATTTCATGCTGTTTTCGGTGTGCATTTTTAAAGGCGGCACCGCATAAAATTAATATTTTATAATTGTAAATAATTCATGTGGTTTTGTTTAACAACTCTGTCGCGTGTATAAATCATAAATAAAAAAATTATATATTAAAAATATTAAAAATAAAAAACAATGGCAGCAATAAAAAAATTTATATATAAATTATTACAAACATAAACAAAATGTTAGATAAAACAAATTATTGTTAGACTGAAAACTTAAATTTTTTATTAAATTATCCACCATTTAACGAATATAAAAATATGGAGAATTTAATTTAAAAAAATAATAATAAAATAATAAATTATTATTTAAACACTTTAAAATAATTTTTTAAATGTATATGTAAATTCAATAATTTGAAATTTCACCATTCCAAGAAATATTGAATATCAGTCTACAAAGGTATTTAATTAAATACTTAAACATTTATTAGAATAAAGAATAACGCATTGAATTTCTTTAATAATACTGCTCTACAGCAAAAAAAAACTTTTTGGTTTTGATGCCCTGAACTCGAATCCGTTTTCAGTTTTTTGCCATTGGGCTCAAATCTTTATTTATGGGCGTGGCAAATTTTTCGCCCAAATTATAGCTGTTATGTCAATATATTTCATCATAACTTGAAAACGACTTGACCGATTTTAATGCTGGTACGACCAAACACTTGGGAGCAATATTTCCTATAAATCTTCTGAACGCCATAATTCTGTATTTTCAACAGCTTCGGAGTTATTTACAACTTCGCACAAAATTTGAGCAATTTTTTTTTTTCAAAAACTCAAAAAATTTTTCGGAATGAAAAAATAGAGGTTAAGCACTTAAATTAAAGCTTAAAATGTTGATAATAAAGTAAGCGGAAACTGTAGGCACATGAAACCTATTCCGTTCTTTCATTTGAATAAATCAATTAAATGATAAACTAGGGAAATTCTATCAAAAAAAAAAAAAAAAATAATAAATAAATAAATAAATAAACTGAGAAAGTTGGTGAATTGTACCAAATGAGTAATTGGTGTTAAATTGTACTTTCAAATCTGGAATTGTACCAAAAAAAGTACAATTGTACCACTTTTTCAGCCCTGATATAAACTGATTGTTTTTCGCATCTATGCGCTTTTATATGGCTGAATAAAGAACACTTCGAACGCTTACGAACCTCTCGATATTTCAGGTAAATTCCATTTCTTTCTTTTACTTTCTGTTTAGTTCTTATGTAGCCATACGAATGTAAACAACTACTTCTTCCAGCTCTTAGTATTTGTAGTTGCTTGTTATTGTCTCTTACTTATTTTCTTTGCTGTTAGCTTTTGTTGTTGCCGCTCTATTTATATTTACTTTATTTCTGCTAATGTTTGTTGTTGTCGATTTGATTATTTGTAAACAACACGCATAGCTGCTCTTGTAGCTCTTGTTTATTTATTTTAGCGATGTACTAAATGCAGGGTCCCAACCTGATTTTTGTAACAATATCAATATTTGCTTTCAATGAAACTGTTAAAGAGTGGTACAGCGCAAAATCTGGTCTGTAGGTAATGTTGAAACACTTTTGCCTACTCGTCCAGTTCGTTTTGCGGAAAACTTTGCTGTTGTTCGCGGTAGTGTGGCAGAAGTAGTAGCTACCGTGAATGGGTTCACTATCACGAGTTGATAACGGACTTTTTGTGTGCCAGAAATCTGCACTATATGCGGTTCCAATAGGATGCTGCGACTTGCCGCACAGCCAACGAAACGATGTCTCTTTTTCCCGGGAAATTTAATGACCGTGTTATCTCATGACGTGGCGATGTCAATTGGCCGCCACGATCATGTGTCTCGACACCGTTAGACTTCGCTCTTTGAGGATATTTAAATGCAAAAGTATACGTCAATAAGCCAAGAAAAATTCGTGAGCTAAAGGATGAGATAACTCAGCATATTAACGACATTGAGCCTCAATTATGTTTCACAGTCATTGATAATATAGACCGACGAATAGAAGTATGCCACCGAACATTTTAACACTATGTGGCAAAAATGAAAAAAGTTTAAATATCTAGGAAATAATACTAATTTTCTGATAGGCGCTGCTGAGCAAAACAATGATTTGTTTTTGACATTTTCAAAACACCTCCATAATCTTGAGTTACGGCTAAAAAACCGGTTTATTTCTATGCACTTATAAGCTAATAGCTTAGTTGAGTATTTTGAGTTCCTTTTCGTATTTGGAAAAAAACAGGCCTTTTAAATGATATATATGTCGTTTAAGTTACCTTGGTTAATCAGGGTGTATTTCTCAAGCAAACATTTTTCATCCAATTTTTTCCATATTTTATACAAGACTTGTAATATTTATCAATTACTTAAGGAATTATATTAAGTTATGAAGAGAATAAGACTTCCGCTTTAAAAATCCGTTGCATATTGACGGAGTTATTAAATATTTTAATAAAGCAGCTTTAAAAAAGAATCTTAAAACTTTCACTTGCAGGTATTTATTTATTTATTTTTTTTGTCGCACCGTGTAATTTAAGTTTATTTAAAGAATATAAACAAAATAAGAATCTTAAGACGACATCGTTGATAATATACATTTTTTCAGGATTGTAAGCAATTAATTGAGTAAGAAATTACTCTATCAATCCGAAAAGTACTTTGTATTGTAACACATGGGCTGAAAAGTTCCGGCTGACCTTCAACAGACAGCTGTTCATTATATTCTATTACTTAGTTTGGGAGTTATTGTACTATGAGTGACACTACTTTTGTTATTTGCAGACCAATGGATCAAAAGCAATTTCGTGTTTTAATTGTACACTGCTTCTTGATGGGAAAAAATACCTTTCAAGCGAAGCAATGCGTTGAGAAGTGTTATGGGCACTCTGCTTCATCAGAAACGGCAATAAAACGTTGGTTTGATGACTTCAAACTGGTTGTAGAGACACCGATAATGCAGAACGCAGTGGACGTCCAAGTGCGCCTCACTTAACAGCAGAAAACATAAAAATATAACTGAACCGTTTTGAATGATTGAAAAGTGAAATTGCGTGAGTTAGCTGACATCGTAATGGTATCAATAGAGCATGTTTGCTATATATTGCATGAGCATTTGACTATGAGAAAGCTCTGTTGAAAGTAGGTGCCGCTTTTGATCACTGTTGACCAAAACAAAGAATGTGTTGGCACAACTACATGAATTGAATTTCGAATTGCTTCCACATCCACCATATGCGCCAGATCCGGATTTGAGTGACTACTGGGTGTTCGCAGGCCTCAAAAAATGTTCGCCGTTAAGAAACTTCGCACGAGGAGGTTATCGCTGAAACTGAGCCCTATTTTGAGGCGAAAGATAAATCGTTCCACAAAAGTGGTATTAAAATGTTAGAGCGGCGCTGGAATAATTGCATTGCTCTTGATGGAGATTGAGTTGATGAATAAAGCTAACTTTGAAGAAAAAAAAATAGTGCTTTTTTCGTTAGGCCCAGGACTTTTCAGCCCAAGTGTTAGGATATTATGACGTCTGGTTGACTAGCTTTCATAGAAATTTTTAATTTTTTTTTTTTTTGTAAATTTATTCTTTTATCCAACTAACAACTTAATATTTTAATTACCGATAATTATCACATTCCCATGGGGTTTTAAATTGCAGTATATAAGATTCATAAATTGAAATATTTACTAATATTTGTTAATTTAACTTAATCCAAATAATCCAAATAAATATTTAAACATTTAAATAATAAAATGCAAATTTGCCTATAAATTATTACATTTAATATTATAATTCATTATTCAATAAACATCTTTAATATTCCACAAGGCATTGGATATTTAATATCCATTACAATAATTAAAATGCCATCAACAATTAACAGCAACAACAGATATTGATGGCGATAATAATGATAATAAAATTAAATACAAATAAAACAAAAGATCATTTAGTTTTAACAAATTCTAAATGCATCATCACAAGGGCAAAGGTATAAATAATTTGATAAATATTTTAATGAGACCAAATATTGTATTACAGTACGTATGTCACAAAAGATGTTTCAAAAGCGATGGTTGTTTAAAATTAATATAATATTCTTTATTATGAGTTCTTGAATTATGTTCTTTAATTTCCCATGCATACCTCGTTTATTTTGTTTAGGTCTTGGGAAACAACTACAATTTAATGTTTTCAATATATCAATTAACACAAATAATGTTGGCAAAGTAATGCTTCAATTAATCATTAGCACTTCAAACACACACATGTATGTATATTATCACTATTATCTTCATCATCAACTTCAGTTTTATTATTTTCAATCCTCATCATCACCTCTTTTTGATAACAGGTACTACACATACTTACATTAAGGCAAAAAAAAAATGGGTCTCTAATAAAAGCATTCTATGCAACAAATAATTGCATCAAGTATCCAGGCAATGTCTGTATGAATGCATGAATTGTAAATGACTTGATATCATAAAATATTATGGAGAATGTAATAAATTTTCTTATGGAACATTCTTAGAAACAACTACAACCACACAACAAAAACAACAATAATTGTTTAGAGAATTTTCTCATGCAATTGATAATCATAAATAATTTAAAAGTCATTTTCCAATGCAATTATGTTAGACATTCACATTCATTTACTTTGCTATGAACATGGTATATAAGTATTTATGTATGTATGTACGTGCACAGGTTTATGCTTCTTTTTATATCAGTATGTGTTCTTTATATCGATATGAAATGCATTATTGTCCATAATAATAACAAAAAGAATTATGCTCGTACATCTTAATCCTCTATTAAATGCGTTCATTGACACTTACATTTATAGTAAATTGGAATATTATATGTGCACAGTGGGACGAAAAGAATCAAAGATTTTGAAAATTTAAAGATTGGGTAATAATAAAAAAATATACCAAAACATGCTAGCTCACCTTACAAATAACTATAATTTATTTTTGTAGGTTATATTTGGACTCTGCCACTTATAACCTGTAATATGGAGAATACTACCTCGATAAAAAAGTTCCCGGAATAACCCCCGTGTTGGTAAGTTGGTACATCTATTGTTGATATTCGCTATGCGTCATAGCTTGACACTTGCATCTTTTATATCCTGTTTTCGGTATGTCCATCAGTGCTTCCCGCGATTTTTCCATAATTTCCTCTCGGCTGCTGAAATGCGTTCCCCGTAATGGTTTTTTAACTAGATTGAACACAAAAAAGCCACAGGGAGCCAAATCAGCCAAACAGTATCTATCACTCTGTATGTCTATCTCTGCCGATATGGAAGAGTAGGTTAAGTCGACTTGTAAAATTTATATTCTAAGAAGTTTTTATAACTTTTTGGAAATAAAAGAAAAAAAAATTCCACTGATTTTGCAAGAAAAAATTTGTTCGCTAATTTTCGTCAAAGTTAGGTACCTGCATTTAATTTTAAATATAATCAGCAGTATCCAACCGATTTTCATGACATGTAAAATTTTCATTCTAAAAAATTGTTTATGACTTTATTTATTGCTCTAATTTTGCGCGAAAAACCTTTTTTTTGCGACTAAGTTACGAATAACTACGAAACTGAAAATACAAACAAATATCATTTAGATGATTAATAGGAAATCTGGTTCCTAAACGTTTTCTGGTACTTGCATTAAAATCGGTGACGAAGTCAAGTTATGATGAAATATATTGACATAACTATCACATTATTGGCGAAAAACTTTGAGCCTGATGGAAAAAAACTGAAAACGTATTTGAATTCAGCGCATCAAAATTTTTATTTATAGGTTTTTTTTTGCTGTAGACAAGTGTAATTAATATAAATGATTGGTTTTTATTTAATTTGATACATAGTTTTATTTTATTAAATATTTTTAATGGTTTTTAGAAATAATTGATTTTAAATTTGATCCACGCTGAGAAACGGATATGTAATATTTGAACCAAAAATTGTTCGTGACTGCCTTAAGATTTGATTTCGTAAACGTTTCAGTTATCGATTGAGTTAACTGTTTTTAGTCATTTGGATTTGATGGTTTCGATAAATTCATTTGCTGTTTACAGCATGCCCACAAGAAAAGATCTGCTGCACTTAGATGTAAAGACCAGGAAGGCCATAGAATTGTAGTTTTTTTTTATAATTTCATTTGTAACTGCCATAATGGGACTGGCAAGACGTGCACTTCTTTCGCTTGAAGAGTTTGTGAATTAGAGTCAAGAGTTAAGAAACCTCATTATTGTCCACATGCTGTGAGTCGAAACTCATCAACCAAATTTTGCATTTCTACTAAATTTAGAAAACGAACTAAAATTGAAAAATAAAATTCAGCGGATAACTCAATTAGAAAAAATATTATTACATTTTATGTTGGCAGTGCTTTTCACAAGACACTATGTTTACCATTTGATTCTAAATGGTCTTGTCGATAAAAAAAATACTTGGACAAGTTTTTTGCCGAGAGACCACAGAAATTTTATAATGATTAAGCTATGAAGTTACGATAAATGGCAAATGGTCGTAGATAATTATGGTAAATACATATGCATGTATGTATGTATGTCTGTATATGATGAAAATTTATTGATTATAATTCATATCTAATTTCATAAATTGACCAAATCACTGCAAGTACTTTTTAAAACACCAAACAAGTTTTTTGTTTTTAAAAAAAATTTATATATAAGTGTTATATATAAAAAATATTATGCAATGGTTTTCGAATGTGTTCCCGAGTATATATTATCAATGTTTATTTGAGTCTTAATGAAAAAACATTGCCATAATATTTAAAACTTTACCAAATAAAAAAAATCTAATGCTAAACGTCTAACAAATTTGCGTGACACATAAGAGTAAAATCCATCTGGATAGAGCAGCTTAATATTTCAGAAAAAATAAATAAAAATAGAAAAATATTAGTTTATACCTTATAGATAAACAATGTTTGCTAAAAAAGCGACAATATTTGAACCACTGTGACATAACCCTATGACATAAATGTATAGTTTTAAAACTATTGCTTTAGACAGATAATAAATAATTACACTTTTTTCTTTTAATTTTACTTTTGTCTCATTGGCCACCAGGTGATTTTATATTCAATACTCATGTCTTTGTTTCTTACAATAATTTAGAAAATATTCAATTAAATGGTATGACATTTTTCCCATTCAAACAAACGTTATCTACGAGTATGTATGCTGAATAATAATTTTAAAAGTATTCTCTATAACAAAAGTCTTTAAACTTTTTAACACTTTTATAAAAGAAAAACCAAAATCTATTCATTAAAACGTCACCTTTAAATGTTTTTGTAATATTTTCAATGATTTCATTTCATTTCATTCTATTAAATTGTAATTTATAAGTTTGAAAAGTTTTTCCTTGAAAAGTTTCGTACAAAGAATGAAAGACTTTGTACGCGATTATCTCTCTGTAAGTGTGGAGTTTTGTTACATTTATGTGTTTGAGTGTAAAGTGTTGATATTGTAATAATTATAATTGCTTAACAAATGATTCTTTATCGTTGGTGTTTTTGCATTTTCCCCCACTATTTTTCAAATGCTCTTGTAAAACTTTTCTGGCAACATATTGCATTTAGGCTTTTACCATCAATGAAGTAATTGCCTTTATTGTTTTTATTGTTGTTCACGTTCGTTGCTTTTGTTGTACGTTTAAGTTTTTAAATGGATTTGATTTCCTTGTAACTTTACTTGAAAGGAATTTAAATTTCAATTGCATGAAAACGATTTGAGATTTTATGGAAATAATGATGCAGAAGTGAATTGCTAGAAGTTTTTGTAAGATATTAAGCTTATTTAAGATTAAAGTTTTATATTATTTTTAGCCTGCGATAAAAAATATATCTGCATACACATCAATTGATTTTACTATTACTAAACTACTTCTTCAATTAAGGGAAAAATTTGTTTCATTATTGCTTGAAAAATGGCAAAGAAATAAATACTCAAATTACCAACACGTTTAGAAAAGGCCAAAAAATTCCGTTATTCAACAAACGATTGCTAAGTTGAATAGACATTTCATTTTGTTATCTTAACAACTTTTGCCACATTTAAACTTTTGAACAAATTTTCTCTAAAATTCACACACAGACACACTCACACATATTCGCATAAAAAAATTGTCGGAATAATTTTAGCAATTTGTTAGTATTGTATTGACAAAGTGAGCAAAAGTGTATGTATGTGTGTATATGTGTGTCAAAGTGTGAGTGTGAATATTTTGAAATAATGTGTTGTGCAATCAGTTGGAAAACTATTTCTAACCAAACAATCCACACACCAGTCAGCCAACCAACCAGTTAACCATTCACTCAAGACCATTACAGACACTCTGGCAGACATCAACATCAAATGGCTGACTTGAAACAACTATCAGATGAGAGGCGAACACCAACAACAACAGCAACAATTTCATTCTGTAGACAACTGGTGACAAACGAAATGACAGACAAACTCTAATGTTATTTAAGTGAATAACTACTGAGTGAACGAGTATTTGAATGTGGCAATAAGCGTTTAAATGTGAAGTGAAGGAATGAAATAAGCAACAACTGTATGAATGGGGGCAGTTTAAATGTAATTGTGTAAAAAGTAGTACCGCTTTAGCCTGTTTAGATAAGAAAATGATGATGGTTTACCAGCATCATGACCAGCGCCATCACCACAACGAAAGTCATTTTTGTCAATATCATAACTATCGTTGGCAACAGCACGGAAAAGAATGTTGGCTATTTGGCTTTAGAAAAAGAAAGAAAACAAATTCGTTTTCTCACTTTGCATTAGAAAAATAGCGGAGAATGTTTTAAAGAAATTTTAAAAAAATAATTTTTATAAGAAAATAAATTAAATAATTTTCTTTTCGGATCAAAAAAATAAATAAATAAAAAATATGGCAAGGATGGGGTTCTAGATGCTACCAATTGTAATCAAAATATTGACTCTATGATACCGATATCCTAACTCGATAAGGAAATGAATAAGCGTCACATTGTAACAACAATCACAAGCTTTAACAACAATTAATCTGTCATATTACAAATGAACACACAATTGTATTTAAATGTGACTGTGAAAAGAGGCTCTAGATCAATGGTGTTCATTTCATAGAGCAAATGTTTACGCTCAACTTACACGTATTCTTACGCTCTTGGCTTAGTCCTCTCTTTGTCTGTGCTTTTTTTTC
Organism: Wohlfahrtia magnifica; assembly: GCA_023159175.1. Lineage (NCBI taxonomy): Eukaryota > Metazoa > Arthropoda > Insecta > Diptera > Sarcophagidae > Wohlfahrtia > Wohlfahrtia magnifica. The sequence goes on along the minus strand of JAKWBJ010000485.1, from coordinate 2,054,812 downwards.
AAAAGCACTGGAAGAAATTTGTTTTTAGTCGTCACTGAAACAGCGACGAATTAACATGTGGAGTGGCTATTAGTGATTTTTTTTTGTTATTCTCTAAGTATACTGTTTAAAATTATTAAGAAAATGCAACGAATATTTTATGATTATTAATGCATTTGGTAATCCCCAATGCATCATAAATTTTACACAAAACATTTAACTGAATACTACTTTTAACCCGTCAAAAATTTCTTAAAGTGCATTTCTTATTTTCTCACCAACAAAAATACATTTTAATTTTGCACCGCATTGCTCTAGATGAGCTTTCTAAAGCTCGTTTTGGTTAAGTATAAGCCAGAGTCAGGCAAAGATCAGCTCTTCTTCTTCTGACCTTAAGAAAATAAGCAAAAATAAACAAAGAGAAGCAAAGAGACAATAAGTGAAAAAATGCTGTGCAAAGTGGCTTAAGTGAGAGACTCTCAAATGAATACCACAATTGTAAAATGCATTTATATATTTTGCCCGACTCTGATATAAACACTAGTTTTGCATTCAATTGTTGAATGCTGAAACAGATAAGTAAATTCAAGCAATTGCGCTAATGATAAGCAAAAACCAATAAATTTAAAACTTTAGTGAAGGTGAAAACATAAAATATTGTAAAATTGAATATGAATGAAATAATACTTCTAACCGGAAAAATGTGCTTCCCAAAAAAAATACATTTGGCAAAATTCCAAACCGTTTTTGTTTTATTGCATTTTTGAATTTAAACTTTTAAATGACCCACCTTATAATTTGCTAAATAACAAAGGAGATAAAACACAGCCTCATCGAACTCCTAGGTTAATTTTTAACGTTGTTTTAATGTTATGTTGAGTGCCCCCACTAACTAAACCAGTATAGATAGATTATGTTATTCGGAACGCCCTGACATTGCATTGCTTTCCAAGCGGCCTGGTGATGAAGACTGTCGAAGGCGTTAGCACAATCAATAAATATACAATAAAAGTCAGCTGAGTTTTTATCGCATTAAAATCAAAAATATTCGTACGATCCCATTCTGATATTTTCACTTCGTCGGTCGAGATCGTGTCATTCACTTTTCGCCTCTTTTCTTCAATTTCCTAGAGGCTTTATCAAAGGAAAATAACTGATAAATATTATTGTCATCTGCAAGCAAGTAGCAGGAACGAGAAATTAGAAGGATAAAGACGTTGTAGAATATTAAAAGGTGGTCTAACCATAATGCACGATGTTAATTGAGAGTCACACCTTAACGTAAAGTTTTTTGCGCAACTTAATTTGACATATCTTTCTTTCAGTGTTTGACAAATTCAACCATGGAGAGGTACACAATTGAGCAGAGCAAATGGGTGTGCAAATCAAAATGGGTTCAAGTCGTCATCCTCGTCTCGTCGCCGTGCCCAATCATATCACGAACATCACTTGTTCGAATTTCGAGTAAAGTGTTAAATTTACACGCTTACAAGGTTCAATTGACTCAAGAGCTGAAGACTAATGGCTATTTCAAACTTCGTCAATACGGCAAATGTTTAGTTGAACAGACAGAAGTGAAGGGTGACCTTACAATGAAAATCATCTTCAGCGACGAAGCACACTTTCACATCAGTGGATTCGTTAACAAGCAGAATTGACGCATTTGGGCAAATGAGAATCCACCAGTTATTGTTGAAAAGCCGGCTGGCGCCGTTATCTGGACGTACTCCTTCGATAATGACGTCGGCCAAGCAGTTACCGTGAATGATGTTCGCTGTCACGAGATGATGGATAACAGACTTCTTGTGACCAGAAATTGATGATATGGACTTGTACGATAAGTGGTTCCACCAGGATGGTGCCACTTGCCACACTGCTGACAGTGTGTCGCTCTTTTGCGCGAGAAATTCAATGGCCGTGTTATCTCATTTTGTGTCGACGTTAATTGGTAGCCACGATCATGTGTTGGGCTTGTTTCTTTGGGTATGTTTAGAAGAAAAAGTGTACGTCAATAGGCCAAGAACAAGTAAAGAGCTAAAGAATGATATGCCACCGAAGCCGTGCCTAGCATTTAGCCGATATTTTATTTTACACATAATTATCATAGATAAAAACGTTTGTTTTATTTAAAGTTAGCATCGCGCATTTTGGTTGAACCACCCTTTAGAAATAAAGTGAGGGAAAAAGGAGAGCCTTGCGGTATTCCTTAATTAATCTTGAACTCAATGGATGAGATCTCATCTATATCTACACTTAAAAAGCATTTTTCAAATGTGTGCTGTGTTCTTATTCTTTTAAATTATTTAATTATTTTTTGATTTTTAAATTTCTGAATTTTCTTTTTCGTTCTTATAACTAATTTTTACAAATAAAAATTATTTTTTTTTAGTTTTTCAAAATTAGTTTAAATGTTTGTGTAAAATATTTACTAGAAAATAATTTTTTACTTCCTTTTTACAAATAAAACCTAAACAAATTGCTTAAAAGTTGGAAAATAGCTTATTACAAGAAATAAATTTAAAGAAAAAATTTAAAAATAATTCATTTTTATTTTTCTTGTTTCTTTTTTTTTAATAAAATTTATTTATGCACACATAAGCAATAACAATAAAAGGCCATTTTTCTATGAGAGGAAAAAATCGAAAAAGATCTCGACAAGAAAATTTACCAAAATCAACTACAATAAGTGTGTGTGTGTGTGTGTGTGTGTGTGTGTGTGTGTGTGTGTGTGTGTGTGTGTATGGCACAAAATAAAAAACTAAAAAGTTGAAAAATCATATAATTTCTAGATTTTTTTTTGCATTTCTTCGGCCTTAAGCAATCCATATGTAGTCATGCATTGATTTATACATTTACTCATTACTTTCTTGGTCTTTCCCTATTTTTTCCTTTCTTCCTTTCCTATGTATAGTCTTAAAGGGGTGATACATTGGCAAACATTTGTTTGCAAACATCGCAAATAGCCAATCGCATTGAAGAATGCCTGCCAATGTATCACCCCCTTTAGAGAAGACAATAGAATTTATCATAAAATATACACATAAATAAGAAAAAACTAGGAAACCAAATAAATACAAGATATACTATATGCGTATTTCATGCTGATGTTAGCAACTTTAAGTAAAATAATATAATCTGATAAATATTTATAATAAATGATTACATACATAAGTATGTATACAAATTCATGGTTAAAGAAGCATGTGAATACATATCCTGGGAAATTATTGAAATGTATGCTCTATTATATTGAAAATTTTATAAAATTTATTTTATTTTTATTTGAATACTACTGGTCAACTTCACCTTTTCTATTAACAGTACGAAGGCCAAATAATTGAGGAGATAACATAAAAAGACGATCTCAAGCGACCAGTCTTACCAAAGTAAGACTAATGTTATGATCGCCAAGGTTATGTTTTTGAAGCAAAAATCAGTTTCAAATTCTAAAATTTACAAATTTCATTTTGATTATCGCAAACACAGAATACATTATTTCAAGAAAATCCTTCGAATAAACCTTTAACCAGGATTCGTGCTTATCTAGGCAACGGTAATTAATGAAAAAAGTTAGCAAAACCTTTATATTTGGTCACACGCTTCTTCTGGTAGGAGCAGGAGTAGAAGGGAGTGGCAGCCTTGTCAAATAAAGCCATACTTGTGATATCACATGAATCGTTGTCACTGTGCTAGTCACCAGAATCAACCAGAGACAAAGCAACGAAGAACTTCCATAATTAAAGTCGGAAACCAGCCCTACAGTCTAACGAACCTGGCTATCGAGCTGATGTCAATAATTGATTGACAGCTCAATAAGCCATGGAGAAATGTGAAGCCCAGTCTGATAAGTCTCCGCCGAGCTAGAGATGGACACTGGCAGCAAAAGTGATCCACGCTCTCCTCCTCTTCAATCGACTCACAAGGCCAACATAAGTCAACCGCAGGTAAGCAGGTAGCCGCTGCGGATATCTACGCATAACGCAATTCGTTGGAATGCTTTATGTCCAACCTGGGCCTGAAAAGTCTAGCATTGCAGCAAGAGTGACCCTATGCCCAAACTCTGTTCGCATTCAACCAATACTTCCGCTTAATGGACAGCCTGACGGAGGTAGGAGGTACACCAGCCCTAATGTGCAGTTGAATGACCGAAAGGAGTGTGCCCGCTCTAGCTAGTATATCAACCTATTATAAGGTAGGTAGACGCAAAGTCGTCGTAACAGTATCCCAAGGGAGGTACGACCAACTTAGAGCTAAAGGCCACACCCGAAAGAGTTTTTATCGCCGCCTGGCTATCAGAAAAGATGAAAATGTCATTGACAGGAGCACCATTATTCAGGACCCCCTTTCGCTACAGTAGTCCGGAAGGCGAAGAGATAACCTGAAGCTGAGCTTAGCGGAAACAATTTCACTGCCCACCTTATTCTCAAGTTTAGAACCATCGGTATAGACCTCTACTGAATTACCAGAGATGATAGAGTCAGAAACCTAATCATTCCTACTACAAATCACGATATGGAATCCTTCATACAGTTCAGGTTCAGATGAGACATAGTCTGTATCACCCAGCATCCGCGGTTCCTCACATAAAATAGAGGAGTGTCTCGAGGGGATAAGATGCCAGTGAGACAGGGGGTTTAATCTCACCACCACAAGCTTAGCCCGTTGTTTGGCGAGTGTCCCGGATGGACTTTTTTTTTGGTAACTTTCTTGCTTTCTCAAACGGAAGGAATTATTTTCAATTTTTTAACAGAGTTTAATGACGATTCCTTAACACCAACTGTGCAAGTTCAAAGTGCAGCATAGATTATTTATATACATATATTCTTCTTGAGGCTTATGAACTTATCCTACAGTTTTGGAATTTGGCTACATCTCACCCAAATTTACATTTAACTGCTGTAACAAAATTTGGTGGGATTGAACCATAAGTTCATAGCGTAGTAGTAAGGAGGACGAATTATCACGGGTGTTCTGAAATTATGCTTGTAAGTAAATATGAAGCAAAGAAACGAGTGGTGCCTACAGGAGATGCTCCAAAATCAAATGCCAAGTGTGACCTCCATCTAAACAAGTTTGCGTTTGGTGGGACTGGGAGTCGTCAAAGCCGCACTCAAGAGCTCGTATGGGGGACACTTCATTATGTGACGTATTCTCCAGACGTTGCACTAGAAAGGGAACCTTCAAAACTGGCTCAACAACTTTTTCGGTACTAGACCGGACAATTATTAGTGTAAGAGAATCGGTAGGTCCTAAACAGCAACGGCGAATACATAAGGCAGCTTTTTCTAAAAAAAATAATTAAAATTTTCTATTTCTTGGTGTAATCGTTAATTTCTATCGATGTTCCAAATCTGGCGAAAATCAGCCTATAATTCAGTCTAGATGACACACAAGTTAAGAGTAAACTTTAACTTCAATAAGCAATAGGAAATCCTCTTTTAAGAATTTTTAATAATCTTTACGTGCCACTCTATAATGTTTAGAGTGGTGTACGATTTTATATAGCGCAGCACTTGATCGACTTATTCTCTTCTATTTATTAATATTTACATGCATTTATTTTTACATTAAAGAAAGTAATAAAATAATAAAAATTATTCCTTTTGCTTTTTGTCCTGGCATTCCTTGAATTTATTATTTGTTATAAACCTGTATAAAGGAATTCCTTCTCTTACGTCAACGTATTTTATTATTTAAAAAGCAATCCGAGTATCAACTTTTCTTAGTGTATAATTTTTCTTTTATTCTGTATTATTTTTATTCGTTTTCTAAAATTCAAGCCTTACGAAACGGAACTTTACCCAGAGACACATAAATTTTATACCAATTTTCCGGTAAAACTAACATCCTTTTTATAAAAAAAAAAAATTGAAAAGAAAAAATTACTTTCGGCTTTTAATGTTATTGAATTTGATGTTGCAAGTTAAAGTTGGGCAAAAGTAAAAAAAAAAAATTGTTGCAACATGTAATTTTTTTTCCTTTTTTCGGAAAAAAAACTTTAAATAAGATGTTACTTAAAATGGTTTACAGAAGTTTAAACTGCAGAAACAATTGTCGGAGAAATATTTATTTCTTTTTATTGAATATGTTAAATATACTTTTGAAAGCTATAAAAGACTGTGTAGAACTAAATATATTTTTCGTGTGATATTTCTTGTATCATTTAAAAATAAATGTTATTTTAAGTATTTAATCAAATACTTGATAGTAGAATAAGTTAAAAGTAAGTATGCAGTTATACCATAAGGGTCGTTTTTAAATGGATTTATTGCTCGTGTTTTAAAAAGAACAGTAAGTCTCAAAACTAAGGACCCATCAACATGTTTTTAAGATTTCATTAATCTTGTTTATTAAGAATGTAAAAGAATAGTAAGACAATAATTCAAAACACAAATATAATGTGTACTATTTCATTTAAATGAACTTCATTTCTTCAAAACAGATTTATACATACAAATTTTTTATAACTACGAAAATTGGCACTACAAAAGTAAGGAAACACCTGCAAGAATACTAAATATTTACTCTGAAAACTACAAACCCCATTAAATTTTTATTTTTTTTAATACTTGATTTGATAGCCTCGATTATGTAATATAATTTCTAATTGAATTACCAAGTCTTTAGCGGCTTCAGAACTTATTTTATTCAATTTATCCAGAAGAACTGATTTCCGTTGTAATTTATTTCGGAATTCACGTTTTTCATCATTTTCCGATGACAGAAGTCAGCAGTCTTCGTTTTTATATCAACATTTTTATTATTATTCTTTGCATTATCATTTTTACTGCTATTATGGTTGTAATATAGAATTATTTAATTTTTATTATTATTCTTTTTATATTTATCATTCCATTATCATTATTATTGTTGTTGCATTTAATTTTATATATAAATAGTACAGACTGTACTTTTTAAGCTGACTACACAGAGAGTACGATAACGGTGTTAGCACTTGATCGTGTTATGTTACAACCAATTGCTTGTTGGTTGGATGTTTGCTCTCACTCTCGCAGCGACGCGAATTTTTGGTATGAAGTTGCACACATCAATGCAGGTGCGAGCGTGTATGATTTCATACCACTTCCAAGGGCGAACACTCCAGGTAACTAGGCAGTTGGTGCTCAGCTTAAACCGAGCTAAAATAGAACATCAATTTGAAGTAAGTAATATTATTGGCTCCAGTAATGTTATGTCTGACATCAACTCGTGGACAAGGGTGATCCAGATATTTAGCTTTTTCCCAACAACGACAGAACATGACGTTGACTGAGTGGACAAGGGCGACACTCCGTCGCAGTGTGGTGAACCACTGCGTCTGAGACGACCCCAGAGGCAAGATATCTGGATCACCACCGAGATATCTATAGTGACCTAGATATTCAGCTTTCCCCAACGACACTGCGACTTGTCGTGGGTTGAAAGAGCAAGAATAAAGCTCTATCAGAGTGCAGAGAACCACTATGACCGAGCCAAGTAACCCGGAGGCCAAGTAACCCGATCATGTTGTTTAGAGATAAGCATTAGAATTCTAAGAAAGAATGTTAATGATTTTAAATGATAGTTTCCTATATTTGATGTGTTAAATAATCAATAAATTGTTTATTATTATAAATAATAGTTTATTTTATTTTCTGTCCGACACTGGACCACGCTGACCTACCCCGGCATCCAAGCGGAAAACGTGTCGTTACAATTTATCTCAAAAATTTCCTATTGCATCTAAACTCATTTTTTAAATACTTTCGCTTAAATTACTTTTTAGTTGATACAAATAAACATATTGGTACGTTGTATTTTCAATAATTACTAATTTCCAACAGCCACCGAAGACATACAGCCCCGTGTCATTGCACTTTCTCCTACGTATTTAACTATCTCAACCATATTTATTTGGACTTAATGCCTTTCCTAGTCTACGCCACACATTTAAACTTCTAGTAGAGTTAAATATGTTGAATTTCGGTTTATCAGTAAAAGCAACTTCATTCCACAGCCCTGGGGTAATTTAAACTGGTCTTTGTGCACCACTGCTTGTAACCCTTTTACAAGTAATATCAAGTCTATTCTTAATTACTTTTTCTGTTTATAAATTTGTAAGCAACAACAATTACTCGACAGGTCTTTCCACTTAAAGACCTTCAAACTCAACCGAAGTTACAACTTAGGTTCGATTACAACTTAAATTCTCTTCAACCAGAGTTCAACCACTATAAACGCTCTTTGCGCTGACTTCAAACCAACAGAGTCGTTCGATGAGTTATTTTTATTTAAACCAGTGCTGGTCAAACACATACATTGTCATTCTGCTTGTCTCATACTCAATGCACTTAGAGACACTTATAGTAAAAAAGAAGTGTAAGCAGGAATATATTTTGAAAGTATTGAAATATATTTGGTATAAATTTAAACATTTTTTAACGAACAAAAATAAGATAATATTTTATATTCCTTATAAATGACGTAAAATAACTTGCTATGCCCTATGTAGTGCAGCATAACAACGTACGTTGGTAAACTATGCATTTGGGTTTACCACAAAAACCTGTAACTAAACATTTCGCTGAATGTTCTTTTGTGAGACTGATAGTTTGTTGTTATTTTTGTTTAATGTGTAAAAGAAAGAGACTCAATTTACGCCGCGTAGTGCGTTTGAAAAGCTCTGATTTAAACCAGCGATGCTCGTTCATATTGTCCAGATTACGAAGTTTTTCGGCTGTTTATTTATTCTTTTTGTAAATATTACAACCAGGTTTGCTAAAAGAAAAAAAAAAAAAATAGCATACCAAAACTAGAGTTACGGTTGATTTTGCAGCATATGAGGAAAATTTTTGGTAAAATATTTTTTTCTTTTAGCAACACTTTTGGTAATATTCACGAAGAGGGTAAGTAAACAGCGGGGAAACTTCGTAATCTGAGCAATATGAATGAGAATAGCTGATTTAAGCTGATTGTTGTTCGCATCGATGTGCTTTTTATATGGCAGAGTAAACAATATTTCGAAAGCTCACGAACCTCTCGATATTTCAGGTTGATTCCGTTTCTTTCCCGTACTTTCTTGTTAGTTCTTATGTAGCCATCTACTTCTTTCAGATCTTAGTATTTGTTGTTGTTTGTTATTGTCTGTTTTCGTTTCTGTAAACAGCACGTATAGTTGTGTTAGCGGCTTTTGTTGATTCTTTTTAGCAATGTAATAAACGCAGGGGTGCTCAACCTGGTTTTGGCAAAAATATGTATTAAAAATAACCATTTAATTAAAATAGGTGACAGAGCTTAAACAAAAACAAAAAGTTTTATCTTAATATTTTTCTGAAAAAAATTAAAACTTACTAAAATATCAAAAACATGTTGCTGTGTTCTTAGTTTTGAATGTTACAGTATATAATACAATGAAAACTGAAATACTTTAAATGAATAATAAACCATTATTGCCGGGTTTTATAATTCAGATTAGCAAAATTGCCTCAGAAGTTAAAGTTTACCTAAAACCTGTATATTTATTAGTTTCATCTAATCCATAGGGGAATATTCACTTTTATTCTCTTTTATTCAGTTTCTTAGATAAAACAAATCAAAATGTATAATAAACACAAGTTAAAAAACTGTGTCGATCTCTAAGGAATGCAACTGGGATATATCAAATATTGCTGCTGTATGTGGGACAGCACTGATGAAAAATCACATTGCGTACAGAGTGACTTCTACGAAATTTCGAAAAATGCAAGTATAATACGTCGCCTAGCATTTCGTTAACTAGCAAATGGTACAAAGGTGGGGTAATGAACAATTTTATGAAATGAATGGATCTGACGCAATGGACCTTTAAATAATTAAGATATAAATTGTTGGATTGAGAAAAGGTACAAATTTCATTTTGTCATTTTGTCCCTTATTCCCTGGTGGTGCGATATCGAGAAAGATTCTATCAAGATATTTTTGTAATGAAACAACAGGCAGGTTACTGTCGGTTTACACTTAATCTATCTATCCTCTCATACCGTATCTTTATTTAACAGAGGATAGTCTTCAGAGATGGCGTGGTGCACTGCTTAAAGTAGCCCAGGTTTGAATCTAGGCGATGAGAAGTTTTTAGTTTTTAAAAACTAGGAAAATTTCAATCTACTCCAGATTATTCGTCTAAGAAGCATTCACATCACCGTAGTGATAAGGTCAGCATCAACTACAAAACATTATAAGAAGATCAGGCAAGGCCATCATTTGGGTTAAAAAAATTTGGAATCTATGACTACCAGGAAGTTTCCTTACCAGTACATAAAATAGAGGGTGTTGTTCCTACACAACGACAGGTGGCAGCTGAATCATCCATCTTTGACTTGGTACAGAAGATCGATCACCTGCTTAGATGAAAGGTAAATAAAACTAATAACAAAGAAGCTGAAAGAAGGCATATGCTTTCAAGAGGATTAATGGAAAGGAAAATATTTGTTTACTCCAGAAACTCTGGGTATCATGACAAGTGCTTGACTTTGTTTACCGCGTGACATGGTAGCCAAGACATCCGCCTAACAACCAAGATGTCCTCGGTTCAATCACAGGTCAGATCATCTGACAGTTTTTCAGAAAACAGCGGTATTACCGGCGCTAAGCCGTAGATACTCTCGAAAAATTCTAAAGTTAGAATCGAATGCAGATCATTGATTGAGGTAAGTTGTGTGTGTATGTTATGTATGTCTAAAATTTGACAAGCATGACAAGACTCTGCTGGCTGGTGTCTTTACTGGGTACTGCAAAACCTAGCTGATGACTGGGCTCATGTTACGTCTAAATAATAATTTTGGCGGAGATGAAGCGGTTTCGTTTGTATTTGGTTCGATGAGAGCATAAAACTTTGAATCAAGGTAGTTTTTCATTTCAGCTGAATATTTTATGTAGAATGCATTTTATTTTATTTGGACTTGAAAATAAAATTTTAAAAATACTTTTTTATACAAAAATAAATAAATATAAACAGAAAAATTACAAAAATTTCTTCTAAATTCATTACAATAGAAGTTTCTTTTTTCGACTTCTTAATATAAGCGAAGTTTTCTCAACATTACTAACAGATTATAAACAAGGCACACAAAAACTTTCTTATTAGAATTGTCATCACAATAGTTTTTGGCACAATTCTAAGGAATTTCAATTTGAATTTACTGTAAGAACAGAAGGTACCTCCTAACGCCAGTCTTGTTGTTCTGCAACAATTGTACTGCCAAAAAGTTATACAAACTCGACAACATCTCCATAATATTATGCCGACCAAAAAATTCTTAAGAAACTAAATTTGAAAAAGATTCGAGTGAATAAGTTTGGGCATAAAAACCAAATTCTAATTAGAATGTAAACACTTTCTAAAAATAATTTTATTTTAATGTTCACAACGCTTTGGTTTCTTTTATTTCCTGCTATTATTGTTGCTGTTTTTGATAATAAACGAAAATTAAATTTATTTCAAAACTATCCCTTAAAAACCACAAAGAAAATGAAGGAGGAAAGGAAAGTAAAAGAAGAAAAAAAACATAATTTTCCTAAAAATAATAATAAAAATTCCTTAGAAAAGGCATTAGTTGGAAGAAAACCATTTTAAATTGCAAACATAAATGAAGTGTAAAACAACGACGAGGAAAACAATCCAAAAGTGGAAAAACAATTTAACGTTACATTTACCATTTGACAAGGATTTGTTATAATAAAACAATAAGAAGAATTTTCTTCTTGCGCTTCTGTTTTTCTATTCTTTTTTTACTAACAAGAGTATGCGGCATCATCTAATCCTTGTCACAGTCATCACCACGACTGAAGTCGTCAACGTAGTTAATGCGCTTTGGTTGTCTTAGTCTATTCATCACCAACTCACAGTGATTATCGCAGTGGTTTTGGTTATAAAGATACTCGGGGATGATAATTATGCTGGCGGTTGCCTTCACCATAGTCTTCTTCATCATCATCACCATTATCATCAGTTTCAAATCCGTAACTTAAGACAATACAAACAAATTAAAATATTTTAATGAAAAAAGTTTTTAACATCGTCTGTCCACACTCATGCCACACTGTTATTTTAACAAGAAATTCTTTAACACTTTGTTCTGAAGAAAAAACTAAAGTAATCTGGTACAAATAATGAAGGGAAATGAACGACACTTGGATACACTCTATTTGTACAAAAGAAGTTTAAACAGAAAGAAACATTGGTATCAGAAATCAGAAATTGGTTATGTTCATTGTTATGGTTTCGTTCATTGTTTCCAAAAACTGTTTAATAATTACGATGAATACCGAAAAAAAACAGAGATGATTTTTAACACCCTACAGCAGATACAAAAATATGACATGATGGCCAACGTTCCACTACATAAAAGGCCCCGAAGAACATCAGAGTATACAGACCGCATGATAAGACGAATCTCATTTGTTTAAAATTAAACATTACGATATCCAAGAGGACTATTTCACGACGTTTGGTGGAGGCCGGGCTACATGGTAGAGCAGCACGCAACAAGCCACTTCTTAATAAAATTCAAAGAAAACGTCGAATAAAATTTGTGACATTCCATTGGAATTGGACAGCAAATCAGTGGAAATATATGCTTTGGAGCGATGAAACACAGATTAATCGCCTTGGTCCTGATGGTCGGTGATTTGTTGAGCGACCAATTAAAAAGGAATTTAATCCTCGGTATGTTTCACGCATAGTAAAGCATGGGGGAGGATCTATTATGGTGTGCAGGCCAATCCATCAAATTGATGGAATTTTAGACAAAGAAAAACATGTTGACATATTAAACAACGTGATGCTGCCTTGGACTAGGAGAATTTGCCTGTTATATGGAAATTTCTACAGGACAACGACCCAAAGCACACTGCTAAAGTCACAAAAAAGTTTTTTGAAGACAATTTCATTAATGTTTTGGAGTGGCTCTCATCAAGTCTTGACCTAAACCCTATCAAACACCTCTGGGGTGATGTCAAGAAAGCTATAATGGCATGGGAGGCAATACCAGTGGAGCGGTGTCGTAGCCTTATAACATCAATGCATAGTCGATGTGAGGCTGTGTTAAAGCAAAAAAGGGTTTTGCAACAAAATATTATAAATAAGTAAGAACGTAAACTTAATATCACAACTTTTTTCTAATGGTATGTAAACGTTTCTAATTAGGTGTCGCAGTCACATTTTGAAGACGGTAAACTAATTTGATAAAATATTTCGAAATAAATGGTTTTTCAGTTTTTTTTTTGTTCTTTGCTAAAGGTTTGTAAAAATGTATATTAAAAATTTGAAATGAATGAACAATAAAAAAATAATTAAGTTTTTATTGTAATTTTAAAGCGTTTCTAATTAGTTGTCAATAGCACATTATATATAAATAAATAATGATAATAAATAATATTTGTATATATTTTTTCCTACCAGACATTTCCTTTCATTATTTTTGTGTGTTTCCTAATACTGTATTACATACTTTTTGTCAAAGTTAGGTACCCGCCTTTTAGGTAAATTTACTTTCAACATATGTGGCTTTCATTAGATGCTTAAAATGTAAAATTTACATATATTCAAAGAATTTTTTTTGATTTTCTGGAAATGAAAGAAACACATTAAAAAAAATTCCCCTAATTTTGCAAGAAAAAAATTTGTACGTTAATGCTCTTGATGTTCTGGGCATGAAGATTTATTCTGATGTACGTTTGAACGATCACATGTGTCAAGTGCCTCGGTTTTTTAAGACGGTGCAAGAAATACTTCACTCCATCTGACCTTCTCAATATTTACAAGAACTATATCCGACCCAAAATGGTATTCTCTCATGTATGGGCCGGTGCTTCAAAGTTTAATTTGGGGTTTCTCGACTACGTACAGGAGAGGGCGAAGATGCTTATTAATGACGGTAGTGTAGTCAATTCTATCGATTCCTTATAGCATCGTTGCAGTGTGGCGTGTATTTCATTGTTCTATCGGTACTATAACGGAATGTGCTCTAACAAAATAAGGGATTTGATTCCGCCTAATCATATATTTTCACGCAGTACTCGTTTTTCCCGTAGAGCACATCCCTTTGTTATTGATTGTCCAATGAATCGCACAACGCATTATAGAGTTAATTCGTTTTTTTGCCGCACCGTTCGTTTGTGGAACGATCTTCCTGAGAAAGTTTTTCTATCACGTAAATTAGAATTAAGAAATTTTTTTTTTAAAGCAAATCATTTCTGTTTTGTACAGGGCTTATGACTTTCTGTAGTCATTAATGATTCACGAGAGATTTGTTCTCAAATAACTAATGAAGCAGTCAACTTAAAATTCTGCACGAAGATATATAAAATTTAGAGAATAATATTCTTTTTACAAAATTATATATTTATTAGAATTCGTTATCTAGTGAAATTATGAAACACTCACAGTTGCATATAAAATTTTTCCCAACAATCTTAAAAAAAAAAATATTAATTGCAATTAAAAGTTTTACAAAAACATTGGTATATAGAGAGTATTTTACACTTTTTGTAACTTAAGCGATTTTTTGATACTGACTGACCCTTAAGAGTATTTAAGTTTTTTTTATTAAAATAATATTTAAGTATTTTAAGTAATCGTAAGATATTTTATTGAAATTTAGAAAGAATACTTAAGATATTTTGACAATTATAATACATCTTGTCCTTTCGTATACGTATGCGTCGGACAATTTATTCCGTAATCGTCTCTTGTTCTTGTAGCGCAGATTTTCCCATTTCAATCTTAGTCCTGTTCTGAAAGAGTTAAGCATTCATAGGATCTTACATATCCTTTTCCATTTCTTCTCGCTCCTTAATGAATGGAAATACATTTTGGCGTCTTTTGTACATTGTAACGTTTTAACCTTTTTAAAATGTTTGAGTTCGTTTAGATTGCTCTAAAATAAAATAAAACATTACTTGTCGTTTTTTGTTTTTTTTTTTATTAATTCCCCTCTAACTTTTATACACTATGTCTTAATAAAGCTAATTTACTTTTACAACACATTTTAATAGACTTTAATTATTGTCAGCCAAATGATAACTAACTCACCAGCCAAATGATAACTAATTCGCCACCTTTTATAGTATTTCATTATCAATTTCGAATGTTCTTGTAGTTGCTAAAAATTTCGATTTATGTACGGTAAATTCAAATGTGGAACCAAAATATACCAAAAAGAATCGAGCTGGCAACTCCGTTACGCATGCAGGCGTCAGTACTCTTAAATTTGTAAAGGTAGTTATGGCAACGATGCTAAGCCCCTATATAATATAAATAAGTCCATAACTAAAAATCCCCCAATAAATCCCTGATGTGGTGAATTTTCTCTTTTAGTCTTTAATTTTTGTAACAGTATTATATTTTTATTGCTTTTATTATTTGATTATCTTTTTTTTTTGGAAATAATAAAAAAGGCAAGACATAGCCACAACGTATTTGGTACTTGTTCAGACTTTTTCATATTTTTAAAATGTTAACTTACCTTTACAGTAGATTCTAATAACTTAATAATTTGAAAGCGACTTTAAGGTTCGCTTTAGCTAAAGTTGTCTTTTATTAACTCGAACCATCAAGGCAAGTTGTAACAATAGTCCTTAGTTTTTTTTAATAAATATGTATTATGTAACTTAAATGCCATTGTTTATTCCAAGAAAAGCAAACAATTATTTTATTTATTATTTTCAATCCATTTTGGACAAAATATTGGACTTTAGTACCCTTTTAATACCTGTACAACATTTTAAAGCTTTTCATATACAGCAATTCCTACACTCAAAAAATTTAATCAAGACACAAGCAGGTGTTTAAAATAAATTTACACATAAAAGTCAATAAAAATGTTTATTAGTGACTAAACTAAAAAATTAAAATAATATAGAGGTAATATTTAATAAAGTTTATTAAATAGGTAAATGCAATTTCCGTATGCTCTAATTCCACGACATAAGACAAACAATATTCATGCTTCATTTAGCTCTTTCGTAATATATATGAAAATATTTCTTTGACAGTAATCAAATGTTTTTCGTGTGTGACCGTAGAGCAAATATGTTTTCCTCTATATCTATCGGGTCCGCCGTCTAACTTTTTTTTCCAACTAGTGTTTATTTCGTGAATGGTAACACTTAGCTTATGTCTGATTTGACAGATAATTAGTTTTATCCTTCCGCTGAACGAATATGGTTGTGTGTACGCTTGAACAACGCAGGGAAATATTGCGACATTACTTTGATCGATCGATTTACAGAAGATGCCGACTTTGATCTTGCCGGGTATGTAAACAAGCAAAATTGTCGCAAAACCCTCACGCATACATTGAAAAGCCGATACACCCAAGACGAGTCACTGTTTGGTGCGGATTTTGGTCCAGAGGCATAGTTGGGCCATTCTTCGAAAATGAGCAAGGAGTGGCCGTTACAGTCCATGGCGATCGTTATCGGGCCATGTTGAACGAATTTTTCTTCACAAAAATTGAAAAGGAGCATATTAGCAATATTTGGTTTCAACAGGACGGAGTTACGTGCCACACAGCCGAAGCTACACTCGATGTTTTGCGCCCTGTTTTTGAAAATCGCATCATCAGCCGCAGATCTGATGTCGTTTGGCCACCTCGGAGTCATTTGAATGAAATTATTTTCCATTATTAACCGGAAGGATTGTTTTTTCAAATAGAAAAAAAGAGATTTGAGAAAATATTCTATAGTTTTTTATAGCATTTTCCAAAAAAAGAAATAATAATTTGGCGTACCCTTTATTTGACTAAAAAAAATGGTCAAATAAACGTGCATAGTGTGACCACAAAACAAAATTTTGGTTGTTGCACTCAAATTTTAGTCAAATAGAGAAAAACAAAATTGAGTCAAATACTTTCCAAATGAGAACGTAGCTTAACAGATACGAAGTCGATGCTCGAAATAATTGTATTAGTACTCGGGGCACATCGATATAGTTAGCACGTAATATATTTTACATAAATGTAGTTTGCAAAAACGCGGTCACCTTATTTTTTGAATAGACACAAGGTAAAATAAAATATTTGAAATGACAGATAGACCGCCCATAATGAGATTATTTAATGTACATCAGGTCTAAGGGGTATCATGTTTTTCATCAAGCAGATTTTTGAATCACTTAGCACTTCTGAAAAAGCCATTAGTACTCTAAGTGAACTAGTTTTAAAGAAATCTAAACAAAAATCTTATTTTTACAACTGCGTACGAATATGTTACGAAGTTCTTACTTAACCATACACTGGTTTCTTTAGGGTAAGGCATTGCAAAACTTGTTGCTGTTTTGAACGCTCTCTGAGAAGCAAATGAAACAAAAGAAAATGTTCGGAAAAATGTTAAAGAAAAATTAATTTCGGTGACATTATAATCAAGTCGAACTGTTAAGTATTTAAATTTCTCTTAGAGGCACGTTTACTGTTGATATTTCATTTAAAAAGTGTGCGTGTTTGTGCGTGAGTGTGGGTAAGTTTGTTTGTTTATAAAGATGTGTTTATTTACTTGAATATATTAAATGTCAGTGCGAGAAAAACGTGCTACTTAGTATAATATAATAATAAAAAAACTTTTTGTTGTTGTATTACACTCTCTCACACATACATACCTATATTAACACTCAGCCATTAACACCAACTTGTGGTTGGTTATATTGCGGTAGTTTTATAGCTGTTGTTATTGCTGTTGGTATTTTAACGCTGACTTTATTTGTTATGCACAATGTTAACTCTTTTTCCCGGTATGTTGTATGTTTGTATTGTCAAAAGAATGTGCGTTACCCACTCTCTCTCTCTCTTACATACCCACAGACACACACACACACACACACACAAACTTATATGTTTACTTTTAGTAAATAATTTACTCAACGCAAACAATAACAATTTATTTGGTGTTGTTAATAGGTTGTAATTATGTGACAAACTTTTTGACAGCCAACCAACCCTTTTTTTGTTTTCGCATTTCCATCCTTTAACGAAAAAACTTTTTCTTTTTACAGCTTAGCAATGCTTAAGTTTAGTTTTTGTTTGGCATCATTTTGAAAAATTATTATTGCTTTTGTTGTTGTTGTCGCTTTTTGTTTCATTATGTAGCAGCAAAAGAAAGCAAAAGATTAAAAGTGGTTGGCATTGTTTAGAAAACTAATGTTTTAGATGTTTCACTTAAAACAGCAACAAAAAAGCGAATAGACTTTAGTCTTCATTTTTATGTTTTTTTTAGTGTAAATCACAAATATTTGACAATAAATTTATGATGAAAAATAATTATGGGCGGGATGTGCTTTTAAAAGGGTTACAGTTGTTAGTTTAGAAGTTATAAAAACATATGCTCTAAAAATTAAAACATTTTATGATAATGATTACCATTTAATTCTTTATTATCTTGTCTTAAAATGAAATAGGTGAAGATTATTAAATTGTTTAAACAACATTTTTGGCAATGAAAATATTTTCTGCTAAAACCTGCTTACAGCGTCGCAATCGTGTATAAAAGAAAAGCTAAGCACATCTACTTAGGAAATAGATATGATACGCCGTCGCCGAATAGGCCCACTGAGGAACACTTGGTAGGGCACAGGCTTATGATACGAAAAAAGCGCTAGGCCTCAAAGCTTTATAGGCAAAGAAAACCTCAATTTGAGAAGCATGGAGTTCAAAACCGTAAAATATTATGAAGCTGAAATGAAATTAGGAAGTTTTATCAAGGAAGAGGTTTTATACCTACAACATCGGCCAGCTAAGATAAAAATAGTACATATGCCTATAACGGACTAGCAGGGAATTCTTGATTGGTATAAGGAATGCTTTGTAGAACTGCTCCATGGTGAAGTCAGCGAAAAGATCCCTCAAATCGAAATTCCTTTAATCAAATACAAAAATTCGAAAAGAATGTCCCCACACCATCCTTAAGAGAGAGAAGTTCAAACTGCAATCCAGACAATGAAAAAAAAGTGCTGGCATAGATGACAACCCCCCAGAACTTCTTAAAGCTGTAGGCACATTTCAACAGTGTTTTCTCCCAACTGCTCTGTAAAATATCCAGAAGAGTGAAAGGTGATTATAATTAAACCGATCCCCAAAAGAGGAGACAGGGCGGAATGTTAGAATTACCGAGGTATTGTTCTTCTCAGTGTTGAGGATATTATAATGGCGTCCATCCAATTCAAAAGATTTAAGCCCAATATCAGCTGTGTATTTGGATCATACCATTAGGGTTTTATGCCGGGTCTCTCTTCAACTGTTCAGATTTTCACACTTAGGCATATCCCCGGGAACGCACAGGAATTCAAAATCGGCACCCATTACCTATTTATCGAGCGAAACAAGCTATTTAGGATTTGGCAATAATTTAAAGCTCAATCAACGCTTGGCGTTGAGTAAAAGCCACTGAAACTACATCTAAAAAATTTCGACAGAGAGATGCCTTGTCATGCATGTAGCTTCTTAAACATACTTCTGGAGCTCTCTCCTGGTTGAATGCATTCGTAAACAAGCAAAAGTGCTATATTTGGTGTGGAGAGCAGCCAGAAGTTATTAAAATTGTAAGAACTGGCAATGCATCCCAAAATATATACTGTTTGGTGTAGATTATGAGCATCATTGGACTTTACTTCTTCAAAGTCTACGAAAGCAGGAACGTTACTGTGAATGATGAACGCTACCGTGCGATGATTACGATTTTTTTTAGCAAAAATGGAGGAGCTGGACTTGGCTGAGGAGCTATTTCATCAAGACGGTGCCACATGCCACACAGCACGCGATCGATCGCCCAATTGAGAGGCGAGTTCGGTGAACAGTATATTTCACGTTTGGGGCCGGTCGATTGGCCGCCTAGATCCTGCGATTTAACACTTTTAGACTATTTTTGTGGGGCTATGTTAAGGCTCTTGTCTATAGGAACTAGCCCGCAACGGATGACGCACTAGAAACCAATATTGAAGAATTTACTCGTGAGATACCGGCCGAAATATTGGACTGATTATGCAAAAATTGGACCCAGGGTGTGAACCGTTAGAGGCGTAGCCACGGTCAAGCTTTCATAAATTTCTAAAAATTTTATGTGTTTTTTTTTCTCATCAAATCGGAAAGCTCTTAAAAAATCACTCCATATATGCTCTGCGCAAGCACACCGAAATGGACCCAAGCATCAGTAGTGTTTCATAATATAAAAACGGTTAAGAACTTCGCTTACCTAGGATTTGAGAAAATATCGAGCAGTTATGTAAATGCTTAAATCAAGAGAATTGTACTGGTCAGCAGAGATATAAAGGCGGTCTACGAAAGCTGATGCGAAGAAAACATTTTTCACAGAAGACGAAAGTCAAACTGAACCATCAAACGACGGAAATCTTTTGCTGGTTTTTGAAAGAAAATTTCTTCGTACAATTTTTGGTCCAATATGTGGGAACGCTGAATAGAGAGGAGAATACGATACAATTAACAACTAGAACAGCTGTATTATCAGGCATATGTTGGTAAAAAGATTAGGGAAAAACCTTTGCGATGGCCAGGTCACCATTAATGAATTGAACTCGTTGTGGCCGCCAAGGAAGTATTGTCTACGTTTCCACTTGGTGATAAAAGACATGGTCGTGAAGAAAAGACGAATATCTAACTGGAAAAACACGGCCCTGAACGGAAATGCCTGGAGAAAATTTGTCGACCAAGCGGTATTTGCCTGAAGTTTCAGCGCTGCATAAGTAATGTAAGTATATTACACTTTGAGCAGGCGCTTTTAAAGAATATGGTTTGGAATAAATTAAATGTTTTGGTTGCTGTGTTAATTGGCAATATTTTATTGCAACCACATGCTAGGAATATTCATATCAACAGAAATATGTTAAAATCTAGTTGCTAACATCTCTTGATAGAGTAATCCGTACACCGTAACAGCATTTCCAACTAAATTTAATAAAAAGAAATGGCCAAATCATAACTTCCAACCATACATACAAAGACATGTTCAACATTCTTAAATGGCCATGTGGTTGCTGTGATTAGGCTTAATTGTTGAGAAGGTCTAGGCATAGAAAATTTAAGTTTATTTTCAAAACTGTTGCGTACGCCTGCGATGTCTTCACTTGACGCATTCGATCGATCACATGTTGTCTAGTCGCATCATATTTATTGACCAATTTTTTAATAGCGAGCTCAGAAGACCGACTACGTTGTCATAAATATTATAAATTTTACTAAATTTTGCTTTTTGTAGTGAATATTTAATACTTAAAGAATTATTTTATCAAAATAACATAAAAAAATGAATAGTTTTTTACTTACATTTCATTTATCATGATACATATATGCTATATATGTATGTATATTTGTTTATATATATAATAATATACAGTGGTGTTCCTTTGAAGCCACCTTTATATGAAATTTATAAGTAAGAAAAAAAAAAATTTTAATCAGAATAGTTTGTATTTTCTTTTTTATAAGTTTTAATACTAACAAAATATAAAATAAAAAATTACTAGTTATACAAGTTAATAAAGTCAATTTTTTGCTTGAAAGCTGCATTTGTTATGATAACAAAATTAATTGATACATAACTCAAAGTATTGTCTATTGTTAGCTTCTTCTTCCCATCCTTCTGGTAGCATATAAGTTCTGCGCCAAAAGAAATGCTCCGGTCTTGAGGTAAAAAATGATCCTGTTCTAAAGTGAAGCGTATTCTAGTAAGGGCGTTCTGCATCGATCGAAGCAAATGGTAGTCAGAAGAGGTATGGCCCGGGCTATAAGGCGGGTGAGCCAAAAATTCCCATTCACTGTTTTCCAAATACTTTTTGACCGGCCTTGTAACATGTGGGCGAGCGTTGTCATGATGGAAGATTATGACCTTCAAACGAATCAACTGTGTTCGGTACAGGTTCCCTGTGATCGTCTGACCCGATTTCAAATCTTTTATGAGAAGAGAGAGAGAGATAAAACGCCCTTCTGATCCCACCAAATACAGACCATTACCTTGGCATCACGAATATCGGCGTTGATTTAGCTGGTTAGCCGGGCTTTACATATAACTTTTTGCAGTTGGGGTTATCGGAATGTAACCATTTTTCATCGCCTGTAACAATACGATGCAAAAATGACTTCTTTTTGTAATCGCCTTTCAATGTCTCTCGGCTCCAATTCAAATGGGACCCAAAATCCTTACTTTTGAATGAATCCCAATGCTTTAAAGCGTAAGGAAATGGTTTGTTGTGTGACTCCCAACTATAATGCAAGTTCTTCTTGAGCTTGACAACAATCTTCGTCGAGTAATACATCCAATTCCTTAACTTCAAACTTTTTCGAAACCACCACTTTTAAATAGCACAAACCATCGTTCAAAAGTTTTTTGAAGTGGCTCATGTTGACCGTAAGCTTCTACCAACAATCGATAACTTTCAGTAGGCGTTTTCTTCATATTAAAGAAGGGTATCGAACTTCCTCGCAAGACAACTTTTATAGACACAAAATTCGACATTATTATAGCGATTGAAAAAAATGTGGGTTTATACTTTGGTGTCTACCGAATACTGAATTATAATGAAAGATGTTTACCCTCCAAAATACTATATTTGTTATTATTGACACAAACCCTATGTGATAGTTATGCCATATGTTGTCTAAATCGACATTATTAACTTGTATACCCAATAGTTACTCAAAGCTTAAATTTAAAAGTTTTATAAGAAATAAATTATTTATTTATTTTATTTCTGCTTTGGGGTGTGCATAAAATAGAGCCTCCTAATTTTGTTATCTGAAGAAGATCTGTTTTGAGTATTTGCAAGGCCTCGTCATTATTGTCTTTAAACGATTTTTTTCCTCGCTTCTATGTATGTTTCAGTTCATTGTCTTACTGAAAGACCCATCGAGTCGGCATTCCCCACATAGTACAAAGCAACATGTTGCTGTTTAGTATATTAGTTCAATATACTGCGTTCATTCTGCCCTCTCTCCGAAAAAGAGGTCCAGTTTCCGCGTAAGAGTAACAGACACATACCATAATATTTCCACCACGGTGTTTGATGGTTTTATTGGTATATTGGGGACTGAATTCGGTGTTGGGAGTTCTTTGCACGAGAAGGCTATTCCGTCTGGTTAGAATTAAACATGTTATCTTTTGTCTCACCTGACTACAAATGATTTCGGGTTTGAACAGTCAACATTTTTAGCTATTTCCCAGCTACGTTTCCTTTCATTATAAAGTTTTTTTGGATTAAATTATTTATTATTATTAAATTAGTTGTTTGTAACAATATTTGCCTCTGCCCATTTTGTACTCTAAATGCTAATTATTTGCTAAGATTACTTAAATTACTCTATTTTATGAAACACCTCTATTCTCTATTTATATTAAAAAAGCACTTATCCTTAAATCAGAGAGCCAACAAAAATAAATGCGGTTGAAATTTTACACTAAGTCTTAGTTTGCGAGATATCAACATAAAAGTAGTAACCAAAAAGTATGGGGCTCTATTCTAAGGAACACTACTGTATGTATATATATTTTTTCTAAGCTTTTCTTATTTTAAAATTTCAATTTGTTCATACGCATAAAGAAAATGCATTATAATGCATTCACCATTAATTTACAGAAAAACTTACTGCCACTGACACATACAATAACAAGAAGAGTTACTACAAGAAAAATTACAACCAGTGATTTTCCATTAAATTACACACTTCTTAGCTTGGTAATAACAACAGCATAGATTTCAATTTCCTTTTCTTAACTATGAACCAAAAAAATAAATAAATAAAAAAACTCATAATTTGGTGGCATAAAAAGTGTGGCTTAAATCGTAAGTACAACATTGCAATTTTCTGCTTGACTTGCATACTAAATGGTACAAATAAAAAAAGTATATTTTTTAAGAATAGAGCCAATAAAAATGTTTGTAAAAAATTTTGGCTCAATAAAGAAAATTATATTTTTCTTTCTTTGCATATCTTTGTACATCACGAGTATGAGTAACATTATTTTAATGAACAATTAAAAGTTTCACATACGGCGCATATGCCACTAATGATTTCCACTTATGATGTTCGTGTTTAACGGATGTATGCAAAAGAATTCAAAAAAGAAAAAAAAAATAATGGGTTAAAGTTCTTCTTAAGGTGGCAGTAGCAAATATAAGCCGAATTCTTATGTTGCAATTTGTTTGTTGGAAAGTTTGGCACAGTGGTACAAAAAACTTAAACTTAAAAGTGAAATATACATATGCAAAAATACACGTTTTATCCAGAGTTTTTTAAAGTTTGTTGTTGCAAAAAATGTATATTCGTTTGTAGAACGTAGTGTATCATAGCCGATTTGTGCTTATATTACCTTTAACGTAAATGGTTGTAGTTCTGAGTTAGTTTGACTAAAAATCGATTTTTAACAAAAAAGACGGCAAACAAGTGCGACTCACTTGGCGCCTTAGTAGATTTATTTATTTTTATTTACCAATCTTTCAATTATAAGGTCTCCCGAATTCATTCTATAATTGGTCTTTAGCTGGTAACAAGGTGTTTCGCATTCATCCTGTTACCATTGTGGTTGTATTTACTCCCACCCCTAATTATAAGGTCCTACGCTTTTATATTATTATTGGGCCATCAGTAGTAGCTGGTGGTAAGGTCTTCTGGTAACATCTTGTCACCGCGGTAGTAGCAGATACTAAAAACCAGATACTAAAAACCATACCAGACAATAGATAGACGACCAAATTTGTGATCCTGCCAGATTAAGCTCCGCCAACCGTTCCTGTAATCCTTCTAGATTTACCGCCAGCGACCATTCCTGTTCCTGTAATCCTGCGATAATTATTGCCGACAACCGTTCCTGTGATCCTGCCAATATTAGCCGACAGATGAGCCGTTTACTAACTTCCTCACCGACGTCGCTAAATCCAACCCCACGAACCAAATCTGTGGTAGCTGAAGCTAGCCATTAAGCGTACAAAATAAGGATTCAAAATAAAGTTTTGCTTATATTTTAAATACGAAAGAAAGTAGTCGTATTTTATTCACAAAGGACGCAGAATTTTTTTCCGATCCTGGACAGGCTGAGTCATACCCCAGCTGGAAACAGAAACTGCGTTACAAGATTAAAGTCGACACACACTGAGCAGATTCAATACTATCAATGTGGCTACAGGCCGATATATCAACCATTTATCACACTGCACTGACGCCTTCAAACGGTTCTCTATTAGGACTGATTTTAGAATCTGTGACAATTTTTTCAACTTATTGGTGGAGAAAATTTGGAAAGACTCTAGGTTTAATGAAACAGTCGCAATTAATATAATTAACATTAAGAGTCATACAGAGACACCATCGAAAGCCGCAAGATCCAAGACTTTGTCAGTAATAGAGACGAACTCAAAACAAAACAAAAAGAAAAGAAAATTAGATACGATGGTAAATGAGACAAAGACCAGAGCGGCAATTGTTAGCCAGATGTGTATAGATGAGCACCAATATAACACCCTCGACCTTTTCCTCGTTTCACATGAAAAGTATGCAGTTGAGGTGTTTTCAGCTATGAGACGCTCTGTCTCTGTCTTCGAAAATGCATATTGGGCTAGGCTTATGATTCAAGCAGATTTAGATTAAATCAAGAAATAAAGGCGTGCAGACTAGCAGTATTGTCTAGAAACAGATGAGATATTCGTCTGCTGCAGCACTTAGGCACGAAAAGCCACCTTACAATCAGCGAGTTCTTGCTTTTTTTACTTTGCCTGAGGAAAGTAAGCGCTTTTGGTCATTCGATAAAATACTGCGAAATAGCGCTAGTTCCATTCCAGTTCATATAAAAATGACCAAGTGAGCTCAGGTTGAAATAGCAAACCTATCAGTGAGTATGTCTAGTACATACATTCGACCCCATGCTTTAAAAAAGTTTCTTGGAAATCTTAACGTTCTGGATCAGCACTGGTCTAGAAGCAGTTCTCTTAAACGTTTGCGCATCTATTAGCTAACCATTTCAGAGCGTAATAACGCGGATTTTTTTCATTCTGCTGAAATATTGATAACGCAACGCCAATCCATAAAAAAGGTGAGCCTATCGAGCTTGAAAATTACTGCTCAATATTAGTTTGCTCGGCTCATTTCACAGCTATAGAGAGTATCATTAATCAATCAATTTGCTAAACAGTAGTCAGTACGACTTTCGCAAAATTTTTTTTTTCTAATGGTGACCTACGGCGGTGCTCTCCGAGAGGTGAAACAAATTTAATCATGATATTGGCGAGAGCAATGTTGTGGCTGTGAATGTTTTCTCGATATTTATTAAGATTTCTTAGAGATCGCTATATAGATGGGATCTTGTCCGATGAGTTCAGAAAAAAATCATCTCTAACTTATTTCTAGTTTTTCTTACTGACTTCCGCAAGGTTATGTCCTGTTGTCTATTTAGGCGTCCATTCTTAATTCCTTTTCTTTATATATTCTTTAAATTCGTTATTTTCTTCCCTCTCTTCTTTTCTTCCTTTTCCTTACTCTTCCTTCGTTCCTTTTTCCCTTCTTCTTTTTTTCAGTTTAAGATTTTTCAAAATGGGCTTCTGGGGTCTCTAGGTGGGGTGCTACAACACCGCCATTTTTACTCACCTACCTATTGGATACACAAGTTAATAATGTCGATTTGGACAAAATATAGCATAATGAACACATACGGCTTATGACAATAATAAGAAATATGGTAGTTTGGAGGGTAAGCATCTGTCATTATAATTTATCATTTGATAGACGCCAAAGTGTAAACACACACACATGTTTTGCGGGGAGTCTGATAACCTTCTTTTATTTAAAGAAAACGGCTACTGAAAGTTATCGATTGTTGGGAGAAGCTTACGGACAAGCCATTTCTCTACGTTTAAAAGCATTGAGATTAATTCAAAAGCAGGGAAATTGGGTTCCATATGAATTAAGGCCGAGAGACGTTGAAAGACGATTATGCATGTCGGAAATGGTGCTTGAACGCTACAAAAAGAAGTCATTTTTCATCGTGTTATTACTGGTGATGAAAAATATATACATTACGGTAACCCCATAAAGTCATATGTAAATCCCGAACAAATCACCGCCGAATATCCATGACGCCAAGGTAATGCTCTGTATGTGGTGGGATCAGACGGGCGTTTTGTGTTATAAGATTTGAAATCGGATCAGACGATCACCTATACAAAACACAATTGATTCGTCTGAAGAGAGCAATCAACGAAAAACGACCACAATACTCGACCAGACACGAGGCAAAAATCTTCCATCATGACAACGCTCGACCACATTTTGCAAAGCCAGTCAAAAACTATTTGGAAAACAGTGGATGGGAATTTTTGGCTCACCCGCCTTATAGCCCAGGCCTTGCCTCTTCTGACTACCATTTGCTTCGATTGATGCAAAACGCTTCAGAGTACGCTTCACTTCAGAACATGGTATCAGAAATTGGCTCTATTCATTCTTTAGCTCAAAACCGGAGCAGTTCTTTTGGCGCGGAATCCATATGCTACCAGAAAGATGGGAAATAGTAGTAGCTAACGATGGACAATACTTTGAATAATGTATCAGTTCACTTTGTTATTATAATAAATGCATTTTTCAAGCGAAAAAAGCGACTTTATTAACTTATATATCCAATACCTACCTGCTGATTTTCTTCTGCTTACTTCCAATTTTATCTACTCTCTTCAAGATGACAACAACATTGGTCGTTCACACTCATTGATCGTAGACCAAGCCCTCTGGAGCTTGGGCCGAAGAGGCAGAATATGAATGACTCACACACAAGCGACTTGGCTTAAATCTTTAAGTAGCCTCGTGCTTTCTGCAACATAGATATTTGGTAGTCAGATGTTCTTAATGTTCTGGACATGAGAATTCAATGTGACGTTCGATGGAACAATCACATTTTTCGATTGCCGAAGAAACATTCAAGCATTTTTTGGCTTTTCAACTGCGTGCAGAGGAGGGCGAAGGTGCTCATCATGTGCGGTAGGGTATCCAACTCTCTTAATTCGTTAAAGCATTGTGCAATGTGTTTCAGTGTATCAATATTATAACGAACTGTATTCTGTGGAAATAAAAGAATTGATTCCTAATAACAACAGTGTTGAGTGCTGGTCTTAAGTTAAGAAAAGAAGAAGAAGAAAATCAGGTTTGCTAAAAGAATAAAAACAGAGCCAACTATCGAAAGATTTAAATAATACTACGCAACGCATTTCACATAACTGTGTTTCGAAGCATTGGTACCTGTGAAAGCTGACTATGAAGTATCAGGTGTATTTGAAAGTAAGATCAGTTAAATAATCTGTGACCCACTCAGTGTGAGAAGGGAGTTACGACGACTAACGAACTATGAATTATTTTCATAAACATGTAGTTCTTTTTATACACGGTGAGAAATTTGAGGATAGGAAGTATATTGGCTGTCAAATGATGAAATGTCAAGAATTGAGCTGTTAACCTTTGACACTTATCTAGTAAAGAATTGACAAATTTTAACTATTGAAGGCTACACTCTGGAGCAAAGAACTTTAATTATGAAAACTTACTATTAAAATATTAAAAACTTTACTGTATCACTTCGGAAAATTGGAGCAGCTTTGGCTCACAAAATCCACAGACAGTCCTCACAAAACCATTACTTCCAAAGAAAGTGACCGTATGGTGTGGTTTGTGGTTAGGCGGCATCATCGACCCGTATTTTATCGAAAATGAGCAAGGAAACGACATCACCGTGAATTCTCTGCGCTACGAAACCATTATAACCAATTTTTTGTGGCCACAATTTGCAATTGTTGACATCAGTGACCTTTGATTTCAGCAGGACGGCGCCACAAGCCACACAACCAGCCAAACAATTCATTTATTGCATGAGAAATTTCGCGGTCCCATAATTTGTCGACTTGGCAATGTCAATTGGCCGCCTCGTTCTTGTGACTTAACGCCGCTGGATTATTTTCTCTGGGGCGTGAACAAGACACAAACAAGTGACACTCTGAAATATGAAATTCGGCACTGCATTGACGAGATAAGCCAAGCTATGTTACAAAATGTGGTTAAAAATTTTGTGAAAAGAGCGGACGCCTGTTGACTTGCTAGAGTTGGACATTGGCCCGACGTCATTTGCCATTATTAATTCCCATATTTGTATTTCATATTGGTATGAATAAAACTGAAATTGTCAAAAAATAAAAATAAATAATGTGGTTTTATGCCAATTTACTTCTTAACCTTACATTTGCTCACCCTTTATATATGTATGTAGTAAAGTGCCTCAAAAGTACAGTGATTTCAGTGTGTGCTATCCTGCAGATAAAGAGTCTGTCAACAAATAAAGCGAAAAGCATAGACTGAAAAGACTTAAAGTTTTGGTGGTAGGCAACAGATCCACTCATAAGACTAAAATGCTTGGAAATCATAAATGGAGCCCAAAAGCAACCAAGGATTGAAGGAAACGCATTTAATAACTAAAATTAGATTTAAAGTTTTAACAATTTCTTCATTTGTCTGACACTGTACTTCCCCAACAGGCAATTAGGCAATTTAACAAAACTTTTAGTTTCTGGAACTTTTTCGCCCGACTTTCTGTTGTTAATTCGAAAACTGTTCGTCTTGTAAAATAATTTTTTTCGTTTTACTTCTCTTCAGACCATTCAAAGCTGTTGATTGCTGTGTGTGAGTGTGTTTGTGTTTGCACGTATAAACATAAAGTTTTTTTTATATTTATTTTATTTGTATGTGCTTGAGTGTAGGGGATGTGTGTGTTGTTTTTACAGAAATATTTCAAAACAATTTTTCTATTTGAACACACAAGTGGCTTTTTTATTATTCTAAACAGCAACCGTTATTACCAACTAAACACATCACAACAGACCAATAAAAATTTTCTAAAATACATGTAAGAGGTAGTAAAAAGGAATGCCCATGAGGGTTTTCCATTTAAGAAGATTCAAGGAAATAATGGTTTCACACAGATTTCTTTAAAGGTTAGAAACTAAATATTTAAAAAATAAAAATTAATGAAATTTTAATATTTTTGAAGGTAAATGTTTTCAGAAAGGCCCTTAATATTGACTTTCTAGCCGTTACCTTCAAATCTTCCGTGCAGTACCTCTGCGCAAAGATATATAGTATGTATGCACATTAGGGTGGCCTTTAGATGTATGGAAGAAATTTTTTTTCCAGTTAGAGACCGTAATTCCTCCCTAAAATATGAGGTTTTATGTAAAAATACGTTTTGCAAAAAATTATGGGCGTCGAATAAAGGGAAGACGTAGCGTATCTTCTCTCAAGTTGACCCCTGGTGAAATAATCGAAAAAATTATTTTTTTTATTTGTTTTAGAATGCGATTGAGATAGAAATTTTTTGCTATAATTTTATTAAATTTACGATAGATGATGTGTTAAAAATAATTTGACTACAAAAACTTTTAAAAACCCTTCATAGGTTTTTACTAAAAAAATGATGCTCGACTGCTCGACTGCCCGACTGATGCTGAACTTTTTTATTGACATAATCCCACAAATTTTTAATAGGATTTATGTGGGGGCTCTGGGCTGGTGTTTCCATGACGTATGGTACATTATATAGCAGCCAAGATCATACTTTGTGGGCCTTGTGTTTGGGGTCGTTATTGTGGTAAAAGTACCAACCGTTACCCAGAGTAAGCTTATCCACACTATTTGGCAAGTTTTCTTTTAAAATGTTTAAAAAAACCTTTTGATACATGATAGTGTCAATAAAATGCAGAGAACCTGGACCTGATGGGCCACCATCATGCTTTACTGTCGGTTTCAAGTTGTTCAAACGTAGTTCCTGATTTTGTCCGCTCCATACTATTGGTTTTCCAAGCAAAATTTTCCTTTTAAAGTTTTCAAGTCAAACTAACTAAGGGCGATGCGCCATGTATTAACCTCGCCCAATCATGATAATATTTTTCCCCTGCGTTCGAAATAACAGAGTTAAAAAGTAAGGATCACCTTATTGCACATTGAGTATAATTCTAAAGTACTTTTGCGAATGCATGAATTAAAATACGTATTCATCCGCAATATATGGATTGCATTTTTGAAAATTTACGATCCGTGTATAGTGATGAGTGTTTCAATTTCTATTATTGCCACCACAAATATTTTAAGTGTGCGTTTATGTGTGTTTTTCTGCATTTGTTAGATATTTGTCTAGTACTTTAGGGTAACAATTAGGAGTTTTTGAGGCAAAAGACATTACTTATGTTTTATGACATTGGATATGCGAAACTGGCATTGAAGCAATTTCATATATCGGGTGAGTGCTTAACACCTTTTTTTTGGTAATATACTGTTTTCGGCAGCTCAGCTGTTTTCGTGTAACATGTTACTGTCAAATAGGTTCAGTTTAGTCTATAAATTAACCACGAATCGATTTTCAACCGAACAACTCTAGCAAATTATTGAATTTTATTATCAAAATCCGTGCTTGGTTAAGAAAATGCATCGTGAACGTCTTCCATTTTATGCTCATCTCATTTCTGGTTGATTGGATACGTAAGCAAGCAAAATTGCCATATTTGGTGTGAAGAGCAGACAGAAGCATTGCAAAAACTGTCAATGCATTCCGAAAAATGTACTGTTTGGTGTGGATTAGGGGACTGTGAATGGCGAGCGCTACCGCGCGATGATTACATCAATGATTATCCCACGAAAACTTAGCTATGTTATGTAATCAAGTATATGTCAATAAATAAGTTAAACAGATTTTCCACAAGATCTTCTTCTCACATATACGATCACATTTCGCAAGTATCCATGGCTTGGCACTAAATAAAAAACAGGTATGAGGGTATTTTTTAGAGTGACTTTCACCTTAAAGAAAAGGCGCGGATATTATGTTGCTTACTGAGCCCAAAATGACGCTGTCACCTTACTTTAGATTTTATGATAATGGCAAAAGTTAATTGAACTCGTAACACATAAAGAAAGAAGAAAAATTTAAAAGTTACAAGCTCTGCTAAGAACGCAAAAAATATGGCAAAGACGTTCTCGACCGTCAACAAGTAATTCAAACGTTAAATGAAATTATTTTGTACTGCGCTTTAGAAAAATATCTGATTATAACAGACTATTTTGGAGCCGCCAAAAAAGAGGATTTCCTAGGTCTGACCAGAGGCTTATCTTTGTACCACAGGCTCTATTAAGACCACCACGGCCATTTACGGCTCAGCATAGTCAGAAGCTAATGATTCGATGTGGATTTTAATTGTAACTAATTTTGCCAATAGTGTAAGCTTGGTATTGTGTAGTTCTCAAACTTTACACCTTGAAAATGAGCACTTAATTTTAACTCCAGTGTCTCTTATTGCAAATGTATGGTAGGCGCTGTCAGATGAATTATATTCATTTCCGGTGTTGATAGGCACGTCTTATAACTTTCCTAAATTTGCTTAAGAGTCATAATCGGAGGTGAAATATGGGTATATATATAGTTCCTACTTCAGACCAAATCATGTCAAAAGAAGGCGGCAAAAACATGGTTGGCAACTCACTGGGCAAAGCATTTAATGTAATTAAACCCATTCGGATTCTATTGTCTATTATAATTTAAAAAACCTGGGTGCGTTTTTTATTTAAAGGTTTTCGTAGTATATTTACAACAAAAATAAGTATAATTTTCGTATTGGGAGTATAAACTAATTTGGTCTGTTATTTTTAGCTCAAAAATTATAATGAATTAACACAATTATCAGAATAAACATGAATTAAATCACTGCTTACATCTTTTCCTTATCTCTGATCCATTTTCCGAGCCATGTTTCAAAAAACTTCTTTCTTTTGAGACTCTCCAACTTTGAAGCCGATTTTTTATTTCTTGAAAATTAGTGATTCAGTAAAATACCAAAAGATATTGTATCCGTGAAATGGCCAATAGTCAGACCAATGTTCGAATATTATTGTATGTGAGCTTTTCTGACAATCGTTTTCCAACTTTTGCGACATGTATCATGTCTGTCTTTGTATTCCAGCCGTTTTTCTGATAATTCACGGTTCAAACAAAGTAATTGTAGTCTGCTTTAGCAGCCCATAATTTTACTAAAAAATAAAAAATATTGTCGAATTGATCGAAATTATAAACCTAAAAAAACTATCATAAAACGCGGCGAAACCCGAAAGAAAAATAGGAACAGTAAAAAAATATAAATGGTTTTCAACAGAGATAATGATGAGTGTCCTGGGATCTGTTATGCGCAATAAAGCAGTTCCGTTGAAAATTCCTTATACTCTTTAGTATCCACTGACCGTATATGCAGGGTAAAAAGTCTTACCCTACTCGAAGTACCTCTGTCAAATAAATTATTGCGGATGTAAAGTAGAGACTCGATAAACTACCGTATTGCTGGTTGTTAACCGTCTTATAACGGTGGCCTCCGGGCTGTGGCTATGGATTACATTTCCTTACAGACTAAAGTATAAGCACAAGTATTGAAAATTCATAATTATTGATTCAAATATAAAATAAATTTTCTTTTTATTTAAAACATCAATAGAATCACAGAAATGAATTAAATAATAAAAGTTATTAGATTTCAAGCTTGAAGGCTAATAATTGAAGGTTGCGAGTTGGTCTACTACGAACATTAAACTTAATGGAAACTCCGAATCGATATCACCTCGAATTAAACTCAGTAGAAAGGAAATACTCAGCATAGTTCGTAGGCTTTTCAAAAATATATTACTGTAGGTATTGAAGTAAGGATCCCAAATAATAGATCCGTATTCAAAGATAGGGCGAACTAAAGTTGTAAATAAGTGTTTCGTACATAAGAATCAGAAAATTCTTTCGACAAACGCTTCATAAATCCAAATACGCCATTAGCTTTATTTACCATCATTGAGATATGATCATAAAATGTTAGTTTATATCTAAAAAAATCCCAAGATCCAAAATATTAATTACTTTATCCAGGACAGTTTTATTAAAATAATAGTTGGTATCATGTTCATAAGAAAGGTAAAAGGACATATATATGCATTTAAAAAAATTTAAATCCAACAAATTATACACCATTCATGAAATTATCAGCTAATATCAGTTTGCATATACTAATATTGACCAGTAGAGCTATTAAAGGAATTAAAAATGTTAAAGCTATCGGCATACATCAGGATATTGGAATGAAGGATAAAAGATGCAAGATCGGTAATGTAAATAATACCGGACCCAGATGACTAGGTTTAGCCACTCCGGAAGGAACGTCAATAGTACTAGATATAGCATTTTTAAATATTACTTGTGAGGTTTCGCATTAGAGATAACATTTTTTTATGCCCATCTACAGTAAAGCACTTTGGTGTAGTATACTCTGTTATCTGTATTTATGTTATATCGCATATTCAAGCTGCTTAGTAGAGTTTGACATACTGTGAGTTTAGGTCGAGTGTTGTTATGGACTGCATGCCATATGTAGGCATTGAGAACCATCTTGAGAATGAAATGGCTGACTATTTGGCGAAAAAAGAGGTCCAAACCGTTCTTCTTAATTACTGTGGATACACGTGGAATACATGTGAAATTATTTCCTGTGCTGATTGGTTTCGCAGGAGTACCTCCGGTATGAGACAGGCGAGAAGTTTTGTTTCACTTTCTCACTGTAGATCGAGAAGTCTATTGCTGCTCAAGAGTAGCCAGCTCAGGGAACTATTGGGTCTATTTATCTGGCAGTGTGTTCTTAGATAATATCAGTGCATTTTGTGAAATGTTGGGGATAATAGGTGTATGAAGCACAACCTGTGCTATAACATCTGAACATATAATTTGTGAGTGTTCAGTTATCTCGACCCATGAAGTTCCTGGACGATTCTGTGGTAACTTCGAAAAAGGGATGAATTCTCTTCCCAAACAGGAAGGCATTCGTAGCCTCAATCTAATGTGGTGAACATATGGGGTTGCACAAAAGATCCATTGAGTCGCGGTGCATTTGTGCGCTAAACAACATAGGCAATGCTTTTCCATCCCAAATTTTTTTAACTTTCATTTTTCTGATAGAATAGTGTCTGTTCACTTATAGTTGTTTATTATTAAGTTTATTGGCAAAGAAAACAGAATTAGACAATTCCATCTTTTTGCTAAAGGTTAAGAAGGTGTAAAGATAGATAAGATGATGTAGATAGATACTTAGATACATTACTAAAAGAGTTCATGGATACACTTAACAGTACTAAACAGACGTGCTTCGGAAAAAATAAAGTAGTGTGCTCAGGCGCATTATATCTCTGGAGAATCACTTGAAAAGAAACATAAAATATTGATAAGTCAATAACTATCATTTCAGAATATTATACTGGCACTTGATCTTTTAACAAACCTTAGCAATATCTTTTTTTTTAATCATATACACAACACCCACAAACTTTGTATAACTACAAAATTTTATCTAAGCGAATTGAATTTAAAGTTTTCTTTAATAGAATTACCAACATAATCAAAACATTAAAAGATTCTTTTTAACAAATGTTCATTTCATAGTAAAAACTATTTGCTTAAATATAAATGCAAGGAGGATGGAACATGAATTCTATGAGGATTTTGATTATTATTTTTTTCTTGCAATTACTACATACATATGTTGTTATGTAAACTAAAAATATTTTTAATATATATTTGGTATTTTTACTTTTTTCACAAGCAATTTTGTGTTTGAGTTCAATCAATATATGTTTTGTTGTTGTTTATATTCATTACTTTTACTGCTGTTTTTACTACTGCAATATTCATGTTTTAACAATAGTCTGTGCCAACAAACTGTCAGCAAGTTATAAACTCCAAAAGACACTGTTTGGATAAACAAATCAACACAATAGCCAACAAAAACAAAATTATCCAGAATTGTGCTTTTTATTCGGCGATATTGAATTTGAATTGTGGTTTGAAATTTTTGTTTTACATCCAATTAATTACTACCAAATTTAGTATAATTAATTTAAGTCAGGGACTGAAACCCTGAAAAAATGGGTTCAGAATGGGGTTCAGGTTAATCAGAATAAAAAGTTAATCTTCAGTGGATTCAGATTGGGGTTTAGTTTCAGTCCCTGTTCTAAATATTAATTTTTTTTAATCTGTTTCAAATAGTACCGTTTTCAGTTAGAAGAAAGCTCTAACCTTCAACAGATACAGATGGAAGGAATTTCTTGTTGCTCCATCATTCCTTGTGAATCGTCGAGGAATATAATAATATTTCTATACAATATTTTTCCTTTTCTAGATCGCGGAACTTGAAGCCAATTGATTACTTCCTTTATATGCGTTATACTCAAACCCAACAATTGTAGAGATATTAGGAGTTAAAGCTTATGCAAGTGAAAAAACATTAGTAATGGGTCCGCTTATTTCGTGAATGGTAACACTTAGCTCATGTCTGATTTGACAGATAATTAGTTTTATTCTTCCGCTGAACGAATATGGTTGTGTCCAATGCGTTTTCGCTTCGCGAAGCAATTTTGACAAAATTTAGAGACTCTTACTGTTACCTTAAGATGTTACTGTTACTGTTAAGATGTGGACAAATAAATATTTATTTTATATGGGTGTGGCACGATCAGCTGGAATTTATGAGATTAATGCATATAGTCTATAACTCATTCCAGATATACAGACAAAATTCAGAAATTTTAATCAATAATTACTTTGTACGGGAAGTGCCCACTTATTCCATTCAGCCCACTTTTAACCTGATGATTTATATGATCTATAAAGCAACTTGGACCAAATTTAGATACGTTTACTGTGACCATTTTTAAGCAGAAGACAAATAATTATTTACTTTGTATGAGCGTAGCACCACTCAAATAAATAAATTTTTTAAATTTATATAATCTACAGTGCTTTTCAGACATACTGAGATATACTGTAAAAATTTAAAGAAAATCGGTTCAGCCATTTAGCTGTCTATAAAACACAAACAAACAAATAATCGGGTTTTTTTAGACGCTCATAATTTTGAGTTGGCAACACTGCTTTATTTCACAATCGATTAAGAAGCTAATTATTGCTTTTTGTTTAGTTTGGGTTGAAATTTCATTATAAAAAGGCTTACACAGTCGCCGTAGTGGATAATTTAATAATGTCCCCTAACATCAGCAATTGTGCTTTTCCTTCTCCTCATTATTTCTTTCCAAATCCTTAGGTGTGAGCCACTTGGAGGGGTTGCAGTTGGATTATTCAGAAGCGAAGGTATAACACTAGCTGCTGAAAAGTCAATTAGCAGTAACCCACTTCCTTGTCGTACGCTTCCAAAGGAAGGCTTTTTTTTTACTCGTGGATAATTTATATATTTATTTTTCCTTTATTTGGAACCATTTGCGTAATGTCAGGACGCTTTCAGATTGATTTCTGCAATGTGATTTCTGCATTTGTGTCAAAAGGCCTGATGTTTTTGCCTTCACCGTGGTTACGCTATTCAGGCCGCACAACTCCAGAAAGCCAATACGTTGGGTTATTTGCCGCACACAATCACCTTGCGCAATTAGCAGTTGAATAAATCTACACATACATCATGTGTAGATGGGCACCAAAGCAACACCCCTCGGAAATTCGGATCATTGCACAATTTCTGCCTCATTCTCGTCCACCGCTCTTACTGAGGTTCCATCCACGGCTACGGAACGCTCTATTTTTAGCTACGAGGATGCTCGTTGGGCTGAGTTCAACGATTTCTTTCGGCATTTTATTTGGATACTTTGTTTCCGTGACTCAAACGTCGCTGCTATGGTTGAAATGGTACTAATCTAATAAGGCTAAGGATGGATATTTTTATCCCATCCGAAAAGTTTTCGATTAAGCTAAGAACCAAATATTGGTTAATTTGACGTGCAAAGTGGCATTCAAATCTAAAGAAGAAGCGTTCAGGAATTGGCACAATATTAAATGTGCCCATACTGATTTGCTTGGCATACAGGCGAAATCTTCATGTGCCCCAGTACTTAGACGCGAAACGGCTTTATACGAGCAGCGTCTTCGTGCTAAAGTTCTTACGTTTCCGCGGGGAAGTATAAACTTTCGGTCATTCGTTAAAAGGTTGAGGAGCAACGCTAGTTCGGTTCCTGCCTTATGAGGAATGACCACACATTCATGAACCCGGCTGACAAGGCAAACCTTTTGGCTGAAATGCTTGCAAGCAATTCTCACTTGCCAGAGAGTGTTCAGCCACTGCCTGAACTTGGAAGAGTATCAGTAACTAAGCCTAGTATATTCCTTCGAGCCCGTGCTGTCAAAAGTGTCCTTGGGCGGATGGCACACCAGCAGCACTGGTTCTGAAGCAGTGCTCTTCGACGCTTGCGCGTCCATTAGCTCACCTTTTCAGTGCGTCATATCGCACCGGTATTTTTCCCTCTTGCTGGAAGGTTGCTAATGCAACGCCAAACCCCAAAAAGGGCGAGGCCAGTAACCCTGAGAACTACCGTCTAACAGCAGTTTGTTCCACGCTCTCCAAAGTTATGGAGAAGATGATTAATCACCACCTTGTGAGATATTTGGAGTCCAACGATTTGATTAGCGATTTTCAGTACAGTTTCCGAAAGGGCCGCTCAACTGGTAACCTGCTGGCTCTGCTCTCGGAGAAGTGGAGCAAGTCCATTCATGGTTTTGGCGAGAGCAAGGTTGTGGCTCTGGATATTTCAAAGATGTGTGATAGAGTTTGGCACGAGGCTCTCATTTCGAAACTTAATGCTTTTGATGCCGGTAGTCACTTCTCTCGATTTATATCGAGTTTTCTCAGAGATCGCTCTATAAGAGTGGTTACAGATGGGGTCTCATCCCACGAGTTCAGGATAAACTCAGGGGTACTGCAAGGCCCTGTTCTTTCTACTACTCTTTTTCTAATAATTCTTACGACTTTCTTTTTCTCACTAAATCTATATAGTCTTTTGCGGATGACAGCAACATTTGTCACTTACATTCTTTTGATCGTAGACCGAGCCTTTTGGAGATTGGAGAATCAGATGCTCCAGCTGTTCTGGGCATGAGAATCCACTATGACATTCGACACATATTTCAAGTGTCGAAAGAAGCATTCAAGTGCTTTGATTTTTTAAGACGGTGCAAAATATACTTCACTCCATCTGATCTCCTTAATATATACAAGACCTATATCCGACCCAAAATGGAATGGTAATATCCGGTGCTTCAAAGTCAAATTTGGAGCCTCGCGACCGCGTACAGGAGAGAGCGAAGATGCTTATTAATGACGGCAGGGTAGCCAACTCTATCGATTCACTAGAGTACCGTCGCAATGTGGAGTGCCATTCATTGTTCTATCGGTACTATAACGGAATATGTTTTGTCGAAATTAAAGAATTAGCTCCTAAAGATCATATATTTTTACGTCGTACTCGTATTTTTCGTAGAGCACAGTTGATTTTCCAGTGAATCGCACAAAGCATTATAGGAGAATTCATTTTTTGGTCGCACTGTTCGGTTGTGGAATAACCTTCCAACGAAAGTATTCCCTACCACTTACGACATGAGTAAATTTAAATCTAAGTTCCATAACACTACTCCCTCTGTCCTTCTTCTCACAACCTACTTTCCCAGTACCAGCACAATGCACTGCACGAATAGGGGCCATCCCCTGGTTGCTGGTCTTATGTAAAAAAAAAATAGAGAATATCACCACTGTCAATGGTCAACGGAATAGGGAAATAATTAGAAATTTTTTCGTACCTCTATTAGCTGGCATTAATCTTGCTTATATATGATTCCAACAAGACGGAATCATATGCTGCACACTGCGCACTACAATTGATTTACTCAAAGAAACTTTTGATGAAAGAGTAATTTCACATAGTGGTCCGATTAATTGCCACCAAGTTCGTATGATTTAACCCCATTAGATTATTTTCTACGTGGCTATGTAAAGTCACTTGTCTTCGTCGACAAACCAGAGACAATTGAACACCTGGAAATTAACATATCGGTAAAATACGCCAGCATATACTGCCGGCCGCCTTGTGCCGGCCGTTGCCAAAATCATATTTAAGCTTTAATACCATTAACTTTCTTATCCAACAAAGCCCGTTTCATTGATATTAAAAATATATTTTTTTGTTTTATTAGAATTCAAACTTGTGTAATTATGGTCAAATAACTGTTGCACTAGAAAATATACCATCAAGTAAAGAATTTTAAATGTTTTTTTGTCGGTTACATTTGTTACGATAAAGTAAACATTGCGATGTAAATAGTAGTGGCAATATTACAAAAATTGGTGTCTCAATAAATAAAACGAAAACATTGTAAAGCTTGTTGTACTTTTAGAAAAAATAAATATCTTTCATATAAAAACTACCAAATTTTAGCCAAAACTATAGTATATATCTTTGCAATGTTATTAAGCGAAACAGAAAATAAAAATAAAAACATAAAATACAAGCTATACAACAACATACTTAAATTTAAATTTATTTCTTTCCTCTTTCTTTCTCAACTCCAACCAAATCCCAACCGAAAATACTCGCTTTTTGAGAAAAGTTGCTAAAAATAAAATTTTTCTTTAAAAAATTATTTAAGTGTCTTTCGTTTGTTTGCCACTGCTTCCGGTATCATTAAAAATTTCCTCCCTATTAAACAATTGTTTGGCAAAGAAAAACAAATCCAGAACAAAAAACGAAGAAAAAAAACATTTTTAAATTAATAAAACCGAAAATAATACAATCAAAGTTAAAGTTAAAGAGAAATAGCGGGCGTAAAAGTTTTCACATTCATTCTTACCACTTAAATGTATTGAGACGTTTTCTTAAGGTTTGCTTTTAAAGAAAATACTTTAGACAAACTCTGCTTAGAAGAAACAAATAAAATAAGAGACGAAAAGTAAAGAAGAGTAGAGTTTTTAGTGCGTCTCATGGCTGCTATGCTTGTTGCACGTGAAAAAGGAGTGCAAAAGGCATTCAGTTCTACAATAATAATAAAAGAATAACCCACAGACAATTGAATCGGTGCGGCAGCAACTAACGATGCCGAAATCCAAACAAACGAACAATATTTCCTCCTTTCAGTTACTTTATTTTATTTCATACTTAATACAGACATTTTTTTATGAAGAATCTGCTTTCTTAAGCCTTTAAAAATTATTATTGGTTTAAAGGAATATTTTATACATCTTAAATGCCATAAATCTCTACACTTGTTGCAAGACTCTTGCACTTAAATTACGTTTAAAATAGATTTTCATTTATTTCCTATTTTTTATTTTTTCGGCATTTAAGTGACTTTGTCATGAAGACCATAATATATAATCTTCTATAGGCAACTTGGAAATAAGCAGAAGAGTTGGATGTAAAGTCTTCTCTATTTTCCCATTTGTGTATAATTTATATTAGAGAAGCACGATATTGGCTTTCAAGCTGAAAGTCAAGCTGCTGTCTGAAGACCATCTTCTAAGGGAAATATTTTTGTATTTTTACTGACAGTAAGGCAAATATTAAATCCTTAAGCACTGCTACTATTACATCGCTTAAGAATTTGAGGCTGATTTTTGATTGTCTTTTAAACGAAACAATTACTCGATTATAGACTCTTAGATATATACCACAAATATTATGGGCAATCATTTAGGCGAGAACAGGAATAGTTCTAGGTAATCTTTGGCAAAACTTTCAAATCGAAATTTCCGTAACTTAATAATATGGTTGGTGATGCTTAAAATGAATGTTACAAAAAACTCAAAATCCATGAACGATACAAACAGTTGTGGCTCTGAATATTTCCAAGACGTTTGATGGAGTATGGCATGCGGCACTCGAGTTGAAACTTATTGTTTTTGGTGTCGGTAGCCACTTATCTTGATTTATATTGAGTTGTCTCAATAATTGCACTATAAAAGTGGTTGTACCACATTGATCAAAAAGTTCCCGGAATTTATTCAGAAAATTAAAAATACAAGTTTATTCATCGAAATCTATATTGTTCCCTTCAAAGCAATCTACATCGACTGAAACACCCTTCCTGCGATTTTTCCATTATTTCCTCTCGGCTGCTGAAACGCCTTTCCCGTAATGGTTTTTGAATTTGATTGAACTGAAAGAAGTCACAGGGAGCAAAATCAGGTGAATTCGGTGGCTGTTGGATGGTATTTGTTGCATTTTGTGTCAAAAATTTTTGAATAATGATGGCACTGTGCGACGGTGCGTTATCACGATGTAAAATTCACGAGTTTTCTACCAACAATTCTAGTCTCTTTCGGTGAATTGCTTCACGCAAACGTCTCATAACGCCCAAATAAAACTTTTTGTTTACTGTCTGGCCTTCTGGCAAAAATTCACATGCACTACATCGTTGTAATCCATGAAAACCATGAGCATTTCCTTCTTTTTTGACTGTAAATGGTTTCGGCTCATTTGGTGAACGCCACCTGATGTTCACTTGCCTAGTGTCTCGATTGCGTGTCGTACTCATAAACCCACGTCTCGTCTCCAGTAATGATCCTTTTGATGAATGTGTGATCGGATTTAGCCTCTCAAATCACGTCATTTGTGACCTCTACACGGTCTCTTTTTTGCAAAAAATTGTGGTCTTTTGGCACTAACTTTGCTGCTACACGACAGAAACCTAAATCATTAACCAAAATATGTAGGACGGATCCATAGGCAACGCTAAAGCTCTCCGCTATCTTTCTATGGTTAATTTGTAGTTATTGTTCAACATTTTACTTATACTTTTTTAATGTTTTCGTCGGTTTTCGCTGTCGTTGGTTTACTACTGCTTTCATCATCCTCGATTGACTAACGACTACTTTTGAACTGCTCGTGCCACTGGTAAACGACCGTTTTCCTTTAGAGAATCATTACCGAATCACCTTTCTAACATTTCAAAAGATCGCGCGCCATTAAATCCACTCTTTACACAAAATTTAATACAAGTTCGTTGTTGCAAATTCAGTATTGTTTCCAGTGTTAAGCTATGACGCTAAGATTTTGCGCCAATATCAACAAGAGTTGATAATATAACAAAAAAAAAAAAAAACTGAAATCGGAACGATGTGACCGCCACACGGGGGTTATTCCGGCAACAGTTGTCATTTATGCTTCTTCGATCTTATGCCGAACCTTTTGGAAATAATACACTTGATGACTTGGCGAATATATCCGTCTGGGGTCGGGCGAGAAAGGCTGTCTTTAAAGCGCGCAAGACCCCATGCTGTTTTTAACACACAGACGCAGTGATGTGGTGTCATCTGTGAGTGTGTCAACTGTTCGTCTTTTGAAGCAAACCAATTAGTCACACAATTTTCGACTTCCAAGTCTGGTGAATACGGTGGGTGTGTTGCAAACTCCCAACATAATGCTTTGATTATATCCTGAACCGATTTTGCTTTGCCTGCAGCTGCATTGTCATGTTGTAAAATTACCTTGTCGGGTCTTGTGGCCCATTCTGGCCGTTTTGATCAATGCATGGTTCAAATTGATCATTTGTTGTCGGTGGCGATCTGTATTAACGGTTTCACCAGGTTTTAGAAGCTCGTGATACACCAAACCTTTCTGATCCCACTAGACACACAGCATTATAGTCTTTCTGCCGAATAGATCTGGTTTTGCTGTCGAAGTTGAATTCCTAGTCCCAATAAGTAAATTACACCTATTTTTGTTGTAAATAAACTACGAAAAACTTTAAATAAAAAAAACCCACCCGGTGGGTTTAAGTTGGTTACTCAGTGGGCTGCCAACACTGTTAAAAACACGAGTTTTTTTTTGAAAAATTCAGTTTTATTCATACCAATATAAAACAGAAAAATGGGAATTAATATTGAATATAATGTCAGACAAATGTCCACCTCTAGCACGTCGGCAGACGTCCACTCTTTTCACAAAATTTTAAACCACATTTTACAACAAAGCTTCGCTTATCCCGTCAATGCGGCGCCGAATTTCGTCTTCCAGAGTGTCAGTTTTTAGTGGTTCGTTTAAGTAAACCAGATCTATCAAATCACAAGTACGAGGCGGCCAATTGACATCGCCAAATCGAGAAATAACGCGACCGGGAAATTTTTCATGCAATAACCAAATTATTTGGATGGGTGTGTCGTTTATGGCGCCATTCTGCTAAAACCACAGGTTACTTGTGTCTACATTAGCCAATTGTGGCCACAAAAAATTGATTATCATGATTTGGCGTTTCCTTGCTCATTTTCGAAACCAAAATACAGGCCGATGATGCAGCCTAACCCCAAGCCGCTCCATACGGTCACTTCCTTTGAATATAATGGTTTTTCGAGGACTGTTTGTGGA
Organism: Wohlfahrtia magnifica; assembly: GCA_023159175.1. Lineage (NCBI taxonomy): Eukaryota > Metazoa > Arthropoda > Insecta > Diptera > Sarcophagidae > Wohlfahrtia > Wohlfahrtia magnifica. The sequence continues at coordinate 2,010,596 of JAKWBJ010000485.1, read as the reverse complement.
TTTTGTGAGCCACATATGCGACAATTTTGTTAGTTTACATAACCGCCTAATTGAAAATAGGCCTCGTCACTAAAGATGATTTTGTTGAAAAATACGTTGTTTTCGTTCAGTTTTCAAACGTCGACTGGCCTTAATTATTGAACGAGTTGAACATTATATGCATGAAGATAAACATCTTTATGCAAAATATTGCGCAAAGTTCCTGTGGTGATGCCCAATTGTTGCGAACGTTCACGAGTTGATGTTCCAGGCTTATTCTCCACACTTTGCTGAACAGCGGTTATGTTTTCATCACTACGGTCACTACGAGCATATTGTTTTGATCTATTGTCAGCAACAGTACCGTGAGCCTCGAATTTGGCGTTTGAATAACGCACAGCGGTGACAGAAGGAGCTTGATTGCGAGGAAAAGCTGCTCGAATTTTACGAAGTGAGACAGTAAAATTTTTACCATTAAAATTCTTTGTTGTAGAGTATAGCCTTCCATAGTTAAAATTTCCCAATTTTTTACTAAATAAGTGTCAGGTTTACAGCTCAATTCTTGACATTTCATTATTTGACAGCCAATTTACTTCCTAACCCCAAATTTGCCTACCCTGTATTTAAGTCGTAAGTCGGGCTGGAAATATTTTCAAAAAATTATATAAAAATTATTAAAATATTTTGTTGACACATTATTAAGATATGCAAATAAATAAATCCTAAAAAGCCTAATTGACAATTTTAAGAGCTTTAATACATAATTTAAGCCAACATATATATTTTTTTTTTGTAATGGAAAATGTTAAAAAGAAAACATTACAATTATTGATTGCACTTAAGTTCACGCAAAGATATATTGCCATTAAAATCAATGACTAAGTAAATTAACACGAAACCCACATACTTAATAAAGTTATTAAAACTTATTTTTGTTTTTTTTTTTCTTTTTCTAATTCTTCGCCATATAAGAATGTACATATGTGAAGACAACTTCAATGAACTTTTAAAACAACGTTCATTTAAAAAGTTGTTTCTTCTTTTTTTTTTTGTTTCAAACAAAACGAAAAAAAGAGAAACACAGACAAAGTTAATGACACTTTAGCAAGTTGACTATGATTAGTCATCAGAAATAATTTGCTAATAATTTGGTTCAACAAAAAAAGAAAAACTATATTCTTTGACTAATAATAATAAAGTTGTACTACCTTTTCACATTATTTGTAGACAAAACAAACAAAAATCAATAAAAAAAAACATTAAATTATTTTTACATTTTGGTAAAGTGAAGAAGTGATTGCTTAAGTGAATTTGTCAACAGCATATACTCGTTCAACTTGCATTTTAATCTAATACTTAAACATTTAAATTGATAAAGTTATTCAACAAGTTATTGACTCTGAATGTTTTCATAATCAAACATACACGTATCGAACGACACACAGTTGCGAAATACCTGCATATGACAGCAAAAATTTTTGAATTTAGTTTAACTTGGGTAAAACTCTACTATATACACTATGCACGTGTAATATTCTGAGTCTATCCTTTTTGGTAAACAAAAAAAAAAAAACAAAAATTGTTTATTGTTTTTATGCAGATTGAAATCAATTGAAAAACACGTACGTGTCACCTGTATTTACATATTAACTGGACAAACACATTACCTGCAGATGCAGTTATAAAACTGTTCTGTTGCCTACAAAAAATTAAAATTCAATTCGGTTGCTGTAACCACAACTAAAAATGTGTCTTAATAGAAATTTTACTATTTTTTTATTTTTTATTTTTTAAATACATCAATTTAAAAAAAGGATATGGTTTTTTCCTTAAATCATACAGTATGCAAATTAAGTCAGTGTTACAAGTGTAATTGAATTATAAAACAACAAAAAAAGTATACTTCAGTCTATGAAATAAGAAAGAAAATATTGTACAATTTATTCTTTAATAAACTGGCAAAAGTATTCAGTTAAGTGCGTAATCGAGACACAATCTAACAATTATAGCGACGAATTGGCAACTACAGAGAGGATGTACAACCATAGCTGCCAGATTTGAAGATTAATCGTCATTTTGACAAAATTTTGTTAAAAAATCGTCATGACGTTTTTTGCCTCTAAAATGACGATATTACGATATATGGCAGCTCTAAAAGAATTGATAACTCTTTTAGGTGTGTCACCTAGTCAAATTAGGAAACAGAGTCCCATCGAGACCGTTTTAAGAACTTCTACCCAATAACTTTGATTGTTCAAGTCTTTGTTCATCAAAATCTAAAAAGGTATCTTGGTTCCATTTTTGCATCATCAGTTTCTATGATAGGAGATATAATTTATAATATTGTGTACAATCATCATCAAAATTTAATCTTTATCGGATTTGACCAACCACTTCAATATGAAAGTTTCTCAAATTGGTGTTCATTTGTCCCTAATCAAGAGCAAAAGAAAAAGAAGGAATAGATTTTTAAGCTAATAAACCTATACATACACTAACGGAAGAAATAATAGGGACACATCAAAATTTTCTTAAATTTTTATTTATCATTACAAAAAACAAATAAATAATGCCTTGTAATTGTACATTAGACATTCCATTTGCCCAAAATAATTTATTCTTCGTTTCTTCAGACCATTCCAAGTTGTTCTAGATATTGGAAAAAATGAAAGTGTCCATATTGTTTCTTCCACCATTGGGTGTACATACATATATACAATATTTTATTATTTGGGTTTATTTGTATGATCAATCAATCATATATTTGACGCATTTAAAATTTGAATTTTATATTGAAACATTTGATTGAAACTTTAGTTCAATAAAATATTTTTAAAACAAAATTACACAAAAAATTATATGGTTCAAAAAAAGTATAAGCAAAAACTCGTTTTCCATTTTTGTGTGATTACACAGAAATCGGCAATATTGGCTCAACGTTAATAAAGAGTAAATCGTTGAAAAAAATAAAGTAGTTGTCATGGTAATAACTGAAACTGACGACGTAATTAGTAGTGCTGTATGGTTGCCAAATAAGCTCAGCAAAAACTTGGTAAATTATCCAAGAATAATATGTGAATTTTTTAATAAAGTAATCACCAAATTGTGTAAGAAATGCATTTTAAACTACATATAAGATAGGTGCCGCGTTTGCTCAGTTTTGAACAATCACGAGTTCGACAAATTACTTCACAGCGGTGTTTGGACATGATAAAACATAATCCTGCTGATTTTTTGCGTAGATTAATAACTATTGATGAAACGTGGGTCCACCACTACAAACCTGAAACCAAAAATCAATTGAAGCAATGGGTGGAAGCTGGTGGAAGTACTCCGAAGTAGACGAAGACAGCGAAATTGACTGGCAAGGTTATGGCCACTGTATTTTTGGATGCACACAGAATATTGCTCATCGATTATCTTGAAAAAGGATCTGCAACCTCAGGAGAGTATTATCGTGCATTATTGGATCAATTGGTTGATGTAATCAAGGAAAAACGACCACATTTAAACAAGAAAAAAGTGTTCTTTCTTCAAGACAACGCACCGGTTCATACAGCATTACATACGATGCTAAAACTATGAGAAATCCACTTCGAATTGGTTGATCATCCACCTTATAGTCCAGATTTAGCCCCTAGTGACTTTTTCCTGTTTCTAAACGTGAAAAAATGGCTCGCAGAAAAAAGATTCATCTCAAACGAAGTGATTACCGAAAATAATGCGTATTTTGAGGAGTTCCCAAAATCGTATTATCGTCTTACTAAGGAGCTAAAAGGAGACTACATTGAGAAATGAATGGTTTTTGAAAAAAAAAAAAATATTTTTTTCCTACTTAGGTAGCTTCAATATCAATCCGCCCTCGTACATGACACAACAGCTTAATAAATTTCTAAATAATTTCTAGGTACTGTAAATAAAAAATCGAAACACTAGAAATTTTGTTGTTTTCTGTTACGATTTCTTGGACGATTTTTTTGACGATTCTTCGAAACTGAAATGACGATATTTTTATAATTTATCGGAAAAATTTCGATTTTCTGCAAATTTTATCTTACAACCTTGTGTACAACATTTTTTTGCTTCTTACAGTACAGCTAACTCTACATATGGAGGCGCAAATACATACATAGAAGAGCGTATTAACATGGCCCGTCAGGCAATGTAACCGAGAGAAATATGTACATATATACAGTCGTAAAAAAATAATATGGCCACTTTCATTTACGCCAAATAACTACAGCAACGTGAAATGGTCTGAAGAAACGGAGATTAATTTATTAAAAAAATTAAGTAAATTTTGTTTTAAGAAAATTTAATGTGTCCCTATTATTTCTTCCACCACTGTATGTCTACCGACTTATCTAAACATCTCAGAACATGAAGTTTCAACACGTTCGTCAAGCCCTTTTTGTGAAGCTGTGAAAACTGGGGTCCATACAAAAATAACACGAATTGATTGCAAGCCTTTGCGAATCGATATCTACAGCGCATTATTCGATGTTTCTGTCCAAACTCTATAAGTAATATGAGCTTTATTGAGCTTAAAACAATAACCAATATCAAAAGAAGAAAGTTCGGAGGGATAGGTCGCACTCAAATAAGTAAGAACAAGATCAAAAACGCGGTACTACCGTACAACCACCACGGCACATGTCGTTGTTGATATCCAAAAATATCCTGGCGCACTGCAATTGTTCATGAACTGTTCGCAGCTGGATTTTCATGGAGCGAGGCAATAAGAATAGCTGTTAAGTGAATCCATTGGAAGTCATTAATTGAATCACTTTGCTTTCGAACTGAAAAATAGCGGAAAGTCATCATCACCAACATTACGTGTATTATCATTATTGTCGAGAGAAGCTCCTCATATTTTACTTGATAGACATTTTGGCCCCCCTTTCTAAAATGTCTTAATCACTGCACAGTCACCAAGCATATGCTTTGATGATAGAGTTTCCTCCTTACAGAATTCACATATTTAATTTGAGACTACTCCTACTACTACTGGTCAAATGGCGGCTTGGCTATGAGATACTAAGTTCTGTTTTTGCGTTTCCTGATCAAGTTGAAAATGATTACGCGTATCTTCTATTTACATGGTAATTAGAGAAATATCAACATGGCTATCTGGAGAAGCTTTTTAATTACGACTAATATATTGAGTGATCGGTTAAAAAAATGACCAAAAAATTAAACATCCTTTTCTCATATTTGAAATGAGCGTCATTAAAACAAATATGAACCGCTTTAAGGTAAAAACTGATTTGATGGAGTTTAAATTTACACCATTAAGATAGTTCTGTTTCTAGCGCAGCATCTGGGTGAAATCCTATTTCCAAGTTTATGCTATTTTCGAGTTTTTTTATGGCAATTCTTTAAATGATGGCCGAGGACACTTGTGGTAGCTACGAATGGCCGCGTGAATTAACCAACTCACCAAGCTGTTCATCATTAAACTTCAAAATTATTTAAGTTATATCACAATAAGTGTTTCGCTGTGGTATGGTAGATAAGACACTCGCCTACCAACCAGAAGGTCCGCAGTTCAATTCCAGGCCAGACAATCTGAAAAAAGATTAAGTTTTTCAATAGCGGTATCACCTCATAACATAAGCTAGTAACTGGTTATGAGTATTACAACTATTGAAAACTTCTCTAATGCATTTGCCGTTCAGAGCCGTAGTTAAATTGAAGGTCACTTTCAATGAGTTTCAAAATAGAATTGGGTGCAGCCTATTGACTGCGAGAAGTCCCCGTGTTTCTTCATGGAATGTTATGGGAATTAATATATAAAAGAGAGTTTTGCAAAGATTGCAACAAATGATAATCTGAAGGTACAACGTCCGAGCTCTATGGTTGATGTATCAAAAATATCCAGTCCAACTCTCAGCTTCTTCAAAGATTTCTATGTTTTGCTAATGTCATGAATGAACTCAAACAACACTGTTCAGACAGCCGGCATTAACTTTCTTGGTGTCGATCCATGCTCTTCTACAATTTTCAGAGCTTATTCTTGCTTCGTCCATGATATTTTTCGCTAATTATTGTCGTACGTAATTCACTGTTCATCGCCCATAATCAATCTCTTCAGAAATGGTTCAATTTCGTTCTGTTTTAGCAGTAAATGGAAATTCGGTCCATTGAATTCTTCACTGTTAATGAATGTGGCACCTAAACATCATGCTTCTTTGTGCATCCAGCTTGCTTCATATGATTGACAGCTGTTTACAGATGAATGTCTAGTTCACTAGCCATGTCCACACTGTTTATGTTTGGGTTTTTCTTAATTTGTCTATGAGTTAATCGACTTTCTCAATAATTAGTCGACGAATGCGGGATGATTCTTTAAGACCAAAAACATCAGATCGAAAACTAGCAAACGATTTCGCTGCAATTTTTCTTGTTACATTATTGTGAGCTTCGACACATAATTGTCTGTTCTATAGTAGAAAAGCGAAATGTTCTTAATTTTTCACTCAGCATAGGTAAATTTTCAAAAGAAATGCAATTTTAATAATGTCTTCTAACAAAGTGAAGCTTAAAGCTGTAGTGTTGCCTGATGCAATATATAATTTTTAATTGCGTCAAAATAAAATAAACACGTTGTTCATCTTTTACAGTTTTTATTTCTTCTTGCTTTATGGTATATATTTATAGCTATACAGCCTCCAGCTAATTTATCTTGCACTTAATATTAATATTAAATAAACGAGTTGTATCGTTTATTTTACACGACAAACGAAAACTATATCGACTTAGGCAAAACAGCCTCTTTATATACCTAATTGCCTACAGGTTGGAAAGTTCCGGAAATGTATCAAATGTTCTCGCATCCTCTGTTTTATATCCGTTAATTTTAAACATGTAGGATGGTGTTACCCAAAGATGGTCGAATTGGCAGTGCCGTCAAACACACAAATCAATATGGCAATGCTGTCAAATGCACAAATCAGTACGGCATTACCATTGTAACACATTCAAAACCTTGACAAAAACCAATGGACTAAAATCCCACAATACAGTCCTGGGGTAGTATATTTTATTTTTTAGGCATTTTTACTTTCGTAACAATATCTTACCAGAGTTATTACGTTTCAGAGCCATCTACTGAAAATTTGTGACCAAACTTGACCGAGGTACTATGCTCTTTAAGAAAAACCAGGCCGAAGCTTTTGTGAGGCAACATTTTTCAAAGTAGTTTACTATTTCAACATTTTGAATACTTGTGTGTACTTAATATGAATAGATAATTCGGTTTGCAATAAAATGAAATTGAAACAAAATCCAAGTTATATCTGTATCATCAAAAATAGTTTTTTTTTAGTAATTGTAAGTTCATTTCCAGCAGAATTTCCGAAAAAGAATGACTTCTTTCGACCAGATATCACACCCTACAGTGTCACCCGTAGCATGCAAAGTTCCTTCAACAATTATTCTTAGATTTTCAAAAGTTCAATGGCAGTTTTTTTTTTTTAACTACGAATAATGAAACCAAAGAAAAGACAAAAAAAAATTGCATTGTATTGCTTTCCATAAAAAACCTTTAAAAAATGTTCAGTGTAAAATCTCCATTTTGTAATCTTAATGTAAATTCAATTTTATGTAGTGCTCGTGCAATTATTTAATTGAAAATTTTTTAAGAAAATTATAGACATTTTAACGTTCAACTATTTACTTTTCTATACACAGTGTAATCCCACAAATCCGCACAACTAAATGGACAACAATTCTACGGAAAAAGTCCAAATATTTTCATGAAACTACAATGCTTTTCTTTTATTTATTCTTGACCAAACACATACCATGCATCTGGAGAAGTCATGCAGTATGGATTTGTTGTCACTACTACATCCATAAGAAAATTTTGCACTTGGTTTCTTTTTCTTTCATTGTACTATACTTTTTTTCTTTACTATATTATACAATCAATAAAAAAAACTTGTACAAATACTGGACATACGAATAAACACACTCAAGTAAATATAAAACGGATGTCAGTGACGCCATATGCAATTGATGAAGTTATTCAATTTGATGTCTTCATGTATGACAAAGAAATATAATAATAGTCCGTAGTCCGGACAATAACAATAACAATAACAATAACAGCAACAAATCTAAGATTACATTGCATTGGTTTTCCCTAATGGACAGAAAAGACAGACACACTTTCAAAACTACATCCGACTGTTCGTCGTGTCTCTGCTTTGCTCTGTCTGCAATCTTGTGGACAATTTGATTTGTGCAGTAAGGTCTTCTTTTATAAAAGACATACTCAGAATTGAGTTAGACAGAGAAAAACTACTGAAAATGTTTGCTTGACCATAATCAAAAATATTAAGTTCTTAAAATGATTGTCAGAAAATATTTATTTATTGAATGAATAAATATAAATGTTAAGAAATATTTGCAATAAAGTTGTTCGTTCTTAAGCGTATTAAATAAATTTTTTAGAATAAAAATTTTTAATATTATGAAATTAAATAAAATGTAGACAATTTTAGGAGCTTAGAAATCATAATTATAAAATATTGAGTGCTCGGTTAAGTTTGGTTACAAATTATCGATAGATGGCTCTAAAATATAATATCATTGCTAATCTTAATGGCATCATGCAACACTTTAGCTTGTTTGAAAGCTGACATTTTAAGCAACACTTTGTTAGAATACATTTCTAAAATACCTTACTATTATGTAAATAGTTGTTAATGTTTAAAAATGAGTGAAAATTCTGATCATTGCCGTCATACAGGATAGCTGATTACATATGCTACCAAAGTAAAATGTAATAACTCTTTTTTTAATTGAGTTATCCGTTAAAATTCATTTTTCAATTTTAAATCGGTATCTGAATTTAGTAGAAATGCATAATTTGAATGATGGAACTCGTATTTGGATTGTCCGCCGCTATCATACATTCGAGTTAGTAATTTCCGTCTAATGAGTGTTTCAGCGCACTTCAGAGGGCACGACTTCCAGCAGGTAGACAATAATGAGATTTCTTAATTCTTGACTGTGCAGTAACATCAAGCTCTGTTTTCGGGCCGTATTTCTTTGTTTCAGTTTCTTTAATCAAGTTAATCTTTCAAGCTAAGTAGATGATTATTCCAATGTAGCTTCCTCCATATGATTTTGCGTGGTGGTGAAGAACCTTCCTAGTTGGTAGTGGTAGTCTTTACTCTAGCATTGTAATTTTTTTGCCAGTAGGTGGCGTGTTTTCCTGATCATTAGTCTGATGTCTGTCATCACCGCCAGAGGTATGCGGGAAGGTCAGGACAGCCACGTGTTTATTTTTTAGATGGAGTTGTCTGAAGAGAAGTTGAAGGCTCTTTATTAAACATTCGAAACCACAATTAATATTTTCTTCGTCATGTCCTATTATGCGTGCACTCTAACCACTACACCACACCACCCCCGACTTTCATTTAAGTTCTTTGTTGATTCCAAATACGATCTGTCAAACATCAGCTGTTACAATTTTAGCTAAATTCATCGATTAGTTTATTTGTTGTAGTCGTTTGAAGTAAGCAACTTTTGTGTTTCTTGGAAAATGGAAAAAAGTGAATTTCGTGTAGTGATTAAACACTATTATTTGAAAGCAAAACGGCGAAAGTGACAAAAGAAAAGCTTAATTAGCATTACGGCAAATCTGCTCCGTTAGATTATATGGTAAAATATTGGATTTCTGAACTTAAACGGGACCGAACAAGCACTGCAACAATACTATCAACAAGAAGGCCAAAAGAGGTTGTTACAGAAGAAAATATCAAGAAAATCCTCGATATCGTTATGAATGAACGCCCGGTCCAAATACGTGAGATTGCTGAAATAGTAAACATATCATATGAACGTGTGTTCAACATTTTGCATGAACATTTGCATATGAAAAAGCTATTGCCAAGATAGGTGCCGCGTGTGCTGTGTTGAACAAAAACGAGTTCGACAGATCACTTCACAGCGGTGTGTGGACATGATAAAGCATAATCCTGCTGATTGTTGGCGTAGATTAAACGTGGGTCCACCACTACGCATCTGAAACCAAAAATCAAAAAAACTGGTGGAAGTGCTCCGAAGAAGGCGAAGGCAGCGAAATCGGCTGACAAGGTTATGGCCACTGTATTTTGAGATGCATACGGAATATTGCTCATCGATTATATTGTAAAGGGATCCACAATCACAGGAGGGTATTATCGTGCATTATTAGATCAATTGGTTGATGCAATCAAGGAAAAACGACAACATTTAAACAAGAAAAATCATCCACCTTATAGTCCAGATTTAGCACCTAGTGACTTTTTCCTGTTTCCAAACTTGAAATGAATGGCTCGCAGGAAAAAGAGTCATCTCAAACGAAGAAGTGATTACCGAAACCAATGCGTATTTTGAGGAGTTCCCAAAATCGTATTATTCAGATGGTATAAAAAAGTTGGAAAATCGTCTTACTAAGTGTATTGAACTAAAAGGAGACTACATTGAGAAATGAATGTTTTTTGAAAAAAAGAAATGTTTTTTTCCTACTTAGGTAACTTCAATATCAATCCGCCCTCGTACTTACCGAACTTTCAGCCTTACATTATTACATACTTTCAGTTATCGTTGTACCATAATCATTCCTTAAGTAACATAATATTGTATTTGATGCCTTAAAATTATTCCTCTTCCCAAAACTGAAATAAAAAAGCCTGCAAATCTTTTTATTTTTTAATGACTTTTGTGTTATACTTCTGGATATGTTCTGATCGATCTGATTAATCTTTAAAAAAATAGTGATTTTGAGTAACCATGAAATGAATATTTTTAGAAAGAGTATCGATTTTCTTTTCATATGAAAAAAACTGTTTTAATATCGTTTTTCGATTTTGATTAGCCCTTTACTGTAGAAAGGAAAAAGAGCATTAAGACCTAAATTAGATTTTGCATTTCTGTTTGAGGCTATTTTATGGTTATAGACCCTTGATTTTATTAGAAAAACTACCACTTTATTTATTTTTTTTTTTTTTGCTTTTCCGTTCAATACTTTGCATTCGAGTTGACTTCTAAGTTTCAAAATTTTATTAAATGTGCCATTGGTAACTTAAGAATACAAAAAAATATATAAAAAAAAACTTCAACAAGCTGGGACTGACACAGATAACAAAAAGTCAAGAAAAAAGCAATCAAAAATTATGCAACACAATAGAAACTCTTCTGTAAATATGCCCGTATTTATTATAAGAATATCAGACGAGTAGATAGCAAAAACTGTAGTAAATGCTGTGAATTGTGAACTTAAAAAAGGTTCAATTTAAAAGTTGCAGCAATATAAAGCTCGTCCTTAGTAGCATCATCATCATTGACACGACACTATCATCACCGTCATTATCATAAGCAAAAAGTTTTACGGTCCACAACTGTCTGTTATTGCATTTTTTTTTTTGCTTTTACTGTTGATATTGAAAAGAAAAAAGTACCAAGAATTTTATTCCACCGTAAAATAAAACGTTCGAAAGTAAAGCTATTTTTAGCACTTTCTGTCGTTGTTTATAAATGTTATTCAAATATTTTGTTTAGAAATATTGTAAAAGAGTTTTTTTTTTACCATAATTGACCTTTTAAGTCTTTAACTTTTATTTTATTTCAAAAAAAGCAACAGCAATTTTTAAAGAAACTGCAAACCGGCGACTATTTAAGCAATACAATAAAACTGAAAATAAAAACTAAAAACGATAAAAATTCTCAATTTTATTCTTGCACACGTTTGCACACAAAGATAATCCTTTCATTAAACCGCAATCATTGTTTTATTTAAGGTTTTTTTATTGTTGCAACATTTTTCTACTGCCTGCTACTTCCAATAAAAAATATAAATATCGAAAGAAAAAAAATGAAAATAAAACAAACCAATTTTCAAATATCTATCAAGCCTTAGATAAATAAATCGATATTTTGTTGTCTTGTTTGTTGTTATTTTTGTACTTTTTTCTTCTTCTTTCTGGAAACGGATGGATATCATCTTATTACTTGACTCCTGTTTGTTATTGTTAATAAAAAGCCACTACTTTCTAGTAATTGGTATATAGAGACAATAACCAAAGGTATGTCAACTACTTTACTTTTACATTGGCAGGGGTGCGTAAAAAGATGCAGACAAAGAGAGAAACACCCAAAATAATAAATACACTGAAGTTAAAACGCTGTAAAAAAATAGGTATTCATACATAGTACAAATATACATAAATTTATGTATCTTATTATTAACACTTCTCGGTGTAGAAACAAAATTTTAGCTCTATTCAAAATCGCTTAAAATTAAAAAAAAAAACACAAAAACATGCGCTACACCACTTCTTCGTTCACAACTAACAATTCACTGAAATATTTTTGTGTCTCGCACACATACTTTTTGTTGTAATTGTGGTTGCCGTTTGAAATACCGTAAACAAAGCGTATGAATTATTTTATACAAGATTTTTTAGCATTATTTCAATATCTTAAGTGTTTTATAAAAAAATAAAACAAAAACAATTTTTGTGGGAATTACTCCTATAATAGCAATATCAATAAATGCTGTATGATATTTAAATTAAAGGAGTATGTATCAAAGGTTAGCGATACAGTTGATTTTGGCACATTTCAGGAAAATTTTTGGTAGGCTTTATTTTCTTTTAGCAACCCTGATTGTAATATTCACGAAGAGAATAAATAAACAGCCGAAAAACTTCGTAATCTGATCAATACGAACGAGCGACACTGCTCTAAAGTACAGTTAATGTATAAGCACCAAAACGTATTAAACATTCAAGCGCTTAGCGACCGGTTTTAACATTCATTAGAAAAGTAAAACACTGCCCAAATTACGATAAATATGGTTAAAAATTAAATTGCAAAAAAATATTCTATTGAATATTTTTGATTTTACAAGTGGATTTGTTTTATGTTGTTATGTTTTAACCTTTTTAAAGCGTTCGAGTTCTTTTGCATTACTTCAAAATAAAATAAAACCACGTTGATGTTATTTTACAGTTTTACTTTTACATTTTATCTTTATACAGCTTATCTTAATAGAGTAACTTATTTATCTTGCACTTTATATTCGTCTATACAACACTTTACTTTATGACAGCAAAACAATAAATTTTTTGATGTAGGCAAAGCAATCCATTTATATACCTATATTGTCTACAGTTTGGAAAGTTCCGGAAATGTCTCAAATGCTCTCACATCCTCTATTTTATGCCCGTTAATCTTAAACATGTAAGATTATGCTATCCAAAGATGTTTGTATTGTCGAATACACAACTCGGTACGGCGTAACTAGGATAACAACTTCACCACCTCGACACAGACCAATAGACTAAAATCCCACAATACAGTCCCTGATATGGCGCATTTTCTTTTTAGACATTTTTATATTCGTATCTATCACGTTTCCCTATAGATTTATACTAGAATAACAGACAATGTCGATATATCTTTTTTTTATTGGCATATCAATAGTTTAACATTTGCCAATTGTTACAATGAAATCAATTTTCTCGAAAATCGTATTAAAATATTAAAAATCAACAATAAAAATTTATACTGGGTACTCGATTAAGTTTGGTTATAACTGATGGTAGGTGTCTCTAAAATGTAATATCTCGGTAGTATTAATTTCAGTAGTCAACACTATAGCTTGTTTTAAAAGTGATATTTTAGGCTTATCTTTTCCGGTGTATATTATTGATATATCTTGCTTTTCTGCAACACAATGGAAAAGGTAAGATTGTGAGGTGGCACTCACACAATACAAGCGGCTCAGTTTGTTTCGAGTGTCTAATAAAACGGCTCAGGTTCGAATACCCAGCAGAGGACATGATGAGCAAAAAATTATTTATAGTTTCGAGTGTTTAATAAAAAACTCGGACCCTCACCAGACAAATCCATCCAAAAGACGCCTCCCTGACCATCCAGCCTACCTCTGTCGAGGATAACAAACATCAGGAGAAAACACCACCTGCTTCGAAAAATTCATAAGCAAAAATCTCCACTAATACACAATCATATGGGACGAGCTACAGTAGATAACTCATCTACTTAGCTTGAAAATTAACTTGATTAGTGTAACTTAAACTGAATGTGCTCCCTAGAGGAGTGATGGAGGAAAACGAAAAAGAATGCGTCGGAGGCAGCTCAACGTTACATAAACAGCATAGACGTTTTTAGGGAACTCGGCATTCATCATCAAACAGTTGTCAACCATTTGAAGAAAACTGTATACATAAAGACGATCAATATTGAGGTGCCACATGAATTGAAAGTAAAAAATTCAATGGAAGGAATTTCCATTAGTGATTCACTGCTAAAATGGAACGAAATATAAATATTTCTGAAGCAAATTATTTTATTACGGCTGATAAGAAGTGGATCACAATTACGTGCTAAAAAGATCAAGAAGAGACAAGGTGGAATCATTCGGCTTCACTTTAATTTTAATGGACAATTTTATTGGACAATTTTTTAAATTTTGTCGAAGAAATAACTGGACTGGAATTACTAGTCATGACGAAAAGACCGCTAACGATTTTTTTTTCAATTTATTTAGTTGTGTTTTTAGATAAATTTGATTTGAACTTTTGCGTGAATTCCCGTAATTAGAATTGGGAATTCACCCAATTCAGCCGAATATGTGAAGCTTCATAGAAGGTGGTATTGGGTAGGAATTGTTCATTATGAGCTTCTACGACCTGGTCAAACGATTGATCCTAATCTTTTCTGTCAAAAATTAACGTGATTGAGGCAAGCAATTCAGTTAGATCAGACAGAATTAATCAACAGAAAAGGTGTTATTTTCCATGAAGTGAACGTCAGACCTCACACATAATACTGAAAGAATTTATTGCGCTTTTTTTTGCACCGAAAACAAAAACATTTATTCAGCGCGAATATTAAGTCTTTTATCAGATCATGAAACAAAATAAAGACTATAATGCGTCAATGGAGAAGACTGTATGTGCATATGTTAAATTACACAACAAACATAGGCAAACTATGTTTCTAAGGTATAACTACAGCAGTAAAAATTCTTGAGTTCGATATATGTAAGAAATTTCAGATCTATACAAAAACTTTCTTAAGTTAGTTTTGGTTACGTAAAAAGAGGGTTGCGCACTTAGCATAGTAGTTAGTATATAAGCAAAACGTTGCGCTAACAAGCAAAAGATGGCAGCTATGTGCAGGATAAGTGAAAATTTAGTAGAGGAAATATTTGTTAAACACTAGATAGATTTTTGTTGTGAAATTCGATAAAGTAAGAAATTACCTCAACAGACTCCGGCTCTTATAAACCGTCGCCTTAAGGACATCGGAGAGTGGTTTCTACTTAACAACCCAGTGATATGAGTGCGAAGTATTCCCGACTTTTTACAGTTTTGTTGCAATTCTCAAAATAATGTTCGAGGACTCTACTTGGCTACTATTGGCCACGTAAGCCAACCAACTCACCAAGCTGTTCTTCATTGAACTTCAAATTTATTTAAGTTTTATGTCACAGTAAGTCTGTGACTAGTAAGACACCCGGGTACTAGTCAATAGGTCCTCTATTCAACATCAGGCCAGACCATCTAAAAAAAATTTTTTCTACAGCGGTATCACCTCATAATATTAGCTAGAAACTGGTTGTGAGCAGGGAAACCAGAAATATGATCTTAAAGCAGTGCTTTATGCGTTTAAAATATGCAGTAAAAATCCGCATATATGATCTAAAAATGTTAAAATATGCTCTAAAAGACAAAAGTAGGTTTATTCAATAAAACATATATAAAATAAATTAACAATAAAACAGAATAAAAAAATTGTACTTCAATTTCTAAGGAGATCTGCAGATAGAACTTAAAATTTTTGGTGAAATAAAGTAGAATTTTTGTTATTGGTATGTGTACTCGTTATTGCAATGAACAACAAAACATTGACTTAAACATTCAAATATATTACGTCTGAGCAAAATAAATATAATTTCAATGTCTACTGAGTGGGCATATTTAAAAGAATAATTACATAAGATCATATTGATTTAAAGAGGATGCGCTAAGATCTTTTGTTAGATATTGACATATAAATTTTACTACATCACCTCCTTCACTTTTTGCTATAATCATTTTTAGTTCAGTTTTAGTATTAAGTTTCTATTACAATCTTTCAATTCAATATTCACAACCGTCTCAGTTAATATGGTGCTTGACTAATATTAGACCATTGGTATCCACTTTTTTAAGTAACTCTTCAATTAAACTGAAGTTTGCAGCAATCAAAATCAATTTACTTTTTGTTTTTATATTTTGGAGTTAAAACTTTTAATATCTTTTCATAATTGTAAGTGTATTAAATGATAGCCATTTTCCCCAACGAATTTAAACTGGTTTGAGCTGCAATGGAAGTTTTTTTTTTAATTTCAACTCTATTTTAGGGACGCTTTCCTAGATTTGCAATGACTTTGTCTACATTTTCGCATTGATCTCTATACGTTCGCATTACTCATGGACTACATGAGTAATACATGTAACATGCGTTAGTTTAGGGTAAAACACCTTTATGGGTTTGGCAGCTTTTACCATATACGGTGCAGCGACAAACAGCATAATCAAGTTTTTATTTAAATAACGTACGTTATGCAATTGTGAAGTGATTGGTTTAGTCCGAAACAACTGTGTTAATAAATAATTTTTGGGTTGATGCCTTTTATTCACAATGCGACGTTTTTTTCAATGTCATCAACTGTTCCATCTAATGAAATCCACACAGATTGGTCTTTTATGCATTTGCGTATATCACCTAAGCATTTTTGGTAAATATTTTTGACATACAAGCACATTTTGAACGTTAAACGGTTTTTGATCGCACTATATAGTTTGATTATTCTTCCAAAAACTATTTTAGAATCTGGTAAGCGGCAATAAACTTTATTGCGATGTAGTTTACGCAATAAATTTTAATTGACAGATAATTTTAAAATGCCATGATTTGGTCAGAGTTTAAAAGAAAAATTTTATATTCGCTGCAAAAAATTCAAATATGCACTAAAAAGGTTTATAATGCATGTCAAAAACATGAAATAAGCAAAAAATGCTGTCATGAACTAAATATGCAAAAATATGCACCAAAAAATTTATGGCAGAATTCATATAAATTCATGAGACGGATAAATATCTTACAACCGACTAGATTAGTTGCATGAGAAAAAACATGCAATTGCATATTTCTGGTTTTCCTGGTTATGATCAGTATGAGTCAAGACCTAGAATCGGGTGCAGCTCATTGGCTGGGAGAAGTCCCCGAATTCCTTCAAGGTATGTTATGGGAACTATTATTATTAATTTATCACAATAAAACAATTTATATTTTAGGGCTTTAAATGTAAGCGACCAATATTAACTTTCTATTTCTTTTTTGTTTATTTTATAAGCCAATACAACCAATTGATAAAAAGGAGTAAAAGGGGTATTCTTACAAAACAACACAGTACTTTTGTCTTGAATTTCTCCTATCCAATGTTGATGATGATGAAATTGTTTATTGGAGGCTTAAGACAATATTGTTTTGTTTAGAGAAAAAGCAAAAGTAAGAAGACTACTAAAAATCAAGTTATAAAAAGAGAAAACGAAAAATAAGAAATATAAGTATAACAGAGGAAACAGACAGATATTTTTATAGCAAAAAAAAGTATATATTTACCACTTTATTTTTACAGCCCATAGTCAAGAAAAAGAAGATAAAGTAAAATAATGATATAACATGAAATGAATTTTTAAATTATAGCCCGATTATCTAAGGCTAATAGCACTATAATGTTTGAGCACAAAAAATATAAAGAAATTTTGAAAATGATTTACTGTAAACCAAATACTAAAGCAAAAAAGCAATTGTTTGCTTAAACATTTTTAAAGTTCTGTGTAGTTTTTAAATCTGATACATGTCTTAAATTTAATAAATACAATTTTACAGCTTTTTTATAAAAAGAAGAAGAAAAAATTTCTAAATTTAAAAATCGATTTTTTTTATATAATATTTGTTATTTCTAATTTTTATTTCCTTGAAATATGTATTAATTTGCCATATGCATACAAACTATTTTAACTTTAAGCCAAAGGTTCTAAAGGAAATAAGTTCTAAAAGATTTTAGGCATTCAAATGAAAACTAATGCTAATGACTATGCATTGAAATTGTCTTAAAAGTTAAACATTAAAATATTTTTGTACATGACAAACATAAACTCAGACTTAGTTTCCTGCCTCCCCCAAAAGGCTCACTTAGATAAATTTTAATGTGTTTCTTTGCAAAAAGGATTTAAATTTCAACTCGCACACAAAACAAATACACTTCATAGAGCTACTTTTGAAAGTAACATAGGCAAAGCAACAATTTAATTTGAAGGGATAAAACTATTATTTAAAGAATTACATATACTCTACTTAAGCAAACGTAAGAAAACATGTAAAATCTTGCTTTAATACGTTTATTTAAGTTAATGTTGTAAAAATAAAATAAAAAATAAACTTTTAAGTCTTTTTCATTTTATTTGCTAATGTTTTCTTTTATTTTCATTTTTAGTTCAGAGTGAAAAATGTCACCTGTCATAATAATCATTTTATACTGTTGCTGGCTGTAAACGTAGACAAACAACACCATGATATTTTGTGAGACTTAATGGTAAATGAAAAGTACGAGCAGGTGTTAATGTTTAACAGCCTGAAAAATTATGGTTGAAAACTTAAGAAATCTCAAAAAGTAAAGACATTGTCTCAGAGAAATGGCATAAAAGTGGAAGAAAAACTCAACTTTTTCATCACGCACATCACAGCAGCATCAAAAGGCAAAAAGGCAACAAGTTCAAAAGTCACAAATGTGTTTGAAGAAAAAAAAAATAAAAGCAGCAACTCAAAGTTTGTTAAATAGAAAGAAGAAAAAGGAGGGTAGATATCATTGGCTTCGCATGGCCAAGGAATAAAGACGAAATATGACACCTTTTAATGCGCAAATAAAAAAAGAAAAATTTGAACTTTAATTTACTTTTACGAAAAAGTTTTTTTATATTTTGTTTATTTCTTATCAGACTAGAGACTTGGCTTATGCTAATTAATAAATGTTTAAGTATTTTGGAGACTATTGTTTCGCGGTGAATTTGTATTTAAAATAAATATAAAAATAATAAGATTTCAATACTAGGCCAGTTTGATAAAAGCGTGCATCTTAATTCCAAATTGTTCTTATCGCTGTCTAGTAGCTTGTTTTTGATTTGCATTGAAAGCAGCTGATGTTATTTAAATAACGAAAATGGAAAAAAATAAATAACCACCATACGACACTAAAAATAGGCTTGATAAAGCTCTTCTTTAATGGTTAAAGAGTAGTCCACTGAGTTTCGTTGTCATTGCACAGACCATGTGAAACAGGCTTTCACACCAGAAATAGTCAATTACATTCACTTCATGAACGTCAACACTATACTTTTATATGGAAGCGAAGCTTGGCTCCTAGCCACAGAAGGTATAAGCAATATCTAAGCTCTTATAAATCGCTCTTTGGAAGATATCATACCTAAATGGTGGTCCCATAATTAGATCTCTTAATTTGAACTACGCAAACGAATACCAAATGAATAGTTAATGAGTAGTCTACTGAGTTTCATTGTCATTGCACAGGCCATGTGAAACAGGCCTTCACACTAGAAATAGTCAAGTACATTCACTCCATGAACGTCAAGACTACATTTTCATATAGTAGCAAAGATTGGCTCGTAGCCACAGGAGGTATAAATAATATCTAAGCTCTTATAAATCGCCCTTTCGAAATTATCCTACCTAAATGGTGGTCTCATTATTAGATCTCTAAATACGAACTACATATAAGGTGCAAACGAATGAGAGGGGAGTAGCATGCAGAAAATGGAATTGGATTGAACATACGCTGGGGACACTTTTAAACAATATTACTAGACATGCATTAAAATGATTACCACAAGAAGATTGGTGTAGAACACGATCATGGCCTGCATGTGTGACAAATAAAACAAAGTTAGTGAATGATTATCTCAGTCGCAGAGAGATTAAAGCAGTATCTAAAGATCGTAATAATTTCAAGAAGTTTTAAGTTATTGGCAATTTAAAATATAGTTAAAACAGTATAATAACACTGGTCTACAAAAAACAAAAAATTTTCTCGCCTTTAAGTAAAGCTATATGAAATGTGATGATTTCGATTTGCTGAATTCAAATCCTTTTTCAGTTTTTTTCCATCGGGCTCAATTTTTGTTATGGGCGTGGCAAAATATGGTAGTTATGTCAGTATATTTCAGCATAACTTGAAAACAACTTGACTGATTGTGATTCAAGTACAACCAAACGTTTACGAACTAAATTTCCTATAAATCACCTGAACATCACTTTTTTGTGATTTCGACAGTTTCAGAGTTGCGAAAAAAAAAAAAAAATTTTTGCGTAAAATTAAAGCAAATTATTTTTTTTTTTTTTCAAAAAGTCATAAAAAAATATTCAGAATGAAAATTTTAGTTTCTAAGTACTTAAATTAAAGCTTAATATATTGAGAATAAAATAAGCTTTAAATCATGAACATCGGTTGGCTATTGCTGATTTTATTATTCAAAATTAAATGCAGGTACCTCACTTTGACCAAAAATAGTGAAAACTGGCGCAAAATTTTTTTCTTGCAAAATTTGTGAACATTTTTTTCTTTTATTTTCAAAAAGTTATAAAAAAAATTCTTAGAATATAACTTTTACATTTTAAGCATTTTAATGAAAGCCAGGTGTGGGTAAATTAAAATAACCAATAAAGGCAGGTTCCTAACTAACAAGAGCAAAGGGTATGGTAAGTCAAAAATATTCCAATAATAAGATTTTTTATTATTGTGGTAAAACACCCCGTACAAAATCCACTTTTAAGAAAGATAACACAATTTCTTGCATCATTTAACACTTGTTTGCGAAACCGAAAAGACAAATCCTATCCTATTTTTGATTTTATCAAAACCAAAAGTTAACATTGAAAAGTACTCGAAGGACTATTTCCGTTTTATATTTTTTTTATTATGGTAAGTGTTTTACAAAATTTGTACGTAGAGTTAGCTTATTTATAATGGTTATAATGATTTTTGTTTTAGATTATAGTATGTCAAGGGCTTGGACTTGAAAAATTCTCCTGATTTGTTTTGCTACATCTGTGGGGAATTAACTTTAAAATCACAACGCACTACAATAACTTCGCAAATTAAGAATGCTTATAAACATTAGTTTGGATTTCCTATCGATGAAACGGCCAAATATTGGCTGCCAAAAGTATGTTGTAATACCTGTGCAAGAGCTTTAAGAGGTTGTCTTTACGACGATAGAAAGATCATGTCATTTACGAAACCAGAAAATGACGAACATGATCGTTATATCTGCATGACCGCTTTACATGGATTTACGACAAAAAAAAAAAAAAATATATCGACGACCAGTTGTTTGAAATAATAATGTTTCCTTACCTCTAATGCCTCCTAAACGTCACGAAATGGTTAAGGAAGAAGGTGTTTTTTCTGTTCGGAGTGAAACCATTTATGCATATAGAAGTCCATCGAGAAAACCTCATTTTATAAACCAGTTTGACCTGATTGAACTTGTGCGAGACTTAGATAATTAATTTTAATTTTGCTCAAATAATTTTTTTTTCGCAGTTAAGTTATAAATAACTCCAAAACTGTTGCAATACGAAAGAATGGTGTTCAGCCCGATGGAAAAAAACTGAAAACGGATCTGAATTCAGCGCATCAAAATTCCATTATAAGCGTTTTTTGCTGTAGACCAGTGTAATCTGAAAACTTATTTTTATAAAAAGTGTTAAAAGGAGTTGAGGAGCAATGGTGTTTGACACATTCTGTAACTTTAAACAAAATATGGATTACGATTCACCGACGAAAAACAATAACAATTTTATGTTTCTTTAGTTAAGCCTACTTCAAAGAAAGTTAAAGACTACAAGGTTGTGGCGGTAGTTTTTTTAGATTATCTTAGAAAGTGTAAAAGTTTTACCAACAAAATTTGTTAAGGGATCTACTCGTGGCTTACGCATCGAATTACAACGCATCATGTGTATTAATCAACTCGTTATCAAAAGAGACGATCCCAAATATAGAGTCAATGTTGACTTGAAGCAATAATTTGCTCATCTAGAAGGAAAAAATTAATGTTACATCAATCCAGTCCATGACATAGACTGCAGGCTCTTACTCTAACCAGCATAATCTTCCCTGTAACTGCATTTCTAATCTGTAAAAAATAACTGGATTGAAAATCATTTAGATTCAACGTAAAAGGTATTACTGAAACAAAAGTATATTCAATAAAAAAAAAAAAATGGGAAGACTTGAGCCGAAAGATTTGAAGATATAATCGAAAATGTGTTTTTGGCATTACGTTAAATTTTGATGGAAAAGTTAATATTTAAGTGCTTGAAGTTAGGATAGATTAGGAGAGAGTGTTAGCCACGTTAAATCAAGGCATACTTAAGCACACATAGTGGTGCTTTGTAATACCACATGAAATGATGCCCTTGTGCGAGCTATCAAGTCCAGACTAACCCGTCATGGTAGTCAACGAGAAAAGAAGCATAATTCTCTAAATTATGAATGAAACCAGCCCGACAGTCATCGAGAAAGGAAGAGAGCCTACGCCGAGCCAAAGATAGTCACTGGCAAATGAAACGAATCCCTTGAGCATGCCTGCCCATAATGCCGGTCTAATTTAAACAGTTGATTGGTTCCTTTCTAATATAGGCCTGATGTGCTCTATCAGCGTCTAATAACTACTTTTGCCTAATAGACAACTAACGGTGCCAAGAGGTATCCCTTCCCTCGTGTGCGAATGGATGTCCAGTAGAAGTATGCTCTCCCTAACAAGTTCATCAGCAGCATAGTTGCCCAGGATGTTTTGTAACCAGGGAACCAAATCAAGTACCGTGATAATATACCAGAGCTACAAATCACACCCGAAAGAGATCTGAAAAGACTTTCACTGTGTCTACAGGAATGATCGAGGTCCGATTGTGACATAGAACTCGTGGTAGTTCAGATGAAGCGGGCGGATAATATATCAGCGTAACAGGCTATTTAGTCTCACCGCTACTAGTTTAGCGTGCTGCTTGATCATAACAAAACAACGAGCCTTTGTATGGATGGTATGTAAAGCACCTGTGATTTGACTCGTCGAATAAATTCTGCAACTAACACTAGGACTGTAACCTGATCTTGTACATACTGCATTTAAAGTCTATACTACGATATTTATCGCAGTCCAACATTATGTCATAGTATGTTAAACGTTCAACAAATATCGTGATAGTGGATACCCTAATCATCATATCAACGAGAGAAAAAATTTTGGTATTAAATAAGGATTGAAGTACTACATTTTTTAATGTAATATAAAGCAGTAATGAGCTTGTCGTGGGACTTTTGTCTTCGATCAACTCACACGTATCCTTACGCTCTTGCTTTAGTTGTCAAAGAGACAGCGACGAATGCACACATTGGTAAATGTACGAAAATTTTTCTTAAGGCACAGGGAAAATTTAAAAATTTTTAAAAATTTTTTTAAACCTCAATTTTACTTTCTCTCAAAGAGTAATTTCCATGTTCTCACTGACACAACTATATTTTTACTTCTGCTCAACACTAATATAAAACCTAAATTGCTTGTGCACTTTTTGGTTTATGAAAACTTTAGTGCTTCTTTCATCGTGACCTATTTTCAAAAACAATGTATATGTTCATTAAATTCATTCATTTTAAAACTCTAATATATTTGTCATTTTCTCTTGTAAAAATAAAAATATATTTGAAAAAGAAGATTGTAATAAAATATCGCATTTAAGTATTTTCGAGTTGGAAGGTCACTCTGTTGTTTTCAATTTGTCATTTTAAAAATGCTCTCATGTATTCAACAGAATCAAACGTAAACGAAAGTCTATTCCATACATGTAATCTGATAGTTTGACATACAAAAATCGAAATAAATATTTTGTTAAAAGTAAGAGAAACATAGAGGTAAAAATGGTACATACCAATGTATTTATTTTCTTTCATATTCAATAAAAAAATTTTAAATTTAAGAAAAGAAAATTTTACGCACAATTTTATATAATTTTTAAGTAATAAATAGCTGCTCTACAGTAGCATGTTTCAAATTATAAAAATCCTACAACCTTAATAATATCCTTTAGTAAAAGTGTCTAAAAAGTACATCATTTCTATAGAAATTTTTTCAATAAAGAAAATCTTGTTTATTTTCAAATTTCACAAATTGTTTATCAACGACAGAAACCAGAACAATTAGTAGACAAACATTTTTTCAATTTTATTATTTTTTATTTTATAATCATACTTTACCCAAAAAGTTTTGGTTTATATATCAATTTTGCAGGCTGAAAACAGGGATATGGTCCTGAAAAGTTAATATCTTTGGAATTGC
The DNA here is from genome assembly GCA_023159175.1 of Wohlfahrtia magnifica. Classification (NCBI taxonomy): domain Eukaryota; kingdom Metazoa; phylum Arthropoda; class Insecta; order Diptera; family Sarcophagidae; genus Wohlfahrtia; species Wohlfahrtia magnifica. The sequence goes on along the minus strand of JAKWBJ010000485.1, from coordinate 1,986,135 downwards.
ATCAGGCAACACTATAACTCTTTCGAAACTTTCCCGTCATATTTTGTTTTTCGTTTTGATAATTTTGATGTTGAAATACAGCTCGCTCCGGTCAACCAGTTACTAAAAAATGTCAAAAGATCATGTAAAAAATAAGAAAAGCTAGCACATAAGCAGCGTGACATTTCTAGGGAACTAACCATTTATCATCAATCTGCATACACAAAGAAACTCGATTTTTGGGTGCCGCACAGAGTTGATTAGTTTGATTAGGTTTTATATTTTAAAAAACCCAGGGAGGTTTATTAAAGTGTTTTGTAGTTTATTTACAAAGAAAATATATAAAATTTACGTATTGGGAGTACAAATTAATTCGGCTTGTTTTTACAGCTCAAAAGAGAAAACTCCGTCGCAGAAAAACTTTCGTTTTTTGAGACGATCCAGTTGGAAACTGAATTGATTCGGTGACATGCCAAATATCTTTTGTATCTGTCGAAACAGCCAATAGTTAAATTGTTTCTAACAATTGTTTGGCAATTTTCGTAGTATGAGACGGAGCGCTGTTATGGAAAAGAAAAACTTTATCTGTCTCTTTGTCTTTATATTCCAACCATTTTTCTCAAAATTCACGGTTCAAATGAAATAATTTCAGCCTGCTCCGATCACCGAGTCTTAGCAGCTAATAGAGCACAATGTCGCCATAATCTCACGAATACGCAAAATTGCGTTTTAAATGAAAAATATATTCTAATGAACACTATTTTGACGCAAGTTTAAAGCCCAATAGAATCCAAAAACACCCATCAGAAGACAAAATAAAACCCGGTGGGTTGGGTTTAAAAAAAACCGAGTTTTTGCCAACCCTGGCTCTACGTATCTGGAATCGCAACTGGAAATAAATTGTTCATTACGAGCTTCTGCAACTTGGTCAAACGATTGATTCTGATCTCTACTGTCAATTAACAAGACTGAAGGTGTTGTGTTCTATCATCACATTTTTGAAACTTGATTTGGTTTGGTTTCATTTTGATTTCTACAAATTTAAATTGAATCATTTTTCGCCCAGAAGATCCAAATGTTTCACATTGATGAAATAAAGCTTTACCTTAAAAATGGCAAAAAAGTTTTGACCGGCACGACACATATTTGGCTCAAACATAAGAAAAATGATTATTTACCAAAAATTTCGAAATCACAAATCTGTGCGATTGATAGGCTCAGCACAACAATAGATGAAACGTAGATCTAACAAACATTTCATACCTGAGACAAGAACAAACAGTCAAAGCTGTGGAATAGATTGAAAGAATAGTGTCCAAAAAAGGCGAAAAAAGTACCTGCAGGCAGGGTCATGGTGTCTGTTTAAAGAGTTTTCTGCCCACAATTCTGGTCTCTTTCGGCAAATTGCTTCACACAAACGTCTGCTCTTCTGAAAAATCCATAATGCACTACACCGTTGTAATCTATGAAAACCGTGAGCATTCATTATTTTTGACTGAAAATGGTCTCGGCTTATTTGGTGAACGCCATTCACTTGCCTGATGTTTGGATTGCGTGTCGTACTCATAAACCAACGTCTCGTCTCCTTTTGATGAATGTGGGATCGGATTCGCAAATCATGTCTTTTGCGACCTCAATATGGTAAAAATAGTAAAAAATCGCCAACAGACATAGAGATAGATGTACTCTTGTCTACGTAGCTTTTACAAATGTCAAGCTATGACACTAATGTTTAGCGGGAACATCAACAACAGATGAACCAACTTCACAAAAAAAAAATAAAAATCAAACCGGAACGATGGAACCGTCACATGGGGGTTATTACAGAAACTCTTTGATCAAGGTAGTATGTATGACTACCTTGAATTTTTTTTTAAAACAATAACTCACATTTTGTAAGAGTTTATTTCCAATAATAGAAAATTTAATTAATTTTTTAAATATTTTAAATTTGTCATTAAAATTCCAACATTTCGATCATACTTTTCCTTTCGCCTAAAGTATTTGTAATTGCTTTCTTCGTTCATTATTTTTTATTTATCACTTCAATAAACACATTAAAATAAAAAGACAATTTCAATTTTTTAAAATCAATTTTATTAAATTTCAATTTGCATGACTTCATATATGAAAAATAAATACCCCGTGAAAATAAATTGTTCTTTATTTCGTATCATTATTATTATTTTTATTTTTTTTATTTATTTATTTTTGTTTTTTTTAACAACACATTTGTCACATTAAGTGACATTTATAAACTGAAGGAAGTATTTACCGCTATATTTCCATTTACGAAATGTATGTCATGTTCGTGTATACTAAAAAAAACATACATACATACAAACAAGTGCATATTTGTATAAGTAAAGCTCTAAAGATTATTTTGTGTACCCTACAACAGTACAATTGGCGTCAGTTCAGTTCGTAATGTAAATTATGGTACCAAATTAATGAATTGGAAGATAAGTTGATACAATGTTGCAAGCGAAATGTCTTATATTTAATTGAAAACGGCGCATTATATCTTGTACTTATCACAACCAACATATTGTATGTTGAAAGGCATTTATATAACATTTGACTTTAACTTTTTTTTACAAATTTTCCAAAAGAAGTTTAGTTGTACGAAACATAGCCCAAATTATTACGAGTACATGCCATAGTGCAGGGTATAGTATGGTTGTAGTTGAACGTCTCTGTTATCTTACTTGCATGTAAATACTTTAAGGGTGACCCTTAAAATTTTACAAAAACAAAAAGCTTCAGTTATTTTAATAAGAAAATTATAATTAAATTGTGCATTAATAGTCAATTTATATATAATATTATTTGTTATTATAAATGCAAAAACTCCTTACAGGAGCACCCTTACTTTTTTTTAATTTTTACCTTACACCTGAGCACCCACAATTGTAAAACACTTTAAAACTTACAATGTGAATGCATTTCAGCAACAATATTTGCTGGTACTAGAGTATGACAAGCAGTTTGTAGCACAAAATATGTTGTTGTATTAAAAAAAAGTAGCAAATGTGGTAAGATTGTCTTATGAATTATTGGAAAGGTTAAACAATTTTACATGAGTGCTGACACAAAGTGACATTTAAAGATAAAAAATAATAAATAAGTCAACGCGACAAGGTGTAATTCAATTGATTTCATTCTTCGAAAAAAATCTATTATAATAATGCGTTGATGAGCATGAAATAATAATGAAAGAATAAAACACTTAATGGCCTTAAACATTAAGGTGAAATTCATTAATAATGTTTTTAAAATATTTTCTTAATAAATTGATTTCTCAATAAAAAATTGGTTTTTGGCATTTACAAAACAAACAAAAAAATGTTTAAAAATTTATATGCATATGTAAAGGGTGGGCAATTTATCGGTTTAAATTTGAACCAGCAGTTTTTCGAATTTGACAATAATCACGCCATTCTATTCTGTTACAAAATTCAGTATATTATCTCCACTGAACGAAATGAATCGATTTATGCTTGAGCAACGTTGGATTTTATTGGAGATTTACCATCATTTAAAATCATCTTTTCGTGTGAAGCCAACATGAAAATGAGGTGGGTACGTTAATAAGCAAAAGCGCCATATTTGAGGCTCATTAAACTCAAACGTGGTCTTACAGAAGCCAATACAGCCATTAAGAGTGACTGTTTGGTGCGGCTTGTCGAGCGTAGGCAGCATTGGCCCATATTTCATACTTCGTAACCATTACAGCCAATTGAGATGCCTATTGCACCATGATAACCGATTTTTTTCTGCCCGCTCTTCATGTCATTAATGTGGACGATATTTGGTTTCAACAGGATGGTGCAACTTGCCACACATCACATGCCACAATTGATTGTTGATTGCGTCAAACGTTTGTTGGCCGTTTAATTAGACTAAATGGTGATGTTGGCCTCCAAAAAGCTGCCATTTGACACCGTTGTACTATTTTCTGTGAGGCGCCGTTAAAGACAAGTGTTATGTCGAAAAATGAGAGACAATTGAACATTTGAAGGCCAACATTCGTGACACTCGAAAAAGTTCTCGAAAATTAGACCGATCGAAAGGGGTACTGTGAGGCAGCCATATGAATGAAATAATATTTCATTTCTAACCGGAACAATTGCATTTCATAACAAAAAAAATAAATTTAGCAAAATTACAAACCCTTTTAATTGATTACATTTTTAAATTGAAACTTTTAAATTGCCCACCCTACACTATGTAATGAAAGAATTTTTCAACATATTTTTGCACCCAAGTTTCCTAAAAATCTTTTGTCTTGTAGAAGACACATATATTTACATTTAAGTCTAATCTGTAGACTGGTGTGTCCTGTGCTAGTCTTTTAGCGTCGCTATCGTAGGTTCAATTGTCTTTACAAATTTGTGTCCTATAAGCAATATCAAACATACCAGGTGTAGCGGTATAAAATGAGTATCTTTTTTGAGAAAATAAAACACTAATTTTTAATGAGCGAGTAAAAAAGATTTCATTCAAAGTATTGGGCATCGTTGCTGCACAGTTTTCCCATTTTGCAGACAATTTGTGGATTCGACGCCAATAAATCTGTTCGTCTTTTGAAGCAAACCAATTAGTCACTTAATTTTCGACTTCTTCGTAGGAATCGAAGAGCTGCTCAACAAATGCGTGTCCCATCGGTGAAAACAAATAGTAGTCGGAAGGAGACAAGTCTGTTGAATATAGCGAGTGGGGTAGCAGCTTCCAGCCTATTTGATTGTATCCTGAACCGGTATTGCTTTGAGCGAAGGTCTTTGTGTGTTGTCTTGTGACCCATTGTAGTCGTTTTTCGACCAATGCATGGTTCAAATTGATCATTTGTTTTCCGTAGCAATCTGTATTAACGGTTTCACCAGATTTTAGGAGCTCGTGGTACACAACATCTTTCTGTTCCCATCAGACACACAATATTGCCTTCCTACCGCATCGGTTTGGTTTTACAGCCGAAGTTAGTTTTCCCGAATTAACCTATGATTTCTTCCGCTTAGAGCATGATCACCACAAATCATCATTTTGTGGTACAAAATTCGTCATTTTTACACGATGAAAACATATTTTGTTGCCTGTTCACTGATTTGATGTATACTGGATATGTTTGACAGATGACCCAACACACAAAAAAATTAAGGTTCGTTCACAATAAATGTTCCCTATGGAGACATTTATATCTTGACGCTCACTATATACCGGTACAGTCTCGATCACTTGGTGGTTTATACATCCGGCAACGCCAATACGATTGTATCAAATGACCACGTGACTGAAAGGTGAGATTATAGGCAGCATTTTTAGTGACAACGATTCTTCAATTCGTTGTTGGTGTAAAAATGTATACATACATAACATAATTCCAGCAACATAATTCCAGCAACACTTCAACTGGATGTCTCAATCAATGACCTGTACTCAAATCTATTTTTAAAGAGTTGTACTTTTAAGCGATGGCTCCGAACGACAGGTCTATTAGTTCGAGAAGTTTTTTTAACGTAGTACTCATAACCAATAGCTAATAATATGGGACAATGCCGTTGTTGAAAATTGTCAGATAGTTTAGTTCAATGTCAGAACTCAGGACCTTTTGGTTAGTCGGCAGCTGTCTTACCTACAACATCACAGCGGGGCAGATGTTTGGTTAATGCATGAGTAATGTAATGAAGTTCAGGTCAGGACCTTGACACTGCGATCACCGTTGATCTCTGGTGCCTCCCCTTGTAATTTATGTGCTCAATATGCCAAGGAATTGGACCAGCTGCCTCAATGGGAACACCACCAAAACATATTCACCCAGTGTATATGTGCATGCTAGCCTATACCTCCTGTGTACCAAGTGCCACCAAGTTAGTGATAGAATATTTCAGTGCTATAGTTGGATATGCCTATTTTGTACAGGTAGTTATTATAGGTTAAGTGGCCCACGGAACGTCCGTACCTATCCAGTTTCAGAGCTAACCTCACCTACTTACCATCGAAGCTCAGAAGCCTTTTCAAACCACTAATTTCATTCCAATGTTCCCGCACGATACATGTTGACCATTTGTTCATCACTCTTTTCAGAAGAATCCTGCCGAAGTCAAAGAATGGAGTGAGTACAGTGAAAGTCTCCTCAGCCCCTTTTCTGCAAGGTGTTCGGAATTTAATTTCCCTTGTGTCTATAATGTTTCGGTCCTCAGACCATATAATCCTGAATAGCCAGACTGTTAAGCGTGTTGTGAATTCCAGTGTTGCCCTGGATGTAAATGCACAACTGATAAGGATTTTAAAGACCGATTGATTGTCCTAAAGGAGTTTGATTCTTACTTCCGTGTATCTTTGCTCCACATATTCCAAGATTGTGTAAAGTTTCATCTGGAAAATTTAGACGTCTCTGCCAAAATTATCGATTAAAATATAGAGGACAGGACATAGCCATACTATCTGATAGTCAGGCCGCAATTCGAGCACTTGGCTCCTATGAGGTTGACTCAGGACTAGTTTAGGAATGTCTTGGTAAACTAAACCAGCTGAGCAAGGACAATAGTGTCAGCTTATGTGGGGATTCTGATGGATAAAATGACCGATGAACTGGCCAGGAAGGAAGCTTCCACTCTACTTGTGGGGCCAGAACCCTTTTGTGGACTGTAAAGGGGGCCTGGAAGGGGCATACTCAATGGAAATGAGGATAATGTGAGGTGGGTACACCGCGCTTTTGACCGGTCATTGCAGGCTAAATGGTCATCTGAATGAAATAGGATTAGTCTCAAATCCGATGAGTAGATTCTATTGTGAGGAAATCGAATCACCAGAGCACATACTGTGTACACGAGAGCATTGATGCACTTAAGGAGAAAGTATCTGGGTGCCTATCAGATAGTGAGGGATATCGCTGTTGGTACCAATCGACATCCTGAACTTTGTCAGATCAACAAGATTGGGGGAAATATTATAGAAAACCATATACAGATGGAGGGCAGATCGGAAAGTCGCAGTGTTATTATACCTCGATAATAATAGTAAAGATATCGATATTCGCGCTCCCCAAGTCGACAAAATTATGTTGAGTGTTTAGTGGAATTCTGGAGTAAATATCCAGTTCAGCTGTACCCTGTAGAATCGATGAATTCTATCTCTATTGCCCACGGTTCAACGATCAAGAAGGTAGGTAGAAAAGGTGGTGCTTACCCATCGCAGATTTGGCCAACAAAAAAATTGTTTTGTACTAAGAGCATGCTAAGTCATACACATCATTGAAGACCGGTCCAAAATTGACTGCATTTAGATGAGAAGCTTCGATGCACTTCCCGTTTAGCACTATGTGCATTGTCTGACATACTTCGGTGTCTGCAAGTCTCTTGATGGTGCAAAAATGGCCAAACACAGAGGCGCTCAAAATCGTTAGCAAATTTTATAACCACAGAGACTCTACAGCGATAAAATGAAACTTAAATAAAAGTTTCAAAGCGTTATAGCTAGTAATGGCATACATATATATGTATATCTTCAATCAAATATATTTGCAATAAAAATTTCAATCAAAAAATTTGTTTGTGTTTGATTCACCAGTGAATCGTATTTATCTTCGAGCAAAAGTTCCTTTCCTTACCTATTTTCCTAACATTAGTGAAATGTATCATATTCATTTAACAAAAAGTCTGGAAATTCCAATTAGTATTTGCAACATCATATATATAAATATACGAGTACATATTTTGTTTTTTTTTTATATAAAGTCTAATACCAAACAAAACTTATTTCATTTTACTTTTTATAAATTCTTTTTTATATTCATATGGATAAATAAAATTCTCCATAATAAACTTCATAATATAATAACACCTATTTAATAATCATTATCATTTTCTCATCATCAAACAATATTGAAATAAAATATTCCTTCCTTTTTTGGTTTTGTTACTCAATTAAATCGTCTACCTTTAAAGGATCTTAACCCTTCCGACCACGCACTTTTAACAACTGTTTAATCATATTTTTTAGTTATACCTGTGATGTTTAGGTATAAATTAAGAATTTTAGAAGATTTTAAATTACTAGGCTCATTAGATCGGCAGTTGTTGAAGGTTGTTTATAAACAACTTTGGACCCGTATGGTGGAAAATAAAAATAAAATCCTTTTAATGTGTTTTAATTCATTACTTAAATTTAAAATTTATTAAATATTGTAAGATTATGTATTTTGTGATTTTTAAATATTTTTATTTAATTAATTTATTTATTTTATTTGTTTGTGGGCTACAAATTGATAACGCGATTCGAAATAAAACATCTTAATTACGTCAATAGCATCATAACTGTTGATTATTGTTGCTTCTCCTATTTTAGGAACTACAATTCACTTATTTACCGCGTAAAATAATAAATTGGCTCCTTTTATTAAAAATAAAAAGGATAAAATCTAAAGTTGTTAAAAAGCAACTTTGGGATCGAAAGGGTTAATTACGAGTATATTGCTTCTTAAATTATTCTGACCTTTTGACGAACTTATATACTAAATAAACTTGTTGATACATAATCATCAATATAACCATATATGTATATATATGTATTGTCTTCTCTGTGTGAATGTATGTGTATTCTCGTCTAATATAATCAATTACTTATTATCTAATGTTAAAAAGAAAAAAAAAGAAAATCATTGTGTGTTTAAATAAAATCAAATCCATCAAAATCTTAATATGAGTTGATTGATAGCAATTACAATAACAACAACAATAATACCTACAACTACAAATACAATTACGACTACAACTACAATATTCATAACAATAAAGACAATAACAACATTATTTACAATGAACGAGGACAGCCCTCATAAGTTCTGTACAAAAAAGCACGTGTAAATCAAGGAATATTATTCGTTAATAATGTAACAATTCACAGCGCATGCTCCGTTTCAATTCGAAGAGATTATTTTAATTGCATAGAGAAATATAAGAGTTTGACACAGTGCTGTGATATAAATAGGGGGAAATGTTCGACAATTGGAAAAGGATAATTAAATATTGCAAAAATATTTAATAGATATGAGCAATAATAAATATTTAACATGATCGTAATTGATCAAGAAATCGATACTAAAATTTTTTCAATTTATATGTGATCTTTTTTGAAGAGTTTAATTGGAGGCAAGTTTTTATTTTCTGCAATGAAATCAAAAAAAAAAAAAAAAAAACGATAAAACTTTGCCAATAAAAACATATGGAGTGCAAAAACAAAGTTATGCCCATAGCTTTTGGAATACAGGTGAACACGTGATATAATTTAAGCTAGAATTAGCCACACGTAGAGAACAGCGACGTATCAGCTGATCAGTTTTGTTTACTGAAAAGCATAGGGAATAATTAGCCAACTTTAATGTCAGGCTATCCGTATCGATATGTACTCGTATAAAACAAAATTTTGCAACGTCGTTACATGACATTTGTATAGCGGTAATGACAACATTGTATATTGAGGGGCCAGAGGTAATGTCTATTATTAATAAACATTATTAATATGTCCTATAATACTCGTAATAGCATGTGAATAACCCTTTTTAATATGCTCGTGCTATTTTGAATTTGTAAGTAAAACAAGCAGTGTGCGAATACAAACTTCCATAGAGTTGTGACGCAAAAAAGTTTTTATTAAAAAAAAAATAATTTTTTATTTAATTTATTTTTGAAATAATACAGCACAAAATACATAGCATAGAAAATTTCATTATTTTAAAACACTTTTTGTTTGAAAAATAACAACAATATTTTGAAACCATTTTAAAATTTTAAAACATTATGGCGACATGACACGAACACAATTTGTGAATACCCCAACTATCATTAAAATACGTAATTAAAAAATTGTGTGTATTTTTTCTTTCTCCACCACAACTCTAGGGAGCATATTGGCCTTCCACAAAACAGCCATTGCTTTGTTTCAGTTTCATGAAGTTTATATTTCAAGCCAAGTAGATGATTAATCTAATGTAGCTCCTCTTCAAATGATTGTATAATGGTGAAAATCCTTGCTAAGTGATGGTGGTGATCTTTACTTGGCATTATAATTTTTTTCCAGTAGGTGGCGTGCGTTTGTCTTCAGCGCCACAGGTAAGCTGGAACGTTAGGGGGCTTCTTTTTTATATTTTAGATAGAGCTGTCTGGAGAGAAGTTGAAACCTCTTTATTAAGCAATCGAACCACAATTACATTTTTTTTCGTCATTTCCTCTGATGGGGCTCGAACCTGGACCGCTTGTGGTGTTATGCGTGCGCTCTAACCACTGCACCAGGCCATTATTATTAATAAAATAATAATATATTTTTTTTAAATAAATATTAAAATATTGGTGAAATTTTAAGCGTTGCTAGAAAATCGCATTATGCAGTAAAATAATTTGATTCGTTCAAAAGTAGTGATTATTCATATCATTACCGTCGAATTTTGCTTTCATATTATGGAAAAGGTGAAGTGAAGTTTACGGAGACGATGTTGTAACTGGCAAAAAAATAGTGAAATGCCTGTTTTCGATCGGCAAATACGATGTTGAAGATGTAACTCACTATGGTCGATCAATCACTTAAAAAAGTCGTTGAAATCATAGATAAAATTGAAAAGGACCGGCACATAAGTGTGAAATTTAATTGACCGAATTTCCATTTGCGATGCATTGCTAAAACGAAACGAAATCGCACCATTTCTAAAGTGAATAATTACGAGCGATGAAAAGTGGATCATGTACGACAATAAAGTGCGAAAAAGATTATGGATCAAGCAATGTGAAGTTTCGCAGACTGCGACAAGGCCAAGATTGACACCGAGAAAGGTAATGCTGTGTGTCTGTTGGGGTGGATGGATCATTATGAGCTTTTACAACCTAATGAAACGATTGGTTTTGATCTCTACTGCCAACAATTAACGAGATAGAAACAAGCAATTTAATTAAAACGGCCATAATTGATCAAATGATAAGGTATTGTACTCCACTGTAACAACGCCAGTCCACACACACTTTTGATGGTCCGGCAGAAACTGAAAAAGCTTGACTGGGAAGTTTTGATACATTCATCATATAGCCCAGACTTTACGCCTTTAGATTATCATTTGTTTCGGATATTGGGTGTTAGGTAAGGATTCGTAGTTTCAAATACAGGAAAAGGCAGGAAACAGTCTTCAACTTTCTCTACGAAACCAGAAAATTTAAATAGATTATTGTTAAATATTTCTCAGTTCGTCTTGAAACTTAGAGAAGGTTATTTACTTTAAAAAAATATTTTAGTTTAATTTAATTGACAAACGGACGCAGATACTTTGACTTGGTCGTTAGTCAATTGAGAGCATTAAAATGGGAATTTAAACGACCTATTAGAACTGTTACAAGCATTACCACAAACATGATATACTTAATTGGAGATATACGTGTATGTACAGTATAATAAAATGATATGAAATAAATTATTAAAAACAACACTTTATTGCCACAATTTATTAGACAAAGAGTTCATAAATTTAGGCTTTTGGAGAATATCTTATACTTGATACAAACTCATAAAGTTAGTAGAGCAAAAGCAGTTTAACACAATTTTCTAATAAACAAAAATAAAACCCATTTTTGCAAAGAGATTTTATCCCTGAGCTATGTATTGAAATACCTAGCAAGAGAACACCGCTTTACTGATACTCTCTTTAACTTTAAAGTACTCTTTTTTGATTTAAAAACAACTGAAAACGACGTTAAAAACGAGTAATACATAACATACGAAGTGGTTTTGTTTTAGGCAAACGGAAGACAAATTGAAGTGGAACACAATAAACTGGCAAGCAAATATGCCGACGAAGCACCAGCATATCCTTAAGCAACGAAAGCAATGACAACTCAGTTAAATGTTGTATTTACAGATAAACAGACGAAACGGAAATTAATGAAAATTAAATAACAAGAAAAAAATTTTATTATAAATATATAAAAAGAAAAATATATATAAAATAATATAAATAAGCGCGAGTGTTAAAAAAAAAGAAAATGAAAAAATAAAATAATTAAAAATGTAACGCTTAAATAATTAAATTGAAAAAAGAATAAATAAATAAGTTTAAAAATATATATATAAATCATATCAAGTGCATTTGAGTGTAAACCGTGGCATTTGTAGAGAAATAATTAAATAAACCACCATATTTTAAATATGAGTAGAAACAAAAATAACGACCATAAATTAAGTGTTTCGACAAATTAAAAGTGTTTTCATAACAAAAAAATAACAAAAATCAAACTAACAATGGCGGCATTTCAAAGTTATTTAACCTTTAGAATCCTTAGAGACTTAAACAGTTGCAGTAATTCCATTTCACTCGAAGCCAATACAACTACTGTCACTGCAATAACAATACACCACCATCACCACTAGTAGTTTTACTACTACAGAGTATATACATACATACAAAAAAATACTACTATGAATAGTACTACTACAACTACTACTCGTACTGTTGCAACAAATACTAATGCCATTACTACTGCTACTGTTGCTGCTGCATACAAAACCAACCACTTTTAATGCACATTGTGTCAATTCAAGTTAGTGTTAAACATGCTGTTTTGCTGTATGCAACTTGCAGTTTTTTTGTTTCATTTGTTGTGTGAGTGTGTGTGTAAGTGTATATTATTTAAGTACATACACATGTACATTTAATACAATTTTCTTTAAATAGTAGATGCTGCTATATGTATGTGTGTGTGTCTGTGTATGTGCTCGAACAAATACTTACTCTGTATTATTTTCCTTTTTACATGTTTTCCCACAAAAAATAGGAAAAAACCATACTCACATACACACAAAAGACATTTTCAAAGTCGTTGCACAAATTTTTCATTCTAAACTTGCATTAGATAATATCGTTGTTGTTGTTATATGTGTTATTTCTGAGCTTTAGGATGCGCCACAAAATTTAGAAAACTTTGTACAGTTAAGTCATTCAAAAGATTATATTTGGAATAATACTCGCATAAGCACTCGATTAGAAATTGTATTTAAATTGGCAGTGGGTAAGCTGGTTGGATGTTTCACAAAAATGTAAAAGTAAGACTTGTTTTGTGACAGAAGTTTTCAAAGAAATTTTGTAGTTTTTATGATTTTAGGGAAGTAAAAAACAAATATTTCAAATGTATTTTGTTTCGAAAAAAAATATTTATCAGCCCACTGCGATCATTATTGTAAGTCTTTCGTTGCTTGCCGGCAAAAAACTTGGGCAAGAGATTTTTATCGACTTTCCATTTGATATTCTATTATCATCAAGGGAGTTTTGCTCACATCAAAACTAATACACACATACCTCTTTATAACGCCTTCTTTTTAAGACATTTCACTAAAACGGCCTGTCTGATGATGGAACAGCTTCGCTTTACCCCACAAATTACCACGCTATACAGCTAAGAATTCGAGGATTCACCATTTTTTAAGAAAAAGCATTACGGCATTTCGATTTGCAGCCTACATTTTTATGACTTGTCTTGACGGTATAAAGAGCTATTAGTGTAATAGTCAGAATACGCAAGTTCCAGTTTAAAAGGGAATGCATAAAAATCCCTCAACCAATTTGCCGTCAGTCTTCTGAAGTAGCTCATCAAAGGCTTGTTTAGTTTGACATTGTTAATACGGATCTACTTTATGGGATACAATTGTATTTGAAAGGACTTGGATAGAACTTTAAAATTTAAAAATCTTTAATATTAAGCTTATTTCTTTTATCAATGAAATACGTAAGGTTAAAACGTCTGCAATACAGCACGCTGTCCAGCACACGTAGGCATAAGACCCACTGTGATAATTACAATTCCTCTATAGCAACAACTGACTAGTTATCTAGTTATCTAGTCAGTTCACCACCTTTATATCCCTGCTGATCAGTAGCCAACCATAGGCAGTCCAAGAGAAAATTTACTATAGTCTCCTCATCATCTTCCATATAGCATCTATAGAGAGTGATTTCCATATCTCAATGTCCCCAACATGACAATGTTTCGTTAGTATTCCAATCACTGCAGGTATCTTACTTCTCGGTAAGATAAGTGGTTGCCCAATCCTCTTCATATCCACTCATTGGCAGAGCTTGTTCACAAAAAAGTGTAACCTCAAATTTCACCTTTCAAATTTTAATGACAATTATTTTCTGGTGCAAATATTAGCCTCTACGGAAATCAAATTCACATCATTAAGAGATTTCAATGGAGGTCAAAATGCATCAAAACTTCCCAGCCAAGTGTTATCATGATGGAATACGACACTTTTCTGTCGATCAATTCTAGCCGATTTAATTGAATTTCTTGTTGACAGTAGATATCAAATTAATCGTTTGACCAGGTTATAGAAGCTCATAATGAACAATGCCTTTCAAATCCCACCATATACACACCACAGTCTGTGTAGCTTCACGCTGCTTCGTCCATCAGCTCTTTCGTACATCTCCCGTATTCGCTTCAGAAATGGTACGATTACAATTTATTTCAGAAGAAAATCGCAAGTAGAAATTCGGTCCATTATATGTTTCACTATTATTTAATCTGTCACCCAAACTAGCAAAGTTCACGCAATTTTTGTGCCTGTCTTTTCCAATTTATTCAATGATTTCAACGATTTTGTTAGGGATTGGTCGACCAGAGATCAATAAACTACACAATTTTTTTCAGTAGCCTTCCACTCATTTTAACTTTTTCTTTATAGAAAAACAAAATATATGGATCAATTATGGATGGAAACCAAACTTTTATTGCGTTGCCAATTTGCCGAAAACTGTATAGCGTATAGCAACTGGCAACTAAAATTTTATCAATTTCAATTGTCATATAGGCAACTACAAATTTCGAGTTAATTTTACTTAATTAAGTTGCCAGTTGCCGAAAATTGTATCACGTACTGGAACTGGCAACTAAAAAGTTAAAATTGCAATTGCCATATACGAGGCGGATTGACATTGAAGCTACCTAGCGCTCAATGGCAGCACAAACACAAAAACTTTTTCTTTCTTAAAAATTACAATCTGTCAAACGTCAGCTGTTAAAATTTTAGCCAAATTCATCGATTAGTTTATTTGTTGTAGTCGTTTGAAGTAAGCAACTTTTGTGTTTCTTGGAAAATAGAAAAAAGTGAATTTCGTGTAGTGATTAAACACTATTATTTAAAAGGCAAAACGGCGAAAAAGACAAAAGAAAAGCTTGATAAACATTACGGCGGATCTGCACCGTCAGATTATATGGTAAAATATTGGATTGATGAACTTAAACGGGGCCGAACAAGCACTGCAACAATACCATCAACAGGAAGGCCAAAAGAGGTAGTTACTGAAGAAAATATCAAGAAAATCCTCGATATCGGTATGCATGATCGCCGGGTCAAAATACATGAGAGTGCTGAAATGGTAAACATATCATATGAACGTGCGTGCACATCAAAAAGCTATCGCCAAGATGGGTGCCGCGTTTGCTCAGTGTTGAACAAAAACGAGTTCGACAGATCACTTCTCAGCGGTATTTGGACACGATAAGGCATAATCCTGCTGATTTTTTGGGGTAGATTAATAAATGATGATGAAACATGGGTTCACCACTACACACCTGAAACCAAAAATCAATTGAAGCAATGGGTGGAAGCTGGTGAAAGTGCTCCGAAGAAGGCGAAGACTGCGAAATCGGCTGGCAAGGTTATGGCCACAGTATTTTGGGATGTACACGGAATATTGCTCATCGATTATCTTGAAAAGGGATCCACAATCACAGGAGAGTATTATCGTGCATTATTGGATCAATTGGTTGATGCAATCAAGGAAAATCGAACACATTTAAACAAGAAAAACGTGCTCCTTCTTCAAGACAACGCACCGGTTCACACAGCTTTAGATACGATGCTAAAACTGCGAGAAATCTACTTCGAATTGGTTGATCATCCACCTTATAGTCCAGATTTAGCCCCTAGTGACTTTTTGCTGTTTCCAAACTTGAAAAAATGGCTCGCAGGAAAAAGATTCATCTCAAACGAAGAGGTGATTACCGAAACTAATGCGTATTTTGAGGAGTTCCCAAAATCGTATTATTCAGATGGTATAAAAAAGTTGGAAAATCGTCTTACTAAATGTATTGAGCTAAAAGGAAATATAGTCTCCTTTTATAAATGAATGGTTTTTGAAAAAAATATGTTTTTTTTCCTACTTAGGTAGCTTCAATATCAATCTGCCCTCGTAAGCAACTATAAATTTCTAGTTGACATTCGGCGACTAAACTGAAGTTTAATCGACCCCGTAATATTTCGAATTTTCAATCATTTTTAAACGTAAAATTTTTTTCAGAAAATAATGCGATTTTAATAATGTCTTCTAAAAAGTGAACCCAAAACTATTACCCTTCAGACAAGCTGTAGTGATACCTGATGCAATAATTATTATCAGAATCATCAAGAATGTTTAACCGAAGTTTTTCAAGTACCCAATTAAAAAACGACAGATAACCGTCGTTCTGAAAATGCTATGAAAAAGTGATTTAGAAACTCAAAGCAAAAACAATGTTGAGCTAATTATTGTATCTAAAATAAGTAACATAGAAGCAACAAGTTTTATGCAAATTCCAGAAATAAAAATAGATAATTAACCAAAATTGTAAAAGTTTTGTAAGGAACAAGTACTTAACCGTTCATTGAACTCTTGGCGAACATAACTTAAGGTAATCTTTTACGACAAGAATAGTTTTGTAACGAACAGTTTAGGCAGACTCCACGCCATGATTTAAACGATTAGAAGACTGCTGGACGCTGGCCAGAAGTTAAAAGAACTGCGGGTTAGCTTGAGCCTAGCCCAATGCCAAATCAATTCTTAGAATACCGTAGAGCTTATATTTCTTAGAAAAAAATGGTCAAAAATATGATCCACTTATGCCTTTAACCCTCTAACCAGCCGAATTAATGCATACTTTGTTTAAAAATATGACTTTAGCTATCAACAGTTCACAACTTAAAGTTGTTATTTGTCACAATATATACTGTTGTGTATGTCTGTCCACATATTCCCACTCTAACGAATCTTCAGTAGAATAAAACAGGAAATAACCTTCAGCCTAAAGGCGGACTCGCAGGCCAGGTGGTTAATCGTTATTATTTGACAACAATATCCGTTGATTTTGTATGACATTTCTGGTCGATCGCAATATACTACATGCAAATTTTAAATATTCGTTTTTTGAAGGTTTTAGCGAGTTCTATGAATAAAATTGCACTGCAAGTACACATTTTATTTAAATTGCCGTAGGAATAGAGCTTTTTGGTCATTGAAGTGTTAAAAGGCAAAATAGAAGGCATCTGGCTTGGATTAATCTAATCAATGGAATAACTGTCTGATGCTAATCAAACTCGCAATATCGAAGCGATTTTGAAATATGGAAATAAAAAAGACAATCGTTTACAACTGCATTAAGGTGCTGTGTATTTTTAGAATATAAACAGTGTTGGCGCAAATAATAAGGACCCAAAAAATTTCAATATTTTCTATTCACACTATGGATTTATCAGATTTTTTAAAACTTTCTATGGAAACTCAAAAGGAAATTTTTCATAGACTTTATATATTTGCAGCATTATCAGTAACCTTTATTGCTATATCCAGCAAGCAGCAAACGATTTTAAGATTTTAATTTTTTGTTTGTTTATTTTAGGGGACATCCTACACAGTTAACACACTTAATAGTTTACATTTGACATAATTTATCGTGTAATTTCATTAAACTGGAGTTTGAAAATATTAATGAAACCTGCAATACAAATTAAACGTTTTATACATTTTTTACTTTTTACAGAATATGAATGTTAACTTTTTCAAAATGTTAAAACGACGAGTAGCGGTACAGCGTAAAGCATAAACAATATAGTCCTATTGCCTTTAAAAGCCTTAAGGCTGCTTTTTTGTAAAACTAAAAAGAAAACTAAAAAAAGAGTAAAAATGAAACGAACCTTAAATTCAAATACCAACTTTACAAAACGCAACTGAACCCACCCAACATCATTAGTATGAGGACAACGACAAGAAAACAACAAAGACCAGAAACAAAAGAAGCAACAGTAAAGGAAAAAGTTTAATAAATAATAGATGGAGTGAGAGTAAGAAAAATTTCAAAATAAAAAATTACAAAAAATATAAAACTGCACTTAAACCAACATTGAAAATTTCTTTTTATTTGCAACGTGAATTTTTTATTCATTCAACTCACACCAAAAACCGCGCTGCAGCAACCAACAACAACACAACTGTTGTCTTTTGTAAGTTGTGTTGCATCCTTTCAATTCCATTCCAGTTTATTTACTCTTCTTCCGATTCAAATTTTTTTCCTTTTTTTAACCTCCCGTTCACATTGCATGCCAAAATTTGTGGCACTATTTTTACTTTCAACCAAGCAATTCTGTGTGTGCGTGTGTGTGTGTGGGTGGGTGTGTGTATCTATGAATGTCAGTGAGTGACTTTATAAAAGTGAAAAAAAAAATAAAACTTTAACCAGCAGCATCATCATCAACATCAGCGTCGTTCTTGTTGTTGTCGTTGACTCGGTAGTGGAGCAACAAACTACGGCAGCAATTGCACCAGAAGCAACAACGGCAGCTATAATACAAGCAACTATAACTACAGTAGCAACAAAATGTCATCGTGCCCTTCAGGATTAATCGCTTATTCAGCAATCGTTTTACTTTGTACTTCCGGTAAGTAAAAACGTCTCTTTCTCCCTTCGTATAGTAGTCGTACACAATTGTCTTTGTATTTGCATTTGTATTCGTGTTACGTATTTGTGTGTGTTTGTACACTCTTGTACATTTGAATTTTGCGCCCAATATACACTTTGTCTTCATATGTGTGAAACGGTGAGAGAGTGAGAGAGTGTGTCTATATGGAAATGTTGTATTTTAAGGATTGCATTTCATTGAACTGAATTGCATTTCAATGTTATTCAATAAACTTGAAATGAATGCTGGTTGTATTAATGCAACATGCTACACAAAAACTGAATACAATACAACAGAATCCAAATATACATACACTTTGCTCTTAACCAATTGAAAAATAAGAAAAATTGCCAAAAAGAAAACAAAAAATTGTTTTTTTTTTATTATTTAATTGCATTTTTCTTTGGATGCATAAGTAGAGACAACACAATAAGTGAAATTTCCTCAAGAAAATTTATTAAGTTTAAGACATTTTAATTAAATTTAAAAAATTCAAAAATAAAACAAAAATTTTTTTTATTTTATCAGGCAAAAGAGTAAAATAGAGTTTAAGTAAATCTATTTTAACCCTCATAAGGTCTTCGGGTCAATTTTGACCCAATTATGCAGAAAAATAATGAATTTTCCGAAAATGATTATATTTTTTTATATGTTTTGACTTTTTTTAGAATCTGAACAGAAAAATTTGGTTTTTGAAAAAAAATATATTTGAAAAAAACATATAAATTTTTGTACACACCTAAGGCCTTTGGATCAAATTCTGAGTAAAAATCTTCAGTTTCTGTTATCCTGAACAACACTTTATGCGACTATTCGCGAGTATAAGAATTGAGAAAAAGGATACCTTAAGAATAATGAAAATTGAGTTTTGCACAATCTTGCACACATACGTGAATTGTTACACAAATGGTAATAGTAGATGAGTAGCTGGTGGCATTTAGAAGAAGATGGCCATTTTTGTTGTACATAATTTCAAAACTAGCAATGTACAGACAAAGGAATAGGAATTAAGAGTAAAACAAACCAAAGCAAGCGAGTATTTTTCTATCTGGCTGTTGGTCTGAAAGTTCATAATGTGACTGCAGACAATTTTTTACAACATACGAGTAGCAAATGGGACTTAAATTATTTGAACAAATTTTTTTGGGAACTACGAGTATACGTAAAACTAGCAGAATTCGTTTTCGTTATTTGTTAATTTCAGCAGGGACACCAACCTCTTTTATACTTATATCTCAAGTATTATATATTTACCATAGTCCAGAAATTAGTAATCGCGAGGACAAATAAACTCAGATAAAATTCGATTACGTGTGCCGCTATGGTATGGCAGGTAAGACACCCGCCTACCAACTAAGAGATAGATCCTCGGTTCAAAACCAGACCAAACCATTAGATAACTTTCAACAGCGGTATCAATTCATAGCGCTGCTAGCGACTGGTTTTGAGCATTTACGATTAGAAGAGAAGTTACTGAACTTGGTCTAAGCGATCTTTTGTGGAAGTTTCATAATAAATCATATAATTCATCAGTCAAAAAGTGGGAGGTCTTGTATAAATGGTTGTGGAAACTCCCATACATATTAACTATTAATTTTTTGTATATCTTGAGAACGTTACTGGTAAAAGTTATACAAAAACATAAAGCCTCCCAGCCACGCGGGAAGGGTTACTCTAGGATATAAATTTTTTTATATTGAATATGAACTAATGCGCAGTAGTTCCGACCATAGGCCAAAAATAAAAAAATCAAAGTCAATATTTTTTCATCAAATGTGGTATCACTATTTCTAGATAGAACAAGCTTTATAAAGATATATTATTTTTTGTTTCATTTCCCCGTTCCTCTTAAAAAGAGCCTCAAAAAGAGAGCGTATACTTACAGTGTGAAAAGTTCGAAAATAAAGTACAACATAAATACGAGGGAGATGCGGCATGCCTTCCCCTGATAAAATCTGCCTAAAATTGTCCACAACTCGTGTTTTCTGCCTAGAACTTTCTTGGTTGTTCCAGTGCAATTTCAAATTTTTAAAAATATGGCCCATCCTAGAAGTAATGGCTTCGCATATCCACTCTGTTTCCATACTTCGTATTACCGTATTTCCTGGGTAAAGATAAAGTTGTTCGTCAATAGTGGCGTCGACTGAATGAAGATTTCTATTAGAAACATATTCAATATTGCTGTTGCTATATCAGTTTATTTTCATTATAAAATCTGATAAAATGGCATAGACTGGCAGACTAGAAACGCTGAAGAGCCATTGCAGCACGATATTGATGATACGAATTAGTTTTCTATAGATCTGATGTGTGAACAAAGTTAGTATATGTAACTCCAATTTGCAAAAGCATAATAGTAATAGATAAAAACCATATAAAAATGGTTATGTCTGGGTTTTCTTTCTGTTAACGTTCAAATATATGGCGAAACAAAACATAGCCACTATTTTACAGAAACATTTTATGCAAATATTTCCTTTTATGGCGGCGTTAAAAAAAAAAAAAAAATTATTTAAGTCAAATAACAGTACCAAAAAATGTTTAGATTTTTAAATTACTTGATTTTGAAAAGATAATAATACAGGAACAAATGTTTCTATAAAATAGTGGTCACGTTTTCTTCGTCATATATTTGACGAATGTGACCGTAGCTTAAGGAAAAAATAAAGTATCGTTATGTTAAAGAATCTGAAAATGTAAATAAACAAAAGTTTACGGTTTCGAGGTAGCTTATTTGACCATTATGTGCCATCGACAAAATAAAATGTGCCAAAATGAGAACAAATATAGGTAGACATACCCGGGTAAGCTGTAGACATAAGGGTTAATTAGTTTTATTTTATATTTATGTACATACATATATAATTGATATTTATTTGATTTTTCAATTTAATTTAATTTTGATATACTTAATTATTCTTTACGTAGAATTTATGTTTATTTTTAATAAATAAGCATTGAAAAAAGTTTTAAGAAGTATATAAAGAAAAGAAGATTATTAAATTACAGGGTTATCCATTTTTCGGTTTCAAAACTAAAGTCAAGTAAAACACATATCGGGTCCGCCATTTAACGTTTTTTTTTCTTTTAACTAAAGCTTATTTCGTGAATGGTAATACTTAGCTCATGTCTGCTTTGACAGATAATTAGTTTTATCCTTCCGCTGAACGAATATGGTTGTGCATACGCTTGAACAACGCTGGGAAATATTGCGACATTACTTTGATCGATAGACTTACAGAAGATGCCGATTTTGCCAAAAAATCATCTTTTCAGATGAAGCTCATTTTAATCTTGGCGGGTGTGTAAACAAGCAAAACTGTCGCATTTGGTGCACAGAAAACCCGCACGCATACATTGAAAAGCCGACACACCCAAGACGAGTAACTGTTTGATGCGGATTTTGGTCCAGAGGCATAATTGGGCCGCTTTTCTTCGAAAATGAGCAAGGAGTGGCCGTTACAGTCAATGGCGATTGTTATCGGGCCATGTTGAACGAATTTTTGTTCACAAAAATTTAAGAGGAGGATATTAGCAACATTTGGTTTCAACAGGACGGCGCTACGTGCCACACAGCCGAAGCTATACTCGATGTTTTGCGCCCTGTTTTTGAAGATCGCATTATCAGCCGCAGAGCTGATGTCGTTTGGCCACCTCGGAGCTGCGATTTGACACCATTGGACTTTTATTTGTGGGGTGCCGTCAAAACAAGTGTTACGCCAACAAGCCAGAGACAATTGACGCTTTAAAGGACAATATTCGTGAAGCCATTGGTGAATACAGCTGCACACAATCGATAATGTGCTTAAAAATTGCACCGATGGTGTAGGTTACTGCATGGCCAGCCGAGGCAGCCATATGAATGAAATTATTTTCCATTATTAACCGGAAGGATTGAAGGATCAAATAAAAAAAGAAATTTGAGAAAATATTCAGTAGTTTTTTTTATAGCATTTTCAAAAAAAATAAAAAATTATTTGGCAGTCCCAGTATAAAGCTATGCTTTTGTTATGTACGAAATAAAAAATCATTTATTGAAATGGCTGTAGTTGTCTACTTCTTTTCAGCATATTTCTGGCGGCATTCCGGCATTCCATTTCTAACGGCCTCAAATCACGATCTCGGTGGCTAATTGAAGTCGCCAAATTGAAAAATAACGTGAAATAATAAAGAAAAAATTGATTGAGTTGTGTGGCTCGTGGCACCGTCTTGTTGAAACCAGATGCCGTCAAATTTGTAATCGAGTTTAAAAAAATTATTTATTTATTTTAAAAATTTAAAATATCGTTCTCCTATTATAAAATTCGAAAGAATTGAATACTAAAAAAAACTTCTTTTTGAAATTAAATTGAAGTGGCTGAAAAACTGTATTCTTTATTGTATTTTTCTGCTTTATTTTTACCAACTTTCACTTGTATACGAGCATGTACATGCCAATACTTATATACATACATATGTACATCGAAATGGAATATGCTCATTAAGGCGGTTCATATTAAAGTACTGAAAAAGGTATTATAAAATTTTTGTACAAAAACAAACCCTTACGAAAATAAGGTTGGGCCACCCCAAGTTTATTACATCGCTTAAATAAATAAACCAAAGCTGCAAGAACAACTATACCTGCTATTTATAAATAACCAGAATTGACAACATCAAACATTAGCAGAGATGAAGTAACAACAAAGAAAACAAGTAACAGATAATAACAAGCAACAACAAATACTAAGCGCTGTACGAGTAAGAACAAAAGAACTAATAAGAAATTAAAAGAAAGAAATGGAATCTACCTGAGATATCGAGAGGTTCGAGAGCTTTCGATGTGTTGTGTACCCAGCCATATAAAAAGCACATCGGTGCGAACAACAATTAGTTTATGTGTCGTAAACTCAGCGAGTCAGCTTATTTGGTGTAAACTCAGCGAACATGTTATTGATTTGAAGAGAGCTTAAACCCTGTGTGAAGAGAGCTTATAAGGAGTAAGCTAGTGAAGTGAATCGTAAAGTAAAAAACCAGCTTAGTTGGAGCTAACTCAGTAAAGACAGTTAAGTGTGGATAACCTCTGGTTGAAAGGGTTGTGATTGAACCTAAGTTGTAACCACCATCGGGTTGGAAGATCTTTAAGTAGAAAGATCTGTCGAGTAATTGTTGTTGTTTACAAAGTTGTAATCAGATAAAGTAATTAAGAATAAAAATTGTTATTGCTTGTAAAAAGGTTACAAGCAGTGGTGCACAAAACTGTGTTGAATAAAGGATTCTTAATTAAAAACTAAACCAAGATTTATTTTATTTTAACTACGAACTCATAAATACATGTTTTTAAAAAGGTAAAAACGTAACAATATTTTCTATATATAGTGTTTTTTTATTGTAAAAGTTCTTCAATATGCTTTTATTCCACCTTAATAAAGGTTTTAAAATAATTGAATGTGTTTTCTTGTGAATTTATAGAATACTTGAGTAGTTCAAGTGCAATAATTTTAAGTTCAATACAATTTAAAATGTAATTTTAAAAAAGTACTTTTCATTTTTATTCGATTGTACTATTCTTTTACATATAAGCTTAAAATTTTATTTTCTTGGTTATTGTATATAGTATTTAGTACTGTAAAAATAAATATGAAAACTATGCATCGAGTAATCAATAAACAAATTTCTTAATAAATTACAAATTATTAAAGCTTAAAATCACTAAACTGCGAAGGATGACGGCCAAGCACAGAGTTAGAAGTTAATTAATTTTTGGTTTATATGAATAACACTATGAAACAAGCAAAAATACCTTTGATATTTAACATATTTTTTTGATGCGCTATGGTCGCCTAACTTCAGAAATCATCAGCATTTCAGATTCTCTGGATAACTTTTTTTTTAGAATTTATTTTTCATCCTAAAATGTGAGATTTTTCAAGACGCTGCTTCATTCATGTTAGAAAATTCCAAATTATACCAGCTTTATTAACCCATATTTTTGGAGTTACCGAGAAACAAATTATAATTTTTTTTAAATGAATTTAATTAACATTTTTTTGTTGGAATTGTATGTAATGGCTGTAGTATAAGCGATATTTTTTTCAAAATTTATAAATATCACTCATACGCTTAGTAGAATTTTCGGCAATTACAGCAAAAATTTTATTTTTTTCAAATCTATGCATATACGTTCACTTTATTAAGAATAAAATATGTATTTAACAATCGATTTTCAAGAATTATGGTTTATTTTATTTCTATTATACGCGACTTTATGAATAAATAGTGAAACTGGTAAATATTTTCTGCTTCTATTTTTTTTGTGAATTTTTAGAAATCAAAAATGTCATAATTTGGAAAAAAAAATTTTAATTTGTGTCTCAGTAACTCCAAAAATACGTTTTATATTAAGAAATGATATTATAATGACTAAAAGCTGGTATAATTTGGAATTTTTTGACATATGACGTAACGAGATTGAATGAGTCATTTCAAAGTTATCATAAGATGTATGAAGCAGCCTCTTAAAAAAACTCACATTTTAGAAAAAGTATTCTACAGGGTGTCCGCCATTTGCCGCCATTTTGGTAAACATTATTCTTGACAGTCGTGAAGTAGAGACGTTGCAAATTTATTATGGAAAAATATTCAGTAAACCAACGTGTTTTAATCGTTAAAACAGCTCGACCATAACAACCCCGATTTTCATGAAAAAATCATAATGAGTGACGAGGCACATTTTCATTTGAATGGTTATGTGAATAAACAGAATAGTCGGTTCTGGGCAATGGAAAACCCTCAAATTATTCATTAGTCACCTTTGCATCCATTAAAAGTGATAGTCTGGTGTGTAATTTGGTCAGGAGGAATCATTGGACTTTACTTCTTTGAAACTGAAAACGGAGTAACGGTAAATGTCTCTGGGAAGCGGTATAGTGATATGATTGAAAACTTTTTAACGCCACAACCGCATTCTTTGGACTTGACTAGCATGTGGTTTCAACAAGACGGTGCCTCATCGCATACAGCCAGGATTACAATGGAATTACTGCAAGACCTCTTTCCACAGCAAATTCAAGGAATGGTGATATTGATTGGCTTCCACGGTCGCCGGATTTTACTGCTCCTGACTTTTTTTTGTGGGGATATCTGAAAAGTAAGGTTTATGCAAACAAACGAGAAACGCTGGAGCAACTCAAACAAAATATTCGTAATGAAATTGATGAAATACCGCGTGAAATGTGTGAGAATGTAATGAAAAATATGCTTAAAAGGGCTCGCATTTATAAGGCTAAAAGAGGCGGGCATTTATCTGATATTGTATTCCATACATAATTGCCGACATTAAATAAAATATTTATCAATAAAAGATTCATTCTATTTCATATAATCAAAAATTATAAACAAACAAAGTAGTATACCTTCGCGGCGAACACCCTGTACAAAAAAATTATCCGTAGCATCTGAAATGCTGATGATTTTTGAAGTTAAGCTACCATAGCGCATAAAAAAAATATAGTGGTTATCCATGGTCAGAAATTTGTTTTCCATTAGTTGCATAGTGCAATTTAATTTCCCTGTTACACTGTTAAATTCAGTTCAAAGAAAATCCAGGAAAAAATTGGATACCGAAGAAAAATATTCAATTCATTATCGTTTATTTCTTCCAATTTTATTTGCATAAAATATTTGCTTTATTCAATTTTAATGCAATTTTTAGCAAATTTTAACCTCAACAATTTTTAATATGATTTTATTTTATTTTTTTTTTTATTTGAAAATTTTTGAAAACCTAATTTTAATTGTTAATAAAAAACAAGTATTTGTTTTAAATTCTTTGTTTGCGTTATAAAAAAGTTTTATTTTTGCATTCATTTGTATAAAGTATGCATTTAATAGTTTTATCCCATTGTTACCACTGTTACAGTTGAAGAGTTATTTCTGAATTTAAAAGCAAAAATATGTTTTTAACAAAATGAAATTTATAAAAAAAAATATATAAATAAAACGAATGAGATGAGTAAAATAGCAACAAAGTTGTAAAAAAATAATTTTCATAAAACGCTATATAACAAAATACTCCAAAAAATTTATATGCGATAATATTTTTAACATTTGGAAACCCAAATTGGTTATAGGCTTTTAGTTACCACTAGAAAGACAACAGCCTTAAAAGAGGGATGGGGGTTATTTAACAGACATATTTGCTCACCAATATTTCTTTTATGAGTAATATTTCTAAATAGATTTCATGTCAAATTTACGATAAACTGCTATATCGGGCAGCTAAATTTGTAAATGTGTTTGTATCATGGTTCCTAGAAAGAACAGAGGGTAAAAAAAACTCTTTCACTCGATCCTGTTTCGTGTAATATATTTGACTTCTCTCCAGCTTCAACCAGTTGGAAATCATAAAATTATTTTTAAATTTCATTCATTTAATGGTCACTATAATCAACCGATGGAATAGGCCTTTTAGGTTCTTGTGATCGAATTTCACACCAGTTTCACTATACTGGACATTAATCTACCAACGAAGAGTGCGAACCGATGAGAATATAACTGCTATATCGGCCAGTGTCTATTCGTGGCCATTATTAATCATAATGCTTGTGGTATTCTGTACACTGTACCCAAAGTGAAAGAATTGAACTTGGTTTTTATAGGGCAGGCAAATTTAAGGTTAGGAAGTAAATTGGCTTAAAAACACATTTTTTGACAAATTCAGTTTTATTCATACCAAAAAAAAAAAAATTGAAATATTGGAATTAATAATGGAATAGGATGTCGGGGAAATGTACACCTCTAGCACGTTGGCAGACGTCCGCTCTTTTCACAAAATTTTGAACCAGATTTTGCAATAAAGCTTCGCTTATCTCGTCAATGCAGCGCCGAATTTCATCTTTCAAAGTGTCAGCTATTTGTGGTTTGTTCACGTAAGGCCGGACTTTCAAATAGCTTCAGAGAAAATAATCCAGCGACGTCACAAGAACAAGGTGGCCAATTGACATCGCCAAATGGAAAAATTACGCGACCGGGAAATTTCTCATGTAATAACCTAATTGTTTGACTGGCAGCGTAGCTTGTAACGCCGTCCTGCTGAAACCGAAGGTCACAAAAAATTTTTTATCATGGTTTGGTAGCGCAGAATATTCACGGTAGCGGCGATTCCTTGCTCATTTTCGAAAAAATACTGGCCAATGATGCTGTCTAATCACAAACCGCACCATATTGCCACTGTCTTTGAGTGTCATAGTTTTTCGATGACTGTTTGTGGATTTGTGGATTGAGCTCCATATGCGACAATTTTGTTTGTTTACATAACCGCCGAATTGAAACTGGGCTTTTCACTACAAGTGATTTTATTGAAAAATGCCTTGTTTTCGTTCAGTTCTTCAAACAGCTAATTCACAAATGTTCGGCTGGATTTAATTCTTTAACGAGTTGAACATTATGAGCGTGAAAATGAAGATCTTTATACAAAATGTTGAGCAAAATTCCTCTAGTGATGCCTAATTGTTGCGAACGTCGACGAGTTGACTTTCCAGACTCATTCTCAACACTTTTCTGTACAGCGGTTATGTTTGCATCTGTATGGCTACTGCGAGCGTATTGTTTTGATCTAGTGTCAATAACAGTACCGTACGCCTCGAATTTAGCGATTAAATTATCCATAGCAGTCTCAGAAGGAACCTGATTACGGGAAAAAGATGCTCGAATTTTACGAACTGATACAGTAAAATTTTCACCATTTTGATAGTAAATTTCCACAATTAAAATTCTTTCTTCAAGAGTGTGGCGTTCCATGCTTTTAAAATTACATTATTTGGCGGTCAATTTACTTCCTAACCTCAAATTTTTCCACCCTGTATGTGTTTTCAACAAGACGGTGTCACATGCACTAAGGCAGATACTATGTATCTACTGAGAGGGGATTTTGGTAAGTAAACTGTTGCTAATTTTCTATGTTTTTTTTTTAATTTTCAAAACCCAAATCATTTTGCATAAAAAATGTTGGTCAGTTTTGAGTTAGTAAAGCTAGTCTGGTGGTTTAGCTGCAGCCCTAGTTTTTAAAATTATAGTTGAAATTAGTCATGTGGCTTAATTACAAAGCTTATAGTCTTATGAATATTTCAAACAATTTTTAGATACAGTTTCTTATTAAAACTTTTAAATGGAATCTACTAAATTTTTATTTAAAACAATATTTTAAACTAAAATCAGGCAACTTAGTTATTTGTAAGTTCGTTTGAAGAATTTAAAACTTTACCTAAATTTTTTACTACATTCTACGATTTAATTTACAAAGAAACTTAAATAAAAACGAATTTAAAAACATTTATTGTTTGCATGAAAGTGCATAGATACGGGTACGTTAAAATGAAATATCTGCAGTATGATAAATTATTGAAATAGTCCAACAAATGCGAAAATAAACTAAAATTTGAAGAGAAACGGTTTTTGAATTTATTAAAACTAAACAAAACAAAATTCAGTAAAGTTTTATAAACTCAAATGTTTAATAACTTTTTTATCCTGCTTTGAAACGTTAATTTCATTATTTTAAATTTATTATAAGGCTTTGTGATCGGAGTGGAAGAAATATTTATATTCTGCAGGTTAAGGCTGATATGAAGGCTATTTTTTATAGTATCGTGACTATTTTGAAAGTCGAACTTATACATTTTAATCAGCGTTTTTCTATTTTTTTCTCCAAATAGCAACATTTCTCTAGGAACCAGCAAAACACTTGCTTTTTTCACTGATGACTTTTATGTTTATTTATTCATCAGATTTGGTTACATTGCGAATTATATGTGAAATGACTACACACACTCCCATGTGTACCCATACATTGTTAAGCAAGGTAATCAATGTGAAGAACACTGCGTCCATCACAAAAACTATGGCTTTATTCATCATATTAGAGCTACAAAACAATCGATAGTACTATCGATAGTATCGATAGTTTTGTTTTTAGCCGACCATCGATGGTTTTTTTACTATCGATACTTCGTCAAATTCTAAGGGTAAATACGGAGACCACTACCTGTAGTCAAGGTCACACTTACAAAAATTTTTTCCCGCTCATTGTTAGCCAGCTGTAAAATTTTATAGTTACATAGGGACACAGTTTAACAGTTTTTTAAACTTCTCTTTATTAAACTCAAATAAAGTATGAATTCTAACTAAAATATGTTCGTACATACGATTTTGCATTTGACCCAAGCAAATTAATCATCGTTTCGTCAGACCATAACATGTTGTTCTAACTATTGCGGTGCAGGTTTGGCTTCCATTTGCTGAGAAACGATACATTTCGAGGACTAGACCCATATGTCTAGCATCCATAAGTTTTTTTTCTTATTGTGAGACTTGAAACAGGAGAATAAGTTAATTTTTGGGGCTTTATGATGACTTGAAGGGATTAGCCTTTGAAATATGAATTAAAAGTTTGTCAAAAATAGTCTCTGCAGTTTTCTTTCACTGGATCTTAATAATTACTTTAGTTTTGGAGCACTTCATAGTCTGAACAAGTTTCTCTATATATAAGCATTACTCTTCCAATACATAGAATTTAATGACATACTGAAAGAAAAGTGCCGCTATTATTTGTTTCAACACTGAATATTTATTATTATTCTTTCCCTTTAACCTAAATTCGATTATTGTTGCCACAAGTAGCAATTAAAAGTTAGTTTGCAAAAAAAAACTATCGATACTATCGAGTGGGCCGACTACCGATAGTTTCGCAGCTTTACATCATACCACCTCAAAATAGATATACACTTGGCGGCATTTGGCACTTTCACTCAAACTTTGCCAATAGTTCAAAATGTCACGAAATTTAAAAATTGCTTTCGCGTATATACTCAAGTTTTTTTTTAATAAATTTTATTTCTAAAACTTATAAGCTCAATTCACGATTTTGTTTATATGGTCTTGCATCGCAGCATTTGCAATCTGGGGTAGTATATTTTTACAATATAGCAACAAAATATATTAATTTGCACTTGCTGTACCTTTCTTTGTAATACACTATACTTACAAGAGTAGTTTTTATTTGCTACACATGCTTGCAATACCTATATTTATAATGAATACTTACAACAGAAAACAAATAAAACACTGCACGAAATATGGGGAACTAAAATCTTAAATCTCCACCGCGAAGGACCTCAGGTCAATAAATCTATTCTTTCCCAAAACCTTGTCTTGCTAATATGGTTTAATGCGCCTACAAAGCAACTGGACTACCGAGTACCAGGGTTAGAAGAAACTGGAATTTAAAAAAAAGCACAACCAACCGCGTTTTATTGGATTTTTGATGGATTTTTTTTTGTTTTTGTTTTATTGGGTATTCTAACTGCTTCCAAATTTCGTACAAGTCGACAATATTTTTTGTTTGTTAATACAATTACGTTTATAATGCAATTTTGCACAAATGGTGGGAGCTATGACCTGTTAAAACTCGATGATCAGTGCAAACAGCAATGATTTCGTTTGAACCATATATTATTTAAAAAAACGGTATGAATAATAAGACAGACATGATTAAATTATTCTTTTGCATTATAACGACCGCCTTCACAAAACAATTATTAGAAATGATTAAATGCCTCTTCCGCCGTATTTGCCAAACATTGCTTCATCAGACTATTGGCTGTTGCTTCGAATAGAATACACTAATATCTCTTTTCTTTCTTTCAATAAAACTTATGAATAAAAAAATTATTTTTATTTTAACAATCAACTGTCATTTGTGTGTTGTTTACAATACAGTACAACCAACCTAAACCAAAACCTTACAAAACCTTATAACAGATGGAAAATTAATACAATTGCATAAGTTTACAATGTCAAATACACATAATCGTGAATTAGGTTATTATGTTTCAAATTACAAAGTTAAATTTGTTATAATTTTTAATTTATAAAAAAGGGTAATTCATTTAACAAACATTAAAGCAGTAAACCGTTTCAAATTTTAATTCCAATAAAATATTTAAAATTTTTATTTTTAAAATAAATTTATTTTTATTTAAAACTTTTCTATTTTACTTTTCCAAATTCATATAAAAACTTCCGTACACATAAATTATGCAATTATTATGCATTTATTTAAAATTATGTTTTGTTGCCAAAATAAAAATACAGAAATTATGGTAATAATGTCTAGACATACCAACAATTATATTTTGCTAATAAAAGTTTTCCGTTGAGGCTATTACTTAACACGAAAACGTTATATTATTACTTCGCAATAAAACTGTGCTTCCCATAATAGAAATTTTATATGGTGGCAATGGTAAATTTGATGAAAATAATTAATATGGATTCTAATAGTGGATCCATAAAACAATTATTAGTTTTTTAATAATTTTTTTAATTTATCAAAAAATATTGGGAATAAAATAAAAATATTTGCAGAAAAATAAATACTTCTAAGATGCATTAAAATTGGGTGGGTGATCTATGGGGTTAAATTTGAACCAGCGGTTATTTCGAATCGGGCAATACTTACCGTGGCTTCAACCCAAAATCGAACACTATACAAAAATATTTATATATTTTAATTATAAAAAATTATATATTTTAATTACTTTAAAAAATGTAGTTGTTTTTTATTTGTGTATATCTTCCACGTACAAAAGTAAAAACCAACTCAGAAATTTAATAATTGTACGGAAAATTGAAGTTGAAAACGCTTTGAAAGTCAAAATCACTTGTACAAGCCAAACTCGGACAGTAACTTTTATGGGTTAATAACTGCAACTTGGTAATTTCAATGCGGCCAACTTCGCTGATTAATTTACGCATTTAGGGGAAAACCCTTTAGTTCAGTTTTTGAAAATTATACAGAATAAACAGAGCTAAAATCAAAAAGATGGCTAGCCAATGGAGATAAACTAGTATCGAAGTAAGATAGCTAATTATTGAGTATGGAAGAAAAGGAAAAAGTGTTCGTGAAATTTCAAAAATTGTCGGTAGAAGTCACTCATATGTGCACGACATAATAAAACGTTTAAAAGTCGATGAAACGGTGCAAAATAGATCAAAACATGCCCGTAATAAAATATTTTCTGAGTCAAAAAATAAAGGCAAATCCCTTCCTAAGTGTTCCAAAACTTGCTGTTATTTCTGAAAGTGACCTTGGTAAGAAAGCAAGCCCGTCAACAATAAGAAACGTAGTTGGTCTTAATGGTAGAAGAGCTGGACAAAAACCTCTTATTAGTAAGCGCAATCCAACGAAAACACTTCAATTTGCAAAAGAGTATCAAAGTAAGGGTGTTCTTTTTTTTTTGGAGTAACGTTATGTTCACCGACGAAAGAAAATTTAACATATTTGTGTCAGATGGTAAACCAATAGTATGAAGGGGACAGAATAAGAAACTACGTTTGAATAACTTGAAACCGGCAGTAAAGGGGGTGGTTCAGTGCGTATCTGGGGCTCATTTTCTGCATCAGGTCCAGGAACTTTGCATTTTATTGACACAATCATGCATCAAAATATTTATTTAAACATTTTAAAAGTAAACTTGCTCTAAATAACCTTTGGTACTTTTACCAAGATAACGACCCCAAACACAAGGCCCATACACACACACGTCATGAAAACACTACCCCAGAGCCTCGACAAAAATCCTATTGAAAATTTGTGGGATTATCTCAATAGAAAAGTTCAGCATCAGTCGGTTTCCAGCAAATCTGAGCTAGGTAGGGTTTTATCATAAAAATGGGAAAAAATACTAACTGGTTACTGCCGAAAATAGGTCAAATCTATTCCCAAGAGACACTAAATGGTTATAAAAAACAAGGGTCTGCACACAAAATATTAATTTGATTACAATAGGTAATATTCTCAGACATTTAGGTAGCAGCCCGAGTTTCGCTTGTGTGACCTTTTTAACAAATTGAAGTCTTTTTAGTTTATTTATACTCATGTGTGCATTGACTTATGTAAGGCCAAGTTTGAGTTTTCTGAGCCCCAAATACGGGAATTTTGCTTATAACATACCCACCCAGATTGAAATGAGCTTCATCCGAAAAGATGTTTCTTTTTTTTTTTTGTCTTGTTTTGGAAATACATTTCCAATAAATCCCAACGTTGCTCAAGCGTAAATCGATTCATTTCGTTCACTGGAGATAATATACTGAGTTTTAGGACATAATATAATGATATAAGTATTGCCAGATTCGAAATGAACGCTGGTTCAAATTTAAATCGATAGATGGCTCACCCGTTATTATAATTTTAACTTGTGTACCTATAAAAAAAGTAGCCGATAGTTAGAGCTAGGGCTTAACAGGAAGTTCCTGTAGAGCTGATTAGCCATTTCAAAGTAGAACTGTATAGATAACTAGCCAGAACCTGCTGTTTACGACTGCCTGAAATCTGTCACTGACTCTTGCTAATATTTTGCACATGAAGCAGATATATAAGGAATGTTTATTGCTCAAGTCAGTTCAATTTTTTCTTAAAAAATTAATAACAAAATATTATTTTAATTACTTTTATAATACTTTATAAGAGAAAAGATGAAGTTACAAAATTTTATTTCATTTAGTGCACAATTATTCCAAGAAAAGAGAAACGGAATCATTGCAAAAACAATATATTTATTTTATAAAACTATTGTATTTTTCTTACAGCATACAATCACTCATATGTTTATTTGTTTGTGTGCATTTTTTGTCAAAAAAAAAAAAAATGAAATTTTCACTTTAAACTACAACACACTTGAGAATCAAATTGTTACATGCAACACAGCTACCAAGAAGAACAAGAATTAACGAAAAAGTAAAGGAAACCAATGACCGCTAAGTGACCAAAGCTTAAATGCAGACAAGATACAAAATACACTCGTGCACATAAGTACATGCACACTTAGCATGCCACAATGGCAAAAAATATTTTTAACCACATTTACAGTAAAAACTACTGCTATTGCTGCAATTATATGCACATACATACATACATATATATATATATATATAAACGAGTAGAAACTTGGCCAGCAGGAACTATTTAGCTTGTGAAAATAATAAAAACAAAGTGCCGGTCAGAAAGAAGAAGAAGTAAAGCATTATTCCTCCTCTTCATCTGAAAAAGTTTTATTTTTTAACACAATCAACTACAAATATTCACACAATCGTACTCGTAGTCATATCCATACTCATATTTGTATTTGTAGTGTTGAAAAAGTAGCAGAAAAATGCAGAATAAAGTAAGAGATAAAGTTTATTTTGACAAAAAAAAGGAGAGAGACAAAAAATAAAGTAACATTACATTTACGAGTAGAGCAGTTATTTTTTCTGATATATGACGATATGAATGAAATTGCTTTTTTTATTATTTTTTTTTTATAAACTTGCGCTTTATTTGTCTTTAACTATCAAAACAAACAGTTGAGTGAAAAAAATTTATAAAAAAAAACAGCAAACAAAAAAATAAAATGTTAAAGGAAATGAAAAAAAAAAACATACTCATGTGTAATATAATATTTATATTATATTTTAGCTAATGGCTAAATTACGGTTAAGCGTTTTTTGTAACGTTTAACTTAACCCCTTGAGTACTCTGGGGCTTTAGAAACAGTTAGAAAATGAATTATTATTTAGTGGAATTTACTTCACTTAAAGTAACTTAATTTAAAAACTAGGTTAGAACCAAATGTGGTCAATATATTTACATCCGTCCACCCTTTATCTGAATTACCAAAATATTTTATAATTTAATATTTACGTTTTGTATATCCAGCACAGTAACTAAACATGCGACTTATCTCCACCAGATTATATTTTTAGGACACATAGACCTATTCTATTTTTAGACATACAGCTTAACACTGCCTCCGAATGGCATCATAGCGTAATACTCATAACCAGTCGTTAGCAATGTAACGAGCTGATCAAATTGTCTGATGGTCTGGTCTGAGATTGAACCCAGAACCAATTGGTTGGTAGGCGGGTGTCTTATCTACCAAATACCACCCATACAAATATTGGGTCGGATAATAAGTTCGTAGCATTTTTATCAAAGGCTTTTATTTAAACAAAACAAATCCCATTGAATAAAGTTAATTGAGAATTATTTAATGATCGAAGCTCATTTTCAAGCAAATTCACGACTTATTTGGAAACAGTCCCCTGTCAAAACTGCTTTGAAATGCCTTACTCAGAAGGCCTTCCGCTGAGGGGTTTCCCATAGACAAAATCGTTTTTTGGGAAATTTTGCAAATCATTTTTGTGCTATTGCCTATGACACCTACTCTAGAGCTACTTCAGTATCATTTTGACCTCGTTGAAAAGCAAGGAAGAAAAGTGTCAAAAAAGAAGTGTCGAAAATATTCAGAATATTTTATTTCTAAGCCACAAAAGTATGAAAATTTTAGGAATTTTAATACAATTAGCACAGTTTTGTCAAACAGTTAAATACAATTGTAAAACAAAAGAAAATATTAGGTGTTCGGTTAAGCATCTACAAACTGTCAATAGATAGATTTGAAACCTAATATCTCATGTAATATTGATTGCATCAGACAACACTATATCAGGTTTTAAACGTGATATTTTAGGCTTCACTTTGTTAGAAGACATTATTAAGATCGCATTATTCTGTATAAAGTTGTCAAAATTTAAAAATGAAAAAATATTTCAAACATTAGCGTCACATTTTACTTTTCTGCTAAAAAAGTAGGTAAGAATGCGTCGCACAGTGCGTCGATCGCATAGAGCAAATGGACAAAATAGAAGAAGTCGTCGTAGATAAATTAAATTTCGTACGGACATTTATTGTGGACAGATATAGATAAAAGCAGAGTTTTAACAAATCGTATATATAAAAATGAATGCGAGTTTTTAGGTTTGCTGGTTTGTTTATTTGTGTCTTATGGACAGCTAAGCGGCTGAACCGATTATCTTCGAATTTCAAAAATTCTAACTGGGCGGTGCCACTCCTATACAAAGTGTATATTTATTTGTCTATATATTCAAAATGTTAACAGAAAGATTCCCTAAACGTGACCCAAATAGATTCATAGTCACTGTAGGTCATAAGGCTAAAAGTGGGGGGAATTGGACAAGTGGATGTGGTACCTATATTACTATTAATTTCGTTATATCTTGAAAATGGTTAAAGCTAAAGAGTCAGTATTCGGTCTGAATGGCTTTATATTCAATGCAAATCAAAAGTGGGCGTGGTACCTGCCATATCTTGAGAATATTTACAGCTAAAGTTGGTCTGATTGACTTTATAGTCAATACAAATCATCAGTAAGTAACTGGGCGCGATTGGATACATGGTCGTGGCAGCTTCCATTGGGTTTCGTAAAGGGTCCGCCTTCTAACGTTTTTTTTTCAACTAGTGCTTATTTCGTGAATGGTAACACTTAGCTCATGTCTGATTAGACAGATAATTAGTTTTATCCTTCCGCTGAACGAATATGGTTGTGTATACGCTTCGATAAGTGGGCCTGCGTTCGACTTACAGAAGATGCCGATTTTTCCAAAAAAAATCATCTTTTCACATCATTTTGATCTTGGTGGTTAGGTAAACAAGAAAAATTTTCGCATTTGGCGTACAAAAAACCCGCACGCATACATTGAAAAGCCGATACACCCAAGACGAGTCACTGTTTGGTGCGGATTTTGGTCCAGAGGCATAATTGGGCCATTTTTCTTCGAAAATGAGCAAGGAGTGGCTGTTACAGTCAATGGCGATCATTATCGGGCCATGTTGAACGAATTTTTTTTTTTCACAAAAATTGAATAGGAGGATATTAGCAACATTTGGTTTCAACATGACGGAGCTACGTGCCACACAGCCGAAGCTACACTCGATGTTTTGCGCCCTGTTTTTGAAGATCGCATTATCAGTGGCAGAGCTGATGTCGTTTGGCCACCTCGGAGCTGGGATTTAACACCTTTGAACTATTATTTGTGGGGTGCGTCAAAGATAAGTGTTACGCCAACTAGCCAGAGATAATTGACGCTTTAAAGGACAATATTCGTGAAGCCATTGGTGAAATACAGCTTCACACAATCAATAATGTGCTTAAAAATTGGACCAATCGTGTAAGCTACTGCATAGCAGCCATTTGAGTGAAATTATTTTCCATTATTAACCGGAAGGATTGTACTTTCAAATAAAAAAAGAAATTTGAGGAAATATTCAGTAGTTTTTTTTTTATAGCATTTTCAAAAACAAAATATTTTGCGGACCCTTTATCATTTCCATCTTCTTCAAAAATATTACTTGAAGGATCACCATTCAAATACATGTTTATTTGATACAATTGAATTATTGTTGTCCGATATAGTGGCCACTTCGAAAAGCATTTGCCGATATTATTCCCGGTGCCGTATTTGAGCGACATGACATTTTCACCGTCACAAAATCAATTTTTTTCCCCGTCACTCCTTTAGGGAGCATATTCGATTTCCACAAAGCATCCGTTGCTTTGTTTCAATTACTTTAATAAATTTGATCTTTCAAGCTAAGTAGATGATTTATCCACTGTAGCTTCCTCCATATGATTTTGCATATTGATGCATATTTACTTTAGCATTGTAAATTTTTTCCAGTAGGTTTTCCTGATCGTCTGATATTTGTCATCATCGCCAGAGGTACGCGGAAGGTTCAGGGGGGCTTCTTCTTTCACAATATTTGATATTGATCGAAATTTGTATGAAATTATCGTAAATGAAAATTTTCATTTTCTTCAACTCCATAGAAAGCTGGTATTGAGCAAAATTGTCTGTTATGAGTTGACTACATGCTGCACCCTGCAGGATTTTATCTGTTATACCTCCTTGTTAAAAAGTAAAGCACTAGTGATACTCTATGATATTGTCTGCTAGGACTCACTAATAAACGAACGCCTCCAAGACAAAATCAACTTCTGTCCTCTGTGAAAATTTAGACAATCACTTTAAAAAGTCATGTGTGACACCAAAGAAAAACAATTATCGTCAGTCATCTATAATTTACCATGTCCACCGTTTGTCACGATGATGTACTGTGACGTGGCAGAGTTATGCAGAATTATTAAAGGGTTATAAGTGAAAATAATCAGAAATATAATCAATTACATGGCAATGTAACGTGCTAAAGTTCATAAAAAGTTTTAAAACATTGGAATTAAATGCACTTTAAATTTAAATGCTTCTATAAGAAGCGAAGT
Organism: Wohlfahrtia magnifica; assembly: GCA_023159175.1. Classification (NCBI taxonomy): domain Eukaryota; kingdom Metazoa; phylum Arthropoda; class Insecta; order Diptera; family Sarcophagidae; genus Wohlfahrtia; species Wohlfahrtia magnifica. Next base: position 1,947,253 of record JAKWBJ010000485.1, on the reverse strand, counting down.
TTTAAAAAACAAAAAAACGATAAACCATGTAAGGGAATAAGGATCTATGTATAGTTTAAACACTTTTAAAATACATTGATTTCAAAGAAAACAAAAAATATAAATTTTTTTCTGCTGCATTTTTGCTGGTATTTAGTAAAAAAAAATGTTTTAACAATTTGTGCAAAAAAAAACAACGTCGAATTTAATTTTTTTTTAATTTTCATAATCAATACTCATTATTAAGGCCTTTTTCACTATTGCCATTCGAAAAAATACAGCTGTTAATGGCCAAAACATTTAATTTTTGTTCTTTTTAAATTTGTACTGTTTTTCTTCTAGAAAAATCAAAAAGCAATTGAAAAAAGCTGTTCTTTTATTATTGAATATATAACAAATAAATTGAATATGGCATATTAAAAAAAAAAAATGATTATAATTTTATCGAACTTTTTTTCTACAAATATTTGTGTTAAAATTTTAGCAGCCACTGCATTTTTAGTGCTGCCTTATTTTTCATCAGCGCTGCTCTTGAGAGCAAAATTTTAATGTTCATTTTAGTCTATTGTGAACGGATTAACAGCATGTACAGACGAGTACGAAAGAGTTTTTATTTCGAATTTATTTAATTTTTTGTTGTTTTTTTTTTTTTAAAGCTATAATGAAAAACAAATATGTATTTTATAAATGCGTTGTTTTTTTTTTTGTAAATAAATGTTTTTTGCACATACATACACATATACATTTTAAATGCATAAATTTTAAATAAAACTGTAATATTCAAATGTGGATTGCACAGGAAATGATGAATTTATTTAAAAACAATTTTTTTCTTATTTTCGTTTTCTTTTTGATAAATGTTTTAAAATTTTATTATTTACTAAAATTCCAAAGCTTTAATCCTTTCAGAATTGAATTGTGCATTTTAATAAACTACTGTGAATTTGTATTATAAGTAAAAACTGCATTAACGATTTTTTTGAAAGTGTTTAACTCGTCGAAATGGTTTGTGAACTTGATTAAGTATTAACACTTAACACTTAACACTTAACACAGCAACACCAAACACCTTTAACTAACGATCATTCAATACCACATTGTAGAGTTCTTCTTTTTAACAATTTCTGGCATGGACACCTCATGTGGTTTACGTTGTTTAGGGCGAAGATGCACCGCAATTCAAAGGATCTTTTGTGTTGCTTCATTATATTGAGGCTGAGAATGAAACCATGTAACGAACTCACCCTCGCGGTCTCGCTATTACTCTAGAAATGGAAGCTACCCTGTATTCCGACCCTGCTCTAGAGTAAAGCAAACTAAGTTTCGTACATAAAATTAAAAATTTATTGAGGATAGCAATTAAAAACTTTCTACCGAAATTTTACCGATCTACTTCTTACCCTTATTCCTTCCGCAAAAATTAAATACAACGCTTAGGCTTTCATATTCTCTTTTTTTACCGAGATAAATAAACAAGTTTATTAAACAACGTTAAATTAAGTTTAAATTTAATATGTATTAATCAATATGTATATAAAAAAAGGAAAAATAAAAACAGTAAAAAAAATTTCTTTAAATTTACAAACAAATATAAAATTGAAACTTTTTTTGTGTTTTCTTTTTTTTATAAAAATTTATATTCAAAAACAAAATTTACTTACCTTTTCACCCAAAAAAAAAAAAAAAAAAAACATAAAATACTCTGGCGTTCGTTCCCAAGCGCTTGTTCGCACAAATTTTGTAGTGATGAAAAGTGGTGAAATTGAATTTCTTAACTACTTTTTGCTAATAAAAAAGGTAATAATTAAAAGTTCATTAAAATTAAAAAAAGGAAAATAAATGAAATGAATATATAGATTTTAAATGAAACAAAAAGAATTTTATACAAAAAAAAAAAATAAATAATAATAAAAAAACGTGAAATAAGTTGTTTACTGAACTCGCCTGTATGGCATGTGGCACCATCTTGTTGTCAGCCAATTCCAGCTATTCCAATTTTAGCAAAAAAAAATTAGTAATCATCGTATGGTAGCGCTCGCTATTCACAGTAACGATCCTGTCTTCGTCGTCTTTGAAAAAATATGGTCCAATGATGCCACCGGCCCATAATCTACACCAAACTGTGCATTTTTCGTGATGCATTGGCAGTTCTTGGAATACTTCTGGCTACTCTTCACACCAAATACTGCAATTTTGCTTGTTCACGTATTGCTTCAACCAGAAATGAGCTTCGTCGCTGAGCACAATTTTCCGATAAAAAAGTCGATCTTCATCCAGCTTTGACAGCACCCATTCTACAAGTGTTGTTCGTTTGTAATTCAATTCATGGTTAAATTATAGACCAACTGAACAGGTTTGACAGTGACATGTTACACAAAAACAGCTGAGCTGCTAAAAACAGTCTTGCCAAATATAAAGTTACTAAAAAATCACCCGATATTTAAATCAACTCTGCAAAATGAGAACATCAAAATTGTACTTAGAAGCTCATAAAATTGTCCTTTTTCGACACAATTTGTAGCAAAATTTTTTTTTACATTTTTTTATTCTAAGAGCACAAAAAGACAACAATATTGTACATAAAATTTCATTGTTATAAAAATAAAATTAACATTATCACTTAAAAGTTAATTTATACTTTAAAAGTATGGTATATCTTTAACCCTCTGTAACTGACGTGTGCTTTGACAGACACCACAAAAAATCTTTTTTGCGTAAATTCGTGCAATTTGAATTAATAAAATCAATCATATTTTCAAGAACAATGTCTTTTATTTTAAACTTAAACCTCATGTTAGCTTGAAAACTCTTTACTGTTATGAATAAATAAAGCAAATAAGGCGGTATTCGAAAACGTCAACCAAAATATATGAGTTTAAAAGTGGTGCCTATTAGACTCCATGTCAACACAATTGTTAAAATTCGTGCACGACGGTTGCCGAGGATTAAAACACTACTCTAAGGTTTAAGTACATGTTTAAATGTAAAATAATGTACAAAAAAGTCTATTGATATACATATTTACATATTCATGAGATCAAATTGGTTTTAATAACAAATTATTTGGTATTTTGAAACTAAAGCAGCAAATTTTTAATGACTTTAACAAATTTTGTCTGAAAAAGAACGGAAACTGTAGGCACATGAAGTCTGTTTCGTTTTTTTCGTTTTAATACATTACTTAAATAATAAACCAGGGAAAATACATTTGAAAAAATAAAGTTCGTAAATTGTACCAAATGAGTAATTGGTGTAGTACCATTGTACTTTTGAGTCTGAGATTGTACCAAAAAGAGTACATTGGTACCAACTTTTTCAACCCTGATTTGTATATCCCCCTTTAGGAATTAAAATAATGCAATCTGTCTAAGATTTGAAATCTTTTCAGCATAAGGTTTTCGCTTATCAAAATTTGTCATATTTTTATGAATTCTTAAAATGTGGTATTAAAAATATAAAAACAGAAAAAACCATGTCACTCTTTATGAATTTTGCTCAGCAGGAAATCTGAAATGAAAATATAAAAAAATTAAACTGAGAGCAGAATCTTAATTTAACCTCTTGTTGGCAAAAAAAAGCAAACAAATATTCGAGACAATTTCACAAACAACATAATTTTTCAAACACTTGGCATTAGAAATGCACAGAAGAAAGAAAAAGAAAATCTAAAATCAGCTTTACAGATAATGTTTTATTTCGACAAACTCTAGAATTTTTTTGTTTGTGTCATTCCTATTTATCTCAAACTCTTTTTGTGTATGATATTGTGATTGTAGCAAAATTCTGTCTCCAATTCCCTTCGTTCTAACCAATAAAATAAAAATTGTCTACAGTTTTTCTCTCAAATACTACTGTGGGTTTCTATTTCTGTTTCCGTATCTGTTTGTCTTTACAGTCAGTTAGTCGCCAAGTTAATGGCTCTGTGTTACCATCTACCACCACCCGTACAACAGTAATTGTGATGACTTTAAGTAGACAATAAAAGATACACACACAGAAATAAAGTGAAATTAATAAATGGAGAAGAGTAAAAAATCAAATTTTCAGCATCGTTTTCTTAATGGTTTGCGAGCAAGTGTGCTACTGCTGTTGTCCTCTGTTGGCATTACAATAAATGTATGAATTGAACTTATTCTTCTTTGCTAAGATGAAGTGGCATCAACACTGTCTCACTAGACAACTTATACTCCTTTTCGACCATTTGTTTTTACTTCCGTTTTTTTAAAAATAACTTTTATATTTTTCTTGAGCTTATTTTTTTGTCTCATATATATATGTTGGCGCTATAACGCATAAATTTTGGGGTTTCCTTTAACAGTTTTTTCTTTTACTTTTATTTTGCTTTTTAAGCCAATTTTTGTTTTCGTAGTTTGTTGTAAGACTGCGAAGTTTTCAAATGGCGCCAGACATACTGGCTCCAAACATCCTCCAGACAGTTGTTCTTTGTTTGCGAATTTTACTTTATTTTTCAATTGATATAATTTTCTTGTTTTCTGAGTTGAAATATTTTGAACAGAAGATTGTTTTTTTTAGTGCATTTACCACATAATTAATGTTTTAATTTAACTGAAGAATTGTTTTCCTTTATAAATATTCATCTGCTAGGAGAAAGAGAGTGAGAGAGAGAAAAGAATTCAGAAATTATGTGTTAAAGGAATTAATTGGTAGGCATAAAAAAAAAAATAATAAAATATTGAAGAACATTTTGTTTCAGGCGAATTATTGAAATGTAATATGATAACATCTTTTTTATGGTAAATGGTTTTTGAACATGGGTTCGAGTCCTATCTAATCTACTACATGAGGTAAGAATTCGAATCGCCCTTGATAACAATTACAGACTTAAAACCATTTTCTGATGTTGAAATGATGCTCTCTCGATTAGCAATGTAAACCTTACAATCAAGACAGAATTTGAAATTAAATGGCAAAATATACAAACGTTTTTCATAGATATTTGATAACAATTGGGGTGAAGTGTCTGCATACAACACAATCGGCTCAGGTTTGAATCCTTAAGAGATGACATGACGAAAATATTTAATTGCGGCTTCGACTGTTTCATTCAGGGACCTTAGTCCGCAACAGACAAATCAATATAAAGGGAGCCTTCTTGACATTCTAGCTTACCTAAGGCGCTAATGACAAACATCATACGAATGCTCAGGAGATAACGTAACGTATTGGTGAAAAATGACAGTGCTAAGTAAAGATCAGTACCAGCACTTAGCAAGGATCTGCACCATTGCACTTTAACATGGAGGCAAGCTACACAGTAAACAAGTCATGATGGATATCATCGGTTATAATGATTCAAATCGATCGTTGAAAATGAATATTCAATAGCTCGAAGAGTTTTCTCATAGCGTCTTTAATACAAAGAGAATTATGGTGAATAGTTTACCGCTACGATCATCACCAGTTGTATTTGGTATGCTTTTTCTGTGTATGTTGGTTACACTTAAATGGCTATGTGCCTGTCCGATGCTGCGTTAAAAGATAAGCGACCAATTAGTCCTCCGTGAGGTCTCTTAATTCGTTGTTTTTCACCGTTTCTTATTTTTAATGTAACTGTAGACGTCCACACTCAAACTATTTTAGGTTTATGTGCAGTTGTGGAGTCTCACCGGTGGCTTATTTGTGGTACAGGGGCTGGTAGGAGATCAGCGAACCTAAGCAGGCTTCGCTATGACCAGATACTTAGAAAACTAAACTAAACTATGTATAGGGTGGGCCATTTAAAAATCACCATTTCGGCTAATTCGATTGTGGCATGAGATGTTTTGCAACTTGTATCATTCGGTTGAAGCCAAACATCGTTCACATCAATACCATGAAGAGCGGGCACAAAAAATCGGTTGTAATAGTGCTGTAGGTGTCTCCATTGACCGTAGTGGTTGTGCCGTCCTCATTTTCAAAGAAATATGGGCCAATAATGGCTCCGCTTCACAAGCGCACTAAATCGTAATGGGTGCATTGTCGTTTGAGCTTTCTGAACCCCAAATACGGCAATTTGACTTTGTATTCACCAAGATGAAAATGAACTTCATCCAAAAAGATGATTTTAGCAATTTTTTTGATTTTTTTGCAATTTACGACCAATTGTCTTTGTCTTGGAAATAAATTTTTAATAAATCCCAACGTTTCTCAAGCGTAAATCCATTTATTTCAATCAGTGGAGATAATATACCGAGTTTTGCTACAGAATAGAATGACATAAGTATTGCCAGATTCGAAATAAACGCTGTTTCAAATTTAAACCGATAGAGGGCTCACCCGATACAAGTAGAGACGTGAACAAAAGATTAGTATGAATTTACATTGCAATCAAATACCGCGACCTATAGAATGGTTGTTACATGGTCGCTCACACAATTGCCTACTTCCCCGAATATTGTGAGAAAAAGCCTTAGTGTATACGCGACCGCTGCATTGACCGTACCATATGAATGTTGTACTTGCAACTCATCGGCCAAGAAAATTTTTCCGCGAAACACTAGAACGACTCTGGCAAAACGGCATCGGGAAAGTGCAGCAGGATTTATGCCTACTGCTGCCGTATGGAGCGTAACGTCTCTAACGTGTGCCCAGCTTATGCTCAGGGTTCCCACGACACCCACTATATTTTCAATTGTCCAGCGAATCCTAATTTACTTTGTATAGTAGACAAGCGGCACAAATTTTAGGCCTGGACATTCAAGTGGAAGCCCCGTATTAGAATTGAATATGGTGAACAATAACAACAACAACTTACAGAATGACAGGAATGCTAGATAGGCTTCGATCTTTCGGAAAGAGGAAAATCTTCGTCGTTACAGCCATATAAAAGCTTTTTTTTTTTAAATCAGTGAAAAAAATCAGTAGCTTATGATTTCTACAGGATGGCGCTATGCATTCTACATCTCACATACTCAACGAGTTATTGAAACTTAAACGCCGACCTGTTTCTTGACTTCAAGGATATTACGATTCGATGCCTTTTGATTATTTTCATTCATTCATTCAAATGGAGGCCCGCAACTTATGCTTAAGTGGCAGACAAAATGGACGAATAGTGACAAGGGAATGGTAACATATGAATTAATTTCTGACGTTACATTTGTACAGAAACACCCAGACTTCGGCCTCGGCTTAAGTCTGGGGCTCATACTGATGGATCATGGCTCTTTCAATGCAATGTTTGCATCGGATTGGTCGGACTAAATCTGCGGATTAGTGGTGTGGGATGGGGATTGGGGACAGAAGGCATTTTTAACGGAGGATGAAACTGCAGCTAGCCTTTTTAGCTCGGTTGATGATGGTATGCTTGTACGAGTAGTTGCTGTTTGCTGCTTCGAGATTGTTGCTGCCGATAATGGTGTATTGCGTCTATCGTTGATTGGTTGTGGATTGTGTCCGTGGCGCACGATGACACTTTGAATTCTGCCGTGAGGGTGGCTTAGTTTATTGTTGAGCTGTCATGTGTTTTATGTCCAAGACGGTGTCGTTTGGGACTTACACTGGTAGCAGCATTGATGGACGCATTGTAATTACTCGTGCTTTGGTACCGTGAGGTAAAGTCCTAAGGCAAGTATTCACGTAAAGCGACTGACTATATAACTCATGCCATGAGTAAAATAACACCTGCACCGTATAACAACTAGTCATGGTAATTGTTTTTAAATGTAAATGCTACGAGAATTCCTTTTAAAAAAAGAGTAAAAATTTCCTTAATTATTTAATTTTTTATTATTTTCTTTCAGCTTAAAGATCATAAGAATATCCTTTAGATTTATCGTTAAAGCATGATAGGAATTCTTAATATTTATAAAAGTATTTCTCATTGAATTTTTTGTTTTGTAATAAAAAAGAACTTTTAATAATTTAACATTCCATTTAATATGCTTAAAATCCTTCCCCCTCATTTTTATTATCCCTTATACTCGTAGAAATTTCATGAAATTGAATCAAAGCGAATGGAAAATTATTCAATAGTTTTTGCATGTAATTCGAACATCAAATGTTGAAATCTATTAATTGTTTTCCCCTCTCCATTTAAATAAAAGTCAAATGACGTCACTTTTAATATCTAAAACATTTTCATTTCTTCATTCCTAATATCTGCCCCATGTTAGGGGGTTGGCTACAAATAAGAAAATCAAAACTAAGAAATTGCCAATAAAGCGTTAAAGGAAACTATTTCCTCAAAATCTTAATCACATTCACTATCTTATAATCATAATCTTGGTATGACAGATGTTTATCAGCGATTAAAGATGAAACATAAAGGCAACAAAGAAAAAATAGAAATTGGGTGTGCTTCAGAAAGGAATAGAAAGAGAGAGCAAAAATTCGATAAAACTAAGCTATAAAGAAAGAGCGTATACAGATCTGTTATGTCTTTAAAAATAAATATAATATTGTACACATACTATGTACATACAAACATACATATGTGTTCTGTATGTATGTGTGTACATAAATAAAGGATATAAATTTATCATGAATTCGTGTTGCCTATGGATTTTTAATTAAAATCGATGACATAATACTAATAATGACAATAAATTTATTTTAGGCGTTGAAATGGGAAGCCTATTAATTTCTTAAACGGATGTTTACATACATATGTATGTATTTATATACATACAAACATATTAATACTAGTTTACATATGTGTATCTATTTGTTTGTTCAAATAACAGTATACTAAAAGAAATAATAGAAATCATATATTGATGGATGAACGTAAATTTATACATTTATGTTTCGCATTCGAATTTTTTTCGATATTCGACTTTTTCAAAAAACCGGTTTCCGAATAATTCGAGAAAAAACAATTTCGTAAAAACCGGTTCTGTTGTTAAAATGATATTCTTCTCAATTCTAGTTTCATTAGTAAATAAAATTGATAAATTGATAATATTTTGTCCCCCGTTGTTCGGCTTTTTTAGGGCCTAAACGGACATTTCTTCCTCGACACCGCAACGTCCTAATATTTCATCCAGTGATTCATTTTTTGCAGCGTATTTTGTAAGAGTACTATTAGCCAGCGCCTAGAGACTACTTAGTATAGAATCAAGTTTTCCTTGCCGCACAATAGCGTCAATCTCATAAACATATTTAAGGTGGTTCATAATTCCTGGTGTCGAAGAGCTTTTTCGCTTAGTATTTAAGGATATTCTGATGGAAATGATAAGTCTAGATATATTGACTTATCCTTTCCATCAAATTCCAAACATTTTCACACTTCAGAGGACGTGTATAGAGACATAAGTGCATGCATTTCGTATTTAATAGTGTGTGCCACTATACTATATTAGGTAAGACACCCGCCTATCAATCAAGAACTTCTTAGTTCAATCAAAGGCCACCCCACCTGATAATTTTTAATAGCGATATCACCCCACAACATTGCTAGCGGCTGGTTATTAGTATTTAGGCTTGAAAAACTTAAATAACTATAGGGTGGGAAATTTAAAAGTTTAAAATTTAACCATGTTATCTCTACTGAACTAAATGAATCTATTTACGCTTGAGCAACGTTGGGATTTATTGGAAATTTATTTCCAAAACAAAGATAATTGGACGGAAATTGCAAAAAAAATAAAAAATTAAGAAAAATTGCAAAAATCATCTTTTCGGATGAAGCTAATTTTCATTTTAGTCGGTAGGCAAAGCAAAAAAAATTGCCGTACTTGGGGCTCAGAAAACATAAGCGTGGTCTTACTGCGTGGTGCGGATTGTGAAGCGGAGAGATAGTTGGCCCATATTTCTTTGAAAATGAGGACGGCACAACGACCACCTTCAATAGAGACACATATTGCACCATGATAACCGATTTTTTGTGCCCACTATTCATGGTATTGATGATTTGCCCTACATCTTAAGCCAATATAGAGTTATTGCGTCAAAAGTTTGATGGCCGTTCAATTAGCCGAAATGGTGATGTCAGTTGGCAAGTAGCTGCGATTTGACACCGTTGAACTATTTTCTGTTGGCCACCGTTAAAGACAAGTGTTATGCCGACAAGCCACATGCATTTGAGAATTTGAAGTTCAACATTCCTGATGCCATTGCCGAGATATGACCCCATACTCTCGAAAAAGTTATCGAAAATTGGTCCCATCGAATGGGAATCTGTTCGGAGCCGGCGTTTGTAGATCCCTTTCAATTAGTCTAGTTGATCATCATTCTCCATACATAAAAAATTAATATTTATTTACAGAAAATGAGTATAAGTTGTTGTTGCTCAAGTGTGCATACCTTTTTTGATCTCCCATGGTTTTCAAGTTATCTGTGCGTCATACAAGGTTGTCATATACAATATAAAAATAAGACGTTATATTTTAAATTTAACAAATACTTAAAAGAAAAGCATATTTCCAATAAAAATTATAAAAACGTATAAAAATACTACATATTTAAATTACAGCGGTTATTCGTGTTTAAATAACCGGTTTATTTGGTATTCGAAAAATGGAGACTTGAAAAAAACCGTATTCGACAAAACCGAAAAAACCGGTTAAAACCGGTCGAATAACATCCGTTCGATCTCCCTAGTATGTATGTATTTACATATGTTATACAGTTTTGATATTAAAGTTTCTTTTTATTTAGAAGGCCAGAAATTTCTTTTGTAAAACTCTTTTGTTTCCTAAGAAATTAAGACATTTTTTGCTTTCCTTTCAACAGCTAACATATGCGTATGTATGTAAGTCAACGATAATGAAACAAATTAAGTACAGAACATAGTAGATAATTGACTCTTATGCCATGAATTCAAATATAACATTAGTTTTTGCCTTATTTTCAAGACATAGCAATTAATTGAAGTATAAGATACACTGTTTACGATTTTCTGATACTTTATCTTGATATTTTCTAATACTTTATCTTGAATAAAATTTTCTAATTTTAATTTAATTAATTTTTTTATTAATATAATTAATTTTCTAAATCACCTGAACAACAATTTTTGTATTTTCAACAGATTCGGATTTATTCATAATTTAGTTGCGAAAAAAAATTTCGCGCAAAATTGAAGCAATTTTTTTTTTTTTTAAGTCATAAATATTTTTTCAGAATGTGAATTCTACGTGTTAAACACTTAAATTAAAGCTTAAAATGTTGACAATAAAATAAGCTATAAATCATCAAAATCGTTTGGCTATTGATTATTTTATTCAAAATTAAATATAGGTACCTAACTTTAAGCATTAAAAAAGCCAGATATGTTGAAAATAAAATAACCCGTAAAAGCAGGTACCTAACTTTGACAACAGTAAAGGGTTCATTTTTTATGGCAATATTTTAAGAATAAGATTTTCTTATTATTATTATTAAGGTTAAAAATCTAGTACGAAATTCACTCTTAAGAAAGATAACAGAATTTTTCATTGTTTAAAACTTGTTAGCCAAACCAAAAAGACAAATCCTAACTCCGAAACTGTTTAAAATACAAAAAAAATTATATAAGTGATTTATAGGAAATTTTATTCCCAAAAATTTGCTTATACTTGGATTAAAACCGGTCAAGTCGTTTTCAAGTTATGATGAAATATATTGACATAACTATCATTAAAAAAAATTTCGAGCCCGATGTGAAAAAACTGAAAACGGATTTGAAAAAATGACATACACAGTTAGAAAATTATTAGACAAACACCGTATAGATTCAAAATTGTATTATATTCCAAAAAAAAGTTAGTACAAATGAAACACATCTGATTGTATACTATTATATCAATAGGAATAATTGATATAAAATTTTTAAGCACATACAACTAGCATCCGATTTGGATGAGTCTCATTCCCAATACATTGTAAAATTAAATGTAATTACCAGTAAAAGAGCCATAGCACTAGCATTCGATTTGGATGGGTTTGTAATGCTTTATGATTTTTTTTTTTTTTTTTTGTTTCTTGCTGCTATTTTTCTAATTATTCTTCTTAACTTTCCCGAATAAAAATGGAAAGAAAAGTGTTTTTAAAAGTGCAAATAGGCTAACCGTGTGTGTGGTGTATGAAGCGGTCTATAACGAAGCGATTATAGCCTATAAACTGGATTTTCATTATTGAATTTGCGATAAATAAATAAGAATATAGATAAGAATTAAATCCCTTCCAATTCTCACTTACAATGTCTGTAGCATTGGACGCACTCAACTTTCAATGTCTGTAGTATTGAACCCATTCAACCTTCACTTACGCTGTCTGTATCGTCGGACCCATCTGACGGCTTAGGCCAACGACGTGTAAATTTAAATAGTATATATAATAGTAATTGTATAAAGACATTGGATAGGTCCTACTTACGTTGCACGCATGTGTACTTTATTGTCCGTTGGATGAGTCATCTTTGTTTATCGAATTTTTTTTATGAATGTTTTTCTTTTTTTCCATTTCTCACATCACAACTATACCAGAATATCTGTCGTTTTTACCTGTTGAGGCTTCTTTTTGTTTTATGTAGAGTGAGGGATCTTTTTAAAACAATTGCGTGAAAATTAGTGTTGGAATTCAGAAGTTAATGAAGTGTGGTAAGAAAAAATTTTGGTACTTTTTGAAGACTCGTGTTTTGTTATTTTTATCTGTAAATAATGTTTTTAAGAGAATAATCATCCCGGGTGTTTTTTTATACAATTTTTGATAATAATAAAACAAAGAAATATATTTTGAATACCAATGAAATGGGCTTTATTTGATAGAATATTTTATTAAATTAATGTTTAAATACGATTTCGGTCATGTAGTCGCCACGGCCGGCTCGTACAAAGCACAATCTGGAACACCAATTTTCCAAAAATTTTCGCCAATAACTCTTCGAATGTTAACTTCCAGTTGTTCAATTGTCTCTGGTTTATCGATGTAGACAAGTGAGTTTATATAACCCCTAAGATAACAGTCTACAATGAGGTTAAATCATAGGTCCTTGGTGGACAATTAATTGGACCATTATGTGGTCTCGGAGCGAAGATGTATGTTCTAAATATTTTGCTGGGACTAAACAATAGAGATATTTATAATTTTAGTACTAGCTTTACACAAGTCTTAAAAGTATTCTTTGACTATTCTATTAATTGCCTTTTTTAAATGTATTTTTTCACTAACTTCTTTATATGATAGACATACTTATAAGCAACGGTTATCTTTTTTTTGCTTAATTGAAATTTTTGGTACGAAATCACAGTAATTGTAGAAATCATAAAGGGTCCACCAAATAACTTTTTTTTTAAATTACGGCGCAAAATATCAAGTGAAGCTTCGGCTGTGTAGCACGTAGCGCCGTCCTCTTGAAACCAAATGTTGCTAATATCCTCCTCTTAAATTTTTGTGAACAAAAATTCGTTCAACATGGCCCGATAACAATCGCCATTGACTGTAACGGCCACACCTTGGGTGTATCGACTTTTGAATGTATGCGTGCGGGTTTTCTGTGCCCCAAATGCGACAATTTTGCTTGTTTACATACCCGCCAAGATCAAAATGAGCTTAATCTGAAATGATGATTTTTTTTGGCAAAATCGGCATCTTCTGTAAGTCGATCGCAGGCCCACTTAGCGAAACGAATAAAGCGTATACACAACCATACTCGTTGAGCGGAAGGATACAACTAACTATTCGTCAAATCAGACATGAGCTAGGTGTTGCCATTCACGAAATAAGCACTAGTTGAAAAAAAAAAAAAACGTTAGATGGCTATATACAAAAAAAAAAAAATTTTTTACGCTTTATTAACATTGATCGCAAAAATCATAAGAAGTAAGCTAATTATCTCAACTACAAAGAGTTATTAATACTTTTAGAGCTGCCAATTGTCCATATTGAAAATATCGCCATTTTAGAGGCAAAAAACGTCAAACATCAATTTGTCAAAATTTTGTTAAAAAAATGGCCAAAATGACGATAAATCGTCAAATCTGACAACTATGGTCGCAATGCAAATTTTTCGTCTCCTCGCTAAAATTCGAATCTGGACGCTTTATGTTGAATGCGAAGACCTTAACCACAATGCCAAACATGTATTTGAATAAAATAAAACCAGGAAATTTTAGTTCAGAAATTTATCTAAAAAGAGCGGGTACTTTTCATAACTTTAAATTCATCATTTTTAATTTCTATAATTCCAATAATAGCCCCATTTTGCACGAGTTTTTGAATTTTTGTTTTAATATATATTTTATTAATCAAATACATTTTTTTTATTAAATGGTGTTCTATCAACATCTATTGTAAAATGGAATAACAATATAAAGTCCATATATTTTTCTTCAAATGCAAAATAAAATTTTACTTTTATCCTTTGAAATAAAATCGCTAAAAAAATATGTGTTTTTAATTCAGATTATTAGGTGTGTTGACATATCTATCTCTATGTCTCTCTATCAATTCAATTTGTCTGTTGGTATGTGCTTTTGCCTTGATATTATATTTAAGCAACCATATCAAAGGTTTTTTGTTTATTAAATACTTAAAACTTTATTGGTTTCTATTGTTTATTTTATTTTGTTTTTTATTTATTTATATGCATGTGTGTCTATGTATGTGTGTTTGAAATATTATGAATTTAATAAACTATAAAATCATTTCGTTTTTGGTTTTTTTTATAGCCTCTTGTTCCCTTCATAAAACTGACGTATAGATTTTAATCTCCGTGACACCTGTTTAATTTCGATTTTACAATAAATTTAAATTAATTTTGACAGACACAAAATAAAATATGTAAAAATCAAATAAAATAATATTTATGGTAATTTTGTCGTTTTTAGAATTTTATATGGCGGGCATTAAAAATTAGTAGAAATATAAATGACAGTACACATCATGTAATATTACAGAAATTTTCTAATAATAACTGTATGTTGCATACTATAGTAAACCAGAAATACATATGCTCTTAACAAAGTTTTTTATGCGCATAAAATATGCACTAAAAATCTTAAAATATTATCTAAAACTTAAAAACTATGTTCCAAAAGAAACAAAAATTTCTGCTTTTTCAATACAGTATCGTCCAACCATAATGCACGATGTTAATTTTGAGTCGCATCTTAACGTCAAGTGTTTTTAAACAACATGATTTGACATTTCTTTCCTTCAGTGTTTGAAAAATTCAATCATGGAGAGGTGCACAATTAAGCAGCGCGTTAAGATTGTTAAAGACTTTTACGAAATGGGCATATATTTCGTGGACTTAGTGATTTTTTTTAAAAAGCATAATCGACGAAATGTGTCCACAATCGGGAGAATTGTCACATATGGGCAAATGAGAATCCACGAGTGATGTTTGAAAGGCCGACACATCCAAAAAGAGTAACTGTTTGATGCGGTTAATGGGCTGGCGGCGTAATCGGGCAGTACTTGTTCGAAAATGAGGTCGGCCAAGCAGTTACCGTGAATGGTGTTCTGTATCGCTAGATGATAACGAACTTCCTGTGACCAGAAATTGAGAATATGAACCTGGACGATATGTGGTTCTAACATAATGGCCAACAGCCAACAAAACGATGGCTCTTTTGCGCGAGAGATTCAATGGCCGTGTTATTTCATGTCATGGCATTGTTAATTGGCCGCCACGATCATATGATTTGTCACAGTTGGGCTTCTTTCCTTGAGGATATTTAAAAGCAAAAGCGTATGTCAATAAGCGAAGAGCAATTCAAGAACAAAAGGATAAGATAATTCGGCACATTAACGACATTGAACCTTCATTATGTCTCAGAGTCATTAAAGATATGGACCGACGGATTAAGTTATGCCACAGAAGCCGTGACGAGCATTTGGCTGCTATTATGTTTCATACATAATTGTCATAGATCCTTTTATCATAATAAAAATATTAAGATAATTTTTTGAAAATTTTTTGTTTTATTTACATCTGACATCACGCGTTTTGCTTGGACCACCCTAAGAAAAAAGTTTATTCAACAATTCAATGTCTTTTGAATATACTATATGTATGTACATATGTATTTATATATAAAGTAAGATAACTTAAAATTAAGGCAGATTTTTTTTTGTGGTATTTGATTGCAGTGAAACAACAACAAAAATTTAAGTTAAATTTGTAAGTATAAAGCGTTGTGTATAACATCTGAGCATACTTCTCAACTAATGTTAGACCATTGGAAACCGAAGTTTGTAGCAATAAACATCAATTTTTGTATTTACATTTTCTAGTTCATATAATCCCATTTTAATCTGTAGAGTCCCAACAATAGAGTCTCAAGCAGTATTTAATGCACTAAAAACTTCCAAGAACTTTTCATAATGGTAAGCGTAGTAATTGGGGTATGGCATGGTGCAGTGGATAGAGCACAAGCATAACAACACAAACGGCCCACCTTCTATCCACAGCAGAGGACATAACGGAGAAAAATTTAATTGTGGTTTGGAATGTTTAATAAAGAGGCTTTTCAAGTTCCCTCCAGTCACCTCTATCTAAAAAATAAAGAAGAAGCTCCCCTGACCTTCTCTTATACCTCTGGCTAAGATAAGAAACATCAGACCAATGATCAAGAAAACACGCCACCTACTGGAAAAAAAAAACTAAATTAGTTAAAGTAAAGATCACTACCAATTAGCAAGGATCTTTTCACCACTTCGTAAAATCATATGGCGGAAGCTACTTAGCTTGAAAGATCAAGTTGATTAAAGAAACTGAAACAGGGAAATGTATGCATTGTGGAAAGCCAATATGCTCCCTAGAAGGGTGACGGAGAAAAAAAAAGCGTAGTAATTGATGGACGCAAATCAAGATTTCCTACCGATTAATAACTAGTTTGGGTGGCAAAGGAAGGTTTGGATACTTTCTTTTTCAAATGTTAACTTTACTTGGAGCTTTGAGAAACACTTTATTTACATTCGCACCGACTTTCTTTAAGTTATGTTCACATAAACGTTGTAGTCCATGAGCAAACCATGTAACATTTTTTCGTGTAAAACACCTTTATGGCTTTGACAGCTTAAACTCTATACGACGTAGCGGCAGCCACAAATATCGAAAGCAATTTTTTTTTTAAATTTGAGTTCCAAATCTTTAATGAATCGTCAGAAAATTGTGCAATTGTGAAGAGATTGGTTTTGTCCAAAACAGCTGTGTTAATCAAGAATTTGTGGCTTCACAATGTTGAACATCAAAAATAACATATTTGACATATTTTCCAGTGGCATCAGCTATTTCATATACTGAAATCCATAAAATTTGAACTTTTATGCATTTTTGTTTGTCATCTAAGCGTTTTTGTATATACTTTTGACGCAAAATAATATTTTGAATGCTTAACTCTTTCTGATCGCACTTTATAGTTCGTATTTCCTTTCAACAAATTTCTAAGATCCTGGTGAGCGGTAATAAACTCTATTAAGATCTAAAATGCGCAATAATTTTCAACTGACGGATAATTCAAAAAAGCCATGAATTTGGTCAGAATTGAAAACAAAAATTTTGTTTTGGCTATAAAACTATTTATACCCAAATATGCCCTATAAAGGTTTAAAAGGCTCCTTAAATACGAAAAAAAAATGGAAAATATGCTTTTAAAAGTGATATATGCAAAAAAATGCTGTTATGAGTAAAATATGAAAAATATGCACTAACAAGTCACTGCCAAAATTCATAAAAATTCACAAAACGGATAAATATCTTACATTCGACTTGATTGGATGCATGAGCAAAACATGCAATTGCATATTTCTGGTTTCCCTGATAATAAAATACTATGTATTTAAACATAATTTTATACAATTTTTGATTTTAAAACTAAAAACCATTTTCAAATGGGGTTACTATACAACGACTACTGTAGTAGCTGTGGCGAAGTTATGGAGAAAAAATTTTTAAGCATATCCTATTGGATGTGCAGCCCTAATGAACCGTCGCCGTAAAGCCTTTGGCGAGTGGTTCCTAACGTTTACTCCGCGATACTCAGGTGATCTCCTCAGAAATCTCAATCGTACCGAATTTGTGTGAGATATTCCCGATATTATGAGTTTTCCGAGTGTTTGAGGCAATTCTCAAAACTGTGTCCGAGGACACTACTTAATACTCGTGGTAAGCCAAACTCGTTGTCTAGTAATACAATTGTATTAGCGTTGTACGATATATAAGCATTAACACCATCTAATGAAGATGAATTTGTGCTTGAGAAAGGCCTGATCTTAATCGCTTCAAACCAGAGACAATTCTTTAATCAAGCTAAAGATTTTCTTTAATAAAAATAATTTACCTTTAAAAGACATCAGTGTTTGTAACAAATAATTGAATAGAAAAACACAAAGTCTGAATTGAATTTTATAGTTTATCAGTTTTTGACAACAAGAAAAGAAATAATAGAGAAATTTTATATCAATTTATATAATATATACGATATTCTTTTGCTTTATAAATAGAATGGTAAACAGTTTAAAAACTATTTCTTTACTCAATTTTTTCTCTTCCGCTTTATAAGCCAATACTTTCTTTTTAGTTTACTTTGGCGTCAGATTGTCAGACATTATTTGCCAAAGTTAAACAGACATTATGGTGCCATAATATTGATTTCTTGCAAAATAACAGCATAAAATAAGTTTAGAAGTTATGGCCAATCAGAATCCCTATATGATGTTTTATAATTCCCGGAAGAATAAATTTCTTGCAGCTAAATAAATAAATGAAAAAGGATTAAAAGATTTTAGTCTTTGTTTTTAATATATAAATTATTAAACGCTATTGCTTTTTGTTTAAAATCAGTAGGACAAATTCTTTATTGGTGTAGGTAGGGTTGCAAGATGACCTTTATTTAGCTCGATTTACAAGAATTTTTATTTTATATGGATTGTCACACAAAGTTTTATGAAAAACTATTAAATATTTTAGTGAACTAATAACGTAAAGTGTTTTAAGTGTATTTATTTCCTTGCTTAGTTTATCTAAAAAATTTATAATTTAATTTTTTTAAAGCTGTTATAGAAAGAACGTTTGCAAACACATTTTTCTTATATTTGAAACAAGCTTTATTAAACCGAGTACCTATGTGCCGTTTTGATCGATAATTTTTCGTCATTTGTGAGATAAAGTAATCAGTGCTGATCCAATTGCATTGTGCAGGCCTCTACGGAATTTATATACACCATTAAAAGAGTCTTGCAGAATGTGCAAGGTCTGGGCTATGTGCTGGATGCACCAAAACTTCCCAGCCAGGAATTTTGTACTAACTTTTTCTCAATTATAATTAAAACAATTCCTTAATTTTTTTATTATAAATTTTATTGAATATGTGTAAATGTTTTAAATGCTTTTTAGCTTTTTCTTGCTGAAAATTAAAACATTTCCTTAATTACTTTCTTTAATAAATTTTAGTTATAATTTCTTTTTTTAATTGTGTTTTTTCACAAGTTCTTCTTATACTTTCCGAGACGACTACTAAATTACTCTGATGCTAACTCTAATATAAATATTCCATTAAGTACTTAAGGGAGGTACAAAAAGAAACCAATACATGAAAATAATATTCTAATACATATAACATATATATGTCATACATGTTGTTTTACTGGACATGATTATGCATGCCTCTCTTTACCACTTGACAACAAATTAAAAATTTTATTATTACTAACGGTATAAAGATCGGCATGCAGAATTATGACTTTAAGATTACCCTAGCGACGATATACATTATTTTATATTTGAAATTGGCATAGCAACACATATTTATTCAAAACAACATTAAATTGGATATATACATACATTTGTACAAAGAAACATGAAATTTGACAACATATGATCCAACTTACGGCGACATATATGTATGATCAAACATTGGACAACATGTAACTTGTACGACATACACATTATACGTAAGTAGGCAAATATATATGATCTTATAAGTTCGATCCCAATTACGCGCAGTCAATGTTTGGAGTAAATACGTCTTATTATTTAGATTATAATAATATGGGTATTCCACAGGTTACTATTTACGTATATAGTTATATAAAGCGACCGCCAAATAAACTTTTTTTTTTTGAAAATGCTATAAAAAAAAACTACTGAATATTTTCTCAAATGCCTTTTTTTATTTGAATGTACAATCCTTCCGGCTAATAATGGAAATAATTTCATTCAAATGGCTGCCTCGGCTGGCCATGCAGTAGCCTACACGATCGGTCCAATTTTTAAGCACATTATCGATTGTGTGCAGCTGTATTTCACCAATGGCTTCACGAATATTGTCCTTTAAAGCGCCAATTGTCTCTGGCTTGTTGGCGTAACACTTATCTTTGACGGCACCCCACGGTGTCCAACGGTGTCAAATCACAGCTCCGAGGTGGCCAAACTACATCAGCTCTGCGACTGATAATGCGATCTTCAAAAACAGCGCACAAAACATCGAGTGTAGCTTCGGTTGTGTGGCACGTAGTGCCGTCCTGTTGAAACCAAATATTGCTAATATCCTCCTCTTCAATTTTTGTCATCAAAAATTCGTTCAACATGGCCCGATAACGATCGCTATTGACTGTAACGGCCACTCCTTGCATATTTTCGAAGAAAAATGGCCCAATTATGCCTCTGGTCCAAAGTACGCACCAAACAGTGACTCGTCTTGAGTGTATCGGCTTTTCAACGTATGCGTGCAGGTTTTTTGTGCCCCAAATGCGACAATTTTGCTTGTTTACATACCCGCTAAGATCAAAATGAGCTTCATCTGAAAAGATGATTTTCCAGAAACGGCATCTTCTGTAAGTCGATCGCAGGCCCACTTAGCGAAACGTTGTTCAAGCGTATACACAACCATATTCATTCAGCGGAAGGATAGAACTAATTATCTGTCAAATCAGACATGAGCTAAGTGTTACCATTCACGAAATAAGCACTAGTTGAAAAAAAAACGTTAGATGGCGCAGCCTTTACATATATCTACATTAACACATAGAGTTAAATCCAAGCTCTCTCAGTTTCTGTGTTGTTTTAATCGAACACAACACCTTTTCTGCTGAACAGAACAATTCTGGCCGTTTCAATTGAATTTCTTTCCACTCCCACCATACACACAGCATTACCTTTTTCGGTTTCAAACCTGGCTTTGCCACCGTATACTAAGCTTCACCTTGCTTCATCCATGATCTTTTCCTACAAAATACAATAATTTTCGGGATCCGTTTTCAGTTTTTTTCCATCGGGCACAAATTTTTTTATGGGTGTGGCAAATTTTTCGCCCGAAATATGAGAGTTATGGCAATATATTTCATCATAACTTGAAAATGACTTGACCGATTTTAACGCAAGTACCAGCAAATGTTTAGGAATAAAATTTCCTATATATCATCTAAATAACATTATTTTTTATGTATTTTCAACGGTTTCGGAGTTATTCATAGTTTAGTTGAAAAAAAAATAAAAAAGTTCTCCTTATTTTGCAAGAAAAAAATTGTTCCGCTAATTTTGCATTAAATTTTTAATAAAATCAGCAATAGCCAACCGATTTTCATGATTTATAGCTTATTTTTATCTCAACATTTCAAGCTTTAATTCAAATGCTCATAATTGATATTTTCCAATCTGAAAACATTTTTATGATTTTTTGAAAACAAAAAAATAGCTCTAATTTTGCGCGAACATTTTTTTTTTTTTTCAAAAACTAAGTTATGAATAACTCCGAAAATGTTGAAAATAAAAAAATATTTTGTTTAGATGATTTATAGGAAATTTTATTCCTAAATACTTGCTGGTACTTGCATTAAAATCGATCCAGTCGTTTTTAAGTTATAATGAAATATATTGACATAACTGCCATATTTTGAGCGAAAAATTTGCCACGCTAATAAAAAACTTTTTGAGACCTATGAAACAAACTGAAAACGGACTTGAATTCAGCTTATCAAATTACCCTAGGAAAGATATTTGGTTGCTCCAGTCCAAGACCTTGTTGGCCAGTGTTATTATCGTACCACTTTCCATCACACGTAGTCATACGGACCTATCAAATAAGCCAGTCTGTTGCCTGATGCAATTAATATTAGAAGAAATATTCGATCTTAGAGCTATCTATCGACAATTTTCTACCGAAGTTTTTCGAACACCCAATATTTTTAATTGTCAAGATTTTTTTTTAAATAAAGATATTTTGTATGAATGCCAAGAATTTTGTAATGTTGAATCTGGCGTCCCTAGGTGTAGGGTATATCATAAATAACGAGGGAAAAAACACCAAAACACTGATTTAAGCTGAACTGCATTAATATGCCAAATATAAAAGCATTTTACCATAACAATCATATTTGATGTTTTTTCTTCCTATTTAATAACATTTTTATATTAAAATTCATTTTTATTTGTACATACAATATTACCTTCATTTTTCGAATGTGTTTTTTGCAGGTATTAAAGCCAGTTGGGAGGAGTGGTGGACATACGATGGTATATCCGGTAAGTTTTTAATGAAATTGTCAATAAATAAAATCTGTTTTGGTTTATTGTTTTATTTTTATTTCTTTTATTTTTCCAAATTAACAAGCTATTATATAAACACATACGTATGTATGTATGTATGAACATATAATACCCAACAGATCATTGCAGAAGCAAAATGTAAATTAATTTTAGAATAAGCATATCATAAGAGTTTTTCTACAACTTTTTGTAAACATACTTATTATAAGATTACTTAAATACAAAAAGTGAACAGTTTTCAAATACTGCCTTAAAAATGTTTAATATGACAACGCATTTTACAATAATATTTGCTATACACTTAGTGTAGATAACAATATAAGAAGTATAGTGGTATACGCATTATTATCGCTTTAGTTTTGTAAGTGTTTTTCAAACAATTATTTTTTTTATTTTTATTTTTTATTTTTTTTTTGACAATGCACGTTTGCCAGCGGGCACAAATTTTTGAAAAAAAACCACTACTTGAATTCAAATAATCTGATGTCTATAGAACCAATTTAAAAGAAAATCGAATATTTTGCTATCGAATAAATCAAAATTCTATTTTTCAAGGCTCAAATCTTTTCCGGCAAAAGGTTGGCAAGTATATTTTTATATGGGTTATTTAATCCAAAGTGTCTAGTTTCCAGCGATAGTAAAATCGTTTCGCCCACGACTTCACAACAGAAATGCAATTTTAAATCCGCTGTATTAATTAAAATTTTTGTTTTGTTTTACACAAGTAAATAACACGTTGCGACGAATCAACACCTGAGATGTGATGCTTATTTTCTGATGGGCGATATCGACTACAACAAGAATCTGTTGAGATAAACCCGATTTTTCCTACCTTCATAAACTTATGAGCTAGTGACTTATTTGAATATTACCCAATTTTAAGCTTCTCAGCGGATTAGGATATAAGAGAATTTTTAATAGCTGTTTAGAGACGAATTTACATTGAGTTTTATTACGAGTCTAGTGAGAAATAGTATAGAAGTATGCCTATATAATAATTCCGTTAACATTCCATGAAGGAACATGGGGACTTCTCCCAGTCAATGAGCTGCACCCGATTCTACTTTTAGACTCATTGAAAGGGACCTACAGTTTAACGCTGACTTTAAATGGCACAGCATTAGAAGAATGCCTAGTAGAAGGCTTAATCCGAGCAATTGTAAAAATAATTTTAAGCATGTGGGAGACGACGTTATGGTACGGACTTGCTTTTAGCTAATGAATTACGACCCTTCCTCAAATCGACTTTTTACACAAAAACATCTTAGAAACGAAAATGATTGCACATACTGAGTGGAATATGCCATTTCGATTGGTGTTTCAACGCGATAATAGCCCAAAGCGTACATTAAGGTTAGTTAAAGAGTTTATTAAAGAGAATAGGGTTCAGGTTCTTGATTTTCCGATACAATCACAGGACTTAAACTTCCTTGGAGTAATAAAGAGGAACATCATAGGAACACGATTCAAAAATCAAAAAAAAAAACTCTTTGAAAATCTAGAAGGTGAATGGAAACGTATATCGGAGTCAGTAATTAATAATTTTATCAACGAAATAATAGTTTGTTGCTTTTGTTTTGCACAACTTTATTTGAGGCCTCGAATATTTTTGTTGATTTTTGAAAAAACGTTGAAATAAAGTAAAATATTTTTTTTCCTAAATGAAATACTTCCAAAAAAAACAGCATTCTTAGTTTTTATAGGATATGTAGCTTTTGTTTTGCACGACACTGTACATACATTTGCATATGTAGAAACGGTGAAACTTTTCGAAAAAGTTATCAGTAGTATTACATGGCGCCAACACTATACAATTTGTTGAAACACAGTTGTGAAGTAGTTCAAATTACCTGTTGGGTCTTTGACTGAAAAAGCGTAAGGACAAATAAATAAAGCATTTAAAAATTCGAGAGATTAGCGGATGCATGTGTAGTATAACTAAGAATTTGTAAATTATCTTTAAGTTCTTTTTAATAAAATTCAGACTTTGTGGTCGCGTACCACATGGACAATAAAACTTGATTGTGCCTAAAGAAGGAAACTCTTTTTTATATTAGCTGATAAGGTGGATTTCAACTTAAGTTGTGAAGAAAATACTCATGAAACACAAAGTGATAACAGATAAATATAAAATAATTTCTCTTAAAAATGTCAAATGTTCATTGTAACCTTTGAAATTTTTATGAATTTTCGCGCTGGCTCAGGGATTTTAACCAAACACAATAAAATTTTTTTCATTTTATCTTCTTTTTATTTATCAGACAACGACTTTCCAATGATACCCATTTCATACACCTAAACCCAGTGGTTTAATTGATTCTAGAAATGGTAGAATCCTGCCCCACTCTACAATGTTCAAAAAAATATATATATTTATTACATACTGTTACGTTTTAACCTTTTTGAAACGTTTGAGTTCTTTTAATTGCGTCAAATATAATAAATAACACGTAGTTGTTGTTTTATATTAGGCTCTATTTCCACCAGCGTTGCCTCACTAGAAATTGAGTTCCTACGAAAATTTTTTTAAAATTCTACCAAAACCGTTCGCAGCCTACCAAATATTCTATTAACATATTTGTATTTTAAAGTGTATTTCATGACAGTACTTTCCCGAAAATTGCTTTACGTTCATACATACATACTTTATCGTGGGTATCGAGTTTGTATGTTAAAAACTTTTGGACTAAAGCTGTGTTGAGCGCTGAAAGTATGTTACTTATATTTTAGTGTAATGAAACATCATGGTTATGGGGAAAACCGAGGAGTTACGGCATAAAAACTTAACACCAGCGATAGAGTATAGACGTAGGTAGTTTCGTTACTATTTGTGTATGCATATCGGAGGCAGAGTTTAGCATTTAAGTTTTTGTTGAACAAAACAGGATCTTTTAAATGTTGATACTTGTGTAAAGGCAGGGTAAAAAGTTGCTGAGCAATAGAACAAAATGTTATTACACTTTGGAAATTTTTTAAAAGTATTAGGATTAATGAAATGTTTATTCAAATCAAAGTTTTTTTTTTCAAATTATATAAGGAGTTTTTGAGACCAAAAATCTACCAGAAGTGTACGGAAATTGCAACAACCCAACCAAACTTCTAAATTATTTTTAAACAACGAAAAACTATCAATTTTAGTCCGATTGGACCAAAACGGCAACGCTGATCTTCGCATCAACTTTATGCAGTAACTTATTTGAACAGTATCCAACTTATTTATCTTGCACTTAATACACAAATTTACTCACCACTTTGCTTTACGCCTAAACACGACTTTACTTATCGACTGTTAAATTACAACTAACTGACTAAGCGCAATGCGTCAAAATTTTTTATATTCACTACAAATTTCTAATTATCTACTTTTAATTCAAAAATGAAGGTCATAATACACAAAAATCGGACTGGCAACACCGTTAAACACGCATTTAAAATCCCATAATAAAGTTTGCAGCTATAAATGTACGAATGTTAGTGTATCTTTTCTTTAGGCATTTTTATTTCCGTAACAATATGTATTTGTGTTTTATTTGTTCCCTTAGTTCTAACATGTCTCCAAAGAACAACGGTATTTTTTGCTATTGTTCAAAAGTTCTCAACTGGAGCCATTTGTTACATATATTTACATACATTACAAAGCTTAAAAAATACGAATTGAAGGCTATTATAACCAAGATTAGAAAACTATTGTTGGGTAAGTTTATTCTATAATTAGACTACTTAGCTTACTCTATATTATAGACAAGCAGTGTTATCACAAGGGTTCAGTTTTCATTATTAAACAATTTTTAATAAGCCTTTTACAATAATATTCACAACACTTTTGTAAGCTCAAGGCTTATGTTAATAAGTTTGTTACAAATTATTTCTAAATCGTTTTGGTTTGTTGGGTATGTATTCAATTTTAAATTTCTGTTGACAATACACACAAAATAATTTTTTTTTTCTTTTCAACTATTTCTATCTACTACTGGCTACTACCTACTGCTTGTATTTTCCTCTGTTTTCCCTACTGTGAAGTCCATGTTAGAAAAAAAAATTAATTGAATTGGAAGAGGAAAAAGAAATTCATAGAATTAAATAATTTTTTTAGACATGTGAACTAGTAATCGAATTCGGGTATGTGTTTTGTTAATTAACTTTTCTTTGTTGTTTTATGCACACTGTCCTAAATTGGTATGCAATGAAGATGATATTCTGCAAATGAGATGTTTTAGTATAATCTCTGAACTACATATTCCAATATTAGTCTTAAGGAAAACTTGTATAATTTAAATTGTTATAACTTTCAAATAAAAATATTACTAAAAATTTTTAAGTTCACAGAATATTGTTCAATCTTTCAATAAGTGTATCTATCGGGTTCTTCAACAAGAACTATTTGCTTTTGGTGTTACGACATTAGAGTTTATTTTGATGTTCACCGGCGCGATCATATTTTTCAAAAGAAGTATTCAAGTTTCTAAATTTTTTTAAGCATTATTTCACCTTATCAGACCTTCTTAGTATTTGCAAGACCTTAGGCTGACATAAAATAATATAAAACTCTTGAGTACGTACCTATATTTCAAACCCTATGTTGGAGATCCTCAAGCGCGTATGGAAAATAGAGTAGGTACTAATTATTTCGGGTGTTTTATTGTTTAATGAATATTATAACGGTAATGATTCTAGAAATCGCATATTTTTACATAGTACTCGAATTTCTCTTAGAGCACATCCGTTGGTGGATGATTGATTACACTATGCAACAAATGGAAAAAAAATTCTGACTTTCGATTACCACTACATTTTTTTTATGCATATATAATAGAAATAAAATAAACCAGAATTCATAAAAATCGATTGGTAAATACATATTCTATTCCCAATAAAGTAAAAGTACCAGTTTTGAAAAATAAAATTTACTGTAGAAGAAAAAAAAAATTTACTGCAGAAGATTCCACTTAGCGTATGGTGATATCTATGAATTCAAAAATAAAATATATCGCTTATACGACACCTATTAGATAAAATTACAACAAAAATATATTTTTTTTTTCAAAATTTGATACTTTTACTTTTTTATATACATATTTATGATGAAATATATAGCAATCCTAGCACATACTTAGTATACAACATGAGTGCTGTTACTTATTTGTCATTTGAATACAATAATTTTTTCATTCGAAATCTAGTATTCTGACTTTAAACATTATATTAAAAACTTTAATATTTTATAAATAAAATTTCGACAAAAGAAAACACATAGTTTTCATCAATTTATACCCATCGATTTTATAAATTATAGTTTATTTTATTTTTATAATATACAACTTTATGAATAAATAGTGAAACAGGTAAATATTTGCTGCTTTTTATTTTTTGTGAATTTATAGTCAATTTTTAGAAATCAAAAATATCACAATTTTTAAAAACAAAAAAAAAAAAAAAAATTTTAATCTCTGTTTAATAACTCTAAAACTATAGGTTATATTAAAAAAGGATGTTCGAGTGATCTAAAGCTGGTATAATTTAGAATTTTTTAGCGTACGACTTAACGAAATCGAATAAGTCGTTTCAAAGTTATCATAAGTTGTATGAAGCAGCCTCTTCTAAAAAAAACTTGTTCAGAGAATCTGAAATAGCGCATCAAAAAAATAAAAAATAGATATCAAAGGTTGTTTGAGCTTGTTGCATAGTGTTTTTAAACTTACTCTTAATAATGAATTTCATTTTATGGAAAATTAGAAGAAAACTTTTTATCTATAAAACGTTACGTAGCGCTACTTAAATTTGCTTTAATAGTGGTTATCATTTAACAGATTTTTTTTATAATTTTCAATACATTTTTGTTTTATTTTCCTTCCAATTTGACACTGTAAACGGTGTAAGTACTTTATTTTTTAATTGTGTGTACGCAAAATAAGAATTAAATATAAAAATAAAAAAGCAAAAAAAAAATAAATAAAAATCACAACAAATAACTTTCATTTATATTTTCAATTTGAAACAACCGCCGGAAGCAAAACAGTTCGACAGCAAACAAAGAGACAGGACACCAGAATGGGAAGACCAACAATAAAAAATAAAAAAACCTGTAATGGTTTTATGAACAAAACATTTATTGTCGTTATAAATATGTATGTACTGGGGAGATCGATTCTTCGAATTTTTTCAAAAATCTGTATCCGAATAATTCCAAAGTAGCACTTTTTAAAAAACCAGTTTTCGGTAAATAATAATTCAAATAACCGGTTAACCGGTTCAAATAAAATTGTTCCTAATTCTTGAAGCGCAGAGCTGGACCACGTCGTTTTAAAAATAAGCAGAAGCTAATGGAGAGCATAAAATGAAAGTGGCAATCAATACTAACAATAATTCTAACAAATATCATAAAAACTATGCTAAAACGGTGTGCAGAGGCCATAAAAAACAAAGTTTATTACACAAACTACTGAAAAATGTTTAAGTTTCGACAACTACTCAAGGAGCTAATTTCGTTTTTGTTTTATTACTTGGTAGAGAATGGAATTAAAGGTTTGTTATTATAGTTAAAATTTAGGTGCCTTAAATAACAAAAATTAAATGATTTACTTTGAATAAGCTTATTAGTAATATACAAGTCCTTAATTGCCTCGACAAGAAAATGAACTTAGATTTCGAGCAGCACCGTATGTAAATTTATACACCACGTATTAAATAGTGTGTGTGTCTTTGTGGTATGTTACGTAAGGAACCACCTTCCAACCAAGAAGTCGTCGGTTCAATTCCAGGCCACACCATCTGACAATTTTCAACAGCGATATCACATCACAACATTACTAGCGACTAGATATGTGATTTACGCTGTCAAAAACTTCACTAACTAGCATATCTGCCATTCAGAACCGGCGTTTGTGGGTTTGTGGGCTTTCAATGAGTCTAGTTGATCATTCTCTGAATGTAAAAATCAATATTTATTTACAGAAGATGATAAAATGGTTATTTTTGCTCAAGAGTGCATATCTTTTTCGATCTACCTCGGTTTTCCCGTTCTTTGTGATACGTTAAAGGTTGTCATATATACAAATAGTTATACGGTGAGCAAATTTTCAGTAAAAAAATATACAAACGTGTGTTAGTGTTAAATTAACCGGTTTGTTCGTTATTCGAGAAATGAAGATTTTCGAAAAACCGTATTCAACAAAACAAAAAAAACCGGTTAAAACTGGTCGAATAAAAACCGTCCGATCTCCCTAGTTTGTATGTATATATCTAAATGAAAAGGGCAATAAAGTTGCAAATAAAATAAATTTAAAACAAAAAATAGTGGAAAAAAATATTAAAAAATCCATAATGTCACTAAGCCATCATTTATTTTGACACGAACATTGCAACTTAACAGATACAAATTAAAAATAAATAAAAAATTAAATAAAAAAACAGAGGGAAAAAATATTAAAAATCACCATTGAAAAATGGTAAATATTCGTGTACAAAATTGTAGACGATATAGTCAAACACTGGTAAAATTTAAAGAAAAAAAAAAACGAAACAAATGTTTTAAATAAAAATAAATAAATAAAATACAGTGTTAAGTTAAGGTAAATTAACAACAACAACAACAAATTTAATAAAATATTTGATAAAAAATGCATTTACAATTATGACCAGAGTGAGATATACTGACGAATATATCCTGCCTGAACAGACAAATAAATGTAAAGACAGACAGGATGGACAGGCAAAAAAAATAAATAAATTCGTCAACACAAAAAATAAATGACTGACGACTACTATTTTGGTAAAAGTTTTCTGTTTTTTTTTTTTTATTAAAAAAGTTAAAAACAAAAAATTGTTGTTGTCGTTGTTACAAATATAAAAAAAATTAAACAACAATAACAATAACGGCATTTATATAAGACAGACTGGCTGGATGTATGAATAAAAAAGTGTATGTACGAATGAATTGAATTGAAAAGTAACAATAACATTGAAAAATAAAAATGAGAGAGATAGAGATACGAGGGCGGATTGACATTGAAGCTACCTAGCGCTAGATGGCAGCACAAACACACACAAATTTTTCTTTTTTAGAAATTACGATCTGTCAAACGTCAGCTGGTAACATTTTAGCCAAATACATCGATCAGTTTATTTGTTGTAGTCGTTTGAAGTAAGCAACTTTTGTGTTTCTTGGAAAATGAAAAAAAGTGAATTTCGTGCAGTGATGAAACACTATTATTTGAAAGGCAAAACGGCAAAAGGAAAGCTTGATAACATTACGGCGAATCTGCTCCATCAGATTATATGGTAAAATATTGGATTGCTGAACTTAAACGGGGCCGAACAAGCACTGCAACAATACCATCAACAGAAAGGCAAAAGAGGTTACTGAAGAAAATATCAAGAAAATCCTCGATATCGTTATGAATGATCGCCGGGTCAAAATACATGAGATTGCTGAAATGGTAAACATATCATATGAACGTGTTCAACATTTTGCATGAACATTTGCATATGAAAAAGCTATCGGCAAGATGGGTGTCGCGTTTGCTCAGTATTTTTGGCGTAGATTAATAACTGTTGATGAAACGTGGGTCCACCACTACACACCTGAAACCAGAAATCAATCGAAGCAATGGGTGAAAGCTGGTGGAAGTGCTCCGAAGAAGGCAAAGACAGCGAAATCGGCTGGAGAGGTTATGGCCACTGTATTTTGGGATGCACACGGAATATTGCCCATCGATTATCTTGAAAAGGGATCCACAATCACAGGAGAGTATAATCGTGCATTAGTGGATCAATTGGTTGATGCAATCAAGGAAAAACGACCACCTTTAAACAAGACAACGCACCGGTTCACACAGCATTAGATACGATGCTAAAACTACGAGAAATCCCCTTCGAATTGGTTGATAGTCCAGATTTAGCCCGTAGTGACTTTTTCCTGTTACCAAACTTGAAAAAGATTCATCTCAAACGAAGAAGTGATTACAAAATCGTATTATTCAGATGGTATAAAAAAGTTGGAAAATCGTCTTACTAAGTGTATTGAGCTAAAAGGAGACTATCTTGAGAAATGAATGGTTTTTGAAAAAAAAATGTTTTTTTCCTACTTAGGTAACTTCAATATCAATCCGCCCTCGTAAAGAGAGAAAGAGAAAAATATATGAAAAACATGAAAACCACATTGTAAATTGGTAACATGTATTAATATCCTTTGGTTATAACGTCACATGCATATATGCATGCATACACTTAGCACATATACTTACACATATGAGCTGAATATACATATGTATGTATATGTGTATATATTATGTATGATATTTGTTATGTCCAGTTTTTGAAACTTTTTAACAAAACGAGGTAAAAATCAATTTCCTGTATTAATAAATGAATAAAATGAAATAAAACGACAACAACTACTATTGCAACAAAATTGTGCTACAATATCAATTAAAAAGCAGTAAATTTAATTTGAATGCTTCTTGTCACATATGTATCTGTAATGCAACATATAGAGTATCATCATGAATATGTCACATTACGAAAATTCTTAATTTAAAAAGAATTTCAAGATATTACATAAATTGTTCAATAAAATTTGAAATTGAATTTAACTGTTTTTGTCTTCTTCTTATATTTTTTAGTTATAGATATCATTTGTTTAACTTAATTATTTACAATATTACAATATCAATATTACAATATCAATATTACAGTATCAGATGGGGATCCGGTATATCTTGATATTACTGACTATGGATGATGCTAGACATACATAGTACACTAATCAAATAGCTTGTGACTTCTGCAAAAAAGAACAGTCATACACATTTCCTTGCGATATCGAATTTGATAGATAGGCGTTTTGCAGGCCTGATCCTTAGTAGGAATTCGATTTCTTAGATTTATTTCTTAGAGTGTATAAGTTATCTACAATAGAATTATTGTAGAAATTTTTACAAGAACGAACAGGTATTGTTGCTAGATCACACTCTTTATGACTGCCTCGGTTTATATCGGGTAATTTTTTAGCAACTTTCTTTTCGACAACACTGCTTTTGGCAGCTATGCTGTTTTTCCATAAGGTCCATAATTTAAACATGAATCGACCTACAAACGAACAAGGCTTGCATATTATTGAATTTCTTATATATATAATTAATATATATACATATACTAGGCGTACCTATCCGGCTTTGCCCGGGAATCTATATATATACAGCAGCGGACAGCTATTTATGTACAGCGATTGTTTGTATGCTTTCTCAGAGTGATTATTTATTGATTCAAAGCCTCAACAAAAACAACGAATTTTTATTATACATAAAAGATGGCACGACTACTTATCTAATTCCGCCCACTTTTAAACTGATGTTTCGTATTAACCGCCAAATCACTTAGACCAAATCCAGAAAATTGCTCTCAAGATATAAAAAATTCAATATTTTTTTGTATGGGAGGTAGGTGTCACACCCAATTATCCGATTATTATGCGCTCACTTATTAGCTGATAATTTGTATTAATTACGTACTAATTTTTACTAAATTCTGAAAATTCCACTTTTATCGTTCTCAAGATATACAAAAATCAATATTTATTTTGTATTAGAGGTACCATGCCTACTCATCCAATCCCGTTTATATTTGCTACACAACTTAGATTATGTGCACTGAAGTTACGTGCCAAATTTTATTCAAATATCCTTAACAGAACTATCGAGTTTTCTATTTTGCTTAACCTTCGCGTAGCAATTACCAAAAAAATCGCAGAAGGTAGTAGCCAATTTGGCTCAGTCGTTTTCAAGTTTTAAGCATCCGAACAAACCACAATCCATTTATTTATATATAGAAGATAATTTATTGAATAATCCACACTATTTGGTGTAGACTATGGGCCAGTGGCATCATTGGATCGTACTTTTTCAAAGACGACGAACGAACAGGAACGTTATTGTGAGTGGCGAGTGCTACCGTGCAATGATTACTATTTTTTTTGCCAAAGTAGAAAAGCTGGACTTGGCTGACACGTGGTTTCAACAAGAAGGTGCCACATACCACACAGCACGTGAAACAATGGCCCAATTGAGAGGCGAGTTCGGTGAACAGCTCATTTTACTTTTGAGGTTGGTCAACTATGCTCCTGTATCGTACAATTTTATGCTTTTAGACTATTTTTGTGGGGTTGTGTTAAGGCTCATGGTTGGTACTGGAAGCCAATGTTAAAAAATTTATTTGTAAGAAGCCGGCCGATATGTTGGAGAGCGTATATAAGAATTGAACCCAGCGTATGAACCATTTTTGGCATAGCCGTGGTATTTTCTCTAAATTGTATGTATTTTTTTTTTTTAAATCAAGTCCGAAAGCTCTTAAAAAATCTCCCGATAGAAGCGAAGAACTCTTTTATGATTTGATCTCTCTCGAAAATATACCAGGGGTGAATCTGATCTAATTTGTTCGAAGTAATGCGAAAAGGAATTCGCTAGTTCTTAGTAGACCCAGACACAACGTTTTAATATATTGTATTTTTAATGAGCTTTATTATACAAAAATGTGTCGTTGGTCGATAACCTTTTGAAATATTTGAGGTAAAATCATAATTCAATCAGTATACATAGAATTATAGGATTTTCTGAGCAGAAAATCCAATAGAATTTTCACCCTTAAGAGAGTTTCAATAAAACTTGTCCAATTGTTTTTAAGTACCAGTTCAAATAGCATTAATTGCGTTTATATATATAGTATTTCAAGAAGTATATCTTAAAACCTTATTTGCTATCAAGTAGGATTTAGTTCTAGTCCCCATGCAACCTAGTAATTGAAAAAAATAAAAATTACACTTTCAAACAAACTACACCATAGGCTTAAGCAGAATTTTATTACAAAATATTCCAATACTTTTCTACTGTTTAGCTTAATGTCCTTTTTATGTTTTAATGACTTTTTTAGAATACGAAGATCTTGTGAATATTTGTTTTCAATTGTCTTTAATTTTATA
The DNA here is from genome assembly GCA_023159175.1 of Wohlfahrtia magnifica. Lineage (NCBI taxonomy): Eukaryota > Metazoa > Arthropoda > Insecta > Diptera > Sarcophagidae > Wohlfahrtia > Wohlfahrtia magnifica. The sequence goes on along the minus strand of JAKWBJ010000485.1, from coordinate 1,912,889 downwards.
GGACCAAGTTTTTGGGGCCTTATAAATCCACAATGGAATATGTGCAACAAAGGTAGAAGACAGTCACCCATCGATGTAGTGCCAGATAAATTATTATTTGATCCTTTTCTACGACCATTGCACATAGACAAACACAAGGTAAGCGTTTTTGTTGACAAAAGTAAAAATAAAAAATCAAAGAAACAAATAAACAACATAAGAACACATTAAATAAAACATCAAAATATCAAAAGCAAGAACACAAAAACTTTTTTAAAATTTCTTTTTATATTTTTTTCTTTTTTTTTTAATTTTCATCCATGTGCTGCGACGGTGCCATGTTATCATTAGGTTTCCGGTACACTACACAATACAGGTCAATCGCTTGTCTTTCGCGTTGACAAAGACACAAAACAACATGTCAATATATCCGGTGGCCCACTTGCATACAAGTATCAATTCGAGGAGATATACATACACTATGGTACGGAGAATACAAGGGGTTCAGAGCACTATATACAGGGCTATAGTTTTCCAGGGGAGGTAAAGAGCACAATAAAATAAATTTTTTTTTGAATTTTTTCAGTTTTTTCTTTTTTGTTTCTACATTATATGTTGATTTTTGTTTGTTTTGCAGATACAAATCTATGGCTTCAATAAGGAATTGTATCATAATATGTCCGATGCTCAACATAAATCCCAGGGCATTGTTGGTCTTTCGTTAATGGTACAAATTGGTGAAACACCGAATCCTGAATTGCGCATCATAACAAGTACATTTAACAAGGTGCTATACCGAGGTAAGTTATTTAGCACATTATTATTTGAAAATATTGATTATTGAGGTCAACATGCTCAGCTGCATTGTTGACACCACCACTGCCAATGTTTATTATCATGTCGTCGTCGTCATGGGGGTGTGCCAAGTTCGCAGTGATTATAGGCATGCAGTTGACAGACTTACGATTGACTTCCAGGCATAAGTACGTGTCAAATATTATGGCATTAACAAGTCTTTATATTTCCGGTCATTTAAAATTATTTCCACATAAAATATTTAATTTTTTTTTTAATACCATGACCTTATTTTGTAGGCCACTAAACAGAAAAATATTCTTAAAAAAAATATGCATATAAACGCAATTCCATATTTACATTCACATTTTCCTAAATTAGGTAAAGTTTATTATAATTTTACAAAATAGTTTTCTCTTTTTTCATATTTATTGTTCCTTATGAGTTGGCAGAACAGAATATCGTCATGCTACTGTGTTGTTGACGTCTTTGCTGCCTACCTACCTACTAAACCTTTACACATACATACGTTTACGTGAATTTCCTTCTCCTTTCATAATGTTATACAACAAACCGTTAAAGAAATTTGCTGCACCTATGCACGTTTTACTGCATGAAAGAGAGTCTTGCAAAAAAATAAGAAATAAAACGTTTCCACAAACTTTTAAGCCAACCGCCGCCAACTGAAAATTATCCGAGTAACTAGTAAATGCCATAAAATTATGCACATTTTCTTGGCCTTTTTTTAGTTTTCAGCCATTAAAGCCAATAAAAATATTTCATAATATACCATAAACAATATAACTAACATGTAATGTTGGGTTTTCCCCCATTATAATTTTGCAAAAAATTTCATCTTTTTTTTCTGATTTCATTGCTTCATTCTTAACTTTACTTTCACTTATGGCTGGGCAGGGGTGGCATATTGGGTGGCAAATATGGTTCGAAAAATTCAACAATAAATATTTAAATTAAAATATTTTTGTTTAGCGAAAAATCGTTTACAAAAAGCAAAAAGCAACATCCAAGCCATCCGACCCAAAACAAGTTTTGTTTGGTCTCATCGGACCATATTAGCTTCCCCTAATTCTGTTCCTCTTCCTCTTGCTGATAGCAAGCAAAAAATGTCAGAGCAACCATAAACTCTGGTAGTGTATTCGAAATGATGTGGGGTTGCCTAATGGATCAAAGAGGCGGTACATTGTTTTAAAACATTGATCTCCCGTAGCTACTGAAAAATTCTGATTGATAGATGCCAGTTATAATTCTTTTTAACATAATGACCAATAATGATTGATAACAATAGCTGCAAAATCCTTTATTTGCTTTTTAAATCCACTTTCGTAAAAGAAGTGTTGTTGTTACGCCCCCGAAATCTATGTAATAATATTGAGCTTAGCACTATATCCAACCACACAGATTTTTCTATTACCAAAAGGTGACACAAAACCTTACAAAAATTATAAAATTTATTATTTGAAAAAACTCAATAAACTGTCCCATTAATCTACACATTTTATGATAATTTTTGTAAACATTACTTATTACGCTGGTCAACACAAGTTTTGCCTCCTTTAACTTTTTTGGTGTTATTGGGTATTTCCATAAACCTGACTATGAAAAAAATACTAGGAGATTGCTAACGGCTTTTTATGGGTATATATGCAGTTTGAAACCTTTGGGAAAAAAAAAACAAAACATTATTACAAAATATTGACTGGGCACTATGATCTTTTATAAGACTTCCTGCAATGTATGGCTTTAGGTAGATCTTATGCCTCTAACATAGGGATTTTTTTCGAGTAATAGTCTGTGTAAGAATAATTCATTTTATGTTTTTTTTTTGTCTAGAATTATGTCATTTGATAAATTAGATAAGACAAACAAAAGGCGGCCTCAGGGCATCCTTGACCATTTACGGTAGCAAAAACAATGAATATCTTTTAATTTTATAGCTTTTATTGAAAATATGATAAGACAAATTTCTTAGTAAAATTGAAAAAAAGCAAGAAAAAACTATCTAAAGCATTAAAAACTATCATGTGATAAAATAAAGAACATTTTGGTAAATGTAAATCGTTAATTGAAAAAGAAATAGGTGATGTAGTCCAGAGGCGAAATGCTACAACTTAAATTTTTTGTAGCCTTATCATTTGAAACCAATGCCTTATTTTCAGTACGAATTTCAACAATTGCATAAGTTGGATATTCAAATTCACTGTCGCTTCTATAATCATATATTTCTTTATGAGAATTCATCGCATCTAAGAAGTCAATTATTTGTCCATTTGTAAAATTTGACAAATAATTCTTTCTATTGCATAAAACTACGTCATTTTGTTTTATTTTATTTATATAGAACTACCGAATGTAAGATATGCATATGTGAAAATTTTTACCTTAAACGGTCAAGCTTGCCCTGGGCCTCCTCAAGTTTTTACTTACAGATCGTACAAAATTATGTTTGCTTGGCAAATTTTACTTTTATATCAAACTTAAGTGAATAAAATACTCATCAAACATTTTTTGTACAGATTATTTGGTATTTTAAATTTATTTTTCCGTTCAAATATGTAATTAGTTCTTGCCCGTTAGAGACCGATAGAAAACTGTAATATTTTTATCACATTAATAGTATAACTAGTAAGGCTCGAGCTGTTTTAAGTTTTTTGAAGAGATGGAATTCACTAATCCTTTTATTACTGCAAATTTCTACATATCATTTGTTAGGCTGACTTTAGAGTATGCCTCGGTGTCATATTGATTTAATAGAGTCCGTGCAGATGCAATTTTTATTATTATGTTTACTTGGCTTCGGGATGGATAGATTTTTACTGATATATTTTCCTCTTGTACTGGACTTTTACAGGACAGACTATGCGAATTTATTCCCTTTCCATAGATTATGCCAGGATTTCAATTTACATTATGAGTTTATTGACTTTAACTGTGATGTATGGAATATTATATGTAGTATTCGAAGGTTTTTTAACCTAATCTTCCTTACAGGGTGGTCGGCTGGTGAATCGCCCTCAGACTCCTTGACAAGGTTAGGAGATCCGTTGGAATCCAAGTCACGGTTATGTTACGTACCACTCCTACAAGGGCACTTTTTGTTATGTCTCATCTGGACTAGAACTGTATAAAGGATTTTGTGTTATGATTTCTAGTAAGGCCTTTGATGCTTCTGTAGAGCTCTATACGGACTCCTTTAGAGATAACAAATGGATAGGCTCAACCTTGAGGATTCTCTCCGCCTACCGGACTATTGTAGTGGGTATCAGGCCGAAGTTATGATGATTTATCATGCTGAAGAGTGGATCCCAAGTAATGGGGCACCTACCAATGACAAAAACTTCTTTTCTGTTAGCTAGGTGGTAATTAGATCTCTTTCGGGTGTGATCTTCAACTAGTTAGGGAGTGCCGTGATTCCCTTGGGATACTATCAGGTCGATTTTGTCTCAATTAGGTGAGAGCAGACACACTTCTTTGGACATCCATCCGCACACGAGGGACATCCATCCGCTCAGCGGAGATCTCTCACACTGAAATCTCCCTTTTCAATGGTTTATCGGAACTATCGGTCTTTGACATCAGGTTGATAGCCCAGTTAATTAGGCTGTCGGTCTGATTTCCGACTTAATTTAAGGAATTCTGCGCGGTGTCGCTGGCTGATCACCAGGATCCACTCGGAGTTTTTATATATAACTAGAGTAGCCCTTCTCAAGTAGCTGGGAGTCTTGGTGTTGTATTCCTTATAAGAAAAAAATTAACGAAAGCAATCGATTTATATGGCAATAACACCATCACAAAGGGACAACTCCTTTCATACATACATATGTACGTTACCGTTTTACACATTCAAAATTCCATACATAGTATGAATGGGAGCTGCCACGTCCACTTATCCAATCTCGTTCAGTTATTGACTGATGATGAGTATTGTCCAAGAAGCTGTTTAAACCAAATTTAAAATAACCGCTCTTAAGATATATAAAAATTAATAGTTAATATGTATGGAAGATGCCATGGCGGATTCCATGCCCACTTATCCAATTCACTTAATATTTTAGCTGATGATTTGTATTAGCTATGAAGTCATAAGGACCAAATTTAGAAACTTCCACTCTAGTCGTCCTCAAGATATCCAATTTAAAAATGCAATAAAACAAAAACGGTTTGAAATTTTTCCAACTGGCCTTAAAGTACCCTATTCGATCGGACCAATTTTCGAGAACTTTTTCGAGTGTATGGGGTCGTATATCGGAAATGGAATCACGATTGTTGCCTTTCAAATGCTTAATTGTCTCTAATTTGTAGACATAACTCTTGTCTTTAACGGCGCCTCACAGAAAGTAGTCCAACGGTGTAAAATCGCAGCTTATTGGCAGCCAACTGACATCACCATTTCTGCTAATTAGGCAGCCATCAAACGTTTGACACAATAAATCGATTGCAGCATGAGATGTTTGGCTAGTTGCACCATCTTGTTGAAACAAAACATCGTTAATATCAGTACCATGAAGAGCGGTAACAAAAAATTGGTTATCATGGTGCGATAGATGGTTCTATTGACAATACGGTTGCGCCGTCCTCATTTTCAAAGAAATACGGGCCAAAAATGCCTCCGCTCCACAAGTTTCGACTGCATATTGGAAATCTTATACGAGAGTAGACAAATGTTATCCGTATAGTCCAAGTCTTTGAGTTGAGAGACTCCATGTCATCCCTCTTCTTTTCTTTGGCTGATATTTCCATTGTGAAGACCTGAAAGTTCTGCATCCTCATACATCGCTCTAATTATTCCGCACCAAACAGTCACTCGTAATAGGTGCATTGGCTTCTGTAAGACTACGTTTAGGTTTTCTGAGCCCTAAATACGCGAATTTTGCTTACTAACGTACCCAGCAAAATGAAAATGAGCTTCGTCCGAAAACTTGTTTTTTTTTTGAAATTTTTTTGATTCTTTCACAATTTCCGACCAATTGTCTTTGTTTTGGAAATAAATCTCCTATAAATCCCAACGTTTCTCAAGCATAAATCGATTCATTTCGGTCAGTGGCGATAATATACTGAATTTTGTGACAGAATAGAATGACATAAGTATTTCCAGATTCGAAATAACCGCTGGTTTAAATTTAAGCCGATATATGGTCCCCAATATTTACCTTGAATGGGAGGTACTATGCCCACTTATCCGATTTCGCTCACTTTTTGACTACGAATCTATTTGAACCAAATTAAAAGATTCTTACTCTTATCACTTTGAAAATATAAATAAATAAATATTTTAATGTGCTTGGCACCTCCGTTTTTTTAAGACAGTGATAGATCAGTGAAAGAAGAAGACCTTTCCAACGCATGTATTAGTTTGTAAATTTGTTGAGTTGTTTTCGAGTTACAAAATGACGAAAAAATAGTTGAATCCTCCCCAAGTAGACTATAGGCTGTGGAAAAGCAAAAAGGATATATAAGGAAATACAAATTTTTATTTCAAAATTATATACAAGTGTGTGCCCGACTTTCAATGTGTTAAATTCAGAGTTTCTCTCTTTGGTTTGTTTTATAAAATTTTATGTTACAGTTTGAAATTTCTTTATTGTTTCTTTTTATTGTTTAATTAGTGCGTTATTAAATGTAATTACAAAATAAAATTTATAAAGTATGCTTTTGTTCCTTTAACGTGCATCTAAAGTTTTTGTAATGAGTTGCCCGACTTTCAATGTGAGCAACTGTAGATATTCAATAAAACCAGGGCGTGCTTAATTGGGTTACCTAGTGGGTAGCTAACCCTGATATAATTATTTAACATTTTTATAACTTAACACAACTTTTTAAGTTGCTTTTCACTAAAATCGTCAACTATTGTTATAAAATTTTCTCTATATTTTTTTCTCTTCATTTCACTTGCCTTTCGATGACGGCTAATATGATGTCTTTGCCAGTTCTATCCTTTTTAGTGCTTGTTGTTGTTATTAGTATTTATGACAGTTACAAATTTTCAAATAATTTCATGCAACAGCCTAGTGAATGTCTAACAATTTTTTTCATACACAAAAGTCTGCCAGCCACTACTAGCCATCTAGTATATGTATCACTAAAGGTTTTTATTTTCATGTTTTTAACTGAAGAAAAGTTTCAGTTCAGTCAGCAACGGAAATAGCGCGAAAATTTAAACCAACACTTAAAAACTTCTTTTATGGCTTATTACTATTTTACTTTATTTTTTCATTCTAGCGCTGTTGCTGAATTTGTTCTCTTTCTCTATATACTTTTGTGTTAACGGAAGAAGTCAAGGAAGTGGGGTTTTCAAGAAATAATGTTGTGTGTCATGGCAAATACTTTAATACTCGCATATAAAGTTATGTACTTGAATAGATTGCTTAGATAGTTAGATAAGTTATTTAAGGGGAAAACAAAAATTTAAATAAAGTGTTTAGTTATGTGTTAAAGAAAATAAATTTTGATTTATTACGCTTTTTAGTTTGATAAGACAAATATTAAATTGGGATATAAAAATGTTGACGATAGAAAGGAAAAGTTGTGGTTTTAAACTTTTAATCGAATTAGAAAGTGAAATTTGTCTTTTCAATGTTTAACTACAAAACGACGCATTTTTAATAAGATTTGTGTAGGAGTTCCCATAGTAAGGCTGCTTCAATTATGAAATTAATTTTAAAAAGGATTGTGCTGCTATTGTATACAATTCAGCTGCCATATAATTTTTTATACATTTCTATTTTTGTATTTTTGATTTTTATTGTTTAATTATAGGCTTTTCAACGCCCATACGACATTTGTCCGTGAGAGCTCTGCTGCCAAATACAGATCATTATATCACCTACGAAGGATCCACCACACATCCCGGTTGCTGGGAAAGTACTGTTTGGATTATAGTTAATAAACCAATTTATATAACAAAACAAGAGGTAAAATTAAATATGTTATGAAAATATTCAATTAAATCATACAAAAAATAAAATAATAATATAAAAAAGAAGCCCAAGTACATAAATGAAACCAGTAATTTTTCATTTAAAACTTAACACATTCGGTTGCAAACAATAAATGAAAAAATACAAAAAAAAGTAAACAACATGCTGACACACTTTTAAAACAAAAGAAATAAATGAATACAAAGTTTTGATGGCCAATTAATTAAATTGTTAAATTGAAAAGGAAAGAAGCAATACAAAATAATAAATAAATAAATAAATAAATAAAAAAATAAAATAAAATAAAATAAAATCAATAGCGAGCGTAAAAAGCATGCAATTAAAATATCAGGATACATTAAATTAAATTCTATTTATATGCCTATTTTAACATACTATGACCGTCAAAATTAAACGTACAGCTTAATTCTCTAGAGTTACATAAGTCTTTATTTCAGTCTTTTAAAATATGTTGAATTTTAACATTTTATATTTTTTAAGAGTGTATTTAAGGCCTTACAAAATCCATAAAAAACAGCAACAAAATTCTCTAAACTACTTAGGTTGTAAATGTTGTCCCAAAATTAATGCAAGATTTGAATTAAATAGAAAACACAGTTTTTAGTTTTTTGATTGTTATTTTTTTATTGGGCAATTGGCCTCCACAATGCATGCACATCACACTCCTTTGTCAAAATTGTCCATGATTACTTTGCATAAATGTGGCTCTCCTCCTTTAATGCACGAATAATTGTAGGCTTGTTGACATAGACTTTTGGCTTCAAATAACACCATAAAAATAAGTCTAATGGTGTTAAGTCACACGCCTAGGGAGCCAATTCTGATCACCTAAATGAGAGAGTAGACGACCTGAAAATGTCTCATGCAGTATTTAAATTGTTTCATTATTGTTGAAACCAAGTAAGAACTGTGTTATGCCTCCAGCCCAAAATCCACACCAAACAGTGACAAGTTGTGGATTCATTTGTTTTTGACAATCAATTCTGGCGATTAACAAAGCCATCAAGGTGAAAATGTGCTTCATTGCTTAATGTGATTTTGCTCGAAAAATCAGCGTCCATTTGTTGATGTACAATAATCCATTTAACGAACTGTTTTCGCTGTGAATGGTTATTAGGCTTCAGTTGTTATGTTAATTGCATTTTGTAAGCATGGAGACACAGATCTTTAGTGAGTATACTCTGTAGAGAGCTTCTTAAAATTTGCTATTCTTGTCCAAGGCATGGAATTGAGGTCCTGGATTGTCACCGACACTCACGCACTGCTTCAATATTGACAACTGAAAGGCATATTTTTGGACGACCAGTGAGTTTGGCTTCTCCAACGGATCCAGTTTCTCTAAATTTTCAATTCATTTATTCACAGTTGACGCAATTAAGATACTATTTCGACCATATTTTGTATGAAATTTTTGAACTGCGGCCTCCAAGCTTTCATAATTTTTGAAATATTATTCAATAATGAAGACACGTTGTTCTATCGTATAACGCTCCATTTTTATTAACCCTCAACTGTCAGCTCTCGAATTGTTTTTTTTTTTTTTAAAGACGAGGAACAGATCCGTGAAATACAATAGTACTTAAGTAAACTTAAGCAATGTGTGTGTATTTCCAAAGCAAACACTTTTTTGTTTAATTCATTCCAAATTTTCCAACTTAAGAGACGTTTTTACACGCTATTTTATATAGGAACCGCACTATTTTTGGATTTATTAAAGTATGAAAGTATAAAGTATATATTTAGTTCTGAATGAGACGATTCTCCTATCCGTCTTTCAATGTAGTTTTAGTATTTATTTGATCCAATTTTAATAAAAGTCCTGAAATATCAATTTGGAAAAATAATTTAAAAAATATATATTGCCAGTCGAATATGACAATGTGTTAAATGACCCCTATCCGTCGTTCCAATATTAATAAATCTGTTCCTCGTCTTTCAATATTCTCCAAGATGGGCTTATTAGACCATAAAGGTACGATAAACTGTTTTTTTACCCGTAATTCAATATTTTGAAGCTGTTAAAAAATTCCAAAATATGAATCTTGTTGTACTCGACAGCACATCTAAAAAAATGTTATCTCTTCTTCTTCGCCTTCAAGAAAATGGTATCATTCTTTTTTGAAGCATAGTTTTTTGCTCGTACACTTTATTTTGACGCGTAAAAAATATAATAAATTTGGTTTCTTTTATGTATAACTTTAGATGTTGTCTGAATTTTGTTGTTGTTTTTTAAGGATTTTGTAAAGACTTAATTACACTCTTAATAAATATAAAAAGTTTCAATCATCGTATTTTAAAGTACTGAAATATAGTCTTAAACTTAGAAAATAAGGCTGTACACTTAATTTTAACACTCATCGTATTTATATTGTATGTATGTATGTATGCATGTATGTACATATGTTTGTATAACGTTTGTATTTATATTCGAATATTATAAATAAATGCGGTATTTATGGTTTAAATGGTAAATATTTGATATTAAAAAAAATAATAAATAAAAACCATTATGGTTTTTAAACCGAAATCTGATGGATATGAGGTTGCATATAAAACTTGATATTTCTAATTTTCTATCTATTTTCAGTTGTTATACATACATACATAAGAATTTCAATTTTTTTCAATACATCGTTTGTAGCCTGGCTAAAAAGTTTATTTAAAGTAAGATTTGTATTCCGCTAAAAGCAGTAAAGTAGTTTTATTTGAAAATATTTTATAATTAATATTGATTGCATTTTTATGTTTTAATTATAGCCAGAAATTTAAGGAAATTTAACAATATATTTTCCACATGCATTTTATAATAGCGTCCAATGTTCTGAAATTAATGCCAGAAAAAAAACTAAAATTTAAAAATCTATAAAATCTACGGATATAAATTTTATCGTTTAAAATTTTTATAAAATAAAATATATTAATATTTATTAATAACATACTCGTAGTGTGTTAAATAGAATAGCTAGAAAGTGATACTATTTTTCGATAGGCGCTATTGAGTAGAGCAAGGATCTGTTTTTGGAAATCTCGAGTTGCGGCTAAAACAACGGCTGAATACTACCCTATTTTGGCTTTCTTTTCAGATTTGGAAAGAAACGAAACAGACCTTTTAAATGATATGTATGTCGTTTAAGTTACCTAATAGAATCTGGGTGTATTTTCAAGCAAGCACATTTCTCGTCCAATTCTTCATACACTTTTTAAGTTTAGATTCGTTTTGATGCACTACTTTATATAGGAACATTACTATTTATGAATTAAAAAAGGAATAGAAACTTAAAATCGGGTAATATTCAGCTAAGTTAGTAGCCTATACGTGCGTGAAGACCCGAGATTTTATAGGTGTTTCGAAAATTCAAAAAACAGATCCTTGTTCTACCCGATAACACCTATCAGAAAAGTAGTATCATTTCCCAGGTATTTCTACTTCGTTTATTTTTGTCGCATCATGAAATACTACGCCATCATAAATGGTGAAGCTATGAAAATAGTTTCACAATAATTAGAAGATTTGCTCTAAACTTAATCTTTTTGTAGTACTCGACCCTCCTATACCTTAGCTATACCATAAAAATTAAAAACAGAAAAGGTATCGTAAGTTGCAAAAAATCTTAATGGAGTAATGGACGGACATTTCTTTTAACGACAATTTGATTCAATATCGCAGCTTATAGATATTGACTTTGCAGATCATTGAGGTTAATTTTGCTTAAATCAATAAGAAATCTGTCCAAGGGCCCTAAATAATATTCGCTGATAACTATCGTACCCTTTTCAAAAGTACACTGTGCAACAAAAAATAAGTATAAGACTCTCTGCGCTTCTTGAGTGAGCAAAAATTGACTTATTTTGGGATGAGTAAACGAATTGGAATTTCGTTTAGTAAAATTAATAAAGAATATTTACATTAGTCATCACCAGGAAAATCATTAATATTTTTTTTTATCGAACGGCCCCCCCATTTACACACCCTTCCACCGCGGAGGACCATACAGAGCGAACTGAAGTAAAAACCCAGAATCAATATCACCAAGGTTGCAAGAAAAACAAATACACAAAACTGCTATCCTACGCTCCAATATAGGAAATTCAATCAAGCCCAACTTAGCCCCATATGAAGGAAATCCTTCAACATAATTCCAAAAAACTGTTTCTGCACGGACTCAATCAAATCAATATGACACCGATAATAAAGAAAACAAATACCCAAAACTGCTATCCTACGCTCCAATATAGGAAATTTAATCAAGCCCAACCTAGTCCCATATGAAGGAAATCCTTCAACATAATTCCAACCTAAGCCACGTAAGCAGAATAATAAAAACTGTTTCTCCACGGACTCATTCAAATCAATATGACACCGATAATAAGGAAAACAAATACCCAAAACTGCTATCCTAGGCTCCAATATAGGAAATTAACTCAGGCCCAATCTAGCCTCATACGAAGAAATCCTTCAACATAATTCCAACCTAAGCCACGTAAGCAAGGTAATAAAAACTGACGAGTGAAATATACAACTGTCTCGTAATATAAGGATCAGTGAATTCCTTAGACCATCTTTTCACAAAACTTAAAGTAGCCCGAGCCTTACTAATCATCATGCTAATATGATTAATAATTGAAAGTTTCCTATCCAACAACACGAGTGTGAATTACGTATGCTTTCATATTTCAAATTAACCTACGCGGGTTTTGTTGGGTTTTGTATTTAAAAAAAACTCAGGTGGGGTTTTTATATTTAAAGGTAGTTGTTGTTGTTTATTTACAACAAAAAAAAAATAGCTCAGAAATGATAATGGATTAACAATTTTATCAAAATAACACATTATCAAAACACTGGCTTACATCTCTCCACCAACTCTGAGCTAATGTCTGAATCCCGTTTTAGAAACTTTTCTTTTTTTGAGGCGATCCACTTTGTAGCCGATTTTATATTTTTTCAAAAGAAGTGATTCGGTAACATGCTATTGTTATAGATAGAATAGTCAGATGGACCTACGTTTGAAGAATTTGATCGTTTCTAGAAATTGTTTGGCAACTTTGCTAAAACAGACTGAGCCTTGTCATGCAAAAGGAAAACTTTATATGTTTGTCTGTCTGTCTGTCTTTTATTCTTGCCGTTTTTCTCATAATACATGTTTCAAGCGAAGTGAAGTAAACAATGAAGCCTTGATCCCACTAAGAATACAAAATTGCATTATAAATGTTAAAGCAGTGTAATTATATTAACAAACAAAAATATTGTCGAATTAAACGAAATTTGGAAGCAGTTATAAAACCCAATAAAACCCAAAAAAAAACCCAACAAAAAATCAAAAAAAAAACCCGGTGGCTGAGTTTTCTTTTTTTTAAGCCCTGGTTTTTGCCAACCCTGATTACTGCGCTTACAGATGCGAAAAGATCTCAAAAGTTTTCAGCACATTAAATAGTGCGTAAATGGCGTAATGGTTTCCTAAAAAGTTACTTAAAAAACTGCGAAACTGCCTACAAAACTGAATATTAAAACTAAAAATGAACAGATTGCGCAAAAACATAGTACTTAATATGTTAAAATTTATATGTCAATATCTAACATATGTTCTTAGCGCATCTTCTTTAAACCTAGTTTTAAAATATGATCTTAAGTTTTATTACTTATTACAACCACATATACATACATACCAATAAAAAAATTCTGCATTTTTTTACCAAAAATTTGAAGTTATGTGTTCAGACCTCACAAGAAACTGATGTACTATTTTTGATATTTTCTGTTCTATTTTTTGAAGATATTGAATTGTTGAAGAAACCTTTTTCATATTAAAAAAGAAGATATACTCGTCATATTTTTGCATTTTTACGGCATATTTTATGCGCATAAAATACTTCTTTAACGTTTCCGTGGTCATCACTAACAGCCCCACAACTTTTGAAGTTAAAATCTAGGTGAAACTGGATGAAATTTGTTTTAAGGGACATAACCGGTCATACGAATTTGTGATATTCTTCTAAAGCAGCGACGCTCAAAAGGAGAGCCACACTTAAAAAGAGAGCCACACTGAAAGAAAAATTAAGTTTTTCGATTTATTGTTTCTTGAAAGATTCGATTTATGGTTTTTACATCATAAATAAAAAAAATGTTAAAATTTATAAATAATATGTACATCTGCCAAACGAAAAATATGTAGTAAGTATATGCAATATGATACAAAAGGGCGGATTAAATGTGTATACGAATCTAATTTTTTTTAAAGTGAGTACTTACTGTCATAGTTACTCGTCATCGTTCTCAAGAATTGAACATATCACGCACCACTTTACATCGAATTTCGCGAAAAGATCTCGATATGACGCCTTACAAAGTTCAATTTGTTCAAGAGTTGAAGCCGCATGACCATACGTTTCGTTTTTGCTTCGCCAGATGGGCCAACGAGAAACTGCACGATAATGTCGTTATTGCCAAAAAAAAAAAAATCATCTTTTCGGATGAAGCTCATTTTTATCTTGGTGGGTTCGTTAATAAGAAAAATTGCCGTATTTGGAGCTCAGAAAGTCTAAACGTGGTTTTACAGAAGACAATGTACACATTACGAGTGACTGTTTGGTGCGGTTTGTTAAGCAGAGGCATCATTGGCCCATATTTCTTTGAAAATGAGGACGACACAACCATTACGGTCAATGAAGACACCTATCGCACCATGATAACCAATTTTTGTAACCGCTCCTCATGGTACTGATATGAATGATCTTTGTTTCAACAGGAAGGTGCAACTGCCGCAATCGATTTATTGCGTCAAGCGTTGGGTGGCCGTTTAGTAAGCTGAAAAGGTGATAATGATGCTGTTGCTGGTGACGTTGATGGCATTTATTGTAATAAGTCCGATGATTGTTTTTATTATGAGAAAAATAAAAGTATTGAGAAAATAAAAATAAAAAAAGATAAGAAAACTAAAAATTTATACTAAATTATGCATAAAAACTATTTATGTGTACATATCTAAGTAAAATAGAACGAAATCCATTGATTTTGGTTCTCGAAAAAACGCTCCCCGAATTAATTCCCTTTTTAAGCATCAAATACCCCTCTGTGCTGTGGTATACACGTGTGAATCACAATATTTGAAATAATTTGGAGAAGGGGCCTTTATTCCCCCATATGAAAGGAAAATTTTTGGTGTTCTCCAGGTAGAGTATTCGATGTTAGCTGTCTTTTTTCGTGTATACGTCTAGTTGGTTTGTTTAGGCCTATACAAAGACATGTTGATCCATCTGTATGCTATATTCACCTCTTTCTGAGCATCACATTGTGGTTAGCACTTAAATCCAAATGAGATGGATATATGTCTGGCTACATGTTGTAACTACTAAAATCTGCAGAGTATAATTGGCATTTCTATCAATAATAATGTTAAGAAGTTATATTTTTGCTTTAAATTAATATTGTTGGGGTGGGGAAAAATGTACTGCGTTTCTATATATTTCCTTTTGCAGAAAAACAGTCGTCAAACATGTAGGTAGTTGGCCGAAAAACTAATATTAATGAACAAATTCATGTTAAAAAAATTCTCAATCGCCTTAAATCAATGGGATTTACTGAAGAATTGGGAGCCTAGATGCTTAATGAGCTTAAGGAAAATAACAAAGAAAATCGCCTTCAAATTACTTCCCAACATTATGCGATCAAACTGGGCTTTTTGTACTGAGCGTCACGAGAGATTAGAAATAGTATGGAGCAAAGAACAAAAATACGTCAAAACCGAGAGTTAAGCCTGATATCGATCAAAAGAAGACGATAGGCTGAGTTTGCTAGGACTGGGAAGGCACGGTGCATTAGGATATACTCGAAAGTAATTCCAAAGTCATCAAGGAGCTTTACATAGGCCAGTTACACAGCGTGGAAAAGGCTATTCGACTGAAAATATCTCATTGACAAGTTCAAATCATACTTCGGCTAAACAACGCCAAGGCCCATTTGCACAAGTCAACACGGTCTCACTACTACTGTATACCGTATTATCTTTCTTTCCGCTGTCTTTCAAGCTATGATCAACTCGATCAACGACTTCTTCATTACAGGACCTGGTAATGTTTGGAAGAACGCCATCAACAACTTGGTCGAGTGGTGGAAGGATATACTTTTGTTGTATTTTTTGCGTAGATATACTTTATAACGTTTTTGTAAGTCAAAACCTTATAGCTCTGTATGAAATCAAGTTTTCGGGGTGGGTATATATACTTTTTTTTACGACTGTATGTTTTTAAGCATCAGCTGCAATGTTTTGTCATTTCAAAAAATCTCTTACTTTCTGTACTATCATATACTACCATTCGTAACTCTTCTGTCAAAAATTAAAAGTGAAATACATTTTAATGCAATAAATTGCAATTCATACATATATACAGGAGTAGTGACGAGTGTATAGAGTAAAGTACTGTGGTGTGAAAATGCGGTTACAATTAAAATTGAATTCTTGTTAAATGACATGATCATGTTCTTTTTGAACGTTTAAAATGTGTCACTCAGTATTAATATCTGAAATTAAGTTGTTGTAGCTGTTGCTGCTATCATTTTATTAACGTTATTATCGTAGTTACATATTATTTTTTAATTTATTGTTCGTATGATTTTTCTATAATGATTATTTAAGTGTGAAATGAAATTTTTTTGTGTAATTGAACATGATTACGTGTTAAGTGGGAATAATTTGTTATTTATAATTATTGCCAAGAATAATATTATGAAAAATGAAATAAAAAAAAACAATACCAAACAAAAAATAAAGAAAAGAAGCAAAAAAAAAGTGAACAATTATTAATAATGATTTATGAACATTTAAATATACATAAATACTCACATATAATCGCACTAATAGGCATTTATTATTTTTACTTTTTATGATTAATTTGAAATTATTGATATTTATTATATAATAATTCTTTTTGCAACATATGATTTATTAAATATTCATTTATTTATTGTCCACCTTTCTTTGCTTTCCATTTCAGTTGTACCAACTGAGACGGCTAATGCAGGGCTCAGAGAATACACCGAAAGCTCCTTTAGGCAATAATGCACGACCGGTGCAAAATTTACATCATAGAACTGTTAGAACTAATATAGATTTTAAGAAAAATAAGGTAAGTTTTTAATCTCTCTTCTCTTTTAATTGGTATTATTTTTGTCGCATCGTATTATTTAAATAAAATGTTAATTCTGTTTGTAAAGTAAATGCATGGCATGTTTTAAAAATAATTTCTGGTGACCATCGTGTAGTCATGGTCCAATTTTTGAAAATTTGTTTTACCTCAACAAGGATAAGAATCATGTTAACTTTCAACTGCTCAAAACTTGTTTTGTTGTTATCATAACGTGCTAATAAGGTGAGGCAACTGAAAAAAGTTCAACTTTCAGCCCTAGTTGAGGTCTCTGTTATGATGCAAACAACGGCTACCGAGGTCCTCAATGTGTTCTTCAATTTATGGCTGCCCGATATTATTGGGTCTTGGAATCTCTCACTATGCGGAACATGCCGATATTTTGAGACAATTCGATGTACATAATTCCGAGCAGAAAAACTTATTACAACTCATCTCCAATACCAGTCAATAAATAAGAAACACATATCCTAGAAGGAAATCCTAGCAAATTTCGCTGAAGGGGTAATTGTACAATAGAGTGGAGTATGTTATTTTCTAACCGTATTAATATGAGGATCTCGTTGATACTCCCTTATCATTGCAGGGTCTATCAGGTGAAGATGATGGCCATTCGGAAAGTCTCTAATTGGCTTGAAACAGTATAGGCAGGACTAGAAGCATGGTTAGCAATCCACTGGGTAACCCATTTATAGGATTTTGTATTTAAAAAAAAAACCTGGTGGGTTTGTTTCCAAAGATTTTCGTAGTTTATTTAAAAAAATGTAATTAAAATTTAAGTATTGGGGTACAAATTAATTCGTTTCGTTTGTATAGCCCAAAGAAGATAATGAATTAAACAATTTATCAAAATAAAAATTTATTAAATCACTGCTTGCATATTTTCCTCACCTCTGAGCTATAAAAAGACAACTTCTCGTCTTTTGAGGCACTCTACTTTGAAAAGATATGATTCGGTGACATGCTAAAAAATATTGTATCTGTCGAAACAGCCAATAGTCAGAAGGATTAATGTTTGGAGAATTCAGACGGTGTGTCAAATGATTATTTCTATGAAATGTTAGGCAACTTCTCTTCTGTGAGACCAAGCGGTGTTATGCAAAAGGAAAACTTTATCTGTCCGTCTTTCTCATAATGAAGTAAATGCAGTCTGCTCCGGTGACCGAGTTTTAGCAGCTCAAACAAAATTTTTTTGTCGAAATGAACGAAATTAGAAAGCATTTATAAAACCCAAAAAAACCTATCAAAAATCCCACTAAAACCCGGTGGGTCTGGTTTTAAAAAAAAAATCGGGTTTTTGCCAACCCTGATTAAGAGGGCATGTATTTATACCTATAGTCAGGCGGCATTTAAGTCATTAATTGTGATGAAGGAATTTTTCGACATCAGTCTCATCATATGGGTATCGGGAAACAGTGATATTTTGCGGAAATGTTTGATGAATAAATTGGATAGATGAGATACGACGACACAGGTTCTTCCGGCAAAAGGGAGTGTTAGTATGCCTAGCTCTTCTATATCTTTAATACTGTGCCAGCAATATGTTCTCCAGCAGATGCTAACAGATTTCTTTGTGTAAGCAGGGGAGAAAGCCGTGTCCGGTTGTTAATCAGAGAAGGACTCGTCAATTACTGAACATACCAAAACGAAAGATTTCGACTGTAGGCAGGCATGCGGTCCAACTTTGGCATAGTGCATTAACGTTGTACAGAGTATTGCTGTAAGTGGGGAGGTGGTAACTGCTAGATACTTGCTAATGGAATGTCTGGCGGTGTCAAGGACGAGGTTAAGGATCCTCTAAAGGCACCTTACTTACACACAATTACTGATGGAGCTGAGGTGGATTGTATCCGTCGCTTTGTCATCGAAGTCGGCTTGGACCTCAATGGGCCTTTTGGCTGCCACTTTTAGCCTAACCTAACCTAGCGTAGCACATAAATTTAATATGCACTTACAGAAAATAATCAAGCATAAACTTGGAGGCTAAGAATTAGATCTATTTCGTAAAATATAGCATTATCGTTAAAATGGTATTTTATTATTTATATGGCTTTGCTAGATATGTGGTACGTAGGACCACACAGTTGATACTAAAATTTGTCAACGCTCTTTAGTTTTTGGATTGTTTTCATTCCATACTCGGCAATTCGGCTTGTTGATTTAACAAGTATGAGTCTTATCACTGAAGAGGATCTTACGGTAATAATTTCATCAAACAGATCTTAAATTTTTCAATAATCGTTCACTAAATGCAAGTATACCTGGAGCGTACTATTGATAATGGCGACTTAGCCAAACTTAACAAAATGCTATCCTTTATTATATAGCCAAAGTTGTGTATACTGTATACACCAATAATAGAGGTATAAGCCTCCTCCCCATCGGCTGCAAAATTCTTTACATTGCGCCAAGTCCTGGAAAAGACTCAGGAAAAACAAATAGACACATACCACCCGATTAATGCAAAGGTATTTAATGCCATGTCTGAGATTGACTTCAGACAGCTCGATAGATTATCACGTGATCTTTTCAATATTTTATTATAAAATATCTTGCACGATGAGGCAGTTAACAGAAAGGGGCACAGCCTACACCATTGGCCATATGCTACTTGCATGTGCCTATGATATTGATATTATTGGTCGGACATGGCTGTCTTAGTAAAAATTGAAAAGAATCGATGAAAATGGCATGGCAATAAAAGAATATAAAACCAAATGACTGATTTCAACGAACAGAGATCACATGAAACGTGATCATAATATAAACGTTGGTAACTACATTTTTGGAAACGTGGACGAGTTTAATGATCAGCCATAAATAAAACGAATTACGTCACTTTGAAGATAAGACGAAAAATTATACTTTCCTGTAGATGTTATATCGATCTTAGCAACCAGTTTAACAACTAAGCTCTCTCTCGATAAACAAAATTCGTACTGTGCAAGACGCTGATATTGCCCGTGTTGTTATAAGGCACAAAAGCATGAGTACTTGCGCAAGCAGAAGAAGCTGTTTTTGGAGTCTTCGCAAGAAAAATTCAGTGTTTGCAGCAAATATAGACATAGAATGAATCAAGAATTGTATGAGATTTATTCAAACACATACATCGTTAAATGCATCAAAGAACAGCGTTTGCGTTGGCTTAGAAATTTCGTGAGCATGAGTGAAGATTCTAAGGCGAAAAGATCTTTCGAGCTTTTACCGAATTCGCATAAGAGGACGACAGTAACTCTGATAGAAATATCAGGTTAAAGACTATCTTTAAGAACTTGGTGTGAGTTGTTGTTGTCTTTAGAACACTTACACCCTGACCCACGATGTTGAACTTTATCGTTTCAACCAACAAGCAGCTGATTTGCTGCAGAAAATGAATGCGAACCACAACTAACGACTAACTATATATAGGTTTTCTGATATTCGCATGAACACAAATGTCAAAATTACTCGTTCTTTTATTGTCGTTTGCATTATTAAATGCACACTAAAGCGCTCTGGAACGCTTTATCATGTACCTGGCTTCATTGCTAGGTATTTGGTCCCTGTAAAGGCTTCAATTTGTTGCCGCCGAAGTAAAAATTATTTCCATAAATTTATTTTTTTGTTTGCTTATTTTAATTTATTTACAGTATGAATAATAGTCGTACACATTTTCAAAAATTATTTTTTAATAAAATAAATAATTAAACATAGTAATTTATATGCTATTTAAAAAACAATAGACGTAATTAATTAAAGCAAATAAAAGCGTGCGTTTTAATAACATTTTTTTAAATAATAACGAATTTCAAGTCAATACATTCTTAAGGTTGTACGAATAGGGATTTCCGATACTGTATTTTAGTTTGTTTACATTTTTAGCTGTCAAGTTCCGGTGGTACCATAGTTACATTTTTTTATTGTAAAATATCTACATTTAAGCGCTTTTTTTACATTGGCGATTTATTTGTGGTATTATTATATGGCAGTGTAGTTATTTATTTGGACTACATTTGAAACATAAAGCCAAACGAACGATAAATCGTATGGCCGCTGTTACGAAACAAAGTGAGTAACTGCCTTGCGTTCGAATAAATTTATTTTTCGACATCGTGGGCCAGGCTGTTAATATCAGAAGCTGTTTAGCTTAAAAATGGCTTCGAACCAAAAGATGAACAAAGGTTACAGCTTTTAGTGTTCAATACCCTGAGCTCAGCTTTTTTTTATTTTTTTATTAAAAACATTTGGTATTCAATTTATACTTATAAAATTCATTTTCTCCAAATGGTGTTTAATTTATACCGTTCGCCAATACTACTGAATAATAAAAATATTTTTCTTTTTTTTTTCATATTTTTGTCACATAAAAATCAAACATTAAAACTTATTTAAACAACAAACAAAACTCTTTCAATAATGGCTTGCATCTTAATCTCTACTTTTATCCTTTAACTTGTATTTCTTCTATAGCTGACACATTAACAAATGATTCATAATTATATTCAGTCAGAACATAATTATAAAATACAGTCTCATGCACATCAGAATTGATTTTTGCCTCCTATTTAACAACCGATAATGTTGCATTTACTTTTCAGTTGTCTGATTTCGATTTTGTTTAATTTTATTTTATTTTATTTTATTTTTTATTTCAGAATCAAAATGCCTGTCCTTCCATGTATAAGGATATGTATTATAGAGCGAATCGTTGGTCACCTGATACAGGTCTATTGATTCGTTGACCCATTATGGACATAAGCCGACAAATTAATGGCATAAACAATTATAGAGACGTCGAGGATGATGGGGCAGCAGCAACAATAACAACAACAAAAATAAAATTAAAGAATAAAAAACAAAAAAATTCAATATTAAAATTGGCTACAATTACAAAAACAAAATCAGCAACAATAGAGTATAATGATTATGAAGATATTGGATCAGGAAATGGTAGTCTTATGATTGTAACACCAGCTCTTGTATCGGCAGCAGCCACATCCACAGCGACAACGACGACAATGAGTACAGTAGAAACGGATGTTAAATTTAAATTTAATTTACCATTATATTTTCCGATTAAAAACAACAACAATAAGTATAACAACGATAATGATGACATTGATGATGAGGATGATGCTAATGATGACAATGAAAACGATGATGTCGAGGGTGTTATTGATGCAAACCATCATGTTCAAGTGATGGTGAATGACAACAGTAAGTATGTGAGAAATATTAAGCATCGTAATGACGATAATGGTATTAAATTTAATAATAATTATAACCATTATTATTATACTACCATAGAATCAGGTCTTTTATATAAGTATTAAATGAATATTTAATTCGAAGAGAGTAAACAAAGTGAAAAAAACGTTAAAACTAAAAATTAACAATTTAATTTATTTTGTCGACTATTATTAAAAAAAAAAAAAATTTTCATTCACTTGTTTTTTGGATATTAAATTTTAAATTATAAATAGAGGAAGAAAAGAATTTAAAATTTTTCGTTTTTAAAATTATTAAAAAAATTTCAAAATTTTATTTCATATTCTTAAAATGGATTTAATAAAAAAAATTCTCGGCTCCTCATACGGTATTATAAAAGGAAAAGAAATGCCATCGTTCAAAGATTACATACATTTGACAGAAATCAATTACGAGGGGTACTATTTATATTTCGGGAATATCAAAAATAACAAATATTCTTTAATGAACATGGCTTTATTGTTTTTCAAAATATTCCCTTTGATGATAAATACACTTTTACGTTCGTTCACACCATTTTTAACGCAGTTTATCCATTCCTCTTGCGACAACTCCAAAACATGGTTTTTGAGCGCTTCAACTGCTTCTTCGCCGCTCGTAAATCATCGACCACGCAGTTTATCTTTGATTTTCGGAAACAAGAAGAAGTCATTGGGTGGCAGATCAGGACTGTACGAAGGATGAAACATCAATTCGATGGTTTTTATCCTCCGCTTTTTTTTTCATTTCCACAAAGCATCCACTGCTTTGTTCAGTTTTTTAATCAATTTGATCTTTCAAGCTAAGTAGATGATTAATAAACTGTAGCTTCCTCCATATTGCTTTACTTTAGCATTGTAGGTGGAGTGCTTTCCTGATCATTCGTCTGATGTTTGTCATCATCGCCAGAGGTATGCGGGAAGGTCAGGGGACTTCTTCTTTATTTTTATTTTTTTTTTTTTTTTGTAGACGAAGTTGTCTGGAGGGCAGTTGAAGCCTCTTTATTAAGCATTTGAATTAAATTTTTCTTAGTCATGTTCTCTGCTTTGACCCCACGACCACCAACGTTTGACGAGATGTGTGAGATTGTCATGGTGGAGAATGATTCGCCTTCGGCGGTTGGTTTTACGAATTTCTCTGAAGACCTACGGCAACTAAATGGTCGTGTACCATTCAGAATTGACCGTCCTACGTACCTCAAGCGGAGCTGTCACATGACCCATTCGGGAATAGGCGAATAGCATTTACTTCGTTGTGCTTTTTTCACGAACAACTTTCAATATATTTAGCTCGTCATGGGATACACACACTGCCAATGGCTTATTTTCCGGCTCATACGCATATATCCATGATTTGTTACCTGTCACGATTTGATACACGCCTTTTAAAGCACCACGGTCGAACTTTTCAATCATTTTCTTACACCAATCGACTCGAGCCTTTTTTGAGTGATTGATAAATTGTGGGGTAACCAACGAGAACAAAATTTGTTTACAACTAAGTGTTCTTGCAAAATGGTATGTATTGAAGTGAAGCTAATAATGCCTCTATCTCACATTATATCACATGACGATCTTGCATTATCAGTTCACGCACTGCATCGATGTTTTTTGGCACAACAACCGATTTTGGACGACCT
The DNA here is from genome assembly GCA_023159175.1 of Wohlfahrtia magnifica. Classification (NCBI taxonomy): domain Eukaryota; kingdom Metazoa; phylum Arthropoda; class Insecta; order Diptera; family Sarcophagidae; genus Wohlfahrtia; species Wohlfahrtia magnifica. Next base: position 1,889,156 of record JAKWBJ010000485.1, on the reverse strand, counting down.
TCACGAAATTCGTCGACGACCGAACTACGACCACGATTGAATTCACTATACCAGCAATATACTATGGTTTTTGATGGTGGTTTATAGCCATACAAAGAACTAAGCTTATCGACACATTCTTGTTGATAAAATCCACGTCAAATGTTGTGAAAAATAATCCAACGAAAACCTTCTCTTGAAATTTCAATTTTTTTTTCTACATATTCACTCAGAAAAAAGTCCCGTCGAGTCCATAACCGTGGACAGATGATTGTCCCTAAAGTCAGGAAATACTACCCGAAACAATCTCCAAAAGAATAACCTCAACTTTTCGTAAGAAGACCTAAATATTCCAGATGGACAGAAGACAAAACTGCTGAGGTCCATTAAAAGACTCCATAAAAACGTTCGTTTTCGAATGTTAGGCAAAGCAAGATATTTGCAGAGAATATGCACTGCCATCTTTTCCTACCTGCACAGACGGCCCACTGCATAAAGCATCCAACTGAGCTTTAAGGGGTGATTTCAGGCAGTGGTAAGTCAAAAAACCCATAAGTTTCCTCATATAGGCTTATCCTAAAGTTATATAAAACACACACAAAGCATTAATTTCAATTAAACTATTATTTCCTAAAATGCTTGGAACTTACCATTACAATGCACGATATACAATGTAATTTAAGTAACCTTCTCTGGACTTGTTGTAGCATACGCTTCTTTTTAGATAATTTTTGACCACTTTTTCACACATTTCGGGCGGTATCGTGGCGATAACTTGCCAAATGTTGGTTTTAAAATGTTTCAACGAAAGGGGATAATCCACGTAAATTTTACGTAGCTCCGAAAAAAAGTTTGACGGCTACAAAGCGCCTAAGATTAGCGACCAATAGACGTCAGCAAATCGAGAAATTACGTGAACGGGAAATTTCTCATGCAATAAAGCCAAAATCGTTGATGTTGTGTAACTACTGGCACTGTCTTGTTAAAACCACATACCGTACAGTTCATAACCTTCAATTGCAGGCCAAAAAAACGTTGCTGATTACGCGTGAAAGTCGCTTTGAATTGACTGTTGCTGTTTTTTCACAATAATTTTTCCCGGATGCAATAGTTTTTTTCACAATTACTTTTGAGTTCACCGAGAGCTACATGTGATAATTTTTCTTGAGTGAGAAATGTGAGAAATCAAAAATCAGTAGCTAATTTTGAATCATGGTTCCTACTCGTAAATGGCAAACCTTTCATTAAATTCGCAAATGAACAGCTGACAGCCTTGGCAGACCGGAAGTTTTAAAACCACTAAATGGATAACCCAACAATTAATCTACCCTTGTGACGTAATTTCTTATCACAGGTAAAGGGTCTTATCAGTCGTTTCGCTTACCTCAGACCAAGGCATTGTGCCTACAACAACAAGCGTAGTCCATGCTCCCACTCATCGAATTCTCCCACAGCCGTGAATCGGTTGATATCACAGTATGTTCTGGTCCTACAAATTGGTGGCAAAGCCTCGCTTTGCCAGTTCGTCATCGATCTCATCCCTCTTAACACCTTCTTGTCGAGTGATCTAAAAAAGAATCAAAAGTAAAACATACGAGAACCAACCTGGGATCTATATAATCTGAAGAAAGAGCTCTCAGTGCATACATACATATAATACATGGGCTAAGCAGTCCAGGGCCTAACAAAAGAAAATATTTTTATTTTGGTTAAAAATAAGCTTTATTCATCAATTCAATCTCCATCAAGAGAAATGTAATCATTCCAGCGCCGCTCTACGGTTTTAATACCACTTTTTTAGAATGAATTATCGTTTGCCTCTTCATTCATGCGTAATTTCTTACGGGCAAGTATTTTTTTGAGGTCTGGGTACAGCTAGAAGTCGCTTGGAGTTCTATTCATGTTGTTTTGCCATAGTTACAGAAATATTAACACGTTCTTGTTCTTAGTCAAAAGTGAGCTAAGGCTGCTTCCACTTTTGACAGAATTTCATAGTCAAATGCTCATGCAGTATACCATAACGTGTTCTTTTGATATCTCTGCGATGTCAACTAACTCAAGCAACTTCACTTTCGACCCTTCAAAACGATTTTGGATATGTTTGCTGATGTTACCGCCTCATTTGGTCATCAACTGCGTTCTGCATCTTCGGTGTCTCTACAAACACGTTCGAAGTCAACAATCTAACTTTTTATTGTTGTTTCTGATGGAGCAAAGTCCCCACAACACTTTTCTAGCTCTAACGATATTTTTTCTCATCAAGAAGCATTGTTCTGAAGACTCATGAACTAATTAATAGAAAGCCATGAACTTTTAACAGCTGTCTTTTGACGATTAGCACTAACTGGAAAGGAGATGAATGTAATAAAACTAGCGCCCTCTATGTGTTAGAACCAGGAATTTTCAGTCCATGTGTTATAGATAAGTATATTTATCGAAGCGCCTCTAAGTTTCTTTATTCAAAATTAATTTCCATCAAACTTCGATTACACTTGTTTTATTGTCCATTTCTGATGGTTCGTTGAGATACGTGCTGTGTGATATTATGAAAAACTGATTGTTTTCCATATAAGAGTTCTTTAGCTTACAATTGCCTGTTTTACAGGCAGATAAAGAATTGCTTCAACAAAAACTACAACCTGAATATTACATTTACGACTTGTATTCGTTTCGCACAATCAAAGTAACGTTAGTCGATATATGATAATCAATAACCTTTGGTTAGGCAAATAACAGTGGATAATCTTGACATATAGCAAATTTCTAATAATTAATTGATGTCATCGAAAAAATTCCAAATTTTCAAATGATATCTACTTTCATTTAAACTACTACTACAACTATAATTAAAACTTTGTTAGGTATTTAGTTTGTTTTTTTTTTTTTTTTTTTTTTCTTTTGTATATCAAATTATGAAAAAAACATATTTTTTTCTTTTTTTTTTTAAACATAAAAATATTATTAATTAATATAAAAAAAAATACAAACAAAACAGAAAACTGGATGGGTGGACAATAACTTTAAAAAATAACTATTTAATAATAATAATAATAATAATAATATACGCATACACAATATGATTTATATAATAAAAAGTATTTAAAAAAACATAAAAAATATACGAAAATAAATTGCTATAAATAAAATTTATAAAAAAATGTAGAATAAAATATAAAAAAAAAAATAAATTATGATTAAATATTTACAGAAAGAAAAAACAAGACACATACATACATAGAACCATTACATACAAAATCAAGAAACGTATGTATACATACATGCATACATACATTTATACATAAATAAAACACATACATAAATACAAATACATACATGTAGAGTATATACGAACGTATCTATTAATAATAATAAGCTATACACGTGGGATAGTGTTTAACAAATAAAAAAGAAAAAAAAATAAATTTAAAAAAAATTGAAAAATAGTATTTAAAACAACATGTACTTAATCAAAAGATTACAAATGGATTATAAAACAATACGATTTATTTCAGTCTTTTTTTACTGCTTTTTTATTGATTTATTTGATTCCTAATTTTACTAATCAAATGCAATTTTTTGATATTGATGTGCATTTACATTTTTGTATGAATATTTGTAAAACTACAAAATAAATATAAAAAATATTAAAAAAAACTTAATATATTTTCATAATTAAATGTAGTGTTTAATTTTTTTCGATTAAACTATAACAATGCAAAATTTTGTACTGGTGTTTAAGCTTTAAAAAATAAAAAAATAATAATTAAATGTTTTTAAATGAGTATTTAGGTATAAACAAATAGACAATTACACGATTTTTTTTCTCTATTTTAACAGATGTTCAAAGTTAAAGCAGTGTTCTTTTTATTTCAAAATTAAAAAAAATATGTTTGCTCTCCACTATACACAGCGTATGATTAATTTAAATTAATGTAATAAATTAGTTATTTCACATACGCCCCGGTAATCTTTTTAGCATTAAAAATTATTATGCCATCCATGTCAGCGTTGCCACACAAGAAATTGACTTCCTACCAACAATTTTCCAAAATTCTAACAAAACCGTTCACAGCCTACAAAAATCTAAAAATACATTTTTTTAAATAAAATTGAAATTTTTGTTTGGTTATACATACGTAGTGATAATAATAACAAGTTCTAGTTTTTAATAATAAACATAAATATATACATAAAGTAACAACAAACATAAAGACAGAAGTAGGTTTGCATGTATATTAGGGGACGTAAAATTTTATGAATGAAAAAAAAACTGAAAAGTCGTATAGCCAAAATAAAATCTGCGCGAAATTCTAAGAAACCATAGGCCTAAAATCAAATCCTATCCTGCGCGAATCGACCGAAATATATTCTGCTCCCATTATTCTGTACAGCTGTATAAAAAAACTCCATCACATCATTCAAAATACAAAATGAACATAAAATATTGTATTTTTATTTTAAATTTAATATTTTATGTCATGAAAGCAAATCAAATTATGGCAAGTTGCTGAATACAACATTAAGAATACAACGTAAGTAAAACTGCTAGAAATGTATTTAAAGCAAATGAAACAGAAATGCTCTTAGCGAAGGACGTTAAATCAGATTAATATTTTTTAACTGCGACTTTCTATAGTCACTGCCATAACATTATCTCTTTGCTATAATTTGTTGTGAAACTGTGCTAAAAAGTTGTTCACATCTTTCAGTAATAGTGGTTATTATCACTATTGAAAGTTGTTGTTAATTTAATTCAAAGTTATACTTTTTTTAAATTATGTACTGTATTTTGAAGAGGAAAAATTTACCATGACTAAAAACAAAAACAACAGTAGGAAAATTTCCAAAAATATAAAGAAATTGCAGCAAACCAACCAAACTACTAAACCGTTTTTAAAAAACGAAAAACTACCAAGTTTGGTCCGATGATTCATGTTCACTTGACAAAGTTTATTCGTATATCACTCTCTCATTTCAACTTCAACTCTCAATTATGAGCAGTTCAGTTTCAATTGCCCTGCGAATTTCTAAAAAAAATCACTGTTAAATCCCTGCAGTGTGTGTGTCTGTGCTCGCTAAATTTGTTTATTTCACAATTTTTTCACAATTTACTGACCAAAAACAAAGCAGTAAATCAAAATAACAAGATTAGGATGAATAACCATCGAAACGAATTACATATACGAGCCCTAACCACTATTCATTTGTACATCAAGAATTTTTGTACAAAATTAACATTCAAGCCTATACATTCAGAAAAATAGTATTTACAGCGCCACAAAGGTTATATTTTCTGAAACGTTATTTTATTAAAACTAAAAAACGTTTCAGAAAATATAACCTCTGTGGCGCAGTCAATACTATTTTTCTAAATGTATAAGCTTGATTGTTGATTTTGTAAAATAATCCTTGGTGTACGAATTATTAGCGGTTAGGGCTCGTATACCATGTAATCGAGGTAATTCGTATAAGTAATTACTATGGCAAACAGAGTAATTCGAAGTCTCCTGGAATCATGGCCTTTAGCTTTTAAAATATATTCGACGATAATACAAAACAACTTTTAAACTGACTAATCAATCAAACTGATTAATATCGGGTGGGCCATCTATCGGTTTAGATTTGAACAAGCGGTTATTTCGAATCTGGCAATACTTAATTCATTCTATTCTGTCACAAAATTATATATACTTATTACCTCCGCTGAACTAAATGAATAGATTTACGCTTGAGCAACGTTGAGATTTATTGGAAATTTATCATCATTTAAAATCATCTTTTTGTGTGAAGCTCATTTTAGCTTGCTGGGTACGTCAATAAGCAATAGTGCCGTATTTGGGGCTCAGAAAACCCAAACGTGGTCTTACGAAAGCCAATGCAACCAGTACGAGTGACTGCTGGTGCGGCTTGTGGAACGGAGGTATCATTGGCACATTTCATATTTCGCAACCATTACGGTCGATGCCGTTTAATTTTTGTGCCCGCTCTTCATGGTATTGATGCGAACGATATTTGGTTTCAACAGAATGGTACAACTAGTCACACATCTCATGCCACAATCGATTTATTGCGTCAAATCTTTGATGGCCGCTTAATTAGCCGAAATGCTGATGTCAGTTGGCTGTCAAGAAGCTGCAATTTGACACCGTCGGACTGTTTTCTGTGAGACACCGTTAAAGAAAAGTATTGTGCCGACAAACCAGAGATAGTTGAGCATTTTAAGGCCAACATTCGTAACTGAACGGCCGGGATACGACCCCATAGACTCGAAAAACTTCGCGAAAATTGCTCCGATCGAATGGGGTACTGTGAGGCCAGCCGCGGCAGGTATATGAATGAAATAGTATTTCATTTCTAACCGGAACAATTTTACTGTACAACATAAATTAGACTTTGCCAAATTCTAAACCCATTTTGTTTTATTGCATTTTTAAATTTAAGCTTTTAAATGGCCCATACTATTATTAAAAATGAACTTTGCCCTTTTATGTTACATTGGGTTATAAAAAAAGTCGATTTTTCGTTAAATTTCGAACTAAACTTTCCTTAACTGAAAATTAAACTCTCAGTGTTTAATGTAATATATCTTTACAGATCCATTGTTATTAATATTCTGCCACTGAATGATTTTTTATTTTCTAAAGCTATGGTCACTTTTGTCAAATATTTGGCGAAAAATTGTTACCACCACTTTATAGAAACATTTTATGAAAACATTTCCTTTTATGTCAGCTCCTATTAACAAATTCGATTTTTAAATTACTGAATTTAAAAAAGTTAATAATGAAACAACAAATATTTGTATAAAATAGCGCCATGTTTTTTTATTAAATATTTGATAAAAGTGACCGTAGCTTTACACCAACAGAGACGTAACAAGCTATGGTCTTATACGGTAGATGAAATTAAATTTCTTATCCAAATGCAATAAGTTTTTGGCCGATCATCGTTAACATTTATGGCATTGTCATGACAGAATACAACATTTTTCTGTTGACCCATACTGGTCGATCATTTTTGATAGCTTTGTTCAAATGATCAATTTGTGAGAAGTAAAAATCAGAATTAAAAGCTTCGCTTGGTTCTAATAGCCTAACAACTATTAAGCTTTCTAAGCGATCTTTTCATTGAAAACATAAAAAATATTTGCGTTTTTCATCAGATATTACTTACTTTCGTAAGGTATCTTTACCAAAATCCAAACTTAGAGTGCCACCTTGTTTGAAAAAATCGAATTTGTGTAATTAACACTATCTTGTTGCAAAAAACCGTGAGTCAATTATTAATGGATCACAAAGATGTAATAAGAAAGCCAGTGATTCCTATTAAAGAGACTTCACGAAGCAGGGCTCCAAGTAAATTAGGTCAAAACTAAAGTTGTGATTAATGCAAATTCAAAGTGAGTAGCACGGAGCTGATCTAAAATTAAAATAATATAATACGCTAATCAGACCTATTCTTTCATATGGATGCGAAGCTGAAACACTAAAAAAAGCGGATACCGATGCCTTTAACATTGTGGAGAGTAAATTTCTCAAAAGCATACTCACACCCGTTAAAGTAGCAGCGAATAAATACAGAATTCAAAACAACAAAGAGTTAAAGACCGCATTAAATGATTTAGCGTTAACTCAGCATATCAAACCTCAAAGGATAAGACGGACAGGCCATGTAGCTCGTCAACATCCAAAATCTAAAACTGAGAAAATCGATTGGTAAAATGAAAGTACAGGACAAATACCGGTTGCTCGGTTAAGTCTGGTTAAACATTTCCTCAAAAATGAAACACCTTTTTCTCATATTTGAAATTATCTTTATTAAACCAAATAACCTTTTCCTATTTTTATTGTAAAGCGATTATTCCATCAATGTAGAACTTCCGGGTTTTCTGAGTGAAAAACTGATTGCGTTTTGTTGGTCTCTACAAAACTTAAACTTACAGCATTAAGAGAGTTCTGCAGAGATCGAAACAAATTATAATCTAAAAGCACAAATGGTAGTTAGATCGAAAGCCAAGCCAAGCTTTCTCAATTTCTATTGGTTTTATCAAAGATTTTGTGGTCGGGCGTTGTCATCATGGAAGACAAAACATTGATCAATCTCGTTAACTGTTGGCGCTTGAGATCAGAATCAATCGTTTGACCAGGTTGTAGAAGCTTATAATGGACAATTCCTTTCTAATCACACCAGACACACAGATTCGGATTTCGTTCCGGCTTAGCAGTGAATCGCAAATTAAATTCCAGTCTATAGTACTTTTCACTACTAATTCATGTCGTACCCAAACATCGTGTTTCTTTGAAAAGCCAGCTTTCTTCAAATAGTTGATAACTTTTTTGTGCAGATCTATTGCCTTCCTAATGAACACCAACAGATCTAAGACCATAATGGTGGATACGTCACCCAGTGAGACCCTATGTCTACCCAAGCTTTTTCACCTAAACCTATCAAGAACCCCACATTCACACAATATGTGGTCTGATGTCTTTGATGCCTACGAGCACAATCAACAAACATCCACATCCGTGACTGCCATCCTCTTCAGATACACTCTTAGTCTACAGTGACCCTTAGGAAACTCCGAAGCCCAAATTGCGGACTGATCACTGTTAGATTCAGGATGGTAAGGAGTAGTGCTGTACTGCGAGCTTCCGGACTGATATAAGTTATCATGGAATCCCTTCTGACCAATGCATCCGATATTTCAATATCATCTGTAACACAGTGCATAGCTAACCAAAACCAATGGCCTCTATTTCCAAGCGAAAACTTCTGCAACGTATCGTAGCAATATTTGACTAGTCTAGATGTCATACATATCGAGCCAAGTCAAGGGTAGTTGGCTCTAAGGGAATATATTGATGGTTTTACCCCTGAGCCCACTGTTTAGGTTGATCTAAGCACATATAGCAATGGCCATGATCTTAGCCTGCAAGACACTCAGCGATATCCCCAGAAGGATCGACAAGTCTCAGTTGGGTCCATGAACACCAGCTTCCATACCGTCATACATCCTGAAGCCATCGGTGTACCAGTTTAGATCAAACTCACTCCGAACAAAGACCACTGTTTAGGTTGATCTCAGCACATATAGCAATGGCCATGATCTTAGCCTGCAAGACACTCAGAGATATCTCCAGTAGGATCGACAAGTCTCGGTTGGGTCCATGAACACCAGTTTCCACACCGTCATATATTCTGGAGCCATCGGTGTTCCAGTTTAAATCAAACTCACTACGACCAAAGCCACCATTAGACCAATAATCCCGGTCCGGGAATTCAACCCTGAACCTTCTGGCTAAGCACAGTCCCAAAGCATAACATTCAGGACCGAAGATGGATCTCCGACCACCCAACGGGAAATGAATCCTGTGGCGAAAAATTTTGTCACTGAACATGTTGCCACCCTCATCACTTGGATGAAAGGCGGTGTTAAACCAATCAAGGCCTGCAAGGTCGCTGTTGGACATGTTCTCATTGCCCCTGTTATACTAAGGCAGCCACGTCTCTGTACCCTGCCTAATTAATTCAAGGTAGTATTTTTCTCAGCTTTTCTCCACCAAGCTATCACCGCATAAGTGACAATGGTCCGAGTAATAGTGGTATATATCCATGGTCTGATTCGCGGCAAAAGACCATGTCTAACCGTAAGAGGAGCGACATTCTCAGAGGGCTCTTATCGGCTTATTCTGGACGGCACTATTGTCCAGAATGACACCTAAATACTTAATCTCCTTAGAAAAGTTGTTGGTGGTACCCACAAAAAAAAACAGTCAAATGATAACTTGTATCTTCTTGTAAAAGTTACCAAACTGTTTTGGAGAGATTCACCGAGAGTCCTTCCTGAGTGCAATTTGTAACCGAGCACCCAATATGAAAGGGTTTTACTAACCTCAGCACTGACACCATAACATAAGAGCATATTTTACATGCTAATGTATATGAATAAATAAAATCAAATAAATTTATAAATTTCTAACCCTTAGTGGTGGGTTAGAAATAATAAAATATAACTTTTGCAATATAACAATTTTTTGATATAAAGTAAAGTTTTGAATTTAAGAACATCGGATCAAATTTTTTCTATTAATTTTCTTTATTATAAATGTTATTCATACATACTGTAATATCATATCACGTAAACACATTGATGACTTTTTGGTTTTTTTCGGTTATAAGAATAATAATCTCACTTTATTATAAATATTCTTAAAGTTATTATTATTACCCAAACCTTGTCTATTTGTTTATATTTATGAAACCCTGACATACTCATTATAAAACTATAATTATTTGATATTAGAAATGTCAAACTTATACATAATTTAGAATTCGTTTGTAAATTATTACTTGTTGAAAGGAATTAAATATAAGAGAAATTATTACCATGACTATTACTAAAATAAGTCCTCTTCTACTAAACAACTATCAACCAAACTACTCTTATTAACAACTGTTGTAATAAAAACAAATTATTTCCAAATAAAATTATATAAATTACCTTAGGCTACAGTATACAATACTATTCTAGTACATATACCAACCGACCGAAATACCAAACAACCAACAACAACAACCAACACTTAAAATTAGTTGACTTTAAGTTAAAGAATAAAATCATAAGTATTCCGTAGTTTATAATATTTATAAAATAAAAAATAACTAAAAACAAAATAAATGAATACCACTGTGGAATATATGCAATTAAAAACAAACAAAAAAAATTTATTCAAATTGAGAAAAACCAAAAACAAAATTGTTAGTTAAACTTAGTTATTTGTGCAATTATAATTTTATAAAAAAAGAACAAAAATAAATTTAAAACTAATTAGGTGCAGTTAAACTATATTAAACTATTTTAAGTTTAACTAAAAAAATTGCTTATAAATATTTTACATAAATAGATAAAAGAGTAAAAGAAACAAACAAAAAATCTAAAATTTATTAGAAATATGTAGACACTTGTATATATGAAACTCAATTTAAATTGGTATTATTATGATAGTTAATTACTAATAAGTTATTAAAAAATAACTAATTAATTTATAAAAAATAAATAAATTAATTAAAATAATTAATAACTAAAAAGTATTATAAAAAATAAAAAAATCAAATTATATGTTGTATATGAAAAAACAAAATGTTAAACTAAATAAGAGACAAAAACGCTGAAAACAAATTTATGCCGAAACAAAATAAAAAATATATAAAATATATACCAAAATAAACAATTGTTTTATTTACAAAACCAATGAAAGAACAAACCCTTAATCACCCCTATTCTGCGTTTCGATTCGAATCGAAATTTTCTCCGTTTGACAAATTTGGTATTCTGCGTTTCGATTCTGATCAATTTGTTTCGATTAAGTTTTAATTTTTATTATAAAGGGTGAGCCATTTATAAGTTTAAATTTAAACATGTAATAAAACGAAAACGGTTTCAAATTTGGCAAAATTTATTTTTTTATTGTGAAGTACAATAGTTCCGGTTATAAATGAAATTTTATTTCAATTATTTGGCTGCCGCGGCTGGCGTCACAGTACCCCATTCGATCGGATCAATTTTCGAAAACTTGTCAAGTGTATGGGGTCGTACCTCAGTAATAGCATCACGAATGCTATTGTCTCTGTTTTTTCGGTATAACACTTGTCTTTAACGGCGCCACACAGAAAATAGTCCAACGGTATCAAATAGCAGCTTCTTGGCGGCCAACTTACATCACCAAACAGTCATCGAACAGTTGACGCAATAAATGGATTGTGGCATGGGATGTGTGACAAGTTGCATCATCCTGTTCAAATCAAACATCGTTCACATCAATACCATTAGGAGCGGGCACAAAAAAATTTGTTATCATGGTGCGATAGATGCCTCTATTGACTGTAATGGTTGCGCCGTCCTTATTTTCGAAGAAATATGGGCCAAGAATGCCTCTGCTCCACAAGCCGCAACAAACAGTCACTCGTAATGGGTGCATTGGCGTTTGGGCTTTCTGAACCCAAAATTCGAAAATTTTGCTTATTAACGTACCCACGAAAATGAAAATGAGAAGCTTCATCCGAAAATGATTTTTGTTTTTTTTTTTGATTTTTTACAATTTCCCACCAATTGTATTTGTTTTGTAAATAAATTTCCAATAAATCACAACGTTACTCAAGCGTAAATCGATTCATTTGGCTGGGTGGAGATAATATACTGAATTTTCTGATAGAATAGAATAACATAAGTATTGGCAGATTCGAAGTAACCGCTGGAGTAAATTTAAACCGCTAGATGACCCACCTGATACAAAATGAAAATATACAAAAATTAAAATATACCAATTTTCGAATGAAACGTAACTAAAGGCGAAGACGTAATCGAAACACAGAATAGGGGTGAGTGTCCGGCTATAACGAAAGTAGGTCCAGTCTTTTTAGTCCCTAATTCAAATCTTGAGATTCAACGAATCTTCTCAGACAAATGCAGAAAATATTTAGTTATTCATTGAAAATTCACATGACTTTTCAATTCTAGTCAGTTATACTTAATTGCTTCATCATTTTGGAAGCAATACAGATCAAAATTAACTATCTTGTCAGTTTGTAGTAGCTCATAGTGGATACTGGAGAATCACTGGCTTTGATCTATTTATTTCATGTGGCACCTAAGCATCCAACTTATTTTAAAGGCCAGTCTTTTGAATGATTATTCTGGTTTCAAACATTTGATAACTTCTGACAGCCTGTGTGCCGCTCTTGCTACATTGCTTGGAAATTGTCTTACACTTTTACAATTACTAACCGTCAAATGTCAGGATTATCCCATATGTATATGTGGCGCAAGGGCTGAAAAGTCACGGGCCTTACAAAGAAAACCTTTTTTTGGTTTAAAATTAGCTTTTTTCATCAACGTCCATCTCTATTAAACCAATGCAATTATTCCAGCGCCGCTCTAACATTTCAACGATTTAACATTTGCCTTAAAAAAGACCTCACTTTCAATGATAATCTCTTCATTCGTGTGAAATTTCTTACTGGCGATTTTTTTGTTTTTTAAAGGTCTGCGTACAGCCAGTAGTCACTGGGAGCCAAACCTGATAAATACGGTTAAAGCGGGAGCAATTCGAAGTTCAATTCATGCAGCTTTGCCATTGTTTCAGAATCATCAAAACGTTCTTGTTTTTGGTCAACAGTGAGCAAACGCGGCACCCACTTTGAACAGAGCTTTCTCATATTCAAATGCTCATGCAATATTGATATCCTTATGATGTCATCTAACTCACGCAACTTCACTTTCCGATCATTCAAAATGATTTTGGGAATTTTTTGATGTTTTCTATTGTAACCGCCTTATCTTGACGACGTCTATGTCATCGGTGTCTCTACAACCACTTTTCTAGTCAACAAACTAACGTTTTATTATTGTTTATTTGTTTATTGTTTCTGATAGGACCGGAACAGTATTTTTTCCCAAGGAAGCGGTGTAGAATAAACCACGAAATTTTTTTTGATCCAATGTTCTAAAAATAATAAAAGTAGCGTCACCTTTAGCACAATAACTCATGAAACAGCTCCCTTTTGAGCGTTAACACTAACAAAATAGAGGTGAATGCAATAAAACTAGCGCCATCTATGTGTTAGGCCTGGGCATAACAAGCTGGTTTCGGTCCTATCGATTACATTAATAGTCTCAAACTAAAGAGGAAACAATGAAACAAGTTGGACTCGACTCTACTGACCGTTGAAGCATTTGGGTGGATATGAAACGATTTGGGAGAAAATAGTTCGCCTTATCAAAATTCGGTGTGATGATTCTAGCGCTAGAGTAATACAGAGCGGCAACACAAGGGAACCATTCAGCACTACCTCCGGCGTAAAAGATTACTATTCAGGCCGGATGTTATTTTAGTCATAATAACAGCAACGATATCGATACTGTTGAGCAGCAGAAAAGATCATATGCGGTCTAAAATCGACAATATCGTTTCAATCACTGCCAAGATATGCTAACGGGTGAATATCAGAAAGACGGAATCGTGCTTAGTCAAATAAGTAAAAGCGGTAGCTTTTAATATCAATGGTAAAAGTAGGCACTATAGACGATGTGGGAAATCGCATACTTAAGTTCAAAGTTGAATTCTATGAGCTTATAATAATCAGAAACTCGAGCAAACTTTTTTCGATGACTAAGATCAATGCCTTAAGCACAATAAATATCTATAAATACTCAAAACTCCTGACTATGAGACACACTTCGAAAACTTTACGTCGACCTATGCCAGGCTACATTGGAATGGAATCCACAAGCCACGCATGGACAATGCTAGTAACAGACATTAATATAGATTCAATGTAAACAGTAAGAAAGCATCGCAGACTGTGGAAAAATTTCGTAAGTATACGGAGACGATGCTGTAACTAGACCTGCCTCGTTTTCGATCCTATAATTTTGATGATTAAAGATGTACCTCACTTTGGTCAACCAATCTCTAAAAAAGTCGAAGAAATCATGGAAAAAATTGGGAAAAGCCGGTGACAAATAATCAGTAGATGAGTCTAAAATGTAATATTTCTGATAAAATGCATCAGGCAACACTATGGCTTATTTGAAAGATCCGCTTGATTACGGACAATGCAAAGAACATTTTTGATGTAGTTACCATATAGCCCAGACCTTTTACATTCTCTGCAGAACGTTCTTAATAGCGTAAATTTAAATTCCTTAAAGTCCTACAAAACGCAATTGGATCAGAAAATCAAGAAATTCTATGATGACAAATGGCGTTACTCCAAAAATGGCGAAAAGTTAGCTATCAAAACAGAACAAATTTGATTTAATAAAGCCCGTTTCAAATATAAGAAAAAGGAATTTATTTGTGGTCAAATTTGAAAGCGAACTTTTTCTAATTTAATTATTATAAAAATTTTATTACTTAAAACACTTTGCATTATTAGTTCAGTTTCTTAAAATTTTGTGTAAGAAAAACTGTAATAAATGTGCTTTAAAAAATCTTGACAAACCATATATTTTCTTAATTCTTGACAAGCTGTAGAAATTCTTGCAAATCAAGTGAAATCAAGGCCATCTGGCAACCAACTGTGTAACCCTATTAAGCCCACTCGGGTTTTATTGAGTATTATATTCTAAAAAACCCGGGTGGGTCTTTTATTTAAATGTTTTTGTAGTTTATTCACAACAAAAATAAGTATAATTTACGTATTGGGAGTACAAATTAATTAGGTCCGTTATTTTTAGATCAAAAATGATAATGAAGCAACAATTCAATCAAAATAAAAATTTTGTCAAATAATTGTTCACATCCTTTCCCCACCTCCGAGTGAATTCCGAATCCCGTTTCAGAAAAACTTGAAATTTTTTAGGCGATCCAACTTTAAAGCCGATTTTACATTTCTTGAAAAGAGGTGATTCGGTGAAATGGTAAAAGATATTATATCCTTAAAACAACCAATAGTCAGAGGAATCAATATGAGGAGAATACGGTGGGTGCGGCATTTGGATGTTTCTGACAACCGTTTGGCCGCTCTTGCGATATGAGGCCGAGCGTTGTCATGCAAAAAAATGACTTAATCATGCCCTTGTTTTCCGGCCTTTTTTCTCATAATGCACGGTTCAAATGAAGTAATTAAAATCAGCTTTAGCAGCCTATAGTACCCAACACCACCTTGTTCTCGCCAAGAGTGTAAAACTGCATTATTGATACTAAAATAACGTAATTATACCAACAAACAAAATATATTGTCGACTTGAACGAAATACCTTTGGAAGCATTTATAAAATCCAATAAAACCCAAAAAAACCCATAAAAAACCCAATAAAACCTGGTGGGCTGGGCTTATTTAAAAAAAAACGGTTTTTGCCAACTCTGCTGGCAGCCCTAATTAACAGTGACAGATTTAATTTAAATTGAAGGAAGCAATTATATTAAACCGGCCAGATTTGATCAACGCCAGACCATACACATCTTTGATGATCTGTCAAAAACTAAGAGAGCTGGGATGAAATCCTTAAAAATTATGACAATTAATCACTAAAGAAAAATGTTCTTATTGTGCTTAAATGAAATTTAATTTTATTAAAAAAAAAAATAGGTTTGAAAAAAAATGTTCGAAAATAATGCAGAAGAAGATAAGGTGGGTGTGAGAATTTATATATATACAGTGGGGTGCAACACCAAGTGTATATTTTGAAGTTGAACAGAAAAGTTATTATAAAAACTTAAATACTCAATCAAATAAAACGAAACTTCATACATTTATTTATTGTTAATTCCTTTTAAAAACACATTGACAAAGGCTATGATATTCAAACACTGGAGTGGGAGGAAGTCAATGATATAAAATAATCTGAAAGTAATTTATTTATTTTTTTAACACTATCCTTAGAACTCCTTTTTAGTGGCATTTTTAAAGAATTTAGACGTACTCTTTACAATATTATCCAAAAGCGTAAGAGAAATCGGGTTCCACTCATATTATAATTGTTGCTATAATTTCAGCATGTTCCACGAAGTCCAATTATATTTTTTCAGGCGTTTTTTCAATATTTTCCATTATTTCTTCATTGGATTGGAGTTAGGGCTTTACAGTGATCATTAATTCACCTAAAATTTCTATTGCAACAGCCACTCTTTGACAATTTTAACGGTCTGGCTTGATCACCAACTCACTAAAAGATGACTATTTTTTTGAGTAAGGTATTACGCCTCCAATAAATTTTCTTTGACGTCAAAACATGCTATTTTTATTTTTATATTAAATATTCATAACAAAAATTTCACTTTAAAGTACTATTAAAAAAAGTAGATTCCTACTTAAAAATTTTTAAAGTTAACGTAAGTTTACCAAATGGATTTTAAGCTAATAATCGTTTTTGCATACAACATTAAGGAATTTTGCTTAACAAAGGCTTAATAATTTTGTTAAATTTTTTTTTTGTATATGGCCGTTGAAAAACTATATTTTAGGGAATAACAAATAATTGTTTTTTTAATAATTGTTGTTTTAAACTTTACATATTTATTCCAAAAAGCGAGAAAAGTAAATCATATGATTGATTTCTTAAGTCCAAAAGCTTCAAGTTTAATAACTTGTATTTCATTAAAAAAAAAAACATTTCTAATTATTTTGAATTATTTTTTCCCTTTGTCAGTTCACCAACACCATTCTCTGCTAAAAAGGAAACATTTAAATAAACAGTGTGAGTGTGAATGTAAGTTTGAGTTGATATTTAAATATGCGATTTTAATTTCCGCTTTACAAAATAAACACAAAAGTGATTAAATATAAATATATATTTAAATACTAAACTAATAAATACTTTAAATTCCTTTAAAATACAAAATCTACTCATAGAAATAGAGAGAGTGGGAAGGAGAGAGAGGAAGTATAATATATAGGAAACTTGAAACTTTATTTATGTAAATATTTGGGTAAATTCCAAAATAAAACTAATTTAAATTTAATTAAGCCTTAAACAAATTACAATACAATGGGTTTTATTGTTTCAAAATGCACATTTTCAAAAAAACAAAAAACAGCGCTGTGCTGGAGCTAATATAATAGCCGCTATAGGTTTTTGTTTCTTTTTTTTGAATTTACAAATTCCCATTTAATTTTTCTATTGAGTACCACATTATCAGAGTGTGTTTTCCCCCTCTTTCTTCTCTTTTAGCCTATAAAAGTACATGCTCGTAGATTGCAATGGGTTTGTATTTCAGCAGAAATAATCTTTTGTTAATGATTTTCATTTAAACCTCAAATGCATAGTAATTAAATTTTAAACCTTTATACAAGACCAATGTGGCTAAAATAACTAATTACTACTAAACGTTTCAAAACCACATCGGACAATATTTATCAAAATACATCCCTAGTACTACAATATATACATACATGCGTCCATACGTTGTTTAGATTTACACTATTAGAGATTCATACTTATGTATGCAATGATGTATTTGTATGTACTCGTTTTTACTCTCTGGGACCTTCTTTCTCTTTTTCTCTCTTTCCCTATACAACTTTAAAATTTCAGTTAACCAATCAATTTTCCTATTGAATAAATTTTCAATTGTTACAAAATTAAATTGAATGCAAAAAACAGAAATTTTTAACTGCAACAGGGCAAAAGCAATGCATTATGCAAGTGGGACCAACTAGTAGTTAAGCCAGTGTAGCATTGCGGGACTACGTTTAACATTGGATGTAGACAATCGGAAGACTGTTATTGAAATTTTTTTGGAAAACTAAAATATTTTGGGAGAGTTAATTCTTTAAAAGAGAACCAAACTATGATTTCATTTTGACCAAACTATTATAATTTTATATCCTTTGCTTCTCTTGAGAGCATATGATTTTTGCATGGGGAAGCCAGACATTTAATTGACAAAAAAAGAACATTGAAGAAAAATGGGCAATAGAAGTAATAAAAAAAGTACATTGTTCTGTAAATGAAAATGCCCTAACCCTTGAGACCTGAACATGAAGTTAGTACGATAACAGTTAGTTTTTTGATATATTGCTTCCTTTTAGTCATTATAAAAACACTCGCGAGCTAATTGGAAGTTAAAATTCTCCAATTGTAACAAAAATTACTATAATTTTGGTAGATAAGCCATCTGTTGATAGTTTAATAAACATCAAGAAAGGCAAGTCTACACCAATAAATACAAGCCCAGCAGATACCCAATAATTTCGCTACGTGTGATAAGTCACGATAATTTAAAGTACAAATATGTGTACCCGGGAATTCAAGAGGTTAAATATTCATTAACTAACATTCAAGAACTATAAGTTTAACAAAAAATATAAAAATGCCATCAGTAATGTAATGTATGGTTACATTGGCGCAAATATTGGACAAAAAAACGTAACCAGTACTTTATATAAACATTTTATGTAAGCATTTCCTTTTATTTCTTAAACCAATGATTTAAAAAAATAATATTATAAAAAATGTTAAGATATTTTAATAATTAAATTTGAAAAAATAAATATTTTTATAAAATATTAATTACGCTTTTTCCGTCAAATATTTTCGTCAATGTAACCGTACCTTAAGTTAAAATTTTAGCCAATTAGATTATACCACAAAAAAAATCTGAAGCCACATTGCTCAAACAATCTTGGAAAAGCCCGATAAATAAAGTTTCATATGGGCTCTACAACTGAGTCATTAATATTATTACATTTTTACCTTTTTAAAAACGTGTATTTATGAGTTCGTAAATTGTAGTTAAAATAAAATAAATCTTTTGTTTCGTTTTTGATTAAAATCGTTTATTTACTCGTACACAGTTTCTTTCACCACTGATTGTAACCTTTTTGTAAGCAATAACAATTTATCTTCTTGGTTACTCCGTCTGTTTACCACTTTGTAAACAGCAACATTTGCTCGACAGATCTTTCTACCTAAAGATCTTCCAACCCGATGATTGTTACAACTTAGGCTCGATCACAACCTTTACAACCAGAGGTTATCCACACTTAACTCTCTTTACTGAGTTAGCTCCAGTTAAATTGGTTTTTACTTTATGATTAACTGCACGAGTTTACTCGCTGAGTTTACAGCACATAAACTGATTGGCTGAGTAAGCAACACCTCGAAAGCTCTCGAACATGTCGACATTTAAGGTAGATTATATTTCTTTCCCGTACATTCTTTTTAGTTCTTCTGTAGCCACGCGTATGTAAACATCTACTTCTTTCAGCTCTTGGTATTTGTTGTTGCTTGTTATTGTCTGTTACTTGTTTTCCTTGCTGATAATTTTTGTTGTTGCCGCTCTATTTTTATTTACTTTATTTTTTGCCAATGTTTGTTGTTGCCGATTCTGGTTATTTGTAAACAGCACGTATAGTTGTTCATGCAGCTTTTGTTTATTTATTTTTGCGATGTAATAAACGCAGGGGTGCCCAGCCAGAATCTTTCAAAATGCTTTTTCCAGACTATAAAATCTTTAATTTTATTAAAAACGTTCAACACAAACCAAAAAGTGCAAGAAGAAAAAAAGCTAAAAAAAGAGCACTTTAGCGTACTTTCGTAGATGTTATGCAGAAAGCAGTACATTGACTAAAAAAAGTACGCGTACTCCTGAAAACAGTATGTTTGGTTACCCTACACTCTTTGTGATCATAAGTCATATTATCATGGGATTTTTCTTCTACTGTTTCAGGTCTAAAACAAACAATGGTGCTGCCATCTCTCATTACCTAGAAACAAAGCTATCTATTTCGTGCAAGGGTGAGGAATCTATGCTATCATATACTCCTACCTTCTTTCTTTCATGCGTCGCCTGATCTTTCTATGATGTTTTTTTAGTTAATGTTGTCCTTATCCTTTACAGGGGAATCATAAGGCTTCTTGGAAATAAATTCAAAACTAGGATAAAGAAGTTGTTTCTGTCATAAGAAAGGTTATGAAACGACGCAGGGTGTTGCGTTTCACCACTCTTCACTTTCACCACTTTTGTGGAAACTGTTCATAAATAAAATCCTTTTCAAGCACCGTGGCATGGGTACCAAGGTGGTCGCATATGCGGATGACGTCGTGCTGTTTATCAGGAGGAAATTTTTTTCTACGCTCAGCAAGCTGATGGAATCATCTGATCTGGGGCTTAATCTTTCGAAGACCGAGTTGGCTCTGTATAACTGGCAGTATAAAATACCAAAGTTGGGCGGTATTACTCTGAAATTTTTAAAGGAGGCTCAGGAGTACCTGGTCGTGATTTTATATTCGAAGCTCTCTTAAAAACGTAACGTTGAGAGTCGAATGAGGAAAGCATTATATACCTTCTACACTTGTAGGTGAGATTTTGGGGAAAATGGGGTCTTAGACCCCACATCTTATATTAGATGTAGACCGCGGTTATTAAACCAATCCTAACCTATGCAGCTCTGGTCTGGTGTAAGGCGGTGCAGATTGGGTCAAAGCTGGCCATTCTGAAAAGGGTGCAGAAGCTAGCCTGTTTTGCAATCATCGGTGTCATGAGTTCCGCTCCTCAGGCCGGTCTGGAGACAATTCTGAGCATACCAACCCTAGATATTTGTGTCAAATGTGACTCTGCAAAGTCGACACTTAGACTCAGGGAGTCGGGTGGACTGAGGCACGTTCACATTGTACACGGTACCGTTCTACAGAAAGTGATTTGGTGATACCAACTTTGAACTTCGGTAGAGCTTACTACGGCTGGATACCATCTAGAGATGAGTGGGCTGCTGGATCTGTTCTTCGAGATGATACAGTCGCTGTGCCAATGGCTTGAAGAGGGAAATGGGTACAGGGTCTGTTTTCTAATCTGATGATCTGGAACTCAGGGTCTCTCTCAGACTACCCGATGATTGCACTGTTTTTCAGGCGTATGTCTACGCTATAGAGAGGGCCGCTAGGCGTATCAGAGATTTAGATCCCGATGTCTCAAGGCCTATTAGGATCAGTGTAAAAAATCTCGCTACAACTAGTGCTCTCGACTCGTACGTGATTAAATCTAAATGTCTTCTAAGCCCCAGCTGGAGCGATATCATGTCAAACTGCTGTGGGTTTCAAGTCATGCGAGCATCCGTGGGATTGAAATTGCTGATGAATGCGCTGCTATAGGGTCCTGTAGGGTTTTTATTTAAATATTTATATGTATTTATAAATAATGGCCGGCCCTTGAAAAGCCACTAACCAAAGCAGGCTGATTTATAAGCCCTGCTTCTAATAAAATAAAAAGAAAAGATTCGTTTATTAATTTTGTATAGCCGATTATGTTTCAGCTCATAAAATTGCTTTCTAAAATTGCATCCTTTTATACTAAATTAAATTAACGGTATCCTTAAATTATTTTTAGTGTAAAATAATTACAAACTAGTTATTATTGTAATTGTAATAAACATAAATGGGTTACCATTGTATACGGGTTACCGTAGTGACACGACTTGCCAGACATCAGTTTTCAGTTCAATTGTTTTTCTTACTCTTTTGTTATGTATTCGACTCATGATATTACTTTTTTTTCCGTTGATCCACTTAGAAGCATATTGCTTCCCAAGGGATATTTTGCCTTGTTTCTCTTTCTCTAAAATCAGTTTGTCTTCCAGCTAAGCAGGTGATCCATCTACGGTAGCAGTTGCCTAGGATAATTGTTGGTATAGCCATCTGTTGTTGTCTAGAAACTATGCCCTCTGTATACTGGTGGTTCAGAGCATTGTTGCCGCTGCTCTTTACAGACTTCTACATTTTTATTCCTTTTTGAGCTTTCGCAAAGAAACCTTGCTTGGTACTGAACGGCTCGGAGATTTCTTTCCTATTTTAACTGAGGATCGCTAGTGTCATTCTACAAAGTCGTATTAATTTTACAGGGACATTAAGCTCAAACATGGACAGAAAGTACGCTGGATAAAATTTTATTTTCGATCGGAAGCAGACTTATCCCCCTATTAGTGGTATATACCGTCTTACCTCTTTTTATGCACGGGAGATAATCGGCTGCTTGTTATTCTTCTGCTGGGTTACTGCTGCTTTGACCTCATTCAAATAATGATTAATTCATATCCTTAGCACATAAGTCTTATGTATCACCAGATTTCCTTCTTCATCTTGACAGGTGGATGTGCCTGTACTAAAACCATCAATCTGATGTTTTACGCTCTGATAAAATTTTCAGATTTTATTCCAACTCCTGTACATCTCGATCAGCTCACACTCAAGCCTTTCCATTACACTCTTCCTCCTGCGGAACAAAAGTTTCTCTTTCTCCTTCTCTCCCGATATATCTCCTCGCTTGTCGCGTTGCTGACTGTATTGGTTGCTCTGTATGCCGCATTCTTCGCTTCAGTATCATTACGACACTCCTCGTCGTACCATGGATTTCTTGAAAGAGGCTTCTGACAGCTGCAATATTATCGGGGCAAGTACTGCTTATCGATCCTCTTAGTTCTTAAAATTAGAAGTCGCAACAAATATATTTCTTGTTCACAGCCGAGATTTCAAACTAGGGGTGCTTGTGTTGTAGGCAAACACTTAATCATCACAATGCCACCTCGATATTGATGTATGCATATGTATGTTCAATTTTTTTAAAAACTTTTTAGAATTCAACGCGGTATAGATCTTGATGATTACCTTTGAGGCTACGTCAAGCCTACTTTAGCAAACTAGAAACAAAATTATACCGCTTAAAGGCGGCCATTTGTATACCATATATAATTAAAACAAATGCAACAAAAGTGAGCTTTCGCATCTCCACCTAGCCGATTAGTCATAAGTTGTCTAGCTTGTAAAGAATAATAGTTGGTTCCACATGTACGATGTATTTAAATCATCTCTATATTTGAGCTGCATTTGTATGTCTTTACTCAATTTTAGTAGAAAAACAAATACAAATCGTTTATTTACATTAGATTTTAAGGCTTCATTCGTATTTACAGGTTTTGTTTTCCACTTCCTCTATTCCCTCTCTTTCTCTTTTCATTATTTATTTCCATATAAAAAATAAATAGACAAAAAACAACTGCAACAAAAACAATAATAACATAAAAAAATTGAATTGTTTATATTTTTGTACTGTCTCCTTCACAACACACAATCATTTTGTGCAACAGCATCGTAGTTTGTCTGCTATACAGCCAACAAATTCGTCGATTCTCGTTTAAAAACTTTAAATAGATTTTAATGAATTTTCAACACCATCATGTGTAAAAATAACAGTTTAAATAAATTTTTTTATATATAAACTTTATGACCATCGATAGTAAATTTAATAATATTCGCGCCTATACATATACTTACATACAGACGTACACAATACAAACAGTCATTTCAAAACGTAGTAAAATATTTATGATCTATAGTTAGAGATGTATGCGATGCATTGTAAATAAATTTATATGTACGCACTGACATAAAAATAGAATTTATGTTAGAGATGTGTATGCAGGTTTTTACTAAATTTTATTACCTTGTGTGTCATTTGAATAGGGAATTAAACAAATAAATCTTTAATTCAATCCTAAATAAATCAATTAAAGGTTGGTCCAATCAAAACACGCACGATATTAATTGTAAATAAAATAAAAAGTTTTCAGAGAATTATCTTCATATCTTTTATTATGATAAGAGGATCTGTGACAAATTTGTGTGAAGCAAAATATTGGCCTCGAGACGGCTTCGGTGGCACACGTCTATCTGTCGATCCATATTTCCAATGACTCTGAAACGAATTATCCATTGATAAAAAAATTTTGATAATAAAGTCAATGTCTGCATTGATAGTCTTGGTGGGTATCTGCCCGATAAAAGTGTTAATTCAGAATTTCAAAATCTTGTTCTTTCTTTTGTAAACAGGTGTATCGAAAACTACTTATTATTTACGTACATATTTATTTATGGGAGCTTTTGTGTTGTATACTTATAAAATGTACTCCCATAAGAAAAATTTAAAGGAGTGCATTAAAATTAATGATATGTATTGACTACCAAGTCATTTAAACCAAGTTCAGATACTGCCGTAAAACAATATTTACTTTGTATTAGAAGTGCCATACGCACTTATTCAATTACACCCATATTTCTACTGGTGATGTCGATTGACAACTAGGTTATTTAGACCAAATTCAGAATCTTCCATTATTATCGTTCCAAAGATAGACAAAAATCAGTATTTACATTGTATGGGAGGTGCAACTCCTATTTATCCAATTCAGCCCACTTTTTGATTGATAATTTCTATTAACCACAAAGTTATTTAGACCAAATTAAGATACGCTTACTATTAATGTTTCAAAGATATATGGGCGTGGCATCGCCCAGTTGAAGAAAAATCATCAGTGAATGTACACCTTTCCAAAGCATGTATTGTATAGAGTTATAAAATGACGAACATAGGACAACTTATTTTTATATATAAACTAGATAAGATCCAGCGTACTTCGCTACCCCTATCTTAATTATTATCTAAACTATTTCCCAGTTATCATTTGTTACACTTTTCAAGCCTTTGAGATGGCCTATAGACACTCTGGGTTCTGCTTGTTAGCTGTATACAGTCTTCAAGCGAACATGAACCAATGGAATAGTTATTTAGATATTCCCTAATTAATATTAGCTTGTTGTGGAGTGATTGGAAAAAAACTTTAGGGCTCTGACTGTAACATTCTAATGATATTCTACAATTAATGCTTGCTTTCTATGGGGTTAACTTTCACCCTAATCCTATCACGCTCACATTTTTTCTATTGGTTTTTTTTTAGGTAGGGGTTGGGATAAAATTTTACCTCAATCAGTGTAATAGTTTTCGAAAATTAATATTTGCTTTATATGGGAGATACCTCTCTCCCTGCATTTGCATTTATTCCAGTAAATTAGTTTGAAAGAAAAATGATTGGAACAAAATAGTTCTATAATAGTTCTATAATAGTTTTTTAGATACACCTGATTATATCCGCCCTAAATTTTTTTCCATAAATCAGTTTCATACAAAAATAATTTTTAGATATGCGATTATTAATATTTTGTTTGTATGGGGAGTATCTCTCTCCCTGATCCTATAGAAAAATGTAGCCTCTGTCTCTTTCAAGGCATATAGAATTATACAGTGAAAATATCAAGAAAATCGATTTAGCCGTTTATCCGTCTATAGACTTCAAACACACATATATGGTATACATACATACATTCATACATAGAAACAAACACACATTGATTTTTATATATACAGAGATTTAAATTTAAATTAGAATATTATATCTCGATTGTTACAATTATAAATAGAGTGACAAGATCATATATTCGGCGTGGTGACCAGAGTCTCCCGTGGGATTCGAATCCACGACTCGCCAGATGACAGACTTGCCCACTAGGTGCTATTCTATCGGTGCACCCGCATATCGACAGAAAAGTTTTAAAGACATTTACGTCAAAATCAAAATAAGAAATTTTTAGAAAAATTGCGGACTTTTTGTAGAATGTGGTCTAAGAATCAAACTTTTTTTAAAAACCAAATTTTCCGCATCAAAAAAGAATTTAGCTAAACCCTAAATCCTTAGTCATATTTAACTTGTTCGTACTGTAAAAAAATTAAATGTTTCATATTGTATATCTAATATGCAAATGCATATGTATACGCTTCTCTGTATGTAATATGTAAAATTTCATTATACTCAAATGCTTGATTTAAAGTTTTACTACGTATTTTCAAAGGAATCTATAAAATAAAATATAAATAAATATGAAAATAGAAAAATAGTTTTTGTTTTGAAACTAAATATTTAAATAAACGTAAAATGAAATATTCATTTTTGTAATAATAAATTGTAATTTCAACAAAAATTCACAAAAAGAATATATATTTAGTAATAGCAACAGCAACAAAATTAAAAAGCATTAAAATACAACAATATATAGTAGTTCCTATAATGCCAGCAAATACTTTCATACAAATATAACGTATGGCATTAAATATATTTATATTTTTTTGCATTTCCAATTGTTAAATTTTCAAACCATATAACCATTAAATTTTCATAAAATTATCAGAATTATTTCAACAGAATTATTTTATTCTGATAATTTTATTAGAATTATTTTATTCTAATAATTTTAGCTTTAATTCAATAAAAATATTTAAATAAGGAAGAAATATAATTAAAAAAATTTTGATATACATAAGGTGTGCTTCATTAAGGTGACCTTATCATCTTGAAGCACACCTTACTTGAGAAGATGCACTAAAAGATACGTATGTGTATTGATAAATTAAAGAAAGACTATAATTAGCAATTTGTATATAAAAAAAATAATGAGTAAAACCCCAAAACAGTACAAAGCTAAGAGACTGACAAATTCGCCACAGTGCACTGTGGCCGAAATATCTAATGTAGCGCCATTAGTTTCGCAAAGCTGAATAATTATTTACGACTGTGAGATGCGTAAAGAATTAGATTTAAAAAAATGTAATTTAAAAATGCTTTAAATATATGTAAACATATACTACATACAGTACTTTTATATAAGTAGTAATAAATACGGCTTATGGCAGATATATTTTTTCTGATGAGAATCAGAAATATCAGAACCAGCAGCATCTTCTTGAATAATTGGCTCTTAAATCAAGTTCAGTACATTCGATGTACTCAGCATCACTAAATTCTTTTTCAGAAGGATCATCTACTGTTTTTTCTCCGTCACTCCTCTTGGGAGCATACAGCTTCCACAAAGCATCTCCATCCAACACGGTTTACCGCTGTTGACTTTGCCTGCATACCCATGTTAGTTTGTTCTGTCTCAGTTCTTGGATAATTGTGCGTCTTCAGGTGTTTTTTGGTCGACCACGTTTTCTTGACCCTTGAGGATTTCACTCGAGTGACATTCTGGTGATACTATCTGGATTTTTGGGATGGTGAGATCGATCCATCACCATTTTCTTTTCCTTATCTGCTTCAGTACGGGTTACTCATTAGCCATACTCCACAGTTCTGTGTTACTTATGGCTTTAGGCCAGAATATTCTGCATATGATTCTGAGGCACTTGTTAATGAATATTGACAATACTGACATCACCATTGCCGCAAATTAAATGGCCATCAAACATTTGGCGCAATAAATCGATTGTGGCATGTGATGTGTGACATTTTGCACCATCCTGTTAAAAACAAACTTCCTTCACATCAATACTATGAATAGCGGGCACAAATAAATCGTTTTCATGGTTCGATAGGTGTCTCCATTGACCGTAATGGTTGAGCCGTCCACATTTTCAAAGAAATGTGGGCCAATGGTGCCCGTATCCACCAAAGTGAAAATGAGCTTCTTCCGAAAAGCTGTAAAAGCTGTAAAGCGTAAATCGATTCATTTGGTTTAGTGGAGATAATATACTGAATTTTGTGACAGAATAGAATGACATATGTAAGTATTGCCAGATTCGTAATAACCGCTGGCTCAAATTTAAACCGATACATAGCCCAGGCGATAAATTAAGTAACATCTTATATTTAAGACTTAAACGCATTAAAATTTTAATTTTTACAATTTTTAACTTCAGGGCTAGCAAAAGTCACCATGTAGCTTAAAAATTTAATAACTTTTTCGTTTATATATTTTTTATTTTTTTATCATATACAAACAAACAAACAAAGGCACAGAATAGTAGAATTTTATTATTTAAAAAGCGACCAATCATTTTTTATGATTAATCTTATTTTCATTTAAATGGCTTTGTTAATAAGCAAAACTGTAGGTTCTGGGATCTGAAAATCCAAGAGTCATTCATTCACCCCAATTGTACCCCATTAAGTGTACAAGTATGGTGTGGCATTATATTTGGAAATATCATTGGGCTTTACTTCTTCGAGAATGCTCTAAAACGAAGAGCGAAGCTAAAAGCGGGAGCCATTTAAGTGCCATTATTTTTTATATTAAAAAAAAATTTCTATTTTAATATTCCATAAAATGAAAAAAAAACAAATTTTAAATATATGTAAACGAAAAAGTTATTAAATTTGTAACTATAGTGACCTTTGTCCCACCCTGTATAAACCAATTAAAGCAATTTTTTTTTTTTTTTCTAAGTATATCTGCTTAAATTCCATGCATAAATACATGTATTGTGTATGCAATACATTCTTATTCGATTCAAACATTAATACTATTACACATAGATTAACACTTTAAACTAAGCATTACAAAAACTTTTACCAAGTCGTAGACGCCTCATTTTCAAACGCCTACTATTCTTAAAATTAATTGATTTCTCTTAAAAACACCCAAAAATAAGATAAAAAACAACAACATTTAAATTGTTTATTTCTAATGACCAGCACCTTCTAAAATAAATTTACAAAAATTTTATATTTTTCTCTTTCTCCTTTTCACTATTTATTACTTTTTGACCTCTACACGGCAAAAGTAAAACCCTTGAAAAAATAAGGAAAAAAAATATCAAACCAATAAAGAAAAAATCTTCTTTTCATGTTATAAACGCCCTTAGAATTGCAATACCGTTCTCTTCTTGCATCATTGCAGAAAAAAAATGAATTAAAAATCATCCAAAAACCCAAAAAGAAAATGAAAAATTTATATTTTTCTGTCTACTCCTCGTATGCTCTGAAAATTACAGATATACATGCAACAACATTTTGGGTTTATTCATGTATTGTAAATGCAATTGTTAGTGTGTTGTTGCTCTATGAACCTAAAAAAGAAGCAAAAAATGTACAGAGATATTGCTCATAGTTTATTTATGTTCTAGTAAATGTACAATTTATGCTTATTTTTGTACAATTTGGCAACAGTTAAACCACATTTTACCACCAGAAAAAAAAAATAAAATTGGACATAAATGAAACATACATATAAGCAAAAGGGCAACAGTTTTATATACACAATACATATTTTCCTTTTCAAAAACATGGTTTATACTTGACATCAAAAATATGTTATGGGCCTAAGGAAAACATTTCAAAAAATATGAATTTTAGCAATCACAACATGAAAGTTGGCTTGAAACCATTTTCGTTGAGTATAAGAGGAATCCCTCAAAATAAATATTAAAGTGCTTCTTTTTATAACCTTTACTGTATTTAAATAAAGGGTCCGCCAAATATTTTTTTTTTTTTTTTTTGAAAATGCTATAAAAAAACTACTGAATATTTTCTCAAATTTCTTTTTTATTTTAAAGTACAATCCTTCCGGTTAATAATGGAAAATAATTTCATTCAAATGGCTGCCTGGGCTAGCCTTGCAGTAGCCTACACGATCGGTCAAATTTTTAAGCACATTCTCGATTGTGTGCAGCTGTATTTCACCGATGGCTTCACGAATATTGTCCTTTAAAGCATCAATTGTCTCTGGCTTGTTGGCGTAACACTTAGCTTTGACGGCACCCCACAAATAATAGTCCAACGGTGTCAAATCGCAACTCCGAGGTGGCCAAACGACATCAGCTCCGCGAGTGATAATGCGATCTTCTAAAACAGGGCGCAAAACATCGAGTGTAGCTTCGGCTGTGTGGCACATAGCGCCTTCCTATTGAAACCAAATGTGAACAAAAATTCGTTCAACATACCGATCGCCATTGACTGTAACGGCCACTCCTTGCTCATTTTCGAAGACAAATGGCCTCTGAATTATGCCTCGGAACCAAAATTCGCACCAAACAGTGACTCATCTTGGGTGTATCTGCTTTTCAATTTATGCGTGCGTGTTTTCTGTGCCCCAAATGCGACAATTTTGCTTCTTTACATACCCGCCAAGATCAAAATGAGCTCCATCTGAAAAGATGATTATTTTGGCAAATTCGGCATCTTCTGTAAGTCGATCGCAGCCCCCCTAGCAAAGCGTATACACAACCATAATCGTTCAGCGAAAGGTTAAAACTAATTATCTGTCAAATAAGATATGAGCTAAGTGGTACCATTCACGAAATAAGCACTAGTTGAAAAAAAACATTAGACGGCGGACCCTTTACTTAAACACACACAAAATATTATAAAAAAAAGAAAATATTTAAAACTTGTTGTGGGTTAATTTTGTATAAACGTTGAGAGTCTTTCAATATTATTATTTTTTTCTATTTTTCATTTGCAATCCTCTTTCTAGTAAAAGTCACAAGTTGCTTTTTTTTTTCGGTCACGTAATTTAAATAGAGTCATTACAAGTACAATTTTCTTTTTAAACAAAATAAATTCAAAAAAGTACACAAAATTACTAAAAGAAATATATATTCTTGGATATTTGTATGTAACTTGACTTTATTTGCAAGTAAACGTGCATAAACGCCAGCGTTGTTGATGTATTAAAGTAGCAGTTAAAAGTTATGACCATAATACAATATATAAAGGAAAGGCAAACAAAATAAACGAACATTTTAAATGCAATATATTTGCAGGCATTTAAAACTAAAATTAAAAACATAAATTTTTTCTTAAATAAATAAAATGGCAATTAAAATTTTAAAACTTATTTAAGTAAATGCATTAAAATTGTATAACAAAATAATCCATACTACTGATATTGAATGTCCGAAAAACTTCGTTTAAAAATTTAACAAGAAAAAATGAAATACTTTGTTCCTAATTCCCTAGCAACATCTACAGATTTTAGATCAAAAACGAGCAAACCATCGCTGCTGTTTTTCTAGTTACATTATCAGTATCGTCTTCGTGAACTTCACAAATTTTCTTCAGCAGCTCGCAACGCATTCTTACCTTTTCTACAATATAAAAGATAAGCAAAATATGACGATATTGTTTCGAATTTTCACAAATTAGTACGATTGTAATAATTTATTCTAAAGCTTAAAATATCACTTTTCAAACAAGCCATAGCGGGCTTTCTGAAAATTGGCTCCAAAGAAAGATTACCCCAACTTAAAAATTAAAAATCGCCCCAAATTTTTTAATGAAGTACAATAACACGAAATTTTTGGAGCATTTTTCTGGTTTTTTAGGGTAATTTTTCATTTTTACATTGGGGTAATTTTTCTTTGAAGCCATTTTTCGGGCAGCCATCTAGAAGAGGTAAATATGTTTATTTTTAGTTAGTTAATATTTAAGTATTAGCATCTTATTAAAAAGAATTAAAACGTTAAAAATGGGAATTTTTTAAAATTCAATTTTCTGGAATCCGGTATACTACTATGTAGGCTCTCTCCTAGACCCCTTGGACAACAATATGTATATGGTGGTATATGTGAGCACTTCCATATTTTAGAGAAATGCCCACTCATCCTCCCAAAAATTTTTAAATTTTTCAAAAAGGCGATTTTTTGAAATTCCATTTTCTCAAATCCGGTAATTATTTCAGACATACCACTATGTAGGCTCTCTTCTAGACCCCTTTGACAACAATATGTATATGTTAGTATATGGGAGCACCTTCATACCTTCCCGAAATATTCACTTATCCTATGAAGATATATTACTTTTTTTAGGTAATCACTGTTAATCTCTTAACAGCACTCTGTTAACGAAAAATTTTTGCATGTTAAAAGGGAAGGTTGGTGTCTCGGCTTTTCAAATTCGAATTTATCTTTACACACATTTGGAGGTAATAAAGCAAATGCCGGATTAATCACATATCTTTCATTTGTAAAGTCACGCAATTAACAAATTGTTAACATATTTTAATTTAAAAACATTTTTATTTAAACCAAGATATTTTATTAAAATTCTTTTTAAAATTAATATTAAATATGAAAAAATAATAATTATAAATAAAATGAATTTAACGCTGATTAATCAAAGCAGGGTCATCTCGTTTATTTATAAAAAAAAGCCTTGTCTCTATAAATAATTAAAATATTTTATTAATAAATTTACATAAAGCGGGAGTGTGTGTAAACAAGTTTTACATGTAAATATTTATTTAGTTTTTTTAACTTCATCTTTTTTATTATAATGTAATAATTAACACCTATTGGAATACATTTTAATTAGTTTCTTAATTTTTATTATACAGACGTGTGTGTTTGTACTTGCACATACAAACGGGATAGTGTAGATTTAATGGATAGACATGGAAAATGAAACTATACGAACGTATACGTGCATGGAGTCTAGTGTTACTGATACCGTGTATATTATAAACGTAATAATTATTGTACATTGATACACATAGAGTCCATGGCCAGAACCATGTTGCGTTTATATTTATCCATACACCTTTATAGGTAGAAAATTGTAACAACATGCAAATGTAATTGTTGCTGCTAGTTTTGTAATTTTATTTACAAGTGACACTACAGGTGGCAATGATATATTTGTTTCAGAAAAATTTTAACAACATAAGTAAAGGTCATACTCGTATAAAATTATTTCGCTGTAATAAATATATGCATAGGGTATACCAATTACCTGTGTTTGCCTTTAATAATTTTCACTTTTACTGTTTTATTTAACATTTTTATTTTCCACACCACTAACCTTTCTATACCGTAGTATCAGTTCAGCGAGGCCAATCGAAAATTTTTCATATAAAATTTAAAATTTTATAACCAATTGGTTATAAAGCTGGTAAAATTTTGTTATTGCGGCACAAAAAAATATTGTGTTAATAAGGGTTCGTATATGTGTATCTAATCAGTATGATATATGACTTGTATAAACGATAGGGTAATTATTTTTTGGTTTTATATTGTGGTTTCCATACTTTAAAAAAGAGAAAAAAGACTGCTTAAATTAATGATTTAGAACATTAATATAAAATTTATTTTATAGTTTGCTTGCAAAACTGAAAATAATTAAACGGTAGAACGAATAAGTATGTTAAAGCTTATTAAACAGTAATCTATAGAGCATTCAATAGGTGAATAAAAATGAAACAGAACCTAAAACTGGGTGCCTAGTTAAGTTCTGTTACAAATTATAAGTAGCTGGCTCTATAATGTAATATCTCCGGTAATACAAATTGGATTAGTAGCACTATAACTTATTTGAGAGGTGGGATTTCAAGCTTCGCCTTGTTGGCAGACATTATTAACTCGCATTATTTCGTGAAAAGTTATCTACGTGTAAAAATGAGTGAAAATTCGAAACATTACCACCACATTTTGCTATTTTATTATTAAGAATGTTAGAATCCATAGCAGTCTCATGAAAATTGTTTTGAAGTTTACGCAGAATATGAAATAACTATAAAAACAACGAAGATCAATACTTACAAGCCACATGATTTAAGAGTGAAGAATTTTGTTACGTTTTAACCCTTTTGAAACGTTTGCGTTCGTTTAAATTGCATTAAAATAAAATTAACACCACTTTTGTTGTTGTTATAGTTATATTTTTATTCCATTACACAATAACTTTTATACAGTTTACAACAACTTAATATTCGCTTATACAACACTTTTATTTCCACTTAAACACGCCTTTATCTTATGACAGCAAAACGATAACTGAAACTACGTAGGCAAAGCAATCTCCTTATATACTTAATTGCCTACAGTTTGGAAAGTTCCGGAAATGTCTCAAATGATCTCATATCTTTCACATAACTTTCTGAATGAATTGTCTCTTTTTTGTTATTTTAAAAGCAAAAATATTTTTGATCTTATTTGAAATAAAATTTTATTTTCTTTTGGTACAGTTTAGAAAATATTGAATTGGCTTGTATGCCTATTTCAAAGTGGTTTTAAAAACGTCATTCTTAAAAAAAGGAAATTATTATTTTTTAAATAGGCAAACATAGGAAGCATAACAAATTTGACAAAACATTGAAAAATTATTATTGAAATTAAATTATATATTGAAATTATTTAAGAGTTTTCTGGATATACGTGCTTTCTTTCTTTCCATCTAAGTAATGGATCCTGTGTTCTCTCCACACTTCTCATTTAGGTACTTATCGAATTCACGGGTGCAAGTAGCTAAACTGCTGTGCTTTGATTGCAAGAAGCTTTAAGAAGAAATTTACCAAGTTCTGTACCGTAAAAAACCGAAATCAATATAAAAAATTAAATAAAGAGTATTTTTTTAAATTGAAATACATGTGCAATTTTTCTGCAACATCCATAAAGCTTTTAACATCTTAGCTTAGTGATAGAAGTTAGAGTGTTGTTTATAAGTCTAATATGTCCGGGAGCTGTTTAATTCATAGGGGGATACCACAGGGTTTAATTCTTGGACCGCTGTTGTATTCTATTTATGGAAATGATCTACCTCTGCAATTAAAACATTGTAAGGTACAAATGTATGCCGATTATATGCAACTGTACATTAGTTGTAATATTTCAGATACTTCGAATTGTATTCAACTAATAAATCATGATCTAACTCAAATTTGTCTCTGGGCATCTGCGAATGGCATAGGCTTGAATCCGAAGAAATCCGTTGCTTTTATAATTGGACCAACAGAGTACATTCCAACTGAACTCCCCCTATTAAAAATTGATAATTGATTATTATTAACTACTTTAATACGGCAAAGAATCTGGGAGTAGTTGTTAATAGACAACTGAATTGGATGGATCATATTAGGGCAAACTGCGGTAGAAAGTTTTCAATGCCGAGGTATCTTTGGATTTCTAGATATTTTATACCGGCGAATATTAGAATGCTTATTTCCCACCCTAATATACGGCTGTGAATTATTCGCTAGCTGTTGAGAAGAAGTAGACTTAATGCAGCATAAGTATAATAATATTTCTAGGTGTGTTTTTGGCATAAATAAGGAATAGGAGCATTTCACAATAGGCATGGCCAATTTATGGTGTTACTTTTGATAATTTGTTAAAATGCCGCGTTTTACTAGTTTTGCATAATATTATATATACTGGGCAACCCAGCTACTTATATCGTCATCTTACGTCTTTTAGATCAAACAGAGGTAGAAAAATTAATATCATTGGATATCACAGGGCAATTTCTGTACAACGCATCTATATTACGTTACGTCTTTGGAGCCAACTACCACCACAAAAACAGATTCTTAACAATGCACGACAATTTAGATCTGCGATTTTGAAACATTTTATCTAATCTTGTTATACTATTATTTAATATAGGGTCCACCATCTAACGTTTTTTTTTCAACTAGTGCTTATTTTGTGAATGGTAATACTTAGCTCATGTCTGATTTGACAGATAATTAGTTACGCTGAACGAATATGGTTGTGTATACGCTTGAACAACGCTGGGAATCTGGGCCTGTGATCGATTTACAGAAGATGCCGATTTTGCCAAAAAAAATCATTTTTTCAGATGAAGCTCACTTTGATCTTGGCGGGTATGTAAACGAGCAAAATTGTCGCATTTGGGGCACAGAAAACCCGCACGCATACATTGAAAAGCAGATACACCCAAGACGAGTCACTGTTTGGTGAAGATTTTGGTCCAGAGGCATAATTGGGCCATTTGTCTTCGAAAATGAGCAAGGAGTGGCAGTGACAGTCAATGGCGATCGTTATCGGGCTATGTTGAACGAATTTTTGTTCACAAAAATTGAAGAGGAGGATATTATCAACATTTGGTTTTAACAGGACGGCGCTACGTGCCACACAGCCGAAGCTACACTCGATGTTTTGCGCCCTGGTTTTAAATATCGCATTATCAGCCGCAGAGCTGATGTCGTTTGGCCACCTCGGACTATTACCACCGTTGAACTATTATTTGTAGGGTGCCGTCTGAGATAAGTGTTACGCCAACAAGCCAGAGACAATTAATGCTTTAAAGGACAATATTCATGAAGCCATTGGTGAAATACAGCTGCACACAATCGATAATGTGCTTAAAAATTGGACCGATTGTGTAGGCTGACTGGATGGCTGATGGCTGGCTGATGTTCTACGGGGTATATGACAGTGATATCCGAATCTGTACGGACAGTCAGGCTGCGTTCAGGGCGCTCTCCGGTGTCTACTCGACATCGCGTCTGGTGTGTGAATGCCGTGCATCTCTGAGCGAGATGGCGAGACTTTCAAACCTAGAGATTATCTGGGTAAGGAGTCACTCGGACACCCAGGGGAAGTGTGTGGCAGACGGACTTGCAAGGGCTGGCTCTCTCCTCAGAAATGAGGAGATTGACCACTCAGTTGGGATGCCACTCACCTCTTGCAGACTTATGGTCATACGGTACATGTTGGGAATGGCACAGCTACGGTGGGATGTTGAACCCACGTGCTCTGTATCGAGACAAATCTGGCCTCTATATGATCGGGCTCACTCGGAGCTTATTATAGAGATGCCGCAACTTAGGCTGCGAACTCTTGTGGCTGTGATTACTGGGCACTGGGTGACCGGTGCGAACGCTAGGAGATTGGGTCTGCCGTTTAATGACTACTGTAGGGGTTGTCAGGATGAGGAGGAAGAGGAGACTGACGTGTACTTCCTGTGCAAGTGCCCGAGTCTTTCGGACATTAGGACTGCTTTCCTTGGCAGGCCGTTTTTGGGTGCCTTGTCGGATCTGGCCGGTGTGAATATGGACAGGATCTCTTCTTACATACATGCGTCTTGTTGGTTCAGATCGGACCAGAACGCAGACATAAAGGTTGTTCATTTTCTGGATTACTATGGGCATCACAGTGGGATCAATACTGGACGTGTCTGGCTACCCGTGGTAACTAGCTAACTAACTAGGCACCTGCACTTCATTTTGAATAAAATAGCTAACCGATTTTCACGACTTATAGCTTATTTTATTCTCAATATTTTAAGCTTTAATTTGAGTGCTTAACATCTAAAATCTCCATTTTGAAAAATTTTTTATGACTTTTTGACCAAAAAAAAAAAAAAATTGCTCTTATTTTGCGCAAAAAAAATGTTCGCAGTTAAGTTGTGAATAACTCCGAAACTGTTGAAAATATAGAAATATAAAGTTCAGGAAATTTTGTTCCTAAACGTTTGGTTGCACTTGCATCAAAATCGGTCAAGTCGTTTTCAAGTAACTACCATTACTACCATATTTTGGGCGAAAAATTTGCCACGCCCAAAAAAAAAAATTTTAGCCGGATGGAAAAAAGCTGAAAACGGATTTGAATTCAGCGCATCAAATTCATTATATTTCATATAGTTTTATTTAAAAGCGAGAAATTTTTTTTTTTTTTTTTTTTTTTTTTTGGATACCAGTGTAATTAGAGCGAAGTATGCGAAGTTTGCTCTTTGTAGGATCTAATGAAAAAAAATGACAAACTTAATTATTGGAACAGTAAAATTTTTCAAGTTTATGGATGATTTAATGTTCTTATTAAAGAAATTTTTTATATTATTTATTAATAGAGAAAAAAAATCCGAATTTCGCTGAATATAATTATTAAAAAAAAACCTACTGTACCAATAATTAAGTTGGTCCTTATATGTATTTGCCTAGTCAGAACTCACTCTTAAAATAATTTTAAAGCAGAAATTTTTGGCTGAAATCTAGTTTCAATAATGAAACAATTTTTATTTCATTTCAAGTAAATCTGTTATCTAAAAAACTCATTTTCAAATAGACTAAACAACTTTTAACCTACTGGGTGTCTATTACTGCGGAAATAGTTGACACACAAATACTGTAAAACGGTAAAAACAAATATTTTATTAAAAGCTTTTAAGCAAACAATAAAAATTTACCGACATATGCGTATGATAATCTCATAATTTCTTAGAGATTCTGTAATAAAAATAAACCAAATTGGTTCTGTATTAATTAATTATAATTCAACAAGTAGTAAATTACTTCATATACAAGACAATATATGATTTGAAAGAATTCAAAAATGCAATCATTTAAAATAACTTAATGAACGAAAAAAAACATTCCATGTCATCTTGTTCAATTGAAATAAATATAAATAAATAGTTAGAATGTTCGTAATGGCCTAAGTATTGTAGTATTTTATCAAATTTTCCTTAATGAACAGCATACAAGACTTTCGATTTTTATTAAAATTTCAGCTTAAATTACTCATCCTTTTTAGATATAAATAAGCTCGTGTTCACTAATAGATATTCATCTTACATATTATATTATGTTATATTTTCTTATTATTATATTACAAATGCATTCTTACATTATTTCTTCCATAATCACGTATCACATAATTGAACTTGCAAACATTGATTGGATGTTATTATATGCCAGTTTTACCATACCACTGTGGTGGTACGCCTGTCCCATTTTCAATATAATTATTTTTCTCGCAATTTTTTCTTCTTCTTGTATTAGAGATCATTATAAATTAAATATGTTGTAAAGAAAAACGTGAATACATATATTTTGTTTTTGATTTTCATTATTTGCTCTAACAATATGAGAAGCCTATGCAAATAATATCCTTCTTACCTAAGTATAATCAAACTGGCATTAATATAATAGCGGATGTATGTATTGCATGTTGTATGAATCAACACAATTCAAAGTTCAAATAGAAAAGAAAGAAGAAAAATATAACAAAATGCCATTTATGTAGTCGTATCAGTAATAAAACTCCAATATGTTTACAATATTTTCTTTAAAAAGAACCAAAAAAAGCAGAAAAAATATTTGAAATGAACAACAGAATGCATACCATGGAACGGAGGAAAGGTACAATTTTAATTTTCAGATTTGTTCACGTCTTTCAATAAGCCACTCACATCTGTATGTACTTTCAATACATTCTCACATGTGCGTGTAGAATACATGCATATCGAAGTGTATAGATTACAAACTGATTTCAAATAGGTTTTCATTAAAAAAAAAAAAAAAAATCCTGAAACGAACTGTTGCTTTTGCTTATTCTAAAGAAATCATCAACAACATCATCGTCATCAACATCATCTTGTTCATATGCATAGGTTAGTCTTCTTTAATAAGTTGAGAAGAAAATATTCACATTTCATGACATGTTATGGGGAGTCGGTGTGTGTCCTAATACTGTTGATAAATGCATCTTTTTTAAGATTTGTGGAGCAAAAAATACACAAATTCACTACCACATACACTGTGATGCAAAAATGTGGCAATGTAAGTAAAATTTGTGTAAATGTTCTCATATTTTTCTTCTTATTTTACAAAAAGAAAATTATTTGAATTTTTTTTATTCAATACTTTGTCCTCTTTTAAACAACACTCG
Source organism: Wohlfahrtia magnifica (assembly GCA_023159175.1). Lineage (NCBI taxonomy): Eukaryota > Metazoa > Arthropoda > Insecta > Diptera > Sarcophagidae > Wohlfahrtia > Wohlfahrtia magnifica. The sequence continues at coordinate 1,849,671 of JAKWBJ010000485.1, read as the reverse complement.
CTGGTCTACAAAAAACAAAAAAATTTCTCGCCTTTAAATGAAACTATATGAAATATAATGACGCTGAATTCAAATCCCTTTTCAGTTTTTTTCCATCGGGCTCAAATTTTTTTTATGGGCGTGGCAAATTTTTCGTCTAAAATATGGTAGTTATGTGATATATTTCATCATAACTTGTAAACGATTTGACCGATTTTTTTACAACACTTTTATTTCCGCTTACACACGTCTTAATCTTATGACAACAAAACGATAACTAACTGACGTGTAGGTAAAACAACTTCTTTATATACCTAATGGCCTACAGTTCGGATCATTCCGGAAATGTTTTATATCTTCTATTTTTATATCTGTTCAATCAAATGTAACGTAAAGATGGTCGATTTGGTAGTACTGCCAAATACGCAAATAAGTACGACATTGACACTTTGACACATAACTACCAAATATACAAAATTTAGGCATCTTTATTTTCGTAACTAGAAAAAGCAAAGGCTAACTTTGGGAGCACCTTACCCTTAAACTTAAAGCCCAAGGTCCACCAACAAAAGATTCCAAGTTGTGGCGTAAGGTGACATACAAACATAAAACATATTTTCTTATTTTAACTCAAAAGATTTATTAGGTATACGCTAATGAAAAAAAAAAAAAAACAGGTGGTGGCTGAATGAGGAGCAAGTTTTTTACAAATAGGGGAAAAAATATTAAATGCAACAGGCATGCAGTCGTTGCCAAGGGCCTGAAAACTTTTAAAAGTTTTCGATCACTGTTGCCACCTAAAAAGTAGAAGATCTATCTCTACATAATTTAAAAAAATCCAAGGAAAACAAAATTATTTTAACCTTCGTGATATTTGTACATGGGAGCTAATTTTGGCATTCTTTTACGAACGAATTCTCATTCGACCGAACTAGTTTCTGGAATTCTTTTATCGATCACGAATAAAACGAATCGAAATTTATAAAGTTAGCTTGCGATATCGAACCATAATTCGAACGTAAGCTTGCGAAATAAACTTGTTTCACAAGGAAATTAATTTAAAAAAAGTTGTTGAAAATGTATTTAGGAAAATTATATATGTTTAGACATTTTTGGTCTAAAGTGCAAAAAATTATTCAATGTAAAACGAAATACTTATAAACTTTATGATATAACAAACAGACTTAGTAAAAAATGTTATGCCAAAATGTTCCCAAGGAAAAGCAAACGCTAACCAACCCTGGGACAACTTTACGCTTAAATTTAACGCCTAAGGTCCACCAACAAAAGATTTCAAGTTAAAGCACAAGGTGACATACAAGGAAAAAGTATTTTTCTCATTTTTAGTAACAACTTTTTATTAGATATACGCTGATAAATAATAAAAATAGGTAGTGGGCCGAATGAAGATCAAGTTTTCTGCAAGTAGGAGAAGGCTACGAAGTCTCTGGCATAGGTCTAAAAACTTTTAAAAGTTTACGATCTATTTTGCCAACAAATACGATAACCTTCGTGAGATTTGAAGATGTGCTGTTCGTTTTCTAGTTAAGGACTCTAACTACTATACAACGGCACCTATTTCCTTTCTGATTTTATTTATTTAATTTCTGCTTACAATCGATTTCATAATTTTTTGAATATTTTATCCAGTGTTGTAAAACAACTTATTCTCATTCTTTCACAACGCTTAAGGTGAAGTTACACAACCACTCGTTGGGCGCTTAGTGCGTTTGGTACTTTGAGACTTTCAACGATTTAAGATGGCAAGTTACACAACACGCTTTAGAGGCGACACTTGAATCAGCTAATTGCTTAATTTCCTCCCTATAATTTATTTTATTTGTAACAATTAAGAGTGAAATACATTTAATTGATTATTTTCGTGTTTTTTAACAATTAATCATATCACAAGACACGCAAGTCAGCTGTTCAACTGTCAACGCCTTAAAAGTTCAAAGTTGACCAACTTTTTTGGAAATACAATATTTCAACTTTTTTTGACAAAAGCGTGCAAGGCACAACGCACATAACGTGAGTTAAACTGTAATTCTCTTCGTTTCGTATCGAGTAATATCTTTCATTTTGGTCACGAATGCCAGAATTAGGCCCCTGTTTTTGAAATTTTCGAAACACCCACAAAATTTGAGTTACGGGTAAAAACCGATTTTTCGCACCTTTATGCACTTATAAGATAAAAAATTAGCTAAATATTATTTTATTTTATTTTAAATGAAAGGAAACAAATCTTTTTTATGATATACTCGTATATACTTAAATGATAAGTAACATTGCGAAATCTGTGTATTTCTCAAGCATATAGGTTTTTCATCCCAGTTTTTCCAAAACTTTCAAGCTTAAATGCATGAATTATTTAAGAAACTATATTTAGTTATGAGTAAAATGAGTCTTACGAAGTCGGTTCAGAACCGGCGGAGTTTTATTTTTGTCGTATAGTGTATCCCTGGATGATATTGTCTGTTAAGACTCACTAATGCACGGACGCTGGCTAAACAAAATCAACTTCTGTCATCTATGAAAATTTGCGCAATTACTTTAAAAGTTCTACGTGAAACCAAAAAAATTCAACGACAGTCATCGATGATTTACACACTCTGGTTCAATATGACGTTCGCCAACGGGTTATTATTTTTGTTGACATTTAAAGTACACTAACAGTTAACTTTCATTTGAATAGCTGTGTTACAAAGAAAATAGAAATTTCACAGATATATAACGATAATAATTTTTCCTTCAAAGAGAACGAAAATTTCATTGGAACACCAATTTCACTCCTTGTTCCTTACAGGTATGATCAAGTTTTAGATGCACATATTATTAATTCTGAAATTGTTGGCACCAAAAAGCCTTCATGTATAAATTCTCTAGGATCTATCTCCATATCATTTATTAAGTGTTAATATATAATTTATACCCATCAAATGGGCTTTCGTCAACTTGGTTTGCCAATAAAATATATCTTACGTACAACACCGATGAAATTTAAATTAGTTATGAAGTTTTCATTTTATGGGTGTTTATGAATTTAAATTAAGGCCCCACACCACACTCTTAATACAGATACAAAAAGTATATTGCTATTCAATGTCTGAGGCTTTATATCAGTGATGTGCAAAAGTAAAAATGTAGTTGTGTTAGTGAGAACTTGGAAATTACTCTCTCAGAGAGAGAGTAAAGTTGTTGTTTTAAAAAAATTAAAAAAAAAATCAACATACATCCGCTGTGCACTTGTCGCTGTTTCAGTGACAATTAAAAGCAAAAGCGAAAGAAACTTTTTAAATTATTTGTCTGTGCCTTAAAAAAAATTGCGTATAGTTACCATATATGCTGTCTCTTTGACGACTAAAAGCAAGAGCGTAAGAATACGTATGAGTCCCATGAAAAACTCATGACTGCTTTATATACGTGTAAGGATGGAAATCTGAATAACTCTAGAAAACACGTACGAAATCTACATTTGCATGATTTGCAAATAATAACTTCAATATGAACATTTATACAGCAATACATATGTATGTATATGTACAAAGTATGTATATATCACTGGTCTACAAAAATATGTTGAAAGTAAAGTCACCTGTCTTTATGGGTTATTTTGCTTTGGACATATCTGGCTTTCATTGAAATGCTTAAAATGTAAAATTTATATTCTAAGGATTTTTTTATAACTTTTTTGAAATAAAAGAAAAATATTTCCACTAATTTCGCAAGGAAAAATTTGTTCGCTAATTTTGTTCAAAGTTAGATACCTGCATTTAACATTGGTAAAAGTACCAGCCGTTATTCAGAGTAAGCTTATCCACACTTTTTGGCATGATAGTGTCAATAAAATGCAAAGATCCTGGATCTGATGCAGAATATGAGCCACAGACAAGCACTGAACCACCTCTATGCTTAACTGTTCCTGATTTTGTCCCCTCCTCACTATCGGTTTATCATTCGACCTAAATAAATTTAAATTTGCTCTCGTCGGTGTTATGTACTCTTTTACAAATTTAAGACTTTTGGTTTGATTGCGCTTACTAATAAGAGGTTTTTTTCTAGCCCTTCTGCCATTAAGAGCAACTCTGTAAAGCAAGTTTCTTATTGTTGATGGGCCTGCTTTCTTACTAAGGTCACTTTCAGCAATAGCAGCAAAAAAATTCTGCCTTAGAAAATATTTTGTTGTGGGCATGTTTTGGTCTACGTTGCACTGTTTTATTGACTTTGAAACATTTTATTATGTCGTGCACAGTTGAATGACCAACAATTTCTGAATTTTCGCAAACAATTTTTCCTTTTCTTTTTTGCTCAATAATAAGTTTTTTTGCTTCGATACTTGCTCGTCCCCGTTGTATAGCCATCTCTTTGTTGATTTTAGCTCTGTTTATTCCGTATAATTTTCTAAAATTTAACTAAAGAGTTCTCCACTAAATATGTAAATTATATCAGCGACGTTGGCCGCATTGATATTACAGAGTTGCAGTTATTAACCCATAACCCATAAAAGTTATTGTTCGAGTTTGGCTTGTGCAAGTCATTTTGACTTCCAAAGCGTTTTCAACGACAATTTTACGTACAATTATTAATTTTCTGAGGTAATTTTTACTTTTGTAAATGGAAGATATACACAAACAAGAAAATAACTACATTTTTTTTAATAATTGAAATGTATGATTTTTAAGCGATCGAAAATATTTTGGAATAGTGATCGACACTGGGTTAGAGCCATTGTTAGTAGTTTTCACTTAACAAACGTTCATGTTAACAGAGAAAAAACTTATTTAATAACATTTACATAAATTTTTAATATTTCTAGAGAGTGTTTGGTTGGGAAGTTTGATTATTCACCATACAACACGAAACTTGCGCCTTCAGATTTTTACTTTTTTCGATCTCTACAAAAAATTAAATTCCGTAAAGGCCTGCAAAACACAAAAAACATTTATTTGCTCAGAAGACTCAGACGTTCTACACTAATGGAATAATGGCTTTTTCCCAAAAATGACAAATGGTTATCGATACAAACAACACATATTTGATTTACTAAAGCTCGTTTCAAATATAAGATAAATGTGTTTCGTTCGGTCAATCGTTTCTTTTTCTAACACCCAATTATTTATCACATCGCAGAGTAATTCAACAAACAGATCCATTCCTTGTATCCTAAGCGTAGTAGAAACGTTCAGTAGAAATTAGTGTAAAACTAAAATTGCATAAAATTCGGGGGTAATTATATATCAACTCGATGCCAGGTTGCTAAAAAGGCATTACCATTAATTTCATATGTCCAATCGTGAAAATTAACTTGGGTCTTCATCAATACAACTCTTTACCAGGCTAGGATCGACTCTTACGCCTGAAAAGTACAAAAAGGATCTTCAGATCATGGGCAAGGTGAGTCCCAGATATATCGGTTCTTATGCAGTGATTGGATTTCGTTCTTCGGAGACACGCTTGATGGTTTTGACGTAAGCCTTAATAGCAGTGAGAGGCTATTATTAACTCGGTAGAGAATTGAATTGCTACCAATGTTTCTACTTAAAAAAAAAACAATATTTCAGAAAATATTGTTACGTTTTTACCTTTGGTTTCAATCAAAAATCCTTTATTCAACACAGTTATGTGCACCGCTGCTTGTAATCTTTTTACAGGCAATAGGAATTTTTATTCTGAATTACTCTGTCTGTTGACAACTTTGTAGACAACAACAATTACTCGACAGATCTTTCTTCCTAAAGATCTTTCAACCCGATCGTAGTTATAACTAAAGTTCGATCACAACCTTTTCAACCAAAGTTTATCCACACTTAAGTCTCTTTACTGAGTTAGCTCCAAATAAACTGGTTTTTACTTGACTACTAGCTTCACGAGTTTACGTCTTATAAACTCTCTTCACACCAATAACACATTCGCTGAGTTAACTTTACTTAAACTGCACTCGCTGAGTTTACGACATATAAACCGATTGCTGTTCGCCTCGATGTGCTTTTTATATGGCTGAGTAAACAACACATCGAAAGCTCGCGAACCTCTCGATAATTCAGGTAGATTCCATTTCTTTCTATTAAATTCTTTTTAGTTCTTTTGTAGCCATGCGTATGTGAACATCTACCCCTTTCAGCTTTGAGTATTTGTTGTTGCTTGTTTATTGTCTGTTACTTATTTTCTTTGCTGCTTAATTCTTGTTGTTGCAGTGTTATTTTAATTTACTTTATCTCTGCCAATGGTTGTCGTTGTCGAATTGGTTATTTGTAAACAGCACGTATAGAGTTGTTCTTGCAGCTTTTGTTTATTTATTTTAGCGATGTAATAAGCGCTGTGGTGTCCAACCTTATTTTCGTAACAATATTTTCAATTTTATGGAAACTTTTAAACTACATACCTCGATTTTTCTAAAATTCTATGTACATATATATGTATATTCGATACAAACATTTTATACTGAAATCTATATGTAAGAATATTTGAAAAAACATGTATTTAAATCTACTACTTCCTGTTATGAACTTAAGAAATTTTCAATTCATATATCAAAGTACAATTTAAATACTACACACTATACTATAAACTTTATTATCACAATTTTTATACTCAGTTACTTAGTTGTTATTTTAAGTGATCCTTATAATAAAATAATCCGTCAAATATCTTACATTATTTTGCATTTTACTAACAAACAAAAAAAGTAATTGCACTTAAATCTGAATATTTCAAAAAGAATCAATACAAAAAAACTGTACATATCCTATTTAAATAAAAGACTCCTCTCTCTTCCCTTTCCCTCTTTCTCATTTGATGAAATAATAACAAAAAAGAAAATGTTTTTAAAACTAAAAATGAAGTTGTTTGTTGATCAATCAATTAAATATAGTTTTCTCGTATTCGCATCGTACTGTACTCGTAGCATAGCAAAAAAAAAAAATAAATGTTTTTAATTTGCTACATATTGTTGTTGTTGCTGTTGTATATTATAGAATTACTGTTATTGTTGTTGGTATTTTTTTTATTTGTAAAGCCTGTTGGTAAGCAAAATTTGACCAAAAATAAAATTAATTGAAATTTCATGTTCATACAATAAAGTGTTGGCCACAAAATTGTATGGTTTTTTTTTATTTTTTAGTTTTATCGTAGCTGTTGTTTTCCATCCTCCTACTCTCTCTTCTCAACTTTTTTCTTTTTTTTAATTTTTGTTCGATTACAATCGAATAACATTAAAGTTAATGTAGTTTTTGAAAATTATTGATATTCAGTTGATTCAGTTCTTTTTTTTTCACTACGATTTAAGGCTTCGCAAAACTGTGAAGAACAAGTCTTGTTGTGATAAAGAAATCTTTCACAAGGTATGATATTAAAAAATAGTCAACTTAAACTTTTTATGAAAAGACCAACAATTACGAACAGTACCTGAGACTACACTGAATGTGTTTGCCTCAATATCTATATTCATTAAGAATAGGTTTGCCAGATGGCCTTTATTTCGCCTGATCTACGAGAATTTACAGCTTGTCAAGACTCAAGAAAAATTATGGTTTTTCAAGATTTTTCGTGTTCGCATCCTAGTTTGGTTACCTAAAAAAATTTATAATCAAATAGGTGCCCGAAAAGGTTCGTTAACAAATTTGACCAAAAAGGAAACTCCTGTTTCTTCTTGAAACGAGCTTTATTAAACCACATATCTGCCGTGTTTTTTTCGATAGCTTTTTGGCATTTTTGTGATTTTAGTGCCTCTACGAAATTTAAGTTTGCATCTTTAAGAGAGTTCTGTAGAGATCGAAACAAATGATAACCTAAAGGTACAAAGTCCGGTTTATATGTGGATGCATCAAAACTTCACAGCCAAGCTTTTTCAGTTTCTTCCGGGTTAAAGCTGAGTGTTGTCTGGAGTTTTCATGATGGAACACAACACCTTTTCTGTTGACCAATCCTAGCCGTTTTAACTTAATTGCTTGCTTCAATCTCATAAATTCTTACAGTAGAGTTTGGAATTAATCGTTTGACCAGGTTATAGAAGCTCATAATGAACAATTTCCTACCAGACACGGCACTACCATTTATGGTGTCAATCCTGACTTTAACACCGTTTGCGAAGCTTCACCTTGCTCTGTCCTTAGTCTTTTTCTCACATTTTTGTCGTGATCTACTTTTCATCGCCCGGTATTATTTGGACCTATCAAGCTAGCTATAGTGTTTCATGATGCAATTATTATAACAGACATATACCGACTATTTGTAAACGACGATTTTCAAACACCAATATCTTTTCATGTCAAGTTTTTTTTTCAAAATCTATAATCCATTTTTCCATAAACGTCAAAAGATTGCAATGTTGAACCTGGCAACCCTAATTAAGAACTTCACATCTATTATCAAGATCAACTAACAATGGCACTGAGATCTAGAAAGATCTATAGAGCCAAATACTCCGTGGTCAAATCCACTAATGCACAAGCTGCAACGAGTGGTAATCACTCAAGAGAAAGCCCATTCAAACTCCATAGAGTCAATATCCATGGAAGGATAACTATTCATTGGGCCCGGAAGTAAAACCCGGAACAGTCTCCAGAAAAAACCCTCAAGTTTTCGAATGTCAGATGTATTATTTAGTGAAGTTTTTCACAGTGTAAATACTCATTACCGGTCGCTAACAATGTTGTGAGGTAATACCGCTGTTGAAAATTATCAGATGGCGTGGCCTGGGATTGATCCGAGGACTTCTTGGTTGGTAGGTGTATGTTATTCCTAGCATACCACAGTGGCACACACTATTAAATACGTGATGCATGTACTTATGTTTCTACAGATGTTCACTAATGTGTGAAAATATTTGGAAATCGATGGAAAGGATAAGTCTGGATATCTTGAACGTCTTTAAATACTAATTTAAAAACGTTCGTCGACGCCAGGAATTATTAACTACCTTAAATATGTCTATAAAATTGACGTTATTGTACAGGAAGGAAAACTTGATTCTCCACCAAGCAGTCTTTAATTGTTGACAAAATAAAACTCTTCCAAAATACACTATAAAAAATGAATCACGGGATGAAATATTAGGACGTTGGGTTGTCGAGGATGAAATATCCGTTAAAGTTCTAAAATAGCCGAAAGCTGTTCTAGCATACTTACTTGCTAGAAACTACTTACAACATAGGACAAAAATTTATGTTGATTATTTATTTGCTGATGCAAGAAGAACTGAGAAGAATTTTATTTTCATAAAAGACCCGGTTAACCGCTTATATGATTAATTTTTAATCGAAATCTGATATTTTTAAATTACAACTTTTCGAATTACTCGAAAACCGGTTTTTTTAAGTCGAATAACACTAGTCTACAAAAAATAAAAAAAATTCTGGTCTTTAAATAAAACTATTCCATACAGCTTTATAAAGATTTTGATGCGCTGAATTCAAATCCGTTTTCAGTTTTTACCATCGGGTACAAATTTTTTTTATGGGCGTGGCAAATTTTTCACCCCAAATATGGTAGTTATGTAATATATTGCCTCATAACTTGAAAACGACTTAAGCGATTTTAATGGAAGTACCAGCAAATGATTAGGAACAAAATTTCCTATAAATCACTTATATAACATTTTTTCTTTTTTTTTGTATTTTCAACACTTTCAGAATTTCAAATTATTCGCGCAAAATTAGACCAATTTTTTTCAAAAAGTCATAACAAATTTTTCAGAATGATATGAAGCATTTAAATTAAAGCCTAAAATGTTGAGAATAAAATAAGCTATAAACCATGAAAATCGGTTGGCTATTGCTGACTTTATTTAATATTAAATGCAGGTACCTAACTTTGACTAAAATTAACGAACAAATTTTTTCTTGCAGTATTAGTGGACTATTTTTTTCTTTTATTTCCAAAAAGTTATAAAAAATTCTTAGAATATAAATTTTACATTTTAAGCATTTATTTATTATATGTATTCATACTTAAAAGAAAAAAGAATTATGCCATTCAAAAACATCTCTGTTCTATTAAAAGTTCAAAAGTATGTAAAAAATTAAAAATTAAAGGAAGTTTTTTATTTCTAATGATTTTTCAAAAATATATTAAACAAAAAAAAATCGAAAATTGTGCAATTTGATGAATAAATACAAATTTAACTTTTTGCAAGATTTGTTTTTTCTAATATTTCTTTTTTATTCCCAAAGTATAAGAGACTAGCCATACAAATTTTTTTTTATTTTTGATTAGAATTGAGGCATGCACGTCTATGGTCTGTGATGTTGAAAAACGAACACTTGCAATAATTTTTAATTTCATTTAATAAAGCATATAGTGTTGGTTTTCAAAAAATAAAATCAAATCACAAAAGTCCACATATGATTACTCTCAGTCGAACACATAAATTTATTGTTGGCATAGAGAGAGTTTTGTTGAAATTTAATTGATTTAAAGTTGAGAGTTTCATTCAAATGGCACAATAACCACAAAAACACTACTTCAATATGAAACACACTACCCGAGATTGCTTGATTGTTTCTAACTTTATTATTATGTTACATAAAACATACACACACACAGCCAAACATATGTATATGTATAGACAAAATCAAATTACTTATAAAACCATATTTGTATAAGTACAACTGTTAGACGCAGGCTTGCCATATTTGCCGCTTTGTTGGCATTATGCCGATTTTTTGCCTTAACTCTTTCGGCCCTTCCTTACTTCATAACTTTCTTTTCTTAGTATATTTTAATATGCAATATATCTCAATAAAATTTGAACGTTTAGTTGTGGTTTAATTTAAAATAAAAACTGTGTTGAATTATAACGGTGTATCTATCAATTGTGTACAGCTTTTTCGTCTGGAGCCACGCGTTTTACACAGATTCGAAAATTCTGTGTTTTTATTTACAGTTTTATATAGTAATGACAGGTAAGTAAAGGAATATTATTTTTAACATTTTGCAGCAAGGAAATTTGAAAACAGGGAAGTGATAGAGAGATTTAATTTTTAATGGGACATATTGTCCCAATAAGGGGATCTATTATCGGAATTATTCATTACAAATACAAGTTTGTTGTATGTTTTTTGTAGATCGCAAGGAAAAGATTGCCGAACGAAGAAATAATGGCAATTATGGCAAAAGATGATGAGAGCGAGAATAATGGTAAGGACTTCAGCGACTCCGGATCCAGCTTTCTCCATCAGATGATGAGTATCAGCATACTGAGGAAGAAAATGTAGCTGATTCAAGGATGAGAAAGTCGAACATAATACCATTTCCGCAAGTAATGAGTTGTCTCAAGATGCTCCTGTGTTATTTCTTACTTGTAAATGGTCTAAATTCAGCGAAAATATTGCATTTGTGCCTAAATAATATGTCAGACTTAGTTCAGGTGCTTAGAAAGCAAAAGGGTGCCATAAAAATCTCTAGACTGCCCTTTGGTCATAAGAGACTAAAATCGGATAATGGATGGGTTCGATCTTGCTGTCCAAAAAACATCAGTATACAGGAAATCTAGAAAGTGGTGGGAGAAAGAGTTTCTTAAAATTCTGATGCTTTGTATTGTAAGTGCGTCAAACATATTCAATAAGTATTATAACCGGAAGTTGTCCCTAATACAGTTTATAGTTCCATTGGCTGAAGCGCTTATAGCAGAGGGAGTGAAGCACAAAGGTCTAAAAATCCACCGAACTGGCTGCAGGTCTCTTTAGCCTCCGAAGACAGAGGTTTTGAACATTGGTGAGCACTTACCTTGAGACGTCGGTGCGTAAAATGTACTTTCATAAAAAAAGAAGAACAAAATTTGTGCGCTCAGGATGTAATAATGCTTTACGTCCATCCTATTGTGCACTATTCTACCAATAAAACAATTTTATTTTTTTAGTTCTATTATGAACTAATTTTTATTTGTTTTGTTTTTGTAAGTTTGAATTCCTGATTTTCTTTTTTCTAAATAAATAAACTAAATCTGAACAGAAACATTTTTAATCATCAAAGTAGTTTTTGTGTATTTCAGCTTTATTCGAACGTATTATCCCAACGAAAAACCGTACTGGGACCACATATATGTCCCAGGATAACTGTAAGGATATTCTAATTTTTATCTTATCCAAACCTCAAAACTTCAAAACTTAAAAAATTCAATCCAATTTCACAAAAAAGTTCATGACTAAAAGGGTTAAAATTAAAAAATTGCCTATTTGAGGGTTTTTGCTGAAAAAATTCAGATTTTGCGAAAAAATCTAAAAAGGCGCCAACTTTATTTGTTTTAGTAAAATTTACAATGTTTGAGAAAACTGAAATACTATGCTATGTTGGAAAGAGACAACTGTGAAAACGCTGATACATTAGCAAACATTTGTTTGCAAACCTCGTGTAGGTATACGTGAAAAATATAAATAGCCAATCGCATATATGTAGAATGCGTATTTACTTTTCACGCATACATACATGATGTTTACAAGCAAATGCTTGCCAATGTATCAGCGGTTTTAATAAGTCAGAGCTACTGCTAAAGAGAAAAGAGGTTAAATTTATTTAAAATTAAGTACATTAGCGCATAACGGACGAGAATTTGTCTCATAGGTAAGTCCTCTAAAAGTAGAATATGTAATGAGTATGTAGATGTTTGCTGGTCTTATCTATACTTCAGACATGTATCTTTATGAATAAAAAGAAAAATTGCATTTCATTCGATATTAACTGTAAGTTTTAATGGAAAAACAAAAATAGTGAATTTTTTTTAACGCAAAGCATTATCGATCAAAGTAAAGTATGAACATGTACTTAAAATATAACAATTTTCGTATCCTCTGTTATGTAGATAGACAGAAAGCTTCTTAGAATTGATTTTAACAAATTTTGTCATATTTTCGGCTCTATAGAGTTTAATATGTTTATTAAAGTCACTTTAACCCACTGGTAATCCAATTGAACGTAACTAGTATTATATTGTTATGCTGTAACTTTTTTAAAACGTTTGAGTTCATTTAAATTGCGTCAAAACAAAATAAACACCTCTTAATTTTTGTAAGAGTTTTATTTATTTTACTACACAATAACTTATATATTGTTTGTCTTAATACAACACTTAATATTCGTTTATACAACACTTTTATTTCCGCTTTAGCACGTCTTTATTTTATGACAGCCAAACGATAACTAATTCTTAATTGTAGGAAAAGCAGCCTCTTTATATACCTAATTGCCTACAGTTTGGAAGGTTCAGGAAATATCGACCATCTTCTATTTTCATATCCGTTAATTTAAATGTTATGTAAAGATGGTCGATGTGGCAGTGCTGCCAAATTGATACAAAGTATACCAAAATCCCACAATACAGTGCTGCATTTGTATTTTCGTAGCAATATTTAAATTATTAAAAAATCCGGGTGGGATTTTACTTTTTTTGTATAATCAGTAAAACAAATTAAAATCAGAGATTGAAAACCTATAAAAAATGGATTAAGGTTATGGTTCAGGTTAACCAAATAAAAGTGTTCGGGTCGGGTTCGGTTCAGGGTTCGGATTGGGTTGAAAATTTCAAAAAGTACAAATATTTATCTCCTTCTGAAGAACAAGATATTGATTCTCCTATAAAACTCTACCCTCTTTCCACTTGTAAATTTTTGAACAGAAAAATAGTTTTTCCTTTGTTACTATATTTTGTGCGAAGATTGTACGCTGATTAGTTTTTCATTACAAATTATTATTATCTTATTTTTGTTCATATTTTATCTTTATGAACCATTTCTTGCATAGGTTTAACGGGTCCGGTTCAAAATTTTTATAAACAGCGAACGCGAACCCGTTCGAGTTCGTGTTCGGGTTTGGTTTTAGTCCTCGATTTAAAGGTTTTCACGGTTTTTACAAAAAACTATATATAATTTATGTAAGTAAGGAAGTACAAATTAATTTGTTCTTTTTTTAGCTTAAAAATTTAATTTATTTTAAAAGATAATGAATTAACAAGTAAATCAAAATATTTGCTAAGAACTTTTCCCCACCTCTCAGATAATTTTCGAATACTGTCTCGAAATAACTTCATTTTTGTGGCGATCAAATTTTGAAGTCAATTTTCGATTTCTTCGAAAGAAGTGAAACGGTGATCTGTCAAATCATGTTGTATCCGTCGAAACAGCAAGTAGTAAAAAGACACAATGTACAGAGAATAGGGCGGGAAGATATCGCATTTGATCGTTTCTAAAATTTCGTTGGGTACTTTTGCGACACATATTGGGGTATTTCAAACCGAAAGTGGAAATTAATTAAAAAAAAAAATTCAGAAAACAGCAAAATAATTTATGTCACGTTAAAGTAAATAAAATTCTACCTCACCAGGCATAAAACTATTTTTGGTACCATTTTCCATTATGCTGCTACTTTCTTCCAAATTAAGAGTTTTTTTGGAACCATTAACTTCAGGCTCGTGAGAAAATTTTTGCGTTTTTTATTTTTATGTACACATTTTTCATGTTTTTTGAAATACACACTAAAAACCAGCCATTTTTGGGAAATATGTGGACTTCAAATAGTGAGTTAAGCAAAGTTAAGCGTAGTTTTTTATTTTTCCTAAAAATACAAACACTCCACCAAACATTGGTGAAAAAACTCTGTATCATATTTGCTCCTTTAAAAAATAAATTACTTTACGTTTATAGATACATGAAATACAGATGTATTTAAACTATTTGCTGTAAATTATAACAGAGTATTTTTATGAAACATGTAGGTATTTCGGGCCTTTTCTAAATAACTATAATATTATTCTAAGTCAATAGAATCCCGGTACCTTACTTTTTGAGAGTTTTCTTCAAGTGTGTTTGAGATCGTTATCTCGATAGAATTCGCTGTTGTTTGCGATACTCAATTTTCCTGCACTTTGATTTATATTTTCTTCTCGAATTTTGAGATAAGCAAATATGACCATTGTACTAACAATTAAATGCAATTTATTTGTATAACGTTTATTATTTTCATAAACTTTAGTTAATGCTGAATTGGTCTATTTTTTTAGATTTTTTTAATAAAAATATGATTATCGTATTTAAAATATGAAATTTTAATTTGCCGATTTTTCAACTAGAAGTGCCGATAATGTTGATTTTTAATCTTAACTATGCCGATTTTTAATCAAAATCATCTGGCATCTGTGGTGACTTGTTTTGTTATATTCAAAAAGAAAAGCAAATTATACAATTACCCTTATATAAGTACACATGTAAAATACGTACATGTGTATGTCTTTCAACATGTAAACAATATGTAAAAGTATTTAAAATTAGTGCATTTTCATATTTTTTTTTTTTTTATTTCACGTATACATATGTATTTATGTCTGTTTGTGTATGTGAAGCTTGGTATTTCTTATTATAACATTTCAAAATTATTTTCATATTTATGGTAATTTTTATGCAAGACATTGTCCCCTCTATTAAAAGACACACATTTTACGATTTTTCTTCTTTTAAATGCCATATGTGTACATATTTAAAAACACATGCATTATTGGTCGAGCAGTGTCTTTAGTCAATCAACGATTTTGCTAACAAACGAAAAACATGGTAAAATTTATAAAATTTTCGGCAAGAGTCAAGTCTACATGTATTTCTAACTGATGCCAGTATTAAATTAAAAAAAAAAAAAAACTTTTAAAATGTAACTCAATAGTGGGAAAGCTGAAGCACTCGTCTTTTGAAACTTAGATCATAATGACTGTAAACCGAGAAATAAGGATTCAAAACTTGTCGTTGAATTAGTTATACCCAGAAAGCTAACCTGGCTAATGTATCAATTAAATTTTAGAGTTCAAATTCATATAAAATTATATGGAACTAAAATTCTAGTAACTAGGCTGGGAATAAGCTGCTTCTGAAACACGGAGTAAATTTTGAACGCTCCACGAGTTCACTTGGAGGACCTGTGGCCTATTTTCCTATCCTTTAGAGAACAGACCCATGAAAGAGGTGGAAAAGCCAGACATGAGAGATCCCCACAAATGCCCACCTAAACCTGAATATCTAGTCCATGAGTTCTTCGTCTGAGCCAACGGGTACCCTCGAAAAAATTTATCAAATTTGTCAGTGACGCATCCCTAAGGCAGGGCAGATCATAGAAGTGACATACACCCAGGTGGCTTAATATGAGTTCCCCTCAATTACAGAGGTATTGCACCAATTTCTCTTTCAACTCCTCCTGACAGCTCCTACAGTCGCCATGACCAGCTCGCCGCATGCGCTCCAACAAGCGCGCTATCATACTGTGCCAGATAATTATGCCCGTAAGAAGCACGATCGATCCCCGACCAAGCCTAAGATAAGACATATTCCAATCATTATATAGAGAAGTCCAGAGCATCCTGGATATTCTAGAAGTGGTGATATTAGATCACCTTTATTCCGTCGTCTTTAGCGCTTTTCTGTCTATAAAGCCCGACAGCGCAGCCAGTCATAATCAATATCATTAACCCATATAAGTTCGACGGCTGAGAGGTTCGATCTTACTGCTGTTTAATCTTAACTTAATTAACTTAACTTAATTCTCTGATACGCCTTGTGGCCCTGACTATCGCGTAAAACTCCGCCTGGAAAACAGTCAAATCATTGGGCAATTGAGAAAAACCCTGAGATCAACTTTATTAAAAAAGAAATCCGACCCTGTTCTCATTTATGTCTTTGAGTCATCGGTATAGAACGAGAATTATAAAAGAATCGAATATTATATTACAGAACGAAATGAATGGCGAGATTATTCGAGTTGGTTTCTGTCGAAATATTTTGTTTGTTTTATATCATATAGCATAGTCTTAAAAGAATCTTCAAAAGTATTGGAAAACTAAGAGATGCGGACACTATATTGAGAGCCAATGCCCGCTTATCAACCTAAGGGCCATGTGTTCAATCCCATTCCAGACCATTTAACTACATATTTAAACAGCGGTATTACCTCATAACATTAGCTTGCTACTAGTAATGAGTATTTACGCTATGAAAATCTTCTATAAGCCGTTCGGAGCCCGCGTTGAACTGTAGATCCCCTTTAATGAGTCTAAAAGTAGAATCGGGTGCAGCACATTGACTGAGCGAAGTCCCCTTAAAGAGTAAAGAAGCTCGTATACAGATGATAACTAACAAGGCACTATATATACACATATGCATGTCTGTATCAGAAATAATATTGATTAAAAAGTTAAAAGTTCCCTTTGATCCTGCAAGGAGCACAAGGCCTCATTTCCTTGCAATAACGCTTTCAAATCTGGAAATTTATTGTAAAAATCATTGCTTTGCTGAAAGAGTTTATACAGCAAAATCTAATTTAGAGTTAAGACTCAACCAGCCAAATCAACACATACACTACCGAATACTGATAGAAAACAAGTCAAGGCAACTAAATAGGAAATCTTTCGGCTAATTAAACGGCCATCAAACGTTTGACGCATGACATGCGATGTGTGGTAAGTTGCACCATCCTGTTAAAATCAAACATCGTTCATAAAAAAATCGGTTATCATGGTGCGGTAGGTGTCTCCACTGACCGTAATCAAGGCGCCGTCCTCATTTTCAAAGAAATATGGTGATGCCTCCGCTTCATAATCCGCACCCAACAGTCAATCGTGAAGGGTACATGGCTTCTGTAAGACCGCGTTTGAGTTTTCTGATCCATCCATCATCCGAAAAGATGATTTTAAAATTTTTTTTATTATTTTGCAATTTCGAACCAACTGTCTTTGTTTCGGAAATAAATTTAAAGTAAATCCCAACGTGGCCTAAGCATAAATCGATTCATTTCGTTCAGTGGAGATAATATACCGAATTTTGTGACAGAATAGAATGACATAAGTATTACCAGATTCAAAATAACCGCTGGTTCAAATTTAAATCGATAGATGCCCCACTCGATATGTACGATTATATATATTTATATATATATTTTTTTTCCTGTTTTGTTGAAATACAGTTACACTGACTGCTTTATATATTAAAAAATGAATATGATTATTAACAACTCTTTAAACGATGGTTCTGAACGCCGCACATCCTTCAAAAACATCAAAGAAAAATTGTCTCAGGGAAATACAGTTATACGTGAAACGGTATTGCAGAGCAAAGTCTTTACAAGCTCGAATTTTTACGATCGATTAATACAATCCGAAGGCTAAGATATCTAAACAACAAATTTGAATTAAGAAAACCAGAACTGAATTTAACAAAAATAGCAAGTGTTTCAACTTAGAAACTTATTTCATAAATTTTTTAGTTTACAAGTAGGGTGTCTTTTTTTGCACACTTCACCAATACGAAATCCTTTTTTAATAGTAAACATTTTGGCCAAATAATTTTCTATCCCTGACATTTGATTTTTTATAAAGACATTTTTCTGCATACATTTGTATGTTTATGTGTATGGTCCCCCATTTACCATTGTAATACAAACGTTGTTGTTCCTTTGAGCCACAGGAGTTAATTTCTAAAAGCAAATCTAGAAACGCACAAAAGTCAACAACAAGAACAAGACCAAGAACAAAAACAATAATAATAATAGAAGTATTGTTTTCTGCCATTGTTCACTAACTTTGAACCGAACGAACAAATAAGAAAAGAGACAGCAAATAAAAAGATAAAAACATACTCGTAGTATATCGTATGCACAAAATGATTTCTTTTTCATACAGCCATGTCAGATCATATGGGTGGTTTTACATAGAAAAGATATTAAACCGTGTGGTAATAAAGGCAGAAGTTAAATATATATTTGTGTTGTAAATAAATTACCCTTTAATTCTTAAGCCCTTCACGATTTAAATAAAAATAAGAAGAATATTTAGGCTACAATTTAGAGAATTTTTGTAATAGAAAGGACTGAAAATAAAATGAAAAGAATAAATGGAATGAATGGATGGAAATTGGATAATGATTTCACTTATTTTGTTCAGAAATTGAGCTTTTATATCATTTTTGCCTAAACCCCTATTTGAAATATCTTACGAAGACAAACTATTAAAGTTCAGTTGGACTGCCTGATGGAAAACGATGTCCATTCTAAAAGTGTGTACACTGTAGGATAGTTTGTCTTGCTCATAGTTGCTCTTTTAATTCCATTCCAT
Source organism: Wohlfahrtia magnifica (assembly GCA_023159175.1). Classification (NCBI taxonomy): domain Eukaryota; kingdom Metazoa; phylum Arthropoda; class Insecta; order Diptera; family Sarcophagidae; genus Wohlfahrtia; species Wohlfahrtia magnifica. The sequence goes on along the minus strand of JAKWBJ010000485.1, from coordinate 1,830,617 downwards.
TTCCCTCGGACGGATTTAAGTTTGATTTATAGGTAAGTGTAGTGACCTATAGAAAATCGACAGGAAAATCTTGGAACAACGAACAGACTCTATGATATCTACACGGAATTTTGATAAAATCCTTAGGGTAAGAATATTAATAGGAGGCGATTGGCTCTAGAATTTTTAGCTTTGAAATGGTGCGATTTTAATCTACACCAGCGTCAGGCAAACTAATATTAATGCATTTTACAATTGTGGTGGTAATTTAAGAGTCTCTCACTCAGATCACTTTTCACTGTATTTTTTCACTTGTTTTTTCTTTACTTCTCTTTGTTTATTTTTTGCCTTTGCGTGTGAGTACGTAAGTGTGAAAACAAAAATGAAGGGAAGCCCTTTGTCGATGATCTACACCAGTGATCTGCAAAAATAAATATGTAGTTGTGTTAATGTGAATATAAAAACTACTCTCTCAGAAAGAGACTAAAGTTGATGTTTAAAAAAAAAATTTTTAAGTTAACATACATCCGCTGCATATATGCACTTGTCGCTATTTCAGTGATAACTAAAAGCAAGAGCGTAAGAAATTTTTTAAAATTATTTGTCTATCCCTTAAAATTGATAACATTGGCTTTTTGATCTTACTCAGGCTAATTTACAGCTGCACTGTCTTTCAGTGGGAGGTCTATTTCATTTACAGAGTAGCTAAAACTATTCGCGAAATTAAATTTAAAAACGTCGACTGTTATTATTTGTATAGACAATCTTGCATTGATGTTGTTAATTCAACATGATTAAGTCGAAATGTCTTCTCATGTTAAACTGATATGGACCATGGAGGCATCCGGAGAAATGAAATTTCCAGGATCTGACTGCACAACTAGCAGGACAATACACTTTGGCTGCTTCTCTCGACACATAAGGCGCCCTTAACAAAGGGCATACCCTGGCAATGAAGCGCGCCTGTGATCTAAGAATAGAAAATTGCGTTAGCAGTTGGCTAACTAGAATGCTAATGTAGAGGACTGTCACTGTCTGTAGGCAACTAAAAAAAAGATAGTGAAAGATATCTCTCCAGATTGGGCTACCTTACCACTTCGCTGGCTTCTTGTTTTAACTCAATACTGAAGGAATTCTAGAAAACTGGCACTTGGGCGGTGGTTTACACCGATGATGTCGTGATCCTTATCTCGTGAATGTTTCTATTAATGCCTGAGCTTCATGCTGTTTATAAGAAGAAGAAGTTATTACCTTCAGGCTTGCCAGAATGTATTATTTGAACATGATTCTGAACTCAATATTGATCTGGACGCGCAACATAGAGCATTGAGTTCAGAACGCCATGCATAAAAACAAACAACGCTTGCCCTACTCTGGCTAAGAAAAGCAACTAAACTCTCTTGGTACATTACGGGAAGGAACAGAAGGTGCAGGTAAATCATTTCATCACTGTTTTAGAACTTGTTTAGATGGAAGAAATCTCTTACGTAATTTCAAACACAAATCGAGATAAGAGCTCTGTCATCATTCGAAAATAAGTCAGTACTAGTCGTGAACGATTCTGTTATAAGAAGGAAACCTCTAACTGACAAACGTTAAACTAAGCTGCTAGGCTTGCTATGCCACCGTTTTCATTTTCCATGTTCTTTTCTTCTGTGGCATTTCTCTGACATATACCAGGAAAATAGTTGGTTCCCAGACTATAACAAAATTTTGTAAATTGCTAATGAAGAGAAAAATAGATAATTATAAGCAAATTCTCTTTAACTCAATGTGAAAACTGTCATATCTTTTCGAAAGGAGCATGTATGAATGCATATACATATGTATTGTATGTTCCTTTGTGGTGTTGCATTGAATTCATACATAAATTCATTCTTTATTCAAAAATTTACAGCACTGACTGACATTTATACCAACATATAAGAACACATGAAGACATTTATACCAACACACCGACAATACATGTATAGACACAGACTATGCAACACATCAACAGTAGAAATGAAAAGAATAAGGAGGATTCACAATTGTTGCGCCTGAAAAGTGTCAAGCAATTTTATGTCAAATGCTATGAAGTACTACTACTACTGCTCGGTACTACCTAAACAGAAGTCATTTAAAATCATACATTCATTTCGAAAATATTTGTATGTACATATGTGTATGTGTGTGTGTTCAGCTCTTAATTTCTAGGCATATGGCATTAGTGATACTGCTAAAATAGAAAATTGTCTGTCATAGTCTTGTATATTTCGTTGTTGTTTTTTCTAGTTTTTCTCTAACTGTTTTTTCCTAATCTCTATTCTTCTACTTACTTTGTGTGGCACGTGTTTTATTTGTGTTCATACCTTCTCTTCCAGCAAACCAAAACTGTCAGCATAGTGTCCTTTCTTATATTTTTTTTGTGCGGTAACGGAGTGTTGCATGTAAATGTGGTTGATGTTTGACTGAGTGATTATGCTGTACAGAATCCTTCCATACACACATACATATACGTGCTGCACTTGATGAGTGTCATTAAATTGGCCTCAAAATGAAACTAGAAATTCGCACATGTTTTCTTTCATTTTGCATCCAACCATTGTATGTGAGCAAAATTTAAGAGTGAGTGACAGGGCACATCTTTTCGGTGGCATAAAAAAAAGTTCTATGGTTTTTAGATTACGAACGACTTATAAACACGAATGTGTCAGTGATTGTTGATGTGCGTAAGTAGATTTACAATTTTGAACTTTTATATATATTTCAGGTGAATTCTTTATTCTTCCTCTGTTGTTCACTGTTTTACAAAATTACTGTTTTGATGGGAAAATTTTAAAAATTTTTTGAAACTTTAATTAAAATACATTTTGCAGGTTGATTTTTGAAATATTCTGAAAAATTAGATTTTTCACATATCGAATATTTACATGACAGCATATAAAAAACTATTTTGTATAACAATAAGCTTAGAAACCAAATTCAGATGAGTACTAACTAAATTGGCTGCAGTGATGAAGACAGGCTTCAGGCTACGTGGCTACGTAGCCAAAATTTCATTTACTTTTAGCAACTTTTGTATTTTACATAAAATACAAATAATTTAAATCTTACAAAAATAGTCAAGTAGTTACATATTTCCTATAACTACTCGTGATCTCTTACCATTTTTCAGGCAAGGATTTCAGTGGCTCTTCGGTTGGACAATTTTTATTATCGAAAAAGTTTTGCGCATTCCGACACAAACTGTGATTAAACGATGCAACATCTGCGTTAATTTCTAGCTTAGAATTGTAAGGGTGAAAGACAAAACACATTTTCTGTTTGCCAATTCTGATGGATCTCATAAAAGATGTTTATTTTCATTTCGACCACATGAAACATTCGACATATTTTATTAACATTATTATTATTATAAAAAAATTTATCGGCCTTTGGCGATAATTTTTTTTCTTCGACCAAATTTCTTTGCATTTATTAGTAGGGCGCTCGGCAGGTGGCTCTAAAATGTAATAACTCTGGTAGTATTAATTGCATCTGGTAACACAATAGCTTGACTGAAACAAACATAACCGTTATATTTAACTTTCCTATTATAGAAAAGTTAAGAATTGCGATGCAGACTAATGGAAATATTTGTGAAGTTGAAAAAATTGAACATAACCGGCACGTAAGCAGCATGGACATTGCTAGAGAAATAGGCATTAATCACTTAATAATTATCAACCATATAAAGAAACCTGGATAGACAAAGAAGCTTGATGTTTGGGTGACACATACATTAACAGTAAAAAATCTAATGGATCGCATTTCCATATGCAATTAAGTGCTGGAACGGTACGAAACCGAACCATTTCTAAAGTTAATCGTCTACTACGACAATATATGCGAAAAACATCACAGGCGAAGCAAAGTGAAGCTTCGCAGATGGTGCCAAAGCCAGGATTGACATCAAGAAAGGCAATGCTGTAGGTTGGGTTAGGTTAGGTAGGGTGACTTGATGAAATCATGCCTCTACACAGTAATCGATCGCTCCATGTTGAGAGATAGATAGGTTGAGATTAGAAAGAAAGGAAAGAAAAGAAATGAGAAAACCAGATAATCAGGCAGCAATGGTACAGAATATTGCAGAACCACACACAAGTCACAAGTGACTGTAGAAGTTCGCTGGCTTAGGGTATTCGTACTACAAAACCCAACAAGCTGCCGTGCACCTTGCGCATAACCTCATCCAGTTTCCTATTCTGTTACACTCAAACCACTTCATAGTTCTGCTCTGAAGCCCTTTGTTTGTCTCTAACTCCTCAACATCTTCACACAACTTACAAAAATCCAGAGTGCTGTTGCTCCATCCACTTCCTCCCCCACCATTACCCTCAGACACATCCGATTAACACTCAGAAGAACCCTTGTATCTACCTGTCTCAGAATAGGCTACAAGGTCCTAGATATCATGCGTTGCAATTATTGGGATTCTAAAAAGGTAACGTATTCTAATGGACGCCTTCATCAGTGTTCTGTCCGGTCTCAGACTAGGCCATAAGGTCCTAGATATCAAGCATTCCAATCTGTTCCTGCCGACATTATTCACTCTGTTCAGAGTCCATTCTCCAATGGCCCTAAAATAGAACCTTAATGGGATTCTAATGGATGCCTTAATCAGTGATCTGTCCAACTCCGAGTCAGGTATATCATTGCCGGGAATTGATTTCAATCTTTTCTGTCAACAGTTAACGACAATTCATTCTTTGGCATTGAAATTTTCTGAATGAATTTGAGTGAAGCACTTCTGGATCCGGTATTAACTTAAAACATTCAAACCGTACAGTTAAAAAATTTTTCGGTGTGATCTTGCATCGTTCTTCCCATTTTATAGTAAAAAAAATCACAAAAGTCTGCACAAAATATAATATATGCACGTGTTCATTTGAGGCAATCGCATTAGTGTTGCCTATCAACACTATTCAGTGACAAGATATAGCGGCTACTTACTTAACATTTTTTTTATTTTTTATTTAATAGAAAGTTGACTGCACTAAAATAAGAAAAGTTTACTGAGTAAAGAGGTTTTTTGTAGGCACATTAGCATCACTTTAACATAGTTTTTGAAACGTACAGACAGAAACATACATTAGACGCCATGAAAGCAAAATGAGTTGAGCACTTTGCTTACACATATAAATACGTAATTCCCGAAACATTCAAAATGGAATAAGTAGATTTCTCTCAAATTAATGAGCTGTACTTGATTCTATTTTCAGATTCATTAAAAGGGTCCTAGTGTTTAATGTCGGCTGCAAAGGACAGATGCATTAGTTCGAGAATTTTAGCGTAATACTCATAACCAGTCGGTGATGCCGCTGTTAAAAATTGTGAGCTGATTTGACCTGGTATTGAACCCAGGACCTCTTGATTGGTAGGCAGATATCTTACTTACCACACGACAGTAGCACATCTATGTATGTTTTAATTTAATAGTGTCAATAAATACACAATTTGCTAATGATTCTTAAAAACTAAAAATAAAATATTAAAAATGAAAACAAATTATTTTAGAATCCTTAAAATTATTGATTAAAAGCAACGCATTTATATTGTCAGACACCACGCAAACGTTTGTTTAATTATTTGCTTTCCATCAACAACACCACCAACAACAATTGCACTTTTTACAGTCAAAAAGGCATCTAAATATTCACAAATGGATAAGATATACTTTAAAAGTATTGCTCTTTATATGCACTTCGATGTTAAATGTTTTGAAAAAATTTTTTAGCGAAGCAGAAATAAAAAAGTCACTTCGATTTTGAAAGGAATCCTACTCCAATAAAATCTAATACTAGTTATAGACGTGGGTAAACGCTTCCTATTTCTTTTTTCTTTATCTAAAGGATTATGAATAATGAGCATTTCAGCGATATGGAGTTGAGTCTCATTGAGTACTACTCATTGAATACACATTGAAAAAGGATGCACATGCATACGAATGCTTCATTGCACACTTATAGGCATATTGGGGTTACCGTTTTTAAGCATTTTCTAGAATATAAGGAAGTAATTTTGTGAATTTATAATTTAGGTTTGAGATACGCAGAAGATACACAAACTGAAAACCGATTCAAAAAAACTAACACAGTTTTTCGAATTTTTTGTTTTCGATAAGATCTCAGCAAAGATAAAAAATTTAATTTTGACTTTGTATTTATTTAATTAAAAGGCTTTATTCTCCCTCCAGATGATCCATCCAAGAAGCCTTTTGATCCCTCACGACGCTCTATAGGGAAAAGAAAAAGAACATCAACTACAAAACATCAACGGAGAGTTCGGGCAATGCGGACAAAAAAGGTAGAAGTCTTCGATGAGCATCAGCAGCAAGTCTCCAAACCACCTTTATATCAAATTTGGAGAGGGAGTTCTTCTATCCTAAGCACTTGCTACAGTAGACCAATCACCTGCCTAGCTAGAAGGCAAAAATTAATACAAAGAAACTGAAACAAGGCAAAGATGCCTTGCGGAAGCCATCAGATTTAAAGAGGAAGGGGAATTATAGGAAAAGATTTGTGTCCCTGCTTAAGCTCAAATATTCCTGCCCTCTAGATGAAATTCAATTCTTAATCCTATCAACCATGGCAATCCTAATGCACAACACATCAGAAGAACTATTGAAAGATAAAGTGCAACTTTCTATTCCTACTGTTTTTTTATTTTTACTCATTTAAGCTACAAGAATAAATGTTGTGTTCGTTGTTAAAGAAAAATGATGATCATTGCGAAAAAGTAGAGAAATTTTCATCAAAACGAGTGAGTGCCATGCATAGTAGAGACACAAAAAGGGAGTGGATTTTTGAAGTGGAAAATGTATAAAGCAAACATTTGGATTTTGTAATCGAAAAGAAAGAAAGCAAGAAAAAAACGAACGAAAAAAGGACTTACATCTTATAACACCAATACATTTAAATGTCTATGAGTAGTAACATCTACAAACACATACCGATAAACACACATTCAAACAAAAGAGAAATTTAAGTGACAATAATACAGAATGTTATTATTGGAGGAGGGAAGAGAGAGAGAAAGAAAAAATGAGAAAAACACTGGAAAAAATATTTCCAGCAAACATTGTTTAAATAATGACAATAATTTTCACTGCATTTCTCAACCACTCACACTATGACTACAAGAATTTCTCTCATCTTCATTTATGCTCGCAACAGTCGTCGTTATAGTCTCTGTCATCATACGACTATACATTTGATAATGCATTCAATTGAAAAACCATTGAAAACTAATGGCATGAAAGAGAATAATGACTCTCTACTTTTATTCTACTCTTTTTTTTCTTTTTTCCGAAATCTTTACAAGAGCTGGTATAAGTTGTAGGATGTTGTCATCATAATCCTGGTATAAGTTGAAATATTAAAGAATAAATTTTTGCTTCTTCAATGGAAAATAAAAATATTTTTTTTGTACAATTTTATTTGTCAAGGCTCAAGGCATGATTAAGTGTGTATCTTAAGGATATATATTTTTAATTTTGTTCTCTTTTTTTATTGAAATTATTTTGCAATTGTTCGATTCAATTAATAGTCTTTATTTCAAATAAGTATATGCAACAGTTATATAGTCTGCATTTAAAAATTTTAAACAATAATTTTTAACAGCTTGGCCCACGATATCGGACGTAATCGTTCCGAACGACAAACAGCTGATTTGCGTAGTAGTGTACTCTCAGTCGGAAGAAAATCAATGTGAACGATAACGTAAGCATTTGAATACAAAATTGCGGCTCACAATGTTACTTTACTGATGTTCATACGAACACAAATATCAAAATCACTCATTTGTTTTTTAGTGTCGCTTATATTATGAAATGCACACTGGAGGTGCTGGTGGCAGCCTACAACAATACAAAAGCAACAGGATATTTTTGACTATAGTTAGGTCAAAAAGTGGCCGAGGTGAAATAAAAAAAACAGCTGTCAAAAGTAAAAAATATAATATTAAAAATAATATTAAAAATGAAGTAAAAAATATTATATTAAAAATATATATAAATGCGAGTGTTTTGTTTAGCAACAGCAAATTACAGGAAAAAATTTGTGGAATTATTTAAATTTGTACAAAATTCATGCTACGGATGTAGAAACACCACACTTATTCACAAATTTTCATAAAAATTTTAAGATTTTAACAAAAGTTATGTATTTTTTTTTTTTTTTTTTTTTAACAAGAAACAAAAACTTGAATAAAAACAAAACTGTTGACAGAATTGGTTCACATCAACATCTGGTTCTTAAACACCAGCTTATAAATGATTTCACCATGGGATGTACGAATACGGGTTTTTCATACTGTGTATTAATTTGTTTACATATTTACTGTCAAGTTCCAGTGGTACTAAAATCATATTTTTCTTTCAACAATTTCTACATTTGAACGCTTGTCTTATATGTGGAATTAATATATGGCAATCCAGTTATTTATTTGGATTACGTTAAAAACGTAAAGTCAAGCGAACGATAAATCGTAAAATAGTGAGCCACTGTTACAAAAGAAAATGAGTGACTGCCTTTCGTTCGCATAAATTTTCTTTCGACATAGTGGGCCAGGCTGTAAATTTAAATTGTAATAAATTTTTCCAAATTTATTCTATTTTTTGTAAAGAATGATGTGGATGAATGTATGTTAATATTACATTTCTATTATAACTCGATTGCTGTTGATTATGTACATATTTATGTATAAAGTATCGGGTTATTAATTCAGTGGTTCCAAAACCGCCGGTCTGACAAAGCTGTTGACTTTTATATTTGTCGTCTAAGGCAGGGGTGCGCACAAAGAGCGAAATATTCAAAATGATAAACACATTAAGTTAAAATGCTGCAAGAAAATGGGTATTCATACAAGGTATAAACATGCATAAATTTATGTAGCTTATAATTAACACTTCTCGGTGTAGCATGCAAAATTTAAGCTCTCTTCAAAATATCTTTGAAATTAAAAAAAAAAAAACACAAACACATGCGCTACAATCCTTCACGGCTAACAAGCTACTGAATAAAGTTTGTGTCTCACACACATGTTTTTTTTATTTATTACGGTTTCCGATTGGAATAATATAAACAAAGCCTGTGAATTTTTTTGATACAAGATTTTTTATTACAATTTCTTAAGTTTTTTAGAGAAAAAATAAAACAAAATCAATTTTCCACGACTTATAAAAGCAATACCAATCAATACAGTATGATATTTGAATTAAAAGGCTATGAAATGAAGGTTATCGAAACAGTTAATTTTGGTACATTTCAGGAAAATTTTTGGTAGCATTTTTTGTCCTTTAGCAGCCCTGGATGTAATATTGACGAAGAGAATAAATAAACAGCTGAAAAACTTCGTAAGTTGAACAATATAAACGAGCAGCGCTGATGTATAGTGTTACTCATTTAGTAAGTATTTACGAATATGTGTCGTTTAACATTCGAAGAACGCGTAAAGATATGTTAGATCTGTTTAGCCTACTGTCAGATCTAACAATATTGTCAGAAATATTGTCAAATTTTGTCTTTCAACATTGTCACATCATTGGCGGATGCCCAAATTATTATCTGATCATTGTTAGATCTTCATCATCATTGTGAAAAAAACATATGTATAATGGGATTGCCAGATTTTCTGACAAATGTCTTGTATGAACTGACAATATATACTTTGAAAGCAATTTTTCATTAACTGGTCGTTTTCAGCAAATTACCAGGTCTGAAAATATTGTCAGACTAACGAATGAATTGAACAGATTTAACGAGCTTTAAACCTTATCACGAGATTCAAATGTGATCACCGATTTATGATTTTACGAACAAGGCGATGAAGCGTATTCCAACCTCGGTGGATACCTCAATAAGTAAATTGCCGCATTGGTAAATGAACCACAATATATATCGTATACTGATGGGAACCAAAATAATACACTTGAACTTTTAATCACCTCCCCCTAGTATGTAAGTATGTACGTAAGTAAGTATGTCACCAAAAAAGTTATCGATTTAATCAAGACTAAATTCAAAGTTTATTTAGACGTGAAGACCTGCAGAGAGGCTTACAAAGAAAGCATTTTGGAATTGGTGTAAAAATAGTTGCGCTTATACTAGCGTAACAGTACAAACAGGTGAGATCTTTGTGTGCCTTAGTACATAGACGTACAAAAGCTCTATATAAGAAGGGCCTTCCTCTTAAATCTATTTCCTTTTCCTCTTAAAAGTAAAAAACTTTGGACTCAGAAAAAGTGGTTAACTCTTATAAAAAGTAACTAAGCATTCACTAACCCTGCAATCCCTGTTAGTTCATACTTTTAAAGGGATTTTTGCCGATTTAAATAAAATCACGTCATTTGCGTCAGATGGTGTACATTTCACTTTTGGTCGTAAAACAGTTAATATAACGACAATCCCTAAGAAAAAGACAAATAAACTATAAAATTTCAGCCAAATAACAGCTTGTTCGACATTATCCAAAAATATGAGAATATGAATAATCTACTTTTAAAAAATTCTGAGCCCAACAAAAAAAAATATATATTAAAATGTTTCCAAGCAATCTTTTATCTCAAATTTCATATCAAACTGAACCTTTTTAGGTAATAGTTTTGCATGGAAAGTGCTCCAAATAATACTAAGCAATGAGCTATTTGTCCAAAGTCTTTCAGTATATTGATAACAAGCTAGCATTCGGATTGACATTTGACTCAAAAAATGTTTCCAATTCGAACCGTATAATTAAAGTTCAGTTCTTCTGAAAGTGTTACCAACATCACTACATGATACCCCCGTCTTAAATTACTTTACTTTCTTAGCAAAAATTAATTTGAAGCATTTATGCCATCCAATTATAGCCTGCACTCTATTACAGAATGAATTCTTAATTTGAAATTAAACGCATTTTATAACTCTATTCATAAATTAACAAGTTTTTTTTACAAGTTGTTGCACAAAAAACTGGCTTTTTGTCTTAGCACTGCAATAACTTTCTTAAGCCATTAACATAATAAACAATAAATGTCCCCCATTGCATCTCCTTTTTTCTCTTTTGTTTTTCTTCTAAACGTTGTTGTCCTTGTTCTCAGACCCTTTTTACGTTCAAGAAAAAGCAACATTTATTTACATTGCACTTTATAAAGTCAATTACAAATACAGTGATAACATTTTCAACACATACACAGACATTTAAATATATACCGATTAAACAAAGAGATCTGGGTGGGTGTGGATGAATAAGGATTTGTTACTTGAGAGTAAGAGTACAGCACTTGAATTTAATGTGAACTGATTTCGTTCACAACGAGCATAATCGATGTAACAGATACTTAACGCAGGATCATTAATTTACTGTTTATTGCTGCTGTTAAACAGCAAACACACTCACTGTTGCTTCAACATGGGGAAGACGAACAGAAGATGAAAAACGATGCCTAGCAATATATAAAATGAGACAAAAACTGTAAGTAATAAATATTAAGGAATTACAATAGAAAATTAAATAAATATTTTCCTAATTTTTAAATATTTAAAAGGATATTGAAAATTGTCTTTCTTTATTCTTTAATGGCAGAGAAGATTTTAAAATAAAAATAAAAAAATTAAAAGGATTGCAAATCAAATTATTAAGTGCAGCGATTCACTATTTATATTGCCTCTTTTAAAGTAATCAATGTCAGTAAACCGAAACCTAGCGATGAAATTCGACAAGATTTTGATAATTTCTTTTATTGATTCGTCCAATTACCTCTAAAATAACTTCTTTGATTATCAAAACATAAAATAATTGTCCCAATTATGTTTTACTTGTCTTTGAAAATTTATACGTTTTTAATTTCACTAATTTTTGGTTTACAGAATATAACCTATTATTTATTCCTTAGCGATATAGAGTCATAACAAATTCCTTTAAGTTGTGTCTATCTAACGCTAACGCAGAAGAGGAGATAAGCAGATTATTTCTTCACCTGTTTTCTCCAAGCATAAGCTTCGAATTCTTCGGCTTTCCTTTTGATTTCATTCTATGAACACTTTCGTTATGAATGGTTTGATATTGTTTCAGGCCATAATATAAGAATTAACATTATTAAGTAGATCTTTTGTGACTTATGATTCAGCTTTGACTAGATTTGCTGCGGTGTCTTGCTCGCTTAAGAAGCTGTCCATACAACGTTAATGAAGTCCATTACATTCTGAATCCAAAGCTTGCAAGTTCACAATGAAATTCTCAGCGTGGAAATAAGCTCGGTCATGAGTTCGATTGTTGAGTTATGCCTGGCAGTTCTTCGTCCCTACAGTTCACCCGGAATATCACTATGGCCTGGTACATGGGTACTACTCATCCATCCCGTTGAAAAATCTGCGGCAATCACAACTGTTCTTGAGGTCATCTTGTAAGATATCAGAACATTTACAGCCTCCTTTTACTTTTGTTCGAGTAAGGAATTAATTGAATTTAAACTTCTAAAATTGCTCGATCGTTCGAGTAAGATTTTCAAATTGTTCGAATAACTCGGAAAACTCGAACAATTAAAAAATTATCCAAAAAATTTATTCTGATGAAAAAAAAGACGAACATGCGTATTTGGTCTTTTTGTTTAAAAACAAGATCGATAGTTTTTTTTTAAGTCCTGTACTTAAGGGTTGACTCCTACTCATGTAGTTCATTACGCCGGTAGTAGGTAAATAAATTTTGGGAAGGAGGATAGAGGAAGTAGTATAGACATTTAATTTAAATTTATTTATGTCGTAAGTGGCAGAGAAAACTGTCGAGGGAAGATCGTTTCACAGACGAACGGCGCGGCAAAAAAAACGAATTCTTTTCTGTAATGCGTTGTGCGATTCATTGGACAATCAACTACAAAGGGATACGCTATACGAGAGAAATGAGTAATGCGTGAAAATATGTGATTATTAGCAATTAATTCCCTTATTTCGTCAGAGCACATTCCGTTATAGTACCAATAGAACAAAAAACACACACCACATTGCGACAATGCTATCACGAATCGATAGGGTTGACTATTCTATTGTCATTAATGAGTATCTTCGCCCTTTACTGTACGCGGTAGAGAAGCTACAAAATAGATTTTGAAGCACCGTCCCATTCTATGTCGGATATAGGTCTTGTAAATATTAAGAAGATTAAATGGAGTGAAGTATTTCTTGCACTGTCTTAATTCGTGAATGCTTCTTTGAAAACATGAGATATGTGATCGATCAATGAATCAATGTGATAAATTCTCATGCCCAGAACATCAAGTGCATCTGATATCCCAATATCTACATTACCCATAGACACAAATGACAACATACCACCACGTCTGATTGTTAAAAACAACACTGGGTCTTTCTTGCATTAAAATCGCTTGTGAGTGTGTCGTTCATATTCATCCTTTTTGCCCCAATCTCCCAAGAGGCTAGGCTTACGATTAAAAGAAAATGAAGGACATATGTTGTTGTCATTTGCCAAAGAGTAGATAGGCTTGAGTGTAAGAAGAAATATTTGAAATAGTAGAGGAAAGAGAACAGAATCTTGCGATGCAATAAAACTGCTTTAACGAGTTTTTCTGAACTTCTCTTCTATGTCTTGTTTAAATACATGAATTCGTCTATTATACTGATAGTTTTCGTATTAGATTTTTGTTTTAATTTTTTAATACTTGGTATTGTTTTGTTGAGCTCGTCTAGAAGATTGTGTTCATTTAGATCTACATCTTCTCAAAAATCATCGTCTGGTACATTTTGGTCATGTTCAATATGAAACAATCGATTGTATGATTTGATTGCAAATTCTTTTGTTTTGGTTTTTGAAATATAGTTTAGTAGTTATCGCGATTGGGGAACCTTGTGGTTGAGGTTTATTTTAAAAACTTTAACCATAATGTCCAACAAACCAGTAAAAATTTTTCTGATCTAAAAGCAAGCAATATTATGTTTGAAAGTTGTGTAATGAACTCAAAAAGGACACTTTTTAATGGATAATATAAGCGTAAAACTAAATAATCATAAGCATTTGATATTCTATACACAAATTTTACATACAAAAGTTGCTCGATTAATTAACACACATTGTTCGAGTTGTTAGTCGAATTTGGCTATTTTCATTATTCGATCACTTAATGACCAAAAAATTCTTCGATTAATCGAACGAAGATTAGTCGAGTGGATACTCTACTCCTTGCTATCCGAAAGTATGATAATATCTCTCTTGGAGACATTGACTTTTCCGATAATCATTAAACCAGTTCTTATAGCCGATACCTCCACCTGAAAGATGCTACAGTGGTCCGTAAACCTTATCGAGTGAGCTATATTCGCCAATTCCGAAAATATACTTGCATGCACAACTCCATTTAACTTGGAGCCATCCGCGAAGATCAGCTCAAAGTCGTTAAAAAGTTCCTTCATTCCTTCCTGTTCGGAGTGACCCACATTCGACTAGCGCCTGTGTCCAGTCACCCACAGACGCTGACTTGCCGCTGACCAATACAGTATATATCCAGCAGAGCAATGTAGGATCGCCAATGTGGATGTAGTACATAAAACACCCGCTGTATCAGGTTAAGATTAGCTGCCGAGTAAAGGGATTCCCACCATAGAAAACATCCATCGATTAATATAGATCTGACCACAGCCGTGAATATCCAGTTTGTAGCAAGTATAGAGGTCAATGGAGGCTTTCTTTACTGAGTTAAATAATAGTATATTAGGCTTTCAGGACAGTTTCCTACACAATATTAACAGTTACAGGCGTCTATTGTTCAACCTTAATGGCCGAAAAGGGGAAGGTTTGTACTTCCGGGTGAAAAGAGCGACCAAGCCATAAGCCATATAAAACTGACTGAACGCAGGCAATGAATATATCGGATGTCTTTTTTTTAGAGGTTCATAAATTTGAGTTGGCAACTCTGCTTTGTTTGACAACCGATTTAACATCCGATAATTGCTTTTTGTTTAGTTTGATTTGACATTTTATTTTGGATAGAATTATACCGCTGCTAATTTGCCGAATAGGCTGAAGCACAAATCGACATTGATATTGAATTTCAATTCAAAATTTAGTTCCAGGCTCATATTAATGAACCTTAATTTCCGAAGAGAAGAAGGTTTGTACGTCCGGGTGAAAAGAGCAACCTCTGTTTTCTTAGAATTTACTTCCAAACCACGACCAAACATCCAATCACCAACTTTCGGAAGAGCAAATTGCATTCTGTACCCAATAGGATTCACAAATCTCCCCGGAAGAGACTACTTAGAACCATACAAACTAGACTTTACAAACGAGCTTAAACGAGTTAGGTGGAAATGTTTACATAGATATAAAGTCTCATTGGCTGATGTTCATTAGGAAGACAGCAGATCTGCTGAACAAACTATAGACTGGAATAGGCACAATAGATCCTATGGATCTCAGAGTCTTGCAATAGAGCCTTGTCGATAATAATCAAGATTGCCTGCTTGGCTTCAATCTGTTTCAAACGACAGCACTGGATCGGTTGGGCGCCGTAAGAATGCTGCAAAGACAGCAAAGTGACGAAACAAATTTAAAATTTTTGTTTTTAAAGTCAGAGCTTGCTGTAGTGCTAGAGTTCATTCGCGTAATTTTTTACTTTTTTTTATTTCAGGCAAGGTCTGTGAAACGGGAGGCAGATGTTGTCGGCGTAGTTGAAGATTTTCAGTCTTGTGTTAAGTCTCCAGGTTATAACTCAGTCGAAGATAATGTTGAACACTTGTGGAGACACAACACATCCATAGCTAACACTAGATTTGATGGGATTAGTTAACTGACGCTGCCATCTTGCAGCATACGACTGCTCGCATTAAGGTTCAAAACTTAAATTTTTTGAATGCTTTCCAAACATTGGAACGATTATTAACATGCTCATTACTTTCTTTAAAACCTTTCCTATTAGTATTAAAGTGCTTATGCATCGTACGTATTTATATAATAAGCACCCATTCTCTATTCTCTTTACGGGCTTGATTTGTGTCCTTCATTGAAATTAATTTAATTGACAAATTACTATTGTTGTCCACTGCAGCTGTTTTGAAATACTAATAAACATTAAGTATCATTGAAATCATCAACATAATTTTGAAAAGACTCGACTTTATTAAAATCACACTCGTCTCGAAAAATGTTTAGCAGAGACAAATAACATTCTGTCTCTTTGTCATTCATTTGTATTGTTGTTGCTTAACTCACATACAAACTTGTAAAACATTCAAATACTTCTGCATACCATATGTATAAATCCATATGTATGTATGTGTATCTATATGTGTTATAAAGTTTAAATTCTAAAATCTTTCTAAATTATATTATTTAGTCATAGTCGTAATAAACTTAATAAATTATGATTAACTAATTCATAAAGGAAATGCAAACGATGCTGCATGTCTCAAATATTCAAATATGCTTATGGGTTTTTACATAAATACTTGCACATATACACACATAAGAAAATAAGCATTTACATATGTATGCATATGCTTCCATATATGCCAGTAAAGCCGATTTGCAGTAGCGGTCTCTTGAATAGAAGAGTTGAAATAAAACAAAGTTGGAAATAAAATAAAACATTATAATATTCATTCGAAAAGAAATATTTAAACACTTATAGTATAGTTTTCGCCATGAGCCATTCTGGTGTGGGAGGCCCTGCCAGCTTAGCCTCATGCGTCCTTACACGTAAGCCTTCACATCGCGACAAGATGACTTCCCTTCGCGAAGATACCTAGCATTAGCTAGCATTCATATTTTTGACATGTAGTTCGAACAGGACGGAGCCACATATCACGCAGCTCGCGCTACAAATTGATTTACTCAAATAAAGTTTTAATGAAATAGTAATTTCGCAAGATTGTTTGATTTAACCTCACTGGATTATTTTCTTTCGAGTTACATTAACACATGTGACCAAGTCGATAAACCGGAGACAATTGAACACCTGGAATCAACATTCGAAGAGTTATTGGGAAAATACGGCCGCATATGTTGCGAAATACTTATGAAAATTGGTGCTCCAGATTGCGCCTTATGGCTGCCACTGTCACATGGCCGAAATCATATTGTTACGTTTTTACCTTTTAAAAACTTTTGGTTATGAGTTCGTAGATTGCAGTAAAATAAAATAAATCTTGTGTTTGGTTTTTAATTAAAATTCTTTTCTTACACAGATTTGTGAGCCACTGCTTCTAACCTTTTCACAAGCAATAACAATTTCTATTCTTAATCAACTTCTCTGCTTACAACTTTGTAAACAACAGCAATTATTCGACAGACCTTTCTATCTAAAAATCTTCCATCTATCCAAAAATCTTCCAATCTTCCTTAAAACTTAGACCTTTTCAATCAGAGTTTTCCACACTAAGCTCTCTCTACGCTGAGTTCGTTCCAACTAAACTGGTCTTTACAACTTAACTACGAGTATACTCCTTATGAACTCACTTTGCATCGAGTTCAAACCAATAAACTCTACTCGCTGAGTTTACTTCAATTAAAATTGTTCGCTGAGTTTACACCAGTGTTCGGCAAACTAATATTAATGCATTTTACAACTGTGGTAGTAATTGAGAGTCTCTCACTCAGGCCACTCTATACTGTGTTCTTCCATTTGTTTTCTCTTTACTTCTCTTTTTTTATTTTTCAGCTATTTGTGTGACTACGTAGGTTTGCCGAAATCTGGTTTACACCAAATAAACTATTTTCATGCTGAGTTTACACCACATAAACTGCCTGCTGTCCGCATCGATGTGCTTTCTATATGGCTGAGTAAACAATACTTCTAAAGCACTCGAACCTATCGATATTTCAGGCAGATTCTATTTCTTTCCTTTACTTTTGTTTTAGTTCTTATGAAACCATGCAAACATAAACATTACTTCTTTCACTTCTTTTCGTTGTTGTTTTCTTTGCTTTCTTATTTATCTAGTTTGTTGTTGACGTTTATTTTTAATTATTACATTTCTGCTTATGTTGTTGTTGGTTTGTTTATTTGTAGACAGCACGTATAGTTGCTTTCGCGGCTTTTGTTTATTTATTTTTTTAGCAATGTTATAAACGACAGGGGTGCCATACAATTTTTATTTTATGCAATAAAGTCCTCTTCATTGATATTAAAAACATACTCCTTTGTTTTATTATAATTACACGTGTGTTACTGCAAAAAACACCTGATATTTAGTTTTGTGTTCATGCTGTATTTATTTGACCGCTATATTTTAGCCAATTGCGTAAACGAACCTCAAGTACCACTGGTTATACCAATCATGTTTCTCAAATATTGGAACTTTAAAACGTTTTCTATTACTTAAATGTCGATAGTGATTGGTCGTGTAGTCCTTACATTCAGTCGTATTTCGTCTGGCCTACTAATATTGACCTTTGTTGATTCACTGGCTAATCCATCAATTTTCGGTTGTGGGAACATTCGCATTTAACGTAAGCATAATACAGTGATTCTAAGCGTATATGAGGGTTTAGAAGATGCGAAACAATTCGTCATGGTTCATTTTTGTATAATTTTGTAACAAGGGCCTCAAGTGTAATTCGAAATTAAATCGATTATAATAAACATTTCTGCCTTAAGCCAGATGTGGTTTTAAATAATTCTGTACGTTCGCCAAGTAACACATTACATTTAAAGCTGTCATAGTTAGTTCATGTGGATGATCTTAAAATTTGTATTCACTACAGCGTCATTCAGACAAAGTTAAGAAACTGCCATTTTAACCGTTCTCTAGATATACAAAAATCAATGTTAGCTTTGTATTGGAGGTACCATATCCACTATTTCAATTTCGCCCATATTTCGACTAGTGATGTGTATTAACTACAAGGTTATTTAGACCAAATTCAGAACCTTCCAATATTACCGATCTCTAGATATACAAAAAATTATTATTTATTCCTACTTATCCTGTTCCGCTTACTTTTTTAATGATGATTGGTATTGACCACAAAGTCCTTAAAGCTCTTACTATTACCGTTTTAAAGATATAGACATACAAATAAAAATTGTATATGGGCGTGACACCGCCCAGTTGAACAGAAACCATCAGTAAAGTTACACCTTTGCAACGCATGTATTGGTTTTACATTTAAATGTTATTTTGATATTTTTGTGATATTTGTCCGGAATCACCTAAAACCTTAACTCTGATTTAAAAAAAAACAAAGTCAAAAAGCTTATCGGGGATATACCCAATAATTACCCAAATTTTCACAGCGATTGACTGTATGGCTTTTGATTCTATCGAGTACAGACAGACAGACACGCATTTATTTTTATACATATGGATTTAGCAAATTTACGGCAAAGTAAACGGTCGGCCGGCTTCAGTTTATGTATCAGTTGCACCTGTAAGACCAAAAAGCCAAAAGACAGTAAAGGAATTAACAAAAGCTGATCTTCAATACTACAGCTCTCAGCTGTTACGAGACATCATGTTAAGAGTCATCATGTTACGAATCGGTGGATTAAAATTTAGCGACCAAATTCTTAATTAATTGTTGAATGAGAGCATCAGAGGTAGGGCTGATAAATAAACTAGAGCAACAAAGATATGGCGTTTAGAACAAAAAAGTAAACGTATCTTGGGTTAGATATTATAACTCGGTAGAATTTAATTGTATTTATGACTTAAAAGTTTCTTCTTTTTAAGTCAGTCAATAAGTAAATCCTGATTGACTTAGAAATGTGTAACATTTGTATAAAAGAGAAAATATGACTTTAACCCTGGAACTATACCCTGAGTACCCTGATAGATATTTAAACTCGTGTTTTACACTTATCTTTTAAGATGGGATCAAACGATTGACTCATTTACACCAATCTGATACAAATTTCATTCAGAAATATTAGCGCACAATAATATAATTTTCGCACTTAAAAATTCTATATTCACACGGCTGTTTTATTTTATACAAAATTTGTTGTCACAAGATGGCTCGAAAAGATGTTTTGACAATAATTATCCCAACGCTGTCACACGATTGTTTTTAATTACGGCAACTCTGTGAATCAGCTGTCGCGATAAATTCAATTTTTTTTTTTTAGTGTTCAAAATGGTTCGTTCTTTAAAAAAAAAAAAATAGCGCCCTCTTTATTTATATTAAGGTCATTCAGTGCACAAATAAATAAAAATAATTGCCGAAAAAGAAAAGAAGTGTGTTGGTCAGAGATTGGGTCACAAGAAGGGCCATTGATGGTGCATATGAGAAAACATTTCCATAAATTTAAAAAAAATTCACTAAAATATCTATTTATTTAAATTGGAATATAATTACAAATTATATTTAATTCTCTAAAGTAAAGATGATTTGTTCTCTAAAAAATAAAAACTGCATCGGCTTTGATTATCAGGTGTCCGCTTGATAAAAAAGAGTAGAAATAATGAAAAAAAAGAAATGGTGTAAGTTTGTGACGCAATTTATATATAAATCATTAAAAAAATCATATTTTAAGGGATGACAATTATAACTACCGTATAAATATGTCTTTTTTCATAAAGAAATCAATTAAAAAATAAAAATCGGTGATTATTGTCTTCTTCAATGGCCACACAAGAAAGCAATAAATATTGGTGTATTTTTGGAAATTACATTGGTGCATGATTGCCGATAAAGCTTTCACACGATACTCGCCCCATGATTGTATTTGATTAGGATAAATAAGCACAATGATATTGTGAGTTGCCATTTGAGCCAATAAATTGTATAATCCAATCGTGTGATATAAAAAACACTAATTATTGGTGCATTACGACAATCATGTAATCATAGCTTTAGGGTTAGATATGCTTCACGTTTAAAGCCAATACAATTCCCGGTGGAGACACCGAGTAAGCGAAGCACATATGTAAAGAGTCCGCCATCTAACGTTTTTTTTAAACTAGTGCTTATTTCGTGAATGGTAACACTTAGCTCATGTCTGATTTGACAGATAACGCTTCGCTAAGTGGGCCTGCGATCGACTTATAGAAGATGCCGATTTTTCCAAAAAAAATCATCTTTTCAGATGAAGCTCATTTTGATCTTGGCGGGTATATAAACAAGCAAAATTGTCGCATTTGAGGCACAGAAAACCCGCTTACATACATTGAAAATCCGATACACCCAAGACGAGTCAGTATTTGGTGCAGATTTTGGTCCAGAGGCATAATTGGGCCATTTTTCTTCGAAAATGAGCAAGGAGTGGCCATTACAGTCAATGGCGATCGTTATCGGGCCATGGTGAACGAATTTTTGTTCACAAAAATTGAAGAGGAAGATATTAGCAATACACTCGATGTTTTGCGCTCTGTTTTTGAAGATCGTATTATTAGCCGCAGAGCTGATGTCGTTTGGCCACCTCGGACTGCGATTTGACACCGTTGGACTATTATTTGTAGGGTGCCGTCAAAAATAAGTGTTACGCCAACAAGCCAGAGACAATTGACGCTTTAAAGGACAATATTCGTGAAGCCATTGGTGAAATACAGCTGTGCACAATCGATAATGTGCTTAAAAATTGGACCGATCGTGTAAGCTACTTAACCGGAAGGATTGTAGTTTGTAGTTTTTTTGTATAGCATTTTCAAAAAAAAAATTATTTGGCGAACCCTTTATTTATTAATTAAAGATACTATTGTGATTGCTTTGTGTCATGAAATGAAATTAAATCCTTTTTATATGCGAAGGTATTGTATGTAGTGGGACTTCCGGGAAATAAAATATTTTTCCCGTTTTTCCTGGAATGGATAAAGTGCGGGAAATAAAAAATCCTAAGCTGAGACCATCGCTTAAGCTTTCGTATCGAATAATGTTAATTTAAAGTTAAAAAAATAAAATTACGACATATAAGTTTTATTATTCGTGTTATAAACAAATGCAACATCGTCAACACGATTACAATAGACGCTGGTTGCAAAAGTAGCAAAGTAACCAGCTACTTAATTAATTTTTCGACTGCAGCTACAAAATAAACATCTGATTTGACACATTGAACATAACCTGATTAGGTTTTTTCAGTGGTGCTACATACATTTTTTTTCGCGTTTTTAAAATGCTTATTTTATGCATCTTATTGTGTTAACAGCACTAACCTGTATGTATGTTGTTACCATGAAAAATAGAAATTAGCCTAAATTGGCAACGAGATACAACGGTAGCCGTGTTGCCGCTAAAATAATTTTTCTAAAATGCACACATGTATTCTATTTTTGACAGCTTGTAGTCGATGGTCTGTAGCCTTGTAAGTGTTTTCAGCATCAGCTGAAATAATTCAATTCAATTTATAGCATCAATAAAAAAAAAGTTTTATGGCAATTTCCAAACAAACAATATCAAAGCCACGAGCAAACGAATTTTTATTGCCTCATATGAAAATCTTATAATCACTTTGAAAACACTTATAATTCAAATCAAAAATAGAATCGAAATGTTATTACGAAAAATATTAGTTCTAATTAGTTTATACCAGTGGCAGCTTCTCTAAACTAATTTTGGTTTTGGCACGCATATTACTGTTGCAGCAACCGGAAGTCTATCAATTTAAACTTAATTTGTTCGAAATACTTTTTTGTTATAATGAAAAATACAAATATTTTTGTAATTTCAAAGAATAGAATTTATATCGAGCAGTTTATTAATCTTGAGGCATTTTTGCAATTTGTATGTTTTTCTTACGAACTCTGCTCTATTCATAAATGTATTTAAATATTTAGAAAATTTTATTTATACTCATTAAAATTAATTAAGTATTCAATGTCGTAGATAATAATTAACTTAAGAAAATAAATTTTGTATCGGAATGTAAAATTTTTGAAAGTATTTTCTAATGAAATCAATAAATTTTTTAAATATTTTGAGTGTTTAATTTGGTAATTTTTTGTTTCAATTCTAAGTGCTATAGAACTTAAAATGTTTAAGCAAATATGTGAAATATTATTTTTTTTTTTTTTTTTTTTTGTAAATCTACAATAGATTCGGTATAAAGAATTCAATAAGAATTTAAACAACACGATTTTCGAGGTTCACTGTGGGACAAATTGTTAAAATTATTTTATATGTATGTTCTAACATATGCCCTTTTAAAGACGAAAAGTTGTTTGGATAGTGAAAAAGTAGAGTAGTGGTACTGCAATGGTATATCTTCTAAGCTTAATTAATGTTTTAATTTAAGAATTTTGTTTAAACACTGGTATTTTTACGCATGCTCGGGTAATAATATTGCCTAACTTGGGTGGACCTCACCAAATTCGCTGTTTACTAATCTCTAGAGCTTGCAACGCATATCTACCTATTTGGAAAACGGCACTAAGTACAACGGGCAAAAAAAAACAATGCAAAGTAAGTCTTGTTTAAAAGTATCCAATGGTTTCAGTATTATTTCTTTGAAAATGGCCAGTGTTGTTGTAGCAATTACTTTCATCGAATTAAGGAATTAACTTCTCTTTAACTAAATTGTCAGGGAATGGCTTTCGTTTTGTAATGGTTAGAGCTTACGCATACAACACAACTAGCCTAGGTTCGAATCTCCAGAGGTCATGACGAAAAAAATTAAACGCGGTTTTGAGTATTTAATAAAGAGACTTCAACCTTCCTCCAGACAAATCTATCCAAAAGAAGTTCCCTGACCTTTCAACTTACCTCTGCCGAGTATGTCACGTACCAAGCGAATGATAAGAAAAACATACCACTTACTGCGAAAAAAATTAACAATCCTAAGTAAGGAACTTTAGCATATTTGGGTTTTATTATTTAAAAAAAAATGTTCCTGCAATGCTTAATATGTGTTCAAGATTGTTGTCTTGTTAGAACAGAATCAATCCTAATTTCATTATTTCGGCAGATTTCTTAACATTTTTCTTTAGAATTTTATTATACACATTAACTGCGATATTGCCACCGATTTACTGACTTTTCTTTTAAAATGGCAGACTTAAACCATAATGAACTCTAAGCTATAATTTACAGTATGCTAAAGGGAATTAAGTCTACCGTGGTCAAGTACATTGCTTTTTGGCTGATATGGATAGATAACGAAGCATTTTTCATATTTAGTATAAATAGGAGATGCTATGCCTACTTATCCAATCTCGTCGACTTTTTGACTGATAATGTGTGTTGTCCATGATATTGTTTTAAAAATTTATAAACTTTTCCTATTACAGTTCTCAAGATATTAAAAATTAATACTTATTATGCCACGCCCACTTATCCAATTCCACCCAAATTTTGACTGAATATTTTTAATGACTAATTTTTTCAAACCAAATTCAGAATCTTCCATTTAACCATAGCTGTCAATAAGGCACAAACAAATAAATAAACATACATACATACAAACTAGGGGTGCCAGTCGTACTGTTTTTAGCAGTACCTGCAATGATATTCTTCTTATGCTCAAAGCCTAAAGCAGGACCAAAATGCTAATTTTTAATCTTTTTACTGCTTTGAAAAACAATAAAGACAAAGACACAACTCTATTTCGCATGATCTTATCGTCCAATAAACTGCTCTAAAACGTATTCTTAATTGCTCGCGAAACTTAATAGGTTCATAGTATTGTGTGACGTGAGGCATGTGGCACCATCTTGTTGAAGACACATGCCATACAAGTCCAATTCTTCCATTTTGCTCAAAAAAAAAAACGGTAATCATCGCACGGTACCTTGCTCCATTGATTATAACGCTGCGATTTTCATCGTTCTTGAAAAAGTACGGTCAAATAACGCACAAAACGCACCAAACAGTGCTTCTTTCGGGATGAAGTAGCAGCTCTTTAACTGCCTCTAACTGCTTTTCACGCCAAATTCGACAATTTTGTTCGTTGACGTGAGCCTAAAATGTGTCTTTTCGTTGAAGATAGATCTTACAAAACAAGCGACTTTGTGATATGCCACCTTCCGCCAGTTCTTCCAGCAGTTGTATTTTGTATCCTTAAGTAAAATCTTCGAGGTGGTCAAAAAACACAAGCCCAATTGTTGACAACGGCGTCGAATTGTCATATCGCAATCTTTATTGACACTGGCCAATATAGCAGCAAACTTCTATTCGGTACGCACTCCTCGCAGGTTGGTGGATGCTGGTGCGAAATTTGATCACAACAGCTTTAGTAGCTTGTTCGGTGGGTCGATTATGGCGACCATCAAATAGACGTAATTTACGAGACTCATTTCTCACACAATACGAATTTCGATAATAAAATTGAATGATTTGCAAGCGTTGTTCGTTTGTTTCTTGCCTTAGTTTACACAATTTTTGCACATAAGTTAATACAAGCACGGGGGTGTTAGTTTAGACCCTCTAACTATAGGAAAAATACTAAAAAAATCCTAGACGTAAAACTTTTGAGATATTTGATAAAAACGAAAAACGTATAAATAACATCAGTTTAAAAATTCAAAATGAAGGGTTTTACCTGGAATTTGTTTCTATTACGACATATTACACTCCAACAGTAATCTCTTAGCAAACATATGTCGGTCCCAAAATCTTTGATAGCTTGTCTCAAAGAATTTTATATGTTGATCAAACCGTTTACTATGCTCTTCACTCATATTTGCATAGTTTTCTGGAAAAAATCCAAATAGGAATATAAAAAATGAATTTTGAGGACATATTTACACCTATCCGTTCGAAATTCTTCCATAAATCAGCAACAATAATTTGATCATTTTCACTTTTTTATTTCCTGAAAATTCATGCACAACAAATTTAAAGGTGTTTCAAGCAGCCCATTTATCGCCGACTAGGAAGACTCTTAAATTTGAATTCATTAGAAATTGTATTAATTTGTGGATCCACAAATATTCCTTCTTTTCATTCAAAAAGATTCAAAAAGATGGTAGTGACCTGATGTAGTGGAATACTTATTAATGATTCATGAAACTTTGAATTTCATCAGTGGTTAGTAAGTTCTCTCCAGATCATTGGTTTACCAAGCTTCAGAGAGCCTTTTTTACCGGAATGAGAGCTAAGGTTCAGCCTAAAATTTGTGCAAATCACATAAGGAATTCATATCTTATCTTGATACGACACCGGAAACCAAAATAATGAAAATAAGCACTTTGTACTTTTTTTGTAACAGGGAATGCCTGCTTGGCATAAACAACTTTTCCGCAAAAACAGCAAAACCGATTTTACGCACTCCAAACGACATCTTATTGAATAAACAAAACTTTAATTTGACACAATTACAAGACTAAGTATTATTGCAAATATTTATTGACTAAAATATTTTGAAAGCAGCAAAGTTCATTTTGCTTAAGTAAAAACAATTGAGTTAGCAAACAAAAAATACATCTCTGAAATCATTTAATAATTAATTTTAAGTATTTTGTGTATCAAAAAATCCTGCTCAATTATATACCTCTCAATGAATGAATTTGTCAAACACTGAATCAAAGAAATGTCAAATTTAGTTGGGTAAAAAACACAATTAAAAGCATAATTAACATCGTGCGTTTTGGTTGGACCACCTTTTACTTAAGTAATACTATACTGCAGTATGTAGGTGAAAATTAAAAACTTGTCTATCATAAAACTGTGACTTATAGGTGAACAAACAAAAAACGATAATTAACTAGCATAGATGGCCCCTCTTAAAAATACGTATATGTTTCATTCCATGTACAAAAAAAATTATTTTTTGTAAGCTTGTGTAATTAACAATTATTATGATAAAGTTTTCTACTTGAACATGAACGAATCTTCAATTAATATTTTTCTTATATTTTTAATTTCATTTAAAACAAAAAGCAGAATTTCGTAACATTTGCTGTGTAGTACCTTACCATCATTAAAGTATTTTAAGCGTTACAACCAAGAGTTATTGTATGTGTTGCCGCAAAAAATATATTTAATAAAATTACAAATTGTAAAATATTCTATAAAATAATTAATATTGAATAAGATTTTCGGAATGAAGTCACTTTTGGTATTTTCATATTTCATTATAAATTGTCTTCGAGTCCCTGATTTCTCAAAAATTAGTTATTAAATATCTCAACTTTAGCGTTTTCTGTATCAAAATTGTAAGAATTTTCCTATTTTTATTATATTATGCATTTTATTTTTCGTTTCCTGCACTATCCTTAACAACAATTTGCTTTAAAGCATATTAATTTTTTAAAATACTACACCATAATAATATTGTTGACTTTCTTATGTGTTTTTCCTTCGTTTCATCTCTTAAGTATAAAACTAATTACTTGAGAATATTGTTGTACATTTTGCATACGATTTATGTTCACGACATCAAATTTAATTATTACTGACGTGCACTGTCGCTAAAACTAAGAAAAATTAAAATAAAATACTTTCGTACAACACATGCAGTGAATTTGATATTTACGAGTATATTACGAGTACAAGAAATTACAAAAGTCAGTAATATTTCAGATACTCGTACTAGACATAATCACATACTTAGGATAATACAAAAAGGCTTGGCATGTTTGCATATCAAATGCAAACGATAAAATTTAACAAATTATGATAAAATGTTTAAAGTTAACTCGAAAAGTCATATTTAAGAAAATGATGATAAGAAGTGGCAATTTAAGGGACTGTTAAAGACGTATCGTATATACATCTACTTTAAGCTATTAAGCTACGTTATAGGGTTAAACAAAATTATAAAATTATTTGCATGTATCGCTCTGTTAAATAATTTCAAAAAAAAAAAATAATAATAATAATAAAATAAAAATATATATACTCGTATATACATATATATATATATGTTATTATTAAAAAGTGTATAAAAATTAAAAGTTTATAAAAATAAAAAAATAAATAAAAATTATTATATTTCTCGAAATTTGTCGTAAATAATTTTTTTTATAATGGATTTAGTCATTACTGCCGAACCACATTTAATACCGGGGTATATTAAACTGTTTCCTTAAAATAAATATTTATAATTGAATTTTCATCTTCACATTTCTATACAGCTACACCGGTCATTGTCCACAATATAATTTTCGTGTTGGCAAAACTTATGGCAAATTAACCCATAAGCTTTTAGTCGATCCCTGTGCAAAACATGCCGCCGAACTTATAGTAACAGCACCTAGTGGACCAACCCTTAGAGATTCTCCCACCGCACAGGACGTGGATATTGTAAAAAAGCGTGTATATTTTTTAGATCCCGTCTATAAGTATCCCATTATACCGGGCTATGAGGGTTTTATACCAAATATGTGTAGTAAAATTGGTCAACGCTTTATGGCTGCCGCCACAGCTAGTGTCGCAGAGCATGAGACGTTAGAGGAGTGTTTGCGTTGTGATAAAAGTTATTTAAAACATCATGATATACTGGAGAGCGGTAAAGGACTCTTTGATGCTAGGCTAAGAGAAAGAATGGTATTTATATATGTATTTTTATTAACGTAAAACGTAGCTTTGTAATTGCCTACATTCTTAACTGAATACTAAAGAATTAACGAACATTTTAAGATTCTCTCGTATATACTCTCTTACCACATCTTGCTTTAAATGGACTGAATAGAAATTTTGATACCTTACCAGAGACGATAACCTAGCACCACAGGCATTATATGCCTCTAGGTTTTTTGAATAAACATTTACACATTGTAGGTAGAAGGAGCACCAACGATTGCAGCTAAACTTAAAGTAAACACACCTAAAATTTTTTTAATTGAATATGGTACAGGTTAGGTTGGGTTAGGTTAAATAGGTCGCTCGCGGCTAGTTAGTACACTCAGAGCCTCTATGGTCCATTGTGATAAACTTAAGAAGAAACCCTTTGAAAACCCATTAAAGACCCAACGTCGGATAGGGAGATATCGAGCGAAGCCCTACGAGATATTCAATTCAACTGGCCATCGCGTAATTTTACCCTTAAGAAACTTAATCGTATCCCTCCTAAAAGTCAGAAGAGTCCTGGTCCTTTCCATTTCCAGGAAAGTTCAGATCATATTCGATATTGTGCAAGTGGTAATATTAGACCACCTGCGTTCCACACTGCTCAACACCCAATTAATGTACCAATTTCGATAAGGCCATATGTTCATATAGATCCTTACGAAATTATCTTACATTACATTTTTTACGAAATTAACTTCTTCGAGCAAATATATTCCAAAGCCACAAACTCCTCACATAGTAAAACATTATATGATATTCTCAATACTTAGGAAGATATTACAATTAAAAGTTTGGTGTTGATGGTACTAACCAAAGCAAAAAAATATAGAAATAAAGATCACCTGTAAAATTTGGCTTATGTAACATACAATAATTCTGCGCAAAAGGGTCGATATGTCACCCTGTGAAAAGTCGCACTCTTAGGTGACCCCTCGAATGGCTTACGTAAGACCCAGTGTCTACTAAATTGTTTCAATGAGTGAATACAGCTGAGGAAACGTTACGATCTAACTAACCACGTAGATATCAATATTCGAAGGTTCGAGATCAAGTTCCCGAATACAACTACCGATGGCACAAGCCTTGGGCTGGAAAACAGTGCAGTCATCGGGCAGTCTAAAAGAGACCGAGAAGCTAAGTACATCAAAGTAAAGACCCCGTACCCGATACTGTAAGACAGTTCATCCTGATGAACACAACCAATCATCCCTAGTAGGTAATTTAACCCCACAGGTTCTACAAAATTTTATGATAAATACTGCATAATACATTCGACGCGCCATGACTGGACGGCTCACTTCTCGTAGGATGGTACCGTAACCAATGAGAACGTGCTGCAGTCCGTCTGATTGCCATATTCTCGGAGCGAATTCCGCAGACATACGCTTAATAAAGTTGCAAAGGGTGTTATACACAGCAATGTCACCAGAATGGCTTGAGGTGTCGAACTCAGGCAACCAGTAACAGCAAGATATGCCAGTCTCTGTACCTTGTTCATAATTGCACAAGTTACATACACATAAAAAAATTGGAAAAATTTTATGTCGCTTCTGAGATTAACAAAAACACTGTACATTCCCACACTAAAACGACATAATTTTATGCTTCAGTTGATCCACCAAATAACTCGTTAAGTATAAAAACAGTGTCGGTTAATGCACAATTAATTAATATGCCAAAATGTGGATCAAGATTTATTTGTTTTAGTATTGCTTAAGTAAGCAAAAACGCTGTACACCCCCATAACTATAAACAGACGTATGGCTCAAAATAAATTCTTTATTCGTTTCACAATATAAATTTTAGTTTTTCACTAGAAAAAAAGTAGGTCTTTGGGAATATTTTTTTGCAGTGCTTTTCATATTAACAAAGGCACTGTACACCACCAAAACTAAAATTTATATTAACAAGCGGACGACATGATGCGCATGTTTTATGCGATATACAACATAACTCCATAAGTATACAAAAATGTCGGTACGGGAATATTTTTTAGTGTACCTTATATTACCAAAACCTTGTACACGCCCACAAGCAATTCAATTCTCAATATAGCTCTGTGGGCTAAGAAATAATTGTTTTTTGTGGTGCTTATATTCGCAAAAACGCCGGACACCAACATAACCATAATTTACATAAATAGACGGACGTCTCAAAATAAATTTTTTATTCGTTTCACAACATAAATTTAATTCGTTCGGTGCAAAAGGATTAGGGGTTTTAGAATATTTTTATATGCTGTTGCTAAGATTAGCAAAAACACTATAAACCTTGGTGACTTAGTGTGTATCGCATACATCTATGTTTTTTTAACAGATTCCAAGCACTACTTATAGATCTCCCTTGATACCAGTAACAGAAAGAGGTCAAGCAGTTAAGTTGGACAAGTGTACTGATGGCATTGAAAAACTGCCCTATTCCAAATTTACTGTACCGCATTTTATGGAAGATGATGATAAAGAGAAATATATTCTTAAAGGTGAGGTATATCTCTACGGTTTCATGGCCTATACATAAGGAATAAATATCTGTATAAGCCGGTAATATTTTATTAATTAATTATGCCACATAAAAATTGGTTTGAGTGTACTTAACAAAAAAAAAAAAAAAAAAATTCTTTCCTTTTTTTGACAAAACTTCAAATATTTGTTTAGTTATAAATTACAATTCATATACTTGAGACATCAGAATTATAATATTTTCGTCAACTTTGCTAAATTTATTTGATTTCTCTCTTATTTTTTACAAAAACAAATTAAAGGATACGCTGGTCACATTCCTATGACAATGACTCGTTTCGGTCAAAGTAATAAACCATTGACCAATAGTGCTCTGTGTGAGTTTAGCAATTATTATCAACATCGCAAGAGTGCCGAATGGTGTCCCATGATTATGAGTGGCGTGGCTTCGTCCGATCCTAATGCCGGTCAATTTGCCATTTATCAACGTGTAACTGGTATGATACCAAAATATGCTGGCCATGTACCCGGTGAATTGTTTTCGTTTGGTCGCACGTACGGGAATGCAACAATTGATGCTAAAAGATGGTTGGCCCTGCATAAGGATTGATGGCACAATAATGACGGTGATGCTCATGTTCAACAATAATGATGTTGTGTCTCAAGTAACAGAAACAAAAAACAGCAAAAAAAACAACAACAAAACAAAATAAATTTGTTTTCTGGTTGAATTTTTTGTATTTTTATGGACATCATACTCTGTCACATACATAAAATTTTAGTTTATTGCCGGTCTCTGTTGTGTATTTAATTTAACTTTTAATTTTCTCGTTAGATATTTTTTGAAAAAATATTTCAAATTATTGTGTTTTAGTGCATGCAAATTTGGTTTATATTTAAATAAATCGTTGTATTTATTTTTAAAATAAATAAAATATTAAAAAAAAAATTATTTAGCGTACATACTCGTAAATCGATATTTAATATCGTATTAAGAATAATGATTTTAATGGACAACAGTGCCTACTATTTGAGGTAATACGAAATGTATAGCCCAATTAAGCGTAACACTGAAATTCCAAATAATTAAATGGTACATTCTGTTAACCGAATTCGAGTGATTTTAAAATCGAACAAAATTTCAAATTGATATAATTTTCAAATCTGACAAGATTTTGTTAATTTTTTTATTAATTCGCTAAATTACCTCTAAAAAAATTTATTCGATTATCAAAACTTTAAAATAATTGTTACATTGAAGTTTTATTTGTCTTTGAAAATATACTCGATTTCAATTTCACTCGTTTTGGTTTACAGAACAAACCCGAAGATTTGAAAAAAAATTATGGGCAAAAGAAGTTTAGTAAAAACATTGGCTGAGACGAAAACGATAACCTGGATACTGATGCAAAAATTGGGCACTATTTATCTAAGCTGGTGATGAAAACACTAATTTCGCCATTAGAAAGGTTGTCGAAACCATCTCAATCGGTGATAACCGAGTGGAGATTTGGCCGTCCACCTACGGCGTGGTCAGTGTCCTGATACGGCGATTTAAAAAAAAAGCTGCTGACCTCGACGGCATATCCGCTGCATTATTTAAGACAAATGTGCTGACGAGCTGGTTAGCTGCATGCACCACTTCATCAGTAGAATTTGGTTGAAAATATGCCCAGCGAATTGTCTGAGCTTGGTTTTCCCGCAAGACTGACAAGACAAGACTGTGCAGACTGACGTTGACCATTTCCTGCAGCTCCGTCAAGATAGGAAGAAAACACTCAGAATCTTTTAACACTGTGCGAGGTTTCAGACAAAGCGATTCCTTATCATGTGACCTCTTTAGTTTCGTAATTAGCCACCATCTTCCACAAAAGTGACTCGATGACAACCTCGACATTATTGAGCGTACAAAGCGTAATGTCACTGTTGAATTCAGTGCTATCGATAAACAGTCTATCAAGACGGGTCTGGCGGTGAATGAGGGCGAAGTATTTGTTCTGATCAATTTGGGACGTGCACATATTGGGTCACATGTTATAGTTGACAACGATATATTCGATGTGGTGAATGTAGTTTAGTAGTACCTTGGTACTACCATTAGCAGCGATGTAAGTCTGGAGATCAAGCGTAGTAGAAGCTACTCTTGCCAACGGGTATTTTTATGGTCTCTATAAACGATTAATTTGTAGAGACCTCTTACACACAATGAAATTAATACCGTAGAAGTAGCTCATCCTTCTTATTTTTCTTTAAGGAGCGTAAACTTGGGTGTGTTCGAGATAAAACTTCTACGTAAGATCTTCGACCTTTTTTACATATGCGAACTAACCATGTGTTGTACGAGCTTTATAACGACATGGACGTTGCTCAGAAAATAAACATCCAGCGGCTACGCAGGCACGGGTATGTCGTTCGAATTAATGAAAACGCTTTATCGAGAAGAGTATTTGACGCAGAAGTCAATGGCCCTTCGGTGTACAGGCCTAGAGTAGATAGGTGTTATAAATTGGAGAAAATGCGCGCTAAGCAGAAGAGCTGTAGCAGGCGGGCTCCGTTATTCGGGTTATGAAGGTCAGGTATGTGTAGTATCCTTTAAACTTATAGCGTTTTTCCTTCGAATATTTATATAAATTTAAATTTCTTAAACCTCTCAAAATAGGTGAATAAACAAAACAATACTCTATAAGGTGGCCGATCGTAACCTAATTGATATATTATTGCCATAGTGGTCACACAAAAGTGCACCTATCATTGTCGTGACGGGACAGCACTTTGTCTTCCATAAATGAGATTTTTTCGCACCAAAAAATCTTTGAATAATATTCGACTGTAATAAGAGTTGCTTTTTAAAACAACTGCAGTCATAGAATGAAAACTCTAACTTACTGTGATAAAACAATCCAAAATAGTTGAGTAGAATCTAGCTGAGCTTTAGAATTGGTATGACTAATGCTATCACACGACATCGTATTTTCACAATTCGTTTTCTGATTTACAATAAATAAATATGAAAAAAAATATTATTTAACAAAGAATTTTCAGAAAGAAATAATAGATTGTCCCACTGCTATATTCACATGATTCTAATTGCCAACTCACTCATAAAGCATAAATTTTCCGCAAAAATTGTAATTTTTACAGACATTAGAAAAATAGGAAGAACCAAGTATAAAGGTTTCGTGAAAACAGGGTAATTCACACAAGTAATTAAAACTAAAAAAAAATAATATACAATTCAATCAATGAGATAGACCTGCTTCTATATTCAGACTCATTCAAAGGGACCTATATTTTAACGCCCGGCTCAGAACAGTAAATGTATCAGCTATAGAGTTTTTTGTAGCATCAGTCGCTAGCTATTGTATGAGGTGATACCGCTGCTTAAAATTGTCAGATGTTCTGACCTGAGGGTATCTGATCTGCCACACACACAACAACGGCACATAATGTAAGCAACGAGCGAAGCATTCAACGGAATGGTGACCAACTTACTGATAGCGTTTATTTTAAATGACTCAAAAGAATACTGAACAACGTATTTACTCTGAAACTTAAAACTCCATCTTCATATTAAAGTAATACCCTATTGAATATTAATCCTAAAAAATAATTAACAAAAATAATAAACTTCCTAACGAAAAATATACAGAAAACAAATTTAAAGATTTCCGTTTTTATTAGAAAGGTATTAAATAAATATAGAATCTCCATCTATTAACGATTGTTTTTATTACAGTTTATTTTGTCAGTTAATTTTCTTTTTCTCCTTAAATACTATTTAAGTTTTATACAACTAAATTAAGCGTAATTCCTCAAAGCCACCACTAAATAAATTGCAAATGAAAATAAATCAAAATGTTCTTAAATCACATACAAATACACTTACATACACATAAAATCAACTGGAATAGTTACAAGAAAAAAGAAATAAATAGAGAATATTTCTAAAACCAGCCTAACTTTTACTCTCTTGCTGGTAGTTACTGCTTTTAAATATTTAAAATGTTCATTTGTATGTAAATACTAGCTGTAGGAAAAAGAGAAAAAAATCGCGAAATAACAGAATAGAAATACTATTTTACTCCTATGTGTACACTGCTTTTTCACCCAGAGCTGTTAGTTGGATTAAAATGATTGCATGACATTCATGGCTGCAAGGATTAAGCAACAACATCACCCCAAACAAAAAAATGCAAACATACAGCAAAAAGATATTACACGAAACCAAAGTAAACACCAGCAAAAATTTGAAAAAAAATAATAATACAGAAAACAACAACAACAAAATATTCTAAAAACAAAATTAAAAGAACAATCGACAGAAAAAACAGCGACAATGAAGGCCAGCGGTAAGCTACGGAAGTTTGTGGAGGGAAAACACAATTTAAATTCACTCGACTAGTCGCGTTTTACTTTACGTTTCCATTCACATACAACACACACACGCATACATACATATACAGTAGTAATGTATGTATGTATAGGTACTTATGTGTGCGATAACAAAATATAACGGTGATGTTTAAATGTCTATTTGTTCAGCCAAATTTTGTATGCGTTTGGGTGTCCGGGTTGATGGTATAAAAAGGAGAATGAATGAAAGCAAACAAAAAAATACGTAGAAAAGCCGGAAATAACAACGGAAATCGAAATGGAAAATTGCGTTAACAACATTTTAAATGGTACAGGAACAACAAAATTTACACCATTACACACCATGACAACAACAGCGTCAGCAGCAATAGTAACAGTAACTGCAGCAATACACACACACACACACACACATACATAAACAAGTAATAATAAAACAAAAAAATGAAACATCAACGATTGTTGAACCAACAACAGTATTCAGTTAAAAATAAAAGGGGTGATGTATACAGAATAGAAACACACACACACACACGCACACATACATATATATATATATATATATATATACATAGGTATACTGTACAAAATACAAATCCTTTTTCCTCTTTGCTCTTCTGTCTTTTTGTAACGCAAACACATTCTCATACAAGCTTTACACACAGATATTGACACATGCATCGTTTACTATGTAAATATTTACAAGCAGTTAATGTTTATATGATGTTGTTGTTGTTGTCGTTGTTCTTGTTGTTATTGCCGTTGTTATTACCAACAGAACTGTATTGTAAAGGTTGAAGGTGTGAGTGATTGCTTGTATAGGAGTATGTGAGTGAGAGTGTAAGTGTTCATGCTTTGGGTCCCCCATTTACAACTGATATTATTAGATGGATGATAGTTTTACTATAAACACATACATATGTATGGTGCGTGTGTATAATTTTAACTGTTATAAAATACACACCGCAAGCTGAAGTATTCATAGAGCGTAACAATTAATAATTCATACAAAAAATAATTGTATGGCTTTCTTTAATTGTATGGCTTTCTTTCTTTAAAGGATTTTTGGAATATCGCAACTAAAGAAAGAGTGTAAAACTTTCATTGTATACCTATTTGAACAGACTATTTTTTCATACCCTTCACCAGCATAGATATCGAAGTTGCGTTGTATTTATTCGGATGACAGATTTACTTATATTCATTAAATACAGTGTTGCCTACATCTCCACTCTCTGAGTAGTCTGTCTTAAAAAACTTAAAATTCCAAGTACTGCTCCTAGTAATTAATATTATGAAATATTCTATACTGCCTGCCTTAAAACACTGCCTTTAGGAGGAGTACATTAAATAAGACCAAAGCCTTAAAAAAGCATTATTAAATAAAAAAAAATTTTCTCAAATTTATTTTTTTATTTGAAAGTATAATCCTTGCGGTTAATAATGGAAAATAATTTCATTCAAATGGCTGCCTCGGCTGGCCATGCAGTAGCATCCACGATCGTTCCAATTTTTAAGCACATTATCGATTGTGTGTAGCTGTATTTCACCAATGGTTTCCCGAATATTTTCCTCTAAAGCGTCAATTTTCTCTGTCTTGTTGGCGCAACACTTATCTTTGACGGCACCTCACAAATAATAGTCCAACGGTGTCAAATCGCAGCTCCGAGGTGGCCAAACGATATCAGCTCTGCGGCATATAATGCGATCTTCAAAAACAGGGCGCACAACATCAACCAAACCTGTTGAAACCAAATGTTGCTAATATCCACCTCTTCAATGTTTGTGAACAAAAATTCGTTCAACATGGCCCGATAACGATCGCTATTGACTGCAACGGCCACTCCTTGCTCATTTTCGAAGAAAAATGGCCCAATTATGCCTCTGGACCAAAATCCGCACCAAACAGTGAATCGTCTTGGGTGTATAGGCTTTTCAATGTATGCGTGCGGGTTTTCTGTGCCCCAAATGCGACAATTTTGCTTGTTTACATACCCACCAAGATCAAAATGAGCTTCATCTGAAGAGATGATTTTTTCCTTTTTTCATTCTGCAACATTACCATGATTTTCAAAGTAATGCTGCAATATTTCCCAGCGTTGTTCACTACCATATTCGTTCAGCGGAAGGATAAAACAAATTATCTGTCAAATCACACATGAGC
Organism: Wohlfahrtia magnifica; assembly: GCA_023159175.1. Taxonomy (NCBI): domain Eukaryota; kingdom Metazoa; phylum Arthropoda; class Insecta; order Diptera; family Sarcophagidae; genus Wohlfahrtia; species Wohlfahrtia magnifica. Next base: position 1,793,249 of record JAKWBJ010000485.1, on the reverse strand, counting down.
TAAGTGTTACCATTCACGAAATAAGCACTAGTTCAAGAAAACGTTAGATGGCATACCCTTAATTTATTCGGATGACAGATTTACTTATATTCATTAAATACAGTGTTGCCTACATCTCCACTCTATGAGTAGTCTGTCTTACAAAAACTTAAAATTCCAAGTACTACTCCTAGTTATTAATAATATGAAATATTCTATACTGCTTGTCTTAAAACACTGCCTTTAGAGAGAGTACATTAAATAAGACAAAATCTTTAAAAAAATATTATTAAATAAAAAAAAATTTCATACTTAAATTAAATTTCATAATTAAATCATATTAAATTACAAACTGCATCAATTATCTTATAAATTTTAACCTTTAAATCGAGCAGTTATTCTGAAAAACCAGTAGCACAATTATTATTCTAGTACTTAAGTGACTTTGATTAATATTACAAGTGTCTAGGGAGATCGATTATTCGACTTTTTTTAAAAACCGGTTTTTGAATAATTCGAAAAGTACCACTTTTAAAACAACCGGTTTTCGGTTACTAATAATTCAAATAACCAGTTATCTGGTTCTTTTATTTAAATAAAATTGTATTGCCGTTTTAAAAATAAGCAGAAGCTGACAGAGAGCTTAAAATTAAAGTGGCAATCAATACTAACAATAATTCTAACAAATCTTATAAAAACATGCCAAAACGGTGTGGGGAGGCCATAAAAAACAAATTTTATTACACAAAGTACTGAAAGTTGCTTAAGTTTCGAACAGCTACTCAAGGAGCTAAATTCGTTTTTGTTTATAATTTAGGTGCCTAAGATAACAAAAACTAAATGTTTTACTTTGAATAAATCTATTAGTAAAATACTAGTCCTTTATGCCTCGACGAGAAAATTTGTTTAGATTACGAGCAATACTGTACCTAAATTTGTACACCATGTATTCAATAGTGCGTGTGCCACTGTGGTATGTTGGGTAAAAACTCAGCTTCCAACCAAGAAGTTCAATCCCAGGCTACACCGTTTGACAATTTTCAACAGCGATATCACCTCACAACATTACTAGCGACTGGTTATGTGTATTTACGGTGAGAAAAACTTCACTAACTAATATATCTGCCGTTCGGAACCGGCGCTTGTGGGTTTGTGGGCTTTCAATGAGTCTAGTTGATCATTCTCCATATATAAAAATCAATATTTATTTACAGGAGATGAGAAAAGGTTATTGTTGCTCAAGAGTGCATTTCTTTTTCTATCTACCTAGGTTTGCACGTTCTTTGTGAGGCTTTCAATATTGTCATATATACAAAAATAATAACTAAATTTATACAAATAATTAAACGACGAGCATATTTTCAACAACAAAAAAATACAAACGTATAAAAATTAGGCTTATTTAAATTAACCGATTATTCGTGTTAAATTAACCGGTTTATTCGGTATTCGAAAAATGAAGATTTTGAAATAATAACCGTTCGATCTCTCTACTAGTGTGGAAAGTGGAATGCTTTATTAACTTTATGAGTCCTTTTGACCTTTGTGAAATAGAAAAATTACATTTTAGCTCAGTTAAATTCGTCTACAAATTATCGGTAGCGGCTTTCAAATGCTATATTGCTGATAATTATAATTGCATCAGGCAACACAGTTTATTTGACAGATAAAGGCAATATTAAAATCGCACTATTCTATAAGCAAAAATTCGAAATATTAGCGTCAAATTTTGATTTTCTATTATATAATAGAAAAAATAAGAATGAGCTGCAGGCTGCTGAAAATATTTGTAAAGTTTACAGAAACGATAATGTAACTAGAAAAACAACAACACAATGGCTTGCGCGTTTTCGATCTGATAATTTCAGTGTAAAAGACATACCTTGCTCTGGTTGAAAATCATTCAAATGGTCGAAGAAATAATGGAAAATTTAAAAACGTGGCTAGAGTACTAAGCATTCACAACCAAATAGTTAGCAATCATCAAAAGTTGGAAGCTTTATGTATGTGTTCCCACATGAATTAACAGTGAAAAATTTAATGAATCGAATTTGCAACTCACTGCTAAAATGGAATGAAATCGAATCATTTCTGAATCGAATGATTATGGGCGATCACGTGCAATAATAATGTGCGAAAAAGATCCTGGAGGAAGAAGGTTGAAGCTTCGTAGACGGTAGCAAAGCCGTTATTGACACCAAAAGGGTAATGCTATGTGTCTGATGAGATCGGATAGGAACTGTTTATTATGAGCTTCTAAAATCTTGTCAAATAATTCAATTAAAATGGCCCAAATTGAGCAACAAAAAAGGTGTTGAGTTCCATCGTGACAACGACAAACCACACACAACATAAATTAAGAGAGTAAGGCCAGCATATAGCCCAGACTTTGCGCCTGCAGGTTATCATTTGCTTCGATCTCTGCAAAGCTCTCCCTCATCACGGTGTGAATTTAGATTCCGTAGAGGCTTGTAAACGCAGTTGGATCAGTTTTTCTCTCAAAAAACCCATAAGTTCTACGCTGGCGAAATAATACCCCAAAAATGGCAAAAGATTATCAATATAACGGCACATATTTGGTTAAATTAAGCTCGCTTCACATTAAGAAAAAGGTTTTGTGATCAATTAATACTAGACTTTATCCATTTTTTTACCTAAGAATTTATGAAGAACTTCCTTTAAATTGAGTTTCAGTGAAAAAAATGTTATTTCACTACAAACAATGAATAATTTAACATATAAGCCGTTTGGGTTTTGAAAAAAAAGGACAGAAACTTAGCAAAAGCGAATGAAATATTAATTTGGGGGATAAATGTGCGCTTGCTATTTACTTTTTAAAGATTATTTTATATAACTATTGCCCGCGGCTAAGACGTAGAAAGTCCGTCTAGAGCTCCGCTTTCGGTAACCTTTTCCAGCATTTCGGCCGGTATCTTACCATTTTTAGCCGTAATCTTGTCTTCCATGGCTGGAAATGTGGTTAGGTTATCCCAGTACACAAGAGACTTTACGTAAACCCACAAACAAGTCTAATTAAACCGCATAATCTTGGCAGCCAATGGAAAACGTGAAATTAATTTCTCACCGATGTCGCCTCTCAATAGGTTAATGGTTCGTGCTATGTCACACGCCACGAATCCTTTTTAAACTGAAAAATCTACACTGAAAAACCAAATGGCAAAAAAGTCACACGTTATAACAAAATATTAGTCATCAGATACAAAATGTTTTTTTAAATTATCTTGACTAGCTAAAAACCGGCGTGCTTCGCTAACCCATCTTAATTATTATCTTAAATGTTATTTTAGTTAAATTCTTTAACTTTTTTACACCTTTTGTCCCGTTCCGGTCCAAATCCAAATATTTGAGATAGCCCATAGTTCCTTCTTGAAAAACACTATAGAATCTGTCGTTTAGCTGTATACAGTCTTCAAACCAACGCGCATTCGTTTTTGTATATAAGACACATATAAGTATGTATGTAAAGATATCTTTTACCCAGTGTGCTTTCTCGAATATCCGTTTCATGGCTAATGTGTATAGATAACGCTGCTTTGTTATTCGCTGCATTAGTATTTGTTACCGTTCTCCACATACTCGTATACAAAATTCAAAATTTAGTATAAATGGAATACGCATACCCACTTATTTATTTCACCCAGTTACTAGCTGATAATGTAATTGTTCATGACTTTGTTTAAACCTAATTTAGAAACTTCTACTAAATGGTGGGCGAATTTGAGGTTAGGAAGTAAATTGGCTTCAAAAAGAATTTTATTTTGAATGAATTTATGGGAATTAATAATGGAATATGACGTCGGGCAAATGTCCACCTCCCGCATGTCGGTAGACGTCCGCTCTTTTAAAAAAATTTTGAACCACATTTTGCAATAAAGCTTCGCTTATCTGTCAATACAGCGCCGAATTTCATCTTTCAGAGTGTCAGTTGTTTGTGGTTTGTTCATGTAAACCCGGTCTTTCAAATGGCTCCAGAGAATATAATCCAGCGGTGTTAAATCACAAGAACGAGGCGGCCAATTGACATCACTATATCGAAAAATTTTTCATGGAATATCAAAATTTTTTGATTGTCGGTGTGGCTTGTGGCGCTGTCTTTCTGAAACCAAAGGTCACTGATCAACATTAGCGAATTGTGGCCACAGAAAATTGATTATCATGGTTCGATAGAGAAGAAAATTCACGGTGACGGCGTTTCTTTGCTCATTTTCGAAATTATACTGGCCGATGATGCCGCCTAACCACAAACTGCACCATATAGTCACTTTGTTTGGATGTAATGGTTTTTCGTGGACTGTTTGTGGATTTTGTGAGCTGTGTGTTTGTTTAAATAACCGCCTTATTGAAATAGGCCTCATCGCTAGAGGTGATCTTATTGAAAAATGCGTGTTTTTCGTCCAACAATAAATTTTTTACAATTAAAATTCTTTGTTCAAGAGAATAATGTTCCAGAGTTAAAATTTTCCCATTATTTACCAAATAAGTGTCAAAGGTTGACAGCTCAATTCTTGACATTTCATCATTTTACAGCCAATTTACTTCCTAACCTTAAAACGATCAAATTTTGAAACTTTAGCTGTGATCGTTCTCAAGATATACTAAAATCAATATTTACTTTGTATGCGCGGTACCAGGACCACATACTCAATTCCTCCGGCTTTTTGACTACTAATTTGTATTGGCTAAGAATCTATTTGGGTTCGAATTTTAAGACTTGTTGGTTTACCATTTTGAAGACATAGTAAAATTAAAATTTCTTTTATGGGCGTGGCACCGTTCAGCTGGAAAATTTTAAATTTATGTATACTATAGTTCCCTTCAGACATACAGAGTGGTTTCGTGAAAATTTCAAGAAAATCGGTTCAGCCGTTTCAATAAGTTTCAAGCAAACAAACAAAAATACAGAATAATCCTTCCCGAGTTGCAAGGAGCCTTTTTGTTATATGGTATACCTATAAAATGTATTTCCATTAAAAAACTTAAAGGCATGCATTAAAATTACCGAGTCATGTAGACCAAGTTCAGAAATCGCCATTCTAACCTTTCTTTAGATATATATATATATATATATATATATATATATATATATATATATATATATATATATATATTGAAAGGGACCTACAGTTTAATGCCGGCTCCGAGCGTCAAATGCGTTAGAGAAGTTTTTAATACTAGTAATACCAGTTACTAGCTAATGTTATGAGGTGATACAGATGGTCTGGCCTGGTTTTGAACCGAGGACCTTATTGTTGGTAGGCGGGTGTCTTTCCTACCATACCGCAGCGAATAACCACGAATAAATTGACAAATTAATTTACAAACCAATACATTCGTGGTTATCATGGTTACACCTTTAATAAAATTTTAAAATTAAAATGTTTTTATTTTTATTTTGATATTTTTGAGATATTTGTTCGAGAGCACCTAGAATCCCAAATCTAGCTAATAATTTCCCAAATTTTCACGGCGATTGGATGTATAGTTTTTGAATCTATCAAGTACAGACAAGTACAATATTAATCTATTAAACTAAATTGGGCGAAAGAAACGATTTATTGTATTGTTGAAGGCTCTATTAAATATGGTCTCAACATTACGGTGATAGTACTAATGGCAAATCTATACAACATTACTTACTTTAGTTCACTGAACTGTATAAAAACCAAGAACAGCAATTTTCTAAATCTACTTTAACAATACCTCTGTGCAACTTCACTACATAGCGTAAGGAACGAAAAATTTAAATATCGGACTACAGTTCCAAATTGAAGGAATTTGTAACTCCCAAAAATAATATTTCAAGTAATAAAATCTATAAAATGGTTTACTACTGTAACTTCAAAACAAGAGCTAATCTCACCGTTTTTGTAGTAATTTTTAAACTCAGTGAGCAGAACTTAGATTCATTATTTCATAAAGTCTGTATATAGTCGTGCAGTATATCCTCTAGTAAGTGTTGACCTTCTTATTAATATTATCTACTTATTTAATATTCTTTAAGTTGTCCGAACAATTTCTTAACACACTGTAAATACATAAATTTTTTCACTATTTTTTTCCATATGAATTGCTTGATGGAAAAATGAAAATGATCATTTTTAGTTGTTTAAACTATTAATGAATTCATGCATAACTTGTTGTTTTTTTTTTTTTTTTTTTTTTTTTTTTTGATGGCTAAAAGGTTTTAAGCATATGCTTTTCGTTCTCGTTTTGGACGTGCATTCAGTCAGTCAGTCGTTCGATAATATTTTTTTGTTATTGAAATTTGTTTGATAAGTTCCGTTGAATTGAAGTAATAAATATTCATGTGCACTTATAGCAGAGCAAAAGCATAATTATGTGAGTGATTCCTATGGAAATTGATGTCGAAGTATGATTATTGCAAAACCGAAGATATTTAAATGATGAAGATGTTTTATTTTTCCTTTTTAAATTTTCAATTAAAACATTTATTTGAAATTCAATTTTATTTCGCAACATCTCAAGTAATCACTTTAAATTATTTCTCATCAAAATGAAATGAAATTTTCAATATTACAAAAGTTCATTTAAATGACTTTTAATCTTTACCACGCAACCATTTCTTTATTGCCAATCCATAATGATGCCATATTAATTCTATTAGAAAAACTCCAATAGCAAATGTTTGTAACCATATCACGATCAGAAATATTGCACCCAACTCACGCATAGATAGGCTACTTGCCTCCGACTGCATACTGGCACCATTATTCTCTTTAGCATGTTTCAAAACGGTTGTCTGTTTTAGAAGATAACGTCGATTCCACAAGGTTATGAAACCATAGTAATGAGTATTTTTTATTTGAGTATTAAACACTTTTACTAAATATGAATGATGACGCACATAAATGGTCAATTGCTGTGTAAGCAAACGTTCCTTGACTAAATGCAAATTCTGCCACTGTGTGCGATTCACTTTACCAAAGTAACCATAGTACTCGTAGGGTGTTACAAATGCTATCGGTTCATTGGCATTTAACATCTCCGTAAACGCTGACAATATTGTTGTATTAAAAATTCGATATCGTTTAACATCCGGTAGAATAGCCAAATAACGACGATTTTCCGGTGTCATGCTAATCAAATATTTTTGCTCAAATACATCTTCAATTGTGTCTGGAGGATTCCATTGCTTATTGTCACGCAACATTTGATACATACCCGATTGATAGGCACTGCGTAGTATTAAAGTTGCCATCATCCAGCAGGTGAGCAGGAATCGAGCAAAATTACGCGTTGGCATTTGTTTCGTTGTCATATTGGCACCCACCGCCAAAGAATACAAATATAAATGGGGTGTTTTATTAGTGGAACCAATTAAAAATTTTTGATAACGCAACCATTGTTGTCGTCGGCCACAGATGCAGATAAGCAAAGAGCTGCAAGCACAGATGAGGGCAAGTGCAAACCATACGTTATAATGAAATGGAAATGCCAGTTTTTCATATTTCGTATAGAAATTGATAATGTTGGTAACAATGCAAATGTTACTGAGGAAAAAGAAATTAGTTTGTGAAAATGACGACAAATGATCTAAATCATTGCGATAGTTAAAGCCACCCAATGCAAAGTCACAGGTTTCCGAAAATAACTGCAGCAAAAAATGTTAAAGAAGTGAAGTGATTTGGAAGAGAGATGGAGAAAAGAAAAAAGAAAAAAGAAAAAATATAATAAATATGCAGTGATTGTTGTTAATAGAAATATAATTACATTGGTGTAGAGTAAAAATAATTTCGACTACAATTTCCAATAACGTTAATAGAATGTAAAATGAAGAACGCTTGTAAATAGGTTACTTTTTACATTTCAACTGTTATCGGCTTTGTTATTTTATACAATACTAGCTGAAACCTAGAGTGTTTTGCTACTACTATATTTGTCATTATTATCTTAGCTATTATTTTAGTTATCACTTTCTATCCGTCTCCTCCAAGCCCACACATTTAAAAATGCCTATAGTTTCCTCCAGAAAGAAACTCAAAAAATTTCAAGATAATTGGTTCTGCATTGATTACGTAGTCAAAAAGACCAAATTTAGGACCTTTTACTTCTACCGTTCTTACGTACAAAAAATAAATAAATAAATAAAAAACAATATTTATTTTGTATAGGAGGCACAATGTCCACTTGTCTACTCTACTTTTTAATTGATTATTTGTATTGACCATGAAACTATTTGGACTAAGTTTAGAAACTTTCACTCTAACAGCTCTCAAGATATACAAAAATTAATATTTACTTTGTATGGGAGGTACTATGCCCACTTATTTGATTCCGCTCACTTTTTGACTGACGATTTGTATTGATCACAAAGCTATTTAGTCCTAATTTAGAGAAGGTAACTGTTACCTTTTGGAAGATATAGACAAGTAAGTATTTACTTTGAATGGGCGTGGCACGGCCCAGTTGGAAGTTTTTAAATGTATATAGTCTATAATTCCTCCAGACATACAGAGAGATACCGTAAAAATTTCACGAAAATGAGTTCAGCTGTTTAGCTACCTGTGAAATACAGACATACATACATACATACATACATATATACATACATACAAACATACAAATACACATTCATTTTTTTATGTATAAGAAAATGCTCATCTTGAGCCTATGTTCACAATTTCAATTCTTAAGCATTCTTTATAGCTAAGTTCGATTAATTAGCAAAGTTTTCCTCACGGAGGTCGACCTCTACTCATACAGTGAGTACATTGTGCTGGTGCTAGAAAATGGGTAATGAGATGGAAAGATAAGTTCTCTCTGTAATGTGTTGTGTGTTCTAAACATCACACTCAACCAAAAGCAGATGTACTCTTTGAGAAAACTTTCTATAAATATGCCATTATTAGTAAACATGCTTTTATGAATCAATGGAGTTTCCTTAAACAACGATTGACAAATACTTGCAGAGACTGTTTGTCGTGATTCCATGTATTTCAAGAAGTGTGATGTGCTCACATCCGTATAATAACACAGAACGAACAATGGAGTAGAAAAGACAGAGTTTGGTTTTCATATGGATTTGTAGTAATATTCACATTTTCCATATAGCTTCCAAGGCCTCTTACGTATTTGCACTTATACTTTTACCCACACCCAATATAATTGCAACAACCGCCATATTACCTTGCCAAAAATAGTTGCCTCCTCGTTAACATCATCCTTTACTGCACTGTCAATCCAATGAATTTGAATTGAAAAATTTAATATCTCAGCAGCATATTTTAAAATATCCGCTTCAATGCCCATATAATCGGTAACATTTGCATTCTGCTTATTCGACGTTATACTCAAATAGGGCATATCATTCCTTGTACAACAAACAAGTGGACAACCATAAAAATCTTGTAGCTTATCGGGGAAATAATTTTCATTGGCCCAACGATGCTCCGACGGCAGATAATGATTTATGACGACTGGCTTAAAATTACGGCAACTGGTGACAGTAAAGGGAAAATAGGTTAGTAAACGAAAATTTCCGGGTGCCAATTTAACTAATAAAGCCACGTTTATAATACTCATGTGATATAAGTCCTTAAACACCATTTGAATGGTATTGTAATCTAAGGTATTTATAGAAGAAATAAATAATAAAGTACGAGAGAGATTCATGTTGCCTATGTTGTAGAGTTTGGCAAAGAAATGTCTGAAATTACAAGTGAAAATACTATTATTCATTTGTTCTTTTGAAAAAATTTTAATATCGAAACTTACTTGAATGTTTTAAAATTATCGACTAAAACAATTTCATTGTGTTTAAAATTTCGAAATTTTTTTTGATATTGCAGCAATACTTTATAAGTAACGTTTCTGACGCCAATTAAAACCGCATTTAAGAAGTCATCCGCATAGAAACGATTCTCTAACACCGAGTCATCAAAACTTGAATAAAACAATAAATGTCTGCCTTTCTCTAGGAACTTATGTTTGATAATTTCATTGAAAGCGTGGAATATATGATAATTTTTCGCACCATCATCTTCTAAATGAATTTTACTTGTACTTTCAACATTTATTATTAACAAAACCAACAACAGTAGTAGCAATGGGACAAATATGTTTGTCTGCTGCATGCTTTTAGCCAAATAACAATGACAAACTAAAAATCAAAATATATATGTTGCATATAATATTCCCACTTGCACCATATACAAGTGGATTATTTTCATTTTCATATGGAAATTTAATTTATTTTATTTCTCTCATTTAATTTGGTAATATTTTGTATAAGTATGACACAATTACATAAAATTCATATCATTATTCTAATTATTATTATATAATTATTACTATTGATACTCTCTCAGCTATGTACGAACAAGTATAGATTACTTAGTTTAATAAATCATATAAAACAAAAACAAAACTGTATATTAATAATAATTATAAATAAGTATAAGAGTATTTCGATTAAGGACTTTAATAATTGAGTAAAAGCCTTAAGGAATTTTGTGATTTCTTAATGAAATGTTATGCTTTAAATGGTATAAAGAAATTAAATGATAAATTGTTGACTGCTTTTGGAAGTGAGAGAAATCAGACATTTAATTTGATGACATTTAATCACATTAAATTTAACCATTTTATGGCCTAAACTACCTTGTAGGTTAGTGTGATGTTTTCTCTTTATGATGATGTTTGCAACACCTTTAGAAAACAGTTTTAGATCCAATTTAAGCTAGTATGTACATACGTTCTTATAATGAGTTCTTGAGTTGAATTAGAAACAAAAAATAATGGTGGTCCAACCATAATGCACGATGTTAATTTGACATATCTTAGTTTCAACCATGAAGAAGTACACAATTGAGAGTTAAGACTGCAAAATATATTTCAATCGGGAAAATTGTGCGCAAATTTCAGCAAGCCGGGTATGTTGGAAAAGTGGAAATACCTGTGCATGCTTGCCCAGTTCATTTTGCGTAAAACATTGCTGTTGTCAGGGATGTCAGATATTTTTTAAGCTTTTCGCCAAATTCAATGCCAAAAATCGTCAAAATCGCCAATCAATTTTTTTTTTTTATTTTTTGGCAATAATATTCTTTAAAATAATGAAAACAAATTTTTAAAACAAATAAAAAAATAGTTCGTTACAAAATTTTAAATTTCGCCAAAAGTGGAAAAAAATTCGCCATAATTATATTTTGTTAATTTCATAAAGCAAGAATATTTGCAAAAACAAAAAGTGTACAATGTTCACTTTATAAGATGGTTTATAGTTTACTAAAAGCTAGAAAACTATGTTTAAAAAAATGCTTAATAAAAAAACATTTTGGATTTAGATATGTAATCTCATTATTGTTATATATCTAAAACGTTATACAATTTTTATTCGAGACATTTCACATTGCCTTGTATTGGAATTAAGTTACACTATGCGACAAAAAAGAACGAAGATAAAATACCTGAAAAGTTATACTAATAAATGCTATCTAGTACAACATGATTCAGTTTTTGAAATTTTCTAAAAAAACGGTTTTTCTTACCTTCATACACCTCTAGATTTATAATTTAATGGAATACTATTCGATTTGAAGCTTTTCTTTCAATGGATTTAGAGAGAGGAGAAGTAGGCCTTTTAAATGATGATATCGTAGCCATGAGGTATGCATATGTCTGAATTTTTGAAGCAAACACATTAATTTTTTCAACATATATCAAGTTTAAAGATTTTCTCGTACCATTTATGAACTTAAATATTTCAAGGCTAGTTGCCGAAAATTGCATTACATAAGTAAACGGAACCTTAAAAATCTATTAGTTTCAGTTTTATATAGGCAACTACAAATTTATCGTTCCGAGAACACAACTGAAGTTTGGCTGCCATCTATAATCAACACATTAAAATGACCATGTTCACGAATTTCTTACATAAAAATACCAAAATAATAATTTTAATTTTTCGTATTTAATATTTCGTATCAAAAATAGCCAACAAAATCGCCAATTAATTTAAAAATCGCCCAAAAGTCGCCATGTTGCCAAACCAAAAATTAGGACGCCAAATAACTTTTAAAATCGCCACGTTTGGCGAAAAAACGCCAGAACTAACAACTCTGGCTGTTGTTCGCGATATTGTGGCAGAAGAGCCGTCAACCTCGACTCGTCGTCGTGCCCAATAATTAAACCTCTCACGAACATCACTGATGTGAATCTATATATATAAAAATGAATTGTGATTTTTTCGGATGCTTAAAACTTGAAAACGACTGGAAGGTTTAGGAAATAAAAGTCGAAAAATTCTCAACAGATGGCGGTGTAGACGACCATTCCTTTATCTCTGCTCCTGTTAAATGTATTTGAATAAAATTTGGTCCGTCGATTCAGTGCACATATTCCAAGTTCTACAGTATATATGAATGGGATTGAATAAGCGGGCATAGTACCTCCCGTACAAAGTAAATTTTGAATTTTTTAAACTGGAAGTTTCTGCATTTATTCAAAATTGGATAAGTGGACGTGGAAGCTCCCATATATAGTAACTAATAATTTTTTTATATTTTGAGAATGGTAATAACTGGGCGAGATTAGATAAGTGGGCATGATACTCCCTTTCATACTGAATGTGAAATATTTCATGTGTTGAAAATGGTAACAATTAATCCTTCGTTTTCTATCCAGGTCACTTAAAAAGAAGGAGAGATTGAATAAGCGGATATTGTACAAACCACACCGGGTAAAAGCTGTTTATATATGTATGTATATATATATGTATAAACAAGTTACCCTTGTGTGATGGTGCGTTTTTCACATAAAAGATTTATGCATTCCTTTAAATGTTTCTTATTAGAAACAAATTTTATAGCTATACAACACAAAGACGTTCAGAAAAAGCTTGGAAGGTTACTCTAGTTTTGAATAATAATTTGAATTTACACGCTTACAAGGCTCAGTGGACTCACAAACTGAAGCCTACTGACAATTTCAAGCATCGTCAATATGCCGAATGGTAAGTTGAACAGGCAGAAGTGAGTGGTGACTTTAAAAGTAAATCATCTTTCCGCGACGAGGCACACTGTGGATTTGTTAACAAGCAGAATAGCCGCATTTGGACAAAGGAGAATCCATGAATGATTGTTGAAAAGGCCATGCATCCACAGAGAGTGACTGTTTTGTATAGAATGTTTAAATTCATCACATTTTTAAACACTGAAATAAAAACTTAACTTTAGAGAATGAGGGCGTACTCTTTTGACGCTGCCTGTATATGTATGAACGATCAAGGACCGATTTTCCCTTTTGTTTCCGAAGCAGCCTCCTTAAAAAACTCACATTTTAGAAAAAATATTATACAAAAAAAAACTTATCCATAGAATCTGAAATGCTGAAGATTTTTGAAGTTAGGCAACCATAGAGCACCAAAAAAATATAGTGATTGGTTATCCAAGGTAAAAAAATGTTTTCCATTTGTTGCATAATGTTATTAATCAATTTTTTAATGCCAAAAACTAAACAGCAAAAATAACAAAATATAATCGAAAAAAATGCTTTACAATTTTCAATACATTTTGCTTTTTCTCTAAATAATATATATTTTTAAATATAAGATATCTTCAAAAAGCAATTGAAAATTAAAATATGAACAAGTAGATCATCATCAGATACATAATTCATTTAAAAATTTATTGAATTAAAAATCAACAAAAAGAGGATCTTGGTTTTTTTCTTTTCTAATAAAAATAAATTATTTCAATAGATACAAATTAAATAAAATAAAACCAATTTTTTTTAATTAAAACTGACATCAAAAGTCAATTAGATCTAGAAACCAAAAAACCGTATGTAGGTTTCATCACTCCATTTGGCACTGTCAACTAAGTGCACGAATATAACACTCAACAAGTATTTCACGATTCTACTACAGAGTATTTGCATCCGTAATGAGATTAAGGGAAAATTCCATTAATGGTGTAATAAAATAAATATTTGTTTCTTTTTAACTGGTTTATAGATATGTATTTAACAAATTGTTTAATACAATTTAAGAAACTGATATTGAGGATATAGCAGACTTAACTAATGAACAAATTCATATTGTCTGCCATAAATTAAAGTTTTCAATTGAAAATATACGATTTCTATACAAAAAACACATACACTCACTGCAGCCAGAACACTATAAATCATTAAAACACCTTCTAAATTATCGACAGTTACCGGTTTGAATTGATTATCCCTATTGCTTTCTAAATATTTTGCATCTAAACTTTTCAAAGCCCAATAATTGATTAGACCCATACTGCGTAAATTCATTAGTAATTCATTAAAACGATTAATTAAATACGAATGTTTCGTAAAGTACATGGTAATGTGCTGAGTGAAAATATTTTCGGGTAAAACATAGAACATACCACGTTTGCCTTCCATGATCAGATGATAGGTAAGATAATCTTTAGGTGACACAGCTACCAAACAGCGTTGCTTTCTATTCTCCGCCAAATAGAAATAAGCACTCTGTTCGGAAGTATTTTTCAGTTGAATCACATCAATTAAACCCATTTCAATACGCGGCACAGTACATACCGTTTCATAGGTATTTACAGTCATGACCAAGGTACAGCCATCATTGATAAGATTTGTAAGTGATTGAGGCGGCTCATGATAGAGACTCAATTTGAGTAATTGAAATAATAACGATTGATAAGCGGTACGCAGTAATAGACCATAAATATACCAAATTATTATAGCAAAGCGTGTTAAATTTGTTTGCGGAATTTTCGTTAAAGGCTGACCCAAAAACATACTCAAAATATCATTTAAAGGTGTTTTCAAACGTATATAACCGATATTCATTCGTGCCAGTACCGATTTGTCATAGAAATTATTAATTATCAAAGATAACAGTATACCAAAAACTATACTCATTAGCAGGCAAGACCAGGTTATCTCATCAAAGGGATAAAGTAGAATTTCTAATGATGTATAGAGTTGTGAGGTAGTTAATATTCCATATGTCTGATATGTTTGATAGTAGGGCAAAGCAGCTGTTAGAAGTGTAGAACGTTCCAAATCGTAACGAAACGAACCCAAACTTATATCGGCAAAATGTTCGTTAAGCTAAAATGGAATGAAACCAAGAACATAAAATTTTTAAACTTCAAGGCGGTAAAAAGGAAATGAAATGCGGTTTAAAAAGGAACAGCAGCCAGTAACTAGAGTTTTGTAAAAAGGCTTTTTGAAATATGTTTTAAAAATATTTTTTTTTTTTTGCAACTTCGCATTTCATTCCCTCATTGTCTTACCATTTTCAAAGCTCCTGTTGTAGTGCCATTGACCAATACTTTTCCACGCTGTTCATTATTCGGTGGTTCTATCAGATTTAAAGAAAAATTTAATTTTTCAGCCAAATTTTCCAATAGTTCACCTTCAAAATAACCAATTTCATAAAATCCTTCACTATTCTGCCAATAACTGAAATAAGGAGGAGTATCCCAAACGGCCACAGTTAACGGACATTTGTGTAAATTAACAATTTTCTGAGGAAATATCGATTCTATAGAATTCATCCAATGGCCGGTATAATAATTCACTTGTCTCACTGTGGGCATTTTACAGCTCAAATAATTATCAAAAGGAAAATAAGTAAAAACTTCAGCAGATAGATTGTTGAGTTTCAATATAGAAATATTTAAAATGGAATTTTGCCAAAAATACGAAAATATTTCGTTGAGCACATCAGTGACATTAAAAAATCTAGAGGCATGCATAAGGTAAAGCAAATAGTATTCCTGTATATCATAGTCACGCGTTAGATTGACAGGATTTAATTCTCTGCAAGAGATGAAATAACAAAATATTGATTTTCCTTTTTTTGCTTATTTCAAAAAATTTATTTACCTTAACGCCTCAATGCCATCTACCACAATTAAATTGTATTTACGATTATGCGATTGCTTACGCATCACCCCTCTTGCACTCTCAATTTCCACTTTTATCAGCGACAAATTGAGTAAAACATTGTTAAGAAAATCTTTGGTATGCCACTTTAGATGTCGCTCTCGTACATTCATGCTGAGCATGAAACTATTCGAATTTGGTTTAAAATATTCTCGTATTATACTGCAACAAGCGGCAATAGAATTTTGTAAAGCTAATGGCATATCCGAGTCAATGACATTTTGCATAATTGATAAATTATGATATTTTAGTTGTTGCTCCTGTTTCTGGTTGTGTTCTCTTTGCAATGGCTGTTGCTGCTGCTGCTGCTCGCAAGTCCAAGTAATCAGTACACTCAGTGTTACTGTGAAAATTGTTGAACGCATCGTTGAGTCAACGGCGGTGGCGGACGTTAAAAGTTCACAGAGTCTAAATGACTTCCGATATGTTTGTTGCTTAACATCCAACTAAAAACAAAACTCTCCTAGTTTCTCAGTTTAGCGGCTTTTTTCCTATTCATTTGTGTGTGCAAATTATACGTAATTGTGCTAAAAAGGACAGTAGCATGGGATGTAGGCGGTAAGAGAGGGATATTAATATTATTAGGGAGGCTCACATGAATTTGTGTTTTTAGTACTAACTGATTGATAGTGATTATTTAAAAGCAGTAGTATGCAAATATAGTGAAAACGGAATACTAAATCAAACAGTTTTCGGAATAACCCCCGTGTGGCGGTCCCATCATTCCGATTTGATTTTTTTTTTTTTGCTTTTATGTTTCTTTTCAGTGCATTGCACCATCCTGTTGAAAAAATTTATTGTTCACATTAATACCATGAAGAACGGGCACAAGAAAATCGGTTAGCATAGAGCCATAGGTGTCTCCATTGCGCCGTCCTCATTTTCAAAGAAATGTGGGCCAATGATGCCTCCGCTCCACAAGCCGCAACAAACAGTAACTCGTAATGGTAACAGTAACTCGTAACAGTAAATCGTTCTGTAAGACCACGTTTGATTAGTTTTGCTTCTTAACGGACCCACAGAGATGAAAATGTACTTCTTCTGAAAAATTTAGTTTTTCGTGCAATTCTCGGCTCAAATTTGAACCGATAGACGGCCCATCCAATATTTAGTTTTTTAGAAAAAGAACACGAAAAGACAGGGCAACAAAGTGCAACATTTTTTCTCAGAAAAGAAAACGCCAATATTATTAGTTTGTAAATAATAATGAAAATGCAATAAATAAATAAAAGCTAAAAAAATTACATATTTCTAGCATATTGTATCATTTGACTCCTTTTGATATTTTCTAAGTATTAGTGTTAGGCTAACAACTCAACAAATTGTGTGTACTTGAAGATCAAGTAGTCTTGAAGGATTCTACAATGAGTATTGTGGAATACTATACTATATTACTCGAAATAAAACATCAACTGAAAGTTATGCTCAATTCAGTAAGCAAATATCTAATATTCCTTGTTATTTTCCCCTTTGGTACCAAAAACCTTTAGATGCGCACTTTACACAACAAAAATACCCTTTTCCTTTATGTACATTTCTTGAATGTGAAATATGGAGGAGTGTTGTACTGGCTATATGTCTTTTGAAGAAAGTCAAAACGATATATCACATTACACAGGTATTACGCATACTCTATTGCCTATAATAATGGCTACTTTCATATAAAGGGTGTTTTTTAGAGAGGTATAGAACTTTAAGTTGCAATAAAACAACGATGGATTATTCGATTGACAAGAATTTTATTTATCCGAAAGATAATCTTGTGGCATTATATTTTAAATATGATTTCTGGCATATGAACGCCACGGCTGGCGCGGATGTAGTCCAATCTGGACGTTCAATTTTCGATGAATTTTTCCAACATTTGTGGCCGTATATCGGCAATAACACGGCGAGCATTGTCTTCCAAATGGTTAAGCGTTTGTGGCTTTACCGCATAGACCAATGACTTTACATAGCCCCACAGAAAGTAGTCTAGCGGTGTTGAATCACAAGATCTTGGAGGCCTATTCACAGGTCGAAAAAGTGAAATTAGGCGGTCACCAAACGTGTCTTTCAATAAATCTATTGTGGCACGATGTTGCTCGTCTCGTTGAAACCACATCTCCTGGACATCATGGTTATTCAATTCAGGAATGAAAAAGTTAGTAATCATGGCTCTATACCGATTACCATGGACTGTAACGTTTTGGCCACCATCGTTTTTGAAGAAGTACGGACCAATGATTCCACCAGCACATAAAGCGAACCAAACAGTCAGTTTTTCTGGATGTAACAGTGTTTCCACATATACTTAAGGATCAGCTTCACTCCAAATGCGGCAGTTTTGTTTATTGACGTAGCCATTCAACCAGAAGTGCGCTTCATCGCTAAACAAAATTCGCTTATGAAAATTGAAAAAATTTAAAAAAAAATTCACTTACGAAAAATGAAAATTGCACTATTTGCAAGCGTTGTTCAGGCGTGAGTGTATTCATGTTTAATTGCCAAGCCAAACTGAGAATAAATCATTTGACAGCTGTTAAGTCGGTCTCCATCTTGAAAAGTAATGCCAACTCTAAATTCTATACCTCTATAAAAAAAACACGCTTTATAGGTATATTAAAAAATTCTACGTCTCTGAATGATTGTTCAATTTGTGTTTTTTTTTTTTTCTTCGTTACTGTTTCGTACTAATTTGTAGATAAACGTCACTGTTTGCATGTTGCTTACAAAAGTATGCGTGTAAAAATTGCACGCTGTTACATCACTACATTGATGAGTTAATTTGTCAGGAATGACTATTTTTTTGCCTACACCCTATTAATGGTCGTGGCCTGAGAATATATAACAGCAAATTTAAGTTCAATTTAGCTGAAACTCAAATAAAACATTTTTTTTTTTTTAAATAAGGGCTTAAAAAATATTCATGCCTTATATAAAACTAAACTAACATAGACATATACAGTGATGGACATTGGGTTAGCACATTCATGTGTGCTGCATTCAAAAGCATATATTTTTTTCTAGGCATCAAAATTGAGTAAAGTATTTATTAAAGTACCTAATTATTCGACTTTTACTTTTGCTCGAGTAAGAAATTAATTGATTTTAAACTTTTAAAACTGCTCGATTAATCGAGTAAGGTTTTCAAATTGTTTGAGTAACTTGAACAATTAAAAAATTATTTTAAAAAATTGAATCTAATAGAAAAACAAACATGTAGTATTTGATTTTTTTTTTTTTTTTGCTTCTTTTTATTTAAAAACGAGGTCGATGTTTTTTTCTTTTAAGTCCAGCACTCAAGGGATGTCCCCCACTCACGTAGTACATTGTGCTGGTACTAGGAAAATAGGTAACGGGAGAGATATATAATCCAGTACGGACGTTGGAATTAAATTTATTTATGTCGTAAGTGGCAGGGTAAACTGACGAGGGAGATCGTTTCACAGCCGAACGGTGCGGCAAAAAAACGAATTCTCTCTATAATGCGTTATGCGATTCATTGGACAACAAACTACAAAGAGATACGCTCTACGAGAAAAACGAGTACTACGTGAAAATATGTGATTATTAGGAATTAATTCCATTATTTCGTCATTCCGTTATAGTACCCATAGAACAATGAGACACACATCACATTGCGACGATGCTCTTACGAATCGATTGAGTTGACTGCTCTACCGTCATTAATAAGTACCTTCGCCCTCTCCTGTACGCGATAGAGAAGCTACAAAATAGACTTTGAAGCACCGGCCCATTCATGAGAGTTGTATATCATTTTGGATTCGTTTAGACCCACAATTCTTTTTTTTAATGATTATCGTCTGGTACATTTTGCCCAAGTTCAATATTAAACAATCGAATGCTCGATTTGATTGCAAACTCTTTTGTCTTGGTTTTTGAAATACAGGGTGTCCGCCGGAAAGGTATACTACTTTGTCTGTTTATAATTTTTGATTATATGAAAGAGAAAGGATATTATATTGATAAATGTTTTATTTAATGTCGGCAATTATGTATGGAATTCAATGTCAGATAAATGCCCGCCTCTGTTAGCCTCACAAATGCCAGCCATTTTGAGCACCTTTTTCATTACATTCGCACACATATTTCACGCGGTGTTTCATTAATTTCATCACGAATATTTTGTTTGAGTTGCTCCAGCGTTTCGGGTTTGTTGGCATAAACCTTGCTTTTCAGATATCCCCACAAAAAGAAGTCCGGCGAAGTCAAATCAGCCGTGGAGGCCAATTAACATCACCATTCCTTGAAATAATTTGTTGTGGAACGAGGTCTAGCAGTAATTCCATTGTAATCCTGTCTGTATGCGATGTGGCACCGCCTTGTTGAAACCACATGTTAGTCAAGCTCAAAGCATGCAGTTGAGGTGTTAAAGAGTTTTCAATCATATCACAATATCGCTCCCCATTGACAGTTACCTTTACGCCGTTTTCAGTTTCAAAGAAGTAAGGTCCAATGATTCCTCTTGACCAAATTGCACACCAGACCGTCACTTTTAATGGATGCAAAGGTGACTAATGAATAATTTTAGGGTTTTCCATTGCCCAGAACTGACTATTCTGTTTATTCACATAACCATTCAAATGAAAATGTGCCTCGTCACTCGTTATGATTTTTTCATGAAAATCGGGGTTGTCATGGGCGTGCTGTTTTAACGATTAAAACACGTTAGTTTACTGAATATTTTTCTATAATAAATTTGCCACTTCTCTACTTCACGACTGCCAAGCCTAAGGTTTACCAAAATGGCGAGAAAACAAAGTAATATACTTCCCCGGCGGACACCCTGTATCTATATTTTAAAAAGTTATCGCTATTGGGGAGCCTTTGGGAATTTAGATTGATTTTAAAAACTTTAACTAAAATGTCTAACAAACCAGTAACGGCTGATCAGAAGGCAAGCAGAACTATGTTCGAAAAGTGTGTAATGAATACAAAACGAAGTGGCATATATACATGCCTCATTTTTTAATACAATTTAAACTGATAATATAAGCGTAAAACTAAATAATCATAAGCGTTTGTTATTTTACACCCCAAATTTTACATACAAAAGTTCCTCGATTAAGTGACACACATTGTTCGAGTTATTTGTTACTCGAAAGTAACTATTTTCATTATTCGATCAAATAATGACCAAAAAATTCTTCGATTAATCGAACAACGGCTAATCAAGTGGATACTCTAGTATTTACCCACAGCAATTCCTGTCTATGGTGAGCTCAGTATGTATCGTAACTTCTTTTTATTCTCTTTCGCGGGATTTACTTAAAAAATATGTAATCTGCGCTGGACAGCTATGTAGCACATTTTACATATTTTGATATTTTTTACTAATTTTTGGTTTTAAATCTTAAATTGGTTAATTTTTTCAATGCTGAATTTCGAAAGTTAAAAAAAAATCATATAACAATAAATAGAAAAGAGGTCAAGATAAATGGTGCACAAAGGTATAGCGTGAATTTATTGATAAAATAAGCTCGAGAGGAATCATCATTTGTGACATTCCTTCCCTATTAAACTGCTACAAAAAGATTATGTACAACGTATTAGTTCATACTCAAGTCCACGGGACATACAAATTTATTACACAGTGCGCTAGGCTTTGAAAAACAACTTGTAAAAAGGACTCCTCAAATTTAAAAGGAGTTTTCAACAAAATTTGGTATTGACATCTCCCGTGAACAACTGGAAGAAAGAAAGAATGAAATAAATATTACAGAATATAAGGCATACGTATCAAAAAAGAACTTGAAGTCCCGAATTTTATTTTGCTTGAGCATACAGTGAAGCAACCGCACTTTTGGAAAAATATTCTCTGTAGTGACAAATCCTAACTTTCTTGATTTGGATCTGACGGAAAATATTATATATGGCGTTCTTCAAGCATGCAACACAACACCAGGTACACATCAAAGACAGTAAAAATGATGCGGGAAATGTGATGGCTTGGGTCACTTGGGTCACGGTGTTGGTTCTATAATCAAAATAGGTACGCAATTGGATCAGTACGATTAGAAAGAAATTCTTCTGAACACAATGACTCCATTTTCACATGAAAACATGTCACATAGATGGTATTTCACTGTACATATCACGTACAGTGAAGTGTTGCTTAGAGCAAAATAGAAACGACATTTTTAATTGGCCAGCTAAGTTACCAGATCTCAGTCCTGTAGCAATCCCATAGAATGATGTAGAGCAACACATTTTTGTTGTTAAACCTAAAAATTTTAAGGGTTTATGGACAGAAATCTAAAAGAAATGGTAAGAAATATCAAGAGAACGTTGCGTAGGACTTGTGGACAGAGACCCAGGAGATGTAACGATGTTATTAAGAAAAAGGGTTATCCTATCAAGTACTTATTTTTAAATACAATAAATAAGTAGTTTTTTTTTCTTGCTGAAAATAATTCTTTTTTAATTTGTGCCAAATTACTGTCCAGAATTTTGTTTTTTTTTTTTGATTATGTTCTAGTTTAACACAAAATAAATGAATTGAAACTAACAAAACTTAAGTAAACTAACGCTACGTATTCCATGAACCACGAGTGATACATTAGGACATAGAAATTATGAAAATAACAAATATGATTCCAAAAAGTACACATAGGTGATGTGCTATATAGGCACTAATGCAAATCGATCCTAATCGCTACCATTAGTTGTAACAAAAGCAAGTATTTTGAGAGTGAAATTTAAATTGTTTGTAAAGGGCGTAATATTGCCTATAAATCCGTCCAAGACATTTTGGCTGATTTAGATTTCCCTCGTGTAACAGCAAAGTTGGTGCCAAAAGACCTCAATTTCATGCAAAAAAGATACAATGTTGAGGTCGCCAAAGACATGATATGCGAGGCTAAATCCGATCCCACACACATCAAAAGGATCATTACTGGAGACGAGACGAGGGTTTATGAGTACGATACGCAATCCAGATATCAGGCAAGTGAATGGTGTTCATCAAATGAGTCGAGACCAAAAAAACCACTTCGGTCCAAACCACTTCAGTCAAAAAAGAAGACGATGCTCACGCTTTTCATGGACTACAAAGGTGTAGTGCATCATGAATTTTTGTCAGAAGGCCAGACAGTTAACAAAGAGTATTATTTGGGCATTATGAGATATTTGACCAGAATTGTGGGCAGAAAACTCGTGGATTTTGCCATGAAAACGTACCGTCGCACCATCATTATTCGAAATTTTTTGAAATGTAACAAATACCATCCAGCAGCTACCGAATTCACATTATTTGGCTCCTTGTGACTTCTTTCTGTTCAATTGAATTAAAAACCTATTACGAGGTAGTAATGGAAATAATGGAAAAATCGCAGTAAGCTCTAATGAACATACCGAAAACCGAATATAAAAAATGATTGTAGAATCGGATCAAGCGCTGGCATAAGTGTGTTACAGTCAATGGGGATTACTTTGAAGGGGACAATATACATAGATTCAGACGAATAAACTTGTATTTTTAATTCTCTTAATAAATTCCGGGAACTTTTTGATCAAAGTGGTACACCATTAATGCGCCAGTTAAATTATAGTCCCAAATCATCGTCTGATTAAAATGTTTATCATTTTTTTTTTTTGCATTTCACTTTTTTATAAACTATTGTAACTGGAAAACAGATTTCACTGGATTAACGTAAGATTTTCTAAAAAAGTTAGCCACTTAAATATCGAAAAAATCAGCAGACTTGATCGAACGAAAATTACAATAAGAAACTTAAAAATTTTTTACTAATCATAGAAATACATTTTATATTACTTCGTTTAAAAATAGAATATTGTTACGCAACCAAAAAAGTAACCTATCTCTACGTTTAAGATGTGTGAAATGTTACGTTTGGCCTGTTTTTTCGTATGGGGTAGAAAGTGTGGTTAAAATACAATGGACGGATCATATAAACAACAAGGAAGTTCTTAAAGGAATGGGGCGGCAACAAGAATTATTACTAAAGATAGGATTCTACCCGGTGTTTACCCGATATATGGATATTTACCCGGGTAGAATCCCATAAAAATATGTATTTTATTATAAATTTGTTATAAATAATAAAATTTTTTATATATTTTTTTTTTACCCATGTATCGGGTAAATACCAGGTAGACTCCCATCTCTAATTACTACAGACCATAAAGAAGAAAAAACTGTTTGTTTTGGTCAAAAGATGGCCAAAATTTGAACTCCTGCAGTTACTAAATGAACGCAAATTGTATGAAGAAGGGAATTAGTAAAAAGACAAATGTCATGGCTCTAAAATATCAAATCAGGACCTATTTCCACAAATCGGAAAAGCAAATACTTTTTTGTAATCTTTAGCCAAATTAAGTACAGAAATACTCGAAAGAGGCGTCTTAATGTTAAATTAGCTTTAGTTTTTCCTTTTTAGGCCTTTAGTCAAGCTCTAAGTAACGTTGACGTAAATTTCCTTATAATTTATTTAAACAATTTTATATTTCATTAAAGAACTCTTCACAGCTATTCATAAATCTGTGATTTTTGTTAAAAAATTTAAACTCCTCTTAAAATTTAAATTTCTTTTAAAGGAGTTTTTTCGCTTTTAAACAAATCAAAATAAACGTTCAATAAAAATTCATGTCGATATTTGGCATTAAATTTTGTTCAATATTTCCTTTATGATATTTCTTTTTTCTCTTTCTTTCAACTTATTTCTTGTTTATATTTCGTTAAGATTTCCTTGAACTTTTCCTTTTTCATTTTCTTTTTCTCTTCAGCTGTACAGTATTTTGTCGTTTATTATTATCACTTTAGCTATTGGAAGACATTTTAGCATGTAATGGGCGATGCGATAAGCCAAAAAACTACAACGACTTCGACGTATAATACTCAACAGTAAGCAATAGCAGAATAAAAAAATATCCGAATAATGCCATACAGAAGCGTAATATTTGTTTAAGAGTTTAAGCTCTAAAAGATGAAGACGGCAACTTAAGAAAGAAGAACAAAAAAAATTGAGCGAAACATCTTACAAATAATCTATTCATTTTATTAAAGGGAAAACTTTTTTATGACACAACATTTTCGCTTAAATAAAATTGTACGATAATAACTATAATGTACGAGTTTTAATATTTTTTTTTTAGACTTAATTTTTTTGGTGGTACTCGTTGTATACGCTGTTGGTGGCAGTGGTTCTATTATACTGATAACGCTGGTAAAATTAGAGCGCTTTACAAGTGTGCTAATGTGTAGAAGAAGAAAACATCCATAAACATTATACTTAAGATTTATAGTTTTTATCATAAATCGATAAAATGTTTTATTTTATTTATTGGAAACTGTTCTTTCAATGGCAAACAATTTTCGAAAAATAGGAACTGATTTTAAAATTATTGCGTGTGAAAGAAAAAGTTTATAATAAAAAGACCACTTTGTGGGGAAAAAGTTTTTAATTAAATATATAAAAATAACTCGCTAAAGCATTGGAAAATTCCATTCAACGCTGACGTATTTTGAATATGGAAATTTTTGAATTTAACAAATTTCATATTAATCGCATGAATCAAAAAGAAGTGTTTTTTGAAATATTTTATAATTTTCAATGAATCAGTATTAATTAATTGTATTAATTGTTTAAAATATAAACAATTTTTTAGAAGGCAAAATTTAAATCTGTGTATGGATGTACATAAGTACATGAGTGCTCATAATTTTAATGGATTTAATAGGTTGGATTTTTAGTTTATAGCGTTTTTATATTTTCGTTCGTGTTTTTGCTGTTCGTTAAAATTTAATTTTCTGCTCTATAAAACTAAGATAATCATATTTTTAACCCATTAATGCCGACTATACGATCTTATTTAAACTTATAAGCATGTAATTAGTTGGTGGCCCTTAGAAGTTATTTAAAGTTAGAACAAATATTATACCTCCTTACATACCCGAAATATGCGTAAGCAGCCTCATAGGACGTCAGACTTTTGTTTTAATATGAACAATTTTAATAGTACTGTTCGTTAGAACGAT
Organism: Wohlfahrtia magnifica; assembly: GCA_023159175.1. Lineage (NCBI taxonomy): Eukaryota > Metazoa > Arthropoda > Insecta > Diptera > Sarcophagidae > Wohlfahrtia > Wohlfahrtia magnifica. Next base: position 1,767,331 of record JAKWBJ010000485.1, on the reverse strand, counting down.
AATCCAGCGTGTTATACACTGAAATATTTCATGTAATGAGTCGATTCTAAAGGCCTAACCATAAAATGCATAAGCTAACCTAACGAAATTAACGCAAAGCCTATCAGATGCATAAATGAATAAATATTACTTTTATATGGCCATATTGTACTTATGTATACTTAAAGACTTTAAACCCAATGTTGCACATTTTCGTATATTTTGTAGTTTTGTCAGTAGTTCGTTTAAAAAGTACCGAAATTACCAACAGAGTATTTGTTTACAAATAATCATTTAAAAAATAAAAATAACAGACACATTTGATGATTTCTTGAATTTAAGTTTAAAAAATTACGTTTTCTATTAATTTAAAAACAAACGAATTCTCGTCCGCGCCTTCCATTTTTTAAAATTATTTTACTGTTTTTTTTTTGTAAATTTTATTTTATTGAATAGAAACACTCACACAAAAATGCTTTAAACAGCCGTTTCCGTACGGTATGTGAGTTCAGTTTCGCACTTTGCATATGCAAATGACATTTAACGAAACATGACATGGAAAAAATAAAGAAAGAAAGGCATATAAGTATTATAAAACTCGGCAAAACTTATACTTCTTGAAGGTTTTTATTGAACGGACAAAAATATTAATTTATAAAATTACAGATCTCATTATAATTACAAACGTATATTGATGAAATTTATTTTAAACTAGCAAAGTATATTTTGCTTGAGTGAAATGCAACTGGCTAACCAACACCCTTCCTCAATTGGATTTCATTTCAAGCAGCACTCTAAATTTAACAAATGCTGTTTTACATAAAGGCTAACATATAAGTAGAGTAGTAGAGTCATATTATGTCGCTTTGTCAACATGGTCCTTCACAAAATGAACCTTTGTGTCGATGTGTTTGGTTCTGGAACTTAGTTTTGGTTCTTTTTTTGTTATCTTCATAAATTGCAATCGGATCGCTTTGTGGAACATGCATATCGCTTAATAGTCTTTTTATCTAAATAGCTTTTTTGCATGTATCAGAGAGTGATATGAATTCTGCTTTTGTTGACGATAACGCGACTAGAGTTTGCTTTCTTCATGATCAACTTATTGACCTCTATTTATCTGAAAGATATAACCAGAGTTAAATTTTCTGTCTAATAAGTCTTCTGCTAAATTCGCGTCGGTATAGCCTACTAAAGTTTCGTTTGAACTATTGCTTTACTGCAAAAAAACTTTCGGTTCCCTTTAAATATTTCAGTACTCTTTTTAATTCTGACCGGGCCTCTTGAGTAGGACTTTTAATATTTCCACTAAGTATAGAAACGCTGGCTGCAATATCAGGTCTTGTGTTAACGCTTAAGTACAATAAAAATCCAATTAGCTTTTGATATTGCGAATTATCTAAAAGTTTTACCATACCTCGGTTCCAAAGGATATTGAATATTTCAAACCAAATTCTTTCAAAAGATTTCATATGTAATTTGGCTGACGAATATAAAAATTCGAATATTCATCTTGAAATATTTCGATGCTTATATAATGACTCGCTTTACCCAAACAATTAATGTCAAACTTAAATGATAATAATCCTTAAACACCTTCAGTATTTGCTTGCCTTTGACTTGCGACCAAAATATCATCAACGTATATTAAAATATATATTAACCCTTGCTCGTTGGTGTATTTTCTGTAAATTTATGGGTCAGCATCAGATTGTTTGAAGCCTCCCGTACAAAGTAACTCGTGTGGTGTCTTATTCCACACATTGGCAGACTGTTTAAGTCCGTATATACTTTTCTTAAGTTTGCACTTTAAATTATGCCCTTCGTCGAATCCAGGCGATTGTTTCATGTATATAATCTCGTTTAGATCTCCATTTAAAAATGCAGATTTTACAACGGAATGGACTACACGCATTCCCTTAATACCGGCGATGAATAGAAGTGTTCGCAAAGTAGTTTGTTTAACCAAAGGGGCATAAACTTCATCATAATCTTCGCCATATTTTTGAGAAAAACCGCGAGCAACCGATCGTGCTTTAAGTCTTTGAGGCATTCCTTTTGCAACGCGCTTTAACTTAAAAGTCCATTTACAACTTACAACATTAGCTTTAACTGGAATGTGTTTCATTTGATTTCAAGTCTTCATTATATGATTTCGGTTCAACAATATTACAACAAGACATGGCATTAAATCCAAAACGATCTGTTAACTTACCTCTTGTACATCTTGATGATCTAATACTTTCCGCGCAACATTTTGAGGAATTTCTTCAACTGACTATTGATAATTATCCGTAGCAGAGTGGAGCAGTGAAAGTGTGCTGGGCCGATAACCTATTATAAAACTCAGCGACACTTATACTCTTTGAAGGTTTTTATTGAATGAACAATAATAAAAAAATTCTATCATGAATCTCCCATGATACTTTTGTTCCTTTTTACAAGCTATCATTTTACGTTGAATGTTAACAAAAATAAATAAAGAAAAAATGGGTGAATTTTCATTAAGAAGTAAAATGTTTTACAGAAAAGTGATCATTATTAAAAAAATTGAATAAAAAGTAATTAAAATTAAAACAAACTCTTGCAAAGCAATTATCATGCAAAGAATTGCACAGGCAAAGGCTAGAAGAGAGGAAACAAAACAAACTTTACTTCAGCAAGATGGGCGAATAGAAATTGGTGACTATGACCAAACAGTAACAATTTAAAAATGGCTTAAACGTCAAAGAGAATAGAAAAATAAAACTAACTATATATTTATGCCGATGACATAAATATACAACTTCTATCAAATAAAATAAAAATCAACAAAAAAACTAAGTGGAACCGATGAAGAGCAAGATGAGGATGGATTTAATGCTATCTTCGGTAGTGGCGAAGTATCTAATGGCTCGGAGGAATCCGTTGTTGTCGATATTTTTTTGTGAGCTTTTTTAAAACTCACAGTAAATAAATCGCTTACTCTGCATTTAATAGTGAATTACATGTCGCACTTGATCAACAAGAGGGTATTAACTAAAATTTTGAAAATTTAACTTTTTGCAAGAAATCAACTAACAACGTCAATATCTATCTACTGTAAAAATTGCCATGTATTCCGACTACTATTTCATTTCGAAAATCACATTTGAGACCATTTTCGTGATAGTATAGTGACTACCTTTATATCACCAAAAAGTTATTATTTTGAGTTCATACAAAAGTGGAAATAGAAATGCATCGTATATTTTCATAAAAAATTTATTAATGTTTTGCTTACGATGATGTATTCGGATTTTCAAATTCTCTTCAAATGTAACTCTAACATCTTATTACACTTCTAGTCCTAATTAACACTTCTAGTCTTAAAATAAGTTAATAAAAACTGTAATTATCCAACAAAAGAAATAAATACTTAAATGATAAACGCAACTCCCCAGCAAAAATGATGTGAACAAATCAATGGGAAAAGGGAACAAATTTCGAGGGAAAATACTATTCACGATCAGGGGAATTCTTACAGGGCTATCACTCCCAACTGAATAATCAGAAAACATTTTATGGGAAAATTATTCATGATTGCAATTGCGGGAAATGGGAAACATTTCAAGGGAAAAATTATTCATGATAGAGGTGATTATTACAAATGTAGTTGATTAAATTTGTTTTAAACTAGCAAAGTATATTTTGCTTGAGTGAAATGTAGTTAGTTTACCAACAATAAGCAGTGTGAATGTTGTTATGGCACTAATCACATATCACCAATCAGTTATAAACCATTTGAGGAAAACTTCATATTCAAAAAAGCTCGATGTTTGGATGTAGGGTTACCAGATAGATTAAACACTGCAAAATTCTTGAAATTCCCAAATTGTCGGTGGATTACTTTAAAATGTAATATCTTTGGAAATATTAATCAGACAACACTATAGCCTGTTTGATTTGATTGACGAAAGATCACACACATTATTGATGACCTGGCAGAAACTGAGAGAGTTCGACTGGGAATCAACCATATAGCCCGCACCTTTTGATTATCATTTGTTCCGATCTCTGTAGAATTCTCTTAATGGTGTAAATCTAAATTCTGTAGAGAACTGCAAAAAGCAATTGGATCAGTTTTTTCTCAGAAAACCCAGAAATTCTGCGCTAATGGCTACACCTCAAAAATTGCAAAAGGTTATCGATCAAATATAAGAAAAAGGTGTTTTATTTTTGGTAAGATTTATAAACGAACTTTTTTCAACACGTATTATATATGTAATGCAATGTCACTCCAGATTTTTTTTCTGTTGTTGTTGCTTGTATCTTTAAAAAAGTATCCGCACACCAGATTTTCTTGCTTATAATTTCAAAGCCAAAGACTTTGAAGATATAAAATTTTAAACTTTTTGCGGAAATATCCATATATCAAAAAGCTGCGGATACGTTTTAGCTTATGAAAAACATTTATCAATAATTTTTATGACTGCTCGTCTTATTGCCTTTAATTAAGAATTTGAAAACAAGATGAAAAGCTAGCAAAAAAAACGTTTTAAATATTTCGTGAAAATCAAATATAACATCAGTTTTTATTAGCATTTATTTTTAACAAAACCCTGACTTTTAAATTTTATTGAGAAATAAAATATTCCCTCACATTAACATTAATTATCTCCTGCTTCGCAGGGGATTTCTTCGTTTCTAAAAATAAAGAAAATATTACTATTTATTAATCATATAGTGGGAAAATACTAAAATCAATAAAAGAACTAAGCTTAACGTAAGTCACACTCAAATTTAATAATAATTTTACGCATGAATAACTTTTAAGTAACACGTATGTATAAACTTACAAACATTTCACTGTGAGTGTATAAACAAATGTTAGCAGGTTATACTAGACAACTATGTTAAGCTCTGCTGTTAACGTTACTCTCAGTAAGCAACAAACATTTTAAAGAGACTTTATGGCTAAAAGCAAAGAGAGTTTAGCGTTAAGAGTCTTTTCAATTGGCTTTAAGCATTGATGATCGTCATGAAATGAAATGAAACTAAAAGTATGATTTTTGTTGTTATTATGCATTATCAGCAATTTAATGTTTTTATTGTATTTCGTTTTTATAAGCAATTAATTATGTTAACAACATAATTTACGGCAATTAACGTTTGTAAAACTAGTCCTGTTTATCATCATCACATTGCACTGCATTGTTTGAGTTTTTTTTTTTTTTAATTTGTACTGCGTGATGATGACAAAACAGTCAATATGATAAAACAAACAAATGATTTAAAATTTAAATATTAAAAAAGAAAAAAACTCATATTGTTGTCAAAAATTATTAAACAAATTTTAGTTTGCTTGTTTAACGTAATAAGTGTGAATATAATAAATCTTAGAAATGAATAATAATGCCTTCAACAACTAAACAAAATAGCAATATGTACTAACATTGACAATGACCTATTTAGTTAAAAGTATTTCTATTAATATTTCTTAATATTTATCTTTTCTTTTAGTTAAGTTTTTTTATTCATATTTCTTAATATTTGTGTTTTCTTAATACATGTCTTGTCTTGTCTAATTTAGAAAATAATTGTACATATTATGTAAATAGGGAAGTATTTGGAAGTTAATTTGTAAAATTTGTTGAATTAATACAAATATTTTCATTTCAAATATGACGATATCATATCATGATTAATATGGAAAACTATTCCAATTAATTAAAACTGATCATTGAAAAAAGTTTTGCAAAAATTCTTATTTCTTTTATTATCAAATTTCCTTATCTACTACTTGTGTATCTTTATTTACCAACAACAGTTTTAACATGAACCTTTAATTAAAATAAAAATAGATTCGCCTACAGAAGTCAAGAAGAATCTTTTTCTCTGAGTATGTTAATTTGCCGGTTAAAAACTGAGTCAACCAGTTTATACAGTAAAAATTGTATTAAAATTTTATGATCACATTAACCCGTTAATATTACCTTATAATTCTATGAACCTATATTTAAATTTAAAATTATCTCTTTTCCGTAACCAATCCAAAACATCTTTATCTTACTCGGCTTGCCGCTGTTGTTTTTATGCCTCCCTAATACCGTGTGACTTAAGGCTTTTTTTGAAAACCATAGTTTTCTTTTTAGCCCTGAGGATTTCACTTTAGTTTTACCCTTACGTTATTATTAGGCTTTTTTCTGATGGTATGGCTGATCCGCCTTCACTTTCTACGTTTTATGTGTTCAAATAAGGGTTCGTCGTTAGTCAGATTCCAGCCATCTATGTTGCTAATGTTGTTGGGCCAGGTTATCCTGCGTATGATTTTCAAGCACTTGTCAATGAGTAGATAGGTTCAGTACTGTTATCTATGGTATTACAAAACATGGAACGTTGCCTTCGTATTAGATTGCCAGACGTACTATTTTTGTTATTTGTACTCATTTATGCATAAAGCATTAAAAACATAACTGACAGCAAGCATCATGAAAACAACTTGATGTTGGCAGCCTTTGCTGCTATATTTTCGACTTCATAAATAAATTTTAAAAGCAGCAGCAGCAATAAAATTAGGAGACAGAGTACAAATTATAAGCTAAAAATTACAGAAACGGAACTCAATGATTGAATTACAAATAAATTTTATAATAAAAAAAACAAAAATAACACTTTAGTTCAGTTATTGTTTTAAAAAGCAATATGGATGAAAATGGATAAGATTAGAAAGTTTTTTTATCTAACACAGGGCTCATGAAAAAATCTTTATTGTAAAGAATTGTAAAAAATGCAGTTTCGTACGAAATGAAACTGCATTTAAGCTTTAAATTGTAAATAATAAATCAGAATTTACAGTGTGTTATTTATAGGGTAATAAGCAAACACTTTTTATGACTATGTACCAATTAAATGCTCATGTTGGCAATTAATTTGAATATAAGAATTTTCAATTGTATGCTTTTCATGGGTTAATTATTAAGAGATACAAAGAGGAGAGCGCTTAAAATTAAATGAGTAGCTAGCTGGCTATAACTGTTACTGCTGTTCATTTTACTACCGCTGTTGTTGCCTATATTGTTGTTGATTGTTGTTGTTATTGACTGATAATGCGTTATTATTGCTGTCTGCATAAAGGCTGCTGTTTGCTTAACGTATTTTTTCTTTAATATCATACACGATCATATCTTTTAATTTTGTTTACTTCTTTCTTCTCTTATTTTATTGTTTATAACTGGGCAACTAATGCTAAAAGTAAAATGGCAATTACAGCAATAACAACTACAATAACAAATCATTATTTATTTCAATTCAAATACAGTTTGGCCAAGTCGTTAAGCAGTTAGTCGCGTCCTAAGCGCTATACAGTAAAGAACTGATCAAGAAAAATATTTAGTGGATAGAAAAAAACAATTTTTAGGATTTTTTTAAGGAAGTGTGACGAAAAAAAAATCAGTTAAAATTAAAAAAGTAAAAATACAAAATTTAATTAAAAAGAAAATTAATTTAAACTACAAAAAATATATTAAATGAATTATTTAATTTAAAACGTAAAACAAAAGATTTTTATCTCTTCAAACATTTATTTAATTTTGTAATCTTGTGACAAAAAAAAGATAAAATTTTTTTTCATATTTTAATTTTTTGTTATAATAAAATTTTTATGATCCACTATAAAAAATAAAAAAAAATAAAATAATTGTTCCAACGTGCTAGAATATAAATCATATTTTTTCCAACTCCAAACAAGAAAAATAGTCCACAGTCAAAAGGACAATAATTCAATTTTGGCTACTTTACAACCTGTCACTCTCTATTATATTGCATCAACAACACATCAACGTAACGCAATAAAAAAACGTCATAAAGAACCAATTTTACTGCCAAATAAATAAAAAAAAATTCTTCGTGTGCAACAGGTATGTACAAATATGTAGTCGGTAGTATGTCTAAAACCACATTCTTATTTTCATGAATAGTGTTGGTCCAATATAAACGTCCTTGCATGGCAAAATCTAGTTATTTTTCTGAGAAACAAAAACAAAACAATTTCAACTAGATTTTTTTGTATAAATTCTTGTTTACTTTTGATTGTGACCATACCAGAAGAACTGCCTAAAACTTAAAGGCAAACTACCCATAACAAGAATTTCAAATCAAATAAAGGCATTTGCCAGCAACATTTTTTTGTTTAGAAACATGTTGTTTAATTGATAATATTAAATTTCGTACAAGCTTAGCAACAAAACACAATAGAATTATGGAATTTAAACAAAAATAATGAATGATAAAAGTTTAAATAAAATCTTTATGGAATTTTTTTATATTTATAAAAATCTTTAAAAAAAATTTAAAAAGACCCTTGAAGTTTGTATGGAATATTTAACAAGCAGATATAGACTCTTAACAATTAAGCTCAAATATGATTTGAATATGTAAAAATCTCCAATGCGTGTTTCCTGCTTGTTTATGTATTAATTTCAACTTCGTTTGTAAACAGAAATCCAAAATAAAAAACATAAGCAACCAACCATTTCTACTAAAAAATGTACCGGTGGCGAAAGTCGGAGTGAATTGTCGTGACAAACATCGACAATGGTAAAGCGTCGATGACTGACGATGAATTTTCTTTGGTGTCACACATGAGTTTTTTAAGTAATTGTCTAGATTTTAATAGATAACAAAAGTTGATTTTGTTTTGCAGGCATCCGTTTATTAATGGGTTCTAACAGACAATATCATTAAAAATCGTTAATGCTTTAATCTTTAACGGTAGCAAACAAAATCTCGTATCGTTCATCACGTTGTCATCTTATAATAATTGCGTTAAATTTCAGCATGAAGTCGATTCATAACAGATAATGTCGCTAAATTTCAGCTTTCTTTAGTATGGTGACATTACTAAGAAATTGTCATACGTAATTCTTTTTGTTTATCTCATTGTCACAAGCAAAAAGCTGTTGAACATAGCCACCAAATCTTGAGTTAGTTGGTGGTCGTAATTGTCACACCATCGACCTACATACATACTCAGAAGCAGCCTCATCTCCGCTACCCATGTGGTGAACAGTGTAGCTATGGATTTGGTGGTTGAAATACGCAAATTTGTTGAGTGGAAGCTGGCCACAAGTTCATTCAGGTACATACTCAATCTTTCGCAGATGTCGTCGACGTTATGATGTTACAGTTATTCGTATATACGGCGATCATATATACGAATGACGGGCGCGGAATATCTCTGAGGGACTCCCTGTTTCGTCCTTCGAGGTCTTGATTTTCTGTTTCTAAAGGGTGGCATTATTTACGTGGCATGGCTAACAGTATAGAAGTCCTTGAATAAATTGAGTGGCCCAAGTACTGTTTTGTCGCACGGACTATTTTGGTTCAGTCATCGGCTGATGAGAGTGGAGAAGGCAGCAGCAGCATCTGTATAACTTGTTTTAATGTTGGAGAGGAGTAATGCCTCGAAGGTTTTTGCCACTGGCGATAAAAGAGAGGTGGGCTTGTACTATACTCCCTTGCTCGCGTCTTTCTCAGGCTTCAATATAGGGATCGCCCTGACAATTTTGTAAGCTTCGGGAACTACGTGGGTGGTTACCGGCAGATTGAGGTCATTGGTTAGGTACTCGATTCCTGGTTCATCTAGTTGATTTAATATCACCATCAAAAAATCATCAGGGCCATGTGATTTATATAATTTCGTGCTTCAGATAACATTGGCAACATCTTTCGGAGCTATACACTTCTCTTTGCCTTGTAGCTCTCTAGGTACTCTAAAAACTAGTGGCTGAAATAACACGCGCACCTCTTCAAATCCGTCAACAATATAATAGAGGTCCCTTCAATCTTTTTTCCAAGGTTCGAGAGCAACTTCATCGTTGTCCACAATTTACTCACTGCAGCACTAATGTAACAATGCTTCAGGTGATCTAGCCACTTTCCTACTTAGCCTATTATTTCCAAGTAGCCTATTAACCTCTAATGTCAATTAGTAGGATTAGTGCAACAAAGCTCATCATGTTCGCCTACCAGTATCACTAGGGTTAGGCAGTTCTCTGAATCGATGGTTGGTGAAATCTCTGGACATAGGCCAGTTAGCTTTCCATCATTAATGAAGAGTGACTAGACTTAAGTTAAGTGTGGTCAGCTTATCGAAATTCAATTTATAATCACAGGTATAAACTTACAAAATAAATATATTACTTTTGAGTCTCATTATGAGCTCTGGTTGATCTACATATTTTTTTTTTTAATTCATATTTTTAGCTTTTAAGACACTATAATTCTTACATAATGTGTTTTTGTCATAAAAATAAACTTATTTGACTATGAGTTAATTACTTTAGCTTTAAATGTGATTTTTAATATAATTTTAATATAATTTCGGCATAACAAAACAATTTTTGAAAATTTATCTCACTCTGATAAAAGTATTTTATGATTTTATTTCTGTTTAATATAAACGCGTATATATAAAATTGTTTCTTATACGTGACAAAACAAACATTTTCAAAATAAGTTCATAAACTGTTTTTGAAGACAAAAATAAATCGAAATTTAATCGCAACAAGTTGAGGTAATTGAATCATAATTTGTATATTGAATCCATATATTACTGCTCGCTAACTGAGTTGTGTAATATTTTACCCATTTTCTTTAGGAAACAGTTTTAAGGTTTTATTGTCAGTTTTTATAATTTTCAATATTTCAAAAACGATACTCAACAATTTCAATTAAATTCACTTTCATTTTAATCTTTAATTTTTTATAGGACTAAAATAAAATTACTTGTTTAAATAAAGGGTCCGCCAAATATATTTTTTTTTTAAATGCTATAAAAAAAACTACTGAATATTTTCTTAAAAGTCTTTTTTTATTTGAAAGTACAATCCTTTCGGTTAATAATGGAAAATAATTTCATTCAAATGGCTGCCTCGGTTGACCATGCAGTAGCCTACACGATCGGTCCAATGTTTAAGCACATTATCGATTGTGTGCAGCTGTATTTCACCAATGGCTTCACGAATATTGTCCTTTAAAGCGTCAATTGTCTCTGGCTTGTTCGCGTAACACTTATCTTTGACGGCACCCTACAAATAATAGTCCAACGGTGTCAAATCGCAGCTCCGAGGTGGCCAAACGACATCAGCTCTGCGGCTGATAATGCGATCTTCAAAAACAGAGCGCAAAACATCGAGTGTAGCTTCGGCTGTGTGACACGTAGCCCCATCCTGTTGAAACCAAATGTTGCTAATATCCTCCTCTTCAATTTTTGTGAACAAAAATTCGTTCAACATGGCCCGATAACGATCACTATTGACCACTGCTTGCTCATTTTCGAAGAAAAATGACCCAATTATGCCTCTAGACCAAAATCCGCACCAAATAGTGACTCGTCTTGGGTCTATCGGCTTTTCAATGTATGCGTGCGGGTTTTCTATGCCTCAAATGCGACAATTTTGCTTGTTTACATACCCGCCAAGATCAAAATGAGCTTCATCTGAAAAGATGATTTTTTTTGGCAAATTCGGTATCTTCTGTAAGTCGATCGCAGGCCCAGATTCCCAGCGTTGTTCAAGCGTATACACAACCATATTCGTTCAGCGGAAGGATAAAACTAATTATTTGTCAAATCAGACATGAGTTAAGTGTTACCATTCACGAAATAAGCTTTAGTTTAAAAAAAAACGTTAGATGGCGGACCCTTATTAACAAATCCAATTTTTTTAATGAAATGACATCAATATTATATTATTAGCACATTTAATATCGTTCTGCAAAAAATAATTTAATAATAAAATACTCAAAAGAAAAAAATTTTTTTTTTAATTTTTAAATTTAAAAGGCAGTGGCTTTAAGTAATCATTAGAGAAGTAAAGCATTTAAAACGTGTAAGTTTTATGTAAATGGTTTGTTTCTTTATTCATAAACAAAAAACGTCTAGTCAATTTGAGCATAATCGAACATTTGTTGAAATCCTCCAACTTTTTTTATGTCATGAATTTATTAATATTATTACATAATATTGTTTTGACATGAATGAATATTTTTTTTTGTGTCACTTTTTTTGTCATTATTATTATTTGTATATTTTTTTTTTGCATACAATAATTTGTTTTATAAATATTTTCTTTAAATTATTGTGTTCAGTTAATAGCACCTATAAATATCATTATATGTTTTGAATAGCAATTTTTTGTTCGACATTGTAGGCAAAACAAATATTTGAAATTTTTAAATTAAATACATAAATTAAAACTACTCATGTACCATCTACAAAATGGGACTCATACATAATTTTTGTTATTATTATTCTGTTCATAACTTTAAACGCCTATTCCAATTATTTTTTAATATCTTGACAAAAACTTTTTTTTCAATATCATAATGCAGAACATATTGCATTTGTGCTGATGTAATTTATACCGAAAAAAAGTTTGGAAGCACAAGATTTACATAATTTGCGATATGCCCTTAACTTCTCAGCGAACCATTCATTGGCCGGACAATATTACTTACTCTTATCACAGTTGCCAATTGGTATTGCAGACAATCCTACTCGGAATCAAATCTTAAACAAACAAATAAAAACGTGTCCAGCGTTTTCCATTGCATTATGATGATAGGGATACTAAGGTGTATAAAACAAACTAAAGCTGTGTTTAGGCATTCTGTCCGCTTAAATATTAGGCCGTCTAATATTCCACAGAGACTCTCCCTAGTAATCCATCAATGTCGAGGATAATATATTGGTCTATCTTTTCTTTGTTGTAACGGGCTATCTTTTTTGAAAGATTTCTCTGATTCTAGATCAAGCTTTTGCTTTCATAATACCGTCCACATAAGGGCTATGAATTTTTAATTTATTGTGCAAATTTCAAAACGGCCATAAAAAATTACCAAGACACTCTAAATTACCTTTTCGCTGCTGTAAAAAATGTTCCGCACCAAACGTCTTGTAATTTGCTCTATAAACTGTATTTTATGTGTAAATTAAAATATTTTTCTAAAGTTAAATTTGCAAGCACATGCATTTTCGCCGTTACAATAATTATTGTAATAAAACTGTTGTTATTGTTAATATTTTTTGTATTATTGTACACATGTATCGGGTGATTTTTTAACATTTTTTTTCTTTTTGCAACACTGTTTTTGGTAGCTCAACTGTTTTCGTGTAACATGTTACTGTCAAACGTATTCAGTTTAGTCCATAATTTACCCTTTAATCGACTTACAAACGAACTACGCTTGCAGATTATTGAATTTTATCACCAAAATTCAGTTGGATGAAGATCCACTTTAGATCGGAAAATTGTGTTTAGCGACGAAGCTCATTTCTGGTTGAATGGATACGTGAGCAAGCAAAATTGCCGTATTTGATGTGTTGAATCATTATAAGAACTGCCCATACATCACGAATAAAGGACTGTTTGGTGTGGATTATGGGTCGATGACATCATTGAACCGTACTTTCTCAAAGACGATGAATAGCGCCAACATTTACATGAAATCATCTGTATATATTGAATTATATAGATGGTTCTATCGACTTAGTTTCCCAATGCCAATGGGTGTACCGCAGGGCTCTACACTTGGCCCACTTTTATATTCAATATATACTAATAACATGCCATTGCATGTAAGACATTGTCGGGAAATATCTTGCAGCTGTACATTTGTTGTGGTGTCGATGGCATGCCTAATTGTATACGCCTTACTTATGAGCATCTGCGAATGGACTGAACTTAAGCTCCATAAAATCAGCTGTTTTAATTATTAGGAAACCGAAAGCCTTCATGATGCATCTTCCACCAATACATATTAATGGGACACATATAGACATTGTTGAGACTGTTAAGAATCTTGGAGTAGTCCTGAATAGCGAAATCGTTTGGTCGGATCATGTTAAAACCAATTGTGGAAAAACGTTTGGCATGATTCGTAATCTCTCGATGACGCAATATTTTACTCCACCCCATATTCGAATGCTTTTGTCCAAGGCCTACTTATTGCCTACTTTAATATATGTTTGTGAGCTGTTTGCTAACTGCGATGCCGTTAGTAGACGAAGGCTAAGTTACACATTTAACAATGTTGCACGGTATGTATTTGATATCAGAAGAAATGCCAGTATATCTCAATATGCCAGACCAATTTATAATATCATGTTTGATAATTCATTTATTAAAGTGTCGGGTACACAGATTTATTTATAATCAGCAACCACCCTAATTATATCGAATAATAACTTTTTCTAGATCAAATAGAGGAAAAAGGCTAAGTTGTATTAAATATTCCAAGGCTGCCTCAGAGCAGCACTTTTTCATAAACTCTATTCATCTTTGGAGCCAACTACCCTCTCAATTACAAATAATAAGTAATACAAGCCATTTATAAGCCGCCGTATTTAAGCACTTTTCGTAGTTATGTTTCCTTATATTTTATTTCACTTAATGGTTATATTTTAAACAAAATTTTGTGTAATATAGTTGTACTTTTTTCAATTTTTTTATTTAAATCTTCTAAATTTAATTTATTAACTATTCCATTTTTGAATTGTTTATGTGTATGTAGGACAATTTACTAAATACTATAATATAAGACATGTTCTTATTGTATTGAATTTACGATTAATAAATAAATAAAGAAATAAATAAATATTTCACACATTTTCCTAAATTTTATGTTTTTTAAATCAAATCTGAAAGTTTTTAAAAAATTACCCGATGCATACGTATATTACTTTAATAAAAAATATAATTTTTCGGCCAAAATGAACCGCAAATAAAATTTTTATTACTAATTTAATATTGCCTATCATGTAGTGACACGTAAACTTTTTGTAAAAAATTAGTCATAACCCTAGTCTACACGTCCGTGAGTCGTGACAGACAATATCATCAAAAATCAAAGTGCTTTATTGATTAACAGGAAAGTGTAGCAGACAAAAACCTGTATCGTTCGGCATGAAGTCGACTCATAACAGACAATGTCGCTAAATTTCAACATGAAGTTAACTCATAACAGACAATTTCGCTAAATTTCAACATGAAGTTGACTTATAACGGATAATGTCGCTAAATTTCAGCATGAGCTCAACTCATAACAATGTCGCTAAATTTAATCTTTCTTTAGCATGGTGATATTACAGCTCCCTTTGTTCGTTTCATTGTCACGAGGATTCATCAATCAAATTTTTCACTTATGATAATTTCATACGAATTTCGACTTGATACCGATATTGTGACAACGATTCATCCATGAAAATAACACAGTGACAATGTCGTCAAAATTCGCTACCGGGATGCTTTGAAAAATGGTAACTCATTGCTGAAAATGGTAACTCATCGATGACTGCCGATAAATTTTCATTGGTGTCACACATAAATTTTTAAAGCAATTGTTCAAATTTTCATAGCTGACAGAAGTTGATTTTGTCTTGCAAGAATCCGTTTACTAGTGAATCCTTAGAGACAATATCATCAAAAATCAATGCACATTATTCGATAATGAGAAGGTGTAGCAGACAAAATCTTGCATCGCTCAGCATGTAGCTGACCCATAAACAGACAATAACGCTTAATTTCAACATGTAGTCGATTTATAACAGACAATGTCGCTATATTTCAACTTTCATTAGTAAGATGACATTAAAATGCATTTTTCATAAGTACATAATTCCCCCGTTTGTATCGTTGCAACAAGGATTCATTAATTAAATTTTTCATTTACGATAATTTCATACAAATATCAACTTTATACAAAAACTGTGACGATGATTCATCGATGAAAATATCATAGTGACAATGTTCCTCAAATAAGCCATCGGGTATATATATGGTACATATATACAAATTTTACGACATATTTTGATACAACAATACGATGAATTCGGCCATATGCCATTTTCCACCCTTATCTTCCTTACCATCCGTTTGTGGTATTCAGGGCATCTTTTTTTTAACCCTATCATACAAAGAGATATATTAGATCTTTTGTCCTTTAATTTGACGCACTATATGACTATTACAAGGGCGATATATTGTATGTTATCAGACTATTTACATCCATTTAGGCTAACCGTGATTTAACTATTTTCATATATACTGTCATTTTTCATTATTCTGATCATATTTACCCAAATGCTGCAAGCCGTAACCAGTCGTACAAAATGTCCACATACTAGAAGTATAGATATGTTTAAAAAAAATGTGTTCAAAATTGTTTTAAAAAAAAGATGTTCTTCTCATACGCCCTGGACGACCATTGTACAAACAAGGGTTAAGCCGACAAATAAACAAGATGATAATAAGATGAATTCAAAAAGAGAACTTGAGAACATGAATTTGACAAAAGAAGAGGAGTTTAGTGTAGACTACAGGACAAACAAGACGTGAAGTGGTCAAGTATTTAAACGCATATTTTTTTGTGTTCTTCCGTTTTCTAAATGAAATATCTCATATTTCATATTTTTGATAAATAAAAATAAAATAAATAAATAAATAATTAATGAAAAACACCAAAATTCTAAAACTTTTCGGGAAAGAAAATAAAGTAATAAACAAACAATAACTTGAATCAAGTGAGGAATCGTAAAGTTAAAGATGAAAGTAATAAACGTAAATATTTACAAGTAATACAATAATTTATAATTCATTAAACTCCATATTTAAGTAGTGTATACATATATACTAAATAAGAGTGAATAAATATAAAATGATGAATTTAATGAACGTGAACTTACATATGAATATACTTTAAATTGTGACAAAGGAAAGAATAAGTTTCGATATCTAAATACGCACTAAGCTTTAAGTTTAATTGCACGTCATCATTAACAGCAGTATTTAAGGAAAAAGGAACAAAAAAGCAGAAGAGAAAAAACACGTAAAAATATAAAAATCCTATGTGCACAAAAACTCATTGAAAACCACAAGTTACACACACGCAAATACAACAGAAAGAACTTTTTTATGCTGTAGGTGAATAACAAACAAACAGAAAGAATTTAACAAGTGATCTTGAAACAAAGAAGAATAAAGAACTTTACAGAATTTTACATCTTACCCACCAACAACAACGATATTGCGAAACTATTGATCACCATCTATGTATAGCATACATATATGCAAAAACTATTAGGGTAGACGAGAACATTCTCATATTCAGTGACATTTGATACCAAGCAAAGAAGCATTGTTGAAGAGAAACATTGTTTTAGAACCTAAATCTACATCTAAAATTTCGATGAAGAAAACAGAAGCTTAAGTATATGTAATGTTTAATGAATTTTTTATAATTTCTTTTCGAAACTTGAACTATTGTTATAATTATTTTAATTGTCCTTTAAATTGTTTGAATTATAGGGTGAATGTACCAATAGTCGACAATTTAAGACTTTTGTTTATTTCAAGCCACTGCCCTTACGCATGTGAATGTAATATAGAATAGATGACTAGTAATTACAATTTATTAGTTTGCTTTGTTTCAGATTATTAATTAGTTTGCTTTGTTTCAGATTATTAAGTTAAATTTAAATATTTTTTTTATTAAAATTGAGAAATTTACTGTTTTTGTGAAAAACACCAAATTTGCCAGTAGTCGGCACTAATTTTCCAGTTTTCAGCATACCATGTCCCTATTGTCGGCATATCATATTTTAGTACTGAAAATAATAAGTCGAGATTAATTTCAAACTGATACTTATTTAAAACAAATGTCTTCCACATTCTATATGTTCAATAAGATCAAACAGGCACGAAAGATAAATTCTTATCAGAAAATCCTGAATATTATTTGTGTATAATTCAACGAAAAAGAAATAGATCACAAAGGAATATATTATATGGAATTATATTATATGGCTTCTGAAAGCTAACCTCTAAAGCTTAAGTCTATAACTGGTGTTTCAAAATGTGTCAGCTTGGACCGGTGGACCATGGACCGGTCACAAAATGAGCATCCTCTCAAGCCGCTCACTTACAGTTTGAACATAGCATGTCATTAAAGCTTTCAAATCAAGAACTCTTCAATGTCCTCTTCGGAAACAGAAAGTCATTACACGTATAAATTAATATCACGCAAAAGTTCAAGAATCGAATCATTGAAATAGGATTGAAATAGGGGCTTTAAAACGTAATACCGGACACTTGTAGAAAAACCCAAACGCCTTTTGCAGAAGTACGAGTATAATTTGGTTAGAAAAACTTTGTATACGGATGAAAAATGAAAAGATGTAAGCACAGTAGTCTAGAAAAGTATCTGAGCTCACCCTACGCGTCGAAAAGGTAATCCAGTTTACTATGAGGTCGCCGACTTGCATTTCTGTGTACAAAGGATCAAAACATCAGCCAAAGTTTACCAAAAAGCGCCGTTCTAACATTTCAATACCACAATTTTTTGCCTCAACATAGGCCTTAGTTTTAGTGATAACCTCTTCATTCGTCCGAAACTTTTTACCGGCGAGCATTTTTTTCAGGTCTGCGAATAGCCAGTAGTAGCTGGTTGCCAAATCTGGCGAATACAGTGGATGTGGGAGTAATTCGAAGTTAAATTCATGTAGTTCTGCCATTGTTCCAGAATTATCAACACATTCTAGTTTTTGGCCCATAGTGAGATATTTAGATATTTTTACGATGTCAGTTAACTCACCTTTCCTTTTCGATCATTCAGAACGATTTTGTGGATTATGTTGATGTTTTCTGGTATCATCGCTTCATTTGGACGTCCACTGCGTTCTTCACCATCGGTGTCTCTACAACCACGTTTGAAGCAGCAAACCAAAGTTTTATTTTTGTTTGTGCTGGAGCGGAGTCACATAACATTTTTCGAGTCATTGCTTCGCTCAAATGTTATTTTTTCCCATCAAGAAGGAGTGTAAAATTAAAACAAGAAATTGTTTCCGAAAATAACAAAAGTAGCGTCATTCTTAGCACAATAATTCACAAACTAATTAGTAGAACATTCTGAAATTTTAACAGCTGTCTTTTGAAAATCAGCACTTACTGAAAAAGAGCTGAATTGTAACAAAACTAGTGTCATCTATGTGTTAGGCCCAGGACTTTTTAGCCCTATGTGTTAGCAGCATGCGGTTTGGAAAACTAATTAGATACATAGACTTTGGCGCACTTTAGTTTGATATCTGGCATAGATAACAGTTCAGATTGTAAAACTTTTTCAGCGATAGCTGAGAATTTGGCGACATTGCCCTGCAAAAATTGGGCCTTGGAAGATGTACAAGATTCTATCTCAAGAAATTCTTCTGGTTTCCGCTATGAAATTGTAAGAATTTTATGTTTGTTTCACGTAAAAGTATTCCCTAACAAATATGCTTAAACAAATATTGCCAAGGCAATATCTGGCCATTTTAAGTAATGCCCTACTTTATTTGCAAACGAGCAGGCACTACCGAAAAATTAGCAAACCTGATAAACATAAATAATTATCAAATGTCACTGTTTCTGACTCTTTAATTTTAATGTAGATTTTTTCAAGGTCACCTTTCTTTGCTTTCTAAAAATTGCATACTTTGAGCAGCTCTACCACCCAATTAAAGAAAGCGTTTTTGACTCATGACCATTGAAAAAGTTATTAAGTTATTAAAGTTAAGTTTATACATTTCACAAAATTTTGTCATCAAATTTGGTATTTCTGCCACGATTTTAGGAAAAATGAGTCAATAAGCGACGGCTGAGAAATATCTTGTTTAAATGATGGTCTCATATTTTAGAGCTCTACAGAAGATTCAAGCAAACATGTATTGCATTGAAGATGAGACTTTGTCACTGAGTTGGACACACATTAAGGAAACTGACATAATGAAGCCAGCATTCGAGATAGAGTCAGTTGATGAATAACACAGCAGGGCGCAGATCAAAAATTTAACTAAAGATTATAGTAAATTTGAGGAATTTCCTACTGAACTTAGCGGAAAGCAATAAATATTAACTAATTAACCAACTTACGTTGTTAACAGTCTTAATATATTTAAGGAACGCTGCGTGCTTTATCAACTCTTAAAATAGCCTTTTTCCCCATCTTATTCCCTTCCGGTTCAAATTCAATCATTTAAGATAGCCTATAGTTCCTTCATAGAGACAATGTAGAATCTGCTGTTTATCTGTATACAGTCTTTAGATAAACACACATTAATTTTTGAATAGTATATGTATGTACATAGATAGCTTTTACCCGACGTGCCTTGTTCAATAACCGTTTATCCAGTCTTTTTTTTGACTAATGTGGACAGATAACGAAGCTTTAATTGTTGTTCTCCACATATAAAAAAATCCATATTTAGTATGAATGGAAGCTATTTTGTATTGGCTACGAAGTCATTCAGACCAAAGTCAGAAACATACATTTTAACCGTTCTCAAGATAGACAAAAAAGTACGTATTAGTTTGTATTATATTTAGGAGGCACCATGCCCACTGATCCATGCACATATACATATACATATGTACATACCTACATGCAAATACACATTCATTTTTATGTATAAGATCTATTTAGATGGAGATTGAGAGAGGTCTGGCATGCAGGGGCCTCTTTAGCACAATCTTTTGAAACATAACATTTCATAAGCACTACTAAAATCGGAATTTTTTGCTGTAAATGAGCAACAAATGCTTACACTCATGCAAACAGAAAAGACGCTGTAAATAAAAAGTAAAAAAGCATTCGTGATTCGCATTTTTCAAACAATTAAACTGATTAGATTTTATAATACAATATATCGTCACCTAAAATCCGAAAGGCAGTAAGTGACAAAAACTTCAAAATCGACTTTTTGATTGATGATGATGTAATTCATCAAAAAATCACGTCTTTATTTATAAAATTCAAAAGGCCGCAAATACAATATCAACAATCTTTCTAACGTTTTATTATCTGTATGTATTCAAAATAGATATCGAACAGATTTGTGTTCAAATAGATATCACCATAGAACAATAATATCCAACAAAACACAAATCCATTTGCCATATGAATTAGCGAATTTGATTAAGAAATCACGAAAAAACCCATTTCTTCTTAAAGTTCATCAACTCTTTGATAATGACAGTCTTCTTAAGCGATGCATTTGTATTCCCTTACACTTTTTTTAAAAAACAAAGACTTCACGTTTTTTAACCGTAGAACGTGGTAAATTGCGCTTAAAGCGAATGTGTTTCATAATACAAACAGGTCGTTATAGTGAAATACCAGGTAAAGAAAGCCTGTATAAAGAGTTGTGAGTATATTGTACCCGTCGCAATAGCCAGCAGAGTAATGTTCGGAGAATACGGCGGATGCGGCATCTGTTCGTTTCTAATAATTGTTTTGAAACTTTTGCGACATGAGGTCGGATGTTATCATACAAAAGAATAACTTAATCATGTCTGTCTTTATACTCCGGTCGTTTTTCTCATAACGCACGATTCAAACGAAGTTTTAGCAACTCATAGTACACAATGACGCCTTGATCCCACCAAGAGTACAAAATTGTATTGTAAATACTAAAACAACGTGATTATATAAACAAACAAAAAATATTGTCGACTTGAAAGAACTTTGTAAGCATTTTTAACCAAAAAAAAACATCAAAAAACCCAATAAAATACGATGGGTTTAAAAAAAAAAACGGATTTTTGCCAACCCTGGTAATAATACACATTTTCTGGAATACTTAGTACTTAGTTTTAATAAATTCTGTATAATTTATATTCAATAAACAAAGAATACAAAGTATAAAATATATAGTTTGACTAAATACATGCTTAGTAAGGGTGAAAGCGCCATTTTCCATCCAAATTACTACTGTTATTAATCAAATTAAAATTCTTACGGCATTTTGGTTTCAGAGTAAACGATTACAAAAAGCATTAGATACCATTACTGCAGAACTATTATTATTTATTACTTTTCTTATTAAACCAAATCCGCATTGATTTTTTGAGTTTAATGCGCAAATTTAGCTGCTTAGAGTTAAATTGTCTTAGAGTTAGATGTGCACTTATGGCCTTTTGGATTTTATGTTACGACATGTACATATGTATGTAAATAAAACAAATATAAACAAAACAATCGTGTTTAAATAAAACAAATATGTATAAAAGACAAATATTTTACAGATTTAATAAAATAAAAACCAAGAATGAATATCTACCATAATGATGCCGGCATATTACAAATAAAAGCGATTAATAGTTGTGATTGAAAAACTAAATCCTGTTAAAAGTAATAAAAGTTTTATATCAAAAAAAAAAAAAAATATTTAACTGTCGCCTTTTTTTGCAACACCCAAACAAGTATGCTATTGTATGTATGTGACTAGTATTTCAAACATTCGCTTGAAATTAATATGGGCCATAAAATTTTAATTAAACCAACAACATTTGCATGATTTGCATTTAATTAAACTTTTAACTGTGCTTGTGAAAAAAAAAATTAATTACGTCATGATAATGATAAGGCATAGGTACTTATTGTGGTGGATCAATAAAAGTGTAATAAGTAATTATTTTATTGAACATAATAAAAAATTATATGCTTGCAGTGAACAAATATTGATAGAGATGACTACGGTAAAGTTTTCATAAAGAGACTACTGTTTTAGGAAATATTCATGCAATCGTATTGAATTTAAATAAAATCTTATGGATTTTTTATTTTTTAATTATTTCATTTGCAATATGACTTTAAAAATTATATATATTTTAACAATTAATTTCATTGTTTTCTTTTTCCAACATTTTTCATTATTTGCGGAAACTTTTCATTTAAATAATTAATTAAGCCTGCGGCTAGGATTTAAAATCAATTTCCTTACTTAAATTACCAACTAACGTGTATAAACGAAATTAAAAAAGTGTCATTTAAGATTACACTCGTCGTATAAAATTTTTTAATTGACATAAGTGTGTTAAAGAGACTCAGTACTAAATTTAAAATAATTATATTATAAAATAAATTAATTTACAAGTGTTTTATACGGAAGGTGAGGGTAAGAATGCATATTATTTGTATTATAACAACATTTTTTGTGCTCACGCTACAGCCTGCAGTTCAGTAATTAGTTTAATGAATTGGCACAAATATCGATTATGATAGGGGGTTTTAGTACATTAGAATTATTATGATCAATAAATTGAAAATCGATACATATACATATATTCCAACTACAGTATAAACCTAAAATAAATAATAAATACATATATGAGCCCAACGATACTTGTCAGAATGGTATAAGCTGAATAATGAATTTTATTCATTATCGTATCAACAAAACTTTACACACATTTTATGGAGCTCTTCCAGGTCCTTACTGAAGCATCCGTCGAATGCACTGAATATGAACCTAGTTTAGTGATTCTTCAATGAACACGTATCAGCTTCCAATGTCCCAACATCTCCAAGATCGAGACAGCCATACGGGACATTAAGAACGGTAAAAATGCTGTAGTTGACAACCTTCATGTTGAACTTAAAATTGACTTTAAATCTGATTGTCGGCACGAATTTCACAATAGAGTTTCAAGATAATCTACACACTTATACTTCTCCCACCGACTGGCTACAGGCGATTATACTTAAAATACTTAAAAAGAAAGAATTAAACGACTGCAATAATTAGAGAGAAATCATGATTCTATGCAGTTGCCTTAAAATTGATAAAACGCTCCAAAACTAGCTAGCCAGAGTCAGCCTGAAATCCTGCATTCATCATACTGCTAACCTAAAAATTATTATGTATTCATTGATCTTATTAATTACCAAAGCATATGGTTGGTGATGTCCAGAAAAGGCGTTTCGAACAAGATGTGTAATCTGATCAATGCACAATATCGGCGTTTTGAATGCTGCATCGTGAAATACATGGTGAGACAGGTATGTTTGTGTATTTGGGGCAATTGATAGCAACCCTCATGGTGGATTATTGCGACATCAACTGCTATTGGGAAATTGGAATGAACTTGCACATGGCGATATATATGTATATATCGATCGATCGATCTTATTAATCACCAAAGCATATGGTTGGTGATGTTCATAAAAGGTGTTCCGGACATCATCTATAATCTGATCAATGCGCACTATCGGCGTTTCGAATGTAGCGTAAAACATGGC
Source organism: Wohlfahrtia magnifica (assembly GCA_023159175.1). Lineage (NCBI taxonomy): Eukaryota > Metazoa > Arthropoda > Insecta > Diptera > Sarcophagidae > Wohlfahrtia > Wohlfahrtia magnifica. The sequence goes on along the minus strand of JAKWBJ010000485.1, from coordinate 1,743,283 downwards.
AATTAACTATCTCTGTGAAATATATCTTGAGGCAGGGTTGTTTGTATATTTGGGGCAATTGATAGCAACCCTCATGGTACAATATTGTGGCATCAACTGCTAATGGGAAATTGGAATGAACTTGCATATGGCGATATATATGTATATATCGGGTGGGCTATTTAACAGTTTAAATTTGAACCAGCGGCTATTTCAAATCTGCCAATACTTACGTCATTCAATTCTGTCACAAAATTCACTATATTATCTCCACTGAACGAAATAAATCGATTAACGCTTGAGCAATGTTGGAATTTATTGGAAATTTATTTCCAACACAAAGATAAAACGTCGGAATAAAAAACAAAAAAATAGCAAAAATCTTTTTTTTTTCGTATAAAGCTCATTTTCATCATGGTGAGTACGTTAATAAGCAAAATTTCCGTATTTGGGGCTCAGAAAACCTAAACATGGTCTTACAGAAGCCAATGCACCCATTACGAGTGACTGTTTGGTGCGGCTTGAGGATCGGAGGCCTATATTTCTTTGAAAATGAGGATGGTGCAACTATTACGGCCAATGGAGGCACCTTTTGCACCACGATAACCGATTATTTTGTACCCGCTCCTCATGGTATTGATGTGAACGATGTTTGGTTCCAACAGAATGGTGCAACTTTCCACACACCTTATGCCTAAATTGATTTATTCCGTCAAATGTTTGATGGCCGCTTAATTAGCGGAAATAGTGAAGTCAGTTGGCAGCAAAGAAGCTGCGAATTGACACCGTTGGACTATTATCTGTTTGGCGCCGTTAAATACAAGTGTTACGCCGACAAACCAGAGAATATGGAGCATTTAAAGGCCAACATTCATGATGCCATTGAAGAGATACGACCTCATACGCTCGAAAATTGGTCCGATTGAATGGGGTACCGTGAGGCCAGCTGCGGTAGCCATATGAATGAAATATTATTTCATTTCTAACCGGAACAATTGTACTTCACAACAAAAATAAATTTGAAAAAATTTCAAATTAAATTTCATTTTTAAATTTAAACTTTTAAGTGGCCCACCGGATATATGTATATTCCCATCGTTCCTATAAGGAGCATAGAGCCTCAAAAAATCCTTTCATCTAGATGTGTTCATAACGATGTTTTTAACTTCATTCCATCCAGTTTGCATACTTGACGTTTTGATTTCAATATGTCTTCGGCCTCTTCTACGGCTGTCTTGAGTATGGTCTCACCAATCGAGTTCCGTTTGGCTTAGATCTATGGAAATGAATAACAAACTGAAATCCCTTGTTAAGAAATCATTGTGTTGTACATTCTCTCCATATGGTCACCACACGTCTGGGTGTTAAATGTTGAGTTATACTTGAGCAGGACTATGAAGCCTATTGCCATTGAAATTCGTGAAAGAAAATGGAGATGTGCATGTGCTACGTAAACCGGCTAACGATATATGCAGAGAAGCCTTTGATTGGAATTCCCAAGGAACACTCGGATGTGGAAGACCATAGCTGGAGATGCAGTCTTCAAGAGTAATTAAGCTCACATCCAGGAAATTGATCAAAGAATAAAATAAAATATTTAAGTAGAAATAGAAATGATTGGAATAGTTTTTTATTGGCACTATGCGTCTACGCTTTGGCGTAAAAACAATAAATAAAAGAAAAACAATAAATAATAATTATTTATACGAATTGAAAAACTTTTGGCACTAAAAATATAACCTAAAACGTCATCTTTAAAATACATGTTTGCTTAACTTTAAGAAATATTAGAGATATATGAGTACTAACCCTACGTAGTGCCAAAAAAACTGCGAATATTTTTTATAAAACTCAATACATTCTCTCGGCTTATTTGGTGAACGCCATTCACTTGCCTGATGTCTGGATTGCGTTTCGTACTCATAAACCCATGTCTCGTCTCCAGTAATGATCCTTTTGATGAATGCGGATTCAGCCTCGCAAATCATGTATTTTGCGACCTGAACACGGTAAAAGTCGTCAACACACATAGCTCTTGCGAATTTCAAGCTATGACGCTAAGATTTAGCGGCAATATCAACAACAGATGTACCAACTTAACAAGAAAAAAACTCAAATCGGAATTATAGGACCGCCACATGGGTGTTATTCCGAAAACTTTTTGATCAAGGTAGTATTTTGTATTCTATCCCAGTGGCGAACATCATAGTGAAACATCGTGACAAATATAAATCATCGATGACAATGGAAAATCATCGATGACTGACAACGAATTTGCTTTGGTGTTATATATGACGTTTTGAAGTAATTGTCAAAATTGTCATAGATGACAGGAGTTGATTTTGTCTTGCATGCATCCGTTTATTAGACAATACCATCGAGTATCATTAACATATTATTCGTTAAGGAAGCGGAGTAGCAGACAAAATACTGCATCGTTCAGCATGTAGGCAACTTATAACAGGCAATGTCGCTTAAGTTCAGTTTTTTTTTAGTATGATGAAATTTATATAAAGTTGTCATACATTCCCTTTAGTTGTGTCAATGTCACGAGGGTTTATCAATAATTTAAAAATCATAATTTAAATCGATAAAATCATACAAATTTTAACTTGATACTGATATTGTGACGATAATTCGTGTATAAAATAATAATGATGATGATGTTCAAATACTCTACCGGGATTAAATTTCATCTTATGTACACCATACATATAAGTATGTATGTACGAGTATTACAAAAAGTTTGTTTGGTTTGTAAAACAGCATCTAATAGTCGGTCTAGACCACTTATAATTTTTTCACTTGTTTTTTCTTTTTAATTTTCAATCTTTTGAATTATTATTACTATATTATTGTCAAATTAAATTATATTGTATATACATATTTTTTCCAATTAATTTGAACTTTTAATGACAAGTTCCTGGTTTTGTTTTATTTTTTTCATATGGAAATATAAATATGTATGTATTTAAATATACAATGGCAATAGCAATAAAAGAAGCAAAATGAAAAGAAAAAATATTCATATAATAATGGCAAAAAAAATGCAGCATAATTTCATAACCATATAATTAATTGTATTTTTTTCTGTATTTCCCCCCAATATTTAATAAATGCCATAAAATTTAAGCAGCTGTTTATATTTAAAATAAACCAAAACAAAGCAAAAAATTTTAATAAAATTTAAAATAAAAGCATTAAACAACAGCAACTAAGATCAATAAAAATAAAAATTGTTATATGTATAGCAATTGACAACGATAATTAAAGGCTGTTACGATTTATGTGAGCCTTAACAAAGGAGACCTATTAAAAATATTTGATTTATGTTGAACGCGTATACATACATATGTATGTTTTATATCTTAATAGATTTGTAAACAACCATAGACTGTGACATTCCTTTAGACAAAAAAACTGCTCATAAATAATTTAATATTCCATAAATATTAAATATTTAATTTCTTTGTTTATTGCTGTTGTATTTAAATGATTTAAATGATTGTTTCAACAGCATTTTAACGGGTAAACAAATTATGGACTCAAATAACGTTTAATATGTTTCCAGTGAAAACTGCAATACATATTTAAAAAACAATAAAATTTATATCGTAAATCGAATGCAATAAAACACATTAAAATAAAGCAATTATGTGATAAAAATTACAAAACAAAATGAAAATAGTTTTTAAATGCTTACATACGGTAAGAATTTATATGAACACAATCCTAAAAAATTGCATACATAATTCCTGCGACATCTAATTGGAATAAGGGCTACTTCTCCCAATCAATAAACTGCACCCGATTCTATTTTTAGAATCATTGAAACGGATCTTCAGTTTAACGCCGGCTGCGAACGGCATATACTTTAGTAAGAAAAGTCTTTTCATAGCGTAAATACTCATAACCATTCTGTAACAATATTATGAGGTGATACCGTTGTTGAGGATTGTCAAATGGTCTGGCCTGGGTTTGAACTAGGCTTGGCAGATGGCCTTGATTTCGCTTGATTTATGAGAATTTCTACAGCTTGTCAAGAATCAAGGAAAAATACGGTTTGACAAGATTTTGAAAAGCATATTCTTTTAAGTTTTCCTTACACAAAGTTTCGGAAAAGGCTATTAAACATTTTAGTGAATTAATAACAACAATTTTAGTGAATTTATAACAAATATGTGCCGTTTTAATAGATAATCTTTTGCCATTAGAAAACCTCAATTCTAAGCGAAAAACTGATCTAATATCCTTTTGCAATCATCTACGGAATTTTATTTTACACCGTTTAAAGAGTTCTGCTGAAATCGAAATAATATGGATGCAGCAAAACTTCCTAGCCAAGCTCTCTCAGTTTCTATCGGGTCATCAAAAATGTGTGTAATCTGGCGTTGTCATAATGAAACGCAACACGTTTTCTGTTTATCAAATCTGGTCGTTTTAATTGAATTGCTTGCTTCAATCTTGTTAATTGTTGACGGTGAAGATTAGAATCAACAATTTCACCAGGTTGTAAAAGCTGATAATGAACGATAATTTCCCTCCAATCCCACCAGACACGCAGCATTATCTTACTTGGTATTAATACCGGCTTCACCTTGGTTCATCCATGATCTCTTTCGCTCATTATTGTCGTATGTGATCCACTTTTCATCGCCCGAAATCATCAAAATCACTAGGGCCTACCAAGCTATAATGTTACCAAATACAATTAATATTACCACGGATATTGCATTTTAGAACCATCTACTGAGAATTTGTAACCGAAGTTTTTTAAACACCAATATTTTTGATTGTCAAGATTTTTTCAAAATCCAGATTTTTTCTATAAATATCAAGAATTTTGCAATGTTGAATCTGGCAACCCTAATTTGAAGCGAGGTCTTCTTGGTTGGTAGGCGAGTGTCTTACTTACCCTAACACATCGGCACGGCTTTTTTTTTTGTGTTGATACCGAAGATTTTTGTACTATTTAGAGCGCAGAATTTAAACATGATCTCAGTTAATCTCTACCAGCTCTGTATCTTGTGAAGTTGTCTGAGAAATTGACACTCAATGCTCCATCTAATCTAGTTAATAAGAAAAATCCGAATTCCTCGAACCGATAGCAATAAGTAACTAATCATGTATTTTGAAAACAAATTACAGGACTCTAAAAGAAAAGTTTTTCCGAAATACTACCACATAATAACTGCCTATTTAGTGATATTTGAAACGTTGTTTGAAGAGTATACTTTTTCGCTTAGACTGAGATTTATAATAAGCGATAGTTCGCTATTAGCGAAGAATTTTCGAAACAATAATATTTGCTAAACTGTCGAAAATTAAAAAAAAATAAAACAAATGTTATGAATAGTCAACTATTAGTCATGAAGTCCCAAAGCCAATTTTGATTGGTACAATAGAAAATGTAATTCGCTATCTTCTCTCTAACTTCTCGCTTTGTCGAACAAATTAATTAAAAAAATTAAAACAAGTAAACAATTCCTCTCGATTGTAGAATGGAGAGAGAAAAAAAATTCAAAAGTAACGGCAAAAATATTAAAAACGAATGTTTAGCGATATCAAAATGAAATAATTCATACTATTATTAGCAAATATTTAGTGATGTCGTTAAAGTTGTTTGCTTTAAATACTGCTAAAGCTTCACTGTTGATAACACAGGAAAACCTTCGAGATCGAAAGTTTTGCTGCCGCAAATTCAACAACGGGAAAACTCTACGGATTCTTTTTTGTTTCGCTTCCAATAGCCGTCTTCGAATGTTTCATTAAACAAACGTTTGCCAAACGTTCGAAGGTGATGTTATTATAGAATATCGTGTTCAAGCAGATTTACACAAGTGTCTCTAAAACAGCCTAGCTTTTATAGGAGCGTTGTTTTATAAACATGTGGCGTAAATAATCACTTAATTAACTGTGACATTTACTATTTAATTTTATTGGAAAATTATTAACACTCGATATTTAATTTCTCTTAAACACTTGCCTTTCAAGTGTCGTCTTGTCAACATTAAAACAAACATACTTCAAATTGGTGTAAACAAATTGTGATTTAAATTAAAATATCGATGTTAACATCGATTTCTGTAAAATACTTATTTAAACAGTTGTGTTGTATTGTGTTGTGTTGTTAAGACAAATTGTTTGTTTAAAACTAATATTCCAAATTTAGTGGCTTAAAAACAAAACTCTTAAAATAAGATACTCAAAATAAAAATACTTACTAGTGGGCCTTAACAACCTGTTTATTTACAATTTTAATAATGTTATCAAATATTTTATTACAAAAGAAACACTCATAAAACACTTTGTTGTGTTTATTTAATAGAAACCTAAATTTTATAATTATTCCATTATACGAGTATACTCGTACATTCTAATTAAATATATTGGGTGCTCGGTTAAGTGCAATAAAAAATTTCACAAAAAATTAAACATTATTTCTTTATATGTATTTGAAACGGACTTTATTAAAAACAAATATTTGCCGTTTTAATCGATAACTTTTTGTCACTTTTGTGGTCAAGCGATTAATTCTTCTTGGTTTTCTGAGCGAAAAACTGATCCAATTGAGTTTTGCAGGATTCAATGGATGAGATCAAAACAAATAATAGTCTCTAGGTTCACGATCTGGTTCATATGGTAGATACGGCATTACTTTCTAGTAAAGCTCTATCAGTTTTCGTCGGGTCATCAAAGATATGTGTTGTCCGGCGTTGTCATGATGAAACATAACACCTTTTCTGTTGAGCAATTGTTTCCATTTTAATTGAATTGTTTGCTTCACTCTCGTTAATTGTTGACCTGGCCTTACCATCGTCTGCAAAGTTTTAACTTATTTCGTGAAGTAACTTTTTCAGACATTAATGTCATACGTGTCATTCATCGCCAGTAATCACTTGCTTCAGAAATGTGTCAATTTTGTTCCGCTTTAGCAGTGAAACGCAAATGGAAATTCGATCGATTAAATTTTTTTACTGTTATTATATGCGGCATTGCTTTCTTCAAATAAGGCTGTAATTTCTTCAAACAAGGCTGTACTTTCTTCAAATGATTGATACCTACCTAGTGATGAACGACTAGTTCCCTAGCAGCGTCATGCTGCTTATGTAGCGTTTTTTCTAGATATTTTTCCTGACTCCATCGACTTTTTTAGTGATTGGTCGACCAGAGCGAGGTACTGATGCACCAAATGTTCCGAGTATTTATTCATTTTTAAACGCAGATAACTTTTCACAGAGTGTTGCGATTTTAGTTATGTCTTCTAGCAAAGTGAAACTTAAAATGTCATTCTTTAAGCAAGCGATAGTGTTGTCTGATATAGTTAATATTGCCAGAGATATTTTTAACCGAGCACCCAATATCACCTGTTGAGACCTATTTTTAAGTAGGAAAATATGAGGCCAGTTTATTATTCCAATATTTTGGTTCTTTTTATAACTTTCTACAATCCATATAGTGTGGATAGATGCGTTATCCTGTTGAAGAATTTTAAAAAGGGGTCCAAAGAATTTTGTGAAGGTCGGAAAAGCCGTTTTTAAGTACTCATTATAGGATATATTTACCATAAATGCGCTAAATAGCATTTATTTCTAGTTGGCCTTTCTAAATTGAATTTTTTCTCATCTGAGAAAACCATATCTTATCACTCAGTTTTTTCGTTAGTTTAATTATCCTTATAGTGTAGACAGACGACAGAATTACTTTGCATTAAAAGCTCAAAAATGCAAATTAAAATTTTACCCTGACGACAGATTTTGCATTAAGTGTAAACAGCTGTTTGTTTGTCAACAATTTTTTTTTTGCGTTTATACCAAGGCGAATTCAATAAGGAGGCCATAATTTACTACGTAAGCAACAGCTGATACATTCTCGTATGTCAAAAACAGAACAAATGGATAGAAGACAGAAAGTACGATTAGCAGCTACGCTGTTGACGAAAAATCACCACTTGTCGTAAACAAAAGTTGAAATTACTTTGTAGAAACTGCTCTACAATCCATTTGAACCCATTTTAATTTTTTAAATGAAACATTCATTCCCAATAGTAAAAAAAAATTCAACAGCTGGTTGATTATCCGCAGTATTGCCATATTCAAAAAGCTAAATGCAGTTCGATTCTGTGCATTTACATCAAATCGAATGCACATTAATATGAGTATAACTTACGAGGTTAATTTGCATTAAGACTGCTAATGCAAATTAACTCTATCATCTGTCTAAGCTATTATATTCAGAGCTCTTAAAATGACACACCGTATGTAGCTAAGCTTTCTACTTTTGTTTTCTGTTTTATTTTCGCTAGTGAGTCCTGTGAATTAGAAGTTTCTTTTGAAAAATATCTTTTGTCAGCATGCAGCAACGCACTATGCAAATTGCCTTTATGTTTTTTTAATATACGAACTCATTGGACAAGAATGATGTTCCCAACTTCCGACTTCTTTCAATATTTTTCGATATCTTAGCAACAGATAGACTTAAATCTTTCTCTTTTGAAGCACCGGGAGTACTTTGCCATGCCTATTTATATAGCTAACTTATTAACCTTAACGACAAAATACTGACCAATGACTATGGCTTAGTGAGATGTTCTACTCAAGTGACGAATTTTTTCACAGTAATTTATAAGCAAAAAACAAAACTCCAAAAATGATACATATTTCTGTAAACATTTTTTCTCCAAAGAATATAATAAGGAATGAAAGACCACATACATACATCTCGTACAATGGTAGCTTTACCTCATTTATAATTTTAGAGATATAAGACGATTTTTTGAAACTACACAGAGTGTGCTATTTAAAATGCTTTTAATATCACACAATTGAGTTGTCTATTATTTTTGAAATTCCCCTAAAGAAACACGTAATCTTTTCAAATAATTTCTTATAAAACTAATTCAGGAATTTTTTCTTATTTGTTAAACAAATAAATATTTAAATCTTAAATATATGACGTACAATTTTGTATTTATTCGCTTGTTTTAGGTGGCATACGTGACAAAATTAAAAGTAAAAAATTTTTTAAATTAAAACCGTTTTAAAATTAATTATAAAACTATTTAAAGAAAAAACATCCATAGAACATGTAAATTTTTTTAAAAAATTTAATAATTAATATTCGAAAAATTTATTTATTTATAATTTATTTGTTGTTTTTTTTTTTTGTTTCTTCTTTTCTCAACAGTTTCCATAAATCTTTCAGAAATATTGAAAGTCATTCGGCTGTCAATTTGCTGGTTATTTGGCAATTATTAAAAAAAAATTTACTCATATTATGACTATAATTATGTCACAATGTTTTTGTTAAACGGAAATCAATTACAAAATAAACAACAAAATATTCTATCAAATCAAAAATATTTAAAACATTATTGGCATGGCGGTTTCAAAAATAACCTACTTTTGCTGGCACTAGCGCTGATGACCCAACAACTACTGCCTGCTGCCAACTGTCAAAACACAACATCAAATATATTATCGCTGCTTAATAAAACAGGTGAGCTATTAAATTTTATTTTAACATAATATTTAATAATATCTGTTTACTCAATTGTATGAACAATTTAATTTTTGTTTTCGCTAGTCTATTAAAAATTTAATCAAATATTAATTTATTTCACTATTCATTTATTTCATCTCTATTTTATTGATTTGTATTTTCTTGTAAAAAATTGGTGAATTAGGTAAACAGTCGGTGTTTAAAAAAATTTTTTTTAAATGCTTATAAAAACTAATGCATCGCCAATGTACGTAAAATATTTGAAAAAACAACGAAATTAATTTCTGGTTTTTAAATTGATTAACTTATTCAATTAAACGTTATCGTTTGTACATATATTGTTAAGAATTGTTTCAAACATTTGCGTATTCAATCGACATTCAATAATATTTTGTTAAAAGCTCTAACTTTGACTCACTTGCTAACAATACCTGTTCGTAGGAGGTGGTTTATACTTAACTGCTTTAGAATGGACACAACAAAAATTGACTTCATTAACTATTCAAAGAGTTAACAACCTTACCCAATATTTATTTGTTTCATTAAAATTTGTTTTTAAATTATTTCACATTTTCAAAAAGATAAACTGAAAATTCAAAAAATCCTGTTTTTAAGTCAATTTAGTAACAGAAGTTATCAGTTGTTGCCCGAGTACTTGGAGCTGATTTCTTATGCATTTGATGCCCCTAATTCAAATATGGCATTACTTTTTGCTTATGAGTTTAAACTTTTAAGATAAAGCCTTTAAATTAAAGACATTTTCAAAACTTAGTTTAAACAATTAACATCAATAAGAATAAAATTCTCCAAAAGTTCTCTAATTTCCTAACAAAATACAGGATTGTCGTCTTGTAAAACGCGTAGTTTTTTTTTGGGTAGTGAAATAAAGTTTCGATTTTTTGTTCTAATACCATAAACTTGGTCTTACCTAGAAGCCAGAAATTAAGAATTCTCTCTTAATAGGTTAAGATCTCTGGTAAAAAGTTAAATTAGACGTGATTTAACGTAACGCCTTAGTTGCTACAAAACGAACCAGCCATATGGGCAACATTATGTTCGATTAGTGGTGACATTACATAACACCGTAACCGTATATTTCAATTGAATTTTGGTTTCTTACAACTACGTTTACGATTATGTTTTTACGTCAAGTTGGGCCTTATTAAATCTAAAACAAACAGATATGATGGAAAGGTATTAAGAGAAAAAGCAGTACTTTTTTAATACCCAAATTGAGGTATCAATTGAGGCTCGGCAGGCTACTAATCTTTTACCAAAATTATCAATCACGTTTTTCTATAAACTGTTGCTCGATAATATTGGTTTTAAAGCCTTGAACGGTTGATATCTGCTCGATAATGTGCTGTGCACTTTCGATTTCAAAAAACCCCACAAAAAATTTAAAGTTGTCAAATCCTTCGATCTTGGTTGCCAATTTACTTCGCGTAAAAAAAAAATATGGTCCGATGATTCCTCCGGACCACAAACTACACCAAACTGTAACTTTTTCTTGATGTAATGATTGCTCATAGGCAACTCTTCACCCCAAATGAGGCAATTCTGTTTGTTGACGTCGCCATTGTGCTGGAAATAGGCTTCGTCGGTGAAGATTGTTTTGTTACAAAAATTCTCATTGAAAAGCGTGTTTGATAATTTTGGCAAAAGATTAGGAGCCTGCCTGCTATTGACGTAATTTTTCGTTTCTCAGTGCTGGAGTTATTACATTCAAAATTCGTTTGGCAATAATATGTGCAATTACTATATTGTTCAGCTGAAAAGTGTTATTTCGATCACTGAGCCAGTTCTGAAATTGGATTTTTTTTGAATTTTACAAATTACGACCTCCTTGAGCTTGCTGGGAAATGGTCCAAGTTAGTGCACTGACATTTGAATCGGCTTTTAGCAATTCAGGTGAAAGGAAATCTAAGCCTGCCTTATTACTCTTCCAAAAAGGTTATTGCACTAACAATTTCCTGTATAGCAGGACATGAAGTTTCAATGTTGTTGTCAAAATACTTAGTGCGTTGGGTAATTACATGATAACTGGGCGCTGGAAATTCTTTTGGTAAGAATTCTAAAATAAACCAAAGAGCCATTTGTTTACTTGCAGATGTTATGAGCTCGTCATTATAATTTTTTAATGATTTTTTGAAGAACTATAATTGTGGGAGAGTTACTGCACAGCATTAATATTAAATAAAAATAGCATTCATTGAAATGCTTGTTTGGGATCTCACCAAACCATCCACCGAATTTTATGTCAAACTACAAGTTAAAAAAACTCGGATCTAACCTTTTTTAGAGCCGTTAGAAAAAACCTGATTCCTAATTAAAACTCAGCTTTTTAAATATATCTAAAATCAGTACCTAAATTCTAGGTACCAACAACAATCTCATTTAAAGACAGAAGAACTCAATTCTTAAAAATGTTTTATTTTAAATCTTAAAGTTTAACACGAATCTGTCCGATAATATCGTCTATACAGATAAATACTTTTAAATCCATATAAACAATTGACTATTGACCATAGAATTTCTCTATATGTTTCTTTAATGTGATCATTGTGTATAATCACAAACTTAATTTCAAATAATTATTAATAATCTCTACTTACAACAATCTCATCGAAGTACTTGACCACCACAAATGAACTGACCTTAACATTAAAAACATAATGCAAATTATTGTAACTAAGCTGGCTATTAAAAATTAGTTGCGTTTAAGTAACCAGAGAGAAAAAGAGAGAACAAAAAATAATAAAATAAAATAAAATTAAAAATAAATAATAATTTAATTCCCACAACCATGTGAATTTCATGCTGCTATGAAAACAGAGATATGAATACAATTATATCATTAAAAAATCTCGATTCTCTTCATAATAATTAAACAATTAATAATCAATTCGCGGCGGTAAATGATCAACAGTGTGGTTGACTGTCTGACTGACTTACTGCCTGAGTGAGTGCATCTGGGTAAAGCAGGTGTTTGATTATGATTAAAACACGTGCTAGACAAGATGAACCGTTGTAACTGCAGCAACAGCAACAACAGCAGCAGTTATAAAATCAACATATAATTGTAACAATTAAATTTTAGTTTGGCATGAAAGGGTTTGGCTTACTTTGGTTTCCCACAAACAAAAACTTTTCTACATTAAAAAAAAGCTTAAATTATTGTAATTGAACTACTGTTCATTGTAATCTAATTTAAAATAAAATTTTTATTTAAACGCCTTTAAGAATATTGACCATAATGGCGAATTTTTTGTACGAGCATGTGTGTTAATTTGTATTCTTTTTGAAATGCATTTACACGAGTTGTGTTTATTAAAAAATCAATTTAATTTAATTTATTTATTAAGTTAATAAATTATTTGTGATTTTACAAAAGGCATACAATTCCACACACAAGAAGCGGAATGCTAACAATATATAAAAAATGTTTGACAATATATAATTGTTGTTTATCCAGGCATAATGATTGGATTGAATAAGACAATGACATCTGTCGGTCTGTATACGTTTTTGCTCATCCCCCTCTTTAATTTTGTCTGTCTCTGTATCTATCAATCACATGAATACATGTCTACTTGTCATTGTCACTTAAATCACATAATAATACGAGTTAAAAATAACTTAAGGAATTAAAAAAAGAGTTATTAGGGTAACTGTGAATACCCTATTTATAGATATAAAAAAGATAGTTCTAGTAGAAGAAACGATCGATTTTATTCCTCACATTACGATAAAGTTGTTTGAATGTTAATTTGTTTTTATTTAATAGCTAGGGTTGCGAAAGTTATCATAGCCATACTTTTCCCTAATTAGTTGGCATTTAGTCTGTTTACCGATTTTTGATTATACATTCCTGCAATTTTCGTCCAAAGGTATAACATTAAAATAATAAAGTTTTACTAAAAATTCCATATTCTCATATAAATTGTTATATGCGTACAGGATTATCTATTTTTCGGTTTCGAATGGATAAAACAAACGCACGATGTTAATTGTAAATAAAACGAAAATTATTCAGAGAATTATCGTAATATTTTTGATTATGATAGAATGATCCATGACAATTATGTGTGAAAAAAATATCGTCCAAATCCAAATATCATACCTTTAACCGTCTGTCCATATTTTCAATGACTCTGAGACATCATTAAGGTTAAATGTCGTTAATGTGCCGAATTACCTTATTCTTTAGCTCTTGAATTGTTCTTGGCTTATTGACGCACACTTTTTTCTTTAAATATCCACAAAGAAAGCAGTTCAACGATGTCAAATCACATGATCGTAGCGGCCAATTAACATCGCCACGACATGAGATAACACGGCCATTGAATTTCTCTCGTAAAAGAGCCATTGTTTTGTTGGCTGTGTGGCAAGTGGCACCATCCTGTTGGAACCACATATCGTCCAGCTCCATATCCTCAATTTCTGGCCATAAGAATTCCTTTATCACCTCGCGATAGCGAACACCATTCACGGCTACTGCTTAGCCGACCTCATTTTCGAAGAAGTTCGTCCCGATGATACCGCCAGTCCATAAACCGCACCAAATAGTCAATCTTTGTGGTAGCATCGGCTTTTCAACAATAACTCTTTCATTCGCATTTGCCAAATGCGACAATTCTGCTTGTTAATGAATCCACTGAGGTGAAAGTGTACCTCGTCGCTTAAGAAGATTTCCTTTGTAAAGTCACCATTTACTTCTGTCTGTTCAACTTACCATTCGGCGTATTGATGACACTTGAAATGGTCAGTAGGCTTCAGCTCTTGAGGCAATTGAACCTTGTAAACGTGTAAGTTCAAATCTTCATTCAATTGCTGGGCATTCAATTCTGCCACACTATCGCGAACAACAGCAATGTTGTTTTCCACAGAACGAACTGTGCGTGCATGCAGAGGTGTTTCCACATTTCCTACAGACCCGGTTTGCTGAAATTTGCACTCAATTCTCCTGATTGTGGACACATTTGTTCAATTATGCTGACCAAAGAAATCACGAAGTGCACGAAATACATTTTGATTTGAACGCCCATTCTGTAAAAGGCTTCAACAATCTTAACGCGCTGCTCAATTGTGTACCTTTCAGTGATTGAATTTGGCAAACACTGAAGCAAAGAAATATCAAATTAAGTTGGGAAAAAAACTTGACGTAAAGGTGTGACTCACAATTAATATCGTTCATTATTGTTGGACCACCCTTTACATACAGCTATAATTTCATTGAAACTTTAATTTCACTATAATGCTTGGATCTTGCCATTATGTACGAAATACAGTATCATTTCAATGGCCGACTCCGGATTAGTTGCAGAAAATGAACCTCTTGAGAAAATTCTCGACCACTTTTTCGCACATTTTGACGATTACTTTGCGAAAGTTAGTTTTCTAATGCTCCAACATTAGGCGATTATCCGCGTAGACATGGTCTTTGACTTAGCCGTACAAAAAAGTCTAGCGGCGTCAAACTGCATGATCTTAGTGGCCAATTGAAATTTCTCATGCAATAAAGCTAAAATCGGTCGTGTTGTGTGGCAGTAATACCTCCAGACAGTCACTTATCTCCATATGCGGTAATTTTGCTATCGAAGTAGATTTTAAGTATTTTTACGCGTTTTTCGGTTAAAAGAAACTCCATATTCGTAAATAGCAAACCTTTCACTAAATTGACACTTCAGATGACAGATATTTAACAGCTGACAGTCTAGATTGGCGGTTTTAATACCAGTAACCCTATATTAGCAAAATCTGTGCCATACATAGAATACCGACTTATAAAATATATCTAAAAAAAATTATTTCAGATGTTTAAATTTCCACAAAAGTGTGGGTAAAAAATGTGATCTCTGTTCAAATGAAGTTGTTTAATTAAGTCTCCCTCAAATAAAAACATTTAAAAAAAATGAACAAAAATAATTATTGTTTTTTTTTTTAAGCAATACGTTTGTCGAAGATGAGCAGAAAATTAATGTTAAAAATAATTGTCAATTATAATTACTATATAAAGAACAACGTCGACTGATGTCATCAGTTATTACTTTTAATACGATAAGCAGCAGTAGCCAAGTGATGAATTACAGTATTAAATAAAATATTTAACAGACTATGTAAAAATATTGTTAAATAAATTACATAATAATTTCTTAATTCTAGTTATACTACGTCGTCTTAACGAAACACTACAGCGCGGTTTGCAGCAAATAAGGTCCAAGTATATAAATGACTAATCTTATTTAGTAGAAGATTCCTAAGAATTTACAGTTAACTTAATAGTAGCTGCTTAATAGTTGCTGCATTAATGCTAAGTCGTTTAGTGTTAATGGAAACGATAATGCATTATAAATTCAATGCAATAAACCCAACTCTGTTATATATATATATATATATATATATATATATATATATATATATATATATATATATATATATTATTATTATTATTATTATTATATATATATATATATATGTATATATTATTATATATATATTATTATTATTATATATATATATATATATTTATTATTATATATATATATATATATATATATATATATATATATATATATATGTATGTATATATATATATATATATATATATATATATATGTATATCATTTTGTGTTTGTATGTATGTATGTTTGTGTGATTTGTGCCTTATAGACAGCTAATCGGCCGAATCGATTTTCTCGAAATATTTACAGTATTGTTGACTATATAAATTTTTAAAACTCCAGCTGGGCGATGCCACGCCTATATAAAGTAAATTAATAATTGTCTATATCTTCAAAATGGTAACAGTAGGAGTCTCTAAATTTGATCAAAATAGCTTCAAAGTTAATAGAAATCAGCAGTCAAAAGTTGGGCGGAATCTGATAAGTTAGCATTGCACCTCCTATACAAAGTAAATGTTGGGTTTTGTATATCTTTAGAACGGTTAAAGAGTAAGTTTCTAATTTTAGTCTGAATGACTTTATAGTCATCATACGAATCATCAGTCAAAAAGTGAACATCAAAGTAAATATAAATTTTTGTATATTGTAAAAGAAAAAGATTTTAAATTTGGTTCAAACAACGTTTTGGATAACTTGGCTAGATTTGATATGTGTGTGTGTGTGTGTGACCCTTTATTAGGGTTTCCAGATGGAAAACAAAGAAATCAGTACATAAAAAAAATCAGTACATTTAATAAAACATTAGTATACATATTGTGCAGAACAAAATTCATTATATAGCAATCAACAAAAACAAAATTACTATTGATGAATTAATTAAGGAATTATATAATGTTGTCAATAAAATGAGACTTACGGTCTAAAAATCCGTTGGAAATTGACGGAATTATTAAGATTTTTTGGAAAGCAACTCATGAAAATATCATAAAATTTTCAGCAAGCTGGTGTTTTTTATTACTTTAAGTTTAAAATTTTGTAATAAACTATGATATTATCTTGAGTTGCTTTACTAAAAAATACATGAGAAATACACTCAGATTCTTCAAGGCTACTTAAATATAAATATTCATATATCATTTAAGAGGTCTGTTTCCCTTCTTTTCAAATCCGAAAATAAACTTAAAATCGGGTAATATAAGTAAGTTAGTTATAAGATTATATGTGCATGAAGGTCCAAAAAATATTTCAATATTTTGTATTCACACTTCAGAGTCTAAATTGAAAATACTCTAATGTATGGTATACTATCTACTATTAAAGTCAAAGTATGATTTATGTGATATGAAAAATGTTTTTTTTTTCAAAATAAAACAATTGCAAACCATTACAGTTACTACATACTGTTCCAGCAATAGATCCATACAAGTTTTCGTTACAGTAATTTGTCTCAAAGTCGCTCTATTATCTGATGTATATTTATATTAACAACTATTAAGTCATGCTCTTCTAGTTTTTAATGACAGTGTCTATTATGCACAAAACCTAAATAGGCTATCTGATTTTTTACTCGAAAATTTACTGAAAAAAGACAGACAATACTTTAAGTAGCTTTCATAAAGTCTTCCGACTATTGGAGGCTAAACAGGCTAAACCAACGTGTTGATCGGAGCATTTCGCTTCACTCTAAATACCAAAGCACAAGTATTTCTTTAAGATTTTATGTTCGTTTCGTCGATAAGCTAATTTCATTTCTTATTTTTAGGTCCACAGAAAAATTTTTTGCATTTAAATTTAACGTTAGTATTATCTTGCTATATTTTCTAATTTTCACAGATTACTTTTGCAATACATTTGTCATAATCTTGGAACACTTTGTTGTTTCACAAATAAAGGTCTTATGCAGATTTTGAGTCAATCAGTATTAGTTTAGGAAGCTTGACAGCACAGTCTGGCGAAACGTAGCTTTGGCTATATGCGTAGCAGTGTAATGCACAAAAACAGTATCTGCTCTAGGGCTACTTTACTAGTACCTTTTGCTTGGTTTTCTTTTTGGCGTTAGAGCTTCGTATTTCGAAGAAAATAAAAAAGTTATAAACAATTTTATAGATTCAAAAATTAAAAATAAAAAACAGTACAAAAAAAGTATATTAATTCCCATAACATTCCATACATAACATTAGAGTTTGAAGCCGGCTCCGAACGGCAAATGCATAAGAGAAATTTTCAATAGTAGTAATACTCATAACCAGTTACTAGCTAATGTTATGAGGTGATACCGCTGTCGAAAAACTTTTTTCTTTTAAAGATTGTATAGCTTGGTATTAAACCAAGAACTTTCTGGTTGGTACGCGGCTGTCTTACCTACCATTCCACAGCGGCACAAAAAATACATACTGATTTACATGTTAAACAAAAATCAGTACATGCACTGATAAAGACAGTACGTCTGGCAACCCTAACCTCCATTCGTACTAAATATGGAATTTTTTAATGTGGAGCACAGCAATTAAAGCTTCGTTATCTATACACATTAGCCAAAAAGCGGGAAAGATAAGCGGGTATTGAACAAAGAACACCGGGTGAAAGCTATTTATGTACACATACTATGTAAAAATTGATGGGTGTTTGTTTGAAGACTGTGCACAGCTACAAAGGTGATTCTACAGTGTTTTTCTGGAAGAAACTAAGAGCAACCTTAAATATTTGGAGTTAAAGCAAAAGGTGATAAAATTGTGATAAAGGGTAAAGGATGATGACAACAGTTAATACTAAATATATTTCTCAGTGACTAAATTAACAAGAGAGGAGTGAGTACTTGAAAATATATTTATTTAAAAATAGATATAGAAATGACGAAATCATAATGTCGGTCGTAGTAGGAAGCACGCAGCACAGTGCGTTGTCCCATAGATAAAAATCAAAAAATTACTCATCGTGGATATTGATAAAATATACATTTTTTGAAAGCTTATTATCAGCTGAGTATAAAACTGAACGATTTTTTTCGGTTAGTTCCCCAGATTGTAGCTAGGGGCCGCTTAACTCAACTTATTCACAATAAAAAATACAATGTAAAAATTGGATTTCAGGAAAATAGCCCTAAAAACTCAATTTTTGAGGAAAAGTTTGGTTTTTTAATTACTTTAGAATATTATGAACAAAATAAGGGAAAAAGTTTTAAATGTTGTTTATTGTTTTTATTTTTTAGTGCTTTAAAAACACACTGATTTTAACAAATTTTGACGGAGTGTTAAAAAAAAAATAAACAAAATACATATTTCTTATTTCTATTTTTAAAACTATGTAATATGCTCTATCACTTAAAAAAAATTGGAACCAACTTTGTCCTATATCTTAAAAAATTTTGAAATTTCAAAATTGTGTTATTTAGAGAATTTTGCCTAAATTTAGCTGATTTTAAGTAGCTTAAGGCAATTAAAAAATTAAAAATAATTTTAATTAAATCACTTATATAAGATATATTAACCCTGTAATAATTAAAATTATTGTTCAAATTCCAAATTTGAAGTACTACATCGAATTTCAGCCATATTACCATACATTTTATTACAAAATCCACAAAATTAAGAACTTGTTGTTATTTGGAATTTATTTGTTTATATCAGTAACTAACACACCTCTATGCTACGCTTATTAAAAAAATTAACAGCCTTTCCCATGATGAAAGAAAATTTATTCGAACGAAAGGCAGTTACTCACTTTCCTTCGTAACAGCGGCCCACTATCTTACGACTTATCGTTCGCTAGGCTTTACGTTTCAAACGTAATTCAAATAAATAACTGGATTGCCATAGTTTATTTCAACGAATAAATCGCCAATATACATCAAAAAACGCTGAAATGTTGAAATTATACAATGAAAAATGTAAACAAACCAAAATACAGTGTAAAAAATCTTTATTCGTACAATCTTAAAAATTTATTGTCCTGAATTTAGTTATTATTTTAAAAATTCTAATTAAAACGCACTCTTTTATTTGTTTTAATTAATAACGCCTATTGTTTTTAAATCGCGTATAAAATACTATTTTAATTATTTATTTTACTAGAAAATGGTTTTTAAAAATGTGTGCGAATATTAATTTTTCATACTGTAAATATATTAATAAACAAAAGAAAAAAAAAGAAAATTTTCGAAAGTAATTTTTACTTCTTTTATGCGATTTGGCCTTTACAGGGACCAAATACCTAGCAACGAAGCCAGATAAACGAAAAAGAATTCCAGAGTGCTCCAGTGTGCATTTCACAAAGCAAACGACAATTAAAAACAAGTGAGTAAATTTGACAATTTTGTCAATTGACAATTTTGTATTGAAATGCTTACGTTATCGTTTGCATTCATTTTCTTTAGACTAGAAAGTATTAGTGTGCCACAAACCAGTTGCCTGTCGTTCGAAACGATAACTTTCGACATCGTGGGCTAGACGGCAAATATAAAAAAAATTGAGATAGACTTTGTTTGATTTAAATATATGGGGCGGTGGGCGTGTCCGTTTTCCTATTTCGTTCAACTTTTTTATATACATAATCTACGACAGCTCCTTCTATTTTTGTCGACGCACTGTGCGCCGGGTTTTAGCTACTTATAAAACAGTTTACAAAGCCTGTGTCATGTGTATATGGTATATAGATGCAAAAAATTGACTTATAATTAAAGAAAAGTTCGTACTGAAATGTATCACAAATAAGTCATTTGGGAATTTATTTCATCGTTTCAATGAATGTATTATTATTATTATTACTATCCCTGACCAGAATATAAATTTTAATTGGAAAAAACACCACTTGCTTTTCGCTCAATATTTTTAAGAAATTATTATGTTTGAATATTTTGTTTTAACAATTTGGTGAAATTATTACCAATAAATCTTATTAACTGCTAAAAGTATGGCATATTATTATGAAAAGGAAAAAAGCCGCCCTATGATTAACTAGCGAAATGCAATTGTATTTACTAGGAAAAAAGGGATTAAATTTTATTCATTTTAAAAAGAAACAACTTAAAAAATCACTATTAGTAATTCCCCAATATTTAGGAAATTTATAAATTATACTTAACTATCTACTACGCAAAATCTTGTACCAAATGGGTATATTTAGGAAAAAAATCACATTACTTATTTCAACAAAATCCCCTTTTGAAGAAGTACTAAAAAAAGAATATTGTTTTACACTTTTTTATGGCTTTTGTTTGCACATTCTTTTGCAATCTTACGCTTGCATGCAAAATAATAATTCATGATGATAAAGATGTTGATCATCATCGTCTTTATGACTTGGAAGTAGTCAATGGTACATACATATATGTAAGTGTTAAAAATACGTTTACAATTGTCTTCTTCTCATAAATATTTACAATAAACAGATAGAAATCTGAATTTATTTAAATGGCAGATTTGTAAATCCGTTTATTTACAAGTATTAACCGGATTACTATGTTACTTTTCTAGTACTTATTTAACTTAAAAAAAATTTTATTATAAAGGGTCCGCCAAATAAATTTTTTTTTTTTTTTTGATAATGCTATATAAAAAACTACTGAATATTTTCTCAAATTTCTTCTGCCTCGGCACATTATCGATTGTGCGCAGCTGTATTTCACCAATGCCTACACGAATATTGTCCTTTAAAGCGTCATTTGTCTCTGTCTTGTTGGCATAACATTTATCTTTGACGGCACCCCACAAATAATAGTCCAACGGTGTCAAATCGCAGCTCCGAGGTGGCCAAACGACATCAGCTCTGCGGCTGATAATGCGATCTTCAAAAACAGGGCGCAAAACATCGAGTGTAGCTTCGGCTGTGTGGCACGTAACGCCGTCCTGTTGAAACCAAATGTTGCTAATATCCTCCTCTTCAATTTTTGTGAACAAAAATTTGTTCAACATGGCCCGATAACGATCGCTATTGACTGTAATGGCCACTCTTTGCTCATTTTCGAAGAAAAATTGCCCAATTATGCCTCTGGACCAAAATTCGCACCAAACAGTGACTGTCTTGAGTGTATCCGCTTTTCAATGTATGCGTGCGGTTTTTCTGTGCCCCAAATGCGACAATTTTGCTTGTTTACTTACCCGCCAAGATCAAGATGAGCTTCATCTAAAAAGATGATTTTTTTTTTTTGGAAAATCGGCATCTTCTGTAAGTCGATCGATCAAAGTAATGCCACAATATTTCCCAGCATTGTTCAATAGTATACATAACCATATTCGTTCAGCGGACGGATAAAACTAATTATCTGTCAAATCAGACATGAGCTAAGTGTTACCAATCACGAAATAAGCAATAGTGGTAAAAAAAAAACGTGAGATGGCGGACCCGATATATACATATTTTTAAAGAATTTATTTATTACCAACACATGGCATTTATAACCGACCCCTTAAAAACCCATTAACAATATGTTAACAAATGAAAGCAAATAAATGTTGAGTTTTGTAGCTTAAAACCGGATAATTATTTTAAAACAAAATATTTAACGCCATCATAAATTAGACACAAGACATTGATTTTAAATTGCTTGTGAATTATTATACGAGTTTAACTAAATAGTTTTTTTGTTTTTCTATTTATATTTCAAGCACGCCACGTACAATTAGTGCAATGAGTAGGTAAACTCTTAAATTAAATTGTTCATTTCATAAAAATTAGCAAATAATTCTTATGTGAATCATTAACAGGTGAATTCCTATTGCTCGTATGAGAACGTTAAAAGAACCAGTGGGGGAAAACTTGAATAGGGAAATTAAAACCTACATGTTAATTGTGGGAATTCCAATATCTGAACGAATTATTTTACTTTCAAATGTTATATTTAGCAAAACCATATGAAATGATAGAAGATTTTTTTATTTCAGCTTAACAATGTGGTAATTATTTTTTAATGACAGTGAATATTTTTGAAACGGATTTAAAGTGAATGGAGAAATTATAAAAAATTGTTAGCTTTTAATTTGTTAATTGTCATTAAGCTATTATCATCAGAAATGTCTGTTGTCTTTAATAAGGTTGGTAGGAGTAGAACAATTTGTTTCATTATTAAATAAAGTTGATTTGAAATTTATTGTAGAAAATACATTTTTAATTAATTACCAATATGTATTCATAAATCTTGCAAAAATTTCATTACAAACTTATTGTTGGATTTCAAGTGGAGGTTTAATATATTCAAATGAAATTTATCAGCTTAAATTGGATTAAATCTCAGAAACAGTGTCTCACGATTTTAAAGCAAGTGTTAGCAGTTGACCCTCTGCTCTGTCAGCGCTAGACTACAAGTCTAATGAAATAAGAAATATACACATATTTTTTGTTTTAGAAAAAAATACACTTTATCGTAATATTCTCAAAGTAAGAGTAGCTATTATTAACAAACCGTTAGAGCTTAATTTATTTTCAAAATTAAATATCATGTTCTATACACTACGAACGTATATTTGCAGTAGGTATTCCAAAAAGTTCAGGTAAATATGACCAAAAATGAAACATTTATTTCTTTTAAAACGATTTTGGTTAAACCAAATATGTACCATTTTCATCGATAACCTTTTACACCTTTTTGGGGTAAGGCCATTATTCAATCAGTGTATAACTTCTGAGTTTTCTGAGTGAAAAACTGATACAATTTCTTTTTACCGTACTCTATGGAATTTAAATTAACACTATCAAGAGTGTTCTGCAGAGATCGAAACAAATTATAATCTGAAGGTACAAGATCCAGGCTACAGCGGTGGACATTGGGTTAGCACATTACCTATATGTACTTTTTAGAGTAAAAATTTTTTTACATATTTTTTATTTTAATAATTTCTATGTCCTAATTTATCATCTGTGGTACGAGGAATACGTGGCATTAGTTTAATTTAGTCTTGTTCATTTCAATTCGTTTATTTTGCATTAAAATAAAGCAAACCCCAACTATATGACTTGACAGTAATTTAGCACAAATTAAAGAAAATTCTTTTCAGCAAGAAAAAGACAAAACAACTTATTTATTTTATTTAAAACTAAGTACTTGGTAGGATAACCTTTCTTATTTATCATAAATATATATATCATAAGTGCCACACAACGTTCCTTTGGTATTGCCTACCATTTCATTTCTGTTCATAATTCACTAACACTTTTAGGTTTAACAACAATATGTTGCTCTACATTATTCCATGAATTCACTACATCGCTGGGATCTGGTGATAGAGCGGCTGTTTAAAAATGTCGTTTCTATTTAGCTCTAAGCAAAACTTCCCAGTACATGAAATGCGTTTTGGATAAATATCATCTAAGTGGCATGTTCCCTCTGCAAATAAAGTCATTTCCTTCTTAACGTTCTGATACATTTGCGTACTTATTTTGATAATAGAACCAACACCGTGTCCAGAAAATGCGACCCAACCCATCACATTTCCAACACAATGCTTTACTGTCGTTGATGTGTGCCTGGGGTTGTGTTGCCTGCTTGAAAATTAAAAAAATTTGAACTTGTCACCCCAGAGAACGTATTTCCAAAACAGCAGTTGCTTTACTGTGTGCTCAAGCAGAATAAAATTCGGACTTCAAGTTCTTTTTTGATACGTGCGCCTTGTGTTGTACAAATCATCCAAACAATTTTTTTTTTCTTTCTTCTAATAATTCCCGCTGTATATGGGGGATGCATCAAAACTTCACAGCCAATTTTTAATGATGAAACACAACACGTTTTCTGTTGCTCACTTCTTGACGTTGTAATTGAATTGCTTGTTTCAATCTCCTTAACAGTAGAAATCTGAAAAAATTATTTGGCTAAGTTGTTGAAGCTAATATTGAGCAATTCTCTTCCTTCCACCAGACACACAGTATTGCATTTCTTTATGTCAATCGTGGCTTTGCAACGTCTACAAACCTTCACCTTGATTCGTACATGATCGTTCATGATTCACTTCTCATCGTTCGCAATCATTTGCTTCAAAAATGGTTCGATTTCGTTCCGTTTTAACAAATGAAAGCATCGAACTTCTTTGTGTATCCAGCGTTTTTCAAATGATAACTGTTTGGTGATCAATACCTAGTTCCCTAGCAATATTCAGCCTGCTTATGAGCCAACTTTTTTATGATTTCATCGACTTTTATGATTGGCCGACCAGAGCAAGATTTAACATCAAAGTTATCAGAACGAAACGGTCAACCACTTCGCTGCTGTTTTTCTAACCGTAAACTGTAAACTTTAGAAATATTTTTTAGCAGCCTACGACGCGTTCTTACCTTTTCTACAATAGAAACGCAAAATATGTCGGTGATGTTTCAAATTATCACACATGTTTAAAAGTAGATAACTGTACAAAATAATACGATTTGAATAAAGTCTTCTAACAAAGCGAAATCTAAAATGCCATCTTGTGCTGCCTGATGCAATTAATATTACCAGAGATATTATACTTTAGAGCCATCTACCGATAATTTGTAACAGAAGATTTTCGAGCACCCAATATTATAGTTCTTCTTAACACCAAGCTAAGCATCTGTATATAAAGAATTTTCATATATTTTTTGTTTAATTTTAATCAAGAGGGTGTTTGTTCTATTTTAATAGTCTACAGATTTAACAGTTGTCATGAGTCAAGCTGTAACTACTAACCAAGTAATTAGTTAAAACCATTACAATAATAATAAAAAATTTTTTAAAGAAACCTCGCGACCAGCAATTATGAAACTGGTAGACAAATTTCAGCTGCTGAGACAAGTTAGTGATGTGAAGAACCGAACTTGTGCAAGTACTAAAAATATTGCACATTGCATTGAGTAAAATCCAGGTCTGTGCATTTCTCGTCGATCTTTTCCGCGGCTTTTAAAGTTCAGTTAATGCAAAAACCTTGGGTCCTCAAAATGCAGCCAACTGATCCGGAATTGCATTGAAATATCTTCATAAATGATAATTTATAATTATAATTTTCCCCTCGGAAACTATCTTAACAAGCAGTATTTCATATTCGTATCTCTATTCTCAATTTGTGGCCTTTGCCATGCATGTTATAGTCTGGCGGCATCATTGGGCCTTAATTTTTCGAAATTGACGCTGAATCAACTGTTATGGTATATGAATTGCGTTATCGAACTATGATTAATGATTTGTCTGAGAGGAATTGGAATATATTGAAGTGAACGATGTTTATTTTTAATAAGTGCAACACATGTAACGATACCATCGCCCTTTTAATTTAACCTTCATTACCGTGTAATTTCTCGAAGACTATATCACAATTGGACAACCAGTTCTTGTGATTTAACATCTGTATACCTTTTTTTGCAGGTTATGTGAAAGATAAGGCAATTCAAGAACATAAAAAATGGAATCCGTGCAGCTATCAAGGATATACTTACAGTCGCAAATATGCGAAATTGTTATTGAAAATTTAATGAAAATAATATGGTTCTTTACACCCAGCCATGGCGAGCATTTGGCCAACATTATTATTTTGTTAATGAAATACCCTTCTCTTCATTATTAATTATACATCCGATGATTTCAAATTAAAATACTCGATTTTTACCTATAATAATAAAACTTCATACTGGAAGACCCTATATTTATCTATAACCTGTTGCCATTTTTCGAGTAGGTTTATAATCTCTCCTTTTACCAAAGTAACAATTTACTATTATAGCAAAAATAAATTTATCAATAAAATATGTCATCATGTCACATGTCATCTTTCGTCCACTTTCAACTCATATTTTGTTTTTTTTTTTTTACTTAACAACTAAACTAACGGTTTAAACAATTGTTAAATAAAAAAGCTTTTCTATTATTAGCATACGAGTAGAAGCAATTTCTTTTTTTTTATTCTATGTAATCGGTTTTTTAGATTGATCATAATCTGAAAGGCCAACCACAGAATCTCCTATGTTAAAAATATCAAGTTAAAAATGTTTCCACAGCTTAAGTAAATTACTGAATGGGAGTCGACTTATTAAAGTAGGTGAGGTTTAACGATAAATTTTTTAACTGAAATATTCTTTATCAAAGATCAGTTTTAAACAACTACATACTTAGCATTACCTGCTATGACCTCTATGATAAGGCAATTCAAGAACATAAAAAATGAAATCCGTGCAGCTATCAAGGATATACTTACAGTCGCAAATATGCGAAATTGTTATTGAAAATTTAATGAAAATAATATGGTTCTTTACACCCAGCCATGGCGAGCATTTGGCCAACATTATTATTTTGTTAATGAAATACCCTTCTCTTCATTATTAATTATACATCCGATGATTTCAAATTAAAATACTCGATTTTTACCTATAATAATAAAACTTCATACTGGAAGACCCTATATTTATCTATAACCTGTTGCTATTTTTCGAGTAGGTTTATAATCTCTCCTTTTACCAAAGTAACAATTTACTATTATAGCAAAAATAAATTTATCAATAAAATATGTCATCATGTCACATGTCATCTTTCGTCCACTTTCAACTCATATTTTGTTTTTTTTTTTTTTACTTAACAACTAAACTAACGGTTTAAACAATTGTTAAATAAAAAAGCTTTTCTATTATGATATGTTTATAAGCAATGCTTAGATACATTTTTAAATATTTAATAGAAAAAGCTTTTTCAAAGCTTTTGCCAGTATATTGATTCAAAGTAATAAAAGAAACAATGTTTCTTCTCTTTTAGCTAAAGTTCCCTCAGATCATTGTGTAGTTTTATTGCATAATAAAACAGTCTTTAAAGAAGTCGGCTCGATATGGATTTCACCACTAGATGCCTGCGCTTTACACTCATGCGAATTAAGCAAACAAGGCCAGCCGCAGGAAGCGATAAGAAAGGATAATTGTGGAGATTTTTATTGTGATATAGTAAGTTAATAAATATACAACTGAAAGAAAAAACAACTTTTTTTTCAAATACATTTCCTTTTCGTTTGTAGGATTCTGAAGTGCGCCCCAAGCCGGGTACCTGTTGCGGCGAATGTGTGCGTACTAAATGCCGTTTTAAGGATGAGGTTTATAATGTGGGACAAACGTGGCATAACACTGAAGACTGCACCTTAAATGAATGTGAACTATTACCAAATGGTCAGCCCATGATAAATTCTTACAAGAAATCATGTCCTCCATTACCCCCAAATTGCCCTGCTGATCTTATTTATAATGAAAATTGTTGTCAATATTGTAATACATCTAGTACGGCTAGAAATTCACATCGTAGCGAGGAATTCGATAATGAAGCTGGTGAGGAAATATGGACAGAGGAGTTCTATAGAAATCATCCATGCAATAGAGAGTGCCAACTTAACGGAATACCCAAAAAATGTCACTATACCTTTGTGGTGGAATGGTATGAGACTTTGTCAAAGGCTTGTTACAGTTGTCCAGCCAATGTTACCGATTGTGTAAGGCCCCATTGTATAACTGGCGATGGTATAGCCAGATCTATTACGGTAGTAAATCGCATGATGCCTGGTCCTACCATTGAAGTATGTCAAAATGATATAGTGGTGGTCGATGTGAAAAATCATTTATTGGGTGAAAGTACCACCATACATTGGCATGGTATGCATATGAAGGAAAATCCTTATATGGATGGAGTACCACATATAACCCAGTGCCCTATATCACCTCATTCCACATTCCGCTATAGTTTTAAGGCAGAGAATTCAGGTACTCATTTTTGGCACTCGCATACTGGCATGCAAAGAGGTGATGGTGTTTTCGGCGCTCTAATCGTTAAAGTACCCAAAAATGAAGAACCTCATGGTCATTTGTATGATTTTGATTTACCAGAACATAAAATGATTGTACAGGATTGGGTTCATGTACCGGGTATTAGCATGTTTGCTTCTCATCATCACTCGAATGGAGATAACAAACCTTTGAATCTCTTGATTAATGGTAAAGGGCGCTACTATAAAGCTATTTGGGAAAAAATAAAAATCCATGCAAGAATAGCGAACAATATCAACCCCGTCACCAGACAAACTACTGAAAGCCCTACTACTACTTCTCCAAAGCCTACTACTGATAACATAGGTTTAGTTTATACAGAAAATAATGACAACGAAACAGATCATGAAGCTACCTCTACCACTACCGAAAATCAAGAGGATGTGGTTTACCTGCATCCTTTAGATGATGCCAATCTTAGTAAAATGCGCATAAAACAGAATGAGATTTCCCGTTTAGCCCATCTAGTACAATCGGAGCAATTTAGAAGAGCTGCTCCTTTAGAAAATAATACTCAAGAAATTAAAGATTCCCAGCAACTAAACAAAGAAGCAGATTTAAACCGAAGTCGTCGTGCTATAAGCGATGACATACCTTTAGATTTGATTCCTTTACAGACTTATAACGTGAAAAGAGGCTTCCGTTATCGTTTCCGTATAATAAACGCTGAGTTCCTTAATTGCCCCATTAAAATTTCTATAGACAATCATACTCTAACTGCCTTTAATTCGGATGGTTTTGATTTTGAGGCCGTAGATGTAGGCTCTATAGTCACCTATGCTGGTGAACGTTTTGATTTTGTTTTGAACGCTGATCAGCCTGTTGGAAATTATTGGATACGTCTTAAGGGCTTAATGGATTGTGATGAAAGATTTACTTCAGCCTTCCAAGTAGCTATACTACACTATGATGGTGCTACCAATGAAGAACCCACAGGCGATTTGGGCTATCAACATGAACCCCTTGGTATAGAATTGAATGCGATGAATCAAGGTCCGGGAAATGTAGATTCTTTAACGATAGCGGAAATAAATGCCCTACCAAATTATGATAAAGTGCCTGGCATTGATCGAGATGCTCTTAAACCTGTGGCTGACTATAAATTTTTTGTCTACTACGATTTCTATCGTAAGGATCATCCTGAATTTCATCCTTCACAATATTATGGCATGGATGCCAATATCACGGATTCTAATCGAGTATTTACACCTCAACTAAATCATATTTCATTAAAGTTTCCCTCGGTGGCTTTGTTACCTGCAAGAGATGCAGTTGATGACTCTTTGTTTTGTAATGAAACCAGTTTGGAACAGAAGGGTATAGATTGTCGTAAAGAGTTTTGCAAATGCCATCATGTCTTACAGGTGCCTCTAAATGCTATCGTTGAATTTATTATCATAGATGAGGGATTCACTTACGATGCCAACCATCCCTTCCATTTGCATGGCAATGCTTTTCGTGTAGTAGGCCTAGAGCGACTAGGTGCTAATGTGACCGTGGAAATGGTAAGTTTTCAATTTCACCTCTTTTAAGAAAGAATTCGTTACAAACCCTACACTTTTCTTTGCAGGTTAAACAACTGGATCGCTATAATCTGCTCAAACGTAATCTAATCAGGCCTCCAGTCAAGGACACTGTCACCGTACCAGATGGTGGTTATACTATTATACGCTTTGAGGCTCATAATCCTGGTTTTTGGCTATTCCACTGTCACATAGAATTTCATGCTGAAATTGGTATGGCCTTAGTCTTAAAGGTGGGTGACAACGATGAAATGGTACCAGTTCCTAAAAATTTTCCCACTTGCCATGACTATATGCCCGATGATAGAGACAGCGATAATAGTGCTGAACAAGATAACAATATAAATTCTACACCATTACCAGTTGAGGATGGAAATAATGCAGCTGCTGCCGCCCAAGAGTATTACTATTTTAGTCTAATTTTAGGTGTTTTTGTGACCTTAACAATGAACTTTGGTTAGAATTATTTAAGATTATAAAGATAAGAGTCTAATTTCTCTTTTATATTTCCATTATTGGTAAAAACTGTGATTTTTTAGGTATATCGTAGTTTATAAGTCTATTAGTTAAGATTATAAGTTTTAGTGTATTCTAAATAAAAGAATTAAAAGTTTTAAATGAAAAAAATCAGAAAATTAATTTACATATGTTTAGCTAAGTTGTTTTAATAAATAGGTTATCAAAATAAGATGTTAGAAATAAAGCATATAGGCGAACAAGTCCATTTTGGTAATTAGTTAGTTAGTTTAGTATTAGCATACGAGTAGAAGCAATTTCTTTTTTTTTATTCTATGTAATCGGTTTTTTAGATTGATCATAATCTGAAAGGCCAACCACAGAATCTCCTATGTTAAAAATATCAAGTTAAAAATGTTTCCACAGCTTAAGTAAATTACTGAATGGGAGTCGACTTATTAAAGTAGGTGAGGTTTAACGATAAATTTTTTAACTGAAATATTCTTTATCAAAGATCAGTTTTAAACAACTACATACTTAGCATTACCTGCTATGACCTTTTCCTGAACAGTTTAATAATTCCATCGCAGTAGAACTTCGGTAGTTTATCTCCAAAGTGTCCACTTTTCCAAATTCTTTGTCAATAAAAGATTTTTTAGATATACAAGATCTGAGTTATACTGCGTGTGATCAACACCCCCAATTGCAGACAATTTGTTGTCGTCCATCAGAGATGTAGTATTACCATGATAAACAACAATACCTTTTCTGTTGGCCTACTTGTTGTAGCAGTTCCCTCTTAATCAGACCAAACTCTTAACATACATATTGCTACGTCTTAACCCTTTTAAAACGTTTGAGTTCTTTTAAATTGCGCAAAATAAAATAATTGTAGCGAATTTCATGTTTTACTTAATACACTCGTTTACTTTACTTTCTCTTTATACAATTATAACTATGCAATATCCAACTTATTTAATATCCGCTTAATACACCAATTTACACAATGGATAACGCTTAGTACGACTTTACACTATGACTGCCAAACTCTAACTGACTGATGTAGGTAAAGCAGCGTTCCTTATATACCTGACTGCCATCAGTTTCGAATGTTCTTGTATTTACTATAAATTTCTATATCTCTAATTAAAATTTGAATTGGTAACACAAATAATAACGGCATTGCCAGCGTGATATATTGACACCCTTGACACAAACCAATAGATTAAAATCCCACAATAAAGTTTTAAATGTACTGATGTTGGTGTATCTTCTCTTTAAGCATTTTTATTTTCGTAACAATATATTTCTTGCCATTAAAACAGATTTAATGATTTTTTCTTTTAATATACTTTTATTTGACAAATTTCGAATCGCTCTAAAAGAGTTCAACATGATTTCTTTTAGTTTAAATAGCATTTCACAGATAGTAATTTGTTCAAATTAATTTATTTAATTAATTCATGTGACACTCATACATTGAGCTTTTGCGAGTAGCCAGCATTCCTCGAATGATTAGAAACTGCCATGTTATTTAGGTTTATTGCCCTCGCTATCTCTTGCCTGCTTGCGTGTCAATCCAATTGTAAAATTTGATGCTATTTTGCAGTGGCTGCAATGCATTTTTGATAACGGAATTGAGCAAACTACTCCTAGCATACGGAAGACAACAGCTAAACGAACCACCTAGTCAAGATGAAATCTTAATTGCTGTCAATCAGAGCGCCAAGTAATGATAATCTTTCAAACGAAATTTACAAACAACACCTCTATAATATAATTGAAGAAAGAAATCGTATACCTACATAACAATTTGGTTGCCGAATGTAGCACTCTCTATCGATCAAGTCCATAGGATAACGCGAGTTATTGAAAATGCTTTTGAAGAAAAAAGATATGTTCCTTTGTCTTTCTTGATGTTCCCAAAATCTTCGATAAAGTATGGCACTGAGGACTTCTCAACAAAATCAAAGTGCTTTTACCTAAGCAGACCACTTTTTTCGAGTTAAAAACGATAATACATATTCCACTTTACATGCAACTTACCTCTTGATGAAAATTTTGTCGTACCAGCGTTTGAAGATGTTACTAAGTTACTAAGATCCAAAAACATCTGAACAAATTAGAATAGGCTGAGAATGAAAAATAAAAGTAAATAAAAGCAAATCATTATATATTTTAGTTTTCACGTACAAAAAAATTAGATACATATGTATATGCTATTCTATACAAACAGTGTATACATTCCGTACCACAACATAGCAAAATACTTAGCTATGACCCTTAATACAAAAAGAGAAGAATTGAAAATAAAATTCCGGAATTTTTACTGGCTAAATCGCTCCATCCACATATGTATAACAAATTACTCGTGTACAAGCAGGTGCTTAAATCAATATGGATATATGGTATCCAAAGATTCCAAAAGAAATTCTTAAAATGCGCTGTTAACGCTCCCTGGTACGTCAAAAGCAGCGGCCTCGAATGCGATTTGAGAATCAAATCAGTTGCTTTACTGATACAAAAATACGTCAAGTTTCATATGGAAAGAATTTCTCACCATGTGAACACAGAACCTACAATCCTATCCGATTCCAGCGAGTAGACGAAAAGACTAAAACGTAAAAAACCACACCACCTCATACATTAGACAACTTCTCTGCAACTTTCTTGCAGGCATTATTAAATTTTAATTGTTTACACAAGTTTCGAAACAAATTGTTTGTCAGTGGCAATGTAAAAAAAATCTTCTATCGATCAAAAACAGGCTACGCCTAATGATTGAGCAGTCCAAGGCGTTATCTCAAAATGAACCAAATGTATGCTTATTAAATTTAATCACTACCCAACGCTAAACCATATTCCTATCCAGACGGTTGGAGTCCAAGTGCGTTTTCTCCCAAAGCAGAAATTTACATATACAGCGCATACATGAAAAGCATCTTGATCAGTCAACGAAACCATCAAACACAAAATTCAAACTTTCATGAATCTATGGCTGACAAACATTTTAAAAATATGGTAAAGGCAACATAAACTCTCACACAAAGAAGAAATATAGGTGGCTCGGATAAAGGAATGCATTCTATGGAATATGATACGAAACACTAGAGTGGAATCAAGGAAAAGCGGAAGACCGAGAATAACAAGCAGGCGTACAATTTTCAATGAAACAGGAAGATCGTTTAGTCAACTCACAAATATTGCAGTACTTAGACCGACAGTCTGCAGATTCTATGTAGACAACTATATTCCTAATGGAATTTACTGAACAATTTAATACTTCTTGGTCAGTAATTTACTTACAATTTTGTCATGATACATTTTACAAACATTTCGACATGTTTTTTTCAGCGTTGTTTCTAATAATAACATAGAATATTTCACTATTTCAAATCAATATAAAGAGTGGTCCAACCATAATGCACAATATTAATTGTGAGTCACACCTTAACGTCAAGTTTTTGCCCAACTTAAATTGCCTTTTTTTGTTTCAGTGTTTGACAAATGCAACCATGGAGAGGTACACAGCGCGATAAGATTGTTAAAGCCTTGTACGAAAAGCGGCGTTCAAATCAAAATGCATTTCGTACACTTCGTGATTTTTTTGGTCAGCATAGTTTAATAATGAATTTCAGCAAACCGGGTCCGTAGGATATGTAGAAACACCTGTGCATGCTCGCCCAGTTCGTTTTGCGAAAAATATTGAATATCTCACGAACATCACTGATGCGAATTTTGAATAAAGATTTGAATTTACATGCTTTCAAGGCTCAATTGACTTAAGAGCTGACCATTTCAAGCGTCGCCAATTCACCGAATGTTTAGTTGAACAGACTGAAGTAAATGGTGAGTTTACCAAAAAAATTATCTTCAGCGATGAGGCACACTTTCACCTCAGTAGAATCGTTAACAAGCAGAATTGCAGCATTTGGGTAAATGAGAATCCACGGTTGTTGAAAAGGCATGCATCCGACGTTATCCGGCCGTACTTATCCGAAAATTAGGTCGGCCAAGCAGTTACCTTGAATGGTGTTCGCTATCGCAAGATGATAACGGACTTCTTATGGCCAGAAATTGAGGATATGGGTCTGAACGATAGTGGTTCCAACAGGATGGTGTCACTTGCCACACAGCCAACGGAACTATGATTCTTTTGCGCGAGGAATTCAATAGCCGTGTTACCTCATGTCGTAGCGATGTTAATTGGCCACCACGATCATGTCATTTAACACCGTTGCACTTCTTTCCTTGTGAATATTAAAAAAAAATTGTACGTCAAGAACAATTCAAGAGCTAAAGGATGAGATAATTCGAGCCATTAACGACACTGAACCTCAATTACGTCTCCGACGGATAAAGGTATTTTACCAAAGACGTGGAAGCATTTAGCCAATACTTTGTTTTAGTTGGACCACCCTTTACATAAGTTTTTACACGAGCGATAAGTTAAAGAACTTCCTTTACCAAAACTGTAACTCCGAATGTCGTCTTTAAAATGCATATTCCTTTAAAGCAATCGAATCATGTAGCAACACCGTTTAGTGACTAAAAAAAGCGGATAATTTTTGTATGATTAGATAAAATGTTTTCGTTTACTTAGGATTAGTCATAACTACTTATTAAGATACTGATTTAGATTGTATTTTTTAGTAGTGGCAGATATATATATCTGGACAAAATATCGTTTCAACTCAATGAGTCTCAGTTATCAACCTAAACATTTGTAGCCTTTTTTTGGCGAGGAACTTGTGCAGAGCCTTGGCACAAGTGCTTCGTTAGCAATGTAATTGTAAAGGCATTGATGACAAATACACATTTTGTAAGCAGGTTGTGCCATTACTAAATTTGCTTATATGAATATTCATACCCTGTGGATACCTAAAGGAAATAAAATAAATTATTCCAAATTAGATCCCTTGTAATTCATATTACTCTCTCTAAACAACAAAAACATAACAGCGGTAATTGTGAAATTAATTTTAGCCCTAATCACAATAACAGTACAATCAAATATCATTTTAAAAAAAACAGAAAAGCTTATCAAAAGAACATTTATTAAATTTTATATCAAAAGATTCTCTAACGATCACACAGAGCGCTGGACAAAGAACTGAAACAAAAAAAAAGAAACAAAATTAAAGATACACACGAAAATAATTTTCATATAACAGTTGATCCAACAATAACAGCAGCAATAACAAGAAGAAAAATCAAATAAAAATCACATAAAAGTAGAGTCCACTCCATCAAAAGCAAAAAATACGGTCCTCACAATAAAACGAAAAGCAATCCATGCTGATTTCGAGTCTGATATCTGCTTGTGTGTATTATATGACAAATGGAAAAAAGTACTCGTTGTATGCTACATATTCACTCTACTCCTGTAGTCATAAAACAAATTTTTATTTCGTAATATGTTACTGAAAGATGAAAGTGAAGACAGACTAACGTTAAATGTGATGTGGTGTTGCGTGGTATGGTGAAGAAGTAGTTGTTGCTGCTTGTTGTAGCTGTAAATTCACAAGCCAACCAAGTAGAAGGTTGTTTGCAGGAGGTCACATCACAATGTATACACACATCTGTATAAGAGGATAAATTGGAAGGATGTATGTTTATAAAACATTGAGTGTGTGTGTGTGTGTGTTTATGTTCGTGTAAAGGATAAAGTGTGTTTGTGCAACATATTTCACAAATACAAGCACACTCACTGAGAATCACATCAAAAATATGTTCGCGCATATCAAAAACGGATGTGACAATGAAACCATCTTAATAACAATCACAATGACAATCATCATAATAAACATGACAGTATGGTGTCGGAAGTTGAGCTACTTATTGTTCAATCTCTCTCATGGGTAAATGTGTGTGTATTTACTACAGTTGATAGAAGCTGGATAGAAAAATTGATTCCTAGAATAAAATCTTAATTAAATCGGTGTAGCAGTGTTTAGAAACAGTTTTTGCTACAGCCATGCACTCTTGTTAGAGTGTCATAGCCGCAGAAAAAATGTTTCTTCTCATATGTACAAAGAAACGCTCTTAACAATTTCATTCTATACTTGACTGTTTGATGCCTATTCCACTCAAATACGATGCAAGCTGCGATGTCACTTTGACCAGTTCTACCATAATTTAATTTTACTGATCACAAATTTCTGTGTGCCGGACAGTGGTATTGCTTCACATATTTTTGGGCAAAACATATAAGGCTTGGTACCGAATCAGTGAAAGTTGACCGTATTGATTAAATTAGGAAAAAACGAAATTTCATCAAAATTGCCCACAACCATGCCCACCGCCCAATCAATCCGTATCGATTTTTTCGCAAAAAATTTGTTCTAAAAACTCAAAAATCGATGAAAATCGGTGAATTTTTTTTGGATCAATTTAAAGACTAATCTCTCACCCTTTATGTGGTACCAGTAAGAAGGCGGAGGTAGCCAGAGCTATTTTTTTTTTTATGAAAAACTTCAAGCGCTTATTTTTATAAGGCCATTTTAAATCGCTCATATTCGCTAAGCTATACATATGCAATCTAAATAAAAATTGAATTAAAATAGAACTTAAATGTTATCAGTGAATATATTTTTTACATAAAAACTACAGAGTTGCATGAGAATTTAATCAGTTTTCATTTAACAATATTAAACTGGCTTCAATAGATTTTTTTTAAGACAAAACATATATAGATTTTTGCTAAAACAAATTATGAATTTTTTTTTAGTCAAAAACTTATTTATAGAACAGCATCATTAGATTTTTAAAAAGTAATTGTCAAAAATTTGCTTACTGTGCGCCCCTGTGAAGTGGTAGGTAAGACACCAGCCTACCAACCAAGAGGTCCTGAGTTCAATTCCAGGACAGACCATCGGACAATTTTTAACGGCGGTATTACCTCATAACATTAATTAGTGACTGGTTATTAGTGCTACAATATGAAAAACATCTCTAATGCATATCGATGGCATTTATTCACAATGACCGCATTTTTATACAAATTTAAAACAAAACCCAATCTTACCTTCTTACAGGCTACATAACGCACCAGACATTGACTCTTTCAGAGTACAAAAGCGTCTAGACAATCGCTCTTTGATTTCCAAAATCCCGAATGCGGTAATTTAGCTTGTTGATGTATTCGAGCAAAAAATAAGACCTTTATTTGCAGAAATTATTTTAAAAAACCATCGTAATCTTCTTGAATGAGCATAGTAATAGTTTGGCGAACTTTATGCAGCAATTTTACCTTGTAAAGCTTAAATATCAAATATTTGGTTACTCAAAATAATACATGTGGTCTTCTGTTAAGAATATCAAGAAGTTGGCAAATGAGAATTTTCTTTAAAACTGTGATTCACGGCTGCAATATTCTCATTTGAATGACTTGACCGAACATACGCTGGTGCTGGCACACGATATGTGGGTTAGTCGATTCAAATGTAGCGACCAAATTCTTAATAGCTATCTTAGAAGAACAGATCCAGCACTTCTATGATAGATATTTAGTATTTTAGTGCAATTTTGGGCTGATTTACTGAGATGGCAGTAAATGAAGTATCAAAACTGTCAGATTATTCCGAAAGGATTATGTTAAAGAATAGGGTACCGGAAAAAATTTAACTTTACATGCATACTTACATACATACATATAAGGACTTACAGTTTGTCAAATTAATGTTTTCAAAGAAGAAAAAAATGAAATCTTATTTTCATTTAAGAATTCCAACAACAAATTCATAATATTTTTTTTTTTTTTTTTTTTTTTTTGTTCACATTCCGTTGCTGTAAATTATCAGACATCATAACTTTTAAAATATACCTACAAATTATAACGCCTACGACAAAAAAAATATTTTCCTAATTTTAATGCTGTCAAATAAATGTTTTCAAAAATAAGAAATTATTAGAATTTTTTGAACCAGGGTTTTTTCTGAAAACATTTGTTTTTTTAATGAGTGTTATCTTGCGAAGAGACGACAGCGTTCAGCAAAAAAAAGTTGGTCAAACGTGCACAAATGACTTTCTATTTAAATAAAAGTACTGTGGTTTTTTGATGAAAATTCACAAAAGTTGTATATATTTCATTATATATATTTTATATTAATTTATATTTTATTTGAAATATTAATTTTACGTAATATATTTTATTAAAAAACTTATTGATATTTTTCACAAACTTATTGGTTTGATTTTATAAAAAAATGTCTTTTCTGTTCTGCTGTCTGTTCAGAACTAACTTCTAGAAATATCCTTTTATATATATTGCTTAGCTTCAACTGTCATCGTATTATATTCTATTTGTTGCTTAGTTTTTAAAGTCTTCGGATCTCAGAGTGGCAATATATTGTAGGTTTATAAATTAGTTATTAGTGTTGTAAAAGTTAGTATGTGCTCCTTTCAATAGCTGCTTGGCATAAATTAACTTCGTATGATCGACCGCTTCTAGTAGTATGTCCGTTGGGTTCACTTCCCACAGTACTATATTCCGAGAACATGAGTCTTAAGATATTGGGGTATTTCCATTGTTGTAAAAGCAAATCAATTATAAATTTGTTAATTTGTTCTTAGGGCTGTGTACAATATCACGTCCGACGTTGACAACGAGAAAAAAAAAGGACTAATGAAGCATAAATAAGATTATGCTCTGGATTTATTAGCTTGGTAATATATGTATTTAAACTTATTCGTATTTTCCGGGTTATAAAAACATAATTTTTCAAGGCTGGTGATCAATTTGTTTTTGAAATATCAAAATACACTTCTTTGATCGTTATTTCGACCGTAATCTCTATTTTATCGACTCCTTTGTTGGTTATAACCTATACCATAGCTAACAGTTTTTCAAATTTTACTGTAAAAATAATATTTTTATTTTCCAGTGTTGTCAGAGGTTTACAGTAAAGTTTTTGGAGTCCACCATTGCAGTACAACATTATTTTAATCTCACTAAATACAAGAACGCCATCCTAGTAATCTATAACAAGTCTGAATCTTTTGTCAATATTTTGCACCAATGAGCGAGAGTCTTTTTCTAGCCACTGGATATGAACATTTTTGTTTTTTTTATCTGCTTTTAAATGGTTTTATGTGATTCGCTTTAACATAATCAATATCCACTTGACAAACTAAATCTTTTGTGTTGGATAAGTGCTCATCGTACATTGTTATTGGTATTTTGCTAGAAATTCTCCGCGTCAACTATTTTTTGTCTGCCTGTTAGCTTTATAACTCGTTTCTTTCTACTCTTTTGAAGATGGCTATGAAGTTGTTGTGCACGGAGAACAAATCGACAAATTTTTAACTGATTTGCCTTTATAACAATAGAAATACCCCAATCTTTTTAGACTCGTGTCCACGGAATGTTTTGATTTTAACATAAAATCATTCGATGCATGTTTAACCAATTTTTGTCTTTTACATACCATAACATTTTCATAAAAATCTAATTCCAAAAAATTATATTAATTAATTATCTTTTTTAACATTTGCTTGACAATGTAAAAATAATGAGTGGGGCTATTTTATAAGTTATAATTTCTAATAATTCTTAACAGTTATAGTAACAGAACGTGTGCAAAAAAATAAAAACATCTTAAGAGTTTGTTGTTGGAATTCTCAAATAAAAATAAGTTTTTATATTTTTTTCTGCTTTGAAAACATTTCTTTGACAAACTGTATGTATTTTAACTCTATTTCTGCAGACAGTAAAATTATGCATTTTCTTTAAAGAGATTGTCGCCATTTCTAACTCAATGAATTCAACTGCTATGACTTAAGGAAGAGAAAAGGATATTTAAATATACATACATTTGTAAAGCAGTGGTGCGTGTTTGGAATTACAATTTATAAACTGATAAAAAAAAGAAACATATTTTAACGCGCTTTATAGTTATTTTTTATTATCTTTTTTTTTTGGTTTTCACATTGTCATAATGAACAAATTTAAGCTCATGGAGATTTTTCACATACACAGAGTAAAAGACTAATAATGAATACTAATTAAACGTTGACAATATGAACTTCTTTTTCGCCCGCCGCCACTGCCTACTTGTTTACTATATAATTTACTTCGTTTTAATTTTGTTTATCATTTTTGTAAAAAGTTTCTTATTTTACTTTTATTTTCAATGCGGCTGCTTCGCGCAGTAAGAGATAAACTTTGATGGAAACTGCTTGCAAATGAAGAAAAAATAAGAACCAAAATATTAAACAAAAAATAAAATAAAGTGAAATCCTTAGCCAAGACACAGCAGCAAAAGCCGCATGTGTTTTTAACTTGCAACACAATCAATTTGAAAAGAAGAAAATAAAAAAAGTTGTAGCAAGAAACAAAAATCTTATTAATACCGGATGAATACAAAATGAAATAATAATGACGTTGGCAATAAAAATGAGAATATAAATACATGAGTGAATGAAATTATCGAAGGCATGAAAAAAAAATGAATAAATGAATGAATGGGGTAGTGTTGCTTGACTGTTTAAAAAATCTACGAATCTATACAAAAAAGACATTAATGAACTTCACACAGATAAATTCAATTGAGAATTATTCATGTCTCTCGTCTTTCTTTTTTTTATGAATTGAAATATGTTGTTTTTTATTTAAATTATATTTAAAAGGCTAAAGAATGAAAGTGAAATAAAATATCGGGTAAAATTTTTAAAATAAAAGGTGTATTGGTTGAATAAAATCGAAATTGATGCAATTTAAATATTTTAAATCGATTATGTTTTTAAATACAGACTGTTTAATGTATTGCAGCCCAAACAACTAAGTATAAAAACGGATAATTTTTTAGCAACTTTCTTTTTAGCAATACTCTTTTTGCCAGCTCAGCTGTTTTCGTGTAACATGTTACTATCAAACATTTTCAATTTGATTTATAATTTAACCATGAATTGACTTACAAGCGAACAACGCTTGCAGATTATTGAATTTTAGTATCAAAATTCATGCTCGGTTAAGAACTTTTTTATCGGAAAATTGTGTTCAACGGCGAAGCTCATTTGTAGTTGAATGGATACGTGAACAAGCAAAATTGCTGTATTTGGTGTGAGGAGTAGGCGAAAGCTGTTTGGTGTGGATTATAGCCCGGGTGATCATTGGACCGTACTTTTTCAGAGACGATGAAGGCAGGAATGTTACTGTGAATGGCGAGCGCTACCGTGCAATGATTACAAATTTTTTTCCACAATATGGGTGAGCTAGGCTTGGCTGATATGGGGTTTCAAAAAGACGGTGCCACATGCCACACAGTACGCGAAACAATGCCCCAATGGCGATTTATAAGATATTTTATTCCTAAGCAGTTGCTGGTACTTTTACTAAAATCGGTCAAATTTTTTTCAAGTTATGATGAAATATATTGACATAACTACCATATTTTGGGCAAAAAATTTGCCACTGCCATAAAATAATTTGAGCACGATGGAAAAAAACTGAAAACGGATTTAAATTCAGCTCACCAAATTACAATAGGAAAGATATTTGGTTGCTCCAGTCCAAAAACTTATTGGCTAGTGTAAGCGAAAGAACATTTTCTGGAAGTTTTACTACAAACTATAATTTAACCCTTTGACGACGAAGGACTTTCCAGTGGGAATTTTTTAAATTTTATTGCGGATTCATGGGACATATGTGTCCCATACGTCGTCAAAGGTAAAAATGTAGAAACAAATTTTATAGTTACATAAAGTAAGCAATGAGCCAATACATGCCAATACGCAAAACGAGCAGATTACGTCGGTTCTATAAAAATGATACTGAAATTGTAAAGCTTTTGAACACATCGAATAGTGAAGATGAAGAAAATGTCTTAGAGTTAGAAGTTGAGGATAGGTTAGTTAGTTGGTTAGTTTCACGGACTTAGCGATCGGAGAAAAATCGAAGATATTCTTCAGTCCGGAAAACCTTTAAAAAGCAAAAACACTAAGACTTATGTGCCAATGACAACAGGCATCCAAGAAACTTTCGGTTAATTTTCAGAGGAAAAAAACCAAAATTACGTTTAGCGGGTTTACACTGACAGTCTTGGGCATGTTTCAGTGCCAAATATAAGTCCTTATGAGGAGGTCCCATCTGTTTCCTTGGCCTTCAGTACAGTTTGTAAGTTCGACACTTATAAAATAGTTCATAATTCACCAAACGAAACTATATTGGGAGCATAAAGGTGTAATATTTTCTATAAGTAAAGAAAAGTTGAAAGCGTTTTTGGGATGATTATAGCAATTAGCATCTACAGATTATCAGAAATAACATTCTTCTGGTGATTTTTTTTTTTATGATTTTTACTAAGCTCTCTGTGTTTTCTTTGTTTCTCTATTATAAAATAGTATTAAATTAAATAAAATATATAAAAAGTAAATTCTTCTTAATTTTTACTTTTACCGACGAATTTGACACATTTATATGTCCCATCATATTTTCCCCCTTTTTAAAAAAATATGGAACTGATTCATCGATTTACGTAAGGCATTGGTACATAAAATTTTAAATAACTTTATCAACTAGAACGCGGGATATTGGGAAATAAAACGAAATTTTTGGCTTTGAGATGCCCTTAAACCCAATCTAACAACAACAGCTTTATGTTAATTCGAATACAAGGAGAGGATTTGTTTTTGATCGAACAATACTGATTTGATCAAAATCCATTGGAAAATGTGTGTGTAATGACGAAAAAACCAAATAGGACATTTACCACCGTGATCAAAAAATCCCTAGAATTTATTCAGAAAATCAAAAATACAAGTTTATTCACCTAAATCCATATTGTTCCCTTTCAAGGTAAGCCCCATCGCCTGCAACACACTTATGCAGCGCTTGATCCAATCCTCGAAGCATTTTTATATTCTGTTTTCGGTATGTCCATCAATGTTTCCTGCGATTTTTTCATTATTTCCGCTCGGCTGCTGAAACGCGTTTCCCGTAACGGTTTTTAAAATCGATTACACAGAAAGAAGTCACAGGGAGCAAAATCAGCTGAATTCGGTGCCTGTTGAATGGTATTTGTTGCATTTTTCGTCAAAAAATTTCGAGTAATGATAACACTGTGCGACGGTATTCTGCCCACAATTTTGATATCTTTAGGCGGATTGCTTTACGCAAACGTCTCATAATGCCCAAATAATACTCTTTGTTTACTGTCTGGCCTTTTGGCAAAAATTCACGATGCACTACACCTTTGTAATCTATGAAAACCGTGTGTCTTGCCTTCTCTTTTGACTGAAAACGACGTGGTTTTTTTGGTCAGAATTGCGTGTCGTACTCATAAACTTAAGTCTCGTCTCCAATAATAATCCTTTTGATGAATGTGAGATCGCATTCAGCCTGGCATATCATGTCTATTGCGACCTCAAC
Organism: Wohlfahrtia magnifica; assembly: GCA_023159175.1. Taxonomy (NCBI): domain Eukaryota; kingdom Metazoa; phylum Arthropoda; class Insecta; order Diptera; family Sarcophagidae; genus Wohlfahrtia; species Wohlfahrtia magnifica. Next base: position 1,699,322 of record JAKWBJ010000485.1, on the reverse strand, counting down.
CTCTCTTCTATGCATGAAATTGAGGTCTTTTGGCACCAACTTTGCTGCTACGCGACGGAAATCCAAATTATTAACCAAAATGTCTTGGATGGATTAATAGGTAATGTTCAAGTCCTTCGCTATCTCTCTGATGGTTAATTTGCGTCTATTGACCAAAGTTTCTTTTGTTTTTTAATGTCGATGGTCATCATCTACGATTGACTCACGACCACTTTTGAACCGCTGGGTGAATTTTTAAATGTAATTCCCTCAATATTGACGATGTTTGTTCTCTCAGATGGTGTAGCCGCAACCGAGCATTTTTTCTGCATTAAGCGACTCACGGTATAAATGCGCAATCTGAACAGACAGAAAATGACTGGGATTAGAGTTAAGCAATCATATTTAATCATCTGAATGATAATTCAAGAAGATGATCCATGAAATGTCATGCTTTTTTTAGGATCGATGGGAATGTATGAGCTGAATTGATAAAAGCATGACCTTTCGAATGAAACATAGACCTCCTTTGAGCTCTATACACTTTGTTCTACGTTTCTCCAATTTCTTTATCCCTTCTAAAAAATAAGATTACAAAATAGGTATTTGTTTGTGAGAAAATTTCAACAATAGAGTTAAACCTCTTTCCGCCAAGACTTTTCTTCAAGTTTGGAAACAAGAAATATTTACTTGGAACTAAATCCGGAGATTAGAGCAGATGAGGAAACAATGCGTAACCTAATGCAATTTTAGCCATATACAGTTTCATATGTGTGCACCCTCGCATTGTACAAGTAAAAAAAAAATTTTCTTGGGCAAATTTGATCGCTCTTTTACTAAATCGACCCAATAAGTTGGCATAATGTCCGCCAATGATTGTTTTACATATACCTCGTACATTCCAAAAACGATCGCAATACCACACCTTGGTATTTTTTGACACCGATTCACCCTGAGAAATCAACTGTTTTGACCGCTGTTTGGTCTCTGGTGTGCTGTGGTAAATCCATATTTCGTCCACTGTTACAAAGTGGCGAAGTTGTCACAACGAAATTTCGGCAGAAGATCTTTGATCGTTTGGAAGCATTTCCTGCTCACGGGATGCCAGAGTTAGCTTTTCTGACTGTGAAAATAAATCCGGAAGTGTACAGAAACTTATCAAGACTAAACTAAGCCCATTTGAAAAAAAAAATTATAAAATATAAAAAAATATTTTTTTACAAACTCTTGCTTACCCTTTTTAAAAAAATATTTTTTCGATTTTCCTTTTTATAATAAAAATAAAACTTTATCTCACAACTTTTATTGGCATCATTGTAAATTTAATTTATTTGTTTCAACTTCAGCAAGATCTGTGTATGACATAACATCGATTTTAATGTTTTTATTTAATAGCCTATTAATCTTTAATTTCTAATTAAACTTAACATATTTATTTATTTAATACCACTTTCTAATACTTTAGTTATTTACTGTTGCTTTATAAGATTTAAGGTATTGCAGTAAACCGATAATAAAATTTTATTTTGTTTTCGTATTCAAATTTTATTTAAAATTACTAAGTTTGGACATATATTATGTATGTATACAACACTAGGACTGTTTTAATGACATGCAATCGAAACATGTGATTTTAAGCAATGGGATTATATAACTTTTGGAAGTAAAATTAGGAGACGAATATGCCATTAAATAATTGCAATACAACTAATAATAGTTTGAGCATTAAATGTATATATTTTCGTTTTTTTATTTCTCCAGTTATGTTTTAATTTTCCTGATCGAAGTGGTAATTTTTTGCAAATTATAAAGGGCACCAATACGCGCAATGTTAATCTATGTAAATATATAAAAGGCGACTATAAAATGCGTTGTATTTGATGTTCTCTGAAATGCGCCAGCCAACTTTTTTTTTAATGAAATGTAAAGTCAAAACCAAGGTTCTTATGTGTATGCGGTTTTGTAGGTCCATTGGTAATTTTTTGCAAATTATAAAGGGCACAAATACGCGCAATGTTAATCTATATAAATATATAAAAGGCGACTATAAAATCCGTTGTAATTGATGTTCTCTGAAATGCGCCAGCCAACTTTTTTTTTAGTGAAAGGTAAAATCAAAACCAAGGTTCTTATGTATTATCGGTTTCTGTAGGTCCATTGGTTAGCGAGTTATTGACGTTAGAGTGAACCCCTTCGTAATCTATGTATATAAAAATGAGTTATCCTATGTTCGTCATTTTATAACTCGAGGACCACTAAACTGATTTACAAACCAATACTTGCGATGATTTTGGTTGAAGTGGGCGGTGTCATGCCTATATAAAGATTTTATTTATATGTCTATATCTTTAAAACTGTAATAGTAAGAGTTTCCAAATTTGGCCCAAATAACTTTGTGATCTTGGTACTGATTAAGGATTAATCTTATGAGGAATGCATTTTATAGGTATAGAACACAAAGACTCCCAGCATCTCGGGAAGGGATACTCTAGTTATAAATAAAACAAAATATTTCAGAGAATTATCTTAATATTTTTTATTATGAAAAATTGATTGATGACAACTATATACTTGAAACAAAATATAGGCCAAATGCTCGCCACGGCTTCGGTGGTATACCTTTATTCGTCGGTCCATATTTGCAGTGACTCTGAGATATAATTGAAGTTCAATGTCCTTAATTTGCCATATTTTGTCATTCTTTAGCTCTTCAATTGTTCTTGGCTTATTGACGTACACTTTTTCTTTTAAATAAGTCCAACGGTATCAAATCAAATGATCGTGGCCGCCAATTAAGATCGCCACGATATGAGATAACACGGCCATTGAATTTTTAGCGCAAAAGAGCCATTGTTTCCCTGGCTATGTGGCAAGTGGCACCATCCTGTTCGAACCACATATCTTCCAGGTGCATATCCGCGATAGCGAACACCAATCACGGTAACTGCTTGTCTACCTCCTTTTCGATGAAGTACGGCCCGATAACGCCGCTAGCCAAATTTCCTACAGACACGGTTGGTTCAAATTTGCACACAATTCTCCCGATTGTGTAAAAATTTGGTCGATTATGCTGACCAAACAAATCACGAAGTGCACGAAATGCATTCTGATTTGTGCGCCCATTTTCGTAAAAGGCTTCAACAATCTTAATGCGCTGCTCAATTGCGTACCTCTCCATGGTTTAATTTGTCAAATACTAAAACAAAGAAATGTGAAATCGAGTTGAGCAAAAACCTTGATTTTAAGATGTGACTCATAATTAAATCGTGCATTATGGTTGGACTACCATCTAATAGAATAAAACTATGCTCTATTGTAATGCAAACTTTTAAGATACCGAGGACATTGGGTGTTCGGTTACGACAATTTGTCAGATGGATTAAAGATGTAATATCTCTGGTAATATTAATTGCATCAACACTATAGCTTGTTTGAAAGCTTCACCTTTATAGAGGATGGTTTTAAAATCCCGTTATTCTGTGAAAAGTAATTTACGCGTAAAAATTAGTGAAAATTCAAAACATGACCGTCATAATTTGATTTTATATTCTAGAAAAAGGTAAAAATGCGTTACGAGGTTCTGCAGACATTTGTGAAGTTTGCAAAAACGATGCTGTGATCTTAAAAAAATCGAAATATTTTTCTCGTTTTCGATCAGATAATTTTAATGTTAAAGATGAACATGATCGATCTATCGCTAAAAATAAATGCAATGAAATTATAAAAAAAAAATTAAAAAGACTGATACATAACCAGTGTGGACCTTGCTAGGGACCGAATTTTCATTTGCTGTTCACTGCTAAATCGAAACTAAATCCAACCATTTGTGGCGCAAATAACTAAGAGCGACGAAAATTGATTTACATTCGACAATAATGTGCGAAAAAGATCATGGACGAAATAGTCTCTGGTAAGATTGGAAAGGAATTGTACGTTATAAACTTATACAACTTGATTCTCATCTCTACTGTCAACAATCAATGAGTTTAAAACAAGCAATTCAATTAAAACGGTCAAAAATTATCAACAGAAAACGTATTGTGTTTTATCACATCTTTGATGACTCGACAGAAGCTGAGAGAATTTGGAAGGGAACTCTTGATACATCCACCACATATCCGACATTGTACCTTCAGATTATCATTTGTTTCGATCTCTGCAGAACTCTTCTAATGGTGTAAATTTATATTCCATAGACTCCTGCAAAATGCAATTGGATCAGTGTTTCCTTCAGAAAAGCCAGAAATTTTACACTTTTGGAATGATGGCTGTACACCAAAAATAGCAAAAAGCTATCGACCAAAACGGCACATATTTGATTTAAAAAAGCTCGTTTTAAATATAAGAAAACAACGTTTCATTTTTGGTAAAATTAATAATTTTTGGGAAACAAGCACAATGTGTTATGATGGCCATCAAATTTTTCTTTGGCAACATCCTTGACATGTTGATGTTAACAAGCTCTAGCTAAAAAATCAATCAAATCTTTTTTGATTGAAAAAATTTGGACCTTCTAGGAGCCTTTGAAATTCACTTGATCGAGTTTTCATCCAATAAATCACAAAGGTTCAAGCCAAAATTCGACAAACGGTTGTAGATAATAATGGTAAATAAGCTCTTGATTAAAATTAGTTTTATTAAAAAAGATTACCAAAAATCACCGTTAATTTTGATTTGATTTATACTTACGACCTTTCAGTTTTAAAGCGTATGCTTTGACTATTGGCTGTAACTGTGCAAGTAAATGTTTTTGATGGAATGCTATCAGTATCATAAAAAAATAAAACGTAAAGCTGATAAGGATTGAGCATAATACTAAATGGCTGACAAATCGGGAAACTTGGTACATTTTAATCGTGGTACAGTTTATTGGCATGACAAACTACTACAGAACAAATGCATTTAAGGAAAATTATTATTATATTGTATATTGTAGATGCATACTGATTTGTATTGATACAAAAATTAAAGAAATGATATGTATTTTTTGAAAAACTCTATTCATTTAAAATCTAAAATTTGTTGGTTTATTCAATGATAAAATGAAACAATACACTTTTGCTTTATTTTGAAAACAAACCTTTAATTACAAACTACCAAGGGTATTGAAAAATCAATGCTTTTAAATAAATTTGAAAAATATGAAAACATTTTATCAAATATTTTAAAGTAATATCATATGGCTTTAAGGCATATGTAATACAAACTCTGACGGAAGATGTCACATCTCAATTTATTTGTTTTATTCACTGTCCTACAACTATTGCCAGTCCAGGCTCAAGAAGAAAACCTTTTAAGTGACACACTGGGTGTTATATTCTCCGATATTTTTAAGCCGCGAGCATTGACTGTGAGTATTATAATCAATATTAATGATGAGGAAAACTACAGATATTGCCAAGATATATTACACAAAGTCATGAATGCCAATAAGGACATACAAGTGCCAGTGGCCATAAATGAATATACAGCAATAAAATTAGTGCATTACGTACACGTTAAAATGATATTTACGAATAAGGCAGAAAATACAAGGTAAGGAAATACGAAAAATATCTAAAGGAAATGTAACACATATGTATGTATTTTCCAAAATTTCTAGGTTACTCATGGAAAATCTGTTTCGGCAAAATGAAATTCAAAGTGGCTTAATTAAATATTTAATAATTTTAGTAGCGAATATCTCATTGGAAGAAAAACTCAATGAAATGCACGCAATTTTTGAAGATTTTTTTAATTTCTATATCATGGATGTGGTGATAATGGTGTATGTCGATGATTTATTGCATATATACACCTATAAGCCTTACGATATGCAACACTGCGCCTTTACCAAACCTATATTAATGCGTCGTTTTAGCAAAGTGCCCATCACTATACATTACGATGATTTGTATCCACTTAAATTGAGAAACTTTTATCAATGCCCTATAAAAGTAGTTCTCTGGAATGTACCTCCTCTTGTGGAGTTGCAATGGGAAAACAATAAAATTGTGAAATTTTATGGCCATGACGCTAAAATTTTGAAGAATTTAGCAGGATTTCTAAATTTTTCTATAGAGGTGGTGCCAAATGAACCACCAAATTTTATAAGTGGGGATATTTATCGTAATACGACTGCAGTAGGTGTCTTTAAAATAGTAAGTTGAATATCCCGTCAAGAATATTTTTTTAATCATTTATTTCTCTTTTTAGCTGCTTGAGCGGCGTGCAAATCTTACGTTGGGTTCTATATCTTGCCTACCTAGACGTTTACAATTGAGCACCGGTTCTGTGCCATATTTTGTTAGTGAAGTAATAATTATTTTTAAAAATTCTCAAAAGTACACATCCTTTCAGCTACTCTTAAGGCCTTTTCAAAAATCTACTTGGATTTTATTTTTTACGATTTTAATACTGAGGCCTCTACTAAAGCGTTTGCTATCTAAACATCCTAAGTTTTATAATACTTTACGAAATCTTTTCAGAATACAATGGTTATTTTTAATCTTCCTGCTGCGCACCTCCTATGAAGGCTCCATGTTTCAGGCCATACGTAATTCACCATATCAAGCCTTGCCCGAGAGTATCAACGAAGTGGTCAAACAAAATTATACTCTTGTTACTGACTATGCCATTGCTCGTATTATACGCGATATAAGTTTGCTTAAGAACATTACAAAAGTTGTTAATACTAGCCAAATAAGCATATTAGAATCACTCGATAATTTACCTTATAAGACAGGAGTCATAAGCTATGATACATCTGTGGCCTTGTTTATGAAGAGCCGCCAAACCAATCATAGTAATTACGCTATTGTACGTGATAAAGTAACAAATACTATGAAATGTATGTACTTTCCACGCCTTTCTTTTATGACCGAACCAGTCAATTTTTTTATTAAACGCTTTTCTCAGTTTGGTATTTTTAATAAGTATTTGAAGGGACTGGGTTACGAAAATTTGCCACACACCACTGATCGTTTAATGGAGAGCGGCAGCAATTCAAATACACAAATTCCTTTGGATTTTGAATTTCTATGGGCAGTATTTAGTAGTGTATTAATATTGCATACCTTGGCAATTGTTGTATTTATATTGGAGCTGCTTAGCGTGCGTTTTCAAAGCTTAGGAATATTAAGAAATTGTAAAATTTTTAACAAATTTCATCAATAAAACTTAATAAAAGTCTGTATTAAAACATCACTCACATATGACACGTGGTCTGATATTTTTAATTTCTAGAAAAACAACAACTTTGTAATAAAACATTAAAAAAGGTCCGCGCGTAAAATAGGTCACTCTGAAAACAATTGTTTTAGCAGATAGTAAAATATCGAAACATGACTGAATAGAATGGCTTTTTTTCCGAAAGCGGAGAGTGTAATAAATTTAGATAGAACGTAAAGTTTATTTGTTCTGCTAACAACCTAGCAATTGAATAACACAACTCTAGAAATTCTTGAAAAAGCGCTATATAACAACTAAAAGTGGCTTTTTCGTTTTTAAAATTTTAATAACAGGAAATATTCTCCAAGCATCTCCATCTAGCACGGTTTACAGCTGTTGACTTTGCCTCTTCCCATGTTAGATTGTTCTGTCTCTGTTCTTGGATAATTGTGCGTCTCCATGTGTTTTGACATTTTAATTTAATCTTGATTTTACCAGTGATAAGCTCGTGCTTACCGCCGATGTCAGCTCCTCTCCTATTTCTGACAACCAATAAAGAGCTTCTCCATCTTCTGCTCACGCATATGTGGTCCATCCGACTGCGCGCATTGCCGCCCGAGGATGTCCAGGTATATTCGTGTGTTTCCCCATGCGGGAATATGGAGCCACCTATGATTAGTTGAAATGTCTGGCACAATTCTTTTAGTCGCTCTCCATTCTCATCCTCGACTCCACAACCGTGTGTTCCCATAGTCACCCATGTGTATGGTGATATCACCTCTTCGAATCTCCATGAGCGTGGATGTTAATTGTGTGTAAAAAATACTCATTTAATGCAATTATATTAATTAAAGTTCATACGCCTTTTACTATGATGGCGGATTAATAAGTCCGCCACTGAAGAGGTATCTGTCAGTTAAGTCCTATCGACTGACAGAACCAGACAATAGCTTTATTTGAGGAGAAAATAGAAAAGAGTGCTCATTAAGCACAATACCATATTATGCAGAAAAAACAATCACTGAAACCAAGACTAAGCTTGATAAATAATATAGTAACCATCAAGTGCAATGGTAGGAAAGTACTTTCCTGAATTTCATTGTGGCTATACAAGCACAGAAGGTGCCAAATATTTTCGACATACAGTTGCGGAACAAGAACACCCGAAACAATTGAAATTTGGGTTTGAGAAAGCTTTCAGAAAGATAGGTGTCGGGTTTACTCACAATCGAACACAAACGCAATCATATGTCAACTTAGCAAAAATGCTTGGCGTTGTTTAACCTTAATATGTACGAGTTTTGGTAACCGTGGACGTAATGCAGATCCACCACAACACATCACAGGCCAAACAGCAGTCAAAATAGTAGGTTTCTTATGGCAAATAGGTTACCTTAGACAGCAATAAAGTCTTGGCGGCTGCTTTTTGGGCTGCACGTGGTACAATTAACATTGACTGTCTTAAAAAGAGTAAAACAATCGATGGCAAATATTATGCCAACTTACTGTGTTGATTTTTAATAAGGCCTAGAAAGTTTTTTTTTTCACTCATTTCATTTCATTCAAAACACTTCAATACTTCAATACTTTCGGCCGTATTTATGATGAAAATCTAGCAAATGTCTAGCATTAGTTTGATTTTTAATATACTTGCTGCTATGTTTGCTAAGCTCAAATCAACAAACTTTCAAGCATTGACATAAATTTGACACAAGTCAACTTAGTCAGTGTTGAAAAATTGTTAATCTCAGCTTAGCAAACATAATCAAAACAGAGTAATAATCCTTTCTGAAATTCGGTATCTTATAAAAAATAAAAAACAATTAAGGAGGATTTAAAAAAGAGCTAGAAACGTACATGATAAGTCAAATCTTAACAGAGCATCTAATAAACTAAAACGACGGCTGAATGAATATAAAAATGAAAAAGTAAGTTATTATTTAAAAAGTATAAATAGCTTTCAAAATCCTAAGCATAAATTATGGACTGCCCCAAAATATTTGAAAAGACCCATAAAAAGAAATATTCTGATCAGAGATCAAACTAATACTGAAGCTTTTCAACAACACCTGATATTGACATTTCAGCCGTTTACTATAAATAATACTCACGACCAAAACACAATTTATGATTTTTTAGATAGCCCATGCCAAATGGATCTTCCCATCAGACACATAAATCCAAATGAGGTTAAACAATAAATATTGATACTAAATGATAAGAAAACTTCTGGATTCAATAAAATAGTTGCAAAAACAAAATAAAATCTAAACAAAAAAGGCCATTATTCTTCTTACTCTCATTTATAATGACATACTAAGCCGTTTTACTTGCTGCTTAGATCTTATTTATGCAATCGATATTTTTTTGTTAGAATTAATAACAAAAATTCGGACTAACGTGAGATTAAGACTGGAATACCGCAAGATAGTGTACTTGGCATATATATACACATCCGATATGTCAGTATCTAACAATTTTACAGTTGCCGCTTATGCAGATGATACTGCATTAATAACGCATAATAATTGTCCTACCGGATCTTCAAAGCTTATTCAGGATAATTTAAATAATATTGCTTTATGGCCAAGTAAATGGAATATATGTGTTAATACCGACATATCGTCTCATATCAAATTCACCCTTAGAAAAGGAAATTGTCCCCTAATTTTTTTTTAATGGAGAACAAATACTGCAATCTAATTATATCAGATATCTTGAATTCACCGGATAGAAAATGACTTGGAAAGACCATATTAAGGCCAAAAATAACAGCTAAATATCAAGTCAAAAAATATGTATTGGTTACTCGATAGAAATTCTCAGTTAAGTCTTGAAAACAAAGTAAGGCTTTATAAAGCCATCCTAAAACCAATATGGACATATGGGATACAACTAAGTGGAACTGTGAGCAATTCAAATATTGAAGTATTGTAGCGATACCAATCTAACACCTTAAGAACGATATTAAACACTCCCTGGTACATGACTAATTATAACATTTATACTTGAAGATACCCTTTATAAGAACGAAAATTATAGGCTTAACAAAAAATACGTTGTTAGGTTTACTAATCATAGTAACGTCTTGGCTATCGCCTTATTGAATGAGAGTGGGGAAATTAGTTTTAGACTTGCCTTTTCGAAAGAAATTATTTGATTCATTATCAAAACTTAACCTTTTTGCTGGTTTGACCAGTCACTTCCATATGAGAGTTTCTCAAATTGGAGTTCATTTACCACTAATTATCTTGATAAAAAGGAATAGATTTTTAAGCTAATAAACCTTTACATATGTACATTTATACAAAATTTCATTATTTGGGATTATTTGTGTGATCAATCAACCATACATTTGATTCATTTACTCTTTGAATTTTAAATTAAAACTCTTGATTGAAAATTTACTCCCATAAAATATAGTTGAAACAAAATTATACAAAAATTACATTAAAATTTTATGTTCAGAAAATAATTCAGGAAAAAATTGTTGTCCTATTTTTGTGTTATTACACAGAAATCGGCAACACTGACTGTTAGACATTAATAGAGAGTACTCTTAGCACAAGAGTGGAACCATGTTTTTGCTTATAATTCCTGCTTTATTGCAAATAAAAAATTTCAGAAATTTACAAGAGGAATACATATGTGCGTAACTGCGTAACTCAATTAAATCCGATCGGGTTTTATTGGGTATCATATTTAAAAAAAATCCGGTTGGATTTATTATTTAAGCTCTTCATAGCTTGTTTACAACAAAAATAAGTAAAATTTATATATTGGGAGTAAAAATTCAGTTTCTTTAGCTCAAAATAGATAGTGAACTAACAAATTTATCAAATATAAATTTAACACGCCACTGCTTACATCTCTTCACCGCCTCTGAGTCAGCTTCCTAACCCGGTTTCAGAAAAATATCTCGTCTTTTGAGCCCATCCAACTTTAAATAGAAGTGATTCGGTGACTTGCCAAAAGATATTGTATCCGTCGAAATTGCCAATAGTCAGAAGCAGCAATATTCGTATAATACTGCGGGTTCGACAAATTATTCCATTTGATCGTTTCTAGCTATTGTTTCGCAATTTTTGCGATGTGAGACAGAGAGTTGCCGTGCAAAAAACAACTTAATCATTTCTGTATATTCTGGACGCATTACGAAAATGCACGGTTTAAAATGGCAGTCTGCTCCGAATAAAATTTAAAAGCAGTTATAAAGCACAATAAAACCACTGTTGCCAGATATAACGATTTATCGTCATTTTGACGATTGTAGGTGCCAAAAACAACCAAATGACGACTTGGCGATTTCTGCTCTTAAAATGACGATTTTTGTTAAATAACAAAAATTTACTACATAACTATTTGTAAAAATTGTTTTACTTAAGTACGGCAACGTATTATTAGTCAATTAGATAGAGAAATCTATTGTAAATGAATACGTGTGTATAAAGCAAGGTTTAAAAGGGACCAATTTATTTCTTATGCAAATGTTTGAAAAAACAATTTTAATTTTTGTTATATTTAATAATCAACAACGAGAAAAAAGAAAAAAAATAATGGTTGTTGAAAAAAGTGGACTCCAATTTCTATAAAAAGCATATTTTGTGTTAAAATTTAACATGAAGCAAAACCAAGTGCAAGTTTAGAAGTTGAACTAAAAATTTCCTGAAAAACTTTAAATACGCCATCAAATAAAGCAAAATTTCACATATTCATTCATTGATAGGTCATAAAAAACATTAACAAAAGGTATATTCAAATACTGAAATAAGAAAAAAGAATCCGCATTTAAGGCTAATTTACGCGATAATACTTTACGTACGTACAATCAGAGAGAAAATATTGTTACGTTTTAACCTTTTTAAAACGTTTTAGTTTGTTTATATTGCGTTAAAATAAAATAAAACACTACTTTTTTATTTGTTTTACAATTTATCTCTTTTTTTATTAATTCCACTGTAACTTTTCTGCACTTTGCCTTAATACAGCCAATTCGCTTTTTTATTTGCGTCTAAACAGACTTTACTTATTGATAGCCAAAAGTTCACTGAACTCACCAACCGCAATTCGCCACCTTTTATAGCATTTCATTATCAGTTTCGAACGTTCCTGTAGTTGTTACAAATTTCGATTTATGTGCGGTAAATTCAAATGTAAAACCAAATATCCTAAACAGAATCGAGCTGGCAGCTCCGTTACGCATACAGGCGGCAGTACTCTTAAGTTAGTAAAGGTAATTATGGCAACGATGGTAAGTTCCGACACAAACCAATAGTTCCATAGCTAAAAATCCCACAATAAATCCCTGATGTAGTGGATTTTTCTCTTCAGGGTTTTCATTTTCGTAAGAATATTATAAAATTCCATCCGTATTTTAAAAATGAGAGTAAAAATCATACAGCAGACTAATCATAAAGCAGAAATTGCTTTAAAAGAGACCAATAGTGCCAGCGAGAAAATTCGCTTTTTTCTTTGTTTATTTATTTATTTATTTATTTTTTTTTTTTTTTTGTTTACATAAAAATACACCCCCGATCTATTGAAGTGTGATGGTTTTTAAAAAATGCTGAAAAACAAAGGAGCCATACGCATGCCTGTTCATATTTGCCGATTTTTTACCTTAAAGTTATCAAAATGCCGATTTGCCGATTTTTCAAGGAAATCGAAGAACGCGGCAACTTTATTTGTTTTAGTAAAATTCACAATTTTTGAGAACACTGAAAGACTTGCTACATATATAACCAAATATTTTTAACTCAACGCATAATCGGACAAAGTAACGTATGAATGCTTAAATTGAAGTAATCGGCCAATTAGTAACAATTTTCATATCCTTTGTAATCTTAGAATTGATTTTGACGAATTTTGTCATACTTCAAGTCACTTTGAGCAACGTTGGCAACCTACTGGGTAACACAATTAAACCACCCAGGTTTTATTGGGTATTATATTTTAAAAAATCAGTAAAACAAATTTAATTTAAAGGTTTTCACGGTTACAAAAAGGGATATATAATATATGTATTGAGTGTACAAACTACTTAATGAATTAACAGGTAAATAAAAATTTTGTCCATCATTGCTAACAACTTTTCACCGGCTTTCAGGTAATTTTCGAATCTTGTCTAGAAAAACCATCTCGTCTTTTGAGACAATCCAATTTTGAAGCCAATTTTCGATTTCTTCGGAAAAAGTGAAGTGAATCATGTTGGCGGGTAGTAAGAAGAAGTAATGTATGGAGAATAGGGCAGATGCGATAAGACATCGCATTTGATCGTTTCTACAATCTTTTTCACAACCTGAAGCTGAGCGTTGTTACACAAGATAATAACTTTATCATGTTTTTTCTCATAATTCAAGATACAAACAAAATAATTGCAGTGTGTACTGTGATATTAGCAGCTTGTAGTATTTAACGCCGTCTCGGTAATACCAAGAGTGCAAAATAATAAAACATAATACATAATAAGAGATAGTAATTGTACTAAGAAATAAAAAGTAATTTTAGAAATGCACCAAATTTAATAGCAGTAATAAGACCCAATAAAACATTAGCTGGGTTTAAAAAAAACAGGTTTTTGCCAACCCTGCTTTTATCCGCTCTCTTCTACACAAAAACTTGACATAACGTACGACTTGTATTATCGTGTAAACCCCCCTTTACCTGGTTTTGCACTTTTCGCTTACAATATTACCCAAAAAATTAAGAGAAATCTGGTCTGGTATTACACTTGATGACATTGCTCCAACACGTTCCTCGACGCCCAATTATATTTTTCCAGGCGTTTTATACTATTGTGCAAAAATGCTCTATTGAATTGTAATTAGATCTTTATAGTGGTCTATAATTTATCTAAAACCTTTATTGCAGCAGCCATTCTTTGAAAATTATAGCGGACTGTCTTTGGATCACTATCTTACCTAAACAAACAAACATTTTGTGTTTTGGCGACTTTTTTCAATGTTTTGACGATTTTCCAAAAAGGCGATAATTTTGACGACTTTCTTTAGAAAATTTGACGATTGGATGCCCACCGGACCTGTCAACACTGCATAGAACCCCAATAAAATCCGGTTGAGTTTTTTTAAAAACCCGGGTTTTTGCCAATAATAAATATGCATATTAATTGTGTGACTGTACATGTTATTATGAAAACATACAGTGATGTGAAAACTAATAAGGACACTAATGTGGCTTATTGATATTTGATAAAAAAGCACGTCAAATGAGACAACTGCTGATAAATAATTGTACATATTCTTAGTTAAACAGCTACAGAAACATGTTACATTTAATTTTTATTAAATTATTGCTTGTATTTCAAAATTTTTATTAAATTAAACTTAAAATACAAATTTACCCTGTGAAAAAATAAGGACACTTCATGGTATTTTCAAAATAGTTATAAAAGAGAAATAAAATTGTATGATAATTGATTTGCATCAATTTCAGTTCTAACGTTGTTCTAGAGTGAGTAATATTTAGTCGATGCTTCGAGGCTGTTTGAAATTGTCAAACATCGGCTAGGCATAGAATCGACAAGATTTTGGCCATATATTGTACCACGTAGTCTAAATTAATTCCAAAAGATAATAATAATTTGTGGGACACATTTCTTTGGTTGTTGTCTTTACCACATTCCACAAATTCCCTATCGCAGTCTAATACAGTGATATTGTTATTTTCGAACCCTTTCTTAACATACTTTGCAGCACAGCAATCAAAGTGGCTTTTTCTCTTCGAGAGAAGGTAGCATACGTGAACATAATCTGTTACTTTCATAAGTTTCTGTAGACGATATAAGGGCATGGTAGAAAAATTACTCCTAAAAAACAATATTACCGCCACCATGCTTTACACTCTTAATCAATTAAAAAGCTTTTAAACTAACAAAATTAATTATTATCAAGGTCTCCGTACTGTAAGAAGACCAAAAAAAACTGCTTACAATTCAAAGTACCCTTAAAATATGGGGGTGTATGTCCGCATCTGGGGTTGGCAAAATACATTTTCGAAATAATGTTCACATTCATTATATTGATAATCTATAAGAAATAGTTAAGGAAAGTGCCAAAAATGTTGGAATCAAAGACGACTTTGTAATCTACAAGGACAATTCTCCAAGCATAAGTCTTTGGTTGCACGAAATTAGTTGCTATAAAGTGTCCAAAAGTAATTGAAAATCCTCCTCAGTCTCCAGCCATAAATCTTTTCAAATATTTGAGATCAACATTTTAAAATAAAGTAACCAAACGAAGGTCATCAAGGATTTTCCCCCTGAGGGAAGTCGTAGTAGAATAGTATTATATTAAACCCGAAGTTTATAGAATCTTGTTTGAAAGTATACCACGACGTCTTCAAATTCCAGGTACTTAAAATATATTCAATTAATAAGCAAAATACAGTATCGCATTTTAAGTGTGGGCTTTGGTTTCAGCAGGTAAATTATAAAATGTTTAATTTTCATGTTTTTTTTTTATTAAAAACTGACTGATTTTTTTACTTGTATCCTCTATATTTATTTAATAACTAATGTATAATAAATAATGTATTCTTATCAGTTGTCACACGTAATTGGTTACCTACCAAAAATACTACCAAAGCGTTAGCAGCCTGCTAGAAATTTAAAATAAATTTTTTATATAAAAATAACAAAAATAATTATATGTGGCTGTGTAGTTAGTTATTAATTGTAAATTTAATTAACCCTATGAACCCCAAAGTAGGATTTTGGAAATTTTATGGTAGGAAACTAATTTCTTGAAACGCTGCACGGAATGGAGAAAAATAGAGTTATTAAGGTAGAAGTACATATCACGCCTTAGTGCGCGTGTGTGCTCTAGAGTTTTGTAGACTAATGTATTTGCATAGAACAAGTTACATGAAAAAACATTTTAACGCGTTGGAGGCAGAAAGTTAGTTAACTTTGAACTTATAACTCGTCGTGTATTTTTGACAGCTAGCAGCTGGCTATAAAAGAATAAATTAAACGAATATGAATTATTTTTCAATGTACTAATAGGAAAACAAAAAAAAAAAAAAAACAGCTGACAGGTAATGTATTTTTAACACGTGCTGGTTTTTCCGTTACTCCTCTTTGGGGCATATAGCTTTCATAAAGCATTTTCATCTTACACGATTTGCTGCTGTTGTCTTTGCCTTTTCCATGTAAGATCGTTTTGCCTTAGTTATGGGATAATTGTGCGTCGCCAGGTGTTTCCACTCAAGTGCCATCTTTGTAATATTACTGGGATTTTTCCTTAAGGTATGGCCGATCCATCTTTACTTTCTTTGCCTTATCTGCTTCAATATGAGCTCTTCGTTTGTTAAATTCCATAGATTCCGCGTGCTGTGTAACTTGCAATTTTCATGCCCGTAAATTTGTAAACGCACTGAATTGTCATACGCGTGTTATGTACTTCTATGTTTAAGAAAGAAAGATTTACTGTTATTTTTAACTTATACTTTATTATAAATTAAAAATTTAAGAAATTTACAATGACTCTACACCAATCCCACTTCAAACTAGCCAATTCCATTAGAAATATTAAAAGGGCAAATGCCAGAAATATCGCATAAATACAAAATAAACCGAATAAAAGTTCAAAAGATAATTTCGCTGGCTCTTTGTCATGCAGTGTAGATTGCCTGGATGAATATAAATAAAAAGATTCATGGCGTTTCAGTAGGCCCGCTGATAAAATATGTGAAATCAAATCATCAACATGATAGCCTATATAACTATGAAGCGGCATATAAAACACTATGGGCGCTGTGAGTAGAGGATCATTTAATACCTCTACTCTGCGGTTAGGATTATGTTGATTGTAGGCTCTTATAGAGTATTCCAGTAGACAGAGAGCAATTCTCTCACTTTTAGTAGAAATACGTTCGTATAATTTTGTTGTTGGATTAGTGCTATCAACTAATGCAGTATTAGCTTGGGGTAAGGCTAGTTTAATTACACGTTCTACTGCTGGAAAGGCGTAAATAGTAAAATTGTTTTCAACCACTTCGGTTATACTGCGGAAGGTATTTCGTGCTCTGCCATCTTGAAGCAATATGTAGAGTGCACCTGAATAGGCTGATCTCAAGACAAACGTGTACAATAGCCATATGAGTAAAATATAGCGTGCAAAATTCCTATGCGGCACAGTTTGAAAGATGGAACCACCAAATAGTACTGATAGAAGATTTGTAAAGGGTATACGATTTCCTGGACCAAAAATAAAGTCACTTAGTTTTGATTTACCCAAAAAACGTATATAATATATGAAAAGTATGGCGAATATAAGACTTGAACTGAAACAGGACCATATAATATAACGAAATGGTTTCATAAGACGCTCGAATGATGACATTTTGCGACCCTGTGGCAATGCCAGCACATAGGGTATGGTTAGATAACTGTAGCTTGGTAGCATATTCGTGGCACGTATTTCATTGTACATAAGCGAAATTATCGTTATATTCGATTCGCGATTAATAATCTAGAAAAAAGAAAAATTGTGGAAAAAAATTTCATACACTTCTGTTTAAAATATAACTCACCAATTTCGTGGCACCTGTAGCAGTACCATTAGGATAAACATCTCCTCTATCCAAAGGATTTGGTTCTTTGATTTGTATTTGAAAATTCATCAACTCCCCCAATAGTGTAATAAGCATTCCCTCTATGCCATGTAGTTTTATAAGCTTACCACTTTCTGGATCCTTATCAACATATATATATGGAGGATAGGTCCATGTTGATACGACCAACTTACAACCATGCATGTTTTTAGTTTTTCTTGGAAATATGGGTTTATTGACACGAAAATTGTTGAAATTTTCACGTATACCACGAAATGATATATAAAATTCTGGCAATGACGAATGACATTTATTTTGAGCAAATGGAAAATAGGTGTACATATAAGGAGACTTTCCCACCACGAGGAGTACATTAACATTGATGCAGTACAAGTTAAAGAGACGACGAAATATCTCTTTAACATTAACTAAACGATTTTGTTCGATACCTGTGTATACCAAAAGAAAATAACCATTACGTTGATAGTAGCGTTTTGGGTCCAACAGATCATGTTCAAAATTCCTTTCAATAAAAGTAAATATTTTATTATTATAAAACAGCAAGAGAAAAAAACAAAACGTAAAAAAATCAATAATATTTACTCATATGAAGTAAAACTGTCCAGAAAACAAACAATCTTATTACGACTAAAATGTTTTCTTATTAATTCCCTTTGATTGGACTCAGTCTTTTCTTCATTTTCCTTATTATCTTCATCATCATCGCTGTTTTCCTTGATTTCATCTTCTGTAAAGAATTTTGTGTGCGGCATAATCATGGCTCTTTTCAGGATTTCATTTATTAAATCATTTTGATACAATCGATTCCTCTGATTGATGGCATATTGTCCAATATTTAATGATGATATTGAGTATTTGGCCAAATCGTTATTAATTATCCATAAGGTGGCTAAAATTAACGATAAATTCACTGTTGGCTGTGTGCCATCCACTACCATTTCTGTTAACGTCGCCGTCGTCATAAAATCAATGTAACTGCTCTTGTTAATGATATTCGATTTTGTTTGTGGACGCTGATGTAAACGAAACACGTAAGGATTTTGATTTCCTTTTTTGAAATTGAATTTTTAAACAGCCGCTCGTTTTGTTGGCCTACACTCACTTTTAAATTTATAATTAAACTGTTTTGTGCTCTCTATTTGCATTCGTAATGCATAGATACTGTGCAATTACTAGTTTGTTTATTAAAACAATTTAGCTGAATAAAATACGTGTAATTTTATTACGTCCTCTAACGCAAGAGTGAATAGCATATTAAATTTGTCATAAGATTTGTGACCTTCTGCCGAGGAAGTCCGAATTGTGGTATTTTATACATTAAATTAATGTATTTAAAAAATTTTGGTTACTATTTCAGTTGAAATAGAAATGAAAATTTTTTTAAAAGGGGAAGATATAAAAGAAAGAGCTTTATGATTTGGGAAATATTGTTCTACAAACGAACAACGCGGCTGAAGAACTCCGTCTCTCTGTAATGCTTTGTGCGCTTCACTGAAGAATCAACTGACATCGAATGTGCTATACGCGGTATATGAATACCACGTTAGCGTGTTACCACGTTACGTGTTAACATTTTTCAAACGTTTGAGTTCGTTTTAATTGCGTTAAATAAAATAAATAACGCGTAGTTGTTTCATTTTACAGTCTCTTTATTTCCACTACTTAAGAGTAAATTATTTAACTTCCACTTTATGCACAACTTCTACTTTAAACTCAACAGTTATAAAAGTCTTAACATGACTTTAATTTATAAAAATTAAATTACAACTGACTGAACTAATCATTAGGCGCCGTCTTTTATATAGAATTTGTACTAATTTCAAATGTTATTGCATGTACTACAACTTTCTATTTATGTCCGTTAATTCAAAATGAAAAATCATAATACACAGAAATTAAACTCGTAACACCGTTCAATACGGAATTGGTAACACAGTTAATAACACAGATAATTACGACATTCACTGAGTGATATATTAACAGCCTTGACACAAACCAATAGACTAAAATCCCACAATAAAGTTTTATAGCTCCAAACGTACTATTGTTGGTGTATCGTTTTTTATGCATTTTTTCATAACACCTTTTCTCGGTCGAAAAGCTTCAAAATAAAAGTGTTTTACTAGTTTTCTCAATTTCTTAGAAAAAAAAATTTAAATAAAATATATAAATGGATCCAAATACCATACTCCTCTATATTGTGTTCGATTATTCATAATAAAGGGTCCGCCAAATATTTTTTTTTAAATGCTATAAAAAAAAAACTACTGAATATTTAATCAAATTTCTTTTTTTATTTGAAAGTACAATCCTTCCGGTTAATAATGGAAAATAATTTCATTCAAATGGCTGTTTCGGCTGGCCATGCAGTAGCTTACACGATCGGTCCAATTTTTAAGCACATTATCGATTGTGTGCAGCTGTATTTCACCAATGGCTTCATGAATATTGTCCTTTAAAGCGTAAATTGTCTCTGGCTTATTGGCGTAACACTTATCTTTGACGGCACCCCACAAATAATAGTCTAACGGTGTCAAATCGCAACTCCGAAGTGGCCAAACGACATCAGATCTGTGGCTGATAATGCGATCGTCAAAAACAGGGCGCAAAACATCGAATGTAGCTTCGGCTGTGTGGCATGTAGCACCGTCCTGTTGAAACCAAATGTTGCTAATATCCTCCTCTTCAATTTTTGTAAACAAAAATTCGTTCAACATAGCCCGATAACGATCGCCATTGACTGTAACGGCCACTCCTTGCTCATTTTCGAAGAAAAATGGCCCAATTATGCCTCTGGACCAAAATTCGCACCAAACAGTGACTCATCTTGGGTGTATCGGCTTTTCAATGTATGCGTGCGGGTTTTCTTTACCCCAAATGCGACAATTTTGCTTGTTTACGTACCCGCCAAGATCAAAATGAGCTTCATCTGAAAAGATGATTTTTTAGTAAAATTTTCAAAGTAATGTCGCTATATTTCCCAGCGTTGTTCATGCATATACACACCCATATTCGTTAAGCGGAAGGATAAAATAATTATCTGTCAAATCAGACATGAGCTAAGTGTTACCATTCACGAAAAAAGCACTAGTTGAAAAAAAACGTTAGATGGCTGACCCTTTACAAAACGAGCTCCATTTCTTAAATAAATATCCATCAATTCCAACAAAATGTTAAAAGTCCGGGTCAACAGGACTCTGATTTTTTAATTTTCCAGCTGTTAACTAAAAAGAGCAATACTGCTCCTAGCAACAAGCATCTGTCAGTTGACTCTTGTCAAAATTTGAACAAGATGCGATATTTAGTTTATGTTAAGCAACCGTTGATAGCAGAAAAAGCAAGAAAATTTGAAAACAGTAAGTTTGGTGTATTTATTAGTCTGAGGAGAGTAACCATCACTCAAACCAAGGCAAATCTTCATAAAACCTATGGGAACCTTATGGAATTAATCAATTTTAACGGTAAAAAAGTGATTTCGTCAGTTTCATTATGGCCCTACAAGCAACGAAGATGCCGAACGTTCTATGCACGAAAAAAAAATTTCCCGATATGACAGTCGAAGTTCGAAAATGTAAGAGATTGTGGAAACCATAGAAATCTCATACGGCAGAGCAGTTTTAATTTTGAATAATCCCTTAGGCTCTCCTCAATCTATAGTATGTGCCGCATTTGCTCATAATCGACCACAAACTCATTTGTGTGACAACACGAGTTTTTGTGGCGTTTCGTAACCTTGGACCAAAACTTTTTAACTCTTTCGGCCTTTTTTTTTTGCTAAACAACAACGAACTTCAATATTTGTTAGAGTATTTTTTAGTTGTTTATGCCAACTTATGCTAAATTTATTTACGTGTTGTTTGCATGAAAAAAGGCACTTAAATTACATAATAATTAATTTTTAAAAATAAAATAATTTTAAAAACTGATTTAACAAGGAAATATTCATTTGATGCTATATATAATGTATGTATATAACAGAATCTGTTCATAAGAACAACAAAAAAATACAAAATTTAAAAAAAAAATTGAGGTGCTTTTGAAAAAGAAAATAATGAGAATAAGAATCTGTTTTCTACTTTTAGATACTTACAGCCATTTCTAAATGTCGCCCTGTCAAGCGCCTTTTTTGCTTCTAAAACTGGGAAGACTGCTACAAGAGCTTAAGACTAAATAAAAACCTTCGAGGGCTTATTATTTGATAATTACCTTTTAAAGAAATTTAAACGTATTCAGCTAATTGCCTTTAAAAGGTAATATAGTAAAATCTTGGAATTTTTGTGTAGGTGATTAAAGGGGGATTATTGTGTCAATTTTTTCTACAATTTCATTTCCAGAAACTGTAAAACAAGTCTAATTAAAATCAATAGAGTACAGCATTAGATCTTAAAAAGGCAAGACATGCTCAATTTCAATCTATTGTTTAAAAGATATTTTTAGCATTTTTTTCTTCGCCCTCTTCTAGAGAGCTTGATATTTCAAGCTAAGTAGATGATTAATTCACTGTTGCTTCCTCCATATGATTTTGCATAGTGGTGAAGAAGATCCTTACTAATTGGTGGTGATCTTTACTTTAGCATTGTAGTTTTTTTTCCAGTTCGTCTGATATTTGTCATCATCGCCAGAGCTATGTGTGGGGCTTCTTCTTCAATTGTTAGATGGAGCTTTCTGGAGGGAAGAGGCTTCTGAATAAAGAGGCTTCATTCAACATTCGAAACCACAATTAAATTTTTCTTCGTAATGTCTTCTGCTGTTATGCGTGCGGTCTAATCAAAATTCAAAATTGCCTATACAATATCTTATACACTATTCGTCAAAATAAAGTGCAAATTAGCTTTGTTATATTTCATCAGAGAAAAAAAAAACAAGCTTAATAAAGGGTCCGCCAAATAATTTTTTTTTTTTTTTTTTGAAAATGCTATAAAAAAAAACTACTGAATATTTTCTCAAATTTCTTTTTTTATTTGAAAGTACAATCCTTCCGGTTAATAATGGAAAATAATAATAGCCTACACGATCGGTCCAATTTTTAAGCACATTATCGATTGCGTGCAGCTGTATTTCACCAATGGCTTCACGAATATTGTTCTTTAAAGCGTCAATTGTCGTAATGAAGAGCTACTAAGTTCGGATTATTATAATACCCTTCATATTTCTGCGATTATCATGAAAGATTTTGCATTTGCACTTTATTTTGTACAATCATTGGCAGAGAGCATTATAATTTATCTTGTTTTGATGCAAAAGTTTAATTAAAATATATACTTATTTATGTTTCTTATATTGCAATGTAAACGAAATTAATAAATTCTATTAATTTTTTAACAATTATAAATTGAATTTAACTCTTTTTTCTCTGATGAAATATAACAAATGTAATTTGCACTGTATTTTGTCCAATAGTGCATATAAAAATAAATGTGTGCTTGTATGTTTGTTTGTGCCTTATGTATAGTTAAGCGGCTGAACCGATTTTTGTGAAAATTTATAGTATCTCGCCATATGTTTGGCAGGACTAAAGGCTTTATAAATTTTAAAAATTCCAACTGGGCAGTGCCACGCCCATACAAAGTGTATGTTTATTCTCTAAATGGTCATCAGTCAAAAAATGGCGTGGTACCTCCCATACAAAGTAAATATTGATTTTAGTATATCTTGAGAACGGTTGCAGCTAAAGTTTCTGAAATTTGGTCTGGTTCACTTCATAGTCAATACAAATCATCAGGCAAAAGTGATCGTGGTACCTTTTATACGAACTGAATATTGATTTCCGTGTATCTACGGTTCAAGCAAAAGCTTTTGAATTTGGTCCAAATGACTTCGTAGTCAATAAAATTCATCATACAAAAAGTGAACGGAATCGGACAAGTAGGCGTGTTACCCCAAATACAAACTAAAAATTGATTTCATTATATCTTGAGAAGGGCTCAAGCTAAAGTTTAAATATTTGGTCCGAATAACTTCATACTCAAACCAAATCATCAGGCAAAAAGTGGACGGAATTGGACAAGTAGGCGTGGTACCTCCCATACAAACTAAATTTTAATTTCACTATATCTTCAGAACGGTTAAAGCTAAGTTTCAGTGTTTGGTCTGAGTGACTTTATAGTCAATACAAATCTCCAGCCAAAAACTGGGAGTACCTCACAGTGAACGTGGTACCTCCCATACAAAGTAAATGTTTATTTCTGTGTATATTGAGAACGGTTAAAGCGAAAGCTTCTGAATTTGGTCCAAATGACTTCGTAGTCAATAAAAATCATCAGACAAAAAGTGGGCGGAAATGCACAAGTAGGCGAGGTACCCCAAATACAAACTAAATATTGTTTTCATTATATCTTAAGAGGGGTTAAAGCTAAAGTTTCAATATTTAGTCTGAATAACTTCATACTCAAACCAAATAATCAGTGAGTGGATTTGGAAAAGTGAGCTTGGTACCTCCCATACAAACTAAATATTAATTTCACTATATTTTGAGAACGGTTAAAGCTAAAGTTTCAGTATTTGGCCTGAGTGACCCGTAGTCAGTACGGAATTGGACAAGTGGACGTTGTACCTCCCTTATAAAGTAAATATTAATTTTTGTATATCTTGAAAACGGCAATTGTAGAAGTATCTAAATAAGATTCAAATAACGTTGTGATCAATGCACATCATCAGTTAGTAACTGGGCAAGGCTGGATAAGTAGGCGTGGTACCTTCCATTCATACTAAATATTGGATTTTGTATATGTGGAGAACGACAACTATTAAAGCTTAAACGAGAATTGCAGAAATCACACTGAATAAAAGCTGTTTGTTTGTTTGAAGACTTAATTCAGCTAAAAATCAGAACCTAAAGTTTCTTTCTTGAAGGAACAAATGATTGGATTTTGACCGGAAGGAAACAAAATGGCAAAAATGGGTAAGTAATTTAACTAAGATAGCATTTAAGATAATAATTAAGATGTGGGTAGCGAAGCACACCGGGTTTTAGCTAGTATCTTATACAAATTATGGAAACAAACAGTCTTTATTTTATAAATACTTGCTTTATTTATTATAATCATATATGTATATTTTTCTAGCATTACGTAAAAATTATACGCACCACTGCATAACTCACATCCTACAGCACAAATCGATTTCTTTTCTTTTTCATCAGCTTATGCCACTTGCGTCTCAAACGCCGGTAAACTTTTTTCGTTGCAAAAACCAGTATTTCTGCTAAAAATACCATTGAACTCACAGCCAAACCAATAAGAAATAAACGAAAGACACCCAATAAATGTTGAATCTTCGTAGCTTTTGGACTTTCATTACGACGTTTATGTACCGAGTTTTCAAATTCCATAACACGTTCCCAGCGATCCATTAGGCCTTCATTGATATAATTTTTTATGTATAAATTGAAACGTTTCAAATATACCGAATTTTTTTTCATATAAACACTCAATGGTTGGGTAAACAGCTTTTCGGGTACTACATAAAAATCACTATTAATTGGTGTCACAAACTTATAGTAGCCGAAATATTCATGTGGAGTTAAGATGGCCAATTTATAAGGCACATAATCTTTTGGATGTCGTAACATTTCAAATGCCTCCTTTTCGGATACATTTAAGAGTTCAGCTTTTTTATACAGCAACGGTAAATCGGTAATGGAACTATAGACCACCTCCGATACTAGAATACGATATTCGCTGTGAAATAAATCGCTTATAAGTTTTGGTGGTGGTTTGTGTAAGTCCGAACGTATAATATGATACATGAAACCCTGGTAAACGCTGCGTAATACGAAAGTTGCCAACAGCCATAACATAAGGAGAAATCTTGAAAATGGTATTTTCGGATCCTTAGTCACGGCTCCACCTAAACTTATGATCAACATATTGTAGGCGGGTGTTTTGTCGCCACGACCCAGCATAAAATATTTTACTTTACGATCCAGATAAATAACCATAAATACAGTGATGTTGCCAAAGATGAAGATAAAAATCAATATTATCCAGATATCGGTGTGAAATGGTAGAAGAAGCTTTGTAAATGGATCGTAGGCATCAGTACGAGAAGAAACTACAAAGTAGTAATTGCTCATATAGTAAATCGTGGTTGGCGCATATGAATCGTTAAGTGTTGTGGGCTTATAACGAAAGGCTCCAATTACAAAGTCAGTACCACTTGAAAAGAGCTGTAAAAGGTGAATTATAATTAATCAATATACAAATCTAAAAATAGACCCTACCTAAGTATATAAGAAATTACTGATTTTTTCCTAATTTTGAGTAAAAGTTATGGCGTTAGCAATCGTCAGCTATGTTTCGATTTATAATATCTTCAACTCAAAAACACAACTTGACTCAATCAGCCCACACCAGATACTCTATAGGAAAGCTTTCAAATTTTCACCCAAAACTCAGTTAAGTCATAAATTTATGGGAAGATAACTTTAGCGACATATTGCCGCCCAAGCTTTCATCACTTTGTCGAGTATGGTAAAATCAATTTAAAGTTTGCCTTCAAAAATCTATTCATGATATTATTATTATGAGGATAAAGAACAATCAAAGTTATACTACTAATAGTTGTAAAGTTCCGAAACCCTAATGATGGGAATCTAACAATAAGACGATTAGGACTTTTGTATTTAGTAGTCACTACTCGTAGGAGCCATTAGTAAGCCAATACATAGTGGTACAGGTATCTGGATTATCTAAATAATAACACTTATACAAGTTTTCTTGACATGAAAGATCTTTCCTCGCTATTACCTACTTTAGAATGTAAGCGAAATGAAAGATTAGAGTAGCCCTTAGCTTATGAATGCAAATAATTTTAAAGCTCTATCGGTTGATATGAAAGTTTTAACATAATTTTGAATAAAACGGGTACTAGGTAGTCTGTAGATTTATAATATAATAAACCAAATGACTTTTGAAGGCCATGACGGGCTATCATACAAAGAATAAAACAGAATGTGTGATTGGATGCCATAATGTCATACAAAAAGGATGTAAATGCTTCACAAAAAACAACTCTGATCGAACAGAAAATACTATTTTTAGAAAATTTTCAAAAGATTATCAAGTCGGACACACAAAAAAAATCTGTAACACAAATGCACTTTCTGAACACATATAAAATTTTTGACATATCGAACGACTAAATCTGAGCTAAGCTTAGCCTACTGTCAAAGTCAGAAGTTGGCGGAGTGATTAACTAGCGACAAATATATACCTACGTATGCAGGTCAGTTGCGATAGATAAAAAATCTCCGCTCCCATGAACAATAGAATTTGAGGGCCAAATAGAAAAAAGATTATGCAGCCCAGGTTCGAATCTCGACAAGAACAAGAAAAAACCAAATAGTAACCTACCCCTTTCTCTCCCTCCTGAGGGAAAAGAAAATCAACCGCAAAAATCAACAACACGGGCAGCACCACCTCTTGGAGAAAAAAGTTTCTCTCATTCCATTTGAGACGTCGCGGAAATTATGTAAGTATGTATGCTGTTTTTGAACAACCGCAGATGGCTACAACAAAATCTGCTACAGTAGACCGATTACATACTTAGCTGGAAGGCAAACAATAAATATAAAGAAACCGAAAGATGCTTCGTGGAAGTCATATGCATCCAAGAGAAGTTATGAAAAAATTGCTATTAGGATAACTTTAAAGGCAGTTATGAGAATTCCACAGAAGATATCTCTAGAAAAACTTTCTTCAATTTAAACAAAAACCGTAATGAGGTCTTCTGGTAAGTTGCCACTGGGATCTCAAATAATAATAAAAAAAAAAGTGTATCTCCCATCCAGGGCAATTTCTAATGTGTTATTTTGATAAGACATGAAAAATTGAGTAGTTAGAGGAGATAATAAATAGGCTCAAAGGGAAAAAATATCAATCCAATAGTTTCTAAATAGTTAACAATTGGCCGAGTCGTAAAATGCTTTCTTCAAATAGATCAACTGTTTGAAGTACATACAAATATATCTTTCGTGATCTTTTCATTTTAAAATAGATGTTACTCTTCTGATCCCACCATATACCATACAAGGCAAACACTTTGAGCTGTAAGAATGTGGCTTTATTATGAATATGACCGATTGCCTGAGCTAATAAAAGTTTTTAAAAATTTATTTATTTTAAAATGAATCCCCTTGACGCAGAGAACACTTGTTTACAAGAGCTGGCAATATGGCAGAAAATAAATATTTTAAATATAAGCTTCTATGAGTATATAGATAATCTTTATAAAAAAAAGTCTTGTTACTATTATCTTTTTTTATTTTGTCTTATCTAATTATCTTTTTTTGTAATTTTATTATTATTTGTAGTTACACTTTAATTTTGCCTAAGAAAAACTATTTTTAGCCAATAATAAATATTTAAACTAAAAATACAATGTAATTCTGCCAACAAATTAACGACATATACGTGTTAAGTCCCACCCACAAAAATATTTAGCATGTTATTAAAATAATACAATAATATAGTACGCAATTTAGTTCATACCTTATTAAGAATTCCCTTCTCATCATATATTGTCTGATTGATTTCATAATCGTTCATCCAACGTATTGTAATGGTAAAATTCATTTTAGCAGCCAAATATTCCAACATCTTGCCCTCAAGACCTTCATATGAAGTTTTGCCTCTAGGCGTTTTTCGGTCTATTTTAAAATATGGTAAATCCTCCCAAGTAGCACAAACCAACGGACAGCCAAATAGATTTATAGATTTGGCTGTTACAAACTTCTGATGTGACCAACGCCCATTACTAAATCGATTATGTATGATGGGTGCAACACCTTTACAATGAAAGCGAGTAAATGGCATGCTATGAAACATTAAAATGCTATTGTCAACCTCATATATAAGAACATCAGCATGGGTTATGCCATTATGCCAATTTAATTGAAATATTTCAAAAAGTTCATCATAATAGTGATGGATATTGGGAAAGCTTAGTAAAATTATGAAATAAGAACCTTCCAGAAACATATGGTATTTATTAAGATCCTTATAGAGGAATCTACAAATAATTAAGGTATTAAATAAATTAAGCAGTTTTTTTCATTTCTTTCAACTTACTCCAATGATTTTGCTGAATCTACAAGTATCACACAGAAATGCCTTTCATTATCCACTGGTATAGCTTTATTTTTATTCAGACGTATCGATATACGATCATTAAGCAAATGAACTGTACTATCTACTATACGATGAAATATATACGAAAATTTTTTATTTCTTGGCTCGATTTCTATTTGAAAATTAAATACACGCCGTTGAAAATTATTCACAAAGAGTGTGTTGACTATTTCCGTTAAAGCCTGCGAAAAATTCTGTGTTACCTCATATTCATGTTGTAAGTTAATAAAACTCTCAGCATTTTTCATCATCGTCATCGTCAGCATTAAAATTAAAAATAAAATAAATTTATTTTGACAATTTAAAAACATCTTTACCCGTTTATAGTCGGCCATAAACTGACATGTTAAATTAACACTGAATATTTATGAAGTTATGCAGACAATTTGTGGAGTTTAATAACACCATCGTTGATATTAAACGAATTTGGTGAAGTACTACTACTGCATAATTCTGCTTTTACAGACAATTTTATTTTAAACCAAATTTATGAAATTTTATTTTTTCAAAAGCATAATTCTGAAATTCTAATTTTTTTTATTTTTACTCTTTCGTCATTCCTCTTGGGAGCGTAGAGCTTTTACAAAGAATCTTTGTCGTGTTTCAGTTTCTTTATTCGGTATACAAGTTAGTAATGTCGATTTATTTACTAGAAAAATGCATTTATTATAATAACAAAATGAATTGATACGATACTTAAAATATTGCCACCGTTAGCCACTACTTTTTCCCATCTTTCTGGTAGCATATGGACTCCGCATCAGAAGAAATGCTCCGGTTTTGAGGTAAAAAATGAATCGAGCCAATTTCTGATACCCTGTTCTGAAATGAAGCGTATTCCAGTAAGGACGTTCTGCATTGATTGAAAGAAATGGTGGTCAGAAGGGGTAAGGTCTGGGCTATAAGTCGGGTAAGCCAAAACTCCCCATCCACTGTTTTCCAAATATTCTTGAGCATTTTCATGGTGGGAGATTATGGCTTCGTGTCTGCTCGAATTTTCTGGTCGTTTTTTGTTGATTGCTCTCTTCAAACGAATCAACTGTGTTTGGTTCAGGTCGCCTGTGATCGTCTGACTCAATTTCAACAGCTTATAATACAAAACACCCTTTTGATGCCACCAAATACAGAGCATTAACGTGGCGTCATAGATATTCGGCTTCTGCTTTGATTTGGCTGGTTGGCGGGGCTTTACATATTACTTTTTGCGCTTGATTATGATAATGTATTTATTTTTCATCACCAGTAACAATACGATACAAAAATGACTTCTTTTTGTAGCGTTCAAGCATCATTTCCGACGTGCAAAATCGCCTTTCAATATCTCTCGGCTGAATGAAACCCAATGCTTTCAAACGTATAGAAATAGCTTGTTATGTGACTCCCAATGAGTCGAGTAATGCTTCCAATTCCTCATCTTCAAACTTTTTCGGCTGATCAGGACTCCCCTTGTCTTCTGTGTCAAAATCACCAATTTTAAATAACGCAAACCATCGCTCACAAGTTTTTTGAGTTGACCGTAAACTTCTACCAACAATCGATAACTTTCAGCAGCCGGTTTCTTCAAATAAAAAAAGGTTATCAGACTTCCCCGCAAAACATCTTTTTTAGCTACAAAATTCGACATTATTATAGCGATAGAAATGTGTGTTTACACTTTGGCGTCTGTCGAATACTGAATTATAATGACAGATGTTTACCCTCCAAAATACCGTATTTGCTATTATTGACCCAAACCATATGTGATAGTTATGCCATATGTTATCCAAATCGACATCAATAACTTGTATACCCAATATAATCATCAGTATGTAATTTGCCTTCTAGCTAAGCAAGTGCTCGACCTACTGTAGCAGGTCAAGAAAGAATGGTGGCACTGCCGTCTGTAGTTTCTGTCGTTGCCTAGAAACAACGTCCTCTATGTATTTTAGTGTAGTGGTGAAAAGTCTTTGTTATCATAGACTTCTACCTTTTTTTTCTTTTATATAGAAGGTGGCGTCGCCTGACTTTCCTTTGAAGTTTTTGTAGTTTACGTTGTCCATTTGTCCTTTACGAGACGTCAGAGAGCTGGGATTAAAATATTCACTTTCCTACTTGCAAAATTTCATCAAAATTTCAGTGTTTGACCGATCATGGTGTTACAACATTTTTTCCTTTTTTTATTAAAAAAAAGCATCACAAAGCGTACTTTAACTCGAGCAAAAAATTAATAAACTGTCTACATCAAAAGTATAACCTGTAATATCCTTAAAGTGTTTATAGCTCAATAGAAATATTTTTTATATTCGATACCCTTCTGTGTATCACTAAATATCTTTATGTGCATATTACTCAATAATACGGTCGGTCACATACTCTTTGGCACATCAGTGAAAAATAACAACAATAAAATTAAAAATAAAAAGTATAAAAAAACACCAATATTTTTAGTCACGTGAATTTGTACGTAGACATCACGTAACTACCGGTATAACAACCACCTACTTAGGCACCTCTATAGCTGAAGGAAACACTAAAGCTTTTATATTGCCTTCCTACACTACAATTTCGTGTAAATTAATAAATTCATATTGGAAGTTTCACGCAGTCCTACGGCCAATTGTTGCTTCCCACTATCGGTTTTGTACGTTAGCAATCACTTTTAGGGTGACCACACCGTAAACACTTTTTTTTCTACTTACACGCAGAAGCATTCATTTGTTGTCTGTCATTAATTACTAATTTCAGACATTGAATAACTGTCTATTAAAAAATTATAATTGTTTGTTGATTTATTTATTTAATGTGACAATTAATAAAATTATAAAAAAGAGAAAACATTCCACATAGTGATTATAATTAAGCCTAAAAATATGAAACGCTATGTGTTAAGCAGTGGTATAGAGCCAAAGTATAGGCAATGAATGCTTAATTTACATGAAATATTAAAGAAAATTTATTTCTTATAATTTAAATGAAATAATTTTTGAAATTTTCTTCTCAACTTAATAAAACAAAATATTAAAATCGTATAGACAGAGACTTACAAAAATAACTCTTTGTTTCTTACTCTTGTATTTTAAGATGTTTCTATTAGCATTTAGCGTAATATCTATGGTTTTGTTAATATTGGGTTTCTTAAACATTCCATTAGTCACCTTTTAAAAGGATAACGATGCCCTTTTGAACCCTTAATGTATGCAGGAAAGTAATTAATAAAGTCACAAAGCAGAAGCTTAAAAGAATTCATGTGTGTTCTATTTTAAGTAATTTTCATAAGTTTTTATGATCAGAAAGAGCCGAACACTGAAGATCACATAATTGATTAAAAATTTAAAAGGAGCAATAAATTAACATCAAATAAGACGGTGTGACAAAAAAATACTGATTTATGTACAATGTACATGTATGCCGTTTAAGTATCCTTGAAAAAGCAAACGCATTTTATATACAATTTAATTTAAATTTTTTAACTTTAGATGCGGTTTTGCGCATTTTAATTAAAAAACTGTACTTAGTTATAAATAAAATGAGACTTAATGTTAAGAAACCCGTTGGAAATTAACGCAGTTATTAAGCCTTTTCCTAATGCAACTCATGAAAATATCATACAATTGTTAGCAAACTGTGTGTGTGTTTTATTACTTTAAAACTTGGAAAAAAGTTTACAATTTATAGTAATCGCATGATTTTTACATGAGTTGCTTTATTCAATAATTTAATAACTTCGTCAATTTTCAACGGAATTCTAAACCTTAAGTCTCATTTTATTCATAACTTAATATAATTCCTTAATTAATTCATAAATAGCACGGTTTCTATATAAAATAATGCGCAAAAACGTATCTAAACTTGAAAAATGCAGAAAAAATTGGATCCTTGAAAACTACTTAAACGACATATATATCATTCAAAAGGCCTGTTTCTCTTCTTTACAAGTCAGAAAAGAAACTTTAAGTCGGTTAATATTCAGCTTATAGGTGCATGAAGCTCCAAAAAACAGGTTTTTTACTGGTAGCTCGAAATTTTTGAGGCGTTTCGAAAATCCAAAAACGGTTCCTGATTTTACTTGATAGCGTCTACCAGAAAGTTGGTATAATTTCCTAGGTATTTCAATTTCGTACTTTTTTGTCGCAGCGTGTAATACGTACCTTTCACTGTAACTTTTACGTAATTTTATCTATCGA
The DNA here is from genome assembly GCA_023159175.1 of Wohlfahrtia magnifica. Classification (NCBI taxonomy): domain Eukaryota; kingdom Metazoa; phylum Arthropoda; class Insecta; order Diptera; family Sarcophagidae; genus Wohlfahrtia; species Wohlfahrtia magnifica. Next base: position 1,666,309 of record JAKWBJ010000485.1, on the reverse strand, counting down.
TCCAATATAATTATATAGAGCTTAGATAAATTGATTGAATATGGTCTTACCTTTTACCATCACTTTCTACGTCGTTTAGTCTTCTCCAAGTATGAACTCGACGTACTCTTTTCTGATTGCCCTGTAGGTTCATTTGATTAAATTTTTTGTCATGCCTTATGTGGTCTTCTAAGAGTGAGACTAATCCACAGCCATTTATACTCTTTCACTTTGATGGCTACAGGCTGTTGATTGGAGTGCTCTTATGACATTGATTTACAAAGTCTTAAGTATTTATCCTTAGAGAAGGGTGAGTTTTACATTTGTGTTTTGCACACCACGCATTTTATTGCATAATCAATAAGTAAAAATTTAAGCTTAAGGCATAAGTTTTGTTGAATTATGATTTAGTGTGTTTTTTTTTCGTGGATCGTAGGTGCTAATCTTCAAAAGTTTCTTATATTCAGCAGCATAAGCATGCACGATTTGTCGTCGCTGGCGCCTACGTACTAAACCCATCCTATACTACCTTTATCCACTCTCCCTTCGCGGGACTACCGCTATGTGTTACTTCGCAAAGGACTGGTAGCCATTAATGCTACTTTACATCAAATCATAGTTTAATCCGTTCTTTTGTCTATTCCACCTTCTTCTGCTCTGGCATAATTTCTTAAAAGAGTGTGTCAGTACGTGTGTGTGAAGCACAGATTTCCTCGCAGGACGAGCAATAACCTATTGACTAAAAAGACACTAAGTAACTATAATCCGTTTCCATTTTTTCTTTTACCACCTCGAATCCTCTCCTTTTACCACCTCGAATCCTCTCTTGTTTTACATAATTTCAAATCTGCTGAGATCGTATCATATTAACTGGTGTGACTCTGTCAGTTATTCTTTTTCTCATATTTTTCAACCCGTCTCAAATCTTAATCAATAGAACAAAATACGTTCTGCAGTCTTTTGCCTGTTATCGCAAAAAAGGAAGTCATTCCGTCATCACGACAGAAGCAAAGCAATTTTATGTCAAAAACTCATGCTTAGACATTTTTTATAAGTCTATACGTTCATCTCCTTTTTGTTAACCTTGCTATACCCGCACTAATTTTAAACTAACTCTTATTTCTTAGTTTTTCTTTAAACTAGAAGACATAAGGAAAATAATGACGCCATTCAATAATTTAACATTTATTTATTTGATTTTCAGCCTTTTGAAAATGTGTCGTCGGTCGCAGATTAAAGGTTAAAGTATCCCAGTATGACTTTCGTGCAGATTCCTTTACGGTCAATAGAGACACTTATCCCACCATGATAACCGATTTTTTTGTGCTCGCTCTTCATGATATTTATGTAAATGATGTTTGGTTTCAACAGGATGGTGCAACTTACCACACATCTCATGCCACAATCGATTTATAGCGTCTAACATTTGCTGACCGTTTAATTACCCAAAATGGTGATGTCAGTTGGCCGCCAAGAAGCTGCGATTTGATACCGTTGGACTATTTTTTGTGGAGCGCCGTTAAAGACAAGTGTTATGCCGACAAACCAGAGACAATTTAACATTTGAAGGCCAACATTCGTGATGCTATTGCATACATACGACCTCATACACTCCGTTCCTCTGCCAGCACTGCTACTTCTATCAATCACTCTTTTAAGCCAGTCTTACAACAAATATAGTTTAATAAGTTTTTAGCATATGTTCTATTTGTTAACGGCGGCCACCACTTAGGTACCACATACATACATCATTACTGAATGGGTATCCTTCGACGATACTAATCTTCTGATGTGCCTAGGTCTACATACATACGTATATTGACCCTAAGGACGTATTTGCACGTGCAGCTCTTTTACAAGCTTTTTCGATATTAATACTAAAATAAAGTCCGGTCTCATGATGTAAGATGTCCTACATTTTTTTCTGTTCGTTATTAAAACAGCTCCTGTTTTATGCCCAGCGAGTTTACAGTTGAAGCCTTAAGCCAGTTATTTACCTTGGGTTTTATTCGGTTTTATAACTGCTTCCAAATTTGGTTCAATTTAACAATATTTTTTGTTTATTAGTACGATTACGTTGTCCTTAGTATTTATACTGCAATATTTCACTTTCTTAGTGGAATCAAAGTGGCATTGTGTATTATAAACTGCCAAAACTCGGTGATCGGGGCAGCGATAATTCCATTTCAATCGTGCATTACGAGAAAAACGCCCGGAATACAAAGACAGACGCGGTTAAGATATTCTTTTGCTTGACAGCTCTCGGCCTCACGTTGCAAAAGTTGCCAAACAGTTGTTAGAAACGATCAAATGAAATATCTTGTCGCACTCGCCGTATTCTCCGAGCATTGCTCCTGTTAACTATTGGCTGTTTCGACGGATACAACATCTTTTGTCACCGGATCACTTCCTTTGAAGAAATATAAAACCGACTCCAAAAAAAAGGATTCGCAACGACGACACAGAATTTGATTTGGTAAATTTGTTAATTCATTATCCTTTTTGAGTTAAAAAAAAAAACGGACCGAATCACCACCCGGGCTTTTTAAAATATAATACCCAATAAAACCCAGGTGGGTTTATGTGGGTTACCCAGTGGGTAGCCAACCTTGCTGCTATATCATCATCATAGCCAGTTATCTGGACTTTTCCAATCATATAAAATGTTCCACAATGTCTCCAGTTATTCCATAAATTTAACGCTATATAGTAGCACTCTTTCAGAGAAGTAGGTTTTAGCGCCGGTATCTCTATAGCATGTAGTTCTTGCAAAATGTGAGACCTGCTGGCGGAATTGAAAGCACTTTTAAAATTTAGTGGTATGACTACGCAATATTATTTCGTTCCATACATCCATCTGGTTTCTTCAATTTCATGTGTGTAAAGTAGAATATTTGTAGTTATGCTTTATTTAATATTACAGCCTTTTACAACTCTACTCGCTTTGAGACTAAGAATCTAATTGCATTTATTTTTTCTAGCATATAAATACTTTGTTTTCCTATTTGAATAAATACTCGTAAATGAATTATTTCTTATCTGTGTTCATTCAGAAATTTACAAATAATCACGGTCATAGCAGTATTACTAATAATTTAATATAAAAATGTTTAATTTAATAAAAGTTTTATTAAAAATCTTCAACTTGTTATTTGCATTCGATATGAGTTTAGCATGCAATTTCAATGTGAATACCTTCAATGTAACGGAAATGACTTCATACATGAAGCATTTTAACGCGGAATATTTTGTTCGCCAAACCTCCGAACTAACAATAGTACAAAGTGTCCATCGTAATAAGGAAGCCAAATATTATTTTAACGAATTGCTGTGTGAATATTTAAAATCATTAAATGATATGAAATACAAATTGGAAAATATTCAAAACGATGAGAACAAACATAATTATGCGTATTTTAATGTGGTTTTAATTGATTCATACGAAAGTTTTCGGTGAGTTAAATAAATAATTTGGAAAATAATAACTTAAAAAAAAATATAACTTTTCTTTTTAGTAAAATTGATCCTGGACCAAAAACTATTACCGAAGACTTTAGTGAATATTATTTGATAGTATTGTATGCCACCAATAGAAATCCGCAAAATGAAATACAACAAATTTTTGATTATTGTTGGTATTATTATATCGTAAATGTTGCCCTACTCTTAAAATCTCAGGAAAACGATGCAATTATTTTATACACATATTACCCATTTACTACAAAATCGTGCTCTAAGGCCCAATTGCATGTGATAAACGATAATAGAGAATCTATACTAGATTTAAACGATACAAAATTATATCCTGATAAATTTCGAAATTTCCACAATTGTAAACTAATGGCAGCATTATGGAATGTGCCACCCTATTTAATGTTGCCAAAGGAAAGTTATAGTGATATCAACGAAATGGAGGGTATAGAAGGATTTCTGCTGAAAAACTTAGCACAACTTTTACATTTTAAAATAGACTATGTTGTACCACCGAATAACGAACAAAGGGGGTTGGTAAAAAAAGATGGTACACTAACAGGAGCAGTAAAAATGGTAAGTAAAGCGTAGTTCAGAAGTTTAGGTAACATTATATAGAGAAATTTTATTATTTACAGCTAAGTGAACGTGAAGCCGATTTGAGTTTGGGTTGTTTCCGCTGCACTCTAGAACGCTCTACAGCTTTAAGTCCATCTATGACTTTCTATCAAACTATGCAGGTGTTTACCGTTTTGGCTTTACGCGAACCGTGGAGTAGTTTTGAAATTATTGCCTATCCTTTTCATTTCCATATATGGATTGTACTGCTAGTGCTTATGCTAATTCTTTTGAGTTTATCTCTAATTTTACAGCAATTGTGCAAAAATATTTTAAAATTTATTTTTGGCTTTTCTTCAGCACATTTTATAAATTTAAATATAATAGCCGTAGTCTTGGGACAAACGGTTGATGTAATGCCTCAACGTAATTTTGCCCGTTACATATTCCTTATGTGGATTCTCTTGACAATGATTTTACGCGCTATGTATCAGGGTTCCTTGTTTGATTTCCTAAAATCACAAAAAACTTTAGCTCCTCCCGATACAGCCAATGAATTAACGGCACGCAAATACAAACTTATAGTCAATGTAGCCACTGGAGATACATTTTCCGGTATACAGATAATACAAGATAATCAAATTGAACTACTTATTATGAACATAAGCGATGATGGTGGTTTTCCTATACTAGAAGCAAACCCCGATAAACGTTATGTTACCGGTACCCCTAAAGATTTTCTTACTTATTATGTGAATATGCACCATAAATACGGAGTGTTTCATGTTTTACGTGAAACCATATTCTCTCAACAGTTGTGTGTGTATTTTACGAAACATTCTTATTTGGTGGCACCATTTGATCGTATTTTGGAGAATTTAAGAGGTTTCGGTTTAATCGATTACTGGGCTGGTATGCTGTTGGATGATCGTTTTCTGAAAGAAGTAGTTGAAGAAGTAACAGAAGAAACACCTCTTACATTTACTCAGCTAATGGGTATAATGCAAATTTGTTTGTATTTGTATATCTTTACGATTTTTATATTTGCTGGTGAAGTGTTGTGGTTTAAGTATAAAAATAAATAAATAATAAAAATGCACATTTGTTACCTTGTGCAAGTTAAGCCAAAGATGCCACGCTTGAAATGCATTTTTTTTTAATTTTTTAATTGATACAAGTAATTTAAATTATTTACGACATAGCTCACTTGGTTCCGAATAGTAAGTAGCTCCTACCTGCTACCTTCTATCCACCATCGTACCAAAGTTCTTACATCTGTTGAACACTTTTCGTCAGCCAGTCTGTCGACATTATAAAAGCGTACACTTTGTCTATTTCATCCGTTACAAGACTGTTTTTGTTGTAGATTCTTCTACAACCGAAAAGTCAACCCTAAGACCTAAAATTCCTGACAAAGACAAAGAAAGCTGCTTCTGTGGAAATCATTATATGGTATCTTCGTTCTTTTAACATGTTTACAAGAGCCTAATAGACATTTATAGTTTCTATAGTTCCTTGGCTCTTTATATACTTGCCTCGTTCTTCAGATATCCAAATTTAACCAAATCTTTCCGATCCTGTAACAGTGCTCCTTTGTCTTTTATTGAACCTTAATGATCCAAAAAGGTACCCACTTAAGGGTAAGGGTGGTATTTCTCTCCATCTGCTCCAGAGTTACTCGACATTCTTGAGGTTTTCTATATGCTTTGAACACTCTAGGTATGTTATCTGCCACCAGAGTTGCCTAATTAAGGGTAAGAGCAGTGTTACCAGAATTTTTTTTTTTAAATACCTGCACATACTAACAAAATCCGATTTTTTTCCTACACTCTACGAAAATTCCTTTTAGTCACAAAATTGTAAGAAAAACAGTACTTTAAAAAATTCATGATAATTTTAATTAAGTTCAGAGGTTATTTTAAAATTAATATAATTCTTTTGTGCAAAGTTTTGTAAATATCTGATTGCATTTGCAATTAATGCAGTTTTTAATCCAACATTATTCACCTTTCATATGCTGGTCCTAAAACCTCACTCAAAGGATTTTAAATCTCAGTGAAAGCTTTCTCCATGCTCGTCAATCATATTTCCAAGGTTTCTGGAAAAATTCCAAATGGAAATGTAAAAAATGAATTTCAAGGGACATATTAAATTCCATTCTTTCAAAATTCTTCGGTAAATCAGCAAAAATATTTTCGTAATTTGTAGTTTTTTAATTTTTTAAAAATTTTCGAAGAGTAAGTATTAAAGAGCAAACATTTTTTATATTGAGGATCAACAAATATTCCCAGTTTTAATTTAGACTCACAAAAATTCGAAAATATATTGCATGCAAGAACAATAAAATAAAAAATAAAAGGATTAATAAAAAAAATAGTTGAGTATTTACTAAGCACACCTGCCGCTTAATACGAGCATCAAAATGCCCCTTTTTGAGAACCAAAATAAAAACAGTAGATTGCTTTTGTTTCTAGATTAATTCTCCTTTTTCTTCTGTCCTTTATTTTACAAAATTCATAGCTTATATACTAAATTAAATCTAAATCAGCATAATTGATCAATACAGCATTCCCACGGATAATCAAAAAAAATATATGTATATCATGCAGAAATTCATGTATCAACAAACTATATGTTTCTGCTGACAAAGTAAAAATGCATACAATGACTTAAAAACAAAACGGTGTATAAAAATTGTATAAAAAATATGTGTCAATAAACTATACTAAAAGAGATACCATCGTATGATAATTAAATAAAGTGTGGGTAAAAAGTATACACACACTACACCAGAAAATTGTTTGTTTTTTGTAGACCAGTGTTATTGGGAAAAAACAACTTTTAAGGAGTTTTGAACAAAAAAATATTATTAAAAATACATTCTTTAGAATTTATTTCAGAAATAATGCAAAATGAGAAAAAATCCTTACATTTTGGCAAATATAGAAAATTTGTCCGATTTTGCCTACGCTCTTAATTTAGTATAAAAAACTACATGTAGAGGTTATCCCCTACTTCTGACAACTCTGGGTAAGAGTCAAATGTCTCGCTATCTGCTACAGAGATACCTGGCATTCTTACGACTTTTGATGTGCTGCGATTACTCTCTAGAGATCTAATCTATAAAACTAGAGATACAGCATTGCAAACTTAGAGGTACCAACCTAAGAGTAGAGTCGAATGTCTTGCTACCACCTGCAGAGGCACCAGAGAGAGTGGAGCAAACTTAATAATAAACAGTGCTCTTGATAGGGTAATTTTCAGTATTCCTGTAGAATTTGTCTGCTACGCAGTTTTCTAGGAGCCCACCTTAGAGTAATCGAATATCACTCTATATCCTCTAGAAAACCCTGGTTTTTTTCGAATGATTCCTATTAAATATTCCATAATACAATGAATACTGTGTGCCTATCTTTCATCTCAGCCTGTAGCTTTAAAACGATGTTTATATATAGGGTGGGCAATTTAAAAGTTATTTCGAATCTGGCAATATTTATGTCATTCTATTCTGTCACAAAATTCTGTATATTATCTCCACTGAACGAAATGATCTACTTACGCTTAAGCTTGGCATTTGTTGGAAATTTATCATCATTTAAGACCATCTTGGTACGTTAATAAGCAAAATTGCTGTATTTGGAGCTCAGAAAACCCAAACATGGCATTATAAGCAGCCATCAAGATCTTTGGTAGACTATTATAGATATCATCCAATTGGCCACAGTATTTAGGCGTGAAGGGATAATAGGAATAGATTAAAATACGACCGTCGGATTTTTGTATTTCTACAATACAGTTTATGAGGTAATGTCGCCAATAGTATACGAATATTTTTTGCATTTCTTCAGCCTGCAAATTGTCACGGGCTTGCGAGAATATAAAATAATACTCATTGGTATTCGAATTGGTCATACAAGTGTGAATTTCAGTTTGTCTGTACTTAGAAAATAAAATAGGATTTGAATTATAATAATAAATATTTTTACGTAAAATATAAAATGTACTCACAAGAAAGCTTTGTAGGAATCTGTAAATAGCATATTGCCTGGCACCCGGAACTATTTTTTGCTCATTTCTGTTTACAACTACAATTTGTAGGGGCCACTCTGGCCATTGGGCAAACCTTTTTTGGAACATATTATTGTAGAAATTACAATTCTGATTATTGCGACAACACAATGTCGGAACAAAGTAACTGGACCATTATGCATAATAATGCCCAATAATATAGAGTAAGCCATTAGCTACGAATCTATTTATCAGACTTAATTGTTCACCCGATTTTTCATGGTAATCATTACTTGTCTCCATGCACTTGTCTGCAGCCCTTTAATGACTTAACCGAAAATTGTTATATTCCTTACATAACTTTTATTTACGAATATGATTTATTATTGTTTTAAAAAGCCCTTAAAAAGTTTAGGAATAATTTGTTTGAGTTACAAGAAAGCTTTCAAAATATATCCATATTTGGAAAGGGTAAAGATTTTTTGTAATCAATTACTTAAAGTGTGGTGATTTATTTAATAAAAATAAAATAAAAATAAATTCCATGAGTAGTAAACTGTTATATACTTAAATACAAAATGTTAAAAGCGAACAGCTACTGAACTGAATTGATATGAATTGGATTGAATTGAATTGTATTTAATTAAGAATTGGATGAGGAACATGTTAAAGGTCATTTCTATGGAACCTTGTTATAAATGAAAATTCTTTTCCCTTTAGGGATTAACCCAGCGATTGGTCTCATCAGGAGATATGATCAATTAAATGGTGCAATTCTAAAAATTTCGAAAGAGGGTTTATATCTTGTCATATTTTTAAACTTTAAAATTTAATAGGAGCGTAAAGCAGAGTGTCGAACTAACTATGTGCCTTCCATACTTATAAAGAAAACTTTGAACGGAAGCTTCCATCCTTATCAGTTAGAAACCGCTGAATATTAAGACGCACTCGTCTATTCTGAACAAGGCACAGAAATGAGACTTTTTTCCTATTATTGACACTCCTCTGCTTTGAACTTCAATGAGGCAAGCATACTAGGGCATATGTAATAGTTTTGGTCACAACAACTTCCTATGATCGACCGGCAATGAACTGACCATGCAAAGCCGTTTGAATTGTAGAACTCATAAGAAACGTTTTGGCAGCGAACTCTTTTCTTTGGGATGGCTCTGGAAGTTCACAGAAGGAATTTAACACGGGATAAAGCTTTAACACCGATAAACTGAGTGAATGTGAAAATACCTTGGTTTTCGTAACGACCAACCGGCAATTCCAACAAATTTGATCAAGGGACAGATTATGCCACTCAATATCGAACGAAATTTCTATATAAATAGTTTTAAAATTGTATGAAATTTTATTCGATATCGAATACCGTAATTTGCCCTCAGATTCGCAAGTGATACTTTTCTAAGACAATCCTAGGACAAAAAGTCTTACACGTAATCGTAAAAGCCTTGGTATCGAATAATATTAATTTATATTACAAATTATGATCATCAAAGAGACCTGTAACAACTTCTATTATAATGATAAATAGGTAATCCATACGTTCCGATCATATAATGACCAGTAAGAAGCCTTATCAATGATCAAAGAGTCCTGTTGATCCTCCTTATCTACCAAATTTAATATCACAACAGTAATGGTCCCAGCATGGAGCCCTGCGGAACTCCTCTTGTAACGCGGAGAGGGTTAGAAAGTAGTCCCTTGTTGGAGACATATGTCCATCTGTCAGTTAAATATATTGACATCAATCAAACCGCAGTAGTAGAGAAGTTGAACATTTTAGATAGTTTGAAGCATAGTATTGAATGATGAACCGTATCAAAGGTCTTCGAATAGTCGAGCAATACCAAGAATGATATTTTTCCATCATCTAAGCTATGTCTTACGTTTTCGATTACATCTGTGAGGGCAGTTAAACAGCTATGCTGAGATCTAAAACCTGATTGACGGTCAGTTAATAAATTGTTCCGATTTACATATTCAAATATTTGTTTATAAATAAGTCGCCCAAAAACTTTGGAAACGTAAGGTAAAATTGTAATTGAATGGTATTCATTGCTAGTTTAAGGCACTGGCAGGAAAAATATTGGTGGTTATAATTGTGTTATACAAATGCTTGATAGGGTATATTATCCATGTTAGTAATATTCTTTTGAACCTTGGATTAATACCTTCCAGACCAACAGCATTTGATTTGACCCCGTAAAAACATTCTGCAACATCATTTAGATTATGCATTTGATTTGATCCTATAAAAACATTCTGCAACATCCTTCAGATTATGCACCTAAAACTAAATTTTGCAATAGATGGATCATTTTGTAGTGTTAGTGCAACCAGGGTTTACTGTTGGCAAAGGGATTTTGACGAAATATTAGTTAAGCAAATTGACGTCAACATCACTTTTATAATTAGTTGTCTTACCAATTTCAATGTCATAAACAGATTTATCATGTTTTATTTTAGTTACAACAGCTTTCCTATTCTGGTGTTCTATATCGTTTCCACATATGATATATATTATCCCGACGTTATATTAATGATTTTGTTTCATCGTTAAACCATGGCCATACACAGCTTCTGGCTGTATTAGTTTTCAGTGGAACATGCTTGTTATAAAGCTGCAAAATAATAGAATTTATAAGAGAGACTTGCTCATCAATATTTTGTAACGAAAAACCTTAAAATTTGTTTACTTAATAGGCATGAACTTATTTATAGAAATAAAGCGCAAGAGCGAATTCGACGGTTATAGCAGGACAAAGAAAGTTGTTACCAGAAGCACATCCTAAGATGGTATCATTTCTCTACTTCTGTAGAAACTTGTAATTATATTCCTTATCAGAATCAATAGGATGAAAAATAAAGTGGTCACGTATGCTACTGATGCCATGCTTCCTATTAAAAACGAATTTCTTACCATAATAAGCTCATGGAATTGTCCTTAATGTTTCTATTGTCATGAGTTAAAAATAAAACGATCTAGGCATTAACCAAGCGAAGTTCGAAAGATATAAAATTGCATAATTCAGACCAAGACAAGTTTGATTGGTACTATTCTGAGGATTTCAAAAAGGTTTAAAACTCTTGACGTATTTCTAGACTCTAGGTTTTGGTGGGAACCTAACGTAACTAATATCCACAAGACAAACTTGGACCAACTTGGTATACAATAATTGTGTTGCATTCGTGAATTGCAAGCAAACTACAAGTTATACATAAAAAAATCAAAATCTAATTGCACTGATCAAGTTAACTGAGTAATTTCTGCGATCCCCACAAAAACCAACATCTACTTCTAACAAATTTATGTGGTGTTACTGTAAGACAAGCAAATTGAGACGCGTTTTCACTTATGGTATATGAAATAGACAAAAAAATACTCAGTTGTTTATGTTCTTCATATGAATAGATAAGCGTCTTAACTTGCTTGACTTACAGAAGCACAATATTAATCAAATTCGTAATGGAGCGAAACAATGACATCAATATATGACACAAATCCAAAACAACTCAGATCATAAGAAATGAGACCTGCACCAAGATACCTTAGCATTTGCTGCCGTAGAGCTGCACATAGAAGGTTTTATACCGATTTTTTTCACTTCCTCAATAGCAATAACAACTTAACAACTTCTAAAATAACCATACATTTTGGCATGCATACATTTGTATTAGGAATCATACAATCAAACGCCAAATGAATCTTGGTCCTTTCCTTTGCAATAGTAGACCAAAGAAACTTCTCCATCGGCCACTCATTTATCAAATTTGACATCTCAACCTAAGAGATATGGATGTCTGTTTGTGCAAAAATCACATTCAAAAAAGGTCTGCATATTGGGTCCTCAGACCTTAATACCTTAATACCTAGGTTGAATGAATACATTAGATAAAAAGAAATTGTTCCAATTATGTTAGAATTAGATTAATTATGCTGAGTCAAACTATTTACCTAAATGTCAGTAATTACAGTTTCGAAGTTTAATTCCTTAGTACTCTTGCAGCTCCGTCGTGACATAGTACTCTGTCTAGAAGACGGTGCAGGTTGAAGACACAGGTTGGAATTCGTTTTTTGTAGGTTTTCTAATCCTTAGATCACAATTAAGTTTATTTGTAATATTTAGGTTTTACTTTTAAAGTAATAAACACTAAAAAATGCTCATAATATTAAAAATGTGCGTATGCCCACAAAAAAACACACATTTTAACATAAATATAATACTTTATTTATTATTACATTAGACTCAGTAATTCCATTGTATTTAGTTTTAAAGCTTTTTTAATTGAAAATTATTTCTTTCCTAGGCAACTAAGGCCTTTTAAGAAAAATCGTTTATACATTAATTCCAATATGAATACAATGCTTGCAATCATGTATCCAAATAAAAGTAATACGAAAACCATTTGTAGTTGTTTAAATCCCAAAATATGGTTCGCAACAATATGCTTGCTGCTGACATAAACATCATCGATCTCTTGACGATACCAGACATCTAAAATTCCAAAACCGTTAAATAATTGTAATACTTCGTCAAACTGTTCAACAAGGAATGAATGTTTCGTCAAATACATGCTCAACTTAAAATTCATTATATACTTGGGTAACACTTTAAATACACCGGCCCTTTTCCAGTTATAAGTATAGTACTTATAATATAAAATGGGTATGGCAACAGCCATGTATTTAGCTTTACTTAAAGGTTGTTCTTCCAGATATATTAAGGAATAGACGTCCCCTACGGCATCTAAGCTGATAAAATTTATTGAGTTAAATAAAGGTATTTCCACCAAAGCATCAATGCTCATTGTATCAACTACCAGAGAGTAGTCTTGTTCTATCAATTCTTCCAGACTCTGAGGTAGGTTACGCCGTACATGAGTACGTATAAGATGATATAATAACGCCTGATATATAGTTCTCATTATCAGGGTAAAAATTATCCAAGACTGTTGCACAACTCTACTAGTATTATAAATAGGAATATATTGAGCTGGCATACCTAATGCAATTAAGATGATATCCAAAAAAATATGATCTAAACGTCTATTGTGTTGCACTTTGTGTTGGATAGTCCATTTAAGTAGTGCAACAGTTCCCAGAAGTGAAATCACCATGAAAGCAAATAAATACCAGACAGTAACATTAAACGGAAATGTTATAGTTTCCCAAGATGTCAAAACGTGTGCTTCACTTAGTGTTACTATTGACCAAACAGTTTGAAAATAGCTTACTGTTGAGGTGGCTGCTATAGTACGCACAGCAGTTTGTCGAAATGAACCCAAGCTGAGGTCAGCTTGTCGATTTTGAAGCTTAAATATAAAATTTCAAAACAATATTTATAATTTTAATCGAGTTCGAATTAAAAATAAAAAAGTAATACTAACCCATATAAGAGAACCAGTAATCGTGCCATTGTCGTAAACTTCGCCTCGTTCTTCAATCGATGTAATTATTTCCAAAGAAAAATTGAGTTTCTTCGACAACTCCAATATAAGCTTGCCTTCTATACCACCAGTTATAGTAGATAAATTTGAATTCGAATTTTTATCGATATATAAAAACGGTGGACAATCATACATGGCTGCCCTAATCGGACACCCGTGAAGATTTTTTAATTTTTTTGGAAACAATTCCTCATTTACCAAGGCGGAGCCTTTAAATTCATTTATCAAAATACTTTCCACTCGTCGACAGTACTTAGCTGTGAACGGATAATAAGTATAAATTAAAATTTGACCATTAGCTTTTTGAACCTGTATAATGCAATTGATCATATAATGTTGCCAACAATATTCGAATATTTTTTGCATTTCCCTCGCCAGCAAGTGATCACGGGTCTGTAGAAATATGAAAAAATATTCGTTCGAATTGGAGTTCTCTACATAAGTGTGAATTTGGGTTTCTCTGAAAGGTAGATGAGAAAACAAGACTAATATATATTTTATTCATATGACTTTTAAACTTACACCATTGACTCATACGAATCCGTAAATATCATATTGTATTGCCGTAGACCTGGCACTTTTTTAGAATCGTTGTGATGTACGACCACTATTTGCATTGGCCATTCCTGCCATTCAAAAAACATTTTATGAAATATATCGTTATAGAAATCCAATGTTTTCTTATTTCGACAGCATAAAGTCAATACCAGATAGCTGGACCAAATTGAAAAGTAATTTTTAATTATATAAATTAGACCATTAGCCGCAAACTGATTGATTTGATCAATTTCTTCCATCCGTCTGCTGTAGTCATTATATAGAATGGTAATGTTCATTTCACCTTCAAAGCACTGAATGTACTAAGGAATACATAGAATTTGTCTGGTCTTTTTATAAACCATGTTTAGTGATGGTGACGGAGTGACGCATTTTCTGAAAACAACAACGAAAAATGTTTAGATAATTTATTTGTGTTTGGCAGAAGTTTTCAACTATTTGAAATTACGAGTATTATATTCAGAAAAATAAAATAAGTTTTCTCATTATGATTACATTAGGCTTTAATGAATAAAATTTTGGTATTCAATATATTGAACACGTGTATACATTCTCTAATCTCATTACATACCATATATACTACAATATCTAGACAAAATCTATGGGAGGTAGATGTAACTTTTAGTTTCCAGGTAAAGAAGATGGAGATGGACATGGAAAATATTATTATTTTTCAGTGCTTGAGAAGTAATCTGCAGTTTGACTACACTACGATAAATAATTCAATTAATAAAAGTAATGAAAATTCATTTTTTATTTTTGGATTTATTACCAAGAGTCATAATCTTAGACCATTTACTAGGCAATGGTATCAATGTAAACTTTGTAACTATAATTTAATGAATTTCTGAAAAAAGTACCTTATTTCGTATACCTACAAAATTAATGATCTCCAGCTAATTGCTTTTTTACTTCCATTTATTTTTAGATTAAAATTTGACACAAAAATATTCTAAATTTAACTTCACTTTCGGGTTTTAATTGAAACTTTTTTGATGCAACTCTAAAATCAAAAGCACTTTTTTGAATTACATGTTTCATTGGAAAGTAACTTAAATAATAATTAGAGATATTTAAGCAAAAAACAGTAGCAACTGCTCTTACAGCATAACACGTATTTAGTTTGTTATTACATTCATTTGAAAAATTAATACGAACTGATCCATTTTTCTACTATAAAACATAATTGCTGAATATGGAACGAAAACAATCCAAGGCAATTTAATTTCGTCAACAAAAATTATTTATTTGGTTTAAATTGTCATTTAACATTAACATCGCTTTTTATTTCTTTCATATTGATTGCAGTTACAGTGAATAGTGTAGTTTACGTATAGTCAATGAATTTTTATTTCCCAAAATCAATATATTTAACATCAATAGGATGTTGTTACATGCCGTGCATCTCACAAAATTATCGATTTATTTAAACGTTTTTTTTTTTTTTTTTTTTTGTTAATGGATTAAATCTTCGCCAAGATCGTTAAAAAATACACTATAAGCTTTTTCACCTAAAAATAATTATACTTAATCAAAGCCATTTAAAGTGTACCACTGTGGTATGGTATAGTTAGATAAGACACCCGTCTGCCAACCAAGAAATTTTCGATTAAAAAAAAATGTTAACTATATCACCGCATAACATTAGCTAGTAACTGGTTATGAATGTGATTATAGCATAAATCCTTACTAAGATACTTCATGAAATCTATTCTGCCCATTGCACAGTGTCAGATTTTAGTAATTTAAAGGGACTCAGTTCAACACTACAAGAACAGGTGGAGAAAATCCAATGATTTTTGGAACATATTCTTTTTACGACGTAACGCATCTTTTTTGAAAATATTAGAGTGGGCATGGCAATATAACGCCTATCTTCCATACAAATTTTATAATTAAAAAGATAATATACTTAAATTTTTCTAACTTTTAACAATTGATATTTATTAAAAAAAAAAAAAAAAAATATTTAAGCATAAAAAATTGTAGTGGGCATGGTCAAATTAATTAAAAAAACATTTTTTTATTTAACTAAATTCAGTAGTTACTATGTATATTAAACTTCTATATTATTCTTCATCAGAGTCGGTGAAATACTTGCTCATTGTGTGACGTATTTAAAAATTTATTTACTTTTTTTGTTTAGTTGTTTCGCAACAAACTTTAAAAATTTTGTTTGGCCTTCCACGAGTTGTTTGTGTTTTGGCATCACAAATAAATCTTGTGAAATTAGTTTTCGTCCCAAGCTAATCAGCATTCCATTTCAAAAATCGCAACTTAGATCTTTTTGCTTTCTGTCGTTTTATCTTTAATTTGTGGCAAAATACACTTATCAATTTTTTTTTTATATATATAAGACCAGCACCCAAGGGATGGCCCCTACTCATGCAGTGCATTGCGCTGGTACTAGGAAAATAGGTTATTGGAAGGAGGACAGAGGGAGTAGTGTTCATGGACGTTAGATTTAAATTTACTCATGTTGTAGGTGGCAGGAAATACTTTCGCTGGAAGATTATTCCACAACCGAACAGTGCGACCAAAGAACGAATTCTCCCTATAATGCGGTGTGCGATTTACTGGACAATCAACTACAAAGGGATGCGCTATACGAGAAATACGAGTACTACGTAAAAATATATGATTTTTGGGAATTAATTCCTTAATTTCGTTAGAACACATTCCGTTATAGTACCGATAGCACAATGAAACACACGCCACATTGCGACGGTGCTCCAATGAATCGATAGAGTTGGCTACCCTACCGTCATTGATGAGCATCTTCGCCCTCTCCTGTATGCGGTCGAGAAGCTCCAAAATAGACTTTGAAGCACCGGCCCATACATGAGAGTTGTATTCCATTTTGGGACGGATATAGGTCTTATAAATATTAAGGAGATCAGATGGGGTGAAGTATTTCTTGCACCGTCTCAAAAAACCAAGGCACTTGAATGCTTCTTTCGACACTTGAAATATGTGATCATTCCAACGAACGTCACAGTGAATTCTCATGCCCAGAACATCAAGAGCATCTGATTCCTCAATATCCACATTACCCATTGACACAGATGACAGCACACCACCACGCCTGTGTGTTAAAAAACAACATTGAGTCTTACGTGCATTAAAATCGACCCTGTTCGCACGACCCCACTCGGAGACCTTCACCAGGTCACTTGTGAGTGTGACGTTCATATTCATCCTTCTTACCACAACCTCCAAAAGGCTCGGTCTACGATCAAAGGAATATGAGTGACAAATGTTGCTGTCATCCGCAAAAGAGTAGATAGGATTAGAAGTGAGAAGAAGAAAGTCGTTAGGAAATATTAGAAAAAGAGTAGGAGAAAGAACAGAGCCTTGCGGTACCCCTGAGTTTACCCTGAACTCGTCGGATGAGACCCCATCTATAACTACTCTTATAGAGCGATCTCTGAGAAAACTCGATATAAATCGAGAGAAGTGACTACCGACACTAAAAGCATTAAGTTTCGAAATGAGAGCCTCGTGCCAAACTCTATCAAACGCCTTTGATATATCCAGAGCCACAACCTTACTCTCGCCAAAACCATGAATGGACTTGTTCCACTTCTCCGAGAGCAACGCCAGCAGGTCACCAGTAGAACGGCTCTTTCGGAAACCGTACTGACGATCGCTAAGTAAATCGTTGGACTCCAGATAACCCACAAGGTGGTGATTAATCATACTCTCCATAACCTTGGAGAGTGTGGAACAAACTGCTATTGGACGGTAGTTCTCAGGGTTACTAGCCTCGCCCTTTTTGGGGATTGGCGTTACATTAGCAACCTTCCAGCAAGATGGAAAAATACCGGCGCGATATGACGCACTGAAAAGGTGAGCTAATGGACGCGCAAGCGTCGAAGAGCACTGCTTCAGGACCAGTGCTGGTATGCCATCCGGCCCAGAAGACTTGTTAACGTTGAGATTTGCAAGAACCCTTTTTACAGCACGAGCTCGAAAGAATATACTAGGCATAGTTACTGATACTCTTTCAAGTTCGGGCAGTGGTTGAACGCTCTCCGGCAAGTGAGAATTACTTGCAAACATTTCGGCCAAAAGGTTTGCCTTTTCAACCGGGTTCGTGAATGAGTGGTCATTCTTTATAAGAGCAGGAACCGAACTAGCGTTGTTCCTCAGCCTTTTAACGTTGTATTAATGTTGTATTAATATTTCCAGACATAAAATTAAAAATTCAACCATTTCTTTCATTTTCCTTGGCCGATAACCAGACTTCGAAAATATCACTATTACAAATTTTATTGAGCATAGTGAACTTTTTTTAGGGTGCAAATTTTTTTGGTTTTATAACTTGTTGGTTAAAAGTGTAGTTGTAAAATATTCAACGAATACCACTAATAAGAAAAACTTACCTAAAATATACATATGTATTACATGAATATTCAAGGTTGGCAAAAACCTGGGTTTTTTTGAAAAACTCAACCCACCGGGTTTTATTGGGTCTTTTGATGGGTGTTTTTGGGTTTCATTGGGTTTTATAACTGCTTCCAAATTTCGTTCAATTCGACAATATTTTTTGTTTCTTTATATAATCACGTTGTTTTAGTATTTATAGTGCAATTTTGCACTCTTGGTTTGATCAAGGCGGCATTGTATACTATGAGCTGCTAAGACTCGGTGATCGTAGCAGACTGCAATTACTTCGTTTGAATCATGCTTTATGAGAAAAACGGCCGGAATATAAAGACAGAAATAATTAATTTATTCTTTTGCATGACAACACCCGACCTCATGTCGCAAAAGTTTCTAAGCAAATACTAGAAACGATCAAATGCTGCATCAAACGTATTCTTCGAACATTGCTCACACCTCTTTATACCGTCTTTCTTTGCACGGCATATCACTATAACCGCCTGTTTGAATTATGGAATACATTTGCTTTAAGCGCAAATTAAAAGGCATTTACTTTTATAGGTTATTTTACTTTCAATATATCTGGCTTTCATTTAAATGCTTAATACATATGTAAAATGTGTATTCTAAGAATTTTTTTATAACTTTTTGGAAATAAAAAAAAAAAAATTCCACTAATTTTGCAAAAACAAAAATTTGTTCGCTAATTTTGGTCAAAGTTAGGTACGTACATTTAATTTTGAATAAAATCAGCAACAGCCAACCGATTTTTTACGATTTATAGCATATTTTATACTAAACATTTTAGGCTTTAATCTAAGTGCTTAACATGTACAATTTTCATTCTGAAAAAATGTTTATGACTTTTTGAAAAAAAAAAATTGCTCTAAATTTGCGCAATAAAAATTTTTTTCACAACTAAGTTATGAATAACTCCGCAACTGTTGAAAGTAAAAAAAATAAAAAAATAGTATTTAGGTTATTTATAGTGATTTATATAAAGGGTCCGCCATCTAACGTTTTTTTTCACTAACACTTAGCTCATGTCTGATTTGACAGATAATTAGTTTTATCCTTCCGCTGAACGAATATGGTTGTGTATACGCTTGAACAACGCTAGGAAATATTGCGACATTACTCTGAAAATACCATTGGGTATCAGAAAAGCACTTTTCTAAATTTAAAAAACGATTAAAATTTAAAACAGTTGCGTTGCAAAAAAATTGAGATTTTTATCAGAACGTGTAGTAAGAAAGATTACTTAAATACGAAACGGCAATCGCTGCGTCTCACAGGCAGGGCTTAGTTTTTTAGGGTTAAAAAAGATTTATATATTTTTAGAAAGCGGTCGATTGTGTCGACTGCTGAATACTCTCGTAAAAATGAAAGTTTGAACACTATAGGCAAATAAACAACTAAACCGATTTTTATGAAATTTTCACAGTATCTCTCTGTATGTCTGGAAGCAACTAGAGGCTATATAAATTTCAAAAATTACAACTGGGCGGTACCACGTCCATATAAATTAAATAGTTATTTGTCTATATCTTCAAAATGGTAACAGTAAGAGCCTCTGAATTTGGTCGAAATAGCGTTATAGTCAATGCAAATCATCAGTGAATAAGTGGGCATAATCGGATGTGTGCATGGTACTTGCCACTCAAAGTAAACATTGATTTCAGTATATCTTAAGTGAGATAAGTGGGATAAGTGTGCGTGGTACCTCCCATACAAAGTGACTATTAATTTTTATATATGTTGAGACCGTTTATAGAGAAGTTTCTAAATTTAGTTCAAACTACTTCGTGGACAATGCACACTATCAGTCAATAATTGGTCGAGATTGGATAAGTAGACGTGGCACCTTACATTCATACTAAATATGAAAGCTTGTGTACGTGAAAAATAGTAACAGTTAAAGCTTCGTTATAAACCCACATTAGCCAAAAAGCGTGAGAGATTGAATAAGCGGGTATTGCACAAAGAACACCGGGTAAAAGCTATGTGTATATAAAAAATAGAACCCATTATTTTGAAATTTTTACAGTGTCTTTTTAAAAGGAACTATAGCTTATGATAAATGTTTAGGGTAAAAAATTATAAACAAGATAATGGTTAAGATAATAATTAATACAGTGGAAGCGAAACACGTAGGTTTTAGCTGGTTATTATATAAAACTATTTAAATGATATAACTGCTAAATGATATAAAAGTACATTTTTATCCTTTAATCTTAATAAATATTTTATACTCCACCTTTATTCTTAAGCACATGTATAATTGTTACCTTATTTAAGAGAATCCAAAAATAAAAATTCACATTATTCAGCCATAATTAGTTAAACAAGATAAAAATCAACACTTCTATACATTTTATAAGAAACCAAAAACGCATGTTACACTACTGTTTGTTATTAATGGAATGATAATATAAAAATTATTGAAAACTTTGCAAGAATTAAAAACAAAAACAATTTTTTATTTAAATTACAAGTAAGTTTGGTTAATTTCAAAAATAAATTAAAACAACAAAAAACATTTTAAATAAAAATATTTAGTCATGATTTTAAATTATTACGAGGGCGGCCAGAAAATAAGACAACCAGAGAAAGAAATACAACAAAGTTGGAAAAAAATTTCTCCTGACAAAGAAAGCGTAAAAAATTAAAAAAAATGTTCTTTATTTCTAAATATAATCTTCTTTTAGTTTGATTTTCTTTTTCTACCGATGTTCAATAGCTTCAGTATTCAGTTTCTAGTAAGGACAGCTTTGCCTTTTTATCGTTGGCAAATCATTTACTAGTGAACCATTTTGGCAAATTTGTTAATAAATCAAATTCCAAGACAGCTGAATCTGGCAAAAAAGTTGCGTGATGAAAGAATTCAAACTTCATTAGCTTTAGCCTTCACAATAGTGAATGTGTAAACTGGTGTATTGTATTGATGTAACAACACTTTGTTTTTCGCCAAACACCCTAATGTAACATAGATCACATCGTCTTGTATAATCTGCTGTGAACGTTACATACGTACAGGTTCCTCATCTAAATATTTTTTTTCTTTACATTGCATGTGTAGCTCTTTTTGAAATGCTGATCATTTCAGCGGCCGTCCTTGTCCTTGTCACACCTCCCGACTGGTGAGGGGCTGTAGAGACTATGATCTCACCCGATTGGTCATGATAGAAAGGATGTTTCCAGACTGGTGACTGTGGGTACCAAGCACTGGCCGATTGAAAATCATGTCCGCAGAATGCGGTTACGGTACAACGACTACTGTCGTAGCTGTAGCAAAGTGAAGGAGTTGCACACTTCCTATCTCGATGTCCGGCCTTACGAAGGCCTTTGGCGAGAGGTACCTATATACATGCCATCTCCCAGATAACGGAGTAGGTGTGAGATATATCCATCGCTCATCGTTCGATTTCGAATGTTTGTGGCAATTTTTAAAACGGTTTTCGTGGTTACTACTTAATACTCGTAGTAGCTATGGGTAGCCAAGTGAACCAACAATCGTATAGGCAGCTCGTATGACCTCATTAACACTTTGTCACCCAATATTTCATAGTAGTAAACAAAGGAGCAGACTTCCCCAGAGTTGAATATAGATCGGACTTAATATTGTTTGGACGGAAACCTTTTAACCCTTTATTGGCCGACAAATACCGTTACTTATTTTTATGCTTTACTTATTATACAGTTCTATAAAGTACCGTATTTTTCTTCCAATAACAACAAAAAAATTTTTCTTTTTTTACTTCGGTTGCTCATAAAATCAGTTATTCTGCAACAGTTCTAGTGTTTAGAGATTCTTTTGGATTGCAAGTTTGCGCTTAAATTTAAATATTTATTGAAATTGAAAAAATGTGGACTTTAATTTGTTATTTTAATACATATACAAACGCTACGTATACAAACGGTTATATTCATGGTTGGCAACCCACTGGGTAACCCAATTAAACCCACCTGTGCAGGTTTTTTTAATTAAAAAGTCTTTGTTAATTATATATCAAAAATAAGTATAATTCACGTATTGCGAGTACAAATTAATTCGTTCCGTTTGTTTTAGCTTAAAAAATATAATGAACTAGAGTAATCCCTCCCGCGTTGCTGTGAGCCTTTTTGTTGCACCTGCTTTTTGACTGATGTGGATAGATAAACAAAGCTGTAACTGCTACCGTTCTCTACACATACAAAATTCCATATATTTTTTGAAATGATTAATAAAAATGATACTCTTACTATTAGCGTTTAGAGATATAGACATATAAATAAAAAAATTTTATGGGCGTGGCAACTCCAAGTTGAACAACAGTGAAGCCACTCACCAAATGAAGGCTTTCTACATATGCTTTCTATATACACAGTTTTAAAAATATTTTCTAACTCACACACAGTTTACATGCTGTAACAAATTGCGTTTTTAAGTAAAACATATGCAATACAAGGGGTTCACTCTAACGCCAATAACTCGCAAAGCAATGGACCTACAAAAACCGCATATACATAAAAGGATTGGTATTGAATTCACCTTTCGTCTTCGGGCTTACAAACTAAAATCGGTGCATTTCAGTGAACATTAACTACAACGCATTTTATAGTCCTCTTTTATATGTTTATACATCTATGTAGATTAGCAAATTTATCAAGTCACTGCTTACATCTTTTCCCCACCTCTGAGTCTTTTGTGGCGATTCAGCTTTGAATCCGATTTTTTATTTCTTCAAAAGAAATGATTCGATGACATGCTAAAAGATATTGTATCCGTCAAAACAGCCAATAGTCAAACGGAGTAATGTTCGAAAAATGCGATAGTTTCTATCAATTGCTTGGAAACTAACGACGTGAGGCCGAACGTTGATATGCAAAAGAATAACTTAATCATGTCTATCTTTATATTCCAGGCGGTTTTTTTTTTCATATTACATAGTTTAAGCGAAGTAATTGCAGTCTGCTCCGATCACTGAGTTTCAGTAGCCTATGGTACACAATGCCGCTTTGATCCCGCCAAGAGTGCAAAATTGCGTTATAAACACTAAAGGTACGTAATTGTACTAATAAACAAAAAATATTGTCAACTTGAACGAAATTTGAAAGTAGTTATAAAACCCAATTAAAAAAACTTGTGTTTTTGCCAACTCTGATTCAATTGCGTCACAGTGACTAAACAACTAAACAATGTTGCGTCTAAAAACTTTAAACATATGTTGCCGCTTAAAAAAAAAATATTTGTTTGCAAGCTACTTCTGTACATGAAGCCCGCTAATTTTGGGACCGACCTCGTATAATGTGATTTAAAAAAAGACAAATTTTTAAAGACCGGTGATGTACATACATATACCCTACAGCATAGAGACTTTTTACCAACTATTTACCTGAAATAGCAGCTTGATGTAGACCCAAAAGCTATGATCTTAATATTTCGTTTAATCTAATCAGGTTTGGTTTTTACATTTTTATTTGAGTTTATTACAAATAGGCCCCGGTTAGAAATCAAAAATTATGTCGGTCAAGTGACCCCCCTAATAATGTTGGATAATGTTGTTTTAATCTATTGAACTGTTGTGGGATTATTGCTGTACACTTTCGATTTCAAAAAACCCAACAAAAAAATCTAAAGGTGTCAAATCGCAAGATCCAGTTCACTCCTCCTCTACGAGAAATAATGTGATATTGGAATTTTTCTTTCAAAAGATCCATTGTTTCTCTTGCTGTGTGATAAGTAGCACCATCCAACTGAACCACATATTCTCTACGTCTAAATAATTAATTTTCCGTCACAAAAAGCTTAATCGCATTTTTATATTCGTTTTCAAAAAAATATGGACCGATGATTTCTCCGAACCACAAACCACACCAAATTGTAACTTTATGTGGATGTAATGGTTGCTCTAAGATAACTCTTGCATTCTCTTCACCCTAAATGAGGCAATTCTGTTCGTTGAAAAAATTTTCACTTTCTTCTTGTTTTTCGATGGCCCAAGAAAAAAATTTCTGACGTAACGCATGGTCGGCTGGTTTTAATTCTTAGATCAGGTGGATCTTATAAGCCTATAAATGGAGATTACAATAAAATGTTAAATAATTTGAATCGTTTGATGTTTAATTGCTTCGAACGATAATGAATGAATGTTTTAAATTCTTCTTCAACACTTCTGCTCACAGCTGCTATATTCTCGGATGAACGACCACTACGTTGATAAGTTCTGTTTCTGTTATCATGAACGGATCCAGTTTCTTCAAATTTCTCAATCATCAGCTTGATGGCCAGATTTGATGGAGCATTTTCTCTACCGAATTTTGTTCTAAATTTCCTAATTACATATTGAAAACTTTTGCCATTTTCAAAAAATGTTTTAATGATAAAAACACGTTGTTTCTTAGTGTAACGTTCCATATTAACTAACCGGATTGTATTTAGAATCCGAAAAAAAAATTACAAGTAGAAAAAAATGACAGCAAAATTAAAATGATGCCTCAATTTTGGACACCCTTTACAAATTTGATCGTATATGTATGTATAAGACATATAATTAAGACTGGTCTATGATAAAAAGCAAACATGTTGTTGTTGTTATTGTCTTTGACATAAATATTACTTGCACAACTGAAGTAGGGGTGTTGTATGACAAAATAGTCCAATTTCGTATATAACTAAATCAAGGTAAACATTTACCTCTTTTTACACCTTATACAGTGAGCGAAATAACTATATGTGCATATGCTTTTTTTCATGTTTCGCTTATATTTTAGTAAAGCAACTAACGTTAAAATTGATGTATACAAAAATGTTGACAGATTCCCTACACTTTATTTTGGATTTTTTGTTTTTAATTTGCTTTTTAATTGTACCGTTATCAGTATGTGTTATTAGTTAATAATTCTTTGTCAATGGAAATATTTATGTGCATTGATCTTTGAACGTGCAAGTGCAAGGCTTAAAAAATAAATTAATAGTTCTCTTAGGTGTCCAATCAGAGAGATAACAATAAGAGGTAAAATAAAATAATTTTGTGTTTATTAATGTAAGTTTTTAGAATTTTACCATTTTATTCAGTGAAATATGCCTCGTGGGTGTACATTGACTGAGCTCGAATAGAATCAAATTACAATTTTGTTTGATACTGGCTCAAGTATTAAAGAAATATCAATGAAAAATCCAAATAACTATGGTTGCATAAAGCGAAAAAGTCGCAAGCCAACTGTTGACAATAGGTCCAAAAGGGAAATCAAACGCCTAGCTGCTTTAAAAAACATGACTGCTGAACAGATAAAGCAGCAATTGGAACTTAATGTAACATAAAGAAGAGTTCAGCAAATATTAAGCACTAGTCATCGTCTTCAATATCGAAAACGATAGCCCAAACCGAAGCTGCTGAAGAAGCACAAAATTGCCAGAATGCAATTCGCAGAAGCATATATATTTTGGGACGATGAGTGGCAATCAGTTATTTTTTCCGATAAGAAAACATAAACGAAAACTCGTTGTGCACGCAACTTTCATATCGCGGAAAGAGCAGTATTTGCTTTATTTCTAACAAAATGAATGCTGAACATTATGTAGATCTTCTTGATTTGCAGGCGAAAAATATGGTGATAACTGGATATTTCAGCAAGATAACGCACCCATACATTATGCCAGATACAACAGACAATTTTTTGTAGAAAGAAATATCCCCGTATTGAAGAGGCCTGCAGTCAGTCCGGATCTAAATCCGACTGAAAATTTATAGAGCATATTGTCAAATCAAGTTTATAAGAACGGGAGGCAATTTGACAATTTAAAATCACTTAAAACAGCCATTGAAGAAGAATTGGCCAAGTTAGATGAATATATTATCCATCGACTCGTTGATTCAATGCCACGGCGAATAACAAGTGTGCAAATTAACAGAGGTGGTCATACCAAATATTAGATTACAATTTTAAATGTGTTTTTAACCTATTTTATTGAAATAGATATGAAAAAAATAAAATTTTATTTTGTACATATAAATATTTCCATTGACAAAGAATTATTAACTATTAACACATATTGATAACGGTACAATTAAAGAGCAAATTCAAAAAAAATTTGCTAAATAAAGTGGGGGGAATCTGTCAACATTTTTGTATACTTCAATTTTACCGTTAGTCGCTTTATTAAAATATAGAGAGCGATACTTGAAAAAAAAGCATATGCACATCTAGTTATTTCGCTCACTGTATAGCTTACTCAGCGATAAAGCAAATATTTTAGTTGTTAATTAACGAATAATTTGACAGTTTATTCCTTTTCTTACCATTCACTTACAAATAAAACGACTCCGTTAATCTTACATGCTCATACAGAAAAATCGAAAAAAAGAAGATTTTTCAATTAGACATCGACATGAACGTTTCGTTATTTCAAGACGCACATTTACGTCGCATAGGAGCCTTTATACAACGTGAAGAGATTAACTTACAGGTGGTTAATGCTTTAAGATTTGTTATCGAAAATATTTTTGCCAATATTAGCAATCAATTCGTTTTAGCCCTCTCCGCTCGAAGAGGTGCGGCAGAATTTTGGCTACCTGATATAATGGGTAAATTATTTATAACTTGGGGTTTTATGGCCATACAATTGTTAGTGGTGGATACGAAAGTTGAACGGCTGGAAACGACGAGCAGCAGACATTATTGCAATATGATTATGACTGATTCATTAAACAGCCTGGCGAGAACAAATATAGTCGAAGGCACCAGCAACTCAGATAGTTTGGAATATTATTTTATTTTCCTACAAATGCGTGATCATCTGCTCGATAATGAAATGACCAAAATTTTTCATTATTGTTTTCATAACTATTGGATCCATTGCAATGTAATGATACAAACTCCCAAGGGTGAAATCTTAGTTTATACATATTTTCCCTTTAAGGAAAGACAATGCCATCAAACCAAACCGCAAATGATTAATAAATTTGTGAAAAATACTTTTGTGAATAAAATAATGTTTCCGGATAAATTAAGAAATTTAAACAAATGTTCGCTTAAACTTACCACGTGGAACATACCACCATTTGTGTTTAATGCTACCGACTTCTATAATCCCCAGCAAAATATCACAGGTTTTGAAATCATAATTATGATGGAGATTAAAAATGAAATGAATTTTACTTTGAACATCGATATGACTTCGATTGATACGTATAAGAAAAATCAAACACCGGAACATATACCCTTGAATAAGGTGGGTTTGAAAATATTACGAAATTTAGAAATCCATCTTAAAATAATTTTATTTTTATTTTAGTTAAAAAACCGCGAAACCAACATAACCATAGGTTATTTTAGACGTACAGCAACAAGAGATAAACTGGCTACGCCAAGTTATGTGACGTATTATCTACCCTATGTGGCCGTAATGCTGCGTAAACAAACTCATTTTGGTGCAATGGAAATTTTGACTTTTCCCTTCGATAAAACCACTTGGGCTTTATTATTATTGGTATACATTTTTACTGTTATGATTAACGCACTTAATGTAAAAAATCGTATTGCGGAGAATTTTCAAATTCATCAAATCATCTTGGGTGTACCTATAAATAATATGCCACAAATTTCTTCAAAAAGAATACGTTTACTTACAATGCTTTTCACCTACTTTTTTATCTTTTTCGAACACATTATTATGTAAGTCCACCTATCACTATTGCGGACTTAATAAAAAATCATTATAAAGCCGTTTGCACCGAAATGTCGGTAAACTTTTTAGCCGACGTACCACAAATCGAAGATAGATAATTTCCTTTATTAGTGATTTATAGTACGAATGAGATGTTTCCATTATATTATTTGGAACTCAATCGTGGCAAGAATTTTGTAGCCATTAATAATTTTGAATTCGCTTTATTTTATGCCTTGGCTATACTTTCCGAGAATAATGCTCTACAATTGTTACCCATTCATGTTAATGACCAGCAGATAGGTTTCTATTTCGTTAAGCATTCGTAATTGGTTGACCGTTTTAATGAGTACATTTTAGCGTTCCAACAAGCTGGTCTCCTGAAGAAATGGAAAGAATGGTATACAATGGAATATTTAGTTAGTCAATCAAGTGGCTATGAAACTTCGTATGAGGATGTTTTTCTAATTAATCTGGAACAGTTAGTAGGTTTCTTTTTTCTTATATTATTTCTATATGCAATGGCAGTTTTATTATTTGGACTAGAATTACTATCAAAGAGGTTCAAATTTTTGCAAAAATTGTTTAAAGTACCTTTTATGTAAATAAAAAAAATTATTTTAATAAACTTGCTGAATTAGTTTTCTTTAAGTGTTTTTTATTTATGTTTAAATATCATTGTGTAATAGGGTTTCATATGGTATGGCTTGAAAGAAAATCCCGGTGCTGTATTTAAGCGACATTGTCACTACGATGTCAATGAATCATCGTCACAATATCAGTATCAAGTCGAAATTCGTGTGAAATTTATCATTAATAATGAATCCTCGTGACAATGACATAAACAAACAGTTATCTGTGGCAAATTCATTGCAATGTCATCATATTAAATAAAGTTGAAGTTTAGCGACACTGTCTGTTATGAGTCGACTACATGCTGAAATTTAGCGACTTTGTCTGTTATGAGTCGACTACATAATCGATGCCCAACCATTGTCAGTGTTTGTCACGATGAGTTACTATGACGTTCGCCACCGATAACCTATAACTTTTGAATTTTGAAAGTAGTAAGTAATTTTACAAAAAAGTACCACCAATTTACAAAAGAGAAAATTGCATCGGTTAAGCTCTATCCGTATGTTGACAGTGGAATAAATGCAAATGGAGTCTTCACAAACCATTTTTTTTTTCAAGGCTTTATTGATCTAAGTGAAATTAGTTTAATTCTAGACATTATTGATCTTAACCGATTTTTTAGTGTGCAGTGAATTTAAAAAAATACGAACTAATCTGTGGACAACTTAAAACAGTTTACATAGAAATATCTTTCGGTATCGAATACCATTGTCGGCCCTCTGACTCATTCAAATTCATTGACACTGCATATCCAAGAATTTTGAAAATTTCAACTATTTTTTTAACTAAAAATGTTATGGACTGATTTTTACCAAACTCCGCATAGTGGTAAAATGTTATAGAGAATTCGAAGCTAAAACTCGAAATTTTTTCGTGCATTTACCAAACATTCCAGAGTATCCTACTGTGAATGGACTTCACTTTTACATGAAAAGGGATTGCTATGAATGGAATCTTGCATGAATATGGAGCAAAAAACTAATACTGTCTCGAATACATATATATACATAAGTATTTTGATTATATCAAAAATACTTACAATTTGGCGCCTCCAAAATTTTAAAGTTCTCAAAGTCTTAGAAGTTGTATTGCACGGACCTTCTTATGTCATATTATTCTCTGTATTTTTTGTTGGGTGTCCAATCTTTTAAATTTACGAAGTCGTATAATTATAAACAAGAAAAACCTGATTAGTTCGATTCCACAATTTGATGTTGTGATCGTTCAGGAGTATACAATTGAGGGGCTGTTTAGAAAAGCCTATATTTTACAAAAGCTTAAATATACTTCATGTAGCACTTATTGACTATGCCATACTATTGTGTTGCCCACCAAAGCCTATTCTGAATATTTTTCCTACTATCCCTATTATTTAAAATTATACTCCGCAAGTAGGAAAAGTTAATACGATGTTAATTTCTAAGGGGCACGTGTGGTATGCAGAAATGAAATAGTATGCTGCCCATCCATCGAGTGGTGCATAACTACATTAATTACTGTATTAAAGAGTAGTGGTGACAGCCCTGGCGTACTTCTACTTTCACTTTTAGCTTAATTAGTTCTCATGAAGTTATTTTGATTTACTTCTTGGTAACTCTTTTGCATTTTACAGCCATTCATATTACATTATGGTGTAATGTATCACAGCCATAAGAGACCTACATTACTGTATTCATTTCTTTTGCCCACAATGATTTCAACTTAACACTGTTAAGTTATTTACTACACAGCATACACTAAATAAAGAATGTTAATAAGAGAACGAAAAACGATGTTAACGATGATGTAAAAAATAAAATGGGTACAGCAAATTAAAACGATTCATTCACTAAAAAACATGCATCCACTAATGAAAATATGAATTTATGTACAGTGTTGCAAATTTAGCGCCTTTCGCGCTATATTTAGCGCTTTTAAACCACCCAAAAGTCGCATTTTTTTCTTTAGCGCTTATTTTAAAAAACACGCTAGGTTAGCACTTTTCTATTTGCAATTTTTTGTATGAAATCGACAATCACTAAATTCATTAATTTATATACACTATGGACTTAAAATGCTTAATGCTGTGAAAATTACGTTATTCCAGATAATAGTTGGTATTTTATATAATCTGACTCCAAGTCATTTTATGATAAATAGCTTCTCTTTCAATGTGTCTTCTCTAGGAACGGGCTGGCCTTCTGATTCTTTTCTGTCCTGCAAGTTCCATTCAATGACTAGTTTTGCTAAGTCGTACTTTTATTTCCTCAGAATGTGACAGCGTTTTCTACATGCCTGAATGGAATAGATATCAATCATAATCACAGCCGCATTATATACGAGTTAAAGGCGTTAATTTTCGTTTTTGGTAAGATATGTAGAGAACGCCCTATAGCATTCATTCGGCTAAAAGATTGGCTGCCTAGGTTCAATCTGTTTTGAATATCAGCACTGAAACCGTCGGAAGTCGTGAGAATACCTCCTCAAAAAGACGGGACGTCTCTCTAATTTCTGTCTCCAATTCGAAATATCAATGTATTATTAGCGTTGATTCCCATAATTTTGGTTTTGGAAATGTTTATCTACAAGCCTACAGATCGGGCTTGTTTCCGCCAGTATAGAATCAAGCTTTCCTTGCATCTAGCAATGTCTGTTGGCCAGGAGATAGATGTAGTTTACGTAATCAAGGTCTTTCAACTTTGTGTTACGTTCCCAGGATATACCACGAGGACAACGTTAAGCAGCAATGGATAACACCAGCTGATCTAACACCAACTCAGATAGGTATTTTGTTTATCTTTCACCGAACTCAAGAATAAAGAATAAATAAAAATAAATTGTTGTTTTGTTCTGAGTCGTTTTTAATATAATTTTTGAATCAATCGTTCAAATAAATTAATAGTTTCAGAAAAAATGGAGATCTGAATAATAGATTTTTTTAGAAATTCAGTATATTTTTGTTTTTAAATATTGCTAACACCTTTTTACAGCGCGTTTTGAATACAAATAGTTATATAAAAAGGAGGTCTGCGCGTCTTGTTCAGAAAAAGTTGACAGCACTGTTTATTTAAAAAATCATTTTTCGTTTCTTTGCCTTTTGTACAATTCAATTACAAATATATTGTTGTTTATGTTTTCTACTTTTACAAGCAAAGAGCACAATAATCTTGTGAAAGCGAAAAAGTTTTCATTTACATTTAGAGGTGCCAGATGATTTTGATTAAAAATCGGCATATTTAAAAAATGAAATCGGCATTATCGAAACTTCAATTTAAAAAAATCGGAAAAAAATCGGCAAATTAAAATTTCACATTTTAAATACGATAATCATATTTCTATTAACAAAAAATAACAAAACAGAATAATTCTGCATTAACTAATGTTTATAACGTATAAAATATAAAAAATTAACGTTTTACAAACAAATTGCATTCTATTTTTATCACAATGATCAAATGTGCTTATCCCAATATTCGAAGAGAAAATGTAATGCGTAAAGTGCATTTAAATTGCACTTCTGTCGCAAACAACCGCGAATTCTATCAAGACAACGTTCTACAAAGCATGTCAGGTGTCATAAAGCTTTTGTTGATCCATACCAGCGCCAAACCATTTTTGGAAGAAATTAGCTAGGGGAGTTCATAAAAAAAATTTGACATCCTTGTTCAGCTGAAAGTAACTTTATTTGAAAAATTGAACTACATGGAGCAGGAAGTATGCCAAAATTTTTAAAATCAAATTTAAGAAGCTTTTTTATATTTAGAGGACTTATATATGAGAAAAATTCTAGTCCGATTATGCGTTGAAGTCACTGTAGTTAATTTTAAATAAATTACATTTTTTGTCTTTATTAGTAGTGCTGGCTTGTTAACAGTTGTCCCTTTTTATTATAGAATTTTACTAAAACAATTAAAGGTGCCGTATTTCTATTTTTATCGAAAAATCGGCAATTTTGGAGCAAAAACCGGCAAGTCGGCGTTTTGATAATATTGAGGCGAAAAATCGACAAAATGCCGATAAATCGGCAAATATGACAGGCCTGCTTACATTTGCTACTCTTTCTCCTTATCCGCAAACTCAAGACTGCTTTGCACTATGTAAAATACAATATGTTAAAAAAAAAAAAAAAAAAAAAAAAAAAAAAAAAAAACATTAACATTAACACAAAGAATTATTTACTGTGTAGTATGCGCCATTCACTGATGTCTTATCTAGTGTGCTCATAATTTTCTTCACAACATTTCAATAAAACCAGAGAGTAATGAGTACAGAAGTATTAAGAGCTTATCAAAGATATATGTACATATGTATATCAGTGATGTTCAAAAAAAATGTGGTTGTGTTAGTGAGAACATAGAAATTACTCTCTTTGAGAGAGTAAAGTTGTTGTTTTAAAAAACTTAAACAAAACATCAACATGCATCCACTACACATGTGCATTCGTCGCTGTTTCAATGACAACTAAAAACAAGGTCGTAAGAAACTTTTTAAATTATTTTTCTGTGCCCAAAATATTTTCGTACATTTTCCGCGTATGTCCATTCGTCGCTGCCTCATTGACGACTAAAAGTAAGAGCCTAAGAATACGTGTGAATTGAACGTGAACGATTGTTCTATGAAAAGCTCATGACTGATGTATACACATTTTAACGTATTTCAAATGATGAATGATAGCACAACACTAATTTATTTTAAAATGAGTGCACAATTTTGCTTGTTATTGGCATTCATGCAAGTCACTAACAGACATGTTTGAAATCTTATTGCACTAAAAAAGTTAAGCACTATCAACTGAATGTTCAACAATTACCCTCAAGGTATTGAGCCCGCTTGCTCTAATCTCAAATTAAGATATGATTTTGTTTAGCATGTTAACATAATCTTGTATACTCAGCGATTGACACAATCAATCATTTCTAATAATATCTATATGCTTTAACGGATGTATCATTGATAGACAGACCTTTCGATACATTTTTGAAAAAAATATTTTATATCAGCGTAAATGCAACGTGGGCTATCTCAGCTATATATAATAATTTCCTGAAAGATTCATCGCAATGGAAATATAGTCTGAGCCTATATATTTCGTTTTGTTTTGTTTATTGGTGTTAGTAATAATTTTATAGTATTACTCCCAAAGTACTGAACCGATTTAAATAAAATTTATACTGTACACATCTGTACAGAAAAAGCTTTCAGCCCATATATATCTTTCCAAACGGGCGTAAAAGATTTTTACCAAAAATATGTTTGCCTATGAATTGCACATATAGATTATACTCCTTCAGTTCGAGCAATCTTGCCAGTTGTATTTAACTAAAAATGTGAAATTTTAAAGAACTTAATAAGGAAGGTCAGCCTATCACAATCTTATTTATTAAAACCTATACTTTGGATTGTTGACTATGAGTTCTTCAATGAGTAAACAGTCAGAGACGCTTAGGTCTGACTGTTGAGTTAAAAAAACAAAATTGTATTTCATTTTTAATTTACAAGAATTTTTGCAACCACTTATATTTAATCGATAACATTTCGAACACAAACAATGTAATCGATCGCATCCTGAAAATTGATTTAAACTTATCATCACAGCACTATTACAATCGCTTGGAGAGACTCTTCTGCGTGTAACCTTATAATCTGATCGGGCCCATTTTTTCCACATATTCAGCAGACCAGAAGCATGTACGCGTAATATGTAATAGTTGAATCGATCAATCAAATATGAATGTTTCGGCAAATAGAAACCAATGTGTTTATCCGTCACTTTAAGCGGTAAAATTCGTAAGACTGTTCCAAAAGTCATTTCTTCTTGTACTCGTACATAGCGAATAGCGAACTCAGTAGTAGACATGCTAACCAAAAACTCATTACGATGAAATTCCATATAACGCCTGGGAGATATTTCACTTAAACTATTGGTCACTATCAAATGCAAATTAAAATATATAATACCTTTTCAAGTAATGCTGCCTCTGGAGACTGATTTTTATTAAATGTTATCCATTCTACATCCAAGGAAAAATTCATGGTTTGACTTATTTTAGTTAAGGTTATCATCTCAAAACCAGTCACATTATGTCCTAGATACCGTTTATTTGAACCATTACTTACAAATGGCGGCGTATTCAATGTACTTACTTTCAGCGCACATCCATGTAAATTAGCCAATTTGTCTGGAAATATTTCTCCATTTAGAAACTGTTTATTTCTAAATTGATTAATCAGTTTAGGTTGAGTTTGAAAACAATTATCTTCTTTGTAAGGAAAATAACTATAGACCAGCATTTCTCCTTGCTGCGATTGCACCATTACATTACAATTTATCCAATAATTGTTGTAACAGCGAAATATCATTTCCATTTCCCGATTTTTTTTTTACCAGCATCTGTTTGTAGAAATATAAAATAATATTCCAAACCATCTGAATTTTGATTATATCTGGCAATATTTGTTTTCTCCAAACTTTTATAAGAATCTATCATAAGCATATAACAAGAGGGATTGTTTAAAGGTTCCTTTACTTTTAATTTATGATCCAATACTACAAGTTGAACCGCTATGAACGCCAAAAGTGAAAATAATTTTCCTATTACATCGTTAAACCAAATGTCAACAGCACCGCCTGCAGTTGAGATTGTAAAAATCAATGTGTTCGTCTGGCTGGCAAATACATTTTGTGCGACACGGAGTAGAGCATTCGCTACAAGTAAATTTATTTCTTCCTAGGTTTTTTTGAAAAATCCATTTCGCTCCAAGTATGCGTTTTGCAGCGCCGAAACGTTCATGAAGTATTAAGCTCGGAATTGTGAATACTAATTCGTGAATTTGCATCGATCTAATTTTTTACCGAAAACAATACCTTAAATGACTTAGAGACGAACGATATTTTTGTCACCAAGAATGAAGTAACTATAAAAGGATGTATGTGATATGTATATTTACATTGGGTCAAAATAAAAATTGTTAAATAAATAATAATATTTTTAAACTAAATAAAGTCACCTTAGTTGGTCTTAAGTGGCTTTATATGAAAAGATTTTGTTATTATTTTGCTATTTTTTTGACCATAACTGTTATTAGTTATTAAATATAAATGTTTTGTTACCTAATTACGGACTTATTAACGACTTATTTAAATATGTATTTTCGCTAATTAAACAAATCCTTTAATATTTCTAAGTAACTTTTATACCAAAAAAAAAAAAAAATAATAATAAAATAAAAGGATTCCGGAAGACGAATATTATGTAGAATAAATCTGATAAAGTTGTTCATGTATGTACATTCAACAGTTTTATTTCTTCTTAATATATTTATATTAAGAATGTCAGGAAATTTTGATTTATATGTATATTGACTTCATTTTATTAAATTGCAGGTGATATATTTGTGTGCCAACATAAAGTAGTGTTAAGTTTAGAAATTTTCAAAATATCAATTCCTATATTATTACGTACGTATTAACGAATTTTAAACAAATATTTGTGTAGAAATAGGAATCAAGTCCCAAAGGCCATTTTTTTGTACCCATTGCACTTCGATAGTAAGATATCTACAATATACTACTTAAGCATGTATTATAATTTCATACTGAAACTAAAGTTAGTTAGAGAGAGAAGTTTTTCATTAATCGCTAGATGGTCTGGCCTGGGATACAACCCAGGATCTCTGGATTAGTAGGCAGTCGTCTTACCTAAAAGCAT
Organism: Wohlfahrtia magnifica; assembly: GCA_023159175.1. Classification (NCBI taxonomy): domain Eukaryota; kingdom Metazoa; phylum Arthropoda; class Insecta; order Diptera; family Sarcophagidae; genus Wohlfahrtia; species Wohlfahrtia magnifica. The sequence continues at coordinate 1,629,919 of JAKWBJ010000485.1, read as the reverse complement.
ATAATTGGGTGCAGCTCATTGATTGAAAGAAGTCCGCTTTGTTTCAGTTCGGATGTTGAGGGAATAATGTATGTATTATGTATGTATGTAGATGGACGAGCTATATAATTTTCTTTCTTTTCTTTTTTCCACCAACGTTTGCACGTATCTGCACTCCCTGAATAAGTTTTTATGTACAAAATTAATTTAATTAGTTCCTTAACTAGAAAAATCTGTCGCGGGTCATTGTTCCCCTAAAACGGGTACACAAAGATTTTGGAACTAATACATAGCTTACATAGCTTCTCTAGAGGGTATTCAACAGTGCCCATTCTTATTAAGCCATTCTTCAGGCGTCTAATTAGTCTATGTGACTTCTGGAGCCAAGTAATCTTATCACTATCCGAAGAGAAATTCTATTAACTTTCGTTGAGAATATCCGCATTCTATTGATCAGCCATTTTCAAACAACTAACGAATAATATTTACTGTCAAGTTTTAAAAAGAGGTTAAGTACCTAGATGTCATTCTGGACAGAAGACTTAGCTGGAACTAGCAAATTAGTTCCATCCAAACTTAAGCAACGAACGCTCTATGTGCAAGTCGCGCTTCATATAGTAAGAGATAGAGTCTTTCACCGAGAGTGACACTGTGGATATATACCGCCATTTCTCGGTCCATAATCACATTGCTTAATGGATAAAGGATTAGGAAACTACCGCCACAATGAAATTCAGCAAGATGCCTGCGTCAGTGTAATCGGTGTTATAAAAACTTGCCCAAAAGTGACATTTGAGTCCCTCCTTGATTTAACACCGCTTTACATTTATGTGGTGAGGGTAGCTGCGTGTTCGGCAGTAAAGTCTTTCAACAAAGCACCTTGAAATATGTTGGGGATATTGTCTATACTTCATAGGGTGTTCAGAAAAACAATTTTGATCGTGGATGCCATGTCTTTGGAACTGTGCTTTGGCAGAAGGTTTAAAGAAGTACGTCAACACCTAGAATGTTGTTCTACTAGGGGCTTCGTTCGAAGTAAGTAAGTTGTGGATGTTTGTAAATTATGCTTGCAAATATCAAAAACGGTGGAATACATATTGTGTGACGGTGGGGTTCTTGATATAATTATATGTTCGTGATTAGGAAGGCATAGACTTTAAATGGGAGATTTTTATTTTCCTCCGTCACTCCTCTAGGGAGCATACTGGCTTTCCACAAAGATTTTATTGCTTTGTTCAAGTTTCTTTAATCAAATTGATATTTCAAGCTAAGTGGATGATTAATCCGCTGTAGCTTCCTCCATATGATTTTTTTTTTTGTGTGTAGTGGTGAAGATCCACTACTTGGTGGTGATCTTTACTTTAGCATTATAATTTTTTCTAGTAGGTGGTGTGTTTTTCATGATCATTTATTTTTTTTAGATGGAGTTATCTGGATGGAAGTTGAAGCCTTTTTTTATTATTAAACAATCGAAACCACGATTAAATTTTTTCTTGGTCATGTCCTCTGCTGGGGCTCGAACCTGGGTCGTTTGTGTTGTTATGCGTGCGCTCTAACTACTACACCACTCCACCCCAATGGGAGGTATATTCAAAATGGAAGGTATATCCACCACTAAAATTTCATAATTGTTGAACAGACAGTAGATTCCAAAGGACACAATGGATCTCATAGCTCACAGTACTCGGTCTGAATCAAAAATACCAATAATAGTATTTACGTAAAACACCCTTCTTTTTTATTTTTCTGAACAAATTATTTCATTATAAGCAAACATTATATTAATTAATATTTTCCTTAACTTCTGTTTCATTCGCATTCATTTGAAAATGTTTTCAAACCACTTTATTCTTTTAGACAGTAATTCTAGTACAAATACCACAATCGCTGCCAAATATAGAAATATCATGAGCAGAAATATTCCAATTAGTTGCTGTAAGTTAATCATAAAAACATCTTCAAACATAGTTGTTGGCGAGCTACGGGTGTCAATCTGACACTCCAAATTAGACCATTCTTTCCACTTTGCCAGTAGTCCGGCTTGCTGAAAATCTAAAATGTAATCATTAAAACGCTCCACCAAATACGAATGTTTAACAAAATAAAAACCAATCTGTTGGTCATTTACATTAATAGGTAAGATCTGCAGAAGATTACCAGGCAGTAATATGTTAGAAGCATAATATACGGCGAAATCGTAAATAGATATAGCAGCAAAATTCTCCTCACTATGCAATTCCAACCACATAAAGGCAAAAAATTCATTTGTACTGTTTATTAAATACAGCGGCAGTGAACGATCCTCAATTTCAGGTACATTTATCAAAAACATAAAATACATTTGATTACATAAAGCCCAGTAATTATCCGCTATTAAGTCGTCTATGGTCTCTGGTGGAAACTTATAAAAGTTGGTACGAAATAGATGAAATAGTAGAGATTGATAAACGCAACGTAAAATATACGAACCCAGAATCATGGTTAGAAAACTTATTTTTTTCGATAATTTTTTCGGCAGAAATTTTATTGGAATTCCCATAAGGACTGTAAAAATTTGAAGTTTTTCCAAACGACACTCTTTTGCGGTAAAAACGTTCATGAGCACAGCTATAGCGTATGATAAAAATATTAAAGCCCAAGAAAGTTTATCAAAGGGATACATAAATATGCCAAATGATTCTAAAGCCATTTTTTTTCGTAATATGACAGCAACTAAGGGCAAATAATAAGTAACATAACTAGGCGTGGCAACACTGTCTACATCTACCGTTCGCCGAAAATAGCCCATGGTAATATTGGTTTTACGCTGTTGCAACTAAAAACGAAATAAAGTGTTGACATTTTTCAATAAACAGAAAAGACAAAATAATTGAAATAAGACCTACCAATTCCAAAGGCATACTAAGCGGTGTTTGATTTTTATGATACGTATCAATTGAAATCAACTCTATATCCAGAGTAAAATTCATATATCGACTTATGGCCACCATTATAATCACTTCAAAACCTGAAAGTTTTAGCGAAGGAAAATTTGGATGTGTTTTGTTTACGACAAAGGGTGGTACTTCCCAAGTGGTTACTTTCAAATGACACTCGTGTAAATTTCGTAATTTATCAGGAAATAATATTTCGTTAATAAAACGATTGTCTTTAAATTCATTAATTTTCTGAGGTCTTGTTTGAAAACAGTTATGCTCTTCGTAAGGAAAATAAGTATAAATTAATATTTCGCCTTTGCCCGTTTGTACCATGACGTTACAATGTAGCCAATAGTTATCGAAACAATAACGAAAAATTAAATCCATTTCTTGCTGGAAAAGCCTATCGTAGGTTTGCAAGAAAATAAAATAATATTCCAAACTATCCAAATTTTTATTGTAGTCCGCTATCAACGTTTTTTCTAAACTTTTGAATGAATCAACCAATATCATATTGCAAAAACGTTTACCAGACACATTAACTTCCTGCATTCTATAGTCTCGCACCACCAGTTGAAGTGTTACAACACTCCAGGTGGCAAAGAGATTGCTCATTAAATCGTATAGCCAATATCTTAGTCCTCTATTATCAGCTGTAAGTGTAAAGAAGATTGCATTTGTCATATTGGCGTATACATTTTGTATCACGAATCTTAAAGCATTGGCTACAAGTTGATTTATTGCTTCGGCCTGTATTAAACCACCGACACGTTGTAAGTATGCGTCTTCAAATATTGAAATGTTCATGACTAATGTTCTTAAATAATCAAATCCTTTTTATATCCCCATGGCTTAATGATGTTTACAGAAATTAGGTGTTTATAAATGTAAACACAGACTAATTTAAATGTAAATTTGTTATTTACTTAGGTCTGTCTGCTTTTTATTAGTGGTATTTGTAGTTTAAAGAAATAAATAGAATTTAATTTACTTGCATTTGAAACTTTTGTCATTCTATTTTTAAAAGAATGATAATCGCAATACCTCATATCCTTAGAACAGGTTTCAATTTGTCACATTATTGGACCAGTGTAATTCGGCATTTATTGAAGATGATTTCAGAAGAATTATTTGTATTTCAGAGCAAACAGCGTCAATTAATTAGTGCCAATCGAATTCGTTAGCAGCTGTTCTTATTGCCTCGCACCATGAGAACCCTATCGTGGACAATTAATACGTGGTTGCAGTGCGCCAGAATATATTTGGCGTCCACTACAACGAGAACCTACAACGAGGAGCCTGTAGTATCGCCTTTGTGATTTCGCTGTTACTTTTTAGAATGTAACCTATCCATCCGAACTTTCTTCTCAGAATGTCATGCTGTATTGGTTGCTAATTTCTAGTTTAACCAGAAACATCGAACTATATGCCATATATGTCGATTCGCGAAGCTTTTCAGTCGTTTCAGGTTCTTTTTGGATAGGCCCCAGGTTTTCCAACCGTATAAAAGGAGGGGTTTGACGCACATGTAAAAAATTCGAGTTTTGAGTGGTCTCGATAAGTCGCTAATCATTCATACTTCATTTTCCAACGGGCCTTGTTAATGCGCACCTCTATGTCGTATTTGCGTCGCCTTTTGTAGTGATAGTACAACCTAACAAAAAGATAGCAGTGAACAGTGAAGAGGAGTGGCGACACAACACCACTTTGTCGTATTACTACGTCGATTTAAAATATATCTGATGTTTGGCTGTTTGTATAGTACTTTGTTCTCTTTGCTCTCTTAAAATCTACGAAAAGCACTTGTTTGCTTGCTCGATTAAGATTCGCAATGTTGACACGTGATCTACGCAGTGTCTACCTTCATGAAAGCTACCTCATATTGTCATATAGTGTGTTGAGGTTTTGCAGGATGATGGTAGTATGATCTTCTTTCTGTACCGTGTTCAATACGGTTATTTCGAGCCAGTTTCTGCATTCTCGGAATATGCCTTTTTTGGTCTTGTAGAAGGTGTCTGTTCTGCCAAGCGTTTCTAGTTATGGGAGTTAAAATGTTTGTCATTCGTGATAAACTAAATTTAAATAACTCTGGATGAATGTTGTCAGATTCGGAAGCTTTATTTGATCTTAGTTTAGTAATTGCGCCGGTTATTTTCCTTGCGCTTTCTCGCTTCTAGAAGCCTTGTTGTTTAACAATATGACTGCTAAAAGTGCGCCTAAAACGTCCTTTTATCGATTATTTATGGCAACCAAACATCAGTTAAGTTTCTGACTGGCAAACAAAAATTTTTAGTTGCCACACATAATTGAATTTTTGGCAACTCCGGTTGCCGCCCATAATCGAGCCATAAGACAACCTATTGTTAATGATCGAGCGTAACGTGTTGGAGGAGATCTTCAAATGTATTTTAACTTCACTTGAAAATTACTAAGGAATTTATTTTAAAGAATAATTTTAGTTTCCTCCGATTCTGATCTTTTCGACGACAGCCCTCCAGATTTTGCTGCCATTCTAAATAATTTCAACTGCAGATGCATGTGTATTTCAAGAGCCTAAAGTGACATATATTCTTAAGATTACTATTCATAGCAAAAGTAAAATTGGCAAAATAATTTAAATAAAGATTCAATAAAACCTCACACTTATGGTTGTATCGTATGTTAGAGTGGTTGGCCACGGTTGGGAAATATGGTCATGCCACCATTTTGATACGTCCACTCTTCACGGACTATATGCTTAAGGTGTGCGACTTCAACAGGAAGCCCTGGTGTAGTTTCCCGACAGGGAACGATGGCTAAGTGCTAATTAATTGATGGATGGCAATGCAATTTTCACGGATGGCTCGAAAATAGTAAAAGGTAATGGTGCGAGGGTCTATTTGCTTGGGGATGTTCTATAGACTTTCACACGACAGTAGAGTCTTCCAGGTTAGGGCCTTTACTGTCGTCCGCAGGGCGGCTGAGCTTATTCGTGATTTATAGCTGCCGGTGGACAGTCAGGTTACTAACTGGGCGTTACGTCAAATCAAATCTGGTTACATTATGCAGAAAGGTCAAACTGTGCTGGGTCCCTGGACACTGTGGTATAGTGAGAACAAGATCTGATAGGCTAGTTAAAGAGGGCGCGACAAAGTGTGTAGATCTGACGGGCGGGTCCGTAAGACCTCCGCTGAGTTGTTTAGTTCACTTGGTGGACCTATGGATTTGTTGCAGCGTCCAGGATTTGAATAGGGAGCCTCTGAGGATTTTGATAGGTCTTCTGGCTGGATACTGCGCTCTAAGAGCAAATACTAGTTTGTAGGATGCAGGTACGCTCCGATTTCAGCCGTGTGTGCGGCAATGAATGGGAGCCTGAGACAGTGAAACATATCTTTGCCTTTGTCCTGCTCTCCGGCGTTTCTTTAGCGACCTTAGCGAGGTTGAGTCCACCAGGATCTTTGAACTTAAGGTATCTCCCGATATCAGGGGGTTATATCTCGTCTCTTTTAAATTTTCTTTTTTTCCTTATTTCTGCGTCTTATCATATCTTAATTTCCTAAGTTACACTCTTCTTTCTCCAATTCTATTTTCTATATTTCCCTTCTTAAGGCTACCGTAATGGGCCTACATTCCTTGTTTAATTATTAATAATTCATGTAAAGCCATATTACTGAGCATTGATACTATTGAATATCCCTATCATTGCACGTCTTATTTTGATGGGTATGACATAATCGTCTAATGACGATTATTTTCAACAATTAATTTAATTTAAACGCTGTCACACTGTATCGCTAAGTTAGATTAATTTTTTTTTTACAAATTTTTAAAAATAAATCATAATAAAGTATTTAAATTAATAAATCTAAATGCATAGACAATTTGCCTTTCCAAGGTTCCGTTTAAAGTCATAAAATAAAACTAAGAAATAGTACGGACATTAGCGAACATTAATTTTAGCATTTCTAAAATAAACAATTAAATTAGTTGGTAATTAAGTGCTAATAACTCACAACTTTTTTATGTGCATAAATATAAAAATGCGTTAAACTTGAAGAAAAACTTTTAATAAGAATTTTACCGTCGACATGAACATTTCGGCATTTGAGGGCGCATACTTGAATCGTATCAAAACTATTGATCAGGCTGAAGAAATTAATGAATTGGTTGCAAATGCTTTACGTTTTGTAGTACAAAAAGTATTTTCTAACATCAGTAATGCTTTTGTTTTTACTGTTTCAACGTCGGAAGAAGGAGCTGTAGAATTTTGGCTGCATGATATCATGAGAAAATTATTTACCACTTGGGGTTTTATGGCAGTGCAATTGATAGTTCTAGACCGTACAGTCGAACGATTAGATGTGCCCGGAGAGCGTTATTGTAATATGATTATGATCGATTCGTTTAGAAGTCTAAAGAAAACCAACATAACAGAATACAATCGACATCTAGATGGTTTGGAGTATTATTACATATTTTTACAAACCCAAGATCATCTTTTCGATGGGGAGATGAAAAGGATATTCAGATACTGCTTTGACAATTATTGGATACATTGCAACATAATGTTACAGAATTCTAAGGGTGAAGTGTTGGTCTATACATACTTTCCCTTTAAAGAAGAACACTGCTTTCAAACACGAGCAGTGTTAATTAATCAATTTAAAGATGGTAAATTTATAAATGATGTCATGTTTCCGGATAAATTGCGCAATTTGCAAGGATGTCCTTTAATAGTTAGTACTTGGCCAACACCACCTTTTGTTATAAAAGCCAGAGATGAACAGCTTTCACACCTGGAAATATCAGGATGTGAAGCAGCTATAGTAGCCGCCATAAGTCAGAAAATGAATTTTACTGTCAACATTGAGTGGCTAGACGTTGATACTTACCATCAGAACAAATCACCAGAAACAATGCCTTTAATGAAGGTCTTAAAGTAAAAAAATATATAATTTTACAAAATAAATAATAAAATTTTCTTTTCAAATTCTTACAGTTGGAAAATTTCGAAACAAACATAACTATGGGCTATTTCCGCCGCAACACATTGAGGGATACTATTGGTACCGCCACATATGTTACATACTACTTACCTATTGCCGCCTTTATACTGCGCAAAAAAATTGAACATGAGTCCATGGATATTTTAACGTTTCCGTTCGATACTATAACATGGATTTTAATCGTCATTGTTTATTCCACCATAGCGGTATTAAATATTTGCCACAATAGAAAATTTAAAGGCAATTTTTTTCAAACTTTTGTAGTCATTATTGGCATACCCATTAACAACGTGCCTCGCCGCACTTCAAGAAGAATACGTTTTATGACTACTTTATTGAGTTCATTCATTTTACGTTCCGTCTATCAGTCATTGCTTTTCTTCTTGTTTCGCACAAATTTCTACCAGTCTACACCCATTACCATAGAGGGTCTAGCAGCAAATGGGTATAAAGCAGTATCAACTGATTTAACCAATCAATTCCTAAGTTTTGTGCCACAAATCGATGATAAATCTCTGCCGTTGATTATTATCAATAACACCAATGAATTGAGTCCCTTACGTTATCTGCTACGTTATCGTAATGAAAGTTTAGTGGCCATGTCCATAATGGAGTTCGCTATACACTACGTGCGGGAGGAATTGCCAAAAGGCGAGGCATTTCATATTCTACCTATCAATGTGAAAGACCAACAAATTAGTTTCTATTTACCAAAACATTCATATTTAAGCGATTGTTTTAACATTCACATTGTACGTTTGCATCAGAGCGGACTATTGCTTAAATGGAAAGAGTGGACTAACTATGAAAATCAAGTTAAACGCAAGGGTACTTCGAAACGTTATGACAGTACATTAATGGTGAATTTAAATCAATTGTTAGGATTTTTATTTCTAATCATATTTCTATTGTTTTTATCGATTGTTATGTTTGCCCTAGAATTGTTATCGAAAAAATGTAAGTTTTTACATATATTATTTGGAAATTAAATGTTGAGATTGTTAAATTTCGTAGAATATTTCACATATTTACAAAGAATACAATTTTTTTAATAAAAAATTTTGATATTTCTTAATAATTATGTATCGATATGGAGAGAAGCTTAAGTCGATATAAGATATTCTTACTTACCGACACAGATTTATCATACCTAGTGACCAAGAGAATCTAACAGCATACACTTCTATTGAAAAAACTTTTGTCGTATTATATCAAATTGTTACGAAAATAAAACAAACCTAAGTAAAGATAGACTAAATTAGTATAGTGGTAGTCTTAGCTATGCAATTGATTGGTTTGTGTCAAGGCTTTTTTGTATCTGTCACTCTCCTAATTGTCTGTGCCATTAAGAATGCTATCGCTTGCATATTTAACGGTGTTGCCAGCTTGATTAATTTCTGTGTGTTATTATTTTATTACCTTTTGAATTAAACATAAATAGAAATTTGTAGTAACTAGAAGAATATTCGATATTGATGATGATGATATAAAAGGTGCACATCGCTCCTCTCAGTTCAGTTATAGTTTCGAAGTCATTTTAAGTGAATGTTTTAAGATATATAGTAAAGTCGTGCTTAGACGTAAATAAATGTGTTGAGCAATTTGTGTATAAGTGGAAGTTAAAGTGTGGAAATAAAAAGATTGTAAAATAAATCGACAACTACGTGATATTTGTTTTATTTAACACAATTGAAAAGAACTGAAATGGTTTTTTCTTGTCTTTTATCATGTAAATCAGTTTCGGTAAGTAAGAATAGCTTAAATTGACTTAAGCTACTCTTCTATATTGACACAGAATCTTAATAGGTGAACAATATAATGTAACACTTTACTAAAGATTATTATTCTAAAATTATTTAAAAATTTTTTAACATACCTTTAAAGTTGCTAAAACCTTAATTAGAGGCAATTGTATACCAAATCAAACTTTAAATGCCAAACACGAAACAAATATTGAAATGAAACTTATTTTAGTTTGGGTCGTTGTAATTCAATTTAAACAACTACTAGTCAGAAAGGCAATATATACCAGATCAGGACAAATTGGCTGCCGTACAAATTCCCAAAGGCCTCCCCAAAGAATCGAACTAAATATTATTGAATATTTGTCGGATAAGTTTGGACGTCGAATGCAAAATCGTTCGTGTACTAATTAAAAACAACTAAAAGTCACAGTGTGTGAAGAAAATTAGCTGAATCCGTCCAAAGGAGACTGTAAGCTTTAAAAAAACGAAAATGATATGCAAGAAAATAATAATTTATATTATATAAGTAGATATAAGAGTCTGCCCGACTTTCAATGTGAGCTCAAATTTGGAGTTTCTTACTTTGGTTTGTTTTATAAAATTTTATGTTACAGGTAGAAATTTCTTTTTTTTTTTTGTTTTTATTGCTTAATTAGTGCTTTACTAAATGTAATTAAAGAAAATTTGAAAAAGTTTACTTTTGTTCCTTTAACGTACACCTCAAGTTTTTGTAATGAGTTGCCCGGCTTTCAATTGAGCGACTGTATGTGTTTTGTCTACCAATGAGAAATGAATGCTATATGTAAACACAATTTTATTCATGGACCCTTCTATAATTATATATTCTGATAGTAAAGCGGCACTGGCAAGGCGGTTCTCTACCACTGTTCTTGTGCGACCAGGATCATACTATTGTGTTAGCTGATCAACTACCTGGAGAAAGATCGATGAGTGGGAACATGAACTCCGCTCGTCATTATAGGCACAATGCCCAGGTCTGAGGCAGGCGAAGCGACTGAAGACACCCATTACTTATGACAGGCAGTTGCGCCACATGGGCTGGACAACTATGGCGAAGCTTATTGGCTTTCTGACGGGCCACTGCTGTCATAAATATCACCTTTTTAAACTCAAAATGGTACTTGATATGGAATGCCTCCTGTGAAATGAGCAAGAGGAGTATTAGAATCTAGTTCGAATTATAAAACCTTTGATTTATTTTATTTTTGGGTACATATAAATTTGTCATACAATTGTTTTAAGGTTGATAACTGTTGCCAAACTATGCCAAAGTATTTTTCATTTTTCATAAGTTTATCTGTAAAATAAAACCTTTTTCAAAAAAATGCCGTCACTCCTTAGCACACAATCAGAACTTAAAGTATTCTAAATAGTCTGTACGCATATTTATGCGGCCGAGTGTATGATACCAAATGTTAATTATCACTAACCTATTTAGAAAATCTAAATGATTCAAAAAGCTATTTACCTTAAAATCTGAATAGAATAAAATAGAATAATAGAATAAAATAAAAAGCTATTAAGAGAACCATATTTCAAAAGGTAGACTTTAAATTCCCAAGAGATATTATAATTTGTATGCCTTTAATTACAATTCTGTGAAATGTTCTTAATTCCTTAATTATATTAAAGTTTTCTTAAGAAATTAATATTAATTATTACCAATTAAGTGATAAATAAATAAAAAATTAATTTACTTATATTTACATCCATATATGTATGTTTCAATTATTTAAGCTCAACACTTTTATAAAAACTTCTTATTGTTCTCTAAAACATGAATATTTCAATACTACAAGACGCGTCTCTAAAACCGGAAGAACAAAATTTCTTCGTGGCAAATGCCTTACGATTTGTCATCGAAAATGTTTTTGCAAATCTTGCAAATGCTTACGTTATAACTTTAACGTCAGCGAGAGGCCCAATAAATTACTGGCTCCAAGATATACTCACAAAACTCTATGCTACTCTAGGTTTTATGGCTCTACAAGTTATAGTCGTGAATGATAAGAATCAAATAAGTATTTTACCAGAAACACGTTATTGCAACATAATTATAACCGATTCACTTGAAAACCTCGTAAAAACAAATATAGCAGATTATAATAGAAATACAGATGATTTGGAATATTATTTTATATTTTTACGAACCACTGGCAGAAGACAACGTAAAGAAATGAAGCGCATATTACGTTATTGCTTTGAGAACTTTTGGTTACACTGCAACATAATGATACAAAATGCTAAAGGTGAAGTTCTCATTTATACATATTTTCCATTTAGAGAGAAAAATTGTTTTCAAACTCAACCGAAATTGATAAATAAGTTTTTGGGTAAACGTTTTCAAAATGAAATAGTGTTTCCGGATAAACTAAGAAATTTAAATAAGTGCTCTTTAAAGTTAACCACGTGGTTAATACCGCCCTTTGTTATCAACAAAACAAATCACTTTTTTCCCGAAACAAAAGTTGGTGGATTCGAGGTGCTTATATTGTTGGTCATAAGTCGTAGAATGAACTTTTCTTTGGATATCGATTTGGTTTCAATCGATACTTATCATCAGAATAAAACACCAGAAACTGTGCCCATGAATATGGTGAGTGAAATTTTAACAATTTAAGAAGGAGCCTCTAGTATTACTTATTTTTTTTTAGTTAAAAAACTCCGAAACTAATATTACAATGGGCTATTTCCGGCGTACAGTTAAACGAGACCTTGTAGCCACCTCTACATACGTGACTTATTATTTACCACTGGTCGCAGTTATACTACGTAAACAAAGTAGATATGAATCCTTAGGTATATTCACATTTCCATTCGATAACACCACTTGGGGTCTTATGATACTATTGTACTGTATCATAATTCTATTGAATAATTTAAATACTGGACGTATTAAGGTCAACAATTTTCATATTTACGAAGTGTTTATTGGCATGTCAGTACACAAAGTACCCAAAGCTTCAACAAGGAGAATTACTTTTATGACAGCTCTATTGAGTTCGTTTTTTATACGATCTATCTATCAATCTTTGCTGTTTTTTCTATTTCGTACACATTTCTATAAGGCGCCACCATCATCTCTCCAAAGTTTAGTGACTGATGGCTATCAAGTAGTATGCACTGAAACGTCTTTTAAATTTATAGCTAATATACCACAAATCCAAGATAAATCGCTGCCAGTAAATATTATTTATAGTCCCAATGAAATCCATCCGTTGTATTTTTTGGAACGTCATCGAGAACAGAATTATGCGGCCATATCTATTATCGATTTCGCTGTTTATTACGCTAATGAAGTTCTACCAACAGATGATATGCTACAAATACTGCGTATTAATGTCAATGATCAACAAATTGGTTTCTATTTGGCAAAACATTCATATCTAGTGGAACGTTTTAATAGTTATATTTTGTGGTTTCAACAAGCTGGTCTGCTCTTGAAGTGGAAGGAATGGTCTAGTTTTGAATATCAAATAAGTAAAAGAAGAGGTTCATTTACTAGTTATGAAACCATGTTAATGGTCAATTTAAATCAATTGACTGGTTTCTTTTTCGTAATGATGTTTTTATATTTTACAGCATTTGTATTATTTATGCTTGAAATGTTGTCACAAAAAATTAAATTTTTGCAAATATTTTTTTAAAAATTTCATGTGATGATGCTACTGTGTAAAATAAAGATTTGTCAATATTTAAAATTTATATAAAAATAAAAAGTTAAAAGTAGAAAAGTAGAAAAGTTGAATAAAACTTAACGAAAGTATTTCCATCTTTGTGCGAGTTAATACGAGGAAATAATTTGATGGTAGCAAATTACGGGTGAAAACGGAGATACCCTTTGCGGTGTTCTTTACATAGTTAATATTTATTATCTCTATGTTTTTATTGTAACAATAGTAATGGAATGTTGACAACAAAATGTTCGTCTATGTGAACGCGAATGGAAAAAACGAAAGAGAATTCAAAATGTTTCCCACAAAATGTTTCCTCGTATAAACGAGGACTTTCTGTTTGCCATATTAAAATTGTGGCATGGGTGCATGATGTGGCTGAAAAAGCCTCTCCCGACAGTAATATTGCATATACAGGGCTTATATGCCGGTGAAGTGAGCCCTTTATCAGGTACACGAGAAAGTTCACTTTAAACAAATCAAAGTCAATCTCAAAACAAGCAAACAAAGAACCTTGTGATAACTCATTCTGAATTCAAAACCGATATTACTCAAAAGTTTTTTGCCGAATGAGCAAAATATGCCATCAATTTTTCTCAAGAATGTTGAACAAGAAAGTAAAAGAACGAAATATTAAGGCTATTGAATAAAATTAATTACCATATTACTTCCCCGCAGAAAATACTGCTATTTCACAAACGCGTGTACTGCATTGTTATTTCCTAGATCTAGATTCTAGATCATATAATCCAGCCATGCATTATTACATGAGTGTTTACCCATAACTACTCTATGTCACTATGTTTCATAGTTACACTATGCGACAAAATAAAGTATAGATTTTTAATGAGTATGATCATTTTACTAAGAATTAAAAATCACTTAAGATATTTCCAAAATTCATTTTATATATAAAATAATAACGTATCTGGAAAATAAAAATCAATTTTGGTGTATACTATACAACATAGAAAAAAATTAATTTTTAGGGATTTTTTATAAATTAAAGAATACTTCGCACGCGACAAAATAAAGTATAAAAATCAAACAAATTAGATTAAATCAATTCCCATATAAAATTATAACTGTTTATAAAATTATTTTATATTATTAATATTTAACTATTATAAAATTATATTAAATTACGTTCATAATTTCTGCAGGGTTACTTACTTAATAGATATCGCCATCGCATGGTTTGGTATTTGTTCACAGACACTGTCGGGCAAACTCAATTTTACCCTGGGCATTGTATCTACTTGGTGTTAGGAGTTTGGACTTAGTGTGAACAATTGTAAGACAAATACACTACACTACGAGGTATCAGGTACCTCGCTTTTCGCTGCCCGGTGTGGACGAGACCGAATTGAGTCTGAGTCCAACGATCAAATACCTGGACCTTATTTTTGACCCCAAGCTAAGTTGGCTGCTGTAGGAGAGCAGTGGGTGCTAGATGGCGTCTAAGACCTAACCTCATTCGCTAAATCTATTCGACGGTTATTGAACCTAATCTTCTATACGGATCGGCCTTTTGGTGAACTGCCCTCGATAAGCATTGCAACGTTAGGCTTCTGGATGAGATCGGAGGTCTGCTGCAATGCGGATCCCAGGGACGTTGCGTACCACTCCTTGTTGTCACGCTTGGTTGGTTCCCTCCAGGATACTTGCCTGATAACAGGCTAAACTTGTAGCGGTGAGACTTAATGCCCTGTCACGGTGGCTTATTATTCCTTTGGAATACTCGATTCTATCTGAGTAACGCCGAGTTCTGGATAATATTGACTATGTCTCAACCGGACCGGTGGTGGATGGTAGATTTCATTCGTGATCCTTAGTAAAGATGGCTGGGCTTCTGGCTCGGTTATCCCCAGCGATGCGGTGGAGATGTATACTGACGGTTCTAAATGTGAAAACAGGCGAAATTTTTTCCGAAAGCCTTAATCTAAGGACGGTGCTCACATGGCCAAGATATGCATCCTTTCCGATAGTCAAGCGGCTATTAGATATCTCTCGGGTGTAATTTTTAACTTAAGCTCGTTATGGATTGTCGTGATTCTCTTGGGATACTCTCACGGCAGTTTGGTGTCCATCTCATTTGAATACCTGGTCACATGGAAACTCCGGGTAATTGTGTAACTGATAAGCTTGCTAAGACAGGCAAACTCCTTCCGGACAATCACCTACCTGTGAGGGCTGGTACACCGCTATCTTTCGTTAAGCTGATAACAGAAACAGTCGATTTTGTCAACACTTTAAAACATCAACACTTTTTTTCTAACATTGTCGACTCTAAAACGTCAACCAAACCACAAAGCTCTAAAACATCAACTTCAAATAAACACAATTTTAGCTTCAATAACAGCTAAGACACATGCATATGTGCGTGCATACATTTATTTTACGAAATTAGTTTCGAATTTGTGGATTTCCCTTATAACAATTATAGGAATGAAGTTACATACGAGTATGTATGTATTGTCTTTTTCTGTCCGGTTGATTTTTTATTCTCGTTGGAAGTCTTTTTTGTTTCTTTGGATTTATTCTTGTTTGCTTTTAGTTTATAAATAATAAAATCGTTTAAAACTAAACTATCAATATGCTTTTTATATAAATTTGTACATTCACAAACGTCAACAATATGATAAATGTCAACACCCGCGGTTTTAGTTGACGTTATCCCAAGTACACTGTATTAGGCAGACATACTTATTGGTCGCTGATAGATCCTGGATGTGGGTCACTTCATTTGCCAGTCTGTCTTTAGCTAAACGTCTGTACATAGATTAGTTACACTTTGCTAGCTCTTTCTCGATAGCCTATCGGAACTATCGATTATCGATGTCAGGCTAATAGCCAGATTTATTAGACTGTCGGGCCGGAAACCTGCCCGAGTGATTTACGGGAATGTGCTTCTATGTGTGACCTATGGATGATCATCAAGACCGGTTAATCAGAACTTGGCGGCTATCACAGGAGCTTCGCTTCATGTGTGGTATCACAATAGGCCACTATGTGTGCTCAAACGTGCCTCTACTCAACGAGGGTGCCACTCCCTCCTAACCTAACCTACTTATTTACTAACATGTACACGTAAAAAAGTTGGCGGTATTGAACTAAATTAATAAATTTCAAGTACTTCAGTCTTATTCGTACAGCTTGTTGTATCAAGGAATTTCACGTCTTTTTCTACTTAGACCTTTCCTAAAGTCTCTGTCTTCACTGTCTGTGTTTTCCATGGTATTTTTAATTTAACGTCTATCTATCTGTCCCAGCAAGCTTGGAATTTGTATTTTGATGTGGTTTATTACACTTATGTTGGAATACAGCTTACTGTGCGTTTTTCGTTTACACAAATGGATCTGTTTTTCGAATACACCGATGTTTCGGCGCCAAATATATTAGAAGCACAGCTATAATAAATGTGCTGTACTGTATTATTTTCGCCTTTTGACAAGTACTCTGTTCTTAAGCTCTTTATCGAGCCCATGAATGTTTTCAATTTATGCAATGGTTTTACGAATAAAGCTTTAAGATGACTATCCAATATTCTGGTACTTAATTCGACATCCACTAGAACTCTTATTGTGAAAATTAACACTTCTGACATTGTTTAAGACAAAGATTCTTTACTTGAAGAGCCTTATATATTAGTTACTGATTTCCTGACACGTTATTATTGAAAATATCAATTCGCTTGAAAAGCTGCTTTAACCCTTTATAGCGCTGCGATACTTACAAGTACCGTTACTTATTTTTATGCTTTTCTTAGGTGGGTTTCTTCAATTCCAAGTACACAATATTAATTCGTTTATTAATGTTAAAATATAAAACTTAAAATTATTTTATTGTGGTTTATTGTCTAGGGGTTGTTATTAATTTATATACATATATACTTATTACAATTAGTTACTTATTAAATTTATAAAATTATTTTAACACTTATGTTGGATTGCTGGATTACACTTTACACTTAAATTCGACGTTACAGAAATTAAACAACTTTAATGCAATAACTTAAATTCGACTCTTATACTTAAGTTATTGAACTATGGTTCAACTCTTCGACTATTCAACTATTAAACTTTGTCACATAGACAAATAATCCGTCTATTTATACTGACTCGTCTGTCCGTCGAATGTTCTAGGTCCTTTACTCGTCAGTAATAATATAATAGTCCCGCTCTAACCCATACTCTTATATACAAAAACGGACAAACGTCTATCCCAATATATCGGACCACACTTGTCTAAAAATTTCTAAAATTAACGGACGGACTAACAAAAAATAAAAATCATTCCCTGCACAGCGGTTCAGTTTGACTCACATCCCACACTTATTATACAGGTATAATTTTGCTATGTTCGATCATCAGTTTTATAAAGTACCGTATTTTCTTCCAATAACAATAAAAAGTAATAGTTTTTTTTCATGATAAATGGTCTTGGGTAATAAAGGGTTAAAGGGCAGAAAAATAATTCACGTTGCGACTAAAATGCATCATTATATGAATACCCTAAGGCGCAAAAACATAGCTCTTTTAAGCAATTAAGTATGGTATTGCAATAGAGAAGAAAAGAAAGTTGAATGTCATTTAGCATTTAAAATCGCTCAAATAAAAATTGTGTGTGAACTGCCCAATATCTGCTAATGGTTTGTGAAAAATAAAAATTTTTGTTTAACCACTAACTGGCTATTTAGACTGTAGACTGTTGATGTCAATAAACTGTTCTAGCAGACTTTATTGTGGCATCACATTTTAAATACAGATAGACTATTTGATTTAAGTAAAGTAAAATTTAAGCAGTAAATGCTATATTAAAGGGTCCGCCATCTAACGTTTTTTTTCAACTAGTGCTTATTTCGTGAATGGTAACACTTAGCTCATGTCTGATTTGACAGATAATTAGTTTTATCCTTCCGCTGAACAAATATGATTGTGTATACGCTTGAACAACGCTGGAAAATATTGCGACATTACTTTGAAAATCATGGTAATGTTACAGAACCACAAATCATCTTTTCAGATGAAGCTCATTTTGAATTTGGCGGGTATGTAAATAAGCAAAATTGTCGCATTTGGGGCACAGAAAACCCGCACGCGTACATTGAAAAGCCGATACACCCAAGACGAGTCACTGTTTGGTGCGCATTTTGGTCCAGAGGCATAATTGGGCCATTTTTCTTCGAAAATGAGCAAAGAGTGGCTATTACAGTCAATGACGATCGTTATCGAGCCATGTTGAACGAATTTTTGTTCACAAAAATTGAAGAGGAGGATATTAGCAACATTTGGTTTAAACAGGACGGCGCTACGTGCCACACAGCCGAAGCTACACTCGATGTTTTGAGCCCTGTTTTTAAAGATCGCACTATCAACCGCAGAGCTGATGTCGTTTGGCCACCTCGGAGCTGCGATTTGACACCGTTGGAGTATTATTTGTGGGGTGCCGTCAAAAACAAGTGTTACGCCAACAAGCCAGAAACAATTGACGCTTTAAAGGACAATATTCGTGAAGCCATTGGTGACATACAGCTGCACACGATCGATAATGTGCTTAAAAATTGGACCGATCGTGTAGGCTACTGCATGGCCAGCCGAGGCAGCCATTTGAATGAAGTTATTTTTCATTATTAACCGGAAGGATTGTACTTTCAAATAAAATAAGAAATTTGAGCAAATATTCAGTATTTTTTTTATAGCATTTTCAAAACAAAATTTATTTGACGGACCCTATAAATACTTTAATAAGTCTTTAATTATCAGTAAATGCTATATTATTTAAGAAGGCATGAACTATCAGCTTAGAATTTAGTTTCCTTTCAAAATGAACGCTACAACATTTCAAAACGCATATCAACAGCGTATCGAAACGATTGTGCAGCTAGAGGAAATAAATTTAATGGTAGCAAACGCTGTACGTTTTGTAATACAAAATGTTTTTGCCAACATTTCAAATACTCTGGTCATAACAATATCCGCCAGCGATAATGGAGCCATCGAGTTCTGGTTACACGACATTATGCGTAAATTATTTTTAACCTTAAGTTCTTTGGCTGTAGAATTGGTTGTGTTGGATCACAAGACGAAAGATCTGTATGTGCCAGGAAATCGTTTTTCCAACTTGATTATGATTGATTCTTTGGCAAGTCTTTTAAAAACAAATATTGCTGAATATAATCGTTACTCCGATATATCCGATATTATTTGATTTTCCTACAAATGCCCATTGAATTAATTCTAAAGGAAATGGAACTGATTTTTAAATATTGTTTCGATAACGATAATGTAATGAGACAGAATGCAGAAGATGAAATAATACGACAGAAGTGACTAATTGAAATCAATATAATTAAGAAAATGTTATCAGTTCTATGACTCAGTAAAATCGGAGAAAAGACTCATCGTGCTCAATTTAATTGCAAACTGTCATCAATGCAAAGACACCTTATTTATATATATATATATATATATATATATATATATATATATATATATATAAATAAGTTGTCCTACGTTCGTCATTTTATAACTCGAGAACCACTAAACCTACTTACAAATCAATATATGCGTTGGAAAGGCATACTTTCACTGATGGTTTTGGTTCAACTGGGCAGTGCCATAAAACTTTTATTTATATGTCTATATCTTTAAAACGGTAATAGTGAAAGTTTCTACATTTGGTCTAAATAACTTTGTGGTCAATACAAATCATCACTCAAAAAGTGGACGGAATTGGATAAGTGGGAGTGACATCTCCCATACAAAGTGAATATTGATTTTTGTATATCTTTGCAACGGTAATTGTAGAAGGTTCTGAATTTGGTCTAAATAACTTACTAGTCAATACATATCATCAGTCGAGATATGAGCGAAGTTGAATAAGTGGTTGTGGCACCTCCAACACAAAGTAAATATTGATTTTTGTATATCTAGAGAACGGTTAGAATGGCATTTTCTGAACTTGGGCTATATGACTTGGTAGTCAATACAAATCATTTATTTTAATGCATTGCTTTTTAATTTTACTTATAAGGAATACATTTTATAGGTTTGCAATACAAAAGCTTCCAACAACGCCGAAAGGATTACACTAGTGTTGATATAAATGGCGATCTTCAGTTCACCTTTTGCCTTAGATATTCAACTCAGAATATTGCTGCAAGCACCGCCATCTATCAAGATTATAATACCAAAGCAGTTGAAGGAGTCGGCATTCTCAATTATGTCGTCATCGCAGTTTCTTGATGCTTAGACACATGTCATCGGCATATGCTAGATCTACCAGTTAATGTTGCAAGTTCCCCCGGATTCAACTATTACTTGTATTAGGACATCGTGTAGGACTATCAAAAACAATAAGGACGACATATGACAATCTTGACGTTTGACAGAGATGGAGATAGTTTAACATTGTAGAAAACCCTGCAGCTAAAATTGTCGTATTGTGCTTTTATAAGCCTTATCAGCTTCGGCGCTATTTCACTCCAACGTAATGCTTTGTATATACAGCCTCTATCTACGCTACCAAATTCTGTATTGTCAATAAACACGAGTTGTAAAGCTGTCTTCCATTTGGTTAACTACTCGATAAAATGCTACTAGATTCTAAATGTTTTTATGTGATCAACACAAATGTGGCTGGCTTTCTTCGTATGATCGACTTTAGTTTTTCGTTTATACAGTTAAGTAGAATACTTAACAAGAGTAGATGAGATTAAATTAAAACGTCTTGCTTGTTGGAATCACAGCTCAAATATTTTAATTTTTTTAATCCCAGATCACAGAAAGTAGTTTAAAACATCGCTCCATACCACCAGAATGAGTATACAATTATCTCCTCTTCTTGATAACACTCAAAATTTGTTTTTTTTTTTATTTTTCGGTTTCCATAATAGTTTTTAAATATTTACAATAGCCAACACAGAGTATTAATTTCATTCTTTAATTTATCAAAATAAAGTAAAAGCTGTCTAGAAGCACCATAAATTATAGAAACAAATATTGTTTCAGTCATTACCTGAGTAAATACTTTAATACGACTTTAATTAGCTATTAAAGCGACCATACCATTTCATAGTACTTATCTATTGTATTTAAGAAGTTTAACTGTGAATAATTTACTTCATTGTCCACCGGAATGAATTTAACGCTTTTTCAAAATGCATATCTGCGGCGTATCGATACGATAATACAACCGGAAGAAGTAAATTTACTGGTAGCAGATGCCTTACGATTTGTTATACAAAACGTATTTGCCAACATTTCGAATACATTGATTATAACATTATCCACCAATAAAGGACCCATTGAATTCTGGTTACATGACATTATGGGTAAATTATTATTTAGCTGGAGTTTTACAACAATACAGCTTGTTGTGCTGGCACATGGTACAAAGCATTTAAATATACCAGGTAAACGTTATTGCAACATGATTATAATTGACTCTGTGACCAGTCTGGTAAAGACAAATATTGCTGAATATAATCGTAACTACGATAGTTTGGAATATTATTTCATTTTTCTTCAAACACGGGATGCCATAATGGCAAGTGAGATGAAAATGATTTTTAAACATTGTTTCGATAATTTTTGGTTACATTGCAATGTAATGGTACAAAATGCTAAAGGCGAAATATTAATTTATACATATTTTCCTTTTAAAGAGAACGACTGTTTTCAAACTGAACCGGTACTGATTAATCGTTTTCAGAGAAATCGTTTCGAAAATGTTGTCATGTTTCCAGATAAACTAAAGAATTTGCATGAATGTCCATTGAAATTAAGTACTTGGGAAGTACCGCCGTTCGTTGTAAAGGCTAAAAATAAAAAATATTCAAATGTACCGGTATCGGGTTTTGAAATAGTAACATTGATTGCAATTAGTGAACACATGAATTTTACCTTCGATGTTGAATGGATTCCACCGAATACTCATAATAATGGTAGCAATGAGATTGGTCTGTTGACAAGGGTAAGCAATTAAAGAATATAATTAAAAAAAAAACATTACTTCCAGTTCATACATTTACAGTTGGAAAGGCAAGAAACCAATATAACTATGGGTTATTTTCGACGTACCGATGCCAGAGATCAAATGGCCACATCTTCTTATGTTACATACTATTTACCGATTGCCGCTATCCTTATACGTAAGCCTACCCATAATATAGTTCTTGGCATGATAGCGTTTCCATTTGATGATACCACTTGGATCATGATGTTCGTTGTATATGCCATAATTGGATTTCTTAATTGTTTTGATAATTCGGCGAAAGACAAAGGCGGCATTTTTCTAGTTTTCGAAATTATTATTGGCGTGTCTACTAAGAAACTGCCCAAAGGAAATGCTAAACGTATAAGTCTACTAACCCTACTCATAAGTTCATTTATTTTCCGCTCTTTTTATCAATCCCTTTTGTTCTTTTTATTTCATTCAAATTTTTATCAAACTGCTCCGGCAACATTGCAGGGTTTAGTTGAAAATGGCTATAAAGCAGTAACCACCGCATTGTCTATGCAGTTTCTACACTCTGTACCGCAAATAGAGGACAAGTCCTTACCGGTAAATGTAATAAATACAACAGATGAAATGTTTCCTCTACGTTATCTCTATGACTATCGCAATGAAAGTTGGGTCGCAATGACTAGTGAAGAATTTGCATTGCGTTATGTACAAGAAGAAATACCGTCTGGCAATGCTCTACTTATTTTACCAATGAGTGTCAAGGATCAACAAATTGTTTTCTATCTTTTAAAACATTCATATTTAAGTGAACGTTTTGATTATTATATTTTACATTTTCATCAAGCCGGTCTCGTCCTGAAGTGGCGAGAATGGACTACATCCGAGTATCAAGTTATAGAAGGTCGTTCTTCTACTGAAAATCCAGATGCATTAATGGTCAATATGAAGCAGTTGCTTGGATTTTTATTGCTTATAGCATTAATGAATTCAATAGCTCTATTTATATTTGGCCTTGAGTTATTATCGCAAAAATATAAATGGTTAAAAAAGCCATTAGGAGTTATACTTTAGGCATTAAAAGAATTCATGTTTTATTTTAAGAAGACATTAGTCCTATTAATATAAAATTGCACTGTTTGTAATCCTTTAGAAAGGCGCAAATATCAACTCTATTTTTTAAACAACTTTAATAAAAACACATTATTTTAAAACACAAATCGGAATCTTAAATGAAATGATTGTCTTTTATAAGTATTTTTGTTAAATCGCATCAAATATGGTATATGTACATATGTATATATATATATATGTATGTACATATGTATATAAAAAGTGTTCACGGTTTGTCGTCACTAGTTGGTTTTGATGCCCATATATCGGATAACATTAACTCAATTGTGTCAAACAAGTGTTTGAAAGCCAACATTTTTGGAAAAGATAGTTTTTTAATTCATCACTGGTGTATTGTAAAATGTAATATTGATTTGACGAAAAGTCAAAAAGTCTAAAGAAATACTAAAGGGTGGCCCAACCAAGACGCACGATCTATGACAATTAAGTGTGAGACAAAATATCGGCCAAATGTTCGCCACGGCTTTTGTAACATACCTCTATCCGTCGGTCCATATTTTCAGTGACTCTGCGACATAATTAAGGTTCAATGTCGTTAATGTCGTTAAACTCTTGAATTGTTCTTGGCTTATTGACGTACACTTTTTCTTCTAAAAATCCCTAAAGAAAGAAATCCAACGGTGTCAAATCACATGATTGTGGTGGCCAATTAACATCGCCACGACATGAGATAACATGGCCAATAATTTCGTCAAAAGAGATATGCTTGCTTTTCAATTGCCTACTGAACCCAAAGTAACACCTATTGGTAAGAGCGATTCTTGAAAAGTCGTCTGGTCCGAAACATTACTTAGTACCAAATAGCACGTGGAGGACCTTCCCAAGTTTTACGGAAGCTTTCGGTGGCGCTCAACGTCATACTGCATAGCCATATAAGCTTAGCTAGGATACCATATTCGAGCATGGTGGCGTAGAGGCAATTTCTATCCGTACTGTCCAAAGTGCTTGCCATGCATTCATCCAACCATCTTTTGCAAAGCAGCTGGTGCATGCGCCTCTCCACTTCTTAGCTCAGAGGGCATCGGCTCTATCGGCGTTATATTCCGATAAGGTAGGGTGGTATGACGATTCTTTTATGCTCACACTACTGCTTTCACCATTAAATAACTGAGAAAAGTGATTCCTCCATAACCCAAGCATGCCCTCGACATCAGTCATGAGATTGTCGTCTTCATCCCTGGCACCATTTTTAAAACCTTCTGTCTATGCTTGACAATTTGAAACAATTTTGGGTCGTTTTCCTGTCGCCCAGTATATCAAGCTTGTCGCATTCTCGCTTTTCTGCGACATCGAGTTTTCGTTGCGAACGCTTACATGCGCTTTTAATGCACTTATGTAACTGAGTGTTAACTTTGACTGCAAGGACGTAGTGGTGACCCGAGTCTATCTTGGCTGATCAGATAGTGCTCACATTTAGTACACTGGAGTCATGTCGTCCGTCTATCAGAACAGGATCAATCTGTGACCGGTTCGATTGATCAGGAAAGAACCAGATAACATTATAAATGCTGGAATCTTGCGCTACTCACTACCATGTTCCGCGCAACGCCAAAGTCGATCAGCCCCATACCGTTATCAGTAGAATGTTCGTGCAACCTCAATTTTTCGAAAAATGTTCGAAATTTGAAGTTGTCCGAAAAATGGTAAGATGTCACAAATAATAACACGAAATACATACCTAATTTAGTTCTGGAATAGACTTAATGGCGTCCCAGGTATTGGCAACATGATTATTATTTAAATCATATTCCATCAGTAACATATATTGTATTTATAAAGAATCTCCAGTTATGTATATCTGTTTAAAGCTAAAAATCTAAGTTCGTCTAAAGATTTGTCGGTTTAGGTCGAGATAGTTTACCTCCAAGTGGTTAGTGGTCGCCCACTTCTTCCGAGTGGATTTTACTCCAATCTGGCGTGTCATATATCATCATATGGCTTCCTCAGCGAGTGGCCTTGCCAGTTGTATTTACGTCGGCTTATTTGAGTGTTGATATCCTTTTGTGCAGTTAGTATAAGCAGGCCTTTATTTATGCGTTGCCTTTATTTATTGCATAGGCGTCTATTGCAAAATACTTTTAGCGTCAGTTTAATTTTTGCTATGACCAGCCACGTTTCGGAGCCATAGAACCGCAGAGTCTTGACGCATGTGTTGTAATTATTAATTTTCATTCCAGACGATAATCCATTTGAGCGCCAGATGTTGCCTAAGTTGGCGAAAGCAGTGCAAAGTAGAGTGATTGGGCTTATTAAAAGGAGTCATTAGGTAAAGGAAGGCCGCTTATCGCTGTCGTCATGTGATTAAAAAGGTTTTTTTTCTGAATTTAATTCAAAGCGATTCACAATGGACAAAGTGTGGGCTCCGTATGAAGGCGCAGATTATAATTAGTTCTCTATTTGTGTGATTTTAGACTGAGCCTATCTTTCTAACCTAATCCAACCGATATACTTAATAAAGATTAATTTCAATAAAAACAACTGTTATAATTTGTATATGATCTGAGCATGAACACTTTTGCATTTAAAGCCCGAGCATTATAAAGCAGGACAATCCCGCTAAATGCGAAATATGTAGTCACATTATTTAGTGCATATATGAATATATAGAATGCCGTAAAATATGTTATAAATTAAAATTTCTTCTTAAAAATTAATGAAAAAACAACAAAATTATACTTGCAAAGGCAACGACTTGCAAACATATACATATACATATGTATACATATTTAATTTATAATTTTATTTAAAATAATTTAATCTTTCACTTAGATAGCAACGATTTGTTCTTTCACTTTAATCAATTTTAGGTTAGAAAGTAGATTTTTTTTGTATTTGTTATGTATATCGAATTGATGATTAACTCTACTGGAGGTCTGTAGGGTAATTATATTATTGATAGCTATGGTACATATAAAAATTGCAAAACAATGTTATAAAAAAGAATTCATTTCATATGTATCAAAAACAAAAACAAATTATTCAACAAAAATTTAAATGTCGTACAAGAACAAAAAAACTTGTTCACATTGGCATAAATTAAACTGCCTACTTTAAATAATTAAGATTCCTAAATGTGTTTTATACCTTAAACTTGATTAAAAAGGAAAAATTTTGTTGGTATAATATAATTTTGCTTAAATTTATTACATTTTAAAAAAGAAAAATAAAATATACAATAATCAACAATGTTGAAGGATTACATAATTATGGTATGTATCAATTTATAAAAAATATAAATTTTAAATGCAAGACTGGTTTTTCTTAAGGCACTTCTGCTAAACTCCGATTTATGCTTTTTGATTTTACAATTTCTGCACCAAAATGGAGGAGGCACCGCCACCACCATTGCAAATGGAAGCACAGCCATATTCGCCGCTCTTGAGGGCATGAGACAAATGAGTTATCAAACGAGCACCGGACATGCCAATGGGATGACCCAAAGATACAGCACCACCGTGAATATTTACTTTGTTAGGATCAACATCCAATTTACGCATGTTAGCAACCACAACCAGAGAGAAGGCTTCATTGATTTCCCACATGGCAACATCCTCCTTTTTGATACCAGCCTTTTCCAACAATTTGGGTACAGCCAAGGCGGGGGCAATAGGGAAATCAATTGGATCGGTTTCAGCATCTTGGAAGGCAACAACACGAGCTAAAGGCTTCAAATTCATCTGGGCAGCTTTGTCAGCAGTCATCAAGACTAAAGCTGAACCACCATCATTCAAGGTAGAAGCGTTACCAGCGGTTACGGTGCCATTTTCTTTTTGGAAGACTGTAGATAAATTGCCAAACTTGTCGAAATTGACACGTTTGTATTCTTCATCTTCGGCTACAATGATATCGGCTTTGCGTTTTTGTTGTATTGTTACAGGAGCAATTTCAGCCTCAAAAACTTTATCAGACCATGCTTTAGCCGAACGTTTGTAGGATTTGATAGCAAATTCATCTTGATCCTGACGGCTGATACCCATTTTCTTGGCAGTATTTTCAGCACAGTTACCCATATGGAATTTGTTGTAGACATCCCACAAACCATCGAAAACAATGCCATCGATAAGATTTACGCCACCGTAGGGTGTCTGACCACGTTTCAAGTAGTAAGGTACATTGGACATGGATTCCATACCACCAGCAACGGCAATTTCAGCCTGACCCAGCATCAACGACTGACTGGCTATCATGACAGACTTCATACCTGAAGAGCATACTTTGTTAACGGTTGTGCAACAGACGTTTTCGGGCAAACCAGCAAATATGGCAGCTTGTCTGGCTGGAGCTTGACCCAAACCAGCAGACACCACATTGCCCATATAAACTTCTTGAACATCTTCTTTGCTGATGCCAGCCCGTTGAACGGCAGCTTCAATAGCGACAGCACCCAATTGAGTAGCAGACAGAGGGGCCAATTGTGATTGGAAACTACCCATGGGAGTGCGGGCAGCGGATACAATTACCACATCGTTGATTTTTGAGCTAAAGAAACGAGTTTGTCCCAAAGAACCCATTAATCTGGAAGCCTTCAAAAATGCAGTCATCTTGTAATGGTAGTGGTGGAAAATTTATCTTATAAACGCGGTCGCAAAAAACGCACAATCACAATTATTAACCCAACTGGTTGAATGGAAAAACACGAACTAAATTAAAATAATCTGCACACACACACGCACACACACGGTCTCTGTGCCTCCATCTCGTACAGAGCAACTGTCAACATTACATAACCACCATCCACATTCACAGAGTCGCAAAAGAAACAACAACAAACAGCTGTTGTCTTTTTCTAAAATTACTTTAAATTTAAATTCTGGATTTATAAACATTATATGCATTTCATTTAATAAAAATATAAAAAAAATATATAAAAATTAAAATTTTCTTACCGCCATACAAAATGTCCAAATTGTTAATTCCATTACTGCTTACGAACCCTTCCTATTTCCTTATTAAACAGGACCGTTAAATTTAAATGTAGGCAAACAACATAATGAACTCTCTGTGATCCTGGTGCACCGAATGTCACCTTTTCTGTTCTAAAATATCTTAAAAATTGTTCTAGAGGTTATTTTTTTGCAAACTCTTAAATTAAAATTTTAAATTCTTTTATTAAAAATCTGCAAATATTTATCAAACCCATGTAAGTATTTATGTATTTCACACGTTAATTCTATTGCAGCGGCTTATTGTATTGCTTTTATAATCTCTCGCAATGCACGCTATTTGTTTACTTTTCGAAAAACACCTCCAAAATAGTAATAGATAACGTGGGCATATGACTTTTTAAGTTTCAAAGATTTATTGTTTATATTTTGCTAAAAAAAAAATAAATAAAATAAATATGACTACAATATTTTATAGTGAGCCGGAATTAGTCATAGCTTTAAATAAACGTGTTATTTTTGTCAATCCAAATGATTTACAAATTTTTAAAGAAATTGTATTGCCAGAAGACTTGAAAAAATGTGATTTGAAAATTACAGCTCTTAGTAGTACTGAAGGAGATCAAGAGGATGAATCAAAACAGCAACAGAATTTAGTAAAGGAACAACCCACCATACAACATGTGAGAATGGCACCCAACCATCAACTACTGGCTGTAACCACAGCAGGACAGAAAGCTTTACTGCTGTACACCCTGAGACCAGAACATGCTAAATTGGTATCGATAAGATTGTTGGCTAGGGCTTCATCTGCTCTGGCATTTAGTTCCGATTCGAAACGTTTATTGGTCACCGATAAAACTGGTGACTGTTATGAGTTCAATTGTGCAGATTATGAAGCTCCTTCGAAATTGTTGCTGGGTCACTTGAGTATTGTTTACGACATCTTGTGGTCAAAAGATGAGAAATTTATCATAACCTGTGATAGAGATGACAAAATACGCGTTACAAACTACCCTAATACCTATGATGTACACAGTTACTGCCTGGGCCATAAAGAATTTGTAGCAGGTTTAGAACTTTTACATGAAGATGTTTTGGTATCAATTTCTGGTGATAAAACCTTAAAATTATGGAACTTCAAAGAAGGAAAGGAACTTCAAACTGTAGTATTACCAGCACCTGGTATAAAACTGGCCACGAAATCTATAGATGGTGGAAAGTATGAAATTGCTGTATTGTTGCATCAGCCAAATGAATGTATAGCAACCTACACTTTAACCTCGACCGGAAACCAGCAATGGGAATTTTCTTCCCCCCAAATATTAAATTTTGACGACATGATTTGTTGTAATTTGGTCTACGCCGAAGAACGTTTGTATGTAACAGGTGTAGTAAATGATCACTTTGTCATTAAAGTAAGCTCTAATAGCAAAGAACCGCCCTCAAACTGGTTGAAAATGGTAGAAGAACAATTCAAAGAAAGCAGCTGGACTCCTGAAGATTTGTCAGTATGGTTTAAGAAAAAGTACGATAACGTGAGCGATTACTTAGAACGCAAAAAACGACGTATTGAAGAAAAGCAAAAATGAAAAGTTTAAAATGACTTTATAATGTTTGTAGTTATTATACAAATGATTTTTATTGAATAAAGATTTTTATTTATACTTTAAACTGGTTTATAATCTAATTTGCTTTCCAATTTCTTGTTGTCGGAAACTTTACGTACGGCTTTCATAAAATCTTCTTGGATGACATATTCACGTTCGGCTCTAAAAAGGATATGTAAAAAAGAAATTGTACGAACTCGAATATCTGAGATAAACCTTACCTTATAGCAAAAAGACCAGCTTCTGTACAAACATTACGCAAATCAGCACCATTAAAATTGTCAGACAATTTCACACAAGCTTCATAATCGATTTCACCATGTTTGGCTATTTTTGCGGCATGAATTTTCAAGATTTCCATACTGAAACAAACAGAAATTTACTATTTCAAAGCAAAGTAAAATATTTAATTTTAATTTACCGTGCTTGTTCATTGGGCAGTGGAATTTCAATTTTCCGATCAAGACGACCGGGACGCAACAAAGCAGGATCTAAGGTATCGGGACGATTTGTGGCCATAATTATTTTAACCTGACCCAAAGCATCGAAACCGTCCATCTGATTCAGCAACTCCATAAGAGTACGTTGAATTTCACGATCAGCTGAGGTACCTTCTGAGAAACGTCTACCACCAATAGCATCAATTTCATCCATGAATATTATGCAAGGTTGATGATCTCTGGCATAGTTAAACATTTCACGAATTAAACGAGCCGATTCGCCAATATATTTATCCACAATGGCTGAGGATACCACCTTTAGAAAATTTGCATCCAATTGAGAGGCTACGGCACGGGCTAATAAAGTTTTACCCGTACCAGGTGGACCATAGAGAAGGCATCCTTTGGGTGGCGTAATACCCACACGTAGGAAAAGTTCTGGATTCAGTAAAGGCAATTCAATTACCTCACGCAATTCTCGAATTTGTTCAGATAAACCACCAATGGCTGAGTATTTAACATCACCAGGATCTTCATGAGACATATTGTAGACCAAAGGATCTACCTCGCGTGGCAAATAACGCATAATAGTGAGTGTAGTCATATCCAATGCTACACGAGTACCTGACTTCAATTTGGTCTTGTCCAATTGACGACGACAGCCAACAACATAACGGGGACCATTTGTAGCCTTGACAATGACTGGAAATATAAGATTTCATTTTACATGCTTTCACACATATATATGTTCAAAATATGACTTACATTTGTCTTCTGTCAATTGTTTTAAGACTTCACCGACAATTTGACCAACACTCTGCAAAGCTTTTAAATCATTTTCGGATTTATCATATTGTTTGGTGAGTTCCTTAATTTCCTCACGTTCTAAAAGTGCAAAAGCAACGAATAAAAACATATAAAAACAAAAATTATTTTAATTTCGATTTTTTTCGACTCACTTTCTTTAAGTCTTGACTCAACTTCTTTGTGTTCCAACAACTTTTTACGATAATCAAACAGGGCTTTTTCACGCACGCCTTCAGTGGCTGTACTACCGGTAGTCATTTTATTATTGTTTACTATTAACTTTATTTAAACAAAATTTATATATTTTAAATGACTTTTAACGATTTTTTCTGTATTTTATTTCGTTGGCTCCGTGAATTTGCAGAATTTTTCTTGTCAAAAAATGCTTTTTTTGGACAACGAAAATGTTACTGTCAATTGTATTTTAGGAAGTGTTTGGAAAAGTTATGGATAGGGCTGCCATTATCTCATACAAGTTTTATACAACAAATAAACTTTTCCAAATTTGATAAAAAAAACCGATGTGCTTTGGATTCATATAACCAAGCCTATCGTTTTATTTTTGGAATATGTTAAGATTATTACAAAAGGATTAATTCTGAAGGATTGAAGAGAATACTAATGGTTTTTTAAAATTCTGCTTTTTTTAAAAATGCTATGGCAACACTTCTAACCAGCTGATAAAAAATTATTGAAAACGTCGCTGTACTATTAACCTCAAGATGGCATAAACTAATTGTAATCAAAACACAAAATCAGATAAAAACAACACAGATACTTCATATCAGTAGCTTTTCTTTTATAATTTAACAAAAAACAAAAATGGAAACAAATCCTGTGTGGTGCATCCTGGGATCTGGTGGTCACACAGCTGAAATGTGCATAATACTACAGGGCTTACTACAGAAAACTAAAAATATCAATAACTATAAACCCATGAAGTTTTTAGTAGCCAATACGGATAAAACATCCAAAGACAAAATACAATTAACCATGGATGAGTTGAAACAGAATATCAGCGAAGATGATTTCATTTATATACCACGTGCCAGAGAAGTGGGTCAAAGTTGGTTTACCACAGTGTTTACATTTCTATATGCTTTGGTCTGGAGTTTTTGGCTGGTATTTAAGGAGAAGCCTCGTCTGATATTGTGTAATGGACCTGGTACCTGTGTTCCATTTTGTATAGCGGGGTTTCTATCCAAGCTAGCACGGCGGTCAAAAACCAAACTGATATATGTGGAAAGTTTTTGTCGAGTCCATGAGATATCGATGTCGGGTCGAATATTGTTGCCATATTTAGATGTCATGATTGTACAGTGGGAGCCTTTAACGAAAATTGAATATTTGGGTTGCAAAAAGATTAAATACTTTGGTAATATTTTGTAAAACTTTTTACATTTGTGGTAAAAAAAGACAGATAAACATACCAACTAATATACAAATCATTGCTCTCATGTAGAAATGCCATAACTCGTATATTTTCGAAATTAGGTTTTTTTAGTGATTTCAATACTTTGCACACAAATACGCCTTGTCACAAAAATATAATACATTAGCATCGGAAAGAGCAGTTTTACAAGCAAAAGCCAAAACTCATTTCAAAAATTTCTTCTATCAAGAAGCACTAAGTGACCAAGCCTATGATAAGGAGATTGTAAACTAAATACCATTTTTGTTTTTAATTTAAATTAAAACCTAACTTTAAAAAGAGTTAGATTTTGATAATTAGGGTTTCTATCACCTGTTTACGTAAAATAAAATTATATTGAGTTAGGACCTTTCTACATGAGAGCAAACTAAACGTTGTTTTACGAATATTTTAATTTCTTTTAATAATCATGCGTTTAAAAAACTTCATTTTAAATTTGAATTAATCATGAGAATTGGAATTACTTTGGAACATGTAGTTAGAAATTTTTTAAAATATTAGAATAACATTTTTAATTGAAAGCAATATTTAAAATGAAATTAAAAACGATGTAGATATTATATTTTTATTCTTTTTCTTGTACAAAATATATATAGTATATTTATAAACACAATTCTATTAAAATAATATAGTATCAATAAAATCAATAACTATAGTTTTGTTTATTAACAATATTCCAATTTGAACATAAAAACATGCATTAAAATTACCAATTCTTTATTTGTATTATCAACATTTTGCTCATAATTTGATCGAGTTTTTAATTAAAACACAAACACATATTTTTTAAAGAGTTTATATTTTAACGCCTACAAAGCAAACAATTTTTTCCATAGGGTAAATAAATTAAAAAAGACATATAAAAAAAAATCTCTAAAAATAGATAAAACATACCACTACGTAGCCTCTTTTATTATATATAATTATCAATATTATTTTCTCTTGCTTAAGCATTCATCCAGATGTTCATTCATTTCCGTTTCTTCCACTTCACATGCACATACAGGACATTGTCGAGTAGTTTTGTATATGCTACGTTGACGATATAAACGTGTGTTTTCATCCTCTGATGATAAATTTAAATTTTGTGTGCTCTGCGAACGCCTTACCCCGGCTCTCTGTAATAATTCTATCTCTTCCTCATCATCTTCATCATCCATACTACTTGCTGAAGTTATATTGGCCAAATCAGCTTCAGAATAGCCAGCATTACGTAAAATTTCTTTTGCCGATTTTTTAGATGGACGAGACTGTCTTTTGGGTCTGGCCTCTTTCGACATAGTCGATAGTTTTTTCATTGTCTTTTTAGGCGGTAAAATCTTAATGGCAATACCAGTACAACCATTCAAATGTTCAGCCAGCGCTGTACGAGTCATTTTTTCTAGACATATAGGACAGGTTATGATGTCATTGCCGTCATCGAACTGATAGCGAGACGATGAGGGCACACAATCATTTTCTCTTTTGAACTCTTTCATTAATGTGTCTTCACCAAAGAATTCATCAATAATGCTAGTATCAGCCAATTCTGTGGCTATGGTAAGATCGATATTTGCTGATACATTGTCATCGTACTCGTCATCAATTAACTCAATATCTTCATCACACAAATCTATTGATTCATCTAATATTTCTTTCTTTATCATAGTTTGGCGTTGGTCTATGGTCATATTTTTTTTTATTTTGGGTTTGGTAATATTTTCAGAAACTCCACCATCATCATCATTATCATCATCTTCATCAGAGGACAAAGTTATTACTTTATCGATCTGTTCCTGTAGCATAACATCATCATCCACTACAATCCATTCCTTTTTATTATTTGATGGTTCTTCATCATTTACCAACATAAAGTCAGAAGATGATTCGGACGAAATGCGTCTGCGTTTGGCATTACCTAAAATAGACAAGAAAAATTTACTAAGGTAAAGAAAATTATGTAATAATAATGAATTATTAGCTACAAATTTAATAACTTTTCAAAATCGAAATGTTATTTTACAAAATTGTATTCAATTAAAAAAGATCCGTAAACTATTTAAAATACATAGTAACTATGGCTGCCACAGATTTTTTTTCTTTTTTGGAACTATTTCGTAAACTCACCCTGTAAATTATCATTGCTATTTCTTTTTTCACCAAAGCCACTAGCACTATCAGTATCCTTACCAACACCGTCTTTGCTTTTTGTATTACCAAAGCGTTTCAGCCAAACATCTCTTAAATGATTACGATCTACCTCACCTTCTTTAGGACTAGAAGTTTTAAAAGTTACATTTGTTGTATAAGGCGATGATAAAGTGATACCACGACCCCAATTGTCACGATTAGGAATCGTTGTTTTGGAGCCAGCAATAGGTCGACCAATATTAGCATTACCACCACCAGTACTTAAGCCACTTAAATCTTTAAAACCTATTACATTACGTAAATTACCACCACCAGTTGATGAACTATTTGTCCGGGCTTTTGGTGTGCTAACATTAAAAGGATCACTTGATAAGCCTGGATATGATGATGGCGGAAACGCTTTGGCAATAGAAGATGTAGCAGAAGGTTCGGTAGTATTACTGGTACCGGTAGATGACTTTGTCTTGGGATTTAACAACATAGTACCCCCACCATTTGTTTTAACCGGTCCTAAAAGGTAAATAAATAGCAAACGTTATAGGGGCATAGTTTACCAAATGTTACTATAAAAACACGAACCTTTAAAGTCATTGTTAATACTATTAAAACCCTTAATGTTAGAAATTGTTGAGACACCATTATTATGGTTAGTGGCCGAGGAGCCTTTAGTTTGTGGTGTAAAGAACTTACGTAAGTCACTGCCTGCCGATGCTGAGTTCTTTTTAAAATTCTCTTTATCTTTCTTTTTGAATTGACAATCTTTTTTCTTCTTTTCTGGCTCTTTGATTTTCATAAATGTTCCGCCACAATTATGTAAATGCTGTGCCCACCACTGATCATTTGGTCCCGGTGCCCTATTCGAAGTTCTTTTTACATAGCCAAAGAAAGGTGATCGATCCTGACATATACCATTACAACGCCACCAATGTTGTTTATACAACTCGACTTCGTCGTGGAATGTGTGATAAACAGTTATATTTGTTCCTGCGACTTTGTTAATGGCATACATAATTCTCTTAAAATTAGGGCCATGACCGCCATTTCCTTCACGTATGTTTAACACAAAGCAGTAAGCGTGTATCATTTCATGTAGCATAGTCTCCACTAAATCCTTTCTAGGCCGTAGAGTTAATAGAGGTTGACTTAGACGTATTGTTATTTCCATACCGTAACCATTACGACGTGAGTAACAGATGCCAGCACAACTATACATACGTTTACTCCACTCTAGGGTAACACACTTTAAGCGATTTTGAAAAAATTTCTCATCAAATTGACTGAAAAGTGCAAAAACGTCCGGTGTCGGATCAAGAGTTTCCCATTGTGGATGAACCAAATTTTGTGTACGATTTAGAAAATCCTCATCCAGATTAGAGTGTGGATTACTGCGTTTAATTTGCAAAGGATTCTTAGATACTGCGAAGCTGTTTGCTGCTGGCTTTTTAAAGCCAATCTCTTCAACATCACTGTCACCTTCTCCATCCACGGCATTCAAACGTCTCTGCATTTCCAGCGCAAACAAATAGTCAGAATCGTGCGACATAATTGTATTGGAGTTTAAAAGATTTTAACACAAAATAACTGATTTATTATTTTCCTCTAATAAACATTGATTTTTAAATTTCCCGGACTTTTCACGATAAAATTGCAAGCCTTTGTAGTTTATTATTTATTGGCGCTTCTCACAGCTGTTCACAAACAAATTGTTTATAGGGATGCCAAGTCATTTGCATAACAAGCTGAATTTCAAATATCCCTTTATTATTTCTTTTTACTGTAATAGAAGTTTTTAGAACATATTTTATATGATGTTTTATTAATATGTGAAGTTAACGTATATGTAGAAAACAAAATAGAAATTTTTTATATACGATCACGCCAAAAATATAAAATTTTAACAATAAAGAGATAAAAGTGTGACCATTTTTAACAATTAATTAATAATGTTTTAATGCATAAAGTATATTAAAGGAGCATGTTTCTAATCAAATGTTTTGATTGTCATAAAAATCTTTTTAAATCAAAAAGTTTGGGTAAAGAACGGAGTGACATCTAAAAATTAAAGTATTGCTTGTGATATATTTTATTGATAAGGATCAATGGGCCCTTTAAACACGAATCAGAAATGATGTAAATCGTTTTCGAAAAAAATAGGTTTTAAAAGAAAATTCATTTTCAAACCTATTTTGCGTTTCGATTACGTCTTCGCATTCAGCTTTTTTCAATTGAAAATTGGTATTAAAAAAAATATCAAAAGAAAAACAATAATGTTCCTAAAACCATAGAACGTATAAAACAAAAATAGAGAAATAAGCACATTTACAACATATAAAAAACCAATGAAAAGACAAATAATTTTGGTCTTTTTCGTACCGAAGTATGACAAAATTAATTTAAATTTTTGCACATTTTCTATATTTTCATATCGTATTTAAATAAAATATAACACAAATACATTTTTAATTTTGTACAGCATTGATTTAGATGGATGTTTTTTTGTCTTATTGTTTCCTAAAAAAAAATTATTTTATTTAATTTTAAAGTTGAATACTAAAGTATGGTCACTTTAAAACCAAACATAACAACAAAAATAAACAAGTTAAGTTAAATTTTATTGGGATAATAAATAAACAAATACAGATCACTTATTTAAAGAATATGTTTATTAGACGAAAATTAATAGTAGTAAAAGAACAGTATATAAATAAATGAAACGGCAAAAATTAAGAAACATTTAACATTGAAGAAAAGTAAAAAATATATAAAATAAACAATTGCATTCAGTCATAATATTAAAGTCCGACTTGCTTAACAGGTATATCAATCTCACTAGATGGACGCAAACGTACTTTACGATTACGCAAAGTTAATGTACGTTGAGGACCTTCTTCTTTGGGTGCATCTATAAGCAAAAAATTGTGTTTTCGACAATGGATTAGAATTAAACATATATTATATATATATATATATATATATATATATATATATATATATATATATATATATATATATATATATATATATATATATATATATACCTTCATGACATTTTGGTAAATCTTCTTCGTGGGAATCATTGTTGACACCTTCAATAGCACTTAATGCATCATCACCGTCTTCATCGACTAGGAAGTTGAACTTTTTAACACGTAACTTTGCATTAAAGATAACATTTTTCAGTCGACTCCTAGCGGTGCCAGGAGTTTTCAAAATCGATTTACGTCCCGATGCCACTGGGGAATTATAAGATGATCGTGTACAATTCGCAGATTCTATGTTTTCATTAGCTCCTCCAATCAAAGCATTGCCGTTTAATAAGACTGACTTTCTCAAATTGATTGATGTTTCCATTGTATCTAATGCCTCGTTGAATTTTTGTACATGTTTTAACATTTTCGGTGAGTCTTGTGAAGATTTTCTTTGCAATGATGTTCGACGATATGATGATGAGACAGATATAACCGTAGCAGCTGGTGAGAAATATTTTCGATCCTTAACTACTATTGACATACGACGTGATGTTGAACCATTGTCAATTGAGTTGCGCGGCGTACAATTATTGCTAATATTGGATCGTCTTTGTTTTGACGAAGACAAAACTGTAACTTCGTTATTCGTCTTATTTTTACGCATTTCTGCATGCATTTTTCGCAACATTTGTTGTAAAGCAGCATTTGGTTTGGCTTTAGCTGCAGGACCAGTTTTAGGTTTCTTGACTTTTGTCAAATTCTTTTTGATTTTGACCTTTATTTCATCCGGATCTACCCAGTCGTTCGACTTCCAACGATTTAAAGTTTCAAAACGATTGTTCAGGTTGTCTACTTGCAAACCGAGCATAGACCAAAAGCCTTCTAAGTCTACAGATGTTATAGGCTTAGTATTTTCACTTCCATCATCTGCTACTGCACCTACGCCTGTGACTCCCGATTCACAACGATCAATTAAGCCTTTGAATTGCATAAATTTCTTACTAGTCAATAGGCGTGTTTGACCAATTGCAACATTAATCATATCTTCACCATTGGCATTTTGTATTTTTTCCAAGTTTATTTTTTTATATTCTTCCCAAACATCGCAAAGTTTGTGTAAACGATCGATTTCGTCTTGTAGTTGATGTCGAAAATAACGAACAGCCTCTAAAGTTCTTAGAACTTCTACAGTATTCTTCGATGAGTCAAATGGATTAAGGGTTTCACTGTTGGAATCCTTATTTTCTGCTCGACTTTGCAAATACATACTATTACGCTTCTCAGTTTCTTTTTTCAAGCTTACCTTTCCACGATTTACACTAACGAAAGGACTTAGATAATTGTTGGGCCTCTCCTCAGGACCATATTTTGTAGGAGTTTTTTTATCTTCTCCAGCTAGATTAACCTCTTCTGTATTATTTTTTTCTACTTCTTTTTCCGTGTTGGCATCTACAGGATTTATTAGGAAATTATATTTCTTAGTCGTTTTTTCAGAGTTTCCCAGTTTGTTTGAAAGAGCTTCGCCTGCTTTGTTCGACGCATGCTGCATGATGTTTCTCTTAGCCGATGCATTATCATGTAAATGTTTATTTCCAGCTTCTTCTAAAGTGCGTCCAGAACTCCTCAATTTTGTTGAGGTCACAAAATTTTCATATGGATTTAGCGTAGCAAAATCCTTAGGCGTTTGTATAATCATATCTTCTATTTCTTCTTGATTATTGATAAATTGATTTAAATTGATTGATTTACCATTGAGCTGTAAAGCTGGAATAGAAGATAGTTTTTTGGAACGATTCAAGGGTTTTTTGGCTTTTAAATTTTGCGCCAAACGTGCTCCGCCACTTTTAAGTGGAGACATTTTCGATTGTTTCATGTTCTCAGCTCGTTTTGTTGTTATTCTTTTTATTTTGCCAACAGCTCCATTTCGCTTTGCAGACGTAGCGATCGAATTAATATTCCCTGCATTTACTGCAGGAAGAGGTGGTGGTGGCATTTTCAATGCTTTAGGCTTAAACTTCGATGTTGAAGTTGGCATTTCCGAATCTGTTTTTGTTGGTGCATGTTTTTTAACCACTGCTGGAGTATTTTTCATTGTATTTGCTGTTTTAGTTTTAGTTACACTTTTTAACACATCAATGTTTGCTTTTTTGGGAGTTTTACTCGAATTTGTAATTTTTGTATGTAGATTTGTTGGAAGAGCCTTTCTGGCTATAGGATATTTTTGCAAACATTTTACATCTGTTTGTTTGGACTTACTTGGTGGTGTAGGGACTATAGTATAAATGGACTGTCTGCCTTTAATGGGGGAATTTTGAGGTTCCTTAAGCAAAAATAAAAAAACATTCAACTCTTTTTTTATTTAATATTTATCACAAATACCTTTGGCATTTTTAATCCTATTGGCGGACGAAATTCTTCATGATGCCCCTCTGGCACGATAGAAGTTGGAATGGTGGCGTTGCTTGTTTGCCGACTATTACTGACAGCTGTTAAAAAAGGTTTTTTCTTATTTGCCTTCTCTTGTTGCTGATCCTTTAACTTTTTATTTGCTTTCCATTCTATAAAGCGTTTAATGTAAGCCTCTTGTTTTGATAATTTTTGTGGATTTGTTGTATTGCAAACAATTTTCACTATGCGTAGCTCTTCATTCTTTTGGTGCTTTGTAGTATTTTCATTTTCTTTACCTTCCGGACAAATTTGCACAACTAATTCCGCCTTCCGTGGTGTTGGGCTGTGCGATTGTATATTTCTTGAATCTAAATACCTTTCCTGTCTTTGTTTATTACGAATGGTTTTTTGTAACTCTCTGTTAAGTCTACTATGTTGACGCGGTGGTAAAATGTCGGAATGTTGGTCTTTATATAAACTTTTGTGTTTTTCCATAATAGAAATTTAAATGCAGAAATTTTAAGTAAATATTTAATTCTTCCTTTTTATCTTTACAGTACACCAAATAGGTTTCACAGACTGTCAGTTGTTAATGCCGCCGTTAAACATTTAAAATGGCGCTTTCAGCATACATTTTAATAAAGCAAATGCATATATGATGGCGCTTACAGTATATCTTTAGATTTAGCTTATAAATTTCCCACTATTTTTCGGTGTAAAGAAAACAA
Source organism: Wohlfahrtia magnifica (assembly GCA_023159175.1). Taxonomy (NCBI): domain Eukaryota; kingdom Metazoa; phylum Arthropoda; class Insecta; order Diptera; family Sarcophagidae; genus Wohlfahrtia; species Wohlfahrtia magnifica. Next base: position 1,589,109 of record JAKWBJ010000485.1, on the reverse strand, counting down.
CATTATTTCTAATTTTTGTTTGCCATTTCTCGGAAATTTAAACAAAATAATTTATATTTTCTAATGACAAATGCAATAGTTTAGTAGAAATGTATTAAATCTAATTGAGATATTGTTCTTATATCAATGAACTTTAAATTACATCATTCAACTCAATATTCTTTAATAATTTGATTTTGGCAGCTTTGTTAACAAAATACAACTGTAAATATAGTACTATTTTTTGCAACTAATAATTAAATTATAAGAAAATCAATAATTATAGCAATTTAAGAAGGGCGAATGTATATTGAAACCACAAAATTCTATTTCCGTGCGAAAGAATAGAGAAAAATAAGATGGAAAGCCTTGTAAACTATAGCAGTGAAGATGATCAGGATGATTATCCATATTCTAAAGTGGTAAATATGCAATTAGCGTGTAATTAGTAAAAAATTTAAGGTTTCCAAAAATGAAATACATTTTGCAAACGAATAGTAATAAAGATGGCTGACGATAGCCTAGGAAAATGCCCTCTAGTATAGAGAAAAAAATTTTCTACATTTTTTTAGTAAAAAAAAATTGGATAATATTTTTAAAAAGAAAAAAATCCAAAAACTGTGAAAAAAACATATTGCTTTGAACTTAGTTTGTACGTTTAAATAACACTATATTTGCTGTTTCTGAATAGTTGCCAAATTCCTTTAGGCTGTACGAGAACGTGTTGGCAATGGTGGAGGCGGTTGCAACAATAGTGGTTCTTATAGACGAAATACTACCGATGCAAATAGTGGCGGTGGCGGACTATTAAAACGCACATATGAACACTCAAGTTCAGAACGAGATGGGTCTCCGCATCGGAAGACCCGTGATTTTGCTAATGAACGTCCCAAGAGTGGAAACACAAGCTACAGCAATGAGGTAATAAAAATTAATTTATACATTCTCTTATTGCTTATAGAATATTTTTATTACTTTATTTTGATAAAGTTTGGTAATGTTTTTCCCTTATACTCAATAAAAGACCTTATTTACCAAAGCTTTGGTCAGGAGTAATATCTGTTTTTAGTTTTTATAGAAATTTTAAGATTTTATGTTGAAAATAATGAATTTCATCTACCTTTCTGTGTTATTTTAATTTCTTTTTATATGAGGTCATTGTAATCTCAATATGTTGCAAGTTGTTTTGTATATAGTTGTGTTGAAGCCTTATGGTCTATTTCGAATGCTGGTTTCGCTTAAGAAATGAAATATAAAATGGTTATAACATAATAATAGGTAAAACTTGGATATTGTCGATTGTATAAGTAAATTTAGATAAATGTTTATTGCTTAAAAATTAAAAAAAAAAAAAAAAATAGTAAATTAAGACATTTAAAAATCAATAAAATACGAAGCTCAGTTATTCATTAAAATAGGTTTATCTAAAGAAGTGAAGTCTTTACGTCCTTTAACTAAAAAAAAAAAAAAAATGAAGGCAGAATTACAAACACAAAACTCGCCATTGTTTTAAATAAATTTAATTAATCTGTATGCGGATTGAAGAGACGATTTTGCTGCAGGTTTCGAATGGAATGAAAACCTGCAGTTTTTTTAGAACTGAAACTTTGTAGAATAGTTTTTCTAAGTATTGTTAAGAATATAGGCCATCATCGAACCACTCCATAGAGTTCATTATATATATTATAGCTGCTATTTTTTCTAACGCCAAGCTGGGCATCAGCCCAGTAGATAAATATTATTATACTTCTTCATACGGCCTAGATAGGTTCTGATAATGTAGGCCGTAAATCGAAATGCCTTGCCTTATATTTTTTCTTAAAAAACGGAGTATCCTCAATATTTTAGACGTATACGAATTTGTATCGTAAAGAGAAGCTGTTTCTTAACTTACACAGACCCTTGTAGTGAAAGAATAAAGAGGTGTGAGTGTGATCGTTTTGATAATAATAATAATAATAATTACAAACGCAGTTGTTTTTCTTCCTCGGCATTAGGTGGTATAACGTTTTTTTTGTACTTTTTTTGTAGGCTGCCTTGATCACAATAGTAGAGTAGGGCCTACCCTACGTCAAGGCCCATTCGCCATAGGTATTGCGTATAATAATAACACCCATTACAGTCCATGGAGGAACCAGGAGACTTCTCTCAGTTAATAAGCAACGCCTTATTTTATTTTTGGACTCATTGAGAGCGTTAAACGTAGGTCCCGTTTAACGCCGGCTTCGAACGTTAAAAGTTTAGACAAGTTTCAAAGTTTAGTGATCCTCATAACCAGTTACTAGTTAATGATGTGAAGTGATACCTCTGTAAAGAGATATCGCGTAATAATGTAAAATCAAATTTTGAACTCATTAAGAGATTCACTCTTTTAACCCGTTTTAATTCAAATTCTTTCAATACATCTTTCTATTACTTAAATTTTATGTAATCAGTTATTAAAAATATTTGATATTAATAATTAAATAATTCAATTGTATTATGCTTTTGGTAATTAGTACATTTTTTAAATTTGTTTTTTCAATGACCTAGTGGTAAATAAATAGGTAACTGAATAGTAGTAGTAGTAGTAGAAAAATCTTAGCCCATATCATATTCGAAAGCACAATTTTTATAATTTATTTAATTATAAAAATAAAAAATACTTTGGCTTTGAGTTCTTGTGTATTCATAAAAATAAAATGTATTTGAAATCTATTTGAAGAAAATTTTGTATGGAAAATTTGTATTAAAGTATATTCAAACTCATTTGAAATTTTATGAATATGTAAAAATTAGCTTTAACTGATGTAGGAATCTTAAAAAATTATATAAATTTTCAGTTCTATTGCTTTATAAAATTGTCTTAAAAATAAAATAAAATTTCTGTACTTTGTGCACTTTGACAATGGCTGAATAATATCTAAAATCAGGTGCAGATGATTTTTTGTCAAAGTCTTATGATGTCATTACACATCTTGTTGTCCATAATGATAGCACTTCAAAATTCTCTCTTGACTTATTTGCTTCGTTAGTTATATTAACCATTTATTGGTTTGATTTGGTGTTATACACTTATTTTTTTAGAAGAAAACAATGAAATCATAAGGATAATAGTATTATTTACGAAGTATATGTATATGTATAATCATTTTTATTGCTATTTTATTTAGTTTTACTCATTTTTGCATTATTAATTAAATATCAACTTTTGTTATTATTATATTGTATAATCAAAAAAACCTAAAGTTTTAATACCAAAAAAAAAACTCAACTTAAAAAAAGTTTCCAAAAACTACTACCGATCGCCAATAGTATGTACATGTGTTGTAACTACATCACAACTCTTTATATATAGAATGAGTTGGAATATGATTGAAAAACTATCACAAATTCAGTTTGTAGCCGCAATGTAAGAAAACAGGCGTTATTTACATATAAGTTGCCTGAATGACCAACTCCTTCTCTTCGTACCTCTTAAAATGCTAAAATAACAATGACACACATTGAGTAGTAGGAGATTTTGAATTGAAATTAAGCAGCTCTTAAATGTGAGTATGATTAACTTTAATAATAATTACCAAACACGATTTTATTAAAATTCTTTTACAGGAGTTTGTTTTTATATCTCTAAGATTGTAAAATTTAAAAACTATAAAAAAACAATTTTGTTAAATATTTCATTTAATTATAAAATTTAAATTATAAAAAAAAAACAGAAAAAAGGTAAAGGAGTAAAACTAAATTTTTATCACATAATTTTTGTTTTTTATATATATTATATTTACTAATAGATTTTTTTAAGGACAATAAAATAGGCTTAGCTTAGTATTTTAAAGAAATAAAATTGAAATTCTTTTTATATTTCACAGCTAGAGTTATTAATATTTTCAGTGTTCTTGTACTAACATTTCTCTTACAGGATAGATATAAAATAGATAGAAGAACAGACAAAACAAGGGATAATAGAGAAAAAAGAGAGAAGAGAGATGCAAAAAATAATAAAGATGTCAGAGACGATGATGGCAGAGATTATGATAATGGTCATAAATATGATTATAGAAAAGTAAGTTTTTATTCTTTCTTGAAACCTGGAAATTGTTTAATTTTTTTCTGTTATTGCAGCACGATGATCAAAAGCGTTATAGGGATCCGAAAAGAGATCAGAGACGTGATGATAATGACTATTACAGAGATGATAAAAGATATAATAGATATGATGATAAAAAATCGTCCACATATTCTTCTAATAATAAGGACCGTTTCAATAATTCAAAATCTCGTTATGATGAGAGAAAGCCATATGATGATCGTTTCAATGGCAGTGACAGAAGAGGAAATATAAATGATGACAACAGACGTGGTGGATGTGGTAGTAGCCATTTTGACGATCGCAGAAGAGAATATGGTGGCGATAGACGCAACGATGATGGTAGAAAATATGATCGCCGTTATAATGATGATCGCAAAACACAACGTTCCTACCATGAAGATCGTTCTAATAATACATATCGCCAAAGACGTTCAACTTCTCCTGCTTTATCAGTACCGCGCAATTGTAGTTATAATAAATATAATGAACGTAAAGATGATACTAGACATGAACGTGAACGTAAACGATACTCCAGATCTAAATCAAGATCCCGATCGAACTCGGCGGAGAAGGTCAGTGAATGTTTTTTAACATCACCTAACAATAACCATCAAAAAACATCTACGGAAACAACCCTCCGTCCGGAAGGAGATACACAAGTTTTAGAGAAGAAACCACTACCTACAGCTCGTAATTTTGAAGCCCTTTTAACCCTGCCTTTGAGCGATAACGCACCTAAACAACCGAATGTTGTTATAGTACCTGCTGCTACCAGTGTTGCCGCTGGTACAAGTTCAACGGCTACCGTACAACTACCCAGTTATTATAATCCAAATGTTATAAATCCTAATAAGTATGTAGAACAAATGCAAAAACGTAAACTTATATGGGGTGCAAAGAAATCGGAGGATTCTGCTTCCAAATGGGGTCATGCTCAATTCTCACAAGATCAAGATGGCAAAGTGGCGTCCAAATTTATGCGTCTTATGGGTATTAAGAATGCAACAAGCACAGAATCTTCAGCTTCTTCGCCAAATGACAATGAAAAGAAGGCAAATTCTTCGACTACACCTCCCAATAATGCTGATGTTAAATCCCGTGAAGCCATGTTTACCACAATGGAACAACAATACGAAGTAGCACGTCAAGTTACCCACACTATGCGTGGTGTTGGCTTGGGGTTTGGTTCACAACCTAGACCTTATTAAAGTTTTCAACCAACATCTCCTATACCTTTACTTATACTAAAGATTTAAAAGAGTTTTAAATTATTTTAACAATGTCTGAATTCGATTAATATATATCTATAAGTTTTACATAATATGTATTGAACAATATGTAAACACACTGTACTAGTTATTTTGAATTTCAAAAAGAAATAAATAAGAAATATGTATTAAAAGAAGATTGTGATCTAATGCTTCAATAGTTTGAAGGATGCTATCGTCTTCTCTAATTTAAAAGGCAATGAGATTGCCTTATTTTATAATGACAAATGGTTACAGACACTGCGAAAAATTTATAAACATTTTATTCTATTGTTAAAGTTGGAGGTCGTGATGCATTTGAGAACAGGGCCAACATCAGTAGAAGTCGACCACTAGCGTTGCAGTACTAAATATGTATATTTTTGGTATTATTTTGTCGTACATCAAATAACAACAGCGGCGAACATGATTTGGTTTTGTTATTATAAAACAGCCGCTGATATCTTAGTGACTGTCAGCTGTTGTTGACAGTTTATTTACATGAAAACAACAACAAAATCAAAATAATAAATACAAGACAAAAATTCTATTTTGCCAAGTTGTCATCATCACAGAAAAAATTTGTGAGAAAAGAAAAATATTTTTTTTGTATCAATTAGAATAAATTCATCTTCAATTAAAAGAAAACAAAGACTATTAAGTGTATGTAGAAAAAGTTTTTGTGTGTGTAAATTAGTAAAACATGTCCTGGTTAAATAACAGTCTCAACACAATAAAGGGTCAATTGACGACATTGGCACAAGAAATTCTTGAAGAAACTGCTGGTCCAGGCGATGCCGAATATCGTCCAGCAACACCAACAGTTGATAATCGCACGGCCATAGATCTATTAGCAGATACACAAAAAGATAAAGAGGAACTGGATAGATTATGTTCCGAAAAAGATATTGAGGTAAATTCTGTTCGTTTTAAGATATTGTTATTGCATTACATGTATTGCTCTTACATATATTGTTACAAATATCAACAACAACATCTCTAGTATAGATAGAATATTCGATTTTTACAATTTGTTTCTATATTTTCTAATTTTGTTAAAAAATACAAAAATTGAAGTTTGTGAAGACGAAAATGTTTTAGTAGTTTAATAATTGATTTTTTCTATTTTTCTACCATTGCAGCCGGCATGTAATTGTCCCTTTTTGTGTACACGCAATGATTAAAAATTATTTTCTCATAAAATTTTCATAAAATAGGACACCCCCTTTAAAATTTTCTCTGATTCTCATTACAAGGTCAATGATTAAGAAAAGGCATTTACGAACATTAATATCCTTATTTTTCGTTAATTCTAAGTTGAAAACTTTTAAATTAACTCTTTAAACGATATTAGACATTTAAGCCATTAACATATTTGGATGTTAGAAATATAGGTATGTTCTATGTATTTGTAAAGATGGTTATGGATGGTTAAGCATAGAGAAAAAAATCAAGACTGAGGTAATATTTATCAACATGCTTACTTATATGTTAAAAGGTCACTAAGGAAAAAGCAATTTTACATCTTTATAATGCTAATGAAAAATATATAAAAATATTGTATTTTCCATTTGTTGATATCCTTTATATTTTTATAATTATAAATCCCTCGCGTTGTCTGAATGTATTTAGTTTCACTTATCAAGTGTCAAGATGAGATTTATTTTACTTTTTAAACTTATACTTGTTTATGAACGTATGTATGCATGTATATATGTAGATTTTAACCAAGTTTGGGACAAGATAATAATAATATTATCTAATTTGTGCTAACTTATTTAATTTTTTGTTAAATTTTACCAATAAATCATATGAACATATTCAAATTTGGAACCGCTTCAATTGATGGTAGATGGGGTCTTCACCTTCACACCAAATATTTGTTAATATCCTGCACTAATTAATAAGTGCAAAAGCCAATTAGTAATTGTAGTCCAATCGCAATAAACCCCCTACCTATTATCACTGTATGAGTGAAAAGAGACTGGATGTGAATACTGTTTAATTATTATAACAATTGAATAAGCAAATAGGCGACTAAACCCAAATATTGAATGATCTGAACAAAATTCCCTACGAAGTTAGCTTAAAGAGGAAAGTGCGCCATTGTTAAGGTAAAATTATAATATGCTTTATAAGGCCTAGAATTTATCTAAAATAAATTCAATACGATACTAAATAATACCTTCTAGAACTCCTAAAGCAGAATTTTTATAAATGGGTAATATAATTTGAATATGCACTGATTAAAACTGTTTCAGTTTGGGAGTAAAATTAGTACCTTCTAAGCAAATCCGGTTTGAGTGTTAAATTAGTTCTTGTTTTCGATTACCTAAATTAGATTACATCCTAAATTAGCTTTAAAACTATCTATTATAGTGCGGCCGGGCTGCTCCATGATAATATCGCTGCTGGTGAAAGGGTAGTAATTTATGTGGAAAGTCAGGCTACTATTAAGCACCAAGCTAAAATCTCCACTGTGCGTATCGATTAGAAGAATAGCAACGTATATTTACAAGAGCTCGTGGAAATACATATTATTACGTTTGAACCATTTTAAAACGTTTGACTTTGATTAAATTGCGTTAAAATAAAATTGACACCATTTTGTTGTTGTTACAGTTATATTTTTATTTACTGCAAAATAACTTTTATACAGTTTACAACAACTTAATATTCGCTTATATAACACTTTTATTTCTGCTTAAACACGTCTTTACGACATATTGGTAGGTTCCGGCAGTTGTTCGCTGTTTATTACGGCCTCTACTGGAGCACATTGGCCTACCTCAGAGTTTTGACAAATGAATTGTTCGTGGCCTGATATATTGAGCACTCTCACCGGGACTATTCCTTCTTTGTTGGATTTAACGGGAGTCTTTGCTGATAACAAGTCCGTCTTAATTTCGGTTGACTCTACTACCCATAAGCGGTTGTCCTCACAATCTCCCTCCATACGCGCCCATATCAATGACTCAGTCTGAGGTGGTAGTTTTTGTTGTTTGACAACAATTAGTCTTCTTGCGTTTACTTTATTATCGTATTCAATTAGGTTGCTGTTTTCTTCAACAACTTCCATATTACGCACCTTGGGTATTTGTGGCTTTGATATCATGCGTGCGGTCTCCTGCGCTAGTGCGAATGCAACAGTATCTGCAAAGGTTGTCTTTGGTGTAGCATACAGATAGCTTAACATCGGGGTTTTGTATGCCGTTAACGAAGACTTACGTCTTCAGATGGTCTACTAGTGAGATATGTGCGCTGCACCAACCTCACAACTGCCATTGCAAATGCTTGAAGCGACTCATTAGCCTTTTGCATTCGGCACCTTAACTCTATACGATACAGCTCTCGCTTATGCTCATTACCAAATTTACGCTGTAGCGCCACCATTAATTCGCTGTAGTTGTTTCTTGAGCTGGCTGGCATGGTTTCAACAACTTCCGCTGCAGCACCTCTTAAGGCCAAGATTAATTCCAGGGCCTTCTCTTCATCGTCCCATCCCTTTTTGCTGGCTATAGTATCGAACTGAAATTTAAATACGGATAGAGGTGAACTACCATCAATGCAAGGTGTTTCTCTTATGCTGGAAACTTCTGGTATAATACGCACTGTTTCTTGATTTTGTTTGGAGACTGTTGATTTCCTCTTCCATTACAAAAAAGTTTTCGTCAACAGTCTTCTCTAAATTTAACACTTTTGTCTCGACGTCAGTTACTCATTTGCTGCAAATTCTCTGTTGCCACTTTAGAAGTTTCTCGTATCTACAGGTTTCTAGTAGCTCAACAGAAGTTTTTTCAAACTTCATTTTAATTTTTATCAGAAAATTCTGGTTTTCGGTTGTAGAAGTTTCTTTTACCTGTGCCAAAAGTTTTTCGTTATCAGCTCTAGATGTTTCTCGCACCTCATTAGAAGTTTCTTTTCAGTACTGGCTAGAAAGTTCTGGTTCTGAACTTACATCTTTTTCATCATTTGCAAGCCGATTTGGTATCCAAACTGATTATGGTTGCAGCGGTACTTATCTCAGGATCATTTTCATTATCAAATTCGTGAGTATCTATGTCTATACCACGTCTCTGAAATTCCTCTAAAAGACGTTTTTGTAGTTCGGTTTTATTACCTTTTGTTGACAGCTCTAATTTATTTAATTCCCGTTTGAGCCCGTCCACTTTTCATTCTTAAAATTTCATGTTACGCCGTTTTATTATTTTATTTTTAATTATTTTATTTGTTTTATTTTATATATGCAATCCCACTTCTGACACCAATGTTACGTTTTAACCTTTTTAAAAAGTTTGAGTTCGTTTAAATTTATTAAAATGAAATTAACATCACTTTGTTGTTGTTACAGTTATATTTTTATTTTCTGCAAAATAACTTATACAGTTTGCAACAACTTAATATTCGCTTATACAACGCTTTTATTTCCGCTTAAAGACGTCTTTATCTTACGGCAGCAAAACGATAACTAACTGACGTGTAGGTAAAGTAGCCTCTTTATATGCTTAATTGCCTACAGTTTGGAAGGTTTCGGAAATGTCTCATATTTGCTATTTTTATATCCGTTAATTCAATGTAATGTAATGATTATTGATTTAGCAGTGCTGACAAATACGCAAAAAAGTACGGCTGTGACACATGACTACCAAATATACAAAATTTAGGTATTTTTATCTTCGTAACAACATATTTAGGCAAATCAGTGTACTTGAACTTCTTATGAAGACTTCAAGTTGTTGCATAGTGTGATACGAGATTGGTGATGGTTTGGTGAGAGAGAACGCGACGAAGTCTGTAAGACCCCTATCGTAGAGTGGAAGTGTCATTAAGGGGCATGGGAGATTATAGGGTCTCGAGGCTACTATAGACCAGAGTTGACCACTCGATTATGAAAAGAGCCCTGAAAAGGGAGCTTCTTGGGATTCTGATAGGTTTTCTGACTGGGCATTGTATTCTGAGGCGAGGACAAGGTTGCGGGGCACCGGTACCTCAGATTTCAGCATCCTGTGTTTTTACCCTGTATTCTAGAGACGTACTCTCAAGTTGCTACTTTTCTTTATTTTCTTTTATTTTCTGTAGTTTCGATCCTCTTTCTTTTATTTCCTGCATTCTTTCTTCCTTTTTTTTCCGGAAGTCTTCCGAAACGGACCTCTTTCTGATCTCTAGGTAGGGTGCACGAACATCACCTTATTCTCTATCTACCTACCTACCTATATCGTTAATTTGCCATTAAAGCTTTTTATCCAAGTTATTTTAAATGTGTAATTTATATTGCTTTTTTTTAAGATTCGACGCATATTTATAAAAATCATGCTTGTTATGATCAGGGGTCTTTGTGCTTAGAAAAGGAAGAAACTATTAAAATTGATGAATTATTTCTAAATTTTGTCCTTTTTTTCATACATTTACGTTTCCATTCAATCAGTACTATATCAGAAGAATGTGAAGTATGCATATTTTAAATTATTGGTTTATTTTTCACTTTGCATTTTTTGCAATTACCTGCAATGTAAATTATTACGGGCGGAGTAAAAAATATGATCAAACTCTTGATTATAGCACTAATAAACTAGCATGCACTGTCGCACAGTTTTTTAGGTTGCAATTATAGTTTAGCCTCGGCTACCACAAAATCTATTAGTCTGCTACATCTATTAACTGCATGATGCTGCTCGGTCTGTTTTATAGTCTCTAGCTTTTACCTCTATTATCTGTGCTTCGTGTTTATACCTTGAATACCAGTGCCCTTACCTCCATAATGCAGTTGTTTTGTTTTTAATTTTCATACTGATTGATGGTCTACATGAAGTTGTATTTGATACTAAGCATATGCAATAACCTTTAATTTTTATAAAATTCATAGTTTTTCTACTTAAATACATATTTGTATTTCATTAGATATTAAATTTATATACATACATATGTACATACATAAATTTTTGATATTAATTTATATTTTGTGTTTTTCAATATTCCTATGTTATGTTTTTATTTTAATTGTAGATTCAAACACTTCGCAAGCAAATTGAAATATTACAGAATCAAATAAGTGATACCGGTGGAGGTGGAAGTGGTGGCAATACAGTAAGTGGTGGTGCAAATAGTGGACGTACTTCTAAAACGGTAAGCTTTGCTTTGTTGCTTTTTTATATATCTTTAAAATATTAAAGAAAAAATTGTGTTTCCGGAATCAAGACTAAAGAAAAGTAACTGAAAAAACATGTAAAATAACTAAAAAATGTTCCAAGTAAATATTTATTTTCTGATACAAATTCAACGTTTGCATGTCTGTTTTGTTTGTTAGGCTTTTTGTGTGCATTCAAATGCATTTTAAAGATAATCTTTTCTTATCAAAAGATAAGAATATTAGGTATGTTTTGTGTTCCATATATGCCATTCAAAGCGTAAGGCACCAAATGGTGGTCTTATTATGTTATTGTAAAAGTCACCCTTAACCTAAGTGAATAAATATGTATAGTGAAAAAAAATGTGTATTTGTTTTAATAAATTCGTTATTTTATTACATAAATCAAACGTGCTAAACACATACAACTATGAGCTTTAAATTAAGCAATTCGTGCATCTGTTTAATCACATTATGAATAATTTATAGACGTATTAATACACTCTTTTAACAGTAATTTTTGAATTTTTCCTGAATTTTTCTTGAACTTTAATATGAAGTAATTTCACTGAAACAGAGTATTATGACAAAACATATTTAAATTGCACTTAATTACCAACTTATATTAGTACAATCTTTTTAATTAAATATAAACTGCAGTTAATTTTGAAAATAAAAGGTTTTAATTGTTTTATTGCTCTGCTCGTTGAATGTAAATTCAAGTTAACTCGTATGTTCTACATAGGCCTAAATCGTTGTTTGTTTGCTTCAATGTTTTTGTTTTTTACTTTTCGGTTCTTTTATTTGTTTTTCTTTTTTATTTAACAATATCATTTTTTATCATTATTTTTGGTTTATTTTTGTCTTTATTTGATTGTGTATTTTATTTTTTTTATTTATTTTATTGCACACTCACTCGTATCGTACTAAAATCCTCTATATATGTATTTTTTCATTTTACCTGTCATAAAATGTGGTCGTTATTTGATTCAGACAACAGCACATTTTGATTAAATTAAACTTTATCGAAAGGTTATCCATCTATCTGTTTAGGAATATATTTTGTACACAACTGTACTGTTTCAATATGAAAGTGGTTAATTAATTAAATATTAGCGACTAATTTGAATTTAATTTTGTTGATTATTAGATTTTTGCAATAACGTAAGCAATAAACATATTTAAAAAATCTAAAGTGCGATTTTTATAAACTAGAATTGCAAAAAGCTTCTGTTTTAATAAAAATTTAATATACAATAAATTATTATCATCAAAGTTGGAAAGGCTCAACTAGCCATGGCACTGTAACCTAAAAGATCTATTGTGTCCAATACTCCTAGGTAATACTCGAGTTACTATTCGTGGGTAGATAATTGTCCGTTCAGTCCGGAAACACCAACTGGAAAAGTCTGTAGAAGAATACCCTCAACTTTCCGTATGAAGACCACAATATTCACAATGGGTAGGCGAAGCACCTGTTTAGACCAAATAAAGGGCTCTATATAAGCGATCGCTTAGAAATGTTTACCAAAGCAACACCCACACTACTTTTCATTTTAGTTCCATTCGCGTATCATAGTAAACAGTTTCGGTACATACTAGGAATTCCACCGTTCCACTCCCCACGGTCATGTGTAAGAATGTTAAAATTGTAATCGTGCTTGTCACCAACGATGACAACTAACTCATCTGTGTATCCTATAGCATCATAGCCACACACGTGTTGTCTGGCTAGAAGATCATCTACGACTAGGGATAAAAGTAACGGAGAGAGAACTCCCTCTTGTGTTCAGCACTTAATCGAAACTACTCAGTACCCAGCGTGGAGATGATCTTCTTACCTATAAGTATGCCCCGAACCCAGGAGATAGTTCTGGATTTGTACGTAGTTCAATCTCTCGTTTCGTCATAGATCTTTTGATTTAGCAATAGCCAGAATTATCAAAAGCCCCACAGTGCAGTTTCTTTAGCAGAAAAGCCATATTCAATCTTGGAGATTGGCGTGTGTACAGATCCCTTTGTAGACCGACCCTTGCAATATGCAAATTAGGCCGATCTATATGACCTCGGTTGTTTGTTCGGTCTTTTGCTCAGCTTAGGTATGTAAATTAGACTAAACCTTCCTCAATCTAATAGTATGTACTCTAGCGTTATCTTCGACTAAAGTGAGTGTACTTAACTCAGAATCAGAGCACGACATCTTAGCTTTTGGTAACACGCTCTACATCCTGATTCTCAGAAGTTGAAGTTGTTGGGCAACTATCTGGTTGCACTAGTCAGACAGGCTGCCTACTCAACAGTGCTGACAGCAGGTGATGCGCTTTGAGATGTATCGATCTTCAAGTTTGGTTAGAAACAAAAATACTATCCATGAATCCCACGAGTGTAAAGGAAAATATGTTAGCCACGTCAGAGCCCGCTGTGAGTTTGGGGATTTGTTGTTTTAAAAGAGTTACCGTCTTTTCGCCCGGCTATGTTAGCCAGAGATCGGACAAAGATGTATAACCATGTCAAGTATTCGTTACCAGTCTGTGCCACAAGGAGATCATAGTCGCACTACTTACACCCGTGTACTATATGTAAAACCCCAAATACTAAATGTCAAATGATCATCATATATAATTTAATTGTCAAAAATTGGAAAAAAAGATAGTTATTCATATTATTAAAAAAATTTAAAAAACATATGTAATTGGTTTCTTAAATAGTAAATAACAAAAAAAAAAAAACGGATTTCAGTTTTTAAAAACTTTAATTGCAAGCCTTGTTATCTTTTGTCTTCTGCAGGCTAAAGCATTAAAGATGCAATGTAATATCACATTTTAGCTTTCATTTACCTCTTGATTGTCACGTTTTAACTAGTTAGCAGCTATCTCCAATGATTATCACACTGAAGAATAATGACTAGAGCTTCTATTGTTAAATTATTCATAAGATAACATTTTTTTTTCTCCGTCACTTCTCTAGGGCGCATATTGACTTTTCACAAAACATCTATTGCTTTGTTTCAGTTTCATTAACCAAGTTGATTTTTCAAGCTAATTAGATGATTAATTCACTGTAGCTCCTTTCCATATGATTGTGTAGCGGTGAATATCTTTGCTAATTGGTGGTGGTGATCTTTAGCATTGTAATTTTTTCCAGATCATTCGTCTGATGTTTTGTCATCATTGCCAGAGGTAAACTGGAAGGTCAGGGGGGCTTCTTCTTCATTTTTTAGATGGAGTTATCCGGAGGGAAGTTGAAGCCTCTTTATTAAACACTGAAAACCACAACAAAATTTTTTCGCCTTGTCCTGTTGCTGTGGCTCGACATTGGTTAAAATATGTATTTTTAAAAAAGAAGTTGTTTTGTTATGCAATTTCGTATAAACGATCTATTAGCAGCCATTGGCCCATATAAAATATATCAGTGGTTTTGGTAAGCTGTTTTGTCATTTTTTTTTTAGCTTCATAACCCTATTGCTGCAAAACGTTGTTGATTAAATTTCACCCGATGTATTGGCAAAAACACTATCTAGTAACCAACAAATATATGTGTATGTATATACTATGGCGAGTCGTTTTAAAACCGCCCAAGTGACAAGAAAAATCGTATTCTAGAGATCAAAATAAGAAACTTTGCCCAAGGAACCATACCTCTAAAATGAATTCCGATGTTCCTTATTTTGACTCAAACGTTAAATTTTGAAAAATCCCACTCTGACCCATTTAAAGTGCCCCAATCGAGTCTAAATGTATGACCGACCCCCACTAACTTTGGACGGCTGACTCACCCATGCTAGTGGCACACTTCAAGTTTATAAAATCTTTGAAAAAAAATTTTTAGATTGGAAAATGTAAATGCGATTTGAAGGCATCTGATTGGTTCCAGAACGCCTAAGGAGTTTATGCACGGTCAACATATTCAGAGAAGACTAACAATCGATGCATTTGTAATGGAAAATGAAGAGCAGGGAGTAACGGTTATGTCATCAATGCCAACAATGTATTCCGATGATTCAAGATACTTACCGCCATCGGTTGGAGAAGATATGGATAGAAGCAATGGTTCACAATATACAGAAAGGTACGATTGTTTTAACATTGCCTTGATGTGTGACAAATTTGGTGTGCCTGATAGAGCATTGGGAACCGCTCTTTTCCATGATTTCGAAATGAAAGATCGGCATGGCGAACCGCTCATCATGAATAAATCGAAAGTTCTCAGAGAAGAAGACAAATGCAGACGAGAAGTGCTTCTCAGAGAATAAGACAAATGCAGACGAGAAGTGCTTCGCAAACGGTTAGACGATACCAATTTGTTAGCGTTTTCATTCGATGGTAGAAAAGATGATACTGTAACGGGAAGTATCATACTAGGATGGTAAAAGAACCGCATCTTGTTATTTCGAGAGAACCAAGTTCTCAATTGATTGGTTACCTAATAGTATATACCAAATCAAATTATCACAAAAACCATGAAAAAGGTAAATATTTCTAAAGGGTAATACTAAATATCGGCAAGGAAAGGCCATTAAATATGATATATATTGCAAGCAGTATAGAAATTAAAAAAAATGTTTAAAATTATTTTTGTAATAAAAGAAATAAAATCTATTTGCAATCTCAAATGAAACAGTTAAAAGCTTAAATGTCTATTCTATTCGTTTAATATTTTTTAAACATTTTATTTATGCATGGGTACAGAAAAAATATTTTTCCTTTAATCAGCCACATACGTTCCAAATTCGTCTATTTTATCTAAAAAATTGTTGATAAAATATTTTTTTTATTACAGAAAAAAACTACCCTAATTAATGTCAACATATATGCTTCGCTATTATCATATTGATAATTTCTATACTGTTTTTAGGGCCTCCGCAGTACTATATAAAAAACTTTTTATTAGTTCGAAATGCAAATTGTGTCCTCTTATACAACAGGATTTTATTTTTATCTCGTCTTTATACATATACGAATATTGATTGATCTTATCTATAAAATTTCTTTACCAATTATCTATTTAGTTCATATTGTGTTGCCACCACCACCACCACGTAACACCATCTATCACATGGTCAAAAAAAAAAATACCAAATTGGTAGGTGGGGGTATTATTAATAACGAGGGCATCATGATACCCTTTTTTGTATGGCCTATATAAAACAATGGGTATATAAGGGGGATCACTGGCTAAATTTTATTCATTTCATTGAAATTCGGATTCTAATACATATATTCTACCCGCATAAAGGTGTTAAAAAAAATTGCAATTTAATTGTTGCTCTTTTTTAGTTTTCTTTTTAACCTAAATAAGTGTTTTTTTAATTTAATTTTTTATTTAAATGAAACGTGTTAAGCATTTAAAATAATATTAAGAAAAGGGATTTTTTGAAATTTGAATTCAAATTTAAATATTTGTTTAAAGCTGTTTTGTTGGCGGAAGTTACACTCAACGTTGTAATAAAGATAAGAAAAGAATTAAAAACAAAAACACTAATTATAACGTAAATACCTAAAATGCAAAACGCAGAAAAAGAAAAAGTGCCATAAGGTAAGTTGTTGTTTGTATTTTCGTTCTCAAAAGAATATTTCTTTTACAACTAAATGATTATTACTTAAAGCAATTTGCGTTTGAATGGTTATCGAATAACAAAAAAAAAGAAATACAATATATTTTAGATTATGACAAAACTTGCATAAAAAATGTTTCACTTTGATATTTAATATGCTCACACCCTATAAACTATAAGTGTCTGTTGTTTTGACAATACATATCAGTGCTTATTTATTGCAACAGTGTCATAACTCAAAAAACGTGATTTTTTAGTTAAGTATTCTCAAATATGCGGAACATTGTGATGTATATTGTGTGAAAAATTCTTTGCGATTCGTATAAAATTATGAGCATAGGAGCAAAGTGTTTATTCCCATTTCAATGTTAAGTAATGGGAAATTGAAATTTAAAACAGCTCTCCTAACAAATTTTGCTTTGTGAGTTATGACACTGTTGCAATAAATGAGCGATATGTATATACTTTTTAAATACGGTCAAAAGAAAGTTATAGAGTAAGATCATTTTTATATAAATAATTGACATGAAGTATTTTTAAGGCCTGTAAAAAACAGATCCATTAAGTAAAAATATTTCTCTTACAAAGTGCAGTATGCTTGCATGAATTTGTTAATAACATATGGAAAGCAAGGAAGGGAAAAGTTCGACATTGTTACTTTTAAAATAGAGGTGAGAGATGGTCATCAGAAGATATTAAACATAAAACAATCCAAGCATATAGATATGTAACATTTTTTTAAGTACCCTTAAAATTTGCTAACTTTGTCATAATGGGCGATTTTTTGACATTTTGTGTTTTGAAAGCTGAAAAAAAAACACAGAAAATCATGGCGGTCAATAGGCTGCTCCAAAACGTGATATTAATTGCTCACAAAACTCGCCTCTCCATTCATAGTATCGCGCGCCGTGTGGCATGTGGCACCATCTTGATGAAACCACATGTCAGCAAAGTCCAATTCTTTCATCTTGGGCAAATAAAAATTCAGTTATTAATGCACGGTACCTTGCTCCATTGAAAGTAACATTACAATTTTCATCGTTTTTGAAGAAGTGCGATCCAATGACGACGTCAGCCACCAAATCACACCAAACAGTGCATCTTTCAAGGTGCATTAGCAGTTCTTGAACTGTTTCTGGCTGCTCGATACACCAAATTCTGCAATTCTATTTCTTGACGTACCCATTGAGCCAAAAATGATCTTTGCCGCTGAAGATAATTTTTTGATACGAAACACATTTCTCACACAGCACGAATTCTGGTAATAAAGTTCAATGATTTTATATCGTTGCCTGTTTATTAGTCTATTCATGCTGAAGTAGTAAACATATCTGAACATTTTTAGCATAGCTTCATGTCATGAATCTTTTTACACTGAAAAACTAAATAGCCAAAAATCACCCGATTAAAAATGCCCACATTTTGTCTTTAAAATCGAGTTTACATTGAGGTGGTGTACTACTCAAATAATAGTAACCTTAAAAAATCACAAGTGTATGTACATAACTTAAGAAACTTAAGAAGACTTTTTTAATAATAAATTATATTTAACCCATTAAAGCCGAATGGGTAGAAAAATATCCATGCCATACTAAAGCATAAATACAATAAAACGCTATAAAGACAAAAAAAGTGTAAAAACATGATATTCACACTTTTTTGAAAACAGTAGAGTTTAAAGATCACGACA
The DNA here is from genome assembly GCA_023159175.1 of Wohlfahrtia magnifica. NCBI lineage: Eukaryota > Metazoa > Arthropoda > Insecta > Diptera > Sarcophagidae > Wohlfahrtia > Wohlfahrtia magnifica. Next base: position 1,570,443 of record JAKWBJ010000485.1, on the reverse strand, counting down.
CACTTATGTCGAAGCGTCTTATACCATTCCATACAAAGACCTTCATGACTCTTAGATCATCCTCCAAATACAGTTTATTAAATTTCACCAAAATCGGACTACGTATTCGGCGGTCAGAAATAAACTTTCTTTAGTAGCTCTTTTTCTCTATTTTTCACATTTATTTACTTCATAATAAAATCTAAAAACGAATTTTATATTAATATATTACAAAATAATAAGACTCAAAATTAACTATAAAGGACAATTATAATATTTCGTTTCGTTAATTGCAAAGAAATAAGTCATAGTTTATGCTTTGTAAGTCTTTAAAAAAATCGAAAATACTAATAGTTGCTAGCGTTGAATGCAGATAAAAGAAAGTCGTATAAGCTTCATAGTCTGCAAGCTTTCATTGACAGAATGGTAAATACACTTTTTAGCTGTTTTAGCTAAATTAAGACTAAGAACGAACGTAAAGATAGTAATTATCTATCTATATATAAAAATAAGTTGTCCTATATTCGTCATTTAATAACTTGACAACTATTCAACCGACTTACAAATTCATTCGTTTGAAAGGCCTATTTTAACTGATTGTCTTTAAATACAAAACAGGCGGTGTCCCGCCCATACATATATTTATATGTCTATAGTTTCAAAACGGTAACATTAAGATTTTATGAATTTGGTCCAAATAGGCTCGTCAATACAAATTATCAGTCAAAATGTTGGCGGAATGGGATAAGTAAGCTTGACATCTCCCATACATAGTAACTATTAATCTTTTATATCTTGAAACGGTAATAATTAAAGTTTCTAAATTTGCTATAAAAAATTATTGGGCAAGACACGTCATCAGTCAATAACTGGCGAGATTGGTGGTAAATGGGCGTGGCTACTCCCATTCATACTAAATAATGAAATATTCATATGTGAAGATTGAATAAGCGGGTATTGTATAAAGCACAGGGTAAGAGCTATTCTTGTCTATACACATATAAATAAGTTGTCTTTTTGGGATGATGTGTTTTTCCCATATAAAATGTGTCCATTCTTTTACATTTTTCTTATGAGCAATACACAACACAAAAGCTCCCAGCAGCGCGGGAAGGGCTACTACAGTTTTCTATAAAAATTTTCTTTACATCACTGATTCAATTCTTTTTCAAATGCTAACAAAGTAAATTTTATTTCATATCTGCTCAGATTAAAATAAGACGCGTTTTTGGGAACATTTTGATTCGTTTTTCTAAAAATCTAAACTTATAAACGATTTATTTAATCATAATAAAAATTTTCTCTTCTGAAGAAACATTTAGAGGTTTTCTACCGTAATATTTAGAAGATTTTTAAATTTTGCGTTAAAACGGTTAAAAACTCTTCTGTAAAAAGTTATAAATACTTTATTTTCTGTATGTAATTTTATATATGTGAATAGTTTTTTGCATCTGATTAACTTACAAAAGTTACAAATTTCCTGAAAATTGCTGCTTAATTCGTTGTTATTGGAAACATAGTTTGTTTTTTAAATTTTTTAATTCACCTTACTTTATTACCGACTGCAAAAATCTTAGGACATCAGAACTCAAAAGTGTTAAAATCTTTGATCGCATAATCGGGTAATATCCAATAATCAGTATTCTTTAGTTTATCCTTTCGGTAAAAAGTAGAGAAATATGATAAATAAAAATAGAAAAGTTAATAGAAATCAAAAAATACTTGATAAAACAATAAAACCGTAAAAAAATCAACGGAAATGGTTGAAACTTTCTAAGTCTAATCAGAAGTTCTTCATAGACTATATTTTAAGCGCTTAAATTTTTGATTGTGAATGTTTTAAGTAAAAATGATATGGAGCACTATAGCTTTGAAGGCAAGTACCTGATAATATTACGTGTGTGTTTAACCTAGTTTTGTTCAGTATTTGACAAAAGCTTAATAGATTAATTATTAATTGTAGTGGTTATGTTGTTCTTTTTTACCTATTCATACTTTCGTTTTCCCATTTTCCACAACAATTTATAATTTTTTTTTGCATTGTTAAACAATAAAACTACACAAGTGTAGTTTTGTTTTACTTTTTGATACTTATGTGCTTTTTGCCTTTAACATACTAAAGTATAAGATATATGTTGGACTTCTTTAAAATAGATGAAAAAAAAACAACAACAAAGAAATCGGCATATATCTAACTCAAACGTTTTTATATTCAAATCTACACGTACACGTATTTTTTATGCCCCCAGTATATATACATTGTGTCACATATAGATATGTTGTTACTGCATATTCTTTTTGTACCTGCATATCTTTTTAGTACTTTCAGTGTACATGTATGAGAATACAAGTATATATCTTGTGAACAAATATTAATGATTAAATTTACCTATTGTGTATATAAAAATGGAAAAAACGAACAATTAACACAAAAAAGTTAAATAAAATTAGACAAAATAAAACAAAAAAACAAAAAAAAAAACCTAAAAACTCTATTTCATTTTCTTTAGTAATCGCAGATACTTTTAACAAGTACTTTTTTTGTACAATTAGTAATTAAATGAAGGCCGGTGTTTTAGTGCAAAAATGTTATTTATATACTAATAAAAGTGTGTGTTTGTTTTAGAGTTTCAAAGTAAAATATTTACTTTTTTTTGTTTAACGTTGAAATTTATGTCATCGTACATCGGTAAAATAGTTTTTACTTTTTGCATAACATCTAGTGTCTCTAATCGGACAAAAGTGTCGAAAAATTTCTTTTGGCTATAGAATGGAAATGAGTAAGAAATAATCATTTAATTTTGTTTTAAACAATATTTTGTAGCTCGTTCTGTGTCAATAAAAATTTACTGGAATTTAAAATTTCTGTAAAATAAAGGGGTTTATTGAAATATTTTTGGTGATTTTTCAATCGTTAGTTTCAGCAGATATGACATCTTACTGCAACTTAACACTTCCCTGTTGTATCCTCTGGCCTTTAGTCTTGCTTAAAAATTAAAAATGGTGCTCAGTCTGCCTGCGATGAGCTTCTTCAAAGCATTAATTTAAATAAAGCTTCAAACTAAAGTCAGAATCAGATTGATATTGCTTTTCAAACTGTCATTATAGTACATACCTATGATATATTTTTTAGTATTTTATTGGCCTTTCCTACTCTTTACGAAAGTAAAATTTTTGCTCGGAGTTTTATTCGATTACAGTTACATACTACATAGAGCTTCAAACCGTTCTCAGCGCCCTCAGTGTGGAGTAATTTCTCCATTGTTATGGATGTTAGTAGTTAGTTTTTTTCCTGGGCCTCAGTGTTTTCCGGGAAAGCGGAAAATTTTTTTAATTTCCGAGCTCTGTGAAAATAATAGAACAATGTTTGTTTTTAGGTAATGATCTTTGTATATAAAAACATAAAGAAACTTTCTTAAAAACAAAGTACCACTTAAATACTACAAAAATCTGTTATGTTCAGATATCTCCTATTTTCAAGACTTGTCCATTCATTTATTGTTATCAAAAATCTGCACCTTCATCTAATTTTAAATTTATATCGGGTGGGTCATTTAAAAGTTAAAATTAAAAAATGCAACAAAACAACAACGGTTTGAAATTTTGCCAAATTAATGTTGTTGTTGTGAAGTTCAATTGTTCAATTTAATTGTTAGAAATGAAATATTATTTCATTCATATGGCTGACGCGGCTGGCCTCACAGTACCCCATTCGATCGGGCATATCTCGGCAATGGCATCACGAATGTTGCCTTCAAATGCTCAATTGTCTCTGCATCATGAATGTTGGCCTTCAAATGCACAATTGTCTCTGGTTTGTCGGCATAATATTTGTCTTTAACGGCGCCCCACAGAATGTAGTCCAACGGGTTCAAATCGCAGCTTCTTGGCGACCAACTGACATCACTATTTCGCCTAATTAAACGGCCATCAAACGTTTGATGCCATAAATCGATTGTGGCATGAGATGTGTGGCAAGTTGCACTATCCTGTCGAAACCAAACATCGTTCACATCAATATCATGAAGAGCGGGCACAAAAAATTGGTTATCATGATGCGATAGGTGTCTCCATTGAGTGTAATGATTGCGCCATCATTTACAAAGAAATATGAGCCAACGATGACTCCGCTCCACAAGCCGCACCAAACAGTCACTCGTAATCGATGCATTGGCTTCTGTAAGACCACGTTTGCGTATACCGGGCACTGTTGGTCCTTCTCTGGGACCAAATTTTGTACAACATTTTCGTACAATTTCCGACCATTTGTCTTTGTATTGGAAATAAATTTACAATAAACCCCAATGTTGCTCAAGCGTAAATCGATTCACTTCGTTCAGTGGAGATAATATATTGAATTTTGTGACAGAATAGAATGACATATGTAAGTATTGCCAGATTTGAAATAACCGCTGGTTTAAATTTAAACCGATAGATGGCCCATCCGATATATTTTACGATCGCACTCTACTTCCATATATTTTTTTATGATCATATTTTGCATGTCGTATTCAGCTTTTGGTAGGTCCAATCTATCAGATACCATTGATTTACGTATGTACTCCCTTCTTGTAATCGATCTAATGCAATATGCATCAACAGTTGCTAATTTTGTTACAGTAGTACATATGTAAGTCTTTTTTACTTTTGAGGGGGCTCTTCCTGATTTTCACGTTTAGCTATCTCTTTGTCCCAGGATATTTTGTGTAAAGATTCAATTCAATCATATAAAGTATTAGTCCGCTTGTAGTGTGTCCTTTACATTAGATTATTTTTGTACATAAGGAGCAAATAGCAGTATCACTTTCATCTTAGAGAATTTCTAAACACTATTATCTTTTACAAATATTTAAAACAAACCAAAGGAGTGGCAGCCTTGTTAAATCAAATTACATTTGAGCATAAGTAGATACCCGTTATAATACCACACATGTAGTGGTGACTCTGTGCCAATCACCATGTCCAGACAGTCTGGATAATCAGCCAGAGGCTTCGCACAGAAACCTAAATTAAGTCGCAAAGCAGCCTGAGAGACTATTAAATCTGGCTATTAATCTGATATCAATGGTCAATAGCTCCGATATGCCATCGGAAAAGGGCGAGCCAAATGTGAGCAATCTACCTAGCCAGACATGGACACTGACAAATGAAGTGAGCCACGCTGTCTTCTTCCTCAATTGATATACAGCCTGGACAGAATTCATTTGCAGGTAAGCGCAGCCTTTTCATATGCCTACCCAAAGGAGGCCCGAAAAAAAGATTCCGAGAAAAAACCCTAGTAGTAGTTGATGGTTTGCTCACCATGACGGCTCATAGAGGCGTCAGTGTAATTGGTTACGCTGATGACTTCGTTATAACTGTCCGTGGGAAATATGAGAGTATGTTGTGTGATCTCATGAGGACGGCCCTGGGTGGGGTGTCAAATTGGTGCATCCAAAAAACTCTCAAAAACGGTTTTTGTACTTTTTGCAAGGAGATACGAGTACACGTTATCATGTGACTGTATTTCATTTAGGGGTACCACCATCAAATTTTCTAGGGAGGTTAAGTATCTAGGTGTCATTCTGGATAAGAGGCTTACTTTGAACTCACACGTTGATGCTGCCCAGAATAAGACGATAGATTCCCTTTGGGCAAGTTGCTTCTCCTGGCTTCAAAATGGATGACTGTGTCGGTGCTTGTGTTCATGGCCCCAACCGAGACCTGTCGATTCTACTGAGGCGATCACTGAGTATCTTCTAGGCTGAGATCATGACTATTGCCATATGTGCGGAGATCAACCTGGACAGTTTGCTCAAGGGTAAGATCATTAATGTATTCTCTGACAGCCAAATGCCCTTAAGGCAGGAATCGTATGACATCTAGACTGGTCAAATATTGCTACTATACGTTACAAAGGCTTTCGTTTAGGAATAAGGTCCAGTTGTTTAGGGTACCTTGACACTGTGGGTTAGATGGTAACGTGACAGCGGATGCATTAGCTAAGAAAGGTTCCGCGACACCACTTATTACCATCTTCAATCTAATCAAGGATTGGGGAATAATCAGATGCTTGGAATAATGGAATGCTCAAATGGACTTCGCCACTATATGGTGGCGATCAGTCATGACAGGCTGGACTCGAATCCTTGACGGGTTTTCTTACGTGCCACTGTGGACTAAGAGCACATCTGAAGAGGATGGCGCTCATAGATGTGGATGCTTGTAGACTGTTGCTCACAGGCATCAGAGACAGCGGAACACAAATTGTGTGAATATTGAGTTCTTGATAGGTTGAGATGAAGATGGTTGGGAAGACATAGGGTCTCATTGGGAGGCATATCCGCCATTTAGATTTCAGATTTGCTGATGTTCATTAGGAAGGCAACAGATCTGCTAAACAAAGTGTAGAACGGAAGGGGCACAATATATTCTAAGGGTTGCAGTGTCCTGCAAGAATGTTTGATCAGAATGATGATGATAATGATAATGTTACATAGAGTATCCAAAGTTATTTCTGTGAGGTTGTGCGGTCGATAATTAGTATTTTCCGAATGATAGAAGTTACTATGAAAATATATCGTGGCTTTTGCATGTTGATAACAAACTTGATCACTCATAGCTGATTGTTGATTTTTGCAAGAAAAAGAAAAAACATTACTCAGTCACCGGGATTTGAAAAGGTTTGAGTATACAAAGACTTAAATGTTAAAAAGGCTGATGTTTACACCAAGAAGTTCTTATATAGAATTTAAAATTTTTTAAATAAATGTGTATTTCAATTGAAAGATATTAAACGGACAAAGAAATAATAATTGTTGAAGAAATAATAATTTGCGGACAAATCTTGCTGTAAAATTATTTTCTATTTGTCAGCTCAATATTCAAGTATTATGCATATATGACTGTATGTATTATGTATGTGTATGATTATAATTAAATGATGTATATACATACATATGTACATACATATGTATGCGTAATTATTTGTTTTTTATATTACAAAACAATTTCGTATTTAAATGAACGCACTGATTATGGCCGAGATTATTTCAAATTTAGGTCAATACGTTGCATTAAAACATGTCATGCTTTTCAGACCTTGTAATATGGTTTTAATAGTTGTTAAAAGCGAAAATATTACCCATTATCATAATTAATAAATAATATAATTTAATGAAATGGAAGCTATCTGTTACTGGCTAAATTGTTCTCGAAATTATTTAGACCCTAACAAGTTAGTCTTTATTAAATTGCCACAATTTGTGGTCATTAATACGTTTTTCCATTGTTAAAAGTTGACCAAGAGTTTCTGTTTTATTTTTTAAGTTAAATAATGAAAATGTGAAAATACATAAACAAAATTATTTTTGTATTTGAGTAAAATAATTTTAGTGGACATTTTCTTAAAAAAAAGCTTATAAACTGTATTTTTTTGTTTTTGTTGCATGTGCATGTCATAATTGTTGTATGTATAGTTGAAAGATTGTTTTATTGTCATTTAATTGCAATTATTATTATTGTTTTTTTTTTCTATTAATAATATTTTCATGTAGTTTTCCATTGTAAATCTGAATGAATGCATGGAAATGGGTTATTCAGAAATATGAAAATCAAAAAAAAAAAAAAAAAAAAAACAAAAAAAAGCTAAACAAATGTTACGCCTGAAAAGATATTGACTTTGACAATGTGGTTGGTTTGCTGTAATGATGACAATAATAATAATAGTAATAATATAACGTGCCTGAAATAATATATTTTTTTATCGGTTAATTTCAAAATAATGGATAATCTGCGATTTACTTACAAAATTCCCCATTTGTTATACAAAATTTCTATGTGTATTGTATAAAAAGTTTAATTTTTATCTTCAATTTCTCACCAAAAATGATTACTGAAATATGTTTTTACTTATTCAAATTTTATTTAAAAGAATACATTTTCATTAATCTAGAAAGTGTGTCAAGAAAGCAGTCATGACAGTTTCAAAGTAATACCATTTCATTATTGATTGAAATATTGGTTCAATTGTATTAATTAACATGAGACAAATCTAAAAAGAAATATGTTCTTAAACGAGTCTTATTTGTGACTCATTTCTCATTTATTGCACCTAATTTCCCTTGAAATTATTATTGAACTTAATTTCCTATATCCAAAGCTACGGCAATTGTTTTTCTTTTGTCTGCGTTTCACATCATCAATATCTATGTATATAGCTGTGGTATCCGTAAGATGGTATTGTATGTCTAAATTTTCAAAAACGATACTAAATTGTGACTGGGTTATTTTCAGATAAATTAACTACTACGACCATGTAAACTGCGAACATGTTCTTAGTCAGCGCTAAAAAACTTTGAATGATCTTGAGGCTGAAATATAGTAATGCCCTACATTATTTTAACCAAGTCATTAAAATTTGAACCGAATGTTCTGCCAGTTTTTATGTTTATTAAATTCTGGAAGGTACCTTTTTGAATATTTTCATTTTTTTCATAACACAACCTGCACTTTAGACTTTTAGAACATGTAGTCTCTTGGTTGGCTGGTACTAAATATTTCATTGATAGTGATAACTAACTTATTAAAAATAAATCTCATTAAAATCGTTTATTTAAACAGGTGTGTTAATGAATTAAGGTATACAAGATTCTGTTTTTACCCTAATGAAATCATAAGTTTCTCATATAACGAGGTCTCTATTAAATATTACAGGTGTTTACATAAAAATATTTAAATATTGACAAAAAATTAAGAAAAAAATAATATGGTATATTGTTGGTGTCATGTAGAAATGTTCTAACTGGGAATTTTTTTCGAATTTGAGTTTTTTAGTTAGGGCCTTTCTACATGAGATAAAAGTAAAGATTTTTTGGTATAGAAAAATTTAAATCCCTATTTTTCTATTATTATATGTAGTTTTTTTAACATTATGACAAATTTAATAATAAAGATACAAATCTCACTATTGATATAAATCTCACTATATTCTTGATTTCGTTGGGGAATGAAAAATTTTTTATTTTGTAAGGCAAAGTACCCTAAAATGTAAAAACTGCTTTAACATACTGAGTTCATTTTTGATATTCAGTTTGCAGAAAAACTGGTACGAGATTTGTTTAAGAAATAAGGTGCAGCAAATACAGTATTTTTGTTTCCATCTTTAAAAGAAAATCGCGTTGGGTCAATTTCGTTATATATGGCTTCAATGGAATGATGGTGGTATTGCTTTTCACCAAAAAGGCAGTCATAAGTAACGATGTACTATCGTACGGGCAAGAACTTCATTGCGATAATAAATCATTTAAAGGTTTATTTACAATTTTGGGTGTTTTTTCTTATTCAGAATTTTCACGTGAATTTTTTCCCATGAACGAAAAAGTAGAGAAAAATTATACAAAAAAATGCACAAACACAAAAACAATTAAAAATTCCCGATCGGAATTTCTTAAAAAGGGAACAAATATCGCGTGAAATTTTTTTTATGATAAAGGTGATTGTTTTTAAAAAATGACGTAAACTTTCAGGGATAATCAGTAACCATTACCTTCCTTTTTTATTTTCTTTTTGTCCTTTTTGAAAAAAAAGTAGGCGCACTACTCAAGAGACTTGGAAAGGTGCCAAGATCTGCCTGTATTTGTGTTGCTAATGCGATGTGTACTTGCCCTTCCGCGGCTCTGGTCGCGTGATTGCGTTTACTGTTAATCGATTTATTTATTCGAGCTGCGGCTGAGTGTAGGGCTATAAGATTATCATCTTTTGAAGTAAGGAGTGTTAGGGCATATGAGCAGATCAGGGCGGATTACCTTCTTCTGACTACTGCACTTTGGAACTTAACTTCGACAAGAGATTCGGGGCGAGGATCAATTACCGTTTGAAATGGAATTGGGGCGATTCCTTCTACGGTTTTGAAATTAGAGTCTACACGAATGGCTCAAAGATGGTATGTGGTGTTGGATCAAGAGATGTTAGTCGATGTTGACGAAATGTTAGGTATTAGGAAGGAAGCATGCTTATTGTAACCTCGAGGCCAAACGCGAAAAAAACATTTGTATTTGCTTGGATAGCCAAGTAGTCATCTTTGACATTAAATCACACACTTCCACCACTCGATTGGTGAGACAATGCGGAAACTTACTGAACACCCTCAGCCTTTCTTCTGAGATGAATCTCGTTTGAATTCCGAGTCACTGAGACTTCTATAAAAGTGAGCGAGGATATGCCTCGAGCGGACGGAGACCGGCCTCGGTGGTACCATCAATTGGGTCGCTGAAGGGGTCTGCTCGTAACTTCTGCCTGAGGCTGACTTGATCTCAGTATAACGTGGGCCGCACTGGATCGCTCAGTGGTTGTAGCAGAAAAGACGTATCCAAACTGATAGCTGTGTTTATCGGTTACTGGCCGATTAAAAACCATGCCAGCCGAATATGGTTGTAATACAACGACAATTATCTGTGGTAACGTGGAGTAGAAAGAGGCGGTTAAGCACTTCCAATGTGGACGCCTGGCATTTATGAACCGTCGCCGTTAGGCTTTCTGCGCGTGATTTCTATATGACATTTCCGGTGGATTCTGTATTGAACCGGTTGATGTTCTTTGGTATCTCAATCTGACGGAATGTGTCTGCTCTATTTGTGGCATCATACGATTCGAGTAATACGGAAGATGTTCAAAATGGTGGCCGAAGACAGACATTATATGCCGTTGTCAACACTTTGTTTAGGAGATTTTTAAAGAAATTTGGAAGCAAATTTTGTGATTCATTTATTCAATAGCAGAATTTTATTTACTACAATTGTGCAAATAAGGAATAAAACAGCGAACAAATGTTTAACACGGGTTTGTCAACATAAAATTAAAGAAAGAAAACCGACTGTAGATACTTTACAAAATCCTAATTCATGGAAAAACTCGCTTAGTTAAAAAAATCATATTCAAAATAATTTAAATTATGACTGTTTTTGTGGTAAAAAATAGACCAAAGCAATATAGTATGGCGTTAGCAGATTATATTGCAAAATTTTGTTTTTTTGTTATATTGTTTACAGATCTATTATGTCTCTTGATTTTTAAATAGTCACCATTTAGGTGAGAGGTAGAAAGCAATTTTTTTTCGAGTGTTGTCTTAAAACTATCAATTAACTTGAGTTTAAATTTGTTCGCTTAAAACCTTCTTAAAAACTTCTTCTTTTGTAATTCTTTATCAATGAAATTCATTCATCAATTAAATATTAGTAATATTTACAATTAAGGTTACGATTTATTTCATTTGCCCAAATATAAATGTAATATAATAATATTCCATAAATCAATTATATTTTAATATTTTAAAATTCTAACATCATCATAGTCATCACGTAATTTTATAATTTTGTTTTTACCAAAATAGATTTTACACAGAGATAATAGAAAAATTAGAGACCAAAAGAGTAAAAAATATAAAATATCTTAATAAGTGTGTATTAGTTTGTAACCAGCATGGCGTACTTCCGTTTTGAGTTTTTTTTTTATTTTTTTATTTAAAATGTCAAATTTGTGCAATCGCATTTTATCTAAAAATATAGAGTGGGCAATCCATCGGTTTAAATTTGAACCAGCAGTTACTTCGAATCTGGCAATACTTATATCATTCTATTCTGTCACAAAATTCAGTATATTATCTCCACTGAACGAAATGAATCGATCTACGCTTGAGCAACATTGGGATTTATTGGAAATTTATTTCTAAAACAAAGACAAAAAAAAGGAAAAAAATCATCCTTTCAGTTCATTTTCATCTTGGTTAATAAGCAAAATTGCCGTATTTGGGGCTCAGAAAACCCAAACGTGGTTTTACAGAAGTCAATGCACCCATTACCAGTGGCTGTTTGGTGCGGCTTGTGGAGCGGAGGCATCATTGGCCCATGTTTCTTTGAAAATGAGGACGATGCAACCATTATGATCAATGGAGACATATATCGCGCCTTGATAACCGATTTTTTTGTGACCGCTCTTCATGATATTGATGTGAATGATGTTTAGTGTCAACACGATAGTGCAACTTGCCACACATCTCATATCACGATCGATTTATTGCGTCAAATGTTTGATTACCGTTTAATTAAACGAAATGGTGACGTCACTTGGTTGCCAAGAAGCTGCGATTTGACACCGTTGAACTATTTTGTTTTTTGGGACGCCATTAAAGACAAGTGATATGTCGGCAAGCCAGAGACAATTGAGTATTTGAAGGTCAACATTCGTGATGTCATTGCTGAGATACGATTTCATACACTCGAAAAAGTTCTCGAAAATTGGTCCGATCGAATGTGGGGTACTTTGGCAAAATTTCAAACCGTTTTTGTTTTATTGCATTTTTATCCTTAAACTTTTAGATGGCCCACCCTATACTTTTAATTTTATTTTTGTCATTCTAAAATTTTTACTCGCCGTTTTCCAGTGGCATGTTGCGTTAATTGTACTTGTGCTTCAAGTTTCTGTTGATCAGTTCATCTTGGCCACTGTATTGACCCGTATAATTTTTTTTTAGTATATGAATGTGTATGTATTATATGTATATTAGTATGTTATTGTTTTATTAGTTATCTATTTATTTTTATTTTCTGTCAATTGTTGTCTTTTGTAGTTTGGCCTAAATGCAAACAAACAACTTTGAAATAGTGTGGACTCATCATTTAATCATTAGTTGTCACACATTTGTGTTTATCTAACATTTATTTTATTTTTTAGTTTGTTTATTTTAGAGAATATTTTTATACTTTTCTAGTTTCCATGGTTTACTGATCACTTTGCACACAGTTTATTAATGTTGCTGGTGCTCTCTGTTTGTTTAATCATATGCTTACATATTTGAATTATGTTCGATAGAAATTTTAATGTATTAGTCAAATATCGGTTATCGTTGAAATGTTGTATTGACAGGTTGTTTTTTTTTTTTTTAATGCACAGTTGTACCTTAAGAGGGTTTCACATTGAAATTACTTTGAGTATACAATTTATTTAACAAAAGCATCTAGAAGTCATCACTGCATCTTAAGATCAGTTGAAAACGTCAGCAGGTTGTCTTTTTATGAATAATTTTTATAAAAGTAGATACTCTTCTTTTTATAATTTAGGGCGACAATGTGGAATATGCATGACACTCTCGCAAGTGACCTCAATGTTATTTTTTGAAAACTGTGTCAAAACGTATTTGCCAATGTTAATATTATGGAGGCGTATGCTTTTAACGCTTTGGACTTTAGAATTTAGTGTTATGTCCTTTAGAGTGATCGCATATTTCCTGTGCCGAAAGTAGCATTCAAGTGCCTCGGTATTTTAAGACAGCGCAAGCAATACTTCACATCATCTGATCTTTATGTTTACACGAGCTGTATGCGACTCAAAATGGAAAACAACTCTCATATATGGACTGGTGCTTCAAAGTTTATTTTAAAGCTTCTCGATCATGTACAGCGGAGGGTGAATGCGCTCGATTACATTGGAGCATCGTCCCAATGCGGCGAGTGTTTCTATCGATACCATAGCGGAATGTGTTATAGTGAAGTGAAGGAATTAATTCCTAATATCTTCCCTGCCATTTAAGGCATGACCTAATTCAAATCTATCTTCTAAATACTGTTTCCTCTTTCTCCTTTCCGCAACCTATTTTTCTACTTTTTTATTTTTAGTATTAGTGCTGGTCTCAAGGAAAAAAATTAATATGTAAACCTATACTAAATCGTAATTTCATGTACAATATTTTATCACATTTGACATAGGAATGTGACCGATTTAATTCTTTGTTAAAACTTGTAAATTTTAACGACTTTTTAGAGTTTACAAAACGATTAAGAAATTGATAGAATAGAAAGCTTGAAAATAATTTAACTCGAATTAATTTTATTACGCTTAGAAGGTCACCCGTTTAATTCAAAATAAAATTTTGTTGCTAAACTTGGTTCAGTTAAGTTTTGTATACATGAAATTCAATGAAGATTGGTATTTAGTTGTTTCTCAATAAATTATTTTTTGAATAAATAGCAAAATAATTTTAAAGAGAATCCCTTATTACTATATACGCTGGCAGGTATGCTATATTCAATAAAAATTTACATGTATTATAAATGTTATCAATAATAAATTTATCATTGATGTTAATGGCTGTTTTAAACACAATTTTTTGCAACACATTTCGGCTTGTGCAACCCGTTCATTGTGCTCTCGCTGCTATTGCTCTTTGTACTATGTCGTGCTATAATTTTGACCTTTAAATTTGTGAATGAATATGTTCGATTACAAGAGTGTAGTAGTCTATACCAGCACAAAGTAAGTATATTGTCTATTGTCTCTCTGTCTAAGTATATTGTCCCTTGAATTAACCAAAGGATCTTCGGGGAATAAATTGTATTTTCATGGTTATATATTTGTCAAATTTGCCTCCTGTGTACCTCTTATTGTTATATGACTTATTAGTATGTTATTGCATTTATTTTAATTTAAAAAAATTATTCACTGGGTTGCTTTGCCACGTTCTAAACACTTCGATATACTTGCATTGTGTGCATTTGTCTCTCGTTTGTATTGTATGTGTAAATGTTTAAAATTCAATATCAAATTTGATGGATTTTTTTTAATGCCTAATCACTACTAGTAAATTGCTCAATTTAATGCTATTTTTAATCGTTTGACTCTCTCTTAATCGCATTATTGGAAATGTTTGCGTTTTGGTTATTGTTTTCAAACCTAATAAAATGTTATTTTTAAGTGTTGTTTTTATCTGATTATTTTCATTGCACTTTAGAAAAGTAATTTTTCAGTATGCCGAACAAATTTCATGTGTAAAATGGAATTGTAAAATTAAAAATATTCAAATTTATTTAAATTATAAAGAGACACCATCAATAAGCATATACAGTGACGTGCAAAAGTGTAACATAATTTAATACTTTTCATTTCAACATCCTGTATTTTTTAAGTTTAAATAAACTAAGTATTTTCGTTGTATGGTATTGTAGGTACACATGTCCTCTTCCTCTAAAACTAGTTTGATGCCAATACAACAACAACGACAGTAGTAGCAGCAAGAAGTGTAAATAAAAACAAATGTTACACTTTTGCACCGTTGATTTTATTTTTAATATTTATAAAAATAAGAATTATAATCTAAAGATTGTGGAGGCCATTTCTTATAAGCCATCACTGTTTTTTTAAGCTGGTTTTTAAAAATATGTACAGTATGTTTTGGGTCATTGCCTTGGTGGAAAATCACTTTTTCAGCGGCAAAAACCACTTTTTCAGGTACTGTTCCTTACGCATGGTACCATCTACGAGTACTAATTGATCTGCACTACTTTTCTATTATGAAACCACCAGTATGATTTATTGTCTGTTTTACATGATATGTTTGAGTTGCGTTTAGATCCTTGATCTAACCGACCGTCAAATTGAAATCCGTTTATTTAAGCCTCGATAGACCAAATAACAAAAAAAAGTTAGAATATAACTAGAGAATGTATTAAGGACCCAATAGTAATTCAAACTCACATGTAGAACAGACAATAAATCATACTGATGGCTTCAGTGGTGGCTTATAAGAAATAGCCTGCACAATCTCCGGATACAAATATGATTGAGAATTTGTGGATTCATGTCAATTAACTGCTCGCTAAGTATCCAAGTCCGACCAAAGGAATGAACAAGCTGTGGGTGCAAAGAAAGGACGTCTGGTAAGATATACCAGCAGAATGAAAACAAAACACATCCAGTATCCCTCATCGTATCCATGCTCAAAAAAATACAAGAGAATGCTGGACAACCTATTGATTATAATACTTATTTTTATAAATAAGTATTAAAAATAAAATCAACGGTGCAAAAGTGTAACATTTGTTTTTATTTACACTTTTTGCTACTACTCCTGTCGTTGTTGTTGCATTGGTATTAAACTAGTTTTGGAGGAAGAGAACATGTGTACCCATAATACCATACAACAAAAATACTTAGTTTATTTAAACTTAAAAAAATACAGGGTGTTGAAATGAAAAATAGTAAATCATGTTACACTTTTGCATGTAACTGTATATACATATAGGTTTTTAGTAATGCAACAACTTTCCAAAATCTTATTGTACAACTTAGTAATATCTTCTCTTACACCACGCCATGTTAAGCGAAAAAGAACTTAGTGTTTTTTTTTTTCTTTCCATTCTGGTCTCTTCCGTTGGAATGATCGGGTTTTGATTTCGTAAACAAAACTTTTACATAGAATTCGTCATTAGTTACTACCTTTTTAAACAGATCAAAATCGCCATTAATATCATAAAACAATCGGAACAAACTTCGCAAGTAGAAGCGACATACTATGTCTTAAGCTTCATATATTGCTGATAAGTTGTGGCGTCAAATGCAAGAATCGTTATCTACTTTTTTGAAAGAGTCTATTATAAAGGGTTGTCCAATTAAAACGCACGATGTTAATTTTAAATAAAACAAACATTTATTATCTTAATATTTAATATTTTTTATTATAATGGAAGGGTCTATGACAATAATGTGGGAAGCAAAATATCGGTCAAATGCTCGCCACGACTTCGGTGGCATACCTCTATTCATCGATCCATATGTTTAATGACTCTGAGACATAATTAATGTCGTTAATATGCCGAATTATCTCTTTCTTTAGCTCTTGAATTGTTCTTGGCTTATTGATGTACACTTTTTCTTTTAAATATCTCTAAGGAAAGAAGTTCAACGATGACAAATCGCATGATCGTGGCGGCCAATAAACATCGTCACGGCATGAGATAACACGGTCATTGAATTTCTCGCGCAAAAGAGCCATTGTTTCGTTGGCTGTGGCAAATAACACCATGCCATTGGAACCACATTTCGTCCAGTTCCATATCCTCAATTTCTGATCACAAAAGTCCGTTATCATCTTTCGATAGCGAACACCATTCACGGTGACTGCTTGGCCGACCTCATTTTCGAAGATGTACGGCCCGATGATGCCGCCAATCCAAAAACCGTACCAAACAGTCACTGTTTGTGCATGCAAGCGTGTAAGTTCAAATCTTTATTAAAAATTTGTGCCAGTGATGTTCGTGAGATGTTTAATTGTTAATTATTGTTTTTTACTCTTAGTTTAGAGTTTTTTCAGCTTTACCAGAAGCTTCAATTTCTGCATGTATTGTCCAACGCCACGTTGGTTTTGGCCTCCAACGTGTTTTGGCACCCTGCGGATTCAGTCCAACGCATCTTTTAGGGAGTTTATCTGCTGGTATTGTAGTTTCCACTTGCGATGTTGAATCTAGACTGACACTAATTCCTCACAGTACCTGCGCAGCAGCTCTAAACTCGAGACAATTCTTGATCACGACATCTTTAGTATTTGCAGTTTGGTGGTTGTTGACAAAATTGTTAATTTTCACACTTTACTCAGTTGACAAAAAAATTTTTTTCCAGCGGCTCCCATTTCGGGTGTGATAAGGCTACCCAAATAGCAGAATTTGTTCGTGTGTTCTATGCTGTCGTTATCGATATAAAACTGTTTAGCCAGCCTGAACGCTTACACTGACATAGTTCTCGTCCTGGTGCGGTTGATAGCCAGAACCACTTACCTTGTATGGCTGCGTATCAGCTTGAGATGATGTTAAACAAAGGTAATCGGTTTAATCGAGGTCCTCAGATAGAACATCATCGAGAATAATTCAAAATATTGTTAATGACAGAGGACTGCCCTGCCTAACGCCGGATGCAGAGCTGAAGCGCCACGCTATCGAAAGCAATAAAGAAAATAAAAAGGGAAGATTGTCACTCGTTGACCTGTTGGAGCATAATACGAAGTAAATTCATTGAATGTAATGAATGTATAAGTAATGAAACACTGCTGCTCGACAGCAGGAAATCAGCGATTGCGTTTAACGTTTCTAACTTTTAAACCTGTAAAAAATCTCCAAAGAATGCTGTATGATTACAACAACCATTATTTATATTTACCGAAATCCATAAGAATTACTTGCTTTTAACAAACCTCTTATGTATAAATAATCATTCAGTGAGGAAATTGTTGACAATTGTTGATAAGGACGTTCCAAATCTAAAGTTTCTAAGAAATTTGAGAACTCTATTTTTAAATTAAATAATTTTCTTCATTAAACACTAAAATATGAAAAAAAAACTAAACAAAATTAAAATTATTTTGTTATTCTTCATAGAAAATCTTGACAAAATGCTGACAATGCAATTTATTTTTTTTTGCTTAACAATCATAGAAATCAACTGCATGTCCGTTCAAGTACAACAATAATGTTTGACCATTGCTTTTAAGTCTGTTATTACTACAATTGTTGTTGATGTTGTTATTTTAGATTAAAAAAATAAAAGTTTTTACAACAGCAAAAACAACAAGTAACAAAATGAAATTGAAACTCATTAGTTTCGCATGTTTTACATGATGAGAATTAATTTTTTTTTTCAAAAGTTTTTTTTTTTCAACTTGGCCATACAATTGGTGTTCACTAGTAGCAGCAGCAGCAATATGTTGTTTCTCGTGTTTTTTTTCGTAATATTTTGATAAACGATCAATAGTTTGAACGTTCGTTTAATCACAACAACATTTATAACCCTCTCTTACTATGTATGAATACCCTGAAAGCGTTAGATTTTTTCTAAATAAATTAAATTGCTTCCGTTTTATACGAATTGATTTGATTGTTTTTGCTATTGTTTTTTAATTTTTGTTTATTTTTTCAAATTGAATTTTCATTGCAATGTAGTTTAAAACTATTCGTCAGAGTAAAGTATTCAATACTTTTTTTTTTAAAATTTTGACATGCAAATATGCTTGTAATTAATTTTTTTAATTTTTTTAATTAAGTTTTCTATAAATATTATTAAAAAATAAAAATGTTTAATATAATGAAACATTTTCTGAGAGAGATTTTGAATATAAACGAAAGTTGGTAGAGTTTGAGCTATTGACAGAATGAAAATTGTATCTTCTAATCGAAGAAATTATTAGGGGTATATGCTAGTAAAGACATATGTAATTGTGTTAATATTTTTGTTTTAAAAACCAGTCGCAAGAAGCATTGAGTGAACTGATGCATCATAGTGATGTTTTCCATGACTGATATTGACAGTCATCAAAGAAAACGTAGAGCGTTTTATTGGTTCTTCTATTATGACGATTAAGATTTGGTTTCGACGATACAACAATATACCAAGGATTAGTTTACAGCTAATAGCATGTTCATTCTACACTTTGAATTACGTGGCTTGCTGTTAAATATATTAATTAAATATAATTACACCAATCATCCTTGTTCACACGTCATTTTTTGCGTGATTGACACAATAACTGAATAAACATAATTATTTCTATTTAAAAAATTTGCAATGTTAAATTTGTGATAAAAACATCTAAATTAAAAGTTAGAAAAAAATTTATATGAACTAATTTTTATGATTGACAGCTGACGATGACAAAAAAATCGATAAAAATGAGAGATTTCGTTGATTTTGTAGTAATAAACTTGGTAATTTACATTGAATGACATACATTTTGTGTCATTTGCTCTTAAAATTTTGTATGCGGATTATGTAATTAAGGGTTATATTATATGAGAGAACGTATGTATGTGAACATGCTATAAGAAAAATCAGTGCTATCATGGACTTTATTCGCAACAATGTGTGTTTGGCTCTGCAAAAACGAAAACAAAAAAATTATTTGATTAGACCAAGAACCTTATTATGACTTTTATTCATCTTTAATAATAATAATAACAATTAATGTTGAGTTCCTTAATATGAAAATATATATTTTCAAAGAACTTTTTTTTTATAAATAAATCTAATACTACCGCCTCGACATCATGTTGTACCTACCTGTAAATTTGAATAGGTGTTAGATTTAATCTGCTCTTCTTTGGTAGTTATAACCTTAAAGCACGTTTTTCTTTGTTTTTTTTTTTCTGGTTTTTGATGTTAAAAAATCATGGGAATTAGAGCTCTAAATATTTGAATATTACGAGATCTATGCTCGTTTGTTATTTACTTCTTATTTATTTAGTTTTTCTGTCTTCTTTGTTTTTGGTTCAATATTATTTCGTTTTAATTTCATATTTGTTTATCATATTGTACAACGCGACTCAAACTCGACACAATGTTGAAATATATTTTTAACACCCGTGTGCTAAATAGTAGAAAATATAATGAATAAGAAAAAGGCAAAAAAAGAGCATCAAAAATTCAGACAAAAAAAAGAATAAATAAGAAAAGGCTCTCTAAAAAGATATTTTAATGTTTTGGTCAAATTCGTCGTAGACATCTCTACCGTAATCGTGATGTAGAGAATGTGACGTCGTTATGTACTCTACTTGCATGGAAAATTATATGAGTAAACTTTAAAATAGAGTTGGAAACAAATGCAATGAATTTCTAATTTAAAGTACTTAAACTAGGAATATAATATTGCAAATAGTGGTGCAGTGGTACTTTTTTTCGAAGAAGTTTTTAAAAAACAATATCAATAAAAATGGTAATTTTAAATAATCTAAATTAAATACATTTTTATATCTATATAATTAATAGGTTAGCTCATTTCTTTGCATCTCTTTTACGCCCGTTCTACTGCACCGATTTTAAAAAGATATGTATGGGCTTAAAGCCCATAGTCACATGACTATAAAATTCTTACTAACACATAAAAAAACACATTTTCTTGTGTGGCTATAAATAAAAAACAAAAGAAAATATGTATAGGGCACTCGGGATAACGGAAACACTCATTTTTGTCAACATTACAAAACATTAACCCCTTTTTTCTAACATTGTTGATTCTAAACCAACCAAACCACAAAGCTCTAATACGAGTACATCAACTCCAAATAAAGCACAATTTTAGCTTCGATAACAGCTAAGACACATCTATGTATATGTGCGTACATCCGTTTATTTTATGAAATAAGTTTCGAATTTTGGGATTCCTCTTATAACTATTATAGAAATGAAGTTACATATATATTGTCTTTCTTCGTTCGATAGTTTTTTTGTTCTCGTATCCTCAGAATCCATTTAAAACTCACTTTAAATTACACTGGTCTACAGCAAAAAAACTCCTTTAAATAAAACTATATGGGATATAATGATTTTGATGCGCTGAATTTAAATTCGTTATCAGTTTTTTTCTATCAGGCTCAAATTTTTTTTATGGGCGTGGAAAATTGTTCATGAAAAAGGCGACATTTTTTGCTAATTTTGGTCAAAGTTAGGTACCTGCATTTAATTTTGAATAAAATCAGCAGTAGCCAATCGATTTTAACGATTCAAAGCTTATTTTATTCTCAACAATAAGCTTTAATTTAAGTGCTTAACCCCTAAAATTTTCAATCTGAAAAATTTTGCATGAGTTTTTGAAAAAAAAATTGCCCAAATTTTGCGCGAAAAATTTTTTTTTTTTTGCATATAAGTTGTAAATAACTCCGAAACTGTTGAAAACAAAAAAATTGTGTTCAGGTGATTTATAGGAAATTTTGTTTCTAAACGTTTGGTGGTAATTTCATTAAAATCGGTAAAGTTGTTTTCAAGTTATGATGAAATATATTGACATAAATACCAAATTTCTGGCGAAAAATTTGCCACGTCCTTAAAAAAAAATTGAGCCGAAAATCATTATATTTCATATAGTTTTATTTAAAGGCAAGAAAATTTTTGTTTTTTGTAGACCAGTCTTATATATATGACGGCTAATTTTAACACACTAATTTATATACATAATTAAAATAAATGTGAGATATCAGAATGCGGCTGATTGTATCAGCCGCTGAGTACACTAGTTTTGATTAATAATTAATTTAATTAAAATTAAAAAGATTTGTTAGTGCTTAGTAGAAGAGTAGAGCTACTTCTCAAATTAGGCCTAGCAAAAATAGTTTTAATTTTATACCTATCAATTATAATACACTCGTACCTTTCTTGATGTGCTTTGCGTATAATTAGTATGTATTTGTTTTCGTTGCAAATCGTTCTTTCTTCACGGATCTTTTCAGTTGTAGGTACATGAAAAACCTGGCAGCCAATCGCCCAAGTCCAAACCGGCTTCGGTGACGAAGCGATTAATACGACCCGCTGAGACTTCCAATAACAGTTCCAACGAACTCCACCAAACAACGACTTCATAGTATAGTAAAGATCTAACTACCGTGGTATAGGCCCGCATTACAGATGATGGGGAGCGCCAACTGCTTTTTCACGGCAGTAGAGTGCAACCATTAATTTTTTGACTCTTTCTTCAATATTTGGCTTTCAGCAAAATTGCTGCCAAGAATGACTCTTAGACAGAGAGCAACACACCTTGAGTTTTCTCTACAGACAGCCATACTTTTGATAGTCTTTTCACATTCCGTGCTGTTAGTCCTTTCCTCCAGTAATCTGACAGAGAAGACAATATACTCCTCTATACCGAGGCAACGTGCTTAGGGCGAAATCTTTGTTATCCAGGGAGATTTCTATGCTTCCCATAAGAACATGCAAAACAGTTTCAGTACACCTTTGGTTTCGACATTAACACTATAAACTCATAATTAATTCAGCGCATTGACGATTTAAGTAAACATTAATTTCATTATACAACTCGCTGATACAGGTATCATGTCTAAAAGATCCTGAAGAGTTGCATGGTAACAGCCAATCGGAGTGCAAATATGAAATTGACTTCTCTAATGATTGCTTGACATTTCTTCAATATCATTTGTATTAATTTCTTTAACGCGTTATTAGCTGTTGGTGCGTTCAGAGCGTTTACCATACCAATAAAAACTATAAATGAAGAGAATTGATATTAGATTCATATTCGTTTATAATTAAAACCAACATTTTTTTACAGTTAGGTACTTTTTCCGTTTCACATCCCTGTCAATAAAAGTACTAATTTCAAAGTAAGATCTTTAAAACATACTTTCTTCTTTTTTTCTTATAGACAAACATTGTGTTTAATATATGTATGTATAGCAGCAGTTTCACAATACAAATATAAATAGAAAAAAAAGATAAAATTTTAAGTAAAAAGGTTTTCTTCGATATTTATTTTTATTTTGCAGTTCATTAGCATCTCTCGTTGTGTTTTTCTTTTATTCCTTTTTTTCAACATTTGTAAAGAATGTTTTTTTTTACTTTTTGTTTGAATTTTTTTCTCTGGATTCTGTGCTACTTTTTTATGATAATAAGGAATATACAATTTAATTTTATTCTTGAACGATATTTGTTTCATTTTTGTGTAGTATACGAGAGTATTATTTGTATTTTTTGTTATTCATTTATTTTTTTTTTATTAAAAAAATGTACAATTTGTTTAACAAATGAATCATGAAATTGTATGTAAAAGTTCTTCTTACGTTAAAAAAAAAACTAAATTATTTATGGGATTTATGGGTGCAACAGAACTGAGCATGAAACTGTTAATTGTCGTTAACCCTTTAAGGTTCAAAAGAGATCAAATTTAAATCGTTAAAAATTTTTTTAACTTATTCTGTTAAGTTACTGATATTAAAAATTTAATATATAATTTATAAAGAAAGCCATTTCGTGTTATAGTGTAAATTAATGCAAATTTTTGGTTTAAAAGTTATAATTTCGTACAAAGGTGGGTGGTCGGACTATTATTATATATATTTTTTTTTTTTTTTGGTTCATGTGATACGTTTAAAGCAATTGTTTAAAACTGAGATATTTTCAAGGTTAGTATGTGATAAATAAATAGTTTTGAAAGATAATTAATTTAAAAAATACCAACTGAGGTACAATTGTAAAAAAAGAATTGTAAAAATTCAGACTTAATTTATTTTAATTTGAAAAATGTGTAGATTTATTATAATGGACCAATTGGACCAATTTTCTAAATTTAACGAAAAATAATGTACATAAAGTTTTTAGATACAATTCTTTCAAAAGCGATTATTTAAACAGTTGAAAAATTCATTTGGTAATATTCGAACACTCTTTAAGAAAGACTTATTTGTTTGTTTTTAAGAATCATTTTAAATACTATTTTTGGCGTGTTTTTTGGAAACAAGTCGCGTGGAAAGGTTGTGATATAGTTCTAGGCCAAAAAGATTATCACACGAAATGATAACAAGCAAGCAGGTACCTTGCTGTGATTAAAATATCGTTATGCACTATGCCACAGTAATTGAAAAAAAGATTGATTGAAGTTTTGAATATGCATTTTCGGCATGGTTCGAAACGCCGTCTTACCGAAATCTAAGGTCACTTATCTAAAATTATTAACTTCACTTATCTATGGTATATCCAGAAGTCGTATCATTAAGAAAGGGACTAAGGGCCTCATTAGCCGACCGTAGAAATCGTAAATGTATCGTAAATGTAACTTAACTTAACTTAAATGTAAACGTTTTGCCACTTATAGAACACTTAAAAACGTGTCGTGATATATGTTTTAAACAGCTGTTTAAGTCACAGTGATGGGTATTATAAATGTTCGAATTGTGTAGGCTTTGAAAAAAGTACCAAATAGATTTAAATAGTATTTTTTATCTAAGTATATAAAAATAGTATAATTATATAGGTACATATTTACAAATATAAAATACAACATATATACCAAATTATTGCCAAAAAAAAGCTCATATGGAGTATAAAGTTATTTACCAAATTACTTTGTTACTTTGTTCAATTGTTTTAAATTGCTGTTTTTCAAAAAAAAAAGGGTTAATATTCCCCCATATAATTTAACATACAAATAGACCATCACTGCTTGACAAATGTCACGTAACGTTGCCGTCAAATTCTATTTTGAACAGATTGGGACGTTACAGTTACATTACATTACGATCAAGTAAGCACTTTCATAGCTTTTCATATAACAAAAGCGATCAGCTGACACGATTATATTTACGGCTTCTACATTTACGTGCGGCTAATTCTACCTTAACAAACAAAAAAATTGTAGTGAAAGTTTAAACTTTTTACTCGTATAATAAAAAAACATTATTTAATTTATTATAAATTAATTTCTAAACATAAAGGGTGTTCCAAAATTAAGGCATATTCATAGTTGAAAATAAAGTATACTTTATGTTGAACTGGCTTTAAATGGGTGACAACTACATTTTGCCTAATGTTTATATAAAATTTTTTATATTTTTTATTTTTTAAACCTACAATGACGTTCACGGTCTTTTGACCCATTTGTATACCTGACTGCTAATATTTTTTTGATCAATGAATTTTCTGAATTGGTAAGTCGTGGTTTTTATTAAAATTGCATAACTATTTCCTTAAAGTGTTTCAAACGCAAATAAATATAACAACTGTCTAATAAAATGGATAAGACAATTTTTCCAACATCAGTTATTTTTATGAATATTTTTCGTAGACCAATATTGTCAAATTGATAATAAATCGTCATATTTGGCAGCTATGCTTATCTTATAGTTCAGATTTTTGAGCAAAATATCCTTGGCGTTGTCATTGCGTTATATTATATACATTATTGTTATGTTCCAGAACTTAAATAGCTACAGCTACCAGTCTTTGTTAGAATTTTTCCAACTTGATATTACGTATCCTGAATGTGGTTTTGTTAAGGGTATTGCAGCGAATTATCTCTCATGTTTTTTAATGGTGAATCTCAGTCCCGTCTGTTCAACTGCAATCTTCAGAGATTAAGGTTTAGCAAACATGTAACGACGGCTGAGTGCTAAAAAGCAAATATCATTGCAAAATTCCGTAGTCCTACGTGTTAGTTATGTTCCTATATTATGCCTCTGCTAACGGTTGTATCATTGCAAACGATAACATCAAAATCTATATTCCACAGTAGCTGGGATAATATGCATCCCTGTTGATATGTGGAGAGCAGACCTAATGGTATTTCTATAATAGAAAAGAAAAAGAATTTGTGTAAAACAATAAGTGAAGCTATTTGTTAGATATGAACAATATATAAAAAAAATCATCATCATTTAAGACAAAAGGCTTAAACCTTTCTTTTCTCTATTTTAGGCTTCCTACCATCGAAATCCCTACCACAATAATCAATAATAGCAAAATTTCTTCTAAACAAAAAATTTTTCACAAATTTTCCATTTCATTTTTATTTTTTTTAAATTATTTAAAAACAGGCTAAGCTGGTTTTATATTTCGACTCTAACGCCAAAAGCATACTTTAAGTTTTCTGTGAATAAGTTAGAGTAGACTTTTTCTAAAAGTCGACTTTTGAGCACTTAAAATATACCTTATTTTTGACTATGAATATGGGTCAATGTCTCTAGTCTTTATATTGTTTTTTCTTTTTTTCATTGAATGATAAAGTACATAGAATAGGGTTATTTATGGAATAACACATCAGGCAAATGGCCTCTACGCCTTTGCTGGAACATACACACTCTCCTGTCACGTTTTTTCATGACTCTCCATAATTGTAGCTAAATTTTATTGATGCAGCGTTTAATTTTCTGTTGTATACATGGTTATTCACGGCATGTTGAAATAACCTTTGACTTCAAAAAACCCCATAAAAAGAAATTTATTGGTGTTAAGGGGGTCACGTCTTGTTTAAACCAGCTATTGGTAATATCAATAGCAGCTAATTGAATCAAGGTAAAAATGTATTTCATAGCTTAGGATAGCATTGTTTGAAAAATTAGCATCCACTTTGCTGGTGTTCAATAATCTATTATATGAACTCTCTTGCTGTTCATGGTCACTTTTCTAGCCCTAAACTCACAGCTGTCAAATTGCTGTTTTTTCAGGGTTGTCAACAATTTACCGCAAAAATTAAATTCTTGCGTTAATTTTGGGACACGATACATTTCTATTTTATTTATTTTAAAATTTTTTTGTTTTTAAAAAAATTTCAAAATTTTAATATGAATGTTATCTTTTATTTATTTGCAGGTGAGTTTGGCTTTTTGTTGAAACAATATTATTAAAAAGTAAAGTAAGTTAATGTCTAGTAAATAGTGTTTTTAATTAAAATCGAAAACAAATTCAAAAAAAGTATAAGCACTTTAACGTACCTCCACAAGCGACTTCAGATGTAGAAGCACGTGTGGTTACTAACGTTGGCAAAATGCCGCAAAAAGTTTTTTCCTTACTGATTCGTCTGTCATCTCCAGTATTCGCAGGTCTGCTCCTTCTTCGGCTGTCTTGGAGGTTCCAATCTATTGCCGTTCTCGCAATATCATTATTCGGTCATCATAACACGTGACATATACAGCTCAATTTTAATCGAATTGGTAGCTTGCGTGCTCTTCTCTACAGTTTTAGGTTTGATATTACGTTCGGACAGAATATTGTAAGCAGTTTCTGCAGTCAGCGGTTGACGAATACTTTGAGTAACATCAAATCGTTAGCAAGATTAAAGATCGTACAGCATGACTGATCTCACATTAGATATTCGTGGCCATTTCCAAACCTTCTGCAAGGCTTCGTAAGCTTAACTAGTTTTTTTTTTAGTTGGGTCCGAATATTATCTCTTGAACCGCCTGAGGAGGATATGCTTCCTAAGTATTGGAGGGATTGTCTGTGAATTTGCAGGTGTTGGTTGTGTTGATGAGAGAAGATTGGTCCTTCCGATATTTATTTCTAAGCCACAATCGCGTGCTGGAGATAGATATCACCAGCATAGTCTAGGTCAACAAGCCGACCTTACAAATCCCATACAATGCCTCTTTAAATGTTTGTTGCCAGTAACAATACGGTGTCCAGAACGATGTTGAATAATAGTGGTGACAAAACACATACCTGTATTACAACTGTGCTAAGACTCTTTCGTGCATGTGGAATTTTCATAAAGGGCTTGTATTAATCCAATTATCTTCAGTGGGACTCCCTTTAATAGGAGCGCTTGACAAATTATCTGACGTTGAAAAGTGTCAAAAGCTTGGGAACTTTTTCTAAAAAGAGTCTGTTAAAATTTTCTAAGCCTTACTTACAGGCCGTATGTAGGTATAGTTTTAATGAATAAATAGTGAAACATTTTTTTGACTAAAAAAGTGAAAACAAGTCGTTAAATAGGACCACTCTTAAGCCCTCCACCATAAAGTTATATATGTATTTATTTTTTATATTTTAGACACAAGTCAAATTTATACTTTTTAATTCGTGTTTATAAACAGATCAAATAATAAAAATAGCTTTTGACTGTTTTAGCAGACATCTTTTATATTTACTTTAAAATTACCATTAAATCCTTAAGATTTTGATAACAACCATCAGAAAAACATCAAAAATAAAGTTAATTTAATTGACGGTTTACAAAAACGAAAAACAATAAAATAAGGAATTGCATTGTGTGCCTAATGAGTTCTCATTCACATGGTTTACAACAATGTTTAAAATATCAATAATATTTTTAAATAGTCAATACATAAACACTTAATTAAATTCATATATAAATATATGTATGGACATGTATGTGCACACAATTCTATGCCATAGTAAACGAATAAATAAATTGCTCTTTTAATTGCATGATATACAATATAAGAGAGGATTTTCTTCTACTCGTATCTGCATTAGTAATAGTTATCTCTTATTGTTATTTAAACATTAACAATTTAAAATAATACAAGTAATAAAAGATAAACGGTAAATACACTCGCACTCGTAGTAGTTAGGGTATAAAGTTAAAAAAAAAAACTCTTTTTAACTATGTTTAACTACAACAACGACAACGCCATTAACTTTTTAAGATAAATTGTGCAAACAAACACTTATACACACACACACACACACATAATTTCAAATTTATAAAATGTTTTTTTTTTCATACTCTCTTGCACGGTTCTTTTTATTTTCGTATATAAGCCAAAGGTGTGAGTGCGTGTGTAAGAAGAGTACTGCTCGTTTTTGTTTATTTTTGTATGTTTGTGTGTTATTTACATTTCTAAATAATCAAGCCGGTGTTTTTTTATACATTTGTTGTTATTGTTTTTTATGACTCTCACTTTAATCAAATATGAGGTACATTCATACCCCATATTGCTTTGTTGTCTTTTTCTTTTCTACGATACAAAATTTTTAACCATTATTTATTTTTATTTATTTTTTTGAGTTGTATATATTATACTTTTGTGTGTATGTGTGTTTAGCTGATAAATAAAATATTTGAATGTTTAAGTTTGGCTTAGTCCTATTTTGATGAATTTAATGAAAAATTTACCCAGTTTTAACAACGAATGAAATGTAATACATTTGAAAGCCTATGTTTAGGGTGTCTATTGCACATACATAAAATTAAATAACAATAGGATAGGCGCACGGTGGGGTATTTGATGCTTAAATTGGGAATCAATTCGGGAAGCCTTTCTCGAGAACTAAATTCAATCGATTTCGACCTTTTTTAGTTGGAAATGTATAAATAAATAATTTTTATGCATACTTTAGCGTAAATTTTTACTGTTCTTCTCTTTTTTATTTTTATTTTCTCAATAATTTTATTTTTTTCATAATAACAATAATCATAGTATATGAAAAAGGGTTTGTTCAGTATCATCGGTCTTATAACTATCATTGCCATCAACATCATCAGCAACATCATCATTATCGTCGTCATCATCATCATTATCGTCGTCATCCTCATCACTATATTGAAGATTTTCTGGATTTTGTTCAAATATTAATAAGCTCAGCGCTTCTTGTTGAAAATTATTACTTTTTTTTCTTTTAACTTTCTCATATTGCAAATAATAGGATCGGAAGACACTAGAAGTCTTAAAAATATATCCTCATTAAATTATTCTGTTGAACATTCTCGCGAAAAATTCTCTCTAAATTTTTAAAGTCTCTATTTCGAGCTTCTTGTTCCTTTTCTGACAACTGCCCTATCGGTAATAAGGCATTATTTATTATTTCTGGTCTATGAATTAAATATTTGTGAACAGTTGGAGACATATTATACCAAGAATACATTTTCACAAAATATTTAACTGTTATCATTATTACGTGTATTCGCTTTAATAAATTTACGTCAAAGTTTGTTATTTGTGCCGAAATGTTTGAATTTTGGAAGAAACGCCTTGCAGTGTTGCCGTCATTGGAATTTCCGAATCCGGGTTTTGATTGATTAATAATCAAACCCATTTGACGTCTAAATTTACTTTGTTAATCAAAAAAGAATTATTGTTGGTGACCGTTAAAAATGGCGGTTCAAAATAAAAATATTTTGTTAAAGTACTGCTTGTATAAAAATATTTGAAGCTATTATGCGAGAGCGGTTTAAAACAAATTTGTAAACCATCGTGTTGTTATTGATTTAAGATAATATTAAAGTTGTTTAGAAAAAGCTCCAAATGCCTACTTGGTTCATAAAAGTACTTTGTTATAATTTACAGCAAGTAGATCTAATACATATGCATTTCATGTATAAACAAAAATCAATTTATTTTTAAAAGGACAAAGCATGAGCAAGATTTTTTTTCACCAGTAGTTGATGGAATGTTTGTATTTTTAGAGAAAATAAAAAATCCGCTTAACTTTGCTTAACTCACTACTTTAAGTCCACATATTTTCCAAAAATGGCTGATTTTTAGACTCTATTTCAAACAACATAAGAAATGTGTATGTTGACTAAAAATACAAATAAAAATCGCAAAAATAAAATCACTAGCCTGAAATTAATAATTCCATTATTACTTTTTACATAATCCTTAAAAAAAATATAGATGTTTCCATTTGAAATATAAGAAATCTGTGTTTTTACTCTTAAAAAAAAAAAACACAAAAAACTCTTAATTTGGAAGAACGTAGCAGTATAACGGAGAATGATATTAAAAATATTTTTATGCCTAGTTATGTAGAATTTGCTTGGTAAAGCGGGCACACTTCTTCCGGACAGTCACCTGCTTGTAGGGGTTGGTGTTCCGCTGTCCTCCGTTAGACCGTCTATCAGGCGAAAATACTCATTGGACGCTGATAAATCTTGGGCAGAGGGTGATTCTTGCTTTATTGCTAATCTGACCTGGCCCAAATTGGATGGTAGGCGCATCAATCAACTTTTTTAATTGGATCGCGGGAGCATCTCCTCTGTGGTGTCTATCCTCACGGGGCATTGCATTATGGGTAGACAAGCACAAAGGCTGCGTCTACCGGCGAATGATTTCTGTCAAGGTTGTAGACGATTTAGGATGAGGAATGTGTGGCCCATTTCATTTGCCAATGTCCGTCTCTAGCTAGACGTAGACTGATCACACTTGGCTCGCCATTTCTCGATAGTTTATCGGAGCTATCGATCATTAATGTCGGGCTTATAGCCAGATTCATTAAAATGCCGGTCTTGTTTTCCGGAAATGCCTGGTTACCACCTGGCTTGATGGTCGGTACAGAGATCTCGCTTTATTTGTGGGCCGCTATGTGTGCTCAAGTGTGCCTTGTCTCAGCGAAGCTGCCACTCCCTCCTAACCTAACCTATGTAGAATTTTATCTACTTTAACTTCATATATAATTTTTTACTGTTTTCTAATTTTTTTTATTTATTTTTATTAATTCCCACTTTCTGTATCAAATACCCCAATGTGCGGTGTAAAATTGACAAATTTTTAAAAAACGAAAAATATATTAGCCAAGATACAATCAAAATTAGAATAGAAAATCCTTGTTTTCAACAACCTCGTAAATAAATTAATTATTAACATTTGAAGTTTTTTAATTTAATTTAAAATTTTCCAAATTTCATTACATACATTTATAATTTTAAGTTGGTTAAAACATTACTAAGGTTTTTAATTTATAAAAGGTTCATATGATAAAGCTTCCACCACCTCCCACCTCTTCGAAATAGCCTTTTATTTCCAATCAAAATTGATCTGTTTTATTAAGTTTTTTTTCCTTAAATTTCTAATGTGTGTATTTCCTCCCTTTTAAATTTATTCTTTCAGGTCCAATAGGTATTTTGAGGTATAACCTTAAGCTCTTTTTCTTATAATGTAGTCTTTATCCTTTAATCGTTACGAATCCCCTTTTTTTTCATATATGTATAGGGTGTTTTTTTAGCTGCTTGAAAACTATCGATAACTGTGGTTTGATAGCTGAGAATTTCAAACTATGTAGACATTTCTGTTCAGTATGGTTTGGCAAGTCATCATTATTCGTTTAACGCCAGAACAACACTTCCTAATTGTGGAAATTTACTTTGAAAAAAATAAATCTGTTCGCGAAGTTCATAGAACATTTTTATCGAAGAATTGTATTTAGTGATGAAGTTCATTTCTGAAGCAAGAAGCTGCCGTTACCGTGACTGAATTATTGTTTCCAAAAATTAATGAGCTAAAAATCAATGACATTTGGTTTCAACAAGACGGCAAAACTTGTCATATAGCGCGCTTAGCAACCGATTTATTGTCGAATCAATTTGGTGACAACTTTCTTTCTATAAGTTGTCCTGTTCACTGTTCTGTATTCCTATTTATGGAGCTATTTGAAGTTATTGGTTTATACTGATAAGCTAGCAACTCTTGAAGAATTGGAAGCCAATATTCAAGCCACCAACATGTAATTCGTAGCCACTGTGAACATATGCCGGAAATCATATTTATAAAATAAATGCCATGAAATTATCTACCAAATTATAAAAAATTTTAGTTTCAACAATGTATCTGTCTTGAATTATCATTTTAAGTTTTCAGGTTCTCAAAAAAACGCCCTTTATGTTTTCAATTTTTGGAACAGAAAAAAATCGCAAAATAATTGCGGATTGCGTGTATTATAAAAGTTTTGAATTTTTTTTATCTTTTGCGTATTGTCTTATATTGTTTTATAAACCATATTGCCATTTGTAGGGACTCCTGATAAAATACTGCAATAATCGAAGGCAACAGTAAGCAAAATCTTAATTTTAATTAAAATTGGAGAGTTTTCTTCAATATTTTCCGGCCTGCTTGAAAGAGTTTGTACCATCTAAAAGCTTTTTATTCAAAAGACTCATTTTATGTCACTGTTAATATTTTATTTTTTCTAGAACACTTAGTTCTGTCTATTGAATAAAATTTTGTGAATCTGAAACATTAAACTCTGAGCACCTCTTGGAGCTGAGAGTACCAGCATTGGATACATAAAAATCGATTGTAGGTATCTCTCGAATATGTGCAAATTTAATTTATAATTTATCTAGATCGCTAAGGTAAATTAATTATTTTGAAACTGTAGTCATTGAAATGAAATTTCATAAAAATACATTTTAGTATACTATTATCGACTGCAACTATCAGAAAAAAATTATTTAAAAGTAAAGGGTGTCCAAGTAAAATTATGTCGGTTAAGTTACCCCCCTACTAGCTCGGCAGGATCCCAAAGATAAGGATTTGAAAGATCCATTGCTTCTCATGCTGTGAGACAAGTGGCACCATCCTGTTGAAACCACATATTCTCTACGTTTAAATTTTCATCACAAAATGCTTCGAATCATCACCATGTAGCGATTTCCATTGACCATAATCGATTTTTAATTTTTGTTAAAAAAAAAAAAATGATCCGATGATTCCTCCGGACCACAAATCACACTAATTTTCTAATTACATCCTTAAAACTTTTGCCATTTTCAAAAAATATTTTAGTAATAACCGGAATGTATTTAGAATCTGAAAACAAAAATTATGTATAAAAATTACAAGTAGAAAAAAAATGGCAGCAAACTTAAAATGATACCTCGTTTTCGGACACCCTTTGTGTTCCTTCTGCTGGCTCAGCGCATAAATCGGCAATTTATCTCTACCAAAGTAAAAATTGATTAATATACGTTCATATTTTAGAGGTTTGCTTTAGATTGTGACAAATATCGGGTGATTTTTCAAGAGCTTTCGAATTTGATTAAAAAAAAAACATCAACGTTGAAAAATGATTTCATGTAAATGTTGACGGCGGCTATGCCTCAAACGGCTGGCTCCAATTTTAGCATACTCTCTCTAGCATATCGGCCGGTATCTCATGAACAAATTCTTCAATATTGGCTTTCAGTGCGTCATCCGTTGCGGGCTCTTCCCTATAGACATGAGCCTTAACATAGCCACACAGAAAATAGTCTAAAGGCGTTATTTCACACGATCTAGGCACCAAACGTGCCTCTCAATTTGGCCATAGTTTCGCGTGCTGTATGGCATCCTTGGCACCGCCTTTTCAAACTACATATCAGTCAAGTGTAGCTCTTCGATTTTGAGCAAAAAAAAAATTGTAATCATCGCACGGTAGCGCTCGTCATTCACAGTAACGTTTCTACCTTCGTCGTCTTTGAAAAAGTACGGTCCAATGATGCCACCGGCCATA
Organism: Wohlfahrtia magnifica; assembly: GCA_023159175.1. Taxonomy (NCBI): domain Eukaryota; kingdom Metazoa; phylum Arthropoda; class Insecta; order Diptera; family Sarcophagidae; genus Wohlfahrtia; species Wohlfahrtia magnifica. The sequence continues at coordinate 1,536,222 of JAKWBJ010000485.1, read as the reverse complement.
ATCCACACCAAACAGTGCATTTTTCGGAATGCATTGACAGTTCTTGCAATGTTTCGGGCTGCTCTTCACACAAAATACGGCAATTTTGCTCGTTCACGTACCATAAAATGGAAGAAATGCACGATGCACTTTCTTAATCGAGCATGATTTCTTATAATAAAATTCAATAATCTGCAAGCATTCGTTTGTCGATTCATGGTTAAATTATAGACCAAACTGAACACGTTTGACACTAAAATGTTACACGAAAACAGCTGAGCTGCCAAAAATAAAGTTACTAAAAAATCACCCGATAATTTTATTTTATTTTTTGAATTAATTTCCTAATGATGTTGCAATGTTTTATGAGAAAAAAAGTAAAAACCGTTTATTACATCTATTGAACCCAAATTAGGGTAATTATATTTAGGGTAATTATAAATTTTATGGGAAACCCTATTTTTCTTTTATAAGATAAAATTTTTTTAAATGCCATATAAACAAAGAAAACCGAAAAAAGTATGTGTAAATAATACCAACAAATATAAGTATCGGAGCAAATAGACTTTTAGTCAATGCCCCAAAAGTAAAAAAATAAAAAAACTTGAGATAAACGAAAAGACGATCCCCTTTGGAATACAATTCCATTGAATGTAGAATGGAAAAATTATTAATTTATATTGACTGTACTATAAAAAACCTTAAATAAACTTACAAAGTAACCGTTTTTAATACCACCTGAAAATACAATACATATACTTCTTAATAACATTAAAGCTAGACTACACACTGCACATGTGTTTTTTTTAATTATTAACAATTTTTTTTGGTTTAATTTTATATTTGACGTAATTTATGATTTTATGAAATAAAAAAATATCAAAATTGTTTCTTAGAATTGCTGATAAGGGCTTTTTTACCACAATCACTGCAATTTTTTTAAGTTTCTTTTTATTGCATACTTATGTTCTAAGAATCATTGAACCCTTGTTTGCCGTTGAGGGAACTAACAACAACCACATACCACTGACCACAATCAATGAATTGCAATTGGAGAAAAAAGCAATTTTTTTTTAAATAATTATAACACAATAATGTGCTACCATACTTATACACTTACAATTTGAGCAGATATATAGTTTTGAAGAAGAAAGTATTACAAAAGGTATCTTTTCTTTCGTCTTTCAAATAATTTTCCAAAATCTGTCATAAGTGTTATTTTTTTGGAGCAATACGCTTTAAATATTATTTTTGATAGATTTTAATTATTTGTTGTATGTGTTCTTTGAATTAAGACTCTGCCGTGAGTTTACATATACTCTTTTTCGTTGATCACACCTCAGGTCGAAAGAATAGAAACTAACTGCTCCTAATGTTTGCATAAAAAGAAAGCGAATTCGAAAATTTGTCTTCTAAAGTATTTTTGTAATTTTACGGACACTGAAGGTTTATGGCCTTAGTGTACCATTTCGTGGAGCAGTTATGATGTCTGCGTTTTGAGTCCTAATCGCGTTCAGATGCTAGAACTAGGATAGTTATCAGGTAAGCATGTTGAGTCATGCCTAAGCATGTTGAGTCATTGCTAAAACATAAAATTGATTGTGTAGTGTTGGAAATCCTTGCTAAATGGTGGTGGTGATTCCTACTTATCATTACCATTTTTATCCAGTATATGTTGTGTCTCCTCTTCCACATTCTCGTGATATTTGTCAAAATCACCGGAGTTTAGCTGAAATGTCAGGGGTTTCCTTTATATAGACTTGAAACCGCAATTAAATTTTTTCGTCATATCTTCTGTGGTGATTCAAACCTGAGTTGCTTGTGTTGTATGCGTACACTCTTATCACCTCGCCGAATTTATTGTCAACATTAGCTTTAGAGATATCGCTACATCAAAACTTTTAGATGACCCGTGCGAATATTTTGCACTCCTAGTGGTAATTTTTGTAACATAAGAAAGTGAAAATATAAAATGCAAATATTAGTGGCCTCAATATATTTCGTTATAAAAAGAACAACAGTCTGTCATTTTAAATGACTTTAATTGCTATTTCTTATTAAATAATTTTAAAATATATTTTTTAAACAATATTTGAGGTTATGATGTGATAATTATTTACTTTTTGTCCGTACGAATCTTTAACATAAAAAAATACCTATAAGCGCATATACTCTTTAAAATCTTCGTATAACTGGCCATAAGAACAAAAAGGTTTAGGCAAATACAATCCTGCCTTTTAAAAAGTTTGATCTTATGCCCAGTTAATATTCATAGCGTAGGCAATTTTAATAGGAATTTTTTTTCATCTTAAAAGACACAGTTGGATCAGAAAGTAGTAAAGTTTTATCCTAACGAATGATTTTTGTAGTAGTGACGTTCTTAGCCAAGTGTGTTTAAGTTAACCATGTACCAATTATTAATCCCTGTTTATTATTAAGGTTTCTAATTTACAGTTAAAAGATTAAAAAATTATTTTGGGTACAACTGAGAAATGTCTGTTTCCTCCTGTTGAACACAATCAGAACTAAAGCAAATCTTTTCCACTCCAAGTAACAAATTGGAACTAATATGTTAATTAATTCGAGTAAAATCATCAATTTTTGGACACAGAATTGACGTTGAGTAAAATTGAGAAACGTTTTGTTCATTGATTTATATGGCATAAAATGGTGGCAATAATTGTATCATAACAACAATAATGATGCAGTCGGGCGAACGTGCTGGCCAATCAAGTACTTTAATATTATGCTCCTCAAGCCATTGTCTGGTCGACTTGCTGACATGAATTGCTGCGTTATCTTGCTGAAAGCTAAAAGTTTTGTCAGCATTTTAGGCCAAAAAAGGCAGCAAACGTTTAGACAGAATGCCCTGGTACTGTAAACCATCATTAGATCTCGCCAATAGCAATCAAAATCATCTGGTCCATCCAGATTAAATTTTTTCTCATCAGAAAAAATACCTACAAACACAAATATGTATGGAATATCTTATAAACCTTTTAAAAAACCTTTGCTTGATGCCAATTAGTTGCCATGTTGCTTTGCTTATGCTTAATCTTATGCTGCTTAGTCAGACAGGGAATTTTTTTTAATTTTGCTCGAATAAGGTTTGGCTGGGCTATGATAGCTCTTAGAATTGTGCTTTTTGAAGCTTGTAATTTCAATTCCTGTTTGATTGTTACCGCACTTTTCAAGGAATTCGAGGCCTTTCGTGAAATTAGCCGAGTTTCACGGGCAGACAGGACCTTTGGACGACCTGTGCTTTTTAATTTTGCATAATTTTCTCTGTTTTTGAGAAAATTTTGCAAAAAAAAATTTTCGTCCAAGTTTTTTCGCCATTCCACGCATACTTAGTCCCTGCTCATGAAGTGCCACAATTTGTCCTTCATAAGGTAAATTATAAATTATTACAAAAAAAATAACAATTGTGATACCTTCTGGTTAGATTAATTGGTTATTAATCACAGACCTTATCATCTTGACACATTGAATTTTACACTTATTTACATAAATTTAAATAAACATAATATAACGGTACATCTCTAAGAGCAAAACCGGCTTATTATTCACCTATTTGAACGTAGAATTTTTTTGAATAAAGTGACCATACATAACATTTTATAGTTTGGATGAATTGAGCAAATATTAAGGTGACCTTATCATTTTGAAGCATACCTTATATCCTGGCTATTTTTGCTGAAATTTTGTACTGCTTTAAAAATACTCTGGAAGTACATTCATCATTGTAATTACCACCACCAGGCTTTGGCTGATCCACTACATATGTATATGTAGTCTAAAAGTTGTTTAAACTCTTCTTGAATTCTTTTTTAATTATCTTCTACCAATAGCTTGAGAAATACACAAAGATTCCTCATGGCTATTTAAGCGAAATATATATCAATTAAAAGGCCTGGACCTCTTTTTTCCAAACCCGTTGAGAAACTTAAAATTGGATAATATTCGAATAAGTTATAAGTTTATAAGTTCATGAATGTACGAAAAACCGGTTTTTATCCGTATCTCAAGCTTTTGGAGGTGTTTCAAAAAGTTCATGCACGGTTTCTTATTGTACTCGATAGTGCCTATCAGAAAAATAGCATCACATTCCAGGTGTTTATTTGTCGCATCAAGTTATTATAATAAAGCAGATTTGAAATATCAAAAAAAGTGTTCTAAATGACCAATATAAAAATACGCTTGCGAACACTTGCGGGAAAAAGATCCAAGCATTGAAAAATAAAATTTTAATTTTTTTGATAAGAAAAAATTCAGTTTTTTTAATTGGTCCTACAGCCGTCGTATTATTTGAATTCATGTAGTTTAAGTTTGGGTAAGTGTAACGACATGTACAGATATATGTCTAAGCGTAAAAAAATAATAATTAAATTTGAATAATAATTAAATTAAATTCAAAGTTGGTAGAATAAAAACTAAATTTTATAAATTTTTTTTAAGTTTGAAGTTTGTACTTTGATGGTGTACGTCAAACACGAAATAATTGAAAAAAATTGAAATGCAGTTCAACTAAGAAAAGTGTAAGCTATTAAACCCCATTAAAATTTTTCTTCAATTCTTATTTTTGAAAATGGACTTTTTCCAAAAATTTGTTCGGGCTGCCCCAACGTGCTGTACTTTAATATGCAACTAGGGAACAATATTAGGGCCAGCAGAGTAAGACCATTTTAGCTAATTAAATAATTGTTGCTGATTCGTAAATTGTATATGGACATTTATCAGAGTTGTACATCGATGATGAATAAGTAGAGGCAAAGAAATCAGCAACATGTTGTGAATATGTAAGTCATCAGATAACTCATAATCCCCATGTCTCATTATAGCTGGATAATCAGCGGCACACCTAGTATTTACAAACTTATAAAAGTATTTGGGTTCCTGTTTCAAGCTATTCTTAAATGGTTTTTTTTCCGTCACTTCTCTACGGAGCATATTGGGTTTCCACAAAGTATATATTGCTTTATTTCAGTTTCTTTAATCAATTTGATATTTTTAAGCTAAGTACATGATTAATCCGCTGTAGCTTCCTCCATATGATTTTTGTGTGTGTAGTGGTGAAGATCCTTGCTAATTGGTGGTGATCTTTACTCTAGCATTGTAATTTTTTCCCAGTAGGTAGCGTGTTTTTCCTGATCATTCGTCTGATGTTGTCATCATCGCCAGAGGTATCCGGAAAGGTCAAACGGGCTTTTTCTTTATTTTTGGAATGGAGTTGTCTCGAGGGAAGAAGTTGATGCCTTGTTTTTTTATTTATTAAACATTCGAAACCACAACAAAATTTTTTCTTCGCCATGTCCTCTACATGTCCACGCCACCCCATTCTTAAATCGTATTAAGTAATTTTTACAGGCATTTTGATTAGCAATGGTATAAGCTGATCCAGCAATTGAATATTTTAAGTAGTTTAAAGATGATGTAGGTTGCTTATATTTTTTATATAAAGTGTTTTTCCCCTTTTTTAAGCGAGAAAGATACTTCAAATTTCATGGAGGGTCAATTTCAATGTTCGGATACTACATAGGTATAGAAGCCGAAAAACATTCATTAAGACGGTAATAGAAAAACCCTAAATATTGATTTAGAAAAATATTTAAGATGTCATAATTTGTACGTTTAAAGCTATAACATTTTGCAGTTTTACGTTCTTTCTTACCATGCTGAGAAGAATAAGAGCAAGTTCGACAGTTTGATGGAATATATCCTTAGGTTTGGATATTGGAGTACAACGTTCCACAGAAAAGTCCATGGGTTCATTGACGAATATTAAGTTAAGCATTCTATCGTAAGCATTTGTTATCGAATTAGTTTGGAAAACACATTTTAATAATACATTTTGTATAAATGCTGCAGAAGAATCCGAACAAAGAGATGCAGTCAAACAATTTTCATTCCCATCATGTTCCCAAATAACTGACGGCATATTAAAACCTCCAATGTTCATAACTAAATCAGATGGTTTTAGACCAGTGGCTTCCAGTGGTTGAATAGATAATTAGCATTATTAGTATCGGAATGAATTTATTTTTCATTAAAAAAGTAAAAATCCTACAGTTTAAAAAAGAAAATTAAACATCAGCATACACCCGTACGCATGTTCAGTCGTCGCTGTTTCATTGACGACTAAAAGCAAGAGCGTAAGAATACGTGTAAATTGAGAAGGGACAAAAGTCCTATGAAATGTGCATGGCTGTTTTAGACTATTCACGCCTTTTATATACTGTTATTTCGTGCTTTTCGAGAGAGCTAGCTGGCTTTAATTTTCAAAAATTTCTTACACAATTAAGGGATGTGGCAACCTTTTCACAGTAGATAATATTTTTACTATCTACTGTGTTATTATTTGTATTTGAATTCAATAATGCAAGTGCGTGTGGTATGACAGATATATATAATTGGTGTTATTTCTTGTGTGCTGTAGTTAAACAACACACAATGGTTTAGTTATTTGTTGTTGAGTGAAGGAAATTTATAAGACTTATAATAGCCACATATAAGGTTCGTTTACTTAAACATACATTACCATTAAAATATAAAATCACGCTTCTTGCTCAGGTTGCCGATTAATATAAAATTTCTCTGATTTATTGCCAGCATTTGCTGTAGTGAAATTTATAACCTATTTAGTTTCTACGTAACCTCTTCTCGTAAGGATCTAAACCCGTTTGAGCCAGCATATGTTCAAATACAAGTACATCAATAACGCAGATTGTTATGAAAACTGAAAGCCGCGACATTCATCTTAACGGTATAAAACCAAAATTTAAAAAGGCAAGTATAGGTTTTTTTTTTTAAAGTCTTAATATTTACCCAAATTTCCGATTATTTTTAATTCTAAATTTTTACTGTCCTGCTTTGAAAGTTTTTAAAATATCAACAACAGTTACATTAAAATATCGCATGCGTGGCAGTTTTTTGCATAATACTGTCACAAAATAATTGAGAATAACAATCGTACTTATTATAAACACTACTGTAAAGAACAATACATTTTCATTTTTTTTATTTATCTACACATACACTTACACAATTACTTACACCTTTCCTGATATCACTGGGCTCCATCACTACAACAACATTTGATAATTACATATGAATTACTCATGCATGTACTTGTTTGTACTCCTCATATGGGTTTAGTACTCGTTTTCGTCGCCGTACTGTACTAAACAACAAGTGAGAGAATAATTAACATTAGTGTACACATGTGTGTGTGTGTATGCTTAATGGTGATATAATAGAAAAATATAAGTACTCTGAGTATATGCACGTGTATTGTTGTTGTTCTTGTTACACACACATATACACACAGTTGGAGAAGAAAAAATGTTTTTGTCGCGGGGTTGTTAAGAGTTAAGCCACAGGTTACTTTTGTCATTCGTCGATCATAAGAGCCAACGTTAACAACGTGTTTTTTATTCAAACTCTTCATTGGGCCTAGAAACGCGCGTTTTTTTGGAATTAAAAAAAAAAAAAAAAAAAACGAAAAAAACGCAAGTGAAACTGTGTTTGTTTGAAATACTTCAAAAAAAAAGTGAAAAATTCTTCATTTTAACGCAAATATTTCATTTAAAGTAGAAAAACATTTATTTTGTTTTGGCTTATTTTACGGTTATTTGACACCATCTCAAAAAATTGCTGGAAATATTATTTTTTTTGTTCTCGTCGTCTGTTTATTTTACGGCTTTAGCACTTTAAACTTAACAAAAATATTAAAAAAATAAGGTAAAAAGCTGATTCAACAAAAATGCAAACAAAAACGAACAAATTTAACGGCTCAGTTCAAGTAACTTTTGTTCATTTTTAAAATATACATTTTTTTAATTCTTCTGCTGAAAAAACATTATTTAAAATTTTATAGTATACTCAAGTGTTTTCTAGTGTTAATAATTAATATATTTGTATATATAAAATATTATTAATAAGAAATAAACACAACAACTACAACAACAATATTTTTTCATATTAATAATAAAATATTAAAAAAACCCCTTGCGTAAGGCTTTTGTATGAAGAGAAAATAGTAAGAAAACATTAAAAAAAACAATTTTAATTGAATTTCTATAAAATTATATTTTAATTGTTGCATAATTTTTTATTTGTAAAAATAAATTTAAAAACTGTTTATAAAAAATAGAAACAATTAACAAATGCTATAACATTTTGTGAGATCATATTACTACAGAAAGGAGATTCATTTTTTTGTTGTAGATTTTTTCGAATAAGGTGAGTGCTTTTTCTTTAAAAATTCTAATTATTTTTAATAAAAGTTAAAATAAATAAATAAATAATTACTAAAAATATTTATTTCATATTTGCTAAACTTTCAACATTTTCAATGTTAAAAAAAAATATGCTAAACAAAATCTGTACATACTGTTTTACTAAAAGTAGTATTGAAAGGCGAAGGCCCTAGTAGCTAGTTTTAATTTAAAAAGTACGAGTAACTTTAAGGAGCTTATAAAGTTTATATTTAAGTAAATTTTTTTCTTTCCAGGCTACAAACCTGTCAACTTTTATTGCGATTTTTTATATATCAGCCCCTTTCAATTACATATTTTATTTCATTTTTTATTTTTTTTTTTAATAAGACCAGCACTCAGGGGATAACCCCTACTCATGCAGTGCATTGTGCTGGTACTAGGAAAATAGGTTGTGGGAAGGAGGATAGATAGAGTAGTGTCGGTGGACGTTCAATTTAAATTTGCTCATGTCGTAAGTGGCAGTAAAGACATTCTCGTGAAGATTGTTCCACAAACGAGTAGTGCGACCAAAGAACGAATTCTCCCTATAATGCGTTGTGCGATTTACTGGAAAATCAACCACAAAGGGATGAGCTGTACGAGAAATACGAGTACTTTGTAAAAATATATGATTACTAGGAATTAGTACCTTAATTTCGTCAGAACATATTCCGTTATAGTACCGACAGAACAATGAAACACACGCCACATTGCGACGATGCTCTAATGAATCGATAGAATTGGCTACCATACCGTCATTAATAAGAACCTTCGCCCTCTCCTGTACGCGGTCGAGAAGCTCCAAAATAGACTTTGAAGCACCGGCCTATACATGAGAGTTGTATTCCAATTTGGGTCGGATATAGGTCTTGTAAATATTAAGGAGATCAGTTGGAGTGAAGTAATTCTTACACCGTCTTAAGAAGCCGAGACACTTGAATGCTTCTTCCGACATTCGAAATATGTGCTCGTACCAACGAACGTCACAATGAATTCTCATGGCCAGAACACCAAGAGCATCTGATTCCTCAATATCTACATTACCCATAGATACAAATGACAACACACCACCACGTCTGTGTGTTAGTCTTTTGATACATGAGCAGCGGATTAGTGTTATTATTTCAATAGCAGGCGTCGTTTTTCACATTTTTGGGTTACGATTTCAATCCAATATTTTATGGATTACAATTCCTTATAAAATAAAAAAATTATAAAAATTATATCATAAATGTCTATATAAGATATACGTTTATGATTTAATTGAAGGAGTATTTATATCGACATCATACTTTGCAAACTGGTAAAAATTGTATATATATGTTGTTTTTTTTTGTCAATATAAGCCAATATGGTTCGAAAAAATTTGGCTTTTTTTAGTGATATTTTGTGATAAACTTGCTAGAGTGGGAACACTCAAGGGTGGGTGGGTGTACCTCTAGGCTGTCTATTAGAAGAAAAAGAAATGTCTGTTGGTCGCTAATATATCCTGGGCGGAGGAGGAGCCTTGGTGCTTTGCTAGGCTCAGCTGGTCTAGACTAGATAGGTAGCGTACCAATCAACTGTTTAAATTTGACCGTCGGAGCATCTCCTACGCTGTATCTATTCTCACATGGCATTATATAATGGGCTTTGCTGACTTGCGAATGATTTCTGTCGCAGGTTGTGGATTGATTAAAGAGGAGGAGAGCGTGGTCCAATTAATTTGCTAGTATCCTCTGTGACTTTCAACATTTGGACTGCCTTTTATCGATAACTATGACTCTTGATATCAGGTTAATAACAATGTTCATTGTCAAGGTCCGTTAGTTTGGTGATTAGATAAGGGCATCGCTTTATATGGTGTCATAACGGGCCGCTATTTGTGCTCAATTGTGCCTTGATGTAACCAAGCTGCTACTCCCTCCTAACCTAACCTTGTGATATTTAAACAATGTCATTTTGAATGATAAACTCGACAATTTTGTAGCTGATTCAAATCCCTTGTCAAATGATAATTTGTTTTAGAAATAGATTACTATCTGATGCATGTCTTGTTGTCATTTACTTCAATAGTGTCATAACTCAAAAAAAAAAAGTTTTCAGGAGAGCTGTTCTAAATTTAAATTTTCTATTATTTAGCATTGATAAAGGAATAAATACTATGCTCCTGTGCTCTTAATTATATATAAATCAGAAAGAATTTTGTACAAAATATAGATCATAATACTACGCATATTTTTGTATGTTTAATTAAAATTAAAAATTCATATTTTTTTGAGTTATGCACTATTGAAGTAAGTCAGCGATATGATGCTTTGGCTTTGACTTTTTGTGTATATTTCGGAATTCATTTTGCAACAACATATTTTTTCTCTTTAAATTACCGATCAATTGTTAAACTTGCATAATTCCATTAAATATTGTATAATACATTTTACAGAGTTTGCAAAATAAAATGTATGCGAAAAATACAATACGCCAAAAATGGTACCTATATTTTAAATACGTATTAAATTGTGGCAGTAATTTTCGTTTTAATATAGTGTTCATTTGAAAATTACGAATTTAAGTTCCATTATCTAAAAAAGTGCTCCTTGAATACAATACCGAAAGCTAAAACCTCCTCAACGGTATCGATTTGACAAACAGCAACGTATATTACTAGAGCTCGGGTATATTTAGGCAAAACAGTTGAACTTTTTGAACTTTTTGTTAAAATTTTTCACAATAAAGGGATGTGACAAACAATGATGTCTGATTGCCAATATTTCAGAACTAGAACTTTAAGTCTCATCAATTTATCTGTTCCAACCTTTTATCAAATATAAAATCAATCGCCGTTTTGTTCTACCAACAACCTTAAATGTGCATTACATTTACATCGGCGTTTTTTATTCAAACTTTCGTCGATTTGATTTATATTATTTTTGTTAAGACGAACAAGATTCTGACGATTGTACATAGAAATCTCATTTTTATAGACATAAGAAATAGAGACTTATTTCCATTTATTAAAAAATCGAATCATATTTTTGAAAAAGAAAAATAAGTTCAATAGCTACAGTTCCACCATATGATATTAAATGTAAGCTTTTTATTACTGTATCATTATTTCTTTTAACATATTCTCACTTTGTTTATTTTATTTTATTTTTTTTTAATTTTAAATTTTTCTAAACTTTAACATTGACCTGAATGATATTTTCCATAAGATACATTCTCTTAAATAATATTTTCCGGTATATTTTTTATAGCTTTTGTTGTTGACGTTGCTATTGTTGTAATAATTATAATCTGGCAACTGTTTATTGTTGTTGTTTGTTTAAGACAGATTTCCATATATAAAAACTAGTGCTTAACTTGGCATCACCACTGTCTTAAATGCAATATTAAATGCTGCCTGCCATGCTATAGTTGTAGTGACAGACAGTCAGGGCTGACAGTATATTAAACTTGACTATTAATGCATATGTTGTGACCTCTTACATGTACAAAAGTTGTTAAATAATTAAACTTCCTTTTAATATAATTTGTCTTATTTGTTTTGTTATGTTTTCACATTGCTTGTGAGGGAAGTGGGGGGTTAGACAAATTCTTAATTATTTTGACAATTTAATTGTGCTTTTGACAGCCGCAATGAAACAATAAAATAAAACGTTATATATTTTTTATTAAGTTCGTTAATAATTAATACATTTGAAATACAAAAAAATTAAATATGAAGTAATGGTTAATAAATGTGGCTGAGTATAAGAGTCCTTTTATAATTCCTCTTAGATGGCATTGTATTGTGTACGAAGTTTTTTTTTTGTGTAGTTTTATGTCCTTGTAGCCCACATGGGAGTAAAAGAAACCAATATTCATATGTATAGACAGTACAGGGTCAAAATTGCCGCTTTCGAAGTCTATCGTACGAAAGTAAATTTTGATATGTATCAAGTTGCCTGATTACCGCATTTGATTGCTATCGTATCGAAATTTCACACTTATTGTGAATGAATTTGTATAAAACAAAAGTAAAGAAAACACTACCAACGTAAATAGGAGTTTATACTTTTATAAACTAATTAAAACGTTGTGTTGAATAGAGTATGAATTAAAAATTGTTTATTCGAATTTATTTGTATTCATCGGAATCAGAACACATTTTTTTTGGTTTACGTGGATATTTTTTAATCTTATTTTAAAAATTGAATATTGTGTAATTGTATTTTAAATTAAAAATAAATAAAACATTCTTTTTCCACAACTTTGCGTTGAATTCACTATTAATAAAACATATTTTGTTTGTTTACGATAGCTTTTTTACTAGCGAACAACGTTTACGAGATAACAATCGATCGTAGCGACTCGATATCGAATGCGATATTTCGGCCCCTGTTGTTATTGTCCTAATAATTGAGATATTTCTTCCACCCAGTTATAATGCAGTTGTGCCTAAGCTCTGTCCAGTCCTCTAAGCACTTCTAATAAGCAGTTTTTGATATAACTTTAAATACTTTCTACGAACAGAACAAAGTTGTATGAGAACAGTGAATTGTTATTGACCATATAACCTTGTGAAGTAACCCTCCTGATGGCGTCGCAGAAATCAAAGAAAATATTGAAACATATTCTTTTTAACCTTTTACAACGAGTTTTTAAGAAAAATAATTTCAATTGATATTGTTCCACATACGAAATATCTATCTGTACGCAGGTATTGAGTCATGTAGAAATGTTATTAAAAAAAACAGCGTAAAAAAATGTTTATTTTTCTCCTTAAATATTTTCTTTCTTTAGTTTTAAATGATAAGATAAGCAGTAATAGACAACTTTTTATTCCTTTAAATTGTATAAACATATTCATAATTCTTAAAAAATGTTTCATCTTTTAAGGTTTTCGAGACCACTAAATTTTTTTTATTCATTAGTAATAAATAATTTGTTTTTTCAATAATAATATTTTACAAAAACTAATAATTGTCTTGTAGTATGTCTAAATGTATAAAAATATTTATGAGCCATTTTAAGAAATAGCTATAAAAAAACTACAATACTCGTATAAAAAATAATTGAAGTATTTAATCATAAGTTAAGTTTCTTTATTAATAATAATATAAAAATTTGTCTTATCTTGTAATTTAATATTGTTGATATGTGTGCAAATTGAAATAAGATTTTTTATTGTTTTACTTGCTACATAATACCAGTTAATTAATAAAAAATATCTACGTCTATACATATTTCTTAGGCCGACTTTATATTGTTGATTTTAAGTTAAATAAAAGTTTTTGAAGGTATACAAAATTATTGTATACCCTCAATTAGGCCTAGAAGTTGTATCTAATCTATGATCGATTAATATTTTCTTAACTAAATAATCGAAAAAGGTTTCAATGAATTATTTTTAAGTGCTTATAACTTTGTAACTAAGCGCTAATTAATAAAAATAAGAAAACTGTGAAAAATATTATCAAAATATATAAAAAACTAGTTAAACCCCGGCGTTTTTCGCTACCCCATTTGAGATAGCCTATAGTTTCTTGTAGAAAGACACTGTAGATTCCGCTTTTTAGCTGTAGACAGTCTTCGAAATAAACACACATTGATTTTTATATAGTATACGTATATAGATATCTGTTTTATGCTTCCTGCAATATCCTGAATTTATTCTGAACTCGTCGGATGAGATCCCATCTATAACCACTCTTATAGTGCGATTTCTCAGAAAGCTCGATATAAATCTAGAGAAGTGACTGGACAAGAGAGCCTCGTGCCAGACTCTGTCAAACGCCTTGGAAATATCAAGGTCCGCAACTTTACTCTCACCAAAACCATGAATGGACCTATTCCATCTTTCAGAAAGTAGCGCCAGTAGATCACTAGCAGAGCGACCCTTACGGATCTCATATTGGCGATCGCTCAGCAAATTGTTAGACCCTAAATATTTCACAAGGTGATGAACAAACTGCTATTGGTAGTTTTCAGGGTTACTAGCCTCACGCTTTTTAGGGATTGGCGTTACATTGGCAACCTTCCAGCAAGATGAAAAAACACCCGCACGATAAGACGCACTAAAAAGATTATTCAATGAACGCGCAAGCGTGGAAGAGCACTATTTCAGAACCAGCGCTAGAATGTCATCCGGCCCAAAAGACTTATTAACGTCGAGATTTGCAAGAACCTTTTTAACTGCACGGGCTCGAAAGAATATACTAGGCATAGTCACCGATACTCTTTCAACTTCGGGCAGTGGTTGAACGCACTCCGGCAAGTTCGAATTACCTGCAAACATTTCAGCCAGAAGATTTGCCTTTTCAACCGGTTTAGTGCTTGTTTGGTCATCCTCTATAAGGACTGGTACCGAACTAGTAATGTTCCTAAACCTTTTAATAAATGACCAAAAGGTCGTACTTCCCCGCGAAAAAGTAAGAACCTTAGCACGTAGGCGCTGTTCGTATAGAGTCTTCTCGCGTCTAAGCACTGCGGCACACGAAGATCTCTTCTGTTTGCGTAGCGAATCATTATGATCGCATTTGTTATTACGCCAATTTCTGAATACTTCCTCTCTGGATCTGACAGCAAGCTTGCACGTCTGATTAAACCAACATTTATTTCTTGATTTAATCGGGAGCTTTCTGGATGGGATGAAATTATCCATCCCTAGCTTTATTATATTGACAAGCATTTCGGCCATGGCATTCACGTTAGAATCAAGGAAACAAAGTTTCCAATTGAAATGTCCGTAGAAATCGTTAAGCTCAGCCCAACGAGCTTTCCCCTAATTGAAAAACAAATGCTTCGTAGCTGTATGTGAAGCGTTGTGAAGAGTGGAGAACGGGAAAGAGAAAGTTCTCATAGTAGAACAACAAATCTCAAATTTACACGATCGACTGAAAGTGCTTTAATTTGGCTCCAAGATTTATTCGACCTTTGACAACTGTCCGTTGCCTGGTGTTACGTGGACGACCGAGTTTACGATAGCCATAGGGATTCAATCCAAGGCATTTTTCGCGACGTCATATACAAGCCTGCGAAATATGTGACCTTCCGCGGGCACTTGTGCCTCGCAACCGGAGAGATCGCTAGTAACTGATCATTTGTCATTCATTTCTGCCAGAATATGCTATTCTAGCTATTTGATTTTGCGTTGTACCCCAGGTAGTGCAACCGTATAGCAGTATTAACTTGACACTGTAGTTGAATATATCTATTTCGGTCTTCCTTGAAATATGGCTAGAACGCTCAACCTTGCACAACCCGTCTTATTCATTCTGTTATTTATATCGTCTTCAGAACCCACGTCTTTGCCCAGAGTACTTTCGAGATAGCTAAAGGATTCAACGTTCTCGATTACTTTATTGTCCGGTATTAAGGTAGAGGTTTTTGTTTACCCTACAGGCATTATTTTGGGTTTCCCGTTGTTGATTTTTAAACCGACTGCCACTGCGTTCGCGGCGAGTTCCTACAGTTTATCCTCGATATCGCACTAACTATGTGCCATTAGATATAAATCATCCGCCTAGTCGTTAAGATATCCATTTGAATTCCAACGAATACCAAGTGGAAGTCTATGTTAGTTTGACTCAACAGAGTTTAGTAAAATCAAAAAAAGGGTAGGTGATAGAACACAGCCTTATTTTACACCACAAGTGGTTCAGAAAGGTTGACTTACATTGTAATTAAAGTGAACGATGCACTTAAAATTTGTGTATAGTTCCCTGATCAGGTTTATTATCTCCGGTAATTCCTTCATAGCAAGCGTATACCAAACAGTGATATAAGAAACTGTGTCAAAAGCACGTTCGAAATTCACAAAGAAAAGATATAGCTGTGAGCTCTGTTCAATGGTTTGTTCGATGATCATGCTCTGTGTGTTAATGTGATCTACGTATGCTAGTGTCTCTTACATCAGCGAAAAACCAAACAATTAACATTTTTATAAAAATTAAGTAAATAACCTTAAAAAAACTCTTATAATTTAATAAATTGCAAATTAAAATGAATCCTGCAATTTGTTAGCTTGTTAGTAATGAATTTATTAAAATGCATATACGTAATTTGGTGGGTAGATTTTTCAGTCGCAATAATACTAACTTATTTACTTTAATTTGTTATAGGTTTTTTGCTGTCTTTTAGACGTAGTGGTAATAGCACAAATTATTTAAGATTTCATCGTATTACGTTACAATAAGGCTCTTTAATATTAAGTTTACTATATCGGTGCTGGTTCTGGCGAAGTCAAATGCAATGGCATGATTAGCATATCGCTATGTTTGTATTCTTTACTCTTACTTTGTGAGGAACGCTTCTATTACAATAAGCAATTGAGGTTTATCCAGACTGCAGATTGCCTCTTTTTTAGTTTGCTATAGCAATTCAAGCAAAATGTATAGATATGTATATTCCTATTATTGCTGAGTTCTATCAAAGCAACCGAACAATGTCATTCATTCCTAAATGTATTTCAAAAGTTTGAATTGTAAACTGTA
Organism: Wohlfahrtia magnifica; assembly: GCA_023159175.1. Lineage (NCBI taxonomy): Eukaryota > Metazoa > Arthropoda > Insecta > Diptera > Sarcophagidae > Wohlfahrtia > Wohlfahrtia magnifica. Next base: position 1,519,529 of record JAKWBJ010000485.1, on the reverse strand, counting down.
CAGTATAAACTGTACAGTATAAAATTTATAACAGTATACACTTTGTCAATGTTTTTTTATTTAAAATTTGAAATTTTGTTTAATTTTAAATAATAAAATACTTTTAAGCGGAAACAGCGATTCCTTACAGAATAGAGATGATTTTGCCTTAAAAAAGGAAAAAAGATTGTTTTATGGGAAATGGTACTAACTGCAGCAAAAAGAGTTCCTAAATGTAAAAATACACAAATTTTTTTTACAAAGCAAAAAACAGTATAGTGGACAGTGTGCAGTAGTAAAAACGTATCGCTACAAACTATTTTGACATTTCGGAATTCACCCTATTATATAAAAAGGAAGATGGTGTAGTAATTTAAGTTCTATGTAAAAGGGGCCTTTAGGAGCTTTCGTTCACGCTGACTATGGCTATATATACTTTTATTAAATATTTGTTTAAATCTTAACTTTCTCCCTTTTTTGTTTAAGGCAGCAAGAAAAACTTTAACTGCCTATGGTTTATTTGATTTAATTTTTTATTTTTTAATTTTATTTTTATTTATTTGGCCTAAAGGGTGAGATAATTAATGCTTAAAGACTAAAGTTCTATAAATTGAATATAAGCATTGAATATTAACAATTGTAGATCTTAATAACGGTAAGTTTAGACTACTGATATAATTATATTAAAATTAGTTAGGAAAAAAATTTGACTATAATCTAAAAAAAAACTAGACTGAAAAAAGTTTAGTTTTAAGTGCTTATATTGTTTAACAAAAGGTTTGAACTGTGAAATTTTACTCTTTGATAACAAAACTTTCCATATAATTTTTTATCTATAGTTAAAAAAAGAAAACAAATTGAGTATTACAGTATAGAATTTCGAATATTTAAACAAATGTTCTAGAAACGTACATTTTCAAACCTTCCATAGATACAATTCGGAGAAAAAACGTTTAAAACACTTGTTTAACCAACCAAATATTTGAACACGGTGACAAAACTTTACTAGTCTTCTATGTATGTATATACTCTAACGGCTAATTAAAAGATACTCGTTTGTATGAATAACAGTAAAACTCGAAATAAAACGAAAAGAATTTAAATGCTAAACAAATTAACAAAAAAAAAAAAAAAAAATAATGTATTTGTATATTAATAATGACGAAAAAGATAACGACTATGTTAGCGATAGTATTTAGTATTCAAAAAAAAGCCTAATAATGACAATCAATCATGCGTCAGTTTTAAGGCAAATATGTTAAAAAATCGGTTAAATAAATAATGAAAAGCAATGTTGAATAGATAAAAGAATAAAAAAATAATATTAAACATATACATATAAAAACATATTACAAAAATATTAAAGAAAACACTTGAAAACTTAAAAAAGAAATAGTTTCTTATCAGTGCTCAAGAAAAAAGGAAACAATTCATATTTATTATGTTCCGATTTTTTTTCCGCTCTGGGAAAGTCAATAAATAATGAAGCTTGAAAGTCTTGCAGTATGAATCGTTATAAATTGTATTTTTATGTTTTTCAATTTTTCTTATAAGTTTAATAAATTTTGCATTGATCAATTTTATTGGACATGATGTAGCCAAAGGGAAATTAATCGGGGTTTGTTAAATACCATGATCGCAGCTGCGCCCAACCTTAGGTGATTTGCTTGTATAGCGTGTAACGCCGATTTGTCAGAGCCGCAGCTTGGAAACTATGCCGCCGCAGGAAAACTTTGTGTCAGTCGTACCTACGTGGGCCAATCTTTGGGCCTTCGGTAGGACCTATGGGACTAGAATACCTACTAGAGAAGATTGTGCTGCTGGATTTGATCTTCGAGACGAAGCGATCTCAATCTATATTGATGGCTCGAAGACAGTGGAGGGGACGGGATTGGGTTTTTACTCTTATGAACTTGGCCTCTCGGTTTCTCTCAAACTGACCGCTCAAAGTTGATGACAACATTATTGAAGATGTGCAATACTTTAAAGGTGAATGAATGTTATGTGTTGCAGGCTTCTGCCAAAAAAAGTAGAAATAGTGTATTTTCACAAATCAAGTTACAAGCATATTGTGCAACGCCTCTATTGGGAAAAAGTTGGATAAGTTTTAATTTTTACAGGCGTTGATAGTTGAACAGCTGATTTGCATTTTTTGTGATGTGTTAAATTGCTTTAAAAAATAATTAATTTCAGTGAATTAAAAAAACTGAAATTAAATGTATTTCACTATCCATATAAGAAATAATATGAACAAAAAAAAGTAAGCAATTAGCTGATTTAAGTGTTGTCTCAAAGTATCAAACGCGCTAAACGGCTAACTCGTGTTATGTACCTTCACCTTAACTACTTAGGTTGTAGAACAGCGTTAGGCAAACTAATCGTAATGTATTTTATAATTGTGGTAGTAATTGAGAGTCTCTCGCTCAGGCCACTTTGCACTGTGTTTTCCATTTGTTTTCTCTTTACTTCTCTTTGTTAATTTTTTGCTTATTTTTTGCCTATGCGTGCGACTACGTACGTGTGAAAATACTAGAGAAGAGCAGCTCCTTGCCTAAATCTGTTGTAGAGTATCCAGTAATCCCGAGTGGCACTCCTTGAACTTCATAAAATATGGCGTGCTAACAATATATGTATCTCGGGTGGATGATGTGGAGCTTTACAAGGTTGATTATTATTTTTAAATTATAATTTTTAAAATTGCTATGATTATGCACATGTTTTGGTTTTTATTATTATAAGAAAGATTAATTAAAATATTGAGTATAACAAAAAAGATTTTAAGTAATAAATTTATAATTTTCTTTCAACAGTGTTTTCCATATAAAAATGTTTAATATTCTTTAATTCAAATACAAACATTTTTAACAAGAAACATAAAAAAATTATACGTTTTTTATTTCATTAAAACTATGAAATTAATTTGAAAATTGTTTAAACGTATATCAATTTTATAAAATTTACTTGTTTTGTAATCCATTGAAATCCCTTATAATTTCAGTTTAGAATAACAAGTTTTTTTCATATAAAAATTTATTGTCTCCAACGGTTGTTTATTAAAAAATGTTTCAAAAATAAGGTTCAAACTGCTTATGGGAATCACATTGTGTTTGTTTTTTTATTATTTTCTATTACATCTATTGTATATAAAACGAAATTCGAAAAAATTGCATAAGTTATTAAATAGGCATATTTAACAAAAAAATAAATGAACAAAAAATAAAATTTAAATGCATATGGCCTATTACAGGCACAATAGTGAATAACTTAAAAAACGGTACAACATTTGTCTAGCCTGAGTCTTAGTTATTAGTTAATGTTTCCTATTTTTTTTTTAATTATTATAATTATAATTAATTTCATAGTATAAGATTTGTTTAATAATCTAAGTATTTCTGCTAAATACAGCAATTTTCAAACATTTAACTGATTAAAAATTCAATTTCAATATTTACAATGGAAAATAGTTATATACGATATTAAAATGGTTTCTAAGGAATTTAATAAGCATATTAGAGGCAATAAATAATGTGTTAATTCGAACAACACAATAGAATTTCCATTTGGTACCTTTACCTATAAAATTTTTAATTTTATAAATTTTTTTTATTAAAATGTTATCTTAAATGTGATATAAATATTTAAAAAAAAGTTTATGTAAAAGGTGTCCAAAATTGAGGTATCATTCTTTTTCTACTTCTAATTTTTATTCAAAATTTTTATTTTCAGATTCTAAATACATCCCGGTTAGTTAATATGTAACGTCACACGAAGGCACAAATTATTTTTGTTAGTAAAACATTTTTTGAAAATGGCAAAAGTTTTCACGATGTAAAACAAGAACAAAATTATTTTTTTTTTTTTTTCACAAAATAATCTCCGACGAAGCCCATTTCCAGCTCAATGATTACGTCAACAAGCAGAATTAGCGCATTTGGGATGAAGAGAATCCAAGAGTTATCTTAGAACAACCATTACATCCACAAAAAGTTACGGTTTGGTGTGGTTTGTGGTCTGGAGAAATCATCGGACCAAGTTTTTTTTTGAAGACTAAAGCTGAAATTCGCTTACGGTAAAAGGAAATTGCTACAAGGAGATGATTCGAAGCAATTTGTGGCGGAAAACTGATGATTTAGACGTAGAGAATATGTGGTTTCAACAGTATGGTGCCACTTGTCACACAGTTAGAGAAACAATAGATCTCTTAAAAGAACAGCCCGAAAATAGCATTATATCTCGTAGAGTAGTAAAAATCGTACGATTGGACACCTTTAGATTTTTTTGTGGAGTTTTTTTTTGAAATCGAAAGTGTACAGCAATAATCCCACAACAGTTCGAGAGTTTGAAACCAACATTATAGAGCAGATACCAACCATTGGTAACAGTTTATGTATGGGGAGTCACTTGACCGACATAATTTTTTATTTTTAACCGGAACCTATTTGTAGTAAACTGAAATAAAAATATTTTTAATATCTGAAAAAAAGTCTTTTTTTGATTAAAATTTAAATGATACCTCAATTTCGGACACCCTTTACATATAAATATGTATATAAAATAATTTTGAAATAATTTAGTATTAATTTTAAATGTTCTAACTATTTATTAAGAAATATAATTATTTGTTACTGTTGATGTTAGAACACTAATGGTTACAATGACTTTGAAAATATAAGGTAAGAAATTGAAAATAAATTAATTATTATTACTAAATCAATTAATTATATTATTAGTCATAGGTAAAAAGAAAAATAGTGAAGGTGGATTGTATTACACATTTTTTAACTTAATAAAATAAAGTGCACAAATGTAAAATTAAAATTCACGGCAGTGATGTAAAATTTCCTACACTATTTTGCAGCTTGCTTCTAACTGGACGCATAAGTCGACCATGTAGTTTAAATGTAGCACGAAATTTTAGATTAATTAATTTTGTTGTTGTAAACATAATAGTTTCAATATTAAAAACTTTAAAATACAATGTTAAATTTCTATAAAACTACACATACGTTTGTTGTTAAGGTACTTGAGAGAGTGATAGATAGTCACATCTGAAAGAACCAGCAGACCAAGCTGTCTACGGGCCAACACGCCTATTTGAAGGGAAAGCGCATCGAAACAGCGCCATATGAGGTAGTAAGTTCAGTGGAAAGGTTTTTGGAATATAAGGAGGGAGGGGTGGAAAGACACATCGACTTTTAGACTGTAAGGAGATTAGTGCAGCTATGACGAGGGCTAGCACTACTAGATTTGCGCATAGAGGTACTTTTCAGGGTGATGTTCACTCGCTTCTTCTACTGTTAGTTTTTGTGAACGGTGGTGGGGTGAAAGTTGTGGCTTACACTGACGACTTGGTTCTTATGGTTTTGGGAAAATACAAACCACCTTCGTTTAAAATATTCCGATTGAACAATCAATCTCTCAAGCTTTCGTCAAGAATGGGAGTGGTATTGGACTCAAAACATCATTGGAATCTGCATATCGAGGAGCGGGTAAAGAAGGCCTTTTTATTCCTGCAAATCAATGTTTGGTAGAAATTGGGCACTCAAACCACAAAAGATACCAATTCCCACATATGGCTGCTTGGTATGGTAGTAAGAGCCTTATAACCACTAGGCTGCAGAGAGTTCAAAGCATAGTACGTGAAAACTCGGCTCGTGAGCAGAATTTTCTTTGCTTCGCTCGTTTTATGACTTGCTCAAAATATTTTTTGCTGTATTTAAAATTTTTTAACGAGTTGTATACTGTGAACGCATGAAAAATAAGAAAAAAAGAATCGAAAACGAGCAATTCATTTCAATGCATGTTGTTTGTGTAAGACTAAATGCTTAATACCATCGTATGTGTGTAATGTACGTATATTTTGTGTGCAGCGACCAATAAATATCACACACATGCATATTTTATATTACACAAACAACATTTACTAAAAAGAATTGCTCGTTTTCAACTCGTTTTAATGCTTATCCGAATTTTATTTTTAAATTCTTTTGTTTTTGATTCTTCTCACGAGTCGTATTTTAAATTCGACTTTAAAAAAGAATCGTTCTTTACGAACGAGTTCAATTCGAGCACTCCTCCTACTCTGGTTCAGAGAACTGCATGATCCCAGTTCTGCCCTTAACGTCATTCTGCACTTACTACCCCCATCGATATCCATATTTTATTAATTTCGGTTCAGAGCGCGATAAAGCTGAGAGCACTTGGCTAAAGAGGAGATGAAGCTGCTCGGTGGTACATGTACCATTTCCTTGATTAAGGCATCTAGACACAAGTATATCATTGATCTACCACCTTCTATTCTGACATCTGCTGTCCGGACACACATTTGAGGTACTTTGTTGTATCTTTCTTCAATGGCTTGGAGCAGGGCGCGAACTTGGATCCATTTACCTTCTTCATTTCATATACAGCTCAGGATGGCTATAATAAATATCCTTTTTTCTCCTTTTCATTTTTCTTTTAGGCGGTTGATTACCTGTGGTCTTAACTTGATTTCAAAACGGCACTTTACTAATTGTAGCTGATCACGTCTTGATTAATTAGCCAACTTACCTACCTACCTAAACATATGAAATTTGTTTAAAAAGTAGGCATGTGTAAATTATGCATTCGTCTACATCACATTTTCTATTAAATACATAATCTTGTGTTAGGAATTCCTTAATAGATATTAACTACGACATGATAACTGAAGTATTTAATGTCTTATCTGAGCATATCTACTGTAATCCTTTAAACGGTTTAGGAAAAAAATTTACTGACACACGTTTCATACAAATAACATATAAAAAAATTGACTGACATGAACTAAGGTATTGACTTCATCAGCTACGTTTCTAATTGTAATTTGAAGATTGTTCAACACCATTTTGTTTATTTCTTTAATGATTTTATCAGTTATTGACGTCATTAGCACCTCAACAGTCTTCTTATTTATTGAAATTTTGTAAACAAAATTTGCATAATTAGGCTTTTTTCCTTTTTAAGCTTCACTTGCATTTCTTTAAAATATATTTCGTTACACATAAATATAATATTATAACGCCTCTATCGGTTAACATTTCTAAATAGTTATTTAAGCAAAAATAAAAAAAAAACAAAAAACAACATTTTTTTCTTAGGCCATAAATATTTAAACACTTACGATTATTAAAAAAACACAAAAAAGAGAAAAATAAATAAACAAGCAAAAAAAAAACACACACATTAGAATTAATATGACTGCAACTTGAGGCAGCATGCGTGCCAAAGCATATATTTGTTGCACTCAACTAATGTCACACAAAATGACATACACTTCTACAGAATTTTCAACATTTCTCTATACTCGTGTGTCTGTTACTACTACTCGTACTGTTTAACTATTTAACAAAACCATTGAAGCATTAACCATTAACACAGCAAAATCATTAAAAAAAATATTACAAATCGTCAGTCAGCCATCCATCCTATAAACTAAAAAAGTAACCTAATGGTTGACCGTTGAAAATTTAGCTCGTCATAGGCCATTGTGCAGAATAATATTATACATACACCTGATAGAGAGGGAGAGTAGAAGAGAAAAGGGGGGTACAGTCCTAAAGAGTATAATTCTATTGGGTTTTGAAAGCAAAGATGCAAAACAAATAACCTAAAATATAATTTTATTAGTATCCACAAGAGAAATGTACACACAATTCGTTTAAACATAAATCACTTAAATATAAATAAGTAAATAGTACTTTTATGCCCGTCTTGAACCAGTGTAACCTTGAGGTACTTAATAAGTATTACATAATACGTTTTTTGAATAGATTAGTGTGTCCTAAACATTGTCTTATTAATATTGGTTTACATCAAATCTGCTTGGAGCATTTTAAAACGTTACTCAAGAGAATACGTATCGATGAGGAATATTATTAGATTAGGAATCAAGTTGAAATTCATTGACTGGTTCTGATTTTAACTCATGCTACGCTTTTTATGGAGTTTAGGAACGATTTAAAAAGATACACATTTTCATTCCTAACATCATTAAAAATTTCTGCATATCTTCAACGTTTTTATCAGTTATTCATCTGCTTTAAGGTTATTTTGAAAAAACTTCCAACTAACGATTTATTTCATTCCGAGAGTAATCGCACATTTTGACTAACTACGCTATGCAACAAAAAAGAATAAAGTTGAAATACCTAGGAAGAGATTTTCTGAAAGGCCTTAATGAGTACATCAAGAACCTGTATTGGAAACAACTCCAAAATATTGATTTACGGGTAAAAAACCGATTTTGCTTACTTTCGTGCATCTATAAGCTAATAACTTAGCTAAGTATTAACAAGCGGATTTGGAAAGTAGAGAAATAGGCCTTTTAAATGATGTATAATTCATTTGAGTAGCCTTGAAGAATATGTGTGCGTAATTCTTAAACAAACACGTTTTAAAGACAATTTTTCACACTTTTTTTAGCATAGGACTGTTTTGTCACACTATTTTATATTAGAACCCTGTTATTTATGGAAATTGATTATATGGGAATTTCATATCTGTTCCATTGCTTTAAGTACTCTGTAAAAAAAAATGGGATTTTACATAAACTAAAGACAAAACCAAATGTTTTAGAAATAATAATAAAAAACAAACTACAATTATGCGGTTTTAAAGAAACAACTATTAGCAAAAAATAATAAAAATAATAAAAAATAAATTATTTAAAAGAAATAATATTTTTAAACAAAAAACACAAACTTGTGGTTTTTTACAGCAAAAACAACTGCCACTTTTTTAATTAAATCGTTAAATGTATAAACATTCTTAAAAATTTATTAACAGATAATAAATAAAATTATTAAATGACTACTGAAACCATTGTAGTACCAACACTACAATGTTGTTTTAATAGATTTAAGGTGTAAAATACATGCAGTTTTAATGGAAAACTCACGATGTTAAGAATGATGAAATCATATTGGAATCGTTAAAAAAAAAATACTTAAAATTTAATACCAGTTGAGTAAGACAGATAGATGAAGGGTGTTTCTCATAATTAGACGAGTTACTACTGTCCAGTAATATTGATAACGAAGAAGAATTGTATATGTATAAATGATCTGGATTCGTCCTGGTTATGTAAGCCTGATAATTTTTATTAACCGACTTAGAAAGCTCCGGTGGACTAGTGGTTAGTGTGCTAGTCTATCAACGTGGAGCTCATGGGCTTCATTTACACCAGAGACTCTGGTCTGTTACACTACATCGAATAAATGGACTTAGTTCATAATAAAAAGAATACAATTTCTAATTGTATTTGTATAATTCAAATAAAATCAACAATTGTTAAGAATTACAAACCTCTCTGATGAGCAGACTAAACACTTACTTTTATTTTTTTATGACTTCGTACAAGATAGGCATTTATGACAAAAATTCATTCATTCCAATTCGAAAAATTTCGGTTACAAATTGTCGGTAATGGCTCTCAAATGTAATATCTCTGGTAATAACGATTGCAACAGGCAACACTAAAGCTTATTTGAAAGATTACATTTTAAGCTTTACTTCGTTGGAAGGTATTATTTCTATTATAAGGGTTGTCTTAAAATGAATGCAAGACTGTTACTGATGCTCGATATCGCGTCATGATAATACAGTTCATTTTGCTGAAACGGAATGATATTGATGTGGCCAATATGTTGTTTCAACAACACGTTGCTACCTGCCATGCAGCCCGTAAACGATTCTATTATTGCATGAGACATTTCCAATCGTGTACTCTCTCGTTTCGGTGTTCATTATTGGCCTCCTAGGTCGTGCGATTTAGTATCATTAGATTTTCTTTGAAATCACAAGTCTATGTCAACAAGCCCACAACCATCCGTGCGTTAAAGGAGGAGATTCAACGCTGCATCAACGAAATTCAGCCACATTTATGCCAAATGGTCATGAAAATTTTGACAAAAGAGTGCGTATGTGCATGCAAAGCCGTGGAGGCCATTTGCCCTATTTGTTATTTTATAAATAACCCTATCCTATGTAGTTTATGATTCAATAAAAAAATAACAATCAAAAGACTAAAAACTCTGTTTTCTATTTAATTCAAATCTTGCGTTAATTTTGTATATATTGTAACTAGAAAATCAGAAGCGAAAAGTTTTATTCGTTTTCAATCCAATAATTTTGATGTTAAAGATGCACGTCGCTCTGATCGACCAGTCACTAAAAAATTTGATGAAATCATAGAAAAATTCGGAAAAGATCATAGACGTAGCAAAGTCTGACACCAACAAAGGTAATGCTAATCATTGTGAGCTTCTACAACCTGGTCAAACGATTGAATGTGATCTCTGCTATCAACAATTAACGAGATGGAAGCAAACAATTCAATTAAAATGGCCAGAATTGATTAACAGTAAAGCTATTACGTTGCATATCTCTACTTATCATCTGTATCTTAACTGCTGGGCCAGCAATATGTTCTCCAAAAGACGGAGACAGATATCTGCCTGTAGGCAGGCGAGAGAGCTGTGGCCGGAGTTTGATCGCAGATCTAGTCAGCTGTAGAATCTGCCAATATGGATGAAATTGGCTTTGGTGGGTATGCTCTCTGGCTTTTGTCTACTAGGCAGACATGTAGTAACGGCGAGGCACTTGCTCTTGGAATATCCGCTGTATCGAGACTGAGGTAAAGGGTTTTGGAAAGGCACTTTATGCTCGCTTCGGTCATTGTAGTATGCCCTATTACAGCTGGCCTTTTTGGTCTGTTGTAATCTAACCTAACCTAACCTAAGGTTGTTGTGTGCCATTATGGCAGCGTCAACACACATCTTTGAGGAGAAGGCAGAAACTGAGAGAGACCCGAAATTGCACCTTCAGATTGTTATTTGTTTCGAACTTTTTAGTGGTGTAAATTTAAATTCTATAAAGGCCTGAAAAACGCAACTGGATCAATTTTTTCGCTCGGAAAACCAGGAAGTAATACATGATGAAATAATTACTTTACCCCAAAAATATCAAAAGGTTATCGATCAGAACGACTTAACCGGTTCAATAAAGTTAATTTCAAATATAAGAAAAAGGTGTTTCATTTTTGATAAAATTTGTAGGTTTTTCTTCTTTTCACATAAAGATTCTCATGTTTCGTAGTATGCATGTAATAATAAACAAAACGTTGAGTATTTTTTTTTACTTTTTTTAATTTGAGTGTTAATTGTAAAAAACAAATGGTTTTGAAGTTCTAACAATAATAACTTATTAACGTAAAACGTATTGGCTAAAACATTTAAAGAGCCAACAAACTGTAGTTTTTCAAGAATTGGTGATTAGTAACCAAAAAAAAAAAAAAAAAAAAAGAAAGAAAAATTAACACATGTTGTATAATATGAAGAATAACTGCCTAGAAACAGTAAAACATTATTTAAAGTATTTCACACTTGCTTGAAGCCTGCCTTTGAATTGATTTCATATTGAATTTCGTCATAAAAAATGTTTAATGGCAATTTCACGTTTTCTATTAAACAAAATATTAAAAACTAAAATGATATTTTTATTTATTTAAATTATTTAAAAGCTTTTTTTTGTTAAGTATTTATTATTATTATTTTCTTTAAATGAATATTATTTTTAACAATATTTTTGTATAATTTATGACAAAACATGCCTTGTAAGTTCATAAATTTCAATAGTTTTTTTAAATAACTTTTTTTTAAATATATTTTAGCCAACCGACAACAATGTATCGAATTTGGAAGATAGTTGGTGCTGGGAACCAGATAATAATAAAACCGACAATGATCACAGTTCAGAAACATCCAGTGGTAATGGCCAGGAAATGGTTAATATTACATTCGAAGAAATACCCTTGGGAGCTTCGGCCAAGGCTTCAAAAACTAAAATTCAGCGCTTGGGCTCAGGTTCCTCCTCAGCCCAGAATACGGAATTACAAAAGCGTATTCAACAGTTAGAAGAAGAAAATAAACAGCTAAATAGCTCTTTGGAAGAATTGGATAGTCAACATAATTTGGCCATGCAAAATATGTTGGAACTAAAAACGGATCTGCAAGAAAAGCTAAATAAACAGACAAAAGAAAATGAGTCACTGAAAAAGGCTCAAGAAGAAAGATTTATAAAAACTGAATTGGAAATTGCTAAATTTAAAAAGCAATTGGAACAAGTGGATCGAATTAAAAATGAAAATGTATCTCTAAAACAAAAACTAGATGAGTCTTCTTTAGAATTGAAACGTTCCTTAGAAGAAATGGCTGATTTACAGTCTCTGCTGGAGAAAAAGAGTCTAGACAATAATGAGTTGATTGAAAGAATTAAAGAGCTTAGCCAGGAGTCAGAACGGGAAAAAGAAACTCTCCAACAAAAACTTGATTTGCTTAGTAAAGAGTTAGAAGAATTAAAGATGTGTAAGAGTAAAAATATCTCTGAATCCTCTGCTAGTTCCACCAGCAAGCAAAGCGAAGATGAGTTTATTGTGGTCAGAGAACAGGATGCTACTCCTTCGGGTCCAGCTACACCTCCTACCAAGGAAGAGCTTAAAGACAAAATTGTTCAATTAGAGAATCGTGTTTCCGAATTAACTTTAGAAAACGGTAGTCTTTCTTTGAGATTGCAAGATCAAGAAATGGAAAAAGACCTTTCCATTAAAGTACTCAAAGAAAATGTAAAAACTCTTCAAACCGAAAATGATGATTTAAATGAAAAACATCGCATGACTTTAATTGAGTTGGAAGATCATCAATTTAAGATAAATGATCTTAAAGAAAAAGCTGCTGATACCATTATAGCCCAGGAGCAACTTAAAATTCTACAAGAAGAAAAACTTCAAATAAATCAAGAAGTAGAGAAACTAAAAGAAAGTCTTCAAGCTGCATTGGAATTGGAAAAACGTTTAATATTATGTGAACAGGAAAAAGAATCGTTGCAAGTGGAATTGCAAAATCAAAAAGCCACGCAAACGAGAATTAATGAACTGGAACAGAAAATACAAAATGTTACTTATTTAAATCAGCAGTTACAACTTAATGCTGAATGTGAGACCGAAACTTTTAATAACAGCCAAGAATTGGAGGAAAAACTTAAAGCTCTAACCGAAGATAATGAACATTTAAAATCAGAATTGAATCGATTAACCGATGCCAATTTCTCTCAAGCCATAGCCGATGAAAAAAAACGTATAACAGATTTGGACGACGAGGATGTAGATGAAGAAAGTTTTACATTAGAAAAGCTGAAAATTCTAATCAAAACACTTCATTCTTCGGAACTTAAGGAACTAAATAATGAAGATTTAGAGAAGTTATATCACAATCTTAAAGAAAAACTTCTTAAACTAGAGGAAACTGAAAGAGAACTGGCTCATGCTACGGCCGAAGTAATGGAACTTCAAGACCACAAACTAGTCTGGGATCACGAGAAGAAAACTTTAGAGGCTGACATTTCTCAGTACATATTACAGTGTGACGAACTTATGAAAAACAATGAAATATTGCTGAACGAATTAGAAAACTATAAACGCAATAAATTAGAAACCATATCCGAAAATAATGAAGAAAACATTGTGCAACTAGAAACTCAATTGGAAGAATGTAATAATTTAAATCGCACTTTAGAACAGGAGTATATAGAACTCAATGAGAAAATTGAAGAATTGGAAAAGGAAAACCAGTCTATCAATGAGAAGTTAAGAGAATCCCAACGTTTGTGTGAAAATTTACATACAAAGGAAAAGGATTTGAACCTACAAGTGGAAACTTTAGAATTAGAAAAATGTAATTTACTGCTACGATTAAATGAAACAAGTAACGAAAACCAGCAAGAAGATAGTCAAGCTCTAAGGATTTACCAAGAAAGATGCGAAAGTTTGGAAAAACAATTAGACACATTGACTAAAGATCATGCCGATTTAGTTGCAGCCATGCAAAAGCAAAAAGAGCAATTATTAGAAAGCATTCAAAAGAAAGAGGACCTCGAAAAAGCTCTAAAAGAACTTCAAAATTTAAATGAACATTTGAAGCAGTCAGAAGAAAAGGTTAAACAATTCAAACAAGAACTAATGGCTAAAGATATAGTACTCGAAAGTCTTAAACAAGAAGTGAAAACTTTGCAATCATATTTGCAAGAAGCCGAAGGATTAGTAGACCAAAAATTAGCTTTAGAAGAACAACTGTCTGGAAAGCAACAAAAAATAGAAGACCTTTTATTGGAACTAAAAGCTAAAAACGAAAAACAAGAACAATTCGAACGTGAAATAGAAACACTTAAGAAAGAGGAAATTGATTGCCAACAATTAGAGAAATTAAAAAAAGAAAATACCGATTTACAGCAAAAACTCGAAGCTTTAGACAACGAATTGAAACACGTCAAGGAAGACTGCAACGAAAGCAAAGATGTCAAACATTTATCACTTATAGCCGATCTGGAAACTCAACTGCTTGCTACCAAGGATCTACAAAAATCTGTTGAAACTTTGACATACGAAAAACAGGAAATGATAAAGGCCCTTCAACAAAAACACCAAGAAAACATGCAATACTATATGGAAATACAACGCCTTACACCACTGATACAACAACAACAACAACATGTAGATAAACCTTGCGAAAAGTGTCCTTCCTTGGAGAATATTATAGGAGATCTTAGAAAGCAGCAGGAAAAACTACAAGATCAAATCAATTTCCTTAAAGAAAAATCCGATATACTGACAACGAATTTGTTAACAGAGCAAACCAATCAAAAACTGGTCCAGCAGGAAAAAGCTGATGTTATGGAACAAAATGCAACACTACGCAAAGACTTGGAACGCCTTAGAGCTCATCTATTGGAAAGCGAAGATATGCATACACAAGAAATTGTAGAATTGCAAAAAGCCTACGAAGAGACAAAAGCAAAAATGATCACCTTAGAGGATGAGGTGAATAAATCCAGTAATGCCTATACATCGGCTAGGTGAGTTTAAATTTAATATTTACTTTCAAAATGGTATTTAATTAGTTGTAAGACTTTTGTTTGCTGTTTTTAAGATGATCGTTAGCTCAATTTGTATGAAGACAATAAGCTTTACTGCATTTGGAAATAACTTTTGTTGTGCTTTCGTCGAAGTTTTGAGAATTCATGGTTCCTAATAAAATTTGTTGTGTTATATTAAAGCTCTGCCATTCGTTGTAGGATCATAACTTAAAAATTTAGAGAACACATACCAGCCAACTTGGTTCTTATCAGTACTAAAAGTTAATTAACCAGAACGCAGGCAAAGAAGTATAGAAAAACGATAAAAAATTTAATGACAAACACGAAAACACCTGTTCAAATTTAACAACAACAAAAAATTTATATATACGTATAAAAGAGCAAAGACTAAAACGATTTTAACAAACTAGCAAATAAAAAATAAATATTTCACAAAAGAAAAAAATATTAAAAATATTATCATCTAATTACTGGAAATACTTAAATTAAAGCAAATAAAAACGGTCTAACGCAGAGTTGCATAAAAGTCATACTTAAGCAAAAAAAAAAAAAAAATGACGCCATATTTATTTCTATGTTCTATAACTTATTTCTAAAGAACGAAAAACAGTACTTCACAATATATATATATTTTTTATTATTTTTTATTTTATTTATTTTTTTAACAAAAGAAATAAAATCTTATCGCATTTCGCATATACTCAAAACGTTCATGGAACTAATTTCAATTTAAAAGGTGTTTTTTCCTTTTATCAACACACAAAACATATTTTATGGCTTTAGAAAAAAAAAATGAACTCTTTAAGTTTTGATTTTTAGTTTAGTTAAATAAAAACAAGATGTTAATTTCAATTGATTTCTATTTGTTAATAGCATACGAGCCAATCAACATGCCGAAACATTGCAAGCCCAATATGCTTTGGTAGTACAGCAACGAGATGAATTAGTACATAAACTATCTTTGGCCGAAGATCGTGAATCGAAAAATCAAGCAGCTCTAACGAATTTACAATGTGCTTTAGAACAATTTCAAAATGGTAAGCATATATAAAACAAAATTATTTAAATATTAAATTTTAACAATTTGGACTTTTTTTAATAGACAAAGAAAATGATATTAAAGCGGCTACACAACGTATACGCAAAGAATTGCAACAGCATTTGGATAAGGAAACGCAATTACAGCTGGAGATACAACAATTGCAACAGCAATTGTCAGATGCCAATCAAGGCTTAAATGCAGCCTCTAGACTATCAGATCAATTAGAGTCCTGTCAGCAGACTATTAATGTGCTAAGAGAGGAGGGTAAGTGTTTTTATTTTATTTTTGTAAAATCTATATAATGTATGTATGTATAAACAAATATAAAAAGTCAACAAATTTGTAAATAATATTACATTTTCATAATATCGAACTAACCGATAATATTACAAAAAGGTCAAGTAATTTAACATCTTTCACTATTATCATAATGATTTGGCGTATATTAAAAGTAAAAGAAATTAAAAAAGTATGTATGTAATATAAGTGAAACATATACCACTACTATTTTTAATGGCTAATTACCACCCACCCATAACCACCATCACCACCACTATCACATATATTAGAAACCAACAAATTTATATCGAAAATATTTAAAAAAATAAAACTGCATCATCTCTCTTTAATGATTATAATTCTTAAAAATAAATATCAGCTGGTAATTCTGGGATTTATTTCATTTATTACCCTCGGAATTTCAGTTGGTATAAATTTTTTCGAATTGTTTTGAAACACCATAAATCGATAGAAAAAAGAAACAAAATTCGTTTGCAAATAAGAAAAAATATAATTTCATCTTCAAAATTTTATTATAGTTTGAGTTAAAGTTGCAAATTTTTATTTTTTTTTGTAAAATTTTAAGTTGTGTACTTTATCATTATTTATTTACTGTATTTTAATTATAAAGTATTTTTTTAAAACATGATATTCTTTAATTGGTTTTGCTGACGCTCTTTCATTACACATTTATAACATATTAATCTTCTGTCTATTTTTACTGTAAAGCTTTTTGTTTAATGACAATTTATAAAAAATATTAAATAAACAACTTTTTAAATTTTTATGAAAAATAGTTCATTTATCAAAAGAATTTTTTTGTAAACCACAAAGTTATTTATTTAAAACGCCTAATTTTCCTTTTAAAGTAGTCTACAATTAGCATTTCAAATACTTGAATATATTTTAGATTATTTTTTAGTTATTTTTTCGTAATAGATTGTGAAAAAAAAAAATATTTTTAATTAAATCGATATTGATATCATGCAAAATATGGCGTAAAAACAGGATTTGATGTAAAATAAAAAACCAATGCACAATGAACAAGGATTGTTGCCCGTACAACAACTATTTTTTTTTTACAAAAATAACAGGAAATATTTTTTGTGTATGTTAAGAAGGCAAATGTCAACAAATTTCAATACAAAAAAATCGTAAACAAAAGTATGATACAGTTAACATTTGTAAATTAGAAATATTTTATTTTGTTGAAAATTGGAATTTTCAAATATTTCGTCTTTTAATCATAGACATAAAATATTAAGGTATTTTATATGTATATATAATATTTTAATGCGTTTTGAAGCATATTTTTTTCAATAAGGTATAGTTTAATGGTATTCTAGGATTGTTCTATTTAGTAAGTCTCTGTTGTACAAGAAAAACTGTTGACAGTCTCTCGAACACAAATTAATAAAAAAAACAGTTAGCCAGTTCACCTTGTAGGTGAAGCTTGAAGAAATAATAATAATAAAATGATATCGTACAAAAAGTCACGTAAAAAGAAGATTAGGTTAAACTAAATAAAACTATTGACAATAATAAAACATGCATTAAAAAAAGTCAGTCGAACCGTCTTCTTCTTAAATGTGGCTTGGTCTGTATTTCATGCATTTTTTAAAGAGTAAAAAAGTGATTTTTTGAATTTGCAAAAGGTAACGGCAAATACAAAAAAAGTGTTTTGGTGCTATTGTCGTATTCTTATTTTTACATCTCATACCAGAGTCCAAGTCGTCGCACTCGTGATCGAACAACTTTGATCGTGATTTTGACATTTTGTAATTTAACACGTTGACCCCCATGGGTACGACCGGGGTGTCAAATTTTTTTTAATTATTTTGTTTGTTTATATATTTTTCGGCTTGTTGATGATAAATAAAATTTTCCTGCAGTGGCGCCTTTGTAAAGACACATTCTTTTTACTGAATACAATTTTTTTAGTCTTTGTTTAAAAAAGTTAAATTTTCACATTGATTTTTGTCAAGGACTTAGCCCTTGGAACAATATATGTACTTCTATAAGTTCTTACCTAAAATTCAATTGATACTTTTTTTCACAAAGTGCAACACGCAGAAAAAATAAAATGACATTAGTGGTGTCACACTATGACAAACTTTTTCAAAATATTGAAGAATATACAAAACGCTACTTCATTTAAAGAAACTATTAAAGTTATAAATATAACTTTGGAATATAGAAGTGAAAATGTTAACGGAGCTGCCAACTTATTCAGAATAAGTTTCTGAGTTTCATACAAGCCTGTTCTGAAATCACAGTGATATCAAATCACTAACGATTTCAAAATCACGCAGGTGATTTTTAGCTGTTCTGGAAATCACGTGATTTGGAACTTTTCGAAGTGAGTTTTATTTTTCGAAGTCACGAGGAAACAAATTTCAAATTTTGTTTTTATGTATTTTTTCTTTGTATAGTTTTGCCTAATCATTTAATTCAGCTTTTTCTCTTTCAAAACTGCTACTTATTTTCTGTTTTTAGTTATTTCTCTCAAATAGCTACTATTTTATATTATATTTTCCTTATTTTATTTTAACACCGCTGACACCCAAAGAAAAAAAATGTAAAAGCAAAGAAGTGTTTTTTAAAAATTGCTATTTTTAGTTGTTTTTCAATAAAATTACCAATTTTAAATCAAAAATGAATGAAGAACACATAAGATTATTCATGGAATATTTTTAGTATTTGTTTTACAAAACAGTCTTTGCAAAAATAATCAAGTGATTTGAAATCGACACTAAAAAGTTGATCGATTTGAAATCATGTGATTTCAGAATTTTATGTGTACAGAACACCTCTTCCGTGATTTGAAATCACTTCGATAAAAAGTGATTTCTAGAACATATTTGATAAACATTTTTAATTCAAGCTTTGTGAATATTCTTTGGAGAGCAATAAAAACATGGTTTACCAGATCAATCGAGTGGTCTTGCAATCTATTTTTCTCAGAATCAGAAATGAAATCGGCAAAAATTAAGTCGCGTATCTTAGAAATAGATGTTATCGGTTCTATATTAGAATCAGAAATGTAATAAATTGTCACGAAATCTACTTGTATTTTTTTTTTTTATCAAAAATATTTATTTTATTGCATGCATTTACGAATTTCTATTAAATATATACTAATTTCTACTTTTCTGGCTTTTATTTTAAAATTTATTTTTATGTTAAAATACGAAAGCTTCTTAATGTCAGATCACATCTATGTATTTTTCACATCTATGTATTTTTTTTCTTTCAATCCTTTTACGTTTTACCCACTGATGATATACATATGTATGTATATGCTTTTCCAGTAATTTCAGCATGCGGATCCAGAATAACTTGATATCCTCAATTATGCCTCAATTATGAGCTTAAAACTAGTGTCGTGGTCAAGCGAATCTATTCTCAGACCTTGTCTCCATGCAGTTGATGATAACATCGCTTAGATGTTATTTTTTCTTCTTCACTGTCTACGTTAATTCTGGCAATAATAGTGAATAAAATCTTTCAATATTTTTTGTTTTAGTTTTCTTCTCCAACAAAATTTTGTTATTTTTTTCTTTCGCCAAAATTATTGATGTTTTATCAATTTTATTTTATTTTTTAATGTTACAACTTGAATTTTCGCAAATTTTCGAAACAAGGCAAATCAAAACAATTTTATGATACCAATTCGTTTCAGAGTAGATTTTCATTATGATTCTGCAATAAGTGTGTTAGTTGCTAAATGTGAATTTTTTAACATTTTTTAGGTATCAGTTAAATAAAAAGCAATCAGCTTTAATGAGGAGACTCAGCGTATAAACATTTCAATTATTTTTATGTTATGTTTGTATATTTTTAGTTTATATCTTTTATGTGTTATAGACGCTATTTAAATAATTTTCTATATGTATTAAAAATCACGTAAAATATTTATCTTTTCTGTTGAGAGAATATTTTCAAACCTGTTTTTTAGCGCACCTAAATTTTAATGTACTTTTGTGTAATGCACTATTTTAAATTTTTCACACTTTGAATGACTTATTAAACAAAATACCCTTATGACATTTATTATATAGTAAAACAATTAGTTTTTATTATTTTCTTGGATATGGTTAAAAAGTATTTGTTTTCTTATCTCTATTTCTCATTACCACTCGTGTTTACTTTAATGTTTTACTATACTAATTACACCACCTTCTACTAATTCATTTATATATTTTTATGTTTTTTTTTTAATTTTTAGTTACAGTTTACTATTTCTACAAAAAATAAATATAAAACGAAATTAAATGCCAAAAGTAAAATAATCTATGCAAGTTATCAAACAATCTCATTATGTAATGTGATGATTTACAAGATTTGAAATCACGTTGCATGTGGAGATTATTTGACACTGCATTTTAAACTTCATTATTTATTTTGTTTAAGTTTTTTTTTTTTAATTTTTTTTTAATTGTGTTGTCCCTTCGTTTTCTTTTTTGAAGAATTATCTAAGCATGGATATAATTTTTTTATGCCTTAATTTTATTTTCTTTTTTTATTCAAATTAAAAGCAACTTTATTAGGGCCTTAAATTGAATATAGAAAATAATTTTTTTTTTTATAAAGAAATTTATACTTTTGTCTGCTAGAGTATTACATTAGGTACTGGTGTTGAATATCTGTTTTAATTTCAAAAACATTATTCTCTAAAACTTACCAGTACTTATGTCATACTTACAACCAGATAAAATGTTTTAACCAACATATAAAACGTGTGAAGTATAGTGAGTACGAAAGTGTTAAAATGAAGTGCTTTTCCTTGTTAGCAAATTCTTTAGTTAAATTTAAAAAATATTTATGCATTTAATTTTTATTTAATTTTTCTTTCACAAATAAAGTGGAATCCTTGAAGCAACAAAACTCGGAGTTAGAAAAGAAACTTTCTTCGACGGAATCAAGTCAAACGGATAAAATTGAAAAGAGTCTTATTAAAAGTCTACTGATTGGCTATGTGGTCAGTGGTAATCCGAATGACAAACAACAGATACTAAGAATGATTTCATCAGTATTGGATTTCAATCAAATTGAAACTGATAAAGTGGGGCTTAACAAACAGCAAGGAGGCTGGCTAGGTGCATTGTTAGGTGGTAGTGGCTCAACAGGTAATTAATCATGCAACTTAAAATTAAATTTTTATTAAAAATTTCTTAATCTCCTTTAGGCACACATTCAAAAGACAATCTTGTACAAGCCTTTGTGCAATTTTTAGAACAGGAATCCCAACCAAAATCTCAACAAACACAAATGCCTAATCTATTAAATATAACACATACACCTACTACAACTTCTGCTGCATCATCGACAGCACCTGTCTCTAGACGTACTTCAAATACCACCAATCCTGTTGTATTGTCTGCAAGTGGTGGTACTGCTGCCACCTCTACACATCCTGCCCCCGTGCCCATACAACCCTTATTACTCAATTCTACGGTTTTAGATGATTTTGCTCCTACACGTAATTCCAGTTCCATTTTAAAAGATATTCTAAATGATTCCTGATTATTGTAATATTAAATTTAGTTTATTTTCATAATTTGTATTCTATTAAAATTCTGTTTTAGTTTATAAACAAATTGTATGGATATTATTTGTGCAACTATTTTAAGTATCGTATCGACTCGTATGATTTTTACAATTATCTATTATCCAATGTAAATAAGCGTCTTTTTGATAGTTACATATATAAATAAGAGAAAACAAAAAAACTTTATGCATAAGTTTTTAGATATGAAATAAAAATTCAAATAAAATAACATATATCACTTTAAAAAATAGAGTTTTTATCACTTAAACCGAATAATCTTCACTTAATGTTCCCCATGTTCACCATCGTTCTCAACCATAGCTGTAAGATCCGCCACAGTGTCGTTTCTTACTGTCAGTGTTGTTTCAGTTTCAGTTCAGGGATTTTATATACGTTTGCAACGATTTTTTTCTGTATTTCACTGACGTGTTGTAGTTATTTTATTGCAAATTGTGTTGAATATGAAGGAAAAATTAATTTTTATTTTATGAAAAAGAAAACTAAAACAATTTTGCAACATTCTAAAATATACAAAAATATTTTGAAATTAATATAATAATATAATAATATAATAATATAATAATATAATAATATAATAATATAATAATATAATAATATAATAATATAATAATATAATAATATAATAATATAATAATATAATAATATAATAATATAATAATATAATAATATAATAATATAATAATATAATAATATAATAATATAATAATATAATAATATAATAATATAATAATATAATAATATAATAATATAATAATATAATAATATAATAATATAATAATATAATAATATAATAATATAATAATATAATAATATAATAATATAATAATATAATAATATAATAATATAATAATATAATAATATAATAATATAATAATATAATAATATAATAATATAATAATATAATAATATAATAATATAATAATATAATAATATAATAATATAATAATATAATAATATAATAATATAATAATATAATAATATAATAATATAATAATATAATAATATAATAATATAATAATATAATAATATAATAATATAATAATATAATAATATAATAATATAATAATATAATAATATAATAATATAATAATATAATAATATAATAATATAATAATATAATAATATAATAATATAATAATATAATAATATAATAATATAATAATATAATAATATAATAATATAATAATATAATAATATAATAATATAATAATATAATAATATAATAATATAATAATATAATAATATAATAATATAATAATATAATAATATAATAATATAATAATATAATAATATAATAATATAATAATATAATAATATAATAATATAATAATATAATAATATAATAATATAATAATATAATAATATAATAATATTTATAGCCCAACAATTTCTTATATATATATATATATATATATATATATATATATGTTTCTTATATATATATATATATATATATATATATGTGTTTCTTATATATATATATATATATATATATATATATGTTTCTTATATATATATATATATATATATATATGTTTCTTATATATATATATATATATATATATATATATATATATATATATATATATGTTTCTTATATATATATATATATATATATATATATATGTTTCTTATATATATATATATATATATATATATATATATATATATATAAGAAATTGTTGGGCTATGAATATTATTATATTATATTAATTTTTAATATATATATATATATATATATGTATATATGTTTCTTATATATATATATATATATATATATATATATATGTGTTTCTTATATATATATATATATATATATATATATATATATGTTTCTTATATATATATATATATATATATATATATGTTTCTTATATATATATATATATATATATGTTTCTTATATATATATATATATATATATATATATATATATATATATATATATATAAGAAATTGTTGGGCTATGAATATTATTATATTATATTAATTTTTAATATATATATATAATTATATATATAATTTTTAATATGTATATACATATATATATTAAAAATTATATATATATATATATATTAAAAATTAATATAATATAATAATATTCATAGCCCAACAATTTCTTATATATATATATATATATATATATATATATATATATATATATAAGAAACATATATATATATATATATATATATATATATATATACATATTAAAAATTATATATATACGTATGGACATACGAAGGATATGTGTAACTTGATATCTCTGATCTGTGCTGATTAGCATTGATACTGAACTGACACGATACTGATTAGTGTAAATAGAACTTTATCGTAATTTTGACGATAAAACGACAAAATTTTGTTTAAAAAATTGCCTAAATGACGATTGACGTTTTTTTTTTTTTAGCAGCTATAAAAGTATTAATAGCTCTTAGCTAAGACAACTACCTAATTTCTTCTGATTTTTGCTTGCGATCAATGTTAATAAAGATAAAGAAATATGCGCATGAGTTTCTTAAGCTAAAGACTTTTTGATATGATTTATTCAATTATTGTGACTTCATACCCGAAATATCAACTAAACAAAAAAGTAACGGTTGTTTATGTATAAAAAATTAGTGAAAATAATTGAAAGTGAAAAAATGAATTTTAAGGAAAGCAATTAAAAAAATAAAAATAGTTTTAACATTTTTATAAAGCTAGTACTAAAATTATAAGTAATTTTTTCGTTTAGTATTATTAAAAGTTACTATTAGCAAAATTTGTTTTGAATATAATATAATTTTGAGTCAATAGAATGTTTTGACAAAGCTTGCTTTTTTTTGTAAGATTTCTTTGACGATTACGATTTTCTGCAAATTTCATCTGGCAACAGAGCTGCTCAACTCAACTCAGTTTGGTCGTTTGAAGCTGGATTCACCCATTCGGTTCGGAAAATAAATTTGTTCGGACAAATTTTTTTATATACAGTAACTAAGTAAGCAGTAATTATGCAGTAACAGCATATAAAAAAAATGTGTCTGATCAAATATTTTGTCCAGACCAAATGGGTGAATCCAGCTTAAGACGATCAAATAAGTGGAGTTGAAAACAATAATATGGCTGCTGAGGATACTTGTTAAAAGAGTGAATTATGTTACTTACCTTCATCTTTGTCTGTAAAGCTGATTTAAACACTATTAAAGTTTTTGTTTCTAATGACATTCAAAATATATCTGATTGATGTTTATTTCCATTTTTGTTTGTTTGTTTTGGTTTCCATTATTTTCACCAATATATTCGTATCATTTTGTATATGATTTTTTCATAAAATTTCATGTAAAGTTTTAAATCAATTTCAATTCTTTTTTTTTGGAAATTTGTTGCAGTTGTTCAACAATTTTCTTATTTTGCAAAATTACAATTGAGTTTCGATTTTTTTTACTTTTTCTATTGGCTAATTTCTAACAATTATATAAATATATAAATCTAAATATTGTTGCATAAATTATACAACTACATAAATATAGTATCTTTATATATTTATACTTATGAAGGTGTATATAAAATTTATAACAGTTGAGAAACTTAACGCTTAATAGAATCTTTAAATAGATTTTAATTATACTTTCTTTTAATAATCAGACATAAAAATATAAAAAAAATTTTTGTAACAAAGCCTATATAATAAATATTAAAAACATATATACAAATTAAAAATTAAAGAGTTATTATACAGTATTTTTTCATATAAAAACAAGTTAATAAGAGTGGAGAATATAAAACTGAAACAGTTTTTCACATCTCAATAAATATAAATAAGGTTTTCGTTCAGTTAATAAATACATTATTTTATAATAGTTAGTATATAAAATTTATTTTAAAAAAATCTTTAACAAATTGTTTAATTTTCTCTTATTAAATTTGTGGACATAAGATTTATTATATTTTTTTCAATATTATAAATACAATATAATAGATATTGAAATTTTTCTTTTACTTATGTTTTTATAATAAGTTATTTATTTAATAAATATTAATATAAATTATGATAATTAATATAAATCTTTTGCTTAATTTTTAATTATTTAAAACAGTTTTTAACTTGAGTTCGTTTCTTGATTTATTTTTATTTTTTGTATTTTATTATTTTGAGCGTTCTATGCTTATAACACATCTGCTTCAGTTAAAAGAAAAGTGAAATTATAATATCTATGCATGTATATGTATCAAATATTTACCATAATACATACATATTTAAATTTTTAAAAATTTGGAAAATAACAAAAATAATTTTTTTTTTTTTACATTAGGAATAACAAACGTAAATAAAAAAATACAGTTTTACGATTAATTTTTAAGTCTTTCTTGCAATTATACTTTGTTTTTATAAAAGTTGTTTTTGTTAAAATTTTAGAAAACATTTTTTGTTTATATACTATATTAGACCGTTTTAGCATTGCATAGTGCAAAAAATAATTTCACTGAAAATGTAGATTTTAGAATATTCTGGACCTAAATACATATATATTTAATTTAAAAATAAAAAAGATTCTAATCACACTTTGGAAGGAAAAGGTTTGGTGTAGTGGTATGTCCAGTATTATGTGGTGATTCTGTTGCAATTTGATTTTTGAATATTCTAGAGTCGTTAAGTTTGAAATTTCAGTAAAATTTCAATGTTTTTTTTTGTCAAGCACCAGGTCAACAGAATTAGGTAGGAGGTGAAATTTTGGCAGTGGCCGGATATAAAAGAAAAAAAACTTCTACTTGATTCTGTTGATCTGATATTTGACAAAAAGATTGGTTGAGATTCAAATGAATTACTCTTGCAAAATGACCGTTATTACAATTTGAATTTAGAAGATTCTAGGGGCGTTAAGTATGAAATTTTAATTTAATTCCTTTCAGAACTTTTTTATATGATAGCTCAGATGTCGGGCTATAAGATGATTGTAATATATCCGGCCACTGCCAAAATTTCACCTCCTACCTGATTCTGTTCGCCTGGTGTTTGACACCATTTGATGACTGCAAACGATAATGCATGGAGCGTATTTAAAAATCAGCAGCAAAAATAATTATATAGCTTTTTGAACGGTCTAAAATGCAAAATAATTTCATTAAGTACAGTTTTTTAGTTTTAACAAACGACAATATTTTTTTTTGTATTTTATTTTTAATGTTTTAACACTCGTTATTTGAACAATTATTTTTTTAAATAAATTTTTAATTTATTGTTAACAAGTTTATATAGAGATTTTTTATATAAATATTACTATTACACACTCAAATACGTTTACATTTACAAATATCAATCATTTGGTTAGATTCTTATTATTGTTATTAGAAAAATATATTAAATTATATATTTTTATATACAAAAGAAACTTTTTGTATAATGTTAAAAATTTTATATATTTTTAATGTTGGTTTTGTTTTTTCGTTTCTTGTTTTTTTTTTTTAATTAAAAGGTAATTTTTTATTTTGAACGGCAAGATAGCTTAATAATTTTAATTTTTTTTTTACAATAAAAAACGAGGTTGGTTTCTTGTCTTGCTAAAGTTGTTAACAAATATGGTCCTTATGGGTGTAGATTAAAAAGAATTTTTTTTATGTATTTGGGCAAGTGCTTTGCTTGGATTTATACTAAACTCGACTAATTGTTAAGTTTATTGGTAAAACGTTAGTAGTTTGCGCAAGATATGGCAATTGATAGTAAAATTAAAAAAAAAAAAATCGATTATCTTGTCGATAATGGCAAGTCAATTTTAAATTTGACTAGTATGTGTTTTTTGTTCTTTAAGATATTATTTTTAATTATAGTATGTCTGCTAAGTAAAGTTAAGTTTTGTGTTTAAAGTATGGATTTAACTATTATTGAATATAGTTTCTAAAAATTACTCCTTTTCTTAAATTTTTCTCTTCTTTCTATAAACTGGAATGTTTGAAAAATACAAATACATATTAATGTCAAAACTTTTACACAAACTCATATCATTTTTATAAAGCTGAACAACTTACAATTGTGTTGCATAGTCCTATCCATTAAAACATAAATCCTTTGTTTTAATTAAAAAAAGTTTTTCGTGTATATTAGTCTAAATATCTTTTAATATCCATTATACAAATTGAACCTTTCAGTTTATCTAGTAGATAAATTTGTCATTTACTTTTTTTATATTTGTAAATGCATATGAAACCATTTGCATATGCTTAAGCAGAGATTAAAAGTATAAAACTTCACTCGCATATTTTCAATCCCTACTTGAGACTCTCGTAATAAGCAGCACATGTATGACAGCAATCAATTGATATTTCCAGTCAAAAATATTTATCTGCTCTCTTCGTAAATGTACGCCATTTTCATATTTCAGTCGCTTTTTTTGCACATATGTATATCCATCGATTCATATACTGTCATACATAGCTTTCATATACCTTTAAATTCCAGACCTTTCTTTTTTAAAGCAGTTCATCTTTTCGCCTTTAACTAACACTGCCATTCTGTTTGCCATTTGTAATTTCTTGAGAGCTATAATTTTCCTCTTCCTCCTCATCATTACCCAAAAGATCGGGTTTTCGTTGGGTAAATAGGAAGACTTCCATATTATCTTTACCTTTAACATAAACACTGCCACGTGGTTCAAACTCGTATTTTGCTTCGAGAAAAGGCAAGCAATCTTTGCCTACTTGTATGCGATTCGAAACACCCGTTGAGTCCATTCGTGATGCCACGTTTACTGCATCTCCCCATATGTCATAGTGAAGTTTACTGGTGCCAATAACACCGGCCGTTACATCGCCTACATTAAAACCAATACGTAAAATCAAATTAAATTCCAGTAGATCCTTATTAAAAGCATCCACTACACCTTGCATAGCGATAGAGAATTCCATTAGAGCGTGAATATGTTCATTGCCATCTCCTCTGTGGTTAGGATCTAAACCGCTGGCTGCCATAAATGTCGATCCTATCGTTTTGATCTTTTCAACACATTTGAATTCGGACCGAGACAACAATTCGTCAAAGTCGCCTATTAGTTCGTTGAGAACACGTAAATATTCTTTGCCTCCCAAATAGCTTTCATCATACATTTCATTGAAATTCACTATGGAGGCAAAAATAATGCCTACATTATGATGATTTTCCGAATATTTGGCGGTATTTTTTAAATGTTCTGCCACATGTTTCGGTATTATATTGTGCAATAGCATATCGGCTTGATTTTTCATATTCTGTACTCGTATCTTATCTTGATTGGCGACAGCATTGCCATAGAAAGTCAAACGATAACCAATTTCAAATTCTCTATTGAGGAACCACACCAATACTAGTATGAGAAATAAATCCAAATAGATTTCGACATGATAGTCTTGAAACCATTTGATCTCTTCGATGATATATTTGGCCACATCTCGATTTAAATGGTGGGGTAAACTAGTGGCATTCAGCAACGCTGAAGCTTCAGAGGCATCCGAACGATTTGAATAGACAACTAATTGTGAAACCGCTATGGCCACAAAACACAAGGCTGCCAGGAATGCTAATATATTTCGCATCCAACAGTTCAATTGTGTAAAATTACAAAAGTGTACTATGCATACAAAGATCAAAAAACCATAATGATATTCGAAAGCCTCCAGTTCGTTAAGATCCAAAAGAAGAAAATTTGCTATAATCAATATGACCGGCATGGCCATTAGTATAGCCAAACAAATATGCCAAGGATACCAACTAGAAATGGCTTCAAATATACGATCTGCACAGGATTCTGAATTTGCCACCTTTGTGCGCGTTTGACTTGAGTGACGACGACACATCTGCCGTGTGAAGAGAAATAAAGCAAAAATTTGTATGGTTGTAAAGCAGGTGAAGAGCGAAACCCAAAGGCGAAAACTGGGCGTGACTGTGTTGGGAGTCATTAGGAATAGAGACACTGAAATACACAAATATACCGCCAAACCAACAAAAATATCAATGTAGGTATTATATCTGGGCGTGGCTAATGTAGGAGGGCCTTCGGTTTCATTTTCACTACCGAACCTATGGGCTTTTGAGCGAAAATCTCTTTCCATTTGGCGGGATTTAAAGTATAAACTAAACCTTCTAAGTGGAGGCTTGACTAGATAACTCCTTTGGGATTTGGCATTATCACGTACACAGCGTATTAACTGGAGATCCGATTGCTTGCGCAGTTGTTGCAGGCATGCAGCTAGAGGGTCAGCTACCTGGCCGCTGGCAAAGTCTTGAGGTGGAGGTGGTGGCATTATAGTTGCTGATAGTGGCACATTAGGTATATTTTGTACATCTCCTAAATTGGAAATGCTGGAAGTTGAACTGGTAAAATAGCCGGAAACTCGATGAGTACTAATGGCGGTTTGATTGAGAGCATAAATTTGCTGTTGTATGGAGGATCTGCGGGAATTACTTTTAATGCCGGAATCTTTGCGTGATGTAGCTGAAGGGCATATACTTAAGCCATCCGGCCATATGCTGGAGTTGCGTGAGTGAGTAGGCTGAGGAGCAGTAACTGCGCCAGGTACTATTAGAGGCTGAGTGGCATTGTTGTTGTTGACTCCCTCCGCCTTGGCAGCCATTAAGGTGGAAGCTCTGGGTCTAGGCAAAGGTGAGGTTTCTGATTGTCCACTGCGTCCACATTGAGACCTATAACTACCCGATCTGCCAAATGGCGATATATCACTACGTGATTGGCTTATATACGATCTTATGTCGATAATATCATCAAACATGGAATATTGTCCGGGAGAGCAACAACTGGCATCTGGTGAACGATTAACATGTGAACTTATAGCTGTTGAAGTAGCCACATGATGTAGTTGAGGTTTATTGGGTATTTCCAGCATATTTGAATTGGATTTATTCAGTTCGATCACCGTGGCAGGTACTTGTTGATAACCATTAGGCTCTATAAAAGCTAATGTTTCGTCCGTTATTCCGGTAGGAGTCTTTGGTTGTACTGGCTGCATTAGACTTATGCTGACTTCAGTATTTGTAGACTTTTCATGTGTCTTACCTATTTCTTCCAGTTTTTTTAAAAATCTAGGGACTTTCCATACTTTTAAGCGTATCTTTGGCCTACCGTTTGCCATTAATTGTGAAGCTTTGCCATTTTTATCATTTTCAGCAACATTTTCAGTATTAGTTTGTTCCTGTTCGTTGTCAGAATCAAGACTACCAGGCAAACTTTTCGTTGTTATAATTATCTTAGGTCTCTCTCGGCACACTATTACTGGTGGTATACCAGCGGCTGCAGGATGTATAATACCGCGTTCCACGTCCATTTCACGTGATTGCGACTTTTTACGCAATTTCATACTTAAAGAAGTCAGTCTTGGCCTTATGGAAAGTACGGGCGACGGATTTAACGATGACGACAGTTGACCCACTGGAGAGGCAGGTGGTACATTAGGATGTATGACAGAAATATTCGTAGCGCTTTGCGATAACGAGGTGGGTTGTCCAGGTATGCAAGGCAGCTGTAAATGACTGCTTGAGGAGTTGGCTTGAACGCTGGGACTTAGGCTATTGGCTCGAGAAATGTCTTTTCGGCGACCCACCACAAAATATGTACGGTGTCCTTAGAAAAAAAAAAAAAAAAACAATATAAAAGTCAGATAAAAATATGATTTAATCAAGAGAATTTTTAAAAATTTACCAAAAACTTCATCGCCTTCATCTAAATAATAGGCCTCTCCCAGAAAACTAGCTGTTACTTCGGAGATGTGAACTTGCTCAGGTTTACCAGAGGATTCCATTCTAAAAAAAATGTTTTACTTGAAATTAGTTTTATAAGAAAATTGATCGAGACTTACTTATTAGCCAGGGAAACATCGTTGCTCCAAACATCAAATTTCACTCTCCTAGTACCAACTATGCCACATAAAACGGTGCCGGTGTGCACACCCACTCTCATTTTAACTCCTTCATGTCTTTGGGCATCAAAGCAGCGCATTGCATCAATCATACCCAGACCCATTTCTACACAACAAATTGCATGATCCGGTCTGGGCTCAGGACAACCCGATACGCAGTAGTAACAATCACCCAAAGTAGAGATTTTTTCGCAACCACTTAAAGTACACAAATCATCGAAACGTTCAAAGAGGTCGTTCAAAATTTCAACCAATTGTTCGGCGGTTTTCGTTGAAGACATGCGTGTAAAACCCACTATATCGGCAAATAGAATACTCACATTATCCATGCTGTGCATATGGAAGGGACGAAACAATGATTTGACATCATTTGAGGGTCGTGGTCTCATGTAATGGGATTCAGGCTTAATAGAACCATCATTGTTACCGGTTTCTATACCACCCTCGTTAAGTAGCATATCTGCGACCTTAGGAGGCATAACTGAATGTATCATTTTTTCCTTCAGTTGCTTTTCCATTTCCAATTGTCTTCTGACTAACAAGTTCTGGCCCACCTTCATGAAGGTGCCACGCATTCTGACTAAATTCATTACCAGCACGTGCAGACCGACCAAATGCACACTAAAATGACACAATATCCTTAAAAATAAAATCTTATAGCTAAACTCTGCTGTGGCTCCATGTACTGCACTGCCGGCCACCACTACATGTGTGACCACCTCGAAGAGTATTGTATAGATAATGGCTATGGCAGCACTTAGCCACAATGTCATTGGTAAAGCCGTATATATAAGTAGTACAATTTCTAAGCATATGGCAAAGTGTCCCAACGGACTAAAGGCTCGTCCCGTATAGGTGAGAAAAATGAGCGAAGTAGCACATAATACTGCTGCTGTTATAGCCGATGTTGCAATATGATTTGCTCGATACATATCCCAATGGGTAAAACACATGGCCACTATTGATATTAGTGATAGCAGTGAAAAGGAACTTGATATAGGACGCCAAAAGTCTTCAGAACCACCATCTACTAGAAAGTAAAGGAACCAAGCAACAGAGCAGAGTAGAATGTATGAGAGTGTGAATCTGAAAAAAAATAGAGAAAAAAATAATTATAAAGGCAAGCAAAACTACTCGAAGATATTATTTTATTTAAATACTTTGCTACTTATTTACAACAGAATTGTGAACGGTTTGTTTTACTAAATGCTCACTGTTTCATTTATTATAATCTATTTTTTATTTAAAGCATTAATGATGTAATAATATTCCCTTAATTCGTAAAGCTTTGATATAAAATATTTTTTTAGGTTAATCCTTTAACAGATTTATGCAAAGTTATTTCGCTTTAGCATCAGCCTTATCGCCACCAGAGTTCGTAATAACTTTGCTTGAATTTTTATTCGTAATTACAAGTAATTAAAACTTTTTAATATGCTTTGCAATTTTTTCACGGGAAGTAACATTTTTAATTTCTAGAGATCAAATTAAATTCTGGAGAGAAAACAAGTTAAAAAGTAAAAACAAAAAAAATACAAAAATAAGAAATGTAATGAGAGATGATGAATTTTATGGGGTTTTCTTAAAAGTAAAGCAACTAAAAAAATTGTACGTAATTGGTTAAAGCTCGTAATAAATAGATTTTTTAATCCTTTTAACAATTCTAAAGGCTTGCTTGCAGTGGCCTTTTTGCAATTCTCGCTTACAGCAACAGCACCGAGATTTTGTAGCCTAATGATCATTTTGTTGCTTTACATGATTCGGCAATTCAACCATAGAGCGGTACAAGATTGAGCATCGCTTTAAGATTGTTGAAGCTTTTTATGAAAATGGCCATTTAAATCAAAATGCATTTTGTGCACTTTGTGATTTTTTTGTTTAGCATAATCGACCAAATGTGTCAACAATCGGGAAAATTATGCGCAAATTTTAGCAGACGGGGTCTGTAGGAAATGTAGAAACACCTATGCATGCTCGCCCAGGTTATTCGTGATAGTATAGCAGAAGAGCCTTCAACCTCGACTCAACCTAGTATTCGCTATCGCTTCTTGTGATCAGAATTTGAGTATATGGACCTGGTCGATATGTGTCTCAGCCAACGAAACAATGGCTCTTTTGCGCGAGAAATTCAATGGCCGTGTTATCTCATGTCGTGGCAATGTTAATTGGCCGCCACGATTATGTGATGTGACACCGTTGGACTTCTTTCTTTGGGGATATTTAAAAGAAAAAGTGTACTTAAATAAGCCAAGAATAATTCAAGAGCTAAAGGATGAGATAATGCGGCACATTAGTGATATTGAACTTCAATTATGTCCTAGAGTCATTGAAAATATGGACCTACGGATATAGGTATGCCACTGAAGCCGTGGCCAGAATGTAGCTGATATTTTGTTTTACAAATAATTGTCATGGATCATCGAGTATTTTGGTTGGACCACCCTTTATAAAACAATGGGACAAAAAATTTTTTCTTGAACTAATGGTTACTAGAACAGGATAGAGTGGTCGCTTTGTCAAGTCAAAGCTGATTTGAACACGCTTAATCGCCCATTGTGATGTTATATGAAACGAAGACTCATATCTGATCAACAAGCCAGGATTAATCTGTCTCGATAACGCTATGTAACAAGCAAAAATACTTTTGATACCTAATATATTTTTTCGATGCGCTATAGTCGCCTAACTTTAAAAATCATCAGCTTTTCAGATTCTATGGATAAGTTTTCTTTTTAAATTTTTTTTTTCTAAAATGTGAGATTTTTGAAGAGACTGCTTCATACATCATATGATAACTTTGAAATGACTTATTCGATTTCAAATTGTACCAGCTTTAAGTCATTCTAATATCATTCTTTAATATAATCAATATTTTTGGAGTTATTGAGAAACAAATTATGTATACATATATATTTTTTTAAATTAAATTTTCACTATTTATTCATAAAGTTATCTGCAAATAAAATAAACCATACGAGTAATTTATGAAAATCATGCATATATAATCATACATATAAATTATACATATATAAATACATATTTTATTCCCAATAAAGTGGAAGTACCTAGTTTTGAAAACATTTTTTTGCTATAATTACGAAAATTCCACTGAGCGTATGAGTGATATTTATGATTTTTGAAAAAAATGGCGTATACGACACCCATTACATACAATTAAAACAAAAATTTTTCAAAACTAGGTACTTTCCCTTTATTGGAAATAAAATATTATTACGAAAATAAAATTGGGAACCTCTGCGTTTATTACTTCGCTAAAATAAATAAACAAAAGCTGCAGTAACAACTATACATGATGTTTATAAATAGCCAGAATCGACAACAACAAACATTAGCAGAGGTAACCCAATTATATTGTTACGTGTTTACCTTTTTAAAAACGTGTTTTTATGAGTTGGTAGATTGCAGTTAAAATAAAATAAATTTTGTGTTTGGTTTTAATTGAAAATCCTTTATTTAACACAGTTTTGTGCACCACTGCTTGTAATCTTTTTACAGGCAATAACAATTTTTATTCTTAATTACTCCGTCTGTTTACAACTTTGTAAACAACAACAATTACTCGACAGATCTTTCTACTTAAAGATCTTCCAACCCGATCGTTGTTACAACTTAGGTTCGATCACAACCTCTTCAACCAGAGTTTAACCACACTAAACTCTCTTACACTGAGTTCAAACCAATAACATGTTAGCTGAGTTTACACCAAATAAACTGGTTTTTTTACGTTATTGCTTCATTCTTTAATTGTTAAAAATCATTCCATGGATTTGATTAACTATTTCTGTTGTGACAATCTGTTTTAACTCTTAAATACTTGAGACCCTACAGACGGCTTAAAAAAAACAGGCTTAATCAGAATCAGAAAAATGTACACTTCGGCAAGCTTAACAGTTAAAATTAGTATAATATTCTCAAAATGACGGTACCAACACTTTACATTTGCCAAAGTGTGGTTGGTTTCTTGATATGTATCAAACTAATCTGGAAATTTATCGAAAACTCATCTTGCGTGATGAGCCCTATCTTCACCTCAAATGCTATGTTATCAAACGTGATTGTCGCTATCCTCATCGTGTGACTGTTTAGTGCGATTTTTGGTTTGGCGAGTTCATTGGACTCAACTTCTTGCAAAATGAGACTGGATCAACTGTTACGGTTAAGCCATTCATCAATTCATCACCTCAACGATGATCAATTACTTTCTATGGCTGAAATTGGAAGATATTGATGTGGTCGATGTTTATTCTCAACAAAACGGCTCACACTCTATATGCTATAAAAAAAACTACTGAATATTTTCTCAAATTTCTTTTTTTATTTGAAAGTACAATCCTTCCGGTTAATAATGCAAAATAATTTCATTCAAATGGCTGCCTCGGCTGGCCCTGGAGTAGCCTACACGATCGATCCAATTTTTAAGCATATTATCGATTTTGTGCAGCTGTATTTCACCAATGGCTTCACGAATATTGTCCTTTAAAGCGTCAATTATCTCTGGCTTGTTGGCGTAACACTTATCTTTGACGGTACCACACAAATAATAGTCCAACGGTGTCAAATCGCAGCTCCGAGGTGACCAAACGACATCAGCTCTGCGGCTGATAATGCGATCTTTAAAAACAGGGCGCAAAACATCGAGTGTAGCTTCGGCTGTGTGGCACGTAGCGCCGTCCTGTTGAAACCAAATGTTGCTAATATCCTCCTCTTCATTTTTTGTGAACAAAAATTCGTTTAACATGGCTCGATAACGATCGCCATTGACTGTAACGGCCATTTCTTGCTCATTTTCGAAGAAAAATGGCCCAATTATGCCTCTGCACCAAAATCCGCACCAAACAGTGACTCGCCTTGGGTGTATCGGCTTTTCAATGTATGCGTGCGGGTTTTCTGTGCCCCAAATGTAACAATTTTGCTTGTTTACATACCCGCCAAGATCAAAATGAGCTTCATCTGAAGAGATGATTTTTTTTGGCAAAATCGGCATCTTCTGTAAGTCGATCGCACGCAATATTTCCCAGCGTTGTTCAAGTGTATACACAACCATATTCGTTCAGCGGAAGGATAAAACTAATTATCTGTCGAATCAGACCTGAGCTAAGTGCTACCATTCACGAAATAAACACTAGTTGAAAAAAACGTTAGATGGCGGACCCTATATTTTTTTAATTTAGATTTTTTAATAAAGAAAAAGGTTTTCTGTAGCACAGATTTGTGTCAATAACTGATGTAAATAAATAAATTCCAAATAACAATTTTTTACCGCATGAATTTTGTGGACTTAAAAACATTAAAAATGTGTTTTAATCTTGCGAAAATTCGATGTTGTACTTCAAATTTTGAATTTTAGTAATAATTAAAATTATTTCTGGGTTAACATTAAAGCTGCAAAATTATCGATAGTCGGCCCACTCGATAGTTTCGATAGTTTGCGACAAAACTATCGATACTATTGGATTCTTTTAACTACTACTAGTGGCAACAATATTAAAATTTAAGTCAAAGGGAAAGAATAATAATAAATATACAGTATTGAAACAAAAATAGGGACACTTTATTTTTTTTCAGGATGTAATAAAATTTTATGTATTTAAGTTTTTTGATGGAAGATTAATCCTTATATATGGCGTAATATAGTAATTAATAAGACCCAGTGAAAGAAAACTGCAGAGACTATGGGAAGAAAGCGTAGGACAACTGTCAACTCTTAGTTCGTACTTCAGAGATTAATTTCTTCCAGTCATCAAAAAGCCTAAAAAATGAACTTATTCTCCTGGTTCAAGTCGCGCAATAAGAAAACAAAAACTATTAGAAGCCCGACTTATGGTAAGAGTCCTCAAAATGTATAATTTTTTAGCAAGCGGAAGCAATACCTGCACCGTAATGATTAGAACAACATTATATGGTCTGACGAATCGAAGATTAATTTGTCTGGGTCAAATGCAAAATTTGTATCTACGAACGTGTTTTAGTTACAATTCATACTTTATTTGAGTTTAATAAATAGAAATTTAAGAAACTGTTAAACTGTGTCCCTATATAACTATAAAAGTTTATTTTCGCATATGTGACTTTGATTACATACGAGTATAGTGCCTCCGTAATTACTCTTAGAATTTAACAAAACTATCTATACTATCTATAGTACTATCGATTGTTGTGCAGCTCTAGTTAATATATAATATTATATATAAATTGATAATCCAAATTACTTTTGTTTTTTTATTTGCCTCAAGCTATTTAAAATTAGTAAAATTTATGGAAAATTTGTAAAAAAGGGATATATGTACTCTTGTCTACGCAGCTTTTGTAAATGTCAAGCTATGAAGCTAAGATTTAGTGGGAATATGAACAACAGATGTACCAATTAAAAAAAGCTCAAATCAGAACGATAGTAATATTGTGGACTGGATCAAAAAGGCTGGCTAGTTAAACAATCTTAATATTGAGCTCCCACATGAACTAATGCAAAAGACATTTCACAAACTACAATTTCATCAGTGAAACTTTACTAAAATGCCATGAAATCGAACTATTTTTGAACTATTCCCCAGTTGTAAGTTGGAATGTCAAAGGGCTTCCTTTGGATAGATTTGTCTGGAGGGCTGAAAACTCTTAATTAAACACTCAAAAATCGTAATTACTTTTTTCGTTATGTCTTCTTTTGGGCTGCTTGTATTTTATGTCGGCACTCTAACCACTACACCACGCTAATCCTAAATATGGAACAGTAGAAGCTTCGTTATCTATCCAAATCAACTAAAAAGCGGGTAAGAAAGAGGATAAGAGGATGTATATATTGTTGATATTTAGAACACAGATCTGGCTAACGAAAGTGTTTTAGGCTATGCTCAAAATTGGACCTAGGAAAGCTTAAAGTCGGGCTATTCAGTATGTTTATGAATCTTTAGTTGGAGTCGAAATCAAGGTTTTTATTTTTATAAAAAGGAAAGCAACTTGTTTTAGTTTGTTTAGTAAGAGATAGCTTTACTTTTTACATTAATTATCCAATAGAAATCTACGGCACTTATACTCGTATTTATATGTATATGGCATTTGTTAAAGGCTAAATGGTGGGCAATTGAAAATTTTAAATTGTTCTCTTCAAAGCTTTTGTTTCTTGAATTATAACACTATTGAAATAAATTAGCACTTTATAAAAATTATTTTTTATGTTTTATTTTTATTTTATTGATGCTTCTCATTAATAAATTAATTTTATAAATATTAACGTGTCTATTAATACAGTTGTAAATATCCTTATGCCAGCGTACTTATATATACATATGTTAGAATAAAGAATAAAGACTCCACTACTTTTACCACTACTTATAAAAGAAATCTAAACCTAAGCAAATAAACCCTTAATCGATTCAAAATGTATGGAAAAACACATTCTACAACAAGAAAACAAAGAAAATACAAGACCTTGAACAAGAAATTAAAAAATATATATTTAGGAAAATAGGGAATATTGCTTGAATTATTAATAAAGAAATTTTTTTATATACATTTTGGGGATTGTAGCCTTAAATTCTTTTTTGAATATATTTCTCTAATAAAGCTGAGAGAAAGCTGAAGTTTTAACGAAATTGCTAAATATCGATTAAAGTTTTAATGCTTGTTGCACATAATAAACACATTCATTTTATTGTTACAATATGCATGTCATGGGTAGAAACAGAAGTGTAAAAGAATTAATACAATATATTGTATAATAGATGAATTGATGTTTTCAATGCAATTTTCGATAAAAAAAAACATTAGTATATAATTGAAATGACACAATCACGAATACTGGGGCAACATCAGGCCTTAAGATCAGCGTATGTAAGGGCAAGGTAATAAGAATTAATGCGACAAGTACAAGCAGCTTTACACGACCACGGTAAGACATCTCTGCCAAATAGGACGTTATGGGTCATATTGTTACGTTTTTACCTTAAAAACGCGTATTTATGAGTTCGTGGATTGCAGTTAAAAAAATAATAATAAATTTAGCGATTGGTTTTTAATTAATAATTCTTTATTCAAAACAGTTTTGTTTTTCACTGCTTGTGTATTTTTCAGACTGCATGTAATTACTTCGCTTAAACCGTGCATGTGCATTATGAGAAAATATAAAGACAGACAAACAGATAAAGTTTTCCTTTTGTATGACAACGCTTGCCAAACATTTGTTAAAAACGATCAAATGCCGCACGCGCCTTTTCTCCAAACATTGCTCATTCTGACTATTTGCTATTTGCTATTTCGATAGATACAATATCCCTTAGTATGTCACCAAATCAATTCTTTTGAATAAATATAAAATAGGCTTCAAAGTGGATCACCTCAAAGATGGGATTATGGCATTGGTTTAGAGTTGGGGAAAAGATATAAGCAGTGATTTCACAAAATTTGCAGTGATTTGATAAATTTGTTAATTTTTTTTGAGCTAAAAAAATAATCGAATACGTAAATTTTAATTATTTTTGTTGTAAATAAACTTCAAAATCCTTTAAATAAAAAAACCCACAGCTGGGTTTTTTTAAATATAAAACCCAATAAAACCCGGTTGGGCTTAATAGAGTTACCCTGATTAGGCAGCCGCAGAAAACGACGTCCAAGTCGCACTTGGCGACGAGAGCTAGATATGAAGGCAGAGTAACTAAACAAATCATGGTACGAGCTAGCAACTTCATCATCCTATAAAAAAGAATGGACCGCATCGTTGGGGCCCTATGTTTCTTATAGGAACATCAGAAATACTGAATACTTATATATACATAAATTTTACAAGAACTAATTACTTTAAGTATGTTGTTTTCTGAAACAATATTTAAAAAAGAAAACCATATTGTGTGCCATAAACCATTTCTAAGCATTAATGTTAACTTTATGACTTAACTTTTTCAATACATGCTGCTGTCTTTGGGGTCTAACTTTGCACCACTAACACTGCTGTTATATTTTGTTGTTGTTGTTTGGTTATTATTGCTTGTAATGCACACCATACAACTATTGTACTAGTAAGGCTGATGCCCATGTACAAATATTTCGTTGAGTGTGTAACTATATTCATGCCACACACATTCATGCACTAACAGTATAATTGAAATCTCTATAGTGATCCTTTAAAAAGCAATGAAACTTAACAAAATGCCAACGACCTCCTGCTGTGGTTTCTGTGAAAATTACAAACACGCAGCTGTTGTTTAGATCGCGTTTAGAAAGAAAAAAAGCTACACCAAAAGTTAAAAAAAGGGTCCACGTGGAAATAACATTGTAATATTTGTACAACGATAACATATAGAAAAAATGTAAAAAAAATTTAAATTCCTACTACAACATTGTATTTGTGTATGAATTCTGGCATAGAGTAGAAAGAAATTCAGTTGTTCGTAATGCTTCTTCAGGCGTTTGCTGTGTTGTTATGGGCTCTAATATTGCAGCCACAACATATGTGCAC
Organism: Wohlfahrtia magnifica; assembly: GCA_023159175.1. Taxonomy (NCBI): domain Eukaryota; kingdom Metazoa; phylum Arthropoda; class Insecta; order Diptera; family Sarcophagidae; genus Wohlfahrtia; species Wohlfahrtia magnifica. The sequence goes on along the minus strand of JAKWBJ010000485.1, from coordinate 1,478,360 downwards.
TTTTATTGCGAAAAAACAAAAAATTAAAAAATGAAAGAACATTTTTGGTCTTCAATGACCGACTATAAAAGACTTCTTTGATTTAATATATATATTTTTTAAAGTTTACGCTTTTTTTTCTGTAATAATACTCAAATTTATAATAATAATTAATTTAGTTTTAATAGGTCTCTTTTTTAGAATGAAAGAATTTTTATCGGAAAGATCTTCTTTAAGAAAACAAACTGTTAGTTTTTATCACATACGCATACTATGATTAACAAACTTGTGTAAGTAACACGTACTCAAATGAATACAGTTGACATAAGTTTAATTAGAAGTAGAGAGTAACTATTGGAAAACTGTTATATATTTTTGTTTTCTCCAGTTTTAAATAATCTTTATATGTAACCTATTTGGATAACTACTAACATATAATAAAAAAGTTTATTATTCTTTAGATAAACCACTTTGTTAGTTCCTTTAAAAATCCGATGGGGATGATAAGACCTTAACAAATTCTTTCCATTCTATGGTCAGTTTCGCTATACCGTCGTTTGGTTTTATAAGCGTGTGCCCAATTCATCTCCATTTCCTTTTCAAAATATCTTTCGTTACAGGAACATGATGTGATTTTGCCATAAGACAAGGTTGAATATTGCTTCTGAATATTTTCAGAACGTTTCGTAGACAGCGGTTTATGTCGCAATCATACAAACGAATTAGAGATATTCAACTCAGTTAAAACTCCATCTGCCAAAAGATTGGCTGCCTAGGTTCAATCTGTTTTGAATATCAGCACTGAAACCGCCGGACGCCGAGTGAGTATTACCGAAAGAGCAAAAGTAGAAAACATTTCCCAAATTTCTGTTTCCAATACGAAAGGTCGTTGTGTTATTTACGTTGATTCGCATAATTTTGGTTTTGGAGATGATTATCAGCACGCCCGCTCTGTATGCTTCCGCTTGTACAGAATCCAAATTTTCGTGCATGTCGCAATGTCTGTGAGCCAGGAGACAGATATTTTTTTCATAATCAAGGTCTTGGAACCTTGTGTTAGTCCCTAGGCTATATCTCTTAAAGTGTATAATGCAGGTTACAACACAAAATAGAGGACAACATTGAGCAGCAGTGGAGAGAGAACACAGCCTTGTCTAACATCAGCTCTAATAGCAATTGGTTGACTTACGCTGCCATCCGGTAGGACACTGCAGTTCACATTTGTGTATAGTGCCCTAATTAAGTCGATAATCTACTCGGGAACACCTGTGCAAGCCTATGCATTCCAAATAACGGAGTGATCAAGGGTGTCAAAAGCCTTTTCGAAGTCATTGAAAGCAAGGTAAAGTGGTGCACACCACTCAACCGATTGCTCAATGTGATCTGTACACAGGGTTGGCAACCCACTGGGTAATCCAATTAAACCTACTCGGGTTTTATTGAGTATTATATTTAAAAAACTCGGGTGACCTCAAACAGATAATGAAATAACAACTTTATCAAATCACTGCTTACATCTTTTCTCCACTTCTGAGAAAATTTCCGAATCCCGTCTCAGAAACACTTCTCGTCTTTTAAGGCGCTCCAACTTTGAAGCTGATTTTGTATTTCTTCAAAGGAAATGATTCGGTGACATGTTAAAAGATAAACTCATGTCTGCTTATACGTCCTAGATAGTTTCTGAAAATGTAGGCCGTAAACCGAAATGCCTTTCAACGAGATGAATATGTGTTGCGCTTGCTTCCCTTACACTTTTTATAAAAAACGGAGAATCGACGTTTTTTTAACCGTAGAATGAGGTAAATTGTGCTTAAAGCGAATGTATTCCATAATACAAACAAGTCGTTATAGCGAAAAGCCATGTAAAGAAAGCCTGTATAAAGAGGTCTGAGCATATTGTATTCGTCACAACAACCAACGGAGTAATGTTTGGAGAATACGGCGGTTACGGCATTTGATCGATTCTCATAATTGTTTTGAAACTTTTGCGACATGAGGTCGGGTGTTATCATGCAAAAGAATAACTTAATCATGTCTGTCTTTATATTCCGGCCGTTTATCTCATAAAGCACCATTCAAGCGAAGTAATTGCAATGTGCTTCGATCACCCAGCTTTAGCAGCTCAATGTAGCCTTGATCCCACCAAGAGTGCAAAATTGCATCATAAATACTAAAATAATGTTATTGTATAAACAAGCAAAAAATATTGTTGACTTGAATGAAATTTGGAAGCCCAAAAAAACCCATCAAAAACCCCAATAAAAGCCGGTGGGTTGGTTTTTATTTAAACCTGTGTTTTTGACAACCCTGTCTGTGCATGACCTCTTTGGGCGAAATCCAGCTTGCCAAATGCAAAGCGTACTACTTACTACTTATTATAAGTAGAGCAATGACCTTATTGGCGATGTTGATTAGCATAATTCCGGCCAGTTTTTGTTGTGTAAGGTCATCTATTTTCAGAATATTTATAATTACTTCCTTCTTGATAATTCATCATATAGAAGGTTTGATTGTCAGAACTCCTGTATAGTGTTGGCACGAGCTCTATATAATAAAAGTGAGGAACAGTGCTCCACCCAGGCTAAGTAGTCCAAAAGAGACTAATGGGCATCTCACTATTACTTTTCCGGAGTGGTTTGCAACTTATAAAGCTCCTGCTAATGAGTTGCTTAGTAATGGATAAATGTTTTTTGTGTTGGTTTGCGCAACAGCCACTTCTACATCTTTAGCTAAATTCTCCTTCTGTTATCCGTGACGCTCTTCTTAACCTCCCTCAGACAAGTGTAATATTCCATGCGGAGTCTTGCTACAACTGCACGTGTTCTGTTCATGTTCTTTCTCTGTTTGAGATTCTTTATATAGTTTATCAGATCCAATGTTATGTCGGAGATCCATTAATCACTTACGCGTAGAAAATTTGTATAATTGATAACTAGACCTACGCCAATTTTCGAGAAATGTATAATCATATAAAAATTATTCGCTTAAGTAATTTTGAACATATAGTATTCATGCAGGCCACATACACATCTTTGCTGTACTCGGCTGGAAAGTAGACCTTGCACCTTCTGACTATATTATGGTAATAAATTAGCCAAAGTTCAGCTGTAAAGGAATTCTAAAGTCATTCGAATGATGACAATAGGTCATATACGAGTATATATGTAAATACTCATTATGTACTTCATTCAAATTGATTTACAATAAAGAAAATTTTAGCTTAAAAATATATATTTTCTCCTTTCTTGACTAGAGATCTGGCTAGGATTTGGAAAAAATTTTTATTTTAATTATTCATTGAAAATAATTAATTTTATTACCAGAAACCTATTTATAGAATTACTACATTTACATTTAAATATTAACAAGAATTTGAATTTTACTAATTAAAGTTGATTTGAACATTAAATTCGTTTACTTCCAATTTATTTTTGCAAACACTTCTAATTAGCTAACATCAGCTGTTCTTAGTCAACATGTGTAACATAAAAAATTATAAAGCCAATATTGCCAACATTTTTTGACACCTACATATACATACATACATACTCATTGTTATGGCAGTAGTTGTGGCACAGTTAACGTATTGCAAAGTTGAATACGACTTTTCTTTTTATTTGTTTTCATGTTAGCCTATGGAGTTGGTTGAAAGTTGAAAAGTCATTAAAGCATGCAACAACATTTTTTTTTCTCATCTACTCAAAAGTAATTGCCTATCAAAACACATAACTATGGGTAGATGATGTAAAAAGTTTTTTTAATTTGTGTGGACACAATTCATCATTAGAAGTTGTAAAAATGATGATTTCACTTACCTGTATCTCATTCGTACGTGCGGAAAAACACTGGTTTGAAATTGACCCTCCAAAACGGCTGAATCGAATTTGGGATCGAGCCATGAATTAGAGGCGGCACGTTCAAAGGCAACGGGCAACATGACGCTGCAGCAGGAATGACGACGTCCAGTTTGACTTAAATAGGTTTGTATGTGAGGTGCTAAAGCGATTTGTATGTCATCGGTGGAATTGTTACGACTGTCATTGGCTAAAACGCCAGGTGGCATAGCGGTAAAGCTGACTGATTGTCGACGCGACTGTAAAGAGAGAAGAATAAAAGAAATAAATTCAAGTTTAGTGTTAAAACTATAAATGTTTCGTTATTTTATTGTATTTTTAAAAGAAACACATGGAACGTATGAGCTATATATACTTATATGTTATATTTTATAACTTATACGTATGTGCTACTTATAGGTGCTATTATTTATTACTCATACATACGTGAGATATTTACAATATCTTTTCTCTTTTAATGTCGAAATGGATAGGAAGTAAGAACCTTATGGTTACATTAGAGCATTAGTCGGCGGAGAGAAAATGCTTAAAATCAAAATCCATTGTAATCTCTTGTTTGCTCTTGTTATGTATGCTCGTATGCTCGGATCCCTGTTTTTTGGATCAATGCATTAAAGGGAGGGCTTGGAGAGCAAAACAAAAAATTTTCGAAAAGTTTTCTTTTTATTTTAACAAAATGTTTAGCCAAAATAAAGAAATTGCTTTCGACCCAAATTGTTTTAGTCCATACACTACTAACTAATTCTTATATAATCATTTCAATTTCATTTTCTTTCATCATATCTTTCATTTCTGCCACTTTATTTACTCAAAAAATCTAATTAAATTGTTAAACATTTTTCTTTTTCTTTTTCATATTAAATTGCTGTTTCAATACAATTTCCATAGTTTCTGTGGTACTCTATGGTTGAGAGAACAAACAAATTAAAAACTATGGACTTATGATTTCCATTCCAATTGCCTGATATATTATACGTCTTTGAACATCAGAGTATTATTAAAGGGATTTGTAAGAAATAATGAAAACAAATATGATGTGTAGCTGACTAGTTAACGATTGTGTAGAAGAGTAGCTGTCCTAGTTGCTATTGAAATCAAAGCTAAAATGTTATAACAGGCCAATTGTATGGAATTGAATCAATTTCCATATAAATTTTAAATTGCAAACAAAAATCAATTTTTGCTAAACATTTTTTTTGGGAAAATTCAAAAACATTTAAAAATTGAAAACGTTCATATATTGCTTTTGATTATTTGCCCCTGTGATCATGCCACCCTCATAAAATATTTAATACCTTGAGCTATTTAGATAAATGTGACCACTACTACTGGTTTGCTCTTGTCCTTGGCCAACTAAGGGAAAGTGAGTTTTTATCTTATCTTGATTAAAGATTTTGCTTTCATCGCTTGTTTTAACAAAAGAAAAACCCATACTCGATTGCTTTGTTATAGCTTTAAGCAATTCATTTTATCGGTTCGGTTTCCTTGTTTCTCTTTACTTTTTATTTTTGTTATTTATAAAAGACAAGTAGAGACACTGAATAGTACTTTATGTCTTGAAGACTATGACCACAAAGCAATTTACAGCTTAAGTTAACAACAAAATTAAATTTCTATTACCAAAATGAGAATCTTATAATAAAAAAGACTAATATGAAGCTATAATTGTAGAAACTCATAGCAGTGACTGGCATTGTAGTAATACAACAGAAATAACACCTTTTGTGCTTGCCCATTCTGGTTGCCCTTACTTAATTTCTTTGCTCAAACAATCGGGAGGTTTAGGACATTTTTTTTCGTATATTTATACGCGGCACACAGATGTATTGCTTCATACATTTTTGTGCGGAAATATAAAGAGTGGTGCTAGATCATTGAAAGTTGGCACTGATCACTCTGTTAAATAAATTAAGAATCCATTTTGTCTGTCCAAGCAAAAGTCTTTTCAGAAATTTTTAATTTTGTTCAGTGATCGGTAAAAATCGTTAAATTTGCTGGCTAAACTCAAAGAATAGACTCCTATCCTTTATTTGGTTCCAGTATGAAGACGGAGGTAGCCAGAGCTATCTTTTCTACACTTCTCTGTAGAACAGCATCATTAGATTTTTTAAAAGTAATAGTCAAAAAATATTTTTTTGACAATAAAATATCATAATTAGTATTTTAAGTAACCAGTTTTTTAAAGTGATTTCAAGCTTCCACTATCTCCTAACAGCGTGCATTTCGGCCCTGCCCCAGTTGCAGTTGTAAAATTTCATTATTTTTTTTGCGTAATTGGCCCTTTTGATTTAATTTATACTTTTTTGTACATGTTTTTGAAATATTTTTTTTCTTTATTTAGTAAAAAGCTTCATATAACATATTTCCGCAAATAAAGAGTGTTTTTTAAGTGTGTTATTTTTTCGAAGAATGAAAAGGTTCCGTGACACTCTATATTGGTTCAGAGCCTTACTGTGCAGCACCACATACTACCATCCACAATTGGGAAATTGTCATATACTTGAAACATTTAAATGCTCAAAAGGGTAATTGCCATTCTAGAGCAGCGATCAGTTCCTAATTTGGGCTTCACTCTGAGATTCTCAAGTATGGCAGGCTGAACTTGAAACTTCTAACGGAGTTTCTTTCTGGCCACTGTGGACTAATAGCGTATCTGCAGAGTATAGCGGTCACACATGTGGATGTTTGTAGACACAGGTATCAGAGACGGCAGAACACATATTGTATGAATGTGAGGTTCTTGATAGGTTTAGATGGAAATGTTAAGATAGACATAGGGTCTCACTAGGAGACGTATCCACCATTATGGTCTCAGATCTGCTGGTGCTCATTATGAAGACAGCAAACTACAGAACGGAAGGGGCACCATAGATGCCATGAGTTGCAGTGCCCTGCAATCATCGCGACTATTGTTGATGAAGTCACTTTACGAGTATTTCTAATTATAGATCATAAATAACACGAACAATGTTAAAGCGTCAATTGTTGGTTGTTTATCAGTAAAAGCCAATGTCTTAATGCAAATTTCGCAACAGATTGATAGGTACATTTCTCGATGGTTGCGGTCGCAATAGGGCACGTAGGTCAGATCAATGTCATTAATATTTTCAAATAAAAAATCATTGATCACGGTGCGGTAACGGTCTTCATTGACCGTAAGCTGAGCTTGGGACAAATTTTAAAAAATATAAGCCACCAGCAAGCAAACCACACAAAGCAGTGTATTTTTGGAATGTAAAGGAGTCTGTAGGGTCAGCTCTGCATTGGCTTTACTCTATATGTCGCAATTTTGTTTATTAACAAACCCATTAAGCAAAAACTGAGCATAATCGCTGAAAACAGTTAACGAATTATTTTCAAAGTAAGTCTGGATATTTTGATATCATTAAATTCACGCGTCAATCTTTTCATGATGATTATCCAGAGTATACTGATCATAAATGTGAAAAAGTGAGTGTAATTGAGAGTTAATCTATTCGTAAACTTTATTGGGCTTAAAAGCACCCTCTATTTTATCCATTTCTAAACCAGTATAATTTTTTACACGAGTCTACATTCTCTTTCTCTGCAAAAGCTTAGACTTATTACATATGATTCAACCTTTCTCGATGCTTTAGCGGAATTTCCGACCCTTAATATCAGGTTAACAACCAGGTTATATGGGCTGTCGGGCTGGTTTTCTACTTAATTTAAGCAAATGGGTATTTGATGAGCAGCTCGGTGGCATCGTTTTATGTGGTATCACAACGGGCTGATATGCATGCTCAAGTGTGCCTTGACTTAACGGGGCTACCATTTCCTCTTATCCTATCCACCCCATCCTAATCTATCAAACACCCGTCCGTTTGATATAATCGAATTAGTGTTGGCTGATATATGGTCATCAGCATCATATAGCGATGGAAATCAGCGGATATTATACGATCTAACACTTAACAGACATGCAAACTTGCAGTCAGATCCAGAGAGAAAGCATTTAGAAATTGGCATCATAACAAATCCGATCATACTGATTCGCTAAGCAAACAGGCGAGATCTTCGTATGCCGCAGTACTTAGGTGCGAAAAGGGTCTATACGAGCAGCGCCCACGTGCTAAAGTTTTTACTTTTTCGCGGGGTCGCTCATTAAAAGGTTTAGGAACAGCGCTAGTTCGGTTCCAGTCCCTATAAAAAAAACAAACATTCACTAACCCGGTTGAAAAGGCAAACCTTCTGGCTGAAATGATTGCAAGAAATTTCATCAGTGACTATGCCTAATATATTTTTCGAGCCCATGCAGTAAAAAGGGTTCTTGCAAATCTCGACGTTAATAAGGCTTCTGGGCCGGATGGCATTCCAGCGTTGGTCTTGAGCAGTGCTCGTCGATGCTTACGCGTTCATTGCCTAATCTTTTCAGTGCATCTTATCGTGCGGATGTTTTCTCATCTTGTAACGACAAACCCTAAAAAGGATGAGCAAGTAACCATGAAAACTACCGCTCAATAGCAATTTGTTCCGCACTTTCCAAAGTTATGGAAAGTATGATTAATCACCACCTTGTGAGGTATTTAGCGTCCAACAATTTGCTAAGCGATCGCCAGTATGGTATCCGTAAAAATCGCTCTACTGGTGATCTGCTGGCGTTACTCTCCGAAAGGTGAAATGGATTTGGTGAGAGTAAGGTTATGGCCCTTGATATTTCCAAGGCATTTGATAGAGTCTGCCACAAGGCTCTCATATCCAAACTTATTGCTTTTGGTGTCGGTAGTCACTTCTCTCGATTGATATCGAGCTTTCTCAGAAATCGCACTACAAGAGTGGTTATATATGGGATTTCATCCGAAGAGTTCAGGATAAATTCAGGGGTACCGCAAGGCTCTGTGCTTTCTCCAACTCTATTTCTAATATTTCTTAACGAAATATTTCTTTTTCTCACTTCAAATCCTATCTACTCTTTCGCAGATGACAGCAACATTTGTCATTCATATTCTTTTGATCGTAGACCGAGCTTTTTGGAGATAAGGGCGAAAAAGTGGAATATAAACGACACACTTACGACCTGTCAAAAATCTCTGAGTGGGGCGCGCGAACATGGCGCTTAAGACCCAATGTTGTTCTCTGACACACAGACGTGATGGTGTGTTTCAATCTGTATCCATGATCTGTGTTGATGTTCTGTGCATGAGAATTCAATATGACGTTCTTTGGAATGATCAGATATTTCGAGTATCGAAAAAAGCATTCAAGTGCCCCGGTTTTTTAAGATGGTGCAGGAACTATTTCACACCATCTGATCTTCTTAGTATTTAGTAGACCTATATTCGACACATATTGGTATATAACTCTAATGTATGGGCCGGTGCTTCAATGTCTTTTTCGAAGTTTCTCGACCGCGTAAAGGAGATGGCGATGGTTCTATTTAAATGACGGTAGGTTAGCCAACTCTATGGATTCATTAGAACATCGACGCAATGTGGCGCAAGTTTCATTGTTCTATCGGTCCTATAACCGAATGTGTTTTGATGAAATTAAGGAACTAATTCTTAGTAATCATATATTCTTACGTAGTACTCGTATTTCTCGTAGAGCTCATCTCTTTGTAGTTGATTGTCCAGTGAATCGCACAACGCTTTATAGGGAGAATTCGTTCTTTGGTCGCACTGTTCGTTTGTGGAACAATTTTTCTGCGAATGTCTTTCCTGCCACTTACGACAGGAGCTAATTTAAATCGAACGCCCATAGACACTACTCTCTCCATCCTCCTTCCCACAATCTATTTTCCTAGTATCCTCCGAGTGCTGGATTCAAGAAGAACAAAAAAAAACTTTTTTTTTCTTATGGGATACCTTTTGAAAAACTTTGTAGGACAAAAAGAGTAACTTATAGACCAATTTTCATTAAATTTGGTATAGTGGTAGACTATTGAAAAAATATTACTCGAATAAATTACAATAAAAAAATTCGCCGATTTCACATATTTGTATAAAAGTCTTTGTATAACTTTAAGCAAAGATCTACTTTTTTACAAAGTTTGGTACATAACAGATAAAATATTCAACACAATAAATACTAATGGTATAGTAGAGTAAGGTGTTTGAGTATTTGAAATTATGTTGTTTCTTTTACAAGTAATTGTCTTTTATTTAAGACAAAAGGTTATGTAATAAATTTAATCGTAAGTGTTTAACTTTGGATAAATGTTTAGAACTTCTGATTGTTCTCTATAAATTTGTTATACATTTCTATTGATAATTTTCCTTCTAAATTTTTAAACAATATCGTTGTAAGGAATAGCTTCCACTACCATTTAAAGAAAAAACTAGAAAAATTTTTGTGACGTCTAGTTTTGCTTTCTTAAGCCACATTTTCAAGTATTTCTATTTCCGAGAAAGTCGCCACATTTTCAACAACATGTGCGGTTGTCTGTCTTTAAATATTTTTATTGCTACAGTTTAAGTCATTTCCTTTTTTTTCTGTTGCAAAATTGTTAGTGCCGTAATTGCTTTGAGCATCGTTGGTGTCATTTAAAATGTTTTTTTTATTATCTGTTTCATTTTTTACGTATTTATTCCTTAATTTGTTATTTTGTTTAGCACTTTCTGACTTTTGGTGCACGTGTTATCACTTTAGTCTTCCGTTTTCTCTTTGTTGGTCTCTTTAGTATTGCTGAATAATTTGCAAAATTAATACGTTTGGGTTTTAGAATTTCTTTTATTTTGGTTTTGATACAGAAAACTACAAATTGTAGGGAAAGTAGTTATTACTAATGTCGACAAATATGCGACTTTGACAAATGGGAACTGTAAATTAGTCTCATTAGATTGGATTCAAATACGACACTCGGAATAGTTTTGTAACGGAAAGAATGTGAAACAAGAGAAATAATTTATTATTTTTCATATTAATTTAAGATATGATTTAACATATGATTTACAAAGTATGTAATTTTTTGAAAGAAAATTATTTTAAATCTGACAGCAAAATTAAGTAATATTTCATCGATTACACTGTTCAACACAAGTTTTGTTTCTTTTATTTTTGTTGTTGTTATTGGTTAGTTCTCTGGCCCTGACTATTAAAAAATATTGGGAGATTGCTAACAGCTTTTTGCTGCACAGTTTGATATGCAATCTGATAACTTTGGCAAAGAACTAAAAAAAATTTATAAAAAATTTCTACTCAACACTATCAAATGAACTTATCCAAGATTTACTTGAATAAATGGCTTTAAGTAGATCTCGTTGCAAACTCTAGCAGTATTCTGCCATCATATGTGTATCCCACTTTCTCTGTTAACGGTTTTCCATTAATCAGATGTAATCTTTCACCCTACTCGTCGCTAAATTTACCCAGATTTTGTGAAAATTGGTCTAAATGAGAGTGCAGGAAGTAGAGTTTTACTCTAATGTTGCACCCCAGCTTATGCAAGTTCGATAGCATGTACTCGGTAAGCTCGACATGTTCGTAAGATTTCTTTTTGCCTAGGAAATTACTCATAACCAAAACAAATGAATTTCAAGCTTTGGATTAAATTTCAATCATTGATTTGACAAAACTAGGATCTTTCAAGAGCTGCCTAGTTTGTGATTACGCAATTTTAATTTAAAGTATTGGTATAATGCAGTCCGATATAGGTTTTCGATATTTTTCAGATATATATTCACCACAAATATAGCAAAAACAATCTAGATTAAACACACGACATCTGCTAACATCAAGAAAATATATTTTAGTGTCCAATAAAAAACGACAATCTAAGTAAAAACAGGAAATGAGGGCAGTTAGCTATAACTCAAAAACAAAAGCTGTCAGAGAAAAACTGTTGACGTCGAATTGAGATAGAAACATAAAAATCCAAAGAGACAAACAATTTTTGTTTGTTTTGTTGAGCAGCGTTATTAGTTCAAAAAATTGTTTTTAATATTGAGTATATAAATTAATAATGTCGATTTTGACAACATTTGGTTTGGTAAACGTGTGTCCTCATAATTCAGTATTCGATAGACGCCAAAGTGTACACACGCATTTTTTCAATCGCTAAAATAATGTCGAATTTTGTGCCTAAAAAGATATTTTGTGGAAAAGTCTGATAACATTCTTTGATTTGAAGAAAACGGCTTCTAAAAGTTATCAATTGTTGGTAGAAGAAGACGGACAACATACAGCAACTCAAAAAACTTGTGGACAATGGCTTGCGTGATTCAAAAGTGGTGATTTCGACCCAGAAGACAAGGAGAAGCATGGTCAGCCAAAAAGTTTGAAGATGAGGATTTGGAAGCATTACTCGACGAAGATTATTGTTAACGCAAAAAGACATTATCCCATTATCATTGGGAGTTACACAGCAAGCTATTTCCCTACGTTTAAAAGCATTGGGTTTCATTCAAAAGCAAGGAAATTGGGTTCCATATGAATTGAAGCCGAGAGACGTTGAATGGCGATTTTGTTGTCGGAAATGATGCTTGAACGCTACAAACGAAGTCATTTTTGTATTGTATTGTTACTGGTTATGAAAAGTGGATACGACAACCCCAAGCGCAAAAAGTCATATGTTAAGCCTGGCCAACCAGCCAAATTAACGCCGAGGCCGAATATCCATGACGCCAAGGTAATGATCTGTAATTGATGGGATCAGAAGGATGTTTTGTATTATGAGCTGTTGAAATCGGGTCAGACTATCGTTTGAAAAGATCAATCAACGAAAAACAACCGGAATATTCGACCTTCTGACTACCATTTATTTCGATCGATCTGGATCCCTTACTGGAATACGCTTCACTTCAGAATAGGGTATAAGAAATTGGATTGATTCATTCTTTACCTCAAAACCGGAGCAGTTCTTTTGACGCTCAAACAATATGCTATCAGAAGGATGGGAAAAAGTGGTGGCTAACGATGGACAATAATTTGAATAATATATCAATTCATTTTGTTATTATAATAAATGCATTTTTCAAGCAAAAAAATTCACATTATTAACTTGTATATCCAATAATTTATATGGCATTTAAAAGGGCAAACAGTTGTCATTAAAAGAAATATTGAACAACAAATGTCGACTTTTATGCTAACAAAACATAATTTGCGAAATACTTTTTTATCTATTACCATAATGAAGGAACGGGTGAGAATATGGATAATTAATTACAGAAAACCCGCCAGATGTTCGGTCGCCTTGAATTCATCTGGATGTCGTTTTTATTATCAATGCGTACGAAAATTGCAAGTTGCGAAACTTGAAATGCTGCGACACGTGATATGTAAAATATGCAATTATTCGTGAACCGTCGACTTAGCAAGGTAGTATATTCCGTCCGAGGACCATATCCAGCCATATGCTAAGCTCTGGTGAAAGGCAGATCAACAAACTGAGTTTTTTGAACGAAATAAGAAGGCTTAAATGGTGCTCGAACAATATTCTAAAACCTGCAGGGAAATAGAGGAGGGGGCTCTTCCACTTACACTTAGAGAAGAGAGATTGATAATGAAGTAAACAACAGCGGAGAGAGTTGAAGTGAAATGAAAACTGTTTCATGGAATAGAGAGTTTTCAAGAAATTTACTGAGGCCCATGCTCCTTTTAGTAACGTTGGGAGCTTATTATATTATAAGGTAATACTCTGTATTTGGTGGATCTTGTACGAAATACAATTGATTTGTATCAAGCCAGCATTGGATGATCAGCCACTAAATTTGGGAAGAGATCATAGCTAACGAACATACAAGTTTTGAAAAAAAGACAAGAAAACTACTGCCGACATTTTTAACGACAGAATACATCATCTACTTACCCTGAAGTTAATATAAAAATATAAAAACCTATTTAAGCCTTTCATGCATTTGTTATTTATATACAACATCACTATTTCAGAGAACATTTCTCACATCTAGCGATGTTCTATTTTTTTAACGAAATAATTTAAAATGAAATTCTATGCTTTTAGATTAGATTTTTACCAATTTCGTTGAAGCAAAAAAAAGGTGCTTTTTACTATAATTTTCGTTCGGTCAAGTCTACTGATTTGTCTAATAAATTAAGAGCAAAACTTTTTTAGAAAAATTTAAGATGATTTAGGGAAAATTATTTTCCAGTTACAATAGGTCAAAAACAAATGAAATATGACAAAAAAATTTTAACATTTTAATCAGACGATATTTTGTGACTATAATTTATCTGTTGTTTATATACAGGGTGTCCGCCGGGAAGGTATACTACTTTGTTTGTTTAAAATTTTTGATTATATGCAAGAGAATGGATCTTATATTGATAAATGTTTTATTTAATGTCGGCCATTATGTATGAAATTCAATATCAGATAAATGCCCGCCTCTGTTAGCCTCATAAATGCGAGCCCTTTTGAGCACATTTTTCATTACATTCTCACACATTTCACGCTGTATTTTATTAATTTCATTACGAATATTTTGTTTGAGTTGCTCCAGCATTTCTGGTTTGTTTGCATAAACCTTGCGTTTCAGATATCACCACAAAAAGAAGTCCGGAAGAAGTCCATTGTAATCCTGGCTGTATGCGATATGGCACCGTCTTGTTGAAACTACATGTTAGTCAAGCCCAAAGCATACAGTTGTGGCATTAAAAAGTTTTCAATCATCGCTTTCCATTGCCAGTTACCGTTACGCCGTTTTCAGTTTCAAAGAAATAAAGTCCAATGATTCTACCTGACCAAATTGCACACCAGACTGTCACTTTTAATGGATGCAAAGGTGACTAATGAATAGTTTGAGCATTTTCCATTGCCCAGAACCGACTATTCTGTTTATTCACAAACCATTCAAATGAAAATTGCCTCGTCACTCATTATAATTTTTTCATGAAAATCGGGGTTGTCATTTGCGAGCTGTAACAACCTATTGGCATATGTACGGCGGCGTAAATGGTCTTCTGGAAGAAGCTCTTGTGTCAACTGAATCTTAAATGGAAGCAAATGTAAATTTTTGTACAAAATTGTGACCAAAGTTGTTCTTTGAAGACCAAGCTTCTGAGCACGGCGTCGAATTAAGGTTCATTGATTATTTTGAACACTTTCATTAACAGCAGTAATGTTTTCAGCCGATCTTTCAGTACGTTGTGGACCATGCTTGGACCTATCAGCTACAGTCCCTCTTTCTTCGAAATCATACACTAAACGATAAATAGTGCGTCTTGTTGGCACGTTGTTTCTCTTAAAAATTTCACGTAACTTTCACATCGTCACAGTAATCGATGATTGATTTTGATAAAATGTTTTAACGATTAAAATACGTTGATTTACTGAATGTTTTTCCATAATAAATTTGTCACGTCTCTACTTCATGACGGCCAAATATGAACTGTCAAGACTAATGTTTACCAAAATGGCGGCAAAACAAAGTAGTATACCTTCTCTACGGACACCCTGTATAAAATGGCGCATAAACGGGTGTTATTTCTTTTTATATTTTTTATTGCAATTTTCTTTACTTGTCATTTAGTCAATTATGAAATGATAAAAGTATTTAACAGCAAGAGGAATGCATCAAACTATTGAGTTTGATTAAGATGACTCTGATGTAAGGGTAGAATCTGAAATGTTATTGATAAAATTTCATGCTGACGAAGCAAACTTTTCTGGTAATATTTGTAAAGAGGGTTGGGCCGGTCGATGAAGTAGAAAATCTAAGTTTAGAGCTGAAGGAGATATTCTTTACAATTTCTGAGGATTCTATAATAAAGGTGGAGTGCCAAAAAGTGCACTTAAGAAATATAAAATGTTGAAAACTATGAATTAATCTTATGGAAGATGATGTAGAAGTATAAACCCCTTGAAATACTTCAAATAATATATAAATCTATTATTTTCTTCTAATAAAAAAATGGCCTTTTTACTCTGTTTAAGCGCCATGTTGTAGGTGTACATTTTCTAAAAACTACGGTTCGAGTGTAAATTGAATTTTTTTTTTTTTTTTTTTAATCTTATTTGACCCCAATCTAGTTGGAAACAAAATTTAAAAAAAATATAGCAGCTCTAACAAAGTTTGCTGCATGTGAGGTTTAAACTGAACTCGGAACAATAAAGTTTTCTTTTAATATTTTCTATTCAATCAAAATTCCAATCTATTCCAATTAAGTATGGTTTGTTACATTTTGTAAATAAAGTAGTAAATAATAGAGCAAATTTAACTTAAAATCAAATTTTTTCACACTCAGATTTAATTTTTTTTTTTGCTGTTAATTAAATAATCAAAGTAATAATTTTAAAATATTATTAAATGCTTAGAGACAAGGTTACCTCAATGCAAAGGTGTTTGACAATTTAAGCTGAATAAGAATTTATAAATGATATGACAAGTTGTTACTGTTGTTGTTGAAATTAAAAATTCTTGATAACTTGGTTAAAATTGACAACAAATTTAAAGTAAACAACTTTTCTTGACGTATTTTGGTTTTAAATCATTTTTGATTATATTTATATGTATAAATTGAAACAAAACTAAAAAAATCAAATATTAAATTTGTAACTTCTTTTGCTTCCAATATTTGTGATACGAGTCTTCCTTGACTAAAAATATAAATAATTTCTAAGGCATTCTAAGGGGTGTTTTTTTATACAGGTATAGAACTTTAAGTTGCAATAAAACAACGATGGCTTATTCGATTGGCATGAATTTTATTTATCCGAAAGATAATCTTGTGGCATTACATTTTAAATATGATTTCTGGCATATGACGCCACGGCTGGCGCGGACGTCCAATTTTCGATGACTTTTTCCAACATTTGTGGCCGTATATCTGCAATAACACGGCGAATGTTGTCTTCCAAATGGTCAAGCGTTTGTGGCTTTACCGCATAGACCAATGACTTTACATAGCCACACAGAAAGTAGTCTAGCGGTGTTAAGTCACAAGATCTTGGAGGCCAATTCACAGGTCCAAAACGTGAAATTAGGCGGTCACCAAACGTGGCTTTCAATAAATCTATTGTGGCACGAGCTGTGTGACATATTGCGCCGTCTTGTTGAAACCACATCTCCTGGACATCATGGTTATTCAATTCAGGAATGAAAAAGTTAGTAATCATGGCTCTATACCGATCACCATTGACTGTAACGTTCTGGCCACCATCGTTTTTGAAAAAGTACGGACCAATGATTCCACCAGCCCATAAAGCGCACCAAGCAGTCAGTTTTTCTGGATGTAACGGTGTTTTCACATACACTTGAGGATTACCTTCACTCCAAATGTGGCAGTTTTGTTTGCTAACGTAGCCATTAAACCAGAAGTGCGCTTCATCGCTAAACAAAATTTGCTTATGAAAATCGGGAACAACGGTAATCTCGTTTTGGGCCCATTCGACGAATCTACGCCGGGCGTGAGTCTATTCATTATGAATTGCCAAACCAAACTGAGAATAAATCACTTGACAGCTGTTAAATTGGCCGCCATCTTGAAAAGTAATGCCAACTTAAAGTTCTATACCTCTATAAAAAACACTCATACATGGTATTACTGTCAAAATGAAGTAAAAATGAAAATCAACAATTTGGGAATTAGAATGCTTTAATATTAAGGCAGCAGAAAAGTACGGAGAGTACATTCTAACCTTTCCCATGTTGCTGGGAGCCTTTGTGGTGTGTATTTATAAAGTGTATTCCCTATAAGAAAATTTTCAAGGAATATTTTAAAATTAATGCTTTGTAGTGTAGTGTATAGTCATTTAGACCAAGTAAAACAGACTTTCTAACTCTAGACATACAAAAATCAATATTTACTTTGTATGGGAGGTGCCGCATCCACTTATTCAATTTCTCCCATATTTCGATTGATGATGTTTATTGACTACGAATTTATTTAGACTGAATTCAAAACCTACCACTATATCGTTCCAAAGATATAAAAAATCAATATACTATGTATGGGAAGTGCCACGCGCACTTATTCAATTTCTCTTATATTTTGATTGATGATGTGGATTGACCACGTTGTTGTTTAGACCAAATTTAGAAACTTGAGCCTTAACCGTTCTCAAGATACACAAAAATCAGTATTTATTTTATATGGGGGGTACCACTCCCAAATATGGACTATTATTTGGGCTAAATTTAGAAACTCTTACTACTACCGTTTTAAAGATATAGATCTATAAATAAAAATTTTATACCGGCGTGCCATCGCCCAGTTAAACAAAAAGCATCAGTGAAAGTACAGCTTTCTAACGCGTGTATTGGTTTGTAAATCGGCTATGTGGTTCTCGAGTTATAAAATCTCGAAGAGAGAACAATTTATTTTTATATACATATTCATTTTTTAATTGAAACTTATGCAATATAAAGGAGTTCACTCTAACGTCAATGACTCGCAAACCAATACAAAAACCGCATATACATAAAAACCTTGGTATTGACTTCACCTTTCCTTTAAGGGCTTACAAAATCGGTTAGCGCATATCAGAAAACATCAATTACAACGCATTTTATGGTCCTCTGTTATCTATAGATTTGGAAAGATATATTTGGGCTTAAAGCTTTTTCTGTACATATGTGCACAGTATAAATTTTATTTTAATCTGTTTAGTACTTTGGGAGTAATATGACTATAAAATTATTTGTCGCACTGGACCAACAAGAGGGTATTAACTCAAAATTATATGTATGTATATTTTAAGTATGTATGTATATTAGATGCTAGAATGCGGCTGATTGTGTTAGCCGCTGAATACACTATCGGGTGATTTTTTAGCTACCGTCTTTTTGGCAACACTGTTTTTCGCAGCTGTGCTATTTTTTAGTGTAACATGTTACTGTCATAAATGTTCTGTTTGGTTACAAACGAACTACAGATTATTAAATTTTATTATAAAAATTCATGCTCGGTTAAGAACTTTTGTCTTCAGCAACGAAAATCATTTTTGGTTGAATGGATACGTAAATAAGCATATTGTCTTATTTGGTGTGAAGAACAGCCAGAAGCATTGGAAGAACTGCCAATCCCGAAAAGACGAAAAAAGCAGGAACGTTACTGTGAATGGCGAACGCTACCGTGCGATGATTATAATTTTTTTTTGCCCAAAATGGGATAGCTGAACTTGGCTGACATGTGGTTTCAGCAAGACGGTGCCACCTGACGCATAGCACGCGAAACAATGGCTCGATTGAGAGGCGAGTTCGGTGAACAGAATATTTCACATTTGGAGCCGGTCAATTGGTCGCCTAGTTCGTGCGAGTTAATGTCTTTAGACAATTTTTTGTGGGGCTATGTTAAAGCTCATGTCTATAGGGACAAGCCCGCAACGGTTAACGCACTGAAGCCAATATTGAAGAGTTTATTCGTAAGATACCGGCCGATATGTTGAGGCGTAGCCGCGGTCAACATTTACATGAAATCATCTTTCAACATTGAGTTATATAGATCATTCTATCAGTCTAGAACTTTTTGAATAGGCATATAATAGCAGAAATAAGAAAATGTGTCACTTAAAGTACTCAAAACTCTCTCGCTGCATGACATAATATTTAAAGAGAAGAGGAATAGCATGGAGTCTTTTAGCCAACTCGAAGATTTGGACTATGCGAATGAACTTTGTCTACTACCGCATAAGATCTCCAACACATGCAGTAAAAACTGGAGGACTTAGAAGGATTGGCTCGCGAGGTTGAACTTGAGATAAATATCGAGAAAACTAAGGCAATGAAAATCAAGAATAGTAGTACGGAAAACCTTGTTCTAAGTGTCGCTAACTTTTGCTATCAATGAAGTACCGTGATTACAAAGGGCGGCACAAAAACAGACGTAGACAACGGCTCAGAAGATTCAACTTATGTGTTAAATCGTTTCTGCTGTATAGAGTCAGCAGAATCATATGGAGAATAATTTGGCGTAACACCATAAGTTACACAGAACTGTGGAACATGACCAATGCGAAACCCATTCTGAAGCAAATAAGGAAACTTTTCGCAGGAATGGATTACTCACACCATTCGAAAAAATCCGCTAGTATCACTAGAATGTCATATAAGTGGAATCCTTAAGGCTCGAAAAATCGTGGACGGCCAAGAAACACCTGGAGATGCACAATTATTCAAGAATCTAATATGGGAAAAAGCAAAAACAACAACGGTGAACCAAGATCGATGTGCTTTGTGGATGACATATGGACATATGACATGAAAAAAATCTCAAAACTATGGACTTCTCTTTCTATTTTCATGTTTAAACTGATACTTTTATTATAAAATAGTTTCGACCGCTTCTTATGTTAAAGAAGTACTGCAGGATATTTATTTAACTATGGTTCGTCGAAAAATTTTCAAACTGTGGCTTGAGCTTCACTGTTAATGCTATAAGAAAATCTTCTCTAATGATATATTTGGTATTTGTTTCTTATAAACCCATATATGTATATTCGCAAAACTCGTCTTTTTTCAAACGTAAACCTGTTTGAGATACATTAACGACTAAATTGTACAAGGTGCTACGTTAAAATTTAATTTTTTTGTCTGCTAAGTGTTGGTTACTTGAAAAAAAAGAAAAACATGTTTAAGATAAAAGTATCATTTTTAACTTTTTTTATAAACTTAAATATTTTTTATCGTATTGAGAGAAAAGAAAAACTTTTTGGTACGACAGACACCATCGCATATTTTTTTTCTTTTTTTTCAATGTGTATACAAGCAGATTGTACTCGGCGAATGTATGTCATGCAACCTTAACTTTTTCAACAAGTTCATTATAAATATTTTATAAAAGTATTTCATAAATTTTGTAAAATGTTTTAGTTTTTCCAACAATACTATATTTTAGAAAACTTTAAGCTTCATTGGCCGCACTAAACAAAAGTAAAACCGAAGAATACTAAAATGGTCATAAAAGGTAGTGATCGCCGTAAAAAGAAAAAAATACGACCCGTGTCTGGGTGTGTGTGTGAATACATGAAAAATTATTAATATTTCAAAATTGTAGTAAAAACGCTATTTTGCAAGAGGGATACACAGTTTTATTTTCAATTCCATTTATTAAAACCTCAAATGTGTAACGTATTTGGTGAAGATGCATGCATGCTTTCAAATAAGAAATGTACGAGTGTACATATGTATGAACCATGTTTGGCAAATACCTATGCGTTATCGGTGAAACTATAAGAAATTGGAAAATACACTTAAATAAAAATATCAACAAAACTTTTAATTATAAAATTTATAGTAGCAGATATGACATTTATTCAAAAAATAAAGTGACTTTTTGATTTTGTTAAGATACCACAGACGACTTTTTTCTATTTTTTTTTCTTTTTGGGTCGTATAAAGTATCTGCTAATTTTTGTCATTAGATTGTGTTTTTTTATGGACCGGTCACACCACTACTTACCTGCCCTCAGAGACACGTACACACTATAGACTGAACTATAGTGAATACAAGCAAATAAGTTATGACAAGAAGAACGAGGATACGAATCAGCTACAGAACTTAGTCACAAGCTGAACATAAAAACAATTGATATACTCGTACATATGTTCTAAGGAGATCGGACGGCTATTATTCGAGCGGTTTTAACCGGTTTGTTTGGTTTAATCGAATACGGTTCTTCCAAAATCTTCATTTTTCGAATACCAAATAAACCGGTTGATTTAACACAAATAACCGATTAATTTAAATAAGTATAATTTTTATACGTTTGTGTATTTTTTTATTGTAAATGTGCTCATCGTTTAACTATTTGTATAAATTTATTTACGATATTATTTTTGTATATATGACAGCCTTTAACGTCTCACAAAGAACGTGAAAACCAAGGTAGATCGAAAAAGATATGCACACTTGAGCAACAAGAACTTTTTCTCATCTTCTGTAAATAAATATTATTTTTATATATGGAGAATGATCAACTAGACTCACTGATAGCGACCCATAAACGCCGGCTCCGAACAGCAGATATATTAGTAAGTGAAGATTTTCACAGCGTAAATACACATAACCAGTCGCTAGTAATTTTGTGTGGTGTGTGGAAGGTGGGTGTCTTACCTAACATACCATAGTGACACACATACTATTAAATACGTGGTGTATGAATTTACATACAGTGCTGTTCGAAACCTAAGCAACTTTTCTTGTCGAACACTCGCATAGTACTAATAGATTTATTCAGAGTAACACATTAAGTTTTGTTATTTTATGCACCTGAATTATAACTATAATAACAAACCTTTAATTCCATTCTCTACCAATTAATACAACAACAAAAAGAAATTAGCTCCTTGAGTAGCTGTTCGAAACTTACGCAACTTTTAGTACTTTGTGTAGTGAACTTTGTTTTTTGGCCTCCGCACACCGTTTTGGCATAGTTTTTATGAAATTTGTTAGAATTATTGTTAGAAATGATTGCCACTTTAATTTTAAGCTCTCCGCCAGCTTCTGCTTATTTTTAAAACGACGCGTTCCAGCTCTGCACTTTAAGAATTAAGAACAATTTTATTTAAATAAAAGAACCGGTTAACCGGTCATTTGAGTAGCTATTAACCCAAAACCGATTTTTTTAAAATTGCTACTTTTCGAATTATCGAAAACCGGTTTTTGAAAAAAGTCGAATAATCGATCTCCCTAATATGTACTTAAAGCTAACAAGTATACACATGAATTAATTATGAAAATGCATATTATAAAATTTACAAATTAATGTTGGAAGAGAACTACGTTTAATATTACTGACACACACGTTAAAATCAATAAACTTACAATGTAAATTGTAATTGTAATTCCCGTAGAAGTCCAGTGAAAGAGAACGATAATGACGAGAAAATCTAACAGGGATACTAATATTCAGACTTAGAAGTAAAAACCCAGAATCAATATCACCCGCAATAAGATAGCAAGCAAAACAAATACCCAAAACTGTCCTCTTACGCTCTAATGAAGAAAGTCTTATCAGGCCTGATCTAGCACCATGCGAATGAAATCCACTAACATAATTCCACCCTAAGCCACGTAAGCAGAATAACAAGAACTGCTTATGCACGGACTCGGTTGAATCAATATGACACCGATAATAAGGATTCCAAACAGCCGTTTTTGTTTTATTGCATTTTGAAATTTAAACTTTGAAATGGCCCACCCTATACCGGATCAGTGTGAGAGAATATTTAAGGTAAGAGACTTGCAATAAATGAGAAGTAAAAAATTGTAAAGCACAGGGCTATAAAAAAAAAAAATACAATTGGAAGAGCTTTGTAGACTGAAAATGGCGTTGGTATGAATTAATTAATTTTCGGTTTGAAAAGTAAAGTTAAATAAAACGCACATAAAGTTATGGCTTAGATGAAACTTGTACTTCATTATAATGCTTAAAGCTTGACAATATATACGAAATGATCATTTAATCACATTTAAATGACAGCCTCTGGCTATAGAACTTTGAATTGACGTTAACTGTTCTTCCAGCGTCATTTTCAATAAAATATGGCTGAATGACAGTTCCAAACAGTTACTTTTTTCAGAAAGGATTTTCTGCAATCTATTTTAGATTCTACTAGCCATATATGCAATATTTTTGCTTGTTGACGTAAGCATCACTTGAGAAATGAGCTCTATCGCTGAAGAAAATTATAATCGGATATTTGGCCATGTTTGAATCACCAATATTGTGGTAAGTTTTAACGTTTTTTACGCGTTCTTCGGTTGTTAAACGATCCACATTCGAAAATGGCAAACCTGGCACGATAATACTTTACGTACGCAAAATCAGAGAAAATTTTATTCCATCCGTATTTTAAAAATTAGAGTAAAAATCATACGACAGATGTTTTACGTTTACACAATACGTAGAAAAAAAAAACAAAGTAAAATTAAAGCAGCTGTTTTGAAATAGACCAATAGTGCGAGCGAAACAATATGCTGTTTTCTTTGTTTATTTTATTTGTTTGCATAAAAATACACCCCTGATCTAATGAAGTGTGATGGTTTTTAAAAAATTTTAATAAACAAAGAGAGCCGTACGACTGCCAATTTTCATCCGTATTATCTCTCAATGGCGTAAGCTCTCACTACATATTGAGTATACACGAAATATTCGCTCTCTTCTAAATAAAAACTTGACATATCGTACGACTTGTTTTATCATGTAAACCTATCTTAAATAAATGACACTTGCCAGACCGGCGGTTTTGAAACCACTAAATGTATAAACCTTTATATTAAAAGGATTATTTTAATAGAGAATGTTGCTCTGAAATTAGATGTTGATGATGTTTATTTTCAGTTTACTTTGTCCTCTTCACTTGATTAGAAAGAAACATCAGTTTTCTTTAATAAAATGTTTTTAATAAATTACATTTTTCTCTGAGTGTATACAATATTAGACGTGTATGGTAATAGTGGGTTTTTCAGATGACTTTTACTAAGTGATTGGTTTGTTGAACAAAAAAAAAATTTTTTTTTAAATAATTTTTGCGTAAAATATATATAAAAAAACTTGTTTACTGCGTATATGTCTAGGCCAAAAAAAGCATATTTCGTATTTACCTCTGTTCTGTGGTTGATACTTTAAAGTATCAATTGTATATGAAACTGGAGTGTATGTCTCTCAGTAACAAACCACCAATAAAATGAATTGTTGTCAACATGGTTTATATGTAACGTTATAAATATATTATAGAGTTGAATTAAGTTTTCATACTCTTTTTATGAAAATGTACTCTTACACTGCTACCACATGTAATAGTACCACCAGCAAAAAAGAAAATTGCAAACAAATCTAGCAAATTCGCATACAACAGAATACTCGTATAATGGGTTTTATTTACTTGAATTATTTAAAATATATTGAGGGTAAGAAAAACTAAATGTTTATAAGTTGGTTGGTTGGTGGTTGGTTGGCTGTGCTTAAATTGAATATGTTTATGGTGCTGGCGCTGGTAATGGTAATGGTAATAGTGGTTCTAGTTGTTACAAACTTCGAACTTTACTGCGTTTTTACATTGACCTAGTTCAGTTCAGCTTGGTTTTTTTCACTTTTATATTATCAAATGTATTCTAGTATAGGTGTAAGTAGACTACATGTGTAGAATGTGTATGTAAAATGTTTTTAAATAATACATATATAGAGGTATATATACAAATACATATAAGCTAAATGATTGTTGTTGTTGCTGCTGATTTTATTTTTAGTTTAATATTCTCATTGTTAAACGTAGCTTTTACCTGACTATTGAGGGCAGGCGTATAAAGAGCGGTTTTCATTTGAAAATAAAAAAGATTACAAAAATGCAACGTAATTGCTTTAAAGTTTTGATTACAAGTTTAAGGACTTACAGCTTGACGTAATACAAATCTTGAAAAGGTACTTCCATAGAGATATATTTATATTAATAAAACTTTACGCCTTTACCGTCTCAAAGATTTTTAAAGATACATTTCATTTTTTTTGAAAATTATTTTAGCGTAATTGTAAAGAACTTATCCTCTTGCAATATCCTTGCAGATGAGCATTTAGATAGTTTATGCCCTTTTCTATCAGCAGAAAAAATTTTTTCTCTTGCAAGGATATTGCAGATGAGCATTTAGATAGTTTATGCCCTTTTCTATCATCACATCAGATCAGCTTCCACATCGATGAACGGTGATATAAAGCTTTATTAGGCTAAAAATAAGAGGAAATGTTTAAAAGACTATTATATCGCTATATAAAGCAATTTCAAACTCAAACGGACCAAAAGGTAGTAAACCGGTAAATTACCCGTTTGCTTTTCGCCCAATATGTCGCAAATATACTTTTAGCAAACTATCAGATAGTAGCGTCTATAGGATACTGCAGAAAAGCATGATTTTTTTAAATGGAGTGTTTTTGCGATCACCAGTTCTGAATCAGGAAATTTAGATCGACGAAGAATGCTATAAATCTTTATGTGGGAACAGCCAGAAAGAGATCATAAATAAGAGAAAATGCTTAAAAATCAATTTCTGTCACGAATGGATAATATCAATCATACTGCCTGTTCAATTAATATTGCAGTACTGCCACTTTAAACGCATAGCTGGCTTTCTGATTCAGATCTCGACCATATCGGTCCTATAACCTAACCTTATACCTAACAATACTTTTGTACAGGACTGCCTAAACTTTGACTTCTGCTTAAGATTGAGATTCATACTAATGGCACATGGTTCTTTTGATGCAATTTACAATTTCAATTTACATCGAATTAGCCAGACACTGTATATACCGAATGAGGACTGAGGTTTGGGTTGAACAATCGGATATTTGGGAAGTTGGGCGCTTTTGATCTTGAAGTATTTAAGAGACGAAGATGGAACGTCAGTGGAAGTACACTCTCCATTTCCAATACTCACTGAGTTGCCGTGCCTTGCCAATTTTCCAGCCCATTTATCACAGAGCAGCTTACTCCTGACAGACTATTTGTCGTCTCCAGTTGTTTATTGTCTTGCTGTTTATATTTGCTGTTTTCTGGTTGCTGTTTCCTCTTTTTTCTGTTCCTGTTTGCTGTTTTTTTTTTCTTTCCTGTATTCCACCAGTCTGGAGTCATTTGAGATCAGGGTTGCAAGCCACTGGGTAAACGAATGAGTTTTTTTATTTAAACGTTGTTTTAGTTTATATACAACAAAAATAAATAAAATTTACGTATTGCGAGTACAAAATAAAAACTCATCTTATTTTAGCGCAAAAAGAAAATAAATTAACAAATTTATTAAAATAAAAATTTATCAACACACTGCTTACATATTTTTACCACTTCTGTCCGAATTCTGTCTCAGAAAAACTTCTCTTTTGAGTAGGTGATCGACCCAGTTTGGAGCTGATTTTATTTTATTTTTTTTTTTCAAAAGAAGTGATTCGATGGCATGTCAAAATTTATTGTATCCGTCGAAACAGCCAATAGTCAAAAGAAGCAATGTTTGCAGATCATTGTAGGACCGGTATTTGAGAGTTTCTAACTTTTGTTTAGCATAAGATGGAAGCCATATGCTCCCAAGAGGAGTAACGGAAAAAAGCTTTTGTATGGCAACTTTTGCGATATGAGACCGAGATTGTCATGCAAAAGAATAACTCAATCCATGGTTCAATCGAAGTAATTGCAGTCTGCTTTGATCACCGAGTTTTAGCAGCTCATAGCACACAATGCCACCTCTATCCTACTAAGTGTGAGAAATTGCATTATAAATAGTAAAATAACGTAATTGTACTAACAAACAAAAATAATTGTCGAAATAAACGAAATTTGGAAGCAGTTATAAAACTCATCAAAAAACCCATAAAACCACCCCGGCTTGGGACTCAACTGGCATTTTATCTAAAAAGTTAGAACGGAGGCACCATTGGTGTCGGAAACCTCAGAGACTCAAGTCACTGTGTGATGATTAAAAGGCTCCTTTGTGAAACTACGTTGTGGTTGTGGTTCAAACTCAAAACGCGGGTAGAGCTTAGCTGACTCGGTAAGGTATTATACTCTTAGCCAAGTACCATGACCCCTACAAATTGTCTTCAAATTGAACGAATGTCATAAAAAATATTAAAAAAAGAAGCGGGGTTATGATATGCCACTGTGTTCAAATATCTTTCATTAAAAAATTTAAGCCAAAAATCGATGTTTGTCTCTCAAACATGTTGTTATATAGTAAATCTCTGATGAATATACATATTAAGCAATTTTAGAGAAATAATTCTTTTGTAATTCTGTTTAAATGCAGAGTTAATTGCAACATATTCATTTGAGTTCTTTTATTTCTTAGTCGTTTTTTGCTTAATTTTAGCCTGCCCGGTTAACACCAGTTTTTACTTCATATACCATATAAACTTTTTTTACTAATACATGTCTATGGGGTCATTTTCAATTGATGTTGTTGTTGTTGTTCTCGTACACTCTTAATATGTGTAAGTGTATTATAATTCTGCTGAAGGTTATTCGTTAGCCAGGCATTTAATAGCACTTTGGCTGAATGCGATTTTATATTCAAACGTTTGAATGAGTGTGCAATAAAATTTATTTTAAAAATAGTTTAGAAAAGACTGCGTAAATGTGACAGCAATTATGGAGTAAAAGTTGAAAAATCATTAGATCAATGGACAATACATTTCATTAAGTCAAATAGAGGGGAACACATAGAGTAATATACATACATAGTTGTGTGATAATTGCAAAGAAAGGTTAAAATTCTAAAGAATTAATTACAAAATATATACATATGTACAGGCAAGGAAAAAAGTCTACATACACCCTTTGATTTAGGGGCTTTAGAGAGTTTGTGAAGAAAAATTAAAAAAAAAAAACAATTTTATATTAATTTAAGGCATTATTAAATAAGTTTATTTATAAAATAAAGAAGTAATTCATTTATATAATAAAAATAACAATAACAAAAATTTTAAAAATTCATAGGAAAAAAGTCCACATACAGCTTACAAAAACATAATTTTTATTTAAAAATTTTATATATAAAAAATAACAAAAAATAATTTTAATATTACGTTGATCCATCTTGGGCATGAATAAACGCTTGAAGGCGACGGGGCATTAATGTCAGCATATTCTCTGTAATATTATTATATTTCCGTAAAAAAAGGTACTATATGTGCAGTATTGGCTTTAAGTCTGGTGACTAGGGTGGTAAATTTAGCTGTTTTGAAGCATAGTAAAGAAGCCATTCTCGAAAAAAGTGCGCAGTATTCTTATGGTCGTTATCTGAATGAAAAATTCATTGGTATACCAGGCCCAAGCTAATAGCACATACTCAGAATTTGATCCAATATGGTCTGATAATGAAAGTGGTCAATATTACCATCGAATAAAGCCAAGCTAGCCACTTTATTTGACGCCATGGCTACCCAAACCATAACGTTGAATCAAATATGTTTGACTGTAGGTAGAATATTATTTGAATCAAGTGCAATAATTGGTTTTCTCCAAACTCTGGAACGGCCAACTCTTCCGAAAATGTTATAATGACTTTCGTTGGTAAATATAACACGTTTAAAAAATCCATACCTTTGTCTACATGTGTTGCTTCTTGCATACTACTCTACCATAAAATCCATTGTCATGTAAAACTTTTAATATTATTCGTGGAGCAACCTTTCTATTCATTTTCGACGACAAAAATTCAAATATTTTCATTTATTATCGCTGTGTCCACTTTAACAATTATAATGCGTGTAAATTTGAATAAATCGACAATGTTAACTATTATTTCATTTTCTTTGTTTTTAAATTTCTATTTGATAAGTAGTTGCATGTTGTATGTAGACTTTTTTCCTGCTAATTATTATGTTTTTTTCCTAATAACTTCAGAGTTATTTTTTTTTCATATTGTTACGAAAATAAAAATACAACACATCAGCGCTTTAAAACTGTATTGTGGGATTTCGGTATATTTTGTGTCCCCCTGTCAATTTGGCAGCACTGCCAAATCGACCATCTTTGCGTTACATTTGAATTAACGGATATGAAAATAGAAGATGGTCGATATTTTCGGAACTTTGCAAACTGTAGGCAATTAGGTATATAAAGAGGCTGCTTTAACTACATGTCAGCTAGTTATCGTTAGTTAGTTAACGTAAAATAAAGACGTGTTTAAGCGGAAATAAAAGTGTTGTATAAGCGAATATTAAGTTGTTGTAAACTGTATAAAAGTTATTGTGGAGTGCAATTTAAGCGAACTCGAGCGTTTCAAAAATAGATATTTAAAAAATAATATTTTTTCCTCAAATAATCCTAATTATAAATACCTCAAGCATTGGTATAACATCTTTTTCAAATTTCACCACTAATTCAAATTCGTATAATGTATGCCGACTTTTTTCCTTAACTGTATATGACAGCTACATCGATTTCTTTTTTTAAATTTGTAATAAAAGACACATAAATCTGAGATGGTAATAGACAAATTAAACGATGCAGTAAAATTTTCTTTGGAATTAATTGGTAGATTTGTATTTGCAATGTTTTAATTGTAGTTGAGTAATGAAAAAGTGTCTTGGCGTTTTTAATAAAAGTAATTTTAAGACAAACTGGTAAGAAATTTGTTTTTTCTGTTGTTAGAAACTTAATTAAAAGAAATTAGGTCAATCTGTTGTTATAGTTTTCAATTTTTATTTCAAATAAAAACCTCTTATGTAAGTTAACTCAAAATTTTCAAATTTTCTGTAGAGTCAAAAAACTTTTCTCTTTAATATAAAATTATATCGCAAAAAGGGGTAACAAGTGCATTTGTTTTAGCAAAAGAGTAAAGGAAATGATATAAGATTTTTACAGTGGGTAGATTTGACCACTACACATATATTTTTTTCTTGCAAAAGGTAAAAATTTGAAAAATTTTAAGTTGATTCACTTTAATGGTACACACGCAAGTGTGCGATATGTAGAAAATGTCTGAATATTCATAGGTAATCGCTTTATCTTTCTCGTTTATTCATATCAGTGAAGAATGTCAAAAACTGTGACCATAACGTTATTGGCCGACAGTCCAACCTATGGTCTTTTGTTGCACGTTAACTAGAAAGAAACTCATTACTTTGATAGATTTTTTTTTATCACCGGAGCATTGTGATGAATCCTTGTTGGCATATAAAAACTCAAGCATTGCGCTATCGACAAGCGCGAGCTACTGCTGCAATTATTGTGTGAATAGCACAATTTCACAGCTATTATCATGAAAAATGTAAAGTAACCGCTTGAGCCTTAGAAAGTGTTCTTAGTAGTAGAAATTCGCACAGAAACCTAGATTCGGTTAATAGTCAGCTAAGTTATCAGCTAATAAGTCCATGAAGTAACAAGAAACTGGTTTTTTTAACAGTAATCCAAGATTATGGAGGTGATTTAAAATTTTAAACCAAATTCTTGTTGTACTCGACAACGCCTATCATAAAAGTAGTATCACTTCCCAGGTACTTTAAATTCAGTGTTCTACATGAGGAAAAAGTGTTTGAGGCTTTTGCACTATGTCAAGTATGAGACTGGGTTGCTTACTATAGGAACTTCTCATTTTGATAATATCGTATGCCGTATTCAAGTGTTCGACTACGGATAAGCCTGGAAGCATATGCGATCCCCTCAAACCCATTACTACGCTGCAGTCTTTGGAAAATGCCGACGCTAAATGTGAGCTATCTCATCGGCTAATAGATACGCAGGTGAAGTTAAATGACTTTTCTTTCGAATCACTTAGTACCCCGGCAGTATAATCGCTGAAAGCGGTGGCACCACGGAAGGCAATAGCTGTATATACAAAGTTGCGTAAAATATGGGGCTCCTCTACATACAACGTTCATAGTATAATACACATATACAGGACTTATATTCTCTCTGTACTACTCTATGGCTGCGATACTTGGTTCACCACGGAGGAAATACGAGATAAACTTCAGAGTCTTGTAAGCCGATACCTTCGTACAATTCTCAGAGTTTACTGGCCTCAAACCATCAGTAACGAACAGCTTATATGAGACCCCAAGAAGCTTTGGTAAAACTTTCAAGAACGTGGGAGAGTTGGAGTTGATGATCTATTTTCAGTATAGAGAAGGTTAATATTCGCAAGGCGATGAGCAAGGTGTATACATGTATGAATTTTTAAAAAATGGCGTGTACGTTTATATATTATGAAAACACTTGTTTTTTAAAAAAGCCCAACCCAGCGGATCTTCTTGGGTTTTTTGATGCTTTTTTGGGGTTTTATTGGGTTTTACAAACTGCTAAGACTCGGTGATCGGAGGAGACTGCAAGTACTCCGTTTGAGTCATGCATTATGAGAAAAACGGCCGGAAGATAAAGACAGACATGATTAAGTTATTCATTTTCATGACAACGCCGGGCCTCATGTCCCAAAAGTTTCAAAACAATTATTAGAAACGATCAAATGACGCAACTGCCGTATTCTGCCAACATTGCTCCATTTGACTATTGGCCGGTGCAACGAATACAATACTCGACCTCTACAATAGATACCTCAATACAATACCTCTTTAT
The DNA here is from genome assembly GCA_023159175.1 of Wohlfahrtia magnifica. Lineage (NCBI taxonomy): Eukaryota > Metazoa > Arthropoda > Insecta > Diptera > Sarcophagidae > Wohlfahrtia > Wohlfahrtia magnifica. The sequence goes on along the minus strand of JAKWBJ010000485.1, from coordinate 1,446,607 downwards.
ACGGCCTTTCTTTATACAGCATTTTGCTATTACGGCCTATTTGAATTATGGAACACATTCACTTTACTGTGCAAATTGCCGCGTTATAAAATTGAGAATTCGCTTTTTTTATATTCATCTCCATTTACGGCATTTCAATTTACGGCCTACAATTTCAGAACCTAGATAGGCCGTATAAAGGAAATGAGTGTATCTTTTAGCATGTCACCGAATCACTTCCTTTGAAAAAAATATAAAATCGGCTTCAAAGTAGGAGCGCCTTAAAAGACGAGAAGTTTTTTAGAGAGATTTGGAAATTGGCTCAAAGGTAGGGAAAAGATGTAGGCAATGATTTCATGAATTAGTTATTTCATTATCTTTTTTGAGCTAAAAAAATGGTCAGAATTAATTTGTAGTCTCAATACGTGAATTATACTTAATTTTGTTGTCAATAAACTACGAAAACCTAAAAGTAAAAAAGCCCGCCCGGGTTTTTTTTTAAATATAATACCTAATAAGACTCGGGTGGGTTTAATTGGGTTACCCAGTGGGTTACCAACCCTGCTTTAAAGGGTAACAGAAGTATAAAATTAATTTTTCGTTAAGAAAATGGAATTTTTAAAAAACAACATTATTTTCTTTAATTTTCACTCAGAGTTTTTCTCAAAACAAACTTTCGCAATCATTAGAAAATATACTATGTTTAACACCCTGTATTCTTTACCATCATTCATACATTTTCTCAAGAGATTATATTTATTAAATTCATATAAAACTTTAATAAACTTTTTCTCCATACATAGGGTGCACATATATAAATACTTGCAACATAACATAACTTCTTGAATCACAAACATTCCTACAGTGTCTGTAATTGTTGACCATAAAGTTAATTTCCGTTCTACTCCATTCTCTGCTTTTACGCATCCTGAACGACCGGACAGAAACTTGTAGTGTAACTTTGGTCTCTGGTAGCCTTTTAAAACAAAACATGTACAGTTCCGTTCAAATTTATATATTTCACCACAATATGTAGCAACAACATTTACTGTGAAAGATAACGTAACTTAATTCAAGTCAACTTTTTTTTTGGATTTACGGAAAATCTATTTCTCATATTTCGTTATAATGAACCTGATTACATTTCAAATTGTAAAGGAATTTGGAAAATCCAAGCTTTTTTTGGTGTTTAACGTTAAAATTATTGCAAAATTAAACAGTTTTGGATTAATTTTTAATATATTTTGTTGTTGTTGCGTAATTTAAGCTGAAATGAGGCCGACAAATTCTCTGGTGTATTAAACATCTGTTGAATCTCACACGCATATTGTGTAAATTTGGTCTGTTGCTAATATAGAGTTTTTTAGTTATTAAAAGTACACTGAAAAAAATTTTTCTTCCAAAAATTTAAAACAAGCTTTTCTAAAAATACGCATTTTACTGATATTTATTTCTATTTGTTTACGCATGTACAGTAAATAAACATGCGATAGGTCTGTGTTAAGTGAATAACTATTTAGAAGATACCCATGCAAAATCTAACTCTGGAATCCACTACATGACAAGAACTTATGAAGACGTTATATATAGAAGTAAAATAAAGTAAGATAATCATTGAAACACTACTAGAGAAGTGTTGATAGTGTGAATATATTATGGACATAAAACTTATGACAGCGGAGTATGTTTTAAAAATTACAAAAGTTTTGAAAAGTTTAACTAAAACTCAAACTTTTGCTCACAATTATCATTGATGATTATATAGAAGTTCACAATACTAAGTGAAAACAAATTACCAAGCGAAGACGGGATACCGTTGAGAATCTTTTTTTGGAGTCATCATTCATTACTCAAAAAAAATAAGTCGACTTTCACCGAGATGGCGATACAAGCCAGACCGCTAATTTTGTCAAAGAACGGCTGTTGCAACAAAAATTTTAGGTAAATAAATGATCACCATAAAGCCCTAATTGTAATCTAATGGAGAATTTTTTTGGATTTTAGTAAAAAACGCTTGGGAAGTATAATTGGGCTTCGAGATACATGTTGTAGCAATGGTAACGAATATAATACGAATGTGACCAGATTTCTCTTACGTTTTTGGGTAATATCGCAGCCATGATGTCTAAATTCTTTAAAAACGTCACATAAAATAAAGAGCTCTAGGAAGAGTGTTAAAAATAGAAGTTCCACTCTATTTAAGTGAAAAGTGCAAAACTAAATGCATGCGGATTATTTTATATGATTGGCTTTCTCTCATTAGAGTATTGGAATATTACACTTTGTGTTAATATATTTTTAAAAAGACTTAACAATGAATAAATGTGTGAAGTTTTGTTTTATTTGAATTTATTATATAAATTCCCATAACATTCCATGAAAAAACATGGGGACTTCTCTTAGTCAATAAACTGCACCCGATTCTATTTTTAAGCTCATTGAAAGGTACTTACAGTTTAACGCCGACTCCGAACGGCAAATGAATTTAGAGAAGTTTTTTTGTACTCATAACCTGTCGAAAAACTTTTTCGTTTTTTAAGACGGTCTGACCTGGTATTGAACCGACGATCTTCTGGTTGGGGCGGGTGTATTACCTACCATACCACAGCGGTAATTAATTAAATTTAAATTTTTATATGAACTTTTCCGTTCAATTTCAAAACATCCACTTGGTTTTGCTCACCACTGTATGTGGGAAAATCAATAATCTGGTTACTCTTTCCAAGTGCAGAGGTCTTGAGTTCAACACACAAAAGACCAAGGCTATGAGAATCAACTATAACGAGAGTAAATACTTTAAAGATCGGGAAATACAATTTGTAGAGAGCTTTTGCTATTTGAGATATATGTATGTAAGTTAAGCAAAGCGCGATCGACATTTGGTTGCCTTAATAAGGCATGGCCGTCTACAAAACTGGCCTACTTACAAAACAACTTTACCGTATGGAGGCGAGACATGGCCCTCAACAAAGGCGATGAACCAAAATATTCAAACACAGATAAGTACATTTCTAAACGCTGCCAGATTGTAGGAAGAAAATGCAGTAATAGGCCGTATCCTTCGCAGGTCACATGGAAAAATCACAAGATATAGACTAGAATAGAACTCACAGGGCAGCCGTAAACGTGGTCGGGTGGAAAATAATTTTTGCTACTCAATATTTGTGGATATAGGAAAAATTAATATGTAATGGAAGGAAATTAAAATAATATGTTACGATAAAGTAAGATGGAATAATCTTGTAGAAACCCTGTGTTGTAAACAAAGAAAAAAAAAGAAAGAAATTTATTAAAAATTTGTAAAATATGTATGTATATTAACAATTGGAAGCTGAAAATCGCGTTTTTCATGCTAAGGTCGGATGGATTCGAAGGTGCTGGTAAGACAATTGGTTTATATAAATTATCCGACCTTAACATAGTTTTTGCAAATGAACTGTTATCTAAAATTTTGTTCAGTGTATACTTTAATAAGAATGATTTCAAAGGCTTTAAGAAATCTATAGGGAATTACAATATTTTGTAATTTATGATTTATGAAAACTAGAAAGATATTTAATGCCTAAAATATTTGTAATTAAAAGACAAAATAATACAGCGTTACAAAACTAATTAATTTAAATAACTTATGATCGCTAAATACATACATACAGCCGGTTGCCAAATTATTAGGGACAGTGCATTATTTTATCGTCATAACAATAAATTAATTTCAATACTTTTTAACTCCCAGCATGGGTCGATGATACGACTTGTGTCCTAGAAAAAAATCTGAAAATAAAATTCTTCTGCAGTATACTCTCAAAGAATGTTAGCAAAAATTGCAAGTGTTTCTAAATCTGCTGTTAATAGAATTCAAATCAAATTGGATCAAAAACAGACCTTTACTTCAAAGACAAAAGGTAATAGTGGAAGAAATGTATTACCACAACACGTACGGACAGGTAAATTCGTGATATCCGCCTAAAGTTTAAAAAAAAGTGCAGGAATAATAACACAACTGGTCCAACAGTATGGCATACCAGTTTCTAAGAGAATTGGCAGAAGAAAATTTAACAGGTCAGCGACATATAAGCAAACCTCGGTGGATAGAAGCAATTAAAAAACAGGTCTCGCGTGGCTACGAGATCATTTCCAGATGACTACTGACGACTGGAATAAGTAAATTCGCATAAATTAAGTTTTTCTGCATCAAATAAAGTGTTATTTTTCAAAATTTAAAATCGGTATAATTTTTTTAGGTTTGTTTTCCAGATGACTCAACCTAGGAAATTCTAGCCGATAAGAGTAGCTTTGTCAGACGACGCCCCTGATTGCATGGTGGGAAAGGTAAAGCAAAAGGTGTGATCTGTAATAAGCGCTAAGGGAGTAGGGCATCTGCGTATCGTTGAGGGAACCATGAAACAAGATCCATTCAGACCGAATCTTAGGGTATGGTTTCCAAATGGTAAAGAGTTTGTTTTTATGCATGATTGTGCACCTTTCGTAAAGCTTGAAGCGAAACTAAGTACTTAAAGGACAAACAATGTAGATGCTGCACAATCAAACCAATGTAACGGCTTCGTTTAAAGAAAACGACCACTATAGGAGAAATATGTAAATGTATTATTTATCCGAAGTGCGCCGACATATGTCAGCTCCCATTCCACAAGTTTTTTTCGGAATTCAATAGATAAAAAAAATTATCAGCAATGACATCTTGACTTTTCAAGCCTTCAGTGAGATCCTTACCTGATTTTTGTCAGGCGGTTATTTGTTGGTTTTTCCAACGCGTGGTTGGACTTTCCACACATAGCTTGGAATCAACAGCCAGCATGTTTTGAGAGCATACATTGCTCAAAAAATTACGATCTTCCTAACAGTTGTAAAATATTCCCAGCGATCCAAAATATTTGGAAAAGGATCGAACTTGTTATTGTTTTTCTGACTTCGGGCAAAGTCCCGACAAAGCGAAGAGCACTTGAAATTATGTAAGAAATTCATTATTGCTCAGAAAATAAAGAGACTAAAATTTGCATCAAATACACCATGCAAATCTTTATCTTTCTGCGATACACAAATGCAAAAATTGGTATAGATATGTATGAGCGCAAAGTGGGAGTCTTCGCATTTTTTCACTTTTTGTCGAATTTTTCTGTCCATACTTGCTTTTATTTTCAACTATAATTTTTCTAGTGTTGGGGAAAAAACAACACAACAGAATGCAATATACATATCAACGACATATTGTGTTGGCCCTTGGATGTGTGGATATGATATTCCCGCCTGAAGTTTTAACGATAGGGTGTAAAGGAGATAAACTCCATTGCATTCCATTTTTTACTCCAAACGTCACCTATTCATGCATCACCCTTTTCATTTTCTGAAGCAAATTATCGTACTGATCTAATTTTCACTATTTTCATCCTACAAATTGAAATATCGGTGTTACAGAGTGCAAGTGATATGATTAACTACAGTAGATAAATTTATTATATAGAACTCAATATAGCCGCGCAAACTGTGTGAATAGCAAAAAAATTTTATAATAAAAAGTTAAAAAACACATTTAATTCATTTATTGGTTAAAAACACAATATGGACCAAATGGTCCTTTTCCTTTAGAATAGTTAGTTTTGTTTTTTACCTATCACCGTAGATAAAACTGCACTTAAGGCTTTACAAAGTTCAAAAAAAAAAAAAAATAACAAAGGAATTCTTGTAATAAATAAATTTATCAAAAAAAAAAAAAAAAAACCGGCAGATACTTTATATTTTAAGCGTCAAGAAAGAGTATAACTGCACCAATTTAACACTTATATCTTGCAACCGATTGTGTAGACTTTTCTGATACTTGCCTGTGTGCTTTACGTTTATAGAAAACAAATATGATAGTGACGAAATAACAAATGGTAAAACATAGTAATTTTTCAATTTTAAACCTTCTACAAAAATCTACCAAAGTTTTATACAGCCTACTATCCTACCAAACGAAAAATATTCTACCAATGTTGGTATGGTCTTTGTTTTGAAAATAAATTTCCAATCTGTCTCAAGGTTGCTGAGGCGTAAATGGATTCATTTCGTTTAGTAGAGATAATATACTGAATTTTGTGACAGAATGACAGAATAGAATAGCGCGGCTTGTGGAGCGGAGGCATCATTGGCCCATATTTAATATTTTGTAACCATTACGGTCAATGGAGACACCTATTGCCCCATGATAACCGATTTTTTGTGCCCGCTCTTTATGGTATTGATGTGAACGATGTTAGATTTTAACAGGATGGTATAATTTGCCACAAATCTCATGCTTCAATCGATTTATTGCGGTGATGTCAGTTGGCCGCCAAGAAGCTGCGATTTGACACCGTTGAACTATTTTCTGCGAGCCACCGTTAAGGGCAAGCGATATGCCGACAAACCAGAGACAATTCGTGATGCCATTGCCGAGATACGATCACATATTCACGAAAAAGATCTCAAAAAATTATCTCATCGAATGGGGAACTATGAGGCCAGCCGCGACAGCCATATGAATGAAATAATATTTCATTTATAACCGGGACAATTGTACTTCATAACAAAAACAAACTAATTTGGCAAAAAAATTAATTTCAACCGATTTTGTTTTATTGCATTTTTATATTTAAACTCTTTTATTGCCTAACTGAAGTTCGGAGCCGGCATTTGTAGGTCCCTTTCAATGAGTCTAGTTGATCATCATTCTCCATATACAAAAAATTAATATTTATTTACAGAAAATGAGATCTCTCTCCTTTTTGATCTCCCATGGATTTCACGTTATTTATGCGACGTTCAAGGTTGTCATATACAATATAAAAATAAGACGTTACATATTAAATTTAGAAAAATACTTAAAAGAAGAGCATATTTCCAATAAAAACCATAAAAACATATAAGAATTATACATATTTAAATTAATCGGTTATTCGTGTTAAAATAACCGGTTTATTCGTTATTTGAAAAATGGACATTTAAAAAAAACCGCATTCGACAAAACAAAAAAACTGGTTAAAATCGGTGGAATAATAACCGTTCGATCCCCCTACTAAATACTAATAAGATTTTTAAAAATTTGTTGTTGTTGTTTGTAGTATATATACTACTTTGTTTTGCCGCCATTATGGTAAACATTAGTCTTGAAGTAGAGACGTGACAAATTTATTACGGAAAAATAGTCAGGAAACCAACGTGTTTTAATCGTTAAAACATTTTATCAAAATCTATCATCGATTTTCATAAAAAATCATAATGAGTGATGAGACACATTTTTATTTGAATGGTTATATGAATAAACAGAATATTCAGTCGGTTCTGGGCAATGGAAAACCCTCAAATTATTCATCACTCACCTTTGCATCTATTAAAAGTGACAGTTTGGTGTGTAATTTGGTCAGGAGGAACCATTAGACCTTACTTCTTCGAAACTGAAAACGGCGAAACGGTAACTGTCAATGGGAAGCGATATCGTGATATGATTGAAAACCTTTGAACTCCACAACTTCATGCTTTGGGCTTGACTAACATGTGGTTTCAACAAGACGGTGCCACATTGCATACAGCCAGGACTACAAGGAAATTACTGCGTGACCTCTTTACACAACAAATTATTAATTCAAGGAATGGTGATGTTGATTGGCCTCGACGGTTGCCTGATTTGACTGCTCCGGACTTCTTTTTGTGGGGATATCTGAAAAGGAAGGTTTATGTAAACAAACCAGAAGCGCTGGAGCAACTCAAACAAAATATTCGTGATGAAATTAATGAAATACCACGTGAAATGTGTGATAATGTAATGAAAAATGTGCTCAAAAGGGCTCGCATTTGTGGGGCTAACAGAGGCAGGCATTTATCTGATTTTGTATTCCACACATAATTGCCGACATTAAATAAAACATTTATCAATATAAGATCCATTCTTTTTCACATAATAAAAAATTATAAACAAACAATGTAGTATACCTTCACGGCGGATACCCTGTACATGTTGAGCCTTTTATGGAGTTAGTAGTGTTACTAGTATTCCTAAGTGTATAAAAATAGCTGTTTGTTGTGTGTACACATAGAATGTATTCGTATTTAATAAGTGTGTAAATTAAATTACTTTTCATCACTAATAATGTTCTCTGTAATAGAATTTATGTCATTTAAACATATTTTATCTTCATATTACTTGGGAACGAACATTGTATTTGCCCACAACTGAACGCAGCATACGAAAGCTTAAAACATTTTATACAAAAATAGTGAGTTAAGCAGTTTATTACTCCGAACGAAAAAAAAGTATAAATTTTTTAGATACACTGTTTATGATAAAAATTTGGAGAATCGGTTTTTGTTTTTGACTGTTATGTGCCTTTTTATTGCCATACATGATTTTATTTAAATAATTTCAGTTTAATCAAAACTGTATCTTTTGGTTTTTTAAATTTTGGCAATAAAAATTACATAAAAATCATATGGTTTTAATAATTTTGTTTTAATTTTATAGTCAAAGCCAATATGGTTTAAAGCTTTCGATGTGATTGGCCATTAAAATAAATTGTGAAAGTGTGAGAAAAACATTAAAATTGCTTTCATAAGATTTTAATCAAATAATTTGATTTCGATGTAGATCGAATATTAAGACAAATAGTTTTTTTTATGTTATAAGATAAGATTTCTTTCAAAAGCTTGAACTTTAAAGATTTAAAAGTATTTTAAATAAACAAATGTAATACGCATTAATATATGTACGAGGGCGGATTGATATTGAAGCTACTTAAGTAGGAAAAAAACATTAAAAAAAAACCATTCATTTCTCAACATAGTCCCCTTTGAAATGAATCTTTTTCCTGCGAGCCATTTTTTCAAGTTTGGAAACAGGAAAAAGTTACTAAGGGCTAAATCTGGACTATAATGTGGATGATCAACCAATTCGAAGTAGACTTCTCGTAGTTTTAGCATCGTATCTAATGCTGTGTGAACCGGTGCGTTGTCTTGAAGAAAGAATACTTTTTTCTTGTTTAAATATGGTCGTTTTTCCTTGATTGCATCAACCAATTGATCCAATAATGCACGATAATATCCTCCTGTGATTGTGGATCCCTTTTCAAGATAATCGATGAACAATATTCCGTGTGCATCCCAAAATACAGTGGCCATAACCTTGCCAGCCGATTTCGCTGTCTTCGCCTTCTTTGGAGCACTTCCAACAACCTCCACCCATTGCTTCGATTGATTTTTGGTTTCAGGTGTGTAGTGGTGGACCCACGTTTCATCAACAGTTCTTAATCTACGCCAAAAATCAGCAGGATTATGCTTTATCATGTCCAAACACCGCTGTGAAGTGATCTGTCGAACTCGTTTTTGTTCAACACTGAGCAAACGCGGCACCCATCTTGCCGATAGCTTTTTCATATGCAAATGTTCATGCAAAAGGTTGAACACACGTTCATATGATATGTTTACCATTTCAGCAATCTCACGGATTTCGACCCGGCGATCATTCATAACGATATCGAGGATTTTCTTGATGTTTTTTTCAGTAACCACCTCTTTTGGCCTTCCTGTTGATGGTATTGTTGCAGTACTTGTTCGGCCCCGTTTAAGTTCAGCAATCCAATATTTTACCATATAATCTGACGGAGCAGATTCGCCGTAATGTTTATCAAGCTTTTCTTTTGTCTCTTTCGCCGTTTTTGTTTTCAAATAATGGTGTTTGATCACTACACGAAATTCACTTTTTTCTATTTTCCAAGAAACGCAAAAGTTGCTTACTTCAAACGACTACCACAAATAAACTAATCGATGAATTTGGCTAAAATTTTAAAAGCAGACGTTTGACATCGTAATTTCTAAGAAAGAAAAAGTTTTTGTGTTTGTGCTGCCATTTAGCGCTAGGTAGCTTCAATGTCAATCTGCCCTCAATATACCAGACAAGGTCTATAAATAGTCCATTCAAACGAAGCCAGCAATCTATTTGAATGTATAAAAATGTTCAAACCTCAACTACACAAGCCTCTACAATAAATTTTTTATTTATATTTAAAATTACTAGTCTTATTGGTTAATTATAAAGATTAAAAAAGTACTCATATCATTCTTTTCAAAAGTTTCTAAAACTATGTTAGAAAATTTTCATTGACAATAGTTGTGGAAATAGATTACCATTTGATCCTATTTTTATTGGAAAGGGTTTTAAATTGTTTAAACAGTCCTGTAATTTATTTAAATTTTTGATTAAAAATATCTTTAATTTAATAATTCTCTTTTATAATATAAAATTAAATAGTTTGCAAATTAAAAACTCATTATCTACCATAAAATAAACTTTACGTCAAAGCCATTTTTAACACATTTTGTTTTTGCTTAATAATTATATAAATTATTTATATTACATTTTGAAAATTAATTGTGGAAAAATAAAGTTGGAAATATTTTTCAAACAACCAACAGCAGTTGAATAAAAGAACACAATGAAGAGTTATGCTATGAAAAAAAAATATATATATACAGTCACACAGATAATATTACGTACCCCTTAAAAATATTTCGATTTTAAACATAATTAAATTTTTTGCTTGCCATCACAACCGAATAAGTTAAACTTAATCTCATAAATCAATATCACTTTGCGCTATAAATTTGGTTTTTTGTCCGTATGCTGCAGTGGTAAATCCAGTCGCTATCTTTTATTGAGTTCGCTAATAAAATGGTTTTTTAGTTCTCTACAATGGACTCAGTTTTTTTTTCCTCAAAACACTGCGATCAGTTTCCGAATGCCCATTAATACTCTTGTCATACTCCAATGTATAACGATTTTTCACCATTGTTGTTTTAAGTGTTTTATCAACAACACTATTTATGTATCGGGCAACACTACGAAAAAATTTTAGTTAAACGACCAGTTTTGGGCTAACTTGCTAAAGATATCTTTATTTGCCCTTGAATTTTATAACAATTATCCTTCGGTTTTCGGTTTCTTTTTGGTTAAAATATTATATATTTTTTTTTACCGGTAACAAGAAACTCTTAAACTAATATACAAATTTGCCATGGACCAGATCAATATAAAAATTCTTTCGTAGTTTCTTTTCACGTCGTTCGTATAATTATCTCTGATGTCATGTCTTTTATGTGCGTGTATTTAGTTTGACATATTATGGTTTAGTTAGAGGTCTGTGTCATTATATCCGCAAATGTTAAGGCAACTTCGATTAGATATGTAAAGTTTTTCTTAAAAACAGTTGAGGTTCCGCATTGTTATCAAAAAATATTATTTGAAATGAATAATTTTGAAAAGGATATTCTACTCAAACATTGATAACGAAAATCGATTTATCATTTATTAATAAAAAAGAAAACTTTTTCTTTATTTAATTCATAAATTTCTAACGAATGAAAAGAAAAATAATTAAATAAAAACTAAACATTAAAGGCGGCATTTGTAAAAGGTAAAGAAAAAGAAAAAAACAAATAAAAATTTTATTAAAATTTAAACAGTTGGTGCGATGGCGTTGGTTGATTTTTCGCTGGCTGGCTGTTTAGCTGGCTGGTCGGTCGGTTAGCCTTTGGGTTTTGCAAAATAAATATTTATTGATAAATATACGAGAGTATATCTAAACTTTTATATGAATTTTTCTTTTGTGTTTATAAACGAAAAATACAAAAGAAGCATGAAATTTTAACACAAATAACAATAAAAAGGTGATATTTACCAGTACAGGTAAAAAAACAACATTTTCTATAAAATTCTTATTTTTTATTTATTTATTTTTTTCATAAAAATTTTTTCGTGAGACCTAGTAGACTGAAAAGAGCGTTAAAATGTCAAATTTCACTATAAATTAATTAAAATTTATTTTATAGTTTATTTATCAATTTATTTTAAATTATAATCTAATTACAGATTGAATTATAAATATTACGTATTAAGTAACTTGGTCTCTGTAGCGAATCGAACTCACAAGCCTCTCACTGACAGACTAGCGCACTACCCACTAGCCTGCCAGGGTATTCTATTTTATTTTTTTATTATTTATGATTGTTTATAACTTAAGGACTTAAGCTATGTTCAGACGATAGTCAGTCATATCCAACAATATTATTAGACCTGGTAATTTGGCGACAACGACCACATAATAGAAAAAGTTGCCACCATAATGTATATTGTCAGTTCACAGCGTTGCAACACATTTGTTAGAAAATCTGGCAATTCCATTCTAAATATGTTTTTTCTGGCAATGGTGTTGTTGTCAGATGTCAAAAATTCGGTCGTCTGACAATATTGAAAGACAAATATTGTAAGTTCACACGGTTTTAGTACATTTTCTGTAAATTTTTCTGACAATATTGTTAGACCTGACAATCGTCTGAACAGAGCTTAAGAAAGAAATATTTTGAATGTCCTTTAACTTACCAAAGCTTAAGAATTTATGTAATATTGATTGATACGTACCTGCAAGAAGAGAAAAAAAAAATAATAATTACAATTAAGTGAAATTAAAAATAAAAATAAGTAATAAAATCGATTTTCATTCAAAAATTAATGTTTAAAAATGCTCTTAAAGGTTTCTTATGTTACTGGGTAAGCTAGAAGTGTGTGCGTGCTATTATAGCGGACACAACACTTGTTTGAAGGTTTTTTTTTTTGCTGACAGTTCTTTAATTCTTCCCTTTTGTAAAAATTTATATTTATTTGGAGATCAGTGAAATATCTGAAGAAATAAGTTATTTGATGCTTCTTCACAATTAAAAGGAAAAAACTTTAGGAAAACATATCAAAAAACTATAAAGTTTATTATGAGAATGGTGTAAGTCATGATAATTCGATATCATAGTGGTTGGTGGCATTAAAAGGGAATTATTTTATCGTCTGGCGAAACGATTAATTTTACTACTTATAACTCCACGCAATCAAGAAAAAATTAACAGAAATTACCAATATGTATTATATTCCTTTATTAAAACACGTCTTTAATAAACCGCCAAACAAATACCGCACTTGGCTGAGAAGCACAAGCATAATGTTTAAAGCTTACAAGCAATCCCTCAGTTACATCATGTCAAAAATTGAAGATGAATACACAAACTTAATATATTAGGATAACACAAAAGTAGAACATAGCGGAAATAGCACAAAATGGGATCTTGTGCTGCCGGTGTATGCTTTTTCGTACACTTCTTGTTAATATAGGAACACAGCATAGTTTTATTTAAATACGATACTAAGATATTGGCTGCTCAGTTAAATTCGGTTAAAATAGTCGGTAGGTGGCTCTAAAATATAATATTTCTGGTAATATAATTTGCTTTAGGCAACACTATAGCTTGTGTGAAAGGTGACACTTCACTTCGTTAGAAAACTTTATTAAATTGGCATTATTTTGAAAAAAGTTATTTACGTTTAAAAATTAGTGAAAATTTTGAAACATTACCGTCATATTTTGTTTTTCTATTAAAGAAAAGATAAGAATGCGTTGTGATGAAAACATTTGTGAAGTCTACGAAAACGCTGCTGTAACTAGAAATCAAATGGTTTACACGTTTTCGATAATTTTCCATAATTATGATGTTAAAGATGCGCCTCGCTCTGGGCAACCAATCATTCAAAAAGTCTATGAAATCATGAAAAAATTGAGAAACATCAGCACATAAGCAGCGAATACATTGATAGGGAACTGGGTGTTCATCACCAAATAGTTATCAATCATTTGAAAAAACTTGATATACAAATAAGCTTGATGTTTGGGTGTCACATGAATTAACAGTTAAAAATTAATAGACAGAATTTTCATTTGCGATTCGCTGCTAAAGCGGAACGAAACTGAACCATTTCCACAGTGAATGGTTACGAGCGATGAAAAATGGATCACGTACGACAATAATAAGCCAAAAAGGTCATGAAAAAAGCAATGTGAAGGGTGTTGTGTTCAATCATGACAACGCCAGATCACAAACATCTTTAATGATCCGTTAGAAATTGTGGAAATCTTAATGCATCCATTCAGATATAAAAAAAGGCGGTTAAGTTTTGACAAATTTTTGCATTAAAATGTAAATTTTTCATTAAAGCTTTTCAATTAATGTAATGCTTGTTTTGTTGCAAAATATTTCGTAGAACTGTTTGTTTGGCTATGAAAATTATACTAAAACTATGCTTGGAAATACTGTATAATTCTAAAAGGTTATTGATAATAATGCCAAATATGTACTTGAATAATTTAATTGGCGTTCAATAAAAAAAAAATATTAAAAAAATTTTAAAAACCACTGATACTTTTTATATGACCCAATAAATCAAATTAGAATTGTAGTGGAATTTTGATGTAAATCTCTTAAAAGGTTTGGGGGTTGCTGTATTAATTCTCAGATTTTAACATTTGCTTTTCTCCGTCATTCCTCTAGGGAGCAAGATGGCTTTCCACAAAGTATCCAATACCTTGTTTCAGTTTCAGTTGAGTTGAGTTTTCAAGCTAAGTAGATGCTACTCTGCTGCAGCTCGCCTCCATATGATTGTGTGTTGTGATGAAGATTCTTGCTTAGTGGTGGTGATGTCATGGTTTACGTAAGTTTCGCCGCGCTGGCTTACCACACGGTGCCCGAGGCAAGGATGAATACCATATGTCCACCAACGCTCCCACCCATGATAATCACAAGTGAGTACCAAATTCAAAGACGCGTTGTTAGGACACTAACTTTCACACCTCGGTGAAGTGTCGGAGACCATCTAAACTCCTGTCGTGATATGGGTCACAGCCCCTCGCAGAGGAGCCTCACGCTCTGCCTGCGTTTTAGGTCTAAACCATAGCCACTACGAAGCTCCTACAAGGGGCCTACCCAACAGTCAGGTAGAGATCGGAATCCGTGAGGCTGATGGTGATCCTTACTTAACATTGTAATTTTTTTGCCAGTAGGTGGCGTTTTCTCCTAATCATTCGTCTCTGTTTGTTATCATCGCCAGAGCTTAGATGGAAGGCCAGGGGGTTTTCTTTAAATGGATTTATCTGGTGGAAGGTTGAAGTCTTTTTATTAAACACTCGAAAATGTAATTAATTTTTTTTTTGTTATGTCCTCTGCTGGGATTTGAACATCAGCCGTTTGTGTTGTATGCCTGCGTTCTAACCGCTACACCACAACACATACTACTCGTACAATATATATATATGGCGTTTCATGGTATCATCGTATCTTATTATTTGTTTAAATAACATAAAAATAGAATATAAGGAATTAGAAAAGGCTATTACGGAGGTATTCTGTGTTCTAACCGCTACACCACAACATATACTACAATATATGTAAATATATGGTGTTTCTTGGTATCATCGTATCTTATTCTTTGTTTAAATAACATAAAAATAGAATATAAGGAATTACAAAAGAGGGTTAAGTATATTGATGAGTAGGAATTACAATGGCGTTGTAACAATTTTATCTGGCATTGTTTGCTATTTGTTTTGAAAGCATATGATATCAAATTTCTTCAAGGTGTAGTTTGAAAATTTGAAGATAAAAGCCTAACAGTGTAATATGTACTCGTAATTTTCCAATACAAAATATTAAGGCAAACAGATTCAAATTTGCATTTGACTTAAACCCAAATATTTCCATTCAAAATATTTAAAAAGCGATTTAATATTTTTAATTTAAAACTATTATTATTGTTGTTACTACGAAAAAGAACGCTTAAGATTTCTTATCAAAATTAATTTTTTTTAAGATTTAAAGCAAATTAAATGATAAGATTAAACTATTCTTGTAGGGTTGAATAAAAACAACAAACTATAGTTACCTTACACGTCTTAAATAAACAAATAATTAAAGAAAAATAATGTATAAAATATATAAAAATTAAACAATAAAGAAGAAATAAAAATTTGTTTATATCAGTAACAAATAAAAGATTAAATAATATTAAACAACAAATAAATATAAATATGCTTAAATGGAAAATGGAATTCAAAAGAAAACCATCTAAGCAACAACATATCCATTATTATGTATGAAATCCGGTACTGAGTGAACGTGAGATTCCCTTTAAACATTTAAACAAAATTATAATTCTAACACACTTTTTAAATTTATGATTTATTAAAACGTTAGGCTTTTTACACACGTAATATCAATAAAAAAAAGAAAATATTACACAATAAAATTTATTGCAAAATAGTAAATCACCGGCCAAACTAATAAATAATTTTAAAATATTTGCTCTACCAAACAAAAGGCATACGATACGGTAACAAATGATTGAAAGTAAATTTAAAGTTGCATGTTTCAAAATATATATGTATGTATATATATTTCATTTGTAAAGTAGGTGCAGAAGAGAAAAATAATCACAAAGTTGCATGTTATTGTCATAATTTTACATTAAAAACAACATTAAAAAATCGCTTAAATAACACGAAAATGCTTTAAAATTAAATCAAAAATTACATTTTGCCATCATTCACTTTATGTTGGTATTTGCTATACAAATCTGGCTTTATTTCTTTCCTCTCTTACTGAGTGCAATTTATCGAATTGTCACACGCACTCTTACAAGCATATACATTTACACTACACTCACACTCACACTCACAAACACTTGTGTAAAATTATTATTTGAAAAAGTTGTCTATGAAAAACTATTATACGTCACGCAATTTTTAACATTTTCTTCTTTTTTTCTTCCTTTTACATTTTGATTTATTTTATTTTTATGTCATATTGTTTGTTTATCTTTTTCGTTTCGATTTTGTTGCGTTTAATTAGATGGGCGTTTGATTAAAATTAAATTATATTTCTATTCCATTCAATGAACTATATTTTATTTTTCCGCATTTCGTACGATTAGCGTCGTCTGTTTGAAGAGTGAGTGTTTTGGCTGTCAGACGCTACTAAAAACTGAGGAATATACTTATGGAAACGAAAAAAATTAAAATTATGGAGAATATCTCTGATCGTTTTTAATTAAAATAATTTATAAGTCTCAATGTTTACGCTTATATGTCTGAGTATCATTATACGACGTATTTACAGTGACAGAAATTTGTTTAGAAGCTTAAAATGCTTGCCTTACATCATTTAAAAAGATTTCTCAAAAATATTCAAAAGTTTTTGGATAAAAACTTGTACCGGTTTGTCAAATTCAACTCAGTTCATGAACAAATTATTTTCCACTGATAATGTGCGGCTTTGGTATGGTACCAACCAGAAGGTCCTCGGTTCAATACCAGGCCAGACCGTCTTAAAAAAGAAAAAGTTTCTCAACAGCGGTAACTGGTTATGAGTTCCACAAATGAACAGTATGACTCAATAATAAACAATGCGTTGTGCGACTCACTGAACAATCAACTACAAAAATATGTTCTCTACGAGTAGTACGCGTACTACGAAGGAATATGTGATTATTAGGAAACAATTTTTTTATTTCGTCAGAACACATTCCGTTATAGGATAGAATAGGAAGGAGTGCAAGCTCACTAAATCAAGGCAGACTTTAGCACGCATAGCGGCACTTTATGATACAAAATGAAGCGTTGCCGCTGTCTTAGTCACTAGAGTCCAGACTAACCGATCCTGATGATAAATCAGAGACACTACAGAAGCAGAATTCCCTAAATTAAGTCGAAAACCAAACCAACTGCCTCATGAACATGGCTTTTAAGCTCGAGAATAGAAGTCACAGGGTTGACTCGACGCGACAGTCCTCTCACAAATATTCCAGATACTGTTGTCTTGTTATCGCATTCAAGGAATCAAATCCATAATGAAGCATAATATATATTAATGGTACATTTCATTGTAGTATCGGCAGAACAATGAAACACACGCCACATTGAGGCGATACTTCAACGAATCGATTCTTTAGTACGCACCTTCACTGTTCGCGGTTGAGAAGCGCTAAAATAGCGCAACAAATACCATCCAACAGTCACCGAATTCATTTGATTTGGCTTACCGTGACTTTATTCTGCTCAATCGAGTTAAAACACCATTACGGGGAACGCGTTTCAGCAGCCCAGAGGAAATAATGGCAAAATCGCAGGAAGCAATGATGGACATACCGAAAACCGAATATAAAAAATGCTTCGAATATTGGATCAAGCGCTGGCATAAGTGTGTTGCAGTCGCTGGGGATTACTTTGAAGGGGACAATATAGATTTAGATGAATAAACTTGTATTTTTTTCTGAATAAATTCCGGGAACTTTTTGATCAAGATAGTATATAGTATATTTTGAAACCGAGTACCATGCGGATAGGTGCACTTAAAAATATTCCCTTAAGTGTTTTAAGAGAATTCAAAATTCTCACTTTATAACTCGTCTTCTTAGTGAACGAATAAGTTTTTGTTGTTGTTTTTCTGGCTACTTTACTTTATATTTTTATTGTATGAGTGTATTGTTTAAATACCGGTAATTATTTTATTGTTGCTTAATTGTTGTTGTTGCTGGTATTATTTTTTCAACCTGAGTTTTATTAATTAATAAACCTTTTCTTTTGGTTTTTGCTGTTGTTAATATTTCTTCACACACATACATATTGCATTCGTTGTAGTATAAGTTTTAATTGTTTGCTTTTTTTTTTTTTTCATAGATAAGCTGTAATAAGAAGAACGTGATAGATAATAAACAAATAATAAAGTGAAAAAAAACTACAAATTGACAACAACAAAAACTATAATATTATATATAATAATAAAAATATCATAACAATACTATTTAATATAAGTATTTAAGCATTAGTTGAGAGTTATCAAGATGAGGGTGATGATAAGTGGACTTCGAGTGGGTGTTTGAAATTTATTTTCTTTTGTTTTCGTACCATCAACTACCGAAAAAAGATCACAAAGAAGTTAATCAGTTAACTTTGATTTTGATGCGGTTAATTTAATTTGTATTAATTATTTTATATTTATTTGATGTACTTGAGATATACTCACTTTATCATTGTTTCTTTGAAGTATACTTTGGGCAGTTGTCGGTTAAATTGTTTATGAAGAAGACATATTTTGGCAACAGTATACAACTTATTGGCGTTTTTTTTTTGTGTTAAATAAAAAAAGGTGAAAAAGAGTTTCTTCATTTTACTGACCTTTTGTTTAAGATTATCTTGACGTTACATTTAAAAGAAAAGAAGATTTAAAGATTTAAAATATGGGTTATAGAGCTGCAAAAAATTTGATATTTCTACGATAAACAGAATTTTAAATACATGCGTCAAGGACGTGGAATTTGGTTTGAAGCAGGCGAGGTTGAACAAAAAGTGCAAAGGTGTTTGAGAAGCATAATGATGTAGGGGTATGAGGATAATAAAACCCAGCCGGGTTTTATTAGGTTTTATATTTCAAAAAACCCGGGTGGGTGTCTTTATTTAAATGTTTTCGTAGTACAAAATAATTCGGTTCGTTTTTTTTTAGCTCAAAAAAAGATAATGAATTAACAAATTTATTAAATCACTGCTTACATCTTTCCCCACCTTAGATCACGTCTCGAAACAATTTTTCGTCTTTTAACCTTTCCGTCATGAGTGGTATACATAGGTACCGAAAACATACATTTTCAAGAAAGCCAGGTCGAAAGCGTTAGGGCGATTCACTTTAAAGCTGATTTTATATTTCTTTATAAGAAGTGATTCGGTAACATGCCAAAAGATATTGTGTCCATCGAAACAGCCTATAGTCAGAAGGAGAATACGGCGGGCGCGACATTTAATCGTTTCTAATAATTATTTGGCAACTTGTGAGACCGATTGTTGTCATGCAAAAAATTTGTCTGTCTGACTTTGCATTCCGCCTGTTTCTCTCATAATGCACGGTTCAAACGAAGTAATTGCACTACGCTCCGATCACCGAGTTTTAGCAGCTCATAGTACATAAAGTTGCCTTGATCCCACTAAGAGTCCAAAATTGCATTATAAATACCAAAACAACGTTTTTGTACTAATAAACAAAAAAATATTGTCGCAATGAACGAAATTTAGAAGCAGTTATAAAACCCACTAAAACCCAAAAAAAACCCATCGAAAAACGCAATAAAACCTAGTGGCTTGGGTTTAAGAAAAAAACTCGGGTTCTTGCCAACCCTAATATGTAGTCTAGGTAAATGCTTTAGAGCTTCTAGATAAATAGACGCCAACACAACACATCGATATTTTGCACCAAGGATCACGGATTTGAAGAACTAAACTGGCCACCCCAACCTTCGGATATTAACCCATCGGTCATGTATGGATTGAGTTTGAGCGTGCAATTTCAAATGCTAAAAATGACTGCTGAAATCTAGAGGACTTATGATAACTTCTTGGCAAAACATTAGCACAGACTTCTGTTAAAAATGTTTTGGCATCCAATTGAAAGTATAATTTAAGTAAAATAAGAAGTAAAATAAAAATAATTAAAGTATTTAAAAGTCAGCTCATTCATCACATGCCCTTATTTAATTTTTTTTTTAGTATTATTTAAAAGGTAATGGATTCTCTTCAAAAATGTAGCACTTGTTTGTCTTAGAGCAACCCACTATAACGATAAAATTACAACAAATTGCAATAAAAAATAAATTACAACACAATCTACTTAGTTTTAAAAATATGTGATCAAAAAGTTGACATGCTGTATATATGCTCTATTAAACGCCATTTTCTTCGATAGTATACATTAAATGCGTCATACGTAGAAGATCGTAAGGTAAATAAGAAATATTTTGCAAATTTATGCGCATTTATGGCTTAGCCACAAGCTCACAATTTAGTTTTCTAAAATGTTTTTCTATTCCCAAAACTGAAGAACCCTTTAAAGCTAGTAATTCCAGAACTGGAGTAAATGTTGGTAATATACAGTACCGAGCATAAAAATGCAACGCTATATAATTTATATAATTTTGATTAATGAAACCCCAGCATGTTTCATTGTGGGTAGCTAAAACCTGGGTAAAAATATCTTATTTAGTGGCCGTTGAATATAATTTATGCCATCGGAGCCGAATAAATTAAATTTATGTTCATCGCTATAAAGCACCTTAGCCAAATCCTCTGTTGTCCAGCTTAAGTGAAGCTCCAAATCCAAATCCAATATGTTTGCTATTATTAACTCTGCTTATTAGTGGCATTTTACAGGGAGGTCCGGCAAATAAGTTGACTTCATTTAATCTGCGTCTAATGGTATGTACGCTAAATGGGACGCCGTTTTGTGTTTATGCGTAATTAGCAACATATGCTGCTGTCTTTTGTGAATCAATTTTTATTGGCCTTAGCATTTATTGGTCCTGACGAGCAGTATTAATTCGTTGGCGACGACTTCCTGTTTTTCTGTCTACACTTCCAGAGGAGTGAAATTTTGAGAAAATTCGTTTAACAGTTCACTTTTGTACTTCGCTCATCGTCATTCCTACCTTCAAAGCTTTTATAATTGCCACTTTGCTTTCGTTTGATAACTGTTTGTTGAAAAATACAAAAACCTTTCACAGTGAAACTATTTTTTTTTTTAATAAATAATATGATTTGCTTACTGTAACAGCATGTTGCATTATTTTTTGCTCGCACAAAATGTTCACTTTTTATATTTAATAAAATATTGTGATTAAATTAAAAAAGATAATCAACTGATAATATCACGTATGCTTCTTCTTCTTCTTATAAAGAATAAAAAATGCAAAAAAAAATTTGAATTGGATACCGTTGTTAGTGATAGAATGCAATTTCAGATTACGAAACGCAGAGTTGCATTTTTAATGCTCGCTACTGTAAGTATGTCACCTTAACGTAACGCCATATTTGGAACGCCACAAGCCAATCTAATGAAAAACACTGTGTTTGATAGATGGTAGTTATTTCGATTATAGTTACACTCATACCGTTTTATAAAGTTACGTCTTAGTGAACATTAGAGAACTAGCAAAATAGGTTTTATGTAAACAGAGTATTTTTATTTATAAGTGTGTATGTTTGTACATAAGTATGTATGTATCTTTATTAGAAAAATACCAAAAAATCGAAAGCTTACTTTAAATATGACTATATGGCTTATATGGCCAGTTAAAATAGTCTTACTCCAACTGAATCAGAGTGTGATTCCAAATCAATCGTCAGTTTTAACCCTTTCGTATTATAAAATGTTTTTCTTGTATCAACAGGATAGAACCACCTTATTTTTTAAAATTATCATAAATTGTAAATACGGAAACAGTAAATGAAAACGATATTTGATGAGTTGTTATAGCGAGTTGTATTCAGTTGAGGCTTTGTCTTTAGTTGTTGTAATTGTAGATAATCACTGATTAAAATAATACGTCAAAATGCTGATTTACTTGCATTTACTCCAGCTACCATAAATGCTTCATGTTCAAGATCAAGTGAGTTGAACTTGAAGCAGTTCACCAAATTTTTTGTTTGTCCTATGCCATTAAAGCTGTGTAGGTAGTAGAGTATCCAAGAATTTTTTGGTCGCTATTTGATCGAATAATGAAAATAGCCAATTTCGACTAGCAAATACATGAATAAATATCACTTCTTTTTCATTTCATTATACACTTTTCAGGCATAATATTGCTTGCTTTCAGATCAGCAAAACATTATTGGTTTGTTAGACATTTTAGTTAAAGTTTTTAAAATCAACCTCAATTCCGCAAGATTCCCCAATAGCGATAACTTTTAAGATATATTTCAAAAACTAAAACAAAAAAGCTTGCATTTAAATCATACAATCGATTACTTAATACTGAACCTGACCAAAATGTGCTAGACGATGATTTTTAAGAAAAAAATGTGGATCTAAACAAAAACAATCTTCTAGACGAGCTCAACAAAACAATACAAAGTATTGCAAATTTTAAAAAATCAAACGATTTCATGTATTTAGACAAAACCATGAGAAGATTATAAAAACTTTTAAACGGAATTTTATCGCACCGCTAGGCTGTTCTTTTTCGTAAGCTATTTCTAATATTTCTTAACAACTTTCTTCTTCTTACACTCAATCCTATCTACTCTTGCGATCACATATCTCATGTGACGAAACAAGAATTCAAGCATTCAAACAGTGCAAGAAATATTTCACTCCGTATGATCTCCTTAATATTTACAAGACCTATATCCATATACCAAAAATGGAATAAAACTCTCATGTATGTGCCGGTGCTACAAAGCCTATTTTATAGCTTTTCTACCGGGTACAGGAGAGGGCGAAGGTACATATTAATGACGGTAGAGTAGTCAACTCTAGCGATTGGTTAGAGCATCGTCGCAATGTGATGCGTGTCTCGTTGTTCTATCGTTTCTTTGCCGCCCCGTTTTTCTGTGGAACAATCTACCTTCGACAGTTTTCCCTGCCACTTACGGCACAAATAAATTTAAATCAAACGTCCATAAATACTACTCCCACTATCCTCCGTCCCATAATATATTATCCTAGTACCAGACAACGGACTACATGACTAGGAGTCTTCCCCTATGTGCTGGACTCAAAAAAAACCATCGACCTCGTTTTTTAATAAAAAAAGCATAAAGCCAAATACACATAAATGGTCTGCCAAATAAATTTTTGTTTTCAAAATGCTATAAAAAAAACTACTGAATACTTTCTCAAATTTCTTGTACAATACTTCCGGTTAATAATGGAAAATAATTTCATTCAAAGGGCTGCCTCGGCTGGCAATGCAGTAGCCTACACGATCGGTCCAATTTTTAAGCACCTTATTGATTGTTATGCCTCTGGACCAAATTATGCCTCTGAACCAAAATTCGCACCAAACCGTGACTCGTCTTGGGTGTATCGGCTTTTCAATGTATGCGTGCGGGTTTTCTGTGCCCCAAATGCCACAATTTTGCTTGTTTACATACCCGCCAAGATCAAAATGAGAGTCATCTGAACACATCGCACACATTCTGTAACATTACCATGAATTTCAAAGTAATGTCGCAATATTTCCCAGCATTCTTCAAGCGTATACACAACCATATTCGTTCAGCGGAAGGATAAAACTAATTATCTGTCAAATCAGACATGAGCTAAGTGTTACCATTCACGAAATAAGCACTAGTTGAAAAAAAACGCTAGATGGTGGACCCTTTATTTGTTTTTTTCTCCATTAGATTACATTTTTTGGATAATGGTTTAATTGTTCGAGTTTTTCGAGTTATTCGAGTTATTTGAACAATTTGAAAATCTTACTCGATTAATGGAGCAATTTTAAAAGTTTTATGAAGAAAAATTCGGTACTCTAGTAGGTACCTCTTTTAGATTTTTTTTATAGGTTTTACAATATTTTAGATAATTAATTACCACATTATGGCTATATCCGATTTTTATTAGCGATTTTTCGATAAAAATATCCTTACAAGTGGTAAACATTAATTTTAACTATTTCCGAGGAGCTTTATGTCCTTTTTCCACCCATTTTAATTTCGTAAACTGTAGTCACTAACTTTAGCTTTAATTCTATTCAGTTTTTATAAAAGTTGATAGCGTCGGACGAACGATCTTAATGAATATTTAATTTGGTTCTATCCTGTTGAACCAAAGAATTAACTAAGAATTTTGTGCTTGACTAGAAAGATACAAAAAAAAAAAAAAAAAGTTACCAATGCAATGTGTTTTATTTTTGAGTTTTATTTATAAATTAAAGTATCCGATAATCGTCTGAATGGTTTCTGCATTCGCGATTTATGGTACCTTTTTAAAAAAAGAAAGTGGATTCTATCCTATTGAACCAGTATGCATGTATTATTATGTTAGAATATAAATCATTTATTGGGTACTTTTTTTTCTAAAGTTGTCATTGAAAATTAAATATTTGTATTAACAATACTTGTACTTTAAGTGAAAATATTTACTTTTTTCATTAAATTATTAAATATTGTATTTTTTATTTACTTAATATTGTATTATTATTTTTTGCAAAAGATGCAAAATTATTATTGTAAATATTAAAGCGAGACTAGTAAAAAATGAAGTCATAAGAATAAATATGAAATTTGTTTTTATTGTAAAAATTTTCCTTAATTATTTTAAGCAAAAATAATATGTTTTTTTTTTATTTTTTCTTTTATTAGTGGCTTTAAGTATCATAAATTTGCTGCATCATTCAGACAACAAAAACAACTAGATAAATACAAAAAAGTTAATATTTGCCATGTAAACAGCGAATTTGTATCATATGTTCTCTTGAGTCCGTCTCTCTATTTGTTCACGTATTTGAAATTAAACTTGAAAAATTTATCGCCTCCAGATATCTTACGGACAACAGAACAAAACAATGTCATATAGTGCTTTTGGAAAAAAAAAAACAAAACCAAAAATTATAAACTTATTTATAGAAACGTTAAGATAATAAACAATTTAATTTACAAGATAAGTTGTAGTAAAAAGTACTATTTAACTACTTGCTACCGTTATTATATTTCTCACTTAAGCGCCTGTCACTCAATTTCAAGTTGGTGGTTATAGTATCGGTGGCAAGTATTAAGTAACTACTTGAAATGAAATTTATTTTTAATAAATAAATAAATAAAAATACAATTTATTATTTCGATTTCCTCATAAATATCAATTGTGTGTGAAATAATAAAGTCAGTTGTTGTTTGTCAATTCAATTTCCTTTTAACATTAATTTCCTATGATTTCGTTAAACCACATCAAAGATCAGATATGATAGAATTACGAGTAAAATCTTTGACAAATTAAATTTCCCATAAAAACAGTTTAGAGGAAAAATAAAGAAAAGCATTTTTCTTTATATAAAAAGATTCAAATGCTGTAGGATTTTAAGTAAAATTTTAAAAACAATTTTGTTAAGAACATGAATAGAAAAATGAAGGCAGAATGTTAAAAAACTGTCCTTAATTAGAGATATCTCATCTCTCAACAATGGCAAAAACCATACCACAGGAATCATCTTGTTGGAACTACATATTATCCAGGTCCATATTCTCAATATCTGGCCACAAGAAGTCCGTTATCATTTCGTGATAGTGAACACCATTTATGGCAACTGCTTGGCCGACCTCATTTTCGAAGAAGTACGGAATGATGATGCCGCCAGCCCATAAACCGCACCAAAAAGTCACTCGCTGTGTATGCATCGGCATTTCAAGAATCAATCGTAGATTCTCGTTTGCCCAAATGCGACAATTCTGCTTGTGAACGAATCCACTGAGGTAAAACTGAACCTTGTCGCTGAAGATGATTTTCTTTGTAAAGTCACCATTCACTTCTGTCTGTTCAACTAACCATTCGGCGTATTGACGACGCTTGAAATGGTCAATAGCTACAGCTCTTGAGTCAATTGAATCTTGTAAGCGAGTAAATTTAAATCTTTATTCAAAATTTGCATCAGTGATGTTTGTGGAATGTATAATTGTTGGGCACTACGACGAGTCGTGGTTGACGGCTCTTCTGCCACTCTATCGCAAACAACAGCAATGTTTTCCGCTGAACGAACTGAATAAGCGTACACAGGTGTTTCCAAATTTCCTAAAGACCCGGTTTGCTGAAATTTGCACACAATTCTCTCGATTGTGCTAACCAAAAAAAAAAAAAAAAAAAAAACACGAAGTGCACGTGAAGCATTTTGATTTGAACGCCCATTTTGTAAAAGGCTTCAACAATCTTAATGCACTGCTCAATTGTATATGTCTCCATGGTTAAATTTGTCAAACACTGAAACATAGGTTTGACTTCCAATTAACATTGTGTATTATGGTTGGACCACCTTTTACCATGTAATATTCAATTCTGATAGTTTTGCTTATCTCAAGACAGTAGATGAAGAAAATTCCAAGAGCACCTCCATATACGGATGTCATTTTTGGTTCAGGACGAAAAATCTTTTTATTTTGCTTAAACAGCTCTAAAAGTGCTCTGAATAGTGGATGCCTTGTCGTTTTTCGGTCCAGTGATTTGTTTTTGGTACAGTTCGGAAGCAACTAATGCATATCGAAATTTTCATGTAATATGGTAATGAAGCCTAGTAATGGATGAGTGGCCTGCAGGATCTGTCTTTCGGGAGAACACAGTCTCAGAACACGGAATGGAAACAGGCAGGTGGTGGGGTTTTTCCTCAGGGTCCCTGTCAGACCGCCCGATGATTGCACTGTTTTCCAGGCGGAGGCTTTCGCTATACAGGCTCGTTGCCTCGGTGTCTATACTAGTAGGTGTCGGTGTCGACACAGCGCAGGAACAACGAAATGTCTTCTCAGCTGTATTCACTTATTGGTCCGGCCGGTACGGCTTCATGTCGAACTGATTTAGGTTCCGAGTCATACGGGCATCCAACGGACTAATATTGCTGATGAGTGCGCTACTAGGTAGTCTTGCCTGGGTGTGGATTGTGGGTTTAATAGACAGGTTGGCGTTGAGCATGATAATACACAGGTGGACCAATATCACCACTTGTAGAATATCTAGAGCGCTCTGCCTTCTCTATCTATGTAAAGGACTGTTTCTCTTCTTAACTTTGAAAGGGGGTCAATGTGACTTTTTACGGGCATAATTACCGG
The DNA here is from genome assembly GCA_023159175.1 of Wohlfahrtia magnifica. NCBI lineage: Eukaryota > Metazoa > Arthropoda > Insecta > Diptera > Sarcophagidae > Wohlfahrtia > Wohlfahrtia magnifica. Next base: position 1,419,164 of record JAKWBJ010000485.1, on the reverse strand, counting down.
TTACTTTATGATACGACACATGCCGAAACGCATGGGGCATTCTGGTCATGGACTGTCTCAGAGGTGTGTTACTGTCGGATTTGATCAACTTCATCAGGGCTATCGGCTGGCTCACGCGAGGCACTCATATCTGGTTTTTCGGTCTGCTATCTAAAGCGTTAGGTATGTCACCTAACCCAACCTAAAGGTAGAATTAGCCGAACGTTGTTGTAACGTAACAGGACAGCTGTTCGCTTTTGTTATATGAGAATCAATGTAGATGCCTACTAAATTTTAATGTCACGTTGCTGTAACGTAGCATTCTGTAGAAAATAGAATTTCTCAACATTTGTAAAGCAGTGATGGACTGTTATTTTTATTCATCTTTTGGCACTTTTTTCCACACAATTAAAGAGAGCAATTTAAAACAATTGAGCAAAGTAATTTATAATAATTTGAACAAATTTAAAATATATTTTAGAAAATGTGAATTCGATTTTAAAATATATTGCTATTTTTGAATACAAAATAGCTACATACATAGATAAGCAATTATGTATGTATGTAATTCTTAGATCAAATTAAAAAGAACTCCGAACTACAGGCCACTTTATTTCAACATTTAACTGAGTAGTATCTTGAAATTATGATAAACAAAAAAAGGATATCAGGTAAAAGATATAGGCAATGACTTTAATTTGGTGTGCAAAAAATTTGGTTACATTAGTCTATCGTGAACCTTTTTATAAAATTGTATTTATTTGATAAATAACTTTATACTTTGTTTTTGGCAATAATTTGGTATATAATTTGTTGTATTTTATATTTGTAAATATGTACCTATATAATTATATTATGTTTATATACTTAGATAAAAAATACTATTTAAATCTATTTGGGACTTTTTTTTTAAAGCGCACACAATTCGAACATTTATAATACCCATCACTGTGGTTTATACAGCTGTTTCTTTTCCATTTTTAATAATTTATATACACACAATTGACAAAAGTATATGACACGTTTTTAATTGTTCTATAATCGCATAGACAACGTTCGGCTAACCAGGCCTTAATCTTTTAATGACGGTTTCTCTGATATCTTTTAAGACTATTTTGTGTACATTTCTATGCTTTCTGAAACAACTGTCGATTTTGAGTGAATAGGTCAGAGCGTTCAACATCATCAGTGCTTGTACGACCACATTAAAATTCAGCATATCAGTAAATAATACTCTCGATCTATCTATTATCTCGTAAATCACTTAAAATTCAAGTTTACTTCTTTCAAAAAATCCTCATGCTTTTTGTTTTTATCAAAACAATCAAAGCTAATCATTTTAAAAATTATATGGGATTTCCAATAAAGAAATAAAAAGTTTAAAGGTACAAATTCCCTTTCGATATGAACTATTCATACTCAAATTATTTTATTGATGGCGTCAAAAACGAGACATCGGAAAGCAGATATTTGAAAAAATCAATAATGTTTTTCGTTTTTTTTTAATTTTAAAACAATTTATTATTGATTATTACATACATACATAAATGGCTTTTGAAAATTAATCATTTCATGTACAAAAATGAAATTTCTAGGTATGAGTGAAAGGTATATCATCTTATTTGTATAAATTTTTGACTTTTGGTTATTATAGGATCACTCAATAAAAAGCAAAAAATTTTAATTTTATATGGTAGCCTGCTCAAGAGATGCTTAAAATAATGGACGAATCTCAAATATAATAAAAAGCTTTGTCTCTTCGTTCCGTATTCAAAATTGTGACTTGCACTGTGTCTTTTGCGCTTGAACTATTTTTTTTCTAACATAAGCACAAGCTTGACATACCCTCACTGTTAGTGTAGGTAGAGTACAAAGAAAAATGAATTCAATCTAAACAAATAATATTCATATATAACACAATTGCTGATACTTAAGTAATGAAATGTATTATTTGATGTTCTTACAAATTTTTGTCCTTATTGATTATAGTATTGTTATTGGCAGCAAAATTGTATTTATTTTGGCATTAATTTTAGCATTACTTCGTAATCGAAAAAACCAACAAAATAAATAGCAAAGCAAAACCATAAACGGATTACTAATAAACTCTACCTGAGTTACCAATAGAATATAACAGAACAGAACAGAACAGAGCACAAATACTTTTGCATCAAATACAATTTGATTTGATAAATGAATGAGTCCTCATATCTGTGTATAATGTATCATTTCTTTCGATAATTAAATTATTTTGTTCTTCAAATACCTACGGTATAATAATTATAGATATTCTTTCTTACTTTCAAAAATAAGATAAGATGCATTTGTTATATATTAGCATCAGTAGGTAGCATTTAGATAATTTAATTATTGTTATCGTCTTGTTTCCATTTGTTAGCTTTTGGGTGGGACTATTATTATTGTGGCTATAAAAATTAAGTAAAAATAAAACAAAACATATTTATTTATTTTTTTTTTTTTTAATATAAGAATAGTCATACTATGACCAGTAAATTTCAGTTATTTTCTGGTTGTCATTGATATTTTGCATTGTTTAGCTTAAGTACTAGTAGCTGTCATGTTATCACTCATCAACGAACATTACGCGTTTCAAATATTTGCTTAAATGTCTTGTATTTGTTGATGACTTTAGGAATTTTGTCGTAATATTATAAATACTTCTTATCTTATCGTTGTATTTTTTGTGTTTAGAAAAAAGCTATTTTATTGTGTTAAAAATGTATGTAAGAAAAGAAATTAAAAATATATAAAATAAAATTAAAAACCTTTACAAATAATTGTTAGTATGGCTTTTCCCTTGCTCTTGATTGTATTGAAATTTGGACTAAAGATATATTGTACTTCAAATTATTCAAATTATATTTAAAATAAATAAATTCTAGCCCAAATTGGAGTTTAATGTTATGTCATATGTCAAAAGATATAGGCATCACACTTAAACCGATTTTGATCAATTTAGAAACAAATCTCAAAAGCAATTATTTTCCTAAATTTTTAGCCCAATCATAGCTCGTTAGAGTATAACTTTTACTCATCGATTGTATATAAACCGATCATAACACGAAGAGTTCAGGTAAAAACTTACATCACTTGACCACTTCTTTGTGTTTAAATCTGTTCAAAAAACAATTGCTTTGCATTAAAACTATAATTCAGACATTATTTATTTGGGGAATGTCGAAAATAATGCATCGATTTTAACCAAATCTAAAGGAAATCTTGCTGGTGCATACTCGAATGGAATTACACAGGCTTCATTACAAAATAGTTCTCAAATACAGACACACCCCCCTACATATCTTTCAATCTTTAAATCGTCTATATATGGCAGCTAGCACATGTCCAAAAATATTCTCCGTTAAGAGTCTCCTTCGCATACAGGACAGTGTCCGAAGAGGCTATTACTGTAATATCTAGAAAGATGCCGATAGATATCGCAAAGAAACTTAGCCGGTTTTAGGTTTTTGGCTGCTGACGAATCGTTGGAAATTTGATTGGCGAAATGTGCTAGTAGAGTACCAAGTGGAATGCCGGCCAACTTTTCGACAGTTGCGTTCAGCGCAGACTTGTCAGAGCAACAACGAATTGAAAACCGGTTGGACAGACGTTGCAAAGGGACGATAATCGTACAGAGACAGCTTAACTGTAACGAAGGTGCCGCTTGAGCTTGGCGCTCTGGAAAGCCTCTTGATATAATACTTAATCAGTAGTTCTGAGAGAATTCACCATCGGCACTGAGGTGATGTTAGAGCGTGAGTCCTAAATTGACTGAGAGTTTCAACTGTTTTACACCTTGTTAAAAAATTAAGAACTCAAATCGTTGACATTATAAAACTCTATCGGTGTTTTCAAAGCAGTGCACATTGGGGCAGCCCGAAAAATTTTTGGAAAAATGTCCATTCTTCAAAATAAGAATAGATGAAAAATTTTTATGGGGCTTATCAGCTTACACTTTTCTGTTTTTTAACTATTTTCATATTTAATTTCATTTTTTTTTTAAATTATTTCACATCTGAGGAAGGACGGGCCCTCAAAGTACAAACTTTAAACTAAAGAAAAATATTTATAAATTTTAGCTTTCATTGCACCAACTTTGAACGGTTATAAAATATGAATGCCGTCAATTTTATTTTTATTTTTTTGCGTTTAGATATATATATGTACGTGGCGCTATACTAACGTTAATTTAAACTACATGAATTCAAATAATACCACGGCTGTAGGACCAGTTTTAAAAAATATAATTTTTTTCGTATTAAAAAAAAAATCAAGATTTCATTTTTCAAGGCTTCGATCTTTTTTCTGCAATGGTTCGCAAGCGTATTTTTATATGGGTTACTTAGTCCAAAGTGTACGGAGTCCAGCTATAGTCATTTCGTTCTGCCCACCAGAAAATTTTTTTTGGAATTTCAGACCTACTTTATTGGATTTTATGTTTTGTTTTGTTTTATTCAAGTAAATAAACACGTTTCAATAAATAAAAAACTGGGATGTGATGCTATTTTTCTGATAGACGCTATCGAGTACAACAAGAATCTGTGCTTAAAGTTTTTGAAAGACTTCCAAGATCTTGAAATACAGATAAAAAACCGGTTTTTCGTACATTTATGAACTTATAAGCTTATAACTTGTTCGAATATTATCTAATATTTTTCAACAGATTTGGAAAGAAGAGAAACATATATATATTATATATATATATATATATATATATATATATATATATATATATATATATATATATATTTCGAATAAGTAGCCTTGAAGAAATATCTGTGTATTTCGCAAGCAATTGGTAGAAGATAATTAAAAAAGAAGTCAAAAAGGGTTTAAAACCACTGTTAGACTACACATAGTTCAGCCAAAGCTTGGTGGTGGAAATTGCAATGATGAATGTACTTCCAGAGTATCTTTTGGGCAGTACAAAATTTCAGCAAAAACATTCAAGATAAATGTCAACCTAATAGAAAAATACATTTATATTATGTATGTATATGTAGAAACGTTCGTAAAAAATTATCACTGGTATTAGATGTCGCCAAAGCTATACAAATTGTTGATTCACAGTTGGAAAGTAGTTCAAAATTCAACATTACTTGTTGGTTCTTTGTATGGAGAAGCAGAAGAATCTATCAATAAAATATTTCAAAAAATTTAGAGTGCATAACGCAGAAAATGTTGTAGGATTAAAAATTCAGCAGATATATTTAACTTTCTGTTAATAAATTCAGAAACGGTGATCACAAAACAAACGGAAGTAAACTAAACTAAGGAAGTGAAATGTCTGTCTCTTTCGTAATCTGATAAGGTGGATTTCAGCATAAGCGGTGACGAAGATACTGATGAAACACAAAGTGATAGCGAATAGATACGTGTAATACGAAACCTTCGAAATATATATTTATTATTATTTGCATTACCTTAATGATTTAAATAAAACAAAATTATTTTATTTAATATTTTTCAATAAAAACTAAACTTTTTTATTTGATTCACAATACCAAGACCACGGCCTTTCTAAAGACACCAATATCTTATACTTAAACTCAGCGGTTTAATTAATTCCAAAACTGGTGCGATCCTGCCCCACAGTGCAGTGTCTTCAACACTCTAGAGGTTGGGAAATACATAAGTAGCTACTTATGCATACACATACTTCGGTATTTATTCCTAAAAGTCAATCTGTCAATACCGATAATTCAGAGAGAAGTCCTTAAGATGACCAAAGTCTATCTAGTTTTAGAACACTTGTTAGCCATATAATTGCCACGACTGTTTGGAAGTATGCATAAAACTAGTTTAGATCACGGTACCCGGTCTTACACAGTTACAAATTTTACGTTTCAGTTTACTTCTCTTGGGTTGATTTCATGGTAAATAGATGATTTCTACTTAACATTGCAATTTTTTCCCAGTAGGTGGTGCTTTCTCCTGATTATTCTTTGAATGTCAGAGGTATGTCAAGAAGCTTCTTTGCAAGGATTTGTTAGGAGAGGGTTTAAAATCTCTTCATTAAACATTCGCAAACTGCTATGATATAATTTGCTGGGAATTTGAACTTGGGCCGCTTCTATTGTAACCTAATATCCTAACCACCTAATACCCTAACCCTAAAAAAGCCCAGTGCTGAAATCACCGCCAGGCTACGGAACGAAATAATTATCTTAATAGTGCGCATAGTAACTGCCATGTTCTACAAGCTCAAAAGCCTAAAAGATTTCAAAATTCAAAAGAGCAGTCGGTTTATACTGAACAACCACAATACTTACAATAGTTGAGTCTACATTTCAACTCTGCCAGAAGGCGAGAGCATTAAAAAGGTCTTTACAGATAATGCCCTATAGAAGTGAAAATAATAGTTCAGTTACTGGTTCTAAGTTTTATTGATTTATTTTTGAAATTAAGATCTCTAGTTGAAGAACGGGTTTTACATTGTTACTCAGATAGGCAACCAATCGAAGAGAAAAAATACAAAAATCAATTTAAATTTAATCTTAACCTCCGTAATTAGCATTGATGGCATCATCCTATAAGTCGAACTTAGATGACTTACATATCTGTCGCTATTGTTAGTTTGGCTACGATATGTCTGTACATTTAATGAACTTTATCTCACAATTCCATTGTAGTCAGTTCGGATATACGGCTATTGGATTGTGGTGCAGAATATTACACAACAATACCTCACTTGCTTAATTTCGTTAACAGATTTTAACTTTTTATTGCAAAAGCTAATTTTGGCATTCAAACTCTTCATTTAAATACTCTTTATCTTCTAAAAATAAATTACATTTCGAAGGCCATTAAGATCGTAAATTAAATTTATTTTTCTTTACAAAATGAAAGAAATTAATTTTTTTTTTTGATGTCGTTTTATATTTTATTAAGAACAAACTTTTCGGACTGTCTTCCAAAATGTGCAGAGAGCTGAATAAGACGAAGCAGAAAATAAACATTGACTTTCATACTTTTAGGCTGTTATACCTTCAATTATAAAGGGAAATGGGCTTAAAAGTTATTATATATTAATTTTTAATAAAAATCTTGATATTAGAGTCGTAAAAAGAACAAAAATATTTGCATAAAAAATGAATTTTGTTTCTTGAGGACTCGTATATCATTTGTACGGCTGACTTCTTTTTTACTATTTCTTTTTTGTATACTTTAATCTATAAACAGTGACCTAAAAATTAACATTAAAATTTGAATTATAGAGAAAGAGAGAGAGAAAGAGGAAGACATAATATGTCTTCGTATAGGTTATACAAAAGGTAGACACTGTTAGAGCTATACAAACACACTGGAGCAAGGGGAGCATTAAAATACTTTAAGGATATTCCAACAAGATTATTATGACAAACAGAACCAAACGTCTAACTACAGGGGAAAGAGATAGGTAGGTAGATAGAGAGAGACAGAGACAAGGATAAAGACTAGCTAAACAATCAGTTACTCAAATGGCTTGTTGGTTTCAATCATTGGTGTAATGGTTGGTTGGCTTAATGGAAACAACAGGCCACCAACGAACAAGCCACTAAACTACGAAGCAATAGTTCCATTTCCTCTTGTACCACTACCACTGCACCACAACTGCTCTATATAATAAATTTTTTTTATGCATATGTATGTGTATTCCTTATTGCCTGAGTATATATATATGTGCGTGTTGGACTTATAAATTGTTTTACTGGCGTCATTTGCCAACTTGACAATGACACTGAGCTGTGTTTGCTTTTTAAGTATAAAAATTTATTTTTTTCTTCTTCTTCTTGTTTTCTAACTACAAAATAAGTAGTAGATCACATACACACAAACATGTATAGTTTTATTTCATCTTTTTTCTATTCATTTCATGCTTTTGCTCATTTTGTTTTATCCGTTTGTCAGTTTGTCACACTTACTTATTCAGAATATTGAAAAATTCTCAACCAAGTCTTGAATATCTACATATGTTGTATGCGATTTCATGCCATTATTTTTATTATCTGCTGAATATTCCTGTCACTACTTTAAGAAATTCTTTTATTTTTTATTCAACATTTTTGCATAATCTTTGGAACACAATTTTATTTCATCCTACGCACAGATGTTGATTAAATTTTTTTTTATTCTTCTCCTTCTCTTCAGTTGTCTGTTGCAGTATGAACTTGTTGTTTTTTTGTTTTAAAGTTGGAATATTCATTGCCAAGCTATTGTTTCGAAAAATAGATTTGATTTCACTTAAGTTATTCTATGGTAATGATTAGAATTAAATATCCATTTCATTTAAAAGATGCCTTTGTTCTTAGCAAGAGTTTTTAATGGAGAATGTTAACCAATTTTGATATTAATCAAATCATGAAGTAGTTGGAGGCAATATTCTGCTGTCCAAAAAAGGAGCATTTTTAAGTTTTGATTACATTTTGTTTAATAAATGGGAAAACGTACTCTAAAACACTGGAATTATAGATAAAGGTTTATGATTCTAAAACTTTACATATATATTTTTTAGTACATATACATACATAAGTATATTATTGTATGAAGCTAGAAATGGATTACAATTTATTTTTTTTATAAATTTATTTAATTTCTTAATATAAAACAATGTTATCAATTTATTTTAATAAATACAAATAAACCTTACGAAATACTCTTAATATTGGGTGCACGATTAATTTTGGTTAGTAATTTTATCAAAAATGAAACACCTTTTTCTTTTATCTGACACAAGCTTTATGACATAAAATATTTGACGTTTTGACGATAACCTTTTACCATTTTTGGGTTAAAGACACTGTTCCACCAGAGTAGATAATCAGCGTTTTCTAAGCGAAAAACTAATTCAACTGCGTTTAGCAGGCATCTACGGAATGTAAATTTACAACATTAAGGGAGTTCTGCAGAAAAGGTAACAAATGATAATATAAAGGCGCAAGGTCCAATTCTGGACTTCTGGATTGAATTCTTTGCTTCAATCGCGTTAATTGTTGACAGTAGAGATCATAATCAATCGTTTGATCAGTTTTTAAAAGTTTATAATGACTAATTTGCTGCCAATGCCACCAGATACTCAGCATTACCTTTTTTGTTGTCAGCATTGGCTTTGCCACCGTCTATGAAGCTCCCCCTTACTTCGGCCATGATTTTCATTCATTATCGTCCGCGTTAAAAACTATTCGATTCACTCCCTTTTAGCAGTGAAAATTTGATCCATTAATTTTGTCACTGTCAATTCATATGGCACCCAGGGAGCAACATCGTTCATAAAAACATCGTTTATTATAAATATCGTTAATAAAACCGATACATCAATGCTTTTACGATGTTTTATCATTCAATAACTAAATATAAATTAAGAAGCAGTGTAAGAGCGAAGAATTTACTCGACGTAATAATGACGTGAATTAGTGCTTAGAGTGCACGCATAACAACACCGTCGAACCAGGTTCGCGCCCTAGCCGACGTCATGACGAAGAAAAATTTAATTGTGGTTTTGAAAGGTTTAATAAAGAGGCCTCAACTTCAATCCTGACAACTCCAACTAAAAAAAAAAATAAAGTAGAAGTCACTTGACCTTCCCGCATGCCTCTGGCGATGATGCCAAACATCAGAAAAATGCTCAAGAAAACACGCCTGGGAAAAAATTAAAATGCTAAAGTGAAAGTCACCACCAATAAGCAAAAATCTTCACCACTACTCAAAATCATATTGAGGAAGCTACAGTAGATTAATCATCTGCTTAGCTTGAAAGATCAAACAGATTAAAGAAACTGAAACAAAGCAATAGATGCCTTGTGGAAAGTCAATATGCTCCCTAGAGAAGTGACGAAAAAAAAAATCACAACTACATGATGGCGAACTTCAGAGAGAATCAACGTGACAAACGCTTACAATGGTAAATCATCGATATCTGACGACAAATTTTCTTTGGTGTTATACATGAGTTGTTAAACTGTGCAAATTTTCATGACAAAGTTTGATTTTATCTTGCAGGCGTTCATGTATTAGTGAGTCCTAACAAACAATATCATTAAGAATCATTAATGCTTTAATCATTATTGGGGTAGCAGACAAAATTTAATATGTTGACATTATATTACGTTGTCATAGATAACTCTCTTTGCTTTTGTGTTATTGCCGCGAGGATTCACTAATGAAATTTTTCATTTATGACTCATAGATGAAAATATCATAGTGCCAATGTAGCTCAAATAAGCAATAATGAAAAAAATGTATTAAATTGATAGAGTTTCTTTGTGGATACAGCTTTTTTTAAATGGTTGATAATTGTTTGGTGATGAAGACCTCATTTCGCAGCAAAGTCTACGCTGCCTATTAGTCGCTTTTTCTCAAAATTTTCATGATTTCATAGAATTTTTTAGTGCTTGTTCGACCTGAGCAGGGTGCGTATTTAACTTATATAGTTACAGCATCGTCTCCGTTAACATCACACATTTTTTTTAGTAGCCCGCGACGCATGCTTACTTTTTTTATAACAGACAAGCAAAATATGGCGGTTATGTTCCGAATTTTCCCCTTTTTTTGAACGTAGACAACTTTTCGTAAAACCAAGCTATAACGCCTACTCAAGTAATTAATATTAACAGAGATATTAAATTTTAGAGTTATCTACCAACAAAATATAACCGAACTTTTTTAAATACCTAATATTTAAATAAATAAATGATTTCAAGTGGAAACTTAAATCCCCTTGATGTGCTGTAGAAATGAATAAAACTAAAACTAAACAAAGAGACTTTTAAATATATTTGATAGGATTACAATAGAAAAAGTTCTTAACTTTTAAATATTAAATAAAATTTGTTTCAACTATTGGCATGCAACATGATGGCTTACTGCCACAATGGCAATCTCGACACGACAGAGATTAAGAGAATTACTTATGAAATGATGTGATAAGACTGTTCTTTGTTCAATTGTTTGATAAATTTTAAATATTTGCAATTACTATGATAAGCCAATTATTTTAGAAAATCTTTACAAAAAAGTTTATAAGCAAGGTTTTAATTTTAAAAGATACAATATATGGTATTCAGTATAATTTAAATTTATTGATTTATTATGTAAGAATTATATTCAATAAAGAAAAGGAAGTTCTTTTTATTATCTGGTAAATATTTCTGCCACTACTACTGTAAGAAAAATCAATTATATTTTTAACAATTTGCATAATTTTTGGCATAATTTATTTTTAATTTTTTCTGCAACTTCTTTTCCTCTTAGGTTTTAGTCGGTCTGTTCATTTAATGAGTTCATAATGCTTCTCTATAGCAACTGTCAAACTAAAGCAAGTATTATGCGTCAGTTTGCAAAGATGAGGAAGGAAATCTGGTTTATGATGTTCAGGGCATGTTAAAATTTGAACCCAACACTTCTCAACACGGCTGAATAGAGATGATGAAGTTGAGAGAATTAATTACACGATAGATGAAAATGATGTTGAAGTACCACAACCGGACAGCCTATATGTAGTACTTTACAGGCAAGTTGGCAAAAGACTTCTGCACATTATCCATAAGCTTCAGTGCGAGGTGTGGACTAAGGAGCATATAACAGCGGGTAGGAATATGTGCGTGCTCTGTACGATATACAAAAAAAGCGACCCAACAAACTGTGACATCTCTATGGGGATTAACTTTACTAACACAGTGAAAACATCCTGTCTTAGTATTCTGTGCTAGAATCTAAAATATATGGTCAACACACATTGAGCGAATGAGGTTTCAGACCTGGAAAAGCCTCCATTGACCAGATCTTTATCAGATACTATATATAAAACCCAAGAGAAACAAATCGACACACACCATCTATTTGTCAATTATAAATCTGCTTTTGATAGAGTCATAAGGGAGCACCTCTGGAATGTCGATGCTGGCTGCCACCAAGAGCGTTGTCAGAATTAAAATTCAATTTTCGGACCCATTTGACCCAGTTAGAGGGTTCAAGCAACAAGATGCTTTATTTAATGACTATTTTAACATCATGCTGGAACATATTATAAGAGCTGCAGGAATAAGAGTATGTTGTTGGGTTCCGCTGATGCCATCGAAATTATTGGAACTACAGCAGGGCTGTAAATGCAGCATTCTCCAGCTTCGAAGCGAAATCGAATAAAGTGGGACTTGGAGTGTACCAAGACAAAACGAAATATATAATATCTTTATCAAAAACCAATAGGCTCTACAAACACCAAATTACTATTAGAAATTATAACTTTGAAGTGGCGACAGATTTTGTGTTCTTAGGATCCATCATTAACTCTGGCAAAAATGTAAGTGCAAAAATATAAAGAAGAATCATTTTTGCCAACAAATGTTATTATGGGCTAATGCGGCAATTGAAAAGTAGAACGTACAAGACCTTTATGGGTCACTTATGTTACCTGTCCTATTTTATGGAGCTGAAGTTTGGACACTAAGAAGAAAGGATGAGCAAGAACTGGGTGTATTTGAGAGAAGAATTTTTTGTAAGTTTTTTAGCTCTGTTTTAGAAGGTGGAATGATGCGGTGAGCGATCTTTACACAGATGAGGCTCTGAAAGCACGTATAGATTAGCTAAGTATAGTCAAAAAGGTAAACGTTGCCAACCTGTCTGCTGGACCACGTAGAACAGGTCGACCAATCTGCTATAGAGTGATCGTGTGATGGATATCCTTAAATTACTTGGACAAACCGATTGGCGTCAGAAGGCAGAGGATTAAGATACCTGGCGAAGTCTATTATTTGAGGCTAAGACCATATCCGGTTGTAAAACTTTATAGCTGTGTATGTAAGTAATACCTCTGTCATAGATGATGGCGAACAATTCTTTTAATTGGCTGCTACAGTTTCGAAACCATAAACCATATTTAAAATTTCAGCCGTTTGGCTTGCATTTATGGATTTGTCAAAGAGAAGCTCTAAAATGTACCGAATTGTATCTTTGTTGACTGTCAATTTAAACACTCTGTAACTCACAACTGGGTGTAACAAACAAATAATAGCAGAATGTTTTTTGTAAATCGAGAAGTGTGACCTTTCCATAGAGCATAAATCCGAAATTGTTTAATTGATACTCTACGAGACATCAATCACTACAGCCAACTACAGAAAAAATAATGATCCTATTGGTAGAATATCAACATCCACAAGTAAAGTTATCGAATAGTAAGAAAAAGAGTCCAAGGACTATTGACTATTGAGTGGTAATTGCCAGTCAATGGCTTTATCAATATATTTTTTTCGAAAAGGGATAGGATCTGCTTTAGAGTAAATAGTGTAAATTATTGATGTATAATGAATAACTTTTTGTTTTCAAAGATCAAGAAGTTAAACATCAACAAGTTTAATCTTCAATATGATAATGTTACATATCATACATCCCACATAAAATCTTTTGAACTGCCATTTTAGGAATAACGCTATTTTAAGAAATATACCTGTTTTTTTTGACTCTGAAATCGTTTAGTTAGACGGCTCTTAGCTATTTTTTTAGGGGATACTTTAAGTCCAAGCAATGTGTTAAAAACCCTACTTGCTTATTTTTAATATTTAAATTAAATTTGATCTGCGTTATCTAGATGGTATTCTTGATAACTATATGTCACTGTATAGCTGCTCCTAGCTGCCATATAAAAAAATCATCATTTCATAAAGTATATTATGATGTTATGTTTTGTAAGTAGCTATGTATTATTTTCTTATTTGTTTAAAAATTCATTGTATAATAAAAAACAAACTATTTTGAAAACAAAAATTTTATTTTATTAATAAACGAACCAAAAAAAAAAAACAACAATTCTTTTCAATTTCAATTGAATTTTAAAAATATTGCCCCATTTAAAATTTTAAACTTTTTTCTAGTAACTTTACTTAATTTTCTTTTAATAAACTTAAAAATCTATAAATAATTTATTTTCTTGAAATAAAGATATCCCACTAACCCAATCTTCCAAATGTTTTTTTGTTGTTGTTGTTTTACTTTCTATTTTCCTAACATTGTAAGCTATTTTTGTGTTTTTATGTCAAACAAATAATTAAAAATAGAAATTTTCCACACCAACATCATCATCATTTTAATGATATTGACACACTAACAAAGGGAATGGAAAATAATGTCGAAGGGGAAAACGTAAACGAGAGAATAAATTGGTAGAAATTAAAGAAAACTGGCGCAAGGTTATATACTAAAACACCGGCAAAGAGTAGAATTCTGAAGTCATTTAGTGACATTACCAATAAAAATATTTAATAGGTCTTATGGTATTTTCATACCTTTTACAGTTTTCTTTTTCTTTATTGACTTACATTTGCTGGCATTATTGCATTGCCGTAGAACTGAATATGCATACAATGAGACAGTAAAATATGGATAGAATTTAATGGCGAGAAAACGGAATAAATTCTAAAAATTTTTATTTTTGAAAACGAGCACTGAAATTTACTAGATTACTTAAGTGTTTTTGTAGTGATATTTGCTACCCTTTCAAACAAATAGCCAATGTCATAGGGTTCAATATATCACCAATCCAGGAAAACAAATAATTTTCTTTATATATTCTGATAAATCAGTACGGGGGAGTACGCCAGTGTTTTCTGATCTTAAAGAATTAAAAAAAAAATTATCCTGACCAAGCTAAACGAAAGCTCAAACGCTTAGTTAAGGACGAATAAAGAAGACATAGACCAATATAAACAAATTAAAAAACATGATAATCACACGTTTCCCAAGACAACAAAGAGGTCAAAGATCACGACACAGGGACCCTTAAGTTACGTTAGGTTAATAGGGCCCGTCGGACCAAACCTCCAGCAAACTAGGCTCGATAGAGTCCATTATGACACCCATTAGCTTCCACCTGACAGACAACGGTTAGTTATCTACACAGTTCGCCCCCTCTATTAACTTGCTGACTAGCCCTATAGAAATTTCCCATAGAAACCATTACTGACTATGTGCTCATCGAAGATCCCACACGGGCATTCCAAAAAAAAAAAAAAAAATGTTCCGTGGTCTCCTCATCTTCCTCCAAACAGCACCTACATATTATAGGATGGAGTTTCTATAGCACCATCTAAGGCATGTCTCCCCACTAGACAATCCTTTCTCTCGGAAAATTAAGCAGCTGTCCAGATCTCTGCTTGTCCATTCTCGGCCGGAGAGTTCTAGCCTGTCTAAAACTCGGAGCTTGCCTCAATTTCCGACTAAAGATATTATTGGCCCATTGTCCTATACGCAGACGGCCAGACAGAGATCGGTATACAAAACCTCTCCAACGTCTAAAGAATCTAAGCCACGGTGCTGTCTAGCTAACTCATACGCCGCAAAATTGCCCGAAATGTAAGTATGACCCGGTACCCAAATCAAATTTATATCGAAATACTCAGCCCTCACTCCTACTGATAAGTAACATGTCTTTACTGAGAGGGACTTAGTGAACATAGCCCCTAAGTATTTATTATCGGACTGGCTGTCCGTATAAATGCAGACTATCCGGACCACTACTAACTACTAAGTCACAAATAGCGGCCACCTCCACCTGAAACACACGGTAGTGATCCGGCAACCTCTATAACTTATTAATATTCAGATCAGAAGAATGGACTCCACAGCCTACTCCACCATACAGCTACAGAGACCCTTATAACACTTAAAAAAATATTCATGTCAATATAAATCCTTCAAATACTGTTTGTGTCTAATGTCACCAAAATCGGACAACGTATTCGGGGGTCAAGCGTCAATGGGTTAAAAAAGGATTAATAGACAATGTGCCTAAAAGCGTTTGCCTTACTGATAATTCAACTAAAGGGGTATAACCTGGCATGGGTCAATAAGGTCATACATAGCAAGCATGGTGAATAACTGGATTTCATATGTGCTCTCACTCGACTTTAAAACAAAAGCATGCTTGCTTCATACCGAAATATTCATGTGTGTTATAGAGCCAACAATAGAGTTGAGAATGTCTTTGTATCTCTTATTTACAGATTTGAAAAAGACCTTTGAAGCTTTATCTCAAAGCGCAATATTAATCTAATCGGGCTGACCAGGAAATAAAATTAGCACAAGCGTAATACGAGGATAGACACAATTATGATAGATGTGACTCGGGAACTTAACAGTATTACTTGATACTTTTCACTTATCAGCAGTACAATATGGACACAAACCCAACTAAACTTAAAAGAATACTTAAAAAGAACTGGCCCTGAAATCAAGAGCTGCAAAACCGAATCATTGAGCATTAATACCGGAGTTACAACATCATTAGTTCTAGACAACACACCTTTAAAAGAAGTGATGGAGTTTAACTATCTCGGTAGCATATTAACCTCATCCGAGGACTTCGAAATAGACATATATAAACGGGTGAAATAAAAAACATTTGGAGCCTTGAACTATGTCTGGAAAACATCAAACAAACTTTGTATAACCCACTTCAATATAAAATCTGTGTTAATCTATGAATCCAAAACATGAAATACACCCGCTAGAACCATTGCCAGAATCCAGACATTCGTAAGCAGGCGTATTTAAAAAATCTTATGAAGAATGTTGGTCAAACATAATATTGAATATAAAGTTACGTTAGAGTTAAATGTCTAAGCATAACGAATTTGAATACAAAAAATGGCAAAGGAGAGCTCATACATTAAGAAAATTACAATTTTCAGCATTAAAAAACAATGATTGGAAAACTCTTATTATGATCCTTGGACTGAAAAATTGATTAAAAAAAAGTAAATTTTTGCTAATCAATTAATATTCTACAGTATTTTCAACTACAATGTTGTAGAAAATAATTGTTATCCTATGGATTTCCTTTCTTGTTTAAAGAAATAAAAATAAATTTTCATACCGTGACTGTTGATCATTTGCATTGATATTTACACTAATAAATGTAAACAAATATTTATTTATTTCTTTTTTCTTTTAGTTTTTCATTCAGTAATTTATTCACTTAAGTCTTCCTTTACATTGGAAAAATATTTATTCTTGCCATTGTTAAGCGAATTTTATTTTTTTTTTTCTTATCGTACAATAATTGCAATTTGAGCAAATTTTTTTTTCGTTTTCCTTGTTTAAAAGTTTATTTTTTAAATTTATCGTCATTTTTACAACAGAGAATTAGAAAACAGTTTAATTTATAATAGTATTGGTCACTATTATAAATTAAATTTAAAAAAAATAAAAATAAGAAAAAATCAAATGAAACAATAAAGTTGAGCTGTTTAAATATTAAGAAAAAATAACTTAATTATGTAATAATATTCCATTTAATATGAATCTAATCATTTACTTTTTCGTTAAGGAAAAAAGGCAAAAAGTATGATTAATTAAAAAGTACCTACAGTTACACAGATTATATTACCTACTCCTTAAAAATATTTTGCTTTTAATCATGTTTAAATTTATTGCCTGCCGTCACAACCAACAAAGTCCAGTAGCTTTCTTTCATTGTGTTTCTTTATTATTTCTCTACTATGGTTTCCGCTTTTTGCTCAAAACACTATAAACAGTTTCCCAATGCACATTAATGTTGTGGTCATTTTCCAATGTATTACAATTTTGCACTGTTGTTGTTTTACGAGTAGGTGTTTTATCCACAACACTTTTTATGTGTCGGGCAAAACTACCAAAAATATTAGGTGAACGACCAGCTTTGGGCTTGTTTGCTAAAGATTTCGGCTCAGAAACATTTTTAAGAACTCTTTGGACTGTGGTCTTGGCACTACTAAAAAATTTAGCAATTGCATTTAATAAATTCCCAGCTTTAAGTTTATTATTTGCCCTCGAATTTTAATACAAGTACCCTTCGTTTTTCGACTTATCTTCGGCAAAATAGTATATTTTTTACTGGTGACAAGAAAATTCTTAAATTATTGTATAAATTTGCCATGGACAATATAGAAATTCTTTCGTAAAACTTACAAAAATATGGTATACCTACGACTTGAAAGTACGTATAATTATCTAAGTTTGCACATGTCTTTTAGCTGCTAAAGGGCAAAAAGCGCGTACTTAGTGGGACATTTTATAGTTCGTTTAGAGGCATGTGTCATTATATTTTCAAACGTAAAAGGTAACTTCGATTAGACATGTAAAATTTTTCTTAAAAACCGTTTTTATTGTGGGTACGTACGTATTACTATCTGTGTCATTGTATCCCCTTTACGCCCGCTCTACTGCACCGATTTTGAAAAGATATACATATATTGGCTTAAAGATTGTTCTGTGCAGGTGTGCACAATATCAATTTTATTTAAATCGGTCTAGTACTTTAGGAGTAAAACGACAATAAAATTCTTACTAACATATAGAAAGAAAACACATTTTTTGTGTAGCTACCCTTCAAAAGATTTAATGTCAATTGCCTAAAAGCTACTAGCTAGTACTGGTACAGCTGGCACTAGTATAAACGCGTTAGAGGTTTTCTAGAAGAATACTAGTACTAGAAGTAGTTCAAATACACCATTCGTAGACTGATAAAATTTTTGTGTAACCAAATAATGTCATTTCAGTTGTCTAAAAAATAATTATTTAATTTAAATTTATTGATCAGTTTAACAAAAAAACCAAAAAAAAATCAAGTACAAAAAGTAAAGAATTATTCAGAGAATTACTCAAAAGTGGAACTTAAATATATATTAATGCAGCTCTGTCCTATTAACGTAAAAGAACAAATAATGTATCTTTGTGAGCCACGGTAAACCATATTGCGTCGAGAACCGGCCTCTTTCTGGAAGTGAATTTTTTACATTTTGTGCAACCATGCACAAAATGTACAAAAAATATTTTTCTTTAAGTTTTTCTGTAAAAACTGTAATAAATAAAAACAAAATCAAAAATAATTTTTTAATCCTTTTTCTTTTTACTAAAGCAACAAAGGAATCAAATCACTAATTATAGAAACTCTTTCCACATTAAAGAACTAGTAATAGTGTGGTTCTAAAGCCCTCAATTGGATCCAATTATACTAGTACTTGACTAGAACCAATTGTACTAGTAATTTTTCAAGCACACTCAATGCTATTTGGGAATGATGAAGACATCACCATTGGAAAACCTCAAAGCTATACAAAAAAGAGTTTATAAGTAGTGCTTTAACCCTCATAAGGTGTTCGGGTCAAATTTGACCCTTTTCTGAAGAACATATTTTTTTTCTGAAAATAAGTGGTTTATATACGTGATAAGCTTTGAATTTTATTTTATTTCAAATCTGAATAGATAAATTGGGTTTTGTAGAAATATATATGCAAAGAAATTTTTTTACACTTAAGGTCTTTAGGTCAAATTTGACCCAGAGTAAAAATCGTGAATTTCTGTTATTCTGTGCAGCACAATTTGCAACAATGCGAGAGTTATAAGATTTAAAAATAAGGATGAGAACAGTGATCAATGAGTTTTAGACTAGTTTGAACCGTATCTGAATTGCGCTATAAATTGGTTGGCATTTTGCCAAAACTTTACAATACGTTCAAAATATAACTGTCGATGAGAAGCTCGTTCTATTTATAGAAAGATGTCTGTTCCGGCTATACATAAACTTCAAAACTAGCTAAGTATGGCATAAAATTATGAGCGTTTTGCGAAATTGTTAGCAGTTAGGCCTACCACATATAGGCAAATATATATGAGCTACGGCTCAAAGAAACTAAAGTAGGCATGTAGTCCTCGATTTTATAGTTGGTCTGAAATTTCGCAATTATATGCACATCACATGAATTGTGACAACAATTTTTAGAAAATCAAGTTAAAGCAGATGGAATTGTACTTAAAAATAAGACTAAATTACTACCACAGATATTAGCAATAAAAGGCAGATATGTATTTTCGTAATTTTTTTTTTCACCATATATGAAAAAAAAGTAAAAACATAGTATTGGATTACAATATAAATAGCAGAGGAATGGTAGATACGCAGGTCAAAGTTGTGTCTGCTATAAAGGGTGTCCAAAATTGAGGTATCACATTAATTTTGCTGCCATTTTTTATTCTAAGCTTTTATTTTCAGATTCTATTAGATCAGATTCGGTTAGTGTTTTTATTACTAAAACATTTTTTAAAAATGACAGAAAGGTTTTCAGATATAATAAGGAAATTTGGAAGAAAATTCGGTAGAGATAATAACCAATCGTGCTATCAAGCTGATGCTTGAGAAATTTGAAGAAACTGGATCAGTTCATGATAACAAATCAACGTAGTGGTCGTTTAATCGAGAATATATCAGTTGTGAGCAAAAGTGTTCACGACGATCCAAAAACATTCATTGGTCATCGTTCGCAGCAATTAAATATCAAACGATCCACATCGTTTGCATCATGATCTCCATTTAAAGGCTTATAAGATCCAGCTGACTCAAGAATTAAAACCAGCTGACCACGCAATACGTCGGCAATTTGTTTCTTGGGTCATCGAAGAACAAGAAGAAAATGGGAATTTTTTAACAAAATAATCTTCAGTGACGAAGCCCATTTCTAACTCAATGGCTACGTCAGAAAGCAGAATTGCTGCATTTGGGGTGAAGGTAATCGAAGAATTATCGTAGAGCAACCATTACATCCACAAAAAAGTTACGGTTTGGTGTGGTTTGTGGTCCAGAAGATTCATTGGACCATATTTTTTTGATAACGAACTGGTCAATGGAAATCGCTACAGGGAGATGATTTGGAGCTTTTTGTGGCGGAAAATTGATGATTTAGATGTAGAGAATAGGAAAGCAAGACAGAAAGCTGCAACTCGTTTCACAGCAAGAGAAACAATGGATCATTTAAAAGACACGTTCTCATAGAGGAAGAGTAAATTGGCCACCAAGATCGTGCGATTTCACATCTTTAGAATTTTTGTGATATTGACAACAGTTTATTGAAAAACGTGATTGATAATTTTGGTAAAAGAATAGGAGCTTGCCGAGCCATTAAGCTGACAAGTAATAAACTGATATAAAAATATTTTTAATATCTAAAAAAAGTCTTTTTTTATTCAAATTAAAATGATATCTCAATTTTGGACACTGAAAGAAATCTTCGCTTACAATGGTTTCATATTATTTAGATTAGTAATCACGGCTGAAACGAAAATAGTTTGTTAAACTAAACATTTCTTAGAAAATTTAGATTTGCAACTTATCACGGTTTATATAAAGTACCAAAAAACTTTACACAGAGCATAATTTTCGAAATACATTGCACAAGAACAACGCAATAATCCTTAACACGATTATCAGCCTTCAATTTTAACCAAATGAAAAGAAAAAATACGCTGCTTATTATGTCCCCAAACAGACAAAAAAACACCATTGGTATGCATTAATTGCAAGAAATTTGTATGCAAATATCACTCTAATGTTATTTCATGCAAGCAATGCAATGATCTGAAATAGTATTGATCAACCGTCAATTATTTATATGTGAGATACATACCTATACTACTGGAATTAACTTTTTTAAGTCACTGTACTGTACATTTACAATAAATATTACTAGAAATACAACATATATACTTATTTATTTTAGACAACAAATAATAAATAAACAGTTCCACACTTCTGTAAATATAAAATTTTCTTATGGGTCAAACCTAGCCCGAACATCGTTAACGTCAGTAAATTTAAACACCATATGAAGGTTAAAGATTGGAAAGGATATTAAAACAAGTGTTTTGTTTTCGGAAGTTACAAAAAATTTAAAATTGATTTATTGATTAATTATGATTCACTGTATCAAAATACAAGTTTAAATCTAAGTTTAAGCTTAAGCTAAAAATATTAACAAATTTTTTTTTTTTTTTTTTCATTAGAAAGTTTTTTGTCTTACTTGTAAAATTTTTTAAAATTAATTTGGACTTTTTCTGATTTCACACAAAGATGTATTAATTAGTAGTTTGCTAAAAAAATTAAAAATCGACAAAAGCTATCATAAGCCATATACTATATATATGACATGTGCTCATACACGTATAAGTAATTGATTGACAAAATCATTTATCGAATAGTGGCCTCAAGTATCAATAAAATATAAACAATTATTTAAAAATGTTTATCCTATAAAAAAAGATAAGATAATTAAATATTTTAGTATCTTGTCCCCCCTTTCTATGCGGTGTTGTTGACATATATTCTTTTGCACAAACATGACAAAATGCCACTCAACCATAGAGTGAATATGAGTGAGTGCTTTGGGCTGATGCCATATTTACGAATTTAATAGAGAGAGTTTAAGAGCCATGAAAAGCTAAAGTATTTATGTGCTCATATTAAAGGTAAGCACATGCACGATTAGATGTGTTTACACATGTGAAATTAATTTAAATATTTTCATTTTCATTACACATAAACATATATTTTATTAACTGCCAAAGCAGTTGTCAGCTTGGACAGACAAATATCAACTGTCTGTCTAAGCATTTTGTGTAACTGATGTCTAGGTGTCTGTCTACTATCCGTACGTATGTATCTGCCAGATTTTACCTTTTTTTAAACACACATTCACACAAACAAATATACTTATGTGTTAACAAATTATAAAATACCATTTAGACATGAATAAACATGTTAATGTTTTTTACAATAAAACATTTATTTCTACATTAAGCGATAACAATAATAAGAACAGCAACAGAGTTGCTTGTGAAATCTGCAAAATTTTAAAAATTTTTACTTATATCGGCAATAAAGTCTTAAATGTTTATATTATTTTGTTCACATACTGTTTACACGTTTAAAACAGTTTTATTATGTACGAATGTGTGTTTTTTATACCTTCTTTGTTAATTTTTGTTTCAAAATATTGTTGTAAACATTAATTGTTTGAGAAGATAACAACGACAACAATAAGTCATTTTAAGAAAATCTTTTTTTATATTTTAAAATTAAACCTTTTCAACACTTTTGATAATAAAATGGTCTGTGCTGCTTGTAGTTTTTGTGATAAAGAAGGTATTTTAAAAGCATCAAATATTGTGACTGGAATCATTATCAACGACTAGACAACTGAAGTCAATAACCCTTTAGTTCAAGGAATAATAATATTGGGTGTTCGAAAAAGTTCGGTTGCAATTAATAACCAAGTAAGTGCCGTTTTGATAGATAAACTTTTGTTAGTTTTAAGTTAAAGCCATCAATCCGTGTAATACTTTTGTGTTTTTGAGTGAAACATTGATCTCATTGCGTTTTACAGGCCTCTATAAAATTTTAAGTCAAACCAAGCGTTTGATAACTTAAACCAATCTAAAATGCCCAGAATATTTACTTCATTAGGTATAGCTGACTTGCCTAACAATGGCAATAATTAGTAATCAAAAAAGAAATCATATCAGCAAGGAAAAAGTCAAAAACTCCATATCAACATAGGAGTAAGACAAAGCGACAGATTGCTAACAGTTCTGTTTAAATATGTTTAACCAGTCATGGATAACAGTCACCTACGCCGATGACATTGCGAGTTTAGTTCGAATTAGGCGATATCTGGAAAATGTTCTAACGAAATTACAAGCATCTACTGTAAAGCATGGTGACGGTAGTATTGTTGTTTAGGGCTAATTTTCCTACTATGGTGTTGGGCCACTATATGGTCTACAGAAACTTATGAAAGCAACAGATTATGTTGAAATACTCCGAATTTGTATGTTACCTACGCCTGAAGAGAAAAAGCCATCTCAGTGGGTGTTCTATTGCAAAGTGTTCTAAAAAAGGATTCGAAGACAACAATATCATTGTATTAGACTGGCCCACACAGTCTCCGCACTTAAATACGATAAGAAATTTGTGGAATTTAAGGAAAACAGCAACCAGAGGACAGTGTCCCACAAATTTTTAAGACCTTTGGGAATTATTTCAGGCTGTGTGGTATGATATATCGGCTTCAGTAGACAAAAATTTTGTCGACTCTATAGCCAGTCGATGTCTTGTAGCTTTAAACAACCACGTAGTCTCGACAAAATATTAGCCACTCTAGAACAACATTAGAATGAAAATTAGTGCAAATCTGTTATAATATAATATATTTTTTATAACTATTTTGAATATTTCTTGAACTGTCCCTATTTATTTTTCACATGTTGAGTATATATTTTATGTGTAATTAAATTAAATTTTCAAATACAAGCAATTTAAAAAAAATGCAATTGAACTTGTTTCTGTAGTTAATTAACTAAAAATAAGCACAATTATTTATCAGCAAATTTTCTCCTTTTACATATCTTCTTATAAAATCTCAATGTTTCCCTATTATTTTTCACATGACTGTATATAATACTATCTAAAACGTCCATAGGATATCAGTATAGATGAATATCATTTTGAATGAGTAGAAAAGTTCAAGTACTTTGGCGCACTTATTAGTAACGATAACAGTGCAAGAGACTATGTACAAGGCTGAACTGTGACAGCAAACAGATCATATTTTTCACACAATAAAATATTTAAATCAAAACTTTTATCAGGAAAGTGTAAGCCAGGACTTCGTAATACTATAATAAAGTCCATAGTTACTTACTTAACATACTCTCAGAATTTTCAAAAGGAAAACTCTTAGACTAAGCAATAAAGTAGTGAATACTTCCTAAGGAGCAATGCAGATTTTTTACAACTCAATCAAGACGAGGATGTTATAAAATACAGTAAAGCCAAAGACAGATAGATAGCTATGTACCAAGGATGAATCAAAGCCGAGCCAAAAGCTTATTCTTAACTACACCCATGCTAGAGATAGAGGGGAATGTAGAAGAGTTGTGGAGAAAGCCAAACCCCTCCAGAGATGTAGAGCTGCAGAGATCGAAACAAATGATAATCTGAAGGTGCAAAGTCCCGGCTGAATGCAAACAAAACTTCCAACAAAGCTCTTTCAGTTTCTGTGTGGTCATTAAGGATGAGTGTGATGTAGCATTGTCATGATGGAAGACAATACCTTTTCTGTTCTGATTCTAATTCTAGCCATTTTA
The DNA here is from genome assembly GCA_023159175.1 of Wohlfahrtia magnifica. Taxonomy (NCBI): domain Eukaryota; kingdom Metazoa; phylum Arthropoda; class Insecta; order Diptera; family Sarcophagidae; genus Wohlfahrtia; species Wohlfahrtia magnifica. The sequence continues at coordinate 1,394,240 of JAKWBJ010000485.1, read as the reverse complement.
ATTGCATTGCTTGCTTTAACCTCGATATTATTGACTGTAGAGATCGGAGTCAATCGTTTAACCAGGTTGTATAAACTCATAATGAACAATTCTCTTTAAATTCCTGGCTTATCTACCGTCTGCGTCCTTGTTCCATGATCTTTTTAGCAATTATTGTCATACGTGATTCGCTTTTCACTTTTCCGTTTTAGCACAGAATCGTGAAAGACAATTTGGTATATTAAATATTTCACTTTTAAGAAAGCTACCGAGCACGCTACTTTACCTGTCCACCAGATTAAAGTTAATATTGTTACGTTTTAGCATTTTTAAAAAGTTTGTGTTCGTTTGCAAAAAAATAAAATAAACACCACTTTGTTTTATTTAATTCACTTTATCTCTTATAAAGTTTATCTTAACGCAACAACTTAATATTCGTTTATACACTTTTATTTATGCTTAAACACGACTTCATTTTATGACAGCAAAGCGATACCTAACTGAAAGCAGCCTCTTTATATACTTAATTGCCTACAGTTTGCAATGTTCCTTAAATATCTCATATCTTCTGTTTTATATCCGTTAATTCAAATGTAACGTAAAGACGGTCGAATTGGTAGTGATAACTTAGATAACCAGATAACTTATTTAAGTACGGGATTACAGGGTGGCACATAATTACCATATATATCAAAATCCTTCAATAGAGTCTTAAAGGCGTATTTTCTTTTTTAGGCACTTTTATTTTCGCAGATTCGGAGCAGTTTAGGGCGGAAAAGAGAAAAATACGATTAGCGTATCAACAACAAGCATTCATGAAAATCCACGAAAAGTAACTATATAGGTATTTGCAAGATCATATAGCACAGCTGGTGGTCTGGTTGCAGCAATGGAGAATAAAGGTTAACGAACATGAATGTATTCACGAAACAATCACACTGCATAGGGAGTCATGCCCACCGTTTCGAATAAATAACCAAATGCTAAGTGGACGCAAATGAAATCGATGGCGATACGAATAAATTGGCATATTAATAGAAATTCGGTACTTAGGCTTAGATTTTGAAGCCAATCTGCTTAGCTTTAAACACTGAACGTATTCAGGAGCGACAAAATAAAATATTATGACTGATGACATATGCTCCATGATTTATAAAAATTTGGAACATAAAAAAACCTGAAAGTGTCATTTGTTGTACCCACTTGCTTGTGCAATCTTGAATGATGCTTGTCACAACCGATTGAGAAGAAGAGACACCGCAGACCTCATACGAAGAAGAGTGAGTTCCGCGCTAGCTGGATTAATTTAGCATAATAGTCGAATGAGTACAGTTTTTCAAATTTGAATCGTTAGCTCACATTTTAGTGAATATCCATCGTAAAATTAAAAAAAAAGAAATCACGTGGCACCCAAACATCGAGTTTTTTTTGTATATCCAGCTTTCTTTAAATGGTGGATAATTGCTTAGTAAAGAATGCCTACTCCCCTAACCATGTGCGCGCTGCTTATGCGTCGATCTTTCTTAATTTTTTAAAATTTCATCGACTTCTTTAATGGTTGGTCGACTAGTAGCCCGATTCAGAAACTTTTTTTACGATAATCCTATTGTTTTTAACAGAATTGTCGATTTTTAACTTTTATTTACGATACTCGATATAGATAATATCAGCTGCTGTCGTAAGCTAACGACGAAAATGTTAATGTGGTGTATTTAATCGAAAAATCGTAAAATATAATATCCAGGAACCTCAGTTAGGCATCGTGGATAAGAATTGCAAATTTCAAGAAGCTCTCTACAGCGTATACTCACAAAAAATCTGTGTCTTAAAACCTAATGACCAAGGACAGTGAATAGAGTTCGCTGAATGGATTACTGAACATCAACATATGGATGCTGGTTTTTCGAGCAAAATCATCATAAGCGATAAAGCACATTTTTACCTTAATGGCTTTGTTAATCGCCAAAATTTCTGCTTCTGAGGTTCTGAGAATCAACATGTGATTGTCAAAAAACAAATGCATTCACAACGTGTCACTCTTTGGTGTGGATTTTGGTGTGGATAATTGAATCATAGCTTTTCGAAAATGAGGCTGGTCAAGCAGTGATATCGATAGCTCGTCATGTTTCTCTCTGCCGAAATTGGAAGATATTGATGTGACCAATATGTGATTTCAACAAGACAATGCCACACAGCCCGTGAAAATATTCAATTACTACATGAGATATTTCCAGGTTGTGTATTCTATCGTTTCGGCAATTAGAATTGCCCCCTAAATCGTATGATTTAACACCATAAGATTTCTTTTTATGGTATTATTTGTATTAACAGGTCTATGTCGAGAAGCTCACAACCATCCGTGCGTTAAAGGAGGAGATTCAACGCTGCAGCAACGAAATTCAGCCACATTTATGCGAAATGGTCAAAATTTCGATAAACGTTTGTTATGTAAATGCAAAGCCGTGGAGGCCATTTGCCTGTTTATGATTCACTAAAAAATAACAACCAAAAGACTAAAAACTGTGTTTTCTATTTTATTTAAATCTTGCGTTAATTGTGGGACATCCTTTACTTCCAAGATATTTTGTTTAAAAGTCATTTTAAGACTTTAAACCAGAGTGTATTCTATTTAAGTTATTTTGTTTTAAACAGCATTCACAATTTGTATTGTAATCTTCACTTGCAATTAAGTTCTATTGGTACTGATAGCTTTAAATTTTACAAAACCTGACTATTAATGTTTTATTTGGTTTATTACTTTTAAATTATGTTCACTGTAAAAAGTCTTTCGCTCCATGTTGTACACTATTGGAGAATAATTATAGAATATTGTTGAATTTTATAAAATATTATTATTAAATTAAGCACACGATTAACTTAATTCTATTAAAGTAAAATTTAAATTAAATACTCACAAACATAAAAACAATGCCTCTAATAACATAACATTTAAATTAGATTTGCAAAATTATTACTTTGAATAGACAACAAAAAAGTGTAATTTTATGTGTCAAACAATTTGCAGTTAAACTTTAATAACCACTAATTTAAAAGTAATAAAAACAAAACGCCCGTATTTGTTGTAATAAATGATTGTAGTGAACCTAATATAGTACGCGATTGTAAAAATAAATGAGAATAAGAACGCTCAACATGCATGAGATAAAAGGCATAATATGAGAAATAAAATGGAAAATAGCGTTTGCTATTCTGTTGATGACTCTTCTATTTAGTGAATTTATGGTGAAATTATTAGGAGTTAATTTATACAGTGGTGGGAGGAGATAAAATAAGTTTTATTAAAATATAAACTTTTGGTCACATATAAGCAATAAACTAAAAATATTGAAAGTTTTTATTAACTTCATATGTTTTTTACTTTTATAATATAAAACATTTATTTTTAAGAGTGTTATTATATTTATTGCTTTTACTTGTCAAAATAAAACTAAAGTTTTATATGGAATTAAGACAGCAAAATTTCTGTCTTTATTAAAGATAATATCGGGAGGGCCGTCTATCGGTTTAAATTTGAAACAACAGTTATTTCGAACTTATGTCATTGTATTCTGTCACAAAATTCAGTATATTGTCTCTATTGAACGAAATGTATCGATTTACGCTTGAGCAAAGTACAAAGACAATTGGTCGAAAATTGCAAAAATCATCTTTTCGGGTGAAGCTTATTTTTATCTTGGTGGATACGTTAATAAGCAAAATTGCCGTCTTTGGGGCTCAGAAAACCCAAATGTGATCTTACAGAAGCCATTGACCAATATTTCATATTTCGCAACCATTGCGGTCAATGGAGTCATCTATCGCACCATGATAACCGATTTTTTTGTGCCCTCTCTTCATGGTATTGTTGTGAACGATGTTTGGTTTCAACAGAATGTAAAACTTGCCACACATTTCATGCCACAATCAATTTATTGCGTCAAACGTTTGATGGCCGCTTAACTAGCCGAAATGATGATGGCAGTTTGACGCCAAGAGCTGCGTTGGACTATTTTTTCTGAAGCGCCGTTAAAGGCAAGTGTTTTGAAGACAAACCAGAGACCATTGAGCATTTGAAGGTCAAAATTCGTGATGCCATTGCCGAGATACATACACTCGAAAAATTTTTCAAAAATTGGTCCGACCGAATGTGGTACTGTGAGGCCAACCGCGGCAACCATATGAATGAAATAATATTTCGTTTCCAAATAAATTTGGCAAAATTCAAACCCTTTTTCTTTTATTGCATTTTTAAATTCAAGCTTTTAAATGGCCTACCCGAACTTCCAAGAATAGAAGTTATTGTTAAGAAGTTCGTAAATATTGTTGGAGCATATGATTTTTTCGTGACTTTTAGTTGTTTTGTTTTCTTCTTTAAATAACAAAAAAAAAAAAAAAATATCTTGAAACCTCTTATTTATTGCTAAAAAAACTGAACCGTAAATATGTACTCCATGTGACTTATTTAACAAACTCCCATTATTTGTTTATTAAATTAAAATCTACTGCGAAAATTGTCTTAATACTCTTAAGGACTAAGACAAAGACGTGATTATGTACTTGACATTTGTACTGCGTATAGAAAAATACAGGGCTAAGCCAAGCAAATAAGGACAATAAAAACTTTTAAAAAATTTATAAAAAATTCAAATCATTTTGTGGTAAAAGTATTCAGAGTAAAATATGAACGAAATTTCATTTTAATAATAACAATACTGATTAATTATTGTATGCTGCTGTGATGTGGTAGGTAATACATCGGGCCACCAACCAAGAAGTACCAATTTTCAACAGCAACATCAACTCATAAATTTAACTAGCGAATGTTACGCTTTGAAAAACTTTTCTAACAAATGTATATGCCGTTCAGACCTGGCATTAAACAGCATCTAAACATAGAATAGGGTGCATATTAATTGAGAGAAGTCTCCTTTGTATGTAATGATTAGTTATGCTCCTAATTACAGTTTGTCAACTTTAAATTGTTCATCAACTGTTTTTGTTGAAAATGATTTTGAAAAATAAATTTTACAATTTTCTCGTCTTGTCGTGTGTGTATATGTGTTTCTAAATTCTATTTATGTGAGTTGTTTCAGAAATTAACAGTGAGTAAATAGAAAGAGTAAATAACGTTCAGAGACATGAAACAATTTATTTTATTTTACACAAATGGAAAAGCTAATGAGACACATGTGTATATGTGGTATACAAAAAGTGCATTTATTTGTCTGTTTTAAATGGAATTTACGCAACAAATCAACACATGATTAATCTGGGTTTAATTAGAATATAAAATTAGAGAGACTACAGTAAATGCGCACCAATATTCATATTACAGAGTATTTGGTTCGTGCTAATTACTTTCCAAACTAAAAGAAGAAGCAAGTTCGTGAGACGGTCTTTGTTTCCAGGTGGGTGCTTTCAATAAAATAAAGGCTAAGTTTTGAGATACGAATAATAGTTAAAAACAAATGATTTTTCTGCATTTTAGATTTTTAGTGTTACATAAAAGATTGGCGGCATGCGGTAATAGCAAAATTGCTCAATAAGGTTTGTCATTTCATGGTGAATGAATAGACGAACAAATCATGTGAATCAATGAATTTTGTTGTCAAAATTCGTACTGTGTGAAAAATGTCAAATGTACGTAAAATTATTTTCGGCGACGAAGCTCAAAATTGCTGAATTTGAGAGAAGAGAGAAGAGCAGCTAGAGGCAATTCAAGAGCTGCCAATGCACCCTGAAAGTTACACGGTTTAGTGCAGTTTCTAGGCTGGCGGCATCATTGAAACTTACTTTTACAAAAACGATGACAATCGCAACGTTACAATCAATGGGACAGGTGATTATTACCGCCTTTTTTTTCCAAAATTTAAGAATTCGACTTGGTTGAGATGTGGTTTCAACAAAACGGTGACACATGCCACACGGCACCGTGATACCATGTACCTTTTGAGAGACACGTTTGGCAAGAAATTAATCTGACGTTTTGAAGCAGTCCATTGGCTGCGTTTTGACCCCACTAGTCTATTTTTTGTGGGAATACGTGAAGTCTTTCATGTACGCGTACAAGCCATTCACAATTCCGGCCGAACTTCTGGAAACACATTTACATTGACTAAGCTGCCATATAATCTTTAGGCTCTCTTTAAAAGTAGTGGTTCGGCATATAAGTTTTCATATGTATTTTTAAATTGGTTTGTATTTCAATTAAGTTGCCACTTAAACCACAAAATGCTTTAAATTAATGGGTAAGAGTTTGAATACTTATTTGTTTATTGCGTATGATCGAATATTATTGTATCCATTGGAAAGTGCTCATGATAAGTAGAAATTTGTTTTACTTAACTTCAAATATTAATTTTCGAGTTCAGTTTAAATATGTGAACACAAACATCTACACTTAATGAAAACAAACAAATTTTACTCTTACCCTAAGGCGAGTAGGGCTATATTACAGTTTGAACGTGATGTACACATATGGCATAAACTAGGATGACGTTGAACTTGTACAATTACTTTTTGTGTTTCTTTTATAGGCTTAAGAAAATTTGTTTAAACAAATTAATATTAACAAATAAATAAAAAAATATTTATGGGTTATACGTATAATAGGCCGGGTCGAAAATCAAGATGATTCACAGTTTACTGATCTAAACATTCCGTCACATGTGCAAGGAATGGAATGACATGTTCAATTGCTAGCTAGCGTTTCCAAACGAGTTAAACCAGAAAATGTAGACGCTGTTATGGCGACGACATCAGAGAGCCGTACGAGATTGCCCAGACTTGAGAGCAAAAAAGATTTCAAACAATAATTTTTTTTAGTTTCTTTTCTACTATGAAGTTGTATTAAAATAAAAATAAACTCCAAAAGAAAACAAACATAGCCATTTCGCTGATTGTTTCATGTAAAGTGGCAAAAATAGTGATTTTTTTTAAATTTTTGTATGGGGACCCCCGCCCAGGAAGGTTCCAGGGGGTGTACTACTAGCATAGGTGAATCGGCCCACCAAAGTAAGTGGGGGTCAGTCATACATTTAGACTCGATTGAAGCACTTTAAATGGGTCAAAATGGTATTTGACCTTTGGGTCAAAATAAGGAAAATCAGAATTCATTTTAGAGGTACATATGGTTCCTTATTTTAATCCATAGAATACGATTTTCCTTGTCATTTGGGCGATTTTTTTGCGTCCCTTCAAATCAACCCGCCCTAATGTTTATGTAGTATAAGTAACACAGAACTCAGTTTGAAAGTAAATACCACGCATACGCCACACAAGAAAATATATTATAAATAATAAATTTTTTAATATAATAAATTTGTAAAAAAAAATTCTTAAACTTTCCTAATCATATAATTATAGCTCCTATCAAAGCAATAACGGTTACAAAATGAAAAAAATATATTTTTTCTTCAATTTGTTATCAAATTATTTGTTATTTAAATCTTCTTTTGATGCATTATTACAATACAAGTTAGGTAAATAGAACTTTAGAAAATATCAAACAAACATCAATTACTTAATCTCTATTGAGTGTATCCATTAATAATTTAAATAATAAATATGTCCCTGTTGTATAGATAGGAAAACATTAATAAGAATTATTTGTATGAACAAAAAACGCTAATTTATTATTAATGTTTTTACATAAACGTACATATTTTTCGACGTTATTTATAACGCTTTATGCTAACCACACCATCGATAAAATTCACATGTTATATTAGGTTGTAAAAACAGCAGCTACAGCTGCAACAGTGTATTTAGTATTAAAGATTTACTTTGTAAATATGTTTTATTCGAAAGATAGATTTGATAATGACAGATTTTTAATTGATTAATATTAAGCTATTGGAACGCTTTCAAACTGTAAAAATTTATTTTAAAAAACAGTGCTCTGTTTAATGAACTTATAGAGCAGAATCTTGTCTAGAGACTAAGTTTTAATTATTTTAATACCACAAGTAGTTTTGAAGAATATGAAACAACATTGGCTGCATATATATAGTATATGTATATGGGGCATTCTGACATTAGACTGTCATATAGGTTGCTTGACAACTGATGTGTATATCAGGCGGAGGTCATGCCCATACTGAAGGTTATGAAATGATTATTGGTGGCAGGAGATCGTCTGATATACTCGGACAGCCAGGCTGCGATCAAGTCCATTTAAAGCGTCACCTCGACGTCTGTCATCGTCCATGAATAGCTGAGGTTTCTCATCGTTGATAAATTGGTTAGAGCGGGTACTGAGCTTGAACTACTTGAAACGGTTACAAATGCCTCTGTTAAGCTGGATATTCTCCGGTCGATTTTTGAAGAGGCTCAGTTTTGTTGGCGTCATGAGGGCATTTGCGGTATCAAAAAACTCTACTGAACCGATCTGCTTAGAGGATTTAATATCTTTTTACTTTGAATCGCATGACTATCCATTAAACTATTGTTATTTTCACCGCACATTGCCTGATTGGAAGGCATGTCGATAAACGCGGCATTCACTAGCATGATATTTGATTTTTGTGGTTCTGAAGAGAAGGAAAGACTGTGTTTTACTCCATGTCAGTGTCCAGCCCTTGCCATCAGCCGACGGGGGTTTTTGGCTTTCTATTTTGCTCCAAAATGAAGATTACATCAATTGCGATATTTATTTTGGAGCCAAAATAGTTTCCTATTGAGAGTATCTGTTGCCCAGACCATCTCCTATGCTTGTGGTATCACATGGGTACAACCTCTTACCCAAGTGGGTCTCCATCCTTCTATATTTTCATAATTTTTCGAAATGGCAGTAATCTTAAATTTATTAAGCTTCTTTCTGCTTTCTTTCTTTATAAAAATCAATGGGGTATACGTCTTCAACTTTGTCATTTTATTTTTATTTTTTGTTGTGAAATACAATTGTTCAGACTAGAAATGAAATATTATTTCATTTTATGGCTGCCGAGGCTGGCCTCACGGAACCCCCCATTCGATCAAACCAATTTTCGATAACTTTTTCGAATGTATGGTGTCTTATCTCGACAATGGCATTACGAATGTTGATCTTTAGATGCTCAGTTGCCTCTGGTTTGTCGGCATAGCACTTGTCTTTAACGGATTTCCACAAAAAATATTCCAAAGGTGTCAGATCGCTGCTTTTTGGCGATCAACTGACATCAGCGTTTCGGCTAATTAAACGGTTATCGAACGTTTGAAGAAATAAATTAACTGTGGCATGAGATATGTTGAAACCAAACATCGCTCACATCAATACGAAGAGCGGTCACAAAAAAATCGGTTATCATGGTGCGACAGGTGTCTTCATTGACTGTAATGTTTGCGCCGACCTCATTTTCAAAGAAATATGGACCAATGATGTCTCCGCTTCAGAAGCCGCATCAAACAGTCACTCGTAATGAGAGCTTTGGCTTTTCTGTAAAACAAATACGGCAATTTTGCTTGTTAACATAACCACCAAGTACCGACCAAATTTTGTACAACATTTTCGTGCAATTTCCGACCAATTGTCTTTGTTTTGGAAATAAATTTCCAATAAATCCCAACATTGCTCAAACGTAAATCGATTCATTTCGTTCAGTGCCAGATTCGAAATAACCGATAGTTTAAATTTAATAGTTTAACCGATTTATGGCCCACCCTATAAAATGATACAAGTGCCTAACATATCACGGAACCACGGAGTTAATGTGACTTTATGATATACACTTTTTCTTATCCTCCAAGATAATATGATTTAACGTCCTTTGAACATAAAAAGCATAATACACCACGAGTTATGCCAACTACTTAACTACTCTTTCCATTAATAAAATAACAATGACTGACAACTAGTTAAGTATTATCATCAGGTACTATTTTTAAAATATATAGCCATGAAATGTTCTCTTAAAAGCGACACACATTTTTACTTCTGCTTCCGTAACTCATGTTGGCTTCCACAAGGCATCTTTGTCTTGTTTCAGTTTCTTTGTAATTATTTTTGTGTTGCAGCTAAGCAGGCTGATTACTATTACACTGATCTTCTATTGCAATTATTTAGGACAGAGTTGGTGTTGACCTAGAAACAACTCTCTATGAATATTTGGTGTAGTAATGATTCGAAGTTTTGCTGCTTATCATAGACTCGAACCTTTTTCTTTTCCCACTTTTTTCCCAAAAACGGTAGCGTTGCTTGACCCTTTCGATAATGTCTCTTTTCTGTTCCATGCGGAGGCATGGGAGGTTTCTTAATTATTTGAAACCCAAGTAACTATGAATTTTCTTATCCTCATTGATAATTGAGTCCGTACACCCTTGATTCTTATATTCTAATTATTTTATTTCCAATTAGACTAGGATGGCGTAATACAAAAACCCTTTCTACCTAAAAAAAGATTAATTCTAATTAGCTGACAGTAGCTATACCTACAAATTTATATATTTTACATGCCTCATTAAATACTAAGCACTTCTTGCCAATAAAATTTTTTATTGAAAGAAACTTTCAAAAATAACTGTGTTGCCAGAAAGAGATGTGAATTTGTCAATAAGTAATAAAATCATATAAATATTTTTCACTTATTTGCCTATGAACTCCTGCTTAAAAAGTTTGTTTCACAAGCTACTTATTTTTGAAGAAAAAAATAGAAAATGTTTATTGATAAAGACCCTCCTCTACCCTATATTGCGGAAGCCTATTATTTATTTAAATATAGGAGATTTAACAAATAGAAAATAAATTTTAAAAAGAGAAAATTAAATCACAAGAAAACATATGAACAATAATAATATAAAAATCTTTATATATAAAAATAAAATTATATATTAAATTTAAGCTTTATTCAAGACAATTCCTTACGTCCTTCAACTTACCACAGTATTGTATGAGTTTTGGTTATATTTTTACAAAAATTCTATAGCAATGTATACATACCTGGAAGGAAAGAAAAAGAAAATATAATTAAAATTACAATTACATGTTAAATGTAAATGAAAATATTTAGTAAAAAAAAAACAATTAATTTTATTGAGTAGATTTTCATGTAAATGCATTTCATAGGTTACAGATGATGAAAATGGCAGTTAAACATTTTAAAAACGTAAAGTTATGCACTTGTTGAGGTAGTTTCTGTATATTTAAAAAGAGGAAAAAGGTCAGTAAGGAAGCCTAATAAAATTTCTTGTATAATAGATGAAGTGATAATATTAAAAAAATATTTTTGTATTTTTTAAAATATAGTGCTTAAGTGCTTAAATAGACAATCTTTAATCAACACCATTTTTAAAGACTAAAAAGCTGTTTAAAATACGCCTTTCCCGTTAATCGAATTTCGTAACAAATATATATTTTTTTTTTGTATTATATTGTAAATGATTAATAGACTTTAGAATGACTATGCCTACAGAAAAATTCTGTACAACGTTATGATTAATGTGGTTTTGTGCAAAATTTAAGTATCTGTCGTACACCTTTAATCGAGAGTCAAGTACATATTAAGAAGATGTGATTTATTCATGTTTTCCACATCTGCTACAAATTGTAAGACAATTTTTTAAATAATATAATAAATGATGTTTCATTTTTAGTAATTTCAAGAAACATATTTGTTGGAATGAATTTTTTTTTATTATAATATGGTAGAGAATTACATGATATTTGTTTTTTAAATATGATTTGCGGCATATGTGCATTCGATCATTCGTTTATTTTTTCAACAAATCTGGTCGTATGCATAAATGGTGGCTTATATAGTGCACTCGAGATAACGGAAACACTCGTTTTCGTCAACATTCTAAAACATCAATCCTTTTTTCTAACATTGCTCTAAAACATCAACTCTAAATAAAACACTATTTTAGCTTTAGTAACAGCGTACAAACATTTATTTTACGAAATTAGTTCCAAATTTGGAGATTCCCCTTATACATATTATAGAAATGAAATTACATATGTATTGTCTCTCTCTGTTCGGTTGATTTTTTGCTCTCGTTGGAAGCCTTTTTTGTTTCTTCGAATATATTTTTGTTTGATTTCAGCTTATAAACAGTAAAACTGTTTCAAACTACACTATCAGTATGTTTTTTATACAAAATTTCTACATTCACAAACGTCAACAATCTGATAAACGTCAACACCCGCGGTTTTAATGAGTTGACGTTATCCCGAGTACATTGTATATTGACTTTTAATACTTCAAAAGTTGCTGGTTTGTCAACATAAACCAATGACATAACACAGCCTCGTATAAAATAATTCAATAGCGTTTACTCGTATGAACGAAAGGACCAGTGAACATCAAATTGGTTTTACAAAAAATCGATTGTTAAATGCACTGTAGTTGCGCCGTCTTCTTGGAACTAAATGTTGTTAATGTTTTTTTTTTCTCCGTCACTCTTCTAGGTAGCATATTGGCTTTCCACAAAGCATCTATAGCTTTGTTTCAGTTTCTTTAATCAATTTGATATTTCAAGCTAAGAAGATGATTAATCCGCTGTAGCTTCCTTCATATGATTTTTTTTTGTGTAGTGGTAAAGATCCTTGTTAATTGGTGGTGATCTTTACTTTAGCATTGTAATTGCGAGAAGGGTCAGGGGGCTTTTTCGTTATTTTTTTTTTAGATTGAGTTGTCTGGAGGGAAGAAGTTGAAGCCTTTTTTATTATTAAACATTCGAAACCACGATTAAATTTTTTCTTCGTCGTGTCCTCTGCTGGGGCTCGAACCTGGGTCCTTTGTGTTGTTATGAGTGCGCTCTAACCACTACACTACGCCACCCCCAATGTTTAGCTGATTAATTTCTGGGAACAAAAATGCAGTCAGCATTGCTCGATAGTTCTCAGATTTATGCTCATTTCGAAAGAAATAAGGACCGATGATGCCTCCAGAGTGTAAGCCGCACCAAACGTTCAATTTCAATATAAGTAACAGTTAACGGCTTGAGGAATGTCTTCGCTTCAATTACGAAAATTTTGCTTATTGACGTAGCCATTTAAACAGAAATGAGGTTCATCGAAGTCGATGAAGTGCTCCATAAAATATGCAAATAGATTTATTTCCTTTCAAAATCAATTTCCGTTGAACGATTCATTATGACTTGCCAAGCCTTTTTGAATTGAAATGCCAGCACGGTTTGACATTATCAGCTGTCAAAGCATAGTTATTCATATCGATAGTACTCATGCAGCTAAAAAGCACTCTATACTGTATATTTATTTAAAATATTTGAACTATAAAGCACAAAGGTTCCATACAGCGTTGGTAAAAATCCGGGTTTTTTTTAAAAAACCCAACCCACCGGGTTTTATTGAGATTTTCGTTCAAGTCGATAATTTTTTGTTTGTTTATACAATTACGTTGTTTTCGTATTAATAGTCCAATTTTGCACTCTTAGTGGGATCAAGGCAGCATTGAATACTATGAGCTGCTAAAACTCGGAGATCGGAACAGACTGCAATTATTTAGTTTGAATCATTCATTATGAGAAAAACGACCGGTATATAAAGAAAGGCATGATTAGGTTATTCTTTTGCATGACAACACCCGATCAAATGACGCAAAAGCTCAAAATAATTATTAGAATCGATCAAATGTCGCATACGCCGTATTCTCCGAATATTGCTCCATTAGCTGTTGCGGCGGATACAATATACTCACACATCTTTATTCGGGCTTTCTTTACATGGGATTTCGCTATAACGGCCTGTTTGAAATATGGAACACATTCGCTTTAAGCGCAAATTACCTTGTTCTAAGGCTAAAAAACTTTGATTTCTCCGTTTTTAATGAAACGTGTAAGGAAAGCAAAAGCATCACATATTCCTCTCGTTTGAAGGCATTTCGATTTACGGCCTACATTTTCATAAACCATCTAGGACTTATAAAGAGGTATGAGCTTACCTTTTAGCATATCACCTAATCACTTCCTTTGAAGAAATACAGCTTCAAAGTTTGAGCGCCTTATAAGACAAGAAGTTTTTCGGAGACGGACGCTATGGAATGGTAGGTAAGACACCCACCTACCAACCAAGAGGTCCTCAGTTCAATACTAGACCAGACCATCAGAAAATTTTCAACAGCGGTATCACCTCATAGCACTGATAGCGACTGGTTATGATGGTTATTTACGCTATGAAAAACTTCTCCAACGAAAGTATATGCCCTTCGGAGCCAGCGTTAAATTGTAGGTCCTTTTCAATTAGTCTAAAAATAGAATCGGGTGCAGCCCATTGATTGAGAGAAGTTCCTCTTATCCCAGTTGGGATGACTCGGGAATTATGTATGTATGTATGTATGATTTGGAAATTGGCTCAGAGGTGGGGAAAAGATGTAAGTAGTGATTTGATAAATTTGTTATTTCATTATCTTTTTGGAGCTAAAAAAAACAGACAAATAAATTTTTAGTCCAAATACGTAAATAACACTTATTGTTGTTGCAAATAAAGAACGAAAACCTTTAAATAAAAAAAACCCACCCGGGTTTTTTAAAATAAAATACCCAATAAAACCCGGGTGGGCTTAATTTGGTTACCCAGTGGGTTGCCAACCCTGGTTCCATAAGATGGATTTGTAGCATTTCTGAACCATAATGTGCATTTTTTTTAAAATTTTAATTAAAAATTTTATTTTTTATATTTAATCAGGTTAAATAATGAACTGTAAAGGATTGAGAGTATGTTTCCAAGGATGTAATTACATGCTGTAAATTTTGTAGAAATATTGTTAAAATAAAAATATTTTGTTTAGTTATTAACATCAAGAATTATACCCTCAAGAATTGTTTTTATTAAATGTTCATTCGTTTTGTAAGTTCTTCAACTTTAAAAAACTTAATTTAAATTGTTAAAGAATATTTACATCTTTTAATAATTACCATAAAGAAATAGTATTTATGAAATAATATACTTTAGGTTCTACCAATAAGGGGTTTCATTTTAATATTTAAGAACAATGAATAATTTTAGGCAGAATCATCGAATCAACTGTAAAGAGATGCATATTTAAATTGTAATGGGTATGGCTTTAATAATGAAAAACAATATTTGTCAAATGGCATCCACGGCTACACTTGCCGGACCATATTTTTTTTACACTAATACGCACATTTGCGGCTGTATGTCCTCCATAACTTCACAAATTCCATCGTTAAGGTTTTGAATCGATTGTGACACCCATTGGTATAGATCTTACCTAGACCTAGGATTTTGATAATATATAAGTATACATACTCTTTAAAGGTAATAATCCGCTGAAGAAAATACTAAAAACATTATTATTTTAGGCTACTTCTTTATCAAGTTGTCGCAAGACAGGGTTGGCAACCCATTCTGTAACCCAATTAAGCCCACCCGGTTTTTATTGGGTTTTATATTTAAAAAACCGGAATTCGTTGTAAAAGGTACTCATAGACAGGTCAGTAGCTGCCTGTCTCACGTGGACAGGACAAGCTAGCCACAATTCCAAGCCTGGAAGACAACATTTCGGATACCATTGGTGAGATACTGGCTGAAATGCTGGAAAAAGGACGCCAAAATTGCAGCATTCAGATGGATCACCTATGGCTTAGCAGCGGGAAACATTTATATGCAAAACAAAAAGTAAATAGCAGGCATTCGTTTATCACAGCAAAAAATATTTTATTTCTTTTGCAAATTTTCAGCATTTTTTCCAATTTTGATAATCCAAAAGGTTAAAAAACCATCCGTTATTTTCATGTCATAAAAATAAAAATAAATTTTTTTTATAACTTTAAAGTGTGTTGTAAGTAATCTTTTTCGTATTCGCAAAAATATGAATTTACGATTTGCTTTCGTATTGCTTAAATTCTCATTGTCAGCACTTCTAGTGGTAGACATATGTACCCCCTAGTCATTGTCTAGAGGGTAGATATACGATTCATTTTGGGTATAGTAGATTAACGTTAACGTACAGAAGAGGTGGCAAAAGCGACCATTGCTCTTGGAACGTCTGCCTTTATTAAGGCTGAAGTTAAGGACCCTGAAAAGTCATTTTGACGCTGATTTACTGCTGTAACTCCCTGTGGGTTGTGTCACTCGATTAGTTATCGAAGCCGGCTTGAATCAAGTGGACATGTAGTTCTAATTTTTAGCCAAAAAATTACATTGAATTAACAATTTTATCAAAATAAAAAATTATCAAATCACTGGAATCCTGTCTTAGAAAAACTTCTCGTTTTTTGAGGCGATCCACTTTGAAGCTGATTTTATTTTTCTTGAGAAGAAGTGATTCGGTGACATACTATTGTAATAAATATTGCATCCATTGAAAAGCAATAGTAGGAAGGGGCTATGTTTGGAGAATTTGATCGTTTCTAAAAACTTTATAAAACCCGGTTGGCTGGATTTTTGCCACCCCTGTCGCAAGAGGGCGATAAACTCAACTAATTTGTGACCAAAAATACTTGTAAAAAATGTATTTAAAGTGTTTCAGAAACATAGCTGTAAAACCTCTATTTGTTTAAGAAATGCTCAGAAGTTTTTTAATTACTTTACAATATTATAAACAAAATAGTAAAAAAGTTTTAAATTTTATTTATTGTTTCTGTTTTTTCTACTTTGAGAAAACGCACTTATTTTAATAAAAAGTTTAAATTTACCAAGTTTTGAAGAAAAAGACTAAAAAATATATATATTTTTGTTCGGTTTTTGAAAGTATATAATATGTGCTATTAAATAAGAAAAATTGGAACCAACTTTGTCCTACAACTTAAAAAATTTTGACATTTTTAAATGTGTAATTTAGAGAATTTTTCATAAATTTTACTAATTTGAAATAGCTGGAGGCAAACAAAAAAAAAGTAATTTCGATTATCATTTTATATATAAAATTATATATTAACCCAGAAATAATTAAAGTTATTATTAAAATTCAAAATTTGAAGTACATCGAATTTTCGCAAGATTAAAATACATTTTTAATATTTTTAAGTCCACAAAATTCATGAGTTAAGAACTTGTTATTTGGAATTTAATAATTTATATGAGTAATTAACGCAACTCTGTGCTACAGAAAACTCTTTTTTATTAAAAAAAAATTAATAAGAAATCGCCTCATGACAGGTTTTTCTGTCTAAAGTATATGTGGGCGGTGGGCGTGTCTATTGTCCTATTTTGTCAAATTTCGCTTATATTTATATTTAGCCCCAATAAATGTCTGCACGAAATTTCATTTTTTTACGATGACTTCTTCCATTTTTGTCCATTCGCCCTATGGGAACGAAGCACTGTAAACCGCCTTGTTGAAAATAAACATTGCCCACATCAATAGCTACCAAATCCAGCCGCAAAAAGTCATTAATCATCGTTGAGGCGATGAATTAATGAATAGTTCAACCGTAACAGTTGATCCAGTCTCATTTTGGAAGAAGTTAAATCCAATAAACTCGCCAAAATAAAAATCACAACAAACAGTCACACGATGAGGATGGAGATAATAATGTTTGTAAACTTAGCATTCGAGATGAAGATGGGCCTCATCACTCAATATGAGTTTTCGATAAATTACCAGATTAATTCGATGTTTTTTTAGAAACCAGTCTCACTTTGGCAAATGTAAAGTGTTGGTACAATTATTTTGAGAATATTGTACTCATTTTAACTGTTAAGCTTACCAAAGTGTAAATTTTTCTGATTATGATTAAACCTGT
Source organism: Wohlfahrtia magnifica (assembly GCA_023159175.1). Taxonomy (NCBI): domain Eukaryota; kingdom Metazoa; phylum Arthropoda; class Insecta; order Diptera; family Sarcophagidae; genus Wohlfahrtia; species Wohlfahrtia magnifica. The sequence goes on along the minus strand of JAKWBJ010000485.1, from coordinate 1,376,618 downwards.
CTGTAGGGTCTCAAGTATTTAAGGGTTAAAACAGATAGTCGCAACGGAAATAGTTAATAAACCCCGTGGAATGATTTTAAACAATTAAAGAATGAAGCATCCGTACAGAGCATCCGTACATTTATCCAAGACATCCAAGCTATAAATGTCGCGATTGGTTACATTCAATCATAAAAGCAACCGTGTGACCACTTCCATAATGTTCTTTCAGTGATTCGTATTTGTGGGCAAACGTTTATCAATAAGTGTTAAGGTTGGTTTGTTGACTAACAACGTCAATGCTACAAATTATTTTGAATGTACAGGATTATCTTATTAGGGATATTCCCGACGAATACAACTCAAAGTTCCATATTGGTCTGAAGGAAAACGATTATATCTAACAAAGAAATATTTACTACTTCGTGGATAAACACTAAGGCAGATATCCATTAAATTTGACAAGAATTGTTACCATTCTTTCAAATATCTTAAGTGGTAAAATATTTCTGTTACAGGATCTTATTACAATATTTAAATGTAACGAACTTCATACATGTAAGTAACTCTTAATAAAAAACTTTATGTCATCAGAAGCTTCTTTTATATATTTTATTTATTTTAATGAAGTTTTCCTTTTATATTTTTACACAATATCTTACAATTTTATTTATTTGTATATGATGACGAATAAACTCGAATGAAAATGATTTTTAATCCCATTGAGTATAACAGTGGCCAGTATTAATTTATAATACCACAATACAACAGCTAAGGCAACAATATGAAATCATATTAAATTGTTGGTTAAAAAAGCAGCAACAATAACAAGAACCACACAGTTATGTTAAGAAACATGACAAAAGAAGTAGCAGGACAACAAAAAGTTTTGTAAGTATTATTCTCATTTTCTTCTATTATACATTTACTTGCTCATAAACAGATATTTTGCTCTCTTGCTTTCACAGACTAAAAACATGAAGAGTGTATGTAAGTGGGAAAGAGTAGAATAAGTTCACAAAAGTAATGAAAAAACTTTTATGCACACACTACACATACCATTATGACAACATATTCATGTGAGCAAGCATATGTAATATGCAATATTATGTGTTTACATACACACACAAACGCATATGAGTATATGTATACAAATACATACATTAATAAGTCTGTTTATTATTAATGCGGAAACTAAAAAAAAAAAACTCAACGAGAGAAAAGAATAACAAACGACGAGAAAAGCATAAAAAAGTTTTTAAAAGAATGGTTAGAGTCCATATGTCGACGGAGAGACCAAAGAAGAAAAGACCAAAAAGCTGAATTGCATTAAATTGAATATGAAAATCAAATTGCATGACACTTTGCATACAAATCTTATGGAATTGAAAAAAGTAATCAAATAAAACTGTATAATCCCATTGAAATAATAAAAAATATAAAATAAATTAAATGAAAAATCTAAAGAATTTGAGTGACATTATCTTTTCAACTAAAAAAAAGAAATTTATAACAAAATTAAAGTCATCTTCAAGTCCTAAATAAATTATACTCTATATTATATTATATTATATGTTGTGGGATTTAAAAAAAATACTCTTTTGAAAATAATTTGTATTTTTTAGTCTATTTTTATGCTTTATATACAATTTAATTTTCCAAGTAATTTTTTATATTTTTATGGCAATTTCTCTATTAAGAAAAACCCAATTTGAAAAACATTTATTTATAGCTTTTGCTGTTCGTCGTTTGTCATCTTCTCAACAAAAACATTTAATAGAATTTATATCATTTTTTAATGTTATTCTTTTCATCTCTTTTTAATCCTGCCAATCAAGCGGTCATTGTTAACAATTTCATTTGACAAATTCTAGTAAAAAAGGAAAATAATTTTTTCTTTTAGAAAATATTTTTTCCTTTTTTTTAAGTTCATTGGTTATACACGCGTAACAAATAGATAATAATGTTGTTATGGTCATCACATTGACATGGAGAATAGAAAAACAATTTTTTTGGGAATTATAGTATCTAAAGGATAAAATACAATAAAATGAACAATTGAAAATGATATCTGTATCATCATAATAATAAGCTTAAGAATTAAAGAAAATTTAAAAATATTGTTGTTTCTATTTAAACGATTTAAAATTAAAATTCCGGTTTTAAAAAACTGAAAGTATTTAAAATGTTTGAAGTATACAACATAATTCAAATATTTTGTGTTATTTTAAATCAATTGAATAAGAATCACATTTTGTTTGACATTCGACCATTCGACGCATTGTGCATTCATTTATAAGAACTCTGCCATCGAGTGAAGGTCAACATTGTTTACATACATATGTAAACGAAAACAAAAACACGAATTTTGAAAACGAACCCTATTTTTGGGTTTCCTTCCTTACAAGCGCACATGTGCGTATTGTAACTTTTACAAAAGCTATACTTAGTGCTCTTATTCCTTGTAACCATTTTTCATACTTTACATTAAAGTATTTCCCTTAAACGAAACTGGGTTTCTTAAATATTTGTCTGGTTCATAACAAGACAGCATAGGCGAGATCAATCGGAGAACATCCTATCTATTGAGATATACTATAATATATACCGAAGTAAAATAATCACTTTCCCTGCGACATGACTCGAGTTGCTTTTTTCATCTTGACTGCTTTAATGGAAAACAATTTAGCTTGCGAAGTTCTAACAAACTATGGTCCTTTTGCACCATTGTAACGGTTGTAAAATTTTGTGTTGCAAATTTAATTTTTTTCATTTTTCGGTTTTAACAGTAAATATAAATAAAACACACTTTAAACTATGATTTCAATGAAAATTTAATTTCGTTATAATGCTTGGACCTTGCCATTATGTATGAAATACACAGTCTAATGGCTTCAAATTTCATGACGTTGGTGGACAAAATTTCTTATGCAATAAAGCCAAAAACGGTAGTGTTGTGTGGATTGTGGCATCGTCTTGTTGAAATCACATACTGTACAGTTCATACTCTTAATTAGAAAAAAAGCTCAGTTTTCATACGGCCATAGCGCTCTGAATTGGCGATAAAGGTTTTGTCAGTGTCATTTTCGAAAGAACAGGGCTTTATGAGATCTCCAAATCATGTTGCGCACCAAACAATCAGTTTTTTTCGGATGCAGTTGCTTTTGCATAATCACATCTGGGTTCTCCGAATCACATATTCGACAATTTTGATTGTTGACGTAACCACCGAATAAGGAATAAGCTTCATCGTTTTTTTAAAATGTTGTTTAAAAAATCAAAAATTTGTAGCCATCTTCGGTTGTTTAACGATCCATATTCGTAAATGGTAAACCTTTCACTAAATAAATGATACTTCGGATGATGGCTGTTTAACAGCAGACAGACTTGCCAGAACGGACATTTTTAAACCACTATATGTATAGTCCGATGCATATATACGTTGGTGCACTGCAAGACACTAAACAGTTACAGTGACTTAATTACATGAATGGATGACTCTGCAATTGTCTACAGAGACGTCTTAAAGCAGTTGAGCGTGATAATAAATAGCGTGATAATAGTCTTTTAATAACCAAGTGCTTTACTTCAGAAAAAAGGTCAAAAGATCTAAAGCATCCTTTTATGCGATAATACCAAAAACGAGAGGTCACTTACATATGCTATATGGGCTAACTCTATTAAGTCAAAGTTTGTAAGGGTAAACCTCTTAAATTGACTTAAAGCTAGTGTGGAGCTGTCTGGGTAAATTAAACTAGTGGGGCAGGGATAATAAAATATGTTTATGCAGGCTCCCAGGCCAAGTGGTAATTCCGGGAAATGAAAGTTGGATGAACTAGCCATAATGAGGCTAGCGACTAATGAGGCCAGAACCTTTTTGTGTACTATGAAGAGAAGCTTGGAAGGGAATACTTGTGCGAAAGGAAATATAGGAGGATAATCTTTTAAAAATAAATGGGTTGGAGACAGTCTAAACTTTCGTTAGGCATACAAGAGAAGATTTTAGTTTTGCACAAGACTGCCAAGGAACAGAGTGAGGTTATTAATCGGAATATTAAACATGAAAAATGGAAAATTTCTAAAATGAAAAGAAAACATACACATTGCAGACTGAATGGACATAAGTGGTGTCTAAAATTGAGGTATCATTTAAATTCTGCTGCCATTTTTTTCTACTTGTAACTTTTTATATTAAACGTCACACGAAGAAACAACGTGTTTTTATTATTAAAACATTTTTTTAACAAAATAATCTTCACTGGCGAAGTCCAACAAGCTGGGTTGCCGCATTAGGGGTGAAGAAAATCAAAGAGTTATCTAAGAGCAACCATTACGTCAACAAAAAGTTACGGTGTGGTGTGGTTTGTGGTTGAGGAATCTTCGGACCATATTTTTTTAAAGCGAAAATGAAAAGGTGATTACGATCAATTGAAATCGCTACAGGGAGTTGATCCGAAGCTTTTTGTAGCGAACAATTGATGAGTTAGACGTAGAGAATATGTGGTTTCAACAGGATGATGCCATTTGTGACACAGCAAGAGAAACAAATAATCTTTTGAAAGAAAAGTTCGAAAATTGCATTATTTCTCGTAGATGAGGAGTAAATTGGCCACCAAGAGCGTGCGATTTGACACCTTTAGACTTTTTTGTGGAGTTTTTGAAATCAGAAGTATACAGCAATAATCCCACCACAGTTCAAGAGCTTAAAACCAACATTATAAAGCAGATATCAACCATGCATAGCAGTTTATTGAAAAACGTGATTGATAATTTTAGTAAAAGATTGAGAGCCTGCTGAGCCAGTTGGGGGACACTTAACCAACATAATTTTTTTACTTTTAACCGGAACCTATATAAATAAACCTATAAAAATATTTTTAATATCAGAAAAGAAGTCTTTTTTATTAAAATTGAAATGATACCTCAATTATAAATAGAATGAAATAGTTCCAAGTTCAATGTGCAGATACTGTAACAAGGGAACCGAGTAGCCACAGCACATACTTGCTATATGTACCTGGGTGCTTATCAAACATTAAGTAGGCAGTTATCTTTGTGTAAACCGATCAATATCTTGAAGTTTGTCAGAGTAACGAAGTTGGGGGAGATGTTGTATGGTAAAGCTTATATTAGTAGAGGGTTGTACAAAAGTCGAGCGGTCGCCGCAATTATATACCTCTTTTGGTAAAATAAACCCAGTGTTTAGATTGACAGCACTGAGGGTATATTGAAGAACATTATCTAATGAAGTGGTATTTGTCATATCAGGGGTGATAAGTGTATACATGTTAGCGAAGAAAATTATCTTGATATATATAAAAGGAAACACGTGGACATGGAGTATTACACAACCCAATTCTAGACAATTAAAATACATTTTTTTTTTGAAAATGCTATAAAAAAAACTACTGAATATTTTCTCAAATTTCTTCTTTTATTTGAAAGATTGCGTGCAGCTGTATTTCACCAATGGCTTCACGAATATTATCCTTAAAAGCGTCAATTGTCTCTGGTTTGTTAGCGTAACACTTATCTTTGACGGCACCCCACATATAATAGTCCAACGGTGTCAAATAACAGCTCCGAGGTGGCCAAACGACATCAGCTCTGCGGCTGATAATGCGATCGAGTGTAGTTTCGGCTGTGTGGCACATAGTGCCGTCCTGTTGAAACCAAATGTTGCTAATATCCTCCTCTTCAATTTTTGTGCACATAAATTCGTTGAACATGGCCCGAAAACGATCGCCATTGACTGTAACGGCCACTCCTTGCTCATTTTCGAAGAAAAATGGCCCAATTATGCCTCTGGACCAAAATCCGCACCAAACAGTGACACGTCTTGGGTGTATCGGCTTTTCAATGTATGCATGCGAGTTTTCTATGCCCCAAATGCGACAATTTTGCTTGTTTACATACTCACCAAGATCTAAATGAGCTTCATCTGAAAAGATGATTTTTGATTCTGCAACATTATCATGATTTTCAAAGTAATGTCGTAATATTTCGCAGCGTTGTTCAAGCGTATACACAACCATATTCGTTCAGCGGAAGGATAAAACTAATTATCTGTTAAATTAGACATGAGTTAAGTGTTACTATTCATGAAATAAGCACTAGTTGAAAAAAAGACGTTAGATGGCGGACCCATTATGCTTATTTTGCCTGCCCTAGATTTGATTTCGAAAGAGGACAGTTGGGAAATGCAATAGGAGCAAACAATAGCTCATTGCACGATGTGGCGCATTCTGCGATTTTTATATAGCATGTGCTTTTAATACTAATTGGAATCTAAAGAGATTAAAACTGCATAGACTGTTGATAATTTTACAGTAAAAAAAAAATACAGACAGTGACTTAATTTGATTACGGACTATTCGGGCAAGGATAAGTTTTCGTCAACTTTGTGTATAATAAAAATTAAAAAAAAAAATCTTCCCATTCATAAAAGAATTAGTTTTATAAAATGCAGAGTAGCAGGCAATTATTCCATAGGAAATAGTATATTGTCAAACACAAAACCTAATTTTCAAGTTTCAAACTACAAAAAAGTTACCTTAATATGCTACATTTGTATGAACAACGGATATATAAAGTGCACATATTTATTATGCAAATGATGGGAATTTTTTTTCATTTTTCCCTAATGAAAAATAATCATGTGATATGAACTGCAAAATGATAAATGAAAAATAAACCAGATATGAAAGCCATTTGATATGGATAAACAAATGGCAATAATACAAAAAGAGAGAAAAAATGAAACAAAATAAACAGACGCCATGCCATGTATGAATAAAAACACAATAGAGGACGAAATAATAAAGTTTGCGAATAAAAATGAACACTGAAAGTTAGCATTATTAACTATTAATTTCTATTTTGTATTGTGAAAGCACACAATTTACAATGCAACACGTGTATTAGTGATTATTTTTTAAGTTCTTTACTTTTGAAGATTTGATATAAAAAAATGATATTTTTTTCAAACTGAGTTCATCTTTTAAGCCTTTATAGCTTCATGTGACATATCTGCAACAAACCTTAAAAATCGCTTTAAAATATATAAAATACTAAATAAAAAGCGGCGTGCTTCGCTACCCCCATCTTAATTCTTATCTTAGCTAAATTTTTTTTACCATTTTTCTCCATTTTGTACACTTTCGTATACTTTCTGCTGTATACTTTCTTTAAACAAACACACTTTCATTTTTATATAGTATTTTATCGCAATCGTGTAATAATATTCAACAATTAATATTTGCGTTATATGTGAATACCTCACCCCCTGATTATATCTGCCCTACTTTTATTCCAGTGAAAAAGTTTAATAGAAAAGTGATTAGAGCAAAATTTGAAGACTGTCACTATAATAGTTTTTTAGATATATAATAATTAACATTTGTTTTGTATAGGGCATACCTTTCCCCCTGATTAAATCCGCCCTTCATTTTTTTCTATAAACCAGTTTCATACGAAAGTAATTGTAAGAAAGTTTTATGACTCTGGCTGATATAATTGTTTAGATATGCGACTTGTATGGGGTGTTCCTCTACCCCTGACCCTAGCGAAAAAGAATATAGCCTATGTATCCTTTAAGGCATACAGGATAATACAGTGAAAATTTCAAGAAAATCGGTTTAGTCGTTTCACCGTCAATACATACATACATACATGCATACATAGAAACAAACACACCACCTTGATTAAAAAGTTCTCGGAATAACTATCGGGTAGTTGTCCCATCGTTTCGATTTGAGTTTTTTTTGTTAAATTGATACATATGTTCTTAATATTGCCGAAAAATCTTAGCGTCATAGCTTGACATTTGCAAAAACTACGTAGCCATCTATCTCCATGTGTGTTGGCGATTTTTTTACAATTTTAGAAATGGATTTAAATTTGCAAAAACGAACTTGTAAAGGGTCTGCTTATTTCGTGAGTGGTAACACTTAGGTAATGTCTGATTAGACAAATAATTAGTTTTATGCTTCCGCTGAACGAATATGGTTGTGTATACGCTTGAACATTTGAAAATCATGGTAATGTTGCAGAATCAAAAATCATTTTTTCAGATGAAGCCCATTTTAATCTTAGCGGGTATGTAAACAAGCAAAATTGTCGCATTTGGGGCACAGAAAACCCGCACGCATACATTGAAAAGCCGATACACCCAAGACGAGTCACTGTTTGGTGCGGATTTTGGTCCAGAGGCATAATTCGAAAAGGAGCAAGGAGTGACCGTTACAGTCAATGGCGATCATTATAGGGCCATGTTGAACGAATTTTTGTCAACAAAAATTAAAAAGGAGGATATTAGCAACATTTGGTTTCAACAGGACGGCGCTACGTGCCACACAGCCGAAGCTACACTCAATGTTTTGCGCCCTGTTTTTGAAGATCGCATTATCAGCCGCAGAGCTGATGTCATTTGGCCACCTCGGAGCTGCGATTTGACACCGTTGGACTATTATTTGTGGGGTGCCGTCAAAGATAAGTGTTACGCTAACAACCAAGAGACAATTGACGCTTTAAAGGAAGCCATTGGTGAAATACAGCTGCACACAATCGATAATGTTCTTAAAAATTGGACCGATCGTGCAGGCTGCTGCATGGCCAGCCGAGGCAGCCATTTGAATGAAGTTATTTTCCATTATTAACCGGAAGGAATGCACTTTCAAATAAAAACAGAAATTTGAGAAAATATTCAGTAGTTTTTTTATAGCATTTTCAAAAAAAAAAAAAAAAAAAATTATTTGGCGGACCCTATATTAAATGGCGTGCAAACGTTGAAAATGTTGGAAACGTGTTTCGGCAATGATTCTCTAAAGAAAACGGTCGTTTACCAGTGGCACGAGTTGTTCATAAGTGGTCGTGAGTCAATCGAAGTTGATTAACGACGAAAACATTGGTAAAGTTAAAGAAATGTTGTTCAATAACCGCAAATTAACAATCAGAAAGATAGCGGGGGTCTCGAACATTGCCTGTGGATCCGTCAGCGACATTTTGGTTAATGATTTGGGTAATTCCCGAGACCAAAAAAACCACATAGTTTTCAGTCAGAAAAGAAGGCGGTTTTCCATCCAATAGCCAATGAATTAACCTGATTTGGCTGCTTCTGACTGTGACTCCCTGTGAATTTTTTTAATAAATTCCGGGAACTTTTTGATCAAGGAAGTATATTAATTCTTATATAAAGAGGGATAAAAAGTTTTGATATAATTCGTTTTAACAATATGGGTACATGTTCTTTAATAGTGTTGTCTGCAGTGAGCACTCTAGACGGCATCGTTAAGAAGCTATATGACTTTGAAGTTTGGAAAACAGTTAGAGTAAGAAAATTCGTTTTAGTTCGAAATTTAATTTTTGTAGATCTGCGGTGTGGCATTGTGCTAAAACTATTAAAATAACTGATTCAAAAATTTTCACACCACGTATAAGTTTTTGTTTTTTAACTCAATGTAAATGACAGCCCCTTTCACCCTAAAAACTCAAATAAAATGTTAACGTCTATCATTTTTTAAATTTCGTAGAACAAATATTTCTTATTTGCATAAATCTATGTTATATTGAAAATTTTCAGCTTTTGGAGACATTGGGCTATAAAGGGTTAACGTTAAACGAATTTTATTAAATCATTTAAGTATTCAGAAGTCTGTTTAAAAATATGTAGTAGTTTTTTTATTTATGAATGTAATTTTACAGGAAATTTTCCGAAATTGTTGAGGAAAAATTGTTGAAAAAAGAAACAATTTTTTTAAAGTTTAACTCTTTACTGTTCTTGTAAACATACCCCAGAGAAAAATAAGTTAAAAGCTTTTAGTCTACCAAAAAAAAAAAAATAATATTTTTTACCGGCAAACATTTCATTTAATTTTTTTAATTTTGCTTTGTGTTTGTCATAAAATTATGTTAAATTGGGTCATCAATGTAAACTTTGTATGACAATAACATGCTTGTCAATTTCACGTATGAAGTTGTCTCTCTGTTTTGTTTCTCTCTCGTCTTTTTCCCTTGGAAAATGTTAAGCAATAAAGCAAAAGGACTAAAAATGATAAATAAAAAAAGAAATATAAACAATTTTTTTATACAAGTATTTAGGTAAGTGGGTTACATGAGTAGCAACCGTCTTCACTCACTACTTGATATAAGAGTTGACATCAAATAAACTCTAAAGATAAAAGGTGAAAAGTCAGCAAAAATTTTTTCGAATAAGGAACAAAAAAAAAGCAAATATGTTATGGTAATAAAATGATAAAGAAAACGAAAAACACTACACTTGTATAAAAATGACCCAAAACAATACAAGCAAACAAACATACTTATGTATATATTGTAACGTTTTTACCTTTTTAAAAACGTGTTTTTATGAGTTCGTAGACTGTAGCTAAAATAAAATAAATTTTGTGTTTGGTTTTAATTTAAAAAAATCCTTTATTCTTAATTACGCTGTCTGTTTACAATTTTGTAAACAACAACAATTACTCGACAGATCTTTCTACTTAAAGATCTTCCAACCCGATCGTAGTTATAACTTAGGTTCGATCACAACCTTTTCAACCAGAGGTTATCCACACTTAACTCTCTTTACTGAATTAGGTCCAACTAAATTGGTTTTTACTTCACTACGTTCACGAGTTGTTCACGAGTGTTTACTCCTTATAAACTCTCTTCACACCAATAACACTTTCACTGAGTTAACTTTACTTAAACTGCACACGCTGAGTTTACGACACATCAACTCGTTCACTGAGTTTACACCAAATAAACTGATTGCTGTTCGCATCGATGAGCTTTTTATATGGCTGAGTAAACAACACATCGAAAGCTCTCGAACCTCTCGATATTTCAGGTGGATTCCATTTCTTTCTTTTAATTTCTTTTTAGTTCTTTTGTAGCCATGCGTATGTAAACATCTACTTCTTTCAGATCTTAGTATTTGTTTTTGCTTGATTATTGTCTGTTACTTGTTTTCTTGCTGCTTAATTATTGTTGTTGCCGTGTTATTTTTATTTACTTTGTCTCTGCTAATGGTTGTTATTGTAGATTTGGTTATTTATAAACAGCACGTATAGTTGTTCTTGCAGCTTTTGTTTATTTATTTTAGCGATGTAATAAACGCTGTGATGCCCAACCTTATTTTCGTAACAATATGTTATGTAAGGAAAGGAACATAAAAAAACAGTTGTCGTACAGCAAGTCGATTTCGTGACTTTAAGGCAAATTTATCGTCTTTCATAATAGTGGCTTGTTTTGTTATAATACGGATTAACGTTACAGAGCCCACTTGAGCGCAATGAGTAGGTTCCGTTGTGTTGGCATATGTCCACTTTTATGTCAAGGTCCTAAAGCTCTTATTAATTTTTTATTAGCAACCCAGTTGAAAATATCAAGGCATTAATCTTGCCCAAATTAGAGATTGTAGAACTGTTGCTGTCGCAAATTTTCCCCCGACCAAATAATTTTAGTTTGAAGCGGGTACAGGATAGTTCTCTGTTTATTTAATGTCACTTTCTTCTGGCAGACTTCCGAATCTGCGACACTTGTCGGACAGGGCACAGCACTATAGACTTTGCATTTTGTCCATTATCGTTGGGCAGTAGGTAGCTGTTGTACATGCTATAAGTTTTTATCTGCCTTTAAATGACTATCGTAGAGTTTGTCAGGATGGAGCATTTCTCGTATCAGAGTTCAAATTTTTCTGATATTGTGACTGATTTCCTTGGCAGTCCGCTTCTGCTTGCCGAATCGGACTTGACTGACATATGTAAATAAAAATGGGTCTATTTTCTTTGGTCATACGTCTGGTTGTAGGTACACCTGGATTCTGCATGATATACCTTTCCCTGGGCATCACAGTGGGATCAACACATGGCTATCAATTCGAACTAACTAACTAATATATCTCCATTAGCTATGGTAGTGTGTAGGGTATAAAAATTTAATTAAAACTTTTGTACGGAAATAACTTGTGAACAACTCTTATGCACAGGCAATTCATATTTAAATATTTATGAAATGAAGGTTATCTCGACGTATGAGTGTTATTTAATTCATAATTAAAAACTAAAAGATATTACTCATACGTCTAGTTGTACTGCCTTGTCTGTTGTACAAGCACCATATAAAACATAAATGCTTTGATATGTTAATCCATGCTTTTTTCTACTCTCTATCTCATTCTCCTTCTCTCTCTCTCTCTCTTACTGTTTCCCTCTACTCTATTGTGCATTAGTTAATTTACAGACATTTTTATTCTCTCTCATAATTTACTCCGTATATGCAGAAATATGCCATTAACAAAAACACACTTGCACTCACACATAGACCCCCATAAACTTATACAAGAACATACAATGAAGGTATGCCTCTTAGGAGCTCTTGGGGCCAACTCGTTTTGTTTTCTAAATGCAATATTCCCAGTCTTGTTGTATTTGAAATATAATGTTTTATATTAAATTGGCATATATTAACAGTGTTACTAATATGTAAAGATACAAAGTTCTTGGAAAGAAAAAAAACTGGAAAAACGCTACACTATATGTAGAGAGACTTTGCTGTATAGAGAGACTTTGTTATATAGTATGGATTTAATAAACGTCACTTAAAATTAAAAGATATTTTTAAGAAGAGAAATAGAGGTTAATGTACAAAAGTGCATTCATTTAAAATTGATATGTGAAATGTATTTCTGTCTATATATAGACAGCATAATTATACTACAGCTTAATAGACAAGAAAAAATCAGCTTCAGTGTTGATTAATCGTTCAAAGCTGAAATGTTAGAGAATAAATGAGAGTTGATCACAATGTTTAGTAAGATACTTTATTTGGAAGAATGTGTTTCATCTATGTCGTATTACTCTGTATGAAAAAACAATGCAGTACAAGTATTCTTTTTTCTTCATGCAATTTGAAATGTTTTATAAATATTTTATTTAGAACATGTTCAAAAAAATCTACTACAACTGAACTGCTTAAACAATTGAGTATTAAAAAGTACTTTTATGTCACTCACTATTATTTCTAAAGGGTAACACAATTAGGAAATTAAAAACAATTTTTATAACATATTTATAATACTACCCTAACAACTTGAGTTTGATGTTACTTTCGTATGGGCCCGATTGAAATAAAATGATTATTTTTTTAAACACAAATTAATTCCTTATTCAAACCACAAATATAAAATTTAGTTTATCCCTTAACTTATTTTAATAAAATACAAAATTCAGGTACCTTAGTACAAATTTTGATCATTATAGATTCGTGCTATTTCAAAAATTGAAATAAATATTGAGTAATATCATCTGGCATTGATAACTGCAACGACCCGTGGCTGTATGGATCCTATCAAATCAAAGCATTCTTGAGGGGTAATAGAATCTTATATTTTCTGTGTTTTTCTTTTGAGACGTGACATGGTTGTTTGGGTATCAGCTCTTAGCCGTCTTTTCATAATAGCCCAAATTGACTCGATGGGATTTAAGTCTGTACTAGACTCTGGCCACTCCAAAACATTGATGTTGTTGCCATGAAACCATTTTTTTTTTGTTTGAGAAGTGTGAGCTGGTGCTCTATCTTGCTTAAATATGTATCCATCGAAAGTAAGTCACAGATGGCAACAAATAATTTTCTAAAATAGTTATGTTCCGCGAAGCATTTACTGTCGATTATATAAAACAAAGGTTTCATAAGCCCTGTGCGGACATGCCTTCCCATACCATAATATTTACGAGAAATTTAAGCTTACGTTTGAGGCAATCCCTTTGATATGCCACACTTTTGGTCCGTATTACTTTAATGCGAGTGTTTGCTACATACATCTCAAACTTAGATCCATCGCTAAACATTATGCACTGCCACTGAGTCAACCTTGTTGCTCTCTTGCTCATAATAGTCGCTTTTTTCTGTTTTGCTGTTAAGTAAGGTTTTACCTTTGGCCTAAATATGGGTCACTTCCTTTTCTTCTTCGTTATAACAATTAAATCGTAAAATCAACTCATAATTACTTTGTTAAATCCGTAGTTCAGTTTTTTTACATATTTTCTTTTTGTTCCTCGTCCTATGGTTCTTCCAACTACTGATGATCACTAAGCACCCAAACTTCAAACGGTACTTCTCCTATTTTGCTTTATTATACGGTCTAATGACCGTATATCACGTTGCGTGATATTGGAAATTTTTCCACAATTTTTATAATTCGTGTCTAATGAATTGTTTTCCTTATAAGATTTGAAAATGTACTGCGCAGTAGATTTGGGCGAATTTAATTCTTTTCCAATATCCTTATAAGATCGGTCATTATTTACTTTTTGAACAAACAATTCACGCATCTCTCTTGATATCGCATGTATATTTTACAATTTTTATAACTGTACAGTTCACTACCTTGATTAATGTATAAGACTTGACTGTACTCAGACTTAAAGCATTTTAGTAGTAAAAATTTTAGTCGTAAAATTTTCACTGTTGCATATCAAGGTACCATTACATAGCTATACTAAAATATTGTTACGCTTTAATTTTTTTGAAACATTTGAGTTCTTTTTAATTGCGTCAATATAAAAAATACCACGTAGTTGTTGTTTTATATTTTATATTTTTTCAATTTTGCTTTATACGCTTTATCTTAATACTGCAATTTATTTATCTTGCACTTAATATTAGTTATACACAAATTAATCAACAATTCTATTAGCGCCTAAAAGATAACTATATCGACGTAAGTAAAGCAGCCTCCTTATATACCTAGCTGCCTACAGTTTGGAAAGTTTGGGAAATGTCTCAAACGCTCTCAAGTCCCCTATTTTATATCCATTATTTTTTACATGTTGTAAGATTGCGTTACCCAAAGAAGGTCGAATTGGCAATGCCAAATTGGTAATGTCAAATATACGAATCAGTACGGCAATGCCGTCAAATACACACATCAGTGCGGCACTACCAGGGTAACACTTTAACAACCTTGACACAAACCAATAGACCAAAATCCCACAATACAGTCCCAAAGGCAATGATGTGGTGTATTTTCTTTTTAGGCATGTTTATTTTCGTAACAACATACAATAGGAAAAATATATCAACTAGTGCCGAAACTACACCTTAAAAAAAGTAAAAAAAGTCTCATATAACTGCCGTACGAAACTCAAGTTGTTAGCGTATTATAAGTAGTATTAAGGCACCAAAATTAATTATTAATATAATATAAATAATCAACTGGAATTTATGTTATCTTTTGTTAAAACAATAAAGAATTATATTCTGAAAACCAAGTATGTTTAACAATACATAAATTTTTACATTTTAATGTAATGCTAAAGCTACGATCACATTTGTAAAATATTTGACGAAAAAAAAACGTAACCACTATTTTATAGAAACATTTTATGTAATTTTTTTTTAATGTTAGCCTTTCATAAAAAATTATCTTAAAACAAATAAAAGTAACAAAAACAAACAAGTATTTCTATAAAATAGTGGTCACATTTTTTTCGTCAAATATTTTACAAATGTGACCGACCTTAAGTCGCAGAAGCACTTCTTCTATATGCAATATATTTATCGCATATAGTTTTAAAGATTTCTGTCTTGGTTGTGTTGTATGTCTGTGCTCATCTTCCTACGCTGCTATAAACGTATAATGTTTTTTTTATGATGAAAGTTGAATTTGAAATATTTGTTGTATAATATTTGTAAAGGCATTTGTTTACATATAGTTTATAACCATTTCGTTAGTGTCAGTGGAAAGGATGTGTTGGTTGTGCGCAACAAAATAATACAAACTGCGTCACAATATTATTGAAAAAATGTAATGCGATTTACATATTTTGGGTAACGAAGGAATTGATAATTTTCTTTCGCATATAAAATATTTTAATAAAAGAAAACAAGACAAAATATAAAAAATAAAATTTAAAAATAGAATTGCCATTTCCTGCTCAAAGTAAGCTCTTTTTATTTTAATAATATTACTACATTTTAACCTTTTTAAAACGTTAAAATTCATTTTCATTGCGTCAAAAAAATAAACGGCAATTTGTTGTTTTACAGGTTTTATTTCCTCACTTCACAGTATGCAATTATAACTACACAGTCTTACCCTGCACTTAATATTCGTTTTTACAACACTTTTACTAACGCCTAAACACGACTTTATTTTATGACTGCAAAACGATAACTATATCGTAGGCAAAGTAGCCTCCTTATATATCTAATTGCCTACTGTTTGCAAAACTGCGGAAATGTCTCAAACGTTCTCACATTCTCTACTTTATGTCCGTTAATTTTAAACATGTAAGATTGTGTTGCCCAAACATGGTCGAATTGGCAATGCCGTCAAATACACAAATCAGAACGGCATTATCAGTGAAACATATTAACAGCCTTGACACAAAGCAATAGACGAAAATCTCACACTACAATCCCAAAGGCACAGATATGGTGTATTTTCTTTTTAGGCATTTTTATTTTTTTAACAAGATACATAAATTTTTAAAGGCTTTAGCTTGACTTATTGAGGTTTAAGACTGTATCATATGCGATTGACGTTGCTGCGGATGTGAATATCTAGATACACGGGGGGATCACTGACAGTGATCTAAGTGTGAACCTGTGAAAGATGGAATTGGTGTTGTTGACGCGAATGTACTAAGTTCCGTCATTCTCCCTACCGCATCTGCACGAGGTGTAGCTGGAGCTGTCGGGTAACGCTAAGTACCTATTCGGGAATCCAAGTTAGCTTGACTCCAGAACACAAGGGTTAGGGCGGCAAGAATAACGTTGCGTTGTATATTTGTCGCAGGGCCTCTAAGCGCGATGGAGAGACATTCAGATCTTGTGATTATGCGGGTGAGAGGATACTCTGACACCTAGGACCACCTGGCCCGCATGCTACTTTCATCTGGCAAACTTTTGATTCTCCGTCATTAGTATGGCAAGGCCGCTGTATATTCGGGCTCGATCGGAGTCTACATACTGGTGGCTATTATCACAGAGCATTGCATGGCTAGTGCGCACACAAGAAGACTTATGCTGGATTGCAATAACTACTGTAGGGGTTTACTTCATTGTTCTTGAAGAAGTACGGTTCTATGTTGCAGCCGGCTTACAAACCGCACTGAGCAGTGTAATTTTCAGGGTGCATTAGCAGCTCTTCAAATACCTCTGGCTGTTCTTTACACCAAATTAGGCAATTGTGTTTATTGACGTGCCCATTGAGCTAAAAATAAGGTTCACCGCTGGAAATAATTTTTTGAAAGAAAATACATTTTTCAAACATCACGAATTTTTATAATAAAATTCAGCGATTTGCAAGCTGTTTTCGTTTGTGAGTCTATTCATGGTGAAATGTCCAAACTCACTGAGCGTTTTTGGCATTGCCATACGCAACGAGTCTTTTTTTACATTGGATTTTCTTATAGCAAAAAAATCACCCGTTATTTTTATAAAAACTATTTTAAAGACAATCACTTTAAACATTTGATAAATAGCATTTATTAAATTTATGTGAAGTAGTATGTATATTTAAACTATTTTTTCAATGATTTAATTGATTGAATTAATGTTCAGCACCCTCGACAACAAATTCATATAAGAAAACATTTTAAGCTTTCAGTTTTAAAGCATTTCCTGATTATTCCCTTCTTTTTCGATGTACATATTATTGCAATAAATTATATTCGATATTTATTTATATTCTCATTAATAAATTGTCACAGACTTTTAAGTGTTGATAGGATTTTTTTTCTATATATATATATATATATACATAGACATATATATGTATTTTCATACACCCAAATAAATCTTCCTAAAAATACATTAGGATATATGTACGTACATACATATATACATATGTATGTATTTGTATGTGTAAAATTATTTTAAGCTTTTATTTATGTCCTGTCAATCATTAAACAAATTGCATAAAAACAAAGTAAGTAATTTGGAATGTTATAGTCGGTTGACAACGACTGTATTATATCGCATACCACAAATTATTTCTTGCCCATGTGAAAAGTAGGACCATTCGTCCTTAAGCTACATATATGAAGGCAACTTATCAAATATTTTCGAATTTTCTTAAAAACTGAAAACGGAATTTTGATAACAAAGTGCAAATGAACCAACTTACATGGTTTAGTACAGCATTGCTTCTTTTTAAAAGTGTAACAAATATCCCCACAAATTCAATATAATAAAACATGTGCACACGTAACACACATCATACAAATTGGTTATGAAAACGTTTTTATCTTTCATCACACGTTACAAAATATTTATGGAAATAGATTTTTATTTTAAGTTATTTTTTTACACAAAAACATTAAATTTGTCTCCTAGCGTATAAGAATATTGATCGCTGTTGTATTTTACAATAATATTGATACATAATTTGTTTTTTGTATATATATTTATTAAAATTTTCTTTAAAAAGTATTTTTATTAAGCAAATTGCTTCATAATCAATCACGAGTTACTTAGTAGTTTATCAACCCTTTTTTAAGTTCTTGGTAATAGTTAAAAGTAATGGGTCCATAATTAAATTAAATTACACTTAATTACTCTTGTTCTATTTATGAACTTAATACAAAAAATCAGTATCAATAGAGAATTCGTGGAAATTAATAAACTTGGAGAATGCTGTTCACAGTATAAGTAGATGTTTTGAAAATCAAAGACTTTGAGTTTGTCTACCGTACTGACACACTTTATAGTTTGTAAAGTGCGTTTATGTCAAAAATGCTTTTCTATGTATTCGAAACTTTTAGAACGGATAGCTTAGGGTAGAAAAACTAAAGTATATGTAAATATTGTTACGTTTTAACCTTTTTATAACGTTTCAGTACTTTTAAATTGCGTCAAAATAAAATAAACACCACTTTGTTGTTGCGTTACAGTTTCTATTTTCTCACTTTATCTTTATACAGATTGTCTTAATACAGTAACTTAATATTCGTTTGTACAACACTTTTGTGTACGCAAAACGAAAGCAGCCTCCTTATATACCTAATCGCCTACAGTTTGAAAAGTTCCGGAAATGTCTCAGACGCTCTCATATCCTCTCTTTTATATCCGTTAATTTTAAACATGTAACATTCTGTTACTCAAAGATGGTCTGGTCGAATTGGTAATGCCGTCAAATACACAAATCAGTACGGCAATACTAATTCCCATCAATAGCCGCTTTGGCAGTTTCACCCTAGAGTCTGCTCAGCGTGTGACCAACTCAGCACCATTTTTGGTGAAGTATATCAATATGAATTAGTAGTTGATCGATTTGAAGTCAAAATTGTCTATTGGGCAAAAAACGTTAAGTTCTTTAAAACGTTTGAGTTTATTTCCTCACTTTGTCTTTATACAGTTTATCTTGACACAGCAACTTATTTATCTTGCACTTAATATTCGTTTATACAACACTTTTACTTACGCCTAAACACGACTTTACTTTATGACTGCAAAACGATAACTATCTCTCACCAAATGCAATGCGATACCTTTTATAGCAATTCATTATCAATTTCTTATAGTTACTAAAAATTTCTATTTATCTACGTTATATTCAAAAGATGTAAAATTATAATACACAGAATGGAATTGAACTGGCAACACCGTTAAACATGCAAATGGTAGTAGTCTTAATAGCACAGACCATTAGGGCAGTGACAGATACACAAGAGCCTTGATACAAGCCAATAAAGTTTATAGCTAAAATCTCACAATACAGTCCCTGATGTGATGTATTTTTTTTAGACATTTTTATTTTCGTAACAATATTATGAAAATCCTTCACAGGCAGCGGATAATAAATACTTCTATGACATTTATGTCGGTTGGCTCCAAGAATTGAATATGCTGATTTCCATACAGGAAGTAGTATTCCCTAGCAACCACAAGATGGCAAAATAATTTCACCTCTTTCAGTTCCCTGTACTTTAAATTCGCCACTGTCCACAATGTTACAGTGCATCATCTTGCCCTTGTGTGTATTTTTTCGCAAAGCAGCTTCTGCACCTCGGTTTCGAGGGATTTGAATTTAGCCCACGTGCTCTGTATCGGCCCCTATATGTTTGGGCTCGCTCGGAGTCTATTATAGGGAAGCCGCGACTTAGGCTGCAAACTCTTGTGGCTGTGAAGAGGCGACTGTCGAGCACTTCCTGTGCCAGTGCACGAGACTTTCGGACATTAGGACTGCTTTCTTGGCAGTTCGTTTCTGGATGCCTTGCACAAGACTTTCGGACATTAGGACTGCTTTCTTGGCAGTTCGTTTCTGGATGCCTTGTCGGATCTGGCCGGTGTGAATATTGGCAGGATCTCTTCTTTTGTACATGCGTCTGAATGGTCATATCGTTTGTTTGTTTTCTGAGTTACTGATGGGTATCACCCACTGTGATGTGGGATCAGTATTGGACCCAGGTGGGCTGGACGAGTCTGGCAACCCGTCGTAACTATGTAACTATGGGGGGTGATTATGCGATAAAAGGAAAAATATTGTGTTTTTATTCCAGGCTCTCGAGTTGTTAACTGAGCTTCCGTCTAATACCTCTGTTCGTTCGAATAGTATTACGCACTATAATACCAAGGACGGTATTAAAAAGAAAAGGGGAAAGAATGCATAGCTCACGAGCACCAATGCAACGTTAAAGCTACATTGGCCTTCAATTAGCATCGCTGTAAAAAGCATGAATAAGCATAACTATTTACGGTGGAACATCCTAACTAGAAAAACACAGACACAGATAGCTAAAGCAACTTATATTCGTATTACATAGAGTATATGCGCATGGTCTGGATTTTCCAATAAAATATTTACCTGAAACTTGCTTCGAAATTTGTCAAAGAATGGTTGTGTAATTCAGAAGTAAGAGTTCTCACGTGGCCAGATCAACCTCTTGATTTTAACACTATCGGAAATCCATGTGGCATTATAGAGGACAGGAAAACCGAGATTCTCAAAATAAAAACTCTATTTATATTCATATCCCTTTCTGAAACCTAAATTTTGAGACTTAATAATACTTTGCATTGCTCCGCAGATGTGCTGCCATCGTTAAAAATAAAGGTTACGCTACGACTACGAATTGCTTTAATTTTGACCAGGCCTATTTCAGATTTGTTGTTTTTCTTTGAAAAGAAAATGCATATGTTTTAGGAAAATAAATGATAATTTCTTTTTATTTATATTTTTGTGAATAGAGCGTTTATATAAAAAAAAAAATCTGTTTCCTTCGAGTTTCGTAAAATTTGTATTAAGTCTTAATTTAAACATAATACTATAAAGGTATATAGGATACTGTCTTAAGTGAAAATTTGTTACTGATTTTAAAATTATTTTTATTAAATTTAAATCTTTAATATTCATTAATAAGCTATTGTTTTTTATTAAAGTTTCCTTCGTTATACTTTTAGGTCTATGGTTTCAATTTAAATTTTCTACCGCATAAGTAGCTGCGTTCATACGAATTGTTTTATATTTCCTTTAAATTGAAGGTGGTATGAAAATTGTATTATTCATATATAAAATTGAATTGTCTTTCTTTCTCTAAAAATAAATTTTTAACCACAATTTCTCTGTTCCCAACTGCTACTTTTCTTAAGGCGTACATTCCTTTGTTCTATTAACACGTTGACTGCCATGTGTACCACCGGTGTGTCACATTTTTGTTTAGTTATTTGTTTGCTGATGATGTATTTTTTGGTTTATTGATGACAGATAAAATTTTTCTTCTGCAGTGGAGTCTTTGTAAGGATACTTTCCTTTAACTGAATAAAATTTTTTGCGCCTTTGTTCAAAGAAGTCGAATTTTCGTTTTTATTAAGTTAGTTTTCTTTTTTATATGGTGGCAGTCAACGTGTTAAGATTTACTTTAAGCTTTAATATTATTAAAAATGAAAACAAATGCTTTTGTACCTATACAATAGAGAAGATTTCGTTAAGGAAACTTTCAGATACAAAAACGTTTTCTGAGGGCACAATAAAAAAAGGGAAATTAATAAATAATTGCGTACACAAACATACTTGAAGAAGGCCAAGTTAAACAAGCAAACTTGTAGTCGGTTCAATCATGCCCTATAATACCCTACAGTATAATAGAGATTTCGAAAAATAATACTTTTTTACAAGGGTTAAGACAATTATGAATCCACCAGGCATGCTACAGTTATTAAGCGTTACGTATAGGCTAAGGAAGCAAAAAGGATTAAGAATTATTTAACAGATTTTTTTGCTAAGGAAAACTTTGGACCACATTTAACAATTTCAGACTCCTTAGTACATTTTTGAGCTAATGTGGGTTTTACTCGAAGTTATGGAAAGATTTTAACTGTAAAGAATTGAGTTCACTATTGTGTTACAAGAAGATAATTTGTGAAATTTTATTCAATTGATTTGATTTTTAATCTCTCTATCAAAACAAGTGCAATATATTTCGACTTCAACTAGTGGTGTAAGGTGTTGATATTTGTAAGAAAGTTTGTAAAAAAAAAAAAAATGAGAAAAAGGATAATTATTTTTCGACGCAAATTTTTAGTTCGAAAAAGACAAAAAAATTATTTTATTTTAGAATCACCACAAAGGCATTGAAATTCTTAAATTTCTTTTCATAGGCCGGTTTCAAAACAAATTTCAAATATTTATTTTATTTCATTTTGTGTTGATTTATAAGCAGTAGTTATATAAGTGGCAGGTAAACAGAAAATGCTGGGTTTTAATTAAAAAAAAGGAAAAAAAGGAAAACGCCGAAATATTTAAGAAGAGAAGTCGAATAGATGTGCAAAACCCAAATTTCATTTGCAAATTGTAATGTAAATATTTATTTTTTAGAAAGGCCGGGAATTATTTTGTTAATAATTAAACTGTATTTAGTGCAATTAAAAGTTAGGAGTTAATGGTGAAATTATAGAGTAAACAGTAAATTTATTTGACGCCTGTGCTAGACTTAAAATCGTTATAAATTTAAAGTATTTTTTAGTTCAGGATGTAGATGAAATGCTTGTTGGTTTCTAGTATTTGTTATGTATAGGGTGTTTTTTTAAGAGCTTCAGCATTTAATATGATAATAAAAGACAGAATGAAATGTTGTTTATTCTACTCTGGAGATAATTTCATGGCATTTAGTTTTGAAATAAGATTTTCGATATATATATCCCGCGGCTACGAGTTATATGGTCCATTCGATCAGCCTAAGTTTTGAATACTTTTTCCAATAAATACATTATCTTCCAGTTCTTCAAGATTTGTAGGTTTGTCAACATAAACCAATGACCAGAGGCGTTAAATCGCAAAAAAGAGGGACAATGAACAGGATCACTTCTGAAGAGAAAGTTGTCACCCAATTAATTTTACAGCTAAAACAACAAACAATAGTAGTTGAATGCATGTATGTCATTTATAAGCGTAAAATTACTCAAAATCTTAAGGAGATTTTTAATAATTTTTCTATCTATTGGCTGACGTGCAACGTGTATTAATATATAAAGTGAACTTTCATGTAACGAAATAATGCTAAAAGGATAACACACGGAACAGCATTACAAATAAAATCTTCTTACCATTACTGAAAAGATAAATCGTCTCAAAACAAAGAAAAACATCCGTTGGTGTAGTCACTGATCCATGATTTAACTACCTTCTAACGTGTTCTATAATACATTTTCCAATTGCATTTGTTAAAGACTAGTTTGAACCAGGGGTTATTTCGAATCTGGCAATACTTATGTCAGTCTATTCAAACAAAAACAAAAAAAAAAAACAATCACATTTTCGGTTGAAGCTCATTTTCATCTTGGTAGGTACGTTCGTTAATAAGCAAAATTACCGTATTTTGGGCTCAGAAAACCCAACGTGGTCTTACAGAAGCCAATAAACCCATTACGAGTGACTGTTTAGTGCAGCTTGTAGAGCGGAGGCATCATTGGCTCATATTTCATATTTCGCAACCATTACGGTCAATGGAGACATCTATCGAAACATGATAACCGATTATTTGTGTTCACTCTTCATAGTATTGATGTGAACGATATTTTGTGTCAACACGATGGAGCAACTTGCCATACACCTCATGTCACAATTGATTTATTGCATCAAACGTTTGATGTCCGGTTAATTAGCCGAAATGGTGATGTCAGTTAGCCGCCAAGAATCTGAGGTTTGACACCATTGGACTATTTTCTGTGGGGCGCCATTAAGGACAAGTGTTATGCCGACAAACCAGAGACAATTAGTCATTCGAAGACCAACATTCGTGATGCCATTACCGAAATACGAACCCATACACTCGAAAAATGGTCCGATCGAATAGGGTACTGTGAAGCCAGCCGTGGCAGTCATATGAATGAAATAATATTTCATTTCTAGCCGCAACAATTGGGTTTCAACACAAAAAAACATAAATTTGGCAAAATTTGAAACCGTTTTCTTTTATTGCATTTTTAAATTTAAGCTTTTAAATGGCCCATCCGATATTTTTTTTGTTAATAGGCTGCACAGTAGGACTTTATAGTTTTTGCATTCGCTAGACAGGGGAACGGCCAAAGATTTGGCAAATACAAAATGAGAAATCTGTGGATGCTTCTGCTCTAGGTTTTTATAAAACTGCACTAAAATGCTTCTATTTGTTCGGAAGCATTATATTTTATATATGGCCAGGTTAGGTCGCAGTTACCACAACCTCCTCGCAGCAATAACTGCACAAGGTCGATCCACTATACCCAAGATTGATCGCATGTCTGGCCACTAGGCAATGATCATAATCGAAATACACCGTCTTGGTGGGTTCATTAGTTAAATAGTTATATTTCGATCTACAACCTTACTGGAAGAAAACTGTCTCCATCTTCTGGAGAACATACTGCTTGACCAGCACTTAAAATACTAATGACAAGTATTAATAGGTATACTAGAAATTTTTGTTGCCAGAAGAACCTATGTCATCGTGCGCCTTTTAGCCAGTTCATTCGGCAAACAGTTCCCCGGAATATCTCTATGTAGTGATCAGGCAGTCTATGCGAGATCCTAATTATAAGGTCCGAAGGGTAAATACCATACCCCATTCTATTGTGCATTTTAGAACCATCAGAAAAATAGCAAACTCGTTATATCTCCTTCCAGCGAATTTTGCCAGAATTATTTCCTAGGGATAGGCGTCCTGTATTTCACGAGTAGTAGTAGATAGAAGGTGTAATATTATTTTATATAAAGTGTGATATTACAACCACTGCCCAGCCACTAAACTTTTTTGGAGATAATTTTTAACATTTTACGATATTTCAGAAAATCCATCAATTAAGTTCTCTTAGAGCATCTTCAGACGATCCATTTCACTGATGACTCTATGTATGTAACTCTTTTATGTTGTTTAATTTACAAGCTATGCTATATTTTATTTATTTCTTTATTTTATTCATTCATTTGAGACCTAACACAACAAGATTAATATCTTATAAATTATAGTGTTAGTGAGTAAATCATAAAAAATCTTAAATTTAAGGACATAATAGTATATAGTAGTCTTAAAACTAACATAAAAATAGAAACTAACAAAATTTAAGTCGAAGCATCATGAAAAACATATTAAGATATTTAATTACTCTGCAAAAATCTAGTTAACTCCCGCGTTGACGTTGCCAATATTCTGAATATGACTCGGTAAAGAGTTCCAAAGACTTGTTGTATAAATGCAAAAGTGTCGCTGCGACAAGAGGCTTCTAAGCCTTTGCTGAATAATCCTTCTCCCACGATTAGACCTAGTGAATGTAATTCTCTCATATAAATTTGGAGGTTGATGGGATATGAACGAAAATCAGGCACCTAAGTCTCAATAAGTTTTCAAAGGTCATATGGTTCATTTGGTTAGCATAAAAGGATATATGTTCCCGACGACTCTTCAGAAAAACATAACTAGCTATGTTGTTATATGCAACCTTAAGTTTGTGAAGGTCTTTACTATCGCAATTCACAAAGATTTCACAACCATATATAAGAGTAGGAATAAAGTAAGTTTTGGCAAGGAGCATTCGTATGACAAATGGAGTTGAATTTTTAACGACCCAAAAGTTACGAAGCATACATTAAATCCTTCCCACTGCTACGCCGATATGATTTTTCTATGTAAGCTTGTTATTATATCTTATACCCAAATTTGAAGCCGAAGTAACAATATCAATTTGTTAGCCATTAATCATTATCGGGTAAGAAACATTTAAAATCTCGCTAGTTCTTGTTAAAATAATACACTTAGACTTAGATGAATTAACACATAGTCCATTAGCCATTGCCCATTTGCTGACAATATCCAAATAGTTTCTATAATTTTCAAAAATTTCGTAATTCAGAAATTTACTTATAAAACGGTTGTTGTCTTTGTTAATTAAATTCGAATTTACTTCGCTAGGTTAAGCGAAAATTTCTAAAGAAAAGGAATGTGAAAATGTGAATTTTATATAATCTGATATAGTTTGTATCTACAATGCCATGAAGTTCAAATGTTGGCCATATATGATAAGTATTTCATATTAGGCTTGGATATGTGCTCACCTTTAAGGAATCACTATTTAGAAGTCTCGAATGATATTTTGTTGACTTAAATAATTATTTAATGTTTTTTAATTAATAGCTTTTATCGTAATAGTCTTCCAAATAAAATATGTTACGACAGTGGATTTTATAAAATTTCTATTTTTATTACTTAAATTTTGTTTTTAAAGGTTTTCCTTTAAAATTATTAAATAAATAATACAGAATATAAGACATAAATGTATTAAGGGAATTCCAATTTATAGTGCATATACCTTAATATCATAACCATAGACCAGAGGAAAATAACAATAGAAAATAAATTGAATTGACTGTATCACAGTGAATATGAACAACCCACAAAAAAGGAAAAACAAGAAAATATAATTAATATTTAATGTAATCAACACCGAATGAAAATGGAAAAATAAAATCAAGGAAAATAATACCCTGAATTAACGAATTGAGTAGGGGTTTCTTTTGTCTATTTTAAATAGGGAATAATATTGGGCCTAGCAAAGGAAAGTAAAGTACAATAGGTATCACTAGTAAATGATAATTAATTTGTAATCATTAATTTGTTTTCACATTCCGTTTTAATAACATGAACATTATTAAGCTTCAGTAATGCTTTTAAATTGTGGAAATATTTTTTATTAACCAGTGCTTAGTTTAATGAACTTATAGTACAAAACCTTCTTTGGTTATGAGGCTTGTGATTGGTTAAATGTGTACTTTGATAACACTGGTCTACAAAAAACAACAAATTTTCGGGACTTTAAGTAAAACTATAGGGATTATAATGATTTTGATGCGCTGAATTCAAATCAGTTTTCAGTTTTATTCTATCGGGCTCAAATTTTTTTTATAGGCGGGCCAAATTTTTCGCCCAAAATATGGTAGTTATGTCAACATATTTCATCATAACTTGAAAATGACTTGACCGATTCTAGTCAAAGTACCAGCAAAAGTTTAGAGATAAAATTTCCTATAAATCACCTGAATAACATTTTTTTGTACAATATTTTCAACAGTTTCGGAGTTATTCATATGTAACTTAGTTGCCAAAAAAAAAATTTCGCGCAAAATTAGATAATTATTTATTTATTTATTTTTTTTTCAAAAAGTCATACAAAATTTTTCAGAATGAAAATTTTACATTTTAACATTAAAGCTTGGAACGCAGAGAATAAAATAAACTATAAATCATGAAAATTGGTTGGCTATTGCTGATTTTATTCAAAATGAAATGCAGGTACCTTACTTTGAACAAAATTAGCGGAAAAATTATTTTCATGCAAAATCATGGAATTTTTTTTTATTTTTAAAAAGTTATAAAAAAATTCTTAGAATATAAAGTTTACATTTTAAGCGTTTAAATGAAAGCCAGATATGTTGATAGTATGATAATCCATAAAGGTATGATAAACCAGAGTGTCCTATATCGCCTTGATCAAAAAGTTCCCGGAATAACACCCGTGTAGCGGTCCCATCGTTCCAATTAGAGCTTTTTTTTTGTTAGGTTGGTACATCTGTAGTTGATATTTCCGCTAAATCTTAGCGTCATAGCTTGATATTTGGAAAGGCAACGTAGCCAAAACTACATCTATCTATATATGTGATGGCGATTTTTTACAATTTTAGAAATTGAATAAATTTGCAACAATCAACTTGTATTAAATTTTGGGTAAAAAATGGATATGATGGTGCACCAACGTTGGAAATGTTGGAAAAATATTTCGGTAACAATTCTCTAAAGAAAACGGTCGCTTACCAGTGGCACTAGCGGTTCAAAAGTGGTCGTAAGTCAATCGAATATGATGAACGCAGTGGTAGACCATCGACATCGAAAACCGACGAAAACATTGATAAAGAAATGTTGTTCAATGAAAGCAAATTTACCATCAGAGAGATAGCGGAGGACTTGAATATTGCATATGGATCCATTCAAGATATTTTGGTTTATGATTTGAGTTTCCGTCGTGTAGCATCAAAGTTGGTACCAAAAGACCTCAATTTCATGCAAAAAAGAGATCGTGTTGAACTCGCAAAAGGCATGGTTTGCGAGGCTGAATCTGATCCCACTTTCATCAAAAGGATCATTACTGAAAATGAGAAGTGGGTTTATGAGTACGACATGCAACCAAGACATCAGGCAAGCGAATGGCGTTCACCAAATGAGCCGAGACCAAAAAACCACGTCGTTTTCAGCCAAAAAAGGCAATGCTCACGGTTTTAATGGATTACAACGGTGTGGTGCATCATGAATTTTTATCAGAAGGCCAGACAGTAAGCAAGGAGCGTGAAGCAATTCGCCGAAGGAGACCAGAATTGTCGGCATTGTGGAATTGGTTTTGCACCATAATAACGCACCGTCGCACAGTGCCATCATTATTCAAAATGTTTTGATGAAAAATGCAACAAATACCATTCAGCAGCCACCGAATTCACCTGATTTGGCTCCCTGTGACTTCTTTCTATTCAATTGAGTTAAGAAACCATTACGGGGAACGCGTTTCAGCAACCGAAAGGAAATAATGGCAAAATCGTTGTATCAAGCACTGGCATAAGTATGTTGTAGTCGATGGGGATTATGTTCAAGGGGACAATATAGATTTAGGTGAATAAACTAGTGTTTTTAATTTTCTGAATAAATTAAATTTATGTCGCTCTGCATTAGGGCTTGGTAGCGCACTCATTAGCAACATCATTAAATCGAACGCTCGCATGACATGGAACACGATTCCGTTCAAGTCGCGCCACCCAGATGAATACAGCTGAGAAGACAGATACTTAGGAGTCGAGAGAATTGAATGCCGGCGGGCTGTACACGTAGATTCTAATAGAACACGAAGTTCGAGATCTAATTCCAGGATATGCCTAGCTGCACTGTCTATGGCGTGAAACTGAGCCTGGAATACAGAGTAATCATCGAACAGTCTAAGAAAAACTCTGAGGTCAAGTTCATAAAGTGGACCGAGACTGTGTTTTTCCAAAAGATAGGTGTCGCAGCCCATTCACTTATTCCCAGAAGGTATTCTAATACTTTGGCCCAGTGAAAGTTCACACAATCTGTCCGAAACGCTAGTATCGGTTCGCCTACTTCCTGTAGAATGGTGTCTCAGTCCCCCTTATTCCTGAGCCTATGTAGACATACATTTGATGTACATAAATATGCAAGGGTGATATGCTCGGAATTGTTTTCAGACCAGCCGGAAACTTATAACACCAGTGGTGGTAAGACCATCTGTGATTCAAGATACTAAAATAAGATTTTATTTCAAAATCAATATAAACAAATAAACAAAACAGAAGACAGGGAAGCCTCTACACCCTATTCAGAATGGCCAATTGTGATCCAAAATCTACAACATTCCACCAGAAAAGAGATTCATAGGTAAGGTCTTATGAATTCGTAAAAATACAATCTATTTGTCATGTTTTATTTTGCTAACGACCGCACAATGTTTTGTTTTCTTCTACTGAGAAGCATACACTTCTTTACAAACTCTCTAAAATTTAAAATATATTCAAATGTTTTTTAAATATTTTTGTAAACGAAAAATAAGATTAATTTAATACGAGGGCGGATTGACATTGGAGCTACCTAGCGCTAGATGGCAACACAAACACAAAAACTTTTTCTTTCTTAGAAATTATAATCCGTCAAAGGTCAGCTGTTAAAATTTTAGCCAAATTCATCGATTGTGTTTCTTGGAAAATGGAAAAAAGTGAATTTCGTGTAGAGATTAAACACTATTATTTGAAAGGCAAAACGGCGAAAGAGGCAAAAGAAAAGCTTGATAAACATTACGGCGAATCTGCTCCGTCAGATTAAATGGTAAAATATTGGATTGCTGAATTTAAACGGGGCCGAACACGCACTGCAGCAATACCATCAACAGGAAGGCCAAAAGAGATGGTTACTGAAGAAAATATCAAGAAAATCCTCGATATCGTTATGAATGATCGCCGGGTCAAAATACGTGAGATTGCTGAAATTTTAAACATATCTTATAAACGTGTGTTCAACATTTTGCATGAACATTTTCATATCAAAAAGCTATCGGCAAGATGGGTGCCGCGTTTGCTCAGTGTTGAACAAAAACGAGTTCGACAGATCACTTCACAGCGGTGTTTGGACATGATAAAGCATAAGTGGAAGCTGGCGAAGACAGCGAAATTGGCTGGCAAGGTTATGGCCACTGTATTTTGGGATGCACACGGAATATTGCTCATCGATTATCTTGAAAAGGGATCCGCAATCACAGGAGAGTATTATCGTGCATTATTGGATCAATTGGTTAATGCAATCATGGAAAAACGTCCACATTTAAACAAGAAAAAAGTGCTCTTTCTTCAAGACAACGCAGCGGTTCACACAGCATTAGATACGATGCTAAAACTACGAGAAATCCACTTCGAATTGGTTGATCATCCACCTTATAGTCCAGATTTAGCCCCTAGTGACTTTTTCCTGTTTCCAAACTTGAAAAAATGGCACGCAGGAAAAAGATCCATCTCAAACGAAGAAGTGATTACCGAAACTAATGCGTATTTTAAGGAGTTCCCAAAATCGTATTATACAGATGGTATGAAAAAGTTCGAAAATCGTCTTACTAAGTGTATTGAGCTAAAAGGAGATTATGTTGAGAAATGAATGATTTTTGAAAAAAAAATTTTATTTTCCTACTAAGGTAGCTTCAATATCAATCCGCCCTCGTAAATTAAAAACAAATAAATTCATGGCACTTTAGTTAAAATCGAATAACATGTTCGAAACATTAATTTTTATGTAAATCAATTTAATAACATTAACAATTGAGTTCAATGAACTTAATCAAAACAAACGAACAAATAGACAGACAGAAAGCGATTTTTCACTCTTAGACACTAACAAAAATAGCTGGGAAGGCTATACTTTTAAAGCAATAAAAAAAACCAAAACATGTTCATACACGCATGATTATAAAATAAACAAATCTATATATGTACTAGGGAGATCGATTATTCGACTTTTTTCAAAAACCGGTTTTCAAATAATTCGAAAAGTAGCATTTTTTAAAAAACCGGATTTCGCTTAATAATAATTCAAGTAACCGGTTACCCGGTTCTTAAAATAAAATTGGTTAAATAAAATTGTTCCTATTTCTTGAAGCGCAGTGCTGGAGCACGTCGTTTTAAAAATAAGCAGAAGCTGATGGAGAGCTTAAAATTAAAGTGGAAAGCAATACAACAATAAAAAAACAAAGCTTATTAAAAAAAGTACTGAAAAATGCTTAAGTTTCGAACAGTTACTCAAAGAGCTAATTACGTTTTTGTCTTATTAGTTAGTAGAGAATGGAATTAAAAGTTTCTTATTATAGTTATAATTTAGGTGCCTAAGAAAACAACAAGTAAAGGTTTTATTTTGAATAAATCCATTAGTCATATTCGAGTTCTTAGTTGGCTCGACAAGAAAATTTGCTTAGATTTCGAGCAGCACTGTATGTAAATTTATGCACCACGTATTTAATAGTATGTGTATCACTGTGGCATGTTAGGTAAGAACCTACCTTCCTTCCGTCGGTTCAATCTTAGGCCACACCATCTGACTATTTTCAACAGCGATATTACTTCACAACATTGCTAGCGACTGGTTAAGTGTATTTACGCTGTGAAAAACTTCACTAACTAATATATCTACCTTTCTGAACCGGCGTTTGTGGGTCTGTAGGCTTTCAATGAGTCTACTAGTTAATCATTCTCCATATATAAAAATCAATATTTATTTACAGAAGATGAGAACAGGTTATTTTTGCTCAAGAGTGCATATCTTTTTCGATCTACTTGATTTTCACCTTCTTTGTGAGACGTTCAAGGTTGTCATATATACAAAAATAATAACTAAATTTATACAAATAGTTAAATGATGAGCAAATTTTCAATAAAAAAAATATACAAACGTATAAAAATTATAATTATTTAAATTAACCGGTTATTCGTGTTAAATTAACCGGTTTATTTGGTTTTCGAAAAACGAAGATTTTGAAAAAACCGTATTCGACAAAACCAAAAAAACCGGTTAAAACCGGTCGAATAATAACCGTCCGATCTCCCTAATATGTATACAAATATAATTTATATTTGTAATTGTATATAAAATAACATAATTATTTACTCTAATGCTTGTGCAAACTGAAAAGAACTACAACAATAGTAATTGTTACACGTGACGTCGTTTCAAAGGGTTAAGGTCTTTGGTATGTTGTTATTGCTGTTATAGTTGGTTTCATTAACGTTGTCATTACTAATTTGTAAACAATGAAAAGAGCAAACAAAAAAAATAAGAAGATAGTAAAAGAGAGGCAAAGGCATAATTAAGTTTGATACCTAATTATGTTCAAAATCAAAATAACGTAGCAGACTTTGTAATGATGGCTTGTATTTATTAACACAGATTTTGAAAAACAAAAACCAAATCAAAACAAAACAAATATTCACTTATGAATTCCAGTAGTAAATACGAATACGAATTGTGGGACTGATAAATAAAAATTGATTATAAATAAATATGTATTCATATTGCCGAAAAATATTGTACAACAAGCAAAAAGCTGTTCTCTTCTCTCTTCTCCTCTCCAGGTATTAGCCACCCCTGAACCTTATTGTAAAAAAACGGTATTCTAACTTTTTGCGAAATGCCACAAATTTCAAAATAAATGCGAAAAAATATAAAAAATTATTACAATTTACATTTACAACTCATCCCAACTGTATACTCGTAATTTATACTTTCCACGTGTACCGGATTTACATACCATATAAGTTTTTAAATTGAAATTAATTAATGAATAATTTGTCATAATTATTTAAATTAATTTTTAAATAAAATACAATTGAGATACTAATAAAAGAAAATATTTTGTTATGAAAACATGTTCCTTTATTGGGGGAAAAAAACTAGCAGCCGACATTACAGTTACGACACCTTGTTTGTGACAAAAAAGGACAAAATTTTAAATACAATAAAATATGTATTGAATAGAAACGAAATGAATAATATATATAAGTATTAATATGCTCTTGTATAAGTGTTGATTGTTCTCTTTTCATAGTTATTCATATATATATATATTATTCATTTCGTATATATATATATGTATAATATATATGAATAACTATGAAAAGAGAATAATCAATACTCAATAGTTAAGAGACAGATCTAATGAAGTTTGTGTGTTCACCTATACAAGAGCATATTAATACTTATTTACAAATGTGAAACAGAACATGGTTTGAACAAATATCGATAAAGTTCATGCAAAAACAATATGTATTTAAAGATCAATGTTGCCAGATGTATAAAAAGGAAAATCATTTAAGAAATTCTTACAACATACACAATGATTACATGATTTTACCAAATTGGCAACATTGCTATTGCGTATTTAGAAAATATGAGATAAGAACGAGAACTACGAAATAAAAATCGTTTCAATGGACAATCTCTTTATGTTAACAAAGTGAAATAGAATATTCTCACTCATGGTATAAATAAAGCAATAGTTTATTTGGTTTTCTGATGTTTATTCGAAATAGGGTTTTAATCAATGAACATATTCATATTCATATGTTCATTGATGAACACGTTCATGCAACTCTATATTATATATGTACATATAGTGATTTGGTGCTGAAAGGGCCAATATCAATATTTTGCTGTTTTGATTTAGTCGTTGCATTAGGTTTCTTATCTTACTTTATTTTACGTTGTTAAAACAGCCAGCGTCTAATTCAACCCAGGGTTTTGCTAGCCAAGAGTACTATAAACTAAAATATAAAATAAAAACTTTAATTACAATTTATTCAAAAGTAAATACTTTGATATTGACACGTACACATAAAGGACCCTTTTGAAAGAGCAGACCCATAATAAGCCAACCAGACGAGACGTGTATGTGGATTTTTTCGCTAAGTAACAACCATGTTTTACTGGGTCATCAATAGTCTACTAAATGTGTTAACATATAAAAATTGCTGACCATTATGTAATTCAATACTTTCAACTGAAAGGTCTCAGTTCTACCAAAACTTTAGTTACTACTATAATATATTGGATGGAAGAGAAAATACCGTAATGGTGTCCACACCAGAATCAGTTAAGAACATCAACAAAATGGTATTGAATGATCTTCAAACAGTGGGGTATTTGATGCTTAAAGTGGAAATCAATTCGGGGAGCCTTTCTCGAGAACTAAATTTAATGGATTTCGATCTATTTTAGTTAGAAACGTATAAATAAATATTTTTTTATCCATACTTCAGAGGAAATTTTTAGTTTTATTCTCTTTTTTATTTTTATTTTCTCAATACTTGTATTTTTCTCATAATAAAAATAATCATAGTGTATGAAAAAGGCTTTGTTCAGTATCATCGGACTTTTATGACTATCATTGCATTGAAGATTTTCTATATTTTGTTCAAATATTAATAAGCTCAACACTTCTTGTGGAAAATTATTACCTTTTTTTTCTTTCTTTTTCTCACTAGAAGTCTTCATAATATATCCTCATTAAATTTTTCTCTTGAACATTTTCGCGAAAATTTTCTTTAAAATTTTTTAAGTCTCTATTTCGAGCTTCTGGGGCCTCTTATGACTACTGCCCTATAACATAAATCAATCTATTCTTAAAAGGAGCAAATATGAGCAATTTTTTTTTTTTTTGACCAGAGGTTGATGGAATATTTGTATTTTTATGAAAATAAAAAACTTCGCTTAACTTTGCCTAACTCGCTAATTTAAACCTACACATTTCCCAAAAATGGCTGATTTTTAGTCTCTATTTCAAACAACATAAAAAATGTATACATTGATTAAACATAAAAATATAAAAACACAAAAATAATCTCATGAGCCTGAAGTCAATAATAAAAATATTCTTAATTTGGAAGAACGTAGCAAAAAATAAAAATATTTTTATGTCTAGTGATGTAGAATTTTTGTCTACTTTAACGTGATGTAAAATTTTTTACTCTTTTCTGAATTTTTTTCTTTTAATTAATTCCCACTTTCCCAATCTGCGTCGGCTGTAGGAGCGTGAGTTAGATAAATTGATGCATAGGCATTTTGAAACAATCCAAAATCACATATTCACCGAAAATTTGTAGAAAAGGAAGCTGTGCTCAAGATGGGTGCCGCTTATGCTTAAAATAAAACAAAAACTATGATGTGAAAATATTTTAATAGAGTGCTTGTCACACCGCAATAAAACCAAATTTTTGCTTCGAACCGTAACCCTGCATATGATATAGGTTCATCACTTCTCACCTGAGACAAAGGAATAGAAAAAGCAGTGGAGTGACTGTATTGAGAGCGTCGTGTCCAACAAAGACTACGATAGTTCCATCTGCAGTCCATGACCTTTTGTTTTTGGAATGTACATGGCATAATTTCAGTTAATTATCTTCAAAAGGAAAAACAATCAAGGGATTGTGGGAGCTAACCCCTTCTAAGCATCCGTGCTAATTTTGAAACCCCTAGTTATTGTCAAATTATCAACTTTTCTTGCGAATGATTAATAAAACATTATGTTTTTTAGTAGTGAAAAATGTAGTTATTAAATATAATATGAAATATTACATAATATTTGATATTATTTTTTTTGTCATAAAATTATTAAATTATTTTAAAAATATGATAATTTTTTTTTCATAATTTTTCCATTTCTTTGCTTTTTTTTGTACGAAGGGTACTATTTATATTTCGGGAACTGGCAACACTAATGTCAGTAGTTAAAATCTGGTAATACCATAATAAAGTTTGACTTTTTTTAGCATAAACGTACTCACAACATTTTAATGCACAAGTGCTATTTGCTCTGTTTACAGGGAGTTAAAAAAATCAATTTGACCAAAAAATTGATAATTCAAGAGAATGTTTTCGTGGGATTATTTTTCTCAACTTTTGACGTGGATTATCCAACAAATATTTGTCGATGAAATCAGTTCTTTGTATAACGATAAGCACCATAAACAACTACAGTGTATCGCTGGCATAGTGAATTCAATCAAAGTCATCGTTCGGTCGTCGACGAATTTCGTGAAAGTCGTCCAAAATCGGTTTTTGTGCCACAAGACGTGGATGCAGTGCGTAAACTGATAATGCAAGATCATCATGTGGCATATTTTGAGATAGAGGCACATTAGTTCCACTTTAAAATATACGATTTTGCATGAACACTTAGTTGTAAAAAAATTTGTTCTCGATTGGTGTAAGAAAATGATTGAAAAGTTCGACCGTGGTGCTTCAAAAGACGTGTATGAATTGTGTCAGGTGAGAAATTCGTGAAACAAACCGCCACATCTAGTAAAAGAGTAGAATTTGAGTAGTCAAAGCATCGAATTGATGTCTCATCCTCCGTGCAGTCCTAATTTGGCACCCAATGACTTCTTCTTGTTTCCGAATATCAAATATAAACAGCATGGTCAACGATTTACGAGCGCTGAAAAAGCAATTGAGACGTTCAATAATCACGTTTTGTAGGTGTCCCAATTGAAACGGAAAAGCTGCTTTGAGAAATTAAAGTTTTTGAACGAAACTAAAGTGTAGTGATCATCAAGGGGAATATTTTTAAAAAGAAAAACCCATTTTTACTTAAAAATATTTGTTATTATTTACTATTCCTGAAATATAAATAGTACCCCTCCTATCACTAATACTATATATAAAAATAAAAATATTTTAAAAAATGTCCTTGTAGTATTGATTTAATATGTTCTCTAGTAATATTAATTGCATCAGACACTATGCTATAGCTTAATTGGAAGGTTACATTTTAAGCTGTACTTTGTTAGAAGACACTATTAATGTCGCACAACTCTGGAAAAGTTATCTATTTTTAGAAATGAGTAAAATTTCGAAACATTGCTGTCATGTTTCGCTTTAGAAAAGGTAAGAATGCGTAGCGGACTATAGTTTGCTCGTTTTCGATCTGATAATTTTGATGTTAAAAATACACCTCGCTCTAGTAGACCAATGACTAAAAAGTCTATGAAATCATGGAAAAATTAAGAAAGCCGGGCAAATAAGCAGCGTGGACGGTGGTAAGGAACTAGGCATTCATCACCAAACAGTTATCAACCCTTTTTGGATGCCACATGAATTAACAGTTAAAAATTTAGTGGACCGGATTGCAAGTTGCGAATGACTGCTGAAACGGAACGAAATCGAACCATTTCTAAAGCGAATGATTGAGGATGATGAAAAGTGGATTACGCACGACAATAATATGAGAAAAAGATCATGGATGAAGCAAAGTGAATCCTGGTAGACAGTGGCAAAACCATGATTGACATAAAGAAAGGTAATGCTGTGTGTGTGGAGGTCAAGCTATTGATACTGATCTCTAGTGACAACAATTAATGAAGCAAGCAAATCCATTAAAACGGCAAGAATTGATTAACAGACATCTTTGATGCCCCGACAGTAACTGAGAGAGCTTGGCTGGGAAGTTTTGATGCATCCACCATATAGCCTGAACCTTGCACTTTCAGATTATTATTTATTTCGATCCCTGCAGAACACTCTTAATGGTGGAAATTTAAATTCCGTGGATACCTGCAAATTACTATTGGATTAGTTTTTCGCTCAAAAATTGCAGAAGTTCTGTACTCATGAAATAATGGCTTTACCCTAAAAATGGCAAAAGATTATCGATCAAAACAGCATATATATGGATTAATAAAGCTCTTTTCAAATATAAGAATAAGGCGTTTCATTTTTGGACAAACCGAACTTAACCAAGCTCTCAATAAAATTGAGAAAAAAAGGTCGCATTCGGTTTTTTTCTTTTGGAAAAAAGTATTGTTTCGTCAAGGCAATACACCAGTTGACACATCTACTATTATAAATACATATATACATATTTCTCGGGGCTACCTAAGTGACTTGCAACCGATTATATGTCCAGGCTCATTCAAAGGGACATACAGTTTAACGCCGGCTCCGAACGGCAAAGAAGTTTTTCAATGCGTATATATATTACCCAGTTGATAGTCATGTTATCAGGTGATTCCGCTGTTGAACATTGTCAGATGGTCTGGCTTGGGATTGAGCCGAGAACCTCTTGGTTGGTAGGCGGGCGTCTCATCTACCACGCCACAGCGGTAGATGAAAATGCCTTGTATTCGTTAGGTCGGCTCGTTTTGGAAACGTATAACAGCATTCAAACTTTAATTTGAAATAAAATAACATAATATTAGTGAATTAAATAAAATTATGATATTGTTTTAAGCAAACTACATAGCATTTAAGATGAAAGACAATCAATTTACTTTTATCTTAACACAAATCATTAATTTTCTACGATAATTCACATTTATACTCGTATTTAATTATCTGAAGCATTTCGAAAGTATCCTTAAGAATTCATTAATTTTCTTTTTTATCATAAAGGACTTTTTGAATATCGAATTTGGAACGTGTAATCTTTTATGTTCATTTTTAACTAAAAACGAAATAAGACTCCATTTTGGAATTTAAAAGTAAACATCTTATAAATGTTTGATAAGACAAAAAACAAATCAAACAGATTTCCAGACACATTTAACATAGTAATGCATAAAAACAATAATGAGATAATAATAAGCATATATAGGGTGGGCCATTTAAAAGTATAAATTTAAAAATGCAATAAAACAAAACCGGTTTAAAATTTTGCCAAATTAACTTTTTTTGCGGTTAGAAATGAAATATTATTTCATTCATATGGCTGCCATGGCTGGCCTCATAGTAACCCATTCAATCGGACCAATTTTTAAGAACTTTTTCGAGTGTATGCGATTGTATTTCGGCAATGGCATCACGAATGTTGGCCTTCAAATGCTCAATTGTCTCTGGTTTGTCGGCATAACACTTGTCCTTAATGACGCCCCACAGAAATTAGTGCAACGGTTTAAAATCGCAGCTTCTGATATCACCATTTCGGGTAATAAAGCGGAAATCAAACGTTTGACGAAATAAATCGATTGTGGCATGAGATGTGTAGTAAGTTGCACCATCCTGTTGAAACCAGACTTCGTTCACATCAATACCATGAAGAGCGGACACAAAAACGTCGGTTATCATGGTAAAAAAGGTGTCTCCATTGACCGTAATGGTTGCACCGTCCTCATTTTCAAAGAAATATGGGCCAATGATGCCTCCGCTTTACAAGCCGCACTAAACAGTCACTCGTAACGGGTGCATTGGCTTCTGTAAGACCACGTTTGGATTTTCTGAGCCCCAAATACGCAATTTTGCTTTTTAACGTACCCTCCAAGATGAAAATGAGCTTCATCCGAAAAAATTAATTTTGCAATTTTTTGATTGTTTGCAATTTCCGAGCAATTGTCTTTGTTTTGGAAATAAATTACCAATAAATCCCAACGTTGCTAAAGCGTAAATCGATTTATTTCGTTCAGTGGAGATAATATACTGAATTTTGTGATAGAATAGAATGACATAAGTATTGCCAGATTCGAAATAACTGCTGATTATAATTTAAACCGATAGATGGCCCACCCGATAAATATTTAATAAATAAATTTCGAATATTATGTACAACATTCATTACTAGCACACATACATACATACCTCTGACATTTTGCAGTTGTCCTTCATTTACAACAACAGCTTTAAATTTCAACAATTTTTATTTTTATTATTATTTTTACGTTTTTAAATCCCAAAACAGCACAAACGAATATGAGATGTCAAGGATTTGTTTTTTTCTATTCTTTAAAATGTCCTTGTTCAAGTTTTCCTTTAAGATTTTTATTTTTGTTTAATAAATAAATTATAAAAAATAATTAACAAAAATAAAAAAAGAAGAGTTAAAATTCAGCAGCTTTAATCACAAACAGGAACATAAATGCCCAAGAAAATATTTTATTAATTTTTCGTCAAATTTTATTTTTAATTTTAAAAGAGATTCCTTTAAAATTTCCTTAAAAAATATATTTGTTCACTATCATCAGGATTCCTTAATTCGTCGTCTTGTATTAAAATTTTAGTTCGTTTTTTTGTGAGGCTGTTTTGATGATTTTTTACAAAATTCTTTAAAAAATGCATTTTTCTAATGTTTTTCTCTCTTTAGATATTTACTAAGCTTTTTTTAAGAGACACGGTAAGCTGTAGTAAATGTTGTCAAAAGATTGTTGAAGTGACTGTAAATAGAAAGAGAAAAAAAAAATTTAATTTTAATTCTTTTCATTATTTGATTTTATAATTCTTTACTTAAAACTTATTTATTTATCTATTTTTATATTTTGTAATTGTATAATAAATTTGAATTACTTTTTTTGAAAATTACTTTTAACGACTTTGTGAATTTTTCTATAATAAAAAGCAATTAGTTTAATTGTATTTAAGAAAATTAAATGTTTAATTATACATTTGGTCATTTTAATTATGATGATTTAGAATATTTTTTTATTTTTGCCATTTTATTGAATGCTGTTGAAAATTTTTGTAAATTTTATGACAGAAATTTTACTTGAATAAATTAAAACAAAAATTAATAAATAAAACACAAGTCAGTATGTTATAGTCAGTCAAGCCTAATAATGTAATACCCTACATCTTATAACATCTTTAAAAGAGATATATAAGATTCCCTTCACCTTTTCTGCATATGCCAGACCTTAGATGTCAAGAGAAACAGATTCTTTGACAACTATATACTATATAACAATGGCGAGCTGTCTGGATTCAGACTTAATGACCTACCAAGACATCTAACGGCAACAGGCTGGATCTAATAACACATCAGTATACATTACGCTGTAAATGATAATACTTCTGACAAGTGGTGTAACCTTATCAAAAAGGAGTACTTTCGACTCCATTTGACTGAGACAACATACATATTGTTACGAAAATAAAAATACAACACGGCATTGTGCAATTTTTGTATATTTTGTGTAACCCTGTCAATTTGGCAGCACTGCAACAGCGACATCTTTACGTTATATTTGAATTAATGGATATAGAAATTGAAGATGGTCGATATTTCCTGAACCTTCCAAACTGTAGGCAATTAGGTATATAAAGGGCTGCTTTATCAACATGTCAGTTAGTTATCGTTTGGCTGTCAATAAACAAAGTTGTGTTAAAGTGTTGTATAAACGAATATTAAGTGTTGTATTAAGAAAAATAGTATAAAAGTTATATTGAAGTAAATAAAGAAACTGTAACAACAACAAAGTGGTTTAATTTTATTTTAACGCATTTTAAACGAACTCAAACGCTTTAAAACGGTTAAAACGTAACAATATATTGGTAACATTTTTGAAAACGACAAAGTTTTCTGCAGGCGAACGTTTAACCAACTTAAAGAACGGTTTGACGACAATAAGCAAAAGATAGATCTGTCACAACATATTACTGGAAAAAGGTGATTTAATATAGACAGTCTATATCTATATATGATCTTATATAGACAATTCCATAAGGGAGATGTATACTTTTTATTCTTACGCCTTTTAAATGTAGTCTAATATTGGGTATACAAGTTCATAGTGTCGATTATTTTTTGCTTGATAAATGCATTTATTATAATAACAAAATGAATTGATACATTATTCAAAGTATAATCCATCGTTAGCCACACTTTTTTCCATCTTTCAAGTAGTATATGGATTCCGAGCCGAGAGAACTACTCCAGTATTGAGGAATTAAGCCAATTTCTAATACCCTATTCTGAAGTGAAGCGTATTTCAATAAAAGTGTTGTGCATCGATCAAAACAAATGATAGTCAGAAGTGGCAAGGTCTGGCCATATCTTATACTACAGTTTGTTCGAATAGTAATACGTTCTATAATATTAAGGACGGTGTTAAAGGGAAGAGGCGAAAAAATAAACTACTGACGAATACCAGTTGCAACTTCAAAGTTATTGCTTAGCACTTTATCGTACATAACCCTACATTTTAGTAGCATTTAAACGGCTCCAATTAGCATAATTATCTACGGTGGAACATTCTTATAATGATTCAGGATGTCGGAAGTTTTTTTCGAAGTCTATAAAGACCAGCTAGAGGGGAAATTGGTATTCTGCCGACTGGTCTACAATTATTAAGAGAGTATTGATATCAGGCGATACTAGAAAAATAGATTGAGGGAAAGAGAAATTGAATTTCTCTGTTGATATTATACGTCATTAACTTAATCACTCCTTAGCGCAGCGTTGTCTAAGAAATAATTTAAGATTTCAAAAAAGGTTGGTAAAAATCTTAGTTCTATGTTCTGCTTGCTGGCAGGGCTTAAAAACTATTTGTATTAGGGCTATAATACAATTTTTTTTTTAGAATTAACAACTTATAATCAATAAATAATAAAGAAATTGATTGATGCAAGCAAAACTATTTCGGGGCGTAAGTATTTCTCACAATACTGACTTAAATAAGTCTTTTAAGAAGTACGAATTTTTTTGTTTAGTTTTCTACTATTTTAATGATCCAAAAGAAAAAATATTTAATTTTCTAAATATTTAAAAATTTATTTATTTTTTATTCATTTGACGCCTTTATCAATTCTAAAAATATGTAGATTTAAATTATGCCAAAAGTTCATATAAAATTCATTTAAAATTTCTACATTCATTTATTGATGAGAGTATGAAAATAGGAAAAAAAAAATTATATAAAATGTAATAAAATTATTCATCAATGCCACAATATATCAATACGCTAATTATTGGTCCACACGCTAAATGTTGGTTCACAACAACAGCAAAAAAATACAACTTGTCAACAGCAATTTACTCGCCAACAGCACAGCAAATGATTGGAATGTATGAACAATCAATTAAAGCGAAATAAAAAAAAAATATTTCAATAGATTTAATTTTCTTTATTTCCTTCTCA
This sequence comes from Wohlfahrtia magnifica, assembly GCA_023159175.1. Classification (NCBI taxonomy): domain Eukaryota; kingdom Metazoa; phylum Arthropoda; class Insecta; order Diptera; family Sarcophagidae; genus Wohlfahrtia; species Wohlfahrtia magnifica. The sequence goes on along the minus strand of JAKWBJ010000485.1, from coordinate 1,333,240 downwards.
ATTTTTATCACAACAGATTTTTTATTTGATTAAAATCATAAAAAAACCACACAAACTGGGTTTTGTATTTATAACTTAAATTAAATATGGGGGAGAAAAATTCTTTACGGGTTAAAAGCTTTAATAAAAATTAATGGAATTCATTTAAAAATGAATATAAAATACCAATAGGAGGGGTGACACTGGCCTTTAATACAATTACTGTAGAATTGTAAAAATTATTTGAACTTTATTCGTCGTACTATTATTATATTAAATTAAATAAATAATAAAAAAATATTTTTTATAATTATTATGCAAATATTTTTTAGTATTTAGTGTCAGCAGCAGCATTTGATCACTTGTCAATGTTTGGCTTGATTACACTAATTTTTTTTTCTAACTGCCTTCAATATTTATAGTATCATTGATTCCCTTCGTTATTTGTCTACAGTTGTCTATATTAATTTTTTTATTTAGCACTTTGATTAATGAAAATTTAAAAATAAAATATAAATTATAATTCACGACTATATTTTGCAAATTAAATTAAATACGAAAATGAAATTTCAGATGCTAAAGGCAAGTTGATTATATTTATTTAGTTTTCAAGAAAAAGCATGTTATTTAAAGGAGTATAATCGATTTTCAATTTCCGACACTAATTTTATTATATACTTATACCTGATATAACGGCATTGCTTGCCTTAGACTTCTTGTGAATAAATCCAGCACATTACTGAGAGTTTAATGTGAGCTATGTAGACAGATTATAACGGATGTTAAAATGTAATCCACTTAGATAGAATAACAGATATTGCTTCTGCAATTACGGTTTGGAATATGTTTAATAAATACAATTTCGTGTTATCGATCTATATTCTAAAATTGAATTTACCAGTCAAACGTCTAGCATTTTCGAAGTGTAAGGGTTCTTAAATCTTAACCGACCATAGCCTTTTATAACCAAGTACATTCTTAGCCTTGTTGATTATACTTGACATTAACGACAACATTAATTTATAACAATTTTTGACAATTAAACTGATCCTCACTATTATATTATCTCACATTGAGTTCTCTTAAGTTAAATTGAGATGAGTTTCGACTCAAAAAAGCTTTTTAAAACTTTACAACTGTTTCAAATTTAATAAGTTTATACGAATCAGGATAGATAACTAGACATTAAATGATTATTTCGACTACCCGGTGACAAACGTCATAGTGAATCATCGTGCGAAAGCTGACAAGGGTAAAGTATCGATGACTGACGATAAATTTTCATGACTTCAAATAATTGCATAAATTTTTATAAACGACAGAAGTTGACTTGTCTTGCAGGTGTATTGTTTTATTAGTTAACTGGTAGGCGTAGTAAAAATTCTGCATTGTTCAGTATGTGTTCGAATCATAAGAGACAATATCCGTAAATTTCAGCATGTAGTAGACTCATGACAGACAATGTCGCTATATTCCAGCTTTCTTTAGTGACACTACAAGAAGGTTGTCATACATAACAACCTGTGTTTATGTCATTGACACGAGAATTCATCAATGAAATTTTTCAAACGAGTTTCGACTTGATACTGATATTGTGACGATTATTCATCGATGAAAATATCGTAGTGACAGTATCGCTCAAATACGCCACGGGGTAATTGTTAGCATTGTCTTATATAACTGCACATTTTCTTTTTTTTTGATTTTTATTTATATTCATGAAATAAAATTATGATAATTTTAATAATTGCAATCAAAATTTAACACGATAGTTTAATTTGGTCAATATAATAAAAAAATTTTGCCAAAAATTATTAATTATTTAAAACCAAATATGTATGTATGTGCACACGTATCACAACACAAACAACCCCGGTTCTAGCTTCAGCAGCGGACATGGCGAGAAAAAATTTAATTGTGGTTTTGAATGTTAGGCTTCAACTTCCCTTCAACTACAACTAAACAACTTCATCTAAAAAATAAAGAAGAAGCCCCCTGACCTTCCCGCATACTTCTGGAGATGATGACAAAAATCAGACGAATGATCAGGACAACACGCTACCTTCTAGGAAAAAATTACAATGCTAAAGTAAAGATCGCCACCAATTAGCAAGGATCTTCACTACTACGCAAAATCATATGAAAGAAGCTACAGTGGATTAATCATCTACTCAGCTTGATAGATCAAATTGATTAAAGATAACTAAACAAAGCAATGGATGCTTTGTAGCCAATATGTTCCCTAGAGTAGTGACGGAAAAGAAAAATAAAACAGAACTTCTGAACGAAAAACTGCTACAATTGCGTTTTTGCAAGCCTCTACTGAATTTAAATTTACACCATTAAGAAAGTTCTGCAAAATTCGAGCCAATGATAATCTGAAGATGCAATGTCTGGTAGATGCATTAAAACTTTACATCGAAGGTCTTTTAGTTTTGCCGGGTCATCCATCATCTGTGTGATCTGGCAATGTCCTAATGGAACAATTTTTTTGTCGATCAATTGTGATTGTTTTGAGTTGCTTACATCAATCTCGTGAATTATTGACAGTAGAGACCGTTTGACTAGGAAACACAGCATTATCATCAACTTTCATCTTTACCGTGTTTGTTCCATGACCTTTTTCGTTCATTATTTTCGTACATGATTCATAGCACGTAATAAATGGCTTCAAAAATGGTTCCATTTCGTTCCGTTTTTGCAATAGATCTCAAACGGAAATTCGGTAGCACTTAAGTATCAAGGTCATTTGTGTATCCAGCTTTCTTCAAATGGTTGCCGGTTTTCCTCAAATTTCTTCATGGTTTCATCGACCAGTGCAAAGTGCCTTATTAACATCAAACTTATCAGTCCGAAAATGACCAAACTAATTTGCTGCTGCTTTTCTACAGCTACCGCATCTTCTTCGTAGACTTCACATATTTTTTATTGCTTTTTCTATAAAAGTAAAGTAAACTAATGTGTAGAATTTTCATTGATTTTTAAATATATTTTTTTACAGAATAATGTAATTTTATTAATATCTTTTAACAAAGTAAAACATAAAATGTCACTTTTCAAGCAAACTATGCTTAATATGACCAGAGGTATTACATTTTACAGTCGGTTTATCGGTAGATAACACTAGCAAACAGGGTTATTGTTCACAACTTAAAACATGCATGGGACTATTAATTTAGGCTGTTTAACTTTGGGAAAAATAGAGAAAATAAATTTAGGACGTTAAACTTGTGAGATATTTATAAAGAATGAAAAAAGTTTTCTAACAAAAAACTAAAAATTAAGAGTTTTAGTCCTTTTTTATATAAATTTTTATTTGTTTCCCTTATGCTGCTCCAATAATAGTCAATTAGTATGTGCTGGACCCACAAACTCGCTAAAAGAATTTTAGATCCTAGTAAAACTGTTTACCATGCTCGTCTTTCATATTTCCAAGGTTTATAGAAAAAGGTTAAATGCGAATGCAAAATATTGATTTTGAGGGACATATTTACATCCATCCTTCCGAAATTCTACAGTAAATCGGCAAAAATATTTTCGCAATTTGTATTTTTTAATTTCTTAAAAATTCTCGAACAAGTATTAAAAAGAGCCATGCTGACCGTTCATTGCCGGCTGAGGGCAATCGTTCAAAATGTTTGTAATCTGAGGACTCACAAACAGTCATAGTTCTAGGTTAGATGCAGCAAGATTCGAAAATAGATCACATAGGTGTCGAAACGGTTCGATTATTAAGTTTAGGAGGCCAAAATTAATTACTCAAAAACTAGAAACATAAAAAAAAGATTTTTGGCAAAATGATTACTTACACCTTGAAGAAGAGTTGTGCAAAAAATTAGACAAATCTGACCACAGGCACACCCATTTGTCATTATCCAATTACATATGTAAAAAAGGGCAAAATACTACAAAATTTTAAGATATCAGCTGCAGTCAATAAAGTCATTTGGTTTATAATTTTTAATTGAAACATTGTCATTTGTTTTAGTCTCCTAAAACATCTCCTGTACATGTACAAACACAAAAGGATAACTAAGCACCATAGACAGTTATTTTTTAATATTTCTTTCATTCAGTGAATAAGACAATATGTTATTTGTGTAAACTTGTGTAATTTGCAACCGAACTTTTTCTATTTTAGTTACCATTTCTTATTAACATTGTTCCAAGCTTATCTAACATCGGTAGTAGGGTATCAAATTGCCGATACTGACTGCTCACAGCTTTTTTGTGATTATTTTTTTTTTTAACTGCTACTATCGTTTTACGATTAAAAAAAATGAAAATATTTGAAAGAATAATTTAAAAAACAAATCAAAATTTATTTAATTTTATTTGTTATCGTTGTTGTTGCCACTACATCTGCTGCTACTATTGTTTAATTTTAAGCCATCTACTTAATTTACATGTTTAAACATCCAATTACGCTTAAAGCTGCAATTATAAAATTGTATTATAAGCGACTGTACGACCAGCCAACCGACTATGTTGTTATACTTGAGTTACAAACATTGAAATTGAAAACTTTAGAATTCAATACTGAAATGAACATAAAAAATAATTTGTATTTTTTGTAACCAAAAAAATCGACGTAAAAATTAAATTAATGCAATTGAAAAATGAAAATGTGGTTATTAATATGAGACGGCGTTTTTTACAAAACAAAAATTTTCTCACTTTTAACTAATTTCTCGGAAATATTTTTGAAGCAAAATCAATTTCATAGAATTTTTAGTTATTTTTTAAATTTTTTATTGGCAGTAATTTTGAAGTGGACATATTTTTGTCCTTCTTAGAAGTAGCATTTTTATACAGTAAGTCATAAAAATGTTAACGAAATAATAATAGAATAATTTTTAACAACAAGACTGGAGGATCTAGACTGCACAGCAACATTTGTCTTCTGGCTTACAAATATTGCTACACACAAGGCAAGCTGAGTTCTGTGTTCAGACAGAGGCATAAAGAGCGTGCCATGATTGACACCAAGAAAGGTAAGGCTGTGAGTCTAGTGAAATTGTTCATTATGAACTTCTGGAATATGATCAAATGATTAATTCCGATCTCTATTGTCAAAAATGAACCAAGTAAAGTGAAGCAAGTAATTCAATTAAAATGGTCAAAATTGATCAACAGAGAAGTATTGCGTTCTATCATGGCAATACCAGACCCCACACATCTGCGAGAACTTGCTGTGAAATTTGGATGCATCCCCCATATTGCAAGGACGTTGCACCTTTAGAGTATAATTATTTCAATTTTTGCAGAACGTACTTAATGGTGTAAAACAGGGTCAGGCAAACTAATATAAGTGCTTTTTAAATTTGTGGTATTAATTTGAGAGTCTCTCTCTCAGACCACACTGCCAGAAAAATTGCATTTTATTTCTTTAGGTAGGATCACACAATTGTCACAATGCACCAATTTTGAACAATTTTATTTTGCAGAATTGAGGCACAATAGAGAACGTGTTCCAATCAAATTCTCTGCAATCACATGATTGCTACCGTTTAAATAAATTTGAATGTCGCAAATTAGCGCAAAACGATTATGTGGAAAAAATTGCCGTTTTTCAGTCACACGATTATTCTAGTGTAGGGTAAATGTAAGAAACTGAGGTTGTACCAGATTGCAAATATTATTTTGTTTACACTTCAGTAAATTAAAAAAAAAATAATAATAATTCACTAAAATTTTATCTAAATTGGAATATAATTACAAATTATATTTAATCCTCTAAAGTAAAAATGAAATGTTTTTTAAACAAATAAAAATTGCATCGGCTTTGATTATCGTGGGTCCGCTTGATAAAAAAAGTAAAAATAACGAAAAAACAATGGTAAAAGTTTGTGATGCAATTTACATATAAATAATTAAAAAACGCCTATTTCAACGGATGACAATTTAAATACCATACAAACACATGTTTATTCACATAAAATCAATTAAAAAATAAAAATTGGTAAGTATTGTCTTCTTCAATTGCCGCAAAAGAATACAATAAATATTGGTGTAATTTTGACATTTACATTGGTGCATGATTGCCTTCAAGGCTTTCACACGATTGTTGCACCAGGGTTACATTTGATTGGGATAAATAGGCACAATAATGAGGTGAGTTGCCGTATGAGCTAAAAAATTGTGTAATCACACGATTGGCATATAAAATAGACTAATTATTGATGCATTACGATTATTGTGTGATCCTATTTTTACACAAATAGTTGTGTACACTGTGCTTTCAGACTTTAAGATCCATATTTTAAAAAAAATGTTAAAGGAAAAAAGGAAAACAACGATAATAGCAGTAACCAGAAAAAAGAATATAGTGAAAACAGTGGCAACAAAACAACGAAAAGAAAAAAATAATAACAGAAAACAACAAAAGGGAATTATTAAAAAAATAATAAAGAACAACAACAACAACAACAACAACAAATTAAGAAAAAGATAAAATTAAAAAGAAATTTTAGATATATAAGACATGCAATATCATCAATTAAAATTTTTTCTCGTACTGTATTTTTATTTTTTGCCTATGCATGTGAGTACGTACGTGTAGGCAGAAAATAATAAATTTTCTCAGAGCGATAATTTGCCTCTCGATAGTGTAAATTTACATTCCATGAAGGCCTGCAAAAAGCAATTGGATCGTTTTTCGTTTAAAAAGCTCAGAAATTCTATACTGATGGAATAATGTCTTTACTCTAAAAATGGCAAAAAATTATCTATCAAAAATGGTACATATTTGGCTTAATAAATGACACATAGGTGGTTAGCAAGGACACCTAGACGTTTCCATATATATATATATATATATATATATATATATATATATATATATATATATATATATATATATATATGTTCTTTACGTTAGGTGCTTAGTCTGTACTAAGAGAACAATCACTTTGTAAAGCGAACATTGAATACACTATTGCCAAAAATGGGATATTATTTAGGATACAGTTACCAAAATTCAAATCGACCGCTAGAAATCACTTGTTTTTTAATTTTTCTTATCGTTCTTACATAGTTACCCTATATCTTTAATTTATCTTAAATTTTACAAGAATTCTTTTAGCGAAATGGCAAGGAACTAAATTTTTAGAAAACTTCACTTTACCATTTAAATAACGTGTTTGTGCGACTTTTTATAGGTCGAGTTGAGTCATTAACTTTTTTTAATTTTTCCTTTTTTAAATGCTTTTCAAAATATTTAACGGGCCATTTAAAAGTTAAAATTAAAAAATGCAATAAAACAAAAATGGTTTGAAATTTTGCAAAATATGTTTTTTTGTTGTGAAGTACAATTGTTCCGGTTAGAAATGAAATTTTTTTCATTCATATAGCTGGCCGCACAGTACTCCATTTGATCGGACAAATTTTCGTGAAATTTTTCGAGTGTATGGCGCCGTATCTTGGCAATGGCATCACGAAAATTGGCCTTCAAATGCTCAATTGTTTCTAGTTTGTCGACATAACACTTGTCTTTAATAGCGCCCCACAGAAAATAGTCCAACAGTGTCAAGTCGCAGCTTCTTGGTGGCCAACTGACATTACCATTTCGGCTAGTAAAACGGCCATCAAACGTTTGACGTAATAAATCTAATGCGTCATATGATGAGTGGCAATTTATACCATCCTGTTGAAACCAAATATGTTTCACATCAATACCATGAGCAGCGGGCAAAAAAAAAAAATCGGTCATCATGGTGCGATAGGTGTCTCCATTGAACGTAATGTTTGAGCCGTCCTCAAAGATATATTTGGCCAATGATGCCTCCGCTCCACAAGCCGCACCAAACAGTCGCTCGTAGTGGGTGCATTGGCTTCTGCAAGACCACGTTTGGGTGTTCTGAGCACCAAACAAGGCAATTTTGCTTATTAACGTACTCACCACGATGAAAATAAGCTTCATCCGAAAAGATGATTTTTGCAATTTTTTGATTTAAATTTTTTTTTAATTTTTTTTATCGATTTTTTTTGCCATTTCCGACCAATATACTGAGTTTTGTGATAGAATAGAATGACATAAGTATTGCTAGACTCGAAATAACCGCTGGTTTAAATTTAAATAGATAGATGGCCCACCCGACAAAAAATAATGTTTTTTAATAATTTTTCATTACAAGAAAATATAAAATATTCTTTATTTGTGTTAAATAATTAATTTATATAAATTCATAAAGAAAACTATTCCTTCTTATTAGAGACTTTGTGTATTCTTAACTAAGTGTATTAACTAATGTTTGTCTATATAATTAATAGGCTAACAGATTTCTTTGTATCCCTTTTACGTCCATTCTACTGCAGCGATTTTGAAAAGATATAAAGGGGTTTTAATAATCAATCAAAAATTCATAATAACACATAGAAAGAAAACATATTTCTTTTTGTACCCAACTAGCATTTTCTATCGTAGAAGACTCTTCGGCGATTGAAGCAAGCAATTAAATTAATCGTTCATTTAAAATTTTATATATATGAGGGCTTATTTTAAAACACTAATTTACATACATACATATATACACACATAATTAAAATAAATGTTAGATGCTAGAATGCGGCTGATTATGTCAGCCGCTGAGTACACTAGTATAGTTTAAATATTATAAAATTGTTAATATATAAACACATCTGAAAAATGGCGTGTATGTAAACTTTCAGCCCTGAATGTATTCTAGTATTTTGTGTGCGTGTGTTTTATACTCATAAATTCGTGTTAATTTTTTCCTCCAATTGTATTACGATAAACTAGACTTGATGGTGTCATGATTATTTTTGAGCTCATTTTGTTTTATATTTTAATACCAGTGTTTGTATGTTTGAAAATGTGTTTTTTCAGTCATAAGCAGACAAAACCGCCCAAGTCAAAAATAAAAAATTACTGATAAAAAAAAAAAAATTACAATAAATTGCAGTTATACGAGTAGGCGCAAGACGAAATTTAAAACACTCTATAAATAATTACTGAATGCAATGCTATTGCAGCTTATGTCATCGTTGATTGTAAACAAGACTGTAATCGGTATTAAGTCAGGCACATGGCAAAAGAAATAACAAAAAACATAAAACGCTTCGAGTGAAAATGAGGAACATTTGACACCTCTTTTAATTATTCAAAATTATATATTTTTGGGATTTGTGTATTAAATAGTGAACAAATTAAAAAAAACTACACCACAGACGGGCAAAACGCCTTTATAAACTTAAGATAGACCTTTCCTCTTAATTTTTTTTTTTTTTGCAATTATCTGCTGTTTTTATCACAAAACTATGTTAAAATACAGAGAAATAAAACATTGCTTTTTGTATGTTGTAACTTCCTGCTTACACTGAGACACTGCCCCTTTATTGCTGCATGCTTCAATATTAAATCATTACTATGGAGAAATACTTGAATCAAAAGAAAAACTTGATTTAGTTGTCGCTTATTCCTTTATTCATTGCATAAGTTTAAAGTAAGAGAAAAAAGTGAAGTGTGTGATGTGCTCACTCATATACTTGTTTACTTGCAATATACAGGATGAGGCAACAAAAGCAATTAATCGATTTTTTGGCAATTTTTGAAAATCAATTCTAACTCTTAATATATTTGTCATTATTTTCCGCGACGTTTTGCGATTTTTCGTGTAACCGGTCAAGTAGTGAACAGTAGCAATCAGAATTGATAGTTTTGACAAGTAGAAACTTCCCAAACGGGAGAGGCCACTGCTGGTCCCAGTGTTCCCTTACATTACTCTGAACTTTTCAACTGCAGGGTTATCCATTTTTCGGTTTCAAAAGTAAAATTAAATAAAACTCATAAAGCTATGATTCAAACTTTTATTTCATTAAAATGTTTAGAGCTTTCCATGTAGGAAAAAAAAATATCCGTCTCTGAATTGGTTGAGTTCCTTTTGAGGTAGTTCTCTACCACTTTTTCGCCCATTTCGTTGGGTATCTCGGAAGTAACTTGACGAATGTTAGTTTTTAAATGCTCCAAAGTTAGGGGATTATCCGCGTAGACATGATGTTTGTTGTAGCCCCACACAAAAAGTCTAAGATCATTAAACCGCATTATAGGCTGCCAGTTGACGTTGTCAGATCAAGAAAATTCGCGACCGGGAAGTTTCTTATACAAGAAAGCAAAAATTACTTGTGTTGTGTGACAAGTGGCACCGTCTTGTTGAAACTCAATAGCATCCTGTTATAATCTCCAATTGCGAGTGAAAAAGTCGGTTATGATGCGGCCATAGCGCTCTAATTAACGGTAATGGTTCTTTTAGTGTCATTTTCGAACAAATACGGCCCAACAAAAATACCTCCAGGTACTAATTCCTACGAAGCAGTCACTTTTTCCGGTTGCAATGGCTTTTTCACAATTACTTCTGGGTTTTCCGAGCGCCATACGCGACAATTTTGCTTGTTGACGTAACCACACGAGTAATGAGTAATGAGCCTTAGCGCTAAAGAAAATTTTTTTCGAAATATCAAAAATCACTGGTATCATCACGTTTGTAGTAAGTTCACGTTTTTCGGTTGTTAAACGATACATATTCGTAAATGGCAAACCTTTCTTTAAATAAATGACACTTCAGATGACAGTCTTGCCAAACCGATGGTTTTGAAACTACTATATGTGTAACCCGATGTTGCAAGTATCTTGAAGTGTTTTTGTAAATCATCACTTAGCGCATTTATTTGCGTACAAGTGGAGTTAGCAATTAAAGCTATAGTAGTTGTTTTAATGGTGAAGACTTTTTATACATTTTTAATAATCGTTCATATGATAGATGGGCAGGCCAGTTGGCTAGTTAACCAACACGATTAGCAACAAAGTGTCTCTTTAAAAGTAAATCAACACCACAACTAATGAACCACACAAAAGCAAAAAAGGGGGATACAGCCAACCTGAGCTATTTATAAAATGGAGAAAATCAAAGAGATTAAGTTTTGTGGACTGAGCCAAGCCACTGAATTAAGGTACACCAGAGTATTTCAATCGTAACCACACGAGTAATGAGTAATGAGCCTTAGCGCTAAAGAAAATTTTTTTCGAAATATCAAAAATCACTGGTATCATCACGTTTGTAGTAAGTTCACGTTTTTCGGTTGTTAAACGATACATATTCGTAAATGGCAAACCTTTCTTTAAATAAATGACACTTCAGATGACAGTCTTGCCAAACCGATGGTTTTGAAACTACTATATGTGTAACCCGATGTTGCAAGTATCTTGAAGTGTTTTTGTAAATCATCACTTAGCGCATTTATTTGCGTACAAGTGGAGTTAGCAATTAAAGCTATAGTAGTTGTTTTAATGGTGAAGACTTTTTATACATTTTTAATAATCGTTCATATGATAGATGGGCAGGCCAGTTGGCTAGTTAACCAACACGATTAGCAACAAAGTGTCTCTTTAAAAGTAAATCAACACCACAACTAATGAACCACGCAAAAGCAAAAAAGGGGGATACAGCCAACCTGAGCTATTTATAAAATGGAGAAAATCAAAGGGATTAAGTTTTGTGGACTGAGCCAAGCCACTGAATTAAGGTACACCAGAGTATTTCAATCGGCTTTAAACTGTAGGTCCCTTTCAATGAGCTTATTGACTGAGAAAAATCCTCGTGCTTGTCTGCGGAAAGTTATGGGAATTACTACACAGTGCTACAAAAATGAACGAAGTTGAAATACCTGCAAAATAACCCTACTTTTCTGATAGGCACTGTCGAGTAAAACAAGGATCAGTTTTTTGAATTTTCAAAACATCTCCAAAATCTAGAGTTACGTGTAAAGAACCGCTTTTTCTGACATTCATGCATTTATAAGCTAATAACTTAGTTGAATATTACCCGATTTTAAGTTTCTTTTCGGATTTGGAAAGAAAAAAAAGGAAACTTTTTAAATGATATATCGTTTAAGTAGCCTTGAGGAATCTGGCTGTATTTCTCAAGCAAACACATTTTTCATCCAGTTTTTCCACATTTTTTAGTTTATATTTTATGTAGGGCCGTAATATTGGTGAATTTTAATTAAGAAATTATATTAAGTTATCTCGAGATAGTACAAGAGGAGATGAAACTTCACCTATTTTGTGCTCTCCCACAGAAGAAATTCACGACAACTATAAGACAGCAGATGTCAGAGTAGCAGGTGATAGATTCCACACTCATTGATGCCCTCATAATTCATAAATTTCTTTCGCTTTTAAATTTTTTCTTCTATAATGAAGAACTTTATTACCGCACGATGTTCAATTTTATCCGAAAATAACCCTTTTTAAAAAGGTTTCTTTTGACGCAATTGAATAAGTGTTTCGAGTTATATGAACACTAACGTAACAGCTACTTAAAGCTTAAAGCAAACTATATTTGTATGAGTTCAAAAGCAAATATAGGGTGGGCCATTTAAAAGTTTAAATATAAAAATGCAATAAAACAAACACGGTTTGAAATTTTGGTAATTTTTTTTTGTGACGTACAATTTTTTCGCTTAGAAAGGAAATATTATTTTATTCATATGACTGCCGCGGCTGACCTCCCAGTTCCCAATTCGATCGGACCAATTTTCGAAAGTATGGAGTCGTATCTCGGCAATGGCATCACGACTGTTGGCCTTTAATTGCTCAATTGTCTCTGGTTTGTCGGCATAACACTCATCTTTAACGGCGTCGCACAGAAAGTAGTCCAACGGTGTCAAATTGCAAATTCTTTGCGGCCAACTGACATTACCATTTCGGCTAATTAAACGGCCATCAAACGTTTGACGCAATACATCGATTATGGCACCATCCTATTAAAAGCAAAAATCGTTCACATCAATACCACGAAGAGCGCGCACAAATATTACCTTGATCAAAAAGTTTTTGGAATAACCCCAGTGTAGCGGTCCAATCGTTTTGATTTAAGTTTTTTTTTTTTTTTTTTGTTAAGTTGGTACATCTGTTGTTGCTATTCCCGCTATATCTTAGCGTCATAGCTTGACATCTGCATTTTTTATATTCAGTTTTTGGTATGTCCATCAGTGCTTCCTACGATTTTTCCATTATTTCCTCTCGGCTGCTGAGACGCGTTCCCCTAAAGGTTTTTTAACTTGATTGAAGGAAAAGAAATCGCAGGGTGCCAAACCAGGTGAATTCGGTGTCTGTTGAATAGTATTTGTTGCATTTTTCGTCAAAAAATTTCGAATAATGAAGCACTGTGCAACGGTGCGATATCATGGTGCAAAATCCACGAGTTTTCTGGCCACAATTCTGGTCTCTTTCGACGAATTGCTTCACGCAAAATCTCATAACGCCCAAATAATACTCTTTGTTTCTGTCTGGTCTTATAGCAACAAATCATGATGAACTACAACGTTGTAATCCATGAAAACCGTGAGCTTTGCCGTCTTTTTTGACTGAAAATGGTCTCGGCTCATTTGGTGAACGCCATTCACTTGCCTGATGTCAGGATTGCGTGTCGTACTCATACCCACGTCTCGTCTCTTGTAATGATCCTTCATGAATGTGGGATCGGGTTCAGCATCGCAAATCATGTCTTATGCGGCCTCAACACCGTCAGAATTGTAAAAAATCCCTAACACACATAGAAATAGATGTACACTTGGCTCTAAGTAGCTTTTGCATATGTCAGGCTATGACGCTAAGATATTGCGGGAATATCAACAACAAATGTACCAGCTTAACAAAAAACAAAAAAAAAAAACTCAAATTGGAACGATGGGACCGCCACACGGTGGTTATTTCGGAAACTTTTTGATCAAGGTAGTAAATCGGTTACGATGGTGCGATAGGTGTCTTCATTGACCGCAATGGTTTCGCCGTTTTCATTTCCAAAGAAATATGGACAAATGATGCCTCCGTTTCACAAGCCGCGCCAAACAGTCATTCGTAATGGGTACATTGCCTTCTGTAAGACCACATTTTTGTTTTCTGAGCCCCAAATACGCCAGTTTTGCTTATTAACGTACCCACCAAGGTGAAAATGAGCTTCCTCCGAAAAGATGATTTTTGCAATTTTTTTGATTTTATTTGTGTTTGTTTTGAAAATAAATTTCCAATAAATCCTAGCGTTGCTCAAGCGTAAATCGTTTCATTCCGTTCAGTGGAATTAATATACTGAATTTTGTGACTGAATAGAATGACATAAGTATTGCCAGATTCGAAATAACCGCTGGTTCAAATTTAAGCTGATAAATGGTCAACCCAATATGTTGCAAATACTTCATTTTAACTTAGCACCCTGTATAAATATTCGCCATTTACTTTATAAAATTACTGTAGGCTTTTGTTGTGTGTATGTTGTAAATACCTTCAATTGTTAATGGCATCAGATAACAAAAAAGTGTTTATTCTCCATTAAAAAAGCAATCCACAGCTAACAAGTATTGCCTGCAGTCGTGTATTTTCTAGTTGTTCTACAGCTGGAAGTAAATTTAAAAGTTTACTGGGTTAAGAAAGTATTTTTTGTTTTTTTAATTTTTTACTTTTCTTTACATTTTATTACATATTCCGAGCAATTTAGACTCACACACTTAAAATAAATATCAGGAAACATTAAAAATTTAGAGCCACTAATTACTATCGTTATTTACAAATAAAAGAAAAGAGAAAGAGTTTATCTTTTTAGAACAACAGCGATGGTGTTATATTAATTAAAGGAGTATTTGTCTGTTTTATGACGATTAAAATATTTAAGATTTAATAATTAAGTAAAGTCATTCAACTTTAAAATTATTATATAAAATTAAATTTAAAGAAAAAACCAATGCTAAGTTATTAAATTACATTTAATACGTTGCATCAATTTTCCGTAACGTCTCACTTTATTAATTTATATATAGTATACGAAGAACTGGTTACGCATGGACCCGAGTCACTCTGTCTACTCAAAACATTGTGTGCATGATTTTTTTAATAGACATTTAAGTATAGAAAAAGGTTACAAAAGAAAACATGTGTTGACAACACTGGCGACGAACAATAAAGATATTCAAGCTAAAAGACATCTTCTAAACTTGAAACTTGATATGCTACTGTTTTCATCCAACTGAAATTGAAACTGATCCATTTATGTCTGGGGTGTAAACTCTTAGTCTTTATTAAACACATTAAGTTGGGTTCATTAAGTTTTTAACTCAGACTTTATTAAATTGTAAAGAGGAAATCAATTGAAAAACAAGTTTTGAAAGTTGATTCTGTTTTAAGAAAAGTTATCTTAAAAGTGGTATACTTTTATTTTTTATGTATATAAAATAATTAAAAATTAAAGTGAATAGAAGCATCAATTAAATTTTGGAAGATATTTTCAAGAAAAGTATAAAATGTTTAATATTTATTTGTTAAAAATAAAAGAAATAATTCTGTGCATGTTATGTGCTAAAAGCTTAATCAGTAGCTCGGTGGTTTTACAAGAGAACAATAAAAAATCTAGGCATTCTCGATTACAACTCAACTAGAAGCATTATCAAGCATAATTGAAATAGAGGTATCCTGGAATATGAACGAAACAGAAACGTTGACTAACAGTAGAACCTGATACAATTTACGAGTTATTTTGAACACAACTAGCACAACTTAAGCAGCTTGCCGCTTACGAACATAAATACTATCCAGACATCGTTGCCACCACTTAATAAGTTTACAGTTAGTAAACTATTATTGTGACTTCGTAAGCAGACCCCAAACCAGACTAAGAGAGAGAGAGAGAGAGAGAGACCTCTCCCTAAGACAACATATTTCCTTTTCGTCTGATCATATAGTATTTTTTACATAAAAAACCGCCACTGAGACAAAAATAAGGTCTAACATTTATAGTCACTACTCCGCACCATCAATTTCATTGATTTGAGTTCTGTTATGATTGCAAACGTTTACGTTGCTCAAAAGAACTCGTCATATTTGACAAAAAAAATCCATGAAATTTCATTTGGCTATCGGTTAATGGAAACACATGAGTTTGGCTTTAAGCACCTCAAATGCATATAAATTTATATCAGTAATGTGCAAAAGTATGTTGTGTTAGTGAGAACATGGAAATTACTCTCTCAGAGGGAGTAAAGTTATTGTTTTAACAAAATTTTAAAAAAATCAACATGCATTCGCTACACATGTGCATTCGTCGCTGTTTCAGTGACAACTAAAAGCAAGAGCGTAAACAACTTTTTTTAAATTATTTTTCTGTCCTTAAAAAAATTTGCGTACATTCAGCACACATGTGCATTTGTCGCTGTCTCATTGACGGCTAAAAGCAAGAGCGTAAGGATACGTGTGAGTTGATTGGGGACAAAAGTCCCACGAAAAGCTCATGACTGGTTTAGATATAGAAAATATATTTTAACTATGGGTACTACAGCATTAATTAGTGTTAGTGAGGCAATGAACACATCTGGACTCCTAATTCATTCATTCATAAATCGTGCGATATCCCAAGTGGAACAAGGGGGACTTCTCCCAATCAATTAGCAGCACACGCACTATTTTAAACTAATTGAAATGGGCCTACAGTTTAACGCCTGCTTCGAATGACAGATGCATAAAGTAGAAGAGTTTTTTATAGCATTAATACTTATAAGCAGTCGATAGCAATATTATGAAGTGATTCCGCTGTTGAAAAATGTCAGATGGTCTAGCATGGTATTGAACCGAGGACCTCTTAGTTAGTTGGCGGCAAACAACTCGACTCCGGATATCTCCGTATATCTTCTGCATCTCTGTTGAGAATCAGAGAATGTTGTGTT
Source organism: Wohlfahrtia magnifica (assembly GCA_023159175.1). Classification (NCBI taxonomy): domain Eukaryota; kingdom Metazoa; phylum Arthropoda; class Insecta; order Diptera; family Sarcophagidae; genus Wohlfahrtia; species Wohlfahrtia magnifica. Next base: position 1,316,533 of record JAKWBJ010000485.1, on the reverse strand, counting down.
GAACTATCGGAGCAACCTGAACATGCTCAGTTACTACACTCCATCAAATCGATTCCCGTGAAAACGAACTATCATTCACCGAAACTTAATACACATAAATATCTCCTACAAGTTGCCAGACCTCTGCAGTCTGCTTCAGACGGTAATCATTGCTATACTGGAGGATGCTGAACTATTGAAAATTAGAGTTTAGAACACTCTAAAAAAGCTGCAACTATGCGGACAGTCAAGCTTTAATTAAATCTTTAAAGGCTATGTTTGTTAAATCCCTGACAGTCAAGGAATGCTACTTATCACTGAGGGTGATGACTATTATGCTCATTAAGGTATATTCTAGCTAGCTGGCTAGACAGGGTAACACCGCACAGGTTCTTCCGACAAAAGAAAGTGTTGGTATGCCAATCTGCACATTTGTTAATAGCCAGATAATATGGGTTCCCTGTCCGGGTGGACAATTAAGGGCTAGACAATTACTAAGCTTGACGAGAAGTAGGATATATGCAGCGATAGGAACACTAACGGAACATTGTCTTATTAGAAAACATGCCATTATATTGGGTCATAGGAACTCCACTCTCTGTAGATGCTGAATGAAAGAGGATGACGAGACCGGTGCACTTTCTCTAGCACAGGTTTGGCTAGAACGAGAACTAGGATATTCAGCACCAATATAGTTAGCACTGAAGCACTACAGAACATATCTGTAGCAGTGATCAGATTTATAGAGATGTCGAACTGTCCAAATGACTAGTCAGTTATTTCTATAGGGGAGTTGTATGTATTTCAATGAACATTATCGCAAAAGCTCATTCTCGACCATATGTGCGACGATATGTAGTATTTGGCGATGTACAGCCTCAATAAAAAATAAAGGGAGCACAAAACTAACTCAAGATTTTATTTCAATACAAAACACAGTTGTTGGTTTTTATATTATTATAGAATAAGGTTATTTATGGAATATCACATAGGGAAAATGGCCTCCAAACCTTTTCTGGCACATATACACTCTTTTGTCAACATTTTCATGACCTTTTTCCATAATTATGGCAAAATTTCATTGATGCACATCAATAACACTCGATGTAATCAATCAATTCACTGAAGGTTATGCCATCGCTTGGGATGATATTGCTCAAAAATTAACCTCCACCTGCTGGTGTTCAATAATCTATTGTACGAAATCTCTTACTGTTTATGATCATTTTTACTTGCCCTAAGCTCTAAGCTATCAAAATGTTCTTTTTTAGGGGTTGCCAAAAATTTACTAAAAAAAAATATATCAAATTCAATTTTTGCTTAAATTTTGGGACACCCTATAGTTGTCGCAGCGTACCATGCCAAAAACCAATAAACTGGGCAGTAAGTTCCTACACTAACCAGCATACTCCAAATTTAAAGAAATGTCTGGTTAAAGACATAGAGATTTGGGTTAAACGAAAATTTTGTTATTGATCTAAAAACCTACGTATATAAACAAAAAACACGACTCCTTGAAAAATGGCTCCAAAGAAAAATTACCCAACGCAAAAATGAAAAATGGTCCCAAATATTTTAATGGAGTGAAACAACACTAAATTTTGTGTCAATTTTTCTTGGTTTTTGGGAGCCATTTTTCAGAGAACCGAAAAATCATACTTTAAGGCACTCATCGGCACACGCTGCATCATATACCTTTTGTAGACGCTCTATTCAGACGTATTCTTACACTCTTGCTTTTACTCGTCATTGAAACAGCGACGAGTAAACATGTGTAGCAGGTGTATGCCGATTTTTCTTTTTTTAACTATATTTTTTCAACTATATTTTTCACAAAATATTAAGATTTTTATATTTTTAATAAAAAGTAAATTCATTCCGATACTAAAAACACTAATTATCCATTCAACTTAATTCTCAGAGAGCAATTTTCATGTTCTCACTAACACAGCTACATTTTCATTTTTGGACAACACTGATCTAGGGCCAGTGTTGCCAGGTGCGTCGAGCATAAAATCGCCAAATTTAAAAAAATCGTCTAAATCCTCATGGTTTTGCTTAGAAAATCGTCAAAATATTGAAAAAAAATTCGTCAAAATTTTTGTTAACAAAAAACAAACAAATATGAAATATTGTCTTTCTGTAAAATAGTAATCCAAGACAGACCGCTAAAATTGTTCAAGAATGGCTGATGCAACAAAATTTTTAGATTAATTATAGACCACTATAAAGCTCTAATTCCAGTTCAATGGAGAACTTTTGGGCTATAGTAAGAAAACATCTTTGAAAAATATAATTGGATTTCGAGGAACATGTTGGAGCTATAGCAATGAGTATAAAACGAATGGGATCTGATTTCTCATACCCTGTTGGGTAATATTCTAGAGAGTACCTCTAAATGCTTTAAAAATGACACAATAAATAAAGAGTTCTGTTTTGAAAATATGAGTGCCGCCCTATTTAAGCGAAAGGTGCGAAACCACGCAAAAGCGGATTCTTTTATATAATTGCCATTCTCTCATTTCTGTATTTGAATATGATACTTTTTGTGCATGTTGTTTTGAGGACCTAACAATGAATAAATGTGTGAGGTTTTATTTTATTTAGTGACGTATTTAAAGTTCTACAGGAACTTTTCAGTTCAACTTCAAAACATGCATTTGGTTTTGGTTCCTACCGTACTTCAGAATTTATTAAATTAAAAATTTAAATTTTATATTTGCATCCATATTTCTCAACAACCGTTATTTTTCTTTTTTCTACTTTCTCATTGTTGATTATGAAGTCTAACTAACATGAAAAGTTTTCAAATATTATGGTAATTATCAACTCTGAAAACACATGCATAAGAAAATATTGTAAACTTCTGACCTTACACTCATATTCCTTTACAATAGTTTTCTTTTTCTAATTGTCGCCATATTTTAGTAAACAGTTCTCACTCAAAATATAGTAAATTCTTATTATTTAACAAAAATCGTCAAAAATCGGGCAAAAATCTTCAAGTCGTCATTTGCTTGTTTATGTGTGTGAAGTTAAATATGAAAGTTAAATATGTTTTCTTAACATAACAAAAACTTGTGTAAATTAACAGAAAATGTGTGAAGATAAATACGAATATGAAATTTTTCAGTTTAGTTAACAGAGACTGTTATGTTAACACGCAAGCTCTCACAAGAAAGTTCTCACAAGAAAGACTACAAAATAAAGCAAAAATGCTGCTTTTATGCTCTCTTTGACCGTACCACTGTTTTGAAAGCATCCAGTCTCAAGTAGATTAAGCTTGGAATTAAATGTTTTCTTGTCGATTTTCATTATTTAATTCTCTTAAAGTAACGTTTTTTCATTAAAATATTTTCATTTTTAAATACTTTAAAAATTCAATACAAAAATGACGTCATTCATTTAAATGCTTCAAAATTAAATAATTTTTATTTGGCAAAGTTATAAAGTTTTATTAAAATGTTATGCCTTTTTTGTAACTTTTTCATTGTGAAACCCACATAATTTTAATTATCCTATAATTTTTTATCTAAAGAATTCCCCTTTAGAAAAAGTGCAATATAAATGGCGACAGCAGTAGTTGAATTATATAGATGACAGCATGATAAATGCGATAAAAAAATATAAATCTGCAGCATTTATACAAAACAGTTTAAGGGCTTTATTAAAATTGTATCCTCATGGCTCAAATAAAACGAGATATCCTAATGCAATATAATGTTGTAACTTAACCTAATTTAAATCTAAACTTAGAATTGAAAATTATATATTTCTTAAAGGAAATACTTCTTTTAAAGTGCATAAAAATAAAGAACGAAATTTTTTAATTAAAAGAAGCAGAAAAATTATTACACAGCAACACAAGCTTAAGCAATAAAATTTAATTTTATTCCCTTTATCGAAAATTGGGTTGAAAAATAATTTTTAATAATTTTTACAAGTTAATAATGTTATTATCATAACAAAATAAATTGATACATTATTCAAAGTATTGTCCATCGTTAGCCACTACTTTTTCCCATCTTTCTGGTAGTATCTGGATTCCGCGCCAAAAAAACTGCTCCGGTTTCGTGATAAAAATGAATCAGGCCAATTTCTGATGCCCTGTTCTGAAGTGAAGCGTATTTCAGTAAGGGCGACCTGTATCGTTCGAAACAAATGATAGTCAGAAGGGGCAAGGTCTGAGCTATAAGGCGGGTGAGCCAAGACTTCCCATTCACTGCTTTCCAAATAGTTTTTGACCGGGCTTGCAACATGTGGAAGATTATGACTTCGTGTCTGGTCGAATATTCTGGTCGTTTTTCGTTGATTGCTCTCTTCAAACGAATCATTTGTGTTCGGTAAAGGTCCTATATGATCGTCTGATAATACAAAACACCCACCAAATACAGAGCATTACCATTTCGTTATGGATATTCGGCTTCGGCGTTGATTTGGCTGGTTAGCCGAGCTTTACGTGTGACTTTTTCCGCTTGGGGTTATCGTAATGTATCCATTTATCATCACCAGTAACAATATGTTGCATAAATTACTTCTTTTTGTAGCGTTCAAGCATCATTTCCGACATGCAAAATCACCTTTCAACGTCTCTCGGCTTCAATTCATATGAGACTCTATTTCCTTGCTTTTGAACGAATCCCAAAGGCTGTAAGCGTAGGGAAATGACTTATTGTGTGACTCCCAATGATAATACAAGTTTTTCTTGCGCTTGACAACAACCTTCATCGTGTAATGCTTCCAATTCCTCATCTTCAAACTTTTGTCGATGACCAGGCCCCTTGTCTTCAGTGTCGAAATCACCACTTTTGAATAGCGCAAATCATCGTTTGTGTTTTGAGTTGGTGAATGTTGGCCGTAAGCTTCTACCAACTATCGATAATTTTCAGCAGCCGTTTTCTTCAAATGAAGGAAAGTTATAGACTTCAATGCAAAACATCTTTTTTAGGTACGAGTACAAAGTTCGACATTATTATAGCGATTGAAAAAATTGTGTGTTTACATTTTGGCATCTATCGAATACTGAATTACAATGACAAATGTTTACCCTCCAAAACACCATATTTGTTATTATTGACACAAATCATATGTAATAGTGAAGTCAATACCAAGGTTTTTATGTATATGCGGTTTTTGTAAGTTCATTGGTTCGCGAGTTATTGATGTTAGAATGAACCGTTTTGAATACGAAATTTGTTACAGCATTACACTTTGTGTGAGAAATAAAATATTTTTAAAATTGGTCAAAACAGCTTTGTGGTCATTACAAATCATCAGTCAAAAAGTGGGCAGAATTCAATAAGTGGGTGCGGCACCCCCCATATAAAGTAAACACTGAGTTTAGTGTATCTTTGGAAAGACAATAGTGGAAGGTTCTAAATTTGGTGTAACTAAACTCGTAGGTAATACACACCATCAGATGAAATATGCGCGCAACTGAATAAGTGGGTGTGACACCTCCCATTCAAAGAAAATACTTATTTTTGTATATCTAGAGAACGGTTAGAATAGCAGTTTCTGAACTTGGTGCTTAAAATTATCTTATATGCAACACAAAGGCTCCCAGCAACGCGTGAATGGGAGTGCTTAATAAAGAGGAAATCAAATCGGAAGTAATCATTTAAGCAAATTATAAAACTGTATCGAAAATTGCTTTGAAAGCAACATAGCACGATGGTATTGAATTCACATATGTATGTAGATATCTAAAATTAGAACAACTTATCCGAAATTTGCTGATCTCTGCTGCCTAGAACCAATAAAGGGCAAATAAAATTGGCCAACAGAAAAGCTGTTTTGATAAAGTCGGGCAAAACATTCATTCAATAAATTCATGTAAAATTTTCCTAACATGTTTCCATATGCTATCATCCTAAAATTTGCAAATAATAATAATAATAATAATATTGCAATAAACTAATATGTATTAAGTAAAACAAACCAAAAATGGTGACTCAATTATTGTATATGGCAACTTTAGTCTTTAATTTTTCTTATGGTAGGAAAGTCCAGATTCGCACCTACTTTTGCCTCCAACCAACAATGAATTAAATGTTTGCTTTGTTGATATGGTCCGTATAATCCGAAACTTAAATCACCTAATTACCGTTTGTTTTGGTGTCTACAAAACTCCTTTGAAGGTAAAAAAAAACACTTTGACCCACCAAGACCAACTAAAAATCTTGCCCTTGGATTTCGCTAATAGGCTAAAGGGGTTCTACAGCAATGGAACTATGAAACATGGGCAAAAAACTGATTTCAGATTAAGAAAAGTTCAGACTAAAATCTTTCAGAACAAAATTATTTGATTTGATTTAATTTGATCGATAAAATTTTGCCATTTTTGTGGGAAAAACCGTTATTCCATCAGTGTAGAACGTCTGCGATTTCTAAGTAAAAAACTGATCCAATTGCATTTTCCAGACCTCTACGGAATTTAAATTTACACCATTAACACAGTTCTGCTAAGATCGAAATAAATGATAATCTAAAGATGCAACATCCGGGCTATATGGTGGATACATCAAAACTTACCAGTCAAGCTCTCTCAGTTTCTGCCAGGTCATCAAAGATGTGTGCGCTCTGGCGATGTCATGGTGGAACACAACATCTTTTCCGTTGATTAAATCTAGCCGTTTATATTGGATTTTTTGCTTCAAACTCTTTAACTGTTGGCAGTAGAGATAAGAATCAATCGTTTGAACAGGTTGTAGATGATAATGAACGATTCCGCTTCAATCCCACCAAACGCACAACTTTGTGTGATACATTTTTCATTGCCCATAATCAGTCACTTCAGAAATGGTTCGATTTCATTTTATTGCAAATCGAAATTAGGTCTATAAAATTGTTTCACTGTTAATTCGTAAGGCTTTCAAACACCGAGCTACTTTGTGGACCTAGCTTTCTTCAAAGAATTGATAATTGTTTCAGAATGACTTCCTTGTTCTCTAGCAACAGCTTATCTCAATTTTTTTCATGATTATACGATCTAAACTTCAGAAATCTTTTTCGCAACCTGCGTCGCATTTTTACCTTTTCTACAATACGATAGATAGAGGTAAAAAATGAAGACAGTGTTCCAAATTGTCGCTCATGTTTAAAAGCAAATAACTTTTCACAAAATAATGGCTTCCAGCAAAGTGTAGCTTAAAATGTTAACTTTTAAACAAGCAATTGATATTACCAATATCTCTTTTAGGGCCATCTACCGACAATTTGTAACCGAACTTTCTCGAACACTCTATATATGATGTAATAGTGAACTATCAGAGAATGAAACTGTATTTAAGAAAAGGTCTTCTTCAGCTTACCCAATTTCCATACTTGCCCCAAATTTAGCCCCTTAAAACTATTTCCTGCTTTTAAAATTTGGAAAAAATCAAATATTTTTCAGATATTTTAAATCAAATATAATTATTTTAAAAGGTTATTTAAAGCTTTTCTTGGGGAAAAAACTATTACGAGTACGTTTTAAACTTTTTAAAACGTTTAAATTCGTTTAAACTGCGTTAAATAAAAGAAATTAAACGAATTTCTGTTTCACTTTATACAGTTTTTTCGTTCCCACAACTTAACTTTATACAGTGTCCACCTACTTTAGTTTTCGCTTAATACACAAATTTCCTCAATACTCAAATTTTATTACAACTTCACACTTTTTATAGTAAATTAATATTAGTTTCGAATGTTTTAGTAAAGGATCCGCCAAATATATATATATTTTTTTTTTTAATGCTATAAAAAAAACTACTGAATATTTTCTCAAATTTCTTTTTTATTTGAAAGTACAATCCTTTCGGTTAATAATGGAAAATAATTTCATTCAAATGGCTGCCTCGGCTGGCCATGCAGTAGCCTACACGATCGGTCCAATTTTTAAGCACATTATCGATTGTGTGCAGCTGTATTTCACCAATGGCTTCACGAATATTGTCCTCTAAAGCGTCAATTGTCTCTGGCTTGTTGGCGTAACAGTTATCTTTGACGGTACCCCACAAATAATAATACAACAGTGTCAAATCGCAGCTCCGAGTTGGCCAAACGATATCAGCTCTGCGGCTGATAATGCGATCTTCAAAAATAGGGTGCAAAACATCGAGTGTAGCTTCGGCTGTGTGACACGTAGCGCCGTCCTGTTGAAACCAAATGTTGCTAATATCCTCCTCTTCAATTTTTGTGAACAAAAATTCGTTCAACATGGCCCGATAACGATCGCCATTGACTGTAACGGCCACTCCTTGCTCATTTTCGAAGAATTATACCTCTGAACCAAAATCCGCACCAAACAGTGACTCGTCTTGGGTGTATCGGCTTTTCAATGTATGCGTGCGGGTTTTCTGTGCCCCAAATGCGACAATTTTGCTTGTTTGCGTACCCGCCAAGATCAAAATGAGCTTCATCTGAATAGATGATTTGTGATTCTGTAATATTACCATGATTTTCAAAGTAATGTCGCAATATTTTCCAGCGTTATTCAAGCGTATACACAATCATATTCGTTCAGCGGAAGGATAAAACTAATTATCTGTCAAATCAGACATGAGCTAAGTGTTACCATTCGCGAAATAAGCACTAGTTGAAAAAAAACGTTAGATGGCGGACCCTATATATACCACAACCTGCTATTCAGCTATGTTAATCCAATATAAGGTATTAATACCCAAAATTGAATTGGTAGCATTGTTCTCTGTGATCGTAGCCTTGGCACAAATCAATAGAATAACTTCCATAATAAAGTTTATAGCTTTAAATGTTGGTACATCTTTTTAGGCACTTTTATTTTCGTAACACCATTTTTTTCTAAAAAGTTACTACCTATGATAACTAGACGCTGTTTGAACATGGCTTTCGACCTGCCCCTTTCTATATGATTAACAATTAAATGGGATAGTATCAGTAGACGATATTTGTTAAACGGAAGTCATCTGCGGGAATCATTTGCACTGATTAGTGCATATGTCATATTTCGTGACAATGTAGGACGGACACAAAAGAATTTGTAGGTTGGGATGTCTGCCGTTAGGCAACCCTACTGGCATATAATGATCATAAGTAATTGACTATATACACAACTAACCATAATATAATATACATAAAACTGAGCAAGCAGGTCAGATATTTACATTGACAAATATTTTATTTAACTTTTCACACTACCCAAGTATTAATACTGGCATGTGTGCTTTGGCTAATAAACCATGAATTCTCTTATATAAAAATAATGAAAAATTAGCACAAAAAAAGTAGTTTAAAAAAAATATTTTTTTAATATTAAAAATAACATGTTTTTAATAAAAACAATAACAAATTTCCTTTCATACAGATCATAAGCAGATGCTAATTTTGAGAAAAAAATACCGATTAATACCGCTTTTATCATTCAGTTTTTGTTTTTATTGGTTTTATTAAACGTAAATCAGCATTTTGTTTTGTAAGCAAATACAGAAAAAACATTGAAAATTTAAATTTAAAACAGAACAACAACAAAAACAGTGTAAAGCCTTTTGTTTATTAAAGAAACTTTTAATTGTTTCATAATTTGTTCTAAATACACTCTCTCTTACACTTCTTACACCAACACTAAAATACACTCTATATTTAGCAAAGGGGAAGTGAAAACAAAATATAAAAATATTTCAATGCAAAAAATTAAAAAAAAAACAATACAAACAAATTATTGTTTTGTAAACAAATGAAATTGAAACAATATAAATACAACAAAAACAACAACAACTATTATATTGTATTATTTTCTGATTAAAAGCCGGGCAAGGACTGAAAGATAAAATTGCATTGAAACTGTATTTGCTGTTATAAAAGTAATGAAATGGAATGGAATTGAGCGTAAAATAAAAAATAAAAAAAAAACTGTCATAATTGGTTAATATTATTAAATCATTAAATCATTTGCTGGTTGTGTTATAATCTGTATTTGTATTTTTTGTTTTTGCATTTTTTTACAATATTTTTATTTGTTTTATTTTTATAATTTATAACACTAAGCTAAACCAGTTTGATTTCTTTTAATACGAGTATGAGTGTGCGCTTAAATGTCTGTTTATTTTTTTATTTATAAATATGACAGACTTACGAGAGTCAAACAAATTTACACGTAATCGTCTCGTTACACTGATGATAATGATGATGATGGTAAACAGTAGAATCGTGATAGACTTCATTGCATTTTATATCTCAAACGATAGAATTTGAAGGCTCATTTCAAGGAATTTTACTTAAAAAATAAGCAATTATGGGCAGCTTTGCGGTTTTCAACAAGACGATATCAACAAGCGATATACGGTTCATAATTACCTTAACAATGACTAAGTCAACACAACATTCGGGTTTTCAATCCGAAAGAGAACTTATGTAAGGACAAATAGCCTGTAAAGTTTATTTAACCCTCTAAACTGAGGTGGTAATCTAGCAGGCATCAATAAATATAAAAAAAACTCTTTCTGTCGTTATGCCATGTAAGTAAAAACAATTTAATAAAAATTGTTGTTCTGAATTAAAAAAAAAACCGGGTATACCCTTAACACTCCGCATGCCACCTATTCGAATTATTAAAATATAAAAGTTGATCAATGCACTTGTAAAAGAAGAAAATACTATCAAAAATTTTGCTTACAGTAAATTGTTTTAAAAAAGGAAACTGCGTTTAAGATAGATTACCGGCGGAAATTCGACGAATTGATGTTCACACCATGGCTGAAAGTCAGCGGTCTCACATCAAAACAACTAGAAAGAATTTACTCTGCTTACCACCATATATAAGATACTTGCAGGGAAGGCTCTAAAGCAAAATAGACTACATATTGCGAAACACACAAGCTAGCTTCAGTCCGTATAAAGGCTACGTAGATGAGGCTAACACTCTATTCATAATCATAGAACAATCTACAGAATAGCGTACCCTCTGTATCTACTGTTTCTCAATTTCAAGAAATTATTTGATATCATCAGATGAACTGAAATTTGGAAAGCATTGAGAGCAAAAAGAATGCCACAGAAAATAATTCGATAGTTAGAGCGCTGTGCTAAAATACAGAACTTTCAGTTCTTCACAGCAATAGCTTCAGTCAACCATTTCACACCAATGCAGGAGTAAAATAAGAATGCTCACTATCACCTTAGCTATTCACTATCTTGCTGGATGATATACTAAACAAAGTCAATTCAAAGCGAAGAGGAATAACATTGAGTCTCTTACGACTACTGTAAGATTCGAAATATGTAGATGATATTTGACTACTCTCGCATAAGATATCCAATGTGTTGTCGAAACTGGAGAACCATAAGAGTCACCAGTATTAGCACGGAATACATCATGCTAAAATTTTAACTTGTTGAGTATGTACGAGTAGATAGCTTCTGCTATCTAGGCAATAGAATGGCTCTACAAAGGGTGGCGCAGAAACAGATGGCAATAAAGCATAAAGAGCTCACATATATCCAGACGAACTACGCCCAAATATTCAACTCATGTTTTAAATCAGTTCTGCTGTATGGCAGTTGTTTCAAATAACATTACGCAAAAGCTAGAGGTATTAATCAACAAGTGCCTCAGAATCATATGCAGAATATTCTGGTCTAACACCAGGAGCAACACAGAGTTGTGGAACATATCCAATGAGGAACCCTTATTGCAGCAGAAAAAAAAATAGGGGTAGATCGGTCACACCATCAGTAAAAGTCCCTATTGTATCACCAGAATGCCACAAAAGGGGAACTCTCAAAAACCGTACTCCTGGAGACGCACACTTAGCATCTAATATGGGAAAAGGCAAAACAACAGCTATGAACCGTGTAAGATGGAGATACTTCGTGGAAGCCTTACGTTCCCAAAAGAAGTAACCGCGATTAAAACTGCATTTATAAGAATGTGTATTCAGACATTCGTTTGCGTGCTTAAAAACTAATTGCAACGGCAAATTCAATAAAGCAAATTCTAACTTTCTAGAACTATTGAACATTTTCAAAAAACAAAAAGTTCGTTCTATCGATCGAATGTGCAAATCATGCCCTTAAGCTCTATATATGTCAGGTTTCCTTATATAACTTTCACATTAATAAGTTAGGTTAACCGGAGAATTTATGGCCCATTGTGGTATTTCTAAAAGCATGACCCTGCAAACTATAAGTTATAAATCAAAAACAGGTCTAAATAATCACCCTCCCTAAACCGGCAACTGTGAAGTATACCGGTGCCAACCGATACTTCTCCTAAATTTGTTTAAATATTATGAAGGAAACTTGTAATTGAAACATCTTCTACAGCGTCTTTGCGTATGTTTCTATAGAGTGAAGCTGCCATATATTGTCGCATTGATTCTTTCCCTTCCTCAACAAATCAACTTCTATAAAGGTCATAATATAAGTAACGCACACGCTCTGACATATGTTTACAGTAACATTAAATAACATTACCCAGCAGAAACTTTATTAAATAATTTTTTTCGCTAGAGGTAGCCCAGATGAAAAAAAAAATTTTTGTATTTGAAACGTATACTAAGATGCTTTTGCATTTACTCTATAGACCGGGAAAGTCACATGATAAGTGTTGCACCATGACTTTTTTCTTCCTTATCTGAGCAACATTTTTTTTATTTGTCATAACATCGGCAACCCCTAGGCTCCGACAAATGCTCAACCAAATTATAGTTGTAAGAAGCCTTATCGAATTCCTACCAAGTGTCTCAGAAAGTTTTGTTAATTTTTTTCGTCAGATATTCTACAAGTAGTGATATTAGTAGATAAGATTTAGATACTGTATTCAATGAGGGGCAAACAACTCTTACGCAAAAGCCACCACCACCTTGTACCCTTTAATTGTAGGCTCATTTGAGATTCATTTTTTCGGTTGCCTTCACAGAATGGAGGCAAGTTAACTTGGTGTTGTCCGAGTTGAGCCAATAAATGAATACACATAAAAAGATATTTCGACTTTATTACGTTGGACTTCAGAGGATTACTCGATGCAAGACTATCAAATAATTAAAAATTGTCAAAGATTCGAATTTTATTACTTGTGGCTTTGTCTGCCTGGAAGACCGTGTAATTGTTAGTCAATCTCAAAGAGACGATGAAGCTAAGTTTATGAGAATACAAGTCCAAGCCAGTTTTCAAGCAGTCAGTGTAAGTTGCGATCCAAACGTCTAAAGATTGAGTCGAAATCATAGCTTCATATAGGTCTAGCTAATATATGCCTTCATAAATCATTTGTGAATATTGAACATTAAAAAAAATTATATAAAAATTTGTACTATATAACTGTCATGTATTGACTGTTACTTTAAAGTCTATTTTAGAATTTCTCGACCGCGTACAGGACAGGGCGGAGGTGATCAATAATGACTCCATCGACTCATTAAAGCATCGTCGCAATGTGGCGTGTGTTTCATTGATCTATCGATGCTACAACGCAATGTGTTCTAACGAGATAAGGGAATTTATTTTTAATAGTCACATATTCTTAGACAGTACTAGTATCTCTCGTAGAACTGATCCCTTTGTGGTTATTTATACAGTGAATCGCTCAACGCAACAATCTTTCCGCGAAAATTTTTCCTGTCACTTTGCACAAAAATCGAACGTTCATATACATACATCTTTCCTTCTTCCCACAAGCTGCGTTCCTAGTACCAGTGCAATGCCCTGCATGAGTAGTAGCCATCCTCTGAGTGCTGGACTCAAATGAAAAAAAAAACACATACCAACCAAATCCAATTCTTCAATTTTGGGAAAACAAAGTCGGTAATCATCACGTCCATTGACTATAACGTTGCGATTTTCGTCGCTCGTGACGGAGTATGGTCAAATGATGTCGGCGGTCAACAAACCGAAATAAACAGTGCATCTTTCAGTGTGCATTGAAAGCTCTTGAACTACCTCTTGCCGCTATTCACACCAGAATGTTGACGTACCCATAGAGCCAAAAAGGAGCACCGGCGCTGAAAATAATTTTTCCATATGAAAGGTATTTCTTAGACAGCAGAATATAAATGGACAATTTGGACACTTTCTTCTGCGTTTTTGTTCGTAAAAGCTACACAAAATTTTAGAAAAAGAAAAATGTCTAAATGTCTTCAACTGGTGGTACTGCAGGCGGTCCTTTCTTTATCCTTAACAGGAATATTTGCATAAGATTTGGTACGTCACTGCAGTGCACATATTCTAAGTTCTGCAGGAAATATAACCGAGATTGGACAAGTGGGCATGGTACCTCCCATACAAAGTAAATATTGACTTTGGTCTATCTTGAATGGTAAAAGAAGAAGTTTCGGAATTTGGTCTAAATTACTTGGCAGTTGATACAAATGTGGGTGGAATTGTATAAGTGGTCGTGGCAGCTCTCATAGTAACTTTTAATTTTTACATATCTTGAGAACGGCAATAGTATTTCTAAATTTAGTTTAAACAACTTCTTGGACAGGATTCATCATAAGTCAATAGCTGGTCGACATTGGATAAGTGGACGTGGCAGCTTCTATTCTATAAATATGAAATATGTGTTGAGAACTGTGACAGTAAAAGCTTTATTATCTATCCAAATCAGGCAAAAGAAAGATTGGATAAACACACCGGGTAAAAGCTATTATATACGTATTTATATACGTATTCTTATTTGTACATCAACCAGCAACGCCGGAAGGGTCACTCTAGTTTAATAGTAAAATTCAATGATTTCCAATCGTCTATTCATGGTGAAGTAGCAAGCCTTACTGAGCATTTTTGGCATTGTCACACGTCATGAATTTTTTTTACACTGAAAAAATTTCACTGAGAAAGCAAATAGCAAAAAAAATCACCCTTTGTAAGAAATTTCCTCTAAAATTATATAAATTAAGAATTTCTTTTTTAAATCAATCCGTTCTATCATTTTCTCTTGAGTAATTTTTTAAACAAATAAATCTATTTAATTAATTTCAAAATTTACTTACTTAAGAATAATAAATAAATATGAGGCAAGTCAATCATTAAAGGAAAGAGCAAAAAAAGAATCACTTTTAAGATAAATAAAATACTTTAAAAAAAATCAAATGAATTTTATAAAAATCTAATAAATTGTAATTATTATTATTATTTATTTATTTATTTTTTTTTTTTTTTTTTTTTTTTTTTTTGTTGAAAAAGAAAATGTGCGAAACGTACCAAAAAATAGATGAAAGTGAACAAATAATATTACAAATAAATTATAATTTAAAGTAAACATTAATCCACAATATTAGACAGAAAAAAGTAATTAAAATTTATTTTTCATAGACAAAAACATTAACTTATAAAAGCCTACAGAAAAGAAATTAAATTTCAGTCACGTCTATACAGTTTAAGTAATATCGTTGAAATTGCTAATGGCTTTCATTAGATTTTTTGCAAATTTGTGTAAATAATTTAAAAATTTCTGTTCAACTACCTGTCAAGCAATACATGCTTTGATTTTCTGCAAATTTTGCAAATATTATTAAAAAAAATAATAATAAAACCATCAACATCTATTCTGAATTTTTATTTAAATATTTTCACACAATAATTTTTGTTTTTTTTTTTTTTTTTTTTTTTTTTGGGAGGGTACAGCTGTCTGATATATTTTTGCGGCTTAACTTAAAAGCAATTAATGGGAAACAATAAACAGACAAACAATTTTTTAAGCCAACATGTTTAAAATTCGAAACTGCTATCAGAACAAAACTAAAAAAAATTACAGTTAGTTTTTAATTCTAAACTCTGTTTTTTTTTAGAGGTGAAGAAAAATTTAAATATTTTTCTACTTAAATTTAGACTGATACTGTATCTTTGTGTTTGGTGCAAATGACTTGTGTAAATTAATAAATATTTGAGTTTTTAACACCACAACAAAACAAATTAAAAGAATAAAATTTAACAAAATGTATATTAACAAAATTAAAGACCAATAACTGGCATAGTGGGGAGCTTAGCAGTAAAATTGAAACAAATTTTAGATATAAAGTCGATTTTTTTTTAAATTTATTTACTCACTGATGGATCAAAAATACATGGTACTGTTGAGTGTGCAGCTTTCTTAGATTAGCTTAGTATCACACTGGTTTAAAGGCAGCCAGACTATAGCAGTGTTCTACACTGATAATTTCATTTCATTATTTGTTGGTAGCCAGGCTGTCATAAGATCAAGTAGAATCTAAAGGACTCTGACCACAATACTTGTCTGGTGTATTGTCATTTATCTGGTGGGCTATCTATCGGTTTAAATTTGAACCAATTATTTCCAATCTTGCAATACTTATGTCATTCTATTCTGTCAAAAAATTCAGTATATTATCTCCAGTGAACGAAATGAATCGATTTACGCTTGAGCAACGTTGACATTTATTAGAAATTTATTTCAAAATTAAAGACAATTGGTCGGAAATTGTACAAAAAATAAAAAAAAAAAATTTTAAAAATGCAAAAAATATCTTTTCGGATGAAGCTCATTTTCATCTTGGTTTAACGTGAACACCAAAGCAAAATTGCCGTAGTTGGGGCTCAGAAAACCCAAACGTGGTCTTACAGAAACTAGTGCACCCATTACGAGTGACTGTTTGGTGCGGCTTGTGTAGCGGAGGCATCATTGGCCCATATTTCTTTGAAAATGAGGACGGCGCAACCATTACGTTCAAAGCAGACACCTATCTCACCAATATAACCGATTTTTTTGTAGTCGCTCTTCATGGTATTGATATGAGCAATATTTGATTTCAACAGAATGGTAACACTTGCCACAATCGATTTATTATGCCAAACGTTTGATGGCCGTTTAATTAGCCGAAATTGTGACGTCAGTTGGCCGCCAAGAAGCTACGATTCGACACCGTTGGACTATTTTCTATGGGGCGCCGTTAAAGTGTTATGCCGACAAACCAGAGACAATTAAGCATCTGAAGACCAACATTTGTGACGTCATTGACGCGATATGATCCCATACACTCGAAAATATTCTCGAAAATTGGTCCGATCGAATGGGGTACTGTGAGGCCAGTCGCGGCAGCCATATGAATGGAATAATATTTAATTTCTAACCGGAACAATTGTACTGCCCAACAACAAAAATAAATTAGGCGAAATTTCAAACTGCTTTTGTTTTATTGCATTTTTAAATTTAAGCTTTTAAATGGCCCACCCGATACATCGTAATAAACATTATCATATATTCCGACCAGACACTATTACAGGATAGTGCAACTCATGGTCCTATATGCTTTGGTCAGCAAATCTGCTCCCTTTCTAATGAACACCAGCAGATCTGAAACCATAATGATGGATATGTCTACCATATATATTATCGTCTAAGCCTAACAAGAACCTAACATTCACACAATATGTGTTCCACTGTCTCTGATACCAAACATCCAATTCTGTGACCGCCATGCTCTTCAGATGCATTTTATTCATTAAATTTTCAGTCCACAATGGCCCGTAAGCTATGCTGTAAACTTTTTCAAGTTCGGCCTGCCATAACTGAAAACTTCAAAGCGACGCCTAAATTGCGGACTGATCACCGCCCTAGAGTAGCGATGCCCCTTTTGAGGATTCAAGTATTCCAATCATCTGGCAATTTCCCAGTCCGTGATTAGATTGATGATGGTAGTAAGTAGTGCTTCACGGTAAGGTTCCGGACCGATATAAGGTGTCTTGGAACTTTTTCTAGCCAATGCAACTGCTGTTTCATTACCATCTATCTCACAATGTCTAGGTAGGAATTCAATTCTGAATCTCCTGCCAAAGCACAGAAATATGGAAATGGTAGAGACTGTTTAAACTTTTTAATAACGGGTTCTTTTTCGACTATTTTTCGGTGAATTTTTTTACGTATAAGAAAAGATTCGTGACATTTGGCAATGCCGAAAATTCTTAGTAAAGTTTGTCATTTTCTCATGAATACACTAAAAAACAATGCTTTCAAATCACCGAATTTTATTGTCAAAACTCGTACTGTGTGAGAAATGTGTTTCTATTGAAATTATTTTCAGCGATGAAGCTCATTTCTGGCTCAGTGCGTACGTCAATAAACAAAGTTGACAAATTTGGTGTGAAGACCCGCCAGAGGCAGTTCAAGAGCTTCCAATGTACACTAAAATATGCACCGTTTATTGTGATGTATGAGCCGGATGCATCAGTGGACCGTACTAACTCAAGAATGATACAAATTTCAACGTTACAGTCAATGGAGCAAGATACCTTGCAATGATATTTTTTTTTTTTTGCCCAAAAAGTATGATATAAACTTTTTGTTTATAATCATATGACGGTTTTGTATAATGAGTTTTTGATTTGGCAAAATCATGCAGGCCTATTTAACAATTCTTACACAAAAACAGTGTCTAACAGAGTGCCAAAGTAAAATAATTTTCTATTAAAGTGTAGTGCTTTAATGTGAAAAGCGTTTTTCAAGTATCTCTTATACTTTACAAGCAATTTGTGTTTAAATATTGAAAAAATCTGTTTTATTTTCTTTTTACTTTTTCATTTCCAACTCTCAATAACAGAATCGACTGCTGAAAGCCACATATTCATTATTATAACAATATCAAGACAATTAAAAAAAGATCTTGAAATCGTTGAGATGAAGGTGTGAAATTTATATTGAACATGTTCTTCAAAAAGTTCATCTAAAAATAAATGTTTTTTGGTAAATCAACTCTTAAAAACTCAGTAGTTTGTTTTCATCAATACAATAATTTAAAAAAATATATATATAAAATTGTATTGTTCGCTTGAAATCGCATCCAGAAACTTTTGATTGGTGCTAAGCTTGTGCTAGCGTATCCAAAATATATGTAAAATAAGAAAAAATCGATAAAGTGTGGGAATACTTTGAGTGAGCACGAAATTCAGAAGTAGATTTTTTTTTTATTTCGTTAAAGATGCATTTCGTTCTAGTCGGCCAGCTACTGAAAAAGTTGATAAGATTTTGCAGTTGATGGCGCCAGGTATTATCAGTCACATTACTTGAAGCAAAGGAATTTGATTGATCCATTCTTGTGGCGAATCATATTTTCTCCATAACTTCTCTTGAGCGCATATTGTTTCTACAATGCATTTTTGCTGCAGCAAACCTAGTGCTGATGTTGTTGACTAGAAATAACGCTCTTTGTGTGTATAATGTAGTGGTTAGACTCCAACTTTCTTTTCGCGATGGAGAACTTAGTGTTGTTCTTGTTTCCTTTACAGGGAGCTTAAGAGACTTCTTAGGTGAATTATCAATATAATCGAATATTCTTTAATATTAAAAATTCAAAACATAGCAAAAGCAAATTTTACTTGTAATCGCCGGGATTCGAACCTGGACTACTATAGGTTTTGTGTGCAAGCACTTTAATCGCTAAGCCATGCCTCCTCAAGCTGATCATTACATAGATACATATGTGTACATAATTCCAGCGACATCAAAAGTGGAACAAGGAGGACTTTTTTCTATCAACGAACTGCACCCGATTCTATCTTAGACTCATTGAGAGGGATCTACAGTTAAGCGCAGGCTACGAACGGCAGATGTTTTGGAGAAGGTTTTCATAGCGTTAATATGTACTCATAACCAGTCGCTAGCAATGTTATATTCTAGATTAAGGGCAGACAAGGTTAAGTTGAGTATTTGATGGAATTGGGAGGAACTCATACATAAGCAAAAACGATTAATTTTGTAAATTTCATTCATGTGTGTGTAAAACACACGAACACAACTTTGGCTCATGAACCCAATCAGAATTTGTCAAAAGAAAAATTAACGCATTCCAACATGACAGGCGACGCACATATGTACCTAATGACCTGCCAAAAAATGACTGCATTTGGCTGGTACTTACATTCACCCTATAGTCTGAACTTTATACTATCTAACTACAATCGCCTTTGGGGGGCCTATAAAACTCTCTTAATAGTAAAAATTGACCAAGCGAATAGCCGCAGAAAATCAGTTGGCCAAGTTTTAAGCTGATAATTCATAGAAGTTTTGCAACGATCGAAAATATCAAGCCACCCAAAGGACTGCAAAAAAACAATTATTTTTTAAATACTGTTAACATAATAACGGAAATTATACATATGTTATATTATTATATAAATTTTAAAAAAATTATAAACTTTAAACTTTAATAAATCAAATTTCAATTTAAATTGTTAACATTGAAATTTAGCAAATTTATGTTAAAAACTAATTTTGTTTTTATACTCATACAGGTATAAATTCTAATTAATATAACACGTTTTTGTTTTTTTCTTTACTTTTTATAAATAAACCGTTTAACCTAAAAGTGGGGCAAGTCCACTTTTGTTTATATCGACATATTTAAAGGTTACATTTCAATAAATTTAAAAATATTCGTAACTACTAAAAGGTATACGTATTTTCAATATTTTGTGGTGCCAGAGAATGTAAGTTTATAGCCTAATAATGTGTACAGTGCTGACTAAAAAATAAGAATTTTCTTATAACTAAAATGAGAGCTGAAACGTTCATCTCCCAAATACCAGAATTTGATTGCTTTTTTTACTAAGACTGTTTGAGCACAGAAAGATCGTAACAAATATTTCATATAATACTATTATCTCCATTTTCAAAAAGTAGACTTGCCCCACTTTTAAAATATGCGGCACATATACTCTGCTTAAATAAAACAAACAAGTTTTTATAGAAAAAAAAAACTCTACATTAATTTAAACTTTTTTTTTTTTGAACAACAACATCGAGTGACTACTAATTTATGCAATTTTTGTATAAATCACTTTACTTTCAATTTAAATGGACTACCAATAGCAAAACGCACAGCACTACTACTATTCATGCGACAAATATTTTGACCAGAAATAATTTTTTTTTTTTTTTTTTTTGATAATTTAATTATAAAATTTAAATAAAATACACTTTATTTATTTGAATTTTGTTCAAATACATACATACATACATATATGTACTTCAGTAATTATTGAATTGAGTAAATAAATTGCTCTGATTAGTGCACTTCTTTTTGTTTTTGTATTTTTATTTTTTCTTCCTATGGATTTTCATTATTTCGATTTATGAAATATATAAAAAAAAATTTTTTTGATGCTTGACTGCCTTTACGTTTTTTTTATATACATTTTATCTTTATTATAAAATATTTAATTTTATTACACAATATTCTGTTTCATTTGCTAGATCTTCCATTGAAAATGAAACACAAATCAGTTTAAATGACGTAATTTTTTTTCGTATGTGTTCTTTTTTTGTATTTTTTGTATAACAGACTGTCTTTTATTATTATTGAATCATTTTTTTTTTTTATTGTATTTATTCTACCATCGTACTAATTTATTGTTGTTGTTGCTTTTCTATTTTTGGGTGAATTTTTTTTTATTCTGTTTTTCTACTTAATATTTGCAGAGGGTATTCAAAAAGCAATTGATATGCCTTTTGAAAGAAAAAAAAATCCCAAACAAAGTATTAAGCAATACACTCAAAGCAAAATGTTAGTTTAATTTCATACTAAAAGGTTGATGATATTGAGTTGTGGCCATTTTAAATACACGCGAATACTGTCATTAGGTTTCATTTTTCATTATGTGAAAAACCCCTAATCTTATAAATATACGATTTAAAAATGGCTATTTTGATGTTCATGGTACGATTTGTCAGAGACAGCTAAAAAAAAAAACTCTGCAACATTGAAATTTGATCGTTGAATACTGGCTTCAAATACATTTAAGGATTGCCTAAATATCGAGAGAAGAATTAGCATATATTTCAAAGTACTCGAAAAAGCAGGGAAATTTCATTTCCACGGGAATATTTAAAATATATCAGAACACAATTTAGCATGTGTGTTGTCTGCTGCGGCACAAATCAAAATCGTTTTTGTACTAAAATTGTTCCATACGATGAAAAGTAAATCTATTTTGATATTCTTGAGCGCAAAAGAAGCCATTCAATCTGAGAAACCCGATGAAATTGTGCACATTCTATATTAGTAGTAGCAGAACAAACTATAGGCTACATAAATCGAGCTCGGAGAAAATGGATTTCAGACACCACATAAAATGAAATAAATGAGAGAAGGATTCATAAAAATAAATAGAACACGCGAAAACTGAATAATTTATTCATCATATAAAACAAATAATTTATTAGTCTTTATATCTTGTTCTTTCTTTTCTTTATTAGGTTTATTTTTGATTTCTTCTTTATATTTTTTACTTTAAAGCTTGAAGTTAAATAAATTAATAGCCTTCAAAGCTATAAATATAAGAAATATCTTTTAAGCCTTAGTAAATTAATTACTCCTTTAGAATTGCAGTCTAATGTCATTATTGACTATAAAGCCATTTTGAATTAAATTTTTGATTAAAGAGAATAACTTTCACGCATGAAAGGACAACCGCGCGTTGGTAAATGAGATAGCAACAGAAGCACAAACGGCCGCGGTTACGAATCCCAATAGAGATCAATATATATATACTAATTTTTGTAAGGCTTGTTCACAGTATCCAGATTGTTCACTATATTAGGGATGACATTTTTTTTAAAACTTAGGTTATTTGTTCAAAATTCATGTTTGTGTATGCAAGCTCAACAGATCAGTGGAATAAATTAATACTTTGGAAAATACAAATGTACATATGAATGTTTATTGAAAGAATTCGCGAATAGATGTTCGCCTTTCGCGTTCGGAAATTGACATTTGAGTCGCTTTTTCGCATAGACTTATCAGTACTAGTATGTCAGCATAGTCAGTAGTGTTGGCTTCAGCCCATGCAATAGCTTCATCGAAGCTTTTAATGGCTTCAGTAGCTTTTATAGGATTTCCGATCTGTCCTTCGGCTTGGCCGTCATTACCAGATTCTTCAGTATCCTCGGCATCTTTTTCAAATTAATTGGTTCATTACCTTGGATTGTATTCCACTTCTCAAGATTATGTTCACTGTAGGTTTCCTAAAACAAATAAAGTAGTACATACAAACTAAATTGCAGATGAACGTCAAGAGGGTGAAAAAAATTACCTTCGGGATAACAACTTGCAGCAGACCAAACACGCGCATATGACAGAAAATCTACATAAGTTGGCTAACTATGTTAAGGTTTTGACAGGGCGACAAAATTAGCATTCTTGCTAGAGTTAGGCAAGTTCAATATAGTAGTATTCTGGCAGTTTAATAAATAACGGCAGTGGAACCAAGAAGGATACACTGCGAATTTATATCAAGGAAGACGAAACTGCAAATATTTAATTCGAAGTCGCACTCTACGGCTGCAAGACTGCAACGTCGCACGACTAATGTAAAGGGCCGCAGGTCTTTATAAAACGGTGTTTGCGAAGAATCGTGAAGATATTCTGGCCTAATGTAATACCCAGGAGGAGAGATCAGCCTGTGTTGGTGTCACGGGGAGATGCGCGTCTCTCCCTCTGCGGCTCTTGATGTATTGTTCAACCTACTGTCGGTTGACATGTTTCTTCGGGCTCATTGAATACCCTCTGCCTTTCTTCCGAGAGAACTCTGGTTTAGACTCCGGGTCACCATGATTTCTATAGGTTGATCTGGCCTCGGATCGGATGTTGATCCGGCTTCGGTGGCGTCACCCGTAGGATCACATAAGATGGCTATTTTTTACTTCTACCTAGATCTAGCGGACTTCAGGTGGAAAGCTTAGTGGTTCTGCAGGATCACGAAGCTGACTTGGCCTGAATATGGTGTGAAGCGCATTCAATCGCTACCAGATGTGTCCAGACTTTTGGTTGTGCTTACCGGGAATTGGCAAATTAGTAAAAAGGCCTGCAGAATGGGGTTGCGGTAAGGAACCACTATCACAGCCGTGGCGAGCTGAAGAAGAAAGAGATTTGTGAGCATTTTCTACGTAAATGTCGGGCCTTTATGAATCATCGCAGTAAGGTATTTGGCGAGTGGTTTCTACACGATATTTCCGCGATATCTGGCATCGGACCGATTAATGTCCACGGCTACCTCAGCCTGATGGAGTGAGTGTGAGGTTCCCGACATTGTGCGGTTTTTAAGTGTTTGTGGGACTTTTCATAACGGTGTTGAAGGACACTACTTGACAACTGTGGGTGGCCACATAAACCAACTAACCAATGACTAAGCAGAAGACAGTAAGCAAACATAGAATCGGATAGCTCATACCTTAAAACACTATAAGTGTAAAAAGTATTAACCTTATCTGCCGTTATATTCCATTTGATAAAAATAAAAAAACAATTACTATCATCATGCAAAGTTTGTTAACTATTTTTACGCCACTGGTATATAAAAGAATTAGTTATTAATGACAATGCATTGCAATTAGATTTTAATAAAGAGTATAAAATTGTCATAAATTGTCATATATTTACCGCTACTATAATGTCCTCACTTGTTTGTGCCTGACGTAAAACGTTTTAATAAATTTAAATTAATTATTCCTTAGATTGTAGCACATTTACATATGGTGCCAACGCTCTCCGCACACTTACCTGAAAAAATATAAATAAATTGTGTCAAAAATTATTGAAATAATAATATATTAAAAAAGAAATTACAATGACTTAAGTATTGTATTTTATACAATTTAAAATAAAAAACGTGAACATTTGATTTGCTATTAAAATTTTTATACTTAAAATCTTAGTTGAGTTCAATAATAAAAAAATTCAGCTATAAAAGAGTCATTTTTGGTACAGTTCTGAGATGACAATCAAATGAGCTGAGTATTTAGTCGAATTTTCGGATTTTTATTACCAGGCATTAAATGCAAACTTGAAAATCCATTATAATTACTAATTATTTTTCTTGAGTGTAATGTTATGAAAAATTGTGATGATTATTTTTGAATTGAATTATATATTTAAACAAATTTAATTCATTAATTTTTATTTCGTATTTTTTGTATTTATCAAAAAAAAAAAAAAAACTTCCTCAAGCATCACTTTACGGTTCGGTAATTTTGTTTTAAATACAATATTTGAGAAAAATGTTAAATAAATCACTTAATAAAACGACTTGAATAAAATTCTACTCCTTTTCTCTCTCTCTCTCTCTCTCTCTCTCTCTCTCTCTGTATGCTACTTTCTGAGAGTATTTATATAGGAAATAATATTTTGGTTTAAAAATTTTTTTATTTTCTATTCAATGGCATTATTTCTTTTTTCAAAAAACAAATTCAACAAAAATGGTTTCAAAAAAGTATAAGTTATTTAATGAAATTCATACTTGTACTTGTGTTTATCTGCGATAAACTACAGGAAAATAAAAAAAATTTGTAACAGAAAAAAGAAAAATAAGAAAAAGAACATTTGCCAGCATTGATTGAAATTTGAATTCACAAACATTTTTACAACACCCCCATATCTATTTCAAGTAGAAGCTTTAAATTGTTAAATGGATGCATTCATACTATTATAGTGCATCATGGCATGCAACATATGCAATGCGTTTAACATATCTTTACTTCCTTTCTCTCTACTTGCTCTCTAAATAGAATTGGTTTAATAACAATTTGTCTAGAAATACAAACGATTACTTGTGTTATACTTCAAAATGTCTTGATAAGATCATAACTCATCATTATACTCTATGTCTCTTCATATCATTGTCAGACAACGTTTAACATAAAGTTGTTGCTGGATATTTTAAAATTAAATTGAGTCAATAATTGACGGACGAAAAGAGAAACTGACTAACTAACACTGGTGAGAAAAATGTAATCATAGTCTCATATCTGCGTTGTTATTCATAAGGGCAATAAAGATGCTGATAATTTTGATCGTTCCATGGGGTAGCAGCTCACCATAATTTAATTTTTAAAATTTTCAACACTTTTAGTGACCGTGATAGATTATATGAGTTAAGTAGCATTAAATTTGTATGTTAAATTGTAATAAATTTTCGATCTGCCATCATTATCATGTGGTGATGATGAGACAAAATAATATTTTAAGTATATTTATATGAACACACATATTATATAAACTGTTATTATTGAAAAATAATTGTATGCTTATTCACATAAGTATATTGCTAGTATGCAGGGAAACTAGGAATATGCTCCTAAAAAAGTGTTTTATGCGCATCAAATATGCAGTAAGGATCTGGAAAGATTATTTAAAAATATGCTCTAAGAAATAAAAAATGCATCTTTGTTATTAGAAAAAAAGTTTATTCAACAATTCAATATCTTAACAATACAACAGAAACAAAAACAACAATTGTACTTCCATTTCTAAGGAGATCTGAAACATAATTTAAAATATTTGGTAAAATACTTAAGTTTTAGAATACTTAAGTTTTCAAATGTAAAGCGTTGGCTATTTGAGGTTAGGAAGTAAATTGGCTTAAAAATAGTTTGTTTTTGACAAATTCACTTTCATTCATACCAAAATAAAAGAAAAATATGGGAATTAATAATGGAATATGATGTCGGGCAAATCTCCGCCTCTAGTACGTCGGCAGACGTCCGCTATTTTTACAAAATTTTGAACCACATTTGTCAACAAAATCATTTTTAGTAATGAGGCCCATTTTCAATTAGGCGGTTATGTAAACAAACAAAATTGTCGCTTATGGGGCTCACAAAATCCACAAACAGTCGTCGAAAAACCATTATACCCAAAGAAAGTGAATGTATAGCGCGGTTTGTCGTTGGGCGGCATGAGCAAGAAAATGCCGTGAATTCTCTGCGCTACTAAGCCATAATAAGCAATTTATTGTGGCCACAATTGGCTAATGTTGACATCAGTCACCTTTGGTTTCAACAGGACGGCGCCACAAACCACACAGCTACCCAAACAATTCAATAATTGCATGAGAAATTTCCCGGTCGCGTAATTTCTCGATTTGACGATGTCAATTGGCCGCCTCGTTCTTGTGATTTAACGCCGCTAGATAATTTTCTCTGTGGCCATTTGAAAGAATGGGCTTACATGAGAAAACCACAAACAACTGACACTCTGAAAGATGAAATTCGGTGCTGCATTGATAAGATAAGCGATGCTTTGTTGCAAAATTTGGTTCAAAATTTTGTGAATGAAATTTTTGCCTGCTGATGTTATTGGAGCATATTTAAAGGATAAAAAATTCTTAAGATCATACTTTGAAACTCTTTTTGAAGAAGATGTGCTAAGATCTCTTGTTGGATATACATATAAATTTTACTACATCAAGACATTCGTTTTTTGCTATAATTTATGTCAAGCTAGTTTCAATATTAAATTTTGTATTACAATCTTTCAACTTAATATATATCTAAATCGTATCAGTTAATATCACATACTACTTGTGAGGCCATTGGTTTACATTTTTTTAAGTAACTTTTCAATGAATGAATGGCCATTTTAATATACTGAGACTCCGCACTATTTAAAACGCTAAGATATTTTCATAGGACGACAATGGTAGGTATGGATGCATTTCTTTTAAAACTTGAACTTTATTTGGAACTTTCTAGTACACTATCTTTACGTTAGCAATGATTTTGTTACATTTTCGTATTGATCTCTAATACGTTTGAATAAACGATGAGTAATATATGTAACATGCGTTAGCTTATGGTAAAGTACGTTTATAGCTTAAGCAGCTTTTACTCTATATGGTGCAGCGACTGTCCCATATAGCGATATCAAATTTACGTCCAATATCTTTAACGATCGATCAAAAAAGTTGTGTAATTGTGAAGTGATTGGTTTTGTGCAAAACAACTGTGTTAATTAAAAATTATTGCCCTTTGATACTTCTTTGTCACAATGTAGCACACCTACAATAACGTTTGGGACATTTTTTTCAGTCTTTTCAAATAAAATCCATAGAGATTGGTCTTTTATGCATTTGCATATGTCATCTTAGCATTTTCAGTAAATATTTTGCGCTTTTTCAACGCATTTTACAATTTGTATATTAATTCTTCCAAAACTCGTTTCTTGTTTGATCTTGGGAAACGGTAATAAGCTCAATTGAGATCCAAATGGGGTAATCAATTTCAATTGACTTACAATTTAAAAAAGCTATGACTTGACCAGAATTTAAAACAAAAATTTTGTTTCTGTTATAAAATTATTTTGGATACAAAATATTCAAATATGTGCTAAAAAGGCTTAAATTGCTCTTTAAATATAAAAAAATTGTCAAAAACATGCTCTTAAAACTGAAATACGCAAAAAATTCTGGTTTAAGCAAAATATGCATCGATGTCAAAATTCATACAATTTAGGAAATGGATACGTATCTGACGTACGAGTTAATTGGTTGTAAGAGAAAAAACATCCAATTGCATATTTCTGGCTTCCCTGCTGATATGTATTACAGGTTAATGCATTTCAATTCATTTCAAAATTAAAGACAGCAGTTGAAATTTAAATTGATTTTGCAGCATCTGCATATATATACATATACTATTACAGTAAGTAGGGGTTAACAATATTAATTTAATTTAATGATTTCTAGCATCGAAAAAATTATTATTTGAATTAAAATTGTTTTATTCAATTTAAAAACATCATAACAATACGGTATTAGCGTTCCAAACAAATTATAGGTTGTGTGAAACCACCGTAAATCAGGCACAAAGTTAAATCTTGTATTTTTCTTTTAGATAGAACCGAGGAATCACATAATTAAATTACGTACACGCTCACACACAGACAAATGCTTGATCAGCCATGCATATACTCGTATGTGGCTCTTTATACTACAATAATCAACAGTTAAGTTTTCGAAAATTATACAAAAAAACAGAGCTAAAACCAAGAAGATGGCTAGACAACATGGCAAACTAGTATCGAAGTAAGAAAGCTTATTATTGAGCATGAAAGAAAAGAAAAAATTGTTTGCGAAATTTCAAAAATTGTTGGCAGGAGGCATTCAACTATGTACGACATAATAAAACGTTTCAAAGTCAATAAAACGGTGCAAAGTAGACCAAAACTTCTGAGGCAGAAGAATTTTTTTGTCAGAAAAATAAAAGCAAATCCCTACCTAAATGCTCCAAAACTTGCCCATCAACAATAAGAAACTAGCTTTACAGAGTTGGTCTTACTGGTAAACCTCTATTAGTAAGCGCAATCAAACCAAAATACTCAAATTTGCAAAAGATTCGAGTGGTAAACCAATAGTATGGAGGTGAAAAAATCAGGAACTACATGGGGATAGTTCAGTGCTTGTCTTGGGCTCATTTTTTGCATCATGGATTAAAATGTTTATTTAAACATTTTAAAAGAAAACTTGCCAAAAAGTGTGAATAAGCTTGCTCTCGATAACGTTTCGTACTTTTACCACGATAACGACCCCAATCCCAAGGCCCACAAAGTAAGATCCTGGCTGCTATATAATGTGCCACACATCATGGAAAGACCACCCCAGAGCCCCGACACAAGTGCTATTAAAAATTTGTGGGATTATCCCAATAAAAAAGTTCAGCATCATTCGGTTTCCAACAAATCTGAGCTAAGAAGGGTGTTATTGCTCTTCAAAGACCGTATAAAGCAAAAACTGCCATTGGTCTGTACAGAAATGGAATACTGTTCTGTTTAGTGACTTACCAAAATCCAATTTAACAAGTAAGTAAAGTGCATAGTAGAAGATTTTATCCAGGCAATTCAATAATTTTAAGCATGTGACAGGCAACGTTATGGTGTGGACTTGCTTTTCAGGAAATAAAATAGGATCCCGTCACAAAATTGATGGCATAATAGATCGATTTATTGCACAAAAACATTTTAAAACGAAAATGATACCCACTTCGATAGCTGCTTCAACTCGATAATGACCCGAAACACACATAGAGGTTGGTCAGAAAGTTCATTGAAGAGAATGGAGTTCAAGTCCTTGATTGGCCGGCACAATCACATAACTTAACCCTCTTTGGAACAATGATGAAAAACATCTCAGGAACACTTTTCAAAAATTAAAACGAACTCTTTGAAAATCTAGAAATATTAATTTAAAAAATGTTTAATAAAATAAATATTGACAGTCAAATATTAAAATGGGTCAAATGACCCCTGACCCCAGTAAAAAAAAATCATTTTTCATATGTATGTGCACTTTTTGGAAACAAAATTTTAAAATTATCGCTTAGATAATTAAATATGCGAATTCTTAAATAATAGAAAATTGATGAAAAAAATATATTAAAATATACAAATCAAATTAAAATAAAATTTCTTTTATATTTTAAATGCCTTAGAAAATACGATTCCCACGTTAACTGATCATTGGCCACCACCACCTCATAAAAATGTTCAAGTCATAAATAAAAGACCATAAAAAATGAAAATTGAGTGAAAAAATAAAGGCGAAATAAATAAAAAGTAATAAAACAAGTGTTGAATAAAATTAAAAATAAAAAATAAATAGATAAACCGATAAACCGATATTAAAAAATACTTAAAAAGTTCTAAGAAACTATTAACGAGTCTATAAAAATAATCCATCGGTTTGCACTTTTTTACTTACGTTTGTTGGTATAATACAATAATACAACCTGTCGAAAGTAATTATTATTCAAAAGAAATTTTTCTTTTACGTCAAGTAAAGTATTGTATTGAAACCTACGCACACATGCTGTCATATATATCGATTACCTACTACATACACATACACATGTATATTGCACTTGTATTGCAGGTGTAAATTTAATATCTACCAATAAACTTGACATACAAGTAGCTTACACGTGACTGTATTAATATGCTTACAGCACTATAGACCGCTGTGATCAATTATTGTCAAAACTCAATGATGGAAAAGTTTACCTTTTCTATGTAATCACTTAAAGTCTATAAAATTTGGTCATTTGACGAACGAAGCCCTATTTAAAGCGTTATAGGCCCTTAAAAAAATTTCTAATGAACTACATATTTATGAATTTTATATATATTTTTTTTTTGTAATTTCTTGATGTTTTAAGCCGAATAGTGATTAGGCGTAATGCAAATATTGGGTGCTTAGTTAAATTCGGTTATAAATTGTCGGTATATGGCTCTAAAATATAACAACCCTGGTATTTAATATTAATTAAAAGATGACATTTTAAGCTTTCCCGGTGACGTATTTCAGCAAAATTTTCATCGATGGAACATCATTACAGAATCAGTATCAAGTTGAAATTTGTATGAAATCACACGGTGCGACAAAAATGAACGAAGTTGAAATATCTAGGAAATTATACTACTTTTCTGATAAGCGGTGTCGAGTAGAACAAGGATCTGTTTTTGCAATTTTCAAAACACCTCCACAATCTCGAGTTAAGCCGGTTTTCAGACCTTTATGCACTTATAAGCTAGTAATTTAGCTGACTATTATCCGATTTTAAGCTTTTTTCCAGATTTGGAAAGAAGAGAAGAGTCTTTCATCAAATTTTTTCCACATTTTTCAAGTTTATGTGCGCTTTTACGCACTATTTTATACAAGAACCGTACTATTTATGAATTAAGGAATTATATTAAGTTATGAATAAAATGAGTCTTACGGTTTAGAAATCTGTTGAAAATTTACGGAGGTATTAAGCTTTTTCGTAATACAACTCATTTCTCTTCCTTCCAAATCCGAAAAGAAATTTAAAATCGGGTAATATTCAGCTAAGTTATTAGCATATAAGTACATGAAGGTCCGAAAAACCGGTTTTTTACCCATAACTCGAGATTTTGGAGATGTTTCAAAAATTTCAAAAACAGATCCTTGTTCTGCTCGGCAGCGCCTACCTTACCAGGTATTTTTTTGTCGCACCGTGTTATCGTTAATGAAAAATTTCATTGATAAATCCTCTGAGCAATGACACAAGCTAAGGAAGTTGTGTATGACAATATGGATTGTAATGTTACCACAATAAAGAAAGGTGAAATTTAGCGACATTAACTGTTATAAGAAGGGTTGACAAAAACCCAACCCACCGGGTTTTTTAGGTTTTATAGGGTTTTATAATTTCGTTTAATTCGACAATATTTTTTATTTGTTAATCAAATTACGTTTTTTTAGTATTTATAATGCAATTTTTGACCTTTGGCATCTTTAAGCATTTCACCGTATAACTTATTTTCAAGAAATATAAATTCGGCTTCAAAGTTAAAGCGCCTCAAAAATCGAGAAGTTTTTCTAAAACGCGATTCAGAAAATATGTAAGAAGTAATTTCAGACATTTTTACTTTGATTAATTTGTTAGGAGATAGGTAGGTAGGAGGGAGTTGCAGCCTCGCTAAACCAAAGCACACTTGAGCACGCATAGCGGCCCGCTGTGGTACCACATAACGCGTAGTCCCCGTTCTAATCACCATAGTCCTGGTGTTCAGAAGCCATCAAGAAAGGGAGAGCTCAGTATGAAAAGTCTCCGGCGTGCGAGATACGGATACTTACAGTTGAAGTGGACCATGCTCTCCTATTCCTCAGCCGATGCACAGCCACTACAGAAGTCATTCGCAGGTAAGCGCAGCTTATGTGTGTGCCTCCCCATGACGCAATGGCCCGTGAGAATGGATACAGCAGAAGAGATTCTTCGACGGTCCAGTTTAAACAGTTTATTGGTACGCTTTATATTCAACCTGGGACAGGTGAGTCCGAAAATAAAGAAAAAGTCACCTTTCGCCCAGGCTCTTTCAATATCCAACGTATACTTCCGCTTAATTGCCAGTCCACCCTCATATGCGGATGGATGTCCGGAAAAATTATCATTTTAAGCTAAATATAACGGGCTAATTTAATTTTTACTCCCAATACGTAAATTATACTTATTTTTGTAAAACTACAAAAAACTTTTAATAAAAACCGACCCAATAAAAGCCGGGTGGGCTTGATTGGGTTACTCAGTGGATTGCCATCCCTGGTTATGAGCCGACTACACGCTGAACGCTGCAGGGTTTTGTCTGTTACAACTCCCCGTTAAATAGTAAAGTACTAATAATTCGATATGATACTGTCTGTTAGGTCTTACTATTAAACGGACGCCTGCAAGACAAATTCAGTTTCTGTCATCTGTGAAAATTTGCACAATTGTTTTAAAACGTCATGTGTGACACCGAAGATAAATTATCGTCAGACATCAATGATTTACCATTTTTAGCGTTTGTCACGATGGTTCAAAATGACATGGTATTTTGTTGGAAGACTTTGTTAAATTCGCATTATTCTGAGTGAAGTTATCTATGTTTTAAAAATGAGGAAAAACTCAGAGCATTACTTTCATATTTTGCTTTTCTATTATAGAAAAGATAAGAATGTGTCAAAGACTGCTGAAAAAATTTTTAAAGATTGTGGAAACAAAGCTGTAACTAGAAAAACAGCAACGAAATAGTTTCCTCGATTTCGATTTGATAATTTTGATGTTAAGGATGCATATCGCTCTGGTCGAGCAACCATTAAAAAATCGATGAAAACCGGCATATAAGCAATGTGGAAGTTGATAGGAAACTTAGCATTTATTACTAAATGCTTATCAACCAGTTGAAGAAAGCTAGATACACAAAGAACTACAGTCGATGTTTGGGTTTCACATAAATTAACGAATGGTTCGGGTATTGAAAAGTGAATCATTTACGATAAGAAAGATCTAAAAATATCATGGACGAAGCAAGGTGAAGATTCGTAGATTTAAGCAAAGCTAGGAGCAATACCAAAAAAGGTAAAGCTGTGTGTCTGGTAGGATTCGAAGGGAATTGTTCATATTTTTGTTTGACTTTGATCTCTACGGTCAACAACTAACGAGATTGTTATGTTAATTCCCATAACATTCCATAGAGGAACACCGGGACTTTTCTCAATCAATGAGCTGCACCCGATTATATTTTTAGACCAGCGATGGTCGTTCATATTGTTCATGTTACGAAATTTTTCAGCTGTTTTTTTATTATTTTCGCGAATATTATAGCCAGGGTTGCTAAAAGAAAAAAATTTCCACCAAAAAACTATTTTTGTTTTATTTTTCTATAAAAAACTTAGCAAATAAAAAATGCTACAAAATCGTTTTTAAAAACATACATATGCTTTGTTTAGATTATTTCAAACGACAACCATA
The DNA here is from genome assembly GCA_023159175.1 of Wohlfahrtia magnifica. Taxonomy (NCBI): domain Eukaryota; kingdom Metazoa; phylum Arthropoda; class Insecta; order Diptera; family Sarcophagidae; genus Wohlfahrtia; species Wohlfahrtia magnifica. The sequence goes on along the minus strand of JAKWBJ010000485.1, from coordinate 1,282,569 downwards.
ATTATAACAAAATACTTGTGTGTGAGACACAATTTTTAATCAGTAGCTTATTTACTTCCATCGGAGTAGGAGTATAGCGTATGTTTTTGTGTTTTTTATTTTAATTTCAAGAAATTTAAAACAGATTTAGAAAAGAGCTAAAATTTTGCTTGCTACACCGGGAAGTTAATAATAAGCTACGTAAATTTATGAACGTTTATACTTTGTATAAATACCTATTTATTTACAGCATTTTAACTTCAGTGTATTTATCATTTTAAGTGTTTTGCTCTTTGTGCGCAAGCCTTTTTTAGACTCATTGGAAGGGAACTATGGTTTAACGTGCAAGCTCCGAACGGCAAATGCGTTAGAGAAGTTTTCAATTGTAGTAACACTCATACCCAGTTACTAGGTAATGTTATGAGGTGGTACCGCTATAGAAAAATTGTTGTGTCTTTTTCACAATATTTTAATTATTTCGAAATATTTTAATAGTTCACTCATCTAATCTTTACATTTTAGCAAATTTTTTACCATATTGCATAATATTTTATGTAAAAACAACAACAACGATGAAAGCAACAAGAGAAACAATAAAATTCTTACATATTGAGCTTTAAAAACGTTTAATAGAACGCATGCTTTTAAATTTACAAAACAAAGCAAAATTCAGTCAGCCAGTACGTGTTCATAAAAGAATAAAATTTCAAATAAAAAATTTTTTTTTTTTTATTTCGCAAAAAAACGAATATATTGTTTGTATTTATTTCTTTAACTTTTATGAATAAATAAAATGTTTAATGCAAAAGTATTTTGTATTTTATAAAAGATTTTTTACGGTTTGAATACACTTTAAAAACTGAATTTATTTTTACGGCTTTTTTAACTTTTGTGATGACTGGCATGAACTTTTGCTTTATTTTTCTGCTTGAAGTGTTTTTCTTTTTTTTCAAATGTTTAACAAAATAAAGTCTTTAATTGTCAACTACATTGGAAGCAGCAAATACTAAACAAAGTTTAATTATTTTTTAAAAAAATAATAAACATCATTAAAGGAATATTTACAAACAAAAAAATAAATAAAATTATATTACAAAGTTTTATTTGAGAGTTATTTTGAGAGTTGAAGAATTTTCGATTTTTACCCAGTATACATTTCTGTTAGGATTAGAGCGACTTTTGATCCATCGTAGGGATATGTTTGAGTTTGTATTGATTTTTGTTGCACATTAAACAAATTTTCTTAATTTTCTTCTTTCACTTTTAATTGCATTAAGACAAGTAGAGCGGATTAGTCTGATTATATATTAAATACTTATAATTAAAACCAGGATTTTTTTTAATAATTCAGTAAAATTGTCTTTTCATGATCGCTAAATGATTTCAAATATCTCTATATTATCCAAAAGAGAAATTTTAGCGTAACAAGTAGTACAAAAAATTGTATCTGCATAAAAATAGACCAAAATTTTTTTTGTAATTATGTAATAGCTTTTTTTGTTAAATTTTTGTCCAGAGTTTAACTTCATTTTTATAACAAACTAGATAAAACCGGGCGTGCTTCGCTACCACCACCTTAATTATTATCTTAAATGTTATCTTTGTCACATTTTTACCCTTTATCCACATTTTGTCCTATTCCTGTCGAAAGCCAAAAATTTAAGGTTTTCTATAGTTCCTTCCAGAAAGACTCTGTAGAATCTGCTGCTTAGCTGTATACATTCTTCAAATAAACACACATTATATGCAATTAATGTTTGCACTCTATAGGGTTAATTTTCTCCTTAATCCTATCCCTCTCAGATTTTTTCTATTGGTTTTTTTAGAAAGGGGTAGAGATAAAATTTTATCGAATTCAGTGTAATAATATTCGAAAATTAATATTTGCTTTACATGGGGGTACCCTTCCCCTGATTATATGCCCTGCAATGAATTAGTTTCATAGAATATACTATATATATATTTAGATATACGATAATTCAAATTTCCTTTGTATGGGGTATACCTCACCCCCTGATTATATCCGCCCTAAATTTTTTTCAATAAATCAGTTTCATATGAAAGTAATTGGGGCAAAGTTTCATTACTCTGGCTGATATAGTTCTTTAGATAATATTTGGTTTGTATAGCGGGTACCTCTGCCCCTCAACCTATCGAAAAAAATGTAGTCTATGTCTCCTTCCAGGCACACAGGATGATACAGTGAAAGTTTCAAGAAATTTAATTTAGCTGTTTAGCTGTCTATAGACTTCAAACACACATATATATATACACACTTATGTACATACAAGCAAACACACCTTGATTTTTATATATAAAGATTTTTAAGTAAAAACCAGAAAAAGTTAATACGCCAAATGTCTTATACCTGAAACATGTACTACACTGTATGGGTTTATTATCGACAACTTCCTCAATGGTTGAGAAGTTTCTAAACATTCGCTGTGTTGTTGGCAGCTTTAGGTACAACTCTACACAACGATTTAGGTCCAAGCTACAGCTAGAAAATGTTGTCAAATTTCAAGGTTTCTAAGTCCATGCTACAATAAATAAGACTCTGCTCAGATCTCTAGAGTCGTTTTCTTTATATTTGTGTACACTAGATTATCTGCCTACCTAGGGAGTAGGTACCCTTTATCTGATCTGCCCTGTGGTTCGAACCTAAGAGTTTAAGCGAACCAACGGGAACAGATTGAGTTCAGATACATTTTTAAATAACTTTTTGTCCAACTCAAAGTTTAAATAAAGCTGAATTAACACATATTCTGGAAGTGCTTGGATATCCTCTGCTATCTACGCCCTGTCTGGTAAGAGCTTACTTATCCAACCGAAAAGGAATGTGAAAATAAGCACTATAAGCACTATACTATAAAAAAATTACAATCGTGAGCTTTTTTTACAATTAAATGTATTAGTTTTGATTTTTTCTTTACTCCTCTCGGGAGCTTACGGCTTTCCATAAAGCATCCATTGCCTTGCTTCAGTATCATTATTCAGTAGTTTTCATGCTTAATAAGAGTCTACTGTAGCTCTTTTCCAATTGATTGAGTAATGGTGAATATCCTCTCTAGGTGGGGTTGGTGATCCTTATTTAGCAATGTCATTTCTCCCCGATTGGGAGCATTTTCAACTAATTAAAATGTGTGATGTTTGTCATCATCGCCAGCGACAAGCTGAATAGTAGGGGGGCTTCCTTTAGATGGATTTGTCTGGAGGGGGTTGCATATGTATATATTGTTACGAAAATAAAGATGCCTAGAAATAAAATACACCAGATTAGTACTTTTGGGACTGTATTGTGGGATTTTGGTCTATTGGTTTGTGTCAAGGTTGTTAATGTGTTACCCTAGTAATGCCATCTTTGGGTAACCCAATCACACATGTTTAAAATTAACGGATATAAATTAGAGGATATGATAGCATTTGAGACATTTCCGAAACTTTCAAAACTGTAGGCAATTAGGTATATAAGGAGACAGCTTTGCATAGGTCGATATAGTTATCATTTTGTTGTCATCAAAGAATGTCATGTTAAGGTGTTGTATATACGAGTGTTTAGTTGCCGTATTAAGACAAATAAAAAATGTAAAACGAAAACAAAGTGGTGTTTATTTTATTTGAGGGGGAGGATTTGAGTACGTTTAAGACACGTCCGAAACTTTCCAAACTGTTGGCAATTAGGTATATAAATGTAGTTATCGTTTTGCAGTCATAAAGTAAAGTCGCGTGTAGGCGTAAAAAAAATATGTTGTATAAGCGAATACTAAGTGCAAGATAAATAAGTTGCTGTATTAAGATAAAGTGAATAAAGTTAAAGTGAGAAAATAAAAAGTGTAAAACAACAACAAAGTGGTTTTTATTTTATTTTGACACAATTAAAAAGAACTCAAACGTTTAAAAAAAGTTCAAACGTAACAATATGTATTTCATTTTGCTATATAGGTAGCAGGATCGGTTAACGTCATCTATTTTCGAATCTCCAATTTCAAAAGTCTGATTGCATTCAAAATTGACACGAAGTGATTTGGTTTTGGCAATATTTATTTTTAAGTATGGCTTTTTTGTCTCCAGGTTCAGGAGCCGCATTTCTATGACATATCGCTGTATGAATGCGTGAGGAGACAGATATTATCCATCGTATAATAAGGAAGACATAACACATCCATGTCTTACACCAGTTTTCACCTCAGTTCAGCTGTCCAAAAGATTTTCGAAAAGTACTCTGCAAGTGGCACCATTGAATAGGCCAGTTATAAGTGCGATTAGCTTTTGTCTATGTATTCAAAGGCTTTCCATATAGATGAGTTTGGGAGTATATCAGAAGCCTACTCAAAATCAATCTTTACACACAGATTGTTCAACGATGACCCTCGAGGTATTTATTTGAGTTATGTAAGATTTCTCTCTTCTAAACTAATCCAACTCTGGATGAAGCTCTTATTCTAGAACAGAAGTAGACCTACGTAAAAGAAGCTGTACAGCGCACTGAACATGGGTTTTCGCTACACACTTTCTTTATCCCCCAAGGAACATAAGATAAAGTCTCTAAATTAAACACCCAAAAACCGCAGTTAATTTTTTCTTTTCGTTATGTTGTTTAGACCGCTTATGTTGTATTCTTCTACTCCAACCACTACACCCCGACACCCCCTCTCTTTTTTACTTATCAATATAATTTCCTTCTGTGAACGAATTCCAAAATTTAGCGAACTAATCAAAAAGATAGGAGTTTATGGTGAACAGTACCAGCAGGGTTCCGTACCATCACCACACTTATCCTAAACCTGCTACAGTAGGCAGAACACCTGCTTAGGTGGAAGACAAAAATGATTACAAAGACACTGACACAAGACATATATGCCTTGTGGAAGCCACATGCTGTCAAAAGGAGTTACGGTAACATTTTGTATGATAAACCTATGAACACTTTAGTTTTATTAGTTTACTTGTTGCGTGTAGCTTTGGCGCCAAGCTTTAATGGGCCATGTCTTTTTATTGAGTTTTAATTATAGTTGAAAGCAATGTTTTTAATTATTAGTTTTATTCATTAAAGTCATAATGGAAAACAGTATTTAATGACTTAATTGTGGGTTTCCATTTTATGTTTAAAAAATAATATAAGAACATTCGAAAATAATTATTTTAGAATTTTCTGTCTGGGCGTTACACAGATATGAGTCATTATTATATATTTTAGTGGTCAAAATAAACGATTTATTTTAATTTCAAAATCAATTCTCAATGCAAATTGCATTTGTTTCATATAATATCACTTGTTTCCTGTAAACATTTGCAATTATTATTATTTTCATTTCCAGAAACAAAAAAAAAACAAAAAAAAACTTTTAAAATTGTATGAAAAACACAAGTTGATTTTGAGTCATTAAACAGTAATTAGCTGATAATGCAGAAACTGTTTATCATTTAATTGACATTAAATACTCTATTCAAATGTATGTATGAGTGTACATAGAAAACCATTATAAAGACATTTACTTGTGGAAAATATGATTTTTTTTTTTCTTTTTTTCTTTAAACCTTTATTTGATGTAGACAGTGATAGTAAGACATTTTGATTATTAATAATGTATAAACAATAATTATTAGAAATTGTATACAGTTGAGACAAAAATAATAGGGACACAAACAAATATTTAAATATTTTTTATTTAACTTTTGCATAAATAAAACCATTTACAATACACGTTTGTAAAAAGAGAATTGTTTTAATATTCAGCAAAATTGAGGTCCAAATTTATGCAAGACAATTAACCTTAGCGAGAATTATCGTGGGGTTATATTACCTAAAGTAAGTAATTTTTTTCGGTATTTTCGTGGACGGCCGAGTAATACAGTATGGATTCAGGCCTGGTAGGTCTGTAACACATCACACAAGTTTCCAAAATCATAACCTGGAGAAGATTTATGAGTTTAAAACGATATATATATATGTTGCTGGTGGAATTAAGAAAGACATTAATACCTTAGATCTCTCAGGAATTCCCAGGATATTTGCTGTATTCGGTATGACAAAGAAACTGATTGCTTTACAATGACAACACTCAGTAATACAAAAGAAACGTATCGTTGCAGCAAGAAAAAGTGAACGAATACATATCTACATGGAAGTAAGACAAGAGGACAGTTATTATCTGCACCATCCTATTGGGAACCACACATGACTTGGAAATAAATAGATAGACCATGTGCTAAGGATGTATCAAAGCCAAGAGCATAAGCTTGTTCTTGCCAAGTCCCAAAAAAAATTAAGATCGTCTAATTGACAATATCAACAAGGATATGCGGGCAATGAGAATGAATGCTAGACATAGAAAAGATGGAGAAGAGTTGTGTAAAAGCTAAAACCCACCCCGGTTTCTAGAGCTTAATAATGATAAATATATTTTCCTTTAACTTCCACTGGAGCATAGGGCTCTAACTCTACCGTTTAAATATCTACATCCGTTCAATATACGAGATCTCATATCTGCTTCTGTAGAACGTCTCCAAGTAATCCGTGGTCGACCAGCTCTTCTTCTCGCTTAGTGAAAAGGATACCGTCGTAAGGATTGCTTGAAAATATTGTCATCCTCTTGCCGTATTATATAACTAATATATTGCCATTAGCGTTTGCTTATTACAGTTACTACTTCTACCTTGTTCACTTTACGTAACAATTCCACATTTAGTAAACAAAAATACGCAGAATTTCTCTTAAACACCGGTTTATGAAATTGTGTATGCATCTGGTGATAGCAACAGCAAACTACTATGCTGTACAACCACAGAGTAAAACAGATTTTACATTGGAGTCAAATATCCGTAGTTTAGTGCGTAGGCTTATGCTGCCGTTTCGATATATCGCAGATAACATTCCAAATGATGTTCCAGCCTTACTGATCTTATTTTCCCCATCAATCTCGGTACCTACATCGCATAAATGTCTTCAAGCAGTAGTTCAAAAAAGGGTGTCAATACCCAATGAATACCACTGCGCTGAGAAGATATCGACGACATTGCGTCCTCAAAAACGAGTAAAAACAGAAGTGATAGTCTGCACCTTTGCCGCCAGGGTTGGCAAAAACGTGGGTTTTTTTTTTAAAGCCCAATCCACCGAGTTTTATTGGGTTTTTTTGGGGTTTTATAACTGCTTCCAAATTTCGTTTAAGTCGATATTATTTTTTGTTTATTTATACAATCACGTTCGTTTAGTATTTATAGTGCAATTTTGCACTCTTGGTGGAATTAAGGCGTCATTGTGTACGATGAGCTGCTAGGACAGCCGATCGGAGCAGACTGCAATTACTTTTTTTGAATCATGCAGTATGAGTAAAACTGCCGAAATATAAAGACACACATGATTAAATTATTCTTTTGCATGACAACACGCGACCTCATGTCGCAAAAGTTTAAAAACAATTATTAGAAACTATCAAATGCCGCATCCGCCGTATTCTCCGGATGTTGCGGTGGATACAATATACTCATACCTCGTTATACGGGCTTTCTTTACATGGCATTTGAATTATGAAACACATTCGCTTTAAGCGCAGATTACCTAGTTCTACGGTTAAAAAAACGTGAATACACCGTTTTTTAACAAAAAATGTTGGAGAAGCAAACGTAACACATATTTATCTCGTTTAAAGGCATTTCGATGTACGGCCTTCATTTTCAGAAACTATCCAAGCCGTATAAAGAGGTGTGAGTTTATCTTTTAACATGTCACCGAATTATTTCCTTCAAAGTTGGAGCGCCTTAAAAGACGAGAACTTTTTGTGTGACGGGATTTGGAAATTGGCTCAGAGGTGAGGAAAAAATGTAAGCAGTGATTTGAAAAATTTGTTATTTCATTATCTTTTTGAGCTTAAGAGCGGAACAATCAAATCTGTAGTCTCAATACGTAAATTACACTTATTTTTATTCTAAATAAACTACGCAAATCTTTAAATAAAAAACACACTCGGGTTTTTTTAAATATAATACCCAATGGCTGGGTTTTATTGGGAAAGTTTAAAATAATTTTCACTTATGTTGAACATTGCACTTTGCACCTTTTTAGCTCTACTCTAGCACCACAAATGCAGTCACGATTGATACTGTGGAATGCCTTTCCAAAAGCAATGAATAGAAGTTAGAGTTACAGTCGTATTCAACACACTATTCCATTATCAGACGGATGATGTTCCTATGATCTGCACAGGAGAAGCTCCTACGAACACAAAACTGCGCCGCTTTAATAGTGTCCTCAAGATAATTATCTCCTGGATTCATTATGATTCCCGCTATTAATCCTGATTCTGTCAGTAAAACGCGGATATCCTGCCAGTTATTACAATTTTTTAAGTCACCCTTTCTCGCAATTTAAATAATGATATCGTCCATCTATTCGCCTGGAAAATTTGCTGCTCCCAGACACCGGATATCAGAGGGCAAAGAATTTCGTGCACTGAATAATAGTAATTGATCCCAATCATTCCAATAGTGATTGGCAATCAAAATTACCAGACTCAGATCTCATAGAAAACAATGTGCAATCTAAAATAGCGACGTTACGTTATACAATATATAAGTTTTTATTATTTTTGCCACCACTGTTTATAAAAAACAATAATTTGTCATTAAAAACAATCGTGTTTTTGTAAAATTCTTAACCGCAAATTTAAAATTTTTCTCTGGAAATAGAATTTTTATAAAACTTAAATTTCAAAAATGTTTCATTCAATATAGAATTTAATTGAATATCGATTTTGTTTTATGGGATTTTTATATACATACATATGTAGTAATAACAAGTAGAATAAATGGATTTCCCTGAGGCACTTGAAGCACTTAAAGCTCATCACAACGACACTGTCTGTCTGGCGGTTTTATAAAAAATCTTAATTTTAATAATTTACGTCAATTATAAAAAAAAAATTAATAAATTTTAAACAACACAGCAAAATTAATTTGTTTAGACAGAAAAACAAAAACTCTTTTGTTTAAATTTAATAAAACCTCCATTGGGTGTAATGTGTCAAAATGAAGATTTAATTAATTTGTTTAAACAGTTTTAATTAATTTATATTGTTTAACAAAAACACTTGATTGATGTAAAGGGTATAAAATTGAACAAAAAAAAATTCTTTTAAGGCCAAACACGATTTAAAAGCCTTGTTTTCATTTAAGGCATAAAAGTTTTTGAAAATCATTTTTACATGGTGTTAAGTTAATCGCTTAAATTTTAATTTTTCTATTAAAAATGGTGTAAAATGAATGATTTCATTTGACCGTATTTTTTATTTTCATTTAAATTGAATTCAATCCCACAAAATTCTTGTTTTTCTTTATTAGTAAGTAAATCCCCCTCAAAATGTTTATATTTTTAGAGTTTATATAATGATTTAATGTTTTTATATTATTTTCTTTTTAATTAAATTTTGTTTTAATTGCTGTAAATTTAATAATAAAAATCAATTTTTAATTGCCTTCCAAAATCGGTTATTGACATACACAATTTGATGTGCGAGAAAAAAATCATCAAAAAAAAGTACAAACATGTGTCTGATGATGTTGGTTGTAGAGAATCCCCTCTATTAAGAGATTTTTTTCCATAACTAAGTAAAAAAAAAATCAATTACTATTACGTAATTACGTTATTGTATGCAATAAGATAACGCAATGACGTTTATTGGTTGCCGTAATTTTGTTGTTTTTCTTTTGCAGGATTAAATCATTTTATTTATTTTTTTTTCAATACTCGTTATACTTGTTATTTAATTTCGATAGTCTGTATTTTGTTGTTTTTGTTATTACGCCTTAGCTAATTTTTCTAAATTACAAATACACTGCCATAAACTCTTATTTATATACCATATATGGGTGACCAGATAAAAGAAGATATTTAGTGCAACAGAGTGCTACATGTGGCCGCCACCTTGTCTTTGCTGTCGCAGTCTAATATCTTTAAAATAAGTTGGGTTGGATTGGCAATATGTGCGGCGCTATTTTGTGTTCAACGGTCTTGGTCTAGTATAATTAAAATAAGTTGCGTGAGCTTGAGAATTGTTCGCGAAATGGCACACTTGTGTCTAAAGTGCAGGCTAAACGTCTTAGCCATTATCCGATAGCCCCACAGTCGATTTTATAGTGACGTGGACTACGTTCGAATCACCCATCACAAGCCTTTACTTGTCATAAAATTTTCTCCGATAATCTTCAATAATGCTGACCATTTTCAATTGATAATAGCAGATACTGCGGACCTAATAGGTAAAATAGCGAGAATAACATCATATTAATCCTATGAACCCATATAATTTCGTTTCGCACTGGCTGGAATAAGTTGGTATAATTTCTAGTCTTAAGGTTTGAATACAAATTGTTAGATTAGATTGCAGTGAGAATCTAATTTAATAAAATTAAAAGAAATAAATGTCAGGCAATGACAAAAAAGGGATTTCGTAAATTTCTCCTGATATTCATGATTGCAGCTTATACAGAAATCATTATATGGGATTTTCAGACTTTTGACATGTCTACCAATAGACTAATGGCCAGTTACAATGCCTATAAAATGCTTTATATATAGCTTAAGCAGTTCAAAAAACTGGCCCGATATTTCAAGCCAGTTACGTTCATTTAGTGATATTCGACATTCAGAAACAATATTCGATTATTTATGTTTGTTGGTTCACGTTTTCACCCGTAGCCACCACGAGTTTCAAGTAATGTCGTGGCAACCATATTGAGGATTGCCACAAACACTCGAAAACCGCATAAAGTTGGGAATTCCTCGCATCCACTCCGTTAGATTGGGATATCTGAAGAGATCAATTGGCCAAATGCAGGATACCACGCAGATGTGTAGAAACCTCTATCAGAAGTTTTTACAGCGACTGTTCACAAGTGTAGACAATTCACATAGGAAGTGCTCAACCGTCTGTTGCTTCTCCACCTCGCCACAACTGCGACAGTGGCAGTTGTACCGTTAATCTATTCTGTAAGCATGGTTTCCAATCAGCCAGTGTCCGGTAAGCACAGCCATCAGTCTGTACACAACCCTTCTACCATGACCAATGAGTTTGCCTAACATCTTACTCAGTCCAAATAAGCTTTGTTATCCTCGGTCTAGGTAGAAACCAAAAATAGCCCTCTTCAGTGATCCTGACCTCGGGCGATGCCACCGAGGTCGGCTGTCGTTCACTCGAAGCCGAATCCGCTTGAGATAACTTGTCTGCCCGCTTATCCGTATAAAAATCAAGGTCACCTGGAATCCAAGCAAGGATAGTCTCTAAAGAAATGCGGAGTATGTACAATGAGTCTGAGTAGGTGTGATCTAATGGCAAGGATAAAAAAATAGTGCTATTTATTTTTGAAGATTTAATCTGGCAATACATTACATTTCGGTGGCAAAGCCCATATATAAAAATGTTATAGTTCAATACTACGTAACATTAGAAATGTCCCGATGCAATAATAAAGGCCAAGCGGTGTTTTACTCCTTTTTAAGGCTTATATGTCTAACTGGAACTCATTTAAATCAGTTAATTTGGGTTAATAACGCGCTATTGAAACATTTTCTTTACAATTTCATGCACCGCATTGTTTGTAAGCTTGTTAAGCGGATTTGTCTGAACGACAGCTTCAGTTTATTATCTTATATGTGGTCAAACATACAATTCTATATTGCTTTACGTGCTTAAACAGAATAGTAGTATAATACAATTATCAATGCAATTTAAAGCTACTTAATGTTCCGCTACAATATTGGTTGCGACTCAGTAGTTCGTCATATCAAAAAATAGTTCTCTAGAATAAATCAACGGGCACAAAACTTAGTTCCTAAGGCTTTTGGGTTTCGTGATACCATATTAAAGTATTTGCTTAGAAATTGCCAACGTGCAGGTAGCCCTTAACGACTGAAATTTAAAGCCAAGAATAAATCCTATCTGGTCACCCTACCGTTAACGTGCACTACAAGAACAACCGCAAACTATGTTGTAACTTAAATAATTTTCCAAAATATCATTTTGTCTCCGAGAGGTATAGTATTAGTTTAGAAGTTCTCTCATATTTTTCTCTTTTTTTACAATCAGTCTTCTGTACAATAATTTATTGACGTTGGTTTGAAGTTGTTTTAGCTGCTTTTGTCACTTGAACTTGTTTTTTTCTTTTTTGTGTTGTTCGTAGCATTCGTACATTCAGTTGCCACTGGTATTAGTGTTGTTGCTGTTGTAGTTGTTGTTACTTATTGTCTATTGGTCTGTTGATGACTTATTTTGTTATCATTATTTATTAAATACGGTCTCATATTACGTACAAGTTTGCGTCACTTATTTTTTTTTTTCTTAAATTTTTATTATATTTTGTTTGTTTGTTTGTTGTCTGATTAGTTTCAGTGTTGTTACTGTTATTGTTGTTGTTGTTTTTATATTCTTTTCTATATATAATGTGTGTAACAAAAACGGTAAAATATTTGTTATAGTAGCGGTAATCACTCTTTGTTGTAAATTTGCAATTTACCACACATGCCCTGAATTGCAACAACAAATAGTGAGTTTCTTTTATAGAATCTTTTGAAAATTAAAAATATTAAAATAAAAAACAATTAATATTTTTGCAAATTTTGTCAGAAAAAAATATATTTTTCAATATTCTATTTATTTTACACCTAGAGCTGTCTCTACATGATTTTTTACACTGTATCGTTTGGAAAGTGTATACCGTGTAAGAACAGGTTTAAGTGTTTTGGGTATATAACCAAAATAAAAAACATGGCTGTTTAAGTATAGCACATTTGCAATGATTTTTTGTGTAGCAAATGCCACTCTCATGTTATTTGTTGTTGTGACGTAGCAAAATGTATTTAATATGCTATGTTTGCTACGTCTGCAAGACTTGCAAGCCAAGACCTCATTGAACAGGAATTACTTCAGTGAGAGGATAAAATGTTATTTTTTGTGATATTTGTTATGAATTTTATTGAGTTTTGTATCTTAAGTGTGTAAAAAGTCGAATATGCTTGGACCCTGGTAGCAAAGTGTGTTCTAAACCCTATTTACCTCAAAGTTAAGTGATTAACTGTCATGTTGCCATTCGATAAATCTGTAATTAGTGTGTCATCTACGATTGTGACTTTTGCACAGGGCAACATATATGCCCTCTTGAGGGCGTTATCAAGATTGATAGATGAATAAGCGTTGAGTAGAGCGGAGCTTGGTGGTCTAATATTGCAACTTGCATGATATCTAAAATGCTCTGGCCATCACTGGAAAGGAACAGGACACTCCTCTTTTAGAAAGGGATTCGATTAGGCTTTTTACGGGCATAATTACTGGGCACTGTATGTTAGAAATATATCTGAGCGTGTAGGTTACCCATGTTTTGACTGTAAGGGCTTTTAGGATAAAGAGAAATAGGAATTGATACAACACTTTCTTTGTGATTTACCCGCTTTTCGGAAGCGGTACCTGTTGGCGGGGACCACGTAATTTGTATCTTGAGACTTAACTCAGTCTTTCTTGTTTCTGAATTTAGGTCCTTTATGAGTCTTCGGCTTTTTCTTGTGGGTATCAGAATGGGTCGTAGGGTATGTAAGAGTATGCTTTCTACCGGAGGGCGACACTCTCTTTCATAAACTTCTTTAATTTTTGAACACCTAAAACATTGCAGTGGGCCCAATCTGGTAAGTATGATGTCTAAGGTCATTCACCCAAATTGGGAAAAAATGTTTTTCTTAATTTAATCTCAATTAAACTAGAATTTCTTTAAATCTTTTGCTTTTCCATCATAATATTCGAAAGGTTTTTGTTTAAAGTCTTATACACAATAAGAAACACCTACAAATAATGCATTTTAGTTGAAATATTTAAATTCTAAGAAAAAAGCTAACAATCTGTGTCTTATGCAATAAACATAATCTTCTTTTTTAGTTTTTGAAATTTTAATAAAGTTACTTACACCTGTTATCACAAAACATGTGTGAACATTTTAATTTTTTATAAATTTTTAATATTATGAGAAAATTTGCCGTGTCATTAAAATCGTTTATTAACCATAACGTACAGCTGTTAGAGTTAATGAACCTGATTCATCAATTCATTTTAATCACTTTCTTTTTTTATATGAAATTTTAATGAGATTATTTCCTTAACAAAACATCATTTTTAATATTAAAATTGAAAATATTTTTAAGAATCTTTTAATACATATATAATCTTGAAGTATTCTCATGTCATCGTTTTCAAAAAGAAATGATAGATACTCGATAAAAAAAAAAATGTTTTAAATTATTTAAAAATAATAGATAATAATTAAGAGTAGCAAAATAGAAAAAATTCGTTTATTTTAGCACGTGTATAAACTTTATACGGGTAATATTATAAATATTGAGTTAAAAAAAAAAAACGCAGATGGAGGAAGATACCCATTTGCAAACTTAACTCATATGTATAAATGAAAATCAATAAATAAATAAATGTTTATATACAAATTCAGAAAAAAATTGAAAAATAAAATGTTTAGTTTTGTTAAGTATAATACAAAAACAATAAATTGTAATAAAATAACAAAGTAGGGTCAAGGTCGACTTTAAATGATATTTAATACTTATTATGATATCACATAGGGGCTAGACTTGTGGGATAGAAGAAAAAAAAATTAAATACTTCTGCTCAAATGCGAATTACTTCAGGATATCATTTCAAATTTTCTATTTAAATAGAAAAAATGTAGATTGAAATTTTAAGTTTAGTCATCTTGCAACAATATGTAACTAAAACTTAATTTTTTAGTTTTTTTAATGTACAAAAAAAATTTTAAACATTTTAATAAGTAAAGAGTGTTAGCTTTGTAAGTTATATTCTTTTCTTATAACAGTATAAATAAAGTAATTTATACAGTACAAAAGAGAATTTAACTTTACGAAGCTACATTTCTTTTAGGTGTTATATGGTAATTTTAAAGATAATTAAAGAACATTAAAATCTATATACAAAAATAATGTGAATTAAGAAATTATAAAATATTTATTAATGAAAATGTAAAACATTTATTGTTATTGCACAAATTGTATTATAAAAGCATACAATATTATAACATAAATTTGAAAAAATCGGGTAAAAGATGAAATTCTGGGGGAATCGGACCTATTGAGTTGGAAAGGTATTCCTTTAAGGATGTCACTAGTTTTTACCCCATAACCCAAAAGTCCTTGTGGACCGAGCTATACCCCATTGAAAAAGGCCATATTTGGTAATAGGCACATTAGATAATCGAAAAATCGGCTAAAAGATGAAATTCTGGGGGAATAGGACCTATTGGGGTGGAATATGTGGACAAAATATGACCAGTTTCGTACTTTATATAAGACTTAGGTTTTGTGTATGGGACATCGGAAATGAAATAAATAAATAAATAAGGTATTCCATCAAGGAATCTATGAGTTTTTATCCCATGACTCAAAAGTCCTTTTGGACCGAGATATACCCCATTGAAAAAGGCCACATTTGGTAATAGGCACGTCAGATATTCGAAAAATCGGGTAAAAGATGAAATTCTGGGAGAATCGGATCTATTGGTATAGAAAGGTTTTCCATCAAGGAATCTATGAGTTTTTACCCCATGACCCAAAAGTCCTTGTGGACCGAGATATACCCCATTGAAAAAGGCTATACTTGCTAATAGGCATATTTATAATATTAATTCCCGTAACATTCCATTAAGGAACATGGGGACTTTTCTTAGTCAATGAGCTGCACCCGATTCAATTTTTAAGCTCATTGAAAAGGACCTACAGTTTAACGCCAGGTCCTAACGGCAAACGCATTTAGAGAAGTTTTCAATAGTATTTATACTCATAACCAGTTACTAACTAATGTTATGAGGTGAAACCGCTGTCGAAAACCTTTTTTCTTTTTTTTTAAGACGGTCTGGCCTGGTATTAAACTGACGACCTTCTGGTTGGTAGGCGGGTGTCTTACCATACCACAGCGGTACACAATAGGCACATTAGATATTCGAAAAATCGGGTGGAAAAGTTTTGAAAATACTTTCTAACTCACACAAAGTTTAAATGCTGTAATAAATTTTGTTTTCAAGTAAAACTTATCCAATTCAAAGGGGTTCAGTCTAACACTAATAACCAAACCAAGCCTTTACATAACAATCTTGGTATTGACTTCAATTTCCTTTAAAAAATTATATTAAAAATTGACAAATTGACTAAAGTGTCAAAACAAAATAAAAATTATTACAAACATTGTATAATTCAAACACCAAGCGTGGTGTGGGATAGAAAAATATTTTAAGTTTTAACAATAATTTTTTTGAAAATTAAGAATATTTAAACGAAATCTCTTTTTTGCGATTTTAAATCAATACGAGTATTTTTGTATAAACACAAAATTTGCATTACTTTATAGACTTAAAAAAAAGTATTTTTAGTATTACAGAAGTGAATTTGTTTATTTATTTTTTGCTACAATTCTAAAATCATTAAAAATTGTACACATTTGGAAAATTTTAAGCAGACACATGTTATTTACGAAATATTGGCGTTCAGCGTAATGTTCAAATTAGAAATAAAATTGTAATATAAAATTTTTATATTAAAATTATGGGTTAAATGGTTAATTTTATGAAAACTTTCGTAGCTGGGTCGAAAACATGTAAAATACTGATGTTGTTGAAATTTCTTTGCAGATATTATCTTTCAATGATAAATAATTTATTCATCTAGTACAGCGACCGGCACACTTATACCACTGCTTTTTACAATTATGTGAGTAATTTGAGAGCCTACCTCTCAGAGACACTGCAAGAAAAACTTACAATTTTTTCTTACAAAAATGGCTGTGTACTTGAAGGAGTGCTTTCACATCTTAAGTGTACTTATTTAAAAATCAATTTTCAAAAGTAAAAAACTACATCAACAAAAAACAGTAACGAAAACAAAAACAATTTAAGAAATTCAGAAAAACAACAATTGAAAATAAATCAAACATGATAAATAAATTGTTTAATAAAATCAGCAATTAAAAATTTATTTCTCTGTATTTTTCTGTTTATTTTCTCTGTATTCCTAAATGTTCATTTTTTGCCTATGCGTGTGAGCACGTATATGTAAAAGCAAAAGAGATAATTTGCTCGGAGTGCGGCTTTGTCGGACTCTGATCTAGTAACTGCTTTAGCTCTGATATGAACGCTCATCATATTATAAGTAAATTTGGAGATCAAGTAGGCCCTCTTAAAGTGCATAAAACGTCTAATCAACAGAACAGGAGCACATTAGATTTGTGATTTTAAAACGGCAAGCAATTTGAAATCACGATTCGTGCAGAACGTGCCTGTATACTCTCAATCCTTTCAAACCACTAGTATTTTAGCAGATAAAAAATAAAAATCAATATGTTTTTCTTTTATAATATTTAGAAAAAAAAATATCTTTAAGGTTTTTAGTCATTAAATAAAATAACGAAATTCTTTATAGCTTTTCTTAAGTCTTGATTTGTTTTTTCATGCCTTATGGACATCTAAAAGCTGAATCGATTTATTTAAATTTTACAGTATCTCCCTGTATGTCTTGAAGCACTATAGGCTATATAAATTTCAAAAATTCCAACTGGTCGGTGCCACGCCCATACAAAGTAAATATTTATTTTTCTATATTTTCAAAATGGTAACAGAAAATGTCTCTATATTTGGCCCACATAAATTCATAGTCAATACAAATCATCAGTCAAAAAGTGTGCGGAATTCGACGAGTGTGCGTGGTATCTCCCAAACAAAGTAAATATTGATTTTAGTATAACTTAAGAACGGTTAAATCCAAAGTTTCAAAATTTGGTCTGTTTAAATTCATAATCAATACAAATCATTAGTTAAAAACTAGGAGGAATTGGAAAAGTAGGCGTTATACCTCCCATACAAAGTAAAAATTGATTTCGTTATATCTTCAGATCAGTTAAAGCTAAAGTTTCAGTATTTCGTCTAAGTGACTTCATGGCGTATACAAATCATCAGTCAAAAAGTGGGTGGAGTAAATACTGATTTTTGTATATCTTGTGGAAGTGAAAAGTAGAAGTTTCTAAATGAGGTTCAAACAACGTCGTGAACAATACACATCAGCAGTCAGTAACTGGGCAAGATTGAATAAGTTAGCGTGGCACCTTCCATGCATACTAAATATTGGATTATTTGTATAGTATGTGGAGAACGACAACTATTAAACCTTTGTTATCTATCCACAACAGCGTCCGGCAAACTAATACTAATGTATTTTACAATTAGTCATGGTAGTCATTTGAGAGTCTCTCACTCACGACACTTTGCACTGTATTTTTCCGCTTGTTTTCTCTTTACTTCTCTTTGTTTATTTTTTGCTTATTTTTTTTTCCTATGCGTGTGAGTACGTACGTACGTGTGAATATAAAAGAGATGAGCAGCTCTTTGACTAAATTTGATTCACATCAGCCAAAAAACGGGACTTGCAGAAATCTTACTGGATAAAGCTATCTATATATATATATATATATATATATATACATACGTATAATAAGTAGTGGATTTTCACGTCAATCCATGTTATTGCTGCGTAGAGTGCGACGGAGTCTAAAACCATTGACAGAAGCCACGCTTTTGCATCATGAAGACCGCCAATATTCGCCATTATTCACTTAAGCGCACGGTTTATCGACTTAGTCTTGAAGCCAACTATTGCTTAGTGCTGTTTAAAGCTCAGCCTCGTGTCAATCATTATATCAAGATACTTTATTACCTCTTGTGATGTTGTCAGTTTTCACATTAGAAGTACATAACTCTATCGAACGCCACCTGTGACCATGCATTCTCTGACATCGGCGTCTGTCTCGTAATCTAATATGCAGTCAATGAAATAACTACTTAATGTTTGTAGTAAACACTGAGGTAATCTAATATCTTTTGGAGAGGTCAACACGTTCTTCCAGTTCGCCGAGTTAAAATGAATGTATGTTTGTTTTAAGACTGTATACAGCTAAACGTTCTCAAATGTTTGGATTTGGACAGGCAGGGAACAAAAGGTGGAAAAAATTTAAATAACATTTAGATAATAGTTAAGAAGGGGGTAGCGAAGCACGCCGGGCTTTAGCTAGTTGAATTTATAATTTCTTTTCTCTACCACTACCATCAAATGAATGATTCATAGGCTTGTTCTTAAATTTCAATGTTTGCAAAAATTCTAAATGAATTAATACAAAATGCAGGAAATTTTGTATTTTTCCAACAGCAAATATTGATTTTTTCGTAAGGACTTTTGAATAAAACATCAACGACAGCAATAATTTTATACATTCGTACTTACTTACATACGGAAACATTATCATATAAAAAGAAAATTTAACATTTTATTAAAGGAAAACAAGCAAAAATTGAAGAGGTCTTATAACCTTGACAAAATCGCAGGCAAATAAATTCGTAACAAACAAAATAATATTAACAGAGAGTGAATGACTAACAAAAATGCTAAATATTTACACAACATGGTAAAATAGGAGGTAATTGAACTTAAACTTTACTTTCAATAAAAAATATAAAAATATATTTTGTTATTATTTTTTAAATATTTTTAACACAAATTTTATAGGTACATACATACCATAACTGTTTATGTCACTGACATTCCAAGAATCATAAGAATTTTCAAATATTTTTGCTGGCTTTTCCAAATACACTTTGGAGACTGAATTTCCAAAGTTTTTTTGATCCGTATGTCTTTTTATTCCACATAACAAAATAATCTGTTTACTTTATTAAAATATTTTCAATATTTTCTTCTGCATTTTTGTAAATAATTTGTTTTAATAGGTATTAAGTAATAAAAATTCCGTTAAAATTTTTTAAAAATCTTCGTCTTTTTCTATAAAAAAAAAACAGAGGAAGAAAACACCGTTAATTTCATTTTGTTAAGATTTTTTTATAAGATTTTTTAAACATTTTTTATATTCTTACAGAAATATTTTTAAAATATTTTATGAGATTCACTTTTTATTTGCTCCACTTTAATTTAAAACTTTTTTTTCATTAAATTATCAAATAATTTTTCAGTTTTTTAATATGAAAACTTATTATTTAATTGTTTGTTATTATGCCGCTTGCATTTTATTACAAAATATCAAATGCCAGATGAGACAACCACGTTCTACTCTTCCAAATAACATTTTTTATAATAAAAAAAGAAAAACTTAAAACCAAAAAATGAAAAGAAAATACAATTTTCTGAGATGAAAAGTTCCTATACAGAATGAATGTAACAATTGCATGTTATAACTACCGAAAACAACCCACCGTCGTTGTTCGCCAACAAGAAAAAGACACAATTTTTGGTATCCGCTTAGGAGATATGATTGTGTACCCTTCTTTGGTAATCTTAAATAAAAAATACCTCAAACATATGAAGACTTCTTTCTTCATTAGCTATATATATACTCATATTCGACCAGAATGTACTATTGGGTACGCCATCTAAAGTTTTTTTTATCAACTAGTGCTTATTTCGTGAATGGTAACATTTAGCTCATGTCTGATTTGACAGATAATTAGTTTTATCCTTCCGCTGAACGAATATGGTTGTGTACACGCTTGAACAACGCTGGGAAATATTGCGACATTACTTTGAAAATCATTGTAATAATGCAGAATGTGTGCGATGTGTTCAGATGAAGCTCATTTTGATCTTGACGGGTACGTAAACAAGCAAAATTGTCGCATTTGGGGCACAGAAAACCCGTACGCATACATTGAAAAGCCGATACACCCAAGACGAGTCACTGTTTGGTGCGGATTTTGGTCCAGAGGCATAATTGGGCCATTTATCTTCGAAAATGAGCAAGGAGTGGCCGTTACAGTCAATGGCGATCGTTATCGGGCCATGTTGAACGAATTTTTGTTCACAATAATTGAAGAGGAGGATATAAGCAATATTTGGTTTCAACAGGACGGCGCTACGTGTCACACAGCCGAAGCTACATTCGATGTTTTGCGCCTCGTTTTTGAAAATCGCATTATCAGCCGTAGAGCTGATGTCGTTTGGCCACCTCGGAGCTGCGATTTGACACCGTTGGACTATTATTTGTGGGGTGCCGTCAAAGATAAGTGTTACGCCAACAAGCCAGAGACAATTGACGCTTTACATGACAATATTCGTGAAGCCATTGGTGAAATACATAATACATAATCGATAATGTGCTTAAAAATTGGACCGATCGTGTAGGCTACTTCATGGCCAGCCGAGGCAGCCATTTAAATGAAATTATATTCCATTATTAACCGAAAGGATTGTACTTTCAAATAAAAAAGAAATTTGAGAAAATATTCAGTAGTTTTTTTATAGCATTTTCAAAAAAAAAAAAAAAATTATTTGGCGGACCCTTTATATTATCCCACTTATTCCATTGCGTTTTAAATAGGGTCAAATTAAGATAATTTCCATTAAATAGTAAAAAAAAAACTGAGCCAGTTTTAAGCCTAATTCGACTACAGAGACGATCAACGATAAGTTGGCTATTCAAAAATTTATTAAAATCCATACAAAGCTTGTTCGATAATAAGTTGATTTGTGAATTTCACACTTAAAATTCAATCGACCATCTTTTACATACTTACTCGTATATGGTAAACACCTCTCAGATTAAGTGTCATTTATTTAGTGAAAAGTTTGCCATTTACGAATGTTAATCGTATAAAAACCAAAGAACGCATAAAGCTTACTAAAAAAGAGTGGTGGTTCACGTTTGAACTGATTTTTAAGGGTATAGTCGAGATACCGCCCGAAATGTGCGAAAAAGGGGTTGAGAACTACCTCAAAAGGATCTTCTGTTGCAAACAAATCATAGGCGGCCAAACAAAATAACATTTTATTTCGTACATACCGGCAACGTCCAAGCATTATACTGAAATACAAGTTTCATCGAAATCATAGCCTTATGTGTGTTATATTTAACTTTACTTTTGAAACCGGAAAATGGATAACCATGTACATTCCTCTCGAATTTATATTAACAGTTTTAACTATACCTACTCAAATAACAGTATTTGACGATGAAAAAAAGAATAAAAGTCCGATAAGTTAAAATTACTAAAAAAAAGAAAGAACAAATACAAATTTTTGACTTTGCGGCGCCTTTCAGCCCAATTTAAAGAACAAAATCTTAATTATAACTATAACTCTAATACCAAAGCATCGTAAGCAGTAACGTCAATAATGCCTTCGATTTTTGTCATATGCTTACAACTGTTAACAGCCTTATAAAAGACCCCAAAGAGAACCCATACCTAAACCTTAAAACAAAAGACACACCTAGAACGTGTGAAAAGATAAATTTTACTTCTAGAACAGAACTTTAGGTTCAGAAAATAAAAAAATTGTTAAAACAAATGTATTATGTTGGCTTTTATAAAAGGTATCTGCGGTATTTTGTGACTAAATAGTGTTGAGGCCCATATATCGGTCAACACTTACAATATTGTATCAAATGAACACAACAGCTTTCCTGTTTATCAATTCTGTCCATTTAAATAAAATTATTTGCTTCAATCTCGTTAATTGTTGAATGTAAAAATCAGAATCAATCATTTGACCAGATTGTAAAAGCTCATAGTGGACAATGGCCTTCCAATCTCACCAGGCACACAGCATTACGTTTTTTGGTGTCCAACCTGGGCTTGCCACCGCCTGAAAAACTTTACCTTGCAACGTCCATGCACATTATTGTCTTAAGCGATCCACTTTTCATCGCCCATAATCGTTCACTTCAGAAATGGTTTGATTTTGTTCCGTTTTAGTAGTAAATCGAAAATAGAAATTCGGTCCATTAAATTTTCACTGTTAATTTATGTGGCAACCAAACACGAACTTTTTTGTGTATCCCGCTTTCCTAGTCTAGCTCTCTAGCAACGTCCACGATTTGACTTTTTTAATGATTGGACAACCAGAGCGAGGAGCAACTTTAATAACAAAATCATCAGATCGAAAATTAGCAACCGATTTCGCTGTTGTCCTTGCAGTTGCAGCATCGTCTTCGTAAATATTAAAAATTTTTTAAACAGCCTACATTGTATTCTTATCACTTCAATAATAGCAAAGCAAAATGCGACGGTAAAGTTCAGAATTTTAACTCCTTTTTTAACGCAGAGATCTTTTCACACGTTAACGCGATTATAGTACTAGTTCCTAACAAAGTGAGGCCCAAAAGGTAACCTTTCGAACAAGCTACAGTATTGCCTGATGCAAATTATATTACCAGAGATATTACATTTTACAACCATCTAACGAGAATTTGTAAGCAAAGTTTTTCGAACACCAAATAGGTACCTATATATACATTCGATTTTAGGTCAAAAATTGACCAAGAACAAACCTTGGTTACTTTTTATATGACCCATTACGCATGCATGTGTTTTTTTATTTTTTGATCAAGCTAATCACTTAAGTCCATAAATAAACAATTTTTTTTCTTTCAAACCTTAACAATTTTCAAGCAATTCACTATGTCCAACCCTGCCCTATAGCGTAGTTTATGAAAGCAAAAAGGAAAATACAAAAAAAAAAAAACAAACATGTAAGAAAAAACAAAACAAAAAACGAAAAACAAAACTCAATACTGATGCATAAAATAACAACAACAGAAAACATGGAAAAAACAACACAATCGAATGAAGGCATGACTGTTTAAATAAAAACATAGAAAAAACTGCAGAAACAGCATTACATATGAAAGCAACAAAAATAAAATGAAAAACTAAAAAGGCCTACAAACAACAACAAAAATAACAATGTTTAAGGCAGAACATGTAATAAAAGCAACAACTAAATAAACAAATATTTAGTAAATGGTTAAGCACTTAAAAAAAGAGAGAGGAAAAAAATGAAGGGAAATCACACAAGCAAAATATACAACAAAAACGAAAGGGAAAATCCAAAACAAAACTAAACATAAAAAATAAAAAAGTAGCAGCAATAACACAACATCAAGTAGCATAAAAACAAAAAAACTCTCAAAACCAGAATTTTTTTGGCTTAATTCAACCAAAATTTTAACACAACAAACCAAAAAAACAACAACACAACAGAAACAGTCAACATGTCGTTGCATAGCCAAAGCTCCAATACTACTAATCAAGTGAATAATGATGTTACTAACAGACAGACAGACAATCAGACGGCCAAGAGATTGTTCACACAGTCAGACTAATTTAATTTTTGTTGTTTTTTTTAAGTCCATATCTGGTTTAATAAAATTAACTAAAAATTAGTGAAGAAATAAAAGTAAATCTGTTTTTTTTTTCAATTTTAATTTATTTAAATTTTAAAACTAATTCGTTTGCTGAAATGCAAGATTAGATTCTTCTGCTTGTTGCTTTTGCCTTAGAAATTCTGTTTCTTCTTCTTTATTTACTTTTCGTCATCTTTTCTTAACACACTCCGTAAAAAACAACACACCCAAACACACACACGCTTGTTAATTTTAATATATTCAGAAATTTATTTATTTTAAATTAATTTTTACATAAATATTTACAAAACATTTTAAAATATTTTTAATTTCAACTTTAGTATTTATTTATTTTTTTCTACAAACACAATTTTAATTCTACTACTTTTTCTTTGTTATTCTTTTCTCTTTCAACTCCATTTAACTAAATATTCATAAAATGCCGCTCATAATGTTATGACACGCACGCCTTTCAAATCAAAACTAAATCTTCTTATTTTAATACTGCTTAAATGTTGGTTGAGTTCGTTACTAATAAGTCCCCAATACAACTCGTTTAAGCTGAACATGTTTGATATCAAACATAACACAACATGTTGCCGTTTTAATGGGGAGCACACAAAAGATTAATAAGAAAAAAATCGAACACCAGAACACAAAAAGCAACACCAAAACATGTGTTTAATAATGAAAATACGTATAATGATAATAATGAAGTTGTCTAGATGGGGGTCAGCTATGCCGGAGAATTTTAACTTAAGTTGATTAATAATACAGTCTTCACCAAAGTGATGACTTTTGAAGTCAATAGTTTTGATTTTTTGCGCAGTAGCTTTTAGTCCACCAATCCTCATTAACACTAGGCTTAGCCTCAAGTACTATAATTTAGAGACTTACAACAAGACTGGAAGATAACGACATCTATTTCCTAGCTTACAGACTTTACGGCATACAGTGCAAGTTGTATTCTGCACAGTCACTAGACTCACTTCATCCTTTGGCTTGAATAGGAGCTTCCTGAAGGGGGAGATTAAAAGGTGGTTAACATTCATCGTGCAAAAACATTGGGACGATGTTAGTGGCTTCAACAATTCCAAAATTTTTAGAGCTTCAACACTAAAGGGCGGACTCTGCACTCAAACTGGATAGGAAAATTTTAAGAACAGTTTTGTGGGAACTCACGGGTGACTATGCCTGTAATGAGAACCTGTACAGAGTGGACATGTCCAATACTAGATTCTGCAGAACTGCTGTGAGGAAGAGGAGTCAATGAAGCACTTGATCCCTAACTGTGTGGCACTTGGGCAGCGGAGTTGCAGGCTACTACACATATGTACGATGAGCGAACAATACTTATTGACACTTCTTATTGAAAGAGGTGGTCCAGGTCTAACCGGCCAATTTATTTTGAGCTAAAAAAATTATACTGGGCTTTTAGTTGAGGGGAAAAACAATACTTTAAAGTAAAAAGTTGAAAAACTTTAAAAACTAACCTTCCAGGTAAGAAAATCTGTTTCCCGCCAAAAGGCGGACTTGGCTGTTAAGTCAAAGAAATATATTTACCAAAGAAGGGTTTTTTAATATGTTTTATTTAAACATTTTGCTTATTTTGTGTGGTAACTTTGGAAACATTTTTTTATTATTTGATACGCAGAATCTTAGTTTACCTTCTGCATTTTGCACATGCTTTTACCACTCGGGCTCAAACCATCAGGCATATGTCCAAATTTATCAAAGCAGATTTCATTTGGTGAATTATAAGATCCTTTTACTCTCTTTGCCTGTAAGATTTGGTTTCACAGTTTTTTTGACGGAAGTGTTTACATAATAGCAAAGTACATCTGCCTCTACGGAAGTCTGATAATTTTAAATGAAAGATATCGTTGCAATCAATTCCATGAATGCCAATAATGACATATGTATCAATTAAGGTAAGTCCATATTCATTCTAATCGCCCTAGTAACTTGTTCATTATATTGTCGTCTACTTCAACATAGGATTTATTTTTCCGATCAAAACACCATGTTTATAACGATTGTTGGTCTCTAATTTCGGTTTTAAACGGTTTAATACCAGCATAAGTTGATAATAACTGCACACATTTTGTGCCCTACCACTGCAGACAAACAAGCTCAACGACAAAAATGCAGCCAACAAACTCGTTGGAACATTTTAAAAGGCAATTAGATTTGAAACTGCTAGATTTTTATTAAAACAAAAAGAAAGATGTCTATCAAAAAAGAAACAATTTTATATGCGAAACGAACTGACAACCGGCAGGTCTGCCATTAGGCAAAGTCCAATTTTCAACAATAAAAAGCTTCTTTTTACAAAAAAATTTTGTTTATCCAATTTATCCAACTTTATCCAAGTTTATCCAACACAAAATTCAAAATAAAGATAATAACTAACCTAAGTATATAAAAATCATTTTTTCTTTCATAAATTGTTAATGAAAATCTTTTAGAATATTTTTTAAGTTTCACTTAAATCACAAATAATTGTTTTACACACTTTATCTAGCAATTTGACTTTACGGATCGAAATATTAAAATCAAGAGACAAATGCATGTTGTTATTTGTCATAATAAGTAAATTATGTATTTCTCTTCACATATTTACCGTTATAATAAAACTTATAAAAAAAATCTGCATAATAACACAAACAATATACTCCGTCTAAAGACAGGTTTGCCGATTAGAGAGTTAAGCCAGTGAATGAAGCACAATAGGCCCTTGGGCCCTTCAAATTACGATAGATTGCCTTTAATAGCCAGTGAAAGCAGAGAAGAAGGAAAAAATCTATCATCAGATCTAATAAGGTGCACAACATCAATTGCAATGCTAAAGAGTGGCAAATTGTGTTCGGTTGTATCAGCGCAGAAGACGCTAAACGCTCAGACAGTAGAACTGCAAAACAATCGATAGTATCGATAATATCGATAGTATCGATAGTTTTGTTTGTGGCTGACCATCGATAGCTTTTTTGCACTATTGATACTATCGTCAAATTCTAAGAGTAAATACGGAGGCTACTAAATGCAGTCAAAATCACATTTGCAAAACTTGTACATTTACATATAGGGACACAGTTTAACCGTTTCTTCAATTTTTATTTATTAAAGTCAAATAAAGTATGACTTGTAATTAACATATGTTCGTACATTCGATTTCACATTTGACCCAAACAAATTGATCCTCATTTCGTCAGACCATTGCATGTTGTTCTAACTATTACGCTGCATTTGTTGCTTCCGTTTGCTGAGATGTGGACTCTTACCCATTAGTCTCATTCTTGAGGCTATTTGATGACTTGAAGGGATTAATCTTTGAAGTACGAATTTAAAGTTTATCAAAACTGACAGTTGTAGCATTAATTACTCTAGTTTTGAAGCACTTCATGGCCTGAAAAATTTTCGCTATATATATAGATTGCCTTTCCATCAAAAAACTTCAACACATCGAGTATATTATGACATACTAGAAAAAAATAAAATAAAGTGTCCCTTTTATTTGTTTCAACACTGTCTATTTATTATTATTCTTTCCCTTTCACATTCTAATGTTTTTGCCCCAAAAATGCGCCGACTATCGATAGTTTTGCAGCTCTATCAGACAGTCCAAATAAGGTCGTCATGTCAGAAATATATCATAAAATCCATTCTATAATATGAGACGATCAGGGAATGAAAATGCATTCAACAATAAATCCGATTTAAGAGAGTATTTTGCCACTAGTTTTAACACAGTTTGATAACCGCAACAGTCCAACGATTAAAAAACAACTAAAATAGTTAATAAAAGCGAAGATTGGGTCTGTCAAACAACAAGATTAAAATAAAAGGAGTGAATCAAGCAAAATTTCTTAAAGTTTTTGGAGAGATATTTTCAATATGGAGTTAAAGCAAAAAAAAAGGGCAAACTCTTTTGGCGCAATGTTCCACGGCTAAACGCGTATATAGTCACCACGGCAAAAAATCCATGAATTGGGCCAGGAATCTCCACATTTAGCTCTTTGCGCCTGGTTCCTTTGACCAAATTTTGAGATATATCTAATAGGATATACAGATCTTTACGGACGACTCCAAACGGAATGGGGCTGTGGGCTGTGCTCACTTGATAAGACTAGTCATAAGAGCTGCTTTGATGATTATTGGAAGGGGCAGCGTTTTTAAGAAAGATATTAGCTTACTTTCGGATGGCCCAGCGGCTGTCAAAGCTCAGGAATCTCGCAGGGTGACCTCTAAACCGGTTATTGCCTTAATCAGTGTAATACTCACATTGTCAGGCATTGTAGGCATTTAGGCGGGTTGTCAGCAGGCTTGAGATTGTCAGCTTCGGAGATAGTGTGGAAAATTTGGCCACAGCTGGATTAGGGACGGACGAAAAATCTGCTTACAGGGCACTCCAACCAGGTGTTCATGACTGCAGAAGTTGGAAGAACGAGGAGAAATAGGAAACGATTCTTCATCACCCATACCCACCTACCTAAGATATATGTGTAAACAAAAAGAGTGGCTATTAATAAAGGCTCCGCCATCTAACGTTTTTTTTCAACTAGTATTTATTTCGTGAATGGTAACACTTAGCTCATGTCTGATTTCACAGATAATTAGTTTTATCCTTCCGCTGAACGAATATGGTTGTGTATACGCTTGAACGACGCTGGGAATCTGGCCCTGCGATCGACTTACAGAAGATGCCGATTTTGCCAAAAAAAAAAAATCATCTTTTCAGATGCAGCCCATTTTGATCTTGGCGGGTATGTAAACAAGCAAATTTTCGCATTTGGGGCACAAAAAACCCGCACGCATACATTGAAAGGCCGATACACTCAAGACGAGTCACGGTTTGGTGCGGATTTTGGTCCAGAGGCATAATTGGGCCATTTATCTTCGAAAATGAGCAATTTTTGTTCACAAAAATTGAAGAGGAGGATATTAACAACATTTGGTTTTAACAGGACGGCGCTACGTGTCACACAGCCGAAGCTACACTCGATGTTTTGCACCCTGTTTTTGAAGATCGCATTATCAGCCGCAGAGCTGATGTCGTTTGGCCACCTCGGAGCTGCGATTTGACACCGTTGGACTATTATTTGTGGGGTGCCGTCAAAGATAAGTGTTACCCCAACAAGCCAGAGACAATTGACGCTTTGAAGGACAATATTCGTGAAGCCGTTGGTGAAATACAGCTGCACACAATCGATAATGTGCTTAAAAATTGGACCGATCGTGTAGGCTACTGCAGGGCCAGCCGAGGCAGCCATTTGAATGAAATTATTTTCCATTGTTAACCGGAAGGGTTGTACTTTAAAATAAAAAAAGAAATTTGGAAAATATTCAGCAGTTTTTTTCTTTATAGCATTTTCAAAAAAAAAAAATCATTTGGCGGACCCTTTAGAAACGCCTTAAGTATTTGAACCCTAAAAGAGATTATATTAAAAAATTAAATACTTTTTTGCTGAAAGAAATATTTCTAATAATTTGGAATGCGAAAGGTTTAATTATTAACCTCGGATCCCAAATTGTGAAAGTAATTGTAAAACTTCTTTTTACTGTTTCAGCTATCGGCACACTTATGTTGATGCTGAATTTAATCGAGGCTGAAGGTAAAAGCGAAAACAGATAATGTTGCAATGCTTGTCAAAAATACTTACATACATGATGATTAGACAAACAATTATTAAAGGGGGATTTCCAGCATAGCTGCCAGATTTGACGATTTCTCGTCATTTTGACGATTTTTTTAACAAAATTTTAGCAAAATGACGATTGACGTTTTTTGCCTCTAAAATGACGATATTTGCAATATGGATAATTAGCAGCTCTTAAATTATTAATAACTCTTTGTAGTTGAGACAACTAGCTTACTTCTTATGATTTTTGCTTGCAATCAATGTTAACAAAGTGTAATGAAATACACGCAGTTTTTTGGTAGGATTTATACAATTACTATGACTTTATATCAAAAATTTCAACTCAACTAAGAAGGTAACGATGTTTATATGTAAAAAAAAGTGAAAAAATAAAGTAAAAAAAGTAATTATTAAAAGTCAGAAAAGAGTTTTAAAACTTTTATAAAACTAGTCCTAAAATTATAAGTAACTCTTCGTTTAGTATTATTAAAAGTTACTATCAGAGAAATTTGTTTTGAATATCATATAATTTTGAATCAATATTATGTTTCGACGTTACTGTCTAATAAATTTCTAAAAGTGAAGTAAATCGGTTTAGCAAATGAGGTACATATTCATTTGTAAGTATATAACATTTTATATCTACTATATATGTAGGTACTGTAAATAAAAATTGAAAATACTAAAAACTTGCGAGCTTTTTAGTACGATTTCTTTGACGATTTTCCGAAACTGAAATGACGATATTTTTAAAATTTATCGGAAAAACGACAATTTTCTGCAAATTTCATCTGACAGCAATTGTTTCCAGTCATAAGCTCTTCATAGAACAATTGTTCACGTTCAATTCACACGTATTCTTACGCTCTTGCTTTTAGTCGTCAATGAGACAGCGAGGAATGCATATATATGAAGAATGTACGCAAATTTGTTAGGCACAGAAAAATAATTTAAAAAATTTCTTACGTTCTTGCTTTTAGTTATCATTGAAACAGCGACGAATGCACATGTGTTAAAAAAACATCAACTATACTCTCTCTGAGAGAGTAATTTCCATGTTCTCGCTAACACAACTACGTTTTTACTTTTGCACATCACTGGTTTACACGATAATACAAGTCGTACGACATGTCAAGTTTTGTGGGTAGAAAAGAGTGGATAGAGTCGTGTAAACTCAATATGTGATGAGAGCGCACGACTTTGGGAGAAAATACGAATGTAAAATTAGAAGTCGTACGACTCTCTTTGCTTTTTTTAAATTTTTTAAAAACCATCACACTTCATCAGATCAGGGTGTATTTTTATATAAATAAATAAACAGCGAAGAAAGCAAATTTTTTCGCTCCTTTAAGACAACTGCTTTGGTTTTACTTTGTTTTGGTTTTTTAAGTATCGTGTAAACTTAAAAAATCTGTCTCATCTTTAAAATACGGATGGAATTTTATAATATTTTCTCCCTGATTTTAAGTACGTAAAGCATTATCGTGTAAACTACCCTTAATGGAGAATAACTTAAATCCTTTAAAAGATCTCCTTAATTTAATTTTAATTTAAATTTTTAAAGATTTAATAATTAAACAGACTCTTAACCATTTGACGGCTTATTATGACTGAATTAGAATAGGCGTAATAAAGAGATTAATGAACTGAATTGTTTTAAAGTAAAATGAAAGTTAGTGACAACAACAACAGCAAAGAGATAATAATTATTTTTATTTTATTAGTTTAATTTTTTATAACAAAAAACAAATGAATTGTCGTCTTTGATAGCTCATGTTGCCTTGACAAGGACATAATCCTTTTCCATTTCTCCCCATGCTGTAGACAATAAAAAGAGTACATATTTTTGAAAAACCCTGGCAATGGTGACTAAAATTAAATTCTTGGCACACGATGATATTCACATTAAAATAATGCGAAAGTAAAACTTTTGTTTTTTTTTTCAGAAAAATGAAATTGTTTAACATAAATTACTAAGACTGAAAAGATAAGCTGTCATCGAATATTGAGCACAGTTCTTATTTATAAAAATTCTGCTTGGCGAAGTTTATTCTGAGGCTTATTCTGGATGTTTCTAACTGCACTTGGTTGAATTTATTCTGCATATCAATGCATCTGCTTTATAAGAAACATATATTATCGGCATAATTAATTTATACATGAAAATTTTGTGTAGACCACAGGCTACTCTATATCTATGGATAGAGCACAATCAAGGACAATATTAAAAAGTATTGGCGAGAGCACACATCCATTCCTAACTGCGACTTTGATATGAGATTTGACAAACATGGACATTCCAAAACGTTCGAATTAACAAGAGCGGAATTGAAGCCATGGGCTAGATAAGCTCAAGGGGCTCTTTGTTCGAACAAAACATTGATCGGAACCACCAGAATCATATGGGAAAACCCAGATCAGAAAAAGGCGAAAAACTTACTCAAGTTAAATTAAATTAAGTAAGTCCGAGATGTACATGTTGACGGAACATTCTGGATTAAAAGCGCACCTATATAGAATGAGCTATGATGGGCGATAAAAATCCACACAATGAAGCTTAGCCGGCTTTATAGTGTGCAAGGGAAAGCACCGTCACGGCCACAGAAATCAAAGGAGGATATATACTCTGATAACCTGTATTGAAATATGGATTACTAGACCGCACAGATGAGCTGGATTATTATCTTACACAGATCGTGTGCGGACATAGGTGTTTCCAGCAATACCAGAAATATCCAAACTGTCCGTGTGAACTCGAATCCGAGGAAAACGTAACAGTCGAGTACAACCTATTTAATGATAAACATCGTGAACTAGAGGAATTTTTTTTTTTGGGTGCAGACCAACCATTGAAAACTTGATCGGTGAGATATGCATAGCGACTACTAAGTGGAATGCTGGTCAACTGCTCTCCAGACTAGTTTTGCGAAGACTCGACATAATCGAGAGGAAACGCAAGGAGCTTTCGAAAATTTTCCTGTACTTGTGCTGGTTATGGCGGCATTAGAGTGATGTACTTTGAGCGCAACCTGCTACCGTGCATAAACCTCCTCAAAAGCATCGATTGCATCTAGGGAACTGCAATATTAAGACTGAATTTCTTAATGATGAACGATGGCGCGTCACTGTTTCTTTTCTTTCATAGTATGGGAGCGCACCTTCTTGATATGGTGCTATTTATTATGATCCGGAGAAGTGGAGCTCCTAAGACTGATAGCCAGGTAGCTATCAGATCTCTTACAGATGTGACTTAAGCTCTCTAGGCTGTTAATGTCTGTCGTGATTCCTTTGTGATACTCTCACGGCAGTTTTGTGACCAATTTATTTTATTTCCTGGTCACAGGGACATCCTGAGTAATTGCGTTGCTGAAGGGTGGACACATCCATCCACATATGAGAGTGGTCGTAAAATGTCTATTAGGCGGAAGTATTTCCTGCTTCATTGCTAGACTTACCTGGCCTTGATAGAAAACGTACTAATCAACTGCTTAAACTAGACCGTGTAAACATCTCCTCTATTGTATCCATTCTCACAGATCAGGTAGGTACGCGCAAAGGCTGAATTCTGTCGAATCTGTAAATCTATTAAAGAAGAGGCTCTGGCTCGGTGTAGACTTCTCATAATTAGTTTACCCTTCTCGATGGCTTATCGAAGTTTCGACCATTGATAACAGCTTAATTGTAATTCTGTGCGAGGCCTCTGGTTGATTATAAATACTGATTACTCTAGACTGAGTGACTAGTACAAGGGCATTGCTTTATGCGATATCATAATGGGCCGCTATGTGTGCTCAAGTGTGACTTAATTTATTGAAGCTGTTACTTCCTCCTAACCTCCTAACCTATGGAAGCAAACAATAAACCTATTGTGTCTTAAGTGCAAACTTGCTTGATCTGAGACAATGCAGCTGGACCCTCCTATCAATCTAACTCAAGCTATAGAAGATAGATAGC
The DNA here is from genome assembly GCA_023159175.1 of Wohlfahrtia magnifica. Lineage (NCBI taxonomy): Eukaryota > Metazoa > Arthropoda > Insecta > Diptera > Sarcophagidae > Wohlfahrtia > Wohlfahrtia magnifica. The sequence goes on along the minus strand of JAKWBJ010000485.1, from coordinate 1,248,764 downwards.
GTGATGTATGACCACCGTTATATGATCGAAACAAGATTTTTGTAGGCGGAAGGCCTTATTTCTATTGTAAAAACCGGGTTGAACGCAATCACGTTGGAGAGGTCGTATTTCGCCTGGTAGTTTTCGTTGCATCCTTAAGTTTATGGCCCAGCTTGTTAAACTTCCATAATTGTTTATCAATTATTTATTGAACTTCAGATGGTGGAGGTGTGACCTTCGCACTTACACACATTTCGTGTTTCTGTATCTTCGGAGAAGACTGAGAAATAATTATCCACTTATGCAAATTCCTTATTATAATTTCAAAGCGTTTTGCAACCTATAAAATTTTCAGGTCTGATGAAGTTACTGATGTCATACTGATGTCGTACATAGTATTTTTTAAGGTGTCCTAGTATTCGACCTTTTTTACATTCGTTTTATTACCAGCACAAGCAAAATAAATCTTTAACTCATCCCATAAGCATTCATTGACCTTTTTTAATGGAATTATTTCTCTTTGTATCTTTCTCTGTCTCTCTTACCTAAAAGGGCGGCCTTTCTAGTGCTAGTAATCATTGCATCAGTTTAAATTCTTTATGAATTTTCTCTATAGCGCTTAACAATTATGTTGGCAACCAAAAACGCGACAAAAGTACAATGGATGAGCAAAAAAACGAAAATGAAAACGAAAACGACATCGTTATGGTTTGCATTTCAAAGTCATTGTCAATGTTTAAGCAAAAGTCAATACTCAATGTTACAGCAGTCGTTGTTATTCTTATTGTTGTTTTCTTTCAATAGTCCTTTAGAGAGTAATTAGTAGGGAGATCGATTACTCGACTTTTTTCAAAAACCGGTTTTCGAATAATTCGAAAAAATTGCAATTTTAAAAAACCAGTTTTCGGTTATAAATTTATTAAATAACCGTTTAACCGGTTCTGTTATTAAAATAGAATTTTTATCAATTCAAGTTGTATTAGTAAATAAAATTGATAAATTTTTGTCCCATGTTATAGTTTCTAGCAAGTAAAAATGCTAGAACAACGTTCGGCTTTTTTAGGGCCTTAACGGACATTTCTTCCACGACACCGCAACGTTCTAATATTTCATCCAGTCATTCATTTTTTACAGCATGTTTTGTAAGAGTCTTACTTGCCAGCGCCTACAGTCTCCTTGTTACCGAATCAAGTTTTCCTTACTGCACAATAGCTTCAATCTCATAAACATATTTACGGTGGTTAATAATTTCTGATGTCGAAGAAACCTTTCCATCCATTTCGAAATGTTTTCACACTTCAGAGGACATGTGCAGAAACATAAATGCATGCACCATGTATTTAACAGTGTGTGCCACTGTGGTATGTTACGTAAGACACCCGCCTACCAACCATCTTAGTTCAGTTATAGGCCACACCATCTGGAGATTTTTAACAGCGGTATCACCTCACAACATTGCTAGAGACTGATTTTGACTATTTACGTTTGAAAAACTTTACTAACTATAACATCTGCCGTTCGGGGTTGACGTTTATAGATCCCTTTCAATGACACTAGTTGATCATCATTTTCCATATATAAATAAAAAATTAATATTTATTTTCAGAAAGTGAGAAAAAGTTATTGTTGCTCAAGATCTTTTTGGATCTACCATGGTTTTCACGTTATTTGTGCGACCTTTAAGGCTGTCAAAAAATACTCAAACGAAGAGTATATTTGCACTAAGAAATATAAAAACATATAAAAATTATACATGTTTAAATTAACCAGTTACTCGTGTTATAATAACCGGTTTATTCGGTATTCGAAAAACGGACGTTTAAAAAAACCGTATTCGACAAAACCAAAAAAACCGGTTAAAATCGTTCGAATAATAATAGTACGATCTCCCTAGTATTTACCATAGAACGACTATCGAGTGTACTCGTATAAGAGACGTATAAAGAAATAAATAAGATGTAAAAAATCGATTGTTTAAAAGTTTTAAGCGTTGGTTTAAAAACCAACAAAAAATAATTTTTTTTTTCCTTTTTGTTACTTTTGCAAAGATATTAAAGGTTTATTGAATTTAATAATTAGACAATATTTTTAAATAACCATAGCAAAACCGATTTTGTTAAAGCAGGGCGTATAAATTCAACCAAAAAAAAATTTTTTTCCAATTTTTTTAATAAGTTTCCTCAACCGTTACCGAAAAGTAATATTGTTTTTTCTGATTTCCCAAGCCAAATGGAAATTAAGAAACATGAGAACAAATTAAAGTACAACCCTTTTTGTTGTTTTTCTTTTTTAGAAAAAACCTTTAAAAACTTTCATTTGTTCCAGTTTTTTCTAAAAGGCTTCTCAAGACTCGTGCACTTTTATTTAAAACTGTTAAAGAGCACAAGTATAACTACATATCTTGTTGCTCAAAGATAAAAACTTTATTGAATTTATATTTGGTTTCATTCTTTTCAGTAGAAAAAAAATCTTTAAAATATTTTATAACAGCACAAGTGGTTTGGTACAAAATTTTTATCATTCTTTTATTTGACGCTAAAAGCTTTTCTTCTCTTTTATTTTTTCTTTTATACTTTCCTACTAAAAAATGAAGAATATTTCTGTTGATGCAGCTCTCCTCTCTGTATGTGATATACACGCACACTTTTACAAAACTGCAATAAGAGTAATATCTTTATTTTTTAACGAAAAAAGAAGAGAAGAGAGTGTTGTTGTTATTATTTATTATTATAAAGTGTCGCCATAAACATTGCATGTAATTGAGTTAAACTATATGCAGACTCACCCACTACAGGCACGTATATAAACGCACGCAGGCAGACATCAACATGCACATACCAGGGTTGCAAAATGAGAATTATAAATAAAATTGAACAAAAAATATCTTTGTTTTTTTCATTTTGATAATAATAAATTTAGCATTTGTACTTAAAAGTTCATTTAGTCTTTAAAAGTATAGCATATCTTTAACCCTCTGTAACTGACGTGTAGTCTGCCAGACGCCACAAAAAGTCTTTTTTGCGTAACTTTGTGCGATTTGAATTAATAAAATCAATCATATTTTCAAGTATAATGTCTTCTATTTCAAATTTAGACCTCATGTTAGCTTGAAAACTATTTACTTTTATGAATCAATAAGGCAAATATGGCGCTATTCGGAAACGTCAACGAGTATGAGTTTAAAAGTGGTGTCTATTAGACTCCACGTCAATACAATTATCATATTTCGTGCAGGACGGTTGCAGAGGGTTAAAAAAACTACACTAAGGTATAAGTACATAATTAAATGTAAAATAATGTACAAAAAAGTCTATCGGTATACATATGTACATATTCATGAGATCATATTGTTTTTAATAACAAATTATTTGATATTTGAAAACTAAAGCAGTAAAAAATTTGATGACCTTAACAAATCTTTTGTCTAAAGAAGACAGGAAACTGTAGGCACATTCACCCTATTTCGTACTTTTGTTTTAATAAATCACCTAAATGATAAACTAGGGAAAATATATTAAGAAAGTTCGTAGATTGTACCAAATGAGTAATTGTACCTTTGAGTTTGATATTGTACCAAAAAAAGTACAATTGTACCAACTTTTTCAACCCTGGCACATACACTTCCTGTTTCCATTATTTGTTTATTGTTAACTGAAAATGTGTTCGTGTGAGTGTTCTTTTTATTGTTATGTGTTTATTAAGTCAGTGTTAAAAATGCCATTAAATTTCATTTTTTTTTCGAATTCCTTTTTCTCTCTCACATTTTATTTATCAACACAAATTTATTTTTTATATACTATTCAATTTCATAGAGCCGTGACTCCATTTTGAAAATTTAGTTATGAACAAGAAAACAAGTTAAATAAATTAATTTGTAATCGTTTTTTATTTTATTTATTGCGTCAATGATGTTAATGGTTTGTGAAAATTTAAAAATAATAATTTTTTTTTCGTTTTCTTAACAAAAAAAGAGTTAAATCTGATTTTATTTAGTATGGAATATATAAACTATTGGGTATACAAGTTAATAATGTAGATTTTTTTCCTTGAAAAATGCATTTATTATAGTAACAAAACAAATCGATAGATTATTCAAAGTATTGTCCATCATTAGCTACTACTTTTTCCCATCTTTCTGGTAGCATCTGGCTTCCGCGCCAAAGAACTGCTCCGTCAATCAATCAAGCCAATTTCTGATACCCTGTTCTGAGGTGAAGAGTATTCCAGTAAGGGCGTTCTGCATCGATCGAAACAAATGGTAGTCGAAAGGAGCAAGGTCTGGGCTATAAGGCGGGTGAGCCAAAACTGCCCATTCACTGTTTTCCAAATGTTGCTGGGCATTGTCATAATGGAAGATTATGACCTCGTGTCTGGTCGAATAATCTGGTCGTTTTTCGTTGATTGCTCTCTTCAAACGAATCAATTGTGTTCGGTAAAGGTCCTATATGATCGTCTGATAATAAAAAACACCCACCAAATACAGAGCATTACCATGGCGTTATGGATATTCGGCTTCGGCGTTGATTTGGCTGGTTGGTCGGGCTTTACGTATGACTTTTTGCGCTTGGAGTAATCGTAATGTATCCATTTTTCATCATCAGTAACAATACGATGCAAAAATGACTACTTTTTGTAGCGTTCAATCATCATTTTCAAAATGCAAAATCGCCTTTCAACGTCTCTCGGCTTCATTTCATATGGGAACCGATTTCCTTGCTTTTGAGTGATTCCCAATGCTTTTAAACGTAGGAAAATGGCTTGTTCCGTGACTCCCATTGATAATGCAAGTTCTTCTTGTGTTTGACAACAATCTTCGGCGAGTAATGCTTTAATTCCTCATCTTCAAACTTTTTCGGCTGACCAGACCTCTCTTTGTCTTCTGTGTCGAAATCGCCACTTTCACAAGTTTTTTGAGTTGGTGCATGTTGACCGTAAGCTTCTACCAACAATCAATAACTTTCAGCAGCCGTTTTCTTCAAATGAAAGTAGGTTATTGGACTTACTCGCAAAACATGTTTTTTAGGCAAAAATTCGACATTATAACAGCGATTGAAAAAATGTGTGTTTACACTTTGGCATCTATCGAATACTGAATTATAATGACAGATGTTTACCCTCCAAAATACCATATTTTGTATTATTTGCACAAGCCATATGTGACAGTTATACCAAATCGACATTATTAACATGTATATCCAATATATGAAATCACGCTTCAATTGTATAAAAAAGGACGAGGTCAGAATACTCGTAGATAATTTTTATCGAAACCCACCAAACCTTCGATGTTTCCTTGTCTGAATTGATGAGGCTTTATCATTATCATTTCTGAACTTATCAATCAACCTTGCGAAGGCAGCCATTGTTTTATTTACCAGGAAGAGGGTGCCAGAAATCCACCTTCTGAGGATAAACGGAATTGAGATCAGTGATAAAAAAGAGCCTCTGGACTCCTTAGTAGGTCCTGGCGCTCGAGCTGTAAAATTACTTATTGGATTTAACCCTAATGGCCAGGCTTACGTTACTAAAGAGTATGGCGCTGCATTATAGTCGGGACAGCTTGGACAAGCAACTGTTGTATAGAGGCTATGTAGAGTGCAAAGATTTGCATGCCTAAGCATCACAGGGGCAATGAAATCTACACCGACGATGGGCGTGGAAGCACTTCTGAAACTAATTCCGCTTAAGGCTGCTATGCGAGCAATTTCCATTCTTAGAAAGGGAAAATTTAAATCACGCAACCTTATTGGTCATCTTACGACCTTGAAGGAGATCGGGGAAATACTCTATATGTCTCAAGCGAGCGATCACATTGATCCTGTATACAGTTTCGTAAGAACTTACAGGATCATATTTCTAACAAGGGAAGAATGGAGCGCATATACAAAGTGTTTACAAGATGACTCCAAAATGCTCCATGGAGTGTGCGCAGAAATAGTGGAACCTAGGACACGCAGATCGATAACTTTGAGTGGAGATACCTCAATTTTCAAGGTGGAACTTTACGTAATATTGGAAACTCTGGAAAACCTATCCGAAAGGAAACATACGGAAGTAATGATCCAAACACTCTCAGATAATCAATCTGTCCTAAAGGCCCCTAGCAGTTGTGTTTCAACGTCCAGAGCAACACCGGATGGTCACACCGCGTTTAACAACCTGGCTACTCTGAATCAGGGCACCCCGGTCTAGGTGCCGGGAGATGAGGAGCCCGATCTATGCCAAAAGGTAGGGCTGAGGAGACTTTTACTGGATCCACTCCATCTTTTGGCTTCAGCAGGCGTCTCCTAAAAGTGGAGATGAGAAGATGGCCAACATCCATCGTGAGGGAACATTAAAACGTCGCGAGTGCCCTGGGCCACTCCAAAAGGTTCAAAAGAGCGGAGTTTACTCTAAAAGAAGATAGTAAAGGCCTAAAGACACTTTCGGGAGTATTTACATATGTGTCACTATGCCTATAATAAGCAGCTAAACGGGATCGTCATATGCAACACTAGCACCTATAGATTCTGTTATGAGGAAGAGTGGTCAATGGAGCAATTTATCACTAACCACATGGCACTGGGGCACAGGAGATACAGGCTACTACACGCGTATACGCTGTGTGATCAGGATTTGCTGACATTGTAGAAGCTGATTCCTTGGCATATTGAGCCCATGAAAAAGGAGAATCGCACTAATTTAATGATGGCAGCACATCTGCGAGGTATTACAACAATAGATTACTCAATTTGAGTTTTAGAAATAGTGTACTAGGCCTCCTGGATCCGATTAAATATGGAGTCTTCCTTTTTTCTTTGCGATTTATGATGCCCCATAGATTGTCATTAGGGTTAAGGTCAAATGATTGAGCTGACTACCCAAGAACTCATACTTTTGAACTACCCAACCATTCTTTGATAAGGGTTGAAGCATGTTTCGAGTCGTTATCATGTTAGAAAACCCAAATCAGACGCATATTTTCTTGTGCATAAGACAACATAGCATTTTCCAACATATTTCTATAAATAAACCGACCTGTGAATCGTTTAACAACAGAAGAAAGCGTAAAAAAGTTAAAAGTTACAACAAAAGTGGTGATTCAAACGTGGCCATATTTCGATAATTACGGGGTGATTATGGTTGTGTCGTATTGTCCTACTACACAAAGAATTGTAAATATTACAAAGAAGTTTGAAGATACTGAAAGCGTTACAGATGTGGTTTGGCCTGTGCTTCATCGCAAGGAACGCACTGCCTAAAATATGGCTTCTGTTAGAATTTGCCGATTCCACAACATTCTCAGCAATCGGGCAACTCCGTTCATATAAAGTCCAACATGCGCAACAAATAAAGCAAATCTTTCAATGCTGATTATTCAAACAACATTTTCTTCAGCGATAATGCTTATTCCTCACTTGGTGGTTACGTCAACAAGCAAAACTGTGGCATATGGGGCTTGGCCCAAAAATTATTGTGGAATACCATTGCATTCGGAAAAAGTGACTGATTGGTACGCATTATGGTCTGAAGGTGTTCTTTTTTTCGAAAATGATACTAGAAGAACCCTTACCGCTCATTTAACGCGCTATGGTGTGTAATAACTGACTTTTTTTCTTCAATTGCAGATTATAAACTGGACGATATGTGGTTTCAAAAAGACGATACCACGAACCACACAACAAGACCGATCATGGCTTTATTGCATGAGAAATTTTCCGGTCGCATAATTTCACGATCATATTATTTGACGATGTTAGACTTTTTTGTAGGGCTCGTTTACGCGGATAATTACGTAACGTTGTTGTATTTGCAAATCAACATTCGTCAAGTTACCGCCGAGATAACGCCCGAAATGTTCCAGAAGGTGGTCGAAAACAACCTCAAAAGCATCATTTGTTGCGACCTATATAGAGGCCATCATTTAAATGACGTTTTATTTCGTACAAAATGGCAAGTCCAAGCATTATAATGAAATAATAATATGTGTTTTATTTAATTTTACTTTTGAAACCGAAAAATTAATAAACCTGTATAACTAATTATTGTCATTGGTGTACCATTTTGTAGTATTGTGTATGACCAATACCATACAATCAATCCATTTCATTGCCATCTAAATATTAATTTTCCTTCAGTTTGCCAATTTTTTTGGTTTTTATTTTTCACCAGAATGTCTTCATTATTAAAATGAAATGTTTGTAATTATTCATTTTTCCGGTTTGTATAAATCCCTCCATTGAATAATGGACAGCAAGGAAATATGAAACTATTTAATCACTAACACAGGCAAAATCCAAAACGGAAATGCTTTTGTGTTCAATACCACACAGGCAAATAAATTTCCTTCAGTACTGATATTTTTTCATCAAAATATTGGTTGAAGTGTTAATCTCAACAGAAGATCATTCATCATTTGTCATGTAAAGCGTAAGCAATAACAACAGCAACGAACGACACTGCTCGGTTTTATTTACGTAAACAAATCAACAAAAGGACACACTCACGCACTCACTTCAACTCACTCTATGTCTCTCTTGCACTTATTAGTTTCGAATACTACAATTGCGAGTGAGTGTTAGTGAGTGCATGTGAAAATGCTATTAGAAATGGTTAATAAATCTTGTTGTCCAAAAATGGAAAAAAATGCAAAGAAAAACAATATGAATTTATTGCATACATCTAGGATGAGTATAAATGCGTTTGATACCTTACTTAAAATACACCAGCACCAACAACATGATGTAATGCTTCTCTTTAAAATAACAACAAGAAATACGAAAAGAAAGTAATAAAACTCATACTACCATTAATGTAAACAATTCCTAGTATTTGTCGGTAAGTGTACGTGCAACAACATATGTTTTAGGAAAGAAACATGAGGAGAGTTTTTGTTTATGCATAAGTATTTGTATGTAATTGAGTATGTTAAAAATAATATAAAAACAAAATACATTGACACGATTCTTTATGAGTTTTTATTTAAGAAGAATATAAACAAGTTTCTTATTCTCATTATTGGTTGGGTCTCTTTTTTCTCTTCATCCCTCTCTCTCACTCTCTGTTTAAAGTAAACAGAAATTAATGGCGTGAAAATAAGAAATTGAAAAGAAATAAAAGATTTATTATTTCATTGAAGTTTAATATTTAAACAGGAAAAACACTGAGAGAAAAATGTATTGAAATTCTCTCAATATATTAGGGTTATAATTTTTTCAGAAAATTCAAATATAGAATAAAATTTATTATTTATTATTATTTCAATTAGAATGCAATTACAAATTACACTATAACTATTATAAACAGTGTAACAAAGAAGTGGTGGGAATCGAAGTCACTGCTCGTGAGCTGACAGAATAGCACACTACGTACTAACCTACCAAAGCACCCAATAAGAACATATTTTAATTAATATTTTCCATTATACTTCAATCGCAATACTTAATTAAAATTTTGATATATATTTTCACATATATTTTTTTGAAGTCTTCGGCAAGGATCCATAGTCTTTACAAACAACTAAGTCAAATTCTTCACTTATAAGAATTATGCTTTGCAATTCGCAAGTATTCTTAAGTTAAGTTTCGAAATACAAATACAATAGTCTCGTGTCAATTATCTGAATTAATTTCGAAACTTTAAGCCAACTTATTGTCTACTCAACCTACAACACAAATTAAGGATCTGTTGTATATAAGCAGTTATTATAGTTATAATTCAGGTGCCTACAATAACAAGAATTAAATGTGTTACTTGAATAAATCTATTACTACTATGCGAGTCCTCGACAAGAAAAGTTGCTTAGGTATCGAACAGCACTGTATGTAAATTCATGCACCACGTATTTAATAGTATGTGTGTCACTGTGGTATGTTAGGTAAGACGCCCACCTTCCAACCAAGATGTCGTCGGTTCAATCCCAGGCCATCTGACAATTTCAACAGCGATGTCACCTCACAACATCACTGGCATCGACTAATTATGTGTATTTACGTTGTGAAAAACTTCACTAACTATTATGTATATCTGTTTGTGGTTTGTGGGCTTTCAATTAGTCTAGTTGATCATTCTCCATATAAAAAACAATATTTATTTACAGAAGATGAGAAGAAGTTATTGCTGCTCAAGTGTGCATATCTTTTTCGATCTACCTTGGTTTCACGTTCTTTGTGAGACGTTAAAAGTTGTCATATATACGGGGTGGGCAAATTTGAGGCTAGGATGTAAATTGGCTGTCAAATATGAAATGTCAAGAATTGAGCTGTCAACTTTTGATACTTATTTAGTAAAAATTTGGGGAATTTTAACTATGGAACGTACACTCTTGCACAAAGAACTTTAATTGGGAAAATCTATTGTTTGAAAAATTGAACGCATTTTTCAACAAAATCATCTGTACTGATGAGACCCATTATCAATTAGGCGGTTATGTATACAAAACAAATTGTCGCATATGGGGCTCACAAAATCCACAAACAGTCCTCGGGAAACCATTACATCCAAAGAAAGTGACCGTATGGTGCGGTTTGTTGTTAGGCGGCATCATCGGCCCATACTTTTTCGAAAATGAGCAAAGAAACGCCGACACCGTGAATTCTCTGCGCAATCAAACCGTGATAACCAATTTTTTGTGGCCACAATTGGCTAATGTTGATATCAGTGACCTTTGGTTTCAGCAGGACGGCGCCACATAGCCAGCCAAACAATTCAGTTATTGCATGAGAAATTTCCCGGTTGCGTAATTTCTTGATTTGGCGATGTCAATTGGCCGCCTCGTTCTTGTGATTTAACGCCGCTGGATTATTTTCTCTGGGACTATTTGAAAGACCGGGTTTACGTGAACAAACAACAAACAACTGACACTTTGGAAGATGAAATTCGTAGCTTCATTGACGAGATAAATGAAACTTAGTTGCAAAATGTTGTTCAAAATTTTGTGAAAAGAGCAGACGTCTGCCGACGTGCTAGAGGGGGACATTTGCCCGACATCATATTCCATTATTAATTCTTATATTTTTATTTTATATTGGTATAAATTAAAATGAATTTGACAAAAAAAATCCGTTTTTAAGCCAATTTACTTCCTAACATCAAATTTGCCCCGCTTTTAATTAACCGAATTATTCGGTATTCGAAAAATTAAGATTGTGAAAAAACCGTATTCGGCAAAAACCAAAAAAACCGGTTAAAACCGGTCGAATAATAACCGTCCTACCTCCCAAGTAACTATTCAGTAACTGTATATAAGAAAAATATCCGAATTCAATAGGTTAATCCAGCTTCAAACGACCAAGCTGAGTTGAGTTAAGAACGACAATAGGGGCACTAATATCAATGGTAATTTTAATTACATCAGGGAACAATATAGCTTATTTTAAAGGTGTTATTTTAAGCTTCACTTTGTTAAATTTTATTAAAATCGCATTACTCGGTGAAAAGTTTTTTACTTTTAAAAATGAGTGAAAATTCGAAATTTTATCGCAATATTTTCCCTTTCTATTTAAACAAGATAAGAGTACGTAGCAGGCTGCTGGAAAAACTTGTGAAGCTTACGGAGACTATGCTGTAACTAGAAAAATAGCTGCGAAATGGGTTGCACCCTTCGGATCCGACATTTCTTTGGCTCTAATCGACCAATCTCGATAAAAGTCGTTGCAGAAAGACTAGCACATAAGCAGCGTGGACGTTGCTGAAGAACTAGGCATGCATCACCAAGCAGTTATCAACCATTTAAAGAAAGCCGGATACACAAAAGGATCCCGATGTTTGGGTCCCACATAATTTAACAGTGAAAAATTTCACTGCTAAAACAGAACGAAATTGCAACATTTTTGAAGCGAGAGATTACGGGTGATAAAAAGTGTAATACATACGAAAAAGCATTATGGACGATTCAAGGAAAAGCTTCGCAAGCAGTGGAAAAGCTAGTATTGACACCAAGAAAGGTAATACGTTGTATATGGTGGGATTGGAAGCGAATTGTTCATTATAAGCTTCTACAACCTAGTAAGCAATAAAGAGGTTCATCAACGGATGATTATGCACATCTTTAATGACCCGGTATAAACTGAGAGAGCTGGACTGGGACGTTCTGACGCATTCTTTTCTTTTTTTTCTCTTAAAATCGTTTGATATTTCAGTAAAATTATTAGGCTATAAGGGCATGAAGTTCCGAAAAACCGGTTTTTTACTCGTAACTCGAGATTTTAGAGTTTTTTCGAAAATTCCAAAAACAGATCCTTGTTCTACGCGATAACGTCTATCAGAAAAATAATATCACTTGCCAGGTATTATAACTTCGTTCTTTTTCGTCGCACAGTGTAAATAGCAGAGTAAGTAGGACCGTGTGAACATTGTAGTGTAGCAGACCAGAGTACCTTGTGGGAATTAAATACGCAATCTCTGGGCTGACAGACTAGCACATTACCATCTAGCTTGCCAGGCACAATTAGAATTAAAATGCACATACATAGACGGCCATTTAAATAAATTTTCTTACTAAAAGCCTTCTTATTTTTTAGAAGTGTATTATTAATATTGATGAAATTGAAATTGAAATTTTAATCAGATATGATTATAAGTATCGTCTATTCGATACGTTGTACTATCATGCAACAAAGAAAGAAGATGGCGCATTCGCAGGGCCGTTATATTTGTGTAACTACAGTGACGTCATACAAAATCAATACACACAATACAACAACAAAACAATAACAATAACAAAACAATAATAATAACTCCGTCAATTTCCAACGGATTGTTTAAACTTTAAGTCTCTTAATATAATTCCTTAAAATATTCATAAATAGTGCGGTTCCTATATAAAATAGTAAGTGAAAATGCTTCTAAACTTGAAAAATGTGGAAAATATTTTATGAAAAATGTGTTTTCTTGAGAAATATACAAGATCTTTGAAGGCCAGTTAAATGACATTCAACTTAAGAAACCTAAAATCAGGCAATATTCAGCAAAGTTATTAGCTTATAAGTGCTTGAAGGTCTGAAAAACCGGTTTTTTTACCTGTAGCTCGTGATTTTGGAGGTGTTTTGATAATTAAAAAAACAGATCATTGCTCTACTCGATAGGGGCTGTCAGAAAAATGGTATCACTTTCCAAGTTATTTTTTTGATGTCGCACCGTGTAATCTTTATAACATTTTTTCTTTCAGTGTAACTAAACGTTTTTCCATTTATTCGTGTTAAGGTCCTTTTTTATTGAAATATATTAGAAAATAAACAAAAATTGTAATGTATTAATTTTATTATTTAGGTCATTTTCTATTTTATTGCTGTAATATTGTCCAAGGAATATTGAATTTTCCGGGTTTGTAACACCTCATCACACAATTTAATCGTTAACACTTGCATGTAACAACAGCAGACAGAAATTTTTTTTGAACCATTTTTTTGCTTACTAGACTTAATAGTAATGATTAAGCACTTTTTTCATATATATATTATTTGCGATTTATGCCTATTACCGTTCATACACTCTACATCATTACACGTGGTGAGACTTTTTGTTTTGTTTTAGCGAAACGTTAACTATTATCGAAATCTAAGCAATGACATCGGATAGGTTATAGGCTTCTCAATCAAGCCGGTACATTACATTTTTCTTCAGTATTTGGATGTGGAAGAGCTACATATTGCTTAAAAGGGTGAACAAATTTGTGGTTAGGAAGTAAATTGACTTAAAAACACATTTTTTTTTTGACGAATTCAGTTTTATTCATACCAATATGAAATAGAAATATGGGAATTAATAATGAAATATGATGTCGGGCAAAATTTAAAAAAGGGGTTTTTAAACCAATTTACTTTCTAATCTCAAGTTCGCTCACCTTTTACTTGACAATAATCGCACCCGCGTCAACACTCGAGAAAATAAGTCCATTGTGAAAAAACCTTTAGAAAAGAAATAGAAAGAATAGAGAAAAGTACCAAGAGAAATTGAAAAAGATGATGGACGAAACTAAGGGAAGTAAAAGAACAGAAATAAGGAAGAGGAGGAAAATATAAAAGAAACGAGATATAACTCTCCTCGACACTGGAAGTCACCTCATCAGCGAACTGATACCTGAAGTACATACCTCTATATCAGAGAACCTAGCGAACGGAACCTCGCTAAGGCCATTGTAGAAACACAGGCTCAGCAACCTAAGACTAGATCTCTGCAGTGCAGGGCAAAGGCAAAGGATAAGCTTCACCGTAAAGATCCTTGCTAATTGGTAAGTGACAGTAAGTGACGTGTTTTCCTGATCATTCGTCTAATGTTTGTCATCATCTCCAGAGGTGATAGAGTTTAGATGGAGTTGTCTGGCATGTCCTCTGCTGGTGCTCGAACCTGGGTCGTTTGTTGTTATGCGTGCGCTCTAACCACTACACCACGCAACCCCACCGTAGTGGGGTTTCTTCTCTAGCTCACTCTAAAGTTGCTGAGTTGCCAGACTCAAATTCGGAAGAGCCAATACGTCGTTATCTTTAAAGAGCTTAAACACAAAATTCTGCATATTGCTCCTACATCTAGACCGTAAGGGGTTGGACATCCACGCATTAATGGTGTACGTCGACTAGATAAAGCAATTACTAACAGCTCGAGCCGTGTAGGATAGTCCTTAGTATGCGAGCCTTTGTGGTCCCTAGATGCCGACTGATGCATCGATTGTAAAGACTAAAGTTAACTCTTAAGCCATCACATTAAAACAAAATGTGTATCCAGGTGTTGTCTTTTTGTAACTTTCTATGGATGAATATGCATCATCAAAAATTAAGTTGAGTCTGTGGATCAACAGTTTTTGCCATTACCGGCAAATATTATTTGAAGCAGAAACGAGCTCATTTGGCGATTCAAAAATGATTGCGAAATGCTGAGACTATACTCTATTTAAAAATTAAAAGAAATTAAAAGAAAGGGATCAAGCGATAGTGTCAGTTGAAACAAATGCTTTTCTTGAAAAGGCTTTTAGAATCTCATTATTGGAGTGAAATTGTAAGCTGAAAAGAAAGTTATGTTTTAACCAAAAGCTGACAAAAAAATCTGGCGTATGATGCCAAAGCTTTTAAAAGTCACCTTAACTTGTGTAATGCATCTTACTAAACCAATGGGTCGATTGTCAGTTTACGTGTGTACACAATCTTCGTTACAGACTAGACCATTTAAATTAGTATTTTTGCTTTAAAGTTAACCTGAAGTATAACATTCCTAGCTAAGATGTAGAAAAACAGTATATCATTTCACAAAGAGAAAGATATTGTGGATTTTTTTAAATGTTTAAAAAGATTTTTTTATTTTTTTTTTGTTTTGTTTTTTATTATTTTATTTTTACTATGCTTGTGGTCATACTTGTAAAGGATATTTTAACTACATTGACGACTTAATGTATTCAAGGCCATTTTAACGACAAGGGTCAATGCTAAGGTCACTTCAAGATAATGATTTACAATAAACGTTTATTTCAAAATTTATATTGGACTTTGTTTTAATTCTATATAAATAATTCAAGTTGTTTATTTTATATTCAAAATGTAAATAAAGTTTCAAGTCAGACATCAGACGAATTTTTTTTTTATATTTATTTCGAGTCTATGGTATAGATATGTAAATGTTATGAGAAAAAAAAATTAAATATTATTAAGTAGTAAAGCTTTTCTTTGGTAGAATTCTAGCGAAGTAGAAAGACTTACATAGTGAATTGCATGTAATTATTAAAATTAAAATGCTTTTATTGCTACTCATTTGCTAATTAAAGGGGTATGTCAACAGAATTAATAACTTATTTCAATACCAAAATTACTTAAAGTAATACGAAATGCTTCTACAAATTCCAACGCTCAGACAGACATTCCGACCTATCAGGCACATAGGTTGTTTCAATTCTGTAGCTCATACACGCAATTGCCTTTTTTATGATTGATGTATTTCTAGTGATAACAATGATTAATTCAATACAAAGACTATGAAAGCTCGAAAGAGAGAACGAAAGTGAATGAATTTCACTTGCAACAGTTGAGTTGTTTATATATATTTGCGATTTATTTTCATTCGTAAATTCTTTGCAATATAATCTACTGCGACATATGTACATACATATGTATGTACCATATACACAAAATAACAATGAAAATAAAAATATCATTTTAGTAGCACTGAGTAAATGCAACAATATTTTCTGATTGCAACAGCATCAAATTTAAATGTCAAATTCACATGAACTCATACATTCTGACAAGCAATAAAAAGATATAAAATAAAAGTGATAGAAAATAAAAAAAGTGGAGAAGATGATGAATACTGAATGCTTTGTGCTACTCTTAAGAGTTAGTAAGAGTGTTGCCATTGAATATCGTGCAAAAAAGTAGGGGTTTTTCCACATGATTTTGATTATTATTCTGCGTACTCCAGTCTATAGAGAGAAGCGGCCAAAGTAGGTACTTTCTGTGAACAAACTAAAAATTAGTGTACGCGTCTTGGACAAAACGTAATTGTTGGCGATCGCAGTTTTGAAGTGGTGAAAGACTTTCTCTAATTTGATACCGGCAGTAACACCATGACCGACATTAGCCAGGAAATCAAGCAGAGAATCACTCTGCCAACAGGTGTTACTTTAGGCCCACCAGGCATTTAAAAAGGAGAGCTCTTTTTAAACAAATCAAGCTCACGCTCTACAAATCACTTATTATCCCTGTTCTACTAAAGTCGTTTTTTTGCTGTTTACTAATGCATTGTAAATTTTCAGTTTGAACACAGTTTAAACATTCGTGCCATGTGACAATGCCAAAAATTATCAGTTAGATTTGCCACTTCACCATTAATAGACTAAATAACAAACAGCGCCTGAAAATCACTGTATTTTAATATTGTTACGAAAATAAAAATGCTTAAAAAATAAAATACACCACATCAGCGCCTTAAAACTGTATTATAAAATTTTGGTATACTTAGTAATTATGTGTCACCCTGGCAATGCCGTACTTATTTGAATATTTGGCAGCACTGCCGATTCGAATATCTTTGTGTGTTATATTTGAATTAACGTATATAAAATAGAAGATATGAGAAAGGAACTTTCAAAACTGTAGGCAATTAGGTATATAAGGAGGCTGCTTTACCTACGTCAAATAATTATAGTTTTGCTGTCATAAAATAAAGTCGTGCTTAGACGTAAATAAAAAGTGTTGTATAAACGAATCTCAAGTTGCTGTTTTAAGACAAACTGTCACAAAATAAAGTGAGAAAATAAAAACTGTAAAGCAACAACAAAGTGATGTTGAGTTTATTTTAAGGCAATTTAAATGAATTCAAACGTTTTAAAAAGGTTAAAACGTAACAATATTAAAACTCGTGCTGTGTATGAAATATATTTCATATCGATATTTCAAAGACGAACTTTATTTTTGGCTCAATAAGTATATCAACAAACAGAATTTTTTAATTTGGTGACAAGAGTAGTCAGAGGCAGTTCAAGAGCTGTTAAGGGCAACCAAAAAGATACACTGTTCGAAGCTCCTTCAAAAACGATCAAAATCGCAAAGTTATAGTTAATGAAGCAAGGTGCCATGCTATAATTAACACATTTTTTACCCAAAATGGAATAGTTGGACTTAATTGACATGTGATTTTAACAAGAAATTGCCCATGCAACACGCCACTTGATACTATAAGCATATTGAGAGGCGTGTTTGGTGAGCTTAGAATAAATTTGTAGGGGTATGTAAAATCTTTCACCTCCAGTGACAAGCCAATCACATTTCCAGCCCTGGAAGACAATATTATAGCCGCCATTAGCTAGATACCCGCCGAAATACTGGAAAAAGAATGCCCCAATTGGAGCTGAAGAATGGGTCACCTACGTCGTGGCAGCGGGCAACATTACAAAAATAATTTTTAAAAAGTAAATGGCAAGCATTCATCTACCACACCAAATAAATATCTCATTCACTTTTCAATGATCCAAATTTATGTATTTTTTCAGTGTTTAAAACCCATATTGTTAAAAAATCACTCGCTATACGACGCAGGATAAAAAATATAAATTCCAGGGGAGCGTTTGAGAGGAAAGTACTTCGTAAAATTTTCGGTCCTCTACGAGTGGGAGATAAGTACTGTATGCAGTTGAAATATCAAGGTATAAGCTGTACAGAGACGTGAATACAGCGTAGTGAATTATAACAGCGTAGCTGTTATATCTACAGGACGATACCTCAGTGTGGAAAGCGGGGAAGAAGACAACCTGATCACCTTGGGTATCTCAAACTGGAGTCATTTGGAGCAAGGCAGATGCCCTAATAGCAGGATGATGCAGGATGTACGAGAATTCAGAAACATTCCACACTAACGATGGAGTAAAGTAAGGATGTCCACTCTCACCTCTGCTATTCACCATTGTACTCGATGAGATCATGAGCGAAGTCCGTTCACAAAGGAGAGGTATAACATGGAGTCTCTTACGACAACTCGAGGACTTGGATTATACAGACGATATTTCTCTATTCTCACACAAAAATTAAATGACCTGGAAAAACTGGCTCGCAATGTTGGACTTGAGATATATATCAAGAAAACCAAAGCCATGAAAATTAACAACAATAGCACAAAAAACATCATACTACATGGCCAACCAATAGAGTATCTGCTATCTTGGAAGCACAATGGTAGCAAACGGCAGTGCAGAAATAGACGTTAACAACAGGCTCAACAAATTAAGGTCAGCACTCGGACGATTACAGTCAGTATGGAGAAGTTCATACATATCCAGGCAAACCAAGCTCGGAATATTCAACGCATGTGTAAAGTCCATTCTATTGTACGGCAGTGAAACCTGGCTTGTGTCTAACACCATCACGGAAAAGCTACAGGTATTCACCAACAAGTGCCTTAAAATCATATGCAAGATATTCTGGCCTAACACCATAGGCAACATAGATCTTTGGAATTTAACAAACGAAGAGCCCATACTGAAGCATATAAGGCATATAAGAACGTGGAGATGGATCGGCCATATCTTAAGGGAAAATCCCAGTAGTATTACAAGGATGGCACTTGAGTGGAATCCTTAAGGATCAAGGAAACGCGGTCGTCCAAGAAACACCTGGCGACTCACAATTATCCAAGTACTAAGGCAAAACAATCTGGGAAGATGCAAAGACAACAGCAGCAAATCGTGTAAGATGGAAATGCTTTGTGGAAGCCCATTACTCCCAAGAGGTGTAACGGAAAAAAATGGGTATCCACAATTTAGATAAATGCTCTCTATTTGACTTATGAAGACCAGCATATATTGAAGTACCAAAAGTTTAATTTAGTTAATCTGCTCCGCAAGTCTTAGATATATAGTTTTTATCGGCTAAGTTTTTTAGTATGTTATTTGGTAATTTTAAATTGCAAGTTTTCTAAATTTTTTTCTTTTAAATGTGTATTTTCTATGAGATTTATATTGTTACGTTTTAACCTTTTTAAAACGTTTGAGTTCATTTAAATTGCGTTAAAGTAAAATAAACTCCACGTTTGTTGTTGTTCCAAATTCTTTATTTAATTCACTATAACTTTTATACTGTTTGTCTTAATACAACACTTAATATTCGTTTATACAACACTTTCATTTCCGCTTTAACACAACTTTGTTTATTGACAGCCAAACGATAACTAAGCTGACGTGTAGGTAATGCAGCCCCTTATATACCTAATTGCTTATAGTTTGGAAGGTTCAGGATATATCGACCATCTTCTATTTTTATATCCGTTAATTTAAATGTAAAGATGGTAGATGTGGCAGTGCTACCAAATTGACAGGGTGACACAAAATATTCCCTAATCTCATAATGCAGTGTTGTTTTTATTTTCGTAACAATATGAAGGTATCCAGGTAACTTGTAGGTCAAAATGTGTAGTTTTTTTATCAGTCACATAAGGGTTAAGGTCTGTAGTTGATTTGTGTTCTTGTTGCCATAACTTATTAACTTGTTCCCGTTATAGTTCGGACTATAGTGTGCACGTGTCTGTACATCATGGAGACGAGTAGAGGAACCGTTCGGAAAAGGAAACAAAAATAATTTTACTAATTTTTTAGAAAATATTACTAGAAAATGGCAGCACTGCTTTCTATTCATATAAAAACTTTCGAAAAAAATGCATGTGAGAGTATATGTATGTATGTATGTGTATGTGCAATAAATTTTCAGTTTTCCTCGTTTTCCTTTCATGAGACTATTATTCTTTCACTACAATTGTCATTGAAAATTGGACAAAATACTGCCAAGTAATGGAAAAAAAACTAACGATAAAGATGTTTGTTTCTGTACAGAATGAATATAAACGAAAATGAAAATTGAGATTGTCTTAAAAATTTAAGTTTAATTCAAAAAATAAAAAAAAACTTGGAAACAAATCAAAATATGGTTTCATTCAAATATATAATAACAAAACAGTATGTCGTAGCAGTAGTCGTAAAATAACAATTAACATCAATTTGAAAAGTCTTTGCCAATTAAGGGAAAAAAAATCTAAAAGTCTTTGTTAAAAATTTTTCTTTATTTTTTAACCTACTTCACCTACAAACACTCATATGATGGTTGGTATATAGAAAAATTGTATTGTAAATGTCACATGAAACAAGCCCTGACCCATTTTTTAGCTGCTGCAAAAATATTTAAAGACTGAAGGTCGTAATAGAAAATTTTCTTTAAAAAGTATTTTAGTTTTCTTACAAAAATAAAACTATTTAAGTTTGACTTCAAGACAAGGATATTTAAATTTATTTTTTCTTAGTAAAAGTATTACAGAAGTAAATGTTACATGATATGATACAGAAATATATTAAAAAAATAAATAAAAAATTTTTAATAAAACAAAAATGTGTTTTATTTAAACTTTACATTGTTCTAAAAATTTCTAATTTTGCAATTTGTAAATAAATCTCCTTTTTGTTTGTCTGTAATCCTTGACATTTATTGTGTTTTTCATGCTCCTTTTGGCCTATTAATTGAACAGTTCAAAATCGCTGTGTGTAATTTTATAGCATTAATATTAAGGACAAACACTTTCATTATTTTATTTTTGGTGGTGGGTGTGCGATGGTGGAACATAAACATACATAAAGTCAATCAGTCGTAATATTTTTGCATTGCTTACAAATTAAATTTTACGTCGATTGATTAAAGTTTTACTCGAAAACCACCCACATGTACTGCTAACGATGTGCTCATTTATTTTGTTGCCAAACATTGGCATCGATAATTGTTTGATTTTGTTTTTTGGCACAGTAAAGCAATCGGAGCCTTAATTCAAAAAATATTTTCAAAAAAAAAAAAAAAAAATATTTCAAATTTTCGATAACAAAAGTTGCAAATATAGACTGATCGTTGTATTTGTATGTGTGTATGTACATATCTGAACTCATTAAAAGCTTTAAAGTGACAATAAAAACATATTACCAAACATTAGTCCGATGTAAATAAACTGTCATTTAATAGAAGCATTAACGCCAAGTCAAAATGTTGATCGATCCCTTCTAACTTCAGATCTCAGTAAACTAAGCAACTGTATTATATTTAAGTATGTTCATACGTACAGATGTAACCATGGCTCTAATAACAATAAAATTTAGTTGCAAATTATATCCTAAATTAATTATTTCGCGTGTGATCAGTAATATCCCACATTTTAATATTCAAATGAAATTTCATACCAAATTTTATCACATTATTTTATTAATTTTTCACTTGGTTTTTCTTTTCTGCTAAACTGCCTACTGTATCTTTAAGAATGTAATTTCGAAAACAAATAAACATTTAATGAAATCAAAAACACTTGTACATATCAATCAATCACATTGAAATACTTAATTGTAATTCTAGAAAACGCATTTCACATTCATTAATTAAAACTTCTGTTTAAATAAAAAATTAAAAAAATAATAATAGTTTTTTGACAATACGTACATATGTATTTACATACATACATATGTACATATGTATGTAAATACATATATATGTACATATGTATTTACATACATACATATGTACATATGTATGTAAATACATATATATATATATATACATATATATGCACATATGTATTTACATACATACATATGTATTTACAGGGGATAAAAGCTCACAAATTTATTAAAAAATCAATGTATTTGTGATGATCCATAATGCTAAATTGCCCACGCCTGATGCCGCCATACACCCCCAGATCATATCGCCACCTTAGCCGCGTCTTACAATTGGTATAAAATTTCTCTCTTTCAACTCTGTATTGAGTTTCCGATATACTAAAACCTTCTCATTACAGCCAAAGAGGCTATATTTGATTTTATCTGCAAAATAACATTCATTTAGAACTTAGTAGGCTTAGGCACGTACTCTTTAGCAAAATCTAATCTAATATTCCTATTTTTATTGAAAATGTGGGGTTTCTTACTGGCAAATCTAGCATGTAAATATTTCATTTTTAATATTTATTTTTGTCTTTGGTGTCACTGAAATGCTCAAGTGCTCCTTGATACTTTTGGCTAGTGCAGATGCATTAATTTTGGGACTCTTTTTCACTTCACGCACGATTCCTCTGTGTCTATTTATTAATTTAAGAAAATGGTTCGATGACAAAATATTTGCCAGCAATGAATAGATGCAGTACTTTTTACAATAAACAGGGTATTGAAGCTATTAAATATTGAAAAACGTATTGTGATTTAGTTTTTTGGTACCGCCCTCGTACATCTATATATTTACATACATATATAAAAGACTATAAATGCGCTGTAATTGATGTTCTATAAAATACGCCAACCGAAAGGTGAAGTCAATACCTTGATCAAAAAGTTCCCGGAATTTATTCAGAAAATTAAAAATACATGTTTATTCACCTAAATGTATATTGTCCCTTTCCTCTCGGCTGCTGAAACGCGTTATTGGATGGTCTTTTTAATTGACTGAACAGAAGTCACAGGGAGCCAAATCAGGTGAATTCGATAGCTGTGGTATCTGTTGCATTTTTCGACAAACAATTTCGAATATTGATGGCACTGTGTGCAGTGCGTTCTCATGGTGCAAAATCCACTAGTTTTCTGCCTACAATTCTGGTCTCTCAGCGAATTGCTTCACGAAAACATCTCATAACTCCCAAATAATATTCGTTGTTTATTGTCTATCCTTCTGGCAAAAATTCATGATGCACTACACTGTTGTAATCCATGAAAACCATGAGCATTGCCTTCTTTTTTGACTGAAAACGACGTGGTTTTTTGGTCTTGGCTCATTTGGTGAACGCCATTCACTTGCCTGATGACTTGTTTGCGTGTCGTACTCATAAACCCACATCTCGTTTCCAATAATGATTCTTTTGATGAATGTGTTATTCGGATTCAGCCTCACAAATCATGTTTTTTGTGATCCCAACACGGTATTTTTTTGCATGAAATTGATGCTGCACGATGGAAGTCCAAATCATTAACCAAAATGTCTTAGACGGATCCATAGGCAAAGTTCAAGTCCTTCGCTATCTCTCTTAATTTGCGGTTATTGACCACCATTTCTTTTACTTTATCAATCCTTTCGTCGGTTTTCGATGTCGATGATCTGCCACTGCGTTCATCATCTTCAATTGACTCGGGACCACTTTTGAACCGCTCGTGCCGCTGGTAAACGACCGTTTTCTTTAGAGAATTGTTGCCGAAACACTTTTCTAACATTTCCAATGTTCACGCACTATTAAATCCGTTCTTACGCAAAATTTAATGCAAGTCCGTTGTTGCAAATTTATATCCATTTCTAAAATTGTAAAAAATCGCCAACACACAGAGAGATAGATGTACTCTTGGCTACATAGCTTTTGCAAATGTCAAGTTTAGACACTAAGATTAAGCGGGAATATCAACAACAGATGTACAAACTTAACATAAAAAAACTCAAATCGGAGCGATGGGACCGCCAGACGGGGGTTATTGCGGGAACCTTTTGAGCAAAGTGGTATGTGGTTTTGGTAGGTGCATTGGTTCGCGAATTATTGACGTTAGAGTGGACGCCTTTGCAATGCATAATACTTTAAAAACTACATTTGTTACAGCATTTAAGCTTTGTGTGGGTTAAAAATATAATTTTAAAACTGTGTATATAAAAATCATATATAGAAAGCTTTCATTTGGTGTGCGGCTTCACTATTTTTCAACTGGGCGGTGCTACACCAATGTAAATTTTTTTTTTTATATATGTCTATATCTTTAAAATGGTAAGATTAAGAGTCGCTAAATTTGGCCCAAATAACTTTGTGGTAAATGCAAATCATCAGGCCGAATTGGATAAGTGTGAGTAGCACCTCCCATACAAAGTAATTATAGATTTTTGTATATCTAGAGAACAATTAGAGTGGAAGGTTCTAAATTTGGGCAGAATCGGATAAGTTGGTATGGTACCTCCCATCCAAATTAAATAATGATTTTTGTATATCTTGAAAATCATTAGAGTTGAAGTTTCTAAATTTAGTTTAAATGACTTGGCACTCAATACAAGCCATCATAAAAAAAATTGTGGAATTTTGCATGTGTCGAGAATGGTGACAGTTAAAAATTTCTTTATCTACACACATCAGTTCAAAAGCAGCTACAACACAAAGGTTCCCAGCAACGCGTAAGGGATTACTCTAGTTTCATATAAAGACAAATTAGTCAAAATGCACTTCTTAACCCTTACCACACTGATAACATTTACACACGTAGACTCCTGGCAAGTGTACATAAGTACCCGAGTGTGTTTGCAGCAGATATTGCAGTTTTAAAGCTGAAATCTCACAGGTTTTGTTTATGCACGAATTGATTGTTATTGGCATTTTCCAGATCATGGTTATAAATAATACCAGCGATGATTCCTCTTCAGCTCTTCGATGAAATGACGGTCATCTGTTATACAAAGCATCGTTAAATACTAAGCGAAATACATTTTGATAACGCGTTTACAAAATCGGCACGTAAACAAACAGCCAAAGCCGTTCCAAAATCCGGAATATGATGATGAAGAATCTACAAATAAATATTATCCAGATGAAAATGTAACAGTTAACGAACAGTTATTACTATTTAGAGGCCGAATCAGTTTTCTTCGATATACTCTCTTAAAACCATCTAAATATGAAATTAAGATTTTTCATTCTGTTGCACTTTACATTATTACAACTTGCCTTTAACTAAAGACAGCACTTTAGCGGGTAGATAGTTTGTTTTCCATTATTATAAGATAAAAGTGAGCGTTAAGCTAAAGGGAAGATTATCCTACCTGTAACTTTTAAAGTTAAATTAATGTTTGAAGCTGCCATACATATGTATACATATGTTATTTTCATTAAACATTTATATAGTATTCATAGTTTTTCCAATCAAAATGGAAAACAGATCACAAAAGAACACAAAAAAAATAAAACCACAGTACACAAAGTTTATAAACAAAATGAACAAACATAACAAAAAAGAAAACACGTCGTTGCACTGCTATATTTTTAAAAAAGTGAACTTATTTCACAAGTAAGTTGTAATAACGAAAAAACGTTAAAGGAGACTTTAAAGTTCACTGTAGCTAAAGTTAACTTTCACTAAATCCAACTTTAAGGGCAAGTTGTAATAATGGTCCTAAATGATTTCATTCACTCCTCTAGGCAGCAAATCGGCTTCAAGTTAGATGAATAAGTTTTTTCTATACCCTTCGACAAAACAAAGCATATTTTCCAAACGAGCTATAGCCACCCCAAAATGTTTACAACAAAAGTGTGTACTTTCTATCAACAATATACTATACTCGTGGAGAGCCAACTTTTGGAAAAGAGGAGATAAATGACCTCTACAATTAAACAAAGACGGAATAGATGTTATAGACCAGTTGGTATCTAAATGTAGAATCAAATGCAAAAGAAATAGATTGTCATTGGCCGTTTTTCTAACATGTTTGAACTTTTGTATATTCCAGAGTTAATCTCAACACCAAAAAAATTCAAGCTCTCATCGAGAATTCTTGTCATCATTTGGCGTGGAGCATGAATGTTACTACTTGGCATAAATCAAAGGACCAACCACAATCGAATAACATGATGCGCTAACGTGCGAACAGCTCTAGAGCTTAGGACAAACAAGACCCTAAAGAAGCAGAATAAAATTAGATGGTTGCCATTATATGGTCATTCATACATATGCGGTACTGATGATTGGAAATCTAATCGGAAAACACTCAAATTAAGCGATGCCTGTAAACGGCCAATATGCAGCTCGCATGGCAAAATAAATGCTCGTTTGCAATAATAAAATATTAAAATAAATAAAAAATAAAATAAAAAAACTTATTTGTATTTGTTCATACAAATATAAAATGATATTTATGGGTATCCTCGTACTCTTAGAAGGGGGGAAACGATTATTTGCCTTTGGGTGGCCGTACTGCCAACCCAAACAAATTGCAAGATTTAAGGATGAGAAAAAATTTTAAACATTATTTAGATGAAGCAACTTGCAGAACTTCAAATTTGTGATTTATTTTGTTTAAGAAAAATTTGATTTTAGAGAACGTTCCGGTACCGGGGTACCCATGTCAGGAGAGTTAAGGTTAATGAAAAAGATAATCAAAGTGTAACTTATTCTTACCTCAAATATTCATACGTTGGTAAATTCGTTGAATTCGTTGATTGTATTACAAGATTATATCAAAAAGGTTAAAATGAAAAAATTCTAGAGAAAGCAGAATAAAGATAAATGCGAAATTGACATTTGTTGAGAAAACAATTTAAGATACAAATAATCATGTTACCATACACATATTTTTTATTATATATTATGCATATACATATGGTATACTGTGTATATGTGAGCCATCTATGGCAAAATTCGCAAAGCATATTCCAAATGCAAACTCAAGTGTTTAAACCAGACACGTCCTTTTCTACTTTCCATTTATAGGCATGTAAATGTAACTATCATTACAAACAAATATACATACGAGTACATATGTACGTGTAGACAGGCTTGTTATACTTTATGAATTCTAAGTAGACATGACAAAAGGATTTATTTTTATTTTTTTGATTGGAATTAAGACGAGACGCCATTTAGCAATCAAATAATTTATTTTTAAAATGGAGTATGTTTTCAATAAATATTATTAATTATTTAAAATAAAATAGAAATAATAAAATGTTATAACAACTTAGTTACTATTGAAATAGGAAACCTATAATTAGAAGTGAGTTAAAGCAATCTGTTTTGTTTTATTACAGAAATATATTCACTTTTGAGAAAATTTCAATTGAAAATTTTATAGATGAGTTCATAGTGATATTGGCTAGCAAAACCCTTATAAATCTATTCTAAGTTAAATTAGCCATTGCCTGTTTCAGCAAAATAAATGGCAGTGTAAGGAAAGAAATCTAGTGTAAAATATTGACATTGGCCCTTTGTAGTTCCAAGCCCAGATATTTAAAACATTTTTATCAATAAAAGACAAAAATAGTAGCTATATTTTTAACACCTAAGCCTGTTCTTACACGATTTTTTCCACGTTAGCTTTGGCAACATATCTACAGTGTAGAAACAGGACTAGGTGTATTTTATTGAAAAATAATTTTTGACAGTTCTTTAATTCGTCGCTACTATATAAAGTTCCATTAAATTAAAAATTCGTAAAATTTCTAAAGAAATTTTTATTAAATAAGCAAACGAAAGAGTTTTTACGATGGATTTTATCCTATTCTTTAGTATCCCTTTGGAATACCCCAGAGACACAATTAGCTTCTGGATTGAGAGAGAATTTGCTTACCTATGGAAGAATGCTTCTAGACCTAGACCGGAATGAGTCTTATTTCACTATTTCCTGACAGATCCCAAAAGTTACTGAGGGTAAATAAGAGCGAACTTAGAGTACTAACTAATGTATTTACCGGATTTGTAGTTTTAGATATCGTAGATATCTTGAAACTAATTATTTTCGATTCTGCGCAATGTATTATAAAACATTTGAACATATGCTATGTAAGAGTTCCTAGCTACTTTAGCTCACAGAATAAATTTCATAGGAGAAGCTATTGTCCAAAGTAATCACTTGTTCTCTCATCAAAGATCATCAACTTGATGTGGTGAACATATTAGGTCGCACAGAAGATCTTTTGGGTCGTGGTGCGCATGACAGCCTCTTCAATCAATCACTCTGTAATGAGTTGCTAAAACCTAGTGAAACGATCAATTCTGAACTCTACCTTTTAAAACGACAAGTATTTCGAGACAGCGCGTTGAAGATTTTAAAACACAAAGTGTTGCATTCCATAATGACAATAGCAAAATGCTTACATATTTGACGACTCGCCACAAAATGACTTCACTACGTTGAGAACTCTTCATACATTTTATATACCTATTAAAGTTTGATAATTTGTTTCGGCATTTGCAAAATTATTTTGATGGTAAAAAATAGGCCAACTTAAGCACTGATGGATCATAGATAATAATTGCAAATATGTACTTAATTTTAGACCTACTTCAAGCAGAAATTCAGTCATGTTTAAAAGTTGATAGTTAATTTTAAAAAGTACTGTACATTACTTTAAATTTAAAGAATGTTATATTTAATAAGATCGTTAGATAAATCAATATATATGCCAGAAGACCACCAAGATATCGTAAATAAAGTAAATGATATTGCAAAGAAATCAATAACTCCTGAAATACCGCCGCTTTTTTATCAAACTTTTATCTCTATTAACTTTCTATCATTAAACACCATTTTCACAATATTATTCTGTAGTGCAGTATCAAAATTCTTTTAATAATTTTCCCATCTTTCTCATCATCTAACTTTATTTTAAATATATAACCAGGTTTAATCTGAACATATCTATTTTTTTAAGCCAACTTTTGAGTTCCTTTCGTTGAACGAGAAATTGTAATTGAAATGATAAACTTATACGTGCTAACAAACTTGATTTTGTCATCTGAGTAATTAAAAACAAAAACACATATGTATACATATATGTATCATTTATTAATAGGATACCTTGGGCCTAGCGTTAAAAGTTCATCTGCAAAGATTTTTATTGATGAGAATATAAAGAAAAATTCCCTACTTTGATATGAACAATGCACGTTGTGGCAGCCCGAACAAATTTTTAGAAAAACGGCCATTTTTAAAAATGAGAATTGAGGAAAAATTTTTATGGGGCTTATTAGTTTATACTTTTTTTTAAATTACTTCTCGTTTCACGAAGGGTTTAGAGTGCCCTAAGTACAAACTTCGAACCAAAAAAAATATTTATAAAATTAAGTTTTTACTCCACCTAATTTGGATGGTTATAAAATATGAATGCCATGATGTTTATTATTTTTTTTACGTTTAGACATACGAGGGCGAATTGATATTGAAGCTACCTAGGTAGGAAAAAAACATTTTTTTTTTTCAAAAACCATTCATTTCTCAACATAGTCTCCTTTTAGCTCAATACTCTTAGTAAGACGATTTTCCAACTTTTTTATACCATCTGTATAATACGATTTTGGGAACTTCTCAAAATACGCATTAGTTTCGGCTTCTTCGTTTGAGATGAGTCTTTTTCCTGCGAGCCATTTTTCAAGTTTGGACACAGGAAAAAGTCATTAGGGACTAAATCTGGACTATAAGGTGGATGATCAACCAATTCGAAGTGGATTTCTCGTAGTTTTAGCATCGTATCTAATGCTGTGTGAACCGGTGCGTTGTCTTGAAGAAAGAGCGCTTTTTTCTTGTTTAATGTGGTCGTTTTTCCTTGATTGCATCATGAGCAATATTCCGTGTGCATCTCAAAATACAGTGGCTATAACCTTGCCAACCGATTTCGCTGTCTTCGCTTTCTTCGGAGCACTTCCACCAGCATCCAGCCATTGCTTCAATTGATTTTTGGTTTCAGGTGTGTAGGGGTGGACCCACGTTTCATCAACAGTTATTAATCTACGGCAAAAATCAGCAGGATTATGCTTTATCATGTCCAAACACCGCTGTGAAATAATCTGTCGAACTCGTTTTTTGTTCAACACTGAGCAAACGCGGCACCCATCTTGCCGATAGCTTTTTCATATGCAAATGTTCATGCAAAATGTTGAACACACGTTCATATAATATGTTTACCATTTCAGCAAAATCACGTATTTTGACCCGACGATCATTCATAACGATATCGAAGATTTTCTTGATATTTTCTTCAGTAACCACCTCTTTTGGTTGGCAGTGCTTGTGCTTGTTCGTTTAAATTCAGCAATCTAATATTTTACCATTTAATCTGACGGAGCAGATTCGCCGTAATGTTTATCAAGCTTTTCTTTTGTCTCCTTCGCCGTTTTGGCTTTCAAATAATAGTGTTTAATCGCTACACGGAATTCACTTTTTTCCATTTTCCAAGAAAACAAAAGTTGCTTACTTCACACGACTACAACAAATAAACTAATCGATGAATTTGGCTAAAATTTTAACAGCTGACGATTGACAGATCGTAATTTCTAAGAAAGAAAAAGTTTTTGTATTTGTGTTGCCATCTAGCGCTGTCAATCCGACCTTGTACAGACGTCTCGCTATACTAACGTTAATTTAAACTACATGAATTCAAATAATACGACGGCTGTAGGACCAATTTAAAAAGGGCGATTTTTTTTTATCAAAAAAAAAAAAATCAAAATTTAATTTTTCATGGCTTGCATCTTTTTCCAGCAAGGGTTCGTACACATAGTTTTATATGGGTTATTTAGTCCTAAGTGTGTAGTTTCCAGATATAGTAATTTCGTTCTGCCCAACACTGCCCACCAGAACACTTTTTTGAAATTTCAGACCTGCTTTATTAGAATTTTTGTTTTACTTTGTTTTATGCAAGTAAATAACGCGGTGCGACAAATAAACACCTGAAATGTGATGATGTTTTTCTGATAGGCGCTGTCAAGTACATCAAGAACCTGTGTTAAGAATTTTTTAAAGACCTTAAAAATCTTGAGATACCGGGGTTTCGTACATTCATGAACTGATAAGCTTATAACTTATTCGAATATTATTCAATTTAAGTTTCTCAGCAGATTTTGAAAAAAGAAAAACGGATCTTTTTATTGATATGTTTTTCTTTAAGTAGCTTTGAGGAATATCTGAGATTTTCTCAAGCAATTGGTAAAAGATAAATAAAAAAGGATTCAAAAAGAGTTTAAAAAACTTTTAGGCTACATATAGATCAACCTAAGCCTGATGGTGGTAATTACAATGATGAATGTACTTCAAGAGTATTTTCTAGGCAGTACAAAGTTTCAGCAATAATATCCAGGATAAATGTCGACCTCATAAAAAATATTTATATGTAGAAACTTTCGTAAAAAGTTATCAGTGGTATTATATGCCGCCAACGCTACACAAATTATTGATTCACAGTGGGAAAGTAGTTCAAAATTCAAAATTACCTGGTGGTTTTTTGTCAGAAGAAGCGCCATGAATCTATTAATAAAATATATAAAAAAACTGTAGAGCAAACGCAAGAAAATGTAATAGGATTAATAATTTAGAAGATATCTTTAACTTTCTTTTAATAATTTCAGAACCGGTGGTCACGGCAACTCGCAAGACGCCCAAGGAAAAACAAATGGTTGTGCCTAAGGAAGCAAAATGTCTGTTTATTTTATAATCTGATAAGGCGGATTTAAATGTAAGCAGTGACGAAGATACTGATGAAACACAAAGTGAAAACGAATAAATACATAATAATGTATCCTTAAATTGATAAATGAGTGTTGTAACCTTCGAAATGTTTACGAGTATGATTATTTGCTTCAGCTTAATGATTATAATAAAACAAAATTACTTTTTTTTATTTTGTATTTTGTATTTTGTATTATTGTTTCATTATATTTTTCCATAAAAACGAAAGTTTTTTTGATTGATTGATAACACCAAGACCACGACCTTTCCAAAGATACCAATATCTTATACCTAAACTCAACGGTTTAATTGATTCCAAAAATGGTGCATTCCTGCCCTATAGTGCAATGCCTTTAAATTGACACAAATTTTGAAATTTTAAAGACTATTAATTTCAGTCACAAAATTATATATATTTTTTTAATAATATATTTTCTTCTCTTAACACAACATTAAATTTGTATGAAATTTAGCATTTTTAGGCTTAAGGGTCTGTAATGATTGTTAAACATATATTTACCTACGATTTCGTCTTTTTTATTATTTTTTACCTTAAAAGGTATTTTAACCAGTGCGTCACAAATAATTCTAAAATTTCTTTATTCTTTATTATTTGGTTGGTAAATTATAACGCAGTCATCATATACAACAGGCATACTCAGTCTAAACATTTTAAATATAATTTTTTTTTCTCCAGGCAATTTTTTCATCAGCAAAATTTGCAGACAATTTGCTGAAATTCATATGTGTGGAAAAGAATTGTTATATTTTTTACTAGCTAAAACCCGACGTTCTTCGCTACCCCCATCTAAATTATTATCTTAAATGTTGTTTTAATTATATTTTTTACCTTTTTTTCACCTCTTGTTCCCTTCCGGTCCAAGCCCAAACATTTTAGATAGCCAGAGAGAAACTACAGAATATGTTGTTTAGCTGTATACAATCAACACACACTCGATTTTCTATATAAGATACATACATATATAGATAACTTTTATCCAGTGTGCTTTTTGCAATACCCGCTTTGTGTCTAATGTGGATAGATAACCCTGCTTTAATTGTTACCCTTCTCCACAAATACAAAATAATTTTATATTTAGTGTAAATGGAAAGTGCCACGCCCACTTATCTAAATCACCCAGTTACTGGCTGATGATGTGTATTGCTCTCAACTTTGCTTGAACCTAATTTAGAAACTTCTACTATTACCGTTTTCAAGATGCATAAAAATCAATATTTACTTTATATGGAAAGTACCACGCCATCTTTTCAAATTCTGCGCAGTTTTGAAACTTTAGCTTTAACATGCCCAAGATATAAAGAAATCAATTTTTAGTTTAAATGGGAGGTACCACGTCCTGTTTTCCAATTACGCGCAGTTTTTGACTGATGATTTGCAGGGACCTTAAAATCATTTAGATCAGATTCAGAAGTTCTCAAGATATACAGAAATCAGTATTTAGTTTGTATGGGAGATGCCACGCCCACTTGTCCAATTCCGCTCAGTTTTTGACTAATAATTTGCACTGACCATGCAATCAATCATATCGAATTCTACAATTTCAGCTTTAACTTTTCTTTTAATGACATCAATATTTAGTTTGTATGGTAGATACCACGCCCACTTGTCCATTTCCGAACAATTTTTGACTGCTGATTTATACCGACCATAAATCTATTTTGTCTAAACTTAGAAAATTTTTCTGTTATCATTTTGAAGATATAGAAAAATAAACATTTACTTTGTATGGCCGTGGCACCGACCAGTTGGAATTTTTGAAATATGTATAGCCTATAATTCCTTCCAAACATACAGAGAGATACTGTAAAAATTTTAAGAAAATATGTTCAGCCATTCAGCTGTATATAAGGTTCAAACAAGCAAACAAACTAAGAAACAAGCAATCATACTCGTATAAGTACACATTAATTTGTATATATAAAATATCATCATAAAAGAATGTGTTTGGAAATCTTATACATATATCGGGTATTTTTTTCAGAGGTTCATAACTTTAAATTGTCAACACTGCTTAATTTGACAACCGATTTAACAGCTGATAGTTACTTCTTGTTTAATTTGGTTTAACATTTCATTATGGATGGACTTAGCAATACTTGCAAATTGTTGATTAATTGTTGTCAATTAGTCGCCGTTCTTAGTAACTGGGATTGTGTCTCTCTACCTTATTGAAGATTTTACGAAAGGATCTTGGCTTAAAAGCTTTTAAGATTCAACTTGTGCAAGAGCCAATTCGTAGAGTAGAGTGAAGCACAAAATTGATATTGATATTGATATTGAATTTCCGTTGTTCCCCGATGAAACCAATTTTTGGTTGAATGGGTACATAAATAAGCTGAATTGTCGTATTTGGAGTGAGGATAATCCACAAGCTTTTGTCGAAATACCCTTACATCCACAGAAAATTACTGTTCGGTGCGCCTTTTTGGCTGGCGGAGTCATTGGTGCATATGTCTTCAAAAATGATGATGGTCAGAATGTTGCTGTTAATGATAAACAATATAGGGACATGATTAGAAATTCGTTCATACCTCAATTAGCTGGCATTATCTTTGTTGACATGTGGTTGCAACAGGACGAAGCCACATGCCACTCAGCGCTCCTGACAATTGATTTACTCAGAAGAACTTTTGATGAAAGAGTAATTTTACACAGAAAAAAATATATAGTAGAATACCGAACAAATGCGTAGTTTCTCTGAACATTTATTACGTTTTCTGCACCCTGAATGGTTGTAGTAGAAAATCAAATAAAACGTTCAGTTTTGAGTGAAATGTACGTTCAGTTTCCAACTATGTAAAGTTCAACTTGCCTAAAAGTGAACATGCGTTCCGAAATTTACGACGAGCGTTCAGTTTTAGTATTACTAAATGTATTTTCAGTTAATAACAATGTGTATTTAGTTTAAGTAAACTGAACATATATTCGAAAATTACCTATGCGCATTCCATATATTTACCATTAAATGCGGGCAACGTATCAGTGAAAGAACTTGTTATTATTTTCATAATTTTTTTTTATTTATTTATTATTATTATATACATACATATATACATATTAATTAGCGTCTAACTTCAAGATAGAATTCTGTTCTCGGATAAATTTATTTTATTGCTTCAGCTCACTTAATTCGATTTTTGCTTCTAAAGAAACAATATATAAAGGGTCCGCCATCTAACGTTTTTTTTTTCAACTAGTGCTTATTTCGTGCATGGTAACTCATGTCTGATTTGAGAGATTAGTTTTATCCTTCCGCTGAACGAATATGGTTGTGTATACGCTTCGCTAAGTGGGCCTGCGATCGACTTACAGAAGATGCCGATTTTGCCAAAAAAAATCATCTTTTCAGATGAAGCTCATTTTGATCTTGGCGGGTATGTAAACAAGCAAAATTGTCGCATTTGGAGCACAGAAAACCCGCACGCATACATTGAAAAGCCGATACACCCAAGACGAGTCACTGTTTGGTGCGGATTTTGGTCCAGAGGCATAATTGGGCCAATTTTCTGCGAAATTGAGCAAGGAGTGGCCGTTATAGTCAATGGCGATCGTTATCGAGCTATGTTGAACGAATTTTCGTTCACAAAAATCGAAGAGGAGGGTATTAGCAACATTTGGTTTCAACAGGACGGCGCTACGTGCTACACAGCCGAAGCTACACCCGATGTTTTGCGCCCTGTTTTTGAAGGTCGCAATTTCAGCCGCAGAACTGATGTCGTTTTGCTACCTCGGAGCTGCGATTTGACACCGTTGGACTGTTATTTGTGGGGTGCCGTCAAAGATAAGTGTTACGCCAACAAGCCAGAGACAATTGACGCTTTAAAGGACAATATTCGTATGGTGAAATACAGCCGCACACAATCGATAAAAATTGGACCGATCGTGTAGGCTACTGCATGGCCAGCCGCGGCAGCCATTTGAATGAAATTATTTTCCATTATTAACCGGAAGGATTGTACTTTCAAATAAAAAAAGAAATTTGGGGAAATATTCAGTAGTTTTTTTTATAGCATTTTCAAAAAAAAATATATATTATTTGGCGGACCTTTATTAGCTTCTAAACTAATTGCTCAGTCCAGGGATTATCGGCACAATTGTCCCTAGAAATTTTTACTAATCTAGTTATCTTCTTTTCTTTTTAGCGATGTTTAAATTTAAAATTACTCTTAATACTTTACACAATACTATGTTATGAGATTTTTAAAATCATTTGCATACCAATTTTTTAAATATAGCTTATGTTTCAAAAACAAAGTGTTATGTATATATGTTTATGTAAATCCATATATTAGTTCTGATTAAAGCATTTGTAAAATTGTTTGTTGGGTAACTTTTGAAGTGTGTGTTACTGTGTTAAATGGTTAAATTTGATTAAAAAAGTATTTGTACGATGTAGCGTTCAGGTTTATTAAATGATGCGTTCAGCTCGAATGCTTTGAACAAAACATTTTGCATTTTCTGTGAAAAAATTGACTAAATATTTCATTTTATTTTTCTGAATGGCAGTTCAAACAAAGGTTAGAAAAACCATACAAATAACCTAAGCGTTTAATTCACATATGGAGAAGCATATTTTTATCATTCAGTAGAATTTAAAATTCACACTTAACTCCTGAACGCTTATACTCCAAAAACCAAATATGCGTTCGGTGTTATAAGTTTTGAACGTAGTAAATCCGCCTACAAGCATTCAATTTTAAATTTTTTGAATATTTTACTTAACACATTTTGTTTTTTCCGTGTACGTAATGGTTCAATTAATTGGCCACCAAGATCGTGGGATTTAAACAGATTGGATTATTTTCCTTGGGGTTATGTAAAGTGACTTGTCTACGTCGGTAAACCAGACACAATTGAATACCTGGAAATAAAAATCCGAAGAGTTGTTGGCGAAATACGGTTTTTAGTTTGTGAAAATTAGTGTTCCAATTTGCGCCTTATACGGCCAGCCTTGGCGGCCACATGTCATGTTTCATTGATATTAAAATATATTTCTTTGTTTTATTATCATTTAAACTTGTGTAACTGTAAAAAAAACACCCGATTTAAACAAACATAAAAACGTACATATAAAGGAAAAACTTGCTAAGTGAGTTAGAATTTTCTTTTATTATAAATAAACAAATGTTCTTTCTCATTTCGTTTCTTTTTTTAATACATTTAAAACAATGTGATGATGAAGATATGATATATTCAATTAATTTTTTATACCCTGCACCTCCACGGACGATAAGGGGAATGTAATAATCTGTTAGAAGTATTTATTGAGGACTTTTTGGATTCTACAATGGCTCATTGTGAGGCTCATTAATGCCAAAATCAATCGGATAGATATTAACAACTTGAGATTGCAACAGAATGTTGCTGAGCTCCTTTTGCTAACAAGTTTTTTATGGTTATGTCACAAAGGCAGTACAGTAGGATCGAAGTTTACACCCAACATACTTTTCGGACTTAATTTAATATCTAAAATGCCAGTACAACTTTCTCCTTACTGTTGGGGAGTGTGAGATATTTAAAGTTAATCCATACAAGGAAATACTTGTTAGTTAAAGCCGAGAACATATATTCGGAACAAGTTCAGCATTATTGTGAATAGAATATTTGAACTGCAAATATTAAACGATAAAATTAATGTGAAACTTCTATAAGCTGTTTTTAAGAGCAACGTTTGCTTAAAAATGGAACCGGGCAACATTAGATATCTTTTCTTCGATAATACGTTCACTTTAAGCTCAAAGCATTTATCACTATTCTGACTCAACTCTTTTTACTTTTTTTTATTTTCCATCTTCTTTGAATTTATATATGTGTTCATACTTCAATACGATATATAAAACCATACAACATAAATCCAACACGTGTACTGCTTTAAACGGCCTCGATAGCCCATCCTTATGTTACATTACAACACGGTTTTATTATATATACAGAGAAAAGTCTTAACAAAAAAAAAAAAAATGGGAACAAAAAAAGGTCAAACAACTTGATTATTCTCTAAACAAAGAATTTCGGAGAAAAAAAATGTGGAAAAGGAAAGCAAATAAAAAAAATAATAAGCCAATATCCTTTTGGTATCACTTTCACTGAAAATACAAAGAAAATTGAAACCAAGACCCTTTTCACACAAACACACTACTCGTAAAACATTCAATTACATTTGCAATAAATATTTGGTCATATTAAATATTAACAATTATTGACATCATCCGTTGATGATGGAATAATTAATTGAAGAAAAGAAAATTATTTCATAGATTTAAATTTAAGGTACGAATACAAATTTTTAAACTAATTATGTTAAAAAAGTCTCAAACTTATAAGTTTAAGTATAAATTCCAGGAATTTAACAAAACGTTTCCTTTTCACTTTTAAATTTGCAAAAGAAAGAAGTAATTCTGGCAATTTGTAAAAAATAATACTTTAATCTTAAAGCAATATTGTTTCAAATTAAAATATTGGTACTTAAATTAAATTTTAATTTCCTACAAGGCGCCATATGTTTAAAAATCTAAGCATTTTATATAAATCCTACAATTGGCTTTAAGCGCTACTCTATTCTTAAATAAATTTGAAAAAAGCAGTTACTGCATATTTTAATCTTCATCGTCAGGCAACCATCTTAACAGATTCATTCTGCTTTCCACATCGACAATTTGTTGTGCAAATTGTTTTGCTAATGCAAAGTGCTTACAACTACAATAAACACTTTCATTTACATAAACAAAGCATTCATGCAAAAAAATTTTATAGAAATGATTCCAAGTGTAGGAAAATGTCCCTTTTGTTGAATATATCAGAAGTTATGGAATTGTGCAGAGTTAGAACTCCTTCGTTTCTAGACAAGAAAGATATTTTATATTTTGCTTAGTGTGTGTGCGTGTGTGGGTTGAAAGTTTAAATATCTTGTCGCAAACCTCTAAATTTTTGGCAAGATGTCAAATCACATGATTAATTCAGACATTTAATAAACGATCTTCGAGTTAAGACATTTAACAAGGTATCAAAGCTGTGGAAACTTTTGAGAATAATTTCAAGCAATTTCTTTCTTATTAGAGATAGGATAGCATAGGATAGGATAGGATAGGATAGAAGAGGATACCACATAACACATTGTCCCTGTTTTATTTAACAGAGTCCTGGTCATCAAACAAAGACACCGCATAGAAGCACTTCCCTAGATTGGATCGGAAACCACCCCGACAGTCTAATAAATGTGGCTATTGACCCGATGTCAAGAATCGATAGTTCCGATAAGCCATCGAAAATGGGTGGCTCAGTGTGAGAAGTCTCCGCCATGCAAGAGACGTAGCCTCTGTGAGTGCCTGCCCATTACGCAATGACCGGTGAGGATGGACACAACGGAGGAGATACTCCGACGGTCCAGTTTGAACAGTTGATTGGTACGTTTCATATCAAACCCGGGTCGGGTGAGTCTGGCACTAAAGCCAGAGGTCACATTCCGTCCAGGCTCTTTCAGCGTCCAACATATACCTTCGCTTGATGGCAAGCTTAACGGAGGTAAGAAGCAGACCCACCCTTACGTGAGAATGAATATCCGGAAGAGTGCGAGCTCGTCAGAAGCATAGTTACCCGGGATGTCCCTGTGACCAGGAACTCAGGTGAGGTGTACACAAAACAGTGTTAATAATTCCATAAGGGAATTCCGACAGTCCCCGACCAGCTTATAGTTGAAGGTCACATGCGAAAGAAATCTGATTGCCGCCTGGCTATCAGAACAGATATATCGTCGGTAGGAGCGCCATTACTCCGAATCCACTCTGCAGCCTAAAAATGACCATCACTTCGGTCTAAAACACACCGCAGTAGTCCGGAAGGCCAAGGTTGAGCCTCTCGGAACAAATTCCACTACCCACCATGTTATCCAGTCCGGAACCTTCAGAATAAACATCCACTGAATCGCTGGGGATGAGAAAGCCAGAGACCCAGTCTTCCCTACTAGGAATAATGATGCGGAATCACCTATACAGTTCAGGTTGAGATGACGCATAGTCAATATCATCCAGTATATGCCAGCGTGATGGAGCGTTCAGTCTCACTGCTACAAGTTTGGTCCGTTGACTCACAAGCATCCACAAAGGGGAACCATCCAAGTGTTACAAAAAGAGCCCTTGTAGGGGTGGTACGTAACGCACTTGTAATCTGGATAAGCATTGACATTGCAATCCTTATCGAAGCCAGTCCACCAGAAAACCACCACATACAAAAAACAAAGCTAGGACTAAGGTGGCAATTGGTGCCACAAGCCGCCTTGCGAGCCCTCTCAGCCAAGTGTTTAAGATAAGATATTTAACAGTAGGACTTAAGCTAAGTCTGGTCCTATTCACACTGGGCAAGGAAAATTGGGGTATCTTAGAGGTATATGAGTTAAAAATTGCGAATAAAAAGCTATTGCACCGTTTTTTTTTTTTAATTATTTGTACCTTCATATCATTAAATTCCTTACGATTCAGAATTTTAATATTCATAAGGTCCAATCGAATCGCTTGGAAAATGTTATCTGGCTATTACTTATAAGAAACTGCCCCAAAGTTAAAGTTCTACACTAAAAATATTAATAAATCATAATGACGAGCTCATAACATATGTGAGTTAAGAAATAGATCTTTGGGAGGAATTTTAGTCTAGAATTCTTGCCGAATGAGATTCCAGCGCCCAACTAACATGTAGATTCCCAAAGTACAATATGAACGACAACATTGTAACCTCATGACCTGCTATACCGGAGATTTTTGGTGCAATAAAATCACTCAATGGCAACAAGGCGGCTGGCTTAGATGGCATTGAATGTAATTGCTAAAAGCCGATTCAAATATTAGTGCACGTACCATACCGTCTCATCGCAGTTCAAAAAAGCGTAATTGGTAAGCTTTCAAAAAAAGCCAAGCTCAGAGACCTAAACAACAAGTGGGGTATAACAATTCTCAGCATGATCAATATGATAAATTCATATATAAATGTCAAGCGAATTTCGGATGTAATAACTCCAATACTGAGAAACGAACAGCAGGGGTTAGGCCTTCATTGATCACGTCAAAAGCCTAAGAGTCATAACTAAGCAATCGGTCAAAATATGAACCACAAAGTCATATCAAGTGTTCTGATAAGCAAAAGTATCCAGCTCACACTAATATCACTGATCCAAAGCTTATAGCATCAAGCAATCTGGCGAACTTTGCATGGAAACAAATAAAGTAAGCAAATCCAAGTGGGCATGTGCATGCGCTTAAGATGTGCCTTCTCACCACTTTTTTTTACATAATCCACGAATACATTATATTTAGAGGAATGCAGAATGGCAAGAATTCGACAGGAAAAGTTGGTTTGAAGATTATCTGTTAAAACTTTGTATATTAGTGTGTCAGCGCTAAAACAATTCCGGATTAAAGACCATGATTTTAAAGATGTGCATTATAACTAAGGTTGCCAGATTCAATATAGAAAAAACATTGGTGTTCGAAAATTTTCGCTTACAAATTGATCGGTAGGTTCTAAAATGTAATATCTCCGGCAATAGTTATCGCATTAGACAACATTGTAGCTTATTAGATAGGTCGGAATGACAATAATGTGCGAAAGAAGCTATGGACGAAGCAAGTTGAAGTTTCACAGACGGTGCCACAGCCAGAATTGATACTGTGTGTTTGGTGGGATTGGGAGAGGATTGTTTATTATGAATTTCTACAACCTGGTCAAAAAATTGATTCTGATCTCTTCTGTCAACAATTAAAGGAAATTAATTAAAACGGCCAGAATTGATAAACATAAAACGTGTTTTGTTTCATCATATCAATCTCAGACCACCAACATCTTTATTGACCCGGTAGAAAATGAGAGAGCTTGGTTGGGAAGTTTTGGTGCATCCACCATATAGACCGGACCTTGCATCTTTAGATGATTATTGCTCCGATCTCTGTAGAACTCCCCTAATAGTGTAAATTTAAAGAGATAGAGGCCTGTAAACACCAATTAGATCAGTTTTCCGCTCAGTAAACCTTCACTAAAATGTTCAATAGCTTTTCACAAAACTTTGTCTAAAAAAACTTTAAAAGAATTTGAAAAGTAAAGAAAAAAATTCTTGTAAATCAGTGAAATCAAGGTCATATAGCAACCCTAATTATAACAAAGACTGGTGCTTCTGAAGAAGATATAGAAAATCGCGTCATAAAAGGAAGGCAAACCATTGCACGCTTAAAATCTATCAGGAACTCTAGATCTTTCGCACCCAGTAAAACTTAAAATATTCGAAACCAACATAAAGTCAGTCCTACTCTGCGGTTGTAAAACATGAAATGCAGCACTCCGGAATATTCAGAAATTACAGGTATTTGTCAATCAGTGCCTCCGCACTGCTATATATTTTACTCAGGCCATAACAAGAAATGCCATAGAATGGACTTCGCAAGGAAGTCGGAGAAGGGGAAGGCCTGCTCTTACATGGAGGCGCAAAATCGGCACGTAAATCGCAGCCATGAATAACGAAGATAAGAGATAGTCTTATGTTTTAGGACTATCACAAGAAAATTTTTAAAATCATTGTGGCCTATACAGATCTAATACCTTGCTAGCATTTAACAAGGCACTGATGATTGAGCATGTGACTGAACTCAAAAGACTTCCAGTATGGGAAATTTTACTTCTGTAGGGAGCATATTGGCTTTCCACAAAGCATCCACTTCTTTGTTTCAGTTTCTTTAATCAATTTGATCTTTCAAGCTAAGTAGATGGTTAATCCACTGTAGCTTCCTCCATATGATTTTGCGTAGTGGTGAAGATCCTTGCTAACGGGTGGTGATCTTTACTTTAGCATTGTTATTTTTTCCCTGTAGGTGGTGTGTTTTACTGATCATTCATCTGATGTTTGTCATCATCGCCAGAGGTATGCGTGAAGATCAGAGGGGCTTCTTCTTTATTTTTTAGATGGGGTTGTCTGGAGGGAAGTTTACAACCCACAATTGAATTTTTTTTCTTCGTCATGTCCTCTGCTGTCGTTTGTGTTGTTATGCGAGCGCTCTAACCACTACACTGCGCCACACCGACAAGTTGTAACATATGTTATCTAAATAAGGGAATTTAACAAAATCTAGACTTTAAAAGTTTTGTATATAATGTTTGAACTGGAACTTTACATTCTTTAACAGAAATGCTATATGTCGCTCGAATTACAGATATTAGAGATAAACAGACTTTGTTTTTGTTTTCAGTTAGGTGTGTGATGAGGGACTAGATACTTAAATTTGAACTAAAGTTGTAGTACAGATTTATCTACTCGTTGAGTATACAATAAAGCTTTTAAACTATTTTTAAATTTTGTAAGCGCATTGCCGTCATTTATCTATATTCTTTGCTTCAATTGACTTGAGGTAAAACGTAAATAAATTCCCCATTAAAAATGAATCTCTTTTCTTTTGCCTTTTTGTAATTTCAACAAAGTATATACCTGATGACATTATGACAATATAATTTCCATTTGAAACTGACAAGAACTTTATTTAAACGTCGCTTCGTTTTTTTTATGCCACAAGGCAAGATTCGTAATAAAACTACGCAATTGTTAAATTCATCGCATAAAAGGAATCCACTTTGTTTATTTTATTTTTTTATTTGTTCCTAAAACACACTGCATTGTAAAATATATGATGAGTTATTTATAGGTAACAACTAAATCAAGACAACCATTGGAACCACACCTATACAACCCTTTGGTTTTCATTAAATACAGCTTAAATAAAAAGGTATACAATTTAAATAGAAACTTCATTTTAAATATAAAATGTTATTATAAAAATAAAATAATAATTGAAAATATGTTCCATATCCCTTTCTCCAGGAAAATAATATTTAATTTGCCATAAATAATACGTAATAATATTGAAAAATTAACTGTCGGACACACAGGATAACAACGACTCTGTCTACAACAACTTTAGAAAAATGCAACCGTGAAAGTGTTAGTAGTGGCAATTCGTGAAAAGCTCTTACTAAATCACCAACTCATGGAAAGATAGCATAACAATATACAATCAAGTCGAAGATGAAACCTTAGATATAGCGCAGCCAAAAAGGAAATC
The DNA here is from genome assembly GCA_023159175.1 of Wohlfahrtia magnifica. NCBI lineage: Eukaryota > Metazoa > Arthropoda > Insecta > Diptera > Sarcophagidae > Wohlfahrtia > Wohlfahrtia magnifica. The sequence goes on along the minus strand of JAKWBJ010000485.1, from coordinate 1,205,028 downwards.
TTGGATATCAGACAACATCTAGAACTTCGTTTCTTTAAGAAACGAAGCGGCTAGCAATTACAACTAGCCAAAATAGCATAATAACAGCACAGTTGATAGAGCCATGCAGTCGCTGATCACAATGGTGCGCTTCTGACAAACAATATCGCCAAGACTTAAAGATGAAAGGCACATTACGTGAAAATCAGTAATATCGTCATGGATACAACTACCCTGCCGTCCAAATAAGATGAAATAGGTCATCAGGAAACTGAGAAAAGTAAAGTAGCGGACTAGAATAGCCTAACAACATCAGCAACACGGATCTCTGGTAATTGACTAACGAAGAACCCATTCTAAAACGAATAAAACTTAAAAAACTATAGTGGATCGGTCATACCATCAGAAAGAAGTCAAATAGCGCCACAGAATGGCTCTAGAGTGGTCTCCTAAAAGTTCGGGAAATATCTGGAGGTGCATGATACTCCAAGACCTAGAACGGTGTAATCTTGCTTGGAATGGTATGAAAACAACAGAAGTAAATCGAGTAGGATGCAGACACTTTGCCGTATGTTCCAAAAAAGGTAAAATAAACAAAAAATATTAAACAATGTGATAACATAACAGCATGCTGTGGGGGTTTTAAACTCTTCTAAATTCAAAATAATTGCTTGGGTTAAACTAAATTACCACATTGCGATGAGTAGATATCTCAAGTTATCGATTTATAAGGAGCATATTGGCCTTCCACAAAGCATCCATTGCTTTGTTTTCTATATTTAATCAATTTGATCTCTCTTGCTAAGTAAATGCATAATCCACTGTAGCTTCCTCCATATGACTATGTGTAGTGGTGAAGATCCTTGCATTGTAATTTTTTCGCAGTAGGTGTCGTGTTTTCCTGATCATTCGTCTGATGTTTGTCATCACCGCTAGAAGTATGCGGGAAGGTCAGGACTTCTTTATTTTTTTAGATGGAGCTGTCTGGAAGGAAGTTTAAGCCTCTTTATTAAGCATTTAAAACCACAATTAAATTTTCTCTTCGTCGTGTCCTCTGCTGGGGCTCCAACCTGGGTCGTTTGTGTTGTTATGCGTGCGCTTAAGCACTGCACCACGCCACCCTCGGAATAAGGATAAATCTAAAAATAATGACTTCTGCAAAAGTTTCATATGCGAAGAAAAGTACTGTGTTCTCTTTTCTAGTTAAGGAAGACTCCTGTCACCTGTGTTACTGTATTATGAATTAGCTAAACTAGCAGAATCACAATCAACAATCCGAAGATCTACCTGGTTACTATAAATGGTTCTGATTTTAACTTTGATATCAAACATGACCTTATATACTGATTATATTGTTATCGTCACTTAAAGATATCGAGCTTAATATTAAAAAAAAAAATCAATCATATAAGCTTATGCCCCACTGTGCAAAATATTTGTCATTTGCCTGACAATTGCCTTACAATAAACCAAAAAAAATTATTAAATTTTTTCTAAATTCTCAGTTTCATATTTAATTAATTAAAAAAAAAATAATAATAATCCTAAGTCTTCCCTAGGGCTTAAAGCGAAATTCTAAATTCATGTCTAAATTGTTAGTGAAAAAAACATTTTGAAAACTACGCTATAACAATGGCTTCCAGAAACACTTGCCAAGCAAATATCGACACTTCCTATACCGAAACTCAAACTGTAGAGAGTAAGCCTGGTGATATACCCAAGATAAAAATTTAAGTTAACGTTTTTACTTATTTATTTGTTTAAATTCTAGCTGAGTTTGCTGCCCCCACCAGTGATACAATTATTATAGATTTGGGGACTAGTGCTTGTAAAGTTGGCTATTCTGGAGAAGATCGTCAGCGTCTCTCAATACCCTCTGTTGTAGGAAGACCTAAGAAGGGAGTTGCCGTTGGTATGCGTTCCGATAGGGATACATACGTTGGCTTTGAAGCACAACAAAAGCGTGCCGTACTCGACCTAAAACATCCCATTGAAAGAGGTATCATAAATAACTGGGATGACATGGAATCTTATTTTGAATATATATTCCGAGAAGGCTTACAAATAGATCCTTCTCAATTTGGTATACTTCTGACTGAGGTCCTTAACAATCCGCCACAAAATCGCGAAAAACTAATAGAGATAATGTTGGAGAAATTCTATTTAAAATCGTTTTTCTTGGCACCTGCTCCACCTTTAGCCTTGTATGCCTATGGTTTCTATACTGGTGTTGTAGTTGACTCCGGTGAGGGTCAAACTCATGTAGTTCCAGTTTATGAAGGTTTCTCTATGCGTCATGGCACAAGTTACTTGCCACTGGGCGGTGGTGATTTAAATAGATTGATGGAAACATTTTTAGTTGGAAATCCTAATGTTAGCAGATATCTACAAAAATCTAAAGATCGAGATTTTATTAGACACCTTAAGGAAGAGCTTTGCTATGTAGCGTTCGATGTGACGGAAGAACCTAAGGAGGGTCCCAAATCATATCGTTTACCCGATGGCAATTATATAGAACTTCGTAATGAACTATTTCAATGTCCAGAAGCTTTATTTGAACCTCAAATATTGGGTGTAAAAACTGGCGGCATACATGAGAATGTCTATAGAGCTGTACAATTACCTGATCCATCGCTTAAGAGCTTACTTTACAGTCATGTAGTTCTAAGCGGTGGCAATACATTATTTGAAGGTTTTCAACATCGCCTAGCTAAGGAAATGCGTTACATATCCGAACCAGATTCTGTCGTACGAATTCATGCAAAATCTGATCGTAAAGATTCGGTGTTTTTTGGAGCCTCTCTAGTATCATCGTTGGCCAAGTTTAAGGAAATGGTTATAGCATATCCGGAATATTATGAAACTGGTCCATCGATAGTCAATAGAAAATGTTTTTAAAATAATTACGATTTCCATCCAAAATTATTAAGATGAAAGTCAAAATTATGGTGCAAACACTTTTTTCCTATTAATTCTTTTATATTTTTCAAATTTTTAATGAAATATAAGTATTTTTTAATCTTACCAATTGGAGTTTTATTTTTGAGCCCTTAAAGGTCTCGTAAATTACTTAAACATTAGACAGAAAGGCAATATTCTTATGGTGTAACCAATCCAATGAGGAAAGCATACAGAAAAGAAAGTTACGTATTTGCAAGTCAAGATATATGTTTCGAATACAGGGCAAGTGTAGGAGACATTAAAACCAATGCCCCTATAATGGCTTACAGCTCGATTCAGTTGAACTGAAATTTTACAATTTAACATTATCGATAACAACTTTACTTTTTAAAAACACAAAAAAATTACAAGTCATTAATAGTAGTTGTAAGATTTCAATTGAAATTTTAACTCAACTTAGTCGAATTATAAACCGTAATAGGGGCACATAAAACCCCTGCGAAAAGCATGAGATTTGTTTACATCGCAGATACATCTGACAATGTTATTTTAAGCAGTCTTCAAGTCATAGCTTAAGTAATTTTTCTAGATTTCGGGATCATATTATAGAATTGGTTTCAGATGCATGATTGCGAAAAAATTTTAATTCCAAGTAGCAAGCGTTAAGTGTCAAACAGCTCAAATTTTACTAAGCATTCTATAATTTGGCTTCGACTACGACTGCTCCATGGTTATACTAAGAATGTTTGTCATAAAAAATAACTCCTAAGCTTAAGTTTAAGGCTCAACGATCTCATTCATATACATATCTGTTTCTGCAACCGAGAAAAACGCATCTTGATTAATGGGTATTGAGGCATAGCCCAAATGGTTTATGCGTTTCACAGGAGGTGATTTGGAAGCAAAAGACAAAGACCGTCCTAGTCGTAAATAAGGCCAAATATCATGAATGGAAAGCATTATTTCATGAAGATTTATGTGAAACTCGGGAAAAACTTATAAAATCAATGTGAGGCTCTCTACAACACAAGTTGAAGCCGAAAGGCGGTTTGTATGCCCCAAATGCATTTTTCGCATCAAATATTCACTGGCGATGAAAAATCAATTTATGACGCCAACCTAAATAACAAAAAATAGAGTGAAAGATGACAGGTCAACAAGCTGAATCAATGTCAAACCTAAATATCGATGCCACTTAAGTAAAGCTATATATTAGATGGGACCAAAAGAGTCCCCTCCTGTATAATTTGCTGAAATTAAACCGGACAATCACAGAAGACCTGTACCAAAAAGATTTAATCAATTGTTGCCGACTACGATTGACAGCATGTTACAAGACCAGTTAGAAACTATTTAGAAAGTAATGTTCGAAAATATTTCATTACCACAACGATCGATCTTATGATGGCACAGCATAAAAAATTTTTTTAGAAAATAATGGTTGGAAAGTTTTGCCTTACCTGCTTTTCGTCCAGAACCTGCCAAGCCCGATTGTAAATTGTTTCCAAAGATCACACTGGAAAACGCTTCACTTCAGAACAGGGCAGCCAAAGTTCGTCGGATTCAAAATAAGAATATTGTTTTGGCTCTATATCTTTATGTTGCCAGTAAAGAATCGCAACATCTTTGAATAAATTTATATTTTACCAAAGTTTTACAATAAACGCCCAAAATCTGCCTAAGATTCCAAACTTTTATTTAAAAAATATCCAAATATCTCGTACGATTTACGAAAATTCATTTTTTTTAAACACCCATACCTTTTTATGCGGCCTAGATAGGTTCTGCAATTGTAGACCGTAAATTGAAATATTTTTTAGCTGTATATCGAGGTAATTCATGCCGTAAAGTGAATATAGATAAGTAATTTAAAAATACCGTTTTAGCGAAATGCCGTATAGAGAAGTATGAGTGTACGTTGAGACGTTTGTTTATTATTTGGAAAGGAAATTGCTTTCGGAAAGTTTTTTTTTCAAAACCGAGTAAAAAAAGACAAAAAAAAACATAGAGAATTGGGTGTACTTTCCTTTATTTTTATTAATCTTATCACTAAAGAATTTTTCACTTTAATTCTACAATAACAGACGTTTTGGACTTTTCGATATCCCTCTTAGAAAGTCTTTACATGCACTATTTCTGGACCATATTCTTTATACTCCTGCCAAGATATTAGAAATTCTGGCATTCTGGAACAAAGACCCAATAATGCTGTACCCAAAAATACGACATTTTCACGGTTTGGCAAAACGTTAACCTTGACTCTTACATTTGGGCCAGCATATACACGCACTTCCCATTGCAACCGCTCTTTAATGCCAGCAAACATGGTATTGCCACCACACAAACATATATTGGCATAGAGTTGCTTCTTTAGATCAGCATCACAGGATTCAATACATTCAAAAATATTTTTTGGAATGCCACCAGTTTGTAAGCCAATCAATTCCGGATTGAATAGAACTTCTGGCACCTGATATCCTTCAGTTGTCATGCTTACCGTAGCACCATCATGTAAGGTAGCCTCGTCGGCTATAAATTTAGGATTTTGTTGTAATTTTTTTATTTCATCTTCATAGTTTAGTACAATACGGCCACTAATGCATTTGATTTCATTTAAAATCTCATTTTCATAAGGTTTTCCCAAGAAAATATGAGCGTTACCACTTTTTCTTAAAAGTTGGCCCATATATTTGTTCAGATCATCACCACCAAGTGGTATATTGCGATAAGATGCTGGTATATAATCACCGTTCTTAAATGCCATAATATGAGTTTGAGCTGCTCCCGATTCTACTATTACTCCAGTTGTACAGCCATAACCATACATGCCCATAGGTGTAGATGGAGCCAGAAAAAAGGAATTAAATCTGAATTTCTCAAACATAATTTCGGCAGTTTCTTCCCTATTTCCTTTCGGATTATTGATAGGTTCGGTAATTATAATCTGACGCATTTTAGGTTTAATACCCATTTCCCATTCAAATATATATCCAAAGAAATCTTCCATATCATTCCAGTCTTTGATTAAACCTTTTCTTATGGGATGGGTAACTTTACAGTATATATCGTTGCGAAGGGCTTGAGAGCCAAAAATTTTCTTTCTCTCGTCATCTACTATGGTTGTTCCTACCACCGTAGGTATTATAAATAAAGGTTTCTCTTGACCGGCATAACCAGCCCGTATTTTTGTGGTACCGCAGTCAATTACGATAGCATTGGATTCATCAAATACTTTATCTAAAAAATCAAATTAAATTGAATATATACATTTATATTATGGCTATAAAAGAAATTTCTTAAAACTTACGATATGAAGTTTGAGTTTCTACGACTACTGTGTCCACTGCCTTAGGCCGCCATTGTACCTTCTGTTTGGGATTTTGACTGAAATTATTATTTTTTTTTTTTAATTTAAGATTTAAAATATATGTATAATTAATTAATTATTATATCTTAATTTACCGAAGGAAACTCATATTATAGAATTAGCAATTTTGCTGCGACGGAAATAATTTAACGTTATAAAAATTAAGAAAAAAACAGAAAAAGTATTTGTTCGTTTATATATGAATGTATTTGCCAAATAGCAATCGAAAAATATATAAATAATAAAAATTTTTTCTTTTTGTTTTATTTTAATTATGGCACTACTAACCCCTAAACTGTTTTAACCCCCCCAAGGCAATAGAATTTTGTTAAAAATCATTTTCATAAAAATTGGTTAACCATGTAATTAATTAATGACCTGTTTTCCAAGATCTTAAAATTATTTTCATATCATATACCGTATACATATTTAGATCCTAGTTTGGTAAATTATTAGCGAGTAATATAAAACAAATTTTAAAGAGAATTAAAGACCATAGTCTACCTGTGACTATAAGATTCTTTTAATTAATAATTAAACTTTTTAATTACATTTATTTTTTAATTATTATTAGCTTAAGTCGACTGAAGCTATTCTTACTTACTGAAATCATAAAAACAGGTTCAAATAAAATCTGCCAAATTTACATTTTGGCAAGCGTAACAGTTAAAACGAGTACAAAATTCTTAAAATAACGGTACCAACTTACACGTCGCAAATTGTAAACTTTGCTCATTTTGTTTAACCATTTTTTTTGATGACCGTCTGTAGGAAATCTTAGATATTTAAGGGTAAAGTCGACTAAAACTATTCTTACTTATCGACAGAGATTTATATGATAAAAAACAAGATGCGATTAAGGGAACATTGAATAATACTAGAGTGTTTTTAATAGAAGTGTATTCTGTTAGATTTTTCCGGGATTGTCTCTAAATATGATAATTCTATGTCGTTAAGTAAGAACAGCTTAAATTGACTTAAACTTCCTTATCAGCACAGAAATAAAAGACATAAAATTACATATTGTGTTAAGACATTCTTAAATATTTGATAGACTTTTCCTTGTTTTTGTAATTTAGCTTAAGCTTGCATAAGTATATTAAAGTAAACTCATCGAGTTTTGTTTTTAAGCAAACAGCAAAGCTGACCGTACTTTACTTAATAAAACAGCTTTTTATGTGCTATACAATCTTAAATGATGATTAAAGAAACAAGTAATACATACTATGTTCGGACAAATGTTTTGATTGGGTCGAATTATGTTTAAAGTTAGCTATCGAATTAGGTGTTCATATAGCACAATTAAGTTTATTTAATTAGCATTTGACAGCTGACAGAATTTCTTCCAAGGCGAATTAATTTAACAGGTGTGGGTAGCCTGTCAAAACTTTTTTATGTTTATTTACTTTTGCGTTTAGAAATAAATGTATTTTATAATTATTCATCATGAACAACAATTCCCTCGGAACTTTTTCTCTATTCGCAGTTCCCATATTTTGAATAAAATTTTTCCCTTATTCCAAACAATTTCGAAAATGGGAAACTTTTCTCTGGGAATAAATGTAGGTATTATGAAAGTCAAATAAGTGAGGAATGTGACAAAGGGAGTTGTGTTTGAAAATTTAGTAAGTATTTGAATTTTTTTAGCTTCACCCTCCCAAAGTTTCTCAGGAATCTTTCTATAAACCAACTATTTGTTCATATTTTCACATGAAATTCAAAAAGGGGCCTATCATTCGAAAGATATAATTATAGATTTTTTTGCTGATAATGCTACTGCTCATACAGCATATTTCTTTAGGAATTTTAAGCCTTCTTTTTGTAAAAATAAAGGCTTTCTTAGAAAAGATCAAAAGGTTATGACATCAAGTAATTGTTATTTATCATTCACAAAGGCCTAACAAAATGTTAGGCCATATCAAAATAATAGCTTAGAAGTCTCACGTTGATATATTTATGGGGGTTCTATGTTTTATAGTTACCAAGATAAAACGTAACAATTGCTTATTTTGTAGAATAAAGTATGACCTCAAAAGTCTTCTCTTACTATTCCTTTAGTAGCCTCTAAAAGGCAGCATTTTAAAATCTACTTTGAAATAATATCTTTTAATGGATGATGAGCGTAAATAAAGAAACTTTAATTTAAAAAAAGAAAAAATGTAATTTTAACACAAAACTCACGAATTTTGTAAGTAGGTCAAATTCTGAATAGAAGTATATCTTATTGCACTTTCATTAGCTGGATCTACCTGTGTTTAACAAAAATTTAACAATTATCGACAAAAAACTATAACTTAAATCCCTGAGGTATGCTCTAAAATTAGTTTATAAATTTTAGCACGAAAATTCGTATTCCCTTTCCCGAAAATTATTCTCTCTGATACCAAACCAAATAGTTTTGACTGAAAACATCATTCTATTTGAATGCTATTGTGAAGAAATCATGTTTATAAACGCAAAACTTTTCATCTTAAGTTTTTTATCTTTCCCTTTTGTTTTCGAGGCGACGATATATGTCCCTTTATTTTAACTTTTATCACTGATCAATTTATTTACTTTAATCCTACAATAAAAGTCGTTGTAGACTTGTAAATGTTGTTGTTGTTGTTAAACGTCATATTCTCTTTTTTTAAAAAGTCTTTACATGCACTATCTGTGGACCATGTTCTTTGTACTCCTGCAGAGATATTAAATATTCTGGCATTCTGGAACAAACGCCCAATAATGCTGTACCCAAAAATACAACATTTTCACGGTCTGGCAAAGCGTTAACAGTGACTCTTACATTTGGACCAGCATATACACGCACTTCCCATTGCAAACGTTCTTTAATACCAGGAAACATGGTATTTCCACCACACAAACATATATTGGCATAGAGTTGCCTCTTTAGATCAGCTTCACAGGATTCAATACATTCGAAAATTTTTTTTTGAAGGCCACCAGTTTTTAAGCCAATCAATTCCGGATTGAACAGAACTTCTGGCACCTGATATCCTTCAGTTGTCATGCTTACCCTAGTACCATCATCTAAGATAGCATTGTCTGCTATAAGTTTAGGATTTTGTTGAGATTTTTTAATTTCATCTTCATAATTTAGTACAATATGACCCCTATTGCATTTGATTTCATTTAAAATATCATTTTCATTAGGTTTGCCTTGGAAAATATGGGCATTACCACTTTTAGTTAAAAGTTGGCCCATATATTCGTTCAGGTCATTACCGCCCAGAGGTATATTGCGATAAGACGCCGGTATATAATCACCGTTTTTAAAAGCCAAAATATGCGTCTGAGTCGCTCCCGATTCTACCATTACTCCAGTAATGCTGCCATATCCATACATGCCCATTGGTGTAGAGGGTGCCAGAAAAAAGGAATTAAATTTAAATTTCTCAAACATCATTTCGGCAGTTTTTTCCTTATTCACTTTCGGATTGTTAAAAGGTTGAGTAATCATAATTTGACGCATTTTAGGTTTAATGCCCAATTCCCGTTGAAATATATATCCAAAGAAATCTTCCATATCATTCCACTCTTTGATTAAACTATTTTCTATGGGATATGTAACTTCATAGAACATACCACCACGAAGAGCTGAAGCTCCAAAAACTTTCTTTTTCATGTCATTTACTGCGGTTTTGCTTATTACCGTAGGTACTGTAAATAAAGGTTTCTCCTGACCGGCATAACCACCCCTCATTTTTGTGGTACCACAGTCAATTACTATCATATTAGTTTCTTCAGATGCTTCATCTAAAAATTATATTATACATTTATAATGAGTATAAAATTATTAGCATAAAGCTTACGATCTGAGGTTTGAGTTTGTACGACCTTTGTGTCCGCAGGCTTATAAATAACCCGATATTCATCCGGATCTTTGGGCTTTTGACTACAACGAATTTTTTTTTTTAGTTTAAGATTTTCAAAATATAATAAATTTTAATTTAATTTACCAACAGCTCATATTGAAGAATTAGAAATTTTGCAGCAACGATATCAATATTAAGCTATGGAAATTTTAAAAGTCCGAAAAATTTGTTTACGTATTTGCCAAACAGGAATTACAAAAATATTATATTATATTTTTTATTTTATTTTATTTTATTTTATTTATTGATTTATTGTCGATATGACATTACTAACCCATAAACTGTTATTAACCCCCAAGCTAATACGATTTTTGTTGGAAATTAATTTCTTCAACATACACAAATTTTGTAGGACCGACTTTCTAAGATAGTATTAGACAAAAATAGGTAAAGTGTTTTCATGTTATTATCCCATAGATTTACAAAATACAAAATTAGTTTTAAAATTAATTAAAGTTTAATCCAATGAACTTGAAATGAATTTTCTTCAAAATAAGACCATTCATATATGTAACAGGTTTTCATGTTATTATCCCATAGATTTACAAAATACAAAATTAGTTTTAAAATTAATTAAAGTTTAATCCAATGAACTTGAAATGAATTTTCTTCAAAATAAGACCATTCATATATGTAACAGGTAGTTCAATGTCCGTAGGATAAGTAAGAAACAAACAAAACGTTGACAAGGCTCGATTTTATTATTCAACGTAGGTGCCTTCGAGGGTGATACAAAGAGTATGGCGATTTTCCATTTATCTTTATCATGAAAATCGGCTCCTACTTCACCATTGAACTTAAATTTCTTTCCAGTAATTTTACAATTGTTTTAATCGATTTGTGACACGATTTGTGAGCTCACGCGGCACCCACTTTAAACATAGCTTTCGCATACTCAAATGTTCGTGTAAAATGGTAAAAACTCTGATATTTCTACAATGTCAACTAGTTCCTGCTCCTTCAATTTGCAATTATTCATAACCAATTTGTGTATATATTTGATGTTTTCTGGAATAACAGCCTCATTTGGACGTCGACTGCGATCTGCATCATTTGATCAAAGTTTCCACTGTATTTTTTTTCTTCAAAATTCAATGCTTTATCAAAACTCAAAATGATATTTTTTTCATTTATTTATTTATTTTTTTTTTCAATAACAAAAGTTGCTTCACACAAAATGCTTTAACTCACGAATCAATAGTCAGATTGCTGTCAAATTTATACACGCATGTGTCATCTTACGGACTTATTGAATGACCTGTTATGTATATTACAATTAGATTACAACTTTTACTTTATTGTATTATGTATTAATTTACTACAATTATTTCATGTTAGTCACACTATCATCGGATTCCACTGAAGTTTTCAAAGATAAAAAAGAGATAGTGTTTCGTTGTTTCTGATCTAATTTAGTTTTACTTATTTAAAGTCACTCTAAAACCCATCTCAATGTTTAGCTAGTGTAAACAAATATAAGTACAACAACAAAGCTGAAGATTCAATCATTATGATTTTTGATCTAATTGTTTATTGGACTTTTACTTACAACTAAAATTAAATATTTTTGTTGTAGTATGGCCGTTATCGAAAAATAAGCGAAAACGTATGTAATAACTCATTGAGGCGGTTTTTTAAATTTACTTTATTTAATAAATTTAATTATTTTTTTTAAAGCTTAGTCTTTTGTATAGCCTCTTTTGGCAATAAAAACGCTGTATACGGTCCACTAAATTTTTGCAGTTGTTTGAATACGATTCCACGCTGGTTTTTCAAATTTCCAGGCGTACCCCAAAGCCGGTCGATAAGGTTAGGATCGGTTGATTGGGGGCGGTCAATCGAGAACTTTGCCATTTTTTAAGTTTGGCGGCATGTTTAGGATCATTATCATATTAAAAAACGATATCCGCTGTCTGTAATCCGATTTTTCTGCAGTGTTGGGCAAGTTAGTGCTAAAAATGTTTACATAGGATTGAGCAGTCTACTCTGTTCACTCTGTTCAAGCTCCTTTAGTCGTCATACAACCTCACCACCACCTACAACCATCGCTAAGCTTTGAAATTGGTCTGACATCTTGTGCTTGAAAAGTTGTTCTTGGCTTTCGTCAACACTAATACCTGCCATCCTACCTAAAATGATTAATTTTGGTCTCATCTGACTAAATAACCTTCTCCCAGTCCTCTGCCGTTCACGAATCTAATTTTTTAGCAAAATCCAAACGGATTTATTGATGCCTTTTGGTGAGCATTGGCATTTTCACTTTGGCACATCGTCTCAAGCCAACTGCTCGTTGTGTATTACCGTCTGTTTCAACAAAAACACGAATATTTTCACTTTCTGTAAGCTGCTTCTGAATTTGAACTGTGTTTTCAACTTTTGCTGCCGAAGATCCCTTAAAATGTACCGCTCTGTGGTATTTAATTCGATAAGGACTTTCGTACTCTACTCACGCTGAATTTGGAAATATTGACAAGCAACGAAATATCATTAAAACTTTTACCTTTACGTCAAAACTGGTGAATTTGATACGCCTGGAAATTTGAAAGAATTGTGAACGCATGTACGAACAGCGTGGAGTCGTATTGATCGAAACAATGGCAAAAATTTTGCGCCGTATAGAGGCAGCTTTTACTTCCAAGAGAGGCTATACAAAATACGAAGCCTTGAAAACGTTATAAAATTTATTAAATAAAGTAAACTCAAAAACCCGTCTCAATAAGCTATTACACGCGTTTTGCTTAATTTTCGATAACGGTACATATTACAATAAAGATATTTAATTGTAGTTGTAAATAAAAGTCCAATAAGCAATTAGATCAAAAATCATAAAGATTGGCGGCCATATGCAAAAAGTAGAGTAGAGTAGAGTAGACTTGTAGTGCACGTTAGTTACGAAACACTTTAAGCTTAACAAACATTTGTTAAAAAAATGTATGCAAAAACCCTCCAATAGCTAATGACAGCCTTACCATATTTTAAGTTTTCATGCTGCTAATACCATGATTTTTTTTGTGTCAGCGATACATAAAAACGAATGCCACAAATACGAATAGTCAAACCAAAAAAGATTTTTATTAATTTAATCTAAAATTATGTATATTTTTTAATAAATCTGTTTCAGTTTTCATTACCTTTTCATATTTTATTGAATGCTATATGCTAATGCATATTTATTTCAAAAATTCTTTAAATCCTAAAAAATTAAGACAATTAATTTTATTAGTGCAATAATAAATACCCGAATAACGAGCTTTGTGTATTTGTTTTGATTTTATGTACATCACTGAAGAAGAAATGGTTTTATTGCGCTTAAATGAAGAAATTATTAGAAAAAAATTGGTTTTAAAAGAAAAGGGTTGGAAAATAATGCCGATGATGATAAAGTGAGTGTAAAAATGTTTATAGTACATAAAGTGGGGTGCAAAACCAAGTGCATGTTTTGAAGTTGAACAGAAAAGTTCCTATAAAAATGTCAATACTCGGTCAAATAAAACGAAACTTCACACAGTTATTCATTGTTAAGTCCTTTCAAAAAAAGGGGTATGATATTCAAATACTGGATTGGGAGAAAGACAATGATATAAAAAAATCCGCATGTACTTAGTTTTGCACTTTTCACCTAAATAGAGAGAAACTTATATTTTAACACTATTCTTAGAACTCCTTTTTTTGCGACATTTTGAAGAATTTAGACGTACTCTGTACAATATTACAAAAAACGTAAGAGAAATATGGTCCCATTCATATTATATTCGTTGCCATAGTTTCAACATGTTCCTTGAAGTCCAATTGTCCAAAAATTCTCCATTGTATTGGAATTAGGGCTTTTCTATTACAACAGCCATTCTTTGACAATTTTAGCGGTCTGGCTTGGATCACCATTTCACTTAAAGATGACTCTTTCTTTTGGGTAAGGTTTTATGACTCCAAAAAATTTTCCAAAATTTTCTTGACGCAAAAACATGCTACTTTTTATTTTTATATTAAATATTCAGAAGATATATGTTACTTTAAAGTACTCTTAAAGTAGGCAGCTTCCTACTTGAAAATTTTTAAAGTTAACGCAGGTTTAACAAAGGGATTTTAAGCTAAAAATCGTTTTTGCATACAATATTAAGGAATTTTGCTTAACAACGGTTTAACAAGCTTTGTTAATTTTTTTTTTATTTTTGCATATGGCCGTGGTTCTTTAGATTTGTTAACACTAGCTAAACACTGAGACGGTTTTTTGAGTGACTGTAGTATATTCAGGAGACTGAACCAAAAATTTTTTAGCGTGGTTTCTATAAACCAACTTGATCGCTAATTGTTATTGAACTTCGATGTTCACACCAAACAGTTCTTTTAGATCCTAACAAGTTAACCTTCATGTTTAAAAAAAAGAAAATTCCAATTATAAATACATGTATATGTAAATATAAAATGTGATTTATAAATAACACGTAAAAGTACGTATCTAAACAATATAAAAAGTCTAAAGTTTTATCAGATTTACTTTTGTTAAATATTTGATTGCTTTATATTAACGGATTTGCTTAATCATTAGCTTAAATAAACATTTTAATTAATAACTACACTCATCGTAAAATGACAGTTATGGTGAATGAAGTAGCATTATTTACTTATTAGGTTAAAAATATAAGAAGATTTTTTCAAACTTTTGTTAAGAATTGTCAATTTCAATAGAAGCAGCATGAATATCTCCGGATAAACAAACCAAAACCATACCCATAAGCAAATTTTGGCGTAACTGTATGCTGGATGTCCGAAAAAAAGTAGATTACAACAGCGAGTAGGTTTGGTGCACAAAAACTGTATAACCCAACACACTGTGCATAACATAAAACGCTGTGCACGCAAGAATAAGCGATGATGGACTGACGAGCTTGCAAGAGAAGCTCGTAAGCCGAGATCTCTATAGGGCTACTAAAAAAAACTAACAATCACGCACAGTAAGCCATTAAGGAACGAACATGTGGAGCTAAAAACATACATAACGGAACATGTCGGATTACTAGGAGCGGTTACTGGAGCCTTTTCATCACATGCCCACCCGAAATCAGCATTACATGCAACTGTCTTCAAAATAACGAAAGTGAAGGTATACCAATCCACAGCCCAAATAAGGAAGAAATAGAGAATTCAAGCAGAACTGCCCGAGAGCTGGACAACACATCACTAAAACTCCTCAACACCGACCCATTTGTAGGCGACCACATGGCTAAGAAACGCTCTCGATGTAACACTCAAGAAAGGAATGATCGTCAAGATTCCCAAAAATGCAACCAAACAAAGTGCGAAAACTTGTTGACGATAACATTGCTCTTTATTGTAAATAAGGTCATTGTGAATATTTTATATAAAGGACTCAGAGAGGCACTGTAGATCTCAACGAAGTCCCAACAAGTCCTGCAATGACCAAATAAATAATCTTCGAATAATAACATAACAATCGCACGACTAGCGGTCACCGTTTAACTTAACTTTTGACGACTTCGAGAAGGCCTTTGGCACTATACTATATACCAGTCAATTAAATGAAGTTTGAAATGCGAAGGCGTAGCTTATTAGCTAATATTACTACTCCAATCGCTATATGAAGACGCCAATTGACGCATGGTAAGCCAACAAGTGAAAAAAGAAAAGGAGTAAGTCAAGGAATTCGCTATCACCACTACAGTTTAACTTTGCCATAGAAAGTGTAATGAGATACACAGCCCCGGCACACAGAGGTATTAGCTGTGTCAGCGGTCGTTTAGAGGATCTAGACTAGGCATGTGCTAAGGTAAAAATGTAGTTCTGTTAGTGAGAACATGAAAATTACTCTCTCAGAGAAGTAAAGATGATGTTTTAGAAAAATAAAAAATATGCTTTCGTCGGTGTCTCATTGACGACTAAGCAAGAGTGTAAGAATACGTGAACAATTGTTCAATGAAAACTAAAAGTAACAGCGCAAGAATTTCGTTAAATTATTTGTCTCTGCTTTAAAAAAATGTCCGTACATTCCCCATGCATGTGCAATTGTCACAGTCTCATTGACGACTAAAAGCTAGAGCGTAAGAATACGTGTGAGTTGAAAAGCACATGACTGATGCAGACTATATGCAGGTAAAACTAGAGAAAAGCTAATAGGCAACTCAATTTTATATGGAAATCGAATTATATCTCAATACTCATAAAATGCGATGTGTTAAACAGCTCCATAAAATTTGTGCTGTTGTATGTTTGCCTACGTTAAATCCTGAAAATTTTTTGACCACACTCCATAAGCAAACATCCATAACTGATGGAAAATATGTCGTACCTCTATAGCTTTTGAATTCAACCGACGGAAATGAAGATGAATCGTTCACACACTGCGCAGGCCACAAGACATAACAAGAAATGTCATCGATTGGAATCCCGAAAGCAGCAGAAGGCCATACTTCGCTCCGGTAATTTACAATGAAGCAGCCGAAATGAATACACTTTGAAATGAGCTAAAAATATTGGCTTTGGTCAAAGTCTGTTAAAATACATTTGTTGAGACCCTATGTTTCTTGACTAAGAGCACATCTGACGAGAATGGCAGTCATAGATGTGGATTTTTGTAATCCATCACAGACAGCAGAACACATATTGAGAGAAATGTTTAGGGAAACATAGTCTCATTGGGATACATTTTCACCATTATCGTTCCAGATCCCCTGGTATTCATTAGGAAGGCAATAATGCCTGATCTGAATAATGATAATGATAATGATATAATAATGATTCCTTGAAGGAATAAAGGAAATAAATGCAATACCTCTCAATCGGCATTACGGTCGGTAATCCACTGGGTGACTCAATTACCCACCCTGGTCTTTTAGAGGTTTTCGTAGTATATTTACAACAAAACTAAGTATAATTTATGTATTGGGAGTACAAATTAATTCGGTTCTGTTTTCAAGCTTAAACAAGATAATGAATCAACAAATTTATCAAAATAAAAATGTTGAAATCACTGCTTACATCTTTTGCCCACCTCTGATCCAATTTCTGAAACCCGGTTCAGAAGAACTTCGAAGTGATTTGGCGAAATGCTAAAACAATACTGTATCCGGCGAAACAGCTAATAGTCAGAGGGACTAATGTTCGGAGAATATGGCGGATTGTTGTTTCTGACAATTGTTAGACAGCTTTTGCGC
Source organism: Wohlfahrtia magnifica (assembly GCA_023159175.1). Taxonomy (NCBI): domain Eukaryota; kingdom Metazoa; phylum Arthropoda; class Insecta; order Diptera; family Sarcophagidae; genus Wohlfahrtia; species Wohlfahrtia magnifica. The sequence continues at coordinate 1,187,737 of JAKWBJ010000485.1, read as the reverse complement.
CATTAGGCCAAGCTTTGTCATGCAAAAGAATAACAACGTAACAACGTACTACACAAACCAATAAATACTACATAAAACGAAATTAGGATGTAGTTATAAAACTCAATAAAATCCAAAAAAAAAGAATATCAAAAAACACAATAAAACCCTGTGGATTAGTTTAAAAAAAACCGGTTTTTGCCAACCTTGATCAGCATAAACAGAACCATCACCCGTGATGTCTAAGCATAAAATTAACGAAATGACTGCTGTATTTTACAACACCACTGTAACTTCTAATATTAATATTTCAATGTAAAATAAAAGTGATTTTATTTCATAGAGAAACATGAACATTACAACACTTCAAAATGGATACTTACGGCAGAGTGAAGTTTTAGCACAATCAGAAGAAACTGATTTACTTGTGGCCAAAGCCCTACGATGTGTTATAGAGAGTGTTTTCGCGCATCACACGAGTACATTTATTTTTACAATTGCGAGCGCTATTGGTACAGTAGATGCTGTAATCAATAAATTATTTGCAATTTTGGGTTTTATTGCTGTACAACTTATAGTGTTGGATAACACTTTGAAGCCCATTGCGAACTTGGGCAAAAGCTGTTGTCACATGATTGTAATTGATTCTTTTAAGAGTTTGCAAAAAGCAAATATTAAGCGTTTCAATCAAAATTCCGATAATTTAGAATATTATATTATTTTTCTACAAACAACCGATGCGCTTGTAAAACGTGAAATGAATTTAATATTTCGCTATTGTTACGACAATTATTGGCTGAATTGTAATATTATGATACAAACTCGTAGGGGAGAAGTGTTTGTGTACAGCTATTTTCCTTTTAAAAAAAACAACTGCTTTCAAACACAACCAGAGCTAATTAATCAGTTTAAGGATAAACGTTTCATAAACCCGAAAATATTTCCCGATAAATTATACAATTTACAGGGTTGTCCTATGAAAGTAAGCACCTGGCATACACCACCATTTGTGGCGAATAGAACCAATAAAAGATTTCCGGGACTTAATGTTACTGGTTTTGAAATGATAACATTAACAGAAATAAGTCAAACTATGAACTTTTCTTTGGATATAGAATGGATTTCGTTTAACAAAAATCAATCACCAGAGGCAGCACTTTTGGAAAAGGTAGGAAAGAAAATTGAAATTGCAAAACGAAATTTTGTGTTTTTTTTTTTTGCCATTGCAGTTGAAAAACTATGAAACCAACATTACCCTAGGCATCTTCCGACTAACAACAGCTAGAGATAAAATGGCCACACACACGTTTGTCACATATTATGTGCCCATTATACCACTGGTGCTACGCAAGATGGCTTCTCATGAATCAATGGGTATTTTAACGTTCCCCTTCGATCACATTACCTGGACTTTAACGATGACTTTCTATATGGTTATGGGAGTTATAAACATTGTGCAAATGAAGGACGTCAAAAGAGGTATTTTTGAAACATTTGAAGTTGTTATTGGTAGCAATACGAAAAACGTACCGAAAAAAACCGCCACTCGCATAGGTTTCATGACGACTATACTCAGTTCTTTCATATTACGTTCCGTCTACCAGTCTCTGTTGTTTTTCATTTTTCGCACGAATTTCTATTTGATGCCACCGTATACCTTAAATGGCTTAGTAAAAGAAGGCTATCGAGCAGTGGCCACTGAAGTGACAACGGAATTTCTATTACAGGTGCCGGAAATTGCCAATAAAACACTGCCTTTAGTTGTGACAAACAGCTCCAGCGAAATGTCTCCTATGCGTTATATGGAATTCCATAGCAAAGAATATTTAGTTGCCATGACCATTAATGAATTTGCTTTGCGCTATGTCTGGGAAGAACTGACTTATGGCACAGTCTTACGTATTTTGCCCATTAACATTAGGGAACAACATATAAGTTTCTATTTGTCAAAGCATTCGTATTTAAGTGATCGCTTCAATGATTATATTTTGCGTTTACATGCCTCCGGCTTATTGGAAGTATGGAAATTATGGACGAATTCCGAATTTAAAGTTACGGAAAGAACAGTATCACCCCGAGATTATAACAATGTCTTGATGATAAACTTGCAACAGTTTGGTGGCTTTTTAAAGTTAATGGGCATATTACACATAATCTCGATTATATTTTTTATATTTGAATTGTTATCGATAAAATTAAAATGGTTACAAAAGTTTTTGTAGATTTTATTATTATCTTTTTAAATAAATTGCATAAATTGTGGCAAAATTATTCTATATCTACACATTCATTTCTGCAGAGCTGAGAAGATGCCAAAAAGGTTCGTCAAATTCGATACAATGTAAAGTTTTTTCTTACAGTAAGCTTGCATTCCCATTAAGTAGTGCACCAGAAGTTCCTGCTAGATGTAGGTACTGACAATATAACAATACACCTGAACGCTTAACTTTCCTTATGATTGATTGTTTTGCCAAAAACCATACTTCAACCATATACCTCCACTATTTTATTAGTTTTGATGCCCAGTGTAAATCAATAAACTGTGCGCTATACTTTAACACTCCAAACTAAGCCAGCATCGCCCCTGTACTGTATCGACAAATCAAAAACGGTAGATACTTTCTGTAGACTTCATTTCAGCTTACGAATAGGGTTGTATAAGATTCCACGTCTCCGTGTATTTTCTCCAGCTAACTTTTTAAGTTAGAGATAAGTGCGTTGGTCCTTCACCCTTTTTGGGGTAGCAGCCGATGTTCTATTCCAAACTACCATGGTTCTTGATTGAGTTCCTGCCGCATGTACGAAGGCAAATTCCATTGCCAACATGCCAAGATGCAGGTTCTGTATGCACAACAAACACTCGTACAATCCAGTTTACGTGGTATCTTATAGAGCCGTCATTTTACTACCGCTGCCAGTATCATCCTTCTGTGGTAAATAGGACTTTTCATAATTGATATTACCCACATAGATTTTGATTGAATCACGCACTTACAGTGTCCAATCGTATATTGTCATTAAAAAAGTTTTTTCAATAATTTCTTGTAAAGCAAACTATTTTATTACGACACCTTGAAATTCTTTGTGTCACTGTTTGAATTACTTTTACGAATTATCGCGTCCACATGAAACCTTTGTACTTCGTTTTGATGGTTCTTCTTCTTTTTATAGTTATTTTTATTTATTGTTTTGTTAATTGCCGGTAAATTGTGTTTTAGAAAAAAAGATGAAGAAATTAAATAAATTACATGTAGCGTAGGCAAAAACGTTAGGAAATTAAATACAGTGAACACGCGGTAATGTAAGCTTCCAATACAGTGAAATATCCACTAATGTGAACACGCTTTTCTAACCAAATACATATAAACTATGATTTAAAGCGTTTAATTTTTTTCGAGTAAAAATATAATTAAAAAAGTAAGTTTATATTCAAAAATCTTTAAGTTTGATGGAAATTATATGTTATGTTACTAATACTTAAGCTACGGTCACATCTGGGAAACAATTGAGTCAATTCTGTTATCTCGTATTTGACCAAAATTTAGTTTTGTTGTCACACTATGCACATTTACTTCACCATTTTTGTATAGTCAAATAGCGTCAAATAGAAATAGGGGAAAACATGTTTTCCCTACGATCACACCTAAAAAATGTTTGACAAGAAATAAATATTTGATCACTGTCAGAGAAATATTTTCATATTCATTGTTTTTATTTTTATTGTTTTGTTTTGTGTTGTGGAATTAAATCATACGAAGCTGTTGTATCAGATGGGCTATCTATCAGTTTAAATTTGAACCAGCAGTTATTTCGAATCTGGCAATACTTATGTCATTCTATTCTGTCATAAAATTCAATATATTATCTCCACTGAACGAAATGAATCGGTTTACGCTTAAGCAACGTTGGGACTTATTGGAAATTTATCATCATTTAAAATCATCATTTCAGATGAAGCAAACTTTCATCTTGGTGTGGACGTTAATAAGCAAAATTGCCGTATTTGGGGCGCAGAAAACCCAAACGTGGTCCTACAGAAGCCAATGCACCCTTTACGAGTGACTGTTTGGTGCGACTTGTGGAGCGGATTCATATTTCGTAACCATTACGGTTAATGGAGACACTTATCGCACATGACAGCCGATTTTTTTGTGACCGCTCTTCATGGTAATGATGTGAAAGATGTTTGGTTTCAACAGGATGGTGCAACTTGCCACACATCTCATGCCACAATCGATTTGTTGCGTCAAATGTTTGATGACCGTTTAATTAGCCGAAATGGTGATGTCAGTTGGCCGCTAAGAAACTGCGATTTGACATCGTTGGTCTTTTTTCTTTGGGGCGCAGTTAAAGACAAGCGTTATGCCGACAAACCACAGACAATCGAGCATTTGAAGGCCAGCATTCGTGATGCCATTGCCAAGATACGACCACGTACACTCGAAAAAGTTCTCGAAAATTAATCCGATCGAATGGAGTACTGTGTTAAGATCACTTAAATTTATTAAGCTTTCTAAATCTATATAATTTCCTAGAACTTAAAATAAAAAAATTATTCAGGGTCGCATCTGTTGCTTTTTCATATTTCATTAATTTAAATTTTGTAAGTCATAAGCCATTCCATAACTTAGTGACTTGCCTTTAAATCAATCACAACACGTGACAATAGATTTTAATTTTAGTATTCAACCAAGAAAATCTCTATTTTATTTATCCAATATTTTTAAAAATTTTAAAAAATTATAACCTTCCAATTACAACACGTTTTTCTTGTTTTTTTTTTTCTTCTTTTTATATTTATTTGTTAAGACTTTAAGCCATTTACTATCTCTTCTTAAGTGTGTATTTTTTAAGAAAATTATATGATAAAAGCTATTGATTTTTTTTTTTTTTTGTGTTTTCTTATTCATAAATTTTTCATATTTTTTCATAAATTTGTTCAATTAAGTTACTAAACAATTTTACAGTCGTTTTACATTATTGTGCAGTTTCTTTTGCTCTTACAAGGACGCGTGTACTTATATAAACCTAAAAACGTAAATAAAACAAAGTGTAATTATGTAGAAAATTTTTTTGTCTCCAACCACCAGGTGTCAAGAAAAATTCACAAAAGATAAAGCTCACGAAACATTCTTGAAAGTAGAATATGAGGAGGAAAAACAAAAATCGTATTGCCTGTAAACATGTTCCCTTGCCACAGACACTACTTTTATACAAAATGCTTTTAAAATTTAAATCAACCGCAATACCAGAAAGAAGATTTTTAAGTCAAAACGAGTAATAGGAAAAAAGTGGAGATAAGTATTTTTTCTGGATCATTAAGTCATTAGTGTAATAAGCAAAAATTTCACTACGACTTGAAGTAAAGTGTGTGCAAAATTGTGAATAAAACGATATAATAAACATGAATAGGCATCAGGTTGGCAAAAACCCGCCCACCGGATTTTATTGAGTGTTTTGATGGGGTTTTTTTTTGAGTGTTATTGGGTTTTATAACTGCTTCTAAATTTCGTTCAAGTCGACAATATTTTTTGTTTATTTATACAATCACGTTGTTTTAATATTGATAACGCAACTTTGCACTCTTGGTGTGATTAAGGCAGCATTGTGCACTATGAACTGCTAATGCTCGGTGAGCGAAGCAGAATGCAATTACTTCGTTTGAATTATGCATTATGAGGAAAACGGCCGGAATATAAAAACAGACATGATAAATTTGTTCTTTTGCATGACAACACCCGACCACATCTTGCAAAAGTTTTAAAACCATTATTAGAAACGATCAAATGTCGCATTCGCCTCATTCTCCGAACATTCCTTCGTCGGCTGTTGCGACGGATACAATATACTCACACGTCTTTATAGTGGCTTTCTTTTCATGGCATTTTGCTATAACGGCCTGTTTGAAATATGGAACACATTCGCTTTAAGCGCAAACTACCTAGTTCTACGGTTAACACACCATGGATTCTCCATTTTTTAACAAAAAGTATAAGGGAAGCAAACGCAACACATATCCATCTCGTTTAAAGCCATTTCGATTTACGGCCTACATTTTTAGAAACTACCTAGGTCGTATAAAGAGGTATGAGTTTATCTTTTAACATGTCATCGAATCACTTCCTTTGAAGAAATGCAAAATCGGCTTCAAAGTTAGAGCGCCTTTAAACACGAGAAGTTTTTCTGGAACTAGATTTGGAAATTGGCTCAGAGGTGGGAAAAAGTTGTAAGCAGTGATTTGATCAATTTGATGTAAGCAGTGATTTCATCAATTTGTTATTTCATTATCTTTTTGAGTTCAAAAACGGAACAAATAAATTTGTAGTCCCAATACGTAAATTTCACTTATTTTTGTCGTAAATAAACTACGAAAACCTTTTAATAAAAAAAAAACCACCCGGGTTTTTTAAATATAATACCCAATAAAATCCGGGTGGGTTTAATTGGGTTACCCAGTGGGCTGCAACCCTGATAGAGATTGAATTTTAATTTGAACTTAAAGAAAAATTAAAATTCAGTTTTAAATAAAAAGTACTTTTGAATAGAATTTTATCTTTACCTATTCAATAAAACAACTTTGGTAATTGTAATGTTACTTTTGCCTACGTTTTTTTTATCTTTAAAAGTATGGCAACTATGTTTTGTCAAATATATTTGTCATTTTATATTATTTCCAGCTCATAACCGGCTTGCTTCGCTACTCCAATTTAAATAGTTATTTTAGCTCTTTGTTAGAACTTTTTACACTTTTTCCCTATTTTATCGAATTCCAGTCCAAGTTCAAATATTTGTTAATAGCCTATAGTTCTTCCTGAAGGACATTTCAAGACAATTGCTTCTGCCTATAAACATACAAACATAAATTTTTATATATAAGATATTTTTTTTTTTTCATAGGTTTACAAAATTTTTGAAAATTATTTGACACTTCAATAAAACATAAGTCAATTTACCTATTGTATTACCTATCCGAAAATCGATGGCGCAAAACACACTAAACTGTAACCAGTAGGTAAGGCTAAAACTATGAAAAATGCCTTAAACCATAGATAACTACACACAGCTAGATATCAATTTGTAGAAATTACGGGCATAAGAGGTACTCACACTATACATTAATGCGCATCTTATGCTTAAACATACAAAAAGTTGAATGAAATAAACCACAAATTTTATTTCCCATCACCATTTTTTCTTACCTTTTTCAGCTTTTTCATTCAAAATCACGACGACTTTAGTTCGATACTGTTGTCTTTATGATTTTCTCAGATGAGATCGAAACACTTATACATTCTTTCTTGTTCTAGTGAGCAAAAAATCTGCAGGCCCGAGAGGAAATCATGTCGAAATATATGGCATTAAAGTTTGTAATCAGCAGAGCTTTGTGCCACAAGAGAGGTACTTTTCTTAAGCGTATTATTGTTCAATATCAACTTTTTAAGTGTATTAAAGCACTTAATTCGATTTTAATAATTTTTTGATTTTATTTTTTCCAACATTAACAAACTGCCGAAACCGTCGAATACTGTTAACATATATATTGGGTTGGGGAATAAGTTCACACAAAGCGCTTTTGAAGGAGGACGGTTGTTGTAAAAATTAAAAGCGATTATAAAACGATTCTGGTTGCGCTATTAGCTTAACAAAAACAACAAAGAATTAATTTCAAATTGCTTCTCAACATCTTGTGTGAGCTATGCATATCTGTACCGGATCGTTACGGGAGACGAGAAATGGTACCTATAAATAAATATGAAGCAAAGAAATGAATGGGGGGACCAAGAGATATTCCTTAGCCAAGAGTTAAGCTTTACCTCCATCCAAAGGAGAACATGATCTACATTTGGAAGAACTGAGCATGTGGCACTGGGAAATGCTTGAAAGCGACGCCTACATAACCCAGCTACACAGCGTGAGAGAGGCTATTCTACATTAAATAGGCCATTGACAATGCAAAACTTTTCTTCTTCACGACAATGCCAGGCCTCATATTCGTTGTCAAAATCACACTTCAAGGGCTCGATTTGGGTGATCCTACCACATCCGCCATACTCAAACCGCATAAGGGGCGTTATCTTTAAGACTTGCTCGATCAGATAGGGCGATTTGCATCGATCCTTGATCGGGCGATTTTTTAATTTTAAAAATGCTCTTTTCTTGTAAGTTTTTTAAAGGGCACCCTTGTAGCCTATTCACACGAAAATATCTTTTTGTAATTCGCGCTCTCATTCATAATTTAATCCGTAATTATGAGTCAAACTACATAATTCTCTAAATATAATTTTGAAATTAAATGCCCCAAATTGTATGTCATTCAATTTTAATTACCATGTTAATTACTGAAAATCAATGTGATCTTTAATTTTTATCAGTTTTTTGTCACTAACAGCTGTAGAGCATAAAAATTAGGTCATAAGAGTTTAGCATACTTACTCTTAATTAAAGTGTTTGTATCACACATTAAATTTTACAAAATTATTAAATTTATTAATCGATTATTGTATACAAATAATTTGATAAATAATTTGCTATTCAGTTTGTTTTATGTGTCAAGCATGTGTTAACGATTAAAAATGTCCGTGTGAACGAAGGTGATTTGCGTAAGTAATTTGAAGTATCGTGTCAACATGATATTACGTAATTTCTTTGTTTTCAATGTCATTAAAGTAGACAATTTTCAAATCTCATTTGGTCACCGTAAATTACGAAAATGTTTACATGTACAGAATAAAGAACAGCCAGAAGACCTTTTTTCCGACTTGATTTCAAAACAATCAAATTAATTAATTATGGACGAGCTTTCAACTACTCTCTATTGTATATTTCCATAATAGCAATATCTGATTCTATCTAATTTAATTAATCATAAAAAAATAACAAAACAATATACTACTTTGTCACTAGACAAACATAAAAATAATAAAAAAGCTTGAATACATATGTATGTACATACATACATAAACGAGAAAACGGAAATCAGTCACTACTTTTAGGAACACATTTTTTTCTCTCTATTCACTATAACACAATTATTTATGGAATTAAATAAGTGTGAGTATTTTAATGACCTTACTTATGTCATAGAAATAAAATCTTTGTAATTGACAATGAACAATTAAATTTTGCTTTTTCTTCTCTGCAATTTTTTTTTTTTTTTTTTTTTTTTTTGAGAAGCATAATCAAAAATGATATTGTCATGCTTACAGGGTGTTGTGACAGGTCTATTGTAATAACAATAATTAGAGTCACTAACTAAATTTTTAAGTATGTAGTAGCACCTTATGGATTTTATTTCTAAATGGTTTTTCTTTTTCTAAGGATAAAATAATTCTAATGAATATGGACTGTAATTCCATTTTCTGTCGTCAAAACTTTAAGAGAGGGTAATGAGCGGTTTACAAAAATAAAGTTTTTTAAGGAAATACTTATTGTTGACCCTGCGATATTGTAGAAGGAATTCCACACTGCATCTTTTATTTATTTATTTTAAATTACAATTCAGTTACAAAATACGAACAAATGATATAGACTTTATGCTGGTTGTAATGTAACAGACTAGCACACTGCTCACTTGCTTACCGAGGCACTTTTAAAATATCGTTATTTTAAAGCAGACTCACAAAAGGCCACTTAAGCTTACAAATATTAAGATCACTTAACTACCCGTATTCGATATCATTTTGCTCAAAGTAATTACTAAAAGGTTTAGTAATTTCAACAAATTGCTGAAGCTGATTAAATTGCAGTTTGATATCTTTTAACGGCTTAAAGTTCGTTATTTTAAGGTTGACCTTTACGGACATAAACTTACAGGATTTAGACAAAAGGTTATATTTTGATGAACATAGAAATAAAATTTCCCACCAAATGCAACATATAACGACTACACGCTTAAACTATAAAATAATTCAAAACGATGTTGTTATCCTTAATGTATACATTATTGGCTAACATCCATTGGATATCAATTTCATTACAAAGAAACAATCACCCCAACAATACAATATCATCAACAAAAAGAAATCACACTGGTCTGCAAATTTTTATAAAAAAATTGACTGCAGAAATGAAGCAATTTTTTTAAATACTCTGGATGCGCTCATTGTTCATTTTTCATCGCATGCTGGCAATACTATAAAACAGTCAATACTGACGCTACAATTTCATAATTATTAATTTGAAAGAAGCATAAAAGTAGCATTTAAGCATATCAGGGAGATCGTGTATAACTGATTCAAGCTATTTTTGCTTTGTGTGTGGTGAATATTTGATTGGAAAAAAAGGAAATGCAAATTCAGAATCATTAGAATATGCATATTTACATTATAATGGTTTTGCTGTCAGAAACTTGGACAAGCCGTGGATACCGACAATAAATATTTTATAATAGTTGCAGAACTGTTTTATAAAAGTGGTCAAATAGCAAGGAGATCTATTTCGATTTTTCAATTCCAGTACTTTGGAGAGAGTTAAGTAACCACCAAACCGATTGTTACTTCCTTTTAACAAAAGTTGCTGGATTCAATATGAAAAATCGAAAAAATATAGCTTAAGCGGATGTCCTATCGGTTTTCGAACCAGTTCAACGTCCACCAAACGATCCATTACCAGTCATTCCCAGCGCTACGAGCAGTGAGTCCAAGGCATTGTTCACCAACAGTGGTATTTTGTATAAGGCTGATGATGAACGCCATTTAGTGACTCAAGCTATATACATTTAACGAGGCAACACGCAGAATGACTATCTTCACGTATGCAGCAGTAGAAACATCTTGCAGTTTGGGCAAAAGTAACAATCTATAGAGGTAGAAGCTTGGAATTTGCTGAATATTTTGAAAATAAACACTCTATTCTATACTATACTGAAGTTGATGGATTATTACAATAAATGAATCAGTCATATGACAAAACTGAATGGAGATTATTTATTGATGGCTCTAAGTGCAGTTTAAAGGCTCTTCTTTTTCATAATGGGAATGGAAAAGAATCCATAGCAATTGCTCATGCCATTAATACAAAGGAAAATTACGAATCAATGACTGAAGTTTTGATCTTAAGGTGTGTAATTTAAATTTCTTTGTTTATATAGTATAGACCATCGTAAATAACTGTAAATTAATCTGTTTCAGGTCATTGGTTTGTTGACTGGTGTACAAGGAGGTTTCATAAAATATTATTGTTTCCTTTGTCTATGGGATAGTCGCGCTACATATCATCATTACGCCAGAAAGAACTGAGTATTCACCAGAAAAACAAAACATTTCAAATAAACCATTAATTGATCCAAATGACGTTCTGAACATAAATTTCTGCCTTTTTAAAAACTTTGTCAAGGCTCTGGCCAAAGGTGGTGCAGCATTTAAATTGTTAGCGGTTTTTCCTAATATTTCATATGCTAAAATCAAAGAAGGCATATGCAGTCTGGAAATCTTTTAAGAGCATCGTGAACAGTTTTCTTGGAAACAATAAGAGTGAAAACTACAGACAAATTGTTGCTGAATTATTGAAAAATTATCATTCGCATTTAGATTTTTTTCCACAAAACCTAGGTGCAGTGAGCGACGAACAAGAGAGCGTGACCACCAAGATTTAATGAAAATTGAAAGAAATTATCATGAATTTTGGGACAAAAGCGTGTTGGGAGACTATTGCTGGACTCTAATACGTTAAACCAAACCAACAAAATATAAGCGACGTTCAAATAACGTCAATTATTTACGAAAATTCATTGATTCTTAAAAAACGAATAAAAATATTTTTTTAATATCGAAAAGCTGACGTGATAGGGAAAAACCAATTACAGAGTCGAATTCAGCCCACCAAATTACCCTTGGAATGATATTTGGTTGCTTCAGTCCAAAACCTTGTTGGTTAGTGTCATTAATAATAATAGTTATTCACTACTACATATACATTGTGCAACAAACAAACAAACTTACAACATTATTTTCACTCTGTGAAGGATGTGTAAGAGTATAGCTGTATGGATTCCTTGTCAATGACCTTTAAAACACATGTACATGCCGTATAAAACGTTGATTGTGCGATTGTAATTGTAATGACATCTTGAAGGTTGTGACAATGACTTTGACTTTCATAAAGATTCTTTTATTATTTAGCGATATTTGTTTTTGTATTACTTTGCTGCTGATGTTGTCGTAATCTTTGTTGCTGTTGCTGCTGTTTTTGATGGTTCTGTTTAAGAAATTTATCATCAGCAAATTTAAAAAGTTTAATTAAATTTTTGGTGTGCAAAAAGAGTGAATTTGAAATTAGAAAACAAAAATGATTAACTTAACAAAACAAAAAATAAAAATTTTTCAAATTGCATTTGTTCAAAAAAGCGAAGGACAGCGAAGGACACTTTTGACAAAAAAATATTAAATAACTTTATAACTTGGCTGTTTCAAAATGTATTTAATTTTCAATGACAATGTTAAATGATTAGAAGGTAAAAGCCGAAATCAAAATAGGTAGATAGGTAGAAAAGGCGTACTTCACCCAAAGCCCAAAAAGAGGTCCATTCCGGAAGCTTTCTGCAAAGAGGGAGAAGAGAATGTAAAAAATTAGAGAAAGAGGATGGAAACTCTGGAAAATAAAAAAGAAAAGAAGAAAATTACGCAAGAAACAAGATCGAAATCTTTTAACATCTCAAGTCATCTCACCAGCCAGCTGATGTCCGATATAAATCTCTCCAGGTCAGAAAGCTCGGTACACGCAACATCGCTAAGGCCACTGAAAAAGCCACGGTCTACCTGAGCCTGCTACTTCTTTGGAGTGCGAACCAAAGGCCTGCCACACGCTTGGCAGAGGTCAGGGGTGCTTTCGTCCCAAAACCCAGTCCCTGCCATCAGAGTAAAGTGCCCAGTCAGAAAACCTATCAGAATTCTAAGAGGCTCCATACCCACATTAATGACCTATTTCGCCCTTAAGTAATCAAGTCTGGGCCAAAGTAGACAGAAGATTTTACAGTGCCACTGCCCATCCATAGGCCCACCAAGCGAACGAACAAAGTGAACAGGGGTTTTAAGGACTCGTCCGTCACGCAGTTTGCCACTTGTTGTGCGCTCTATCTACAGCTCATCAGCAGCCTTATTCCTCATTACGCCATAGTGCTCAGGAATCCAACAAATTTGATCCTGTCTATGAGTGACATAAGGGTCTTCCTGCATGATGTAACAAGCCTTGATCTAACGTAAATTCCAATCAGTGATATAATACCAGTTTTACTGTCCACCTAAATGAATATCCTCTCACCAGAAACGATATAATAATAGATCTGTTCGGACCTATGGACAGCAAAGACTTCAGCCTGGGAAACACTACATTCATTCGAAAGTCTATAAGACAGCTTTAAGCCACTGTCTATGAATTCGCACACACCGATCATATAGTTCTTGAAACCCTGAAGCGTCATCCCGTGTACATCCCAATCTAGCACCCACCAAACGGTAACATGACCATATTTTATGTGATGTCGGAAAACCTAAATTTGTATTAAGTACCCTTTGTCACACCAGAATTTTTATAAAATCCATGAATTATTTTCGGACAATCGAAGAATAAAAATGCATGAGGAGGACTAGTCAAAAATCAATCAATCGACACTAGCTGAGGTAGGTGTGTGGACCATCAAGGTCATGGCCTCAAGTTTTGGGTATATATGCGGTTTTAAGCTCAAGGAAAATGATATTCAAAGCCTTTGTAATAATTTAATATTTATTTAAACCGATCTCGTCTATAGAAGAAAACGCTAGTCTTTGATCGAACTTGGGAAGTTTATTTTGATATCTTTTCGGCCTTTTAAGCACTTTTGTTACAAAGTGTACTTTTGTTAGCACTTTCGTTACTCAGTGTATGCTGCAGCTAATGTTTTTAATACATATTTTAAATATAAAAAATTTCTTTAAAATTCTTTTGTTCAGCAGCACATAATGGGATAGGATTAACATCCTTGATGACTAAAACAGACAAACAAAAAATGCTATACAAAATATATTCAGGATAAGAGTACCAATTTAAAAATTCACTTTAGATATCACACTTCATTCAAAAGTAAGTTTATGTGTTAAATAAACCTTTCTCTTTGTAAATAAAACAGCAATGAACTCTTTATCTCAGCAATTTTAGTAGTTTTAATGGATTATTCAATCTTAACCTTAAATTCAAATTGATAAGAAAATATTGTAATTCTTGCTTCTTGTACTCCACATTATTTTTTTCTTTGTTTATTCGCAAAGTTTAAAGGTCAATAGTTTTTCTATTCAAAAACAGTTTCTTTTTTGAAGTTTTTCTTATCAATTTATGCATAAAAGCAAACAAAAACTCATTGAAAAACTATTTATAAATAAAATCACATATAAAGTCGAAAAACAAATAGTTACACGAGTTTATTGACATTCACATATTCATTAGAGTTAAACATAAAAAATCCTTTAATATCTCATACCAAAATGATTGATAAATTAATGAAATATATTTTAAGAAATCCCTACATGCATAGAAATCAAACAATAAACCTTTTTTGTGAATGGGATTAGCAATAGAATAGAAAAAATAAAGTGAAATTATAACTGTGGGCGAACTATTCTTAACAAGATAATAATATTTGTATTAAACGCTGGGAATGAATGTACAATTTATGCAAATATTCAAATGTATGTAAATTAGGGTGGTTCGTATATATAGTAACCAGTTAAAATATCGAATTTCGATATTAATAAATAGCATAATTTTTTGGGCAAATGAGGTAAATGAAGTTAATGGAATTATTCAATAAACTGTGAAATAATAATTAAATGTAAAATTGAACAACAAAATGAAAACATCATAAAATATACAAATATCTGGATCACGAAATAGGAAGTTATTACTTTTTAAAACGTTTGAGTTCGTTTATATTGCGTTAAAATCTATTTTTATTTTAGTTGTTTTACAATCTGTCTCTTTCTTTATTAATTCCACTGTACTTTAATACACTATGTCTTAATACACCAAATTCTTTTTTACAACACTTTTTATTTGCGCCTTAAACAGACTTTACTTCTTGACAGCCAATTGATCACTAACTAACTCACCAGCCGCAATTCGCCGGCTTTTATTGTGTTTCATCTTAGTTAAGAATGTTCTAGTACGGACACGAATCTTCGATTTTTCGACGTTAATTCAAAGTGGTCTAAAATAACACAAAAAGTAACCGATCCACGCATTGGCAACACTCTTAATTAGAGCAGGTAGTTTTAGAAGTTTTCTAGCCCTGACACAAACCAATACATTTTTTAGCTAAAAGCTAATAATAAACTCTGACGTGGTGAATTTTGTCTTTAGCATTTTCATTTTCGTAACAATATATATATATACCAGATAAATAATAATAATATAATATATAATATAATATGTACTTCAAATGTGATTTAAATTATAGAAATTTTTTGCAAACAGAATTGAGCAAAAATCTAATTTATAGCTTGAGGACAAAAAGAGTTTATTCAGGTTCAAATAACACAACCTGCGAAATAAATACCATATAACGTACAACACTTGTTATGTTTTTTCAAAAATCAAATGGTTTTATTTAACAAATCAAAACCTCTTTAGGGAAGAACTAAATAATGATATAAAATTTATGTATTGAATAGCTTTATCTTATTATAATTAAAAAACTCTTGGGGGATTCACAAAGTGTCATAAAATCGTATATCCTATAATAATAGCACGAAAAAATAAGATTGCTGTGAACAACCTATGCTGATGCTATTTTGAATTTATAAGTAAAAAAACAACCACTGTGCGAATACATATTGCGGATAATACAAATAGCAATACGTTGTTCAGGCATAATGTAAGAAAATTTTTATTTTTCTAAAATTATTTTTTTATTTTATTTATTTTTAAAATACGACAGCACAAAAACATATCATTGAAAGTTTTATTATTTTCAAACACATTTTGTTTGAAAAACCAAAACAATGATCCATATTCATAGTCCCACACTAAAGTCGACTCTTGCTACAGTAAGTCTTTAACTTAAAACCTTTTTCTATCTTTTTCATATTCATAGTTGAAAATAAAGTATACTTTATGTTGAACTGACTGTCAACTACAATTTGTTTAATGTTTATATAGAATTTTTTATAAAATATTTAAAAGTGAAAACTCTGAACTGGTGGTCTTTAATCTTTTCTTTTTTAAACCTGCAATGACGGGCGAGGTCTTCTGACCCATTTGTATACTTGACTGCTAATATTTTCAATGAATTTGCTGAATTGGTCATTCGTGGTTTTTATTAAAATTACATCAAATTGTATTTAAAACCATACATATTTCCTTAAAGTGTTTTAAATGCAAATAAATATAACAACTGCCAAAAAATAGAAAAGGCAAATTTTCTAAATTTTTTTTCTGAATTCTTTTGCCGTGACCAATATTGTAATAAATCGTCAGATTTAGCAGTTGTGCTTGTAAGCGTGTGTATAGGGTATGATATCTTATAGTTCAAATATTTGAGCAAAATATCCTGGGCTTTGGCATTGCCCTACGTTATATTTATTATTGTTATGTTTCTGAACTAACATCCAAACAAGAGAGCTGATTTTACTCATCAGTTAAATATGTTTATCTCAGTCTACTCCAAGATAGCAGTCAATCCACACAAGTTATAAAATACAGAAAGGTTAGACATCCAAAACATTATATCGTCGCTACAGCTACCAGTCCTCGTTAGAATGCTGCCAAGATAGAAGAAATAATCAAACTTTTCTAACTTGATATTACGTATCCTCAAATTGGTGTTGTTAAGGGTATTGGAGCGAATTATCTCGCATATTTTTTAATGGTGAGCCTTAGTCCCGTCTGTGTAACTGCACGCTTCAGGGATTAAGGCTTAGCAAACATGTAACGATGGCTAAGTGCTAAAAGGCAAATATTATCGCCAAATTCCATAGTCCCAAGTATTGATTAAGATCCCATCTTATTCCTCTGCTAACGGTTATGTCATAATGGTATTTTTTATAATAGAAAAGAAAAATAATTCGTGGAAAACAATACTTGAGGCTGAGTAAACAATACATCGGAAGCCCTAGAACCTCTCGATATTTCAAATAGATTCCATTTCTTTCAATTGCGTTTTAGAGAAATTCATGCAAATGTAAACATCTACTTCTTTCAGCTCTTAGTATTTGTTGTTGCTTGTTTATTGTCTGTTACTTGTTTTCTTTGGTGTCAGTTTTTGTTGTTGCTGTGTTATTTTTATTTTCTTTATCTCTGCTAACGTTCGTTGTTGTCGATTCTGGCTATTTACAAACATCATGTATAGTTCTTCTTGTATATTTTGTTTATTTATTTTAGCGAAGTAATAAACGCAGAAATTCCCAATCTTATTTTCGTAACAGTATAAATTTTTTTTAAGCAGGTTTATAACCTCACAGTTGGATATAATGACATCATTCAATCGCATTGGCATAGGTTTGACTAGATTTCGTAACGGTCAAAGCGGTATATTTGCCATTTTTCAAGAATGCGAATTAGTTTTTTGTTCATTATTACAATTTAAAAAACGGTCTCACAAACGGCCCAGGTTTGAAAATAATTGTAGTTTAATAAAAGACTTCGACCAAACCAATCCATCTAAAGAAGACCCTCTGACCGTTCAGTGTACCTCTGGCGATAATGGCAAACATCAGCCGAATAGTCAGGAGATAACGCCACCTACTGGAAAAAAAAGTACAATGCTAAGTAAGGACCACCACCACATAGCAAGGATCTTCACCATACACACAATCAAATGGAGGCGAGCTACAGTAAACTGAAACTGAAACAAATTAATGGATGATTTGTGGAAAACTTATATGCTCCCTCGAAAACCAAATGAAGTTCCCAAGCTTTCTGAACGAAAGCTCAAGGCAACAAAGTGTAAAAATGATCGTATAATAATCCTTGCCAAAAACAAAGACTACATATGTATTTTCTTCTTCTAGGGAGATCAAGGAAAAATTAAATTTAAGTACTTCATCACGTAATACATGGAGTAGGCTTAGTCAGAGCAGTCTCAAAAGTTATTAGGCAAAGAAAAAACTATTCCCACTAAACTCAAATATAAGAAAGCCTTCAGCGTTTGCAAAATATATGTAACTGTGCCACAATCATATTGGAATCGAATGACTTAATCGAATGAATCGAAATATAATTTTAAAAAATGCAAAACGTGTTAAAAGAGTACGGTTTAAGCCTTCACAGAAACTTAAATCAAAACACATTGCATATACTATAAAACCTGGTGATGGAAGTCTCATGGTATGGTGACGTTTTTCTTCCTAGGGAGTAGATCGCACATCCAAAATCGACATGAAAATGACTGATGACCATTGTGTTAACAGTAGTGCTTTGGTAATGGTTTTAGGGTACTTTATCTTTCAAACATACGAGGAAGGTCGCAAGAATTATTTTCAAGAAAGCTATACCAAAATACTGAAATGACCTGATTAGAGCACCGATTTGAACTTGTTCGTGGGATACCTGTGGGCTATACTAGATAACAAATTTCCAATAGAATAAAAGACTAACATTCTAGATTTTGGAAATAAAGGCAGGCCGAATGGAGAAATTCCCATACAAATTTTAAAAAACTTGACTTCAAATATACCAAGAAGACTTTCTGTTCAAAATTAATAAATGAGGGAGCTACTAAATTTTGATTATAATAATATTCCTTCATGATTTCTACAGTCATCATAGCATATTTTGCATTTGAACTTTATTTTGTCCAAACGTAGACAAGTAGCATTTTGTTTGTGTTGTTTTGCTGCAAAAGTTTATATTGAAATGTAAACGAAATTAAAAAATACAATTAATTTTTTTTTAAGCTAATACTGAGTTTGAGTTTTTTTTTTTTTTTTTTTTTTTTGTCTGAAGAAATATAAAAAGGGTACTTTGCACTTTATTTTGTCCAATAGTGTACATATATACATATAGTGTACATACATACATA
The DNA here is from genome assembly GCA_023159175.1 of Wohlfahrtia magnifica. NCBI lineage: Eukaryota > Metazoa > Arthropoda > Insecta > Diptera > Sarcophagidae > Wohlfahrtia > Wohlfahrtia magnifica. The sequence continues at coordinate 1,168,773 of JAKWBJ010000485.1, read as the reverse complement.
TCTACACACCATATGTATATAATATGACTGTAATGATAGCATTATTTCATATCCAGCTGTGTACCATTAGATTACAATGAATTCATTGTGCTCGTATAACTAAGCACGCAATTTGTCTATTTCTTTTCTTTTGCCTGCATTAACAAATTATTTAAAGAATCCTATTTTTGTTTAAATTTGAGATTTAACAATATAAGTACATATTTACATACAGACATATGCACATATGTATGTATGTATGTATGTATAAAATAAAGCAAACAATGCAGTATTAATATATAAAAGGATTACGGTTGTCAAGACCTGCCATATGGTAACCTTCATTCATAGCCATTCATCATCCCAAGAATTTTAAGATTTTTCAAAAAGGCGATTTTTTAAAATTCGATTTTCTAAAATCCAGTGATTTTTCCAGACATACCACTATATGAGCTCTAGACAAGAGCTTTGGCGCAAGCATTTGTATATAGTGGTATAAAGAAGCATTTTAGAGAAATAGCCACTCTTCCTCCTAAGAATTTTCAGATTTTTCAAAAAGGCGATTTTTTAAAATACGATTTTCCCAAATCCGGTGATATTTCCAGACATACCACTATATATACTCTCTTTTGGACCCCTTTGACAACCATATGTGGTATATGGGAGCACCTTCATATTTTCCCGAAATGTTCACTTATCCTCTGAAGATATTTTGCATTCTGTATGTAATCACTGCTAATCTCTTAAAAGTACTCTGTTAACGAAAAATGTGTGCATGTTAAAAAAGTAAGATTTGTGTCTTGGCTTTTCAAATTCGAATTTATTTTCACACACATCGAGACCGAAGACCATCTTTTATCATATCATGTGTTTATTATGTGCTCACCGGCCAAAATAGTCTTATGGCACTGTTTATCCCAGTTAAGCCGCTACTCCCTACTTGGTTAAAGATTGAAGAACATTTTAATCACCGCAACACTAATTGGAATGCATGTACACTCCAAATCAATAGCCTTCCATTGCGATTTAGACCTCAACCAAAGCCACTATGTCTGCATCTAATCTTACTTACTTATTTCAGACCTCTTGCTACATTGCTGTGTTTTTGCAAAATCTTCTCATTCCTGTGCCGTTGTTTTAGACTCAATGTTTCGTTCTGTTAATGTATTATTAAATTTATCAATCCAGGTTCTTCTGCCTCATCCTTCGTCTCGTCCCAGTGAGTCTTGCTTCTAAAACTCGTTTGGACATGAGGGTTTCTGGTATCCTAGCGATGTAACTAAACTATCTTAGCTTATTTTGCGACGTCATATTGTCTAGTGGTTCTATTGCTAGAGTCGACGTTAGAGTCTAGTTTTGCACTGTATATCGTCTTTTTTCTCTGTAAAATTAAATACCGCTAGTTTGGTAGCCATAGTTATTTCTCTCTTTTCCGATGACATATATGTTTAGGGACAAATAAAAGTGCGCACTTGCTGATATTCTGTGATTAAGGTCATTGTAGTATTTTTCATCTTTGCTTAATACAGCTCCAAGATAGCAGAAATGCAATCGGACTCATATCCAATTTGGTGTTTACTTTTTTTACAACTTATATGCTTTCATTCTTTCTGTTTTCTCTTCTCTTCTAGCCATTGCTTCAGAGAAAATGATAATGTTGAGTTGAAGATTTTCGGCGTATGGTCACATTATCTGCCTATGCCAATACGTTTACAGGTTGCAGTTTCTAATTTCCAATTATCACTATAGCGAATGTTTCTTTGCACTTTTTTATTATTCATAAGAATTGTAAACAAGTATGGGCTCAGAATATATTCTCGCTTAACCGCTCGAGTTGTAATGGATTCTTCAAGAGTTGCGTTTCCAGTTCTAACATAGTTTTGGCAGATTTTGTAGAAACTTCTTATTCGCCTGTAATCAGATGGTAATCAACATTTCTTCTCTAAAGCACTTTCCATATTTTACAGATCTTGTTGAATTCTATGGCATTACATCACCTTGCGTATTGAAGATTTTGAGAGTTTATGTGCCCGTGATACCAGTATTAAGTTTAAGATCATATAAATTGTACCACAAAAGTTTAAACTAATTACGTTATAGCTCATTGAGAGTATATTCGAGCCCTCGAAAGATTGACTTACATTAAAGTATTTAAATGATCTCGAATTAGAAGACCTGAAACTTAATGCAGCAGTTGCGTTAGCAAATCTAAGGATGTCAAAAGTAAATACTACAGGTCAGTATTGTGTTGAATGCGCACCGAGGCAATGGTTGCTAAATACAGTTCGAATTATTCCCCTCCTTCATTACAGAAGTCTCATTATGGGCCCGATGGTCACTGGTCCATCCTTTTGTGCTTGACTACCCGTTTAACCTTCATTTATTTAACACTACTCTGTAGAGCTTAAAAAATGCTAAAATTAAAATTAAAAAAATATTTCTGACTAAATTTTACTATTTTTAAACCATTTTTAAATTTTAGAACCTTATGACAATATGACACGATAGCGCAATTAATGAATACCCCAATTGTCTTTAGTGTTACAGAAAATATGTATTTAAAATGTAATTTTTCAGCAGACATTTTAATGATCTAAGCGGGTATTCAATTTTTATTTTTTTCTTTGTTCACATTAAGGCAGTGGATTACCTGCTGACATTGAAACAATTCAAATGTTCCATTAGATGTGTAGCAGGTTTATTCAAATCTATTCGAGTATTATATTTCCACTATGGTGGGTGTTTGAAAAATTAAACTCATCCATCAGAATTGTAAAAGAAGTAAAGCAAAAAAATTACTTTAGAAAACAAATCTTTACAAATTATAAGACACAAGAGCAGACTATGGAATTAAATCAAACGAAATGATACAGAAATCGAAAAAATAACAAATAAAGTCAATAAATATAAGATCTATTACAAGTTTAAAGAAAAACATAGAAGAGGTACTTGTTGTTTATTTAAGAAATAAAATATTTATTTTATTTATTTTTTGTGTAAATGATTTTGCAAATAGAAAACTAATTTACCACTTATGGTTGAATTTTATTTATTGAGACTGTGTGTATTGAAGTGTAATATAAGGTTTCTTAAATTTCATTGTATCGGATGGGCCATCTATCGGTTTATATTTGAACCACCGGTTGTTTCGAATGTGGCAATACTTATGTCATTCCATTCTATCACAAAATTCAGTATATTGTCTCCACTGAACGAAATGAATCGATTTACGCTTGAGCAACGTTGGGATTTATTGGAAATTTATTACCAAAGCAAAGACAATTCGGTCGGAATTTGCAAAAAAAAAATCAACAAAAAAAGATACTCAAAAAAATTGCAAAAATCATCTTTTCGGGAGAAGCTCATTATCATCTTGGTGGATACATTAATAAGCAAAATTACCATATTTGGGGCTTAGAAAACCCCAAAATTTGTCTTAAAGAAGACAATGCACGTATTCCAAGTGACTTTTTGGTGCAGATTGTGAAGCGGAGTCATCACCATATTTCTTTGAAATTGTGGACGACGCAACCATTACGGTCAATGGACACCTATCGCACCATGATAACCCATATGTTTAGTATCAACAGGAGGGTGCAGTTTGCTACACACCTCATGTCACAATAGATTTATTGCGCCAAACGTTTAAGGGCCGTTTAATTAGCCGAAATGGTGATGTCAGTTGGCCGCCAAGAAACTGCGATTTGACACCGTTGGACTATTTTCTATGTGGCTCCGTTAAAGACAAGGCCAACATTCGTGATGTCATTGCCGAGATATGACCCCATACACTCGAAAAAGTTCTAGAAAATTGGTCCGATTGAATAGGGTACTGTGAGACCAGCCGCGGCAGCCATATGAATGAAATAATATTTCATTTCTATCCGGAACAATTGTACTTCACAGCTAAAAAATAAATTTGGCAAAATTTCAAACCGTTTTTGTTTTATTGCAGTTTTAAATTTAAAATTTTGAATGGCCCACCCTATACAGTATTTAACTTGTAATTTTTTCATATTTTTTTCTTCAAAAACACAAATATATTGTTTTGTTGCTGCTTAATGATGTCTCTTAAAGAAATTTACAGTAGTTCGCTAGAAGTCAAGTGAGGGAGGCAAATTTTTTGTAGCTTCAGTGAGCCATAACTAATTTTAGGCTATTGATTACGTTTAACAAAGTGTAAAAGTCTAAATTTATGCAGACAGTAGTTGGTTTTTGTCTTCGTTTTTTTTTTTTTTTTTTTTTTTGTTTTTTAACATGATTAAGAAATTGTATTTCAGGTTTAAAATGCCTGCTCTTTTGCTGATATACCCTGTAAAGAAATCTTTGAAAAAGTTCAATAAACTTTAGTTGTTGACTTTTCTTGTATAAAAAATATAAATTTTGCAACAACTACATAAAAGTAATGAAGTGAATTAATACTAATGATTAAAAGAGGTGATTTTGATGTGCATGAAACAATACCGGAACGTTAAAAAAAGAGAAAAAGTTAGAAATTGAATAATTAGAGGCTTTGTGGCAATTGCAAAAGGTTGCTTTTTACGTCTCACATTTGATTTTTATCTCGAATTGCAAGGGATAATGTGATGTGAATTCATCTCTTGCAATAGAAGTAATCGAAATTGCAAACAAATTGTATCATATCCAAATATCTATGGGAAGAGTGGCTGCTATAATTGTAAAAAACTTATGTATGTTTAAGAAAATTGCTGTATTTAAAAACACAATATGGGAACAAGCATTTTATACAGAATAATTATAAGCAACTTTTTATAATGGATTAGATTAAGTTTGACCCACAAAATGCTCGCTTAGGTGCAATGAGTAGGTATCACCGAATTTCGCACCTCATGCCAAAGTCCTTAACTTTTAGATCACTTTCCGTGAACCATCCAATCATTTTTATGAAGACATATATCTTGTCTACATCACATGTTGCAAGATGATTCCTGTCTTAAATTATTCTCTGGTTAAGCAAAGTCAGTCTTAAGTACTCGAAAGCCAAGCAGTGGCAGAGAAAATATTGGATTTTCTCTTCGTTTCAGAACCGCCCGTCTAGCAAGGCTGTTAAATAACTGTCATTTGACGTGTTATTTATGTAGTAAAGTTTTTCCACTTATGATATAATCGTTTAACAACCGAAGAACGCGTAAAAATAGTTAAGACTTACTACAAAAGTGCTGACTTAAACGTGGCCACAGTTTTTTTTTTGTGAATAAAATTTTCTTCAGAGAAAACAAGCAAAATTGTCGCATAGTGGGCTCGGAGAAATCAGAAGTGGTTGTGAAAAAGCCAGTGCATCCGAAAAAAAAACTGTTTGGTGTGCATAACATTCTGGTAGCGTCATTTGGCCTTATTTTTGTGAGAATGATGCTAAACGAAACGTTACCGTTAATTCAGAATGCTAAGGCCGTATAATAACCGACTTTATTTGGCCTGCAATTGAAGATTATGAACTGAACGATATGTGGTTTCAACAAGACATTGCCACGATTTTAGCTTTATTGCCTGAGAAATTTTCCGGTTGCCTAATGTGTGAATTTGGTGACGTTAATTGGCCACCAAGGTCATGCCGTTAGACTTTTTTGTGGGGCGACATCAACTACTATGTCTACTTGGGTAACCAAGTAACGTCCGAAAATTTTAAAAGTGGCCGAAGACTACCTCAAAAGGATCGTTTGCTGCATATACTCGTAATCCATTGGCGGTCATTTAAATGATATTGTATTTCGTATATAATGCAAAGATCTAAACATTATAATAAAGTAAAATTTTCATCGAAATCATAGCTTAATGTACATATGTTTTATTCAACTTTACTTTTGAAACTACAAAATTTACTTAGTCGACTCCTCCTTCAAATAGAAATTGAAGCTTCTGCAGAAATCATTATATGGGATCCACATTCTCTAGACAGTAGCCAGTTATAGCCCCTATAAGGTTTCTTACATGTTTCCTTGTAAGTTTCAACACCTGCCTTACCAAATTTAATAACAATTTTTTAGTTTCGTAACCAAGATGGTTGATAACTTAATTACTTATTTTTAATCTAAAGTTTTACAAACTGAATATTATTTCATAAGTCTGTCATCATAAAAATCAACAAACGTCTTAAGTTAAGTAGACTTTTATAATATCATATCTCTTACAAAATAGTCTCTCTTGCAAGTGGTTTTAATTAAAAATAGAAAAATTGCAGTTTAATTAATTGCATAACGTTTCTATAAATTAATTTCTTTTTATTACAGCATTTTATTCAGATTTTTATTATTTTTTTTTTTTATTCTATAGAAACAAAATTAAAACTATCCACACTTGCAATTCAATCTTGCAAAAACTTTAACAAATTCATGGCAATATTAAGTGCATGATTGATTATCTGAAGAAAAAAAATCATTACAATGATTTATATTTAACTTTTTTTTACAATAAATAATTTTGTAAATAAAGAACAAATCAATTTCATTGTTATAAAAGACAGCAGCTGTGATGAAAAAATAAATTTATTTTTAGAAATGGAAAAAAATAGATTTAAATGAATAAATTATAAAACGATTGTAAATACTAATTTTAGAATGAAATCTGATGACAGGATTAATAAAGAAAAACATTATTAATATAACATTAAGTTTTTAATGTATACACTGAAAATAATAAATTTTATAAAATTATAAAGTGGTTGATTACCTAGCCAATATTTATTAAAAGCACCAGCTTTACCCATCTAGAGTTGCTCACTCCAATCTTCCTGTGGAGTCAAATTTTTAAATTAATGTGCAACTTGATAATAGAATACTTACGTATGTAGAAAGTAAAAAGGTTGTGTCTTTTATATATACTAGTTCGCACGATATACCGCAATAACTACATCTTTAGTAGGAATGGATCTTTTACCCTTTGTTAGCCCCTCAAAGTACAATTTTTGAAAATATACTTTTGTACAACATATGTATTTTGGTGGATTATGAATGTTAGCAAACAAAAAATTTTATTTAAGAAGAAAACATTCAGAAGAAAAGTAACTAATAAAAACGTCTCCGAGATACAATTTTGAAATAACACCCTATTCCATTCTTGTTAGCTGGATTATACATTTATATATCTCTGTGTTGTAAATTTCAACAAAATCGGTTTCGTCTTTGGCTCATTAACAAACTGACCTAATTTAGCCAATTTTCCCCCGATTTTTATCTCTCCCAGGCACAATTTTTAAAAAAGCATACCATATAACACTTTCGTTAGCCAGATCTATCTGGCTGATTGAACGATCAAATTTATAATATACCTCCTATTAATCATTATCTTAACTATTATCTCAGTTGTCATTTTTTACCCTTTCGGTCCAAGTCCAAATGTTAAAGATAGTCTATAGTTCCTTTCTTCTCCAATAATTTCAAGATAATTGGTTCTACTTTTTAGCTGTATACAGTCTAAGTACAAACAAACACACATTCATATTCCAAAGTTTTGGCTGATGTCTATAAATAACGAAGCTTTAACTGTTATCGTTCTCCACATAAAAAAAATCCATGCATAATATAAATAGCAGGTGCCACGCTCACTTATCAAATCTCTTCCAGTTGTTGACTGATGATGTGTTTTATCCACGAAGATGCTCGAACCAAATTTAGAAACTTCGAGGATTACTTTCTCAAGATATACAAAAATTAATATTTGCTATGTATAAGAGATGCCACGGCCACTTATCCAATTCTGCCCATTTTTACTAATGCGCGTACAGTAAAGGACAAAGGTTCTTAGAGCATCGTCGCAATGTTTCATTGTTCTATCGGTACTATAACGGAATATGTTCTGACGAAATTAAGAAACTAACTCCTAGTAATCATATATTTTTACGTTGTACTCGTATTTTTTTGTAGAGCACATTCCTTTGTAGTTGATTGTCCATTAAATCGCACAATGCATTATAGGGGAATTCCTAAATTGGTTCGTTTGTGGGACAATCTACCCACGAATGTCTTCCCTGCCACTTACGACATGAGCAAATTTAAGTCGAACGTCCACTACTCTATCTATCCTCCTTCCCACAACCTATTTTCCTAATACTAGCACAATGCACTGCATGAGTAGGGATTATCCCCTGAGTGAAAAGAGAGGAGAAAAAATAAAATATTTACTTTGTATGAGAGGTACCATGCCCACTTGTTCAATTCCGCCCACTTTTTGACTGATAATTTGTAATGACCATGAAATCACTTGGACCAATTTCAAAAACTTTAGATTAACCTATTCTAAAGATACACAGTTTGCATTGGAGATTCCATGCTCACTAGAGATTATTGCTGTTACCTTTCTGAAGATATATACAAATAAATATTAAGTTTGTATGGGAGATGCCATGCCCACTTATCCGATTCTGCCACTTTTTAAAGTAAACTTAGAGATTATTGCTGTTACCTTTCTGAAGATATATACAAATAAATATTAAGTTTTTATGGGAGATGCCATGCCCACTTATCCTACTCCGCCCACTTTTTGACCGATGATTTGTATTGACAACAAACCTATTTGGACAAAATTTAGGATGTCTTACTTTTACCGCTTAGAATATATCAGTGGTGCGCACAAAAAGCGAAACACTTAAAATAATAAATACAATAATAAATATAAATAAAATAATAAATACACTACAGTTAAAATGCTGTAAAAAATAGGTATTCATACAAAGTATAAACATGCATAAATTTATGTAGCTTATTATTAAGCTTGTCGGAGTAGTAAACAAAATTTTAGCTCTCTTCAAAATCTCTTTGAAGCTAAAAAAACACAAAAACATGCGCTACACCCCTTCTTCGTTAACGGCTAACAGGCTACTGAATAAATTTTATATCTGACACACATTGTTTTTGATGAAATTATGGCTGCCGTTTGGAATAATGTAAACAAAGCGTATGAATTGTTTTATATAACATTTTTAGCATTTTTAATTTATTACAATTTCTTAAGTTTTTTATTTCTTAAGTTCTTTTTCTCTTAGCAAGCCTGGTTGTAATATTCACAAAGAGAATAAATAAACAGCCGAAAAATATCGTAAGTTGAACAATATGAACGAGCAGCGCCGTAATATATAAACAAATAAATAATTATGTGTACTTGGCACCGCCCATTAAAGAAAAGACAATCAGTGAAAGTAAACTGTTTCGAGCCTGTAATATTTTTGCAAACAAAAAGCTATATAAAAACGAACGTATGTATTGGTTTGTAAATCGGTTGAGTGGTTCTCGAATTATTAAATCACGAATATAGGACAACTTATTTTTGTATATGGATAGTACATATGTATATAGATAAAATAAGACAAGATAAGATATATGAACATATTTTATTTCTGAAAAACCATTGTTGTAAGAATCTGTAAATTTAATTTAGATTATTTTAAAAGTAATTGGCATCGGCAAACATTGGTCTCGCGGACTAAAAACGGGTAGAAGGGTATCCCTTCTAAGAAGTGTAAAGATATATACATATATAAAAATTATTAATTATCTGTACAACTTTGGTGGACTAGAGCAGGCATTTGCAAAAGTGAAAATGTAGTTGTGTTAGTGAGAACATGAAAATACTCTATCAGAGAAGTAAAATTGATGTTTTAAAAAAATTAAAAAAAATCAGCAAGCATTCGCCCAACATGTGCATTTGTCGCTGTTTCAGTGACAACCAGCGTTGCCGTTGTGACACTAAGGTATCACTTTTGACCCTTGTTGTTGCCAATGACACTTTTTATGACCCTATTTTTAATGTATCCCTTTTTGACCCTTTTTGAAAATGAGTAAAGTTCCAAAATTCCTCACGAAAATTCTCAGTACACTTAGCTTTTATATAGGGTCTGCCATCTAACATTTTTTTTTTCAACTAGTGCTTATTTCGTGAATGGTAACGCTTAGCTCATGCCAGATTTGACAGATATTTAATTATCTTTCCGCTGAACGAATATGGTTGTGTACACGCTTGAACAACACCGGGAATATCAGCCCGCGATCGACTTACAGAAGATGCCGATTTTGCCAAAAAAAAAAAAAGATCTTTTCAGATGAAGCTCATTTTTATCTTGGCGTAATTGTAAACAAGCAAAATTGTCGCATTTAGGGCACAGAAAACACGCACGCAAACATTGAAAAGCCGATGTAGCCAACGAATATGGTTGTGTATACGCTTGAACAGCGCTGGGAAATACTGCGACATTACTTTGAAAATCATAGTAATGTTGCAGAATGTGTGCTATGTGTTCAGATGAAGCTCATTTTGATCTTGGCGGGTATGTAAACAAGCAAAATTGTCGCATTTGGGGCACAGAAAACCCGCACGCAAACATTGAAAAGCCGATACACCCAAGACGAGTCACTGTTTGGTGCGGATTTTTGTCCAGAGGCATAATTGGGCCATTTTTCTTCGAAAATGAGCAAGGAGTGGCCGTTACAGTCAATGGCGATTATTATCGGGCCATGTTGAACGAATTTTTGTTCACAAAAATTGAAGAGGAGGATATTAGCAACATTTGCTTTCAACAGGACGGCGCTATGTGCCACACTGCCGAAGCGACACTCGATGTTTTGCGCCCTGTTTTTGAAGATTGCATTATCAGCCGCAGAGCTGATGTCGTTTGGCCACCTCGGAGCTGCGATTTGACACCGTTGGACTATTATTTGTGGTGTGCCGTCAAAGATAAGTGTTACGCCAACAAGCCAGAGACAATTGACGCTTTAAGGGACAATATTCGTGAAGCCATTGGTAAAATACAGCTGCACACAATCGATAATGTGCTTAAAAATTGGACCGGTCGTGTAGGCTACTGCATGGCCAGCCGAGGCAGCCATTTGAATGAAATTATTTTCCATTATTAACCGAAAGGATTGTACTTTCAAATAAAAAAAGGAATTTGAGAAAATATTCAGTAGATTTTTTTTATAGCAGTTTCAAAAAAAATTTATTTGGCGGACCCTTACATGTATGTTGTATATGTACATAACACGCATGAGTTTTGTAAACATATACATAAAAATTGCATTAGATATTGTTATTACAACAACTGAATTTTGTGCAACTGTCATATTCTATGCATACCTATTTTTTTCATATAAAGTTTGACAATTGTGTAAAATGAACTGTTTTTCGGCTTTAGTTTTGACAGCGAAAAACTTTTATATATTCTTTTAGTTGATGCCAACATATGTTCATATTTGCAACAAAATAAATACGAATGGACAAATAAGTATTGTATACGCAAATATCTAATTATACTAACTTATGTATAAAAATATATTTGTATGTTCGAGGTTAAATCAAAAAGAATAGATGAGCAGCAGGCTTCATCAAGCAATATGGAAAACCATAAGAAAACTGCCTAATATACATTATCGCTGGTATTAAAATTTTATGAAGAATTTTGGAGCAATGTTGTTTTGAGCGGTGAAAGAAGGAGTATTATATTTAAGTGTGACGAAAACCAAAAGTTAAAAAAAAACTAGAAGTTCCGATATCAAAACTTGACTTGACGGCTTCATTCTACTTATTAGTCACCTGACATAAGTCCCACAGAAAAATTATTTGATAAATTAGATAACCTAGTACACAAAAAGTGCAATTAAAAACAAATAAGGCTGTAAAACTGCTCTTCCTAAACGATATCACAATAATTCAATGCTAGATAATAGATTTATATTATATCGTTTTTGAAAGTCAAAACCTTATAGTTCTATGTAAAATCCAGTTTTCGAGGGGGTATGTATACTTTCCTGTGCGACTGTATATTCAAATTTATATGAATTCTTTACATTCTTACATATATATTTACTTTGCCTCCTAATAGTGCTTCCGCTAAAAGAATTTTTCAAAGTTATCACTGATTAAAAATAAACTTACAAACAAACTTAAAATATAAACTTGTGAGTCCATGATTTCCTCACTCAATTTGCTCAAATCGACGCTGGAAAAATTAACTCCAAGTAAAGAATTAATTACAAAATAAAGAAAAAGTATTTCTGTTTGCTGAGAAATGATACATTTCGAGGACTCTTACCCATAAGTCTAGTTTCCATAAGTTTTTTTCTTATTATGTGACTTGAAACAGGAGAATAAATTCATTTTTGAGGCTTTTTGATGACTTAAAGGGATTAATCTTTGAAGTAAAAATTAAAAGTTTATCGAAACTGACAGTTGTTCTACGCTTTGCAATCTTCTTTCACTGAATCTTACTAATTACTTTGGTTTCGGAGCACCTCATGGTCTGAACAATTTTCGCTATATATTAGGATTACTCTTCCATCAAAATCTTCAATACATAAAATGACATACTGGACAAAAATAAAGTGTTCCTATTATTTGCTGTATATTTATTATAATTCTTTCCCTTTCACTTAAATTCTAATGTTGCTGCCATAAGTAGCACTCCAAAGAATCCGATAGTATCGATAGTTTTTTGCAAACTATCGAAACTATCGATTGGGCCGACTATCGATAGTTTTAAAGCTCTATTAAATACCCTTTTTATGACACTTTTTCAAGGGAAACACTGGTGACAACTAAAAGCAAAATCGTATCAACTTTTTTAAATTATTTTTCTGTGCCTAAAAGAATATGCGTACACCCTCTGCACAAGTGCTTTCGTCGGTGTTTCATTGACGACTAAAGCAAGAGCGTAAGAATACGTGTGAATTGAACGCGAACAATTGTTCTATGAAATGAACATTAATGGACTAGAGGCAATAGAAGGATATTAATATATATTAATATGTAAATAAATAATTCATAATCAAAAAACTTTACAGAAAGAGCCATAAAATTTAGTGTGACTTATTTTGAAAACAATAAAATTGCGCTAAGATTTATAAAAATATTTTCAGTATATAAAACTTCGAAAATAATTCGTATGGAGGCTAGTCGGGGAAAAGATTTTACTGAGAAAAACTGAAATGTGGCACACCCGATATAAAATAATATAAATTTTCATAGGAGGCATAGGCTAAATAGAAACCTGCGGAATATGTATGCAAGTAGACGCACTCTTACGAAAATAATAATCAAACGGGCTGAACTTTCCCAATAAATCAATAGTTAATATAACTGTGTAACCAATAAAAAGCAAAAAAAAAATATGCTGAATAATACCAAATCATCATAAAATCATAAATAAAACCAAGACTGGCTCTTACAATCCTTAAATTCAAAATTTCGAAATAAATTCAAAATTTCTCCAAAGCCCTTCCCAAGGCTTTTATAAAATTTTGTATTTAATGTTGCCATAGATGTGTAACCAGTTGCTAAAATTCTTATTTTTAAATTACTCCCAAGTATGTATGTACTTTAAAATTCTCTGAATCAAACAAAACACCAAGCAATAACTTATTACTTTAAAAAAGTTTAACAAAATTTGTCTGAATTGAATTAAATCAAAAATGATTCAAGTTAAAATTTACAAATGGACACTAGTTGCTCTCACAAGTCAAAAAAAAAACAAATATACATAAAATAAAACCACTATGGTAAGGAATGAAAAGGTTTCCTAGCAACGTTCTTTAAAAGGCAAACAAGAGAAAAGGAAAATTACCTAAAAGCCACAACAAATACAAAAAAATATTACAAAATTTAGTTTTTGATTATTCATTCAAGTGGTCAAACAATGTCATTTAAAGAAGTCAGAGGTAAGTATTTGAATTTAATTTAATCAAATATTTAATTAAATTGTTCCTTTAAAATACAAATGATTTATTTAAAGATCTCGCAGAGCATCTTAAGTTACTGGGCTATCCACATACCTTTCCTATGCAAGCCTTGTCCACAAATTTCGGTTGTTTGGCTTCATTTTATATAGTGGCTGAAGTATTGCAATGGCTTGCAGGTTTATTGGAACCTGGCACGATTTTACCCGGCGGCATTACATCTAAAGAAGAGCGTGTTTTACTTATACGCTCAGCCACGGAATTTTTCGTTACCAAATCAGCCATTAAATTAAATCCCCGCAAACTTTATGCCGCGTCGGCAGTAACAGCTGGTGAATTGCAAAAGATTACACGGATTTTAATAGCACCCAGCAACACTGATGATAACCAGGAAGAAGAGGACCATTATCGTAGTCTTAATCAAGTTGATATAGGCGATAAAATTGATAATTTGCGTAGAGCACGTGAATTATCTTCAGATCTAACACAGCGGGGAGCCACTTTACATGATTTACTTTTAAAGGAAATGCATAACAAAGAAGCTAGGCTAGCACAAGCCAATAGACCCATGGAATTGGCTTCGGTTGAAAGAACTTTAAAAAATGCTGTAGCTTCCTCCCAATTGAAATTGCAATCGAGTAGGGCACAACTGGAAAATGCTCGTGTCGAATTGAATGCTTTAAATTCGAAACTACAACGTAAAAAGGCAGAGTTGGAACGTACTAAACAACGTTTAGAAGCTTTACAGAAAATACGGCCAGCCCATATGCAAGAATTTGAAGAGCATGAAAAGGAGTTGAAAAACCTTTTCCAACAATATTTTCTACGCTTGCATGTAAGAGATGCTTTAAGGGCCCAATTTGAAGTGCGCACCAAACGTTCGACTCCCATATCTTCGCCTCTGTTACAAAAACCAGCCGAAAACTCTATGCCTTTTATACCCGAAGGACTTTTAGCCGATGATGACGAAGATTTGGATGATGACGAAGCCCAACTTGATAATCATATGGACCAGGGCCACAACAATCTCAATAATAAGCGTGAAGATAAAATGACAAGTAAAAATCCTAGCAACACACCTAATGTTAAAAGGCCCGGAACAGCTACATCGCGTATACGACCTACCACAGGCAGAGGACGTACTTCAACTATTAAAACAGATGATAAAACAAAAGCGGATCGTTTAGATCTAGAAGGTGACAGTTCATTTGGTAGCTCGGATAGTGATTTAGATATGGCTGAGATACTAGGTATGAGTGCCAACAATGGCTTGGCTGGAGGTAGCGGAACTGCAGGAATGCATGAAATGAACGACTTAGACGATGATGATGACGATGATTGTAAGTTATTTTAAGGGAATCAATTTGCTTTTCAATTAATTTTTACCTTAAATACCTTACTTTACAGTTGATGTTAATTCGATGGACAGCTTAAGCATCTCAAAGATCACTGGGGAACTACAATTGAGACCAAAGACAGCCAGCAAGCCCGAACATCATAGTGATGAGGATTTTTAAAATAAATTAATAACATTTTATTTATACTTTTTAATAAAGAAAACTGATTTGAAAAGTATACCACATTTACGTCATACTATATTTTTACTTGTAGGCAAAACAAACTCGAGACACGAGGCAACAAAAGTGATTTTTGCATTTCCGAAATGTTGCTTCAATGGCACAAAACGTAGTCATAGCACTTATTCTTTCTCTTTGATGTTATAAATAGAATAGGTTTTATTATGAGCTGTTACTGCAAAGTGAAGGGATCACTAACCATAGCACGATTAATAGATTTTAAATTAACATTTGCTGAAAAGCTGCTAGAATATTCGATCACATACGAACACCATGGCCAGATAATACGAACACCATCATATCACATAATAATTGTTCATTTCACTTTTTATGTACCTTTACCAGAATATCAACTGCCTCGTTATAACGAGTTGTTTTTTCATTGTAAAACAAGATTCATTACATGTGGCAATGATAAACATTTTGGTTTGCCATTTTAACAAATCATTCAATTTTGTTATCAAAATATGTGCTTGTGTTTCGTAAATTACGTCCATTTTACGATCGTCATAATCGCCCCACCGAACAAGCTACCGAAGCTGTTGTGACTAAATTTCGTACCAGTTTCACTTACTTACACATTAATCCACCAAAACGTATGCGCAAAGTGCGTACCAAGGAAAACATTGCTGTTGTATCGGCCAGTGTTAATGAAGATCGGAATATTTCAATTTGTCGCAACTTTTAACAATTGGGTTTTTGTTATTCGAACACGTGGAAGATATTACATAAGCACCACGGTATGAAACCAACGAAACGTCGTTTTATTTTTCTACAAAAAAATTAATTTCAGCAACGAAGACCATTTTTGGCTCAATGGGTATGTAAATAAACAGAATCGCCGAGTTTGATGTGAAAAGCAGCCAGATGCAGTTCAAGAGCTGACAATATACCTTGCGGATTGTGAACCGACGCCAATATTGTACCGTGCTTCTTCAAGAACAATTAAATTCTCAGCTTTACAGCCAAAGATAGCCCCTTTTTTGCCCACGTTAAAATAATTGAACTTGGTTGACATGTGGTTTCAACAGCACGCTGTCACATGCCACACTGTACGCGATACCATGAACCTATTGAAAGACAAGTTTAGTGAGTAATTAATCTCACGATTTGTCATCATTAAACTATTTTTTGTGAAGGAAGAATGTTTTTTTTTTAATTTTCAAAATCCAAGCGGTTAAAAAATCAACCATTATATGGCAAAATACTAAACAGATTATGAAAAAGGGGCCAACAAAATGACCAACGTTGTTAAGATCACTTCGCAATGGCAAAAGTATAGCATAGGAATTACTAACTGTCAAAGCTAAATTACAGCGTTGAGCGTTGCGTTGACTAGCGGCTGGCGCTGACGCTGAAGTGATGTATAAATAAGAGCGTTAACGTTGTGTCATAAATAGTAATGTCAACATATATTTTCAGCAAAACATAACTAAATACAAATTTAATAGTGATTAAATCACTAAATTTGATGTGAAAATAGTTTATTGACATTACTTTAATATATTATAAGCAATAACAATCCGTTTTTATAAAATATACAACACTGCTAGTTTTGTGCATCTAAGGTGTGCTTCAAAATGATAAGATCGCCTTAATATTTGCTCAAGCTATAAAATGTTTTGTATGGTCACCTTATTCAAAAAAATTCTACGTTCAAATAACTGAATATAAGCCGGTTTTGCCTTTAGAGATGTACCGTTATAATATGTTTATTTAAATTTTTGTAAATAAGTGCAAAATTTAATGCGTCAAAATGATTCATTTATCCAAACTTTTATTTAAACTAAGCATTAATCAATTATTTTTAATTTATGCAGTTCCCATTTCCTTCTATTGCCTTAAAAATACGGGATGGCGTAGCACTTATTAAATTCATCTTCTGTCCGGTACTGTTTGTTGTCTGCATAAACATTACGCACAAGCAGTCCCCACAACAATAATAACAACAAGGTGTAATTAATAAAGTGCATATAGATCTACAATTTAAACAATAAAAGAACAACAGTTAATTGTTTTTGTATTTTTTGTATTATTTGAACCAGTTCGAATAAGTGAACAAGTGAGGAAAAATAGGGTTGCCAGACGCTCTGTTTTATCAGTACATGCACTGCGATCTCCGTAGATATAAAACAATTTTCAAAAAAAACTGGAAAAATACAATTTTTATCATATTTTTCGAATTAAATTTAGAATCGTCAGCTTACATTACATAACATTACATAACATAACAAATATATGAATCTGTGCTAAGGTTATTAAAATATGATTCTAAAAACAAATATTACAAATATTTATAAATTTAACTTTGCAAAGAAATACAAACTTTTATGAAGACATAACTAGAGCCATCTGTATGTTATTACTGCTTTATTCAGGAAAAGAGCTGATGCTACTTTGATTTCATTAGGAGCTCATAGTGAAGAGCGTTTTGAAAAAAGGTTAATAAATTCGAAAAGCTGAGTGTATTCAATTTAGGTTTTGATTTGGTTTAATGATTTCCCTTATGTAGACCAGATGTTTTCAATTCAAAATATTGATATGAATATTCTTATTGATGAGTATTTATCAGTACTTCAGTTCAAAAAACTGGAAGTTTAAAAAATTTAAAAAGTTCTAGAGCATTTAATAAATAAAATATGAAATTTTTGATACCACATTCAACCATTTTTGCTGAATTATTTTTAGATTAAAAGTTTTTGAATTAAATTAAAGAAAAAAAGAAAAGTAAACGAAAACTTACATAAATACAAAAGAAGAAATACATATGCATGTTTGTATGTACATTGTACATATATTGTTTATAAAAATGTCTTTAGTAAACTCGATACAAAAATAATTATTAACTAAAATATTTTGTTTAAATAGTTCTAAACAGTTGCTTGTTGTCAGATATTTCATTTAGTTCTTAATTAAATACATATGTACTATTCCTTTTATAAACTGATTCTATTCTGTAATACGCTGATTTCCTTAATTTCAAATCTGGCAGCCCTATTTTTACATAAAAGTGAAACAATTTGAATTTAAAAAATGGCAGCTCTAAAAAAGTAACCAACCAAAAAAAAGTAAATAAACCTGCACAGCTCAAAGCTGTAAACCAAAGCGAATTTAATAAGGTGGTTTTAAATTGAAAACGAATACAACACTGTAAAACAAAATATCGGTGTGTCAATATAATGCAACACTGTAGTAAGGAAAAGTTATCAACAAAATACAGAATGTTTGTGTTTTTTGACATACGCGAATGTACCAGCTGTTGTTGACGTCCTAAATTAAGACCATCTTGTTGAATTCGCCTTGGTTGTAAACAAACAATATGTAAAAAGAATACATATGTATAAGTACTTTCTTATGTGTGTCCTGCATAACAGCGTTTCGCAGCCAACTTCACTTTCTGAGCGCTATCAAAATCGGATTTTCCAATTACAAACCGTTGACGAAGCACTATTTGGGTTTGCTCCATACAATTTGTATATACATGAGAGTTTTTGACAGATAAATAACGCTCAACGCTTTAATTTAGGTTTGGCTGTAAATCGCCTAAATAAACTGGTTTACATAAATTAATTCCGTTTTGTTAGCACACTGCTACTCAGATCCTACATGAGGCAATTTCCAGCAGGTATAAAGGAATATAGATATAGGAAAGACCAAAGACATGAATTTTTTAACCCAATAACAAGTTATGCAATCAACAGGCTATAGACATCTAAACAAAAAGCGTAAGTTGCAGTCGATTAGCAATACCCTCAGCAAGACATCAAAGGTAAGGGCATAGAACAGAATCCACATGGCAACTAAATAATAGGACGCCAACCTTACTCATACGACAAAATGATGCATAAACAACTTGTATGATTAAAATAGTGGCAAAAGATTGGAATATATTCAGCCAATTTATTGAGGTCCTATACTCCTTGCAGATTTATTGAAAATTAACATATTCTATAAAAGAAAACGATAGCAGTTGTTGTATACATCTAAGACTTGGTAATAAACATTCGATTAAAAACTTAAATTAGTGGAATTACCACAGATTTTTATCAACTGGGGAGCAGAAAAAGAAGTCGCCCAGACCATACATGCAGAAGATAAATTAAGGCCAAGTTGAACAGATGCGGCAAGAGTTGGAGAGAAGTGAAGGCGTTAGCACAAAACAGAATTTATTGAGGCCCAATCACAAATTAGTTTAAATAGTTTGAAACTTATTATTATTGTATCACAATATTGTATTAATATGTTACTTAAATTTTATACTGGTTTTGTATATTTTTTATTTTAAATTGTTTTAAATTTTATTTTTAATACATTTTTTTATTTAAATCAATTTAATACATATTCAAACAAAAACGTTTTTACTTACCGTTATTTTGTTTTATTTCAATGTATTAATTTAAAATCATATTTAAAACCTTAAGACGATCCAACTTGGCCTGACAACACGACCTGATGAGATGCCATTAGGCTCGTGTAATAACATGCTTGTCATACTTTACCTGATGGATTTAAAATTTGTTTGATATTTTGTGTTTGTCATCAGGCCAACAGGCTCGTATAATAGCAAAACACTCTCTCTCATCAGGCCGCGCTGGATCGTCTAATCGCCACTTTACACATACATACATATGTTTTCCGCTTCCGTTAAAAATAAAATACAACTGAACACACACACAAGCATGATGCCAAACTATTATCACTTTTTTTTCTTTGTTTTTGTTTATAACACAGAGAGAGACACAAGTTGCAACTTCTTTTTTCTATCTTTCTTTCGTTTGATTTCTCTTCCTAATAATGCATTTACTATTACAGTTGGCCCCATTTAGTATAAAACAATAACAAAACATACAAAATAATGCTACAAGCAAGAGACGCTGCAGCAGCAATTACAAAACAAAAAAATATATTCTTTTAACATTATTTTATACTGTTTTTATGGTTTACCGTAAAGTTTTTTAGCTAATTTAGTCATTTAAACACTTTTTCCATTATTTTATGTATTTCCAACACCAGTTTTCGCTTTTCAAATCATCACATGTACTTGAAACCGACCTAAACAAATGAAGTGCAAATAAAAACTAAACTAACGGGCACTATAAATCACAGGGGGTAAGAAGAAGAGAAAAATTATATGAACAATGATGCCAGATGATAATTTTAAACATATGCGTTTAAAATTATTCAATCAAAATTAAAAAGTAATACTAAAAATATTAGGAAAAACTAATATTTTTTATTTATTAATTTAAATGTTATTATTTAAAAATATATATTTATAAACATTTTATTTTCTTAAATATATATTCGTTTTTTCTATAATTAATATTTAAATATTATAAAACAATACATTCAAATATGTGTATGCGTGTGTAAAGTTATATATAGTAAGTAGGTTAAATGGAAGGTTATAAAAAATATATATCCTTGATAAATCTTGAATAGATTAGTTTGAAATGTGCCTTAGAACTCATTATACATATATACAATATATTAAACAATATGATCATAATAATTAAACGCCTTAAAACTAGTAATAAACTTTTGACGATCTACAACAACACGTTGCGGATTTTTATGAAATTTTACATTACAACATCACGACAAACGATTTTCGTTTTCGAAGATGCTCTCGAGGGTGCAGTATTACCATATGTATCGCTAGCACCGGACGATGATGAATAATCCAAATTGCTACCGGTATGTGATTGTTCTTGACGTTCCAAAAAATTATCGGCAATAGCACGATCTAAGCCATGATATTGAAACGATGGATTACCATCTACAACATCAGCATCGGATTTGCGACGCTGGCGACGTTCGGCATTTGATTTACCTGAACGTAAGATCTGAGCAGCTGGTCTACGTTTTTTACGTGTGTCATATGACTTAGTACTCTTATGGGTACGATAAGTACCAGGCATACTACCGGGTGGTGGTGGTGCATAAATGACAGGCATAGAAGTTGTGCGTATATAGGGTAAAGTCATCCCACGATAAGCAGCCATTGGTGGTGGTGCTGGTCCCATCATTTGAGTTGGTGGTGACATCATCATAGTGGGTGGAGATGGTAGCTTTTTTAAATAGAATCAAAGAAAAATTATTTAATTATATATTTTAATACAATATATGCTTAAATATAAATATAAAGTGGAAATATAAAAGTAATTATTTACATTCCCGGTGGCTGGTATTAACATAACGGGTCTACCAGTAGATGTTACTTTTGGTTGAGGCGCTACCAGATTACCAGTTTGAGCGGCATACATCCAGAAAGCTGTTAATTTTTCATTGTTGTTCTGGAATATAATAGAAACTGTTAGACATATTCGTAATAAACAAAAATATGTTATAATTTGGTAAATAGGCCAATTTAAACCAAAAATAAAAGTGTTTGTGACAATATTTATTCATTATGTAGGGTGTATTTTTAGCTGCACGAGAACTATCAATATCGATAACTATGGTTTGACAATTCTGTTGAGTTAGGTTTGTCAAGTCATCATGAATCGTTTAACGCCAGAGAAAATTGGGAAAATTAAAAAAAATAAATAAATAAATAAAACTGTTCACGAAGTTCATAGAGTAATGGATGTCATTTCTCATTACTGGTTAAATGGCTACGTCAATAAGCGAATTTGCCGTATTTGGAGCTTTAACGAATCACCATGAGATCTATTAAAATTAACTTTTCGGTGTGGCTTGCACGCTGGCACCAAATCGGTCTTTCTTTATTTTGAAATGAGCAAGGAGCTGCCGTTACAGTGAATGGCGAGCGCTATCGAGCCATGCTGACTGAATTTTTGTTTCCACAAATTAATCAGCTAAACATCAACGACATTTGATTCTATCAAGAAGCGCAACTTGCCATACAACGCGCTTAAGAATCAATTTTTTGTAAAATCAATTTGGTGACAACTTTATTTCCAGAAGTGGGCCTGTTTACAAGACCCCTTGTTCGTACGACTTAACACCTCCGGACTACTTTTTATGTGGCTATGTCACGTTAAAGCGTTGGAAAACAATATTTAAGCCACCACTGACGCCATATGGCCAGATTTATTAGAAAAATTAGTCAAAAATTGGATTGATCGAATAGACCAAGTAAATCGTAGCCGCAGCAAACATATGCCGGAAATCATATTTAAAATATAAATGCTATGAAATTAGCTACCAGATTAGAGAATATAAAATACCTGAGCTTTATGAGTGACAAAAAATTAAACTTAAATGCACACATCGATTATACATGTAAAAAAATTGGCAAGAAAATTGGTTTCCTGAAAAGAATTAGAAAACTAATTTCAAAATCTACAGCAGTAACCGTATATAACAACATAATAAAACCACACTTCGAACACGGTTCCACTATATTGTATATATGCTGCACCGAAAGTCAATTGATAAGAATGCAAAAACTTCAAAATAAAGCGATGAGAGTGATACTAAAGTGCGATCGGTGTACTCATATAAATACAATGCTCTACAATTTGAAATGGATAAACTTAAAGTAACGATTACTGTTTAATACCTTTATGTTTGTTAGAAAAATGAAGAAGGGTGATGCGCCGAAATACCTATGCGAGCAGATAAAATACGTGGAAGATAGCCAACCATATATGCTAAGAAATTCAGACGACGCTCGAATTCAAAGAGTAGAGTCAACTCATATGCAGAAAACATTGTTTTATAAAGGTCTACAGCTATATAATTTATTACCTTCAAATATTAAAAATGATTCAAATGAGAATGTTTTTAAGCGAATATGTATTAATTTTGTATTATTTAATTATTTGTAGTTTTCAATTGTGATGTAAAATGTGTAAATTTTAAGTATTTTTAATACTTATAAAAAATAAAAAAATAAAATTACCAATAAAAAATCATTCCAACAATATTTCTGTCTTGTATTATCATTAAGTTCTCAAGCTTTTATAAAAACACTCTATACAAGAAGAAGTTAAGTTCTCAAGCTTTTATAATAACACTCTATATAATAAATCAAAATTTAAATATTATATACCTTTTCACTACCGCTAATTGATAAAGCCTTTACATATTGATCAACTGCATCTGGGTGTAACGCCAAACCATTTGCATTTGTTTTAATTATGATGTCCTGCAATTCAGCACTTTTTGATCTGAAATAAATTATTCAAAAAGTTAGTAAAATTAAGTATTTTAAAATTTAACTGGTAACTTTAATAATTTAAAATAATAACTGTTCTAATTGCAAAATTAAATAATCATTTGTCTTTAAATAAATGTTTATTAAAATAAATGCGTTTACATTTATTATATATAAATAAAATATTTCTAAAATTAACTTTTTTTTAAATAATATAACAGGTTCATTTTATATTCCAACCACCATATTATATTTTAACGTTTTACAACACTCTGTTTCTTGTATCACTTTGCAGCACTTTTCGTTACATTTAAAATTTTCAATGATGACAAAGAGAGAGCGAAGCTATACTAGTTTGACATAACAGCGGTGAGTTTCATTAGCAAAGAAAACATAAAATAAAATAGACGTGTAAAGATTCGCTAGGCATTGTTGTAAAAATAAAGAAATAAATAAAAGAAAAACTGCTAATAATTAGTAAAAACTTGAACTAAATTTAGTGTAAATAATAATATTAATATAATTTTTAAATAATAACAATAATTTTAATACAATAACCGTGTAATGTAAAACAAAAACGGCATAAAACATTTATTGATTTTTTTTACAAAAACAACAAAAAAGTTCTCTGAAAAAACCCAATAAAGCCATTTTACCAAAAGAAAAGTTCAAAATAAAAAAAAACCTTTTAACAAAATAAAGAAATATTTATTAAAAAATAATACATACGTGGCTGTTAAATATATTAAAAAAAAATTTAAAAAATAAAAAAGCAAAAGATAATCTTAATGTCTGACTAACATTAGAACAGTAACAATAACAGCAACAACAAATACTTAAAACAATTCATCCCTCCTACAACAAACGTACGACAGACGACAGACCGTAGTAGTAGTAAGTGGAGTGTTATTGTTGAGAGACTGCACATATGTACGTCATATGGTGAATTTCAGGCTTTGATTACATTGTTTATCGACTAAAAATTTCAAGCGGGGGTAGAGCAGTTAGCGACGAAGTGAAAATAAAAACAAACAACAAAACAATAGGAACGCGAAAATCAACAAAAAAAGACGACAAAATAGCTACTCAAGTTGAGAACGCAGACAAAATGTTTGCGAATATAAAATTTCGTTTGGCTTCAGTCATAGCACCAGATGTGCCAGCATTACCCCCTAGCCATGATCATCCACAACGTGGAGCTATCCTTTATCACCAACGATTGTTACAGCAATCTCATCTCCAAGATAAATTTCCGTATGCCCGTCCGCCCTTTTTACAATTATTGACACCCGATGAGCTTAAGGCTTCAGCTGATCACAATGTCAGACCCATAATAGTACCACGAGACATTAGTCTCTTACCCTGGGGTACAGGCTATGCTGAATGCGTTAATTCCGGTAAGTCAGAATGGAATGAAGATCAAGGTGCCTTTTGCCGTCAGGTACTTTCGGATCCCACACATAGATATCCCGATTTGCCGTATACATATTTTGGTGTATTCGATGGTCATGCTGGTTATGGCGCCGCCTTGGCGGCTTCACATCAATTTCACCACATTTTGCATGAAAAACTAGTAGACTGTATAGATTTATTGTTGCCTCGTGAAGACATGGAAGATTTAAACAATTCCAACTGCTCAGTGGGTACACAAACTACTACATCGTTTCCTCACCCTCATCATTTCCAAAGAAATGTATCAAAGGATGAATTAATTATAGGAGCACTAGAAAGTGCCTTTATCCACATGGATTCACTAATTGCGCAAGATCGTAATCGTTACCGTGAAGCAGGCGGTTGTACAGCCTGTGTTTCACTGTTCATCAATGGTAAAATGTATGTGGCCAATGCTGGTGACAGCCGGGCTGTTTTGTGTCAGAAAAGACTAACAGAAAAAGCATCGAAAGGTGACAATTCAAACTGCGATGGTTCAGAAGGTTCTTTCCCTGAACCGTTTTCATTCGATCACACACCTGAAACGGAACGAACACGTTTACTGGGTATTGCTTTGTATAAACCAAAATTAATGGGTAATTACTATACTGCCATGGAATACGCTAAGCGGCCCCACGAACGTGATTTGGGTCAACGTATACTATGCCGCATAGGTGTGAGCAAAGGTTGGGTCTATAAGACTTTAACGCGTGATGATTTAAAAATGCCTGTAGTCACAGGAGAGGGTAAACGTTCACGTTTACTGGGTACACTGGGAGTCACACGTGGCTTTGGCGATCATGATCTCTTAGCTATAGCATCTGGCACTCATATAAAACCATTCCTCACCGCCCAGCCCGAGGTGAATTATAGAGATCTGACGAAAATCGTCAGCATATCAGGTATGAAAATAAAAATCGTTTTTTTTTTCTTTTTGTTCATTCTTATAACTTGTTTATATCTCCTTAACGCTAGATGAAAAGAATGAGGATGGCGATTACGGCATCTTAGTCATGGCCACCGATGGTCTTTGGGATGTTTCCGAAAATGATGCGGTTGCTCGTACAGTATTCCAAACCCTGCACAAATATCCAACAGAAAAACACCGATACACAATGGTCGCCCAAGAGTTGGTTGCAAAGGCTCGTGGTAAAATCAATGACTATGGCCATTGGCGTTTGGCCGACACCAAAGCCGCTGCAACGGTGGATGATATTTCAGTTATAGTAATACCTGTGTATCAATATTACAAAGAACATGTAGAATATGAACAGAAATGCTTAAGAGAATATCGTGAGCGCTTGGAACGTGCATCTATGGCACAGGCATTTGAAGCTAAAGAAGAAGAGAATGTACAACAGCAGCAGCAGCATTCAGAAGTTAGTGAATTAGTAAACGGTGTTCAGGAAATGGCTCATGTCATAGTCGAACCGGACGTCGGTGACAAAGATAAAGATGATGCCGCAGCTGAAAAAATGCAAATAGACGAAACAAAAAAAGAGAATGAGGAAAATACAAAAGAAAAAATAGTTGTAGATTTAGAAAAGGATAAAATGGAAGAAGATGAGTTTGAAAAAACTTTGGAAATAATAGACCCTACACTGGAATCCAAGGAAATAGAAGAGAAAAAAGGTAAACTGAAATAAGTAGATTATGAAAATTTGTAGTTTCGAAAGAAAAAAAAGCAAAGAATATGTGTTTAGAAAAATTATAGATAACGCCCTATTGTTATTTCAAAGTTTTGTTTTTGCACAAAAATTGCTAGCAACACATATTATAGTATTTTACAAAATTGAAGTTCTTTGTATGTGACATGTTCGGTAGACGGACTCAGAGATTACAATGGCAATATATTCAATCGTTAGCGCAGGTAAAAAAAAAACATAAATTTTTGAACAAAGTTTTTCTTCTCTGAAAATTAGTTATTATTAAGAAAATATATTCGGTTGAGAAATTTTTCACGAGTTTTGCAGACACCAAAACAAACAGTCAGATGATATAAGGTCACGGTTGTACTATGAATACATCAAAACTTCTCTGCAAAGAGTTTGACCTGGCATTGTCATGAAGAAATAAAACATATCAGATCAGAGTTTCGCCAGGTTATTTTCCTTCAAAACTCATTAAACACTTTATATAGGCTTGTTTGCCGTCAATCCAGAAAGCGTTATCGACCTTTCACATCTCTCTTTTTCGTTTAATATTTTGGTATTGAACTTATTAAGGTTGTACTTTTCTAATGATCTTGAATTGTTATGTGTTTGATGTGTTTTGACTATCTTCTGACAGATTTTTTTTTTTCGAAAAAGATCACCTACTTTTTCAGTGCGAGGTATCATCCTTGACATCAAAATGTCTTGCACGAAATCGAGCAAAATTTTTCTGGAACCGACGTTTACACACAACGTTTACAGTCTACAGTTGTCAAACATTTTTCCGCATTGCATACATTTTTATGCTGACAAGAAGACGGTACTGAAAGATCTGACAAGGCGCACGGTGAGACCTAGGCTGATCAGTGACTGTAGTGCGGCTTTTGAGGGGCTTATGAACCAATATGTGGTAGGACAGTGCTGGGTATCGGGTCACTGCAGTATCAGGCAACAAAGTTGCTACAATTTGGCTAGGCTGAGTTCTGAAGACAAGTATCTGCCTGTAAGACGAATACTGAGACCACCGAAAAACAAGGTAATCGAGCCTCAGTAAAATCCTACGGCTCATGGAGCAATATAAGTGATTGCAGAATATCCAGGGCTCTATGACACAAATTGAATAAGTCGGCAACTCAATTACTCTTGGAATTAATGTTGCAACAATTTTTTTCGCCGTCACTTTTCTAGGGAGCATATCGGCTTTCCACAAAGCATCCATTATTTTATTATTTTTTATTATTTTCAGTATCAAGATGATTTTCAAGCTAAGTAGATGATTCATCTACTGTAGCTCGCCTTCATATATTTGTGTTTGGTGGTGAAGACCCTTGCTAAGGAGTGTTATCCTTACTTAGCATTGTAAATTTTTCCCAGTAGGTAGCGTTTTATCCTAACTATCCGTCTGATGTTTGTCATCATCGCCAGAAGTAAGCTGGAAGGTTAGGTCTTTAGATGGAATTCTCTGGAGGGAAGTTGAAATCTCTTTATTAAACACACTGGAAACCGCAATTATAACTAATAAAGCAACAACATATTTTATTTTTCAATTTCCTTTTGTTTAACATTGATATAGGAATAAACACTTTGTTCCTGTGCTCATAATTTTGTACGAATCGCAAAGAATTTTGCACACAAATTAGATCACAATGTTTCGCATACTTTAAAATACTTAAATAAAAAATTACCTTTTTTTGAGTTATGTGACACTATATTAGTAAATAAGCGATAAATTCTCTGCTGGTATTCGAAACTGGGCCGTTTGTGTTGTATGCCTGCGGTCTAACCACTACACCACGCCACCAATTGTTGAAATACTTAGGAGTGTGATAAATATGATAACGGAACAGTCTTTAGGTTCGAGGACCATCGTTTGGGAAAGAGGGACTCCAGACTTCTGAAGGATGTATGAGGAAAGCGATGAATTGAAAACAAGCGAGCATGTTGTCTGCAACTAGCCAAAACTAGAACCTACGATTTCAATCCATGATGAACTTGGTGATGTCCAGGGACTTGGTCTGGGCAACATGATTGGGTTTATCAGGGGAATTCAGTGTCTGAGGAAATGACAATATAAAAGATGAGATTTTCGAGAATAGAATTAGGATGGTTGAAACTTTGTCTTCTCCAAATGAAGACGCGCTCTGTCATATATTCTTTAATTTTCAAACCATCTCTACTTTCCTTACCTATCTACCTAACATTTCACAGTGTATTTGTTCAAATATTTTACACATTTGAAAATCAATCTATGGGGACTAATTGTAGAATTCGAAGTCGAGTGAAATTTCATAAAAATTGCAACAATCTACTTCGAAATTTTTTACAAGCTAAATTTATTTTTAATCGATTACAAAAATGTCGAACAATGACTACGACTCGAGAAATACGACTGTTTAGAACATTTTTATGTTCTATAACAATCGTAAACGAGGATTATAATTCTGACAACAGCCCTGAATATTCCTATGGCTAAAGTTTTTTTTTAACATAGATTATTGTGTGGCTGTTTAAAAATGATACCAAGTGTTGCTTTCTCACAACAATTCCATTTCGAATATAAAACCCATAACCTTCGTTTCTGTAACATCGAAATAACTTTTTATTGGTTTTGATTATGACAACAAACCTGAATATTTATTTATCTAAACTTATTATTTGTGATAAATTTCTGTGTGACTTTTTGAAATTTCCTTTGATATCGAATGCTAGAATTTGTTCCTGATAATAATTCTATTACGGACATAAAATCTATCAAATTTGTTTCTGTCTCTATTTCTACAGCTTAACTTTTTATGATAAATTGCTGTGTGATCAAAAAATTTAAAATTTTTTATTACAGATTCATCGCCCGAAAAATCAACATCCCCCAATACATCAAAACAACAGCAACGCAAAAATCAACGTAAAGTTAAACATTGAATTAAATCAATTAAATTTTAATAAATAAGAACAAGAAAAAACAATACCAATAGTAAATAAATTACAATTTAGCAATAAGTAAATGGTTAAATTAAAAAAAGAAGAAAAGAATCACACAGCAGAAATGGAACTTTAAAAAAAGAAACAAAACTGTACTGTTTTCATGACTATGTAAAGTTATTATATTTTTAGTCATTTTAATAATTATAACATTACTATATACATTCATATTACTATATTCAGAACTATTTCAATTAATGTTAAAATGCCTTTCTTAACTTTTCATTTTATATTTTATTTTACACATAAAGTAAGTGCAACAAAAACAAAATTAACTCAAAATTAAAAATATTTATCCTGGTTGGTTTTTTATGCAAAGAAAAAAAACTAAACCACAAATAAGAGAGAAACCACACAAATAAATACAATTTTATTTTAGGAAAAACAAAACAATAAAATACAACACAACACATTTCTTGAAATGAATTATAAACATTCTGTAAAAATTATTTTTTATAATATATAGTATATAAACATATAAAAATACATATTTAATATTTAAAACATAAACAAAAAAATAATTAATGTAATTATTCATTTAAAAAATAAACAATTCAATTGATAATACAAAGCAAAACAAACAAAAAATACATTTAAAACTTATGAGTGAAAAAACTTAATTAACAAAGATAATTAAATTAAAAACATAATAATATTAATAAAAAAAATAATAATACATAAAACAGTAGAAAAATGCAATAAAAATACAATTTAAAACGGTAAAGGTTACATAAATGTAGCTTGAAATAAAAAATTGTAACAATATTTTATCAGTGTAACAAAAAATGAAATGAAAAAATAAATATGAAATAGATAACAAAAAAGTAATAGAAATAAAGTTATAAATTTAACTATTTATTTTTTATAGACAAATAAACAAAACATAGAATTTTTTGTTTTTTCTTTTTTCAATAAACCTTTGAATTGTAATTTACAAACGAGTAACAACCACAACTGGTTAAAGTTAACAACTCTTATCATTATATTTTTGTGTATTTGTTTAACAAATTTTCTTAGATTATTTTGCCCATATATCGTCTATTATTAACTGTACACCTCTCTCTAGCAGTGTTTCCTGTGATTGAAAATTTCAGTTAAAATTAAACAAGTGTTATAGTTGGTATACATACATATGTACAAGATACTCTTACTGCTTCTAATTACCCATATAACGACATATTTACATACATACATACATGCGTATGTATGATTAATTTGCTCTTCTTTAATAAAAATACTGCAATTTTATAGAATTTTTCAATTATTTGGACAATATATTTTTGATAAGAGTATTGTTTTGGCCTACATTTGCTTCTACATTTATTAAATAATTAGAAGACAAGTTAAGTACACATTCGAAATATTTCGTTCTATAGATAAGGAATGTTATTATTGGTATCCGGAATATCATTATGGTTTTATTGTGCCTTTAGCCATTTTAATATATTTTTAATAACACTAGGCAACATAAAAAATTACTTACGATAGCCACTATTATGCTTAGACCATAGAATAATATTTTCTTTATATCCTATAAGGACTATCTAATGATAACGCTTTCAATTGCCTCTAGCTAATGTCCTGAGTGAGAGCCTTTTTCTTAATCTATCGTTGTCATATAGTGGCAGGAATATATATTCTATAAGATCTGCCTAATGCTAGTGCTTTCAGTTGCCACCAGCGTGTGCCAAATTTATATGAATTTTCTTTTTAAAGTTCACTTGTGTATATAAGTCTTTGGCGTGTTCTTTGCAAAAATCATTTGTTGGAGATTGTAACTATCCAAAATATTGAAAAGATTCTTTGCAACCATCGGAGGGTAAATATATAACTGCGTTTATTACACATATTCTGAAAATCACTTTTTGGAAAATTATTTGAAATCACAAAAAAAAAATTGTTACTTAAGACAGGACAGATAATGTCAAAAGTTATTTGAAAGCACGTAATTTTCAGAACAGGTTTGTTTGTTTTTGCTTGGTGCTTGCCATAAAACTCCTATCAATCCTATTGAGACCTAAGAATTTTATCTCATTCCAGGCGGATTTCAGCATAGTTGTGTTCTCGCAAAATCTTCGCGTGGCTTTCGGAATGTATGCCTTATATAATTCTACTTACGACTGAAGAGTTCTACAACTATAGAAGATTGTCTTGTCACCCGCCATAGATCAAGGATGTAGATTATAAATACTCAGAAGATTTTGAGTATTAGACATATATGCATTAAGACCTGAATTGTAATTAGATCTCTGAAACTAGTGTTTTATGTTTCATATCCATATAACAAGGTCGATTTGACGTTAGAATTAAACATTTTCATCTTTGGTTTTCTGAAGATATACAGAATATACTGAAGTTCCAACCTAAAAGACCTCAAGCTCTAAATGTGCATTTGGTGTTATACGATATACAATGTCAATTTTAGTCTCTCCACTATTGTCCAAAATAGCATATGGTATTTACATCCTCTATTGGTAAGCCATTAATATGAAATGGCTGGTGGCAGTTTGCGTTCATCCACAGTAATTTGGTCTTTCGCCCACCAACATCAACCATAATCTGGCATCTGTACAAAGATTTAGATTTGACAGACAAATGAAAAATTTTAATTCCAGTATTGGCAGAAATTCAGTAACATCACACTGAATTTAGTAAGCCAAGCAAATGAAAAATTTTAATTACAAATGAAAAATTGTAATTCCAGTATTGGCAGAAATTCATTAACATCACACTGAATTTAGTAAGCCGAGCAATTGGACTCCAGCTTTCTATTCATAATGAAATTTAATACTTCTAAGACAGAGGAATAATGTATAGTTTTTCAAGTATTGATTGTTAATGTGAAGACTTTATATTAATTGTATTGATTTGCATGAACTTTGTTCTGGACAGGTTTATTGTGACGTTTACTTTGGATGCTTCCCGAAACGAAGGTTATCGTAAATGTGATCACAAAAAGAGTATGAGAAGAACTCTCACAAAGGCAATAAACCGAATCTTTAATTTAGTACTCATATAATAGATTTCTAATAGTCTATTGAATAAGGAGCTTACTTACTCATTCTATTTCTTTTCCACTTCTGTAGCCATATACTATTTCAAGTTGAAAGAAAAAATCATTTGAACTTGCATGTCGTAAACATTGAGTTTTGAAGTTTTAATATTAAGAACATTTCACACGCAAAGTTTATAAAAAGTAAAAGCTTTGAATTTATAGTTTATAAGGATATAGCAACGCAATGCTTTAAAATTACTTAAACTAACAATTTGATCAATATTGGTATAAAATTACATGATGACCACTCAAACTAAGTGGAAGTTTTAATTTAAGGCTTTAATTAGCAAACAATATGGCAAATGTTTTTACTACAACTACGCATCAATAAAAGCTGTCAATTAATCAGAGTTTTATTACGTTTAAAAAGGGTTTGCGGTCAATGAAAACTTACAGATATTTCACATTATCACTTCATTGTACCGCTTTGTCATTTATCTTTAGCTGGCTTTGTGAATAAAATCATGAATTCCGTCCACGACTAAAAACTACCATAGTGATCTTAGTTTCTTTAGCTTTAATTTTCCATTCATGAAAATATGTCATTAATTGGTCCAACTCAGAGAAAAATAAAGGGCAATATCATTAACATATGTTTATGAATTCAACACCTGCAGTCTGCAGTTTAGGTCACAAAGAAGTGACACCAAAATCAAGTTCTGTCGCACACCAAATGAGATTCAAATAGGTTAGAATATTTATCATTAAGACTCACAAGGCTTGCAAGGCTGTACAATGATTTACACAAGACAAAGAATACTGTACTGTACTGAATCAATTTAAAGAACAAACTATTACCAAACGGTATAATGGTGACTCTTTCAATATCGAACCTAACGTTATTGAATTCGGTATTTACATATGGTTCTACATTCTTTTGATCTGATGAATGGTACTAATGTACGTTACGGAACGATAGCATCTGAGACAGTAATTACACAAATAAAACTCTTATATACTGATGTTTTTTTTTTTTTTTGTTTAATGATTTCTTGTTTTGGTTTTTTAATAATATTTGGTTTTATTTTAATATACAATATACTTATAATTTGTTTAAAAATTATTTGTATTTTTAATAGTATTAAATACGTTTGAATGCCTAAACTAAATGCAAATAAATTTAAAAAAAAATCGTCTTATTTAGGAAAAAATTTTCATAACATTTCTTTATTTTTTATATTGAACTTGAATCTTTTATTTTTAATTTCAAATATTTATTTTTTTTAATAAATAAATACATTTCGTTTTATTAAGAAAAAGGAATAAAAAACACATACAGACATTTAATACTTTTTATTTTCGAAAAATATATATAAATACTAGTATACTTATATACTAGTTAATAATAATATATACTTTAGATATATTACTATATAGTAAGTTAGTAATAAAGAGCGTATCTTTATTTTTGTTAACCGTATATTATTTGTAAGCATTTTTAATATGTTCAAAATTTTTTATTTCATATTTTGAGAAAAAGAATATAAAAAACGAATTTAGCTGCTTTCATTAGATCATTTGTATAGAAAAATTTCAAGAGGTTTTTAGGTTAGATAATATAAAAAATGGCGGACAGAAGAAAAGCAACATTATTTTCTTTGTCTAAGGAATAATTCATTTCATAAAAATTGTTATTATAGGTATTTATAATTAGTAGAGTAAATACTTTTTATTTTGTTAAGTGTATATAAAATTAATATTAAGTATAAAGTATATAGTTTATATGTATATGTAGTAATTAGTACTATTTATAATATATATTTTTTTTTAAATATTTTTTTAATGATTTCAATCATTGTTTTTAAAAACTGTGTTTTTGCAATAATTAACAATATTTTTTAATTTTCTTTTAATTTAATTTCATTAACTACAATTTTTAGTTTTAAATATTTAAAACAATTTTTTTTTTCATGATTAATTTATAAATATATATATATATATATATATATATATATATATATATATATATATTTTGTTTAATTAACTTTAAAATACTTTCATTTTATATATCAAATTTCATAAAAAGGTTTAACAGGTCATAGGATTTCATCGATTTATTGTATATCATTCGGAGTTAATGGGAGGATTATCTTTTCATGATGTTAAAAATTATATAAAGAATATATAAAAAGTAAGCAATAAAAAAGTTTTAAACAAATGCAGTATTTCACATACAAATATACGTGTAAGAACTGAAAATCTGAAAAACTAAGTGTTGAAAGTTTTAAATTAATCTGAAAAATCTAAAGCCATACAGAAAGTACTGCAATGATCTAATTTTGTAAAAGTTATTTGTTTTACATAATATTCGAAAGTTATACAACTCTTTAATGTCTTTTTGAAAACCTAATTGACAAAGTATGCAGAAAATTTGATTCAAATTCTATTTTTTTTTTAATTTTTAAAGATTTCTACAATCATTTTTTACAAAAAATACTAAACTAACACTTCATTTTAAAATTTTTCACCTTAAGTTGCTAAAAACATACAGACAGAGAAAAATTCTTGCCATAATATATACCGGTATTATATCGAGGCCTTCAAACCATAATATGCCAAGTCTAAATAGTTAGTTTTTCGGCAAAAGTTTTCGGAATTTGCGCATATATCATATTTCAGAAAAAATTAAACATCAAAACTCTTAAATGCTTTTTTCAATTTTTAGCTTATTTTTTTGGTTTTAACACCTGTAATTGACAGCATTTAAGATCAAGTACATACATGCGTATTCCTTAAAAATGAAAAAAACTTACAACGTGCTAAGTTGACTTAGCATTAGTTAGTTTGAAGGCTTCAATATGATTCTTATATTTACAGTGCACTCGGGATTCAGATTTTTGACGTTTAGAAATGTAGAAGTTTTATATAAAAAACATATTGATAGTGTAGCTTAAAGCGTTTTTATTGTTCATAAACTAAAACCAAACAAAAACAAATACAATGAAACAAAAAAATAATTCCAACGAAAACAAAAAATCAACTAAACAGGGAAAGATATTATATATGTATGTATGTAATTTCATTTTTATACTACTTATAAGGGGAATCCTCAAATTCGGTACTAAACAGTGGGTAGATATGACCACTGTATATTATTTTTTTTTTACAAAAATGAAAATTGACAAATTTTTAGTTGACTAACTTTAGCGGTACAACTCCGAAATGTAATATTCGTATTATAAGCTGACCACATTGTCGAAATTTTCGTTGTGTCAAATTTTTAATCTGACAATATACTACTTTCAACGCTGTTGTAACCCGGTGGCGAACGTCATAGTCAGTCATAGTGACAGACGCTGTTAGTGGTCAATCATAGATGACTGACGATGAATCTACTTTGGTTGTATACATGACATTTTAAACTAATTTTCCAAATTTTCATAGATAACAGAAGTTGATTTTGTCTTGCAGGCGTCCCTGTACTAGTGAGTCTTAACAGACAATATTAACAAGAACCATTAGTGCTTTATTCGTCAACGGTAATGTTTAGCAAACAAAATCCTGCATCATACAAAATACAATATTTAACAAGGATCACAGTAGAGCGTATTTTCTTTTAAACCTTTTGCAACGTTTGGTGAAATAATTCTCCGCATTCGAAAACTGCTTAACGTTTAGCTGCTTATGTCGGATTTTTTACTGATAATGTGCACTAAAAGCGATGA
Organism: Wohlfahrtia magnifica; assembly: GCA_023159175.1. NCBI lineage: Eukaryota > Metazoa > Arthropoda > Insecta > Diptera > Sarcophagidae > Wohlfahrtia > Wohlfahrtia magnifica. The sequence goes on along the minus strand of JAKWBJ010000485.1, from coordinate 1,132,634 downwards.
AACTAAAATTTCGTTGAAGAAACTTAAAGTTAATAATATTTGATTAACGCTTTTCCATATTCGGCTGAATGTTTTACTTTTTAATTTTTAAGCTTATAATACCAGAGGGAGTACTTTATTAAAGTCCAACCAAAAATCTGCTACATATGTAATTATTAAAACAGATTTCTTTTAATAAAATTTTACCAAATAGGCACAGTTAACGCCACTGTGGTTTTATACAAAGTAAAATGAAATGTTAATAAAAAAGAATAAAACTTTTTACAACGTCGGGGTTTAAAAATTAAGAAATTACACACACGTTTTAAATGCTGCCACTCTTAAAAGCTCAACAAGATTTAATACTCTGCCTAATTAAAACCTTAATTCTTTAATATTAATTCTGATGGTTTTTCAGTTTCATATTAAATTCGAAACAGAATAATATTTTTCTTATATAAAAAGCAATTGTATGTATGTATATTGTGACAAACGAATTTGTGTTATTTTTGTTTGTTTTTTAAGATAAAAATAAATAATAATTTTTTTAACTATTTTCTTAAAAAAATTCAAAATTATTTACTACACTTTGTTTTACACAAAAAAATTAAAAAATATTTTGTTTTGGATTTTGTAAATTAACATATATTTAAATTGTTGTTTATATAAATTATAAAATAAATAATTAACTTGTTTACTTTAAATGGAAGATTGTTTAGAAAAAGAAAGAACTTCTTATTTGAAAATTTTAGAAGTTCTTTTATCAATAGTGTTTGTATTTTTATTTTCAGTATTTCTTTTTTTCGTTATTTACCTTTATTTTGTATAGTTTGGTTTTTCAATTTCATTTTATTTCATAAGTAAAATGTTGTGCTTAATTTTTTGTAAAGTTTAGAAAAAAAAAAACGTAAGCCAGTGTTTCACAACTCGTGTTTATGCAAAAATTTTACCTTTTTTTTATTAATTTGTATTTTTAAATTGTATTTTCATGTAAAGCTTTACTTTTCTTTAGAAGGAATTTTTTATAATTTCTTGGCTTGTGTTCTTCTTCTTGCACAATAATTATCTTAAAAATCTCAATTTGAATTTAAATAAAAATGTTGGCCAATTTAATATAACTTTCGATTACGTTTGTAAATTGGCACGATCTTTGGCACGTCGTTTTGCCAATGTTGATTGTTCCACTGGACCAACATTAGCCGCCTGTGGTATGGCTATAGCTCTGAATGTAGCATCAACTGCTCCTCTTAAATTAGCATTTGCCTCTCGCGCCATGTTGGCATTGTGGGCGAAATTTGTAGTTATACCACTAGAATTCGTTGATATTGCGCTCGTATTGTTGTATTCTGTGAGCCGTACCGAACCAGCTGATTGTTCTTTAAGCCAAGGATGTTGTAGAATTTGTGCAGCCGTTGGTCGATTTTCCGGTACAATGTGCAGCATTTGCTTTAGTAAATCTTTTACCGGATTCGATACAATTGTCCATCGTGTTGCTGTAAAATCTATATGTCCGGAACCAATACGTTTTAATATCACATCAGGTGAGTCATTGGGTGTTGAAGCGAATGGTGTCCGTCCCGATAGCATAATATAGAGCAAAACACCCAATGACCATATATCACAGGCTAAATCATAGCCTTGTCGTTTTAAAACTTCTGGTGCAACAAAATTTGCTGTATAACATGGTGTCATAAGTAGACCATTATCGGCACGCAATTGTTTTGCGAAACCTATACAATTTTAAATTAAATATTTTATTTTTAAAATTATATTATTATCAACTATATAAAAGTTAGGGTCCGAGTCAAAGTGAGTTCATAAAAGTTATAAAAGTGTATGAAAAAACCATTTAACCTCTCGATGCCTCTTGGAACTGAAATGTTCATAATGAGTCAGTCTGCTATCCTAATGACGATTTTCTTTCGAAATTTTGTGGTCTTATTTTATTCAACTGACTAAGTATTTAACTTTTTTTAACACTTTGTGATATCTCTAAAACATATTCTTTCAAATTAATCGACCTTTCTTATCCAAACGAATGTGTCATTCATGTGGCCAGCCTAAGATCCAACCGGTATTTCTTACAAATTTCATCAGATTCTTCATTGACACACCTTTGAAACTATAACAGCCAGGTTCGATAGGCCATGTAGAAGCTGTCTGCCAAGGAAAAGAGCAAAAGATTTGATTATTGACATAGGAAATGCTCCACAGTCTCCTCCTCTTCCTCATCCTGAAAGGCAGACCAAGTTTCGCTCATGCGCTCCAGTTACCCTGTGTCTAGTTATAATAGCCCCAGAAGGCATAGCATATATCGCGGCATGCCTATAAATGACTCCGATCGAGACTGATCGCATAGGGGCCAGCTTTACATCAATACAGAACAGGTGAGTTTGTCCTCACATCGTCGCTGTACTCTGCTGGACAAGTGTCTCAGAATCAGAAGTCTGTAAGACGAAAGTGAAATCCCGACCAGGTTGTCAATCTATTCATCGCCAAGAAGAGAGCCATTCCTATTCGTTGTATCTGCCACACAATTCCCCCGGTTCTCAGAGTGATCGCTCACTCAGATAATATCTAGATCTAAGTGTCTTGCCATCTCTCTTAGAGATGTTCGGCATTCACATATTAAGAACGATGTAGAATAAACATCAGAGAGTGTTCTAATCGTAGCCCGAAAATACTGTCCAGTGTCCTCTTTATCACCGATATCTCAAACTTTAAGGCACTGTAGTCGGGAAGTTTACACCTTAACAGACCTAGAAATATCTATTTAGGAAGGTTTTGGATGTAGTAATCCACCACATCATCCATGTCCAAATTCCGCATGATAGCCGTATTCTTAATCTAAAGGTCTTATGAAAATTCGATGTAGGTACGGACTTATTGTACTGCTGTGTATGTGCCGCCGTGGTGTGGTAGATAAGACACCCGCCTACCTACCAAGAGGGTCTGGATTCAATTCCAGGCCAAACCATCTGACAATTTTCTATAGCAGCATCGTCTATGGTTATGAGTATTACGCTAAAAACAACTTCTCTAACCGATGTAACTACCGTTTGGAACCGGCGTTTTACTGTAGGTGGCTTTCAATGAGTCAAAAAGTATTATAAGGTGCAGCCCATTAATTGAGAAAAGTCTCCCTTGTGCCAGTAGATACACCAAGATTAGTCTATCTATTTTCTGTAGGATGCGCTAATCGTTAATATACCCATGACTAATTAAATTTCAAATTAGACTGTGCCCAGGTTCACTTGATATAGATATCGTCGGCAGCTGTATATTATTATATTCAGACTGGAGAGGTCAGTAATAGCAAATCAGACTATTTGCTGTACTTTGTCTGTTAGATATCACCTTTCTCATTTGACCATTGGCCACCAGTCCGGAGTCATTTGGGGCTTACACTGTGGTAGTAGCATTTCTGCTACGAAGCCTGACCGGAGGCTTAATTCTGGTACCACGGCAGTCAGGGCCCTCAAGGACTTATGGTGAGTCCCTGCCTGAGTATGGTGAGGCCTCCTTGTGGGAGCAATATGTGTACGATACTCACGTAAAACAGTGACTTACTTTCTCATTTGACCCTCACGAAAGCTTAGAATTTGGCATCTTTCTACTATTTAATACTTTTATTCGAAAGGTGTTAGACCAACCAATAGAACTATGAAATATTGAGTGGCAGTTTCAACGAGGTCGTACGAGCTGTGAAGACAAATACCACCCTGATCGTCGGCAAAAGTTGCTTGAGCTTGCTGAAATTATAGGCATTTTGAAAAGTGCTATACATTACATTTTGACCGAAAATATGGAGATGGCTGTACTCAAAATGGGAGCCCAATTTGCTCACAGTAGAAAAAATCTGAAGATGTTTTAATAGAGTGTTTGGAAATGTTTTACCGCAATAAAGTCAAGCTTTTGAATCTACTTGTAAAATAAATGAAATATAGGTACATCACTTCACACCTGATACAAAGGAACAGTCAAAACAGTAAACTGGATTGGGTGAAAGAAGGCGAAAACAGTTCCATCTGCAGGGATGCACATGAGATAATTTTTATTGATTATCTTCAAAAAGGAATAACTATTAACGGCGAGTATAATGCTTATTAAGGCGTTTAAGTGACGGGTTTAAGGAAAAAAAAGGATACATTCAGCAAAAAAGTGTATCTTTTTATCAAAACAATGCAACAATTCACAAATCCATCATTGCATCAAATCAATAAATTTAAGTTCGAACTGCTTCTTATTCTCAAGTTTTAGTTCCACCCGTTATTTTCAAACTTGAAATGTTATATCATCAGGTAAAAAGAACAAATTCGCTTATGTATTGTATTTATGGTTCACTTCTTGGGGAAGAAACATTTAAAAAATAATTACTAATCCTAAAAAAGTTGGTAGTTAAATATAGAAAATTAAATAATCTAATTTTGTACATTCAAAAATCATTAAAAAAAAATCATTATTCATTTACTTAACAACCATCAGTAGAAAATCAACTTTAGTAACCATCTCAACAAAAATATATTTATAAAATTACAAAAAACTGAAATAATCGTAAAGCAATTTCCTAACAAACTCCCATATTAACTTTCAATGTAAAAATCATTTATACAATACATCCTTTAGGATTACAAAAATTCAATGAACCTTAACTGTTAGCCAGACAGACAGACAGACAAATAAAAATTATTAAAACCAGGACAAGAACTATAAAAAAAGAAACAAATCTAATTTTGTTCCGTCATTTTAATTGACTTTTGTTGTATTTGTTGATTTGATTTCTTTATGACGAAAGGCGAATCTGATGTGTGTGTTGTTAAATCAAGCAGATGCAAAGCAAAGCAAAAGGGGATGAAGGCCGTGCGTAAATGCCATAAGACAATTTTTTTGTTTGTTTGTATCTTGCCTCTAGCCGAGTAGTAAATAATAATAATAATAATAAAGCTCTAATTCCACATCATACTCATCATTAGTTGTGGTAGCTAGGGTCTCAGTATCAGTCATAACTGCACAACATAAGGGGTGGTTCTAAATATAGAACAATTTTTTATCTCATTATATATCTTTTTTGTTCCTCCTTGCCACCCCCTCTTTTTGTACTTTTTTGTTATTATTAAAATTGTAATCTATAGTGTATGTATGAGTTCTTTTTTGTGAGTGTGTGTTGTGATGGTCTGGTCGGATGGATGGATGGTTGGTTGATTGGTTGGTTGGTTGGTTGGTTGTCAGCCTGACTTTGTACGATGCACTAGTGTGTGGGTTGTGTTGTGTGATTTCAAATTTTGGAAAAAAATATTTATTTAACAACATGTGGTTTGGAATTGTTTTTGTGTTTAAGGGAATGTGATGAGTACATTTTTTATTTTTACTTTTGGTTAAACGAAAAAACAACAATACATCAAACACGTTATACTACAAACAAAAAAAGAGCAACTATGGAAATAAGCAACATATGTTGTCATGACCCACAGACAGATGGATGGACGGAGGGTTGAATGGCTTAGCAATTACTTTTAATGAAAGTGAAAAATATTAATAAATTTTGAAAAAAAATTTGATTTGTAGGTGAAAAATAATTTCGTTTTTCGTGTTTTTTTATTTTTATCTTATACAACTTGAAACGCTGCTGTACGAGTCTACATACATTCCGGTGAATGAACTCTGAGATGCTAATAAGAATTATTTTTTGTGTATGTGTCATTTTCCCTTAAGAGGGCTTATGTTTCATTAAGACTGACATAAATTCTTACATATGTAGAATAGTGGTGAATATTAATTAAAAACATCTCTTAAGTATTCTTTATAGAAAAATTTAATTGTAAGAAAAATAAAAACAAAATAACTGTTGCTACAGAATAAAACCAAAAAGATTTCTTAAAAAATAAAAACATGCGTATTACATTAAAGCTAAAGCCAAATGAGACATAAAGGTTGGCCTAAATGTTCTAAATTACATAGAATTGTTTTAGAATCTTCAAATATATTAGGTTACATCTAGTGAACGTTATGATTTTGAAGATCCCCCCAATAAGAAGATAAGAATATGTTGCAGGCTGCTGAAAAAATTTGCGAAGTTCACGGAGACGATGCTGTAACTAGAAAAAGAGCAATTAATGGTTTGCTACTTTTCTATCTGATAATATTAATATTAAAGATGCAACTCGCTCCGGTCTGTTAACAATTAAAAAGTCAATGAAATCATGGAAAAAAATTAGAAAGACCGGCACATAAGCAGCGTGGACGTTGCTAAAGAGCTAGACATCCATCACCATCAATCATTTGAAGAAAATTGGATACACAAGGAAGTTCGATGTTTGTTTCAGATTATCATTTGTTTCGATCTCTGCAGAACTCTTTTTTTAATGCTTTAAATTTAGATTCCGAAGAGACCTTCGAAGAGGCTCTACACTGATGGAATAAGGGCTTTACCCCAAAAATGGCAAAAGATTATCGATCAACAAGGCACATATTTGGTTTAATAAAGCTCGTTTTAAAATGTAACCGAACTTTTTCGAAAAATCTGTTTAAATGTGGATTTTCGAAAAACATGGCAAGTCGAAAAGCCGAACAAAATATAATATTTTATAAACCTTATGGAGGTTAAAATTACTATTGGGCTCTTGAAAAATACGTCCAAAGACTTGAAAATCCATACGTATAAATAAATTTCCTATAAGTTGCAACGATTAAAAGGAGAAATGTGACTGAGACTGTGCATATTTTTTGTCATTACTGGCATTTGAGGATTTAAAGCTGACCTAGGCTAGATTAAATGACGTGGATCGCCAGCGATTCACAAATTCATTCAGAAGCTACATAGCCCGTTGTTACAAAACCTTTCAGTATCCTAAGAGATTTCCTCCTCAGAATGAAGACCCAATCCGCCCTAGAGCGGTAAATTTCAGGCCAAAGTAGCCTGGAGACCCTACAGTCTCCTCTGCTGCTCCATAACTCTTCCATTCTACAACTATCTATCAAGCTTCCAAGAAAAACTAAGCGGCAGTCTTACAGACACGTCCGCCAATTCGATGCCCTTAGCCGCGCCCGCTCTTTCCAGTTCATCTGCAATCTAATTTATCCGCACGTCAGTGTACCCCGGAGCACAGCACAGTTTTACACTGCACACATGCAGGAGCGACATGAGGGTACTTCTGCACAATGCACACAGCCTTGAGATGATATGGCGACCAGTTAGCGTCTTGATAGACGCCTGACTGTCTATATAAATGACCACGCCATCTCCCTCGGCACCCAAGTCGAGAAAATGCTCAGCTACTCTGAGAACAGCAAAGACCTCAGCCTGAAAAACGCTGCACTCGCCTGGGAGTTTAAAGGACAGTTTAACGTCACTGTCCACAAGGTGGGCCACCGCACCCGTGCCCCCTTCGGTTGTAGATCCATCTGTAAAGATGACATGGCTATTCAGTCTGAATAGCCAAACGATTGAGCTGCTAAATGTTGGGCTGCTGTTGCCAATGGTGTTATAGTACTACTGCCCATTATTATGTTTTGAAACGAAGCTGGTGAAGAAGGTGAGGTCAAATCCATGGCTGGTGGTGGACTTGATGAATCTGAATCGTCTATGGCTAGACCCGTGTGTTTACGTACCTTACGTTGAGCTTTGCGTCGGCGAAGATCTCCTTTACGAAAATCCTTCATATTGGCAGGATGTATAGCCCAATAATGACCTTTGCCATTGGCACTACGACCGGATTTTATAAAACAGTCGTTAAGCGATAAATTGTGTCGTATAGAATTACGCCAACCTGGACCGCGTGTACGGAAATAGGGATAATTATCGAAAATATATTGAAAGAAATCTGAAGTCCGAAAAAGCTGCCGAAAGGCACTTGCTAGTCGCAAAAGCTGACCTAACTTATTCAGAAAAGATTCTGCGAAACGTCTTGAAATATGCGAACATGCTTTCATAAAATCGGCTGGGTGACTAATGAAAAGTGACCAAGCAATGTAAAGTCTTTTTGTCTACTATGCTACTAAAGTAGACAAAAGAATAGCTCTTATATTCATTCAATTTCGCAATTCAGTCTGCATATGGCTGATGATAAGCAGTCTTTGATCGATGTATTACTTTCTGCGATAAACGAATTGCGAAGTTAAGTTAATTGAGGTGGTTGGCTTGGCCGACATGTGTGTTTGTTAGAAAGATACTTTTTTAATGGTACCATTAACTACTGAATATTCAATATTTTTTTCTTTGAAAATTAATCTTTGTGTGAATAATGGTTGGGTAATTCATGTCTTCGGTGAGAGACTTTGGCTTTCGTCGAATGACTATTACAAACTTTATCTTAGGATTTAGAGTATAGGACTTTGGCAAGTTTTTATTAGTACTTTGGGAAAAAGCTGCTGCTAAGCCAACAAAATTCAATATTCCATAAGCCATGAGATTTCGTGAAGTAGGATAAATCTTAAGAAAGGAAATATTAGCCACCTTTATCACAGTTTGCGATTTGTAGTCGTTTTTCAACATTTTTGTAATTAAAGAAAAAAATTGCTTTCAACATATAACCTGAAACCTAAAAACATGAATTCACAGATTTTTTTTAATTAAAAAAAGAACAACTGCCATCTTTATCTAATGCCCAACTGCCCGTCAGTAATAACATATTTTATCATTTTAGTCACCAGTCCTTCTTGTCAATTTACCTTTCACTTATCATTTTTTGCACTTACCTAAATCACACAGTTTCAATGTCTCTGGTGTTTGTTTCATACTGGCATAAATCATATTCGAAGGCTTTAAATCACGATGCACTACACCGTGTTCATGCAAATAGGCCACTGCTGAAACCATAGTCCTTAGAACGGCACTTGCTTCACTCTCACACATTTGTCCCACAGCTAAAATACGATCCAATAGTTCACCGCCCTTTAAAAGTTCCATAACTAAATAGGCAGAATGGGTATCTTCGTAAACTGAGAAAAGTGTAACAATATTAGGATGATTGCCATAACGCAACATTATTTCAACTTCTTCCCAGCAATCCGATGATGATGAATTGGCCATGTAGGCAGCTTTCTCAATAATCTTTACAGCAAAATGTTTTTTCGATGATTTGTGTTCGCACAGACGACACACAGAAAAAGTGCCTCGACCCAACTCCTGTAAAAGATTGTAGTCCTGATGAAAATTGCCCGGTAAGACGCCAGGCAGTGAACGTGGTGCCTGTTGGCAAGGTAAATAGGGCGATTGAGGTAAAGAAGAATTGTTACTTAGTGATTGTTCCAATAGTACAGGGGCCACAAATGAAAAGCCTCGAAATATCTCATGAGCAGAGGCAGATATGGGTCCGCCCGGTGAATCTCTGGGAGATTTTGAAGTGTATTCCACATCAAAGTAAAAAGCATCATCACGTGATACGGCTGGTATGAAAGGTGGCCTCACTTCCTTTTTCTCTAAATGCAGCCAGTCTATGGTAGAGAAGAAACAGTGGGCTTTAATATCCAAAATGCCATTTGGGCCTGCACCCAAACGATTTTGAGGATTTCTTTTAAATAGAGCTCTGAGTAGAGCTTGTGCTTCGGGCGATAAATTTTCCGGCATACCCAGTTTCGATCTCAGGATCTGATTCATGGTCTCTTGTCGCGATTGGCCATGAAAAGGCAAATTACCAGTTAACATTTCATACATTAAAACACCAAAAGACCACCAATCAGCAGCAAAGTCATGACCTTTTCTATTAACAATTTCAGGAGCCATATATTCCACAGTCCCACAAAAACTATAGGTTTTTGAACCATCCAGAGGCTGTTTGGATAGACCGAAGTCTGTCAAGGCTATATGGCCATTTTCATCTAATAGTATATTTTCAGGCTTAAGATCCCTATAAATAATGCCTAGGGAATGTAGGTGATTTAAAGCCAGAGCCAACTCTGCCAAATAGAACTTAACATCTTCTTCAGTGAACATGACCTCTTTAGACAGCCGTGTAAAGAGATCACCTCCTCTAAGAAAATCGAGTATCAAATATAGTTTTCCGGGAGTTTGAAAGGCATAATGTAATTTCACTATAAAGGCATGGCCAACATCAGCCAAAATCTTTCTCTCGTTGGTACTCCTCACCCGATCCTTTATTTTTAAGGTGGCCTTTTTTAATACTTTCATGGCATACAGAGTGCCGGCATCTTTACCTACTATTTTACGCACCAAAAATACTTTTCCAAAGGAGCCTTCGCCCAGGACACGCAATAGCTCAAATTGTGAAGGATCAGCCTTTTCATGGCCCTCCTTTATAACTTCTTTCAGTTCAAATTCATTTTCACCACATTCCGTAAAGTTTTGTGAGTAACACTCGGAATCACTTAAATCCATTAAATCGTTGGAATGTTGTAAATTATTTTGCAGCATTAATGAGGAGGAGGAAGAGGCATTAACCGTTACCCCCGTTTGCTGTTGATTATGATGATGATGTTTACCTAATGCTGCCTGTAGCTGTGAAGGTTGTACATTTTGTTGTTGTTGTAATTGTCTACGTTGACATGACGTCACTGTTGTTACACCAGCACTCTCCTCATCTGTAGGCGTATGTTCCATGGGAGTGACTGCCAGACTGCTACAGCCGGATGAAGTGATTTGCATACGCGACAAACCCACATGATCATTTAAATTAGAAGCAGCCGTCGATGAGGACAATGAGCTAGGTGGTATGGTTGCCGTCGTAACGCCCAATTGTTGCTGTTGCCTGAGATCTTTATGTAGATCTGCCAGCGGCATGGTGGCGTTATATGTAAACTGAGAAGCTAACGTTATGGCTAATATTGTTTGAGACTTTTCTAGCGTTTGAAAAATAATTCCAATTGGAAATAATTAAAAACTGCAAATTCACTTCTATTATTATTCTGTTTAATGTAAAGAGAAAAAAACGTAACAAAACTAATCACACACAATATTAATGACCTCCAGAAGGCGTAGGCGCTTGGCCTTCATACAAAAAAAAAAAACACCACGAATTTCCTCTAATTTTTTCTGTTGTGTTTCTTCTGTTCACTTTCTAATTATTTGCAAATCATGTTTAATTTCCATTTAATATTAATTTTCTCTTTATATACAAATATTTTCGTATGGGATTTATTTATTTTTGTGTTTATTATAACACAAAAGGAATTCTTATTCAATTTTTCTTCGCAATATTTTTTTATTATTTTTTCACTTCACTTATTGTTCACTTTTTAATTGTCAAATTATGACTAAAAAAAATCTTCATTAATTGTTAGTTGTCATTATTTTGAAAAGAGAGACAGAGCTAACGGGAATGAGTGTGTGTGTTGTTTGTGTTTACTATTTACCCACTCAATTTCTCTCTTATTGGTTGTCAATAGACATTGTGTAAACAACGCAAATAGTAACAGAGTTGTATCTAAATAGGCATTACTAGTATTGCCAAAACTACTTAATAATAAAAAATAAAACCGTTGTGAAAATAAAGTCTGAAATACACATTAACATAACTTAAATAAATGACTTAATTATTAACTATAATTTATGGTTTTAACCCTTTTGCAAAATTATTTATAAGACTTTATTCTATACCTGACCTTAATTAAATAAATATTATTTTATTTATTATACAAATTTAATTAAATAAAAACTCACTCACCTTGAACACATTTGCAATGCACAACGATACACCGATAAAATACTAACAATGAAATGTAAAAACAATGTGAATATTAAACCAGAAGCAGCAGAAATTTCACTGTTGGCATTTAATAAATTAAACTGTGAAAAAAAGAAAAAACAAAATTATTAGATTTTACAGACATTGTTTGTATCTTCTGACAAGATAATAATGAGGATAAATGTACGTAACCTCAAAAGGTTATATGTATATAAAATTGGAGTCAGAAAACATTTTAATATACCTTTACAATTGTATCGAATTTGGTGAGAGTAGATCTACAATTTGCCCTATATGCCAGAATACAAAATTTAATTAAGAAATTGGGAAAGAATTATGAGGTAAATAGTCCCTAAATTCCTTTTTAGTTCGTGATGTAAATATTTTGTAGAAATATTCCATCAAAACCTTATGTCTATATTTACTTTGTAAATATAAATAACCATTTAGCAAATCCATCAACCAACTTAATTGTCTCGTAACACGATTTAGAGGCAGCACTTTTTATGTTCTAGTAAAGGGTCAAATGCCTATGGCCAGTAATTATATTTATACTTTCAAACAGTTCGATTTGTTTCTATTAAATAAAAATTGAATACATTTCATCAGTATAAAAGATTAAACAAAATCTTAGCAGATAAGTAAATAATCTTTGGAAAATTCTATTGTTTTAAGATTACAGCAATAAAGTCAATGTTTCTTCCATTTAGCTAGTACAATAACCATCTTAACTATATTCCATCAATAACATTTATCGGCAGCACCTAAAATGTCTCGAATAATAAACACTAATTTGGCATCACTTTTTATATAAAAGCTATGCCTTTGCAGCGTTTTACGATGACAAGTGGCTTTTTGTTTGTTATCTTCCAAACAGTACGGTTTGCCTCTCATTTTGCAAAAGTTTAACTAAATAAAAATCGCATTAAAAGTGTTGTAAATTAAATAAATTTATTAAAAACTTGTTAATTAAAGTGTTTACTATAAGTGGATAATGAAATATTAACAAAATCTTCAAAAACCAATAAATAATACTTGTGTGAAATTTGTGATGTTAAAAAATGCAAATGGCAGCTTCAGTTGTGTCGGTTATATATTCGCTGTGAACATAACATTATCGTTGGCTTAGTGCAGTGGTTCTCACAAACTATTTCTTCGCGGCTCCCTTAGGAAATTTTGATATATTTTTTTAATATATACATATACATACATAAAAACAAGAGCACTTTTAATTTTAAACATTAAATTAATACGAAAATAATTTATATTATTAAAGCGGAATAATTTCATAGTTAATCAATAGTGTTTTTTGCGGACCCCCATTTGAGAACTCCTGGTGTAAATATCCTGTAGAAATATTCTTTAAAATCCTAAAAAAATATGAATAAACTCAGTTCACTGAATTGTCTCCTAACAAGAATTTTTTGACAGCACTTTTTATGTAAGGGTAATAGTCCAATTAACTATGATCAGTAATATTATTTAGTTTTTAAACAGTTCAATTTGCATCTATAATCTTCCTTGTACTTCTAATACAATTAGAGCAAAAATAGCAATATTTGTTCCAATTAGCAAATACAATAACCATCTTAACTAATTCCGTCTATAACACTTATCGGAAGCACTTGAAATGTTTCCTACGATAAACAATAATTTAGCATCACTTTTTATGTAAGCGGTGAGAAGTAGTTTTTTATCTTCTAAACAGTACGGTTTGCTTCTCAATTGCAGAAGTTTAATTAAACAAAAATTGTATTAAAAGTGTTGTAAATGAAATAAATTTATTAAAAAGTTGTTAATTATAGTATTGGCTATAAGTGGATAATGAAATATTAACAAAATCTTTAAAAACGAGTGAATAAGCTTTGTGTGAAAATTGTGGTGTTAAAGAATTCAAATAGCAGCTTCACTTGGGTCGCTTGTATATTTTCTGTAAATATAAGTAACATTACCGTTCGTTCCGAGCAGTGGTTTTCACATGCTATTGATTCGCTGCAACTTAAGTAAATTTTAATATTTTTTAATATGTATTTTAAAAACGAGTAAATAAAATAAATTTTTGTATTAAAGTGCAGCCGGAGTTGTGTCGCTTCTATATTCGCTATAAGCTTAAGTAACGTTACCGTTGGCCTATAGAGGGAGTGTTTAACATTTGCTTACACTTGTTAATGAGAAGCAATGTTAAGAATTTTAAGGCGAAAACTGTTTAAAAGTTTTTAAACATAAAATAACAGTAAATTTAAAATAATGTTTTGTGAGATACGATATTATGATACGATCTATGTACATAATTTTATTTAAAATTTATTTTAAGCGAAAACTGTCAAGTGTAAAATAACAGAAAATTCATACAAAATAATGTTGTGCGGGAAAATCCGTTAAAAAATTATGTTGTGATATAAAATGTATCAAAATATTCAAAATAAAAAAATGTTGCTCATTATATTGAAGATAAAATTTTAAGTTTTATATAAAAAAATAAAAGAAAATAAATTAAAAATGAGCAGCAATATGGCCTGTTTAAATTATTAGTGTTAAAGTGTATAAATAGTTCTGAATTGTGAAAATGAAAAATGTAAATCTATTTAAAATCTTTTTAAAGTGTTTTTGTTAAGTCAATGAAGTCTTAAAATGAGCATCAAAAGGAATCAATTTAAAAAAGGAAGAAATGTTAAGCAAGTATGTATTTAATATCTTTAATATATTTTTAATTGTAATAAAAGAAAAAGTAAGAAGACAAAGTCAGTAGGGCTTAATAGTAAATCCCAATACATTAGCTTGTAATCTTATTCCAACTCGCTGAAGATAGAACAATTGTATGTACATAGTCTTACAAAATTGAAATTTATCACACATCTAATAATCAAGGCAGCATGGACAAGGCTAATTTTAAAATTTTTTCTTTGTTAATTTTGTCACAAAGTTGTCTCGGTTATGCGGTAGTCAAAGCTTTTTGGTCAATTCAGCTGCTTCCACATGTTTTGCTTGAGTAGCTTTTTGCGTTTGAAATTAACCTTCATAGAATAATGCCTTCAATTATCATCTCCAAACATTTTGTCTGACCTGTCGGTTTTCCTTCTTCGTGTTAAAATCATCATTTTTGAACTGCATAAATAATCTATCGTAGTTTGAGATCGGAGAACATATCCAGGATAAGCTTTGGTAAGCAATCAAAGCAAAAAAAAAAAAACAGTTGTTTATACAATTTCGTTAGTTAATACATAGTTAAAATGTTCAAAATGTTCAAAAATGTAACAAATAGGAGATTAGGCCTCATCAATTATTGTACCAGTTTTTTGACCAATCTATATTCAGTCAATACTTTTGATTTTTTTCCTAGTTTATCATTTAAGTGATTTATGAAAACGTAAGAACGAAATAAGATTCATGTCTACAATTTCCGATCTCATTCAGACAAAAGATTTGTTAAGGTCATCAAATTTTTGCTGCTTTAGTTTTAAAATACCAAATAATTTTTTATTAAAAACAATTTGATCTGATGAATATGTACATAGCGTCACCTAAAATGCAAACGGCCCTAACTAACAAAATATTCAAAATCGACTTTTTCATTAATTCTGAGGTATTTCATCAAAAAAAGGCCCACAAATAAATTTGGACTCTTCCGACTAAAATTAGCGCTTTTACTACCAAAGAACAAACGGCCCTATCTACAAAAGCGATTATATGGCAAACGCAAATAATACATAACATTGTCAATTGTCAAAACGCGATATTGGTTTATAAGTTAATGAAACAAAACATAAAAATTGTATCTCAAATATTGGTAAAAATCTCGCTGATTAAAACTATACTTTTTATTTTAATTAGTTTTTTACCTCTCCTGTAAAATTTTCAAAATGTTAGATAGGGACGCTTGAGTTTTAGGTGACGATATATATATCGATAGACTTTTTTGTACATTATTTATAATACATTAATGTATTTTTTTTAACCCTCTTTAACTGTCGTGCACGAATTGTAACAATTCTATTGACGTGGAGTCTAAAAGACACCACTTTCAAACCAATATATTTTTGTTGACGGTTCCGAATACCACCTTATTTGCTTTATTTATTTATACAGTAAATAGTTTTCAATTTAACATGAGGTTTAAAGATAAAATAAAAGACATTATTCTTGAAAATATGATTGATTTTATTAATTCAAATTGCACGAAGTTGCGCAAAAAAGAGTTTTTGTGGTGTCTCTCAGACTACACGTCAGTTACAGACGGTTAAAGATATACTTTTAAAGTATAAATGAACTTTTAAGTACAACTGTGAATATCATTATTATAAAAATGAATTTTTATGTACAATTTTGTTATTTTTTGTGCAATTGGTACAATTGCGGTCGAAAAAGTACAATTTTATGAGCTTCTGGTTACGTTACCTTTCGCTTGCAAAGAGCGCTTAGCATATGTTTACATTTTTTTATTGAGAATAAATGTTAACAACATAAAAGCGAAAACTGTTTGAAAGCTTTTTAACATAAAATAAGAGTAAATTTAAAAACAACATTGTGTGTGAAATGTTATTCATAATTTGATTTAAAATTTGTTTTAAATAAAAAATCTGTTTTTATTTTTAAATTTGAAACTGTGTAAAGGAGTGTGTCAGTGTCAGAGGATTCTGCATTACGCTCTGGTTTATTAGGATAGAATCACATCGTTTTTAAATAAAAGAAGACCATAAATTGCGAATACATAAACAATTAATAAAAAAATTTTTCTTCAGACAATTAGCAGACAATTACAACGATAATTTAAACTCAAATATCAAACCCAAGTTCAGTGTATTGGTACTTTTCCTTTCATGTTTTCAGTCAACCACACTATTGCCACCTTATTTTTGGGTTCAACAGGATCGAACCACTTTCAGTATTCATTAAGATCAGTCGTCCGTTGCAATGAACTTTAATAAAATCTAAATATAAGTAAAGTTAAAGTTAGTGACTACAGTTTACTAAATTAAAATGGGTAGAAAAAGGACATAAAGCTCTTCTAAAATGATAAAAATTAGTGCTTAGCACTCTGAAGGATACTTTTATCAGAAAATCGCTAACAAAAAATTGGATAAAGCCATAATGTGGCAATGAATTCTCTAAAAAATTGTGAAACATATAATCAAAATGTCAAAGAAGGTACCTACACAACTTTAACGGCACAAGACAAACGAAACAGCCTCTTAAACTTAGCATTTAGGTGGAGTAAATGCAAGTAAATCAATAGTTCGACGCGTTATTTTAATCAGTGATGATTAATCAACTGAATACAGCTCGCTAACAACATTGCCTTCATGCCAATTTGCCCTTAAACTCAACTGCTGCCGTGTTTCACGGCAGATCTTAGATTTTTTATAGTTAAAACAAAATTGGGGTTTCTTCATAATTTACATGTTTCATAATTTCCGGAAACGTTAATTTTGCACTCATCTGGGAAAAAAACGCATTCCCAGAGCTTGGATTAGATAAATACATATCATGGTACTTAAGTGCATAATCCAGACTTCTTTGAATTCAGCGCCAATTTTTGAAAATATATTGAAATTCTTAATCGACCTCAGACTGGCATAGTGTATATTGAACTAACAGAAAATCCAAGTAAATAACTAATCTCGCTATCAGTTGTCTTAAAAGTAGCTTGCAACCAAAGTGCAAATATTAATCTTTCTAAATCAATTTCTAATCGATGAGGGTAGAACGTGTAAATTGCCACTCGCCCAGAGCGCTATAATAAAGTTTCTAGTTAAAGATTGTTTAATGCCTATAAAAGTTTAAAAAATATCTTACTTACCTCCTCTTTTGAACGATTTATATCTCGTGATAAACCAATACCCGATATGGCCAAAGCCAAAGTACTTGAGGCTATACATACTAAACTTAAAGCCAGAAACGAAGTTTGGGTTTTACGTAAGCCTACCACACCCAATGAACCGGTAACTGCTGCTATCAGACCTGTCCATATGCCACAGCCTGCTGTGGATAAAGAGGCATCTCTGACAATCAGCAATGAACCCAAAGCCACTAATGAAATGGCTAAAACCAATTGTAGTAGACCCAAAATAATTTGTACCGGAAAAGCAGAACAACAGGCAGTGCTACTTTTGGGCATCGAAGGTTTTTTCTTAAGCGATTTTGACGATTTAGTAGAACTGCCATCATCCTTAATGAATTCTGGGGGAAACCTTTGTTTCTTACTGATTCTTGAATCGAGAGTGGCGGCTCGAGATGCAATAGTTTCCTGCAATTGTTTTTTAAATTCCTCATGGGATATTAATTTGGGTTTTTCTAGCTCTTTTGTTGTTGTGGCTGTTGCCACCAAAGTGGCAGCAGTTAACTTCAGGGGTTGTGCAGGTTTCTCATCATAAACTGGACTTGAATAGATATGACTTTGGACATCTAATGGTTTTTGTTTTTGTATATGTTGTTCTTGTTGCTGTTGTTGGTGTTGGTGTTGTTTTAATATAAACTCATCATCACTTCCGCTTGGATGCTGCTGTTGCAACATGGCTATTTCGGAATTTGTTAAACTATTATGTTGTTGTTGCATATTCGTTGTATTCGTACTTTGTTCAATGGTGCTCTGCATCATTTCCTCATGGCTACTCGGTGTTGTTGTTGTTGTAGTTGTTGTTATTGTTGGTGGTGGTGATGGTGATGGTGTCGATGATGCTATTGCCGTATTGTTATGTGTTGCACGATCGACTATTGTATCCATGCTACCAGTTGTTGAATCATGTGAATCAATGGTACGTGCCGGTGATTCAGATTGTCTATTTATATCAACATTACTGGAGATCTCATTACCATTTGTATCGGTCATTTTTGTTTGTGTTTTTTATGTTTTTTCTTTCGTTGCACGTATTGTTGGTTTTGTTTTATAACAACACAGGAAGGTGTTTATTGGTCTAAATTAAATAGATTGGTTTTGCGGATCAAATACTAAGTTTTTTTCTTCTATACGTTTTGATTTTCAATAATAGGGAAGTGTGTTTTTTACATTGATATTGTTGTTGCTTTTTTGTTTTATGATGGTGTTAATTGATGTTGGAAATTAAGGAAGGCATTTGGTTCCTAGAATTAAAAAAAGAAATTAATATAGGTATATACGTATATTTAAAAATATACTCGTATATGTTTTCAATTTATTGTCATAATTGTTGGCCTAAACTTAAACATACACGAGTATGTACATGTATATTTACTATAAAATAAACTAAAGAATAAATGTAGTATTACAGTACACTGTCTAAGAAAAATTGGGTACAAAAGATTTTTATTTGATAAAATTATAACCAAATTTCAAATTAGAAGCAATTTATAATAAAAGCTATTTTTATAAATCACCTTGCAGGTAGAACAAAACAATTGTCTAAAATAATTATTTGTACACGTTGTATTTAGATTTTCTTTGTTATTTTGAAATGTTTAAAAAATTGTTAAACAATTTGAATTACTACATGTGTAGTTACGTACGAGGGTGGATTGATATTGAAGCTACCTAAGTAGGAAAAAAACATTTTTTTTTCAAAAACCATTCACTTCTCAACATAGTCTCCTTTTAGCTCAATACACTTAGTAAGACGATTTTCCAACTTTTTTTTCCATCTGAATAATACGATTTTGGGAACTCATCAAAATACGCATTAGTTTTGGTAATCACTTCTTCGTTTGAGATAAATCTTTTTCCTGCGAGCCACTTTTTCAAGTTTGGAAACAGGAAAAAGTCACTAGGGACTAAATCTGGAATATAAGGTGGATGATCAACCAATTCGAAGTAGATTTCTCGTAGTTTTACCATCGTTTGACCCACGTTTCATCAACAGTTATTAATCTACCACAAAAATCAGTATGATTATGTTTTAATATGTCCAAGCACCGCTGTGAAGTGATCTGTCGAACTCGTTTTTGTTCAACACTGAGCAAACGCGGCACCCATCTTGCCGATGGCTTTTTCATATGCAAATGTTCATGCCAAATGTTGAACACACATTCATATGATATGTTTACCATTTCAGCAATCTCACATATTTTGACCCGGCGATCATTCATAACGATATCGAGGATTTTCTTGATATTTTCTTCAGTAACCACCTCTTTTGGCCTTCCTGTTGATGGTATTGTTGCAGTGCTTGTTCGGCCACGTTTAAATTCAATCCAATATTTTACCATATAATCTGACGGAGCAGATTCGCCGTAATGTTTATCAAGCTTTTCTTTTGTCTCTTTCGCCGGTTTGTCTTTCAAATAATAGTGTTTAATCACTACACGAAATTCACATTTTTCCATTTTGCAAGAAACACAAAAGTTGCTTGACAGATCGTAATTTCTAAAAAAGAAAAAGTTTTTGTGTTGTGCTGCCACCTAGCGCTAGGTAACTTCAATGTCAATCCGCCCTCGTATTTTATAATTGGAGTACAAAAAAGAGCCTTAGGCCTTATAACACTAAAAGCTTTGAATTTTTTAATTATATGTTTAGTAGAGGTCGGTATTTCATAATCGTTATAATTCACACCACTATTGCTGGAGATTGAAAATGGGGTTTCTAATTGCTGAAGTAAGTATTGTTCCAACATTTTTTTTTCAATTATTTATATAATGATTGTATCAACATTACTTTCTGGTCATAGTGCTAAGTATGTACGTTATTCTAAGCTTCTGCGCAAAGGTTATATATGGAACTTCTGTATAACAATTCAGCAATAATTAATGAAATCGTTTAAAGTCTCAAGGAAGTACTCCTTTACAAGGCTACAATAAATCGCCCTTAAAGCCATACTAAAGGGTCCGCCAAATATTTTTTTTTTTGAAAATGGTATAAAAAAAAACTACCGAATATTTTCTCAAATTTCTTTTTTTATTTGAAAGTGCAATCCTTCCGGTTAATAATGAAAAATAATTTAATTCAAATGGCTGCCTTGGCTGGTCATGCAGTAGCCTATACGATCGGTCCAATTTTTAAGCACATTGTCGATTGTGGGCAGCTGTATTTCACCAATGGCTTTACGAATATTGTCCTTTAAAGCGTCAATTGTTTCTGACTTGTTGGCGTAACACTTATCTTTGACGGCACCCCACAAATTATAGTCCAACGGTGTCAAATCGCAGCTCCGAGGTGGCCAAACGACATCAGCTCTGCGGCTGATAATGCGATCTTCAAAAACAGGGCGCAAAACATCAAGTGTAGCTTCGGCTGTGTGACACGTAGCGCCGTCCTGCTGAAACCAAATGTTGCTAATATCTTCCTCTTCAGTTTTAGTGAACAAAAATTCGTTCAACATGACCCGATAACGATCGCCATTGACTGTGACTCGTCTTGGGTGTATCGGCTTTTCAATGTATGCGTCCTGGTTTTCTGTGCCCCAGATGCGACAATTACATGCCCGCCAAGATCAAAATGAGCTTCATCTGAAAAGATGATTTTTTTTTGGGCAAATCGGCATCTTCTGTAAGTCGATCGCAGGCCCACTTAGCGAAGCGAAAACAGCGTATACACAACCATATTCGTTCAGCGGAGGATAAAACTAATTATCTGTCAAATCAGACATGAGCTAAGTGTTACCATTCACGAAATAAGCACCCGATATATTTAACAAAAAAAAAAAAAATATTTTTAAACAATTTGAATCAAATTTTCTAATATGCTGATAGTAATAAAAAAATGCATAAAAAAGGAAAAAACGCTGCAAAACATACAAAAACTATTTGTAAAGTATTCAGTGAGACACCTTTGAATAAACGCCAGCCACAGCCTACTCTAGTTGGCCAGTTATTGAAAAAATTAAATGAAATTTTGCAACTAATGAAACAATATGAAGCGAAACGTTGCTTAAACGCAACGAAATCAAATCAATTTGAAGCGGGGGATGAAAAATGTAAACAAATCTTTGTTAAAATCCGATGACCCTCCAACTCGATCATATAAACGTAGAAATTAAGAAGGCTAAGCGACATGTGCCCGGTAATTATGCCCGTAAGAAGTTCGATCGATCCCCTTAAAAACTTAGAAGAAACATAGTCCTTACCATAGACGGAGAAGGCCTGAGTATTTTAGATATTCTACAAGTGATGATATTGGCCTACTTGTTCTTCATCATGCTCAGCGCCATTTTGTATATCAAGCCCGACGGCGCAACCAGAAAGACGTACGTCCCCCATTGAAAGAGCCAGAGGGACCACATTATAGAGCACTCAACAGGAATATTACTAATGTTCCCATGACTTGGTCACCAGTCCGAAGTTGTTTGGGACTTACACTGGTAGTAGCATTTATGCTACGAGGCCTGACCGGAGGCTTATTTCTGGTGCCACGGGTGTCGGGAGCCCCAGGAATTTCGGTTCCTGCCCGACTATGGTGAGGCCCCCTTTGTGGGAGCAGCGTGGTGGCTGTGGTTTAAACCCAAATCGCGGGGAGAGCTATGCTGGCTCAGTGTGGAGTTACATTTTTAACCGGGTGCCGTGACCCATAGATTGGTAGGAGTTTAGATAGTCTCCGGCACCTTACCAAGGTGTGAGGTCATGTCCAAATAACATGGCTTTAAATTGGTATTCACTGGTGATTTTAATCATAGGTGGGGGCGTTGGTGGACGCATTATATTCACTCGTGCTTTGGCACCGTGAGGTAACGTCCTAGGGCAGGTACTCACGTTAAACCACTGACTTAATGTTCCCATGACTTGAAGCGTATATTTGTTTGATATGATGAAATATATTTATGGTTGATTTAAATTTAAAGTTTTTTTTATCTATAAAAAGTTTTTACCTATCCCTCGATTTGCATGGTACTTTTCTTACACGATATCACTTTTACATGAAATTTAAGTTTTCGTGTAAATCGAGATATTTAGAAATTACCTCTATTTGCATGAAAATCAAAAAGTAGTATCCAAACTTATTCTGTAGAATTTAGACTTGATTTCATTCTTTTAAAATACAATAAATTTAAATACTTTATACTTTTATAAAATCTTGAGCTACGGGTAAGAACCCGGGTTTTCGTATCTATATGCACTTATAAGCTGAATTTTAACCAATTTTAAGCGAATTTGAAAAGAAGAGGAACGGTCGTATTAAGCAAACTTAAGAAATCTGTCTATATTTCTCAAGCAAACGCATTTTTATGCAATTCATTTCCAATTTTCCAAGTTTAGAGATGATTTTAGACGCTATTTTATGTACGATCCGACCTGTTTTGCACGCTTGTAGTATGTTAATCAATAAATCAAATATTACTTAATTTTTTAAAAACCGATGGAAATTGAATGAATTAGTCTATATGGTAAAGCATAAAGTTGTACATTTTATTTTGACGTTCGCAGTATATATACATATATACACGCTCTTTAACTAAAGTACTGTCATATTTTAATTTGTATTTTATTAATTAAGATTTGTGTGGCAATTACACACCTGGTCAAGTGTTTAACGCTGACGATACAGGTCTATATTGGAACAAAATACCACATGGAACGTTTGTCGCAAAATCTATTAAAACTCAAAAAGATCGAATAACAGTTCCTTTCCGTTCCAATGTCTGTGGAGATTACTGGTCGGCCCATAAAAAGTCCATAATAACAACTGCTGTACATAATTCCTCACTAGTTTTGTACCAAATAACCATTTTTGAGCAATTTTCATATTTTTTTCGATTTACACGATTTATTATATAAAAATTATTTTTATCCTCGATTTGCACGACTTTTTTCATAACGTATTTATTGCGTAAATCGAGGGATAGGTGTATTTACAAGTGCGATGTATACCTAAAGGGTGAAATACACTATCAAGCAGATATAAACTGCATTGTAGTAGTATTAGCGAACTTTTTATGTATGTGTCACAACGACAATGCTGAAAACAATATCAAAAAATTTAGATTTTTCTTATGCTTGAAACAGCTGATTGAAAAGTATATATATGGCGTTGCTTGAGGAATTTTCATTTTTCCTGTAATTTTAGCATCAACAACAACGGAGAACGAAAAACTTGCATTTGTTTTTCGAAATTTTATGGCATAAAAATGGAAGAAATTCAAAAGAAAAAGCAAATTATTGAGCTGTTTATCGTTCTCTGCCTGCGCTTTGAGATGTAAAGTGTGATGATTACAGCAACAGAGTTATTAAAGGTCAGCAGCAGAAACATGACAAACATGACAAAAAAATTAAATTCATTACGCACAAACTATAGAAGGATAAGAAAAAGGGATATGGAAACAAGCCTCTACTATTTTGAAATATTGAGTTTCCTGGACAATATTGCAATTAATGTTTCGTCCGACAACAAAATATGTACTTCACTTCCCAAAATTTACAACAAAATAAATGCTTGAATACTGAATTGACTAATGTATGCTAAAAGCATAAATAAACATTTCACCAGTACTACTACAATGCAGTTTCCATCTGCTTGATAGTGCATTTCGCCCTTAAAAGGCATTTTAACCTACAATAGAGTATTTCAGACGCCATTGAACAAGCTTATCAGATATAAACCTCTCAAAATAACATTAATACAATAATCTGTGTTAATTTGTTTTCAACTTATTTAAAAGTATGTATTTTATGTATTAACAAGTTTTATATTGTTTTTATTTATCTTTTCGTTTCTTAAAATAATTCAATTACTGTGACAATATGTGTCCCAAAAATCAAGATAACGATCTATCTATACATTTATGAGAAATACTTGTGGAAACAATCAAGTTCTTTTGTTTTTAGTTTTGCTTTCAAAAATGTGAATTTCTATATTAAGACCGACCACCGTAGCACCCATAATTGTATAAAATATTGTTTTGTTTTGTGTTTTTTTCCGAAACGTTTAAAAAATAATAATTTTTCAGGTTTATTTTTTCTATTACGCCACGGCATTTATAAATTGTGAGTTTTGCTATTATTTTTCTTAGATATTTCATAAGAATGTTTTTGTTGCTTGTTCTCAAGTTCCCATTTCTTGTTTGTGATTTAATTCATTCAACAATTAGTTGGTTGATTAATAGTTTATGTAATATGGCTAAAGAATAAAAAACAAAACATTTCAATTTAGTACAAATAGACAGACAGAAAACTTTACAAACAGCAGTTACACTAGGGATTAGTGGTTTGTAAAAAAGAACAAGATAATTGTTTTTAAGAAAATTGATTTTATTAATCGATAAAATATAATGTAGTACAAGAGATTATTGATTGAAAATGTAAATTGTTAGCATCAAAATAAAACTATAAAATGAATGAAATTATTAAATTAATAGCAATTGGTTTTTATAGGAACAAGTCTTCAATAAGACGAAACGTTATATGAAATGTATCAAAGTTAATTAAAATTATAGGGTCAATGTATACCAAGGCCGTAAGTCACGTTAGCCACAAAAGCTTTACAAGGTTGTCCTTAAGTTAAAAGAATAGGTGTTTGTAAGGGACTTTTATGAAAATCGGAAAAAAATTTATAAGCACGGCTAAAGTTCTGCAAAGAGCACAAAAACCGAACCATGGAAGACTGCAAATGGGAAGTTGGATGAAAACAAAAGTAAATCGTTTTCAGTCAGATGGCAAGGAAAAAAAACAGCAAGTAAAAGAAACTATGAAGCACGGAGGTAGAAGCATAATTGTTTGAGCATGTTTTACTTGGTGGCACCTTGGTCCAGTGGTAAAAATTGAGGAAATTATGAAAAAGATGATTATCTTCGTATCTTAGGTGGTAATTCACCCGATTTTGTAGACCAAAATGCTTACCCATACGGCCATAATCATCAAAGATTGGCCGTTAAATCAAAATTTTCAAACAAATCAATGGTCAGCACAAAGCCTAAATCTCCACCCGATCAAAAACTTGTAGGATTTGCTGAAGAAATTTCTTTCACGGTACGACAATGCAAATATACCGAGGCATACCATTGAAAACTTGGTCGAAAGTATGTCAAGACGTGTAAAAAGCGTGCTAAAGGACTACACAACAAAAAAAAAAAATAAGAGCAAATAGATAACATTTTTTGCTTTGATTCAGTTTTTAGCTTCAAATAACTGATAACGGAAAACGGAAACTTAAAAAAAAAAAAATAAACAAAAGTAAAAAGTAAAAAATAAAAAAGGATGTTAACTGACTTTTTTAGCCTGCAGTGGAAGGTTATGAGCTGTACGATATATGGTTTCAACAAGACGGGGCAACGGACCATGCAATACGACCGATTTTGTCTTTATTGCATGAGAAATTTGTCAGTAGCGTAATTTCTCGATTTGGCAACGTCAATTGGCCACCAAATAGAGCTACGTCATTGACCAATGTCTACGAGAATAATCCACTAATGTTGGAGCATTTGAAAACCAACCATTGTCAAGTTATCGCCGAGTTAGCATCCGAATTGAGAACTATCTCAAAAAAATCGTCTTCTGCAATCAATCCAGAGGCAGTCATTTAAATAGGTTTGGCAACCCAATGGGTAGCCCAATTAAGCCCACCCGGGTTTTATTGGGTATTATATTTAAAAAATCCGTTTGGGTTTTTTTATTTAAAGTTATTCGCAGTTTGTTTACAACAAAAATAAGTATAAATTATGTATTGGGATTACAAATTAATTCGATCAGTTTTTTGGCTCAAAAAAGATAATAAATTAGCAAATTGGTCAAAATAACAAATTTATCAAATCACTGCTTACATCTTTTTCCCGCTTTTGAGTCATTTTCCAAATCCCGTCTCATCGTCTTTTAAGGCGGCCCAACTTTGAAGCCGATTTAATATTTCTTTCCAAAAATTGAATTGGTGACATGCTTGCAGATAAACTCATACCTCCTTATACGGTCAGATAAGATCTGGAAATGTAGGCTTCCCGTATAACGGTGAATCCACGATTTTTTGGCCGTAGAACGAGGTAATTTGCTTTATAATTCGAATGTGTTCCATAATTCAAACAGGCCGTTATGGCGAAATGTCGTATAAAGAAAGGCCATATAAAAAAGTATGAGTATATTGTATCCGTCGCAACAGCCAATAGTCAGACGGAGCAATGTTCAGAGAATACGACGGCAGCGGCATTTGATTGTTTCTAACAATTGTTTTGAAACGTCTGCAACGTGAACAACAAAAAGTGAAAAATTGCACTATAAATAGTAAAACAACGTAATTGTATTAAAAAACAAAAAATATTGTCGACTTGAACGAAATTTAAAACCCAATAAAACCTAAAAGACCCATCCAAAATCCCAATAAAACCCGGTGGGATGAGCTTTTTTAAAAAAAAAAACCGGGTTTTTGCCAACTATGCATTTACATGACATTGTACAGTGAAACTTCGATATAAAAAAATCTGAAGGGGAGCAAACAATTGTCGTAATAGCTATAATTCGTTATACATGCATATGTATGTATGCATCAGTAAAATCTTTTTATAACGGAAATGAAAGAAATACTAAACACTTCGATTTTTATACTACGATTTTTTTATCCAAACTAACTCGGAAAAAAATCGTTATATTGGGTTTTTCGTTATAACGAAGTTGGTTAAGTCGCAGTTTCACTGGATGTTGAATAGTCCTATACAGCAACTTTTTTTTCTTTTTCTAAATTAAAAGAAATGGCTAAGTGGTTAGAAACTTGGGCCTAACGAAGAGGTCCTTATTGACAATTTTCGAGACTTTCTGACAATTTTCAACAGTGGCATCATCTCAGAACATTGCTAGCAAAAAACTACGCTAACTATACATCCGCCATTCGGAGCCAGCTTTTGTAGGACTCTTTCAATGCGTCTAGTTGTTCATCAATATCCATATATAAAAAATTAATATTTATATACAGAAAATGAGAAAATGTTATTGTTGCTCAAGTGTGAATATCTTTTTCAATCTATCATGGTTTTCACATGCTTTGTGATACGTTTAAATTTGTCATATATACTTATAAGGTTTTTTTTAAAAAGATATAGAACTTTAAGTTGCAATAAAACAACGAACAACGAATCGGATTATTCGATTGACATGAATTTTATTTATCCGAAAGATAATCTTGTGGCATTACATTATAAATATGATTTCTGGCATATGACCGCCACGGCTGGCGTGGATGTAGTCCAATCTGGACGTCCAATTTTCGATGACTTTTTCCAACACCTGTGGCCGTATATCGGCAATAACGCAGCGAATGTTGTCTTCCAAATGGTCAAGCGTTTGTGGCTTTACCGCATAGACTAATGACTTTACATAGCCCCACAGAAAGCAGTCTAGCGGTGTTAAATCACAAGATCTTGGAGGCCAATTCACAGGTCCAAAACGTGAAATTAGGCGGTCACCAAACGTGTCTTTTAATAAATCTATTGTGGCACGAGCTGTGTGACATGTTGCGCTGTCTTGTTGAAATCACATCTCCTGGACATCATGGTTATTCAATTCAGGAATGAACAATCACCATTGACTGTAACGTTCTGGCCAACATCGTTTTTGAAAGAGTACGGACCAATGATTCCACCGGCCCATAAAGTGCACCAAATAGTCAGTTTTTCTGGATGTAACGGTGTTTCCACATACACTTGAGGCTTACCTTCACTCCAAATGCGGCAGTTTTGTTTGTTGACGTAGACATTCAACCAGAAGTGCGCTTCATCGCTAAACAAAATTCGCTTTTGAAAATCGGGAACAACAGTAATCTGGTTTTGGGCCTATTCGACGAATCTACGCTGGGCGTGAGTCTATTTATGATGAATTGCCAAGCCAAACTGAAAATAAATCACTTGACAGGTGTTAAATCAGTCGCCATCTTGAAAAGTAATGCCAACTTAAAGTTCTATACCTCTATAAAAAACACGCTATACAAATAAAACGTTTTATATTCAATTTAGAAAAATACTCCAACGATGAGTATATTTGCAATAAAAACGTATAAAAATTATACATATTTAAATTAACCGGTTATTCGTGTTAAAATAACCGGTTTATTCGATTTTCGACAAATGAAGATTTTGAAAAAACCGTATTCGAAAAACCAATAACCGGTCGATAAATAACCGTTCGATCTCCCTACGCCAGACTAAATGTTTCAAGCTAAAAGGAGACTAAATTGCCAACTAAAACTCCTTAAAAAAATGGAAATTTTAAATTTTTTTTATAGGATATTTTTAATAGCACATTGTTTAACTGGGCTATTCTTTTACTTATCGCTTCAACTGTAAACTAATAGAAATTTAAATATATTATTTTTTCTTTATAATTTTTTTTATTTGTTAAAATCTAACAAACTCTCACAATAAAATTTATTTTAAAAAGCCATATATTAGCATTAATTACATGTTAAATGTCAAAGGTTAAAATAATTAACGTTGCTGCTTAAAACTATCATAGAATTTATTAAAATAAAATTTGAATTCATAAATTTAAAACGAGCATGCTAAACGGTAATTTATCATCAGTTAGTTAATAAACCTTGATTTAAATTTTGTCTATATTAAAGGTCAAAGTTTATATGAACTTTCTAATATGCTGATGAAAATTTTAGACTTCTGATTTGCAAATTACAAACAATGATTGATCATATTTAAATTCTCTACTATTAAAACTTATATAGATATTGTAGTTCTCAAAACTTCTTTACTTAATGTCACTTAAATTGCAATTTTATAGACATAACAATAATGCAGATACTCATAGTTTTGGCCTAA
Organism: Wohlfahrtia magnifica; assembly: GCA_023159175.1. Lineage (NCBI taxonomy): Eukaryota > Metazoa > Arthropoda > Insecta > Diptera > Sarcophagidae > Wohlfahrtia > Wohlfahrtia magnifica. Next base: position 1,103,377 of record JAKWBJ010000485.1, on the reverse strand, counting down.
AAATCTTGCCTCAAAGTCAAACTAAATGTTAAACATTTTCTTTATAACGATAAAGAAAATTTTTAATTTAAAAAGAAGAAAAGCTATATTGATAATAGAAAAAAATGTATACCATTAGAACACGTAAATATATAAAAAAAGAGAAACTAATTTATGAAAGAAAACACAGACATTTATAATGAACAGTGACATCAAATGTTGGCAAAAAAAAAAAAAAAAAATAACGTCATCATGATCAACAACATGACTACCTGAAAAATAACGTAAAATGAAAAAGTAGAAAGAGAACGATAACTGCATAATAAAGTGTCATATTTCACAGTTATGAGTACTTAATATTGCAATTTAAAAATATATAGAAATAAGAAAAAATGAAAATAAAGAAATATACTCGTATACTTCAAGATTAACACAACCCACAAAATTCACATTGAAATTATTTAATTACAAAAAAAAAAAAACAAAAAATAAAGCTGACAACATGTGCATCAACACAGCATCAAACAAAATGACAAATGCCATGTTAAAAAGAAGATAAAATGTTTTCATGAAAATGCGAGTGTATGTTATAATAACTCAGAAGAAAATCCATTGGCGACAAGTAAGCTTAAAATATAGAAACGTCAATTGCAACGAAATCCAAGATTACTACATTAAAGTATACTTTGCCTGTAATAAGAAACCTTTAAAATTTGAATAGATTAGCTCTGTTTTTCTTGCAAATGTTTACTTATGCAACTGCCATCGTTGGCGTTCTCCGGTGTCTACTCAACATCGTTGTTAATATGTGAATGCCGGATAGCTCCAAACGACATGGCGAGATATTCAGACCTGGAGATTATCTGGGTAAAGGACCACTCTGACACTCGGGGGAGTTTTTTTTCTCCATAATTCCTCTAGGGAAAACATTGGCTTTCCACACATCATCCAGTGCTTTATTTCAGTTTTATATTCAAGCTAAGTAGATGATTAATCTACTGTGATTGCCCTACATATGATTATGTAGCGGTGAAGACCCTTGCTACGTGGTGGTATTGATTGTAATTCTTTTCCCAGTAGGTGGCGTTTTTTTCTGATCGTTCGACTGATGTTTGTCATCATCGCTAGAGGGAGTTGTCTGGAGGAAATTTGAAACCACATCAAAATTGTTTTCGTCATGTCTTCTGGGGGGGCTCGAATCTGGCTGCTTGTGTTGTTATGTTGTCTAACAACTATTCCACGACACCCCCACCTGAGGCAGATATACTGGCTAGGGCTGTCTCTCTTTTTAGCGATGTGGCAACTGACCACCTAGTCGGCATGCCATTTTCCTCTTTCAGGTTTCTGATTATGCGACACTTGTCGGGCAAGACACACCTGCTTTGTTTTTGGAAATCTGGCCCCTCTACTACTGGGCTCGATAGAAGTCTATTACAAGGATGCCGAGATATAGGCTACGCATTCTAGTAACTGATTTCCCTGGGCACTGGGTGACTGATGCGTATGCGAGGAGACTGTATCTGCCTTTCAATAACTACTCTAAAAGTTGTCAGGATGAGCAAGAAGAGGAGACTGTGGAACATTTTCTATGTGAATGCCTAAGTTTTTCGGATATTAGGACTGTTTTCCTTGGCAGTCTGTTTCTGCAGACGTGAAAGTCAGCGGACTGTCTTCCATCGTACATGCCTCCGGCTGGTTCTTTTCGGGCCTAGTCATGGACACTATATGTCCTTTTTTCCGGGCATCACAGTGGGATCCACGTGAGCTGGAAAAATGTTCCGCTACCCGTTGGATCTAACTAACTGTCATCTTTTAAAGAGAATAATGTTCTAAATTGTCTTGTTGACTTTTTTAATTTGTCTTTTTATGGTTTTTGTCCTAAAACCACTTTTCACTATTTAAGCGTAGAAATCAATCAGACCAATTTTGTTCGGAATTTCGAATATAAAGCACGGTTTCTTAACACCGAGCTTCTACCGTAAACGTAAGCAATAGTGGTTGGTAAAATACTCCTGTAACCGTTTCATTTGGTTTTTAAAACCTTATTGTAGACAAAATAGGTAACAGGTTTTATAATAGATTTTCCCGCTAATTCGGGCTTTATATAACGTTTTTTTATAACTCATCTGTTTCCTTGCTTTTAATAAATACAAGTATGGCGTGATTTTTTTAGCAACTTTCTTTTTGGCAACACTGTTTTTGGCAGCTCAGCTGTTTTCGTGTAACAGTAACATACTGCCAAACCTGTCGAGTTTGGTCTGTAATTTAGCCATGAATCGACTTACAAACGAACAACGCTTGCAGATTATTGAATTCTATCTTCAAAATTCAGTTGAATGTAGATCCACTTTTTTATCGCAAAATTGTGTTCAGTGACGAAGCTCATTTCTGGTTGAATGGATACGTGAACAAGCAAAATTGCTGTATTTGGTGTGAAGAGTAGCTACAAGCACTGCAAGAGCTATCAATGCATCCTAAAAACTATACTGATTGGTGTAGAGTATGGGCCGGTGGCACAATTGGACCGTACTTTTTCAAAGACGACAAAGTCAGTAACGTTACTGGGAATGGCAAACGCGACCGCGCGATGATTACAATTTTTTTTTGCCAAAAATGGAAGAGCTGGACTTAGCAGACATGTAGTTTCAACACGGTGCTACGTACAACATAGTAGATGAAACAATGGCCCAATTGAGAGGCGAGTTTGGCGAACAGTTTATTTCACGTTTGTGGCTGGCCGCCTAGATTGTTACGGCTCATGTTAATAGAGACGAGCCCGCAACTGACGCATTTGACGCACTGAATTATAATATTGAAGAATTTATTCGTGAGATACCGGACGATATGTTGGAGAGAGTATGAACCCAGCGTATGAATCATTTAAGGCGTAGCCGCGGTCAACATTTACATGAAATCATCTTTAAATATCGAATTATATAGATCGTTCTATCGACTTAAATAAAGATTTCATACATTTTCCTAAATTTTATGTGATTTTTTTAAGTCAAATTCGAAAGCTCTTGATAAATCAGCCGGTAGTTTTAAACTCAATTTTGATTTTTTTTCAATTTGTGGTCGCTTATATGTCATCTATACCACTTTCTGCGAATTAAAGCATAAACTTATACCAAAATACCATGTTTATTTTATAAATAATCTCATTATGGTACTAATGTGTTTTTAACGTTCCTTTGAAATTAATATTGTCAGCAAAAAATTGTAATTTTGATTTTCTCTTATTTTTATTTTTTATTTTTTTAAATATCAAGTCCAGGCCAATTTATTTCTCATCCTCTATGTAGTGTGCACTTGTATTTTAAATGAAAAACCTAAACAATAATTAAAAACTAACTTCTTGTTTTTTTTTTATAATTTAAACTTAAAAAACAATAATTTACGTAACGTTTTTAATTTTAATTTAATTTTGTTTTTTCTCTGTTATTTTTTGCATTAAATATTACCACTATTGTTGTATATTTTTATCTTTTTTTAGTTTTTTTTTTAACAACATATTTTATGGTAAGTTTTTTTCAAATAAAAAGAAAAAAGCAAAAAAAACCCTTAAGCTTTCAATAAGTTTTGTTCAAACTTGACGTGTGAAATTACCGTACGAATGTGTGTATGAGTCGTTTTAATTTTGTTGGTTGTTGAGTTTATTTAACCAGGCATGCGTAAAGTTTGCATGCACAAACATTACCTGGCTCTGAATCGGTTACCTCTGCTTAAACTCTCTACAATTCAATTTGAAAATTTATAATTTTTTCTATTTTTTCGTACACAAATTTAATGATTATTTTAATTTTTTATATGGTTTTGTTTGATTGATTTTTATGTTTGAAAAAAAAATTAAAGGAAAAAAAATATTAAAAAAGTTTGTTGCTTAAGTCTTTTGTTTGGTATGAAACACAAAAACGTATTATTATTAAATAGAATTGCATCGCTAAGAATTTAATTAAATTTAATTTGTACATTTTTGAAAGTAAAAATTTTAATTTCAATTTTTTGAAGATGATCATCATTACTACTAAGAAAACATTTGTAAAACATGCAACATGGGGTAATGTATACATATATTGCATTGGTATTAAAGACATGCGAAAATTTAATTAATTTTACGTCATTTGTGGTTGTAAAATAACGAAAAGGAACTATAATGTTGGTAGTTTGCGCCAAATCTAAATAAACTTATTTATATAAAATAAAAATATATCCAGATTATGAAAGAGAAGTAGATGTGAACATTTTTATTGAAATAATTACAAATCAACACACTAAAACCATATGTTCAGTACAGTAGATCAAGCGAACTTTTCAGATAGTAATCGAAGTTCTATTTTGTGAAATATTTGTTATTCAGTTAAAGTGTCAGTAGCACTTAATTATGGCTATGCATTAAAAATATTGCACAAGCTTTCATTTGAAAATGGATACGTGCTTTAGATTTATTTATATAAAATCTAATCCTATAAATATATATTATTTTTATTGTTATTATTATTATTATTATTAGAATCGGGTCGAATAGTCCCAATGAGACATGACACTGTCCTCTAAAAGATCTATTGTGGTTAGACCCACTAATACACAAGCTGCAGTGAGTGGTAATTACACAAAAGATATCCCATTTAAGCCACCACCGAGGGTGGATGGCGAATCAGAAGAATACCCTTAACTTTTTGTATAAAAACCATAAATCTGCAATGGTTGGCCAAAGAATCTGTTCAGACCCAATAAAGGGTTCTATAAACGGTTATCTACGAATGTTTGCTAAATCAATAAAATCACAGAGGAAATGCTCCGTCTTCTCCGTCTTCTTTCCTCAGGCGGTACCCCGTGACAGGCACCACATTGAGGTGATATGTAAGATAGTAGTGGCTCGTCAGGAAACCTATAAGTTCCCTAATGGTTGCCCTGTCCATAGAGTGCATCTCCTATTATTGGTAAATGGTCTCATTAGCCACTTCGACAGCCTCAGTCCCGAGCATTCTGCCTAAAATGACAAGCGAAGTTGGTGTTTCCACGAACACTTTACGTTTCCATTCTTTTTCTTCATTCGTCTAGTGGCCGAGCCCCGCCTTTGCCACTTCGTCAACGATCAGATTTCGCATAACACAAGTGTGTCTAGGAATCCAACAAATCGTCACCTTGTTCCCCAATGCCAGGTAAAGACATTTGTAAAGCGTTCGAGCACCAATGCTGAGTCTATACTGTGTTATATTTATCGAAATGAGTCCCATAAATGCTTCAGTGGCCGCAGTGAGATATGTTTTCATTGCTCCAGTTATAGCCACACGAACCTTCATGCTTCTATAGATGCACAGCTTCTTTTTAGCCCTGAAATTGAAATTAAAAGAAAGAAACAATATGTCTAATAATCATCGTATAAATGATTCTAGAGTTAAAAATGTAGGTCCTGCCGATAAGACCACGACATAACCACATTACCCTAAGAGTCCTTGAATATTTCACCACAACTTCGGTTCCTTTCTGTAAAATATGTCCCAGGCCGAATTTCAATCTCCTAGTGAACGGAACAATTGTTGTTTTTGTCGAATTGACTGACAACTCTTATGTATTACATCACGCAAGTATAAGAATACGGAAATGCTGCAAGATATCCGGCAACATAAGTCTGTGTATCCTATAGCTTCACAGCTACATTCTAAAAAACACATGCTCCTCTCATATACCGAATATCGTCGGGCAGACTGCGTGAGAGGTAATTGCAGTTTCGAAAGAGAGTTAGCGAGTGTGGGTCAATATGTACTAGACCGGGTCAATATGTAAACGTTATTGAGTTTTACTTCACTTTAGTGAACGATTGTATGTACCTCGCTATTGTGCAAGAAAATGAGCATTTTATTTGCGTATCTGTTTCTCCAGTATTTCATATGATATAGGCTATATTATTTGGAAAGATTAACATAATAAAACGATTTAAAGAAAAACGTTTACGCTGTCTGGTGCCTGTAATACGTTTAGATGAGAATGCTAGAACATGGGAATTATTTGATAGGAAAGAAAAGAATTTAAAGAAATCAAGCCAGAAAATGAACGAGAAAAACATAAGATTTCTGCGTTTAGATAGTTATTTTCAATCAGGTTATTGATCTTAGCGAGTATATATAGCCATATAGTAGAAATTAAACTAAAAGTTAGGCTGTGAATAGAGATAAGGTAGTAATATGTACGATCCATTAAATGATCAATTATCATGCAATGATTGATGTCGTAAAGAAAAACTAAGCAACTGTGTAATCTCAAGTACTACCGGATGACAATATTTTATGCTTAAAGTTGACCATTTGCAGAAGTCAGAACTCTTTCTAAACAACAAGAGCGACTTATTACCATCAATAGCTCTAGTACAAAGCTCAACAATGTATATGATACAACAAGTTAAGTTGAAAAGAAAAAAATTATAAATTATGTCATCTTAAGGCGTGCGGTCATCAATCATTCAGACTCAACAATTATTTTCTCCGAGACTAAGCCAATTGTTAGGAACCATGAGTTGGAAATGATATTGCCAAATGAACGTAGTACGTATTGAACATTTGAATAATGTGCTATTCTATTAATGTACTCTATCATTCTAAGCTGATCACACTCTATAAATCGTATATAATTTTTAATAATTTTTCAAAGTCAACCTTAATCGGCTTGAAATGATTGTGTAATTTAAGCAGTTCATTCAAACGAAAATCTATCATACATTTTTTCTAGGAAAAAAAAAACCAAATCAAACATATTACAATATTTAGTTAAACTTTCAAATTATTTAAACAAATTTTTCATTGACTAATAGAAAAATGTAAAAACTGAAAAGACCAAATCAAAGCCCACACTTTATTTCGTCACCATAATTTTAGTAATTTGTTTTTTTTTTTTGTTTTGGGGGGGGGGGGGTCTATTTGTAGACAACACAATAAATTACCATTCCAAATAAAAACTGTGGTAATAAACTTAAAGTAGTACACTAATATTTAAATTTTATGGTAATGTTTACAAAAACAACAAATATAATACAAAAAACCTAATACCACAACAATTTGTTGCAAAAAACACAAAAAAGAACCGCACTTATTGCATTAAACGAAAAAGATCAAATTATATTTGGCTTAAAAAAAGAAAAAAATTAAAAATATTATTTTCGTATTTTTTTTTTGTTAAAAAACAATTTGCAAATAAATTGCATTTTTTTATTCACTTTAATTTCTTCCTGTAACTCAAAACTATGCACTTCCATTTGTTGTGTTTTTTCAATTTCAATAATTCGTTGAACCATAAAATGTTTTCAATTTTTACGTTTTTGTTTTTTTTTCTTCTTTTTCTTCTTAATTTTCTTGTCATTATTTATGTTGGAGTATAGAAATTGGTCATTTATTGTGGCTTTATGTTTGTCTATTGGAAGACACTTTCACTTGTTAAACTAGTTTTAAGATGATGCTCAGCATTACTATTATGATGATGATCATGATCGTCGATCGTTGTTCATCACAAATAAATAAATATAGCGGCAACGACTCTAGGCCTGTGCTAAACAATTTGTTGGTGTCTTTGAATTTATTGAAAAAGAAAAAAAAATTATTTTAAAATGTCGTGACTTTTATATTTGGACTTTCAAAAGGTTGAAAAAGTACATTTACATAAATTTTTTTAAAATAAATTTTTATGATTGAATATGAAAAAATCAAAATCGTCTTAGAGGAATTTTGCCTTAATGCATATTTCGGGTGATTTTTTAAGAGCTTTCGAATCCGATGTAAAAAAACATGTAAAATTTAGAGAAATGTATGAAATATTTATTCGAGTCGATAGAACGATCTATATAATTCAATGTTTAAAGATGATTTCATGATCGCGGCTACGCATCAAATGGTTCATACGCTGGGTCCAATTTTGGCATACTCTCTCCAATATATCGGCCGGTATCTTACGAATAAATTCTTCAATATTGGCTTCCAGTGCGGGCTTGTCCACATAGACACGAGCCTTAACATAGCCCCACAAAAAATAGTCTAAAGGCGTTAAATCGCACGATCTAGGCTGCAAATGTGAAATAAACTCTTCTCTGAACTCGTCTCTCGATTGAACCATTGCTTCGCCATATGTTAGCCAAGTCCAGCTCTTCCATTTTTGGCAAAAAAAAAAAATTAATCATTGCACAGTAGCGGTTACCATCCGCAGTAACGTTCCTGCCTTCGTCGTTTATGAAAAAGTACATTTCGGTACATAATTCACACCAAAGAGTGAATTTTTTGGGATGAATTGACAGTTCTTGCAATACTTCTGGCTGAACAGAAATGAGCCAAAAAGAAAGTTGCCAAATAATCACTCGATAGAAGGGTATTTTGTTATTTAGTATTTATTTATAATTATAAGACTACTTATATATGGGGTGTTTTTTATAGCTTGAGAACTTAAAATGATAGAACAAGATAAATATATTGCTGAAATTAATTTTTTTTATTATAATCTGGTAGATAATTTCATGGCATTTATGTTTTAAATATGTTTTCCGGCATATGTCCGACGCGGTAAGAGTTATCTGGTCCATTATTATAATTATCATCATACCGGCCAAGTACTATTGCAGCAAAATGCGACCCATAGGATCTATTGTGTTTCTTCCTTCATAATGAACACCAACAGATCTGAAACCATTATGGTGGATATGTCACTCAGTGAGACTCTATGACTACCTAAACATTTCCATCTAAACCTATCACGAACCACCCATTTACACAATATGTGTTTCGCTGTCTCTGATGCCTGTGAGCACAGTCTACAAACATCCACATCTGTGACCGCCAACCTCTTCAGCTGTGATTTTAATCCACAGTGGTCGATATTAAAATCCGTTAGGAAGTTCAAGTCCGGTCTGCCATACTTGAAAACTTCAGAGCGACGTCCAAATTGCGGACTGATCGCTGCCCTAGAGTGGCAAAGTCTCTTTTGAGTACTTCAGTCTTCCAAGCATCTGACAATTTTCCTATCCTTGATTAGACTGAGGATGGTAAAAAGTTCTGCTGCACAGTAAGACTCCGGACCAATATATGATGTTTTGGAACCTTTCCATTCGAACAGTTCAATTTTTTCCGTATGGCGTAAATGGTGGCTTAAATATTGAATTCCAATGCTTCGAGAGTTACTAGTTTGTCGGCAACTAGAAAACAAAGGCGTTAAATCGCATGAAGGAGGGGCCAATGAACAGAATAACTTTAGAAAGAAAGTTATCACCAAATTAATTTTGCAGTAAATAGATTGCTAAGTGCACTGTATGGCAAGGTGCGTTTCCTTGTTTTAACCAAATGTCATTGACGTTTAGCTGATTAACTTTTGAAAACAAAAATTCTGTCAGTATAGCTCACGGCAACAGGAGTTCCTTGCTCATTTCGTAAGAAATAAGGACCGATGATACTGACAGCATGTAAATCGCACCAAACAGTCAATTTTAATCTATGTAATGGTAATTCGATAACGGCTGGAGGGTTGACTTTGCATCAAATACGGCAATTTTGCTTTTTGACATAGCCATGTAACCAGAAATAAGCTTCATAACTAAACACAATTCTTTGATAAATATACTCTATGAACTTCTGTAACAGATTTATTTTCTTCAAAATACATTTTTACATTTTGAAAGCGTTGCGCTGACGTTAAACTATTCATGATGACTTGCCAAACCATCTTGAGCAGAAATGTCAACACAGTTTGACATTCTTAGCTTACAAACCATAGTTATCAATATCGATACTTCTCATGCAGCTAAGAAAATATCCTTTATAGCATTGGCTGCCAGGGCCATTAGCTAATTTTTGTTATATTTTTTGATGTAAAAACTAAAACACTTCCTGACGCTTATAATACGAAATATAGGCCAAAACTCATTTCAATCTGAAGGATCTTTTGTGCAGCCCAACAAGTTCACCATATCGGATTGATGTGTGTGAAGGTAAATTTAAATTTTTTAGCTCAGCCATTTTTTACGTTAACAGAGTACTACTGTTAACACTTTAACAGTAACTATAAATTAAAGTAAGAGAAGTTATTGCCAAAATATATATGCCTGTAATATGGAGGAATAGCACATCCTAGTTGAAATGGTGCTCCAGACCGTGGATCAGCTTTGGAGCCAAAGCTCTAAAAATTGTGGAATAGCAGAAAATGTAATTTTCTGTAAATTAATTTATTAAATTATTCTTCTCTGTGGTTCATTGGTTATCTCCATTCCATGGGAAACTCAGAGATGGCCGGAATACCACACTATATGGGGAGAGTGGTCAAAGGGGTCCCTAATGAAACTGTGCTAGTGGTATTCCTAAAATAGTTTTGGAACTGGAGAAATTAAAATTTGAAAAATGTGTGAAAACTAGAGATGGCCGGAATATCACACCATATGGGGAAAGTGGCCCAAGCGGTCCCTAATGAAACTGTGCTAGTGGTATTCCTGAAATAGTTTTGGAACTGGAGAAATTTAAATTAAAAAAATTGTATTTTAACGCATTTTGACTGGATAGAATGAGTGGTTATTGTAGGAAAACTAGAGATGGACGGAATATCACACTATATTGGGAGAGTGGCCCAAGAGGTCCCTAATGAGACTGTACAAAACCGATCGAATTCCCCCTCAGCCCCTTGCGAGTAACCCTGATTGAGAGATGTCATGCGGACTTAAACAAAGTTTGACCTAACTTTTTTGTTTTAACTCTGTAACATTCTTCGTTCGTTTGTCGTAGACAAAGAAAGGTTAAAGGAATTCCCATAATATTTTATGTAAAAAATAAAGAAAAAAACGTCAAATTTTGACAGTGTTATGTGGTGAGTCCGATCAGGGTAAGAACAAATGCCTTAAGGTATTTTTTAAAGGGGCTGTAAAAAATAGCCAACACACATTAAGATAGATGTACTCTTGGCTACGTAGCTTTTGCAAATGTCAAGTTATGACGCTTAGATTTAGCGGGAATATCAACAACAGATGTACCTACATAACAAAAAAAAAAAAAAAAAAAAAAAAACTCAAATCGGAACGATGGGACTACCACACGGGGGTTATTCCGTAAACTTTTTGATCAAGGTAGTATATTAAATTTAGAAAAATACTTGAACAATAAACATATTTGCAATAAAAAATTTAAAAACGTTAATTCAAATGTAATGTAAAGATGGTCGATTTGGCAGTGCTGCCATATTGACAGGGTAACACATATTTATCAAATATACCAAAATTTTTGCATTTTTTTATTTTCGTAACAATATATTTGAATTAACCGGTTATTCGTGTTAAAATAACCGGTTTTTTCGATATTCGAAAAATATACATTAAAAAAAAACGTATTCGACAAAACCAAAAAAATCGGTTAAAACCAGTCGAATAATAACCGTTCGATTCCCCCAGTACATATAAAATTTTCTTTTAAATATAGGGTTATGCGAATTATATAATTTCTTTATACATAATGTTTACATGCAGTGTTAAGATAGTTTTATTTCCCAATTAAAGGTAAATTTATATATACGTCAGAATTGAAAAAAAAATATAAAAATAAAATATTTACAATTGACTATTAAAGTGACCCTTTACAAAAACGAAAGACTTAAGTAATAATCATTAAGTGGTCTGTAGACAACAAAAAAGATTTACAAAAGCTCATAAAAAATACACAATTATGTACAGCTTAAAAAAAAGTAAAAGCTTTTCAAGCCATCAATTATATAAATGCATTATTTCGTTATTTATAAGCATGACTTTTCTAAATTGTTGTAAATTTTTAATGATCATACCTTAGACAGTCAGGCGACAGTGTCTCAATTTGTTATACTTCTGCTTTCTATGATTTTTGAGCTTGGCAAACGTTTTTTAATTGGCAAAAGATAATAATTAAAAACCCTTTAATTGTCACTTGTTAACACTTTATGTCAAATATAATTTTCACCTTTCACTATATGGTAAATGGTGTTTCATTTCTTGCCGCATTTGGTTTTGTTTTTTCTCTCATACTGGAATGTGTTTCGTTTACCCTCCACTCAGATAAGATAAGTTTATGACTTTAATTAAAACCTATAAACTCAGGTTGTTGAGTTGAGTTGTAATTATAATTTTATTGTTTTTTATTTTTTTATTTTCTATTTTCTTTTCAAGATAACTTGATTAACAGTAGTCCGACATAACAGACAGTCGGTAAATGTATTAACAATGTTTTGTTGTTACACACTCTACATATATGCATACCGTATGACTTTTAATTATATGTGTATGCAACTGTTGTCTGTGTTAATTTGTTGAGTTTAGTTTATGCGTCTACCCCAGAACATGGTTTATTGGCTTGATTTTCATTGTTTGAATGCCAAATTTTGTATGGGGATAAATATTGTAGAAAAAACTTGTGTTTATCATTAAAGTTTATGGTATTTGTTGTTTTAAATATTTGTTATTTTGTTATCATTATCATTAAAATTTATGGTATTTGTTGTTTTCAATATTTGTTATTTTGCTATAATCATACATATTCGTATTTAAACATTGTATGTATTTTGAGATTTATTTTATTTTATTTTTTTCCAATAAAGTTGAATGTAGTTGACCTTGCCTCTCTTTCAAATTTATTTTTATTTTTCTTTTTGCTGTAACATAACCACATGCTGGGTAATAACGAACAACATGTTGAGGCATGAAAGCAAAAAGTTGTTGTTGAAAAAATAGAGAAAAAGAATATAAAATTGCAACAATAATAGCATCATCTCAACATGGAAATCTTGTTTAAGTGTTTTATTGACTGAACTGTTATACGCAAGTACATAAGTGACAAAATGATACACTACAATGAAGGTAGAGACTTTGTCGATTGTCATACAATATATTTTGGAAGAAAAAAAAAACATCATTAATATAACACAACTTCAATTGTGCTCACGGTTAAAGGCCCATTTAACTAGCTATAGACCTTTAAAAAATTATTAATTTAAGATTTCAAAATATGTATTTATGGAAATCACTAGCATTGATCAAAAAAGTTTTCAGCTTATTGAAAAAAAAGTGTACAAAATTAGAGATGTCAATCAAGTATTTATGTTCTATATTGAGCCTATTCAATAACATTCTAAATTTTCAAGTGTCGAATTGGAGAGGCCTATAAAATAACTGCCGCACAGTTTTAGTATTGGTTTTTTACGGTTTTTGGGTAACACTATGTAAAAAGCTATCTAAAAGCTTTATGTGCATAATTATATAAGCAAATGTATGTACATATATTTTAGGTTACTATAATCTCAAAGGAAAATGGTGGTATGGAACGCTATGTCATATATGCCAGGGAAACTCATATCCCTCATTGTATTCCTGTACAAGAACATACCCTACAGCACTTTATATGATAATATAATATGCGGTCCCATTGGTGTGAATGTTGGAGTTCGTCAAGGGGGTCCACTATAGCCTTTCCCTTTCAATGTTATCATTGACAACATCAGTGACAAGAAGAATAATCTGGCGTTTAAAACGCCGTCCCGAAGATATAAACTATGCCGACGACATATGTTATGAATAGCTTTACAATGCAATAACAGCAGTTTGATATCTATCAGTAATTTTGCTATATAGAGAACGTTGAGAACCACACTAACAGCGTTCGACAAGTCTCTGCCCAACTACGTCCAAAACTCTTAGCTCATTTACTGCGCATAAAACTAAACATTTTCAATAGTTAGACGCCTTGTACGGATGCGTAGTCGCAGCTACAGGCTGGTGGTGTCTAGCCCATATAAAGTGTATATTTATTTGTCTATATCTTCAAATTGGTAACAGAAATATTCTCTAAATTTGGCCCAAATGGATTCATAGTCAAGGCAATTCATCAGTCAAAAAGTAGACGGAATTCGACAAGTAGGCGTGGTACCCCATACAAATCAAAAATTTATTTTAGTATATCTTGAGCTAAAGTTTCAGTATTTGGTATAAATGACTTTATAATTAATGCAAATCATCAGCCAAAAAATGAGCACAATTTGACAAGTGGGCGTAATACCACCCATACAAACTAAATGTTGATTTCTGTATATCTTGAGAACGGTTAGAGCAAAAGCTTCTGCATTTGGTCTGAATGGCTTCACAGTCAATCAGACAAAAAAAGGCGGAATTGGACGAGTGGGCATTACCAGGTTACCTTACCTCCCATCTAATTTTTGTATTTCTTGAGAACGGAAATGGTAGAAGTTTCTATATTAGGTTCAAACAACGTCGTGAACAATACATAACATCAGTCAGTAGCTGGGTGAGATTGGATAAGTGGCACTGGCACCTTCCATTGGCACATGCCAACCAAGACCAATTCTTTGGTTTTTGGTATCTTGCCAATTATTGTATTGACATGTCGCAATCTTCATTGACACTAACCGATGCAGCAAGAATATTCTTCTCGCAAGAATCTCAACTACATACTTGCCAGGGTTTGAAGTGAGGAAGAGGCCGAGTCATTTACACGCAATACATATGGCGGTTTATTTAGTGATTGTGCGAATAAGTCAACATATTGTCTTTCCTGTATTTATGCAAGACGAATTTTAAACACTGAAATTATTAGTCAACAACAAGTCTACTGTTCGAATTATTTTTAGAGATACAGTTTCTGATCTAACAAATGTTTGCTATTTTACTATAAAAACAGATTTTTATTTCATCATAGATATATTACAGAGTTTTCTTTAATTATAGACCTTTTTCGTGATTTAAATGATGTGATTCTCCATCTCATTCATAGCTATAAATCTATGCAGTTCTTATTAGTTTCAAGACAAAGTTGAGTTCAATTATCGATACAAATATTATAGAAGAACTTTCGGTTAACTTAAGTAATCTTATAAGCCAGGTGATGCTTATTTTAAGGAAATCTTAAGAAAATTTTACGCAAGACTATGACCAGTTAAAATCGTAAATATGTATAAGGATATACCTAGAAAAGCAGTCTTAAATAAATTTTAAATTTATTTGACTAAATTTCATGTTGCCTTTGTAAATCAGTTTAAAGGTGTCTATACAAATATTTTTAAGCTTAACGAAAAGCAAATTCATTTTAATATTTACTGATATAATCTTACTGACACACGTTATTTATAAATGCAATCAAATCTTAAATCTTAAATTGTTATAAATATATTGTAGTGTTTTATTAATGTCATAATGAATATCAACAAATTATAACTTTAATGCACAAATATGTACAATAATTTTTAAATTTGTTTATGTATTTTTACTAATTAGCACTTAAATCAAGTGTCATAATGATTTAAGGTCATTTGAATAGACCGCCACAGTATCTATTACAACGAGTATTTTAATAACATTGAAGAAAAAGAAAACAACAAATAAATCTTGAATTCAATTCAACAAATTGCCTCTGAGACTATTATAAAATAGCATTTGTTGCACAATCAACTAAAACAATATTAAAATGGTTACAAATAAAAATCAATTGGAAAAAATAAAAATACAAAATGAATCCAAATACAGAAACCACATTCTTGAAATAGTTTTGCAAGATCATAAAAATAATAAAAAAAAAAAATAAATCGATTCATAAACAAGCCATTAGATTGCAAGATGTTAAGAACAAAAAGGAAAAATATAAATAAATCATGAGTTATTTGTTAAGCAGAAAAATTGAATTTATTAAAGACTGGTCCTAGTAAACTGAATCAGAGCTACATTAAAACGCTTTTTTTTAATTTTTGTATTTAGATCAGTCATCTTTCTAGAAAATTGCAAAAAAAACACCAATTAAACTATTTAAAATATGGTATATTCTTTAGCAATCAAGAAATTCTATTAAGAATTTTATTAATGATATAAATTCTTAAGCGTTTAAAACTCACAACGACAAGTGATTGTGTTCTACATATATAGTATTGATTCGAATGCAGTCAAGAAAAAAATAAATAAAAGAATAAATCGTTTTCTTGATAGCAGAAATCAAACATGAATGACATAATGTTTCTGCATAAATAGACAATAAAGTTGTGTCATGCAAATCGTTGAATATTTAAATTGATTAAATAAATTTATAATAAAATCTATTGCATAATTCAATACAAAATACTCCAGCAATAAAGTGTGATTTTTATAGAGCAAGAAATTTCATTTCAACAAAACAATAAAAATAATTTATTAGTTCTTAAGCGTGTGGCTAATGTTAAAAAACCTTTTGATTGGCATGATATTGCGTTATTATGAGAGCCACTTAAAATTAAAAATTGCTTTTTGTAAAACACTATTATTTGTTATTACAAAATGTTAAAGATTTTCTTACTTGAACTCTAAAAGTAAATAAAAAAAAACTAATTATGACGGAAGTCTACACAAATTTGCCGGCATTGATTAGAGCTGTTTAGTGTTTAGTATATAAGAGAACAAAAGTCTTAGGAAACAAACTTTAACATTTGAATTTGAGCAAGATAATAGATATTTTCTAACAAATATACAGTTAGCGTGATTACACTATACAGAGCTTTTAAAATAATTATACAAATTAAAAACACGACTATCTAACACCCTACACCTTGATTTGTTATTTAAATTATAGCGGCGGTAAGTGTCTATCATAAGTATGATTTTTAATACACATGTTTGATTTCTAATACACAAATTTGACACAAATCAACTTTAGTCAGTGTTTAAAGATTGTTAATCTGAGTTTAGCAAACATAGCAGCAAGTGTATTAAAAATTATACTTATGCAAGACACTTGCTAGGTTTCATTATGAGTAAGGCCGTATGTCTCTTGAATGACAACCAATAAAAAATGTATACCTCAAATTTTGCTAAATTAGTTAACTGATAAAAAAAGTAGGTTATCGAAGACAGAATGCAACCGATCTCAATATTGCTTAAATATGATATGACTACTATTAAATGTTTCAACGCATTTCAGAATTTTACTTAATTTAGGTAAATAATAAAGCTTTATTTAATTTTTAGATAGTTAGGATACATATTTGTATGATTTATAGAGTCACTGATTTTAGCCAAATTTGTCGCTAACAGAGCAGTTTTGGTTTGTCAGTTTGCAAGCTTATTGCGGGTGATATTGATTCTGGGTATTTACCTCTAACCCTGAATTTTACCATCCCTGTTATATTTTGCAAGCTTGTTGCGGGTGATATTGATTCCGGGTTTTTACTTCTAACCCTGAATTTTACCATTCCTGTTAGATTTTCCAGCTACCATCGTCCTCTTGCATTGGACTTCTACAGAATTTCTACAAATTCGTTTCCTTTCCTTAGATTGTGCAATGATTACAATTTGCATTATTAGCTTATCAATTTTAACTGTGGGTGTTGGTAATACTAAACGTAGTTTGCTTTCCGACATTAATTTGTAAATTTTATAATTACCCTGGTCTACAGCATAAAAGCCCTCAAATAAAAAACTATATGGAATATAAAGATTTTGATGCGCTGAATTTTTCAATTTTTTTTTACTTTTATGTCAATTCGAACTTTCAAATACAAAACAAACAAAAAATGTTTCCATAGGCGCATAAATAATAAATTGTACAACTTTTAAACATTACGTTAAAGATGTTGACATATTAAATAAAAACTGAATTATGCTATTAGTGACAGACGCAGCACCGTATATGACAATAGCTGCCAAAGCCGAACTGATGTTTTAAGCTAAACTAACACAAATTACATGGATTGCTCTTGGACTGCATCGTTTGTGCGAACGTATTAGAGATTAATACAAAAGCGTAAAGAAAAAGTCTTTAAAAGATCCAAACATACATTCATACATTATACATAGCCGCCCAAACTAGTTCTAAATCGTTGGGGAACTTGGGTTGTAATCATTAATAACTACGCTTACAACCTTAAAAATATACTTAGAAGTTCTTAGCGCAATAAATAGTACGGAGTCTTAGTATATTAAGATGGTAATAGATGGACTTCAGAATATATAGGGGGGGCCATTTAAAAGTTTAAATTTAAAAATGCAATAAAACAAAAACGGTTTGAAATTTTGCCAAATTTATTTTGTTGTTGTGAAGTACAATTATTTCGGTTAGACTTGAAATATTATTTCATTCATATGGCCGCCGCGGCTGGCTTTACAGTACTCCTCTCGATCAGGTCAGTTTTTTTGAACGTATTCGAGTGTATGAGATCGTATCTCGGCAATGGCATCACGAATGTTCTCCTTCAAATGCCCAATTGTGTCTGGTTTAGCGGCGCTACACAGAAAATAGTCCAACAGTGTCAAATAGCAGGTTCTTGTCGGCCAGCTGATAGCACAATATCGGCTAAATGGCCATCAAACGTTTGACGCAATATCTCGATTGTGGCATGAGAAGTGTGACAAGTTGCACCCTCCTGTTGAAGCCAAACATCGTTCACATCAATACCATGAAGAGCGGGCACAAAAAAATCGATTATAATGGTGCGATAGGTGTCTCCATTGACCGTAATGTCTGCGCTGTTGTAATTTTTAAAGGAATATTGGCCAATGAGGCTACCGCTCCACCAGCCGCACTAAGCAGTCACTCCTAATGGGTGCATTGGCTTCTGTAAGACAACGTTTGCGTTTTCTGAGCCCCAAATATGGCAATTTTGCTTATTGACTTACTCACAAAAATGCAAATGAGCTTCATCCGAAAAAATGATTGATTTTTTTATTTTTTTTGACTTTATTAACGTACGCACCAAACTCAAAATGAGCTTTATCCGAAAAGATTATTTTTTTTATGGCAAAATCGACATCATCTTGCGAAAACAAAGTGGATTTTCATGCGGCTTCAACTCTTGAATCAATTTAACTTTGTATGGCGTCGTACCGAGTTCTTATCGCAAAATTCGACGTAAACTGGTGCGTGAAATGTTCAATTTTTGAGGATGATGACGAGTTGATGTTGATGGATTCTCACGCACTCTCTCAGCCACAGCTTCGATATTTTCGGATGTACGCACTGTACGAGCACGCTTGGGTCTTGGCGCAGCAACAATTTTAGCAATAAACTTTCGTATACCGGGCACTGTTGGCCCTTCTCTGTGACCAAATTTTGTACGATATTTTCGTGCAATTTACGACCAATTGTCTTTGTTTTGGAAATAAATTTTCAATAAATCCCGTTGCTCAAGCGTAAATCGATTAATTTCTCTCAGTGGAGATAATATACTAAATTTTGTGACAGAATAGAATGACATAAGTATTGCCAGATTTGAAATAACCGCTGGCTCAAATTTAAACCGATAGATGGTCCAGCCATATATATTATATAAAAATTGAATTGATTTTTATTGTGCTGCAAAATTTAGTTTCACACACACACACACACTAAAAAGTTATTTAAAAAACTGTAGACAGTGACTTCACATTAGTTGAGCAGTATGGCGTGTTAACTGAGGAGGTTCAGAATATTGGTGAAGACTTACGAAAGATCCTAACGCATCTTCTTCAAATCAAGTTGTAAAATATAACCTTAAGGAGTTGTTACCGTTTAAATATTTTTTATATCTTCACATGAATTTATATCGTCACATGAAATCCTTAAGTTATATTTCAAAAGTTTTACAGGAGAAGCAAAAAACAAAGCTTTCAATATTGAAGTGTGTGGAGTTAGCTCTTAAAGTTGTATTCCTATTTTTCTGTTAACGCGGTTTCTCTGTAAATTAACATTGCACTGTTAAGTTAACAGAGTTAATTTTTTTGAAAGAATACAATATTTTTATGGAAAAATTAGTAAATTTGTTGATCAAAGTAAGAAATTTTTATCGAATTTTTTTTAAATTTAAAAAAATTAAATAAATGGTTTCAGATGGAGGCATAAAACAACAAAATTTTACATATAAAAAAACACGCACTCGGGTATTTTTTAAATTTGAAAAAGTGTCCTAAGAGTGCGAGGGTGGGGCAATGTCGACTATTAGGATTTATTAATAAGGCGTAAGGGATACCTGTCCATTTTACCACATGTTCATAACCGTTACCGATTTTTAGATATAGAGCCTTAAAGTTGGCCCAAATTTTTTCTTAAAAATATTGTATTCTTTCAAAAAATTTAACATTGCATTTAAGTTAACA
The DNA here is from genome assembly GCA_023159175.1 of Wohlfahrtia magnifica. Taxonomy (NCBI): domain Eukaryota; kingdom Metazoa; phylum Arthropoda; class Insecta; order Diptera; family Sarcophagidae; genus Wohlfahrtia; species Wohlfahrtia magnifica. Next base: position 1,083,324 of record JAKWBJ010000485.1, on the reverse strand, counting down.
TTGCACTGTTAAGTTAAGAAAGAAGCCGCGTTAACAGAAAAATTGGAATATAACTTCGAGAGCTAACTTCACACACTTAAAATACTGTTAGCAAGACAACGTAGTACTCCGAAAGGGTGCATCATAATCAAGCAAAAAGTCGATTTACAATTTTTTGTAACTCAGGGCTTTTTGGATTTTAAAGGGTGGGCAAATCTGAGGTTAGGAAGTAAATTGGCTGTCAAATGATGAATTGTCATGAATTAAGCTTATTTAATAAAAAGTTGGGAAATTTTAACTATGGAAAGAAAGAAAGTGACCATATGGTGCGGTTTGCGGTTAGGCGGCGTCTTCAGACCGTACTTTTTCGAAAATGAGGAAGGAAACGCCGTCACCGTGAATTTTCTGCAATGATAATCAATTTTTTGTGACCACCATTGGGTAATATTGACAACAGTTACCTTTGGTTTCAGCAGGATTTCGCCACAAGCCACACAGCCAGCCAAACTATTCAGTTATTGCATGAGAAATTTCCCGGTCGCGTAATTTCTCGATTTGGAGATGTCAATTGGCAGCCTTGTTCTTGTGTCTTAACGCCACTAGATTAATATCTCTGGAGCCATTTGAAAGAACGGGTTTTCGTGAACAAACCACAAACAATTGACACTCTGAAAGATGAAATTCGGCGCTGCATTGACGAGATAAGCGAATCTTTGTTGCAAAATATGGTTCAAAATTTAAAAAAAACAAAACGGAAGTCTGCCGACGTGATAGAAGTGAACATTTGCCCGACATTATATTCCATTATTAATTCCCATATTTCTATTTTATATTGGTGTGAATAAAATTAAATTTGTCCAAAAAAAAAAAAAAAAAAAATGTGTTTTTAAGCCAATTTACTTCCTAACCTCAATTTTGCCCACCTTTATATGACGAACGATAATAAATAGTAGAATAAAACTTTTCTTCTATTAGCAAAGAGGAAATTTGTGTTTTTTTTTAGAATATATTCGGAAAATTTGTAGATAATATTTTTGGATTTTTAGTGCATAATTTATGCGCATAAAACACTCTTTTAAGAGCATATTTCTGGTTTCCCTGTTAATAACATAGTGATTATTAGTAAACTCTTTACTTTTATAAAAAATATATATTAAAATTCACACGATTACCAAAATCAACTACAATTGCTATAGACAAATGCAAATCACTACAATCAAAACCCATACATCATGATTTAGATACAGACAGATGTTATAAAAAAAAATAAAGTTATGTTTTTTGCGATTTACAGCAGAGAACACTTCGATCAAAAAAAAAAAAAAATAATAAAAATAAAACAAAAATAAAAGTGCTGCTGATTTTCTGATTTTATTATGTACACCAACAGACAGAATATATACATATTTTGTAAAACTAAACAGACATTAAACTGTGTAAGAGAGCAATGAAAAATTGCATTAAAAATTGATTTGTTTTAAGCGATTATTGTTTGTTAGCGATTTTTGTTTTGTTAGTAAAACATTTTGCAACAAAAACAACAGCAATAAATTATTACACATGGTTTTTTATTTGTGTTTCTTTTTAAGATACATTTCAAATTGAACCATTAAAAAATGGTTCAATTACAAAAAAAAAAAAAAAAAAAAAAAATGAAAAAACCAAAATCGAATTAAAATTAAACTTTCGATTTTCGTTATGATTGTTATTAAATAAAACATTATTTGTAACAATAATGTATAGTTTATTTTCGCTTATTTCTGACAAAACAGAGAATTAATTCCAGTTTATATTTCTACCAACAAATTTTATACAATCACTTAAGTTTTAAAAATTATATCATTGCTTTTTATTTTTGGAAATAATCTATTTTAAAACAGTTTTTGTTAATTTTCTAAAAATTAAAACGCCCCGTTACTTTGTTTTTGGGGGTTTAATTTTAAACCATATTAGTACACCTCAATTGGTGGTGGTGCTATTAGTTTTAATATAATAAAACCAAAAAAAAAAGATTTATTTTAATAAAAAAATAAAAGTGTTTAAAAAAGTAAAACTCATGAAAAAATCATTTGCAACAATTGTTGCATGCTACACCTGAAATTGTATCGTTTTTAATTCCAATTGTTGTTTTTTTTGGCAATATTTGCACGATTATTTATTTATTTTTCCACACTCCAATTTAATTTTTTGTTCGCTTATGTATGTGTTAAATTGTATTTAAGAGTCAGTTTAACTTAAAAGAGTGTTTAAAAATTAATCATTATCAGACTAATAATGTTTAATTTCTGAGACAGTTTATTACTCCAGCACTTTAAAGTTCGTTATTTTTATGAGATCTTCCGTTTATTGCAAGTGTTTGCTTTTGTGAGTATTTTTTTGTTTGTTTTTTCTCAGCTTATATAGCGTGAGAGTATTTGCTAAAATATATTGGCTAAGATACGAGGGTGAATTGAGAAGTTAAAACACAACATAAATGTTTTTATAAAGATAAACGGCCAAGTGAAAAAAAACTTAGCAAAGCTTGTTAAACCTTTGTTAAGCAAAATTCCTTAATTTTGGATGCAAAAACGATGATTAGCTCAACGTCCCTTTGTTAAACCTACGTTAACTTAAAAAGTTTTAAAGTAGGAAGCTACCTACTTTAAGAGTACTTTAAAGTGACATTTGTGTTATAAATGAAATAGCATGTTTTGGCGTAAAAGAACATTTTTTTGGAGGCATAAACAATTGCCCAATAGAATAATTCATCTTTTAGTGAGATGGTAATCCACGCTAGACCTGTTGGCTGTTGCAACAAAAATTTTATATAAATTGATCACCGCAAAGCCCTAATTCCAATCCAATGGAAAATTTTTGGACAATAGTAAAAAAAACCTGACTTTGCGGACGAAGCTTCGATGTTGAAGCTACGAATGTAATATGAATGGGACCAGTTCTTTTTAAGTTTTTGATTAATATTGTAAAGAGTATGTCAAAATTCTTTAAAAACGCCACAAAAGAGGAGTTCTAAAAATAATGTTATAAAGTAAAGTTTGTCTTTATTTAAGCAAAAGGTATAAAACTAAATGCATGCGGATTCTTTTATATCATTGCCTTTCTCCCATTCCAGTATTTGAATATCATAACTTTTGTTAATGTTTTTTGGAAAGAACTTTACAATGAATAAATGTGTGAAGGTTTTTTTTTTTGACTGACTATTTAAGTTTTTATAGGAACTTTTCTATTCAACTTCAAAACATGTATTTACGAAGGACATCAAAGGATATCAAAACCCCACCTTGATCTGGGTCTCACGATTTGTGTATGAGCTAAACCACAGTATAAAAGAGGTCTTTTCCTTCCTGAGAACGATAGTAATACATTTATGTATTATATCATATACACCGTATACACTAGGGTGCTCGTTATTTAAAAAAATTCGAAATTGTATTGTTACTCCACTCAGAGTGGTGGCATCTGCTAACAAGCTGTCAAAATATGTTTAACTAATATTTTCAGTACAAGAACTTATCTCGCGAATTGAAGGAAGGTGTAGTTATGAACCTACACAAGAGCGTGTATTTAACAAACCCAAATAATTGGTATCACCTTACTCTATATGGTCAAACCTCACATAATTGCCAGAGGGCTTTGAGGGAAGAGCAAGGTGGATTTCGATCCCAAAAATCGATTCATCATGTTAAAAGCTTACTTGTCATAGTACAATAATCTGTAGAATGGCGTTCGCGCCTTTACCTCTGCATTGTTGATTTTGCGAAGGCTTTTGAATCACAGTGTGATCTGGAGCTCATTGTGGTGTAAACAAGTGCCCTAATTTCCTTTTTAAGGCTCTCTACCGAAACTTTAGCTGCTGTGTAAGGCATGAAGAGGCTTTCAACAGCAGAATTAAAGTGGAAATCGGAGTCCGATGGGGTTGTGTACTATCTCCCTTTTTATGTAACATAGTACATAGTAGACACAATCATGGAAAGATAGAGAGATTACTTGGGCATTGCAGGCACGTCTAATTGATCTGGACTACGCAGACGATATATGTCTTTTGGAACATAGTTTCTCAGACGTGGATGCTAATCGTCGTAGGATAACTGAGGCAATATTCGCATAAGCTAGATAATTCCAGATTTATCATAGGCGTAAGCCAGGTAGGAGATGTTAGCCATTTTAACTATCTTGGAAGTATAATTTCGAAAACTGGTGAATCAGTTCAGAATAATCGATAATCGTGTCTGAGGGCTCTTCGTACATTCAGCCGATTAAAACCTGTGTGGAACTCAACATCCTCTTCGTAGCGTGTTAAACTTTATATTTCTAACATAAATGTAAAATTCACCCTACCCTATAGTTGCAAAACATGGAACCCAGCTCCCCGAGGAACAGAAGGTACAAGTGCTTACTAATCAATGTCTCCGAAGAATTCTGGGAGTCTTCTTAGCAAGGGTCATTTCCAACTGTGAGCGCAATCTAAGTAGTAACCTATAGTTACGAAGATTAAGAGACGAAAATGGCAATGGAGTGAGTATGTTTTTAGAAGAACACAAGATGACATCACAGGAAATGCTATAGAATAAACTACCTACACGGCAATCGGAGAGGAGACGTCTAGCACGTACTTGGAAAAGGCAAATTTATGCCGAAATAAGAGCAAACAACAAGTCTTGGCGTGAAGTAAAGACGATCGCTCAGGACAGGGTTATGTTCACACGATTTTTTGAGGCCATGTGCTCCTTATATGATAGATGGAATAATATAGGGTGGGCAATTTAAAAGTTTAAATTTAAAAATGCAATAAAACAAAAAACGGTTTGAAAAGTACTATTTTTCCGGTTAGAAATGTAATATTTCATTTTTCGAGTGTATGGGGTCGTATCTCGGCAATGGCATCACGAATGTTGGCCTTAAAATATTCAATTATCACTGATTTGTTGGCATAACACTTATCTTTAAGGCGCCCCACAGAAAATAGTCCAATGGAGTCAAATCGCAGCTTCTTGGCAGCTAAAAATGGCAATTTTGTTTATTACGTACCTACCAAGATGAAAATGAGCTTCATCCGAAAAGATGATTTTGAATGATGATAAATTTCCAATAAATCCCAATGTTGCTCAATTTTGATGTGATAGAATAGAATGACATAAGTATTGCCAGATTCGAAATAACCGCTGGTTCAAATTTAAACTTTTAAATTTCCAAGCCTATATATATATGTATATACATACATACACGGGCCGAGATAATTCCCATAAAAATTTCCGAGCAGTATATTCGGGGCCATTGATCTCATATAATGATTTCTGCAGAAGCTGCTACGATGAATTGAAGAGGGAGACAATGGAAAAATATTCAGTGACAAAAAGAGTTAATGGGAAACATATTTCTAAATTCGCAACATATCACATAATGCAAATATTTGTCATTAGTGATTAAAATGTTTAGGCTCCATTGAATTGTATAAATTGAAATTATTATGCAATATTTCGCATAGCACACATGTATGTATGTTTGCATATTAATTAAAATCTTTTTGAAACTTCTTTGCACGGCCACGTTATAATACAAAGACACTATCTTTCTTTTTATTACTTCTTCAACGATTACCTGCCACATTTATTCACAACTTTTTCGGTTTTATTATTCGATTTATGAACGTCGTGGGTATTTCTCTGTTGTTTACACTATTGTTATTGTGTTTTTTGTTGCAAATTTTATCATGTTGCACTCCTTGGGCTCCTACGGTTATTTATGTCATTTTGGGTTGGTATTTAGATTTGTCGAGTGTTTACAATTGCAAATATAATTTTTTTTTAGAAGTTTTTAACTTTTTTTTACCTTTCCGCACATTGTAGTCGTCGTATATCTGCGGTTTATTCGTTGTTATTGTTGCAGCACATAAGTTCACACGTTATAGATTTTTTAATGAATTTTTTTGCTCTTTTTTTCTTATTAAATATAATTTTCATTTTGATAAAAAAACTATTGTTTTTATTTTTACTATTTATCGTACGAATTCTAATGCTTTTTAATGGGATTTACTTGAAGCTTATAAAGTTTATTTTGTACATACACAGTACTTTTGCTTTTTAAAGAAATAAATCATAGGAAAGGAAAAAAACAAAAAGAAGAAGATGATTTTGATAAATCTTTTTGGAGTTTTAAATGTAGAAAAAGAGATGAATCATAAGAGATACGAGTTGCTATAAGATTATAAAGAACTTAAACATTGATGTTATAAATAATAAATAATAAATAATAAATAATAAAATAAATAATAAATAATAAATAATAAATAATAAATAATAAATAATAAATAATAAATAATAAATAATAAATAATAAATAATAAATAATAAATAATAAATAATAAATAATAAATAATAAATAATAAATAATAAATAATAAATAATAAATAATAAATAATAAATAATAAATAATAAATAATAAATAATAAATAATAAATAATAAATAATAAATAATAAATAATAAATAATAAATAATAAATAATAAATAATAAATAATAAATAATAAATAATAAATAATAAATAATAAATAATAAATAATAAATAATAAATAATAAATAATAAATAATAAATAATAAATAATAAATAATAAATAATAAATAATAAATAATAAATAATAAATAATAAATAATAAATAATAAATAATAAATAATAAATAATAAATAATAAATAATAAATAATAAATAATAAATAATAAATAATAAATAATAAATAATAAATAATAAATAATAAATAATAAATAATAAATAATAAATAATAAATAATAAATAATAAATAATAAATAATAAATAATAAATAATAAATAATAAATAATAAATAATAAATAATAAATAATAAATAATAAATAATAAATAATAAATAATAAATAATAAATAATAAATAATAAATAATAAATAATAAATAATAAATAATAAATAATAAATAATAAATAATAAATAATAAATAATAAATAATAAATAATAAATAATAAATAATAAATAATAAATAATAAATAATAAATAATAAATAATAAATAATAAATAATAAATAATAAATAATAAATAATAAATAATAAATAATAAATAATAAATAATAAATAATAAATAATAAATAATAAATAATAAATAATAAATAATAAATAATAAATAATAAATAATAAATAATAAATAATAAATAATAAATAATAAATAAATAAAGTATGTTTTTTAAGTCTTTTGTTTTGAATGATTAAGCATGTAGATAAAAAGGCTAAATATTATTAATACTTCTAATAATTATTTTAATATTAGCTTATGTATGTAACGTATGAATGTGATTTATTTTTCAAATAGGTTTTGAAAAGATTAATTCCTTTATTGAACTTCTATTTTAGCAAAAGTTTCACTTAAGCTTTTAACATTCTTCTAAAGCCTTAAATATCTTATTATTGCTTTTGATTGCTTATGTTCCGCATATTCAAAATATTTAAAAGCGCTTAAATGTTTTCATGCTCAAGATAATTTAAAAAATTATTTTTAAAAATTTATGTTCGTTTCGTTTGGGTTTGACACTGACATTTAAATCAAAAAAACAAAATCACAGGTGGCCGTTAGTTAAAAGTTTAGTTTAATTTATGAGAAAAAGATTACTTAAACGTTTAAAGAATTGTATTTAATAGCATTCTAAATGGTCAAGATCCTCTGTAAGATAGTCAAGAAACAGTTTGATTTGGTATTTTGCCAAAATGTATACAAAGATCGTATCATGAGCAATAACGTAACGTTTATAAATTGTTTTGATTTTTTTAAATTTATTTCATGAGGTAACATTGCAGTTAGAAAACTGTTATTAAAAATATTTTTGCATAAATTTCAGTTGTTTTCTAGATATAAAAAATACAGTAAATTTTAGTATAACACTTCTATTAAATGTTTTGATTGCTATAAAATAATTGTTCTGTACACCTTTAAACTATTTATACAGAGAAATGTGTTTTTTTATATCTTTTGTCGTTATAATTACTTAAGTTTAACTATTTAAGCATTATGTGTATGAGATTATGACGTTGAACTAATTAGAGTTGGGTTCTTTTGCTCTTTTAATGAGCTAGTTCGTTCACTTATAACACAAAACATGTGTGTTAAACACACACACACACACACATACACAAATAAAATTTTTGTTTTCAACACATGTCTTTTGTTGTAATTGAACGAAATAGCTCATTAGAAGAGCTAAACGACCCAACTCTAGAACCAATACCAATCGCAACGCAGAGCGATTAAAACCATACACATGTTTAGTTTTATAAATTTTCAAGGTTTGCATTCAAGTTTTTTGTGACGCTGTTTTAATATAGTACATCAGGACTACGACCCAAACCCACTGAACTGGTTCAACCCCATCACTTGAGCAAATTTTCATACTCATTATTAAGGCAGGAAATTAAAAAAACGAAAATTTTTGTGACGTTGTTTTGATATAGTACATCAGGACTACGACCCAAACCCACTGAACTGGTTCAACCCCATCACTTGACCAAATTTTCATACTCATTATTAAAGCAGGAAATTAAAAAAACGAAAATCTTAATAAAACATACACAATTAACATGATGCACCATATTCTCTATGTGTATGTGGACGAATTGGAAATATTTAGAAAGATAGAAAGTAAATGTAGTTTTTGTTTCAGATGAATAAGCAGAGTGGAGAGAGAATTTGTTCAGCTATGGGAGAATACCACTGAATTGCAACAAGCGAAGAGGCTTATTACTTTATATCTTGGGTCGTAATGCCCAACACGTGATGGAGGCTGTTAAAGTGGGTCTGTTAGAACATAACGAAGATAATGCTGTCAACTGCTAAGTCGTGACGATGGAATAAGAGATAGTAAGATAGTTTCGGCCATTCAGTTGCAATGTGGAGGTAGCTTACTTTTGCTTAAACCGGAGAAAAAGAAAACAAACGATCTCAGCATAAAGATAAAAAGAACGATAGTGTTGGTGAATTAATGCTATTTTGGGCTTTGGTAAACAGCTTAAGAACAAAGCCCCTTCTCGGAATGTGAATATAATACTTTAGAACACCTTTCTCATATTTGTGCTTTTAACGGTTTGTTCATTTAGTGGTTTCAAAATCGTGGGTCAGCTGTTAAAAATCTGTTATCTGAAGTGTCGTTTATTTACTGAAAAGCTTGTAGTTTACGAATTAACAACCGAAGAATTACTGTAAAAGTCGTGATTCAAACGTTGGTTTTAATTTTTTCGTTGTTACATCAACCGCATATATGGTTCTGGGAGCTAAGAAGTGATTGTGGAAAAGTAATTGCATCCGTAAAAAGTAACTGTTCGGTGTGTATTATGGTCTGGGGTTGTCATTGAGTCGTATATTTTCGAAATTGACGCTGAAAGAACCGTTACCGTCAAATCAGAGCGTTATAGCCGTATGATAATCGACTTTTATTGGTCTGCAAGTAAATATAATGAACTGGACGACATGTGGTTACAAAAAAACGGTGTCACGAGCTACACAATGTTGTTGGTTTTATTACATGAGAAATTTTTCGGTCAAGTAATTACTTCATTTGACGAAGTCAATTGGCCACCTAGACTTTTTTACTGTAGGAGTACTTCAAACACCATGTCTACATTGATAAACTCCTAATGTTTAAGCATTTCAAAACCAAGAAGTTATCGTCGAGATATGAAAATAATTGCTTGTGAGAATTAAGCCAACATTAAAATTAAAAAAAATTATAATTTTTGATTATAAATGTGTATCAAGCAACGGTTTGATTTCAATGGATATTTTAGTGAACATTGCCTTTACCTTTTTTTGGTTCTAACATAAACCTAATTTTGTTAAGAATCGTCCGTATTTTAGACACCTGCGCATAAAAAATTTTGATAACACATGGTGAAATTGTATTTAAGGCTTTTAATGATAATAGATTTACGGTGAAAAGAGTTAAATTAAGCGCAAAAGGGTCTAAATCATTCATGCTGCCAAAATGATTTTGTTTTATTACACAGAAAATTTAAAATTGTATTTATGTGCCATAGTCGCTCAGATTATGTATACTGTTTAAAAATTAGTTCAATGAATGGTTTTACAATCAAATAATTTTATGTTTTGTTGTTCTAATTTTATGTTTTTTTTTGTTTATCGATAAAATATGATGTTAATTAAAAAATAAAAAATTAATTTATAGCTTAAAAGCCGGTTTCGGAAAAAATTAATATTAAAATATTTAAATTCAAATAGCTCAAGTTATATTCACCCCAAAAATATTGTGTTTTTTAATTTTTTGTTTTAAAATTCGAATCAATGGCTCAGTTTGAGTAGAAAAACTTATAATATCCAGATACGTTAAAAAAATTTCTTTTTTCTTTTCTCAGTTAAAAAAATAGAAAATTAAACGCATTTAGAAATTGAATTTCACTTGATAATTACAATTGACACATTGATTGATATATTGATTTCTAATGACAAGAATTGCAATTTCTTTTATTTTCTTCGATATTTTTTCCTGATTTCAAATAAGAAATTTCTTTTCTAAGTAATTTTATTGATAATTTTTCTTTGAACACATACCACTTGTTTCTCTTTTTAATACAATATTATTGTAAATAATATTTCGATTTTACTGGTAATTTTTTGTTGTTATAAATAAAATTATTAATTTAATTTTTGGCACTTAAAAAACATTTTTATTTCGCAGTTAAATTTAAATTAACGAGTTTTATTGACTTATTTGTATGTACATTTTAATTTGAATTGAATTTTTTAAATTCAACTGGTTTTTTTTATCAATTTTTTTTTCACAATTTTTGTAATCCCGCTTTTTTATCTTCAACAATTTTTCATCAATTAAAATCGAAAGTTTTATTTGTGTTGTGTTTGTTTTTTCTTATATCTGTTGCTTTCTATACACTTCACCCACTTCGTGGTAAATCACGCACCACTTTATTTGATTTCTGTTTTCTTTCTATCCGCTGCTCACGTTTCAACGTAAAGAGGTTTTGTCGTTGACTAAACTTTATAACGCTTTTCATCAACAAATCTGGCATATTTCGTTGTGCTTACAAGCGCTAACGTAAACAACTGTGTTGCAATGTGGCGGTTTCTATTTTAAAAAATAATATTTTAAAACTATAATTGCTTAAATAAAAGAAAATTATTGTGGCTTAACAATTTCGTGGTTTTGTTGATAAGTTTTATTTCTACAACAATTTTTGCTTAAGGTATACGATAATTTTTTGATTTTCAGAAGATACCTTAAGTCGATATTTTTTATTTCTTTTTATTTAAAGATGAGCAACATTTCTCAAAGTATTATTCACAGTTTCAACTGTATTTCATAGATAAATAAATGAAACATTTGATTTGCCAGGATCTGCTCTCAGATTTGCTTAAAGATTACTGGTAATACATTAAAAAAGTTGAGCGTAGCAACGAAAGAATTTACTTTGAATAAAAAATGTTTCTAAGTGCTCCTTACTCTTCAAAGGAAAACAAGAATATGTCACATTCTGCACTCAAAGTCACGCTTTGTACAAATAAAAGCGTTGAAGAAATGATGAAATTGCAGAACCATGTTTAGAGAAATTGTCGTATAACTCTTTTGCTTCGAATATTTTTAAATTGCAGAAACTTTCACAAGAACTATGAATAGAAGCTGTCGAATGACGTTAGTAATGGTCTTGATGTACTGAAATGGATTTTAACTGACAAAATTTTTGACATTTACAGAAACAATCTTGTCATTCTAAAATATGTGTATTCGAAAAACTTTGGTAGATGGATCAAGTAATACTTTAGCTTGTTTGCTAGGTCAGAACGATTACGGGCGATGAAAAGTAGATCAAGTACGAAAATAATGTGCTGCGAAAAAGATCATGAACGAAGCAAGGTGAAGCTTCATGGAAGGTAGCAAAGGTGACTGGAGGGATTGGAAGGGAATTTTTCATTATGATCTTCTACAGCCTGGTCAAACGAGATGGAAGCCGGCAATGCAATTAAAACGGTCAGTGTTCCATCATTTAAAATCCGCAGAAGCTTGCAAAGCATAAATGGATCAGTTTTTCGCTCAGAAATTCCAGAAGTTTACCCTACAAATGAGAAAAACTTATCGACCAATACGGCATATATTTGCTTTAATAAAGCTTGTTTCAAATATGAAAAAGAAAAAGAACTGTTTCTTTTTTGGTCAAATTTGCAACGAACTTTTTTTAACATTTTTTTTAGATAAATTAAGCGATTAAACAAATACACTTAAAACGCTTTACATTAATAATTCACTGAAATGTTTAATAGCATTTTACAAAGCTTTGAGAATATATTGTTACGTTTTCTGAGTTCTTTTGAATTGCGTTAAATAAAATTAACAACACGTAGTTGTTTTTTTATTTAACAATCTCTTCATTTACACACTTTAACTTCCATTTATACAAAAATTACTCAACACCTTTATTTACGCCTAAGCACGACTTCACTTTATGTCTTTACAACTCTACACAACGATTTTCAAACTATAACTGAACTGCTAAGCGCGATGTGCCACCTTTTAAAGCAAATCATCATCAATATCGAATGTTCTTGTAGTTGCAACAAGTTCCTATTTACGTTAAATTCAAAAGGTAATAAAATCATAATACACAAAAAAGAATCAAACTGGCACCACCAACTAGCACTCTTAATAGCACAGACAATTATGACAGCGACAGATACATAAGAACCTTTACACAAACCAATAAGTTCCATAATAAAGTTTATAGTTTATATAAATTTATATAGAGTTCTTGTATATCAAGCGAAGTCAAAGCCATCTGTCAAGCCTGCTTGTACCTAATGGTACTATTTACCAAATCATTATTTAAAAAGCATTTTTTACTATTTTTCTTCAAAAGTATTGTGTATACAAGTTAATAATGTCGATTTGGACAACATATGGCATAACTATCACATATGGTTTGTGTCAATAATAACAAATATGGTATTTTGGAGGGTAAACATCTGTGATAATAGTTCACTATTCTATAGATGCCAAACTGTAAGCACACATTTTTTATCGCTATAATAATGTCGAATTTTGTGCCTAAAAAAGATGCCTGATGACTTTCTTTCATTTGAAGAAAACGGCTGCTGAAAGTTATCGATTGTTGGTAGAAGTTTACGGTTAACATGCACCAACCCAAAAAACTTGTGAACGATGGTTCGCGCTATTCAAAAGTGGTTATTTCGAAACAGTAGACAAGGAGAGGCCTGGTCAGCCGAAAAGATTAAAGATGAGGAATCAAACGCAAGAATAACTTGCATTGTCATTGGGAATCACACAACATGCCAACATCCCTACGTTTAAAAGCATTGGGATTCACTAGAAAGCAAGGAAATTGGTTCCCATATGAACTGAAGCCTAGAGACGTTGAAAGGCAATTTTGCATGTCAGAAATGATTCTTGAATACTACAAAAGGAAGTAGTTGTTATTACATTACGATAACTCCAAGCGCAAAAAGTCATATATAAAGCCCGGCCAATCAACCAAATCAACGCCGAAGCCGAATATTCATGATGCCAAGGTAATGTTCTGTGTTTAGTGGGTACAGAAGGGTTTTTATATTATGAGCTGTTGAAATCGATTCAGACGATCGTTTGAAAAGAGAAATCAACGAAAAACGACCAAAATATTCGACCAGACACTAGGCCGTAATCTTCCATCATGACAACGCTCGGCTACATGTTACAAGACCTGTCAAAAACTATTTGGAAAACAATGGATGGGAGTTTTGGCCGACCTGCCTTATAGCCCAGATTTTGCCTCTTCTGACTAGCATTTATTTCGAACAATGAATGCATAACGCCCTTACTGGAATACGCTTTACTTGAGAACAGGGTATCAGAAATTGGCTTGATTCATTCTTTATGCCAAAACCAGAGCAGTTCTTTTGGCGCAGAATCCATCTGCTACCAGAAAGATAGGAAGAAGTAGTGGCTAACGATGGATAATACTATGAAGAGCGTATCAATTCATTTTGTTATTATAATAAATGCCTTTTTCAAGCAAAAAATCGATATTATTAACTTGTATACCAGTAATAGATTCATAAGCTTTAACTTCACTAAAATAGGTTTTAGCGCTTTTTATCCACCATCTCAGCAACACTACTCTAACTGCAGTAACACTAAAGCGTTGCAAACAGCTTGCTGTTGTGGTAGTTTCTGTTTTTGTTATTGGAGGCTTCAAGTATACAAAATATATGTAAAACACAAATAACAACAAAAAGAAACCCAAAAAACGAACCTGTTCGTTATATAGAAAAATAAACGACAACAACTTAAAACTTAAGCATGATAGAGTCAAAAGAGAAGACATTCATAAATAAGAAAAAACGCAAAAGATGGAAACACAAAAAATGCCGACAAAATGCCTCAACAAAAACAAAAAAAAAACAAAAAAAGAGAACACTAAAACATTACAAAAATAGCGGTTTTTAAACGAAATTAAACAAAAAACGCTAATATTATTGTGATTTTCACAATGTTGTTGCAGTTATTGCTTTTGTAGGTTGGTGTTGGTATAGTCTAAAAGAGTGAAAAAGCAAAATAAACAACAAAAATTAAAAGCTTTTTTTGATCACATGTTTATAAACAAAAAACAAAAAAAAAACACACACACACATACACAACCAGACAAAAACAAACAATTAACTGTTAGTTAAATAAGTGACAATGTAAAAGCCCATGCATGCAATGATGTTAAATCATGATAATGATGATGACGATCATGTTTATAAACTTAGCCAATATCGATGACAGAAAGGTAGGTTAGGTATGTATGTACGTTTTTCGGTAATAATTTCTAGAAGAATGCTTATATTAACGAGAACAATTTATATAAAATTGTAAACAAGCTTTTTTACGCTTGGTTATGTAATCGATAATAAAACAGTAATAAATTCTACTGAAATAATATGCGTCTTGAAAAACATAAACAATGCCCGTTACAAACAAATGACTTAAGAAACATACGTGCTTATGGTATACAAATTTACCAAGAAACTATTTTATGCCTTATTATTACTTAAGAATTTAAATATTAAATTAAGAAAAGCTATACAAAATCTTGATTTCTTTTTGATGCCTATTGCTGCCTATTTGTGTCATATGAAATTATAATTTATTCTGTATTTCAAGTAAACTATGAAATTTTAAAACATCTAGATTAGCTTTCTGAAAATACGTGCGTTGTAATTATAATTTTAGAAATATTTTAAAATTTAGGTTTAACTAAATAAGAACTGAATAAGATTTTTGGATTTAAATTTCCTCAACCATATTTAAATGTCCCATGCGCTTTACAATGTATGTCTATCAAAGGAATTAAAATTTTAAATGTTTGATAACCTTGAGTGATGGAAGAATATTGTGCAGTGGCGCTGATTTATAAAATATATTATCACAACATCAATAAACTTAGAACTTCTATCTTTAGTATGCCTGACCGCTCAGTATTCCATATAAATCGTATAAACAAACCTTTTTTTTAATCATTACGAGTACATACTAACATTTACAAGATTTATGCCAGACTTTAGGTAATTCTTTGTTTCGTGTTAATCTTACCAGATAAACACTTGTGGCAATACTTTTCCATACTTTTTTCTCTTTTTAAAAAAATTTTTGGCCTTAAACTTGTTCGTCGAAGTTTTTAATCATATCAATTATGGCAAATATCTGGATTTTTTAGTTTTGGGAAGAGCGTTCAACGAGTACTCGAACTTGATAGAGTATTAGCGATAATGTCTAGTACATTCTTTCGAACCGGTGCAGTTAATTGGGCTCTTGCTAATATCAACGTAAATAAGTAAGACCACCGCTGGTCCTTAACAGTGGTATTCTTGGCTAACGGGTAGCTAGACACTGGTCCCGCTCACTTGAGTACAATATTGATTCTACTGTGATACCCAAAGTGGGTAGCGTCCAGGCAGACCTACATGTACGTATCCCAGTTCGAGCTGAACCAACCAGTCACATACATAAAAAAAGAAATCTCACTGATATTCACATCAGCCAGGTACAATATGGTATGCAGAAACTGACTACTAATCATTAAACGATAGACCGAATCTCGTAGCGTGCGCACCAGCCACCTAGTGCCCGGTAATGACAGCCACCAGAATTCATAGCCTATGTTGCGGCATCCTCATAATAGACTCCGAGCGAGCCCGATCGTACAGAGGCCAGATTTGTCTTGATACAGAGCACGTGGGTTCATTGTACCACCGCAATTGTGCCCTGTCCAACATGTACCGCAGAACCAGAAGTCTGCAAGAGGAAAGTGGCATACCAACTAAGTAATCAATCTCATCGTTACCCAGGAAAGAGCCCACTCTCGCCAGTTCGTCTGCCATACAATTCTCCCGGGTGTCAGAGTGAGCTCTTACCCAAAATATCTCCAGGTCTGAATGTCTCGCCATCTCGTTCAGATATGCTCGGCATTCACACACAAGTCGTGATGTTGAGAAGACACCGGAGAGCACCCTGATCGCAGCCCGATTATCCGTACAGATTCGAATATTAACATCATATATCTTATAGTATATCAACCACTCCGGTGCCCTCTTATCGCCGAGACCTCTGGCAGTTTAAAGGATACTCCCCCCCCCCCCCGTATTCAGAAGTAAAGACATCGCCCCCAACCCGTTCCGAGAATTTCGATCCATTCGTGTATACCTCAACAGAACCGGGTGCAACTACCGGTTCTGGTGAGAAGCACACGGAGAACACTCTATCCAATAGTGGTTTGGGCGTATAGTAATCTATCAGGGCTCGTAATACCTGTCCGATCATATTTTCGTCATCTTCAACCTTATCGCAGACGTGATCGCCATCTGCCTAGCCATCCCGTCTACTGGAAGCCAGTTCAGTAATACAAACCAGGTTTTCGAAGGAGTGGACCGGAGCGCACCCATAATCATCAGAGCAGCACTGTGCGGAACCCTGTCAAAGATCCTCCTATATGTGGTCTTCTCAAGAGACCCTCACCACACAATCGCATTTTACATAAGGATGGGCTTAACCACCGTGTCAAAAATCCAATAGGAATTCCTAGGATTCAGACCCTACGACTTTTCAATGGCCCTACGACAAGTGCACAGTGCAACGTTCGCCCTCACTGCCCTCGCACGCTTAATCTGTAGCCAGGATAGCTTGAAGTCCAGGAGTACTCCCAGAAACTTAGCGCTATCCGACAACCTCAGTTCTACCCGTGCAGTCGCGGCTGGGAAAAGTGTTTAGAGTCCAACAATTTCCTGAACGATTGTCAGTACAGTTTCTGTGGGATTCGCTCTCTGCTGGATTTAGTGACGGTAAGATTGTGGCTCTGGATATTTTCAAGGCGTTTGATAGATTTTGACACTAGACGCTCATGTCGAAATTTATTGCTTTTGGTCTTGGTGGTCACTACTCTCGATTTATATCGAGCTTTCTCAGAAATTATAGATGGGATCTCATCCGACGTGTTCAGGATAAATTCAACAGTACCGCAAGGCTCATCCTTTCTCCCACTTTATTTCTAACATTTCTCGACGACGTTCTTCTGACAGCAATATTTGTAATTATATTCTTTTAGTCTTCTCTTTGAGATTGTGGTGAAACATTCAAGTAACTCGGTTTTTTAAGCCAATGCAAGAAATACTTAACCCCATTTGATTTCCTTAATATTTACAAGACCTGTGTATATCCGATCTAAAATGGAATACAACTCTTTTGAATGGGCCGCTCCTACAAAGACTATTTTGGAACGAAGCGAAGGGGCTTGTTAATAACGGTAGGAAGCCAACTCTATGGATTCGTTAGAGCATCGTAGTAGTGTGATGTGTACTACCGAGCGATTTTTTAAGAGCTTTCGGATTTGATGAAAAAAACCGCATAAAATTTAGAGAAATATATGAAATCTTTTTTGAGTCGATAAAACGATCTATATAATTCGATGCTCAAAAGATAATTTCATGTAAATGTTAACCGCGAAAACGACACAAATGGTTCATACGCAGGGTCTAGTCTTAGCATACTCTCTCCAACATATGGGCCGGTATCTCATGAATAAATTCTTCAATATTGGCTTCCAGTGGGTCAACCGCTGCGGGCTTGTCCCTATAGCCCTACAAAAAATAGTCTAAAGGGGTTAAATCGCACGATCTAGACGGCCAATTGACCGGCCCCAAACGCGAGATAAACTGTTCACCGAACTTTCTCTCATGCTGTATGGCATGAGGCCGTCTTGTTGAAACCACATGTCAGCTAAGTCCATCCCTTCCATATTGGAAAATAAAAATTGTAGTCGTAGCACGATAGCACTCGTCGTTCACAGTAACGTTCCTGCCTTTGTCGTCTTTGAAAAAGACGATGCCACCGGCTCATAATCCACATCAAACAGTGCATTTTCGTGATCCATTGGCAGTTCTTGCAACGCTTCTGGCAATATGGCAATTTTGCTTGTTCACGTATCCACAGCAATTTTCCGATAAAAAAGTTCTTAACCGAGTATGAATTTTGATAATAAGCGTTGTTCGCTTTTAAATCGATTCGTGGTTAATTTATAGACCAACTAAACATGTTTGATAGTAACATGTTACACGAAAACAGCTGAGCTGCCAAAAAGAGTGTTGCCAAAAAGAAAGTTGCTAAAAAGTCACCCATTATAACGAAATAAAGGAATTAATTCCTAATAACCGTATTATCCTACGTACTGGCAGTATTTCTAGTAGAGAATGTGTTGCATAGTCGCACTGTTCATTTGTAGAACAATCTTCTCTCGAAAATCTTCCCTGCCACATACGACATGAGGAAATTCAAATTGAGCACTAGTCTCTCTTTCCTCCTTTTAACAACCTTTTTTTCAGGCAACCAGCATAATGCACTGCATGAGTAAGGGTCGTCCTTTGATTGCTGGTCACAAGTGAAAAAAAGACAAGGAAAGTTAACAGTGAAACAAATCTCACAAAAGTTGGGTCATGTAACATATATCCGGTGTTTTTTTTTTGGTAAATTTGGTAAACTATTGTTGTTTTTATTGAAAATAAAAGTTATTGAAAATAAAAGTTAATACTTACTTGTTTGTCATTATTATCTATGATTATCATTTTATCGCTGTAAATCTTCTGTGTGTTATCGGCGAAATACTTCGCCAAGTGCTTTTCAACAGTTGTTCGGTTGGTTGATAGAAAAACTATCATGAAAGTTTTGTAGACACAGGAAGTCAGATGGTGAAAGGTCCCTGCAATACGGTAAGTACACCTGTGCATCAAAACTTCACAACCAATAGCAGAACATTTCTGGCGAAATACCAAAGATATGTGTGATAAAGTACAATATCTCCTTTTGTCCAATTTTGATAGCTCTTTCTTGACAGTATTACTCAAATGGTCGAGTTGTGATGTGAAAATTTATCGGTTCAACAAACTTTTTATCCTGGTTCTTCGGATGTAATCGACGAAATTACTTATAAGTTCTGCGCTTAATCACAGCGTTTTCACAGTACTCGTTACAAAAGTTCAAAATCGTTTCTTTATAATTTCGGCATTTTTTTAATACTATTATTTGCAATTTAAGAATAATGCTCTTCTTGATTCTGTGAGTTCGTGGAAACAACTCCTGAGGCACAGTGCTACACGGTAGTCGAGTGATTTACTGAGCAAAATCTTAACATTTTACTTTATTTGTTAATAACTACGATTCTTTTCTTCTTTATTCAATAGTTCCAAAGCCATTTTCCTGTAATAGTTGTTCTAGTTAAAATTAAGCAGTAAACGAACAAATTTTGCTCACACATGTCCTTTGCACAGACCTTATTTGAGTAGCCAACCTTATTAAAGTAATATCAGACTGTCATGTCCTTTGTATTCTGCTGTCAGCTTGCATGTCAGGCTTACTCTACCAGTTGCAAAATTTCATATACTTTTTGGCATCAACAGTTCCGAAATGTAATTGGTCAAACCACTTATAGGTCTGGCCTTCATTCATAAGTTTCTTACCGTTCGCTTTCTTCAGATATTTTACTAATTTTTAAACCAATATCACTTTTTACTCACATAACGAAGCAAAGAATTTTTTTCAATTAAAAATGAAACCAAGAATATCACCGCTCGAACAAGTGTCTGTTTAATACTATCGAATTAGTGTTGCCTGATATGTAAATGTATGGACATTAAGCACACCGTGTGTCAAAAAATCGAAATTATTTTTTATATGATCCAATACAAAAATTTATATTTTTTTACAAAAAAATTGATTTCGATTATTAAAGCTTTTAAAACTTAAATAATTAATTAAATATTCAGGTTTTCAAATTTTGGCTTCAAAACCTTATTAAAAAAATATTAAAAAAAAAAAAAATAAATTTTGGCACTTGCTATACTTTATAATTTATTGTACAATAGCATTACAATTCTAAACAGATTTTTCATAAGCCAAATTTAAAAAAAACGAATTACCTTATAAAACATATTCCAAATTTCAATAACAAAAAAAAAAAAACACTTAAAAAAGTCACGTTTATTTAGACATCAGCAAAGCCAAAAATCTTTATTCAATGAACAATGTTAAGCTTTATAAACGAATATTAGAAATAATAAAAAAAATATTTTTATTATATATCTGAATAAAAGTACTTTATGTATCAATTTTGTTGGCTTGCAAGAGCAACAACTTAAAAATTCGGTAAATGGTGTTGTTACACCCAGTAATACAAGTAAGCTTACTGCTAAAACATAAAATATAAATAATAAATTATGTATATATTTTATTTAAAAACTATTAAATGCCAATTCTAATAGAGGCTTCTTTTTAAAACGTTTATTTTGATTCATTCGTTCAACACCTTTTTTTAGGTGTCAAATACCATGTTGTATAGATTTCAAGTTTAAATAGCCAAAAGATATTTGAAAAATATTAAAATCTTTTTTTTTCAAATAAAAAGATGTCTTTATGGTTAAGCCAACAACTAGTTTTTTAAGAATTATTATTTTTTTTAGTTAATTTTTGGTAAAAATTCTAAATTTAATTGTATTTAAATACTTGACGAGTTCAAGGCAATCGTATGTAATAAAACTTAATTTTTATTAATTTTTGGTAAGTCACCGGATAATGGCTAAAAATGAGAAATATTTACTTATGGTCAAGTGAAACTTAATGTTACTTTAACTCATTGCAGTTACGACGCGTAAAAAAATTAAAAATTTTTCCATTTAAGTTAACTGACTAATATCGTGCAAGTTTTTAAGATATTTGGGTTTTGAAAATTAAGAAAAAAGCTTGCAAAAGTAAATGAAATATTTGTTTGAGACAACAAATGAATGTCACGCCATTTAAAGAGTGGTCCAACTAAGACACACAATGTTAATTGTCTTAATATGGTATGTCTTAATTTAATTTGGCAATTCATCATGAATAGACTCACGCCTAAACGACGCTTGCAAATAGTGCAATTTTCATTTTTCATAAGTGATTTTTTTTCAATTTTCAATTTTTTCAATTTTCATAAGCGAATTTTGTTTAGCGATGAAGCGCACTTCTGGTTGAATTGCTACGTCAACAAACAAAAATGCCGCATTTGGAGTGAAGGTAATCCTCAAGTGTATGTGAAAACACCGTTACATCCAGAAAAACTGACTGTTTGGCGCGCTTTATGGGCTGGTGGAATCATTGGTCCGTACTTTTTCAAAAACGATGGTGGCCAGAACGTTACAGTCAATGGTGATCGATATAGAGCCATGATTACTAACTTATTCATTCCTGAATTGAATAACCATGATGTCCAGGAGATGTGGTTTCAACAAGACGGCGCAACATGTCACACAGCTCGTGCCACAATAGATTTATTGAAAGACACGTTTGGTGACCGCCTAATTTCACGTTTTGGACCTGTGAATTGGCCTCCAAAATCTTGTGATTTAACACCGCTAGACTACTTTCTGTGGGGCTATGTAAAGTCATTGGTCTATGCGGTAAAGCCACAAACGCTTGATCATTTGGAAGTCAACATTCGCCGTGTTATTGCCGATATACGGCCACAAATGTTGGAAAAAGTCATCGAAAATTTGACGTCCGGATTGGACTACATCAGCCGTGGCGGTCATATGCCAGAAATCATATTTAAAATGTAATACCATAAGATTATCTTTCGGATAAATATAATTCATGTCAATCGAATAATACATCGTTGTTTTATTGCAACTTAAAGTTTTACTACTCTATAAAAAACACTCTTTATATAGCGAAAATTGCTAAGACCATGAAGTACTTCAAAACTAAAATAAGTAATAAGATTAAGTGAAAGAAAACTGCAAAGACTAGGGGAATAAAGCGCAGAAAAACTGTCAATTTTTAATTCGTACTTCAAAGATTAATCTCTTCAAGTCATCAAAAAGCCTAAAAATGGACTTATTCACCTGTTTCAAGTCGCACAATAAGAAAAAAATCTTATGCAAGCTAGACTTATGGTAAGAACCCTCAAAATGTATAATTTCTTAGCAAACGGAAGCAACACGTGCACCATAATAATTGGAATCACATTATATGGTCTGACAAAACGAAGATTAATTTGTTTGCGTCAAATACAAAATCGTATGTTCGAATATATTTAAGTTACAATTCATAATTTGAGTTTAATAAATATAAGTTTAAGAAACTGTTAAACTGTGTCCATATGTAACTATAAAAGTTTATAGACGACTGACAACCCGCTTCGAACAAATTTTTGCAAATGTGACTTTAACTGCATTTAGCGGCCTCCGTATTTGCTTTTAGAATTTGACGGTAGTATCGACAGTGAAAAAAAACTATCGATAGTCAGCCAAAAACAAAACTATCGATACTATCGATAGTACTATCGATTGTTTTGCAGCTCTATCGTGGCGGCCAATTTATATCGCCACGACAGTAGATAACATGGCTATTAAATTTCTCGCGCAAAAGAGCCATTGTTTCGTTGGCTGGGTGACAAGTGACAAGTGGCACCTTCCTGTTGGAACTACATATCGTCCAGGTGCATATCCTCAATTTCTGGCCACAAGAAGTCTGTTATCATCTCGCGATAGCGAACACCATTCACTGTAACTGCTTGGACGACCTCATTTTCGAAGATGTACGGCTGTTGACTCCGTCAGCCCATAAATCGCACAAAACAGTCACTCTTTGTAGATGCATAGGCTTTTTAACAATCAATCGTTGAAATTTGCGCCTAATTCTCCATATTGTGGACACATTTGGTCGATTATGCTGACCAAAAAATTACGAAGTGCATAAAATGCATTTTGATTTGAGCGCTCATTTTCGCAAAAGCCGTCAACAGTCTTAACGCACTGCTCAATTATGTACCTCTTCATGGTTGAATATGTCAAACACTGAAACAAAGAAATGTCAAATAAAGCTGGGTAAAAAACTTGAGTCACAATTAACATCGTGTATTACAGTTGGAGCATCCTATACTTTTTAAGCTTAATTTAATGTAAATGTTGCCAGAGGCTATGCCGTAAGTGGTGAGCTCCAACTTTGGCATACTTTTTCCAGCATTTCTGCCGGTACTGTCAATTGCCCTTTTTTATGCTTTTTTTATTTTTTTCGTTCCAAACCAAAAAGATATGTTTTTGTTTATAAAATTCATAATATTCAGTGAAAGTACGGCAGCACCACATACAGATTGTGAGACCACAATTGAGAGAGTAAGACAAACCGCTGACAAAATAAAAAAGATTCTATCTCACGACTGCTTTTGCCGGCGATTTTTTATGTCATTTTGTGTAGAAAAAAACCTCAAGCCCCAATTCCGTTTCATATTTGATGCAAAGCCTGTTAATCGATGAAAATATCATAGTGACAATGTCGCTGATATACGAGTTTCCCAAATAAATATAATAGTTACGTGAAAACGTGTTGAATACTTGTAAAAGACCCTTTTCTAGGACGACATTTAACATCAGTAATGACAACTTTCACTAAAATAACATTTAAAACAATATCATTTCACACCCAATTATAAAAAATAATCAAGTTTATCTTAATGCGCTGCTAATTATGCCACCTTAATATCCATAAAATTCTATTATAATAAAACACGTATAGAATTCAACCTGTTCCCATAAATGAATTAATCATAACGTACTAATACCATACATTCCTACTGAAGCATGAAAGTAAAATCGGTTAAAAATAAAACTGAACAGAAAAGATATTAAATGTTGTTAAACGTGTGTAAATTGTTCGACAATATTTCACCGGCAATGTCATGACTACAATCAAATACTACGCTGTCACCTTCAGTTAAACAACAATGAAACCTACAATAATGGCAAATAAAATAAGAACAATTGCAGCAACAATAACAATAATATTAATAATAAAAGAAAAATTATTATATTTTAATATAAAAATATGTATTGAATAAATAAAATACAACAACAAGAAAATACTTTTGCGAATTAATAATAAAAAAAAATATCACAATAAGCACAAGTGTAATTGTGCCAATGATCGTTGTATTTAAATTCAATTTATTTTGCCTTACAAACCAATAACAAATAAGAAACAAGTTAAGCATAACTTACACTTTTTAAAATTGTGTTATTTATGCCACAATGTCTGTCATCTTGTGTTCCATACTCTATCCCTCTCTTTACGTTTTTTGTGCGTTTGCACAGTGGAATTGTACAAGAAAATAGGAAAAATGCAAATATTTAAAAGAAATTTCAGCGCCTATTAACTGAAAGATAGACAATTCTTGACAAGGTATGCTGAACTATTGAGTGGCATAAAAAGTGGGTTATGCAGATACCAAAACAGTTGATAGTTAGACGGCGCAAGGTTCGGGCTAAACGGTGGGTGCACATAAACTTCTCAGTCAAGTGCAGTCAATATTTGGTTGGTCATCAATGCTGCTTTTCTGTTGACTAATCCTTTTAGCTTTTCGTTTATTAATTCATTTAAACGGCCAAGTTTTGAGCATAGAGATAGAGAAGATAATTTCCTTTTAATGCTGTCAACTTATTTACTGATTTAAGTGGCCGTTACAGAGCGTTTGTTCCAGTAGTCGAACATCGATCTTTTGCACTTCTTCTCCATTTTTTGACACCAAATTTCTTCACTTCGTTAACTTGATCCTACCATCGGAGTTTCGGTTTTCTCTCTCTGCGAGAACCATCACCAGGTTCGTACTCAAATAAATTTTTAGTTGGAGCATCTCCATCCATTCTTGGTTGGCCATTTAAAAGTTTAAATTTGACGTTAGGATTTATTGGAAATTTATTACGAAAACGTCGTACAGAATTTGTCGCAGAGAAGGACCAACAGTGCCCGATATACGCAAGTTTATTGCTAAGGTTGGGGCTCAGAAAACCCAAACGTGGTCTTACAGAAGCCAATGCACCCATTAAGAGTGACTGTTTGGTACGGTTTGTGAAGCAGAGGCATCATTGGCTCATATTTCTTTGCAAATTAGGACGGAGCAACCAATACGGTCAATGGAGGCAGCTATCGAACCATGATAACCGATTTTTTTGTGCCCGCTCTTCATGGTATTGATGTGAACGATGTTTGATTTCAACAGGATTGGGCAACTTACCACACATCTCATATCACAATCGATTTATTGTGTCAAACGTTTGATGGCCATATAATTAGCCGAAATGGTGATGTCAGTTGGCCACCAAGAGACGGCAACTTGTCGCCGTTGTACTATTTTCTGTGGGGCGCCGTTGAAGACAAGTGTTATGCCAACAAACCATAGACAATTGAGCATTTGAGCCGAAATACGACCCCATACACTCAAGAAAGTTCTCGAACATTGGTCCGATCAAGTGGGGTACTGTGAGGCCAGTCGCAGCAACCGTATGAATGAAATAATATCTCATTTCTAACTGGAACAATTTACAACAATTCACAACAAAAGAGTAAATTTGGCAAAATTTCAAACCGTTTTTGTTTTATTGAATTTTTAAGTTTAAGCTATTAAATGGTCCACCCTGTATAATCGTATTGACCCTCTTTTTCGCTTGTAGTGATCTACGATCGATTTCTTGCTATTTCAGCATATTTTCACTGATCAGTCGGTAAAATTCGGTCAGTAAGTGTGTGTAAGTGACAGCAAGTCGTTAATGTTTAGTGCTTTTGCTATCGCCTAACAGTCTGTGAGAATTAGCCCAACTTTTACCACTGAGCCCACTGTTCAAAACTATTGACTCTTTAATTGTCCACAGCAACTACAGTGTGTGTGTGCGTGTGTGTACGAGTATTTATATGGCAAATTTGAAATTTATAAATGGGGAGAAAAACAGACTATGAAACATACACACACCTTAGTACATACGCACAGATATTTAACAGCAGACCTGTTTAAAGAGTAGACGGACGTTCCAACAACTAAACTTAACTCTTTGCTTTCACTCTTCATTGAATTCTTTCATAAATTTCTTTATTTTATATGTTGTTGTTGTTATTATTGTTGCTATTTATAAATTTGTTTATTTACAATACTAAACATTGGTGTTATTATTGCTGTAATAGACTTCTTTAGTATGAGCATTTTATTTTTAAAGCTTTACGTGGTTATTGAACCGCAACTTAAACTGTGTTAATCGCTGTTGACTGACGACTACATTGGTATACGGCGAACCGTACACACTGCGTCTATGCTTAGCGTAAAAACGTCTCATCATTATCATCATCGTCATCATCATTACCATCACATCAAAAGACGGATGATGTTTGTGTTGATTATGATTTCATAGAATTGGGAGTCACTTGTTTTTAAATTTTTTCTCAAAAGAAAAAAGAAAATAAGAAGGTGCGGTATTACCGCTTTGGTGTAATTTGTACATGTTTATCTCGATTTTGATGCTTTCATTGTGTCGTTTGATGCGATGGTTTTTTATTTTTTATTTTTATTTTTTTATAAAAAAATTTAATTTTCAAAAACCTTTGGTATGTCAACTATTTGTTATATTTGTTATTGTTGTTAAATTTATTAACAATCATCGTTGTGGTGATTTTGTAATAGATTTTCTTGTTTATTTTTTAACTCTTTACAATGAGGAAGTAAAACTGGCTTTACTAGTGTTTGACACAGGGGCGTTTCTGTATGATTTAAAACTAAAGTTATGAATGAGAAACAATAATAGCATGTTTTTAAGCTATAGACAAAAGAAAGTGACTATTATTAAACGCTTTGTAGTAAGGAAATTCGAACTTTATTGGTTCTTATTAGAAATAAAAACTTATCTGTGCAAAACAATAATTGCTGAATTTCACGACCTGAAAGACTTATAAATGATGATGGTGGCATACATCTTTCTAGTCTAAGTAAAAAATAAATGCGAATAAGTTATAAAGTGTGGTTCAATTAAATGCCACTGAATTTCTCGCTCAAAAGAACTGTTGTTTCGTTGGCTGTGTGGTAGGTGGCTCCATCATGTTGGAATCATATATCGCCCAGGTCCTTATCTTCAACTTCTGGCCGTCAAGGATGTTCGTGAGTTGTGTTCACTAACACGAACAACAGCAATGTTTTCCGCAGAAATATCTGTGCGAGCATGCACAGGTATTTTCACATTTTCCTGAAATTTGCGCACAATTCTCCCGATTGTGGACACATTTGGTCGATTATGCTGACCAAAAAAAAATCACTAAATGTATTTTGATTTGAATGGCCATTTTCGTAAAAGGCTTGAACAATCTTAACGCGTTGCTTAATTGTGTACCTCTCCATGGTTGATTTTGTCAAACACTGAAAGAAAAAAATGTCAAATTAAGTTGGGCAAAAAGCTCGGCGTTAAGGTGTTGCGACTCACAATTAACATCGTGCATTATAGTTGGCCAACCATTTATAATCACTTACTGAAATAAAAATTTATTTAGTCCTTAATTAAAGAGCGTCAAAGTACTGCATAAGATCAAAGCAGCACTAAGTGATCACTTTTACTCTAAGTGGAGTCGAGAAATGTTTCGTTTTTCGATTACTAAAAATAAAGGTTACGCTACGACTAAAAACTTTATTTTAAGGTCCTTTGACAGAAATGCAGAAGTTGCTTTAGTTTTGGCCAGTTTCATTATTTTGTTACCAAAATATCTTCTAGAAAAGTGTATGATAAAATATTTTATTTTTATTTTTGTGAATAGATTGCTAACATGAAAATAGAAAAAAATGTCCTTCTAGGTTGTTTCAGTCATGATATTGGTCAAAACGTCGCTGTGTAAAACCAGTTGCTTTAATTATGGACTCCAGTGTATGTATATATACGATTATATGTTTTTGTATGTTTAAAAATATTTTTTTAAAAATTCGTCTTATTGAAGTATTTGAGACTTTAAAAATTTTTTTATAAATATTTTTATTTTTAAAAATATTAAAAATATTTTTTATTTTTAAAATATTTTTATATTAAATTATTTTTATATTTTTTAAAATATTTTAATATATATTTTTAAAAATATAAAAATATTTATTTTTAAAAATACTTTTAAAAATATTAAAAAAAATATTTTTAAAAATTCATATGTCTTATGGAAGTATTTGAACTTTAAAGATATATTTATATTTTTAAAAATATTATATATTTTTATATTTTTTATATTTTAATACTTTTAAAGATATTTTTAAAATATCAAATACTTCAATAAGAGATATTAATATCGAAAGTCGAGCGATAAAACACGCTAAATTTAAACCAGTAGGTATGGTGAAAATTATTAAAAATTTTTTACGCCATAGACATATCTACTTGTAGAAATTACGGATATAAGTCACTTATTTACATTTCAAATAACTTCTTCTTTTATTAAGGTATACAATCATTGACGCATATGTAAATTTTTTTAAACTTTTTTTAATATGTGCAGCTTTTCACTCGAAAATCAGTTTTTTTCTTCTAAATTTTCAGTTTTCTTTAAAAAAAAAAAAAAATTAAAGTAACACTGTTCGGCCCATTGCCGACATTGAACCTCAATTATATCTCAGAGCCATTGAAAGTATGGGCCGAGGTATAGAGCTATGCCATCGAAGCCATCACGAGCATTTAGCCGAAATTTTGTTTTACACATAATTCTCATAGATCCTTCTATCATATTAAAAAATATTAAGATAATTCTCTGAAAAATTTTTGTTTTATTTACAATTAACATCGTGCGTTTTGGTTGGACCACCCTTAATAATTTTTTTTAGCTTATGTGTTATATCGATGGCCCAACAGTGATGGTCTTAATACTCAGTTTCCCAAAATTAAACTTTCTTATGCGTTCATTATGTAATCAGAGAGGGACTATATATCTGAAATTATTAATTTATCTGAACAGCCTAAGGGCTTTTTGATTAAAGACATTAATCATAAAAAATTGATGTTTATAAATTATTGAAAATGTCTTAACTATGCTGTACCACCACTACTGTTGGCCAATGAAATGAAAACAAAAATTTTTTAAATTATAAATATCGAAAGCATAACAATTTATTTCTCTCTTCTTAGCAGATTTTCACCTTCATTATAGAAATTTATGGTAGATTTGTTACCAAAAATCATGCCAAGAATTTATTTTTAAGAGAAAGCCACAAAGCAAACAAAACATACGTTGGCAGTTAAAGTTTATGAATTTAAATATAGAAAAAAAAGAAATAAATGAAATACATTGTACGTTAAAAAAAAAAAAATAAAAAGTACCAGACCTAAGTACCAAATAAAGGTTGTTTGAATGTGTTACAACAGCTCTAAATGATTTTTGTTTTCTTTTGTTGTTTTTTTTTCTTTTTCTTCTTCTTCTTCTTCTTTAGAGGTATGCAAAAGATTTATTTTAAGGCTTGGCTTTAAACGACTATGAATAATTTATACAGTATCATTAACTACACTTGACATTACTAAAGAAATACTTACAAAAAAAGCGAAAAATGTTTTTGTTTAAAAAAGAATATTGAAAACAAAACTAAGTATTTTAAAACCCACATAATAGACCTGATGCTGTCGTCTAAGAGACAAGTAATGCCAAGAAAATATTAAACATTTTTTTTTCTTAAATAATTAATTGAATAAAATGTCACAATGTTTAGATTTTAGGAGTATATTACCATTATAATTAATAAAAATAATTTAAAATAAAAACTAAATTTCTTAAGCCATCGAATAAAAACAACAATTGCCTTAATGACACAATTTCGCCATTAAACTTTAGTTGTTCAAATCTTAAGCCATCTTCCAGCCATGGCTGCAGACATACATATATATGGTATATCAGATGTTGCAACATTAAAGCTTAGACTTAAGCCAGCTAAAAGTCTAGAGTCAATTGCAATTTTTTCACACTCATATTTCTAACCGAACAGGTTGTTCTGAAAAATTTTCACGTTTATTTTCGTTTCGCCATTTCGCTTTTTAAATGAAAGTGGTTTTTCTTGTAGCCAATATTCACTTTTTTTAATTTTATTTATTTTTTGTTTTTGCAATATTTTTGGTTGTCTGAAAAAGTTTTTGTTGAACGAATAAATAAATGAAAGAAATAAACTTGCTGTCTTGTTTGTGTAACCAGTGGCGGTTGTTTGCCAGCGTATAATTCATTATTTGTATACCACTGTATTGCTTGCTGCTGCACGTCCACTTGTTGCAACAGTTGAATGGTAAAAAAATAATTTTTTCAACTTTTTTTTTTTTTATTCGTTATCAGCTTTATTTTAAATTATATTTTTTTCGCTTTAGTTTTAATATTGGAAATTGGAAAACAAGATTTATTGAATGCATTTTTGTTTTCTTTTATGTAAGAAGCAGAAAAATTGTTGTTTTCTTCGTTTGTAATGAAATGTTGTAATCAGAACAAGTTTTGTTTCCTTAAAAATCAAGAAAATTTTTTTACTTTTAAAATTTTTGTTTTAATGACTTCAGTTTATGCAAGAGCAATATTTGAAGTGTAAACAACAAAAACTTTATTTCTAAAATTCGCTTAATTTTAAGTCGTAATTTAATTTTTTATAATTGAAGGTGTTTTTAACAAGCAGAAAAGTTTACAAATAAGCCGCTTTGGAAAGTCTATTAACAAGTTTTATCCAAAAAATAGGTTGTACTTATTAAACCTCTTGAAATCTTATTTCCTTTAAAGTAAAAACTTTAATTCTTTTGATAAACTCTATCTGGCATAGCCAGATTTCAATCAAGTAATCTTTTGTGCAGCCAATTCGAACAAAGCCAATTATATTCTTTGTAGAATGAACAAATCCTTCATTTACTTCAATAATGTCATACCTCAAAAAACAAAATTTTTCAGGAGAGTTTTTTTAATATAATGTTTCATAATACTTCGTATATTTTTGGATGTTTAACTAAAAAATCAAGTATTTTGTTTTAAGTCACTATTGAAGTAAATAAGCGAAAAGTCTGCTTAGAAATTTCTACAGTCTGCCATAGAAATTATCTTCTGTAAGATGTTTTATTACACATTAAACAGAATCTACATTGAGTAGTTTCAGCACTTTCTAAGATATATTGATGTTATCCATCTACCACAATGTCTGAAAAATGATCCAGTCCCAAATCATGCATAGTAAGTACTAGGTCGTATCAATAAGTTCATGACTTTTTAAATGAAGCACAGTTTTTGGATAAGATATCATTTGCCCAACGTCTTTCCAATTCAAAAAGTTCCCGGAATATTGGAATGGTTATGAGTATCTACGCTGTGAAAAACTTCGTTAACTAATACATCTGCCGTTCGAAGCTGCCTTTGTCCATTTCAATAAGTCTAGTTAATCATCATTATCCATATATAAAAACTTAATATTTATTTACAGAAAATGAGAAAAGTTATTGTAGATCAATTGTGCACATTTTTTTTTGATCTACCATGGTTTATAAATACGTTCTTTGTGAGACGTTTAAGGTTAGTTGTCATATGTGTAAATATAAGATCAAAAAGTTCCCGAAATAGCCCCCGTGTGGCGGTCCCATAGTTTCGATTTAAATTGTTTTTTGTTAAGTTGGTACATCTGTTGATATTTCTGCAAAATCTTTCAGTAACGATTCTCTAAAGAGAACGGTCGTTTAGCAGTGGCATGAGCCGTTCAAAACGGTTTGTAAGTCAATCGAAGATGATGAACGCAGTGGCAGACCATCGACATTGAAAACCGAAGAAAACATTAATAAAGTAAAAGAAATGTTAATCAATAACCGCAAATGAAATCAGAGAGATAGAGGAGGAGAGCATTGTCTACGGATCCGTACAAGACATTATTTTGGTTAATGATTTGGGTTTCCGACGTGTAGCAGCAAAGTTGGTGCTAAAAGACCACAATTTCATGCAAAAAAGAGATTCCACATTCATCAAAAGAACCATTACTGAAGACGAGACGTAGATTTATGAATAGGACATGCAATCCAGACATCAGACAAGTGAATGGCGTTCACCAAATGAGCCGAGACCAAAAAAACCAAGTCGTTTTCAGTCAAAAAAGAAGCCATGCTGACGGTTTTCATGGATTAAAATGGTGTAGCGCATTATGAATTTTTGTCAGAAGGCCAGACAGTAAACAAAGAGTATTATTTGGGCCTTATGAGACGTCGCCGAAAGATACCAGAATTATGGGCACCAAGAAGAAATAATGGAATCATCAGTTTATGAATACCTGTAGCGATTGCAGGTCGTTAGATGAAGTGTCCAAAGATTCGCACTATTACAATAGCACGTTCGAAATGTTTTTAAGTGACTCTGTGATAATTATCATGTATTCTGAAGCGCCCCAAATGCCTGGCTTGTCTTTTATATGCGGCTTACAATTTTCTCTCGTGAGGCGTCCGATGAGGTTATGAGGCTTCCTAAGTAAGAGGCTTACCAAGTACAGAAACCATTAAATTTTTTAAGCTCTATACCGTCTATAGTAAGCTTTGCGGTGTTGGTGGTAGTTAAGCATAGGATCTTGGTATTGCAAATATTAATGCGAAATCGTGTATTATGTACAGAGCTGTATATGTCACGCAGTTTAGCTGCCTTTTTTTCGAAACTGTGTGTCATCGGCATAATCAAGATCATCAAAATGCTCATGCAGGCCCCAATTAATACCTCTACTAGTGGTGGTTGCCTGTTTCTTTATCGTATGCAGCACTATATAAAGTAGCAGATAAAATGAAACACATCCTTGTCGAGCTCCTATGTTAACATTTAACTGTCTGCCCACGCTGTACCATGGGCCGCTGTATACATTGCATTACTTTTTAGATGGCCTGGTAGTGAAGTGTGTTAAAGGCCTTAGCAAAATCAGTCAATATCCTGAATAAATATGAGATGATTCTACCGTAATAAATATAATAATAATAATATTTGCCATTGAGTGTTTTAGTCTTTCGAAACTAAAAGGTCGCCATTACTTTATTGGTTAGGAGACTACCTTGACCTTCTTTGGCACCAATTTACCCCGAAAAACACACTGTTCTATATGCTTTTGTATTTCTGGTGTATTGTGGTCATGGTTGGCAAACCACTGGGTAACACAATTAAACCCACCCAGGTTTTATTGGGTATTATATTTAAAAAAACCCGGGTGCGTTTTTTTATTTTAAGTAGTTTGTAGTTTTTTTTACAACAAAAATAAGTATAATTTACGTATTGGGAGTACAAATAAATTCGGTCGTTTTTTTAACTCAAAAAAGATTATAAATTAACAAGTTTTTCAAAATAAAAATGTATGAAATCACAGCTTGCATCTTTTCCCTACCTCAGAACCAATTTCCGAATCTCGTTTCAGAAAATTTTCCTCTTTTTAGGCGAATCAACTTTTAAGCAGATTTTATAGTTCTTGCAAAAAAAGTGATAAGTTGACATGCTAAAAGATATTGCATCTGTCGAAACAGCCAATGTTTGGTGTGGCTCTTGATCGTTTCTGACAATAGTTTGGCTACTTTTGGGAGATGAGGTCGAGCATTGTCATACAAAAGGATAACTTAATCGTGTCTGGTTTGTACTCCCGCCGTTTTTCCCATAATGCACGGTTCAAACAAAGTAATTGTAGTCTTCTTTAGCAGCCCATAGTACATAACGCTGTCTTGAACCGACCAAGAGTGCAAAATTGCAATATAAATACTAAATCAACCTAATTGTTCTACCCAACAAAAAATATTGTCGATTTGAACAAAAATTGGAAGCTTTTATAAAACCCAATAAAACTCAAAAAAATCCAATAAAACCCGGTGAGTTAGGCGTTTTTTTTAAACCCTAATTGTGGTGTATTCAAGTTTTGTGCACAGTTGCGAAACGGCGCAAAAACGCGTCCATATTGCGGTTGAACAATGCCAACCACTCCTGCGAAGCTGTTACAGGATTGCTTTTATGGTCGATTTTGAGCATGCGCTGTACCCATTTTGTGAAAAGCTACTTAAAGTCAAATGATTATTCAAAATTGAAAACATTGAGCCATGTGAGATGTCTATCGCTTGTAAAATCTGTAGCTTTTTCAATCTGAGTTTTTCAATTGTTTCACGTGTAGAGACCTTAACTGAGCATCCACAATGTTTGGCATCTACAATGCCAATATTGCCTTGTACAAAATTCAGAAGACCACTTTTTAACCATTGAAATTGATCGTGCAGAGTTCTAATAGTGTTTATCTAGCTTAACCTTGGTTTGAAGTTTACTTTTTTTCATTTTATCCTCAAGTCATGCGGTTGTCTGTTATGAATGACTGAAACTACATTAAACATAGTGTTAAACATCTCAAAATATTTACGACCTTGGGCTATGTGTCTTAAGTCTTTTGTTTTTTTTTTAGCAATTCAAGCCAATCAAACTCTAATCAGTCAATAACTATTGTTTCAATTAAGTATTATATCATATAGAAACCTATTCAAATATATAACCAGCAAATCTCATGTTACGAAATAAGAAAATTTAAAAATTAACAAAATAAGTTTGTTGCTTAAGTCTTTTGTTTGATATGATATGCTGACCATTAAAGAAATCAATGCTTTTAAGTGTAAAATGAAAATAACAAAGAATTTTTTAGATAAGAGAAAAACATTTTTAACACGTTGAAGACCGCATTGAAAAATCTTATTACTCACATAGGGACCGGCATTTTTTTTATGTTAATCACGTATATTATTTTTAAATATGTTTTTAGTGTAAAATAATTTGAAATGGACCATATTTAGCCCCCGAAGAATGGAACACTGGACATAAATTGAATTTAAATCATGGTCACCGGTGTACAATCGATCTCCAGGTAAAACATGTCGTATGCCTACTCGTGAGTACGCGGGCCGGTAATGTTGTTGCGGAGTGACCCACCGGTGGGCATGCGATCTTTAACGTGTTAAATATTGGGTTTAGAAATTATTTAATAAATATTTACAAAAACATATTACCCACAGTAGAAAGAAAGAAAAACTGTCAATATTGAAAATTCAGCTGATCGTTCTCACGTTTTATTTTTATATTTTCATTACCGCCATAAAGAAATACTTTGTCATATTTAAAAATCTATAGCTTAAGTTCAACTCTTCTCTCTCGTACTATACATTTTAACAATGAAAAAGAAAGTGTCGGCGTTAATTCTTATGAATGGTATGGGTGTTTGTAGAGGAAGACTTTATAAGCTGTTTGTGCCTTCGTTTTGATTATTTTTTATGGGCGTTATGCTTGGGTTTTTTTCATTTTACTGAATTGTCGCTGTATTTGTTTTTTACTCTAGTGAGTGTTTATTTTTTCTGGATAAGATGAGCAAGATTTTAGCATATTAATGACGATTGAAATTTCTTTTATGTAAATTTACTTTGTTTTTTCTTCTACATTATTAAACGATTGATTTTAAATTTTTTTATTATCATACATGGTAATTTTAATAATTTTATTTATGTTTTCTTTGCTTATCGCAAATCTTTTATTTCTTTTATTTTCAGGTAAATGAACTGTTGGACGAATATAAAGGTAAGTTAAAAATTTCTTTTTATTATTATTTTCTTTTGATTTTATATTAAATATTAATTTATTATAATACTTAAGTGAAATAACATAGATTATATATTTTAATAAATTTAATTGTGTTTGAAATTTTCGAAAAGTTTCTATATTAAAGCACTATGTTTTTAGGAATGATGAACAAGAAAAGTTTTTAACAGTTTTTATCATACTACCTTGATCAAAAAGTTTCCGGAATAACCACCATGTGGCGGTCCCATAATTCCGATTTGGGGTCTTTTTTCTGTTAAGTTGATACATCTGTTGTTCATATTCCCACTAAATCTTAGCGTCATAGCTTGACATTTACAAAAGCTACGTAGGCAAGAGTACATCTATCTTTATGTGTGTTGGCGATTACAATTTTAGAAATGGATTTAAATTTGCAACAACGGACTTTTATTAAGTTTTGCGTAAAATCGGACTTAATGGTGCGCAGCGTTGGAAATATTGGAAAAGTATTTCGGCAAGAATTCTCTTTCGAATTCTCTTACATACCACTGGCACGAGCGGTTCAAAAGTGGTCGTGAGTCAATTGAAGATGATGAACGCAGTGGCAGACATCGACATCGAAAATCTACGAAAAGATTGATAAAGTAAAAGAAATGTTTGTCAATAAACACAAATTAACCATCAGAGAGATAGCGGAAGACTTGAACATTGCCTATGGATCCGTTCAAGACATTTTCGATAATGACTTGGGTTTCGGTCGTGTATCAGCAAAGCTGGTGTCATGCCAAAAAGAGACCGTGTTGAGGTGGATAGTGAATGACGTTCACTAAATGAGCGGAGACCAAAATCCACGCCGTTTTCAGTCAAAAAAGAAGGCAATGCTCATGGTTTTCATGGATTACAACGGTGTAGTGTATCAAGAATATTTGCGAGAAGGCCAGACTGTAAACAAAGAGTATTATTTGGACCTTATGAGAAGTTTGCGTTAAGCAATTTGCCAAAAGAGAACAGAATTGTGGGCAAAAAACTCGTGGATTTTGCACCATGATAACACACACATTTTGACGAAAAATGCAACAAATACCATCCAACAGCTACCGAATTCACTTGGTTTGGCTGCCTGTGCGTTCTTTCTGTTCAATAGAGTTAAAAAGCCATTACGTGGCACGCGTTTTAGCAGCAGAGATGAAATAATGGGAAAATCGCATGAAGCACTGATGGACATACCGGAAACCGAATATAAAAAATGTTTCGAGGATTGGATCAAGCGCTGGCATAAGTGTGTTGCAGTCGATGGGGATTTCTTTGAATATACCATATAGTAGATTTAGATGAATAAACTTGTATTTTTAATTTCCTGAATAAATTCCGGGAACTTATGATCAAGGTAATATGAAATCCGTTTTTGTGGAATAAATTGGGATATTTTGAATACTCTGCGGTAATAAAGCGGTTGTGTCATATGGGTGTATTTGCAACAATCATGTGCTCTCAGCTCAATGAAATTTGTATGAAATTACCGTAAATGAAATTTTTCATTGATAAATCCTTGCGGCAA
This sequence comes from Wohlfahrtia magnifica, assembly GCA_023159175.1. Classification (NCBI taxonomy): domain Eukaryota; kingdom Metazoa; phylum Arthropoda; class Insecta; order Diptera; family Sarcophagidae; genus Wohlfahrtia; species Wohlfahrtia magnifica. The sequence goes on along the minus strand of JAKWBJ010000485.1, from coordinate 1,045,894 downwards.
TGACACATACAAAAAGAGTTATGTATGACAACATCATTGATGTCATCATACTAAAGAAAACTGAAATTGTCTGTTGTGGGTCGACTACATGCTGAAATTTAGCGACATTGTCTGGTATGAGTCGAGTAAATGCTGCTGTCTTCCTAATGAACGCCAGCAGATATGTCACCCAGTTAAACCATATGTCTTCCTAAACATTTCCATCTAAACCTATCAAGAACCCCACATTCACACAATATGTGTTCCGCTGTCTTTGATGGCCGTGAGCACTGTCTACAAACATCCAATTTTGTTATAGCCATCCTCTTCAGACGCGCTCTAGTCCACAATGGTCTGTAAAAAAGTTCGTTCAGAGTTTTAATATAGGCCTGCCATACTTGAGAACCTCAGAGCGACTGCCAAATTGCGGACTGATGAGCGTCCTAGCGTGTCAAATTTTCCTTTGAACATTCCAGTATTCCAAGTATTCTCAATTCTAGATTAGATTGAGGATAGTAGCAAGTGGTGCTGTAATGTAAAATTGAGGACCAATACTAGAGTTGCCAGATTCAGCATTAAAAAATTCTTGAAATTTTTAAAAGGAAATCTTAATTTCGAAAACATATTGACACTCAAATATATTGGGTGTTCGAAAAACTTCGGTTACAAATTGTCGGTGGATGGCTCTAAAATGTAATATATCTGGTAATATTAATTGCATCAGGCAACATTATAGTTTATTTGATAGGATCGAATGATTACGGGCGACAATAATGAGCAAAAAAATTATGGACTAAGCAAAGTGAAGTAACAAAATCAGGATTGAAATCAAGAAAATTAATTATGTGTGTATGGTGGGATTGGAAAGGAATTTTATTAAAACGGTTAGAATTGATCAGTAGAAAAAGTTTTGCGTACCTTCAAGACAACGCTAGACCAAACATTTCTTTGATGGCTCGGCAACAACGGAGAGAGCTTGGATGGAAAATTTTGATGCATCCACCATATAGCTCGCACCATGGACATTCAGAATGTGATTTGTTTCGATCTCTGCAGAGCTCTCTTAATGGTGTAGATTTAAATTCCGTAGTGGCTTTTAAAACGCATTTGGACCAGTTTTTCGCTCAGAAAAATTACTTTACTCCGAAAATGGTGAAAAGTAAAAGAACAAAGCTCGTTTTGGTCAAATTTTTAAACGACTTTCTATTGTAAACATCTAATTATAATTTTTTTTGATAAAATTATCTAGGAAACAAATACACTTAAAACATTTTACTTTATTGGTTCCATAAAATGTATAATAGCTTTTTTAAGACTTTGTGTAAGCAAAACTTTAAAAAATGTACTTTCAAAAATCTTCTCAAACAATATTTTTCGTGATTGTTGACAAGCTGTACAAATTCTTGTAAATCAAGCGAAATCAAGTTCATCTGGCAACCCTAAGTGTCACGAACCCTTTTATATCCAATGCATCTACTGTTTCATTACCACCTATCCCACACTGTCCAGGTACCCGAAACAAATGGCCTGTATTTCTAAGCGAAAGCCTTTGAAACGTATCGTAGCAATATTTGACCAATCAAGATTTCCTACGATTCGAGCCTTTAAGGCAGATTGACTGTCAGATAATATATTAGTGGTCTTACCCTCCAACCCACTCTCAAGGTTGATCTCCGCACATAAATAAAAAGCTATTTAAACTTGGACAATTATGGTACACCAAATAAAATAATTATGTAATTTTGCTCCTTGTCTTCTATTTAGGATTTAAACAATTCTGCTTTAAAAGTTCCTTGGAGTTGTAGTTACTGCTTTCGTTGTATCTGAATAATCTTCTTAAAATGTTTTCTGAATTCTACAAATGATGTTAAGCGAAGCACATAATGTAAAAAATATCCAACTTTTCTGGTGCTTTTTTGCTTGAAAAATATATTTATTATAACAACAAAATGAATTGATTCATTATTCGAAGTACTGTTCTTCGTTAGCCACTATTTTTCCCATTTTCTGGTAGCATATGAATTCTGCGCCAAAAAACTTGCTCCGGTTTTGAGGCAAAGAATGAATCAAGTCAATTTCTGTTACCCTGATCTGAAATAAAGCGTATTCGAGTAAGGGCATTCTGCATCGATCAAAACAAATGGTGGTACCAAGGAGCAAAGTCTGGGCTAAAAGGCTGGTGAGCCAAAACTTCCCATCCCCTGTTTTCCAAATAGTTTTTGACCTGTTTTGCAACATGCGGCTGAGACTTGTCATGATGAAAGATTATGGCCTCATGATTGGTCGAATACTGTGGCCGTTTTTCGTTGATTGCTCTCTTTAAACCAACCAATTGTGTTCGGTACAGGTCCCCTGTGATCGTCTGACCCAATTTCAACAGCTCATAACACAAAAAACCCTTCTGATCCCATCAATTACCGAGCCATTACCTTGGCGTCGTGGATATTCGGCTTCGGCGTTGATTTGGCTGGTTGGCCGGGCTTTACATATGACTTTTTGCGCTTGGGGTTATCGTGATGTATCCATTATTCATCACCAGTAACAATGACTTCTTTTTGTAGCTTTCAAGCATCATTTTCGACATGCAAAATTGCCTCTCAACGTCCCTCTCTTTTGAATGAATCATAAAGCTTTTAAACGTATGGAAATGGCTTGTTGTGTGACTCCCAATGATAATACAAGTCCTTCTTGCGTTTGACTACAATCTTCGTCGAGCAATGGTTTCCAACTCCTCACCTTAAAACTTTTTTGGCTGACCAGAACTCTCCTTGTCTTCTGTGTTGAAATCACCACATTTGAATCGCGCAAGCCATCGTTCAAAAGTTTTTTGAATTGCTGCATGTTGACCATAAGCTTCTACTAACAATCGATAACTTTTAGCAGCCGTTTTCTTCAAATGAAAAAGGTCATTAGACTTCCCCGCAAAACATTTTTTGCGATTGAAAAAAATGTGTGTTTACACTTCAAATACTGAACTATAATCACAGATGTTTACTTTCCAAAATACCATATTTGTTATTATTGACACAAACCGTATGTGATAGTTATGCCATATGATCGACATTATTAACTTGTATACCCAATAAATTCTACATTTATAGAAAAGGGGCTTTAATACTTCATTATTCAGCTATTTTAAGTAATTTAACGTTTTTTTATATCTTTTATCGAAGTCATTTTTTTAAATTCTTTTTTAAGCTCTTACGAAACTCGTTGTTATATAACTTTTTTTCGAAAGTTTGTTTTGTCTGATATTTTTATTAATACACAATATCTTTTCTATTATAGAAATTAGAATATCTTTTGTTATAAGTGACATAAAAGAAAGCTATAAAAATTCCTATGGTTTATTTACATTTCAACTAAAAAATGATGCAAATGTTTGAAGTCTTGATGGAAGTTTTTTGTATCAACAGTGTGCTTTTGAATAGATGTTATCATGTTTGATATGGTTATCAATGGCCAAGTTCTTAATAAAGACCTTTTTTGCTGTTAAAGATCAATCACCTTAATAAACCTTAGCTATTCTTCTCATATATCCGCCAGAGTAGAAGATGTCTCCTATAGGTTTTACAAATATGCTCCATTTAACTTAGAAGGTAATTTTTCAGTCGCTTTATTTGTTTGATAAAAAAGATAAACGAATAGTTTGTTAAATGCAGCTTCATCATCATCTCTATTTTCCTCTCCCTAAAAACATCTTTATTCTTCTTTCACTATATATTAACTGCATGGGCATTAACAATTTTTTGAAGATTTAAAGTATTTGTGTTAAGCAAAAAAAAAAAAAAAAAAGAAGAAAACACTTTCTCTATGGTCAGTCAGCACCTGGCTTGTTTTAAATGAAATAAAAAAAGAATCGCAAAACAAAAGGTTAAAATGTGCAATGCTAACAATGTATTGTAATAGATACTCAAAATGTTTAACATTAACGTTTTAAAGTTAAAACAAAAAAAATTTTTTTTTTTAAAGCTATAAATCATAGAAAAATCAACATGATTGTAAAGTATAGTCATAATAGCCTAAAAAATAAAAAAAACTATTTATGTTATATCGGGTGGGCCAGTTAAAAGTTTAAATTTAAAAATTAAATAAAACAAAAACGGTTTAAAATTTGCAAATATACTTTTTGGTTGCGAATTGTTCCAGTTAGAAATGACCTCACAGCACCCCATTCGATCGGACCATTTTTTGAGAACACGAATGTTGGCCTTCAAATGCTCAATTGTGTCTGATTTGTCGGCATAGCACTTGCATTTAACGGCGCCCCACAGAAAATAGTCCAATCGGCCAACTGATAGCACAATTTCGGCTAATTAAACGGCCATCAAAGGTTTGACGCAATAAATCGAATGCGGTATGAGAAGTGTAACAAGTTGCACCCTCCCGTTGAAGCGAAACATCGTTCACATCAATACCAAGAAGAGCGGGCACAAAAAAATCGATTATAATGGTGCGATCGGTGTCTCCATTGACCGTAATGGCTATGCCGTTCTCATTTTCAAAAAAATATGGACCAATGATGACACCGCACCAGCCGCACTAAACAGTCATTCGTAACGTGTGCATTGGCTTCTGTAAGACCACGTTTTGGTTTTCTGAGTCCCAAATACGGCAATAATGCTTATTAACGTACCCACCGTGATGAAAATGAGCTTCATCCGAAAAGATGATTTTTTTTTGGCAAAATCGACATCATCGTGCAGTTTCTCGTTGGTCATCTAGCGAAGCAGATGGTTATGCGGCTTCAACTCTTGAACCAATTGAACTTTGTAAGGCGTCATACCCTAATCTCTTCGCAAAATTCCAAGTAAACTGGTGCGTGAAATGTTCAGTTCTTGAGAACTTGAGAATTCTCTCAGCCACAGCGTCTATATTTTCAGATGTACGTTCTAGGGAGATCGGACGGTTATTATTCGACCGGTTTTTTTTGGCATAGTTTTTATGAGATTGGTTAGAATTATTGTTAGTGTGGATTGCTACTTTAATTTTAAGCTCTCCGTCAGCTTCTGCTTATTTTTAAAACGGTGTAGTCCAGCTTGGCGCTTCAAGAATTAAGAACAATTTTATTTAAATAAAAGATAAACGGTAAACCGGTTATTCGAATTATTAGTAACCAAAAATTAGTTTTTTTAAAAGTGCTACTTTTTGAATTATTCGAAAACTGTTTTTTGTAAAAAGTCGAATAATCGATCTCCCTAGTACGTACTATACGAGCACGTTTACGTCTTGACGCATCAACAATGAAACCAGATTCACAAACTGTAGCGATAAACTTGCATATACCGGGCACTGTTGGCCCTTCTCTGCAACCAGATTTTGTATTTTCGTGCAATTTTAGACCAATTGTCTTTGTTTTCGAAACTGATTTTTGTGACAGAATACAATGACATAAGTCTTTAAAGATTCGAAATAACTGCTGGTATAAATTTAAACCGATAGATGGCCCACCCGATATTAGACGTACTTTTAAATGGCCTTTAAAAGAATGCAGACAAAAATGTATTTTATTTGTCTGTTTTTTCTGTAATATTGCGTTTAGTAAGACCTTCACTTTGCCTTAGGAAAATAGTAATTATTATTGAATAATTTTTTTTTTTAATCTAAATACGTTTAAAATGTACGTTTCAAAGTGTTAGTATAAATTTTAAATGAATGAATGTCATTAGTTGGGACTTAAATTTGGATTTGTTAATCGTTTATTGTGCACAAGATGGCCAATTATGACTAAAAATTATTTTAACATAATATTGTATAAATGAATGAAATAATAAATTTTTGTTTTTTTTTTTGTAATAATGAATTTTTCTAATTTTGGTTGATTATTTAATAATTTTGAGGGGGAAAAAACAAAAGGCAATTAATATTTGTAAGTACGAGTATAACGTAATATATTTTATTGGAAAAATTTTTAAGAAATACAATATGAATTTAAATTTTATAAAAACTGATAAATGGGTAATTTGTAATTTGGATGTCTTACACTAAAAAATTAAAACTAAAGCGTCCAACGAAGGTTAAGACAGTTCTATCTGCAGGCAAGATCATGGCATTTATTATTTTGAATGCGTGTACGATAATTTTTTATTATGTATCTTCAAAAAGCAAAAGCAATCAACTGTCTGAGCATAATGGTAATTTTTTTTATTAAATGCTGTATTTAATGCTTTAAATACATAGACGACAGTAAGCAGCATGCAAGCAAGCAGCAAGTTGTTGGCAGCGTTTGCTGCTATACTATCGACTTCATAAATATTTTGAAAGCAGCAGCAGCCATAAAATGAGGTTTCATTGTTATCTGTTTTATTTGTCATAAAAATATTTGTTATAAAAAAGTATTTTTCAGTGGTGACACTCAAGATTTTCAAACCCACCTAAATAAAATCGTTTTTTTTTTTTTTTTGAATATGACTCAAAAATATAAAAATTAATGAAGTTATGTGCTTAAAACTTTTTAATTATTAACATAAATGTTGTTTGATACAATATTTTAAATTTATACTGTTGTTTTCTGATATTTTTACGTTTTTTTTTTTTATTAAAATTTTATATTGTATTCGTATCACTAATTTTTGTTTTGCTGCCTAAAAAAATGCAAATTATTTTATGTTTAGCAGCAGCAGCAAATGTTGTAGTCTAGGCCTTTCTGCCTTTAAAATAATTGTTTTCATATAAACGTATGTATTCTAATTTTTTACATTTTGCTGTCTGCTGCTTGCTGTCTGTTATGTGTTTAATGCTTAGGTGATGAAATTAAATAAAAATGCATCCCCTATAACTATGGTCAAACTTACTTAAGTAGATGGCAATTTACAAGTTGTTGTACTTATTGGCTTAACTTAAAATATATTTCCGAGCATTTCGATCTTCTGCGTATCTTCTCCATTTTCTGATACCAAGCGTGTAGTCTTCTACTTAGCCTTTCCATCTAAGTTTACGTCGTCCCCTTCTGCTCCAGCTATCGCAAGAATTGTTCTCATATGATTTTTTCGCTAGAGCATTTGTATTCATTCGGTTTTACGTAATACGCTTAACTGTATCAATGTCATGGTACAACTCAAACAACTCATGGTTCATACAATTTTTTCATATATCATTCAAAGTATCTTTCTCTTGAACACTCCAAGTATTAATAGGTAAGCTTTCGGAAGTACTAATGCTTCTACCCTATACAGCAGCATGAGTAGTATCAGTGTTGTATAAAGTGTGAGTCTCATTAGACTAGAAGTGGTCTTATTTCTAAGCTTAAGCTAAGCTGGTATTATTCATTTTAGTTATGGCGACGCCGAGGTAGATAAGCTCATTGACTAACAAAGATGTAGACACCAACTTCTGTTCATCGATATCGGGTGGACCATCTATCGGCTTAAATTTTAACCTGCGGTTATTTCGAATCTGGCAATACTTATGTCATTCTATTCTATCATAAAATTCAGTAAATTCACTGAACGAAATGAATCGATTTACGCTTGAACAACGTTGTAATTTATTGGGAATTTATTTCCAAACCAAAGACAAAGCTCATTTTCATCTTGATGGGTGCGTTAATAAGCAAAATTGCTATATTTGTGGCTCAGACAACCCAAACGTGGTCTTACAGAAGCCAATGGACCGATTACGAGTGACTGTTTGGTGCAGTTTGTGAGCATCATAGGTCCATATTTCTGTGAAAATGAAGACGACGCCACCTTTCGCACCATCATAACCGATCTTTTTTTGCCCGCTCTTCATGGTATTGATCTTTAGTTTTAACATGATAGTGCAACTTGCCAAACATCTCATGCCACAATCAATTTATTGCGTTAAACGCTTGATGGCCGTTTAATAAGCTGAAATCTTGATATCAGTTGGCCGCCAAGAAGTTGCGATTTTTCACCGTTGGACTATTTTCTGTGGGGCGCTGTTATGTCGACAAACAATTGAGGATTAGAAAGCCAACATTCGTGATACCATTGCCGTGATACGACCCCATACATTCAAAAAAGTTCTTGAAAACTGGTCCAATCAAATGAGGCCAGCCGCGGTAGCCATATGAATGAAAAAATATTTCATTTCTAACCGGAACAATTGTACTTTACAGCAAAAAAATAAAATTGGCAAAATTTCAAACCTTTTTTGTTTTATTGCATTTTTAAATTTAAACTTTTAAATGATCCACCCTATATCATCGACTTGGTTTTGTCTCCATTTATTGCCAGATCAACTTCTTCCGGTCTTTCCTCAATTTTCTCAAAGGTTGCAGTTACCACTCGCACCGTCTAACCAAAGATGTCGATATCGTAGGCATAAGAAATTTCTATTCACTGGTAATGTGGGATGCAGCCTGTCGTCCTATCTAAATCCTCGTTTAGTATCCAGCGGTACTGAGATGTTCTACCACATCAATTCTGCAGGGATGCCAAACTCAAGCATGAGTCTGTGTAAATTTAGACGTATGGAATTGTCGAAGTTGGCTTTGTAATCGACTGACAGAATTGTGCCGATCTTCTTCCCGTGAGTGTTTCCCAAGATTTGGCACACGACGGCTAAAATTAATGATTAAACCTAGATTGATGCACCACAGCCCATATTAAAGGTATTCCAACAAGGAACGGGTGAAGTCCGCGTTTGATGACCATTTTAATGTACTAGACAGTTCTTACTTTAAACAGGATATCAAATCTATTATATAATAATAATAATTCCCTTAACATTCCATGAAGGAATAATAGGACTTCTCTCAGTCAATGAGCTGTACCCGATTATATTTTTAGACTCATTGAAAGGGACCTACAGTTTTATGCCGGCTCCGAACGGCAAATTCATTAGAGAAGTTTTGAATAGTAAGTAATACTCATAACCAGTTACTAGCTAATGTTATGAGGTGATACCGCTGTTAAAAAAACTTTTTCTTTTTCAGATGGTTTGGTCTGGTATTGAACCGAGGATATTCTGGTTGGTAGGCGGATGTCTTACCTATCATACCACAGCGGCACACTATTCTATTATATTCTATTATATATCGCTGGGAAAATTGTATTGAGCTAAAGGGCGATTATATTGACAAGTAAAGAATATGTTTCCAAGATTTGTTGTGTTTTCTTTGTTAGGTCGGTTAATTTAATATTTTTTTTTACCTAAAAAATAATCAAATTTTTGAATGTGCCATCAAGTTGAAACGCCACTAATTTGCCAGCTTATAACCCTATCGGTTTACAACTTACTTAGCACCATAAAAGCGTAGACAGACGACAGCGTTAATGTATATTAGCAGTCTTAATGCAAATTAACTTGTGAATTATCTTGTAAATGCACAAAACCAAACTGCATGTAAACTGCATTTAGCTTTTTCAATATGGCAATACTGTAGATAATCAACCGAATTGTTAACTATTGTGAATGAAAACATTGAAATGGTTTCAAATGGATTATGAAGCGCATTTGCATTGGTGAGTTATTAGTCTGTCTATGCTATATGTTAATCTCTAGCTACTGTTCTTTGTAACGCACTTGTTGCGTAGGGTATTATACAAACAGTCATGACCAGCTTTATCTCTTTTATAATTTTTCATTCCAACTAAATTAAAGACTCATATTAATAATTATTCAAAATTGTTGCTGCAATTTTTGCTGTAAAATTTCAGAAAATATTTCTTTATAATTATTTTAAACAGTTAGTTTTATTATTTTTGTTTTTGCTTTTATGTTTGCGGTGTTTCAAATTTTTGTAAATCATCAATTGGCAATTGTTCAAAAGCCATTAATTTTTTTTTTTTAATTTATGCAAGCATTTGGTGTTGGTAGCGCATGTGGCATACTTGTCTTATAAATTGTTTAAAAAATAAATGTAAAAAAAGGCAAATAAGGAGTTATTCAACACTTTAGCAAATGATTAGCAAAAAAAAAAAAATATGTTACAACTACTTATTGTTATCACCTAAATAATCTTTTTAGGTGAGTTATGTTAGCGTATATAAGAAATTATATAATTTGATAATCAAATGAAATTTTGACTGAGTTTCAAATTGGGTAAAGCCTTTAAAGGAGAACTATAATTAATAAACATTCAATTATTTTTGCAACAGTTTTTAAACAGTTATGCTAATACAATACATATATTATATTCAATATTTTTGATATTATTTATCAACTAAAAACATAGAAAAAAAAATTTCAATTTAGTTACCAACTTTAACATTGTCTCTAGCTTATATCAGGCCATGAAGCTGCGGTTATTTCGAATATGGTAATATTTATGTCATTCTATTCTGTTACAAAATTCAGTATCTTATCTCCACTGAACGAAATGAATTGATTTACAATCGAGCAACGTTGGGATTTATTGGAAATTTATTTCCAAAACAAAGACAATTGGTCGGAAATTGCACGAAAATATCGTACAAAATTTGGTCACAGAGAAGGACCAACAGTGACCGGTATACGAAAGCTTATTGCTAAAATTGTTGATGCGCCAAGCCCCAAACGTGCTCGTACAGTGCGTACATCCGAAAATATCGCAGCTGTGGCTGAGAGAGTGCGTGAGAATCCATTAACATCAACTCGTCATAATTCTCAAAAATTGAACATTTCACGCACCGTCGAATTTTGCGAAAAGACCTTGGTATGACGCCATACAAAGTTAAATTGATACAAGAGTTGAAGCCGCATGACCATCCACTTAGTTTCCGCTTCACTCGATGGGCCAACGAAAAACTGAACGATGATGTCGATTTTGCCATAAAGAAAACTATCTTTTCGGATGAAACTCAATTTTATCATGGTGGGTGCGTTAATAAGCAAAATTGCCGTATTTGGGGCTTAGAAAACAAAACGTGGTCTTACAGAAGCCAATGTACCCATTATGAGTGACTTTTTGGTGCAGCTTGTAAAGAGGAGGCATCATTGGCCCATATTTCTTTAAAAATGAGGACGGTGCAATCATTGCGGTCAATGGAGACAGCTATTGCACTATGATAACCAATTTTTTTGTGCCCAATCTTCATGGTATTGATGAGAACAATGTCTGATTTCAACAGGATTGTGTAACTTGTAACACATCTCATGCCACAATCGACTTATTGCGTGAAACGTTTGATGGCTGAGGCTGCGATTTGACACCGTTGGACTTTCTTCTGTGGCGCGTCGTTAAAGACAAGTGTTATGCCGACAAACCAGAGACAATTGAGCATTTGAAGGCCAACATTTGTAATGCCATTGCCGAGATACGACCCCATACACTCGAAAATGTTCTTGAAAATTGGTTCGATCGAATGGACTACTTTTATGCCAGCCGCAGCAGCCATATGATTGAAATAATGAACAAAAAAATACATTTGGCAAAATTTCAAACCGTTTTTGTTTTATTGCGTTTTTAATTTAAACTTTTAAAATTAAAAAAACATGTAAAATTTGCAAAAGTGAATATAATATTTCTTTTGGACGATAAATGAATGCCTTCCATTTACGTTTTAAAGACTTTTTCATATAAATGTTGACCTCGCCTAGACCTCTTTAGCTCTAATTTAGGCATACTTTTTCCAGAATTTTGGGCCGGTGGCATGGTAAAAGAAATTGTATCCGTGAAACAGCCAATAGTCAGAAGTATCAATGTGCGGAGATTACGGTGTGTGCGGCATATGGGTGTTTCTGACAATCGTTTGGCAACATTTGCGATATGAGGCCGAGCGTTGTCATGCAAAAGAATAACTTAATCACGTCTTTGTATTTCGGCCATTTTTCTCATAATGCACTGTTCAAGCGAAGTAATTGCAGTCAGATTTAGCAGCCCGTAGTACCCAACACCTCCTTGATCTGACCCGGAGTGCAAAATTGCATTATAAATACTAAAATAATGTAACTTTACTACGAATAAAAAATATTGTCGAATTGAACGAACTTAGGAAGCAGTTATGAAACCCAAAAAAAATCCATCAAAAAGCTCAATAAAACCTGGTGGGCTGGGCTTTTTAAAAAAACCGGGTTTTTGCCAACCCTGCCATAAACCACAATAAACTGTGCATCTTTTTGCTTGTTGACGTACCCATTGAGCCCAAGTGAGGATAAGTTTTCGATGGAAAAGCACTTCTCACAGCACGATACGCTAGCTTTGTGCATTTGTTAGTCTATTCATGGTAAAATACACACTACACATCGAAATATGAAAAGTATTTCTCTGGATGAGAAAAGAAAAAGAAATTTGACGTTTAAACTTAAATATGTCCCTGGACATGAGTCATTAAGGGTAACTGCATAGCGGTTGATGTATGGGCTTTTGCTACTTTGGATTCTTATGGATTTATGAGCTTCTTGGGTGGGATAGGCAACTAGTGTGCAGAAACTCATGTTATGGCAAATGAATGTTAGGCCTGTTACTTGATAAGAAAAAGCTGCTCATATTCGAATGGCTGAAGAGCAGTACAGGTGTAAAAGCTTCCCAAATGACATGTAAGAAACATTATGGGAGTTATAACGTGCCATTGGGCTCTTGTTAGACTCAGCCAAAGAATAAGAATCCCAATATAATGATTTCTGCCGAAGCTACAATTATGAGGAAGATGAGAACTCTACGAACTCTTCTTTGCCATTGCATGACATTTGACGACTAAAACTATCTCTGCTTAGTCGCAGAAGATTTTATGACAAGAACAATCTAGCAACGAGCGAGCTGCCCAATAAGTTTTAAGTTCAATAAAGAAAATTTTTATTCAAATACTCGAATACTCTTAATATTGGGTGTTAAGTTAAGTTTGGTTACAAATAGTTGGTAGATGGCTCTTAAATGTAATATAGCTGATAATATTAATTGCAACAGACAATATTATATTAATATTTATTCCCATAACATTCCATGAAGGAACACGAGGACTTCTCTCAGTCAATAAGCTGCACCCGATTTTGTTTTTAGACTCATTGAAAGGCACATACAGTTTAACACCGGCTCCGAACGGTAAATACTTTAGAGAAGTTTTCAATAATATTATATATATACACATAACTAATGTTATGAGGTGATACCTGTTGAAACAACTTTTTCTTTTTTCAAATGGTCTGGCCTGGTGTAGAACCGAAGACCTTATGGTTGGTATGCGGGTGTCTTACCTACCATACTATAGCGGCACACAGATAACACTATAGCTTGCTTGGAAAGTGACATTTTAAGTTTCACTTTGTTAGGAGACATTTCTAAAAACACATTTTATTCTGTGAGAAGTTATCTACGTTTAAAAATGAGTAGAAATTCGGAACTTTACCATCAAAATTAAATTGCCTTTTTATCATAGAAAACGTAGGAATACGTTGCAGGCTGCTGAAAAATTTTCTGGAGTTTATGGAGACGATGCTGTAACTAAAAAAAAAAAAAACAGCTGCGAAATAGTTTGCTCATTTTCGCTCTGTCAATCAAATCATGGAAAAAAATTAGAAAGACCGGCAGCTGGACTTTCATCACTACGTAGTTAGCAACAATTTGAAGGAAGCTGAATACATAAAGAAGCTCGATGTTTCGGGTGCCACATAAATTAAGAGTGAAAAATTTTATTACCTGAATTTCTATTTGTCATTCACTGCTAAAACGAAACAAAATACTGAAATGAATGTTTACAATGCAATGCAAAGTGGATTACATATGACAATAATGTGAAAAAAGGTCAAGGATGAAGCAAGGTGAAGCTACGCAAAGCCAGTATTGACAACAAGGAAGGTAATGCTGTGTATATGCGCGGATTTGAAAGAATTTTTCATTATGAGCTTCTACAACCGGCTAAAAAGGCTAGAAAGGTGTTGTGTTCCGTTATAACAACACCAAACCCACATATCTTTGATGGCGTGGGGAAAGCCCATACCTTATATCTTCAGATTATCATTTGTTTCGATCTCTGCAGAACTCTTTTAATAGTGTAATTCCAAATTCCGTAAAGGCCTACAAAGCGCCATTTGATTAGTTTTTAGTTAGGAAAACCAAAAAGTTCTACACTGATTAAATATAATAGCATTACGTCATAAAATAGCAACGAGTTATCGATCAAAACAGCACACATTTGGTTTAAAAAAGCTCGTCTAAAATATAAACAAAGAATAGTAGTTATGTCTCTATATTACTATATTATGTCAGTATATAATTTGAAAACGACTTGACCGATTTTAGTTTAAATACCAGCAAATGTTTAGGAATACAAATTCCTATAAATCACCTGAACAACATTTCTTTTCTTGTATTTTCAACAGTTTCGGTTTCAGTTTTTTTCACGCAATATTAGAAGATTTTTTTGTTTCAAAAAATTATAAAAAATTTTTCCGAATGACAATTTTACATTTGAAGCATTTAAATTAAAGCTATAAATGTTGAAAATAAAATAAGCTATTGGCTGTTGCTGATTTTATTCATAATTTAGTGCAGATACCTAACTTTGACCAAAATTAGCAAAAAAATTCTTTTCTTGCAAAATTAGGGGAATTTTTTTAATATGTTTCCTCTATTTCCAAAAAGTTGTAGAAAAATCCTTAGAATATAAATTTTGCATATCTGAAAGCCAGATATGTTGAAAAATTTTTTACGATTTTTTGAAACCAAAAAATTGCTCTAATTTTGCGTAATTTTTTTTTTCTGCAATTAAGTCATGAATAACTCCGAAACTGTTAAAAATACAAAAAAATGTTATCCATTTGATTTATAGGAAATTGTATTCGTAAGCATTTGCTGGTACTTGCATTAAATTCGGTCAAGTCGTTTACAAGTTATGATGAAATATATTGAGGCAACTACCGTATTTTGGGCGAAAAATTTGCCAAGCCCATAAAAAAACGGATTTGAATACAGCGCATCAAAATCATTATATTCCATATAGTCCCGAAAATGTTTGTATTTTGAAGACAAGTGATGCCTATTTAAGCAATGCGTTAATTTTGTGTTTTTTTTTTGTCTTTTGAACATTTTATATCAATCAATCAATTCCTATGAATGCTTTTCAATTTTGAAATTAAACGCCTTTTAAATCTAAAACTTTATAAAATTCGCAAAAAATTTTTTTTCTATTTAAATTCCATTTAATGTTTGTTTGTGGCTTCAAATTAACCTCGATCTAAATTTTGAAACATTTTAAAATGTTTATAAAAAATAACAATAATAACGATAATATTCTGTTTAAAAACGTGCGTAGAGCTCAAAATAGAAGTTGAAACCAAAAAACAATCACAACTTCAAAATACATAGTTGTGTATGCAAAACACAGACATTTGATTGATTGTGTGCCCTCAAACACTTTTGCATAAAACATTACGATGAAAACTTTAATGCACTGAAAACTATTAAAAAAAAAAAAACAAGAAATAGAGAAGGGGTTTCAAAAAATGGCAATTCATAGCCCTTTACGAAACAAAAAAAAAAAAAAAAAATTAATTTTTGCCCACATGTATGAAAAATGTATTCAAACTTTATTGCCCTACAAACTTTGAACGGTTTCAGACTAATGTGCTAATGCATTCCGTTGTGTTTTTTCTTTACTTTAATTTTCAATTTTGGTAGGGCTTGTTTTTGGAAATGTATGCTAAATAATAAGTGTTTTAGTTGTTGTTGTTGTTTTTTTTTTTTGGAAATGTTAAGTTACGGCAAAGGTCATTTGAAAATGACTTGTTTATTTTAGTGCCAGTGGAAGTTCTTTTTATTGTTTTCTTAATTTTTTTTTCTCTTCTTATTAACGGCAATTGTTTCTGTTTTGCAAATTTGTTATTTTTGGCTTATTTTTCTTTTACTTTTTTTTCTGACCAGACACATTCAATCATGCATGTTGCTTAAGTCGTTTGTTTTATATTTTGCTAAGCGAACGCAAAAAAAAGTTTTGAATCGTGGTCGTTGCTCAACCAAACACCTTAAGGTGTTATTTTCAAACGAGCTTTCGTTTTCAATGTTAGTGTTATTTAAACTTCAAAAATATATAATTTTTATAATTTTCTTATACTTTCTTATACTTTACAAATTAATTACTTGCGTTAAATATTGGTCACGCTAGACGTTAAGTGTTTAATTTAAAAAAGTAATACTTTTGCATAAGTGGCTGTAAAAGAAAAATTATTTTTAAGAAATTGTTTTGCTTTCTGGTAGTCTTTATGCGTCTGACGTACCTTTCTTTTAAAAGTTATTGCCATAGTTAGTAGTTACTGTTACTGTTTATTTCTGCCATAAATATGTCTATATTGCCCATTATTTTAATGGTTCGAATAGCACATTAGCTAGCTCAACAGGCAAATAATGTATTAAATACGTCCGCATTATTTTTTAATACTTTTTTTAATAAATTTTTCTTAATTTTAATGTGTTACTAAGCTAATGTGGAAACTTATTAATACTTTGTTACGAAAAAAAATGTTTGAAGTTTTCTTTATATCTAAAGGATCCGCCAAATATTTTTTTTTTTTAAAGCTATAGAAAAAAACTACTGAATATTTTCTCAAATTTATTTTTTTATTTGAAAGTACAATCCTTCCGGATAATATTGGAATTGCTGGCTTAAAACTCGTTTATTAATGATAGTAAATATCAGAATTAATTGCTTAATCAGGTTGTATAGGGTCCGCCATCTAACATTTTTTTTCAACTAGTGCTTATTTTGTGAATGGTAACGCGTAGCTCATGTCTGATTTGACAGATAATTAGTTTTATCTTTTCGCTGAAGGAATATGGTTGTGTATACGCTGGAACAGCGCTGGAAATCTGGGCCTGCGATCGACTTACAGAAGATGGCGATTTTGCCAAAAAAAAAAAAAAATCATCTTTTCAGATGAAGCTCATTTTGATCTTGGCGGGTATGTAAACAAGCAAAATTGTCGCATTTGGGGCACAGAAAACCAGCACGCATACATTGAAAAGTCGATACACCCAAGATGAGTCACTGGTTGGTGCGGATTTTGGTCCAGAGGCATAATTGGACCATTTTTCTTCGAAAATGAGCAAGGAGTGGCCGTTACAGTCAATGGCGATCGTTATCGGGCCATGTTGAACGAATATTTGTTCACAAAAATTGAAGAGGAGGATATTAGCAACATTTGGTTTCAACAGGACAGCGCTACGTGCCACACAGCCGAAGCTACACTCGATGTTTTGCGCCCTGTTTTTGAAGATCGCATTATCAGCCGCAGATCTGATGTCGTTTGGCCACCTCGGAGTTGCGATTTGACACCGTTTGACTAGACAATTGACGCTTTAAAGGACAATATTCGTGAAGCCATTGGTGAAATACAGCTAACACAATCGATAATGTCCTTAAAAATTGGACCGATCGTGTAGGCTACTGCATGGCCAGCCAAGGCATTCATTTGAATGAAATTATTTTCCGTTATTGACCGGAAGGATTGTACTTTCAAATAAAAAAGAAATATGAGAAAATATTCAGTAGTTTCTTTATAGCATTTTCAAAAAAAAAAATTTATTTGGCGGACCCTATAGAAGCACAAATTGAAGAATTCCCTTGACATAGCGCATTACCTTTCTTGATTTCCATTTCGGTTTTGCCATCAAGCTGCACCTTGGTTCGTCTATGATTTTTTCGCACTATAATATTGTACCTGATCCACTATGCATCTAACATCAAAATTATCAGATCGAAAACGAGCAAACCATTTCACCGCTGTTTTTCTAGTTACAGCATCGTCCCTTTAAACTCCAAAAATATTTTCAGCAGCCTGCAACTCGCTCCGATCTTTTCTATAATAAAAAGGCAAAATATGACGGTAATGTTCTGAATTTCCTCTCATTCTTTAACGTACATAACTTTTCACAGAATAAAATGTGATGTTAACGCAGGGGTTACACGTTCAATGTTTGCCTTTTAATTTTTAATACAATCACACGTTTTTACAAAAACACTCACATTTTCAAATACTGATAGGAACTTGATTATCAATTTTGCTTTTAATCGATTGTTTAAATTTTCGATAAAGAAAACAGCTGATCACAGTTAGTTGTTTTTTTGGGGAATACATTTTAAACAAGAATTTTTGTTTTCAAGTTACGTGCCGCCTACGTTACAGCTATCATTTTTAGTAAATTTTATCCACTTTTTATTGCCCATAGTCATTCGCTTTGGAAACGGTTCGATTTCGTTCCGTTTTAGTAATGCATCGCTATTAATTAAATTCTTCACTGTTAATTTATGTGACACATCGAGCTTCTTTATGTATTCAGTTTTCTTCAAATCGTTGATAACTGGTGATGAATACCTAGCTCCCTAGCAACGTCCATGCTGCTTATGAGTCGGTCTTTCTCAACCTTTTTGATGATTTTATCGACTTTTTTTTAGTGATTAGTCGACCATTTCATAGGACAATAGTCTCTTCTCATTTTACACGTATTCTTACGCTCTTGCTTTTAGTCGTCAATGAGACACCGATGAAAGCACGAGTACAATGAATATACTCGTACACATATTTTTTGGAAAAAAAAATAATTTAAACATGTTCTAAAACAGTGACGAATGCACATGTGTGGCGAATGCATGTTGATTTTTTTTTCTTAATTTTTTAAAACATTAACTCTACTCTCTCTTAGAGAGCAATAACTGATCTTTAATATAAAAATTATCGGATCGAAAAAAAGCAAAATATTTCGCTCCTGTTTTTCTAGTTACAGCATGGCCACCGTAAACTTTAAACACATTTTCAACAGTCTGCGACAGATTTTTACCTTAGAAAAGCAAACTAAAAGGATAATGAGCCGAATTATTACTCATTTTAAAAAGTAGATAGCTTTCTACAGTGTAATATTATCTTTATAACGACTTCTAACGAAGTGAAGCTAAAAATGTCACATTTCAATGTATTATTGCCTGATGCAATTAATAATATCAGAGAAATTATTAAATTTTAGAGCCAACTAGCAACAATTTCAAATTCTATATGTTAATTGAAGTTAAAAGTACTTTTTTTGCAGTGTAGCTTCGTGAAAAATACAGACCCCATTTGAGAAGCCCTGTTCTACAGTATTTGCTCTAAGTGTATGTAGATATTTGGTTGTAAAATATATTTGTTTTACAGAATAAGTGAGCTGATTACACATGTGTTACTAATATTCAAGGACTCATAACTTGTTTTACTCATTTAAAATTTTCGGGAGATAAGAAAAAATTTAGGATTTCATTGAAATCATTGGTTTTTA
This sequence comes from Wohlfahrtia magnifica, assembly GCA_023159175.1. Lineage (NCBI taxonomy): Eukaryota > Metazoa > Arthropoda > Insecta > Diptera > Sarcophagidae > Wohlfahrtia > Wohlfahrtia magnifica. The sequence goes on along the minus strand of JAKWBJ010000485.1, from coordinate 1,026,792 downwards.
ACTGCTGCCGTTTTTATTGAAACTGTTTACTCTTATCGCACATTACCACCATTAAAAAGTAATGCCAAGTTTCTAAGTTGAAATATTAGGTTTGTGTATTAGATAAATTGGTCAATTAAAAAAATAACACATACTGTTCTCACTTTCAAAAGCCGCTGTATAATTGTTTATTCAAAAATTAAAAAAAAAAAAATCAATTGGAGGTCGTTGTTAATTTTTATTAATAAAATGTTAACTGTAATGTCATCTTAACAATATCCAATTATTGCAATATTTGTTTATATAAAACAGAGTTATCCAGTTTTCTGTTTTAAAAGTATATTTAATAAAACCACAATACATAAAGCTATGATTTCGATGAAACTTTTATTTCATTCTAATGCTCGGACCTTACCACTATGTTCGAAACACAATATCACTTAAATGACAGCCTCTGGTCATAGCGGGCTAAATTGACGGTATTGGTTCATTCAGCGTAATTTTGAAAATTATTCGGCCCATAAAAGTTTCAGATCGTAATGAGTTCTAAAGCGCCAGTTTTCCTGATGCAATGGTTTTTTCACAAACACTACTAGATTCTCCAAGCCACACATGCGACAATGTTGCTTGTTGACGTGTTGTTTCTCCATCGTTGAAAAAAAATTTAGTTCGAAAATTCGGCACAAGTTTTCTAGTAAATTTTAAATATTTTTATGCGTTTTATGTCTGTTAAATCATCCATATTCGTAAATAGTAAACTTTTCACAAAATAAATTATACTTCAAATGATAGATATTTAACAGCTCAAAGCCTTGCAGGCCAGAGGTTAGAAAACCATTAAATGGATAAACCACTGTGCCAAATAAACTAAAGATTAAAAACCTAGTTGATATAAAAATGATTTACGAATAATCGGAAAAATTTGAATTTTTTTAGGAAAGCCAATCGATATATTTACCGAATTTTATTAAAAACATTTCATTGCTGATTCTAGAAAATGGATATCCCGCGGACTTTTTCGGAAATTATCACAAAATTCGTTATCCGTTGCCTTTACAGCTATCGAATTCATTTTTGTTCATTTTATTTTCATTGAATAATGCAAAAGACTGTATTTTTACATTTAAACAGTCATTACAAACAGTCGCAAGCGTTTAGTCATTAGTCTGTGCATATTAATAACCTTATTAAGCATTGCCATACCCCTTTTAAGGAATGTATGCAATGAAATTCCACAAAACAGTGATATTTTCTTTTATTAGCTGTGGAAAGATAGACGGTACTAAGTAGAGCCGACTTTATAAAATTAAGGTCATTTTGCTGTAAATTTAACTTGGTATACAAATTTACGGCCATATGCAAAATAAATTAACAAAAGTTGTTAAACCTTTTTTAATGAAATTTTAGTCAAATTAGTGATCATCGTAAAGCCCTAATTCTAATCCAATGGTGAATTTTTGGACAATAGTAAAAAAAAAACGTCTGAAAAAATATAATTGGACATCGTGAAACTTATTGAAGCTATGGCAACGAATAAAATATGAATGGGACCAGATTTCTTTTACGTTTTTTGGTAATATTGTAGAGAATACGTCTAAGTTCTTTTAAAACGACCCAAAAAAAGAGTTCTAAGAATAGTGTTAAAAAATTTAAGTTCCTCTCTATTTAAGCGAAAAGTGTAAAACTAAGTGCATGCAGATACTTCTATATCATTGCCTTTCTCCCATTCCAGTATTGGAATATCATACCTTTTGTTAAGGTTTTTTGAAAGTACGTAACAATTAATAAATGTATGAAGTTTTGTTTTATCTTATTGAGTATTTAAGTTTTTATAGGAATTTTTCTGTTCAACTCCAAAACATGCACTTGGTTTTACACCCCACTGTATGTACATATATACATTTTTACATCCACTTTATCATCCTCGGCATTATTTTCGAAAATTTTTCTTTTAAAACTAATTTTTTTTTTAACAAAATATTTTCATTTAAGTACATAAAAAATATTTTTCTTTTCTTTTACACCAAGCTCGTTATTTGGGTATTTATTATTCCACCAATAAAATTAATTGTTTTAATTTTTTAGAATGCGAAGAATTTTTGCATTAAATATGTATAGCATTCAATAAAATATAAAATGGTAAAGAAAACTGAAATAGATTTTTTAAAAAAATATGATTGTATATTAAATTAATAAAAATAATTATTTTTTGGTTCGACTACTCGTATGTGTGGTAATCGTGTTTTTGTATCGCTGACACAAAAGAAATCATGTTATTGCCAGCACGAAAACTAAAAATTTAGTAAAGCAATCATTAGCTAATGTATACATTTTTGCATACATTTTTTTAACAAATGTTTATTAAGCTTAAAGTGTGTGGTAACCAATGTGCACTTAAAGTCTACTTTTATATTTTTTTGCATATGGCTGTTAGAGCACAGAGTGTTTATTGTGATTATAGAACAGTATCAAATGAACCCGTATTCTTCATCTCGAGGATGACTACGATGGACTTCTTAATAGAGATTGCAAATGTGCACCATTTAATCGTAATCATAATCGCACCCTCCTTGTTGAAAAAAGCAGCAAACTATATGTAGATCAAAATGTAGACAGACAACTGCTTAGAAACTGAACAAAAAGCGATTAAATATACTTCAGTAAGGAATGCAATTTTACAGCGGGCCAGCGCAAAGGATCATAATAAAGAAATAATGTTTTTTTCTTAGATGCAAAAACAGGTTAGCATTCTATAATACACCTATCCTTCGATGTGCACGATAGATACGTTTTGGAAAAAATTGTGCAAATCGAGAATAGAATTTATTTATATGAAAAATCGTGTAAATCGAAAAGAATATTCAAAATGCTTAAAAATTCTTTTATTTGGCAACATTTTTTTAAATAATAAGAACGGGAAGGATAAGATACTCTTTAGGCCAGAGGTGGAGCCCATTGTGATACCGCAAACATGGCAGATAAACAGTCTCCATAGGAAATAATTTTGAATCCAAAATATAATATAAGAATGACTTAAACAAAAGAAGCGAAAACTTAATATTAAACTCGATGTAATTCAAAATAAAGTTCTTAGCGGGAGAATTTCCTTTTACTTATTGCACACATGTATACATGGACGTTGACACGCGAATCTTAACTACTGAATCTGACTGCATGTACAATAATCCCTCAATAAACATCGCGATTGGTTCCGATGAATGGGCACGTAAGTCGAAACAACGTAAATCGAATTAAAAATTTCTAATAATGTTTTTTTTCAGTAGAAGGTTAATAGCAAGCACATACAAGTATGAACAGAAATAAAAACATTAAAAATTAAATTTTGAATAAGTCAATACCAAGAAAAAGCAAGAATTCTGGATTTTTTATAATTGAGGCGATGTTACACGAATATTATTCATGTAAATAGAGGTAATTTTTATATATCTCGATTTACATGAAAACCAAGAAATCGTGAAAATCGAGGGATAGGTGTACTAATGTTAGAAATCATAATCCTTTTGAAATACTGAATAAGTATAGTTTGAGAGAATTATCGTCCATAAATTTTTTTGAAAATATCGATTTTAAATTTCAGTGTCAACTTTGTAATGTGCTGTTGTCAGTTGAAGTTGTTTGCAGCTCAAATGCAAAGGTCGCTGTCATTTTTGTGTAAAAATTTGAATCACAACAAAAAACTTATATTGCTAAAAAGATGTTATTGGCTATTAAGACTAGAATAGATAAAATACTAAACAAAAACCTTATAAACAATGCCATTGAACTAAGATTTACTTACTAATTCTAGACATTCACTTAAACGCTTATATGGATTTCATAATTGAAAGTTAAGAAGAACATTGACAATATGGAATCCGAGTTATAGGCAGAAATTGATAGAGCTGTCGCTGAGCCTCTTCCAAAAAAAGATTTTGATATGTTGTGCCAAGAATTTTTCTTATATAGCAAAAAAAAAGATTAAAACATAAAATAAATCTTTACTGCACAAAGCTTTTAAAATGGTAAAGCCAATGCTAAAGAGTATTTTCAATAGCAGGCAATTCCGCACAAGAATCGAATCTCATCTTGGTGACCAATCATATGACACATTATTTTTTTTTTATTTGTATTTACATATCGCACTTGTACCACTAAAGTGAGTCAACTCAATATTTTAAAATATTCAGTAGTAGCAAAAAACTTACCTCATTAATAAACACAAAAAGGGGATAACAAATGTAATTATTTTTGCGCAAAAGTTATTTTTACAAAAATAAAAATGCCCAAAAAGGAGACACACATCAGCGCCGTTAAAACTGTATTGAGGGATTTTCTTATATTTCTTAATTATATGTCAACCTGTCAATCCCGTACATACTTGCGTTATCTGGCAGCACCTTCAATCTTTACGTTAAATTTGAATTAACGGATATAAAATAGAGGATATGAGACATTTCCGGAAATTTCCAAACTGTAGGCAATTCGGTATATAAAGAGGGTGCTTTACCTACACGTCAGTTAGTTATCGTTTTGCTGTCATAAAATAAAGTCGTATTTAAGCGGAAATGAAAGTTTTGTATAAATGAATATTAAGCTGTTGTATTAAGATAAACTGTATAAATGTTATAGTGTAGTAAATAAAAAACTGTAAACAACAAAGTGGTGTTTATTTTATTTTAATGCAATTGAAACGAACTCAAACGTTTTAAAAAGGTTAAAACGTAACAATATTTACTGTGGGTAGATATGACCACTGTAAATAGTTTTCTTACAAAAAATGAAAATTTTAGTTGACTCACTTTTGTAGTACAAGTGCAATAGGTATATTATTTGACTAGTTTTTATAAAATTAGAGCATACTACTTTCGTTTAGTTTTTTTATTTAAAGAATTATAAATTTTAGTTTTGCTTTAAATAAATTGCGATTAAGCGATAATCGCGATTACGGACTTTTTTTTAGTCGTAGTCGCGATTGGGTTGGCGTGGTGTAGTTATTAGAGCGCACGCATAACAACACAAACGACCCAAATTAAATTGTGGTTTCGAAAAACGCCACCTAATGCGAAAAAATTACAATGCTAAAGTAAAGATCACCACCACCACCACTACCAATTAGCTAGGACCTTCACCACTATACAAAATCGTATGGAGGAAACTACAGTGGATTAATTATCTACATAGCTTGAAAGCTTAAATTGAAATTGTGGAAAGTCAGTATGTTTCCTAGAGGAGTGAGGGAAAAAAAATGCAATTATGAGAAACTGCGATTAAGTGTAAACCCTATCTGTTAGCATTACAGTTACATTCATAATTGTACACTGTATTGTGAAGGCAGAAGCTTGATTGTGAATCACAGGAATCCTGCAACACAACTATCCTCAGAAGTACCAATTGATGAGTGGACACGATAACTGCAAACAGTATCTTCTCTGGCTGAAAAATAGTTCATTGACAAGCTCGAGTTATATGCGAATGTGAATATTGTGCTTCTACAACTACTGATGGAATGTATATCCATCCTTTAGAAATGTACTTCATGGTACTAACATCCGTGATTTTGAATATTTAAGCGTGTTAAGGTCTTATGATGATTTGACACCTTGCATTCTTCTTAAATTGTAACAATTCCTAATTACTACTGCTGTCGTGTAAGTTTACAAGAATCTGGAAACACTGCAGGTGAAGATGTTACTTTTACTCGCTTCAATCGATCTTGCTTTAAAGAAAGATCAGACAGATGTTAACAACTCTTTGCATTTTAACAATCGTTTAAAATTAATTTAAATCTGACATTTCGTTTTTTCATAAGCACCCAACTATCTGTATAATGTTTTCAAATTTTCATTAAATTGTGTAAATTACGTGTTAAAAATTCAATGAAAAAATTAAAGGAGAAATAAGAGATATTTTATTTGATTATTATTTAAATCACAATACGAGCGGAGTTATAGTTACTCCACGTGCTTGGTGCAGAGAAAACAATCCAAAGTCTTTCGGTGAGAATCGAACCCATAACGCCAAACTAGTAAGTGTGAATATGGTATTAAAGCCCGTAGTGGAAGAGATTATTTCATAATTTTAATTAATTTTTATACAAGGGCGGTTAATCTTGATCATACATTTTAAATTATTTTAATTAGTACTCTATTAAAAAATATATTTTAATATTTATTGTTATAATGTTATAATGTCTTTGTTAAATTGATAGAATAATATTTGGGTTTTTTTTTATGGAATTTAATTAATATTAGAAAATATTTTTTTTCAAAGAAATTTTAATAATTTAATAAATTTACAAAAAATTTCAGTTTTAATCAATTTGTTTCTTCTTTTGCAATAAAATGTCAACCTTTTCAATAATTTTATGAAACAGACAGGCACTCATATGTATGTATGTATGTATATACAGATACACATTGTTAATGCAACTATTTGCAATCTGCTGAATAGACCGTTTTATACAATTAACTTATTATTAATACAACAACAACAATACCGACAACAGAAACTAAACAAAAATAACAACAACCAACAACTCGAGTAGTAATACATATAGACAAACATACAGACATGATGTCAACTGTGAAAATCATATTGAATTGAATTGTACTTGTATGTGTGTTGTGCTTGTGTATGTATTCTGAGTTATTCTAATAAAAATTGATAATAAATATTCAAATAAAATTTCAAAATTGTTACTAAACTATGTTGTAGTTGTTATTATTGTTGTTGATCTTTTTTGGCTATATTTAAATTGTCGTTGTTGTCTTTCAGTGTTGTCATAGTAGCAGTAGTTGCTGTTGTTGTTATGCTAAATATTAATGCTTAGCATAGCATTTCCGTTTTCCTGTTGAATATGTTACGCTGTTTGCATTATTTCATACATACATACATCCATCCCCACACGCGTATACACAAAACTTTACTAGGTTGTATTGTCATATATGGCTGTATGCAAATTAAGTCAGACATACAGACATAAACATGCAAGCAAGAAGTTTACATGTAAGCATCTCTCACTTTCTCTCTCTCTCTTTCTTTCTCTCTAAAGCTGCCTAAGATCTTGGTGTATTTCATACCATTTCTGAATTTAGTGTTATTTTATGGGAACTAAATATTTATTTAACTATAAAACACAGTTGTTTGCAACTAATAAGTAATAATAAAAAACTCAAATGTGGACAGGAAAATTTTTCCCAAGAAAATTGTTACACAAACAAAAAATGCGACTGAAGAACATACTTTGTTCGTACTACGTTGTGGGATTCATTGAATAGTCAATCAAAAAGCAATATGCTTTATGAGAAATGTGTTAACCACCTAAAAACCCATAATTTTCAATTTTTAGGAAAACATTTCTTTATTACGCTAAAACGCAATCTGTTCCTGTACGCGATTTGAGCCCCAAAATTTATTTAAAAGCACCCTCGAGCCACACATGAAAGTTGTATTTCATTTTAGGTTGAATAAAGAACCAGTAAATATTAAGAAGATTAGGATCGTGTTAAGTATTTCTTGCATTGCCTTAAAAAAGTTTTGTTACACTAATGGGCATCACAGTGAGTTCTTTCTAATACTACCGTCAGCAAAAAAATAACATTTGGCTTTCATTAAAATCGATATAAATCGAGAGAAGTAGCATGGGCATGAATACTTTAACGGTAAGTTCTCGAAAGTGTATAATATGCATAGTCACTGAGCTTGAATTAGCATTATGTCTTAATCTTACCACGAATGACCAGAGAAAGAACAAATTGATCCGAATTGCTGAGACTATAAAACATACTGCTGTCCATGAACTTCTCTACATTTAGAAATACTTATTTACATAAGTATTAGAGTACAACTAATATTTATGGGGTGTTCGTTAAATTTGGTTACAAATTTTACCAAGAATGAAACTTTTTTTTCTTATATTTAAAAAGAGCCAATTAAATCAACATATGCCGTTTAGATCGATAACCTTTTGCCATTTATGGATAGAAAGTAGAGCTTCTGGGATTTCTGAGCGTAAAACTGATCCAACCAACTGATCCTTACGGAATTTGAATTTACACCGTCAAAAGAGTTCTGCATTAATAGAAACAATGATAATTTGAAGGTGCAAAGTCCTTGCAGTCTCTGTAGGGTTATCAAAGATGTGTGTGGTCTAGCGTTGTCATGATAAAAACAACACCGTTTCTGGTGATCAATTCAGGCGGTGTTAATTGAATTTTTTGCTTAAATCTCATTAATAGTCGACAAGTAGTAGAGATTAAAATAAATAGTTTGATCAGGTTGTAGAAGCTTATAATAAATAATTACCTTTAAGTCACACCAGACACACAGCCATTACCTTCTTTCATGTCAATCACCGTCTGCGAAACTTCACCTTGCTTCGTCCATGATCTTTTTCGAACTTTATTTTAGTACGAAATATATTTTTATATGGTCCGATTTATTTTAGAAATGATTCGATTTCACTCAGTTTCAGTAGAGAATTCGGAGTATTAAGTCTTTCACTTTTAATTTATGTGGCACCCACTCAAACATGGAGTTTCTTTGTGAATACGGCTTTCTTCAAATCATAGATAACTGTTTGGTGACGAAGTTCTAGTTTCTTAGAAATCATGCTGCTTATGCGTTTTCTGCAGCCTACGAAGCGTTCTTATATTTCCTATAACAGAAACGTAAAATATGACGGAATTGTTCTAAATTTTTACTGATTTTTAAGTGTAGATAACTTTTCAGAGAATAATGCTATTTTAGCAATGTATTTTAATAAAGTGAAGCTGATATCACCCTTACCAGAGATATTACATTTTAGAGCCATCTACCGACAATTTGTAATTTAACTTTTTCGAACACTCAACACTTTTCTTATTTATTTTTGTGTTTATTTCATTGAAATTGTATTAAAATTAGTGAAATATTATAGTATTTTTATTATTAAATATTAATTGAGAAGTTTTTGTTTTGTTTCTAATTCGCTGACAACAGCTGTTCAAATGTAAGTGTATAAAGTTGAATTTTAATATGTTTATGAATTGTTGTTATTAATTTCTATTTTCTATGGAAATGTTTGACTGTGCCTCTCTTTGTGTGTGTGTCTATATTATAAGTGTATAAGTGTATATCTAATATACACAAGCATTGCCTATCTTTGTATGTATGCTTGTGTACAATTGTCTACAAAATGTTGTTTTATTCTTTGTCAGACATCAATTATCAAATTATAATCGTTTAAAATTAAGTTATACATACACACACAAACAAACACACACTTACACAAGCACACACACATATGAATTGAAATTTTTTATAATCTGACTTGCATTTAGAGTAAGTTTTGGAAACTGAAGTTGAAAATAGCATTTTAACGAATAAAATTTTATTGTATTTTGTGTTTGAGTGTATAAGTAGAATATGGTTTACGTCTCTGAATGTTTCCTTGACATTTTGCTTTCAATTAAATTTTAAGTTTTACTGATGCGTTTGCATTTCCTCACGAAGTTTCATGAGTCATTCATCATCATTTGTAATATATGTATATATGTAGTCTATGAAGCTTTAACAATCATCATTATCATTATTATAATTATTATTATAATAATAATCATAAAACTAGATATTGTTATAAACATTTGGTTTAATCGCTTTCAAAAATCATTTGAAAGTCACTTTAGCATGCGACAGTAGTTGTGGTCATCCTGTTATGTTTAAAAAATAAAACCTTGAAAATTTCATTATAAATTGTGGTGATAATTCAAGTTAAGGGCTATTAAGGGGAGTTATTTAATTGTAGAGTGATAAGGAATTCATTAAAACTTTAATTCTTAAATTGAATTTAATAACCTTTATGTGTGTGTAGACAATTCAAACTGGAGATGAGAAGAAGAAAATAAAAAGAATTTCATCACGTAGATGTAAGCTATAAGAGAATTGTTAAGAATTTTATATTAAAAGTTTGTTATGAAAATTAAATGTGACAACAATTATAATTAAAAAATGGCTTTGATTTACTAATTGCCAGGACACATTCAAAATTTGTAAAATTTTCTTTTGGCTAAGTGTAGCTCGCAGTGCTGAGAGGATAATTTAATCAAATTAAGTGCACGAAAGTGTCTGCTAAAAGAAAATTTTAAGCAGTCCAGCCAAAATATTTATATTTATTTATCCTTCCCACTGACATTTTTGAAAAAAATGATTTATATATCAATTTGGAAGTATCCATAAATTTATTTTTAACGATTATATAAGACGTTCCTGGAGGACGTGTGGTGTCTAAAATAAGCAACTCAGGTTCGAGCCCCGGCAGAGATTTCAAGTATTTAATAAAAAGGCTTCAACTTCCCTCGAGACAACTTCATCTAAAAAATAACGAAGAAGGCCCTCTGCACCCTTTCAGCTTACCTCTGGCGATGATGAAAAACATCAGATGATGTTAAGGAAAAAACGCCATCTACTGTGAAAATATTATAATGCTAAAGTAAAGATTACCATCAGAAAGCAAGGATATTCACCACTACACAATTATATGGAGGGGGCTGCAGTGGATTAATCATCTACCATACGTAGCTTGAAATAAAGCAGTGGATGCTTTATGGAAAGCCAATATGCGAGAGGAGTGACGGAGAAAAAGATACTTTCCTATATGTAGTCTGGTTAGGCTCCTAGTTAGAGCAAAGGGTCTTCACAAACTTACTCCACCTCTCTGTTCACTGCAATCGCCTTTACCGCCCGATGCCATGTTATTCTTGGCCGCCTGAGCCTTCTGGTACCTTACGGATGCCAGTGCAACGCCTCTTTGGGGAGTTAAGCTGCTGGTTTATGTAGCGTGTATGTATGTATCCACCTCTATTTTTGACGTCTAATTTGGATTGCCACTAACTCTTCATTGCACCTGTGCAAAAGCTCTGAGTTCGAGACAATACTTGGTCACTGTATTCTCAGTACATTTCGCAAACAGCGTTCCCTGGAGTTCCATTGAATGCCCCGTTTATTAGCACCCAATGCCTGAAACAGAAAATCATCGAGGACGACACCAGATGTTAAGTTGAAGCTTTTGGAATATTTGCTTTTGTGGATAACTTTACATTTGAAATCCTCATTAACGGCGTCTTATGCCGTCCAAATGCTTTCGCGTGCCACGCTATCGAAAGCAGTCTTTTAATCAATAAAAGAGGCGATTGCCACTGTTCTGTTCGATAATAATGCCAAGTGCGTTGATTTGATCAATGCAGGGCCTATTTGGCCGACAATCAGCCTGTTGTTTGCGCATTAACGGTGCCACCTTTTGATTAATCCTAGTTAACAACAGCTTTGCGAAAACCTTTGATGGTATATCGTGGCATTATGCCACACACCGACAGGCCGTCCTTCTTCTGAGTCTTGACGATCGTACCCATTTGGGATTCTATCTTCCTCCAGTATTTGCGAAATCATCTACGCTGCTTGCGATGGGTTCACTTTAAGCAATTCAGAAACAATCCCGTCGTCTCCAGGAGATTTCCAGGGGTTGTCGTAGTATACATAAATTGGCTTAAAAACAATGTAAAATAGAAATATGGGAATTAATAATGGAATGTTATGTCGGGCAAATGTCCACCTCTGGCACGTCGGCAGACGTCCGCTCTTTTCACAAAATTTTTGCAACAAAGCTTCGCATATCTCGTCAATAATTTCATTTTTCGGAATGTCAGTTATTTGTTGTAAAACTGTTCACGTAAAACTGGTCTTTCAAATGGCCCCACAAAAAATAATTCAGCAGCGTTAAATCATAAGAACGAGGCGGCCAATTGACGTCGCCAAAACGAGAAATTACGCGTCCAGAAAATTTCTCATGCAATGACCGAGTTGTTTGGCTGGCTGTGTGGCTTGTGGCGCAGTCCTGCTGTAACCAAAGGTCACTGATGTCAACATTAGCCAACTCTGGCAACAAAAAATTGGTCTTCATGGTTTGGTGACGGCGTTTCCTTGCACATTTTCAACAAAATACTGTCCGATGATAACGCCTAACCACAAACCAGATTTTCGAGGACTGTTTATGGATTTGGTGATCCTCATATGTGACAATTTTGACAATCACTAAAGATTGCCAATTCACAAACATTCGACGCAAACAATGGTCAGCTGGCTTTAATTCTTGAACGAGTTGAACTTTATAAGCGTCAATATGAAGATCTTTATGTAAAATGTTGTGCAAAGTTTATCTCGTGATGCCAAAGTTTATGTTCCAGGCACATTTGCAACACTCTGTTGTACAGCGGTTATGTTTGCATCACTGCCGCCACTACGAGCGCATTGTTTTGATCTATTGTTAGCATCAGTACTGTGAGCCTAGAATTTTGCAAAGTGATACAGTAAAATTTTCACCAATTCGATGTAAATTTTAACAATTAAAATTCTTTTTTTAAGAGTTCAATAGTTAAAATTTTCCAATTTTTTACTAAATAGGTGTCAGAGGTTGACAGCTCAATTCTTGACATTTCATCATTTGACAGCCAATTTACTTCCTAAACTAAAATTTGCCCACCCAATATAAGCATTTTCTAAGCTTAGCAAATCTACTCTGACCCTTTTTATAAACTTGTCAATAGTAATAATCAAAATTGAGATTTGAAAAGCTTCAACACACAAAAAAAAGGATGAATATGGCCATTACCATCGCCATTAAAATAATTTGCCTAACAAAAGACTATTGAAAGAAAAGATGAAAAGAAATGAAAAGAGAATAACCTTTAAAATAGAATAAAAATAAAGAGGCAACAATTCCTAAAACACATATAAGCAGGAAATACTCTTTTGAAAGAAACATACACTCACATACGCATGCAAATAAATGTTTCTTTGAGCAACGTTAACATTATTACTTACGAATATTATTATTAGTATGCCTGTGTGATTTAATTTTCCTGTTTTTTATTTTCTTTATTTTTCGTATACATTCCCACTGACTCCTATCTCTCTACTTAGATCCTGTTTTATGCTTTGCATGTGTGCTTTTTGTTGTTCATCTTGCTACTCTCACGCTAAGTTAAGGTTTATTAAGTTGTACATTAAATGGGATGTGTTTTGTGTTTTCTTCTTAAGAAAAGAGAAATTTTTCTTCTTTAACTGGCCATTTCAATTTAATAACAAAAGGTGTATTGTATGTATCCTTAAAAAAAGCAGATAAAAAAAACATTTTCACTTTATAAAAGATACAACAGTATTCTGAAAGGTTCGGTAATTGTAACGGGTATGGATAGTGTGTGAGGTGTGTTGGAAGAATAAATTTTTATTTAATAAACAAAATGGACATTAAGAATAATTTCATTTATCTATTTTTGTTGTTGAGAAAATTTTATAATCTGCTGATGGTCAGTCAGGTCATGTCTCGACAACTACTTAAGAAAAGCAACAGTGGTTTTTAAGTGATGTTTTTGTAAATAAAAAAAGACTAAAATATCTAAACAATGAAAGCGTAACTGTTTCGTTTACAATATCTGTGTAACGATATCTATTTGTGATATGAGGGTAGTTTGATAATTCCATGAAAAAGGTTTTATTCCTCCATTATAAGTTTTTCTTGTATTTGTTTTGTTCTCTTTCAAAATATTTTTTTGAAGATCGCCCAAATATATTGTTACGAAAATAAGGTTGGGCATCACAACGTTTATTACATCGCTAAAATAATAAACAAAAGCTGCAAGAACAACTGTACGTGCTGTTTACAAATAACCAAATCTACAACAACAACTATTAGCAGAGACAAAGTAAATAAAAAATAACACGGCAACAACAATAGTTAAGCAGCGAAGAAAACATGTAACAGACAATAAACAAGTAACAACAAGTACTAAGAGCTGAAAGAGGTAGATGTTTACATACGCATGGCTACAAACGAACTAAAAAGAAATTAAAAGAAAGAAATGCAATCTACCTGAAATATCGAGAGGTTCGAGAGCTTTCGATGTGTTGTTTACTCAGCCATATAAAAAGCACATCGATGCGAATAGCAATCAGTTTATGTGTTGTAAACTCAGCGAGTGCAGTTTAAGTAAAGTAAACTCAGCGAGTGCAGTTTGTGTGCAGAAAGTTTATAAGGAGTAAACTCGTGAAGTAAAAAAACCAGTTTAGTTGGAGCTAACTCAGTAAAGAGAGTTAAGTGTGGATAACCTCTGGTTGAAAAGATTGTGAGCGAACCTAAGTTATAAGTACGATCGGAAGATCTGTCGAGTAATTGTTGTTGTTTACAAGATTGTAAACAGACGGAGTAATTAAGAATAGAAAATTGTTATTGCCTGTAAAAAGGTTACAAGAAGTGATGCACAAAACTGTATTGAATAAAGGATTTTGAATTAAAACCAAACACAAAATTTATTTTATCTTTACTACAATCTACGAACTCATAAAAACACGTTTTTAAAAAGGTAAAAACGTAACAATATATACACTGCCCGTCATCAGAATAGCGCCCCCCCTTTTACTGACGGTAAAGGTAATGTTTAAAACCTGAACCAATTGAGCTATGGCCTTAAAATTTCTATGTAGTAGATTCCTATCAATTCCCTTTAAAATAAAATAAGAATGACTGCTGTACCATTTAAGATAAAATTTTTATTAATTTGTTTAATTATCTAAGAGGTATTAAAAAAATTGGTCATCATGATAGCGCCATCAGCTATAATTTAAATTTAAATCTTAAATACCATATTTTAAAGAGTATTAAGGATAATTAGTAATGTGTGGCGGTCCCACGCATGGGGGGACTTTGATAGTGTGGAAAGCAATGTGTTACTATGGTACCTTCGATTTACAGTTTTTAACATCGCATATGAATGCAGAGAACTACAATACCGTTTGGTAAACGACTTTTCTGCTTTTTCGGGAATCTTGCAAAACTTATTTGGACAACAACAAAATGTTCCAACCCATACAGTCCGATCCATTAAATCGTGCATTCAGAGCCAATAAGCTGACGCTCTTGAATGGTCATCTTAATTGCTAAGAAAGTGTACCAGTCCGGAAGATAGTACAACACAAAACACTTGGTTCACCGTTTCGTTGAATTATATCGAAAAACTTTACAATTCATATTTCCAATCGAATTTTCGAGGATATTTCAAATAAAGGCGGTCCCTTGCTCTACTAATTATTCTTAATACTGCTTTAAATATGGAATTTAAGAATTAAAATGTTATATAGCTGCTTAAAATACTAATTAAATTGGATTATAACTGATGGCGCTAACCTGATGACCAATTTTTTGAATACTTCTTAGTATAATTTAAAAATAAGATTAATAAAAATTCTATTTTAAATCATACAGCATTTATTTTAAAGGGAATTGATAGAAGTCTTCTACATAGAAATTTTTGGTTCAGATAATATTTAACATTAACCGTCAGTAAAAGGGAGAGCGCTATCCTGATGATGCGCAGTGATGTTTGTTTTATTAATTTCTTCAAATTTGAAAACACGAGATCGTCACATGTCATATTAATACTTGAAATAAAGAGTAGTCCAACCAAAAGACATGCTGTTTATTGTAATTAAAACAACAAGTTTTCAAAGAATTATCTTAATTATTTGTTATTATGTGTGAAACCAAATATAGGCCAAATGCTCGCCACAGTTTCGGTGGCATACGGCTAGAGGTATATATTTTCAATTACTCTGAGACATAATTGGAGTTCAACGTCGTTAATGTGCCGAGTTATCTTATCTTTTAGCTCTTTAATTGTTCATGGCTTATTGACCAACAGTTTATCTTTTAAATATCCCCAATGAAAGAAGTCCAACGGTGTCAAATCACATGATCGTGTCAATAAATTAGCATCGCCAGGACGTGAGATAACGCGGCCATTGAATTTCTCGCGCCAAAGAGCTATTGTTTCGTTGGCTGTGTTGCAAGTGGCACCATCCTGACGGAGCTATATATCGTCCAATTCCATATTCTCATTTTCTAGACACAAGAAGTCAGTTATCATCTCACGACAGCGAACACCATTCATAGTAACTGCTTGGCCGGCTTCATTTACGAGCCAGTACGAACAACAGCAATATTTTTCGCAGAATGAACTGAGCGAGTATGCACAGGTGTTTCTATATTTCCTACAGACCCGGTTTGCTGAAAATTGTGCACAATTCTCACGATTGTGGACACATTTGGTTGATTATGGTGACCAAAAAAAAAAAAAAAAAACACGAAGTTCACAAAATGCATTTTGATTTAAACACCCATTTTCTTAAAAGGCTTCAACAATCCATGTATATGGCTTCGAAACATGTATTAGTTATAGTTCTTTTAGCTATACAAGTTGCGGCTAGAAAATCTTCAAAAGATATTGGTGGACTGGGCCATCTAATAAGCACGATTCGCTGCAAGCCTAACTGCTCGGCTTGTTATGCTATTTACTATGTAATAAAGCTCATCCTCGGTCGTCATTCTGCCATCCAATTTTCCGCCGGAAACGCAAACAAGTGCTACTTCAGCATGCTTGTGCTTCAGCGAATGCTGATTTCTATTTCTGCAGATCTTTCACTCTGAGCACACACGAAATCTGGGAACGAAATGCTGTTTCCAGCGAGCACTTTTGATTATATCGCGGGTAGTCAAAGAAAATGTGCTACAGTTTCGGTCATATTTGGACAATCTGGACACGCATTATCGTTATCGTGCCCATATTTAAAAGGTCATGCTCTGAAGTATTCGTGGTAGTTTAACACCTATGTCTGGTAAAAGTTTAACTGTCTAGGTTTCCATCCACTCGGCATGAGCTTGTAGGTCCAACTTCCTTTTGTTTTATGTTGACATCTTTCCGTAGCGTTATCATTCAATTGACTGTAGTACTCTAATTCCATTCTTCTTGCAACATACTTCATTGTTTTATGTCTGCAGTGGCAGCAATCCAACAGTAACTAAAGCAGCGTCTGTGGGCACTGCTCCGAAGGATGAAGCGACGCTGAGGGCACATCTTCTGTAGGCTGAATCTAAACCCATTGTGTAGGTTTTCTTAAGCACAGTCTCTGCCCATATCAGTAGCAACTTTATCTCCTGCTTTGGATCATCCAAATTCGGTGTTATGCTCACAAGTTTACAAGATGACAATGTACATTTTTTTGAAAACAAAAATGTCTAAAGAAAAGATACTCCAACATTAGTACATTTGGAGTTAAAAAACTTTATTGTGGGATTTTAGTCTATTGGTTCGTGTCAAGGCTGTAAATGTCGTAAGTTTTGTCTTATTAACAGTGTTACCAATTCAATTTCTGCGTATTATGATTTTGCATTTTTGAATTAACAGACATAAATAGAATAGTGGCTGTTAAAAAGAAACTCAAACACGTAGCGTGTTCTGAATTCGATGGTGGTCAAGTAACATATGTAAGCCAGTTAACTAGTTGACCCTCTCGACCAACTGCATCTTAAACACTGTGCACTTAATTTTCGAAAACATATATTATACTGGCATACGAGTACACTCATTCACATTCACTTAATTTGATTAGATTGTCCTTTTTTCTATCCACTAGATAACTTTGATAATGACCAAAGCAACAGAGCGAACAAAGAAAAAAAGATATGAACTTCAAACTTTGTTATTTTAATCAAATTTTCCTTTAAGAAAATAATAAAAAATAAACCTGAAATAGATTTTAAGTTTTCGCTACACATTGCATAGCATAAAATCTTACGTTGAACAGTTTCTGAATAATCGTGCTCAGAATTTATTTCATTATAATATTAAAAGAAAAAAAGTGTCAAAAAGAATCAACGCCATCCTTAAATACTTAAAATAAACTTGCCAAATAGTTCATAAAAATTCTTATCAAGATTTTGTTTTTTATTTTATGTTTAAGTGTTTATATATATAACACATGTGTGTTAGTAGAACAATATATGTATATACGATCAATATACGCATATTTACATTCTTTAGATATGAATTTTGTGTAAATTGTTAGCATTAGTTTTTAGCATTAAAAGAAGTCTTTTATTGGCTTCATTATGAATATTTTAGAAGAGATTGTTTCTGAAAGAAAAAAACTATTAGAAGTGTTATTGGATAAATAAAAGCTATATTTGAACTGCTCTTGCTTTTTTGTAATTCATAAAATGTGTAAAAGTTTTATGATAAAACGGTATTAAATCTGGTATTGCTTATCACCAGTGAAACCAGAAATATGCTCTTAAAAAAGTGTTTTATGCGCATAAAATATGCAGTGAAAATTCGAAAATATGATCAAATAATATGAAAATGTGCTCTAAAACAAGAAAAATTTATACCTTGTAAATAGAAAAAAAGGTGGCTTGATGCTTCTTTGCCACAATGTAAAATACGTAAAATAACGTTTGCGGCATTTTTTCCAGTGGCATCAGTTGTTTTTTATACTGCAATTCATAAAGATGGGTTGTTTATGCAATTGCGTGTGTTATTTAAGCAATTTTGGTAAATATCTTTGATATACAAACATATTCTTCCAAGAATTGTTTAAGATCGTGGTATGCGGTAATAAACTTAATTGGACAGAATTCAAAACAAAAATTTTGCTTTCGCCGTAAAAATATTTTAGAGCACAAAAAATCCAAATATGCTCTAAAAGAATTTAAAATGCTCTTTAAATACAGGAAACAGACGTCGAAAACATGCCCTTAAAACTGAAATATGTAAAAAATGCTGTTATGAGCAAAATATGCAAAAATATGCACTAATAAATCTACATCCGATTTTTTTGATTGCATGAGAAAAAACATGCAATTGCTTATTTCTGGTTTCCTGCTTATCATGAATGTTAAAGTTCAATACAATTTTATACGAGCTCGGCCTTCATTTATTAGTCTCTTATTTTGTAGAATTTAATTTATTATATCTTTTATTAGATTCTTATTTTTTAGTATGTCATTTATTAGAACCTTATTTATTAGAACCTTATTTATTAGAACCTTATTTATTAGATCCTCATCTATTAGATGCTCATCTATTACATCATTATTTATTAGATCCTCATCTATTAGATACTCATTTATTTAGATTCTCTTTGATTAGATCTTCATCTATCAAATGATGTTCATTTCATAGAACAACTGTTCACGTTCAATTCACACGTATTCTTACGCTCTTGCTTTAGACGTCAATGATACACCGCAGAAAGCACATGTGCAGAGAATATATGCATATTTTTGTAGGAAAATAATTTTATAAAGTTTTTACGACCTTGCTTTTAGTTGTCACTGAAATAGCAACAAATGCACATGTGCATGCATGCAAATTGATTTTTTTTTTAATTTTTTCAAACATCAACTTTGCTTCTCTGAGAGAGTAATTTTCATGTTATCACTAACACAACTATATTTTTACTTTTGCACGCAGTGTTGCCAACTTTTGACGATCAAAACGCGCGGACCTCCTAGTCAAAAGGCGCTAAATTATATATTGTGTAAACATAAACATATTTAAAAACAGAATAATATACTAAAATTGCAAATAAATTTCTATTTTTACAAAGACTTTTTAACAATTTGGACTATTGCTTAAAAAATATAACTAAAAGGACTTAGAAGAAAACAGCAACTTAAAATTTTTTTCTTTATTTTTGGGTTCAGGTGTAACATTAAGAAATTATGTATCAGAGGTTGTAGACAAGGTGGATCCAGATTAGATGATTGGCTTTTGATCGGTGTAGATGGAAGGAATTCCTTATGGCTCAATGAAGCACTTTGTATCTTTTAAGAATCTAATAATAGTATATTAAAACTTAAGTGTTGTAATTGTTTAATAAGTCTTATAAGTTTAAAAAAATGGGCCTTTAGTTTTGATATATGTACTTTTCAGAAACACTATTTTTAATAATTTTTGCACAAATATTACCTAGAACAACGTAATTTTTACAGCATGAAGCATTTTAAGTCCATAGTTTTATATGAGTTTTTGAATTTATCACTTTTAATTTCTTAAAAAAAAATTGCAAAAAGAAAAGCGCTAACCTAGCGCGTTTAAAAAAAAAGAGAAAAAATGCGACATTTTGGGCGCAAAAGGCGCTAAATTGGCAACACAATTTGCCTGATCCTCATTTTTTAGATCTTCATTTATTAATACCTCATATATTAATTAGTCCCTCTCCATATTTAATTTTTTTTTAATTCTTAAAAAATTAGAGGAAAGTTAAAAGTCTTTTTTAAATGTTTATTTCTGCTAGCTTAGGCTAAATTAAGTTTAACACAGTTATTAAAACCTTCATAAAATCAGTTTTGAAAGTTTGGGTCAATTGTCATATTTGAGTATGTTTATTACATTGTGTCCAAAAACTTAAGCGATTTTGTTTAATATTTTCTCTGAAATTGTTCTTATTTAAAAACTGAGCGTGAAAGTCAAAGTAGAAAGTGTTCGAATTGAATTCGTTCGTAATATGCGACTACGCGACCCAGCGCAGCTTGTCGGCATGGCGTGATGGCAAACAAACCAGGCAATCAGCTGGTGTTTGCTAATTTGACAAATACGAAAAACATGCTATTACACGAGCTGGTTGCAGGGTTGGTAATCCACTGGGTTTTTAACCCTTCCCTGTTTTATTGGATTTCACCCCCTAATTTTAGACTAAATACGGTGTTAACTTGTAAAGTTCATCGAAAATCGCTAAAAGCCACAAAAATCCACTAACAAATTCATGGCAAATAAGCAGTCGAAAATCAAACATTTGAAAAAAAGAAAATTAGCAGAAAGTGATAAAATAGTTCAGCACTGACGAATATCTTAATTACTACACAAGAGTATTAGAGAAAAATTAAAAACTGTCTTTTAAAACGTTTCAATAGTTTATGAATCTTCAATATTTGGATATAATTTAAGCTATAAATTGTTTATTTTGCATGGGCTGTTCAGTTACTACTGCTCATCATGAAAATCATGGTTACAATCATTTGACAGTAATATGGCAATCCTACTTAGTTATTTGAATAGTCCCTTTAGCATTCAAAGTTATTTCTATGTAACTTAGATTATAGGTACCGTGACTTTTATCACAGAAGTAAGCTTAACATTCCTGTTCGACGACTAGTAACTGTAATCAAAATCAGTCAAAATGTCTACTCCTCTCTACCCATGCAAAAGTACAAGGTTCGTTAGTCAGCTGAACTCGGTACAGCTCCCTTGAGTATGTCTGCTATTGTGTGCCTATATCTTTGTCTAGTATCGTAATAAAGGCCTACATCTTTAAGTTATGTTAAGTCGACTCCTTCTCCTTTTTATTATTGCCGCTTCTATATGGGATCTTCAATCTTTGAGCTTGATTACCAATGGCTTGTTATAGCTGCTTAGTTTCAACACATGTTGTGTACTTTGGCCGGGCTCATTTTTCAACAGTTCATTTGCTTTGAGATGCAGTTCTTGTGATATCAGTTATATACCATAGAACAGATCTGAGAAAAATTATGTTTAACTGATAGTGCTTTTAATAAGGCAATTTGTAAGACAAAAGCTGCATTAAGGTAAAGCATCATAATTTTATAAATAATATCCTTACTTACTTATTCCGGACGTTATCTATCATTTAGTGTAGAGACTTTTTCAAACGTTGCGCCCTTTCCGTCTATTTTGTGCTGTTGTTCTGGTCGTTCTTCTTTGAAGATACTATGGATAGAAATTTTTCACGTTGTTCTTTTTCGCCCTCTTCCTCTTGTCACCGAAGGCCTACTTTCTAAAACATTTTATGGTACAAGGGAGTATGGCATCCTGGCAACGAGTTTAGAAGGCTTATTTTTGATAATAAGGTGTCCAGGCTTAGGCGCCCTTTTAAGAGTTTTGCTCCTTAGTCTGTTTCTTCTTGTCTTTCTCGATACTCTTCTTAGGAATTTCATTTCAATTGCTTGAATACTACTTTGTGTTTTCGTTGTTAGTATCCATGTTTGCTACTTTTGTCCTGGTCACCTTCCTTTTGCTCAAAAAGTTTTTGTTTGGCTGCCGCCGATATTCTGCCGTTTAGGTCTTTATCAAATTTCCCATTCTCACTTATAACTGAAACCAGGTATCGGAATTGTTCCACCTGTTTCAACACTCCACCGTTTCTATTTTGATGCAATGGTTAACTCTTCAGCGGCTAATCACCATTGTTTCCCATTTAAATGGGTTGTGGTTGCTTTGTAGCTCATTTGTCGCGTCTGCTACAAGCGCCACATCGTCTGCATAAGAGAGTTTCCAGTAACCTGTAGCTCATGTCGTTATTCTTTGTTGGAGCTTTTGAATTTATCATCGAGAAGTACATTGAACAGGTACGGGCTCAATATATCTGCTTGTCTGACACCTTGCGTTATTCTGAACTTTCCGGAGGTATTATTTCCAGTTTCTACGTAGTTGGGATATCTATAGAAGTTTTGTATACGATTGATGAGAGCTTCTTCTAAGTTTCGTCCTCTGAATACATTCCATATCTTACGGTGTAAAAAGCTTCTTTAGTTCAATAAAGCATACATGGAATTGTTCATTGTACTTGATTGATTTCCCTGGTATCAGTCTTAAGTGAAGATAAAATCATGGGGTCTCCTATTTAGATGGAAACCAAAAGTTTCTTCTTATAGCTTGTGTTCTACTTTGGTTTTAAGTTTATCTGTCAATATCCTCGAGTAACTGTTTCTAGGGACTCTTAACAGAGATGTTCTATGGTGGTTTTGGCACAATTGGTTCTTATTTTGTGTAAATAGGGTTTGTTACTGGTACTTGCTAATCTTCGGGTATTTTTGCGATTCTAAAGGGTGGTCCAACCATAATGCATGATGTTAATTGTGAATCACACCTTAACGTCAAGTTTTTTGCCCAACTTAATTTAAAACTTCTTTGTATTAGTGCTTGACAAATTCAACCATGGAGAGGTATATAATTGGCAACACGTTAAAATTAAAATGCACTTAGTTCACTTTGTGATTTTTTTGGTCAGCATAATCGACCAAATGTGTCCACAATCGGGTGAATTGTGCGCAAATATCAGGAAAATGTGGAAATATCTGTGCATGCTCGCCCAGTTTATTCTGCGGAAAACATTACTGTTATTCGCGATAGTGTGTCAAAAAAAATTGTGCGCAAATTTCAGCAAGCCACGTCAAGAGGAAATGTGAAATCACCTGTGCGTACTTGCGCAGTTAGGTCTGCGGAAACAATGCTGTCCGCGATAGTGTTTTCAAGCAGTTACCGTGAATGAGTTCGCTATCGTGAGATGATAACAGACTTCTTGTGGCCAGGAAATGAGGATATGGAGCTGGACGATACGTGGTTCCAACAGGATAGCGTCGCTTGCCACACAGCCAAGAAAGAATGAACTTTTTGTGCTAGTAAATTCAATGGCCGTGTTATCTCATGTCGTGGCGATGTTACCTAGCCCCACGATCATGTAATTTGACACCGTTGAACTTCTTTTATTAGCGATATTTAAAAGAAAAAGTGCACTTCAATAAGCCAAAAACAATTCAAGAGCTAAACGATAAAATAATTCAGCACATTAACGACATTGAACCTCAATTATATCTCATAATTAGTGAAGCTATGGTGAGCATTTGGCCGCTATTTTGTTTCACATATAATTCACGTCAATTGTCATAAATTCTTCCATCTTTGGTTTAGGTTGGACAATCCTTTAATTTTGGAGAAGCTCAGATAACAGCGCTTTCTTATATTCTCGATTACATAGAGTTGAGAGAATGTAGCATAGAGGTCGGCGCTGTTTATCTCGTAATCGATAGTAACCATAAGTATTAATTGTCACTGAATTGTTTCATTTTTCAAAGCCGTTACAAAGCTTTGCCGAAAACGTTCATTAACGCCAATTCCAACTAATAGAGATGAAACCGCCTACTGTTGTCCACATAGATATGCACGATTTAAGCGTCAGTAAATAAAACGTTTTTCAAATCTCAACGAGTAGGACTTTAACTAACAACTAAATACAGTATCGTTAAGCAGAGACACATGTTCATACTGACATTCACTCACATTAATAATAGACATAGAAATGAACAGATGTTGAACGTATCATACATTCATTGTTAAATTCCCTGTTTCATATTGCAAGTACAAACAAATACTATCGTTTGCCTTTAGTCCGTTTATATGTTACAATTGTTGCTTTTGCTATTTTTACCACTGCTGCTACTGCTGTTACTGATGCTGATGCTGCGGCATTGTCTACCGCAACTAATGAAGATGATTAAAAATGCGCTGATTGCGACACAGACGATATTGATGATGACGATAATGAAGATGTTCATGCTAATGATGATTCAAAATAGAAAAAAAAAAAAAAAAACAGAGAAAATCATTTCAAATGATGAAGTAGAGTTTAAATATTGATGAAACTCTAGTCAAAAAGTTAATGATGGCAATTGTGATGTGATTTTTTTTTTTTTTTTTTGCAATACGCTAAACAACGACGATCAAGCATGTGTTGAATAAACGGCAGCAACAACGCCATATTTTATTCTCTATTCATAGTACAGGGTATCCTCCGTGAAGGTATACTACTTTGTTTTGCCGCCATTTTGGTAAACATTAGCCTTGACAGTTCATATTTGGCAGTCGTGAAGTAGAAACGTGGCAAATTTATTATGGAAAAATATTCAAAAACCAACGTGTTTTAATTATTAAAACATTTTATCAAAATCAATCATCGATTACTGTGACGATGAGAAAGTTACGGGAGAAGTTACGTTAGGCACATTTTCATTTGAACGGTTATGTGAATAAACAGAATAGTCGGTTCTGGGCAATGGAAAACCCTCAAAATATTCATCAGTCACCTTTGCATCCATTAAAAGTGACAGTCTGGTGTGCAATTTGGTCAGGAGGAATCATTGAACCTTATTTATTTGAAACTGAAAACGGCGTAACGGTCACTGTCAATGGGAAGCGATATCGTGATATGATTGAAAACTTTTTAACGCCACAACTGCATGCTTTGGGTCTGACTAACATGTGGTTTCAACAAGAAGGTTCCTCATCGCATACAGCCAGGATTACAATGGAATTACTGCGAGACCTCTTTCCACAACAAATTATATCAAGGAATCGTGATGTTGATTGGCCTTCACGGTCGCCTGATTTGACTGCTCCGGACTTCTTTTTGTGGAGATATCCGAAAAGAAAGGCTTATGCAAACAAACCGCTGGAGCAACTCAAACAAAATATTCGTGATGAAATTAATGAAATACCGCGTGAAATGTGTGAGTAATTAATGAAAAATGTGCTCAAAAGGCTCGCATTTGTGAGGCTAACAGAGGCGGGCAATTATCTGATATTGTATTCCATACAAAACTGCCGACATTAAATAAAACATTTATCAATATAAGATTCATTCTCTTTCATATAATCAAAAATTATAAACAAACAAAGTAGTATACCTTCCCGGCGGACATCCTGTATTTAGTGCGCTGCTTAATGATGCATCAATATAAAAGGTGTCAATGTGCTTTAAAATAAACGTTGAAAGCATCAAATGAAAAACCAAAACCAAATAAACCCCATCAAACAAACTAACTCAGTGAATAACTCTTGACTAAATACATAGTGCCCGTCTAACAATATATCACACATCATTATTATTGATGGCAGCAACAACGGTATCGTTATCATTATTATTACTAAACGAAGACATTTAATTGTGTGAAGATACGATTATTTGCCATTTTAGAATTTGTAAAATCTACTGTAAGTAATACTGTTGATTTCCAAAAGTGATTACTGAGTAGTGTGATTATAACAATGCAACATGGTAGAGCTTGTAATTTCGATTATTAACTATCCGATGGTGAAATGTTAATGCCATATCATCATCATCATCATCATCAGTCCATAACAGATATCAGATAAAGTTAAAAGGCATTCATTATTAGGAAATATGAAAAATATGGTTGCGATTGAAACCAAACAGAATTTTTTCATATGCGATTGCAATAGAGGTGGTGGTGGGTTGGCGTGGCGTTTAAAGTATTTTAAAAGTATTCATTGATTTTTTGGCTATTGAGGTCAAGTTGGATGTAATTTATGATTTTTTTACTTCTGTCTTTTATTGCATATTCAATTATGAATTTAAGCGATTACATGTAAAACTTAACAAAGTCATATATTCTATAATAAATGTAACAAACATATTTAACATAACATATTTATATAATATAGGCAAACATAATATATATAGCAAATACAATATAATATATATTTTAAGATCATTGAATGCTGTCAATTATTTGCGGAAAATCATCTCTATTACTCGCATTGTGTACCATTTCACTATTACTTATTAAACCAGTCCAGTTTCTTATATTCCTCAGCCATGATAATTGCTTTCTGCCAATACCTCGTCTTCTTTCTACTCTCCCTTGTACAATGAGTTGAAACAATTCGTATTTATCATCCCTAATAATATGACCAAAGCATGCATCTATTCGAGTTTTCGTTATGGTGAGAATTTCGCGTTCTTTTCGTAGCCTGGTCAATACTTCACTGTTTTTGTTACACGGTCAGTCCATGGTATTCTTAATATCCGACGATAACACCACATTTCAAAAGTATATTCATGTTGGCGGCTTTTAATGTCCATGTTTCGGCTCCGTTGTAATTTCTGGAATTTACAGAATGATCTTCTAGCCATTTCTATGCGAACATTAATTTCCTTATCGCATTTCCAAGATTCTTGTAACCAACAGCCGAGATATTTAAATTGTGAAACTCGTTCGAGAGTTTCGTTTTCTATGTTTAAGCTCGTTCCAATATACTGATTATTACTTCGACTTACTATGATGTATTTCGTTTTGTCTATATTAATATTCAGGCCGAAATGCTTACTTTTGACATTAACGGCATTTAATAACCGTAAATGTTATCGGGCAATAATGTTGTGTCGTTCGCGTAGCGAATATTGTTGATATATTGTCCACTGACTTTGATTCCAGTGTTGAAATCATTCAGTGCATCTTGGAATATGAATCCAGAGTTAATATTAAAGAGCAGAGGTGATAGAGTACATCCTTGACGAACGCCTCTATTGATGTTAACAGTCTATGTTACGATATCTCCGAAGTGGACTTCTCCATTCTGATTCAAGTATAACGATTTGATGCAATTGATTTCTTTGCTATCGATATTAAAAAATCTCAAAATATCTATTAATTTGTCATGTTGAACTCTGTCGAAAGCTTTCTTATAGTCTATAAAGCAAAGGAAAACATTTTTTCGTATATCCTTGTAATATTGAATTAGCACTTGAATGTTAAACAAAGCTACCCGAGTGCCCATAGCTTCTCTGAAACCGACTAGTGTTCTGCTAATAAACATTTCATAATTTTTGTATAAACGTTGGTATATAAAAATATTTTTTAAAAATATTTTCAGTGTACGACACATTAAACTTATAACTCTAAAGTCCCGACCCTTTCTTGCACTATTCCGAAATGCTTACTTTTGACATTAACGGCATTTAATAACCGTAAATGTTATCGGGCAATAATGTTGTGTCGTTCGTGTAGCGAATATTGTTGATATATTGTCCACTGACTTTGATTCCAGTGTTGAAATCATTCAGTGCATCTTGGAATATGAATTCAGAGTTAATATTAAAAAGCAGAGGTGATAGAGTACATCCTTGACGAACGCCTTTATTGATGTTAACAGTCTATGTTACGATATCTCCGAAGTGGACTTCTCCATTCTGATTCCAGTATAACGATTTGATGCAATTGATTTCTTTCTCAAAATATCTATTAATTTGTCATGTTGAACTCTGTCGAAAGCTTTCTTATAGTCTATAAAGCAAAGGAAAACATTTTTTCGTATATCCTTGTAATATTGAATTAGCACTTGAATGTTAAACAAAGCTACCCGAGTGCCCATAGCTTCTCTGAAACCGACTAGTGTTCTGCTAATAAACATTTCATAATTTTTGTATAAACGTTGGTGTATAAAAATATTTTTTAAAAATATTTTCAGTGTACGACACATTAAACTTATAAGTCTAAAGTCCCGACCCTTTCTTGCACTATTCTTTTTCACCAGTGCTATAAATGTGTACGTGGTTGAAACTTTTTCATTAAAATCAATACCTTTATCATCAAAAAGTTTTAGTATTTTGGATGGTAATACGTCACAAATTACTGCTTTATTATTTTTCGACAGGTTAATTGCCTTAAAAATTTCCCAATTTGTTATTCTAGGACCTTCCAATATCGGCATTTCTGATTCATTATTATTATGTGTCCATATCTCCTTTTTATCATTCCTTTTCTCACATTGATATTTAAATAAAAGGTATATATATAAATAGACTTTAAAAAATTATTTTTTAAGCTGCTGCTAAAAGTTAAAGGTTTTTTATTTTGTAGAATAAAAGTTCCTGAAAAAGCATGTGTAATTAAGCTGTAGTAGAGGTAAAATTTTAAACACTCTGAAATCATTTCAATATTAATTTTATCAAAATTTTAGATTTGGAAACAAAATCGGCAATGTGTGCTTAAATATGGAAAGAGTAGCTTAAGTCAATTTAAGCTTAAGAGTAGCTTAAGTCAACTTAAGCTTAAGAGTAGCTTAAGTCAACTTAAGCTTAAAAATAGCTTAAGTCAACTTAAGCTATTCTTACCGATAAAAGAAAGGAAACATCGAATACGACCAGAATTTTTTTAATAGAAGTATATTCTGTTAGATTTCTTCCGAGATTGGCTTTAAATATGATAAAATTTTGGCGGTAAGTAAGAGTAGCTTAAATGTTTTGATCTATTTTAGCACAAAATAGATGAATTGAAACGATCAAAACTAAGGTAAATTGGACACAAAAATTATTGAAATAATAAGCACGATAAAAAAATATTATTCCAAAAAGTACACATAGGTAATGTGCTAACCCAATGTCTATTAATTCTACGGAATTTCAACTTAAACTATTAAGAGTGTTATGCTGAGGTCGAAACAATTAATAATCTGAGGGTGCAAGGTATAGGCTATATTGTGGATAATCCGAAACTTCCCAGCCAAGCTCTATCAATTTCTGTCGGCTCTGCCTTTGTCACTATAAACCACATCGTTCAATTCAGGCTGTTTTAATTAAATTAGTTCCTTCATTTTCGTTAATTGCAGTAGTGATCAGATCAATCGTTTGACCAGCTTGTAGAAGCTCATAATGAATAATTTTCTTTCAATCCCACCATACACATAGAGTTACCTTTCCTTTCACATATATATACGGGAGGTGTCACACCCATTTATTCAATTCGCCCATATTTCGGTTGATAATGTGTATTGACTCCGAGTTTATTTAGATCAAATTCAGAAGCTTCCACTACACCGTTTCAAAGATATAAAAAATCAATATTTACTTTGTATGGGAGGTGCCACACGCTGGTATTCAACTTCACCCATATTTATATCGATCATGTGGATTGACTACGTTCTTATTTAGACCAAATTTAGAACCCTCTACCGTTATCGTTTCAAAGATACACAAAAATCGGTATTTACTTAGTATGCAAGGTGCCGCTCCCACTTAACCAATTTGGCCCATTTTTTTGACTGATGATTTGTATTGACTACTAAGTTATTTAAACCAAATTTAGAAACTCCTATTATTACCGTTTTAAAGATCTAGACATATAAATAAAATTTGTATATGGGTATGGCACCGCCAAGTTAAACAAAAACCCTCAGTGAAAGAACATCTTTCCAACGCATGTATTGGTTTGTAAATCGTAATTCTCGTGGTTTAAAATGTCGCACATAGGATATATATATACATTTTGCAAAAAGGTCTTTTCGAAGCAGAACAAAAATTAAAATCTTACATTCGTTTGAGAATTTAAACAACAAATTCTTAATATGTTTTTTTTTTTGACAAATATCGTTACTGTATCTCTTAAGAACTTCAAAACGTCATTTCTTTGCTGTAAAAAAGTGTTTTCAAAAATAAGAAATTAGTGGAATTTCTTGGAATTTGGGTTTTATATGAAAAAAGTTTAATCTTGTCATGAATGTGAAAAAATTGGTCATACGTGCAACAAGTGACTCTATATTTAAATTAAAACAATTCTGGATTACGAGTCTCAATAGATTTGGGTATATCCATTGTTTAAAAAAACCATCTAGAAAATTTTCTGATTTGATTATCCTTTTTTTAGGCAGTTGTGCTATTTTACGTTTACGTTTGAATTACTCTATGGAAATAGGAATGTTTTGAAATTAAATTTGATGCAATTTTAATAAAAATCGCGAATTACAGATTCAGAAAAATCATTGATCAAAAATATATTGACAGTCAGAATTACAAAAAGGTGTTATTGTAGGTTTAAAAAATTAAAATAAAAAAAAATAGAATAAAAAAAAACCACCTGTTTGGAGTTCCCATTTTCAAATATTTGACAAAAAATTCTATATATACATTAAGCAAATAGTAGTTTATACCCATTTAAAGCCAGTTCAACATAAAGTATACTTTATTTTCAAACATGAATATGAAAAGATTTTAAAAGGTTTTAAACTAAAGACTTACTCTATCAGGAGTCGACTTTAGTGTGGGGCTATGAATATGGGCCATTGGCTTTAGATAGACACAGACATTTTTTATGGTCTTGTAATCCCTAAAGACTGTAGACTGAAAGCTCATATATTTTGTGTTAAGTGCTTCTGTTGATAGCTTGCTGTCGATCTTTTTTCATCAGTTATAAAATTTCGATAATTTTTTCAGTAATTAACCAACCAGGACAAGAACTGAATTAAGTAGTATTACCATATTGTTACGAAAACAAAAATACAACTCTGCACTGTCACATCGAATATCTTTACGTTACATTTGAATTAGCGGATATATATAAATAGAATGGTCGATATTTCCTGAACCTTCTAAAATGCAGACAGTTGGGTATATAAAGGCCTGTTTTACCTACATGTGAAACAAACGTTATTTATTTTATTTTAAACGCAATTTAAACGAACTTAAACGGTTTGAAAAGGTTAAAACGTTACAATATGTATAGTGACACAAAAAATCTCTGATAGCTTTTCTATGACCCAATACTAAATAAGTATGTATTTTCGAAAGTCTGTTCGTCTACATATTTTTTATTAATTAAAATTAAACAATTTTAGTTTTAGTTTCTGTTATGTTTAGTTTATTCCAAAATAGAATTTTATTTATTTACGCTCATGGAAAATGAATACAATCGTTACAAACTTAGAATGAAATTGCACATGTACTAGTATTTAGAGAATCTATGCCACAAATTCTGTAAACCTTTTCCAGATACGATTTACATTATTTGTTGAATCGTATTTAAAAAAAGTTGTTCCAAATACTTATGATATAACGCTGATTATAAATACACATGTGAAATAAAATGTGTTCTGTGTAATTTAGAGGGAAGGAGAGGTTTGCATATTAAAATCTATAATTGCAACAAATTTTATTATTCACTTGTTTATTTATGTACGTTTCGTTTATAAATTATTTTTAAGCACGTTTTTAGTAACAACTTTATAGCGAGTGCTGCTGATTTATTGACCAATATTTTAAGCGAATAACTGATAACCTCATCATTCCCTCTATTTTTGGTTTAAAAAAATATTCAACAAAATTTTTCAATTATATTTTCAATAACTGCAGGCATTGAAATCAATATTTAACACATAATAAATATGAATATGAACAACAACAAGGATAATAATCATGGCAACAGTAATAGAAAAAAAGGAATTTTTAATAGTTTTATTAAAAAAGTTTTTTAAAACAATAATTGTTTTATGTTGAGAAAACGATTTAAATAATATCGAAATTGAAATTGTACGAAAATGAAAATTTAATAAAAATCAATAAATTTATTAAATATGCTTTTGATTTTTTGTCCCCACAAACAATAAGAGATTGTTACTTTGTTAGATAGTTTTGTTGGCAATGAAAATTGATTTTTATGTTTATATGTTTATTTAAAAATTAATATTAAATTTATTTTATTATTAGAATTTAATATTTTTATCTACATTTTTTGCTATAAAAATGAAAAATAATTCAAAAGAATTGAAATTGAAAAAGTTCGTTCTAGTAATAGGACCGATTATTTGGTACCAATATCTGAAAAGATTTTGTTTTGCTGTGATCAGTATAAAATATTTCATTATTAGTTCGATAAATGTGTATATGTGCATATGTATATATAAATAAAATATTAGCAGTTCTTGTCAAAAGATGGTGTGGATGTCCATTTAGCGTGCTTCTTATCTTAAGAAAAGATGAAAATGAAATGTAACTCCTTTCAGAAATGTTCTCCGTAATCAAAAAAGCGCTTTGGAAAATTTTAGACAGATCTTATCAGGGTAAGGCGTGCCGTATTCGTACACAAGCTGACAAAATTTTGCTTCATATAAAATTAAAAAATTTTTACAGTTTGTAGGCGGATGTGGCATGCTTTCCCCTGATGCATTCTACTTAAAATTTTCCACAATTAATTTTTTTTGCAACAGATAACATAACAACACAAACGACCCAGGTAGAGGACATGACGAAGAAAAAATTTAATTGTGGTTTCGAATGCTTAATAAAAAGGCTTCAACTTCCCTCCATCTAAAAAAAAAAAAAAAAACGAAGAAGCCCCCCTTACCACCCTGCATATCTCGGGCGATGATGAAAAACATCAAACGAATGATCAGGAAAAACACGCCACCTTCTAGGAAAAAATTACAATGCTAAAGTAAAGATCAATCACCAATTAGCAAGGATCTTCACCACTACGAAAAAAAAAATCATATGGAGGAAGCTACAGCGGATTAATTATCTATTTAGCTTGAAAATATCAAATTAATTAAAG
Organism: Wohlfahrtia magnifica; assembly: GCA_023159175.1. Lineage (NCBI taxonomy): Eukaryota > Metazoa > Arthropoda > Insecta > Diptera > Sarcophagidae > Wohlfahrtia > Wohlfahrtia magnifica. Next base: position 994,031 of record JAKWBJ010000485.1, on the reverse strand, counting down.
AAACTGAAACAAAGCAACAGATGCCAATATGCTCCCTAGAGGAGTGACGGAGAAAGTACATAGGATAGAGTTATTTATGGAATAACAAATCGGGCAAATGACCTCCATGGCTTTGCATGCACATACACACTCGTTTGCCGAAAATTTCCATGTCTATTTTGCATAAATGTAGCTGAATTACATTGATGCAACGTTGAATCTCCTCCTTTAATGCGCGGGTAGTTGCAGGTTTATTGACATAGACCTGTGATTTCAAATAACCCTATAAAAAATCTAATGGTGTTAAATCACTTAAGCTAGAGGGCCAATTCTGATCACCGAAATGAGAGAGTACACGATCTGGAAATGTCTCTTGCAGTAATTGAATTATTTCACGGGCTGTATGGCATGTTACACCGCCTTGTTCAAACTACATATTGGCCACATCAATATCATCCAATTTCGGCAGAAAGAACTGTTTTATCATGTCGCTATATCGAGCACCAGTAACAGCTTGACCTGACTCATTTTCAAAGTAGTATACTTCATTATGTCTCCAGTTCAATTATGCCACCACCAGACAGTGACACGTTATGGATGCATTTGTTTTTCGACAATCACATGTGTGTTCTCAGAATCCCAAAAGGGGCAATTTTGGCGATTAACAAAGCCATAAAAGTTAAAATGTGTTTCAACGCTTAGGATGATTTTGCTAGAAAATCCGCATGCATTTGTTAAGGCTCAATAATCCGTTGAACGAACTCTCTTCGCTGAGGCGTCAGTTCTTGCGAAAATTGAATTTTGTAAGCATGAAGACACAGATCTTTAGTGAGCTTCTTGAAAATGCAATTCTTGTCCACGACACCGAACTGAGGTTCTTGGATTGTCACCGACACTCTCACGCACTGCTTAGATATTGACGTTTGAACGGCTTGTTTTTGGACGGCCAATGTGTTTGGGGTCTACAACGCATGTAGTCTCCCTGAGTTTTTCAATTAATCTCTTCACAATCGACGAAGTTAAAACACTATTCCGACCATATTTTGTATGAAATTTTCGAACTGCGGCCGCCAAGCGCCTGTGAGAAAAGTAGTATCATTTCGTTCATTTTTGTTGCACTGTGTAATATATTAACCCAGAAATAATTAAATTTATTATTGAATTCGAAAGATTGCAGTGCAAAATTGATTTTTTGCCAGATTACACTACATTTTTAATATTTTTAAATCCACAAAATTGTATGCGTTAATTAACACAACTCTTTTATACAGAAAATCCTATTTTATTTAAAAATTTACATGAAAAATTACCATAACATAGGTATTTTGTCTTGTTTTAAGTATATGTGGGCGGTGGACGTATTCCTTGTCCTATTTTTTCAAAATTTCGCTTATATCTATAGCCCTAATCTAAATTCACTGCACGAAATTTCATTTAACTACGACGGCTCTTTCTTTTTTTGTCTATTCGCTATATGGGATCGACGCACTGTGCGGCGTCCCTTTCAATGAGTCTAAAAATGGAATAGGATGCAGCTCATTGACTATGAGATGATGCAGTGAAATTTTTATTTTTGTTATTATTTCCGGCCAGATGACCTATGAAACTCCGTAAACCCAATTTCTCTATAATTTTTTCTACATAATCTTTCAAATTGTTCAAAGTTCAATGTTTTTAAATTAACGTTTTTACTTACCATTTCTAAATAAAATCGAAATTGGGAATAAAAACTTATAAAAACATTTATTTAACAAATTGATTTACAACTCATCCTTCCTTCTTTTCGTTGGGCAATGTTGCAGCTCCATATTACACATGTTAATGTTATGAATGTACTTGTAATGCAAATACTTCTCATCAATATAAATACACTGAAATGTGATGGTAGAAAGATGACAAACAGCGATAGTGTAAAATTAGTTGCAACCATCTATAGCAACATATCATCCAATTTGTTCTTTTGCATGTTACAACATTAATAGCAAATACTTGCATCGTTTACCATGAATATGTTGCCACGCTTTGTTGCACATCCTTTTAAAAGCTCTGTTATATACAAGCACATACACACACGTTGTAAATGGGGTGCAAAAGACAACAGCATTTGGAAGATGAAAAAGAAAAAGATACTCCGTAAATAAATAGTTTTAGATTTTAGTCTTTTACTTATAGAAAAAAGAATATTTTTTTGTACTGTTTTGCCACCCAGCCACCAAAGACAACGGACTATGCTATCCTTATTTGTAGGGTTGGCAGGAATCTGCAAAAGAATTTCTTGTAAAATACTTTTTATTGGTTTTTTTAGATCTTCTTAGCGAAAGCTTATTTCTTTTAATTCGACTTATAGACTAAAGTGTTTACTTTACTTACCAAACAATCCACTTACTCTCTCACTCACTTTACTGTAATTCACTGCACTTCACTTCACCGCTCTTCACTTTATATACCACTTACTTACACCATTTAGTTACTGACTGTTGTTGAAAAACTTTGTTGGTTTTGGTTTTCTGAATCGGTTTTTGTATTCAATGGTTCGTTGGTTTATTGTGGCAACGGCAGTGGCGGCTATACTGGGTTGTTTGAATGATGGCAGTAGAGATCTTTTTTCACAAAAACAAACTCAACTTGTCTTGAAGTTCTCTTAGCAGTTCTTATTATTATTTGCAGTTAAGTTTTCCTTTTTTTTGTTTTCGCATTTGTTTTTGTTGCTCGAGATGGTTGTATTCCTGCTTGCAACAACAACCATCATGTGCAAATCCTAGTAACTTGTTAGCTTATCCGGTGATTACATTGATACTACGTGGCATTTTATAAATACTCAACCAGCAGCAGTAGTAACAGCAACAGCAGGATTCTGTTGCGATTGCCAAGAAAACAGGGTAAGAAAACACAAACAGGCGGCGTATGGAGACGTTGAGAAAATACTTTTTTTCTCAATTTTTTATATAAAACGTGTCTGGATGGTAAATTTTAAATATGTTGGTTGCACTATGGGGTTGCACTATGGGTGTCCGCCGGAAAGGTATACTACTTAATCAGTAATATTCAGTAAACCAACGTGTTTTAATCGATAAAACATTTTATCAAAATAATCATCGATCTTCATGAAAAAATCATAATGAGTGACGAGGCACATTTTCATTTAAATAGTTACGTGAATAAACAGAATAGTCGGTTCTGGGCAATTGAAGACCTTCAAATTATTCATCAGTCACCTTTGCATCCATTAAAAGTGACAGTCTGGTGTGCAATTTGGTCAGTAGGAATCATTGAACCTTATTTCTTTGAAACTGAAAACGGCGTAACGGTTACTGTCAATGGGGAGTGATATCGTGATATGATTGAAAACTTTTTAACGCCACAACTGCATGCTTTGGGCTTGACTAATATGTGGTTTTAACAAGACGATGCTTCATCGCATACAGCAAAGATTACAATGGAATTACTGCGAGAACCTCTTTCCAACAAATTAATCCGTACTTCTTTTTGTGGGAATATTTTTGAAAGCAAGGTTTATGCAAACAAAGCAGAATCGCTGGAGCAACTGTGTGAGAATGAGGACAGAGGCGGGCATTTATCTAATATTGTATTCCATACATAATTACCGACATTAAATAAAACATTTATCATTCTCTTTCATATAACCAAAAATTATAAACAAACAAAGTAGTATACCTTCCCGGCGGACACCCTATATATAAAAATGAATATGTGTTTATATGTTTGTATGTTGGTAGGCGTGATATCTCCCATACAAACTAAATATTGATATTGATTTCCATATGGTTTAAGTAAAAGCTTATGAATTTGGTTTAAATAACTCCGTGGTGAATACAAATCATCAAGCAAAAAGTGTGCTCAATTGGTCATGTGGGCGTGCTAGCTTCCATACAAACTAAGTATTTATTTCATTATATTGCGGCGTTTTAACCTTTTCAAAACATTTTAGTTCTTTTATATTGCGTTAAATAAAAAACTACACGAATTTGTTCTTTTATACAGTTCTTTTTATTTGCACACTTGCTTTATACAACAACTTCAACTAAATATACAAATTACTCAACACTTTTATTTACAGCTTAAAACGACTTTAATTTATGACTGCAAAACTATAACTGAACTGCTAAGCATTATGTACTACCTTCTAGCTACACCTACAAATTTCTATTTACGTTAAATTCAAAAAATGTAAAATCATAATACACAAAAAGGAATCGAACTGGCAATACCGTTAAACACGCAAGTGGTAGCGCTATTAAAAACCTAGACAATAAGGCACTGACAGATACATAAGAGCCTTGATACAAACCAATAAATGCCATAATAAAATTTATAGCTGAGACTACAACTGTACTAATTTAGTCTTTTCTTTAGGCATTGGTTTCTTTCGTAAAAATATTTTAAGAGTGATTAAAGCCAAAAGCTTTAGTTTTTAGTCTCAATGACTTCACAGTCAATCCGAATCATCAGTAAAAAAGTGGGCGGAGTAAGACAAGTGGGCGTGGTATCTCCCATATAAACTAAATATTAAAATTTGTATATCTTTAAAACTGCAATAGTAGAAGTTTCTAAATTAAGTTCAAAGAACGTCGTGAACAATACACATTATCAGTCAGTAACTAGGCAAGATTGGATAAGTGGGCGTGGTACCTTCCATTCATACTAAATATTGGATTTTGTATATGTGGAGATCGGCAACTATTAAAGCTTCGTTATATATCCACATCAGCCAAAATGCGGGAATTGCAGTTATCACACTGGATAAAAGCTATCTATACTATAGTATATAAAAATTAATATTTGAATATGTAAGGAAATGGTAAACAATGTAACTAAGAGAGTATTTAAGATAATAATTATAATAGGGGTAGCGAAGCACGCCGGGTTTTAGCTAGTTAATTATAAAAACGAGTAACAAAGTGTCTGATGCTCAATAAAACAATTAATTTTTTAGCAAAACAATTCAGCACAAGTTCCTCTTAGTAGTAAAAAGGCAACAAATCATATACACCTGCACCCCATTGTGCAAGCTGAGTTCTATGTATGTACTATTGTACTTATGCACTTCTTTAACACTCTGTAAAATAACAAGATGTTTGCGTGCCAAAGTATACATTTTTACCAATGATTTCTATAAACAATTGCAATATCAACCTCCTGTATAGTAGGTAGTAGTAGTGACTGTTTTCTTGTATTGAGGGAGTATAAGTTGTATTGCAAAACGTTTAAGTGTAGATTTCATTTTCAGCTCATTTTCTTATATTTTTCTCTATTGAATTTTTTTGTTCGGTTGCTTTATATGCATGCGTTTAGCAACAATTTTTTTATTGGAGTTCGTTTTTATTTCAAGTTTTAGTTTTAAGTAAAAAGAAGTTGATTTCAGTTGTTTTTTTTTTAACAGAAATATATTTCGATTTTGTATTTTGAATGGCGGCGGGTTTAAACAAATAAAAATGTCTCACGCACTCAATCAACTTTTTTTGGTGGTTTATTTAATCTAATCCTGATCGGTGGAGAAAAAAAGAAACATATTTGCCAACAGGAAAACGTAAATTTTGTTAAAGAACCACAGAGAAGCAATTGCTTAAAAAATCGGTGTTTTTTACATTCCTGGAAATCTTGAAAAATTGCTTATTTGTAAATTAATTGACAAAAAATTTACGGTTTTGAAAAATATTTAGGAAAAACAAGGAATGAAAGAAAAAAACGTTTTTTTTTTTTTTTTAAATATAACAAAAATATCTATAACATGTTTCGGTGTGAAATAAGCATTTTTTTTTTTTTTTGGAAAGTAAGAAACATTTTATTCAAAGTATTTGACATTACTAGCTACACATTTTTCAGTTAATATGTGGACTCCACGCCGTCTTTTGAAGCAAACCAGTTAGTCACCAAATTTTTGACTTCCTCGTAGGAATCGAACTGCTGCTCAGCCAATGCGTGTCCCATCGATGAAAGCAAATAGTAGTCGGAAGGAGCCAAGTCTAGTGAATATGGCGGGTGGGGTAGTAGCTCCCGGCCTAATGATATGATTGTATCCTGAACCGCTTTTGCTTTGTGTGCAGGTGAATTGTCACGTTGCAAAATTACCTTGTGTAGACCATTCTAGTCGTTTTTCGATCTGTGCATGATTCCAACTGATCATTTGTTGTCGGTAGCAATGTATATTACCGGTTTCACCAGGTTTTAGGAGCTCGTGGTACCCTCCTTTCTGGTCCCACCAAACACACAGTATTGCCTTCCGAATCGATCTGGTTTTGCAGCCAAAGTTGATGGTTGTCCCGGATTAACCCATGATTTTTTCCGTTTAGAGCATGATCACCATATGCCCCGACAAGCATTAAATGCGATTCTGCAGCACTTCCTCTTCAAATGATAACAAAAAATTAATGCTTTCCGCAAATCATCACTTTCTGGTACAAAATTCTACATCTTTCAAAATAAATGTTCCACATTTGTATCTTAACGCTCACTTCATACCGGTACACGTGAACAACAAAAGTTGTTCGTGTAAAAGACATAGCGAAGTAAAAGGTCGCCAGTTTCTTCCACTGAATGGGTCATGTGGCCACTGTTCCGCTTAAACAATCTAGGACGGTCAATTCACCATTTGTTTGCCGTAAGTATTTGGAGAAATTTGTAAAATCAACCGCCGAAGAAAAATCATTCTCCATCATGACAATGCGAGCTCTCACACATGTCGTCAAACACGTGAATTTTTGAGCAATCAAAACATCGATTTGATGTCTCATCCTCCGTACAGGTCTGATTTGCACCCAATGATATCTTCTTGTACCCGAAAATCAAAAGTAAACTGATTTACGAGCACCGAAGAAGCAATTGAAGCGTTCAAAAACCATGTTTTGGAGGTGTCTCAAGAGGAATGGAAAAACTGCTTTGAGAAATGGTGTGAACGAATGTAAAAGTATATTGATCATCAAGGGGAATATTTTGAAAAACAATATAGCCATTTTCATTTGAAAATATTGTTATTCCCAAAATATAAATAGTACTCCTCGCACACCCAATTCTGTCAGAGTTTAACTGGACGGACTTGAGTTAATTCTTAATTCTGTGCTTATCATAGACTTCTACCTATTCTCTACTCTTTTTTTCCCAAAAGGCAACGTTGCCTGAACTTACATTGATATTTCGTAAGTGATGTTGTCCTTGTTTCTTCGTAGATCAGGGAATTTCTTGGATGCATCATCTGGAGGAAGTTGAAGCGCCTTATTATTCAAAACTCGAAGTCATGATGGAAATTTTTGTATCCCGGCCTTACTTTTGATTTTGATATTTATTAATTCGTAACTTTAAAATTAGTTCCCATAGGAAACTTTTTTCAATATTTCCTTAAATTACTCGATTCCGAGTTTTTTCAGCTCTGATCTGATACAATTGAGTGATTTTTTAACAAATTTCTTTTTGGCAACACTGTTTTCGGCAGCTCAGCTGTTTTCGTGTAACATGTTACGGCCAAACATTTTCAGTTTGACCATGAATTGACTTACAAACGAACAACGCTTGCAGATATTTGAGTTTTATTATTAAAATTCAGTTGGATGAAGAACCAGTTGTTTTTATCGGAAAATTGTATTCAGCGACGAAGCTCATTTATGATTGAATGTAAACGAAATTGCCGTATTTGGTGTGAAGATCAGCCAACAGCATTATAAGTTTTTTTTTGCCAAAATGGAAGAGCTGGACGAGAGAGAAGAGAGACGATTTCGGTGAATAGTTTATTTCACATTTGGGGCCGGTCAATTGGCCACCTACTTCGTGCGACTTAACAGCTTTGAACTATTTTTTGTGGGGATATGTTAAGGCTTATGTCTATAGGGATAAGCCCGCAATGGTTAAAGCACTGGAAGCCAATATTGAAGAATTTATTCGCGAGATACTGAACGATATGTTGAAGAGTATGCCAAAATTGGATCCGGCGTATAAACCATTTGAGTCGTAGCCGTGGTCAACATTTACATGAAAATATCTTTAAACATTGCATTACATAAAAAGATCGTTCTATCGACTCATATAAAAATTTCTTATATTCTTACGTTTTATTATTATTTTTTAACCAAATCCGAAAGCTCTTAAAATATAAGTCCTCGAATGGTTTATTTATCAACAAGCAATGAGAGAAATATTTTATTTTTCTGTTAAATATATTTCATGGCTTTATTCTTTATATCCGTATATTTTTTCTAATCGCAAACTATCTTTTATCAGTTTCAATTTTCATCTTTAGTCAAGCATGTAATTTCGTATTAAAATAACAAATTCATGTTGATTTTTTTCCCAATAAGAATCAAAAGAATATTGAATTGAATATAAAAACTTTTGAAACAATTTAACGATTTATTGTCTATGAATTTGATACCATTTGATGCAGTACATTTGTAAACATATGCTCGGTTATTCAGTGTGAACATTGTAATTGTAATAAAAAAATAATACAATGACACTCGGTATTTGCAACCAGTATTCTTTTTATATTTAAATTGCCAAACAAAGCAACAGTATGTTGCAACAAGAACTAAACAAAGCGCTTTTGGATTTATTCATCACTCTACTTATATGGGACAATGATGATCATGATGATGATGATGATGCTGAAACCGGGGTATATGTCTACGTATTTGTATTGACATTTGACAAGTGATAGATTGAAATTGAGTTGAACTCTTTTGTTGTTTGGCATCAAGTCTGCGCTTGGAGTTTATATTTGTGTAGTTATTTGAAATCATCTCTAGTACACACATATATTCGTAGTATAAAAAGTCATTCATTCATTCATAAGAAAACAAAAGAAAACAATAAAAACAATATTTGAATATCATCACATTGCATCACACACATATGGGTTTGGTGGGTTGCACAATTTGTTTTAAGTACACAATGAAACCAATCACTGCACTGTACACTGCCATTACTAGTCAGCACTGTGCACTACTATTGCTAAATAGAAATTTGTCTTCTGTCAGATAATTTGAATGACAGCAGCTAGCGATTTTTCGTTCACTTTAGTTTAGCTTCACTATATACGAGTACCTTTTCCTATGTGTATTCCCTTGTAACTCTGCCCGTTTTCTTTAACTGTAGTGGTGGCATCAGAGTCTTTTGTATGAAACAAATGATTTGGAAAAAAGTTTAAAATCGTAAAGTTGTATGTTGCATTGTTATGTGTTGTTTGTCTTTACGATTTGTATTGGGAAGTTTATTATTATTTGATGTGTGTTTTCCTTTATCTTTAGTAATTTATTTTATTATGTAGCCCATACTCTCTAGTATCTGTAGCTGTTAGAATTGCTTGACAGTTAATATTTGTTTAAATTTTCAATAAGACATGAACCAACCGTTTGTTGGGTTCTTGAAATGTCAAGGCCATAACATGAGTCCTTTCTTATTTAAAGAAATAAGGAAAAACAAATGAACGGATCTTTACTTTATCTTTACTGGATGATGGCCTTAACAGGCCTTTCACATATTACAAACCTTGATATGATATAAAGTAGAATGACAATAGGTGTTAGACAGGAGAATGTACTCAGTCTATATATTTTCCTTATACTACAGAAGACTTTGATCACAACCTCTTTGCCGATGAAATGATCAGCAGAGTATTTCGTGTGAATACTTGCAGAACGGAAACTATGGTAATAAGGCTAGAAAAGCTCGAGGTCAGGATTGGAATGGAAGTGCTAAGACAGGTGGAAGAATTCCGTTATCTTGGAACAGTTAAATGTAAATATTGAAAACTAGACAAAGGCCTAAACGTCAGTATAGAGGCAGCAGATAGATAATACTCAGGTCTTAATAAAGACTTCCTGACCAAACGAGAGGTGTACAGAACAAAACTAGCAGTATACAACTCCAAGGGGCACTTACGACAAAAACGACTCAAAGCCGACTTCAAGATGTTTAATTGAAATATCTAAGAAGAACAGCCGGAAAGATCTGAAGGAACAGAGTAAAAAACGAAGCGATCAGAAGACAGCTAAATACGTAACCAGTACAGACGAATAGACATCGTTCGAAAATTAGATGGCTTGACTACGCATAGAGAGTTCCGAAATAGTCAAAAGGAAGGAGACGAAGAAGAACTGCGTGCCAAGAAATAATTGACGACATTAACATAAATGGCCAAAACAATAGCACACGATAAGCAGAAATGGCGCAACATTTGCAAAAATCTCTACACTGGAATGTATAAGCGGTCCGTAATAAGTAAGTAAATAACTTTTATTTCTGCAACTTTTATTTTGTGCTTCGTACTTCATGGGATTTCACCCACAGCTACGAAACTCATTGATAGCAGGTACTTTTGTTGAGGTTTTTCTAATCAATTATGATATTGCATCTCGTAGTTTGTATTCTTAGCATTGGAACCAATTAGGATCCTATTTATTAAGCTAAAAACTTAAAAAAAATTATTATTTTAGATTTTCTATAAAAAAGGCCCCTCTTTTAGTACTTGTATTACTGCTTTTCTCCCTTGCGTTATTTATTGCAAGTCCTTGTATATGTTGTACCATATTTAAAGAAATATATGCATGATAAGTATGAAATTGAAAAAAAGAAGAAAAATTCTAATAATCTTCTATAATTTTTTTTTCTTGAACTCCATTTTCTCTCATACAGCTTAAGTTCCATTGCTTATTTTTTGTAACGTCTTTAAATGTGATTTTCTCTTATTTTTGTCTTTCTTTTCTAACGCTTTTTAAACAATTTGAAAATGTTTCTTATAATTTTATAATATGCAGTAAATTTTAAGTAAAACTCAAATATTTTACTTGCATCCAAAATTGGGTATTCCGTCTACTATAGCAATGAAATAAAAACAAGACGGAGAAGTTAAGAAAATTGTTTAAAATAAAAGGAAAAAGAGGAAACATATTCCAAAAAAAAAAGACTTTGTTACTTAAAATTAAGACGGGAATAGAAATTTCTTAAGTAAAATGTAAGAATTCAACCGCATTGTAAACAATGCGTCACGACACAAAGGAAAAAGAGAAAATGGGATTTTACCGCGTTAAAGAAGCGTTGTGGTTGTAGAGGTGATCCAGGCAATTTTAAAGGTGCACTTTCAGAAACTTGCAGTAGTTTTTGTAAAACATGATACGGCGAATTGGCAGTTTTTTTTTTGAGGTTTCCTGGTTATCCTGATATTAAATATGTTTTTTGAAGGTTCGAAAGTGAAAGTTTAATTATTCCGTTATTATGTAATTCTATTAGAGTAACGGCTAATACAACACTGCTGTCTAATTTTAAACAAGTTGCTTCATTTAGTTTGTATATGATTAGTCAACTAGGTTCTGGTATAATCGTACCAGAATAAATTTTTTAAAAAAGCTGGTCTGAACGAATTTAAACCCTTTTTTATACTTTTTAATTTTCAAAATATGTTGTTTATTATGTTTAAGTATATCATATACTATATAGGGTTTTGAAATTAATATTTGTTAAATTATTTTTGAATTGGTTTTGATTTCCTTTGTATTGAATTATAAATGTTTTTAAAGTATTGCATCATATTCAGCCATTGCGAATGTTGCTTATAACATGAATCTTAACGAAAAACTATTGTAAATTATGAATATTTTAACTAAAATGTAATTATATTTTATTACTAAATTTTAAGATCACTGATCTTGCAACCATCGACGAGTGTTCACCTTTAAAGTCCTCAATTTATATTTGGAAATAAAGCTCCCTGCTTGTAATGTAAGTTTATCAAAACTCTCGGATTTTTACTTCATTTATTATACTTCTCTATATATACATATATAAAGGGTGGGCAAATTTGATGTTAGGAAGTAAATTGGCTTAAAAATATTTTTTTTTTTTACAAATTCAGTTTTATTCATATGGGAATTAATAGTGGAATATAATGTCGCGCAAATATCCACCTCTAGCACGTCGGCAGACGTCTGCTCTTGTCACAAAATTTTGAACTACATTTTGCAGCAGAGCTTCGCTTATCTCGTCAATGCAGCGCCGAATTTCATCTTGCAGAGTTTCAGTTGCTTGTTGTGTGTTCACATAAACCCGGTCTTTTAAATGGCCCCAGAAAAAATATTCCAACGGCGTTAATTCAGAAGAACGAGACGGCCAACTGGTAACTCCAAATCGAGAAATTACGTGACCGGGCAATTTCACATGCAATAACTGAATTGTTTGGCTGGCTGTGTGGCTTGTGGAGCTATCCTACTGAAACCAAAAGTCACTGATGTCAACATTAGCCAATTGTGGCCACAAAAAATTGGTTATCAAGGCTTAGTAGCGCAGAGAATTCACGGTGACGGCGTTTCCTTGCTCATTGCGACAATGCGACAGTTTTGTTTGTTTACATAACCGCCTAAATGAATTCTTCCTCATCACTAAAGATGATTTTGTTGAAAAATGCGTTGTTTTCGTTCTGTTTTTCAAAAAGTAAATTTGCACAGTTATAATTCTTTGTTCAAGAGTGTAGCGTTCCATAGTTAAAATATCCTTATCTTTTACTAAATTAGTCCCAAAGCTTGACACCTCAATTCTTGACATTTCATCGTTTGACAGCCAATTTACTTCCTAACTCCAAATTTGTCCACCTTCTATATATAACGCATACTAACCTTTAAATGAATTTACAATTCCTGCAAATTCAATTCCTTTTTATATAAAGTCCGATTTGTATTTCTTTGAACAATTGCTCCTCTCTGATTAAAATTTGTATCTTTTTCTTTTAATGTATTGTTAGTTTTACCCTCTTTAAAACGTTTGAGTTCGTTAAAATTGCGTTCAAATAAAATTAACATCACTTTGTTGTTGTTGCAGTTATATTTTTATTTACTACACAATAACTTTTGTACAGTTAACAAGTTAATATTCGCTTATACAGCACTTCTATTTCCGCTTAAACACGTCTTTGTCTTACGACAGCCAAACGATAACACGTCAGTGGTAAAGCAGCCTCTTTATATACCTTATTGCCTACAGTTCCGGAAATGTCTCATATCTTCTACTTCTATATCCGTTAATTCAAATGTAACGTAAAGATGGTCGATTTGGCAGTGCTGCCAAATACGCAAATAAGTACGGCATTGACAGGGGGACACATAACTACCAAATGTAAAAAATTGAGGCATTTTTATTTACGTAAGATTATATGAATGAAGAGTAACAGAATATGAATGCATTGTGATTTGTTCGTATGCTTAAAACTTGAAAACGACTATACCAATTTAGTTACTTCCTTCTGTGATTTTATTTGTAATTGCTACGGGAAGGTTTAGGAAAAAAGAAAAGCTGAAAATTTCTCAACAGCTGGCGCTGTAGCGGTTAATTCTTTATCTTTGCTTCACATATTCTAAGTTCTACAGCGAGTATGTAGAGTTGAATAAATGTGCATGCTACCTCCCACACAAATTAAATATTAATTTTGTATATTTTGAGAACGGTTAGAGCGAAATTTTCTGAATTTTGTCTAAGCGACTTAATACAAATCATCAGTCAGGTGAGTGGAATCGGATAAGTAGATGCATAAATATACAATTTTACATGTGTTGAGAATAGTAACAGTTAAAGCATCGTTATCTATCCACATTAGCCTAAAAGCGGGAAAGATTTGATAAGCTGATATTGCATTACATACATATAGATTTCCGGGCAACGCCGGATGGGTTAAGCTAGTATGGTACAAAATTAAACAGTAGTCATGCCAGATATAGTGAGGAAAAACCGTGGAATAATATTGGTCAAATGATGAATTAAAGTTCAAAATATCTTGTATATAAAAATGAATGTGGGTTTGTAAGTTGCTGGTTTGTTTGTTTATGCCTTATGGATAGCTAAACGGCTGAACCGATTTTCTGAAAATTTTTACAGTATCCTTCTTTATGTCTGGAAGGAACTGTAGGCTATATAAATTGCAAAAATTTCAACTGGGTTGTGCCACATCCATACAAAGTGTATATTTATTTGTCTACATCTTCAAGACTAATTCTCTTAATTTGGCCCAAATATATTTACAATCAATACAAAGCATAGGTGAAAAAGTGGGCGGGACTAGGTAAGTGGACGTGGTACTTCCTATACAAAGTAAATATTAATTTTTGGTCCGAATCAATTCAAATCATCAGGCAAAATCTGGAAAAATTGGACAAGTGGGCGTGGTGCCTCCTTTACAAACTAAATATTGATTGCATTATATCATGTATATGGTTAAAGCTAAAGTTTCAATATTTGGTCTGAATGATTTGATAGTCAATGCAAATTATCAATCAGAAAGTGGGCATGGTACCTCCCATACAAACTAAGTATTGATTTCTTTTAAAACAAAAGCTTCTGAATTTAGTCTAAAAGACTCGGAATTTGACAAGTCTGCGTGGTACCTTTCATACAAAGTAAATGCTAGTTTTTGTATATCTTGAGAACGGCAATAGTAGAACTTTCTAAATTAGTGTTATACAACGACATGAACGATAAACATCATTAGTCAGTTAGAGGGCGAGATTGAATAAGTGGGCGTTGCACCTTCCACTCATACTAAATATTGAATTCTGTATATGTGGAGAACGACAACTATTAAAGCACTAATTGCATTTAAAGAAAAATAAAGTATCCATGTATGCGATTGGCTGTTTGCGATGTTTGCAAACAACGAGAACCATATGTCTGCCAAATTTTCATCCGTATTTTCTCTCAATGGCGTACGCTCTCATTACACATTATGTTTACACGGTGCTATTAGCTCTCTTCAACACAAAAATTGTATATCACGTACGAATTGTATTACCGTGTAAGCCCCCCTTTAATAATATTGAATTTAAAGCAGATTTTATTGAGAAATGAAACTGAAACTCGTTTAAATATCTCATTTTCTTGCAGTGTAATTATACGTATTCACTATTCAGTTCATTTTCAAAAAGAAATCCACAGTACAAGTTTATACCTTCGTTTTTAACGCTTTTATTACTAATTTTATTTTATTCATCTGTTAAGTGTGCTTTATTCTTCTTTTTGTTTTAATATACAACAACAATACAAAAGTTCTCCTTGTCTAAGTCTTTTAAAATGTTGTTTTATTTTTAAGGCCAAGAAAAATCGTGGTTTCTCTCTGTCTGTTTTTCTTGGTTAATCTCATTGTCGACAAGGATTCCATGGCTGTATCTTTTTAAAAATTTAAATGTTTGTCTGCCTGACTTTATGTGTGTATGCGTGCTTAACAATGTGTGCGTTCCAGTGCTTGTTTGTTTTTTTGTTGGTTTCATTTCCGTTTCAAGTAATTTCTGTAGTCTTTTAAGTGCATTAAATGTCTTAGTCTTGGCTTTATTTGTATTTGAGTAAATATGTTTTCTTTTCTTTATTCTCTTTGGCATCATTATAGCGCTTAATATTGTTTCTCTGCGTATTTTTTTTCTTAAGGTTTCATTTTCAATTGCCATAATAACGAATTTTTTATTTTATTTTCATTTGTTTTTTTTATCATTTTTATTATGCTTGATGTTCAGAAATGTTATATTGTAGACATTAAATTTATGATTTTAAAATTGTTTTAGTCTGTTTAAGATCTTTTAAGATTGAGTTGAAGTCATTAAGCACATTATAAAATGCTGAATGCTTAATTCAATATATTGTTACCTTTTTACCTTTTTGAAAACATGTGTTTATGAGTTCGTAGATTGTAGTTAAAATAAAACAAATCTCGTGTTTAGTTTTTAATAAAAATCCTTTATTTACACAGTTTTGTGCATCACTGCCTGTAACCTTTTTACAAGCAATAACAATTTCTATCCTTAATTTCTCTTGGCAGGTTTTTATGAAAATGTTAAGGTACACATAGGGTTTTCTGGGGAGACAGATTCACCATTACAGTTTAAGACCTGCTGGTGTTCATTAGGAGGGCAGCAAACAAACTACAGACTAGAAGGGCCACAATAGATTGCATGGTTTGCTGTGTCCTGCAATAGTGCCTGGTCAGAAGTAGGTTCGTTAACCAACAAAATTGTCGAATTTCGACAAAATCAATACACATTCAGAATCAAGAATATTCAGCGCAACTCGTAAAAGTCATGGTGTGTTGTGAATTTCGGGCTGGCTCGCGTCTACTATCAATATTTGTATGAGAATTTCGTTATTGAGGCCATTGCTGTCAATGAAGAGTGTTGTTGGTCGATAATTATCAGCTTATTTTATCATAAATTAGATGATATGGATACGAGCGACATGTGGCTTTAACATCACGGTGTAATGTGCCACAAAGCTCATGTTACTTTGAACATTTTACACGAACGATTTCAGGGCATTGGCATAAAATGTTGAATTAATATGAACTGGCCATCGAGATAGTGCGATTTGACCCATTAGACTTATAGTTTTTTTCTTTTTTAATCGTTAATCTATGCGAATAAGTCATAAATTACAACTTGATTTCTGTGTGGACATTTCCTTTAAAAGAAATAAGAAATTTCAATGATACCTTCAATAAACTTTATTTAATTTAAACTTAAATATAGGATGCGCTAAATAACTCACCCAATATTTTAATATAATAGTGTGCATCAAAACAATTTCAAGAAAAACCCCAAATTACTATTCTCTGTAACATGGTCATTAAAAAGTTGTAATGGCTGTGAATGACTTTTTGTTGTGTAGTTGTTGTGTTTGGTTTATTACAGATAATACATAAATCAAGTAATAAACTTTCTAAAAAATCGTAGACATAACCGTTCAAAATATATTTTAACAGAAATGAGATTTAACAAATTCTCCTTGTGTTTCTAAATAACTCACTTTTTAAACATTTTTTCATAAATCGTAAACAGTAATCACATCAAATAATTTTACAAAAAACTTTATTTGCCTAAATATTTAAAACAGATTTAAATATTTTATTTGAACATGCTTTACACATACATATATAGCTTATATGGCCAATAAAATGTTTCATTGATTTCGCAGACACAGCAACAATAAAAGCAACGAGACGACTAATTTATCCAAAAAAAAAACATTTTTTTGTTTTAATCTAATAAAACAAGCGGCTTAACAGATATTAAAATAAAATAACAAAAAGAAATAGACAAATATTTCATCAATAAGTTTTTTTTTTATTTCTTTCAACTTTTTTGTCCTCTTACTCTTTATAAGTTTTTTAAGTGAATTTGTAAAATATTTTTATAATTTAAACGAATGTAAAAGTAAAATTGACTGTTTGCATATTTTATTTTAAAAATTAATAGCAAAGAGATAAAGGGAGAGAGAGTGATAGAAAAAAGTCGAATTCAAAATGTCCTCTTTTATGCCAACATTTTTCATACATTTTTCTAATGATCGCATCATAAATAACGAAAGAAGACCAAGAGTGAGTTTATTTAAATAAAAACGGTCATTGTATATATATTTTTTCTTTTATTATTTTTTTATTTATTTATATGCTACAAAAACAATAATGAAAATAGCAACAACAATAAAAACTATAGCAACAATTTATAATAAAAAAATAAATACAACAATGGGATAAAAAAAAATTTTTTTAATAATATTCTGTCTCAGTGTTTATTTTAATACTTTTTCCCATGAGTTTTTTTAAATGAAGTAAATAGGGTGACAAGAATAAAATGATTCCAAAATATTTGAAATAAATTTTCTAAAAAACTTTAGATTATTTGGCAGTTCATGGTTGCATAAAGAAAATAAGTTTTTAATAAAAAACCAATTTACTTAAAAATCACTTCTATCAAATTACTCGTATGTTGTACTTATGTATACCAGTGTGTCGATCCTATAGATCGAATGGACAAAAATAGAAAGAGTTGTCGTAAATAAATAAAATTACGTACAGACAATTATTACAAATATAAGCGAACTTTTGACAAAATAAGGCAACGAACACGCCCGCCTTCCACATATATTTAAATCAAATAAAGCCCATATTAAATTAGGTTTTTATATTTAATTTTTTTAACAAAAAAAAAAAAAAAAATGTTCGTTTAGGCATAGAGGTGTGTTAATTACTGATATAAATAAATCAATTCTAAATAACAACAAATTTTTAATTTAGCGGATTTAGCTACACAAAATAAAATAAAATAAATAAATAAATACAATAAAATTATATTGTAATCTGGCAAAAATTCGATGTTGTACTTTAAATTTGGAATTTGAATAATAATTTTAATTTTTTATGGGTAATATATCATATAATAATTGATAATCCAAATTATTTCTAATTTTTTATTTGTCTTAAACTATTTAAAATAAGTAATATTTATGAAAAACTCTCTAAATTGTACATTTTTAAAATTTCAGAAATTTTTAAGTCGCAAACCAAAATTTTTTTTGTTCTAAATTATTTGAGTTCAGCGCCCTCTTGCGGAAATAAAGAGAAGTAAGCAAAACAAATCGTTCAGTATTATACTCAGCGGATAATTAGCTTTCGAAAAATATATATGTCTTATTAAAATCCGTGATGAGTGATTTTTTGATTTTTGTCTATGGGACAACGCTCTGTGCGTCGCACGCTGCTGAAAAAATCAGCAGAGAAAAAGGGAGTTCTTGTTTTCGATCTGATAACTTTACTGTTAACGATGCAATTCGCTCTGGTGTATCAATCATTGAAAAGGTAGATGAAAAACGTCACATTAACTGCGTAGGCCTTACTAGAGTACTAGCCATTCATCACCAAACAGTTATCGACCATTTAAAGAAAGCTGGATACACAAAGAATCTCGATGATTGTGTGGTACAGAATTTACAGTGAAAAATTTAACGGAAAAATAAAACGGTGCGTAATCAAACCATTTCTAAAGCGAATTACGCGAGATGAAAAGTAGATCAAAAAAGATCATAGACGAAGCAAGGTGAAGCTTCGCAGGCTGTCGCAAAGCCTGGAATTAGAAGTAAATGGTTTATTATGATCATCACATCTGATCATACTGATTTCTACTATACTATTAACGAGATTGAAACGGCTAGAATGGCTCAACAGAAAAGGTGTCATTACAACGCTAAACCAGACATATATTTGATAACCCGGCAGAAAATGAGAGAGCCTTTCTGTTAAGTTTTGATGCAGTCTGAAACTTTAAATTTCAGATAATCATTTTTTTATGTTGTAAATTTTAAATTCGTAGAGCCTGCCAAACTTAATTGGATCAGTTTTTCGCTTAGAAACCCTAGAAGTTCTACATTGATGGAATAATGGGTTAAAAGGTTACCGATCATAACATCACGCATTTGGTTTTATAAAGCTCGTTTTAAATATAAGAAAAAGGTGCTTCATGTTTGGTCAAATTTTTAACTGAACTTAACCGAACACCCAATAAAATCATGAGTTTTTTTGGTAGGCAAGTTATTAGCTCCGTTAATTTCATTTGAACTTTTGACACCTAAATTTTATTCTCATACATACTTCTTTGTTTGAGCTGTCGAGCTTGATAGACAGACGGACGCTGAGCACAGTTGGACCAATATCATCACTTGTAGAATATTCAGAATCTTCTGTACTTTTCAATCTATGGAAAGGATTATGTGTTTTCTTAGACTGAAAGGAGATTAATTAAGCTTCTTTGAGCACAATTATCAGGCACTGTACGATAAGGTGTATATCGCAGCATATGCGGCGCCCTGGTCATGGCTTCTGCAGGAGTCGTCAGTACAAGGAGAAAGAGGAATCCGTACAAGACCTTATTTGTGACAGCTCCTCTCTATGTGAGCTCTGACGAAGGTAACTTAGTGCACGTCACATCCATGATCTTGACTGCCTCAGGCATGTGTCACTGTAGAATTTTATCAACTTCGTCAGAGGTAACGATTGGCTCACATGAGAGATTTAGGTTTAGATGATCTTTGGGCTCTACCATGTCTGACTTTTCGGTCGCTTTAATTTGCCTGTCCTTTAAAGGATAGCGCAGTGACCAATAGGGCCCCCGAGTGAGCTCTTTAATTAATTCACAAATAGTACGGTTCCTGTATAAAGTAAACCTTGAAAAGTGTGGAAAAAATTGGGTAAAAAATGGATATGCACACAGACTCCACAAGGTTACCTAATGAAATATTTACCATTTAAAAGACATATTTCGTTTCGAAACTTAAAATTGGGTAATATTTAGCAAAGGTTTACCTTATAAGTGGATGAAAGTTAATCAAAATTTAAAACACAGTTTTTATTGTAATCGATGGAGCCTATCATAAAAATAGTATCATTTCCTCGGTATTGTTTTGTCGCACCGTTTTGAGTCTTTTCAGTGTACTATTTGAAATCACTTTTGAGAAAATATTAAATTTCTTTGGTTTATTAGTTCGCTTTTTGCTTAGTTTTTTTAGTTCTTTTTGGTCCCATTGTGCACACACTGAAATATTCAACAATATTTAATTCATGCAATTTTTTAACAAATATTTGAGGATATTTTTCTTCTACGAGTGCATACAAGTGAGGTCCTATAACTGCATAAAACTAAATCTATGTATTAGTGGCTTCCGTTCACTCTCTCTTTCACTCACACTTTTTTTAGCAACAGAGTATATGTGTGTATGCGAGTACATATTTGTTGTTTACAAATGTTGTTAAAGCAATGATGCTTTAACACAATAAAAGCCCTATACAATGGAATGCACACACACTGTGCTCACAAATACATACAAACTACTACTAGCACACATATGAATGTAATAAACAATGGTTGTTAAAAAACTAAAACCAACACTTACACATACACACTCTAAGGCTATGCCTAGCTTGCAAAGGCCTTTTATGAATATTTGTGTGTGCATGTGTGCGTGTGTGCTTGTTTGTGTTCAAATAAAAACAGTTATAGCCCGAAATAACCAGGGTCAGATGATAAAAAATTTAGTTCTTTTTTTTGGCAAATGTCTATGTGTGTGTTTTAATTTAAAACAACAACAAATTTGTACTAAAGCTTAAAAACGACTTTTGTTTTTAAAAGCCTTTAAATAAACATACATATGCACTGCTGGAGTATAAACATTTACTCTCTCTCTCTCTCTCTCCCTCTTTCTCTGCCAAGTTATACATGCACCTATAAAAAAAATTGGTAAAAAAATATTGAATAGAGAAAGAGAAAGAGAGACACAAAAAAGTCATTCATTGGTTTCCTCAATTCGATAAAAAGTATACAATTCAACAACAATTGAAGGCGCAATTCCGAAAAGGGCACATGTCCGATTATTTAAAGTTTACAGGAAATGAAAAAAATAATTACTTTTTAATGAAGAATAATAGTTCAAAACGTACTTTATGTTTAAACAATAATTTCGAAAAGGGCACATCTCTTAGAATTGTGACCTATTTGCCATGACGTCTAAAGTAGAAAGAATGCTAGGGATGTTAGTTTTTCAAGCGTAGTAGGTGCAGGTATGCATTTGGGACTCATTGATACGAAAAAACGCATTTATCAAAATGTGTGAGATGTGCCCTTTTCGGAATTGCATACTCATTTGGTATAGGAACACATTTAGCAATTGTAGTTGTATAAAGGCAGCCATATAGGCATGTCTGTTGCTAACGTAACAATACCATACTGTTGCATTCATTCATTCATTGTTTCACTCATTGTTGTTGATTGTTGAGTGTTTGAAACAAAAACCAAATAAAATAAAGCAAAAAAAACATTTAAAAACTTTTGTATTGCACAGGAAACTTGTTTAAATAAAATTATTGCTATAAAAACGATAATAATTATGATTATGATGATACCCGATTAACATAATGAGGGAAATAAAAGAAAGAAAAATATTAAATAATATGACTCTTTAGCATTTTAAGTGGCAATTGTTCTGAAAAAAAGTATACAAAAGAATTGTTTTTAATCAGGCATTGGCCATTTGATTATTTACTGTTGCAAAATATATTTCAGATATACATACATACTTATATCAATGCACCCTCCTTAACGTGCGGGCCTCTACAGAATTTAAATTTACACCATTCTGTTGTGAGTTCTGTGTACCGCTGTGGTATGGTAGGTAAGGCACCTGCCTACCAACTAAGAGGTCCTCGGCTCTCTGACCTCACTTTCATCTTATACAATGAACCCATAAGGCAGACATATCGATTTTGCTATGTGGGGAGCATGATTACACCAAATATCACCCAACAAAAAATGGAATTCTGATGCAATATCATTTATGACTAAACTAAGAATATAAAAAACAACTCCAATGTAAAGTCGGTTCTGCTTTAAGGATATGAGCCGCTGTCTCTGGAAAATTGACCAACCAACAATTACTTACCACAACAGGCGAAATAAATAAATCTTGAGATTAAAAGACGAAAGTGGAAATTAATAGGCCATATCCGCAGAAAAGACGTAAAGCACTCAGGTATATCAAGATACCATTGTGACGTAGCCCCAATGCTGAGGTCATTCAAATAAATAAATCCTGGAAAAAACCGATAAGCTTTAAAAGAATAGTAACAACTCTCGATTATTCGTTATGGCAAGATATACCATCGACTTTTTTCAGCATGCTACTACGCATTCTGACCGTTTTTGTAAAAGAATTACAAAATATGACGGTAATATTTCGAATTTTCACTTATTTTTTAAACATACATAGAGAACTTCTCAGAGAATACTGCAATTTTAATAATGTCTTCTAACAAGGTGATGTCGCCTTTTAAACAACCTATAGTGTTGCCCGTTGCAATTGATATTACCACTCGATATTGCATTTTAGAACCATTTACCGACTATTTGTAATCAAACACCTAATGTTTTCATTTTTAATATACAAATAAATTTTTAATATACAAATAAAAAATTAAAAAACAAAATATTTTTATTTAAAAAATAAAAATTCTTTTATTTGCTTAAAAATAGTGTTCAGTCGTTTATTTACAAAAGAAAACATTTAAAACATTTGCAAAAATAAAATAAATTAGTGATAAAACAAAACGAACCGATGAAATGTATTAAAATAAAACGGAACATAAATAAAAGCAAAGGATTTTTAATTTAAAATAAATTTTTATTTATGATGTAAATATGTTTGTTAACGACTGCCTCCGAACAACAGCCATGTTAATCCATAAACAAATTTTTTTTTTGCTTTTTGCTTAAAAGAATAAAAAAAAATGTATAAAAAATTCATGCAACAAACAAAACAGAATAAAAACGATGCAAAAAAATTGATGCAATAAAAATGCGGGTTTTAAATAACGAGTCATCAAATATTCGACTCGTATTAAAAAAAAGTAAAAAAAAAATTATATTTAAAAGGCAATAATTTTTTTTGTCACTAGAGAACCCTTTTTTTTGTTTATAAATAAATAATTAAATGAAAAAAAAATAATATTTTTATTTGCCATTAGCAAAAAAGGTATTAACAATTTATTTCTATTTTTTTTATCATTTTAAATTGTGGTTCATTTAGTGGCAGCTTTTAAATTAAACTCAACTTTTTTATTGATGTTTAAGTTAATGGGGGAATTTATTTTTACACGCATCAATTAAACAGCAAATACTAAATATATATATTTTTTTAATATTTTTTCTTTTAAATTAAAATAAATAGAAATATGAAATTAAATAAAAAACAGAGTCTGTTTGATAATTTCGACACTTTTCTCTTGAAATATTTGTTTTTTATTTTCTGTAAAAAACATAACGTTCCACAATGACGTCTTTCTTAAGTTCGTTACAATTTGTGATGTATATTTCAATTCTTTATTCCCTGCACACATTACGGCCACCTCAAAATACCTTATGAATAGTCGGCATGATTACATTGAGAAGTCCATGGTTTTTATTATTCTCTTTTATCCGCTATATCGTGATTAATCAGGAAGGCTTATAAGGTTATGAGATTAAAGTTTGTAAACCAGGGGTGGCCAAAGAGAGAACTGTAGTTGTAGTAGTAGTAAATTTTATTAGCGTGCGTTAAAAAACATAACAAAAAAGTAAACAAGAAGACAAATAAACAATTTTAATACGCAAAGCGACATACATATGTTTTCATTAAGAACTGTCGCACAACTGAATGGGAATGTTGCTTGTTTCGTAAAGGCCAATTAGTCGTGTCAGCTGATACGATAACTAAATGGATAATATGTACAAATGGTTAGTTGTTCTGTAACGAACGTAACGTAGACGTGGTGTTTCTTCTTTCACCAGAATTCTTTTACGTTTTTGCTTCACACACAACATAAAACTGACATAAAAGTTTAAGCAAATAATTCGCGCTTTAATGTAATGAAAAAAATAAATTTAAAAGTGTGTGCTTTAAATTATAATTATTAAACAATAATAAACTTAAATAAAATGGATGATGAAAAATTAACATTGTTTGGTGCAATAGCATGAATTAATTTATAATTTATTTTTTTGTTTATTTTTCCTTTGTTGTTCATACACACACATTTGAAAACAGCTGGCACGGTTTTACTTCACCAACTAATCACACTTGACGTTTTGATGACGTTACTTTTACATCCCGTCTACGTTACTTCTAGTTAAATTTGGATTTTATTCCCTTTTGAATATATTGGTTTTAGTTCGGGTGTTTTCGCCCTCAAGTGCCACTTTGGCCACCTTTGTTGCAACAGTAACCCAACAACGATAAGAAGTACAATTTGAGTACTTGGGCAGTATCGTAAGCTATGGTGGACGAACTTGTCTGGATATAGAGAACCACATAAATTGCTAAGCTTAGCAAGCTATTGAAAGCGAGACACATCAAAGCAAACAATATAGTTCAGGAAATAAAACGTTTGTGACCTGTGTATAACAGGTCACTCAATAAGTTCGTAGGATAAAAAAAACAAAATTTTGATAAAACTCGATTTTATTATTCAACATAGAAGACTTTGAGGGCGACATAACGAGTATAGCAATTTTCCAACTTTTCGATACCGTTTTTATAGCACGATTTCTCTTTCTTGTTAAAGTAGGCCTCAGTTTCAGCGATTACTTCATCGTTGGACACAAATTTTTTCTTTCTAGCAAGCATTGTCTTAAGATCTGAAAACAGGAAAAAGTCGCTGCGAGCTAAATCTGGAGGATACGGTGGGTGTTAGCAATTCGAAGCCTAATTCATTCAATTTTGCCATCATTTTCATCGATGTGTGACACGATTTGTGAGCCAATCACTTTGAACACGGTTTTCGCATACCGAAATATTTGTGTAAAATGCTAAAAACTCGTACACCTCCAATTTCCGATCGTTCATATCCTATTCGTGGATTTTTTTGTTGTTTTCTGGAATAACTGCATCATTTGTGCTGGTAAGACCACATTTAAATTCAGCAAATCACTTCTCTACCATTTGCCTCGATGGAGCAGAGTTCGGATAATGTTTATCAAACCATTCTTTGATTTCCACTGTATGTTTTTTCATCAAAATTTAATTGTTTATTAAAACTTGAAATTCACCTTTTTCAATTTTTTGTCAATAACAAAAGTTGCAACAAACAAAATGCTATAAATCACAAATAAATATTTAGATTTCTGTCAGATGTATACACGTATCGTTAGTACTAAATAAAAATCATATGGACAAAATTTTAGTAACGCCATCTTTGTGTCATCCTACAAACTTATTGAGTGACCTGATACATTGCACTATGTTCAATGTGAAACATGGGCGTTAACAAAATGTCGCAGAAACTCATTCTAATTATGCCTAAATATCGTTAAATCTTCTTCTTCTTTACCGTCATAACAGGTGTAAACAATCACTAGCCTACATAGTCATGATTTAGACTCCATCACTTTCAGTCTTCTATCTTTAAATAGAATATTGCACCAGTTTGAAGCATAATGAAGCATAGGAGGGGTAATATTTATATTCATGTATTGCGTGAACTGATAATGCAAGATCATCATGTGACATATTGTGATATAGAGGCATTCTTGCACATTAGTTCCACTTCAATACATACGATTTTACATTAGCACTCAGTTGTTAAAAAAAGAAAATGTTCTCGTTGGATACCCCATAATTTATAAATCGGTCAAAACATGGCGCGCGTCCATTGGTGTAAGGAAATTATTATATATGACGTTTATAAAATTGTGATAGGTGTTGAATCATATATGTACGAGTATGTACGTATGAGCCGAAAACAAAACAGCAATCGACCGTGTGGGTATTGCAAGACGAGCTAAGTCCAACAAAATGTGTCCGTGAAAAAGGCATAACGAAGCAAATAGTCGCTTGCCGAATGGGCTATGTGACCACTGTTCCGCTTGAGCAATGTGGAACGATCAATTCTGAGTGGTGCACACCATTCGTTTGCCGGAAGTCTTCGGAGAAATTCGTGAAACCAACCGCCGAAGAGGCATAATACTCCATCATGACAATGCGAGCTCTCACACTTCTCGTCAAATAGGTGAATTTTTGAGCAGTCAAAACATCCTCTGTACAGTCCTGATTTGATTTCTTCTGGCTCCCGAAAATCAAACGAAAGTGCGCGGTTAACGATTGACGAGCGCTGAAGTGCAGTTGAAGTGTTCAAAAACCATGTTTTGGAGATGTCTCAACAAAAATGAAAAAACTGCTTTGAATGCAAAAGTGTACTGATCATCAAAGAAAATATTTTGAAAAACAATAAAGCCATTTTCATTTAAGAATATATGTTATTATTTGCTATTCTCGAAATATAAATAGTACCTCTCGTATCAATCATGGAGCTGACCTTGATATCTGGTGCTCATGGATTTCGAGAAAGCTTTTGATCACCAAAATATCAAAGTACCTGGAATTCACTTAAAAAAAGGAGTTCCGTAGAATTTAGTCCGTTTAATACCGGCTCAGTATACAATATTCCAGTGCAGAGTGTCTTTCTTTCGTTTTAGGTGTTCAATAAGGGTCTATCATTTCCCACTTAAATTTCTAGTGAGATTCTATTAGTTGTTTCAAACGAGTATGGACATCACTCCTAACAGAAGTATTTTTTGCTGATAGGTGATATGTATGTGTGCGCTGTGGTGTGGAAAGTAAGACCTGTTCTTGCCTACAATTAATATCGCATGACAGTGTTAAAACAGAAAATGCAACTCCTTTTGTAAGGAAAGTTGTTTTTTATATAGCGGTTCACGCAACTATCACCTGCAATTAAATACAAATATTCGACGCGTATGCATGTGGATGCAATAAATGAAGAATATTAAGTGCATGCCATTCAGTACTGGATTCCCCAAGCTGAGCTATTCTCAAGATATAAGCTAATATTCAGTACATTTTCTTAAATCAGATTGCGAAAATGGTGCACGTCTAACATACATATGAGATAAAGTCTATTGATGAGAAATTTAATTTTATTGTGACAAATTAGCGCACAATAATATAATTGTCCCAATAAAAAATTCTGTATTCCCACGGTTGTCGTATTTGATACAAAATGTATTGTCACAAAATGACGCGAAGCGATGTATTGACAATAATTGTCCCAACGCCGTCGCACGATTGTTCTAGTTTACGACAACTCTGTGAATCAGCTGTTGTGGTAAATTAATTAATTTATTTTTTGGTGTTAAAAATGGTTCGCTCTTAAAAAAAAAAAAAAAAAAAAAAAAAATGCGTCCTTTTTATTTATATTGAGGTTATTTAGTAAACAAATAAATAAAAAGAAATACAAAAAAAAGAAAAGAAGTGTGTGGATCAGAGTTTGGATCACAAGAAGGGCCATTGGTGGTGCATATGAGAAAATATTTCAATGAATTTAAAAAAACTTAATTCACTAAAGTATTCATTTATTCAAACTGGAATATAATTACAAATTATATTTAATTCTCTAAAGTAAAGATGATTTGTTCTCTAAAAAATAAAAATTGTATCGGCCATCATTATCAGGTGTCCGCTTGATAAAAAAGTAAAAATAATGAAAAAAAAAGAAATGGTTAAAGTTTGTAATATATTTTACATATAAATAATTTAAAAAAATTTATATTTTAATGTATGACAGTTGTAAATACCGTATAAACACGTGCTATTTTTAAAAAGAAAATCAATTAAAAAATAAAAATTGATCATTATTGTCTTCTTCAATTGCCACCCAAGAATACAATAAATATTGTTGTATTTTGGCATTTATATTGGTGCATGATTGCTGATAAAGCTTTCACACAATTGTCGCAACAGGGCTGCATTTGATTGGAATAAATAAGCACAATAATATTGTGAGTTGCCGTATGAGCCAATAAATTGTATAATCACACGATTGGCATATAAAATACACTAATTATTTAACCGTGAGATCGTACCTTAAGACCGTAGTAATTTCATGAAATTTTGATCGGAACTATGCTCTTCAAACTTGATTAAGCTTTTATCAAGCTTTTATTCAATTTCCTTAATGGTTTCGAACCAACAAATAATGTTTAATTGCCAAACGAAATTCTCTTATATTTCCATTTTCGTTAAAGTTGACGAGGTTTTACAAGAATAGATCCAGCTTGTTTAAAATTTTAACAGTAGTTAGTCAGTAATTGACTACAGTTTATGGGATTATCTTTAAATCGAAAGTTACCACACTCAATATACAATAAAGTCGTGGATTCTTTAAATTGCCTTCGTAGGTAAGCTTGTTCTGCAATAATTTTTGTTTGTTTTTTTCATTTTAAATTTTCTTACATTTTTCATTAACAATGAAATAATCCAATTATTTTAAACATAAGTTCTACAAAGGTTTTCAAAATAGAATTCTTTGCCCATAAAATTTCTTTAAAAGTTTAAAAATTAAACTTTAAAAATTTACTTTATGCCACAAAATAATTTCTAAAGAAAGCGATTCCCTCATTTTGTATTCAACGTTACATGCTTACTTGCCTAACATTTTTTTTTTTTTTCAAACATAAGTAAGTATCTTGAGCTGAAAAAAAGGTGCCATAATAATCTTAAATTAAAAGAACAACAACAAAAGAAAATTATACAGAAAAAAGAGAAGGAAACGACTGATTATTTCCTTATGGTAAAGGAAAAAATAAAAAAAAAACAGAAAATTTATAACAATAAAGTGTTAACATTATGCGTACACACCTTTACAGCAATAATAAAAAAATTATTATATATGAGGAGGAAAGGAGAGTGTTAAAAAAAAAATAAAAAAAATCTTAAAGAAATAAAGTTTTCAAGTTAAAATTTAAATTAACTTAATAAAAGCAAGAAGAACACACAGAAGTTAAATGAATAAAAAAAGAAGTTAAAAATAAAAATGAAATAACAAAACAACATTATAAAAACATTAAAAATTAATTTATGATTTTAATATGATTTAAGAAAAAAAAAAATAGAAGCAGAAGTAAGAAAATGTTTGTTTTTTCTCTTAGACAGTTAACAAGAAATTTAAAAAATATAAGTACAGGGTGTCCGATGGGAAGGTTTTGCTGCCATTTTGGTAAACATTAGTCTTGACAGTTCATATTTGGCAGCCGTGAAATAGAGACGTGGCAAATTTATTATTGAACGTGTTTTAATCGTTAAAACATTTTATCAAAATCAATCATCGATTACTGTAACGATGAGAAAGTTACGGGAGAAGTTACGTGAGGCATATTTTCATTTGAACGGTTATGGTAATAAACAGAGTAGTCGGTTCTGGGCAATAGAAAACCCTCAAATTATTCATCAGTCACCTTTGCATCCATTAAAAGTGACAGTCTGATGTCCAATTTGGTCAGGAGGAATTGTTAAACCTTATTTCTTTGAAACTGAAAACGGCGTAACGGTAACTGTCAATGGGGAGTGATATCGTGATATGATTGAAAACTTTTTAACGTCACAACTGCATGCTTTATACCGGACTTACATGTGGTTTCAACAACGTTGCCACATCGCACACAGCCAGTATTACAATGGAATTACTGCGAGACCTTTTTCTACAACAAATTATTTCAAGGAATGCTGATGTTGATTGGCCTCCACGGTCGACTGATTAGACTGCTCCGGACTTCTTTTTGTGGGAACATCTAAAAAGCAAGGTCTATGCAAACAAACCAGAAACGCTGGAGCAACTCAAACAAAATATTCGTAATGAAATTAATGAAATACCGCGTGAAATGTATGAGAATGTAATGAAAAATGTGCGCAGAAAGGCTCGCATTTGTGAGGGTAAAAGAGGCGGGCATTTATCTGATATTGTATTCCATACATAATTGCCAACATTAAATAAAACATTTATCAATATAAGATCCATTCTATTTCATATAATCAAAAATTATAAACAAAAAATATAGTATAGCTTCCCGGCGGACACCCTGTATTAAGAACAACTTAATAATAAAATATTGGCATCTAAACACAGAACATAATATGAGTGAGTGTCTTGCTATTTGAGCTCGAAATATACAGTTCTTAATGAAGGCTATAGTAATTCAGCAAGCAAGATAATTGACTTCATTTAAAGTCTTAACTTGATATGGCGTACAAATAAGGCTGCTCAAAAGATTCTTTAGATCTTACTGCGTATGGCCTCTGATTCAATCACTAAAACATTTTTAGTTATTCAAAACGAAATTTGGCAGTGAATTTCTGCGAATAAAAAAAAAAAAAAACTGCAAAAACTGCATAATTTATAGAAAAACTTATTTTTTAAGCAGAAAACTTAAAAACTGCTCAATGCTCTGCACATTTGGCGACGCTGTGGGTGAGTAAATAATACTTCGAAAGCACTCGAGACTCTCAATATTTCAGGTAGATTCCAGCGTTGCCATTTTGACGCTTTTCGGGTATTTGTTGATGCTTTTTAAGTCGCTTTATCCTTTTTATTTTTCCGAAATACTCCTTTTTAAAAAAGTGTATTTCTTGACAGTTTTTTAATTTTTTTTGCGCTTTTGGTGCTTTTTTTGCATTAATGTGATTGTGTTTTTTGCAATTTAATACCTATTTTTTCAACAAGGAAATTTAAACATTTTATTTGTCTAATTGTTGGATAAGCTACTAAATTTTTTCTGTATATTAAACGTAAAAATAATAAGTATGTCATAATTTTGTCCTTAATTTAATGTTGTTTTAAGTTTTGTATTAAGTCAGTGGTTTAACGTGAGTACCTGCCCTAACACGTTACCTCACGGTGCCAAAGCACGAGTGAATACAATGCGTCCACCAACGCCCCCACCTATGATTAGAATCACCAGTGAGTACCAATTTAAAGCCATGTTATTTGGACATGACCTCACACCTTGGTGAGGTGCCGGAGACTATCTAAACTCCTACCGATCTATGGATCACGGCACCCGGTTAAAAATGTAACTCCACACCGAGCCAGCATAGCTCTCCCCGCGATTTGGGTTTAAACCACAGCCACCACGTTGCTCCCACAAAGGGAGCCTCACCATAGTCGGGCAGGAACCGAAATTCCTGGGGCTCCCGACACCCGTGGCACCAGTATTAAGCCTCCGCTCAGGCCTCGTAGCATAAGTGCTACTACCAGTGTAAGTCCCGAACAACTTCGGACTGGTGACCAAGATGGTGATTACAACAAACAAGAAACACTCAAACAACACAACAATAAACGGAGCCACCATCACGGGAGAACTCAAAGTGACATCGTGCGCCACGGACACAATACACAAAAACAAGAACACAACCAGTCAAAAGCAGACCAGTACAAACACACAACACCCAAAACTGCAGCCACAAACCAAGCCGCAAACAGCAGGCCGGGAAACAGCAAACAGCAGACAATCACAGCAAGCAGCATAACACATCAACCGTCAGCACCCCAGCGGGACGCCAAGCTAGAAAAAGGCTGGCCAGGAGACCGCTAAGATGATGATGCAGGTTCAACCTTCGCTAATAGTGGCGTCCTTGTACGCATAAACACCTCAAGGGCAAAAACACCCAGCCTACCATAAGTACGATCGTCCAACAATACCCTACTGAAATCCCACACCCCCCAGTATGAGTAATACCCATGCTATCTAAATCCCTAACGTCATCATAGTCCGGGCACGAAGTCAGTACATGCCTCCAGTCCTCTATTCCCCTCCCACACCGACAGTCCGCTGATTCAGTCTGGCCAATTCGAAGCAAAAATGCATTGAAAGAGCCATGTCCCGTCAGTATGAACCCCAGACTCAAGCCAAAGCCAAAGTCAGGGTGTTCCCGTACGAACGTAACGTCCGGAATGAATCCATAAGTCACCCTTCCCTTGTCGCTGTCCGTCCATCTCGTCTGCCACCTATCTATGAGGCACCCCTGCAAAAGGGCCTTATACCTATCTCTCCCAATCTCGAGCTCCGAAACAGAAAGCCAATCGTTCGTCCCAAGTGGCAGTTCCCTCTGGACCCTGAAAGCAATGCTACGACGCACCACTTCCAAGTCAAGGGGCGGTACACAAACAAGGACCTGCAAAGCGTCGGTAGAGACCGTCCGACACACCGGAACACATGCCAAGAGTGCAATTCTCTGACACGTGAGAATCTTACTCTGTCCAACAACAGACATGACCGTCTTATACCACACCGACGCGCCATACGCCGCACAAGCGACGAAAAGCCCATCGTATATGATACGGACGGCACGCCTGCTGAGTCCCCAATCACTCCTCAATATGCGCCTAACCTTTCCAACGATAGCTGCCAGTTTATGCCTGACATGGGTGAGATGAGCCTGAAAGCTCATACGCTCCCCAACAACTATTCCGAGGTATCTGACCTGAGTCACATAGCGAATGCTGTTGTCACCAATTCTAATGAGTGGAGGTCGCCCGGTTCACAATATGCCCTTAAGCAACATCATCAACGTTTTATCCACTGCGACGTCCACACCAACCCCTACACCCCACTCACAAGCAATACGGATGGCCTGGGCACCCCTTCTCTCTAGCTCAGCACGAGACCGGCCTTCGATCAGGATGAGCAAGTCATCCGCATACGCACACAGTTTGAATGTCAGCCCGAGCTGTCTCAACAGAGTATCCATCATGAGATTCCAAATGAATGGACCACAGATGGACCCCTGCGCACAGCCCCGAACAACCTCCATCCAAACCGTTTCAAAGGATCCAACAACACACGCTTTTCTATCCTCGAAATAGCTGCTTCAAATGCCCATCTCACGACAGCCAACCTCCGATAGCCTTCGTAAGACCTTGTCCCACGAAAGATAATCGAAAGCTCCCTTAAAATCAATGAAAAGCCCAAGCACATACTTCGCAGATGATTGTTCGACAGAACTCTTCACATGCATCCAAGCGTCTTCAACGCATTTGCCTTCCCTAAAACCAAACTGGTAACATGTAGCTGTAGCATTCCTTGAGTCTGTGCACCATGATTCTTTCCAGCACTTTTCCAAATACTGGTAAGAGGCTGATGCCCCGATAAGAGCGAGGATTACTCCTCACTCTATCAGGCGACTTAAGAAGTACCACAACACGAGCACATTTCCATGCCTTCGGGAAGTAGCCCTCATTAATGCACCTACCGTACACTGCCTCCAGGTATTCAGGGATGGCCTTCAAGATGTTCTTACACATCTCTCCGGTCAACCCATCCAAACCTGGGGACTTCCTGCTTCTCACCCGACAAAAACAGTCATCTACTTCCGACCTCTCCAAGTTTGGAGCGTCAGCAATCTCCACCGGTGGGGGAGGACAGTTGCCTGGCTCCGCCCTTGGAAAGAAAACCCCCAACAATGCGTCCGTGCAGTCCCTCCATGAAGACAACACGGTGTCGCCAACATGGAGGCATCCTATGTCCACCTGACTCTTTCTACCCCTGCAGATACGGTAAACCCTACCCCAGGGGTCATCCCTATTGTCCTGTACAAATCTCCTCCACTCGTCCTCCTTAACTGTAACAATCATGTCCTTGTACGTCTTAAGGCTGCCAAGATACTCGGTCCTACGCTGAGCTAGATCTTCAGCATTGGTACGCCTACCCCTCTGCAAAAGTCTCCGGAGGTGTCGAACGCGCCGCCGCATCGTCTCCAACTCAGGGGTCCACCATTTGACCCTCTTGGGCTTCGCATAACTAGCTCGGCCCAACAGTGCATCATTCACCGCAGATGCCGTCCGGACAATCTTGTCAACCTGGTCGTCAATCGTTAGTAGTCTAAAGTCTTCAATTGGCACCGATGACAATGCCTCCCTAAAACAGTACCGATAATGGTCCCAATCAACATCACGCGTTCGCCATCGTAAAACGCCACCAGTCTCCCTAGTCCGTTGTGGACTAGTAACCCTAATCTCAATGAGATTATGGTCACTAATCCCCCAATCGTCACAAACTCTCCAACTAAAGTCCAAAGCAGTAATTGCCGCCCCATTCGCAGCCGTCACGTCAATGTCACTGACGCCCATTGGCCCATCGAAAGTATATAGCTCACTCGGCTCATTCAATACGCTCAAATCTCGCGAGAGCAGCCATTCACTAAGCACTCCTCCTCGTATAAGGTTCGGATGTCCAGACCCAAGTCTGGAGATCTTACTGAACTACATACGAGAGGAGGCGTTCGCATCTAGGCCGAGGATAACCGGAGTACTACTCGCCGCGAGTAGTACCGTATCCATATACCATAGATAGGGTTCCAATGAAACGCCAGGCCTACAGTAGATGCTAGCCAGAAACATCTCCCCAAAACACCCTTTTAACCTAACTCATACCCAAGGTGGCTATAAACTAACTTCGTACAGTCCACGTCGCTGTCCCTAACTATAATCGCGGCCTTTCCCACACCGTCAGTAAATACGCGCATCCCCCCCGGAATCCCCCTAACATCACCATTCGCAAAGTACGGCTCCTGGATCAGGGCAAAGCTAGCGTCCAGCTGACACATAGCTTGCCCCAGCTCGCACGTCACCGCCTTCGAGCGCTGACAATTCAGCTGCAAAAGGCGCAACTCCATTAATGTCTGGCGTTCGCCCTGGCAACCATAGCCGAGTACGTGGGACACGCAAACGACAGCATACTGTGGTCCGCTGGCAGGCCCCTCATCTCGCAGTTACGGCACCTCACCGGTTTAACACAACGTGAGGCCAGATGCCCCATCGTCCCGCACGTCCTGCACACATCCTGCCCCATCCTGCACTCACGCTGCAGGTGGTCAAAGCCGAGGCAGCGGTAGCAGTGCGGGATCGCATCCTGTTGCCGCAACCTGAAGCTGAACCACTTCACATAGACCCTACCGACATCCAGGAGCGCGTTCGCAACACGCTCACTGCACTTCAGTACAACGCTGACCTGTCCGGCAGGGTCAGACCTCCAGGGACTGGTAACCAGACGAACGCTCCTCTTGAACACCTCGTAGCTCATACGCTCCTTCAGGTTCATCTCGAACAACTCGGACATAAATTCATCAGGAGTGATGACCGCATGCACTCCGGCAACCACCACCCTTGGACCAAGCTTGTCGCTGACAGTCTCCTCCAGGCCGACCTCCTCAAATTTTTGTTTGAGGCAATCCTCGACCTCTCCGCCACCGAAGGTGTGCGAATGACCGCACCGCTAGTCCTCTTCAGCGGCCGCATCTCGTGCACTCTGACTCCAAGGGTAGGTCCGATCTGTTCGACGACCTTACTCACTACCTCCTTGGACGTTGCGCCCTTCTTCTTGTCGCGAACGACCACCGACCAGGTTTCCACAGGCTTGGGTGTAGGCCTGGGAACCGCGACACCCTGTGCCCTAACCACCGCAGCAACCGTTGGGGCCTGAGCAACAGGCCTAGCAGCGGGAGCTGGCACTGCGGTCATCGACTGAACCGGCCTGGGGGACTGGAGGATGTCCAGCCTACCCCTCAACCGCTCGTTGTCTACCAGCAGTTTCATTACCAGCTCCTCATATCCACTAGCCTGCCTCATGAGCCTGCCCATCGTCCCCGCACTAAGGTTCTCACCGAACAGCACCTCACGGAAACTGTAAGTGACAACCTTAACGTCAGCCACAGTAACACCACCATCACACATAGAAAAGGCAGCAGCCGAAGCCACAGCCCTTTTACGCTGCCTGCTTTCCCTGCTAACAGATGGCAACGGGGGAAACGCCGCAGCAAAACCACCACCAACCGCAGAGCTATCAGAGATAGCAGCAGCAGCACCAGCATCCGACGTGGTACATGCGCCAGAAACAGCAGCACCACCAGCAACACCACCAACAGCACTACCAGCAGCACCACCAACAACACCACTACCAGCACCACCACCAACACCACCACCAGCAGCAGTACCAATAGCAGAACCGCGACCAGCACCACTCTTAACACCATCAACAGCAGCAGCAGCAGCAGCAGCATCAGCAACAGGAGCAGACTTAAAGCGCTTGGTTGTCGCCTTACCACCACTCGCCTTTACATCAGCTTCCGACCCCGAACTGCTCAGCTCGCTCTCCGTATGACGGAGACGAGACTTCGCAGGTGGAGGGGGCCCCATCACCTCATCAGTGACTGCCCCAGACGCAGCGTCAGAGGCATCACCCTTCGCCGTCTTGCGAGGTTTCCCCGCAGGAGGCATAATACAAAATTCAAATTCAAAGAATCTAACGACTCACCAGATTCAAAAATAAACGCAGCCAACAGGAAGTCAATAAACGTAGCCAAGTCCGTCACCAATTCCAATTAAACACGCCCTAAACCGAAATACAACTCGAAAATCAATTGTCCAATAAACACGCCGAACCGTCAACAAAAACACACTCTGGCAGCACCAATACCCATCGCACGAGTATGGTAACTCCACTCCGTTAGTCCTATCTAACCTCACTTCTTCAAATTGTTACTGACCTTGAAGTCAAAAACTGAGACACCACAGAATTACCCCTGGGAGTCTCAACTTTAAAACAACAACTCTTCACAATTTATCACTAACACTTGTAAACACTCGGTTTTCACACACGAACAGTTTGTAATAAACTTAAAATTCTCCGCTTTGACAAAATACGTCTTTACAATCCGACAGCCAAACTAGAAGTTTTGTATTAGATGGATCGCGTAAATAGGAAAAAGTGGGAAAGTCTCCCGGCTTTTAAAAAGTAGCTGAGATCTACAAAAGATTCTAAAGGGTCCGCCAAATAATATTTTTTTTTTTTTTTGAAAACAGGGCGCAAAAGCCGAAGCTGTGTGGCACGTAGCGCCGTCCTTTTGAAACCAAATGTTGCTAATATCCTCCTCTTCAATTTTTGTGAAAAAAAATTCGTTCAACATGGCCCGATAACAATCGCCATTGACTGTAGCGGCCACTCCTTGCTCATCTTCGAAGAAAAATGGCCAATTATACCTCTGGACAAAATCCGCACCAAACAGTGACTCATGTTAGGTGTATAGGCTTTTCAATGTATGCGTGCGGGTTTTCTGTGCCCTAAATGCGACAATTTTGCTTGTTTACATACCCGCCAAGATCAAAATGAGCTTCATCTGAAAAGATGATTTGTTTTGGCAAATCATTGCGATCTGTAAGTCGATCGCAGGCCCACTTAGCGAAGCGAAAAAAGCGTATGCGCAACCACATTCGTTCAGCGGAAGGATAAAACTATTTATCTGTCAAATCAGACATGGGCTAAGTGTTATCATTCGCGAAATAACCACTAGTTGAAAAAAAAGCGTTAGATGGCGGACCCTATAGTAAGACACTTTGTATAAGTTGCCACTGTGAAATAAATGCTAGGCATGGTGATTTATTGCGTCATAGCCAAACAAAAAAACGTGAAAAAGCAATGAACCCATTTCATAATAGAAGTTTGCAATCACAATTAAGTTTTCAAACGAAAAAGCCCACTGATAGTCAAAAAGCCCAAGGCATATTGTGTTTATATGTCGCAGCTCACGCATCCTTTGCAAATGTTACTCATTTATCTGAAATTTATTTCCAAAGTTTTTCTGTAGCACAGCTGCACATTTTAAATTACATCGGACAAAATGCTCAAACATTATTAACATATATAATAGCTCCTTTTTTTATACAAAATTTAATCGACGATATTAAAGATCTAATTTTAGACGAGGGTACCGACATTTCAGTGGAAAAATTGCCTGGCGTGGTAGTAAGGTATTTTAGTATAAAAAAAAAAATAAATTCGTTACAACATTTCTCGGGTTGATTGATTTAAAAGGTGGTACTGCAGATGACATTCTTTGCGGCATGGAGCGTCTATTATATATCCTACAATTAAATTTAAAAAATGTAGTGGCCATTGGTACTGATAACCCTACAGTGATGACAGGTGCACATAAGGGACTGCGCATGAAAATAGAAATAAAATATAATTTAAAGAACTTGGTACTACTCAGATGTGTATGCCATTCTCTACAACTAGCTGTATGTGCGGCTACGGATAAAAGCTTTCCAAATAATTTAGAATTCCTTATACGGGAGCCTCATAATTTGTTTTCTCACTCCCCAATTCGTCAAAAAGCTCACGTAGAAATTTATAAGTTGTTGAAAAATGACACAATGAATCCTATTAAAATTCCGCGAATGGCAAACACAAGATGGCTTTCTGTAGAGAAAGCATTAAAAGAAATATTAAGACTGTGGCTGGAGGTAAAAACCCACTTTAGTCTTTTAAAGGACAATTGCTATGCAGCCAAATTACCAAAAGTTACGTATGCCGACGACAAAAACTACGTGGATCTAGTTTATTTAAGTTCAGTCTTAGAAGAAGTTCAAAAAGTAAATGTAGCTTTCGAATCAGCCAACGCTGACTATGTAAAGCTTTATAACGATTTATATAACTTAATTAAAAGTATTATAAATAAAATCGTCATTCCTTTAGAAAACTTCGATTTCCTAGAAGATAATTTAGATAAAAACATTAACGAATATCTTGCTATCTGGGTTATAATTTCGAAGAGTCTTGCAGGGATTATAAAATAACTGATCAGCACGAACAAGAAATAATAAAAAACCGAATAGAATTTACAAAACAGCTCGTTTTTGAATTAAGAAGTAAGCTTCATGCAAATCTTAAATTACTGCAAAAAATATCGGTATTTTGTGTGGATAATATTTTTCAAAATAATAAATCGGATGTTATTAATTTCATACAAAATTTCATCGTAATAAATAAAATAGAAATTTCTCTAATGAACCTAATGCAACAAAAATGGAAGAATAAAGAGAGAACTGATGAGTTTTGGATTGAGGTTTACAATTACAGAAATTCTCTGGGTGATAATTCCTTTCAAGAACTAGCAGATTTTGTTACGAGCGTGGATTGACATTAAAGCTACCTAGCGCTAGATGGCAGCACAAACACAAAAACTTTTTCATTCTTAGAAATATCGATCTGTCAAACGTCAGCTGTTAAAATTTTAGCCAAACTCATCGATTAGTTTATTTGTTGTAGTCGTGTGAAGTAAGCAACTTTTGTGTTTCTTGGAAAATGGAAAAAAGGGAATTTCGTGTAGTGATTAAACACTATTATTTGAAAGGCAAAATGGCGAAAGAGACAAAGAAAAGCTTAATAAACATTACGGCGAATCTGCTCCGTTAGATTATATGGTAAAATATTGGATTGCTGAATTTAAACGAACAAGCACTGCAACAATACCATCAACAGGAAGGCCAAAAGAGGTGGTTACTGAAGAAAATATCAAGAAAATCCTCGACATCGTTATGAATGATCGCCGGGTCAAAATACGTGAGATTGCTGAAATGGTAAACATATCATATGAACGTGTGTTCAACATTTTGCATGAACATTTGCATATGAAAAAGCCATCGGCAAGATAAGTGCCGCGTTTGCTCAGTGCTGAACAAAAACGAGTTCGACAGATCACTTCACAGCGGTGTTTGGACATGATAAAGTATAATCCTGCTGATTTTTGGCGTAGATTAATAACTGTTGATGACACGTGCGTCCACCACTACACACCTGAAACCAAAAATCAATTGAAGCAATGGGTGGTGGAAGTGCACCGAAGAAGGCGAACACAGCGAAATCGGTTGGCAAGGTTATAGCCACTGTATTTTGAGATGCACACAGAATATTGCTCATCGATATTGGATCAATTGGTTGATGCAATCAAGGAAAAACGACCACATTTAAACAAGAAAAAAGTGCTGTTTCTTCAAGACAACGCACCGGTTCACACAGCAGTTCATACGGTGCTAAAACTACGCCAAATCCACTCCGAATTGGTTGATCATCCACCTTATAGTCCAGATTTAGTCCCTAGTGACTTTTTTCTGTTTCCAAACTTGAAAAAATGGCTCGCAGGAAAAAGATTCATCTCAAATGAAGAAGTGATTACCGAAAGTAATGCGTATTTTGAGGAGTTCCCAAAATCGTATTATTCAGATGGTATAAAAAAGTTGGAAAATCGTCTTACTAAGTGTATTCAGCTAAAAGGAGACTATGTTGAGAAATAAATGGATTTTGGAAAAAAGATGTTTTTTTCTACTTAGGTAGCTTCAATATCAATCCGCTTTCGTATTTACATACTTTCGTTTCCTTACTCAAATGTAGTAGAAGTAGAAAGGACATTTAGTTTAATGAATTTTTTTAAGCCAAAGATTAGAAATCGACTTTCTTTAAACGCGGTCAATTCATTGTTGTATATTAAATATGGTCTTCAACAAGAAAATGTTTGTTGTTCCAATTATAAATTGCCTTCAAATGAACATACAAAAGATCTACATACTTTATGAGAACACTTTTGTGGCCCGAGGAGGAAGATTATGAGGCCGATATATTTGAAGATAAT
This sequence comes from Wohlfahrtia magnifica, assembly GCA_023159175.1. NCBI lineage: Eukaryota > Metazoa > Arthropoda > Insecta > Diptera > Sarcophagidae > Wohlfahrtia > Wohlfahrtia magnifica. Next base: position 953,474 of record JAKWBJ010000485.1, on the reverse strand, counting down.
ATTGTTTTTATACAAAACGTTTTACCTTTTTTTAATTAAATGTTACTTTATTTAAGATTTTAAGTTTAAGTTTCTTTTCCTGAATTTTAATAATTTTTGTTATTTTATTTTATGCTTTTGTTAACCCGTGTATTTTTGTATATTAATTTATTATTTTTATTTTGTGTTGTTACTTTGTTTTAAGTTATTGTTAACTTCTGAATTGCAATAAAATAAATCATTAATATATTAAAGTTGCTTTTGTTTTTACCCTTGTTTTATGGCTTATTAGCAAAGCAAAATAGCATAAGTATTTAAAAATTGCTTAAAATTTTATATTATTTTGTGATGCTTTTTACCCCATTTTTCTGTAAATTTTCACCCTTTTTACCCTTTTTTTGCTATAAGCTTGACACTTTTTTTTCATTTCTAAAATGGCACCGCTGGTAGATTCCATTTCTTTCCTTTTCTCTCATTTTAGTTCAATAATAAACAACTTGTTTGTTTCAGTGCCTGTTGTGTTGTTGTCGCTTCTTGTTTGTTTCGTTATCTGTTTGCTTTGTTGTTGTAGTCTATTTTTATTTGTTAACAAGCACGCAGTTTCTTCGAACCTATTGTTTATTTATTTTACTGCGTGCATTTGGTGGCCGATGGTTGTTGTTAGTGTGGAGCTTATTTATTTTTTTAACACTTAAATAAATTACAGGGTGTACAACTCAATTTCCAATGTATCAAATACACTTTAAATAATTAATTAATTAACTAATTATAGAAATTCGAGCTTTTATTAAGAAGAATAAACAGCTGAGTTAGGGGATTAAGAAGAAACGCACATTTAGCACTAATTTAATTAAATTTTCGTTTCTTTTCAGGTAAGTTGCTGTACACTAAATGGAAAAATGAAAAGTATATTAAAATATGTATTTGACTATATTGATTTGTTTCCCAAGTAAGTACTTTTTTTTTGAACTCATACGCCATTTTCATTGAAATTTGCGACAAAAACTGTTGCTAACAAATGGCACTTAATCTGTATTAAAGCCTCGAATGATATTACGTTTGTATACCAATATTTATGCAACAATAGAAACACAATAATGAGCCTTGAGATTATTAGCACTTAAAATACAAAAAGTGAAAAAGAATTACTCCCAACTCTGTATTAAACCAATGTTGATGATAAACGAAAAAAGCTAAACAAAAGAACAAGCCCACAATAGGTACCACTAAAAACCATAGCGAAACATAACAAATGTGGCAAATTTGTAATGCAACGCAATAAACAGTTGAAGCCACATTTTACAAAAGAAACTCAACGCCATCAAAATAATGGTTCAAGCTGTTTGCTATTAATATTCCAATTCATATTGTAGTCATAATAGCGATACTGATTATACTTTAGTTATTGTTGTTGTTGTTAGTTTTTTCTCCTGATAACCGTTTTCATTAGTAGGAATAGTAAAGCTATTTGTAAGCATTATGATTCTAAATTGTTAGCTCTGCTAACTGACTGTCTTTATTCCTGATGTTTGGCAGAGTCTATTGGCGAATGTTTGAAATCAAGAAACTCTATAGCGATGAAAACTGAAAAAGTGCAAGAATATATTTAGTAGAGAGAGAGCATAGTCAAAGAAGAAAACATGAACTTGAAAGTGCATAGAACAAGAGCATTTGTTGTTGTTTGTTTATATTTTCTTTTTAATATTTTTTACTTTCAAATATAAAACTTTAAATAAAGGATTTTAATGTTATTGTTTATGTTCGTACATTAAAGTTCATAAAAAACTAAAAGAGAAGACAAACAAAATGTAAAGGTTAATAAAGCTGTAATGGAAATTACTTTAACCATGAAATTTATATATAAAAAAAAAAAAAAATAACCAGGAGACATTTGTGGTAAAAATTGCACTCTATTGTTGTATGATAGAATATGAAATTTATATACTCTGTGATACATATACAGCATACATACATACAGCATTATGGTATATATCTTGTAATTACTTTCCTTTTTCTGCTTTTACTTCAATGTTCAATGGCAAACAACGAGGGTGTTCTGCTAAGTCTCTTTATCGCAATATTAAAAAAGTAAAATTTGCAGAAGTTTTTCGTAAAGAAATCAGTGTACATACTCAAAATCTACAAATAGGCCTCTAATCGGGGATTTAATGCTAGCAATTCTGACTATCTTTCCAAATAATTAAAACCCAAATAATTAAAACCCAAAAAGCATTATAAAAAATGCAATGATTTTTCACTAAGTGAAATTTTTTTATGACTGATACACAGATATAAGTACAGTTATTTATCAGAAGCTTACTCATTTAAGGTACTTTTTTTAAGTCCCAATGTGTCATGTTTATGTCCTTATTATTTTTCCTAACACTGTATGTATATACACACATGTACTTAAATTTCTGCGAAGGTCATGTTAACCCGGTTGGCCGAATGGTCGATTACGTTCTGTTTGACTGTCCTGTGGACAGAATAATGAATTTCTATAATTTTGGCAAATGCTTCAAGACAAGAGTGGGTAATATGAGTGATTGGAGAGGTTTGAAGGCGGAGAAGGAGCCATTTTGTAATACACGGATGAATCAAACACGGAAAGTGGTAATGCCGCGGGAGTGTTTCGCCCTAGGAGGGAATATTAGGAAACTTTGAGAAACCTCGCCAGCATATTCCAGGCGGACGATTATGCTATAGAGAGATATGCTCAATTTAACCTGGAGAGGACATAGCCAGACCATCTGATAAACAGGCCGCCATTCGAGCACTTAGTTTAATGAGGTTGACTAAAAGATAGTTTGGGATTGTCGAGGTAAACTGAACCAGTTTGGCAGGGACAATAGGGTCAGCTCATGATGGGTCCAGGGTCATGTAGAAATTTCTGATATAGAAAGGGCCGATTAACTCGCCATAAAGAGAGCTTTCACTACACTGATTGGCCAGAACCCATTTGAGAACTGGGTAGGGGGCCTGGAAGCGCAACAAAAATGAGGATAATTAGAGGCTGGTACTTTTCTTTGGCCGTAGGGGTCTGAGACCGTCTAAATTTTTGTTAGGCAACTATAACAGAAGGAGATTTGGTAATGTCCAGAGACAACCTGAGGATACTGCCTGGACTTTTGACCGTCATTGCAGGATAAGTGGTCATCTGAGTAAGATGGGAATAGTCTCAAGCCAAATGTGAAGATTCTGTGATGAGTAAATCGAATCACCAGAGCACATGCTGGGTACATGTGAGGCATTGATGTACTCTATAAGGAATTAGCAACTGGCATCCTGAAATTCGTCAGATCAACAAGGTTGGGGGAGATATTTTAGGGAAAGCCTATATATATGGAGGGCTGTACAATAGATCGAGAAGTCGTATACCTCAATGATAAAAATAATAATGCAGGACATCTCGAAAATGGCGTGTATCGATCTACATGAAACCCTCAGATACTTAAATTTGACGGACTGGATATAATGAACGCTTGATGACATGAGGCTACTGGCATTGTGCTATTGCTCAAGACGGTATCTCAAGACGCTAATTGATGCTCTTTACCAGCGTCCACATAAACCAACCAACCAATCGACCAAGGCTTTGCTCAAGCCTTCTAAGATCTATTCTGTGAATTGTTTCAACATTTTTAGCCATCATGAAAACCCGTTCCGCCCAGTAATCCACCGATAAAGTTTAGGGTGAAGTTAGGTTAGGTGGGTCGCCCCCTTTTCGCAGTTTCACCCGGCTCATAGTGCTAACCTTTAAAGGCCGAAAAGCCAGACACGGGATAGCCTAAAATTCCCAACCTTAAAATCTAGTTAATAAGTTCCTTACGTGAGCCTATCGATCCCCCTGATTTTTTTCTTCGTCACTCCCCTAGGGAGTATATTGGCTTTACACAAAGCATCCATCCAGTAGGTGGCGTGTTTTCCTCGTCATTCATCGCCAGAAGTATGCGGGACGGTCAGGGGGGCTTCATTCTTTATTTTTAAGATGAAGTTGTCTGAAGGGAAGTTGAAGCCTCTTTATTAAGCATTCGAAACTACAATTAATTTTTTCTTCGTCATGTCCTCTGCTGTGGCTCGAACCTGGGTCGTTTGTGTTGCTATGTGTGCACTCTAATACACCACGCCACTCCTTCGATAACCCTGATTAAAATGATCAAATTCAGGAACACATCTCTGCGACAGTCCAGATGATGGAAGTGACAAGCAACCTGGTGCCTTTGTCTGAGCTCCCATAGAGCAGGTCATTACAGAGAAGGTGTTAAACCGATTCTTCTTCCTACTCACTCTGACAGCTCTACTGTAGCAATGACCAGGGCGCACCATGGTCGGTCTGACCTCTTTTGCTCATAAAGTTCCTTCTAGATTTCATCAACACCATTCTTGCCCTCGTGGTCGGAAGAAATCTATTGATGGTTTTGAGAGCGGAAAGTTTGTTGCCGAAACTTGAAATAAATGTTTGTTTAAGATTTTAGTGATGCGTTTACTAATAATGTTGATGACACGCCAATTTTTGCAATGTGCCAGGTCACCCTTTTTCGGAATGTCTATGTTTATTTCGGCTTTTAGTTCATTAAGTGCTTTCATTGATTACATTTATTTTGAAAATCAATACTATGTTCTTATAGAAATTGCAAATTTTTGAAAACAAAATTGTAATTTATTGAGGCACTTTTTTGCATCCACAAAAATTTACTTTTTGGTGTAGGTTATCGGACAATGACACGTTTTCTCAATCAATTCATCTTTTGGTTTTGTTTAGCTAAAGTTTTAGCACTTTTGTACATTTTCTTTTTTTCTCCAATTAAAAAACAATATCACAGCCCTCGCATTTTACAAAGAATTTTAACCTTTAGTCTCTATTTATATTACAGATATTAACACAAAAACAAAAGAACACATAATAAATAATTTTTACTTGTTTATGTATATTAAACAACAAAAAACTACAATAAAATATATTTTTTGATGCATATAATATGCATCATGGTCTCTGAACAAGAATTATTACAAGCAACTTATATTACCATAAGCAAATACATCTAAAACTTTAAGATATAGAGCCATAAAAGCATTGTGTCATTGTCGATCTAAGGAATATTAGGAATATTACTAACAATCAAGAGTTATTTAACTTTATTTGGAAATAATTTAAATTATTATTATTATTTTTAATTATGCACAATAATACCGTTGAACAAGGTCTCAATGTACATTCAGTGTGTATACAAAGATATTTAATATCGGAATCCTTCTTGTAACTTTACCTCAATCTTTTTTTGTGTTGGTTTGTGCTGACAAACTCTCCTTTTACTCTTTACTCTTTGGTTTAGTTCCTTGAACTTCTTTTTTGTTGTATATTTTTGAATAATAATGACAACAACAGCAGAAAATGCAACAACATAACAACAATGCAATCATTAACAGAGCATGAAGCATAAAATATTGTCACTGTTTTTGTGGGATAACAGTGTTTGAGTTTTTTTTGTAAAAAAAAAACATTTTTTATTAGAATGTTAAAATAGTTAAAGTGTGGACTGTACTAGTAGATTCTAGGTATGGACTTTAAATATTTGTCCTTAGTAGTAGCTCGGCTATGATGTGTAAACTTAGGAAAACCGAAAATTAGAAATTCTTTCATACTAATTTAATGCTATGTCACTTATTTATTTCAATAGTGTAAATTTTTGTTGTAACAGCCATTCTTTGACAATTTTAGGCGTCTGTCTTGGATCACCATCTTACTGAGAGACGACTTTTTCTTTTAGGTAAGGGTATATGCCCGCAAAAAAATTCCTCGACACCAAAACATGCACTTAGTTTCGCACACCACTGTACGTATTCAAAGAAGCTGCCAATCGATAAACATGTTGTAAGTTTTAAGGGATATAAAATTCCATGAAACTGTACATAAAAGACAAACCTATTTCATTGGGTTACAAACTTTATTTTTTATTTAAGGCAGAAGCTGGGTAATTGACATTTACAGCTAAAAAAACCTTTGTTGAGCAAGGTCTAGGTGAGGCCTTAGTCTTTTTAATTTTTACAAGCCTGGACTTAATGTATGTTTTCTAATTAAATGACATAATGGCGTGCGGAACCATTCGATGTGATATAAAGCATATGCCGAAGAATATTTCGGTAGATAAAGATATAAATCAGATATGATCAATTACTTCATGTCGGATAGTAATTTTATATTCACATGGATAGGTAATCGTGGTGTCCATCTCGCCCCAAAAGGTTATGTCTATTGTTGGACGGAGCAAGATTCTCATTTGTGCTCTTGGCATGTATTCCGGTGTGTCGACCTGTATCTACTGACACATTGCAGGTTCCTGTTGGTGCAGCGCCACTTGATTTGGCGGTAATACGTCGCAGTATTGCTTACAGAATTAAGAAAGGACTATCACTTCGAACTGGCTTTCTGCTTCTGATTTGGAAATGGATAAAGATAGGTATAAGGCCATTTTGCAGGGGTGCCTTGTAGATAGGTGGCAGACAAGACGGACAAACAGTGACAATGGGATGGCTACATATGAGTTTATTCCCGACGTGACGTTCGTACAGGAACACCCAGACTTCGGCTTCGGCGTAAGCCTGTGGTTCATACTGACAGGACATGCCTCTTTCAATGCATTTTTGCATCAATTTGGCCAGACTGAATTTGTGGCCTGTCGGTGTGGGTTAGGAACTGGGGACTGGAGGCAGGTATTGACTATATGCTGACATTAGAGATCTGGATAGTATGGGTATTACTCATATTTAGTGGCTTGGGATTTCAGTAGGTGTTTGCAGGACAATCGGACTCTTAGGACTTTGTGCGCTTTTGCACTTGCTGTGTTTGATAGAAGAAGACTGAACTTTAGGGCAAGTACCTCCTCCACTTCTAATACTGGGGCTTACTGAGTTGCCGTTTCTGCCGTTTTCCAGCTCGTTAGCACATGTTAGTATGCATTAGTGTTTGTTTGGTCTGCGGCCTGTTTAGCTCATCTCCGACTTCTGGCAATCGTGCTGTTCCTGTTTGCTGTGTTCCTGTGTTTCTGTTTCCTGTTTGTTATATTGTTGCTGTATACAGTGTTTCCTGTTTGGTGTTTTTCACCTTCATGTTGACCACAAGTTCTGAGTCGTTTAAGACTTACACTGGTAGTAGCATTATGCTACGAAGCCTGACCGGAGTCTTAATTCTGACACCACGGGCTTTTGGAGCAACAGGATTTTCGATCCCTGCCCAGCTTCGATGCGTGCATCTTGTGGGAGCAATGTGGTGGTTATGGTTTGGACCGGTGTGGAGATACATTCTTAACCGGGTGAAGTGCCCATAGATCGGCAGGAGTTTAGATAGTCTCCGACACCTCACCAAGACCTCCACGTCATGTCCACGTCATGTATTCATGCGTGCATTGGCACCGTGGTGTAGAGTCCTAGGACTGGTACTCACGTTAAACAACTGAATCATCACCCCTCCAATTTTATTAACTCAACAGCGTAGACAAGCTGGTAAAATAGTTATTGTTTGCCCCTGCTTATATAGCACTGTAAAAAAATAATTGGAGGAATTAATAAAAAGAATCAAAACATTTTTTATCAGTGCGATCGTAAAAGTAAATGGTATTTTTATTTACGTATGTTCTTCGAAATATTCGAGTTATGTATTCAAAAACGCAATATAATATTGTATATAAAATTCTCAGTTCCACAATCAACGTAATATTCATTGAATTTGGGCAGCTTTAGCTAAAGGACTGATACGTAGCTTCGAATGAAGAACTTGAATCTCATTCTGTAAACTGGCCCAATTCTGTCCATAAAATGGAAAAGCGTGAAGTTATAAACGTTGTTCTCCTTGTGTTTGCAATAGTAAGTCTAGTTACACAAGTGTTTTTTGGGTTTCTCTGCTTCACTACGTCCCTTCAATTTAATCATAATTGTTGGGGTGGTTGATATCCAGAAGAACAATATATATTTTTTGTAACTACTAAAGGGTGGTCCACTCTAATGCACGATGTAAATTGTCACACCTTAACGTCAATTTGCCACACTTAATTTGACATATCTTCGTTTTAGTGTTTTACAAATTCAACCATGGGGAGGTACATACGCAGGTTAAGATTATTGAAGCCTTTAACAAAAATGGAGGTTCAAATCAAAATGATTTTCGTACAGTTCGTTATTTTTGTGCTCCGAAAAATCGACCAAATGTGTCCACAATCGGGAGAATCGTGCGCAAATTGCAGTAGACCGGGTCTGTAGGAAAAGTGGAAACACCTGTGTATGTTCGTCTAGTTCGTTCAGCAGAAAATACGAATTTTGAATAAAGATTTAACTATAAACGCTTACAAGGTTCAATTGGCTCATGAACTGAAATCCACAGATTATTTCAAGCGTCGACAATACGCTGAATGGTTAGTTGAACCGAGAGAAGTGAATGTTTGACTTTACAAAGAAAATCATCTTCAGATACGAGGCACACTTTCACCTCAATGTATTCGTTAACTAGCAGAATTGCCGCATTTGGGCAAATGAGAATCCACGAGTGATTGCGACTGTTTGGTGCGGCTTATGGGCTGGCGACATAATCGGGCCGTACTTCTCCGAAAATAAAATCGGCCAACCAATTACTGTGAATGGTGTTCGCTATTGCACGATGCTAACAGTGCCAACGAAACAATGGCATGTCGTGGCGATGTTAATTGTCCCCCACGACCATGTGATTTGACACCGTTCGACTTCTTTCTTTGAGGATATTTAAAAGAGAAAGTGTAAGTCAATAAGTCAAGAACATTTCAAGAGTCAAAAGTTGAGATAATTCGGTACATTAACAACATTAGACCCCAATTATGTCTTAGAGTCACTGAAAATATGGACTGATGGATAGAGGTATGCCACCGAAAATGTGGCGAGCATTTGGCCGATATTTTACTGCACACATAATTGTCATATATCGTTCTATCATAATAACAAATATTAAGATATTTCTCCGAAAACTTTTTGTTTTATTTACAATTAACATTGTGCATTTTGATTCTACCATCCTTTAGTAGGCTTTAAAGATTGCGCAAATAAGACAAAAAATTAAATTGCTGCAGCCAAAAATGTTTGATCATCAGAAGGTCAAAAGATCAAAAAGTTCCCGGAATTTATTCAGAAAATTAAAAATACAAGCTTACTCATCTAAATCTATATTGTTCCCTTCAAAGTAATCGTCATCGACCGCAATACACTTATGCCAGCGGTTGATCCTATCATCGAAGCATTTATATATTCGGTTTTCAGTATGTCCATCAGTGCTTTCTGTGATTTTTCCATTATTTGTTCTCGGTTGCTGAAACGCGTTCTCCGTAATTGCTTTTTAACTCGATTAAACGGAAAGAAATCACAGGGAGCCAAATCAGGTTAATTCGGTGGCTGTTGGATGGTATTTGTTGCACTTTTCGTCAAAATATTTGGAATAATGATGACACTGTGCGACGGTGTGTTACTATGGTGCAAAATCAACGAGTTTTCTGCCAACAATTCTGGTCTCTTTCGGCGAATTGCTTCACGCAACCGTCTCATAACACCCAAATAATACACTTTGCTGCTACACGACGGAAGCCCAAATCATTAACCAAAATGTCTTAGAGGCATCCATAGGAAATATTCAAGTCCTCCGCTATCACTCTAATGGTTAATGTGCGGTTGTTGCCCAAAATTTCTTTTACTTTATCAATGTTATTGTCGGTTTCCGATGTCTATGGTCTGCCACTGCGTTGATCATCTTCGATTTACTCACGACCACTTCTGAACCGCTCGTGCCACTGGTAAATGACTGTTTTCTTTAAAGAATCTCTGCCGAAACAATTTTCCAACATTTCCACAGTTCGGGCACCATTAGATCCGTTTTTTACGTAAAATTTAATACAATTTCGTGTTGCAAATTTAAATCCATTTCTAAAATTTAAAAAACCGCCAACACACATAGAGATTCTTGACTACGTAGTTTCTGCAAATATCAAGCTATGGCGCGTAAGATTTTGCGGAAATATCACCAACAGATGTATCACCTTAACAAAAAAAGAAACTCAAATCGGAATGATGGGTAAATAAACTCATATAAACTTCAGAATTAAAAAGAAGATATCAATTTAATAAAATTAAGATTAGTTTCTTTACGCTCTTTAATAATTCTCGTTATTGTAATAAGCTGCTCCTAGCTGCCCTTATTCGACACCTATCAAGGATAAATTTGAACAAAATTTTGGTTAAAAGGGTCTTTTAGTCTTCTTTTCAGATTTACACATTATTTAAGATTATGATTAGATAAATATTAGCTCAGATTGATTTTGAGGGGTAGTCAGTAGAGTGTATTTTGTGTCATACAAAAGAATTTGTAGTTTTTAAATAAAAGATAGCGTAGTTGGCCATTATATCACGAAACACGTATTCGATTGTGTCGAACTAAGACGTTTATTAAAAGAGATATTTCAGGTGATATTTTTGACAAAACAGTTCCTTAATTTATTACTCTTCTCAAAAAGGTATGTTGAACTAAAATTTAGTGAAGATGTGATGAAGTGTAGTATGTGATGCTTAAAAAAAAAAAATGCTGCATAAAATGTTTAAAGTGTGTGAACGCCAAATCCAAGTGTTTTGATCCCGTGATTTAGTTGGTTTAGAAGGGAATTATCAAACCTAGTAAAACGACTAATTTTAATGCACGAAATAATTTGAAAGAATGCAATATATTACCAGCAAATAATAGAGCTGTGAACTAATATCCAGGCCCTTCTTTATATAGTGAAAAAATTCGAAAACAGAGTGTACAATGTCGACTGAATCTCTTGTATTTATTTGTAAACATCGGACAGGTTAACTTGAAAATTTATATACAGGGTGACTGATGAAAGTTGCTCCAAAAAGAAAATGTAACAACTTTTTCTAATTGGGTAGTTCGTTAAAATATATTTCGCAAGTTTAGATTGTTATATAAATTTAGTAGAAATGCAAAATCTGGTTGATGGAACTCGTATTTAGATTGTACGCCCACTAGCACGCATTCGAGTCGATAATTGTCGTTCAATGAAAGTTTGGTGCACTTCCGGAGACACGATTCCCAGGTATATCCGGAATAGTGATTATATATAACGAGACTCATTAACTCCTGACTCTATTGCACAAATTTTTCAAGAGAGAGAATTGCACCTAGCTCGACCTACAGTTCGGTATACTTCTTTGCAAGAAGCGGTCGCAATGTAACTGTAACTGCATATCGTTATTTAAAATTGTTGCACTAATTTTTCTTTTCTGAAACGTTCTAAAATATAATTTCTTTCAGTAAGTTCTCACCTTGCCAGTCCCATTATGGCAGAGTTACACCGAAAATTTTCAAATAAAATTATTTTAAAAAGACATAAGAATTCTGCGGCCTTCCTGGTCTCTAATTCTTAGAATAGCAGATTTTTTTTGTGGGTTACTGTAAACAGAAAGTGTTTTAATTAAAACCATTAAATTTAAGTTATTAAAAACAGTTAATTCAATCAATAACTCAGGCGATTTCCACATCAAATCTGCAGGCAGTTATGAATAGCTTTTTGTTAAGATATCACACATGTGCATTTCAGCGCGGATCCTTTCTAAAATCAATAGTATAAAATGAAATAAAAATCAATCATTTATATTAATTATAAGAAAAGTTATTTGAAATTCTTAGTGTAGCTGAGTTCATCAGCCACCCTGTATTTTCATTTTTTTGGTATGAATAAAAAATATGACTTTTTTTTTAAAAGGATTTAATAATTTTTTTATCTTTCTTACCAAGCAATTACTTTAATAATTAAATTATTAAATAACAATTTTCTTTATTTTTTTAATATTTAATAATTTTTTTTTATTTTTCCCATTTTTGTTTTCAATTATATTTCTTATAATTTTTCTTAGATTCTCTTATATTTTGTTAAATTTTATTTATTTTATACAATACAAATAACTATTTACAGAGTTTGTTTTTTTTCTTTACTTATATATTTTTTAAATTATTTGCCATTTCTTTTTTAATTAAACTATTTTCTTTAATTGTAAGTCAATAATATTAAAATAAAAATGATACTTAAAGTAGAGAATAAGATAAATAACAAAACTAAACTTAAATACATACAAACAACATATACAGACATTTACAGAGGCTTTTACAATAGTAGCACACAGTGGGAAGCATAAATGAGTATATGCTTGTGCAATTATTATTGCCTAGAAAGAGAAATAAAAAGAAAATTAAAATAATAATTAAGATTACTGAGTACACGCATTTTCGTTTTATTTGTTATTTTTTTAGAATTTGTTGTTTTCTATTCTGTATTATTAATCATTTTGTTAAGGATTAAAAGAAAATATGCTTTGTTATACAAACATATAATCATTTGTGTTTCCCACTATATCTACATATGTATTTCGAGTATACCAAAAGTCAATATAGAATATAAACTGTATATGAGACCATTCACTTTCTGAACATACCAATCGGTAGCACTTAATTTTTCTTAATTTTTTTTCAACATTTTTTGTCACTTTTTTTTAACCAAAATTAATAGTTTTTTCAATAATTTTTATGATATAATAACTTTATTATTATATAAATACATTTAATATTTTTATTTATTTATCATTATTTATTAACGTTTAATATTTCTTTTACATTGATTCGCTTTATTTGCTTAGTTTTTTGTCTAGCCTTTAAATTAATTAATTATTTATTTGTTTAGTTGTTAATTAATTTATTAATTGCCTGGCTTTATGATTTTTGTTCTTTGTTTTAGCAATTAATTAAATTTTTTTATTTTATTTATCATGACCATATAGTTTTTTAATTGATTTGTTTTTATTTTATTTTTATTACAATGAATATAATTTATTTATATTATTTTAACTTTTCTTTTTTTCAACATTTTTTTAATATAATTTATTTCAAATATTTTAGACATTAAATATTCTATATTTTAATAATGCCTATATTGTTTATTAATTATATTTTATACTCTCATTAATTTATTTAAATTAATTCTAAATATTTTTTAATTGTTTTCTATGAAATACGTATGTTTGTTTGTTTTGGTTTTTGTTTTTATATATATATTTTTGTTTGTTTTTGTTTTTTGTTGACTTTTATAAACAAAAGCGTTATTTTATGTTTGTAATAAATTTTGATTTGTTTAAATGTTTTTCTGTTAAAGTTAGGTTTTTACTGGTGACTATTTTAGTTGGAAAAATAATTTTTTAATTATGAAACCGTTTTTCCATAAAAGAAAGACATATAAATAAGGAACAAAAATATTTAAAATAGATTTTAAATCTTCATTAAAAATTAGAACTTTTAAGTACAAAAAAATGTTAAAAAAGTAAATTGTTTCCTGCTTATCTAAATATTAGAAAAAACTGATAATTTTAGCAATCTTTACATAAGTTTTTTTGTTAAAAGAAATTAAAATTTAAAATTCGTCAATATTTATACGAATTCAATATTGTCATGACTTTGAGTTTAAAACAATAATGGATAATCATTTTTTCCCTCACAAAGCATTCATTGCCATGGTTTAGTTTCATTAATCAGTTGAATTTTTAAGCTAAGTAAATGAGAAGTCTACTGCAGTGATGTTCACAAGGAGTAACACACTTAAATTGCTGTTAAGGAATAGGTATTTATACGAATTACAACACTTGTCAGTGTAGCATAAAAATATTTTATGCCTCTTTAAAATCTTTAAAAATTAAAAAAATCCGCAACACTCCCACTCAGTTTAAAGAAGGCAAGTTACCATTTGGCACTATGATAACGACATGTATGCATTTTTTCATGACATTGTCTAATGTTATTAATATATTATAAGTTTCCTAAGTGAACAACTTCGTTAGCTGGTTAATATGAACGAACATCACTGGTCTACTGTAGCTCGCCTCCATGTAATTTTGTAGTGGTGCAGATCCTTGCTAAGTATCGGTGGTGATGCTTACTTAGCCTTAATGCGTTGCCTAAAGACACATAGTTCTTGTAGAGATGTTACGTACTTACGCTATTTAAAATCTTGGAAGGACATTGACGTCACCTTACGAAAAGTTTAGTTTGTAATTATTATAAATTCATCTCTCGACCCACAGGGATTATAGGATCATAACGAATTCCCACCCGCTGTAGAAAGCAGTGTTTGAGATTTGTTTAACTTTGATTTTTCAGATCATTCGATTTCTTAACTAGTACTTTGTTTTCAAATCGAAGAGTATTACAATAAAATGACTTTTTTGGCATATCAGTAGGTGCCAACTGCACTGATACAGTAGTGGTAGCTTTGGTAGTTGTAATGAAATTTTTTCGTTCGAAAGTCGCATTGAAATGTTAAAAGTCCTTTTTTATTATTTTTTATTAGGCCTCTTATGACGTATAGCCTCTTCACCATATAAGCAAGTGATCCGGCTACTGTGGCAGGTCTAGGATCAATAATGAATGAACGAATAATTCATCTGCCATGTGTCGTTGCCTAGAAACTACACCATTTCTATATTTGGTGTAGTGCTGAGGAGTCTTTGTTTATCATAGAGAGATGAATCGAAGCTTCTTTACTTATTTAGGACTTAATGCTGAAGAAAATGTTTCTTGTCATCGCAGGTAGTCAACCCTGGGCATCTCATCCTTCTTTATAAAACTAGATTTCAAAAATCCATAATATTTACATTCAATATGATGTTCCTTTTAAGATTGTTAAAATTAAAATGGAAGTATTAGAAATCCATTTTAAGAAAATTTATTATTAAGTATTTTAAATAAAATACATATCAAACTCATTTTAAATATTATGAAAATTTACTTTGCTATCACTGGGATTCAAACCGGGGCAGCACGATATTTTTTTGATAAATTGAAGACGATTGCCTCGCTGCTAAATGCTCTAACACTAAGTTGTGTTTGAGCAGGTGATTTAACTTAAAAAAACAACGTATCCGCTAGCCGACCTATTTTTGAATTTCTTGATAGTTTTCTTTTTTGACTTTAAGCGTTACAAGGTGCAACTGGTAAAAGAATTAAAGCTGGTCGCATATGCACTTTGCCTTATATTTCATAAGTTGTTTAAAAAACAATTCGCTGGTTTTTGTCTAAAATAATTTTTTCAGATTAAGCCCATTTTCATTTATCTGCATACGTTCATAAACAAAATTACCGCATGTGAGCTTCAGAAATTGTTGAAAACTATTTTATGTTAAACGTGTGTGTCATCGTGGTTTGTGGAGGGGTGTTTGCGAGAATAATTTCTCATAAATTGGTTGGCAATGGAATTACGATTATTAAGTCTGCTATTGAGACTGGATTCACCTGGACGATACCATAGGTCAAATAGTGACCAAAACAATGAATTTATTGCAAACATAACTGATTACACTGGTCTGCAGCAAAAAAAAACCTTTAAGTAAAACTATATGGATTATAATGATTTCGATGCGTTCCGTTTTTGAGACGATCCGTTTTCAGTTTTTTTCCATCGGGCTCAATTTTTTTTTTTTTTTTTTTATTCGATAAAGTTTTATTCAAAGGCTAGAAAATGTTTTGTTTTTTGTAGACCAGTGTTATTTATTAAATTCGTAGGGCTCTGTTAAAGACAGAGTCTATATAGAGTCATTTTAAACCGTCTACAGTTTTAAACCTCAGTATTTGTGATGTGTTAAGTGATTGCCTGGTGGTGGCAAACGTCATAGTTAGTCGACAAACGCAGAACAACGGTAAACTTTCTTTGATGTCATACATCACTTTTTGAAGTAATTGTCAAAATTCCATAGCTGACTCATAGATGTGTTTGTCGTGTATTAGTGAGTCTTAACAGACAATCATCGAAAATTATTAGTGGTTTTTCGTTAATGGGGCATTGTAGCAGACAAAATCTTGTATCGTTTAGCATGTAGTCGACGCATAACAGACAATGTCGCTAAATTTCAGCTTTATTTATCATGGTGACAATCTATGATGTTCTCACACATAACTTTGTTTATGTCATTGTCACGAGGGTTCATCAAAGAAATTTTTCATTTACAATAATTTTATACCAATTTCGTGCTGATACTGATACTGACAATGTCGCTCAAATACGACACCAGGTGCTTGAGTGCAAACAAATATAAACAAATAACAAAAAAAAAAAAAAAAAAACACTCCAATATAAACAAATTTTAAATAATTTTCTTGTGGGAAAACATTTTGTTTTTAAATTCATAAAATTATTTAATTATTGTTTTTATTTAAAATAAACTTGTCTTTCTATTATAGAAACTTAAGATGTTTGTATGTACGTATATATGTACGCATGTTTGTGTGAAATAAAATTCTAAATAAATTCGAATATTTTGTTCTTTTGCAATATGTTAGAAATGATATGTTTTGAAGTTAAATCAGAGAGTTTAAAGTTGAAATTTGTAATTTTAGTTGTTTTTCGTTTATATGCTTGATATAGAATTTTTTTTTCTTAGAAAAAGTATTTATCATCTATAAGTATTTATTTTGGCACATAGTTTTAATAAATTACTTATTTTTTGTTGTTTTATTAGAATTTCTTTTTGTAATTTATGCAGTTTTATTTCTTTGAATAGAAGCTTTGAGCAGTAATGTTAATAATAATTTTTAATACTTTTAAGTTTATATTTTCTTGATAAATTTGTTGTTTACATTTCATATTTTTTTATTTGTTTTTTTTTTATTTCTATTCCTCTTTGTCAATAAATGCATATAATTTCTAGTCTAAATGTATGTATGTATATATATATGTTTTTTGTATCAGTATGTTGGTATAATTTGTTTTTATCTTTTTGCCTTTTCTTTAATTATATTTTCAAAATATTTTTGTTTGAGCTTTGATTTCTCTTTTATTTATTTTTATTTATTTTTTTTTTCTTCAATTTATATTGTTTTTAGTAAATTTATTAAAAGAAAAATATTTTCATAATAATTTCTTATATTTTATATTTTTGTTTGTTTGTATTTATTTAACAAATTTGTTTTCTTAATTCTTAAATTTTTATTTTGGACAAAAAAAACATATTTTTCTAGTTCGTTATTATTTTGTCTTTGTGTTGGCAGTTGTCTACTTGTGCAAGTTATTTACATTGATTTTTCTAAAAAAAAAAATAAAAATGAAATATTTTATGCCTGGTGGGAAGTAGTAAGGGGTTGGAGAAGATAATAGTGTGTTTTTGTAGGAAATAAAATAAAATATTTACAAATGTATTATTTTTTTAATTTCAATTTATTTAAATTATATCATATTTTGTGTATTTTTATATGTATAGAGTATATGTTTAAAGCTTTTGATTTATTAAATTGTAAATTATTTCATATGGAAAATAATAAAAAAATGAAATAAAAACATGATTTTTCTAAATGAATTTAAATTAAATAAATATGGCATTTTTATGAGAAGCCAATAAATGTAATAAATAATTATTTAAATACGATTATTAATTTCGATATGTGAGAATTGTTTTAAAAGCTAACTAAAGGGTGACCAGATAATTTTATTAGTTATAAAACTTTTCATATATTTATTATTAACTAGCTGTCCCGACAGATTTAGGGCTGTCAAAATTTATTAGCCTGTCGCAATAAAAACCTTTCCTTATATCTTAACGAAAATAAAAAATGGTCGAATTCCATATTTAAAGCCGTTCCTAAGATAAACAAAATCAATATTTATTTGGACAAAAATTAAAAACCTTCACATTATCCGCTTTCAAGATATGTTAGAATCAGTGTATACCACATAAGGCAGGTGCCACACACACTTGGAAAATTTCGCTCATTTTTTTACTGCTGATTTCCATAGTACGTCGCTGCTGTGGTATGGTAGGTAAGACACCCTCCTACCAACCAAGATGTCCTCGGTTCAATCCCAGGACATTAAATAACATTGCTAGGGACTGGTTATGAGTCATTACGCCATGAAAAACTTTTGTAACTAATGCATCTACTGTTCGGAACCGGCGTTAAGCTGCAGGTCTCTTATAATGAGTCTAAAAGTAGAATCAGGTGCAGCTTATAATTGAAATAAATCCCCCTTATTCCACTTAAGATGTCCCGCGAGTTATGTATATATGTGATTTGCATTGAGCATCCAGCTATTTAAACCAATTTTAGAAACCCTTACTGTTACAAATATGTTGAGCGTGCATAGTCCAGTCGGAATTTTTGACTTTTTCTTCATTAGTGTCTTCCTTATGCTTTAACAAAAATAAGAAAAAAAACAAAATTAGCCGAAATTCTGTTCCAGCTTGTAAAAGTTACTTTGAAAAATTGTGTGGCAGAATTAAAACAAGCCATAACAGCTGTCTACGCCAGAAACGATCCAGCAAATCTACATAATGGTATTAAGTAGTTCGATAAACTGATGGGCATTTCAAAAAGTTATATAAAGGGTGATCCAACCATAATCCACGATGTCAATTGCGAGTCAAACCGTAACGTCCAGTTTTTTGCCCAACTTAATTTGACATATCTTTGTTTCAGTTTTTGAAAAATTCAAACATGGAGAGGTACACAAATCAGCAGCGTGTGGCAGAAGAGCCGTCAACCTCGACTCGTTGTCGTGCCCAACAAATGAACAAAATTCAAATAGAGATTTGAATTTACACACTTACAGGGTTCAATTGACTTAAGAGCTGAAGAACTAAAGAATGAGATAAGTCGGCACATTAACGACATTGAACCTCAATTATGTGTCAGAGTAATTAAAAATATGGACCGGCGGATAGAGGTATGCCACAGAAGCTGTGGCGAGCACTTGGCCGATATTTTGTTTCACATATAATATTGTTTTACTTATAATTCACCACTTATAATTTTCGCGATATTTTACCCCAGTGAATCCGAGTTTTTGCATCAATTGATACCCACAGATGAGACATGAATACACTGCTTCACATTTGAGACAACAAACAGTCACAGCAATGACCTATGTTGGGAGAATCATGTGCAGAAAAACCGAAAACAGTTTCCTCTGCAGGCAAGGTCGTATGTCTGTTATTCGGCATGTGTGTGAGATAATTTTTAGCAATAATCTTCAATCAACGGCGGATATACTGTCAATTAATTGCAGAGTTGAAACCCCTTGCCTTATCATTAAATTTCAAAGATTAGTAGGCGTGTAGACAGCTTAAGAAATTCATATGGCTTTAAAACATTAAAATAATCAATTTCAATCTTAGTCACGTCAATTTCAAATTTAGTACAAAAAATTGTAGCGATGCAAGTATTTTTCTGTCAAAGGAGTAGAATATGATCTTAAGAAAAAATGCCCGCATTTGACGAAGAAAAAAGTGTTGTTTCATCCAAGCAATATAGCAGTTTACATATCTGCTACTTCCTTGGCTAAAGTTTAAATTGCTTCATCACTCACCTAGTTCGGGAGAACTATTTTCTATTTCCAAATTTGAAAATATGATTTGGTGGTGAAATACTTTAAAGCAATGAAGAGGTGGAGCCTGCGGTTGATGTCTAATTTAATAAGCTAACATATACAGTTTTCACTATAACAGATAACAAAGTTGTTGCATATCACAAGCAAAATTATTTCGAGCTGAATGGAGATTATAGTGGGAAATAAAGAAAATTTTTTTCCAAATTTGTTAAGTTTTCTTTGTTTGGTCGACTAGTTTTAAGACCGACTTTCTTTCTCGCATTTTTTTTTACTGGGTCTCTGTCAAACCCTTAATGTATTCTAACAACCTAAGCTTTTTAGAGATGTGCTTAAGCCGAAATTTCGACGGCAAGTAGGCGCCAGTCAAACTGGAATCTTTTCGACTTTACTTGACTCAACTTAAGTCTAGGACGGACATTTAAAAGTTATGCTGTTTCATCAGACTTTCTGAATGCAGTTTAAGGACAGAGCCATGTTCAAAAAATTTTGATATTTTGTTATTAAGTTCAAGTTTTCTTTCTACAATTCTTATCTGGTCACCTAAATATTTCATACTTCTTGATAAATGTGACTGAACCAAAAATGTCCAACGAATGATGATGATGCTTTAAACTAAGGAGTATAAACTGACACAGTGACGCAGAATCGATATATTTCATTGTTTTAAGAATATTATGCACAATTTGTCTTCAATTCTTTTTTAAATTCTAACTTAAGACATTTCAAAATGTTTGTTAGTTTTATAGTACGCATTACGAAAAGTAAATAAGTAAATAAGTTTATCTTAAACGTAATTTAATTAAAAATAGTGCATATCATAATAAATATAATAATTTTAATAAATATATATTTTTTTCTTTAAACGAGGTAACCATCCACTTAGAAATTATTTATAATTAATTAAATTAATTTAATTTTTTTATAACTGCTAATATAATATAGTTTTTTATGTTTGATTTGATATATGTATACGAGTGTATATATCCTACATCACCGTTAGCGGTTACTGTGCGTCGATGTTATAACAATGAAGCCATAATCACTTTTTGAATCGAAAATAACATGTGCATCGGAATATGTGTCCATGCTAACCCTGTTATCTAACTACGAGGTGTAGGCAAGAGTAACTTTTTTGACTAAGAGGTAAAACTTTTTTATTGGTTTCAAGGAGTATGTTTTCGGTTGCAATAGTTTAACCAAACTCACTTAAGATTTTTGCCTGAGTCTAATAAAACAGTACCTGTGAATGCGGAATTGAAGTGATTTCATTGAGTTTGGTTGAGACTGATCTGTATATAAAACAAATTTAGGCCCATATTTTTCAAGGTTAGATAGAGGTATAGGATTGTTGACATTGTTCTAGTAGTTTGCTTTATACAATTTTTGCCATTGAATCGAATTTGATTACCATTAAATCGTATTTAGACAATATGTTTCTTTAGTGCTTGAAGTGATATTGAGTTTAATTAAGTTCGTGTTATGTGAGAAATTTGTTCTATCGAAAAATTCTCTTCAGAGCTGAAGCTCATTTTTCGCTTAATGGGTATGTTAAAAATAGAATTGCCGAATTTGCTTCAAAGAGCAGCCACAGGCGCTTCATAAGTGCCAATACAGCTTTTGGTGCGGTTTGTGGACTGGCGGCATCACGGACCGTACTCCTTCTATAGCGAGTAAAATCGCTCCGTTACAGTCAATGAATGGTGGTTACCGATGATTAACGACGTTTTACCAGCTGATTTTTCCAATAAGGAAGAATTGGATGTGATTAACATGTAGTTTTAACTATACGGTGCCATATGAGTTTGGTAAGCAATTACTCACACATTTTGGAATAGTCCATATGCCACCAAGATCATGCGATTTAACCACAGACTAGACCAGACTATTTGTTGTAGGTATACATGAAGTCTCTCATATACAAGGCAAGTCAGCAACAATTATAGTCCATTGGTGAGATACTGGTCGAAATACTGGAAAAAATATGCCAAAATTATAGTCACAGCGCATCGATCCTATAAAACGAATGGACAAAAATAGAAGGAGTCATCGTAGATAAATGAAATTTCGCACATACATTTTTTGGGGCTAAATACAGATATAAAGGAAATTTTGACCAAATAGGGCAACGGACACGCCTACCGCCTACATATACTAAAAACAAAAAACAACCTATCTTAAGGTGCTTTTTTAGTTAAATATTTTAATAAAAATAATTTTCTGCAGCACAGAGTTATTTATTATTAGTATATTACTGATATAAATAAATAACAACAAGTTTTTAACGCAACAATTCTGTGGACTTAAAAAGATTAGAAATGTATTGCAATCTGGCGCAAATTCGATGTTGTACTGCAAATTTTTAATTTGGGTAACAATTTAAAATTTTTCTGGATTAATATATTGTATGTAAAGTGATAATTCAAATTTCACACATAAGCCTTAATTGGTTGATTTACCATACAATATTGTATTATTAATAGAGATAAATGTACAATTTAACCCTGTATTAAATATGTAGAATGAGGAGTGGCAACTCCGTATGATGTGTGTTCAGTGAAAGCTGACAACTATATACAGTATTAAAAATGTGTATTCTTACAAATTTTCAAATAGCATTTTTAAAATTATTAATATTTGATAAAAAAAAAAAAATTTTTAAATAATATTTTTTATAGAATTTTAAATAAATAGGTTTTATTACTTAAAACAAATAAAAAACGGCACTTGAATTATATCGTTTTTTTTTTTTTTTTTTGGTAAAATAATAAAATTCATACAAATAAGCGTTTGTTGTTTCGCACACTGTACAATATTATATAAAATATATATTGTCAATATGAAATAAGTAAACAAAAATTTTGTGTATTGAATTCAATTTTTTCTTTAAATTTTATACTCTTTTAAAAGACAAAGATTTATTATTTATTTTATTATATTGTTTCAAAATCACAGATTTAAGATTTCACTAACAAAATCTGTATTAGAATTTTCAGCTGTTAAATGATAAATAAGTCAACTTGATTGCGCTATATGTGAACATAAAATACGATTGTTTAATTTAAATATTAATTGACTTAAGCAAATTCTATTGCTGAACATTGTACTACGTGGCTCAAGCCACTTAAAATTATTAAAATTTGTGGTAAATTCTCTAAATTACCCGTTTTTAAAATTTCTAAACTTTTTAAGTTGTAGGACAAAGTTGATTTTAATTTTTTTATTTGAAAGCACATATTATATAGTTTCGAAAACCGAAATAAAAAAGTATCTATTTTCAATATATTTTTTAATACTCCTTCAAAGTTTGGTAAATTTAAATTATTTATTGAAATAAGTGCGTTTTCCAAAGTCGAAAAAAATAAAAACAATTAACAAAATTTAATAAGCTTTTTTCTGTTTTGTTTATAATATAGTAAAGTAATTAAAAAACTAAACTTTAAAAAATTTCTCTAACAAATAGAGGTTTTACAGCTTTTTTTCTGAAGCATATAAAATCCAATTTTTTTTCACTGTGCGGAAAACGTTTACATGAAATAATCTTTTAAAAGTTTATAGAATGGACTCATTTATCACTCCCAATAAATATTTTATTTACTTTTGCAAAGCTTCCGGCTCTTTTTAATTTTTAAACCACAAATAGTTAAAAAATCACCCATTATAAGCGATTAGCAAAACTTGATAATATTATTATTTTAACGCTACTATGAACAGCTTCTTTTTATCTTCATTCGTCTTAAATTTGGTTAAAAGTAACAAATTTTAAGTTTGTTTAAAAAAAGTTTGAAATTGAACTGCGACTCTGTATAACTTATTTTTGAGATTTAGTAAGTTTCGAGAGTAAGAGCTTTTAGCGATCTATATCTTGTGCGGCATAATATTATAACAGGACTCGTTATATTTTCCGTGGCAAATCACTCTACTCAAACAAAAAAAAAGAGTTTGAAGAACTCTCTTTTTGGACAAACCACACCATAGATATAACCTCACCGTTCGATATGGTCGTGAAATATTTCAGTAGGTCATTAAGTCTAAGCCCATATAATTCACATGCTTGCCTCGCACCTAATGTCAAGTTATTACAGCCCGAAATCTCAATATGTCCCTTCCACTACGGCCTATATTTGCATAAAAGGATTCTCGTTAAAGATGGGCTTAATTAACTTGGACATCTAAAGAACCTATGTATCAGAGATCTTTTTGATAAAACCTAGAGAAATTACGACTGAAAAGGCATTGGAGATATACAAGGCAGATATATATCAGGCTAACTCGTCGTGATGTAAGTCATACGACTCAACTTACACTGTCTGTGTGTAGTAGAGTATAAATTCAATAAAAGAAGTGAAAGTGATCAGGAAAGAAATTTAGATCTAAATTTTAAGTTGATCAGTATAAAATGTCTCCTAATATTCATAAAAGTCATCTATTATTCCAAAAACTAAACTGTGGTGTAGGGTTATCATACAGACGGGCTTGACCGGCAATATTTATCTTTTCGTTTTTATTTTCTAAATATTTGCTCTTTTATTTATATCTGTATAAAGTTATTTATAGTCAACTATTTGTTTATTTAATTCGTATCATTATTATATAAATTTAAGTTTTAATTTTTGTTTTGTTCAATTAATTTATCCATTTATTCCTAAATTTTTGTATTTTTATGTCATTATTTATTTATTCACTTATTATTGTATATTTTTGTAAGTATATTTCTATTTTTATATGTATTATTCTTATTCGTTTAGAGGTTTTTGTCACTAAATATTAATTTTTTTTTTATTTTATTATTATTTTCTTTCATTTGTTTTATTGTTGGTTGATTAATTACATTTTAATTGAGCTATAATCCGTTTATATCAAATTTTAATAGTTGTCGACTGCTAAACCCTTGTTGTCGTCTATAATCAACAGCAACAATACGATTGTTATCATAAAGATTATATTGTTGTTGTAGTTGTTGCTGTTGATAGTGATTAGGGCTATTGTAGTTTAGAGTTCGTGTTGAGGTCAATAATAATATTGACAACATAAATAATGTGATTAATATTATAATTGATGGTGGTTTTATCGTTCTATCTCCTGTATTACTATTGTTATAAAGATTGGCATCTGAGCCACGCTCTTTATATAGGCGACCATTTTGATTACGAGTACTGTCCTCATGACGATTTTCCTTGAGGACAATTTCGTTTTTCTAAAGGCAATACAAATGTGGGAGGAAGGAAGAAAAAAGACACAGAAGATATACATATTTATAGATATCAATATTTAAATGCAAAATGTTTATGATTTATTTGGAAAAAAGAAACTGCAAGCACGCAATTTTTATATAGTTCGTACTTACTGTCACTTCATTCATGTCCTCTTCCCTTAATAATGTTTTCTTTCCCGGTCTTTCCATTTCTAAAAGAGGAAAATAATAAATATTGAATTTTATTTAATAATAACTTAATATTTTCTGAAAAATATTCTTTTTTTTTATAAATATTGTTTACCATATAAACGTATTGTACCCTCCGTATCGCCAATACTATTTTTCGATATGCATTTATAGCCTCCAAAATCACTTGTCTGCAAGCGTTTTATATGCAAAACCATTTCAACCGCATACATATTTATTTCCTTTTCGGTTAAGACATAACGATCACCAGCAATAATCATTTCACCTAAAATAAACCAAAAAAAAAAAAAATAAATAAATAAATAAATTTAAAAAATATATATATTTAGTTTCTGAAACAGAATTATATTTAAGGTAAATCGAGATATAAGAAACAGATACCCGGAGGTGAACGTCATAGCGAAACATTGTAACAAGAGCAGACAATGGTAATTCTAACGACGAATTTTCTTTGGTGATATACACGACTTTTTAAAGTTGTTGTCCAAATTTTCATAGATGAGAGAAGTTGATTTTGTCCTGAAGGCGTGAGACCTCTCATAAAAGAATCATAAGTGCTTTACTCGTTAACGGTGTAGTGTAGCAGCAAAATACTGCATCGTTCAGCATTACTCATAACGACTCAAAATAGACAAATAGACAGTGTAGTTACATTTCAGCATGTTGTCGACTCATAAAAGACAATGTCGTCAATTTTCAGCGTTCTTTAGCATGCTGACATTCAATGACACGTTGTCACACATAATTCATTTTGTTAATGTCGTTGTAACGAGGATTCATTAATAAAATTTTCCGTTTACGATAATTTCATAAAAAATTTCAACTTGACACGGAAATTGTAACGATGATTCATCGATAGAAATATAATAGTGCCAATGTCGCTAAAATACGCCACCGTCTCTGTCTCACCAATAATAGAGACCCCAGATAGAATTTTGAACTACAAAATATGTGCATGTCTCTTTTTTGCGCTGTACCTTTAGTATCAACGCCTCTATAAATCGATTCAAAAACCTTTTCCAAACTTTTATTCTCATAATGTTCCAACTAACAGACAGACACTTATGTTACAGGTACTTCCGGTGCAAAAGGCACTTGAATTTAGCCAGTGTTTTAGATCTCAAACATTATTTTATTCCTATTCGAAACTAGACTTATCAACGCAGATAATATATGTAGGTTAGCGCAAATATATCGGAAATAGTGTTTACATTGACTTAATAACTGTAATTGTTACTAATGTATCTTCATTATTAAGAAAACTAAAACAGTTGCTTACTGACAAATACACACATAGATAATTTTTCAACACACTTAGTTTTATGACGAAAAGAAAATTATGTCACGTTTATAATAAATGTCAAATGCACTGAACTTTGTCATTATCAACACTAAGATATGAAAACTTAGACCGGCAGTCACATTGAAGGAGTTCCAAAAGAATTTCATAAAACAATTTGCCATGCAGTCTGCAGCCAACAATGAAACCTTTTGTTTGGACTGACTTTGGTGAAGTGAAAAAAGCAAGAAAATCGTTTAAATTCACTTAAGCACGAAGTTAATAAAGACAAATTGTATTGCAAATGAAAAATTGTTTTTCTCAAACAACAAATACCACCAATTCTTCTTATTTCTTTCTATGCTGCAGCAGCCACTAAATGAAGAAGTTGACAAAATGAAAAAGAGAAGCCATCAAACAAAGGAATTTTTTCATACGCAGATGAATGACAGCTAACGTTTAAAACAAAGCAAATAATGAAAAACGCCAAGCAAATTGGAAAAACTCCAGAAAACAAATGAATGAAAACTTACCATTTTCTCTTTGCCAATAATTGATGGCTTTTGGTGATGCTTCCACATTACAAATTAAAGTGACATCTGTCAGGACGGGAGCACCCACCAATTGATTTGGAACTTGCACCAAAGGATGAACTAGAAATAAAACAAAAACAACAATGCCATTATTAAATAAATTTGTGGTATTTTGTTTATATTATTTTCCAATAAATGTAATTTTTGTGTTTTTCTTCTTTCTATCTTTGAAATCGTTTTACATTTCCAACACTTTTTGTAAGAATTTAAGGAATTTTGGTTTTATTATAGAAAGTCCCATTGTGTGGCTTTATTTTTAAGCTAAAGTCAGTTGCTTTTAACCCTTAAAACAATTTTAAAAATATACGTATTTTTTTATTATCTAACATATTGATTTATTTGCCAGTTTTTTTTAACAAATCCTTTTTGGTGTTTCCGCTTTTTTTTATTTTAACCACAGCTGTTGGTTTATAACAAAAAAAAAAAAAAAAAAGTTTTTAGAAAAACCTTAAAAACCGAACAGTTGGTGTAAAACAGACAAAAAATTTGGTAAAGATTGTCGGAGAAAAAACAAATCCCTTCTTTTTAAAAACTGATACGATTTTAATTGAAAATGAATTAGTTTGTTATCCTCTGTACAACAGAAAACCCAACAACAAACACCAAAAAAAAGACCTCGAGACAGATAGAGAAGAAAGATATGCAAAAGTCAACCTTTACTGTTGCTTCTGTAAAAGGTCAATTGCTTGATTGTCTTTGGGCATTATTAGCAAAAGGAAAGGAAGACTTAGTCATGTTGTTTTAAAGGATAAGTTAATTTAAGCATTTCTTATGGACTCACAAAAAAAATAAATACTTTTTTTAAGGTTTTAAAAATAATAAGGATTAAAATGAGAAGGTTTTTAGAGAACCTGCTTCTAAAGAATTTCTTTAATGATATTGATTTTAATTAAAAAAATTAGTTTGTGTTATAAAGGGTGTTTTCATAAAAGCATTGAAAGTTGATTCAAGGAAAAAAATGTGTTTCAGAAAAAATGGTTTATTTTTGTGTTCCAAAATTATATTTATGTCCTTTCAGTTTAATTATTTAAGGAACTTCTGGTGTTATCGATCAAGAGTTTCTAGATTGTTAGCACAACACATGGACCTTAAGTTTTGTCAAAGAATATAACCAGAACGCATCAAATTACTCGATCTTGGCAGTCTTTAAGCAAGAGTGGGCAGTCGGTTAACCTATTTCTTCATTCTGACAGTTTTTACAATGGCCATGACAAGGGCGCCATATACGCTCCGGCATGTGACCTTTCACATAGTGCCTGGTAATTATGCCCGTGAGAAACCCAATCGATCCACTTTGCAAATAAAAGAAGAGACATAGTCCTCTCCAAAGACAGAGTAGGCCAAGGCATTCAAGATATTTTACAAGTGGTGATATCAATGTTGGCAACCCACTGTGTAAGCCATTTAAGCCCACCCGGGTTTTATTGGGTATTATATAGGGAGATCATTATTCGACTTTATTCAAAAACCGGTTTTCGAACAATTCGAAAAGCAGCAGTTTTTAAAAAACAGGTTTTCGGTTAATAATTATTCAAATAACCGGTTAAACGGTTCCTTTATTTAAATAAAATTGTTCTTAATTCTTGAAGCGCAGAGCTGGAAATGGCAATCAATATAACAATAATGCCAACAAATTTCATAAAACTATACCAACTATACCATAAAAACTATGCCCCCGTACACCGTGGCCATACAAATAAAGTTTTTTACACAATGTACTGAAAGTGACTTAAGTTTCGAACAGCTACTCAAGAAGCTAAGTTCGATGTTGTTGTTGTATTACTTGGTAGAGAATGGAATTAAAGGTTTGTTATTATAGTTGTTATTTAGGTGCCTAAGATAACAAAAATTAAATGTTTTACTTTGAATAAATCTATTAGTAATATACCAGTCTTTAGTTGTCTGTACAAGAAAATTTGCTTAGATTTTGAGCAGCGCTGTATCTAAATTTATGCACTACATATTTAATAGTGTGTGTCACTGTGGTATGTTGATAAGACACATACATACTTTCCAAACAAGAAGTGACCGGTTCAAACGTAGGCTACACCACCAAACAATTTTCAACTGGTTTTGTGTATTTACCCCGTGAAAAACTTCACTAACTCACACATCTGCCGTCCGGAAACGGCGTTTGTGGGTCGCTTTCAATGCGTCCAGTTGATCATTCTCCATATATAAAAATCAATATTTATTTACAGATGAGAAAAAGTTATTGTCGTTCAGGTGTGCATATCTTTGTCAATCTATCTTGGTTTTCACGCTCTTTGTGATATGCTCCAGGTTGTCATATACTTATTCTAATTAACCGGATATTCGAAAAAATCGGTTGAAACCGGTCGAATAATAACCGTCCGATCTCCCTAGTATTATATTTAAAAAAAACCGGGTGGGTTTTTTAATTTAATTTAATTTCGTAGCTTAATTACAACAAAAATAATTTTAATTCACCTTTTGGGACCACGAATTAATTCAATCAGTTTTTTTTTTTAGCTCAAAAAAGAAAATAAATTAGCAAATTTGTCAAAATATTTACTTATCAAATCACTGCTTTCATCTTTTCCCCGCCTCTGAGCCAATTCTTACACACCGTCTCAGAAAAACTTCTCGTATTTTAAGGCGCTCCGACTTTGAAGACGATTTTATATTTCTCCAAAGGAAATGAATTCGTAACATGTTTGCAGATAAACTTATACCTCTTTATACGGCCTCGATAGGTTCTGATAATATAGTTCGTAGATCGAAATGCCGTAAAACGAAATGGATATGTGTCGTGTTTGCTTCTCTTACACTTTCTGTTAAAAACGGTGAATCTACGGTTTTTCGGCGTAAAACGAGGTAATTTGCGCCGTAAAGCAATTGTATTCCATAATTCAAACATGCCTTTATGGCGAAATGCCGTATAAAGAAAGATCATATAGATAGATGTGGGTGTATTGCATCTGATGCGACAGTCAATAGACAGACGGATCAATGTTCGGTAAATTCAGCGAAAGCGGCTGGTGCTCGTTTTAAATGGTTGTTTTGAAACTTTTGCGTGGTCATGCAAAATAATAACTTAATCATGTCTGTCGTTATATTCCGGCTGTTTTTCTCATAATACATGTTTTAAACAAAGTAATTGCTATTTGCCGAGTTGTAGCAGATAAAAGCTCCCATCAAAAAATACAAAAATTTTGTCAACTTGAACGAAATTTATAATCAGTTATAAACCCAATGAAACCAAAAAACCCATTTACCAACCCTGGCACAAATGCTTGCTTGGCAATATTCAAGCTCTCCCACACCATGGGAACCACTGAGCCGGTGCTCATGTAGTTGACCAAAACGGGAATAGGAGACAAGCAGACAAAACGTCAAAGTATTTCTCCAACAAATCTTTGGAGGCTCATGAAGTCTTTTTGTTTAAAGCGTTCGATGATTTTGCCAATAAGTCCACGTTGGACACTGTTAGGTGTACGTTCCGTGTTGTCAGCTATTGCGCTCGATATCATAGAAAAGAATGCCACCAAGTGGTGATATTGATCCACTTGTCTTCCATCACGCTTAGCTCCCATCTGTCTATCAAGCGCTACAGCGCAAACAGAAGGTTTATGTAAGTCTCCCGCTTAAAGTCAGAGAGGACTCTCTAACGGAGCATGGATGCCAACATGACTCGGCTACGATGTCGGACCAGTCGAGAACATTGATTGCCGCAATATTGTCCACGTAGATTTCAATAGATTTCGGGGTCTCAGTATCTAACTCTTTGATACGCCTCGAGGTCCTAATAATGACGTAAACCTCCGCCTGAAAAACAGTGCAATAATAGGGCAGTCTAAGAGAGATCCTGAGGTCAGGTTCATCAGAGAAGAGGCTCGCTCCAAGCCATTTCCGGCTTTTTAAGCCGTCTGTATAAACCGAGCCTATGTTCTCTCTAAGTAAAGCTTCCGCAACTCACTCCACTACCCTGAAGTTCAGAGTAGGTATCGCACTATCTATCCGACGAGCCAAGATAGGTCCGCCTACTTTTTATATATTGGTGTCCTATGAGAACGTGTGTGAATTCGCTCGACTTCCTGAACCTGGTTTTAGATAACCAGTGGTGGTGTGCTCAACATTATCTCCAAACAAGCCTGAAAAGCGGAACTCACAGCAAGAGCGTCATTGTTATCATAGACGGCTTTACGGCCGCGGCTTCCAAACGTAGAAGGTACACAAAGCCTTTTTCAACCGACTCTCAGCATAATTTACAGACTTACGCCCAGGTACTTCGCTTTCTTCGAACACTTCAGAGTAGTGCTATATTTGGTTATGTAACATTTGGTGGCCCAAATTCCGATATCAAAGATCAATTTATTTCGCACAAAATAAAAGTACGAAAAAGGTTTTCGTTGCAATTATCATGCTAAAAGTGCCGTTCCTGGAGGTCGATTTAGAAAGGTATCTAAAATTAGCGATTTTTATTTTAACACAAAAGTAAAGTTACTTAACCTTAAGCTAAAATTTGTCAATCTTTTAAATTGCATTAACAATTTAATTGAGAACTTTAGTTACGAAAATATATGAAGGCCAGATGGACATAAAAATAGTCTAAGTAGGTCGGTTAGGCAATAGGTAAGTTGATCAAGTACTGCTTTGTTTTAAATCCTCTAATACCTATGTGGGTCTAGTGTCAAAATATTTGTTTTTCTTTCATTAAATGAATACCTTTAATTTGTTGAATATTGCCTTTATACTTTTTATTAATTGTTCTACAAAATTCCACTTCCTTATCAAATTCAATTTAAAATCCTCTACAAATCTATTATAAAACTCAATTAATTGATTTACTTTTTACACCTTTTTTCTCTTGAAATCAACCCACAACTTTTTACATTAATGATTGGTTTGTTTATCTGATTTGCAAAAAATAAAAATATTTTTTTATTTATTTTCTATTTTCTTAATCGACATGTCTTCTCTCTCATGAGTTGGTCCTGTTTTTTATCTTATAGTATGTATATGCAACAAATGACCAGTGTCTTATGTTTTGTTTCTGTGCAACATATTGGCAATTGTTTTGTAGTTTCCGATATAAATATTTTTTTATTTTCTACGAGTATATCCACTTGCTTTGCCACATTTTGTTTTTTATTCTTTCTTTTGGTTGTGCAACCACATTCATTATTCTTGTTTGTTTGTTAGATTGTTGTTGGTTTTTTTCATTGTTGTTTTAGTTGCTATTGTTGCTGCCACTGTTGCTTTATTATTATTTGGTAAACCAAAAACTAAAATGTTGACTTTTTCTATAACAGAATGATGTTATTTTGTATGAAAAAAAATAAAATAACGTTCTGGCAATAGAAAAAAACAAAAGAGATTTTAAGATAAAATTGAACACAATACAAGCAGGACATAATGTATGATAGTCAGGGATGTAAAGTAATTCAATGATTTTCGAATAAAACATTTACATATGAAAGAAAATTTATTAAATATATCGTTTTATAGAGTATATGTTTGGTTCCTAAAAATAACTATCTTAGTTGGAACAAACTAATTTAACCAGTTAAAGGTCACACTTTAAAAAATTCTTCTTATATCTATAGGATTAAAGTAAGTAAGCTTTTACTGAAAAGAGTCTATTTAAATAAAATTCGAGCCAAATTAAGTTCTTATCAACTACTTTAAATAAAAAAATATGAGGCTACAACTGACAAAAACTTTTAGTAAAAATCGAACATTTCCTTTAATTATTATTAGTGTACTCAGCGGCTGACAAAATCTGCCACATTATAATATCTAACATCCTAAATTAATCAATAGTAAAGGTATAGTATTCCATCAAGCCATGTTAATTGAATTGCTTGCTTCAGTCTCGTTAATTGTTGACAGTTAAGATCAGAAACAATCAGATTGTAGAAGCTCATAATAAATAATTCTCTTACAATCCCACCATTACCTTTCATGATGTCAATACTTGCTTTGCCTCAGTTTGCAAAGTTTCACCGTGCTTCGCCTATAATCTTTATAGCGCATTAGAAATAGTACGATTTCGTTTCGTTTTAGTAGGGAATCGCAAATGAAAATTTGGTCCATTAAATTTTTCACAGTTAATTAATGTGGCATCCAAGCATTGAGCTTCTTGGTGTATGCAACTTTTTCTAAAATATTGATAACTCTTTAGTGATGAATGACTAGTTTCCTAGCAACGCTTATGCTGCTAATGTGCAGGTCATTCACAACTTTTTCCATGATTTCATTGACTTTTTCAGTACTTGATAAACTAGAGCGAATTGCATCTTTAACATAAAAATTTTCAGTTCAAAAACGAGCAAAAAATTCCGTAGCTGCTTTTCTGGTTACAGCATCGTCTCTCGTCTCGTAACAGCCTAAAACTCATTCTTACCTCTTCTAAAGGGAGGTTCAACCAAAACGCACGACATTAATGTGCCGAATTATTTCATCCTTTAGCTCTTGAATTGTTCTTGGCTTATTGACTTGCACTCCTTTTTTTAAATATCCACATAGAAAGAAGTTCAACGGTGTCAAATCACGAGATCGTGATCACGCCAGGACATGAGATAACACGGCCATTGAATTTCTCGCACAGAAGAGCCATTGTTTCGTTGACTGTGTGGCAAGTGGCACCATCCTCTTGGAACCACATATAGTCCAGGTCCATATCCTGAATTTCCGGCCACAAGAAGTTCGTTTTCATTTCACGATAGCGAACACCATTCACGGTAGCTGCTTGGCCGACCTTATTTTCTGAGAAGTACGGCCCGATTACGCCGCCAGACCATAAACAGCACCAAACAGTCCTTCTTTGTGAATGCACCGGCTTTTCACCAATCACTCGTTGATTCTCATTTGCTCAAATGCTGCAATTCTGCTTGTTAACGAATCCACTGAGCTGAAAGTGTGCCTCGTCGCTAAAGATGATGGTCTTTGTAAAGTAACCATTCACTTCTGTCTGTTCAACTAAACATTCGGCTTTTTGACGACGCTTCAAATGGTCGGTAGGCTTCAGTTCTTAGGACAATTTAGCGTGTAAACTCAAATCCTTATTCAAAATTCGTGCAGGTAATGTACATAAGATGTTCAGTTGTTGGGCACGACGACAAGTCAAGGTTGACGGCTCTTCTGCCACACTAACGTGAACAAAAGCAATGTTTCTGGCAGAACTAACTGTTCAAGCATGCGCAGTTGATTCCACATTTCCTACAGACCCGGTTTGCTGAAATTTATGCACTATTCTCTCGATTATGGACACATTTGGTCTTTTATGCTGACCAAAAAGAATCACGAAGTGCATGACGCGCTGCTCAATTATGTACCTCACCATGGTTGAATTTGTCAAACACTGAAACAAAAAAATGTCAAGTAAGGTTGGGCAAAAAACTTGACGTTAAAGTGTGAGTCACAATTAATTATGGTTGGGCCACCCTTTGTAATATAGGGTCCGCCAAGTAATTTTTTTTTTTTGATATATGCTATAAAAAAAACTACTGAATATTTTCTCAAATTTCTTTTTTTATTTGAAAATACAATCCTTCCGGTTAATAAATAATTTCATTCAAATGGCCATTCAGTAGCCTAGACGATCGGTCTAATTTTTAAGCACATTATCGATTGTGTGCAGCTGTATTTCACCAATGGCTTCACGAATATTGTCCTTTAAAGCGTCAATTATCTCTGGCTTGTTGGCGTAACACTTATCTTGACGGCACCCCACAAATAATAGTCCAACGGTGTCAAATCGCAGTTCCGAGGTGGCCAAACGACATCAGCTCTGCGGTTGATAATGCGATCTTCAACAAACAGGGCGCAAAGCATCGAGTGTAGCTGTGTGGCACGTAGCGCCGTCCTGTTGAAACCAAATGTTGCTAATATCCTCATCTTCAATTTTTGTGAACAAATATTCGCACAACATGGCCCGATAACGATCGCCATTGACTGTAACGGCCACTCCTGGCTCATTTTGGAAGAAAAATGGCCCAGTTATGCCTCTGGACCAAAATCCTCACCAAACAGTGACTCGTCTTGAATGTATCGGCTTTTCAATGTATGCGTGCGGGTTTTCTGTGCACCAAATGCGACAATTTTGCTTGTTTACATACCCGCCAAGATCAAAATGAGCTTCATCTGAAAAGATGATTTTTTTTGGCAAAATCGGCATCTTCTGTAAGTCGATCGCAGGCCCACTTAGCGAAGCGAAAACGCATTGGACACAACCATATTCGTTCAGCGGAAAGATAAAATTAATTATCTGTCAAATCAGACATGAGCTAAGTGTTACCATTCACGAAATAAGTACTAGTTGAAAAAAAACGTTAGATGGCGGACCCATTAGAAGAAATAAATATGTCGGTAATTTTTTGAATTTGGACTAATTTATACACGTAGATAACTTTACACAGAGTGAGAGGAATGTGATTTTAATAATGTCCTCTAATCAAGTAAAACTTAAAATGTCAACTTGAAAACAAGCTATAGTGTTGTCTGATGCAATAATTATTACCAGCGATATTACATTTTAGAGCCATCTACCGACAATTTGTGACCGAACTTAACTGAACCCCAAATATTATAAGATTTGGCCATAGGCAGTGGTTAAATGAATTTGACATTCTCTTATTTTCCACCCCTAGTATTCATATGTACAAAAGTGTAGAGTTTACATACTAGTTAAAGATATTAATGCAGGTTATTTATACAATGAGTTTGTAAATGTTGCCGAAATCGAACTATCAGTAATAATGAAATCGTTCATTTTATGTGAGACCTCTCCCGATCTCAATCGCAGCTAAAGGAATGTTCCTAATGCTTCTGACAAGAATAAGGTCTACGGCTTGAGTTTGTAGCATAAGTGTTACTATCAAACAAACCTCCGACCTAAGATCCGTCACTTTTCACAATTCGATTATCTTGTCTCTCAACCATCTACAAGACACTCCTGGAGAAAGGCTTCAACCTTACATTCTAATCAGAAAAAGAAAGCCAATGCTGGTTCCTGCTTGAATTTGAATTTAATACTGCGATTTATTACCTCCCTATTGCCGTAAATATGTTAATAGAGACAATACAGTGGATTACATATCAAAAGCAACACATGCTTTAAGAATCTTGCGGTGATCAATGACAGACATACTTAAATTTATAATAAATTCCTTTAAATTTCGATTTTTATTGACTAGCCTGCCACAAATATTTGTATCTAATAATTTATCTTTTTTTTAAAGTTCTTTCTTTATTAGTGTCAATAGTTGTTGAAGTATCCATATGTTGTGTAATCCTTGTAGCATCTACCCTCTACAGTATTTGTTAGTTTCATACATTTTTTTGTGTATCTTCTACTACTGTCTATGATATGGACAATAGCAACAGTAATAATATTGATAAAAAAAATGTAGAAAATGGACCAACAACTATAGCATGATGATGCTGATGTTGATGTTGATGACGATGATAGTTAAAATGTTGGCCAATTTATTGAATTTGTTCTTAACACAGATAAAGTAAAAAAGAAGCAGACTGTGATTAAGAGAGAGAGAGAGAGAAAGAGAAACGAAATATTTTTTGCTATAAAATCTGATCAATGGCCATATGGTTATATAATATTAACTTTCAATTTGTATTCCCTGGTGTCAGAGGCGGGTGTTTGTATTAAGATAATAAGATGGTAAATAAACAATATATTTAAAGCAAATTGTTTACTTTATGTACGATTTGTTCTTGTCTAACCGTTAAGGGAATTTCAAAATCACCTCCTAACTACTACTTGTTTGATGGTTAAAAAAACTGGTCTGTAATTTCTTCAGCTATGACATTCTGAAGCGACCCGAAACATGACAAAAGGACAAGGATAATGGATGACAAACATATAACATATAGGCTGAAAAGTCCAGGGCCTAACACATAGATGGCGCTAATTTTATCGCATTCACCTCTTTCTCAGTTAGTGATAACCTTCAATAGAGAGCTGTTGAAATTTCTTGATATTCTATTAGTTAGTTTGTGAGTTATGAGGGTTGGCAAAAACCTGGTTGTTTTAAAAAAATCCATCCCACCGAGTTTTTTGGCTTTTATTGGTTTTTACAACTGCTTCCTAATTTCGTTCAATTCGACAATATTTTTTATTCGTAGTAAAGTTACGTTATTTTAGTATTTATAATGGAATTTTGCACTCTTGGTCGGATCATGGAGGTGTTGAGTACTATGGGCTGCTAAAGCTGACTTCCATTACTTTATTTGAACCGTGATTGTAAGAAAAACGGCTGGAATACAACGACGTGATTAAGCTATTCTTTTACATGATAACGGTTGGCCTCATATCGCAAATGGTTCCAAACGATTGTCAGAAATGCCCAAATGCCCACCGTATTCTCCGCACATTGATTCTTTTGACTATTGACTGTTTTACGGATACAATATCTTTAACCATTTCACCGAATCTCTTCTTTTAGAGAAATTTAAAATCGACTTCAAGTTGGGTCGCCTCAAACGATGATGATAAGCTTTCCTGAAACGGGATTCGGAAATTTGTTCGGAGGTGGGGAAAAAATGTAAGCAGTGATTTGTCAAATTTTTATTTTGATTAATTTGGTACTTCATTATCATTTTTAAGCTTAAAAAAAAACGGACCAAATTAATTTGTACTTCCAATACGTAAATTATACTTATTTTTGTTGTAAATAAACTACGAAAACATTTAAGTAAAAAACCGACTCGGGTTTTTTTATAAATAATACCCAATAAGACTCGTGTGGATTTAATTGAGTAACCCAATGGGTTGCCAATACTGGTTAAGAGGGCGATACTTTTGTTACGATCAAAAACGATTTCGTGTTTTAATTCTAAACTGCTTTTTGATGCAAGAAAATATTGTTCAAGCGAAGCAATTGAGAGAGTGTTACGGGGACTGCGCTTTATCAGATTCAATAATAAAACGTTGGCTTGCTGACTACAAATGTGGTCGTAGAGACACCGATGATGCAGTGGACGTCCAAATGAGGCAGTAACACCAGAAAACTTCGAAAAATTCACAAAATCGTTTTGTATGATCGAAGAGAGAAATTGCGTGAGTTAGCTGACACCGTAAAGATATCAAAAGAACGGATTGGCTGTATATTGCATGAGCATTTAACTATGGGAAAACTCTATTCAAAGTGGGTGCTGCTGTTCACCTAAAACTAGAACGTGTTGATGATTCTGAAACAATGGCAAAACTACATGAATTGAATTTCGAATTGCTTCCACATCCTCCGTATTCACCATATTTGGCTCCCAGCGTCTACTGGCTGTTAGCATACTTCAAAAAAGTACTCGCCGGTAAGAAATTTCGCACGAATGAAGACGTTAATTTTGAACGAAAAAAGGGGTTTTCTTCGATAGCCGCGTGTTTTCAGCCCATGTGTTACTTGATTAAAATTGATTTATTGATCAATAAAGATAATTTGAGTTCAAAAATTATAAAAAATTGGGTGATCAGGCAGATTAGTGGGTAATGCCATAGTCTGTCAGAGCGAAAGTTGAGTGTTCAGTTTCGACCAAAGGCTCTTAGGATCTTAATTTCTCCGCACGTAAAAATTTTAATTTAATTTGTAAAGGGTGGTCCTACAGGTACACAATTGAGCAGAGCGTTAAGATTGTTGAATCCTTTTACGAAAATGGGCGTTCAAATCAATATGCATTTCATGCAGTTCGTCATTTTTTTGATCAGCGTAATCGATCAAATATGTCCACAATCGGTAGAATTGAGAGCAAATTTCAGCAAACCCGGTCTGTAGGATATATGGAAACCCATGCGCAGCTCGCCCAGTTCGTTCTGTTGTTCGCGATAGTGTGACAGAAGAGCCGTCAACCACGACACGTCGTCGCGTTCAACAACTGAACATCTCACGAACACCACTGATGCGAATTTGGAATAAATATATGAATTTACGCGCTTGCAGGTTTCAAGTAATGCAAGAATTTAAGCATACTGAGCATTTTTAGCATCGCCAATACGCTGAACGGTTAGTAGAAAAGATAGAAATGAAAGGTGACTTAACAAGGAAAATCATCTTCAGCGACGGGGCACACTTTCACCTCAGATTCGTTAACACGCGGAATTGCCGCATTTGTGCAATTGAGAATTCACGAGTGACTTTTTGGTGCGGTTTATACAGTTACCGTGAAGGGTGTTTGCTATCGGAAGATGATAACGGATTCCTTATAGCCAAAAATTAAGGTTATAGATCTGGACTATGTGTGCTTCCAACAGTATGGTGCCACTTACCCACAGCCAGCGAAACGATGTCTCTTTTGTGCGAGAAATTCAATGGCCGTGTTATCTGATATCATGGCGGTGTTAATCGGCCGCCACGATCATGCGATTTGTCACCGTTGGACTTCTTTCTGTGGGGATATTTAAAAGCAGAAGTGTATGTTTATAAGTCAAGAATAATTCAAGAGCTCAAGGATGAGATAATTCGTCACATGAACGTCATTGAACCTCAATTATGTCTCAGAGTCATTGAAAATATGCCACCAAAGCCGTGGCTAGCATTCGGCCGATATATTATTCCACACATAATTGTCACAGGTCCTTCTATCCTAATAAAAAATATTAAAATAATTCTCTGAAAAATTTTTGTTTTATTTACAGTTAACATTGTGCGTTTTTGTTGGACCACCCCTTAGCTGTATTGTTATTTGAAATATATAAATAAATATATCAAAAATGTATTCTTATACTATGAAGTAGTACCACCCTAATATCAATAACTAAGTTTGAACTCCTGCAGTTATTGAATGTATAGAACAAATATGTTTTATTTTCATTATTTTGCTCTAACAATAGTTGTTTCTATTGTTGCTCTAAATTGTTGCAACTGTTTTTAGTATCTATTAGTTTGAATGCCTGTATTTGTACTTGTTTCTCTCTCTCTTTTTTTCTCTCTTCCAAATTTGTTGTTATTTAATGTAACAGATTGTCTTATTAGATTGTTCTTGTTGTACTTTTTCTTCTAAAAGTTGTTATTCTTATTTTAGTATTTAACTTTTTTATATATATTATATTTGTTGTTGTTATAGTTGTTATTGTATGGTATATAGTATGATTGGTCTTTTTCTAGTTTGTATGTTGATTTCTTGATTTCATATTTAATTTCTATTCTACTTAATATTCTTTTTTTGTTGATATTTCTGTCAGTTTTTTCTTGGTTTCATAAACAACAACAACAACAATAATAATAATATGAAATAATATTTAAGAAAAAGCAATATCTTGTCTTTCTATTAAATGGCAAATTAGTTTTAAAAGTATTTAAGATATTTTGATTGGGGACTCTACAGAATACATTTATTAAAGTGGAAGGAAAATATTGAAAGACAAATAAAAACTATTAAATGCACAGTGGGTTAGATGGGAACCAATTAGTAGATAAAAAAATATTTTTTTTTAATATGAAAATTTAAAAATTTAACAAAACTAAAATACAGTTAGAAAATTTTGTTAAGAAGTAAATTAAAATAGAGATAGAAGTAGATCATAATAGATATCAAAATGTCCTGGGTAATGCTATCCCATTCACTTCAAAGAAACATATTGTATGACAAGTTATAAATTTATGTTGTAGACTAAATATTTGTCCAATTTGCAGTATAATTTTTTGGATTTAAGAGAATTTACTTTTCGAAAATTATATAAAATTATCTTGTGACCTTTATTTTGATTAAAGTTTTTCTCTGGGATATGTTAAAAGCAACCGCAGTTTTTTCGTTTTTGAAAATCAATTTTATTAAAGTACATGTGTACCATTATTATATTATGTATGTGACCTTTTGTTATTTTTCAAGTAACTCTTATATTGTATCAGCTCTTAATAGATAATTCTGTCTCAAGCCTACCACACAACCAAACTCTTAATCCACGCTTTTAAATTGTCTATGAAGGATCATTGGCCTTCAACCAAAATTTTTTGTTCCATTGAATGTGTCTTACAGGCGTAGGTATCGACGATAAAGAGTGCAATGGACTTGCTGATGTATGACAGGGTATTTAATGTTAATATCCAGATCTGTCTGTGATTGTCACGTTCTTCGGTGTCTCCTAGATAAAGTTGTTAGTATATGAATGCCGGGCTCCTCTAGGTGAGATGGCGGAACATTCAGATCTGGGAATAATCTGGATGACTGCTCACTCTGACAGCCAGAGGAATTGTGTGGCGGATAAACTGGCTAGGATGGTCCTCTTCTTTGTTGTGATAATATTTATCTCCTAATCGGAATGCCACTTTTCTCTGACAGAGTACTGATTCTGCGACACATGTCGGTCATAGCAATGGTGAGAGGATGAACCTAAACAAATCTTGTTCAATTGAAGTCTATTATAAGGATGCCGAGACGTTAGTTACGCATTATGATGGCTATTATCACTGAATAGCTGGTACGCTGGCTTAATTCGTGAATGAAAACGGACATATAACTTCACCCTGATACTACATGCAACTTTCTCTGGCCACAGCTAAATTTATTGTGTTAACTTAAGCGGCATCCAAATCTTGCTGTTAAGTGCCTCTACTGACTGCTGACAGCTTGTCAGGTACACAAGCTTCACCAAATGCTAAATTTCAATTACTTTTTCAGTAATTGGATGACAAGAGCGAACTGTTTTTACTACATTAAAATTTGTGGTACCACTCCTGGGCCTGCTGTTTACCCATAGGTTTTTCACCCTATACTTTACAAATTTATAAGCATTTTGTAGACTTAAAGTAAAAAGCATTTTCAGATATTTCATGCATTTTCATATGAATTTAATTTATTTAAAAAAAAAACTATCTTGATCAGAAATTAAAAATGATTTGTTATCAACTCTGTCTTGTACCGATAAATTAAAAATGATGACATCGGCCGATAACTTTTGCAAGCTGTAATATCTTCTACATTAATTTTTTTTTTTTTTGATAGCAGGATGTGTAGATACTTAAAGCCCGTACTGTAAGCATGCACGATTTTTACGTACTAAAACACACACCCTAAGCACCTCCGGACCCCATGCAACAGTCTTTTATTATTACTTCATGGGGACGGTGAGCCCTTATGACTGCATATCGCCGATTTGTTCACCATTGAAACCGTTACTCTGGGTAGATTTTCGATGTGCCTCGGCTTCACGTAGTATTTGGTTCAGTTTTCCGATAAATTGATTCACTGTATGTCAGTTTTCCTCGGATTCAAGCATAATATCGACGGCAGCGGTCCTTTGCAAAGCTTGGGCAGTGGAATACAACGCGCTCCGCTGTCTGTTCATCTGGACAGACCGGACACCTAGGAGATTCATCGTATCCACATCGGTATAAATACTTTCTATAGCCTCCATGGCCTGTAAGTAATTGTGTTAGATTATAGTTTTTCTCGCCATGTTTTCTTCGTATCCATTTATCTATCTACGAAATTAAGCTGAGCGTGCATCTTCCCCTTGGTGAGTTTTCCCACCTACGTTGCCAACTTAATATGGACTTATTTCTTTCATCTCTTTTAATAATATTTCCTGTAACGTTTAATTTTATGCCGCAATTATATCTACTGGTATCATTCCCGCTATCACGCTTGCCATCTCCCTAGACACCGTACGGAAAGGCAATTTCTTCTACTAATTGCCATTATCTCTCCTTTAGATGTGCTACTCATTGCCTTCTCCCACCCGGGTGTATCATAAAGTAGCATGGAGTTGGTCACCCGGAGTATTAAAATTCTGCAACTTTGACGTGGTCCACTGACGTTTGGCAATTTCCAAGCTAGTGCATTTGATACACCGGTAGCTTTCGTATCGTGCATGTTTCTTGAAGCTCAGGTGGTCACCGATCATCACGCCTTTCACCGTTTCCGGCGCCAAAATTGTGATATTTCCCACCTTGACACTAAAAATATTCCTTTCTCCTCTTCCTGCTAATAAGCACTAACTACGCTTTGTGATCTCCCTCATAGCCTCGTTCGGATATATGGTATTTGCACTTCATGCTTGTACCTTGCATGGACTATGATTGCAATGTCGTCCGCAAGGCCAACGACGCTTAGTTCCTCCGGGAGATTAAGGTTAAATATGTATTCATACATTATGATCCAAAGAATCGGGCCTAGTGCTAATCCCTCTAGAACTCCTGAGGTTATATTGTACGTAACTACGCCTCTGTCGGTTTCCACCAGCAGAATACAGTTGGAAAAATAATTACTTATAATGTTCACTAGGTAATGCGTAACATTAATTTTTCTCATCGCCGTCACAATATGTTTCTATCCGGCCAAGTTGAAGGCAATTTTGATATCAAGGGTGATGACAGATCAATATTTTTTGTATACGCTTACGGTTTACGGCCTCATTAGCGCTGTTTACCACCAAGTTTATTGCATCTATAGTTGACTTCGACTTATGGAATCCGTATTGGCGGTCGGAAAGTTATTTACACTTTCTACTACGATCAGGAAACTGTCGTAGAATATTCTCTCCAGACACTTGCCAATAGTGTTTAATAGACAGATCGGTCTGTACGAGCTAGAGTCTTCTAGGATCTTACTTGACTTGGGTGTAAGAATGAGTTACTGCCTATTCCATATACTGGGAAATATACTGTGCTTCAGGCACTTACTGAATATTTCAGGAAAGAGTGTTGGTCTCGATATTAGTTATAACTTCAACGATGTACCCAGGTGTTTTGTTGTCTCCGATTCTTTTACCAAGATTTGTAGTTTCCTACATATATCTAATATCTGAGCCTTTAGATATTATTGCGTTTTCTGTACACATGCTTCGAATTTATTCTTAAAGAATTAAGAATGTTGGTCTTGTCTTTCAGTTACTTTTTAAATTGCAAACATATGACAGGTAAGAATATCAATGCATGTGTTTCTACTACGCAGTTTGAGATGATTTGGGGAACTAATTATGAAAAATCCGAACGGCAAATGCATTAGGGAAGTTTTCAGTATTAAGTAATACTCATAACCAGTTTAACTAGTTAATGTTATGAGGTTATACTGCTGTTGAAA
Organism: Wohlfahrtia magnifica; assembly: GCA_023159175.1. Classification (NCBI taxonomy): domain Eukaryota; kingdom Metazoa; phylum Arthropoda; class Insecta; order Diptera; family Sarcophagidae; genus Wohlfahrtia; species Wohlfahrtia magnifica. The sequence goes on along the minus strand of JAKWBJ010000485.1, from coordinate 909,803 downwards.
AAACTTTTTTCTTTTTCAAATGGTTTGATGTGGTATTGAACCGAGGACCTTCTGGTTAGTAGGCAGATGTCTTACTGACCATACCTCAGAGGCCTATCTGTCCTTAGTTCTTATTAAAATGCTTTTTAACTATTTTCTTAGTCGCTTTTGAATATCATCATGAAGGTGCTTTTACTAAAATCGATTTTTTGTCTGTTTCGTGACTTTAAATTATTATTTTCTTCCGGCTTTTAAATATTTTATTAAATTATTTTCTTCGATTTTTTTTCTCCGTCACTCCTTTAGGGAGCATATTAATTTTCCACAAAGCATCTATTGCTTTGTTTCAGTTTCTTTAATCAATTTAATATTTTTTTCAAGCTAAGTAGATGATTAATCCGCTGTAGTTTCCTCCATATGCTGTTTTGTGTAGTGGTAAAGATCCTTGCTAATTGGTGGTGATCTTTACTTTAGCATTGTAATTTTTTTCCCAGTAGGTGGCGTCGTGTTTTTCCTGATCATTCGTCTGAAGTTTTGTCATCATCGCCAGAGGTGTGCGAGAAGAAGTTGAAACTTTTTTATTATTAAACATTCGAAATTTTAAATTTTTTCATCGTCATGTTCTCTGCTGGGGCTCGAACCTGGGTCGTTTGTGTTGTTATGCGTGCGCTCTAACCACTTCACGACGCCACCCCCATTATCATCGATTAAAATGACACAAATAAAATAAATTTCCCAAAGACATACGCTTTGTCTTCCTTTTTGAGCATAAAGAAAAGGGAAAATCTTATCGTGGCTTCAACAATAAGATTTCAGGTAAGACAACAACATATCACAACATCATCACTTTAACCCGGAAGGTTCATCATTATTTCGTCATTCAAATTATACTGTTTTTCGCGTCTGTCTGACTCACACACTACAATCTTGTGTCGGATTTAATTGACAAGTAAAGTTATTAAGGAAAGAAAACTCAGAGAAAATCACTCTTACACAGTGACGTTACACACACACAAATGCACACACCACTCTGTCTAAACCACAAGACAAATAATTTTGAAAAATCCAAATTAAAAAGTTTAAGTAGACTTGCAAGCGGAAAGAAGAGGGAAAACCCATGATAATATCGAAGTGTCGAAATCAGATTTTTTTGTTAAGACAAACCACATTTGGCTTGAAATCTTTTTCAAAAATGTTTTTTTAGCTCCGTTAGCAAAATGGAATAAATAAAAGCCACTAAGAAATTGCTGAAGATAAAGGAAAGAAGAAAGGAAAGAAAGAAAGCCACTTAATTTTCTGATTAAAATCAATCAGCAGACAAAGGCAACCAAAACCAGAGAGGAGACTAAAAAGAAAACTCCCACGTAAAATAATACAATATATTAAGAAAGGAATTTAAAAAGAAATTTAAAAAGAAATACAACAACAATAAATTTATGTGTGTAAGCTCAAAAAAAAATTCAAGAAGAAATATGGTTAACCAAGTGATAACAATCTACCGGTAATTCTAAGGAGAGTCGTATTTATTGTGGAGAAAAAAAGAAACAATAAAATAACGACAAAAAAAAAACCGAAAATTAATTTTCAGAGTCAGAAATTTAGAGCAAACAGTGAAGAAATTCTACAGTATTATTTACACTGAGAGAAAGTAAAATGTTTTGAAAATGGCCTTTTAATTTTAATGGAAAACAAAAAAAAAATTTTTTTTTAGTTTCTAAAATGCTCATTTTGTTTTTAATACATTATTAGCTGAAACCCGTCATGCTTCGCTACCCCCTCTTAATTATTGTCTTTAATGTTGTTAAAGTTAAATTTTTTTAACTTTTTTCACCTTTTGTTCCCTTCCAAATTCAAATATTTGAGACAGCCTACAGAAAGACACTGCTAAATCTGTCGTTTAACTGTACACAGTCTTGAAATAAACCCACATTCATTTTTGTATAAAAGATACATACATATATACATAGAAAGCTTTTATCCAGTCTACTTTCTATAATAGTCGCTTTTTGGCTTATGTGGATAGATAACGCTGCTTTAGTTCTTGCCGATCACCAATTCAATATTTAGTATGAATGGAAAGCGCACAACGACTTATCTAATTCACCCAGCTACTGGCTTTATGTGAACCTAATTTATAAACTTCTACTATTAGCGTTCTTAAGGTATAATGAAATTAATATTGGAGGTACCATATCTACTTGTCTGATTCCGTCCACTTTTTGACTGATCATTTGTATTTACTATGAATTTAATCTGACCAAATTCTAAAACTTTGGCCGTCACCGTTCTCAAGATATATAAAAATCTACTTGTCTAATTCCGCCGCATTGACTATGAAGCTATTTGGACCAAATACTGAAACTTATACGAAAGATATAAAGAAACCAGTATCTGGTTTATATGGGAATTACCACGACCTCTTTTCCAAATCCGCACAGTTTCTGACTGATGATTTGTATTGACATTAAAGTCATTCAGATCGAATTCAAATGCTTTTGATTCAACCGTTCCCCAAATATATTAAAATCAATATATACTTTGTATGGGAGTTACCACGTCTACTTGTCCAAGTCCGCTCACTTTTTGACTGATAATTTGTATTGACTATGAAGTCGCTTAGACCAAGTACTGAAACTTAAGCTTTAACCGTTATCAAGATATAATGAAATAAATATTTAGTTAATATGGAAGGTATCACACCCACTTCTCCAATTCCGCCCACCTTGACTTTGAATCTATTTGGACCAAAGTTAGAGCTTTTTTCTGTCACCATTTTGAAGATATAGATAAATAAATATTTACTTTGTATGGTCGTGGCACCGCCCCGTTGGATTTTTTGAAATTTATGTAGCCTAAAGTTCCTTCCAGACATACAGAAAGACACAAATTTCAATAAAATCGGTACAGTCGTTTACCTGCTATAGGCTTCAAACAAATAAATAAACATATATACAAACACACATTCATTTATAGGCCTACTTTGTACACATCGAAGGTGCTGTTGTATTTTAATTTTTTTTAATAAAAATAAAATAGCATCGGGTAAGGCAAGATAATAATATTTTCCTCAGATAACTTTAGATTCTCTATCAGTGCGATATCAAATGTAGTCTGTGAAACCAACAGAATGTCTTGTGACAGCACTGATTAAGCTTATAATGCCTGGCGTTTAGAATTGAGACACCTGGCAAATGTTTTCTACAGAAATTGCAAGAACGAAGAGGAAATGATAGCTACTTGGTACATACCCGCGTTGAGTGGCGAGAGGAGAAGACACTTGGTCTTCTATCATGCGACTAGTCTCGCTAAATTGTCCGAACAGTAGTTGGAAAACTTGCAGGCTTTACAATACGCTTCGGATGGTTTCGTTGTGGTATCACTATACGCCAATCTGGCCTAAATTTGCCCTTCATTTATTGGGCAGCCACCACTACCTACCTACCTTATATTCTAATGAAGAAAGGTACCAATTTTCTGGCTAATACACAAGTGCAAGCGGTACATATGATATCGGATGTTTTTTTTACAGTTACCCAAGTTCAAATCATAAAACAAAAAAATACATTTTTAATATCAATGAAAAAGACTTTGTTGGATAAAATTGTATGACATTAATGTTTAAATATGACATGTAACCGCTACTCATGGCCCGTAGGAAGCCCAATATGGAACATCAATTTGAATGCTAATTTCCAGGTGTTCAATTGTCTCTGGTTTATCGAGGTAGACAAGTGAAAATAATCAAAGAAAATAATCCAATGGGGAAAAATCAGATGATCTTGGTGGCCATTTAAATGGACCATTACGTGAAATTAATCTTACATAAAAATATCTGTGAGTAAATTAATTGTAGCGTGTGCTGTGTGATATATGGTTCCATCCTGTTAGAATCACGTGTCAGCAAGATTAATGTCAGCTAATTGGTGTACGAAAAAATTTCTCATCGGGTTCCTATATCAATAACATTCTGACCATTAGTATCGATAGTTTTGCAGCTTTACTCTCGGAGCTATCGACTCTTCATATAAGGTTAATAGTCAGGTTCATCGGGCTCTCATGCTGTCGTGCTGGTTTCACAATGGTCCGCTATATGTGCTCAAGTGTTCCTTGATTCTACGACGCTACCAGCCCCTATTATCATAGGTATAGTAATATCATATCTAGACAAAAATATTCTGAATTAAATATACGAGCAATATCCTCATATCCTCAAATTGGATAATGGCTTGAACTTAACAATGTTGGATTTATTTAAAGGAATCGGACCACTATTTCTGGGCATTAAAAATCAACACAATCAATCATCTTTTCCATAGATATTGGTATAAAACTTAAAAAAATTTATTTCGTTTATTCAATAGTATCATGTTCAAACATAAGCCTTAATTGGCAATTGAGGGATTTTAGGCAATTAAGGTCCTATTGAGTTCAATTTACCATACAATAGCACAATTATTAAATTGCTTAATTAGTAATTAATTGCATTATAAATTAAGACTAATTTACAATTTAACCCTGTATAAAGCATATAGAATGTGGAGTGGGAACTGACAACTATGTACAGTATGCAAAATAAAGTCAAATTCAATTCAACTTAATTGCGCTATATGTTAACAAGAGATTTTAAATGTGTTGACTCAATTAAAATCTCTGTTGGAACATGGTATAAAAATATCCCCTTTTTAATTAAATTTTAAAATTTTGAGGTCTAATGGAATTTAAAATTCTTTCTTTCAGCGTATCACCACGAATTTTAATTTTTTTCAAAAAAAAGCAATTCACATTCCTCATATGCACTGACTCACTCTATTTATAGGTTTTTTTATTTTATTTTATTTTATTTTATTTTATTTTATTTTATTTTATTTTATTTTATTTTATTTATTTTGTTGTTGTTGTCGTTTTCCATATGATTGTTGAAAAGATATATTGAAGAGATAACTTCACTTTTTTTTTCTACTCAATTTTACTTATTTCGTATTGCTGTACGTTCTGTGCTGTACAATTGATAGACATCTGATATTTATTTTGTCTACTATCTGGAGGTGGAGGAGTGGTGACTAAAGTACTTATAGTAGATATCACACACACCTTCCTAATGCGTATCAATATACATATATCTGAACACTTTTACAAAAATTTACTACGCAGAACTTGGAAACATTATTTTTTTTTTCAATATTCTAGGGAGTTCAATGAACAATGATTTCAAACAATTCTTAAGACTTAATGAAAAGAACAGGATATTAATTTTTTTTCTTTTTCTTATTAATAATGTGGTTGTAGTTTTTACACATCATCTACAGGTGGTAATACACAATTGAATACTTACTGCCAAATGGGTAGAAAATATTTCAAAAAATAAAACTCCATGTGTATGTGCAGAATGTGAAAAATTCATTGACCTACAAAACGAACAACATTAACAAATAAACGATGCATAAGAGAACGACAAAATGTTTATTTGAAAAAACATGAAAAACTAGAAACACGCATAGTTCAACATAGAATCATAAGCATTTAATTTTTAAGCTAAGGGTGTAAGAGTAAGAGAGTAAAGTCATATTAAACTTAAGTTCCCTTTTTAAGTCACGCAAAACATGAAGAATATAATTTGATTTTACTTTTTAATATTACACAATTTAAAACTACCAAAATCATGGCGTGTTTCGCTACCCCCATCTTAATTATTATCTTAAATGCTATCTTGTTAAATTTTTTACACTTTTTTCTAATTTTGTCCCCTTCCCGTCCAAATCCAATCATTTGAGGTGGCCTGTAGTTCCTTTCAAGAAGATACTGTAGGTTCTGCTTTTAAGCTCTGTAGGGTCTTCAAACAGACACACATTCATTTTTATACATAAGATACGTACATATGTATATAGGTAGCTTTTTTTTAACTCAATATTTAGCATAAATGGAAGGTGCCACGCCCACTTATCGAATCTCGCCCAGTTACTGACTAATGATGTATATTGTTCACGACGTTGTAAGAACCTAATCTGGAGACTATTATTATTCTCGTTCTTAAGATATACAAAAATTAATATTTATTTTGTCTGGGAGTTACCAGGCCCACTTGTTCAGTTTCGCTTACTTTTTGCCTGATGATTTACTTTGACTATGAAGTCATTCAGACCAAATATTGAAATTTTAACCTTAACCGTACTCAAGATATACAAAAAGCAAAATTTTCCTTATGTAAGAGTTACCACGCCCACTTGTCGAAATTGTCGCCCAGTTGAATTTTGTGTTCTAGACATACAAAGAGACACTGTACAGATTTCAAGAAAATCGCTTAACCATTTGGCAGCCTATAAGACAAAAACAGGCAAACAGACATATATACATACATCCAAACACACATTCATTTCTATATAAAAGACTGCATGTTATTCCTCATTTTTGTTGCAATCTGATGCTTATAAATAAGTACTACGAAAAGAAATTAAATTGGTGGGCGCTTGTTTTCTTTTTATTCTTCTTTTCTTTGACAAAGTTCGACTAAATTAGATTCAGTTAAATAAAAGGTATCTGTAGCATTTTATTGATTTGTAATTGGCAATTGACAATGACCATTTACCAATTGTATGTAATTGGTAAAAGGAGATCTTATTCCAAATTAAGTATTTAGTAATTACTAATTGTCAATTACATGTAATACTATGGTATTACTATTTTGTTTTGTAATTAGTAATTGGTGTTTGCCATCCGTTTATGTAATTCGGTTATGCAATTCGTTGTTGGAGATTGCTACCTACCAATTACATACCATTTGTAATTAGTGATATCTTAATATTAATTATGTGTAATTTGACATTGTAGATTGTAAATTACCGATTGTTATTACCAATTATATATTATATGTAATTGAAAGTTACTAATAACCAATTATATGTGATTTATAATTCGTGACAACTTATTAACAGCCATGTGTAAGCTGTAATCGCTGATTAGTAATTACCAATTATGTGTAGTTTTCAATTGATGATTGCTGAATACTAATTCAGTGTAATTTATAATCAGTTACCTATAGCTGTAATATGAGATTGTCAATTATAAAATAAATTATACAATTTTTAATAAGTCATTTCCAATAAAATATAATTAGTTACCAGTTATTAATTGGTTGAACTGTTTGGTACCTTACTCTAAAGGTACAAAGGTTTTGAAACTTTTTAACTGCAAAGTAAAACTTTAATCGGGATTTTCCTACAATAAAAGCCTTGTCGACGTCGAAAACGTTCCGGAGTTAAAGGTGATAAATAATTTGATTTCAGGTAAAAAGGCGACATAAATAACAGACAGAAAATCTTCGGGTGAGGTTGGATATAGACGGTTGAGCCGATGTTGCTTTTTGACACACAGACGTGGATTGGGTTCGGTTACAAATTGTTGGTAGATGGCTCTTAAATGTACTATCTCTGCTAGTATGAATTGCATCAGGCAACATGACAGTTTGTTTGAAAGGTGACATTGTAAGCCTCACTTTTGTAGAGGACGTTGCAAAAATCACTTTATTTTGTGAAAAGTTATCTACGTTTAAAAATAAAATAAAACTTGGAATATTTCCGTCATATTTTGCTTTTCTATTATGGAAAAAGTAAAAAAGAGTCGCAGACTGTGTGAATTTTACGGAGACGATGCTGTAAAAAACAGCAGCAAAATGGTTTTCTCGTTTTGATCTGATAATTTTGATGGCTCTGGTCGACAAAGCAATCAATCGATGAAATCATGGAACAAATTGAAAAAGACCGGCACCCAAGCAGCTTGGATGTTGCTAAGCACTCATCACGAAATAGTTATTGAAAATTAAAAGAAAGCTGGATACACAAAGAAGCTCGATGTTTGGGTGCCACATGAATTAACAGCGAAAAATTTTATGAACCGAATTTTGATATGTGATTCGCTGCTAAAACGGAATTAGATCGAACCATTTCTGAAGCAAATGATTACAGGTGATGTAAAGTGGATCATGTACGACAATAATGTGCGAAAACGTGCATTGAGGCCCAAGGGTGGTAAATATCACTTCATATTTATATAAACACTCATCGATTGGGTTTGAAACATTTTATTAAAGTCACAATAAATTATATAAAAAACAGCCCTCGTTTATTCAAATTATTATATTTGATAATGTACTTTAAACACTTTCACCACATTCGTTTTACTTCTCTTCACTCTTTTCTACTTTTTATTTAAACGTGTTAAGTTTTTAATTCGCCGCGTAAATATTCCGCAACATTTCTAAGCCATTAGCGCGAAAAGTGTTGTAAAAATTGCGTGAATGCAAACGGAAAATAAGATGCAGAGGAAAGCAAAAAAAGCAGCGGAAATTCTGGTACTTTTTCTTTTGTTTTCCCAACTTACAACTTGCAACTTTAATCAAGAGAACTAAACAAAAACAAGTTGCAAACTTTTTTTATGCTACAAGTACAACTGTAGCAACAACACTGAATGGGGGTGGTGGCGGGGTAAATAGCCAGAATAATAACAAAGTCTTACCTGTGTGCGGCTCTGTCTAACTGTCAATAGTTGCAAGCGGAAAACAATGGCAGCAACAACAACTACAAATCGTTACACTGCTCTGCGTGTATTTTGTTGGAACTTAAGGCTGTCACTGGTTTGTATGGATGTGTTGAATATGTGTGATCGAGTGTATGAAAGTATTAGTAGAAGTGTAGAAGTCAAGCAGAAGTGAAAGAGAAATGCGTGTTCGTGTTAAAGTTGACTGGTATCGACTCATAAAAGTCAAACCTGCTGAGACGGAAATAAATATAAAATCATACAATTTATTGGTTGTCGGGCTTGTATGTAAGTTTCTTTTTCTTCCTTAAGCTTGAAAGGATATTCATTCATTCGTTCATTTATTCATTCATTTATACATTGGATAAGTTTTTGAAGTTTCGTTGTATTTTTTTCTTTAGGGTGAGGAAGGAATTAACGAGTTTTGGTTTGAGTTATTAATTTTTAATTTATGCTTTGCTTTGTGCTGATTAGACAAAAGAGAAGATTTTAGTCCGGAAATCCCTAGTTTTAACAGAATTTAAACTCAATCTCTTTGTTAAATATGCAGTAAAGTTTTTAGCTTTTAATTACACCGAAGATATTAATAAGATTTACACATGAATGGTGATAGTCAAGTGAATAGAAATTACCAGAAATTTTTAATGGTAAATAGCATCTTTATTCTTTGCAGAAAGGCAAGAAAATGTTACTTTTGTTTCACTTTTAAAAAAGTCTTAAGAGCTCAATGATGTCCATCTTTGTTTACTGACTTGGAAGTAAGTAATACGAGAGTAGTTTAATAAATCCATGAATATTTACATATTTTTTTTCGTTTGAGTACAGCACTCAAGGGATGACTTCTACTAATGCAGTGAATTGAGCAGGTACCAGGAAGGAGGATAGAGATAGTGTTAAGAACGTTTAATTTGAATTTACCTTTATTGTAGGTGGCAGGAAAAAATTTCAATGCTAAGTAGGTATCGCCACTATTTAGCAAGGTTCTTCACCACTAAACACAATCATGAAGGCGAGCTACTTGATTATTGAAACTGAAACAAAGTAATGGATGTTTTGTGGAAAGCCAATATACTCCCCAGTGGAGGAACGGAAAAAAAGTGACAGCATTATCTTTTTAGTCAAGACTATTCCACAAACGAACGGTGAGTAGAGCTGCAAAACAATCCATAGTACTATCGATAGTATCGATGGTTTTGTTTTTGGCTGACCATCGATAGTTTTTATTCACTATCGATACTATCGCCAAATTCTAAGAGTAAATACTGAAACTAAATGTAGTCAAAGTCACATTTGCAAACATTTGTTCGACGCAGGTTGTTAGTCGTCTGTAAACTTTTATAGTGACATAGGTGCGGAGTTTAACAGTTTCTTAAATTTCTATTTATTAAACTGAAATAAAGTATTGTTACGAAAATGAATATGCTTAAGAGAAAATTCACCACATTATTGGCTTGTATCAAAGCTTATTAATCGGCATAATTACCTGTACTAATTAAGAGTACTACCATCTGTACTTGGTAACGGTGTTGCCAGTTGGATTCGTTTTTGTGTAATATAATTTTACACCATTTGAATTAACGTAGATAAATCGGAAATTTGAGTTTGTACTAGAACATTCGAAACTAATTATGAAATGTTATAAAAGATAGTGCATTGCGGTTGGTGAGTTAGTTATCATTTGGCTGTCATAAAGTAAAGTTTGTTTAGGCACAAATAAAAAGTGTATAAAAGTTATAGTGCAGTAAAACAAAAAAGAGAAAGTGTAAAACAACAACAAACGTGGAGCTTATTTTATTTTAACGCAATTTAAATGAATGCAAACATTTTAAAAAGGTTAAAACGTAACAGTATGAATTGTAACTAAAATATGTTCGTACATACGATTTTGCATTTGACCCAAAAAAATTGATCAAAAAGTTCGTGGAATAACCCCCATGTGGCGGTCCCATCGTTCTGATTTGAGATTTTTTTCGCTGAGATTTAGCGGGAATATCAACAGCAGATGTATCAACTTAAAAAAAAAAAAAAACTAAAATCAGAGCGATAGGACCGCCACACGGAGGTTATTCCGGGAGCTTATTGATCAAGGTAGTAATCTTCATTTCGTCAGGCCGTAGCATATTGTTCTAACAACTACGATGCAGGTGCTGCTTCCGTTTGCTGAGAAATAATACATTTCTTACCATAAAACTACTTTCCGTAAGATTTTGTTTCTTATTGTGCGACTTGAAGAGAAATGCGAATTAAAAGTTGTCAGTTGTTCTACCCTTTCTTCCCATAGTCTCTGCAGTTTTCTTTCACTGGATCTTATTAATTACTTTAGTCTGGGAGCACTTCATGGTTTGAACAATATTTGCTATACATAAGGATTAATCTTCCAACAATAAACTTCAATATATAAAATTCTATTACATACTGGAAAAAAATAGTGTCTCTATTTTTTGTTTCAATACTGTATATCTATTATTATTCCTTCCCTTTCACTTAAATTCTAATATTGTTGCCACTAGCAGTACTTACAAGAAGATAGTATCGATATTTTTTCCCAAACTATCGAAACTATTGAGTGGGCCGACTGTCGATAGTTTAGCAGCTCTAACTGTAAGCCCAATAAACGAATTCTCTCTATAATGCGTTGTGCGATTCACTGGACAATCAACTACTAAGGGATGCGCTCTTCGACGAATACGAGTGCTACGTTAGAATATATGATTATTATGAATTAATTTATAATTTCGTCAGAACACATTACCGATAGAACAATCAAACACATGCCACATTGTGACGATGCTCTAATGAATCAATAAAGTTGGCTAAAGAATGGCTGATAATTACTATTATAACTCTGCACAGTTAAGCATTAAGCACATAACCGACAGCAAGCAACAGACATCAAAAGGTCAAAATTAGAATACATACGTTAATATGAAAATAATTATAAAATAAATTATATTTTCTTATGCGGCAAAACATAAATTAATGATAAAGTTTTTAATAAAAAAATACGTAAAAAAGTTTTTTCTTATTTATCAGAAAACAACAGTATAAAATTAAAATGTTGTATCAAACAACATTTATGTTAATAATTAAAATGTTTTAAACACATTGTTCACACTGGTCACCCTAATCCCCATAGATTTTAAGTAAGATTATCTTTATACACAACCGTGTACTTATATGTTGAAAAAGAACAAGAAATTAGATTTTGTTATTATTGTAATATATTATTATAATTATAAGCCTCTAACCCGAAGGTACGTTTTTGTTTTGCCTACCAAATAAATATAGAAAAAAACTAATTATATTTGTTTTAATTTTCTTCCCTAATCTCGAGCAAGTATTTTATTTTTAAATTTACCCTTTCACCCCACACACATAATTTCATAAATTTTTATATTTTTGAGTAATATTTTAAAAAAGCGATTTTATTTTGTTGGATTTGTAAAGATTGCGTGTTACCACTGAAAAACATTTTTCTATACCAAATATTTTTATGATAAATAAAGCGGATGACAATGAAACATAATTTTTTTGCTGCTGCTGCTTTCAATATATTTATGAAGTCGATAGCGTAGCAGCTAATGCTGCCAACAACAACTTGCTGCTTGCTGTCGGTTATGTGTTTAATGCTATAATTTCAATAGCCAAAAAGTAGTTTATTGAGTTCCTTTGTGGTTTTATTAATTCTTCTCAAATGTTGCCAAACCTTACGATTTACGTCAGCAATGGTCGATAGAACCCAATAAGTAATTAGACAATTGAAGAGTAAAAGTGTAAAGGTGATGTTGTGGACACCTCCATCGAGCGGGTGCAATACATGTTGCATAAATATTTATATATTAAATAGCTACCCTCGCAATGGGTACCGCAATTTCTCATACTCCATTATAAGACTAACCATGCAATCACTTTAGATGAATCAAAACTAATATACTTATATGTATACCATTTTAAAATTGAAATATGCATCCTTCACAACACATTAGACGTTAAAATCCAATAAAAACCGCAGACTTCTTTGGGTAAACGTATAGCAAGGAAGTTAAAGATTGGTTATGGCTATAACTTTTTTTTTGGAACAAAGCGATGTCGCTATCTTTGATTACCTTGATTAGATTAAAACCATCACCGGTGAATATCTTTTTTCAGAGCTTATGAACATATTGTCAATATTTTATAAAGCAAAAAATGACCCTATTCAATTTTTTTTATCAAAACATTACACTGGAGCATTATCCTCTTGGGACTATATGGTTTTCCACAAAACATACATTGCCTTATTTCAGTTTAATTTATCAGTTTATTTTCAAGTTAAGTAGATGATTAGTCTACTGTTTCTCGCCTCCATATGATTGTGTAGTGGTGAAGATCCTTGCTAAGTGGTGATAGTGATCCTTACTTAGTATTGTCATTTTTCCCATGTAGGCGACATTTTCTCCTAATGATTCTTGTGATGTTTGTCATCATCACCAGAGATAAGCTGGAATGTACTTTGTGACTGCTCTGCTATCTGGAGCTGTACAGAAGATCTTTTAGCATTGTTCAACAAACCAAAAATCAAACGATTAAAATTGCTTAGAAGTCCACCCCAAGTGCCGCTTATGCTGACTTTATCCAATTTTCATTTTCTTGGAATATAAAAAAAAATGTATTTCACCAAATGTAAATACGGCCATAAGCTGTGTATGTCCTAAAAGCACTGGGTAGGTAGGTAGGTAGATATTTAAAAGTGACTGCTTCAAAAGACGGGCACACGTAGGCATGCGAAGGCCTATTGTGATACCGCAATGGATTGTCATCTCCTAACCACACGAAACCACCCGGAACTCATAACAAAACGGCTAAGCCTACAAATATTCATACTTGACAACTTCGCAAGCCCAATCGCATGGTAAAAACCCAGGTGCCTCTTTATTCTGCCACATAACGCCAGTCAGGTGCACAGTAGGTGAGGAATTATTTCCTCCTCCTCCTCCTCCTCCTGATTCCTGCAGCTTCTGCAGATATTATTGGCTAGGTGACACCCAGTCACAGCCTCTTGGCATGAGTGCCCATTATACAATGCCCAGTAATGACACTGACAACTACGCTGAGTGTGCTTCTTTGGAAATTAAGCAAATCTTTTGTGCGCTTGAGATTCAGCTTTGGCCAGATTTGCTGCGCTATCTTGCCGGTTTCCAAGCCTACAAGTTCCGAATGGTATTCCAAACGTGGAAAATTCGCTCGTGAGTTCGATAGTGGTGCCATTATGGCCAATTCATCATCCCTACAGTTCCTCGGAACCCCTGTAATATGAATATGTTACGAAAACAAAAATGCCTAAATAGAAAATACACCACATCAGCGACTGTATTGTGGGATTTTTTGTCTATTGGTTTGCGTAAAGGTTGATAATGTGTTACCCTGTTATTGCTGTACTGATTTGTATATTTGATGGTTTAAGGGATATAAAATAGAGGATGTGAGGGCATTTACGACATTTCTGGAACCTTCCAAACTGTAGGCAATTAATTATATAAGGAAACTGCTTTGCCTACCTCGATATACGAGTAGTTATCGTCATAAACTATCGTTTATAGTCATAAACGTTTAGGCGTAAATAAAAGTGCTGTATAAACGAATATTAATAAAACTCTAAGACAACAACAAAGTGGTGTTTATTTTATTTTGACGTAATTCAAAATAACTGAAATGTTCTAAAAAAGATTAAAACGTAGCAATACTAAGCTGTTCAGCCATCTCGTTTAGAGATCTGCGGCAGTCAATAACTGTCTTTGAGATCAACTTGTGAGACTCTAGAGCTCTTAAAGCCGCCTAGCAATCCCAAAGTATGCTAATATCTCTCTTGGAGACGTTGACATTTTCAATGACCATTAAGGCAGCTCTTATGGCGGATATCTCCGTCTGAAAAACGCTACAGTGGTTCGGTAGCTTTATATTGACCGAATCCGAAAATATACCTTTACCCACAACTCCATTCAACTTGGAGCCGTCTGTAAAGATCTGCTTAGAGTCATTAATGAGGTGCATTCCATCATTTGCCCATTCCCTACCGTTCGGAGCTTCACTGAGAAGTCATAGTGCGGTGCTGTGTAGTCAACTTCTTCAAAAACTCCCAAACTTGTTAGGATCTGTCCAGTTACCCTAAAATCACCAACAGCTTTAACAAATCTTCTCCTGCGAAATGTTAAACTTTTTGAAAAACATCAAGTGTTTTACGAAAAGCTGAATCCGCTTATGAGTAATATACCGACCGAGTCTAATACCAAATATTTTTGTAAATCTAATCCAATTCAGACTTTCTTTATATTTTATTTTATTTTTTGAACAGGAGGTTTTTAAATAAGTAATAAATTTACATTTAATGGCTCCAAATTCTGTCATTAAAAAAGCATCACAAATGTAAATTTTTTTAATTTTTTTTTATTTTTTTTTTTTTGTGAACATTTAATGGTTTTTAATGGCATAAATGATATGTCGCTTAAATAAATTATGATGCCAAAAAATATGACCTTTACTAATATAAGCCAAAGTTGTTTCATATATGCTCTGCTAAAGCTATTGTTGTTGTATGTTATTTATATGAAATTGTTTACCAAACAAAACTTAATTATTTATACAAAATGTTTTTGTTATACTTTTGTTTTTTGTTGTTTTTTTCACGGTATTATACTCACAATGCACCTGTAGCTTCATACGCTTACTAACAGATGGTGGCACACCATTTGAAGCGATACACATATAGGCACCCATTTCGGATCGCGTGACCTTTGACAATGTTAACATTTCACCTTCTACGGCCAAAGCTGTAAAAAAGGAAGAAAAAAGCAAATATTATTAAACCAAAAGTAATGGAAACAAAGTGTTTAAAAATTATATTTAAAATTCAACAACTACAAAAAAATCTAAATAATTTATTGGCTTTTATTAAAAAAGAAAACAATTTTTTAACTTTTTCGTTATGTTTCTTTTAGCCTATATTTTTAACTTTGTTTAATGTAAAAATTACATGCATGCTCGTTTTCCTTGTTTTTTATTGCATTTTTTTTGTATTTATTTTTTAAATGTTTTTTGTATCTTTTTTAATATGTTTTTTGCTTAACAAAAGTTTTTCCTTTCATTTCTGTAACACCAACCTTTTGTTTTTTGATGCGCTCCATTACGTGCTATTATTTCTCTACCATCCTCACGACGCCACGTTATTCTTGGCTTTGGATGGCCCCGGGCACGACAAACTAATTTTGCAGAACCACCTTCGGGTACCATCATGTCACCTGATGTTTCTTCATTGATAATGTCTGGTGGTATAACAACTTCTAAAACGGCTGTCTAAATAAAAGAGAGAAGAGTTTATTAAACATGACGAAATAGCAAGAATTACAGTCAGAGGTTATTAATTGTAAGAAAAAAAGTTTATTTTTATTTTTTAAATTAAAAGTTATTTAAATGGAAGAATTTTCTATTTTTTTACTTATTTATTTATATTTTGTTAATTTATTACACCTTTTATGAGTTGAATTTACTAAAAGATTAAATGTATTCACGTGAGAGTCGCTAAGCAGTTTTGTTCTAAAAAATGTGATATAAATTGAACTGTTTTGTGATGCAATAGCCTATTCAATAGGTTATACATACTTTTTTGGGGGTGGCATGGTGATGTAGTTAGAGCGCATGCATAATAACACAAGCGACCTGGATTCGAGCCCCAGAAGAGGACATAATGAAAAAATTTAATTGTGGTTTCAATTGTTTAATAAAGAGGCTTCTAAAGTCCTCCAGATAACTGCATCTAAAAAAAAAGAAGTCCCCCTGGCCTTCCAGCTTACCTCTGGCGATGATGACAAACATCAGACGAATGATCAGGAAAAACACCACCTACAGGGAAAAAATTACAATGATAAAGTAAAGATCACTATTAATTAGCAAGGATATACACCAATACTCAATCATATGGAGGGGGCTACAGTGGATTAATCGTCTACATAGCTTGAAAAATCAACTGAAATATAGCAATATATGCTTTGTGGGAAGGCAATATGCTCCCTAAAAGAGTGAGGGAGAAAAAAATACACCCTTTATTTTGTTTTTCACTACACTTTTCATTTAGTCAGATAATTTTGTGACTTTTTTGCATAAAAAGTACCGAATTTAATTTCTTAACTTTCAGAGTTGGCAACCCACTGGGTAATCCAATGAAACCCTCCCGGGTTTTATTGGGTATTATATGGAAAAAAAACCCGTGCGATTTTTTTATTTAAAGTCTTTCGTAGTTTATTTACAACAAATATAAGTATAATTTACGTATTGGGAGTACAGATTAATTCGGTTCATTTGTTTAGCTCAAAAAATAACACGAATTTACAATTTTATCAAAATAAAAATGCATTAAATCACTGCTTACATCTTTTTCCCACCTCTAAGCCAATTTACGGAACTCGTTTCAGAAATACTTCTCATCTTTTAAGGCGATTTTATATATCTTGAAAAGAAGTAAGTGCTAAAAGATATTGGATCCATTGGAACAGCCAGTGGCCAGGGGGATGAATGTTCGGAAAATACGGCAGATGAGATATTAGATCGTTTCTGATAATCGTTTGCAACTTTTGCGACGTGAGGCCAAGAGATGTCATGCCAGAGAATAGCTTAATCATGTCTGTCTTTGTATTCCCGTCGTTTTTCTTATAACGCATAGTTCAAACGAAGTAATTGCACTTTGCTTTGGCAGCCCATAGTAGAGCAAAATTGCATTATAAATATTGAATTAACGTTATTTTGCTAACAAATAAAAAATATTGCCTAATTGAACGAAATTAGGAGCAATCCAATAAAATCCAAAAGTCGCGGTAGATTGGGTTAAAAATATCCCGGTCTTTGCCAATTCTCTTAAAAACTGTCTTTCTTACATCACTCGATACTATTGTCATCCAGAAAATTCTTTAAATTTAAAATTAAGAAAGTGAAAATATCAAAATAGGTCACCTTTGTTGCTTTGCTTATTGATTACAGAAAATGTAAGAATGATTTACGGGCTACTAAAAAAAACTAGTGAAGTTTCCGGAGACTTTAACTTGAAAAACAACAGCTTAACGGTTTGTTCGTTTTTTATCCGATAATTTTGATGTCAAAAATGCATCACGCTCTGGTCTTCTTATCACTAAAAAGTTGATGAAATCATTAAAAAAGTTGAGGTAGACTGGCCCGTAAGCAGCGTGGACGTTGCTAGGGAACTAGGCATTGCTTATCAACCATTTGTAGAAATCCTGGATACACAAAGAAGCTCAATGTTTGGGTGCTAAATAAATTAACAGTGAAAAATTTAAAGGACTGCTTTTCCATTCGCAATTCACTGCTAAAACGGTACCAAATCGAACCATTTTTTAAACGAATGCTGACGGGCGATGAAAATTAGATCACGTAGGAAACTAAAGTATGAAAAAGATCTTGACACCAAAAAGAGTAATGCTGTGTGTCTATTAAGATTGGTAGGGAATTGTTCATTATGAACTTCTACAACCTGGTCAAATGATTGATTCTAATCAGAGATCAGCACTGAATACTGGAAATATGAGTATACTCCAATCATGATTCATTAATTCTTCACACGCATTCATACTCTAAAGCAGCGTCCGACAAACTAGTATTAATATATTTTACAATTTTGGTAGTAATTCGAGAGCTCTCACTGAGGCCATTTTGCACTGTATTTTTTCATTTGTTTTCTCTGTAGTTCTCTTTGTTTATTTTTTGCTTATTTTTTGCCTATGCGAGTGAGTATATACATGTGAAAACAGAAGAGGAGAGCTGCTGTTTGCGTGAATCTGCTCTAAAGCATATTTGGCCATAGTCATACAGATGTGCATTCGTCTAATCGTCTCAACAGAGAATAACAAATAAACAACAACAATTTTGTTCAGTTGTGTGATAGTAATGGCTGCAGCAAGAAACTTACAGGCGAAGATTTTTGATAAGCAGTCTTTAAAATTACAACAAAATTGTTTTTTAAAAATCTTTTCATTCAGACACCTTATATCCTTCATATTTAAATTTTTAAAGATTCTATGAACATTTTACTCGTAACTTACTTCATAGGATGGTAAAGGAGATTTTAAGTATTACGCATATTTTTTAACAATTTTTACATTCCACTCGCTGTCTTTTCTCATCCATCAGTCCATTATTTTATTTTTTTTTTAATTTTTTATCATCACATTAAAAGCTTGATATATTAAAGACGATGAAAACGAAAATTCAATTCAATTGGAGGAAAACAAAGTGGAAAAAAAGGAAGAAGAACATAAGGGAACATTCCAAAGGGACACTTTACTTTTAAAACAGCAATAACACGGAAAAAATAGAAAGGGATAGAGAAAATATCATGAATAAGCTCAAAAAAGTAAAGAAGTGTTTCATTTGAAGCAAAACAAAAAAAGGAGGAAATATGAGAGTATCTATGTATGAGAAAATACGAAATGTGAATGTGTGTATATGTATATCAAAGAAATACAAACAGGCTTAAGGGAAATGTATAAAATGCTATTAAACTCATATGCAAACACACACACATATATATACACATACATGTACTCGCCTTCATAACCAGGCAAACAGGATTAAGTACATGCGTCTGTCCTGTGTACATAGGTGCTCTCTCTATCATATGATAACATCTCTTGCACATACACATACTCTTATATTGTAAATATCAACAAATACACACAAACTGGTGTATGTGAATAAACGGAGTTATGAATTTAATTCATTCGTATTCATATGAAATGTTGATGACAACAACAGCAACAATAACAGCGACTAACGACAAAATATTATTAAAACAATAAAAATATTAAAAAGCTTAAATCATAAAAAAATGTATAAATGAATAAATAATATATATAAATAAATAAACATTAACAACAACAACAATAAAATATACATATTTTATTTATTTTTAAGTAAACAAGAGAGTAACTCCTCTGTACACATACTCATTCTTTCATATGCACTAAAGGAATTTTGAAACACACATACACAGACTTGTCAACACAGGCAATGAAATAGGGAGAGTGTAGGTGTAACTTAAAGGAATTATTTCTTCCACTTGATTTTAAATCGAAATTAAAAAAAAAAACAAAAAGAAACCTCATACTTAAAAAATTAAAAAAAAAATTCACTAAAATTTAAAATCAATAATTAAATGATAATTTGAAAATTTTTTTTCTAAAAGTTTGAAAACTTAGTCATCTACATATATACATATATATAAGGTGTGCTTCAAAATGATAAGGTCACCTTAATATTTGCTCAATTCATCCAAACTATAAAATGTTATGTATAATCACCTTATTAAAAAAAATTCTACGTTCAAATGAGTAAATAATAAGCCGGTTTTGCTCTTGGAGATGTACCGTTATATTATGTTTATTTAAGTTTATGTAAATAAGTGCAAAATTCAATGCGTCAAAATGATAAGGTCAGTGATTAGTAAGCAATTAATCTAATCAGAAGGTTATTTTTTTGTAATAATTTATAATTTAATTAATATCTGCGCGGTATGGGTCGCGGGAAACATTTGTGACCCTCTGAACAAGGAAAAATGGTGGCACTTCATGAGCAGGGATTGAGTATGCGTGGAATGGCGAAAAACTGGCGAAAAAGTGGGATGACAATAAAAGAGGAATTAAAATTACAAGCTCCAAAAAGCACAATTCTAAGAGCTATCAACGCCCAGCCAAACCTTATTGACTAAGGAGCATAAGATTAAGTGATTGGCATCAGGTAAACAATTTTTAAAAAAGTTATAAGATATTCCATACATTTTTGGATTTGTATGTAAATTTTTCTGACGAGAAAAAATTTAACCTGGATGCACCAGAATATATCAGTTGCTATTGGAGGGAACCCTCGGTTTTTCCAAACGGAATTTCGGCGGCGTTCTGCAAAATTTAGTAAGTTCGATTCCATCCCGCATAGAATTAAAAATAATTGATTAATGCTTAGTTTCAATAAAAGTTTGGAGATATGATTCAGTGACCTTATCATTTTGACGCACTGAATTTTAAAATTATTTACATAAATTTAAATAAACATAATATAACGGTACATCTCTAAAAGCAAAATCAGCTTATTATTTACTTATTTGGACATCGAATTTTATTTAATAAGGTGATCATACATAACATTTTATAGTTTGGATGAATATAGCAAATATTAAAGTGACCTTATTATTTTGAAACACACCTTATATATAAATAAATTGTCTTATGTTCGTCATTTTATAGCTCAAGGACCACTAAACCGAATTACAAGCCAATTCATGCGTTGGATAGGTGTGCTTTCGTTGATGGTTTTTTGTTAAAGTGGGCGGTGCCACGCCTATAAATTTTTTTTATTTATATGTCAACAATCAACAGTCATATCTACGACCACAAAATTACGAATATTTAAATAAAATGAGAAGTCTATCTTAGTGTATGGTTACGAAACCTGTATGATGAATGGAAGATTTGCAAATGTAATGCAAGTGTTTATAAACCGCTGTCTGAGACATATGTTGAGAATATAGTGGCTAAGAATTATCTCGAACTCAAAGCTTTTGCGCGGGTAGATGAGGATTTTAGTGACAATCCAATTTAGACGTCGAAAGTGGAGGTGGATTGGTCACAGGCTACACAAACTAGCAGGTGAACTCTCCAAAGAGGCGCTGGAGTGGAATCCGCAAGTTACCAGAAGGCGCGGCTGGCCAAGAACAAATGGCGTCGGACAACAAATACAGAAATTGAAGCTTCTGGCAAAAGCTGAAAGGAGATAAAGGCGATTGCGGGGAACAGAGAGAGGTGGAGAAAGTTTGTAGAGACTCTTTGCTCCAACTAGGAGCCTAATCAGCACACACATTTATTTTTCAAACGATAATAGTAAAAGTTTCAAAAATTGGCCCAATAACTTTGCGGTTAATACAAATCATCAGTCAAAGAGTGGACGGAGTTGAATAAATGGTTGTGGCATCTCCCATACAAAGTAAATGTTGTTACGGACTAACCTTTTTAAAACGTTTGAGTTCTTTTTAATTGTGTCTAAATAAAGTTAGTACCACGTTGTTGTTGTTTTACAGTTTTTATATCCTCACCTTTACTTTATACACTCTATCTTAATACAGCAACTTATTTATCTTGCACTTAATATTCGCTTATACAACACTTTTATTTACGAATAAAACCTAATTAATATATTCGTGATTGACAGCGAAGGAGTAAAGAATTTTGAATTTTTCAGTCCCTATCTCAATAACTCATAATGAGCTCAGATCTGGATTTAGTTTTAACTAATAGCACTGCTCATGCTATAGTTTTTCTTTTTCTAAAAAAATGTATAAAAAACTACTTTTTTAAGCAGTTTTTTGCCCACAATTTTTGAATAAATAGAATGACAGGACATACCTTACAGGCTTCTTGAAAATGTTTGTACAAATCTTTAAAAATATTTTTTCTTCAATTAGTTAATTCCTTTAAGTGCCTGACCAATTCATTTTAACAACCCGACAAATGTACTCAACGCATTCAGAAAAAAGCTTAAAGTCAATAAAGAAGTGAAAGTACGTGAATGTGATTCCCCATTTTTGCGTTGAAGTACATGAGACGACTGAATCACAAATAAAAATGGAAATGAGTGCGCCGTCATGGTTGTGACTTTTTATCCTTTGGAATGTTCAGTGTCAGAGAGTTGTTTTAAAATTGTCGCGTTCTTTTTATTTTGCATAATGGCAGTACCGGCTTTTGGTATGAGTGTTGAACCAACAATACAACAACAATGACAACAAATACAATGACAGAAAACAAAAAGAAAAACATATAAACCATCATGACACAAACATACAAGTACAGTATAAATCGGAAGTGGATATAAATGGAATATGAAGCCAATTATGTTGGTGGCGACGTACGAGAAACCACTTGGATTTTTTCAGGCATGTTACCTCTTTACTGTTGCTGTTGTTTTTGTTATTATTTTCCGTGATTTTTACCAATTCGATTTGTTTTTTTTTTCTTGATATTTTTAATCCTTTAGGAGTATTAATAGACGGTTTTATGGTGAATAAATTTTATTTGTCAATTTATTGGTAACAATACTTTGTAGAAGTTTGAAGAAAACGGGGAGAGAAAACGTCAATAATATTTATAGAGAGGAAATGTTAAACTTTTTTTCTACATATAAATACGCAAATACTAAAAT
This sequence comes from Wohlfahrtia magnifica, assembly GCA_023159175.1. Lineage (NCBI taxonomy): Eukaryota > Metazoa > Arthropoda > Insecta > Diptera > Sarcophagidae > Wohlfahrtia > Wohlfahrtia magnifica. The sequence goes on along the minus strand of JAKWBJ010000485.1, from coordinate 887,069 downwards.
ACAGAATTTCGCAGGATAATCACTATATGTTTACAGTACTACAACAAAATTTTAAGCGTTTTTTTGTTTGTCTGCTTCGAAATTAGAAATGCATAAGAAGTTATCTATGAAGTTTCAATGCCAGATCACACACATCTTAAAAGTGCTTAACTGAAAAGTTTTGATACGTTTTGATCAGAAAGAAATAACCCATGGTTCGGATTTGAGTTTTTTTTTTTTTTGTTAAGCTGGTACATCTGTTGTTGATATTTCCGCTAAATCTTTGCGTCATAGCTTGAGATTTGCAAAAGCTACGTAGCCTAGAGTACATCTGTCTGTCTGTCTGCTATTTTTTACAATTTTAGAAACGGATTTAAATTTGCAACAACGAACTTGTATTAAATTTTACGGAAAAAACGGATTTAATTGTGCGCGAACGTTGGAAATGCTGGAAAAGTGTTTTGGCAACGATTGTCTACATTCTACCAGTAGCACGAGCGTTTCAAAAGTGGTCGTGAGTCAATCGAAGATGATGAACGCCGTGGCAGACCATTGACAACGAAAACCGACGAAAAGTAAAAGAAATGTTGGTCAATAACCGCAAATTAACTATCAGAAAGATAGCGGAGGACTTGAGCACTGCTTATGGATCCAGCCAATACATTTCGGGTAATGATTTGGGTTTCCGTCGTGTAGCAGCCAAGTTGGTGCCAAAAGACCTGAAATTCATGCAAAAAAGAGACAAAAGAGAAGACATGATTTGCGAGGCTGAATCCGATCTCACATTCATCAAAAGGATCATTACTCGAGACGAGACGTGGGTTTATGAGTACGATACGCAATTCAGACATCAGGCAAGTGAATGGCGTTCACCAAATGAGCCGAGACCAAAAACACCACGTCGTTTTCAGTCCAAAAAGAAGGCAATGCTCACGGTTTTCATGGATTACAACGGTGTAGTACATCATGAATTTTTGCCAAAAGGGTAGACAATAAACGAAGAGTGTTATTTGGGCTTTATGAGACGTTTGCGTAAAGTAATTCGCCGAGAGACCAGAAATTAAGTACTTAGCATCTACAATTTTCATTCTGAAAATTTTTTCTGATTTTTTGAGAAACAAAAATTGCTTCAATTTTGCGCAAACAATTTCTTTTTTTTTTGTTTTTTTCGCAGCTATGTTGTAAATAACTCCGAAATATATTGACATAACCATATATACCATATTTTCGGCGAAAAATGTGCCACATCCATAAAAAAAAAAATTTGAGCCCGATGGAAAAAATCTGAAATCGGATTTGACTTTAGCGTATCATACGAGTAATCATTATATTCCATATATTTTATTTAAAGGCGAAAAATTTTTGTTTTTTGTAGATCCATGCTATTAGTATCTTATAATTTACTCGTAATGTATCATTTAAGCTGTGAGGTTTTTTATTTTGTTATATTTTTTTATATTGAATTATTTCCCGTTAATTTTTTGTTTTGTAAAATCTGCTATTTAACAAAATTGTTGACGTGTGTTTACTTTCTTCCATAAGTAACAACATTCGAGATATTTGAAATTTTTCTTAAGTCCTATGACAGCATCAAATAAGCAGTAAGTGACTGTATACATAAAACGATCATATTTTCAAAACGTCATTACGATCATGTGAGATCATGTAATTCGACGCTTCTTGATTTATATCTCTGGGGTTACATTAAGCCCACGTCTCTGCCCAACAACCTAATAACTCTTGAGCAAATAAAAATAAAAAATACATTTCATTGCCTTACTTAAATAAGACTAGAAGTTCTCAAAAAATCGGGCAAAATTTAGACTAACAAGCTAAGTTGTATAACAGATAGTCTAGAGTAGAGTTTTAGAGTTGTAGAGTTTGTAGAGTTTTAGAAAATGTGCGTATGGCTGTATTCATAATGAGAAGCTAGCATTTGTCTACACTTGCAGCTATAGTTGCTAAGCCAGGGTTGGCTACCAGCCGGGTTTTTTATTTAAAGGTTTTCATAGTTTATTTAGAACAAAAGTAAGTATAATTTACGTATTAGCAGTTGTAATTAATTCGGTCTGTTTTTTTTTAGCTCCAAAAAGATAATTAATTAACAAGTTTATCAAAATAAAAATATATGAAACCACTGCTAACATCTTTTCCCACTTCCGAGACAATTTCTGAATCCCGTCTCTGCAAAACTTCTCATCTTTTGAGGCGATCCAACTCTGAAGCCGATTTTATATATATATTTTTTTTTAAGTGATTCTGTGACATGCCAAAAGATATTGTATAACAAGATATTGTATAAAGTTTTGGCAGGTCATAGTACACAATTCCCCCTTGATCCTTCCAAAAGAAATCAAAATTGCAGTTCAAGTACTAAAACAACGTTATTATACTAACTCATAAAAAAATTAGGAAGCAGTTATAATATCCAATAAAGCCCCAAAAGACCCATAAAAAAGACCAATAAAACCAGGTGGGTTGGGGTTTTTTTTAAGCTCGCGTTTTTGTCAATCCTGTGCTAAACTCACATCAACAATCTTTATAGACCGACTAAATTGATTTGTGTCAAATTTGTGTCAGTGCTTGAGAATTTACCTTTGACGAGGGGATACAAGTTATCATGTGACTGTATTTCTTTTATGGGTACCACCATTAGTTTTTCTGGAAAGGAAGCTTAGTTGCAACACGCACATCGGTGTCTTCGAGAACAAGGCGACAAGGCCGTTTGACAAGTCTCTGTTCATACGGTGAGACATAGGGTCATTCCTCAAGAATGACACTATGGATATATACAGCTATTATTCGGCCTATAATCACTTATGCGGCTCTAGCTTGGTGTAGAAAGTCTGAGGAAGCTACCATCATGAATAAATTAGGCGGGGTACAGAAACCCGCCTGCCTCAGTATAGCTGGGGCAATGAGAATATGTACAACAGCGGCTTAGGAGGCCTTGATTGGTTTGACAACGCTACATGTCTATGTATGTGATGCGAGTGGTTGCAAGTTCGTCGGCAAAGTTTTTCGCCAAGGGATTCCGAAATGCACTTTGGCAGAAGATTAAATTCCTGGACCAGAATTATTGGTCTAATAGAGCCTTCATTCGGTGTGAGCTTTTTCTGAACTGGTAACCGAAGGCTACGAAATAAATGTTTGTGTCGTTGCTGGTATGAATGGCTCCCAGCGAGACTTGTCGATTCCATTGGAAAAATTCCTGAGTGTCTTCCACGCTGAGTTCATGGCCATTACTATATGTGCATATATAAATCTGAACAGTGGGCGCAAGTGTAAGACAGTCAAGCTGCTTTAAGAGCACTTGGCTCGAATCATATGACATCTAGGCTGGTCAAATATTACTATGGTACATTTCAAAGGCTTTCGCTTAGGAATAAGGTCCAGTTGTTTTGGGTTTCTAGACACTGTGGGATAGTGTCTAGAAAGAAACAGCAGATACACTCGCTAGAAGAGGTTCGTGGCCCTATATTAGTCCGGAACCTAACTGTACGGCACCACTTACTAGAATCCTTAATCTAATCAAAATATTGTAATACTGGAGTGTTTAATGGGGACTTCGCCACTCTAGGGCAGCCAACAATCCACAATTTGATCGACGCTTTTATGTTCCTAAGTATGGGCCATTGTGGTCTGGAAGCGCATGTTAAGAGAATGGCAATCAAGAATGTGTTTGTTTGTAGACTCTGTTCATAGGCATTAGAGACGGCGGAACACATATTGTGTGAATTTGGATTCTTAAGAGCTTTAGATGGAAATGTTTGGGGAGACATTCTTATTGGAAGGCATATCCACCATTATGGTCTCAGATCTACTGATGTTCACTAGGAAGGCAACAAACCTGCTCAATAAACTTTAGACCGAAAGGGTCACAATAGATCCTAAGAGTCTCAGTGTCCTACAAAGGTGCCTGGTCAGAATGATAATAATATTCTAATGCAAACCAAAACATCAAAATCAGCTTTTATACAAATTTTCTTTGTTTTCTTTCCTCAATAATTTTTCGAGAGTTTTGAATTATTGAATTTTTAAGAGTTAATTCTGAAATAATTTCTTAGCCAATACAATTTTCCTAAAATTTTGTTTTATGTACTTTAAAACATATTTTTACATTCCATATAACATTTAATTATTCCTTTAGCTCGTTTCCTACTTATGTCCATTAAAATAGTTTATCAAAATTTAAAAATAAAATAAAGTAAGAAAACATTTTTCATAGAATGAAATAAAATCAGCATGAATGTATAACAACACATCATATGAGAGCTTAAATTTGATGACAATTTCAATTTCATTTACAATATCAAAGTTTGTCTTTATATTTTCTTTTTGTTTTACCGAAACGTAGACAGACATCCATTTAACTACGAGTATACTCGTCATGCATAGGGATATGATTTTTATTTGTGTTTTCTCTTTGATTTATTTTTATTTTATTTATTTTTTTTTCATTTTATTTTGCGCGACTGTAATAAAATCATGATGCTTTTACAAAGTGAATTAAGTGAAAAGCAAATAAGGCATTATGTTTACAAAAAGAAGAGAAAAAGAAGAAGAACATCATCATCATCATATATCATCAAAAAACCAACAATTATGTACAAACTCATATAACTGATATGCATTTATGTACTGTATGAGTATAAGTGATATATGTACATACTCGTAGTATATCATCAGAATATGTTGACAAAGATGATGATGGTGGGGTCGCGGAATGGATAATAGTAACGACCTAATGGAAATGGATACAATATGATGACAATGATGAGGAAAATGAATTGCATACTTGAAAAAAAGTCTCGAGTAAACACTGTCATATGAACTTTGAATAGACACAGTGTGGGGTAAAACTACGGAGTAGTTGTAAAAAATAAATTAATAAAATAAATAAGTTCGGTAAAAAATTTACACCAAGAATATAATAGGCATTGTTTTTGATCGTATTGAGTTGTAGCTAGGGATGCAACAAAAACATCGATGGTTTTACTATAAATATCAATGTCGCAAAACATTTTTTATTTTCGTCTTATCTAATAACTGAATGTGATATCAGAACCAGTGTAACGACGAAAACTTCTAACGCCGTAAATAACAACTACCAGACGGCGAACTTCATAGTAAATCATCGTGACAAACGCTAACTATGGCAAATTGTAAAGGGTCCGCCAAATACATTTTTTTTTGAAAATGCTATAAAAAAAGTCTACTGAATATTTTCTCAAATTTCCTTTTTTATTTGAAAGTAAAATCCTTCCGGTTAATAATGGAAAATAATTTCATTAAAATGGCTGCCTCGGCTGGCCATGCAGTAGCACACACGATCGGTCCAATTTTTAAGCACATTATCGATTGTGTGCAGCTGTATTTCACCAGTGGCTTCACGAATATTGTCCTTTAAGGAGTCAATTGTCTCTGGCTTGTTGGCGTAACACTTATCTTTGACGGCACCCCAAAAATAATAAAATCCAAAGGTGTCAAATCGCAGCCCGAGGTGGCCAAACGACATCAGCTCTGCGGCTGATAATGCGATCTTCAGAAACACGGCGCAAACATCGAGTGTAGCTTCGGCTGTGTGGCACGTGGCGCCGTCCTGTTGAAACCAAATGTTGCTAATATCCTCCTCTTCAATTTTTGTGAACAAAAATTCGTTCAACATGGCCCGATAACAATCGCCATTGACTGTAACGGCCACTCCTTGCTCATTTTCGAAGAAAAATGACCTAATTATGCCTCTGGACCAAAAAGTGACCCGTCTTGGGTGTATCGGCTTTTCAATGTATGCGTGCGGGTTTGCTATACCCTAAATCCGACAATTTTGCTTGTTTACATACCGGCCAAATTCAAAATGAGCATCATCGCACACATTCTATAACATTACCATGATTTTCAAAGTAATGTCGCAATATTTCCTAGCGTTGCTTAAGCATATACACAACCATATTCGTTCAGTGGAAGGATAAAACTAATTATCTGTCAAATCAGACATGAGCTAAATGGACCATTCACGAAATAAGCACTAGTTGAAAAAAAAGTGACACACGATGAATTTTCTTCGGTGTCATACATGAATTTTTCAATATTTTTCAAAATTTTCGTAAACGACAAAGATCAATTTTATTCTGCAGACATCCGTCCATTAATGAGTCTTAACAGACAATCTCATCGAGAAGCATTAGTGCTTTATTCGTTAAGGTGTTAGCAAACAAAATACTACATCGTTAAACATGTAAAACATGGGCTAAAAATACCGGGCCTAGAAAAGAAAACATATATTTTTTTTGTTAAAAATTAATCTCAATCGTTCCAGCGCCGCTCTAATATTTCAATACCACTTTTGTAGAATAATTTATCATTTGCTCAAAATAGGCCTCAGTTTCGGGTGTGGCGTGGTAAGAGCGCACGCATAACAACACAAACGAGATAGGTTCGAGCCACAGCAGAAGACATGACGAAGAAAAAAATTTGACTGTGGCTTCAAATTTTTAATAAAAAGGCTTCAACTTCCCTGCGGACAACTCCATCTAAAAATAAAGAAAAAGCCCCCCTGACCTTCCCGCATAACTCTGGCGATGATGACAAACATCAGATCAAGAAAACACGCCATCTACTGGGAAAAATTACAATGCTAAAGTAAAGATCACCACCAACTAGCAAGATTCTTCCCGACTACGCAAAAATCATATGGAGGAAGCTACGGAGGATTAATCATCTGAAACTGAAACAAACCAATGGATGCTTTGTGGAAAGCCAATATTCTTCCTAGAGGAGTGACGGAGAAAAAAGGCCTCAGTTTCAGCGATAACCTCTTCATTCGCGCGAAATGTTTTACCTTCGAGCACTTTTTTTAGGCGAATACGTTGGATGTGGGAGCAATTCGAAGCTCAATTTATGTAGTTTTTCCATTGTTTCAGAATCATCAACATGTTCTTGTTTTTAGTCAACAGTGAGCAATCGCGGCACCCACTTTGAAGAGAGCTTTTCACAGTCAAATGCTGATGCAATAGCCAGCACGTTCTTTTGATATCTTTACGGTGTAAGCTCACTCACGCAATTTCACTTTTTATTCATTCAAAACGATTTTGTAAAAAATTTTGATGTTGTCTGGTACTACCACCTTATTTGCACGTCCACTACGTTCTGCATCATCTGTGTCTCTACGATCACGTTTGAAGTTAGCAGCCCAACGTTTTATTGTTGTTTCCGATGAAGCGGAATTTTTCAAACCATTGCGTCGCTTGAGCAGTGTTTTTTCCCATCGAGAAGCAGTGTAGAATTAAAACACGAAATTGCTGTTGATTCATTGTTCTGAAAATAACAAAAGTAGCGTCACCCTTAGCACAATAACTGACAAACAACCTGTTAGAATATCGTGAGATTTCAATAGCTGTCTTTTGAAGGTCAGCGCTGACAGAAAAAGTGGTGAATGCAATAAAACTAGCGCCATCTATGTGTTAGGTCCGTAACTTTTCAGCCCATATGTTAGTCGACTCATAGTCGGCTCATAACAGATACTATCGCTAAATTTCAGTACTTTTTATTATAGTGATTTAATGACGTTGTTATACATAAACGAATTATGTTATACATATGCTATACATAATTCGCTTTGCCTGTGTCATTGTCACAAGGACTCACCAATTACAGTTTTCGTTTATGATAATTTCATACAAATTTCCACTTGATACCGATTTTGCGACAATGATACATCGATGAAAATATCATAGTGGCAATATTACTCAAATACGAAAATAAACAAAAATGTTCACAAAGAACGATATCGATGTTTTTCTATAGGGACACCGTGTATCGGTCATCAAAACATCGATGTATCGTGCACATACCTAGTTGTGTTGTGGTTAAAAGATAAGCTGCTCAAACTGTTAGGATACAAGAAGTGCTTAACTTATGTTTTACACTGTATATTTGTTATAAACGTATGTAGTCTTTACTCATGTGTATGTGTTTGTATTTTTCATATATTTGTATTTATTATGAACTTACGAATGACTGTCATATGCTTCTATTAGTAGTTCACTGGATATTCTTTTTCGAATTTATTTTTTGTTTTTGTTTTTGTTTGTTTCTGTGTCATTTATTTGTTACTGTTGTTTTTACAAATCTTTTTTCACTTGTTAATCAGTTTAAGTAAAATATTTAAAAGCAACAACGGAGGAGGTGGAAAAAAGCATGATATGCAATGAATGAAGAACAACATGTTAAATGAAATCTGACAGTATTTTTTTTATTTTTTCCTTTAAATACCCTATTTACTGGTATTTTGAATTTCTGATAATGTTTGTAAAGCTCAAAAATATACATTTTGTTATACTCATCTATTCAGAATTTTTTATAAAAGCAATGGTATAAACAGAACTTTCATTAGGCTATAAATTGATTTAAAATTAAATTACATTGGGATCTAACTTATTTAGTACTTATTGGTCTATAGCTTTGAGTTTGCTCTGGTGGCGGGAAGTTCTTCTTGCGATTGGAAAAAATCGATACAACACTCTTAAAATTACATTTTGGCAAAACTAAAACTTTTGGTTTGTTACGTAAAGCAATATACATAATTCTGCTTAAATAATTCAATCATTTTTTTTTAGCTTAGTCTAGTGCTCCTGATCAGCAAGAACTACCTGTATCACGCAAAAATTTGATGTAATAATATTTGCGTGTTTTAGCTCTACCCATGTGGTCATGCCAGTTCTCACTAGTGGTTGCACAGTATGGTGAAGGGCGCTGGAGAAAGCCAGTCGGAAGACGCTAAAAGGTTGGGTGCAAATATATGTCTATTTGGGCATATCGCGTGCCTCTAGAAGTAATTCTCTAACATAGCTGGGCATTATCCTGAGCCTGACTTCCTTGTAGGTGGCTGTGAAAAAAATATTTGCTTAGAACTTTTATAAGAAACTTCGAAGGTGGTCTTGCCAGGGTTAGGGAATATGATAATGCCATCATTTTGGGTCTGCTAGATTGGGGTGTATACAGGATGATACGTCCAGACTTCACGAACTACATAGTCAGGGTTTGCAACTTCAGCAGGAGACTCTAGGTGGAGTTTCAAGACAGAGGGCGATAGCTACGTTCTAATAGGTTGAAGGCTGAAGAAACTTATAGCCTTTTCTACGTTTATAGTGCCTTCCACGCTGAAGTAATTTTATCGTTGCCGGTGAGGGGGTGGTCATTTATGTGGGCAGTTAGCCTTCTATTAGAGCACTGACTGGAGGTTATGTCAGCAGAGACATAGTGCGGAAGAAACTGCTGATGGGCTGGCAAGAGTGAGCATGCCAAATTATGACGGGTCCGTAAGACTCCCACAGAGTCGTCGCACGTTGGAAGAGTCGTGAGGGCTGTCGGCTCTCCCGGCTACTTTCACCCAGGGTTGACTGCTAAAAGACGAAATGTTTCCTGTATTTGCGTAAACAGCCTAGTAAGATTTTGATAGGTCTCCTAAGCACTGCACTCTGATGGCAAGGGCTAGACTATGGGACACAAGTATCCCAGATTTCTGGTGAGTGTGTGGCAGTGAGGGGCCTGAGATACTAAACCATATTATTTGCCTTTGCCCTGCACTGCTTAGATGTAAGCTACGAGCCGGGGTTCTTTTGGTTTTGGGTTTATATCTCCGCAGATTGTAGCTTATAGCTCCAGCTAGCTATTGAGGTGACTTCCGGTGTCAAGGGAGTTGTGTCTTGTTTCTTTATATTTTCCTACTCTTTTAGTTCTACTTCATGTTTATCATTTCTTAATTACCTGAGTTCCCTTCTATTTTATCCAATTCTATTTACATTATTTTGTCACATTTCCCTTTCTTTTATCTATTTCTCCTCCGAAAGCTTTACACAAGCACCGCTTTCTCTACCAATGTACCTACCTATCTTAAGGGATAACGATTTTTTATTAATATCGGTCCACATTGGAACCGTTGAACATGTAAACGGATTTTTTAGAATGTGCAATTTTGATAAAAATGCAACAGCCACCATGTATGCGTATAAAAGGCTTCTCTCAATTAAGGCCATTAGGTATTGAAGCTCTAGGTGCTCGATGTAATACCATTAAATTTTTGTTATACCAGGAATTTTAGTTGTTTACTCATTTGGGCACCAAAATCTTTATATGAAAATAGTTCAAATAAATACATCACTAAAGTTTCAATCCAAGTACTGAGTAGTAAAATCTCGGGGAGATAAATGGGGCTATGAATTATGTGTATAACGTGGTCATATTTTTTTAAAGACTTAATAGCTACCGAAGCCACTTTAACAAGAGTCACACTTGCAAATATAGGGCTACACTTTCCGTCCGTTCTTGCTAAAGGGCTTAAGACTCTCTAAAACTCTACTACACAATTGATTGAAATGCAATTCCACATTAAATCCATAGACTCTACAAGCAATTTAGATTTAAAGCATAACCATCTCGTATACTAACGACAGGGCCGCATCCAATCGTGGGATAGGAGCTAAAGTTTCTAGGGCTGCCAGCGCTTATTGCACAAGACAACATAGTGTATGTTGTGTAATTTGTAATATGACAGCAAGTGTTCTGAAGAGACTCAACGACTAAATAATATACTCGTAGATATAGATGCTTGTTTCATCGCAGTTGAAAAATATAGTCGGATAATTTTAAGCCCGTACAAAAAATTGATGGAGGTTTTACTTGCATGTGGGTATGTAGCAAGAGAAGCATATCCTATTGTGTAGGTTATTAAACAATCGAGCTTTACCAACAAAATTTTTTGCTTGTGTTTCGCTAGATTTTCAAGCTGTTGCTTTATTTGTGGCAAAAATGAAATCAACAAGAATATGTGATTTACGTCAAAAAGATATTATCCCGAGTCATAGTCAAAAGTGAGAATGTCAAAAGTGTCTCCTTTAAAGTGGTTGACTTTTTCTTTATCGCTTTTGTACTTTTCAATGTGTTTCACGATAAATTAAAACTTTAAATTGTAGTATAAAGTGATAAATTGTCAGATGTACTCAAGTCAAACGGAGAGGGTAGTTCAAATGAGGAATAAAAAATTAATTTAACTTTTCAAAAAAAAAAAAAAAAAAATAATATTCTAATCAATGTTTAAATTTTCGAACAAAAATTTTAAAGCAACATATTCTATCATTCCTGTGATTCTGTCAACATTTCTTTTCTATTTAACTGAACGCTTGTTTGTATGAAGAGATGTGAAAGCTTGGTAATATTTATTTTAAAATCTTCTAATACCGATTTGATCCTTAGACCAATTATTTAACTATTTGACCAAATCATGGCAATCCTGAAATGTATTCAAACCATTACCAACAACAACAATAACAAAACACCTACAAACAAATACCAAAATATTAGCATTATAAGTATTCATCATCATAAGGTTTTAATCCTAAAAGTCAACAATGTAATCCTTTTTAATGCCTTGTTATACAAATACAATATTAATATTCCTTTATTTTGGTAATTTTTTTTTTTTGGTACTTGCAGAATAGGAGCTGTAGTGTGACATCCCAAATATAATCTTATTATTTGTCTGGCATAGAGTTTAGAAAAGAGCAGAGGAGAAGAAAATTAAAAAAAAAATGCAAATAATATGCTAAGAAAGAAATTTGTGAGGACACAAGAGTTATAAGGATATTCATACGTACAAGGCAAAATCCTATTAACATAATAAAATTACAATAAAAGTAACAAATTTTGGATAAATTTGAAAATTTCTTAAAAGAAATTTATTTTCTTACATAATTTTCTAGGTGATAGTAGTATCCATGTATTGTATATAAACAGAAACAGATGATTTGAAAATAAAAATTTATATTCTAGGGCAAAGAACCATAGATGGAGCGGCAATACTTGTATTTAAATTAACTATTTAAGTTTGTCAGAAACTATAAACTATTAATAATGAGTAAATATGATTCGAAAATAGGTACTAGATTTTAAGGCAGCTAGGGGTTTAAAAAAACCTATCTCACCCAACTCTTACTCTACAATTTTAATCGGTCAACACCGATCTAGTCTAAAACACAATATACCAATGATTTACAAGCCACAGTCATAGTGGGCATTAATGAAAATTGTATTGATTGTGCTTAGGAAGAACAATCGATGCAACACCCTCGTTGTGATTGCTCTGCTATCGCAATATTAACCTATGTTAGACATGTGTCACTAAGGAATCTGATCAAATTTTGCAAACTTACTAATAAGCGGGAACAACATGAATTACACATTCAGTCAGATTATGAAGAACGATTGGTCTTTTTTAGGGGTATTGCATAGGGCTTCTGAGTTACATAACTCTCTAATTAAGAGACAATCCTCATAACCTAACGGAAGCTGACACACCAGAGAGTCTTTCCGTGTAGTAGGAAAAAGAGGCCTGAAGAAGTCTCTTAAACGAAGAAGCCTCTTAACAAGAACAATCTAACTTTATCTAGTATTCATAAAACTCGCAAAGGGCTCTAAATCGCATACTCTCAAATGCCGTTAAAAGGCCAGCAGTCAATATTTCTTAGTAAGCCCTCTGCACCTTTGAATTCGATTAAAGCATCATTTTCTCAGTAATCTGTCAGAGTAATTTTTCCTTAGCTATCTTCTAATGTCTAAGGATGAACATACTCGTTGTTGGTTTTCGACATTCCTTTTCTAATTCAATGTTCGTAAGCCTATTAATTCTAAGACTTACCCCATCTTTAAATCTACAGAATTTTGAATAGAACCGAACTAGAATCTTTTTCTTAAAGGCATACAGTACGTCTGTTAATAAGTCTATCCGCCTGTGTTCTCACGTCAAATATTAGAATACAATTATTATGAAATTCGCTTTAAGGCCCAACTATAACATACTATTGCTTACTTAAGCTACTGTCAAATATTTTATCAACATTTTGGTGGTGTAATATAATTGGAAAATCTGATCTTGACAGCACGTTAGAAAGTGAAGTTGGCTGCTTAACGCTGTTATAGACATTCAAATGGATTATTATTGTTTATATATTAAAGTAGTGTTAATTAACTATTTTTACATCACGCTTTAATCACTGTTAAATTTTTATTTAGTTATGTTTTGTTGAAAACTTAAGTTGACATTACAGTTGACGACACAACTTTAATGCTCTTATTTAGATATGTCACTTCAGCGTCAGCGCCAGCCACCAGTTAACGCAACGCAAAGCGCTCTTATTTAGGTTTGACTGTAAAAGCAAGAGAATCCATTGTACAACGTGCTTCTTTTGCTATTTTTTGCAAGTTATTTCATTTCACGATTAATTGAAATTGAAAACTTTTTTGATATCTCTCCTAGATTATGGCTTTAATTCTAACAAATGACTTGCGCAAAGCAACTGATAAATAAAGTTGAAAGTCCATACTAAGCGTTTCATACTTTTTTATTCTATGCGTTTATGGAAAAAATTGATTCAGTGCAGTTGTATGTTGCAAATTACAGAGCATAAAATCATAAGACTTGACGCTTGGAATGCGGAAAATCAGCTTACTGTTAATATTTTTAACCTTAATAAGCGGCATTTCACTGATCGGCAGTTTTTAATAATCAATTTGAAAGAAACGATTTGTAGATTAGCTGGTAAGAACATAAAAACTTAATTTTACATAATTTCTGAATAACTAAACTTAACTTGAAATGTAAAAAAAGATTAGAATGCGTAGAAATTATGAAACGCATAGAATGCTTTGACGCGATCTGTTATAATTTCTGTATATTCATAAAATTAGACTGATTTTTTAATTTATTCAATAGATATATATTTTGTTGTTCTAAAATGTTTGTCTCGTACATGAACTCCTATTCCATTTAAATTGTATTTCCTTTAAAAATTAATTATATTTAGATAAAGAAAACTTTTAGGGGTACTTACTTGCATTTTCATGGGATCCGTATTGACTTGACACATGTATTTTCCAGCATCTTCCATCTTAACATTACGTATATTTAGAGTCCAGGTATTATAATCGTTGTGTGTCACCGATAACCGATCATTATTCGTAATTACATGTTCGTGTATGGCTAAAATAGCCTTTGCATCAGCTTTAATCCAGGCCACCTATTGTGGCAACGTTCACACAAGTTGTTAAGCAAAAGCGAATATAAAGAACCATTTTTTTTTTTTTTTTTTTTGTTACAGAAGTGAAATTGGTGGAGAAGTTAACCAAATAGAAGAAAATGTGTTAAAATCAACGGATGTTGTTGTGTTTTTGTGTGTGTTCAGTTTTTGGTTATGAGGCAAGACATCGTTAGTTGGTTAGCGAAAGCAGTGGTATTTCCAAAAGTGGTAAAACACAAGTTCCAGACACAACAGTAGAATAGAATATAATAAACAGCAGGGGGGGTAGAGGACAGTGATGGATGATGGTTATTGGGTGATAGTGTAGTATTAATGATATTGGTATTGGGTGTTATAGATGACGATGATGGCATTAGTAGTGGTGTTGTTGACATTTAATGTTTTGTGTTGTTGGTAATTGTTGTTAGTCAAGCAGTTGTGTATGTATAAGTGCAAAGCGATCGAGTGAAGTTTATATGGAAAACGTAAATGGAATAAGAATTTTTTTAACGATTTAGCAGATGTTTTCAAATTGCATTTTGATGTGTTTTTGTTGTGTGTTAAAAAGTTTAGTTGTTTTTTTTTGCCGCAGGCATCCAAAAAACAAGGCATGGAACAAAATGTTAGTTAAGAATATTTTTATCACCATTTATAGAAATTTTTTTATTTTCAATAAAATTTTTATGTACGAAATGTGAAAAAGTTTGAGGCGTTTTTGTTGTTTTTTGTCAGACAAATAGTTATCATAGTTGTTGTAGTCATTTTCCAAGAGCCACGTGGACAAGAACCGGGTGTTGGTTATTATTAGAAACACAAAAGCCATCATCATTATCGTTATTTTGAATCATTATGATGCAACCAGCAATGACGCCATCCGTTCACATTTTTTTCGGGTTTTAGTAGTCATCAACGTTTATTTAGCAATTTCCGTAGAGTTTTTTCGAGAGTATTTTTCATTTTATAAAAAAAAATTGTTTTTGTTGTTCGTCAAAGTTTGAAAATCGATTTTAAGGAAATAGATAAAAAAGGAAAATAAATGAAAAAACAAACCATTTGAACAAACCATTCAACCCATCAATTTAACCAACCATTCAGGCAAAACATAAGACAGGAGCCGTGTGTATACAGCCAAGGCAATCCAATCCAAAGAAAGAAAGGTATATACACAAACACATACACACACACAGGGAGTGAAAGAAAGAGTGAATATAAAAGTCATTGTTGGTGTTAGTGGTCAAATATCATTGTCAAACCGGCGTTATACGAGTGCAACGATTTTCCATTATCGCCCAAAATATTTTTTTTTTCGGTTGTTTTGTGCATTCCGAGTATTTGGCCGTTTTAGTTGTATATCAAGAGGATTCAATTCCATGAGTATCATCAGCATTGATTTTTTTCATTTTTGTAGGTTTTTTTTCGTTGCAGCCATTTATATCAGTCATCAAGGTTTAAAATTTAAACAAAAAATCAGGAATAAAAAGTAAAAGAATATCAATAGTAGTAGTAGTTTTCCAGAGGATATTGCAACATCAATTAGGGAAATTGTTGTCATGTGTTTTTTTTAAGCAACCATTCGCGTTTGTTTGCAACAATTCATTGGCATTGTTTATTTTAAATTTCATTTCCATTGTTGTTGATTTTATCCGTTATTTTTTCCATATGTTAGAAAGGGGCAGAAGAAAAAAGGAATTGGTAAAAAAGAAGAAAAATAAGTAAAAATGTTTTTTTTCAATAAAGATTATTGTTACATATCATTTATATACATAAACATTCATAAAATCAAAAGTTAACCATATTTGTTTTTTATTTTATTTGTAATAAATACAACATTAATAAAGAAATAAAACAATATTTTTAAATTTAAAAAAAAAAATATTTTTTTTTAAAGTAAAAGTGCATTTCTTAGTGCTCTTTGTAGAATAATTCATGCATATTTATATTTTTAAATTATTGTTATCTATTTTAATACATAAAAGAAAGGAATGGTCTTATTACTTTTAATGCTTCACCTTTTCTTTTTCAAGAACAAATAAAAAATATACATTTGGTAATAAAACATTGCATGCAATTAAGTCGTTAATGGGGTCAAGGTTATCTAAAATATTTTTTATTACCTTTACTGAACTATGACCTAAATTTCATAAATATTCTTTAAGGAACTATTTATAAAGTAAAAGGAATTATACTCTACAGTTTTTTGACTGTAGAAATTAATCAAACAAATGGTTGATTTTCTTTTTAAGAAAAGACTAAACTTTTACGGCCATATGCAAAAAAAATCTAAAAGTAGACCTGTAGTTCACGTTAGTTACCATACACTTTAAGCTTAACAAACATAAAAAACCTATGCAAAAACCTTGCATTAGCTAATGATTGCTTTACTAAATTTTAAGTTTTCATGCTGGCAATACCACGATATTTTTTTTTTTTTTTTTGTATCAGCGATACAAAAAATCAACTGCCACACATACGAGTAGTCGAAGCAAAAGAGATTTATTTGTATTAATTTAATATAAAATCATTTCATTTTTTAATAAACCTGTTTAAGTTTTCATTACCTTTTTATATTTTATTTAGTTTATACATATCAGTTGCAAAAATTCTTAAAATCCGAACATTATTAAGACAATTAATTTTATTAGTGGAATAATAAATACCCGAATAACAAGCTTTGTGGATTTGTTATGATTTTATGCCCATCACTAAAGGAAAGATATTTTTATTGTGCTTAAGTGAAAAAATTTATTAGAAAAATTAGTTTTTGAAGAAAAAGGTTCGAAAATAATGCCGAGGATGATAAAGTGGGTGTAAAAATTTATAAACGTAAAGTGGGGTGCAAAACCTGCGGCATATTTGAAGTTGAACAGAAAAATTTCTATAAAAACTTAAATACTTAATCAAACAAAACAAAACTTCACACATTTATTCATTATTAAGTGTCCTTTAAAAAAAGAAAACTTTAAGAAAAGGTATGATATTGAAACACTGGAATGGAAGAAAGGCAATGATAAAAAAGAATCTGCATGCACTTAGTTTTAAAATTTTTGGCTTAAATAGAGAGGAACTTATATTTTTACCACTATTCTTAGAATTCCTTCTCTACACTATTACCCAAAAACGAAAAAGAAATCTGGTCCAATTCATATTATATTCGTTGCCATAGCTTAAACCTGTTCCACGAGGTTCAATTATATTTTCTAGGCATTGTTTTGCTGTTGTTAAAAAACTCTCCATTGGGTTGGAACTAGGGCTTAACGGTGATCACTAATTTATCTAAACTTTCATTTGCAACAGCCATTCTTTGACAATTTTAGCGGTCTGGCTTGGATCACCATTTCCCAAAAAGATGACTTTTTCTTTTGGGTAAGGTTTTACGTCTCCAAGAAATTTTCCTTGACTTCAAAACATGTTATTTTTATTTTTATATTAAATATTCATAACATAAATGTCACTTTAAAGTACTCTTAAAGTAGGTAGCAAAAAGGGATTGTAAGCTAATAATCGC
Organism: Wohlfahrtia magnifica; assembly: GCA_023159175.1. Lineage (NCBI taxonomy): Eukaryota > Metazoa > Arthropoda > Insecta > Diptera > Sarcophagidae > Wohlfahrtia > Wohlfahrtia magnifica. The sequence goes on along the minus strand of JAKWBJ010000485.1, from coordinate 869,513 downwards.
TTATTGATACAACATTAAGGAATTTGCTTAACAAAGGCTTAACAAGCTTTGTTAAATTTTTTTGCATATGGCCGTTACAATTGAACAAAACTCATTATGAATTTTTTGAAAAAAACTTGGTAGTGCAACATTATTTATTTATTTATTTTTTTGATTATCTAACAGATAGACAGACAGGCTAGAAACACCCTTAAAAACATTCATAACGTTCGGAATATTTAAATCTATGTAAGTCTTCATTTCTTTCATACAATATTGAACTTCATTTTAAAAAGTTTGTATTTTTTTATATGTGAATTTTTATGCAGATCCAGAATTGGATGTCATAAATCCATATTGGCTTGATGATTTATTAGTAGACTACAAGTTTATTTCTTGTTGACCTAACTAACTGCAAACTTTTTTTTCAGTAACTTTTCCTGGAAGCAAATGGCTTTCAGAAGGCATCTTTGCTCTGTTTCAGCTTCTTTGTAATAGACTTTGTCTTTCAGCTAAGAAGGTTATCGGTTTAGTCCAGCAGGTGTCGAATACAGATGTTATCGTTGCTTAGAAAAAAATTCAATCTGTATATTTGGGTTAGTAGTGGTTCGGAACCTTGCTGCTTATCTTAGAGTCTTACGTTTTTCTTGCTCCTTTTTCTTTTCCTCCAGAGGGTGAAGAAGAACGTCAGGGTTCTTTTTTGATGTATCATCTAAAGAAGGGCTTAAGCCTCTTAATTATTTTAAATCCAAAGTCTCAAGAAAATATTTTTCTTGTGTTTGCTGTAATTTGAAAGAGGTTCGGATTTAAGTTGACCTATTAGATGGGCTCCATAATCAAGTCGGTCTTATATATTCTTCTCATAAAACTTATAAATTAATTTTAGGCTATTGGATTGAAATTTAAACCAAAAACGTCGTCGTACAATTTTGACAATATCAACGGCTTGATAAAAAGTCAAGCCTTAACATTTCTCTTTCTCAGAGTCAATGCAAGATCACATATTTATGTTACCTAAAGATTTTCTGATTGGGGGAGATAGTTTATGGACTATTTAATGTAATTCAAATCTAATATATGGGTCGCGTGGTGTAGTGGTTAGAGCGCACGCATAATAATACAAGCGACCTAGGTTCTAGCCCCAGCGGAGCACATGACGAAAAGAAAATTTAATTGTAGTTTCGAATATTTAATAAATAGTTTTCAACTTCCCTCCAGACAACTTCATCTAAAACACACAGAAGAAGTCTCCCTGACCTTCCAGCTTACTCCTGACAAACATCAGACGTATGATCAAGTAAAAATTACGATACTAAAGTAAAGATCACCACCAATTAGCGAGGATATTCACCGTTACACAATAATATCAAGGGGCTACGGTGTTTTAATCATCTGCTTAGCTTGAAAAATCAACTGGATTAATGAGAGTGAAACAAAGCAATGGATGCTTTGTGGAAAGCCAATATGCTAACTAGAGAAACGATGGAAAAAAAGTCTCAAGTGTAATAGTTTACCAAGCATCAACCTGAACTCACGGATAGGTTTACTGATGACTATCGATATTGGATGAAATGTCAACTGTATAAGCTTTTTTTACAAAATGTATATTATTATCGTCAAGAGGTATTAAGTTACTGTTAACCTTTGTTCTATTTTACTGTCCCCATTAGCCTTTCCAACCCCGATTCCCTGACGAATTATATAAATATTTGTCAGTGCCAATAATGGTAGCTCACCATTTTTTACCTCTTAGGAGCCTAGGGACTTCCTCCTAAAATGCGTAAGTGCTAAACAATCACCAAGTATATGCACCGGCATATCAATTGCCTTTCAAAAGAATTAACACACTGGATCTGAAACTATTTCTATCCTGATAAAATGTTCGTTGAGTCTGCAAGTTCCGGTCAATAGAGCGGTTATCTTTTTTAACAAATTTGGGAAAAATATGCCGAAAGTGTTTTTTAAATAGTCATAAGTAAAATTCGTTATAAACTTAAATATGAAAGTAAATAATTAGCATGCTACTTATGAAGTCATTTAAAATGTTTTTCTCTTTTTTTAAATAAAATAAATTTATTAACATTAAAATATATCACAATTAAATAATAATTCATTAAAAATGTATTACTTCACAGCTACTCTACTATATATAAAATAAATAATTTAAAGTGCAATTTTATTTTTATACAATAAAAAAAATTATAATTTTATGTGTGGTTGTAACGGTTTTAAATTGGTGCGCTTAACAAAAAATAATATTTTAATAACATTTTTTTACTGTTGTAAAATTAAAAAAAAAATACAAAAATAATTTTTAAATAAAAAAGTGCAAAGTGCTTAATGGCTGCATTAATAAATAAATTAAAAGAATAAAATAATAAATTAAAAGAAAAAATTAATAAAAAATTTATTTTGGTATTATTATGCAAATATTATGATGATGGCGATGATAATGGAATACATTTTTATTATTAACTTTTAGTTTTATTTAAACTTAAATTTATGGGGAAATATTTTAAAGAGAGCTCAACTTTAAAATATATATAGTTTTTAAGAATAGTCGACAAGAATTGCTGGCAAAATAAAATTAAAGCAAACATTTTTTATTTAATGTTTTTTTAATTTAATTTTCTCATGAATTAAACCTTTTAAACCCATAGTTGGCCTTAATAGTTTCTTTCTCTTGCCAATAAATTCCACTTTAGAAATTTTAAATTCTGCAGCATTTTGAGGCATTAATTTTCATTTTAAATTGTTTTCAAATCAAACAGACACTCAAACCAAAAATACAGGCGACTCTCCAAATTAAAAATTAAGTTGAGAAATACAACAGCAACTATAGCAACATTGTATTTCAAAATGTTTAAATGAATATTTTTTCATTTTTGGAAAAAACAATTGAAAAGACTTATTTTTTGTATTTTTCTACAATACAAAATGAGTATGTGCCTGTGTAAATACGAACAGAAAAAAAAAAATAAGTTGAAAAATGGCCATTTCTATATATTCAACCCATTCAACTGGTCATGACAACATTTTAAGAAGAAAACAAAAACCAATTGCAGCCTAACAGAGTACATAGACAACAAAATGATCATCTTTAATGTTATGAGCTTAACAAACTGTATTGTCAAATATTGTTGTTGTTGTTTGTGTTTTTTGTTCTATTTGCCCAAAAAGTAAAAATAAAAAATATTTTTGGTTTCACATGCAACTGTAACGAGAAAATTAATTCACTAAACATAACAATACTACTACGCACACTAATTCTACGAAAAAGAAGTATCGGGTCAGCCATCTAACGTTTTTTTTTTTTTCAACTAGTGCTTATTTCGTGAATGGTAACACTTAGCTCATGTCTGATTTGACAGATAATTATTTTTATCCTTCAGCTGAACGAATATGGTTGTGTATACGCTTGAACAACGCTTGGAAATATTGCGACATTACTTTGAAAATCATGGTAATGTTGCAGAATGTGTGCGATGTGTTCAGATGAAGATGAGTCGCTGTTTGGTGCGGATTTTGGTCCAGAGGCAAAATTGGGCCATTTTTCTTCGCAAATGAGCAATGGCGATCATTATCGGGCCATGTTGAACGAATTTTTGTTCACAAAAATTGAAGAGGAGGATATTAGCAACATTTGGTTTCAACAGGACGGCGCTACGTGCCACACAGCCGAAGCTACACTCCATGTTTTGAACCCTGCTTTTGAAGATCGCGTTATCAGCCGCAGAGCTGATGTCGTTTGGCCACCTCGAAGCTGCGATTTGACACCGTTGGACTATTATTTGTACGGTGCCGTCAAAGATAAGTATTACGCCAACAAGCCAGAGACAATTGACGCTTTAAAGGACAATATTCATGAAGCCATTGGTGAAATACAGCTGCACACAATCGATAATGTACTTAAAAATTGGACCGATCACGTAGGCTACTGTATGGCCAGCCGAGGCAGCCATTTGAATGAAATTATTTTCCATTATTAACCGGAAGGACTTTACTTTCAAATAAGAAAAGAAATTTGAAAAAATATTCAGTAGTTTTTTTTATAGCATTTTCAAAAAAAAAAAAAATTATTTGGCGGACCCTTTATAAAGACCAGAGGTAATAGTGCGTATAGGAGGCATATACGTATACATATACATAAAGTTGTTGTGGATACAGTGAAGGCTAATACGTGATAGAAGTACGAAAGTGGTTTCAATGTAAGTATCGGGTGGGCTATTTAAAAGTAGAGATTTAAAAATGCAATAAAACAAAAACGGTTTGAAATTTTGCCAAATTAATTTTGTTGTTGTGAAGTATAATTTTTCTGGTTAGAAATGAAATATTTCATTCATATGGCTGTCGCGGCTGGCCTCGATCGGACTAATTTAATTTTTCGATTGTATCATTGTATTGTATGGTGTCATATCTCGGCAATGGAATCACGTATATTGGGCTTCAAACCCTCAATCGTCTCTGGTTTGTCGGCAAACACTTGTCTCTAACGGCGCCCCACAGAAAATAGTCCAACGGTGTCAAATCGCAGCTTCTTGGCCGCCAACTAACAACACCATTTTGGTTAATTAAAGGGCTTTTAAACGTTTGACGCAATATATAGATTGTGGCATGAGATGTGTGGCATCCTATTGAAACCAAACATCGGTTACATCAATACCATAAAGAGCGAGTACAAATAATAGGTTATCATTTTGTCTCCATTGACCATAATGGTTGGTCAATGGTTTCATTTTCAAAGAAGTATGGGCCAATGATGCCACCGCTCCACCAGTCGCACCAAACAGTCACTTGTAATGGCTGCATTGGCTTTTGAGCCTCAAATGCGGCAGTTTTGCTTATTAACGTAACCACCAAGACGGAAATGAGCTTCATCCGAAAAGATGATTTTTTTTTAGCAAAATCGACATAATCGTGCAGTTTCTTGTTGGCCCATGCAGCGAAGCGGCTTCAACTCTTGAACCAATTGAACTTTTGTGTCATACCGAGATTTTTTCGGAAAATTCGACGTAAATTTGACTTGAAAACGATGACGAGTTGATGTTGATGGATTCTCACGTACACTCTCAGACATAGCTTCGATATTTCGGGTGTACGCACTGTACGAGCACGCTTACGTCTTGGCGCATCAACAATGAAACCAGTTACACGAACTTTAGCAATAAACTTGCGTATACCGGTCACTGTTGGTCCTTCTCTGCGACCAAATTTTGTACGACATTTTCGTGCAATTTCCAACCAATTGTCCTTGTTTTGGAAATAAATTTCCAATAAATACCAACTTTGTTCAAGCGTAAATCGATTCATTTCGTTTAGTGCAGATAATATAGTGAATTTTGTGACAGAATGGAATGACATAAGTATAGCCAGATTCGAAATAACCGCCGGTTCAAATTTAAATAGATAGTTGGCCCATCTGATATATGTACAGTTTGAGTATATGACAGCTGATGACTTAACAATTTAGAGAGGGTCGCTGATTAGTTCTTATACTTATAAGTTTTATGTACTGTAATTTTGGCGTCATCGGAATCGAGTTAATATAGGTTTACTTATATTGGCTTAGCGCTGCGTTAATAATCCTCTGCACTATGCCACTGTAAATTTGTAATCCGCATTTGGAAAATATCAAGTTTTAAAGTAAATGTATAACAGCTACAGCGTTTTAAAGTTTACGAATCAAAAAGTAGTGGGTAGTACAGATATTTTGTTATAATGGCTAATGAACTAGAACCACTATATATTTATTAGCTTTAAAATGATCGCTCAACATAAAGTTGAGCATAGTTATAGTGACAAGGCACTGACTGACTGTCTTATTGCATATTCTGCTTATTCGAGAGTCATTTAACGTGGTGGCTAAATTTTCCGTCTTTACAACAAAATGAATTTACGAATACTTGACCTTTGTCGGAAATATAGTTACGAATATAATCGCATGTAGTTAAGTTGTCTTTCGCTTTCAAGAACAAGTTTATTTTTTTTTATACAGCCAGTTATCAAGCATAATTCCTACCCAAAGAGTGCATTGTTCTGTGGCTGGGAAAAGCAGTTGTGGGAAGGAGAGAAGGCAATAGTTTTTATGAACATTTAATAAAAAAGTAAAATTATTGCACGCTAAAGTTGAAAATTATTGTAAAAAACTGCAACTGGACTTAAAAAGTGCGTTATTTCCGTAACGCGATGCGTGATTCATTAGATATTTAACCACAAAAGTATGTGTTCTTATATTTGGAAAACATTTATTTTTTCATTAAAACATACATCCGTTGAAGTATCGAAGTGAAGTATCAATAGAATGAGGAGAGCATATGAATTATTTCGAATTATGACATAGTTGTAGTTACTCTTTTCTTCCCGACTTAAGAGTTGTAGCATTCCTCTTACATTCGTTTTAACGTTAGCCAAAGCTCGCAAATTTTTGCTGTTAATATTGTGCTTAGAAGTCTACGTATTGTATGAGTACCGAATGCTTCATATAATCGTATTAGTTGTTGTCTACGACAAGAGTTTTCGAGCTCTTATTATCTTCCTTGAAGTTATGTATTTTAGTTTTAAAATTTTCGGAGCTGTCGAATTCTCTTTCATTTCGTACTCGTCTTTGTAAATTATAAGACTCGACATAATATATCTCTTTGTGGGCAACTTTTTCTTTCTGATAATAACTAAACCAAATTCTAGATATAAGAATATCACATTCAACGTATGGACTTTTTTTACCTTGGTTGGGTAATGTTTGTTACGGGTGCTATCGAGGAAGATTTACAAAATAGTTAAAGCTAGATCGGCGTTTTGAAGGCTAAATCTTGTATGACATGAGACCTAAATAACCATCCAAATAAAATTACATATCTTCAATGTTTTGTGTAAAAGCACCCCTACTGTTTGGTAGCGAGACATGGCTAACAACAAATGGAACAATCTGAAACCCCAAATAAATAAATGAATTCTTATAAGCTGTAGGATCTTTTGGCTGCGTACAATATCGAACAAAGAGTGGGGACGAAATGAAACCTCACTTATAATTCAAATTAAACAAAGGAAATGAAAACAGATCTGATATACTCTCCGTAAACCACTTGGAAGCATATGTCTTTACATCAATGGTGTGCATTTAATACAGCTATTGTTTAGGCTCAACTCAGACGTATTCTTACGCTCTTGTTTTGATTGCTCTCTTTGTCTGTGTTTTTTGTTTTCAAAAGCATTGGAAGAAATTTGCTTTTAGTCGTCACTTAAACAGCAACGAATTAACATGTGTGTGGGCTGTTCGTGAATTTTTTTTTTTTATATTTTCCACTAAGTCCACTGATTATAATTATTAATAATGTGCGACGAATTCTTTATGACTATTAATGCATTTTGTAACCCCCAATGCCTTATTTGTTACAAAATATTTTAGGGAAACGTTTTTTCTTTCGTTTCATAATGATATTATCAAATTAAACGATAATGAAAGAAAAAAGCTACTTGATTCAAGCAAACAAATTTTTGTTCAAAAATCGAAAGAATGGTTAGTCCATTTGGAAAGCAATAAAACAAGAATGACAAATATAAATGTAAAACATAGTATATCAAGCTTAATAAGCTTAGATATAGTAAAACATGACAGGCCTTTTACTGATGGAATGTATCTGAAGCGGATTTTAGAAAAAGTTTTTGAAATGCTCAACTACAACTTAAGTTTAATAAAATCTCCTCGCTTGTCCCGTTTTACCTTAGTTAGACTTATCATGCAAATGGTAAGTTGAGCCTATGATTAGACAAGCTCTTAAGAATTGTATTTTTTTTCCAGACGGAAATATAGATTTGTGTCAATTGGTTATATGCATTCGTTGCGTTGATGCAAATTGAAATGTTTTTGAATCAATATTTTCGGTTGAAACCTTTTATGTAAACGTGACAGGAAAAGTGCTATTTGATGTTGTTAGCGAAAACTTATTATCAATTGTAGATTCTAAAAAACCAACAAGTATCTGTACGGGCGGGGCAAATGTAATGATTGGTAAAAATGAAGAACCAGTTGGACAATTGAAAAGATATGACTTTGAAGTTCAAAACTTAAAATATCATTAACAAGATACGTTTGAGAATAGATTTAAAGAAATTTAACACACAAAACCATTACTGGATCTAACTACGAGTATCAAATACAAGTGGAACTGAAAGTACTTCGAAGTGAAGTGAAGGCACCAAGTAGAACAGAAATGATTGAGTTTTTGAAAAGTTTAAGTTCCGATATATATCCTGTACTTAAAACAATTTCACTAAAATTTTTATCGTTTTTCCCAACAACCTACCTTTGTAAGAAGATTTTTTCAGATTTAAAGTTTATTTGTTCTAAACAACGCAATACGTACGGAATTGTCACGAAAGTATAAATATTGAAAAAATTTATAAGGCAAGATCCATAAAAGTCTTTATGAACATAATTATTCAAAAAAGAATTTATTTAATTTGGAGGAAACTATTATATTTAATTGCAAAAATTTAAAACTTTTTTGGTTTTTTTATAGAAAGAATTTTTTTAATTTTATTATTATTACTACAGCAATGAAGTCACTAATATTACTTAAAAAAGAAAAATTGAAGACCGTTTATTTTACATTTATTTAAAGTAGTGCAGTGCAAAACTGCAACAATGCGAAAGCATTTTTAATTTTACACAAAACATTTACAATTTTTTTATTTTCAATTTAAAATAAATTCTTAGAGAAACTAATACTAGTTTTTACCCATCACATATTTCTTACAGTGCATTTTGCATTTTCTCACCAACACAAATATAATTATACTTTAGCACAGCATTGATCCCAGCTGCGCTAAAAATGGATAATTTTTGCAAATATTTTTCAATATTGCAAACAATTATGTTGTTCACTGTATTTTTGTTCTATTGTACGTACATACATATTTTCAGGAGCTCTGTATGTATCTGTATTATCGAATAGCTGCAAACCACTCTTAAATGTTCATAATGTTTTATTAATTCTTTTTTGTCGTTACTGCCTTCGTATTCGTAAATTGGTATCACTTATAAACAGTCTATTGCGACAGTTACGTTTAACCTAAAAGTTTTCCAATCATTTTTTGTTTATTACAGAAATGTATACACAAACCCTCGTACATATGCAAATTTGCTGATGTACGAGTATAAGCCTATACGAGTTTAGAACCAAAAATAAATGTTTTTACATATCCATACATATGAACGTCCCCGTCCCCATCCCCGGGTATGCAATTGTGTTTGTCAGTTTGATACATAATTTGGGTATTTGTGTGAACAATGATAAATGCAAATTCGTTTTTTGAGCGTATTTTGTTTCTGTTGTTTTTCCAAATAATGAGGATGATGACGGCTACGACTACTGATGATCACATTGATGTCGTTGTTTCTCATGTTGATGTCTCATCAAAAAAAACACGAGAAAAATCGTTTGTGGAAATAGAAAAACTGCAGCCTGATAAAACACTTGCATAAATTTTCACCAACCATTAGCCTACCATATTGCCTATAACCAGTGTGATGCGTTATCTAGTATTGAATACACGCGTACAAACACGTGACCAGTTAGTTGGTGTGTCTATGTGTGTGTGTTACGGTTTGAGCTGAGTTCATTGGTATATTTAATGGCGTAGGCATTGATGCACAAACACAAAAATTTTGACCAGAAGTTTAGTGTGTCGTTTGGAAAAAAAAAAAATTAAAATTCAAAAAGTTTCCTATCTACAGGTAAATGCTTATAGGCACACGCATACGCGAACACTGTGTACATTTGTTTGTCGCAGACATATGAACAATTACATATTGAGAGGAGAAATTTAAAAAACGTTTTAAGGAAAGAAATCTTGCAATGGAATGAAATGCATAAGAATTATTAATTATAAAACTAAAAAATTTATTTTTTATATCCAACTCCATCTTTACAACTGCAATACCTATGGAAGAATTAAGCAGATTTAAATTAAAATCAATTTTTTGATCAATATTTTAATAAAAACAATTGCTTTCGGATGTGAGATTTAATAAATCATTTTGATGTTTGGAAAAAATTTTTATTCGTTCGTTTTAGTCTGTATTGGGAATGAGTTCTACGAAATAACTGTCATCTTAAGACAGACATAAGAACATGCTTCTAAATTTCAAGCTTTGCATTGTTTGCTTAGCTATTGAAGTACATATCGAAATTTTTGTGCCAATTTGGTCTCTTCTGTTCATTTTTGTCTAAAAAACTACCACTACGTGTATTTTCTAAAAGTCTATAGGCAACAAACGTGCAGAAATCTAAGTTCCACACTGTTCTGCCTATGCGCATGACATCGCCATAAAATATTAGTCAGAACTTGGATCGACTTACAATAATTGGTTCAGTAAGTGCATTGTGCACTTCTTCCATTTTATGGTCAGCACATTTATCGTTGAATGGATACATGAACAAGCAAAATTGCTTTTTTTGATGTGAAGAGTAGCCAGAAGCATTGCAAGAACTGTCAATATATCTCGAAAAATGCACTGCTTGGTGTGGATTATGTGCCTGTGGCATCATTCGACCGTACTTTTTCAAAGGTGACAAAGGCAGGAACGTTACTTTGAATGGCGTGCGCTACCGTGCGATTATTACAATATTGTTTTGTTTGTTTTGGAAGAGCTGGACTTGGCTGATATGTGTTTTCAACAAGACTGTGTCACATGTCACACAGCACGCGAAACAATGGTCCAATTGAGAGTCGTGTTCGGTGAACAGTTTGTTACACGTTTGTGGCCAGTCAATTGGCCGCCTAGATTGTGCGATTTAACGCCTTTAGACTATTTTTTGTGAGGCTGTGTTAAGACTCATGTCTATAGGGTCAAGCCCACGTACTGAAAGCCAGTATAAAAGAATTTATTTGTGAGATACCGGCCGATATGTTGGAGAGCGCCCAACAGATCTTCATAGATGGTGGCGTGCAATTTCCTGATCGTAATGCAAATAGGTCATACAGACAGCCGGACCATTGCAGTGTTTTTCAGGCAGAGATGGCCGCTATCTGTGAGATTGCTGACCTACTAAGAGACAGTGCCACGACGATCCGGAAGGTCGGCATTTAAACGGTCAGTCAGTCTGCTATTAGATTCCTAGGCGCTATGTCTACAAAGTCTCGAACGGTGAGGAAATGTCACGCATTATTGGGGTGATGTTTGAGTTCTTTAGTATCAATCTCCTCTGAATACCGGGTCATGGTGATATTTCGGGCAACTGTGTTGCGGATGAGCTGGCTAGACAGGGCACTAAGGCTAGTATTCTTTCGGCGTCTAATGGATTTGGTATATCGACCTGCCGTCTACTTATGAGACAATGGGCCGATGGTGTATTTGATGAGAGGTAGAGACGAGCTCCAACTTGTAGTCAGGCTAGAACTCTCGAGCCGAGGGTGGATAGGAAGAGGCCTAGGCAACTGCTGAGCTTGCCGAGATGCAGAATATCTGCAATAATAGGGACAATTACGGGTCACTGTATAGTGGGAAGACATGCCCAAGGCGTTTTTATCTCACCAAACCTAACCGAAGTGATGTTGTCGGTTAATAGTAATTCGATTGTGTCAAACAAAAATTTGAAGAAATACGCTACGGGAGGTTTTTTATAATGCATCTAGAAGTGTTTTGCTCGATTTTATTCTGGAAATTTCGATATTAAAGATTCAATACACTTTGGTCGGCCAGTCCATAATAGGTAGCTAGTTAGAAGTCGTTGTCCCCAAGGAAGGACACGCGTAGAACAGAGCAGCCCATTGTGATATCATGATGGATCATCATCCGACCTAAACTCAGAAACACCCGGAGCTCATATTAAAGCCGCGAAGTTTTCCTGTCTGTTCCTGACAGTTATATACGTAAGCTTAGTAGCATAGTAGAAGTACAGCTAGAAATTTCGTAGAAAACTCGCTTGTGAGTTCTGTGGTTGTGTCATGCATGGCCAGTTCGTCAGCTCTATTGTTCCTCTGAATGCCACCGTGACCTGGTATCGATATGATATAATTATTATGTACTATGTACACAGATATTTAGTTAAGAGATTCCAGAATTATATCTCTTGGTGACATTGCCCATTCCAGTGATCTTTAAAAGAGCTCTCAAGGCCGATAACTTCGCCTGAAGAACGCACAGTTATCCGGTAACCTTATCGATTGAGCTTTATTCGCCGATTCTGAAAAGATACCCCCACCGACAGATATATTCAACTTGGAACCACAGTGAAGGTCTGCTTAGAGTCGTTAATGAGGTGCACCATATCATTCAAACATTCCTTCCTATTCGGCATTGTTGTCCTCAACATCATTCGGAATTCATTGTGCAGCGTTTTGTAGTCAACTTTCCCAAAAGCTTCCAAACTTATCAAAACCTTTGAGTGGCCCACATTTGATCCGCGTCACTGTCCAGTCGCCCACAAACGCTGTCTCCTACTATTGGCTAACCCCTTACAGTAAAGGGCCAGTTGAAAGAGATCTAGGGTAGCCTCCATCGTTGATGTAGATGTAATACGTAATATACTTATAATAATAAAAGCCCTCGCCTTTGCACCCGCTGTATCAGGCTAAGATTTTTCGGCTTGCCAAGGGATTCCCAAAGGTAAAGGTAAAGAAAGAACATCATTTAAACACCCTTGAAACACAATAAAGAGGATATTTTTTTGATAGAGATCAGTGAATATTATTTCTAAAACAATCATGATCAAAACCTTTCAAACGACTTCAAAGCTGTTGAAGTGTTGGTTGTTTAGCAGGATTGAAGGTATATTATCAGTTATGAGCTGCTACAACCTGATAAACCAATTAATTTTGATCTCTATTGCTCTTATGTAATCCAAATTGAATCAAAGAAAAGACTATATATTCCATCATGAAATATCAATTGCCAAATATCTTTGACAATCCGTCTGAAATCGATTACACTGCTGGAAAGTTTTGGAGCACACACCGTTAAGTCAGGCTCTTCTGGTGTTATGGTGACAGTAAAACACACTTGTCAGTCAAGGAAAAAAACAGCGAATACTTTTTATATGACTTAATATTGACGTTTTGGTCTCCGTTACACCAATGACGTACGACTCATAATTGCCATGACATGGATTTGTTAAAAATACGCAGCAATTATGCGATTTTTTTGCTCTTCAGTGCCTAAAAATCCAACCAGTATCAATACTGGTTAATTTATCTATTTTTTTATTATTTAAACTCCGAATAAAAGAAAAGAAATATTTATTTCGTCTTTTACATCGTAAGATAAACATCCAAACGAACTGCTCACCCATTTCCGAAATTTTCAGGCCATATCTCTTATTTAAGCAAATTCGTTGAACAATTTAAAAGTTTTCGATTGTTGGTAAAAGAAAATAAATGAATAGATTAAAATGAATGAATGATTGAACAAATGAATGAATGAATAAATAAATGAATTGTATTGTCAGAGAATCCTTTTGTTTAACATTCTCCTGTTAATGTAGTTCCGTGTTAATTTGATTGTTTAAAAACTTTTAAACTTTCACCAAACACATACAAAGACATCATGTTTACACACACAGACACACATACACACACGCACTCATACACACTCAATTTCAAAATTGTTTAACAGGAAATACCGGCATGAGGTTTTGTTTCTGACTAATTTATTGTAATTTTAGTGAAGTTTCGTACACATAACTTGCAAAAAATAAAACAACAATACGTTGATAGAATTGAAACTTCCGTTCTACAGTGTTCATGTGTTCATTTATTGATTTATTTATTTTCTGTTTTCTTTTTATTGTATTATTTGGTACTGTCATGTTAAAAGAAAAAAATTTAATATTTTATTTGATTTTAGTGACTTAAAAATATATTTTATCTGTGTTTTTTGTTTTTATTTATTGAATTTATTATTAACGTATGAAATTTTTATAAAAATTTATAATTTTATTTTATTTTTTATTTACAGGTATGTACGTTCTAAAACATTTTTGGATTTTAATCGCTTTTGATTTCCAAAGGTTTTCATAAATAAAATTACACTACAAATGGAAAAAATTTTCTGACCATGGCTAACCATTTTTTGGAATCTAAAATATAAAAATTTTTCAAAAAAAAAAATCATTATTTGTTACTCAATAACTCCAAAAGTGATGCTAGAATTACTTAATGCTGGTATAGTTTGGAATTTTTAACATATGACTTAACGAAATCGAATAAGTCATGTTGTCAATGTAATCATGATGACTGAAGCAGCCTCTTCAAAAATCTCACATTTTAGAAAAAACAATTTCTGAAAAAAATTTGAAATGCTGCTGATTTTTGAAGTTAGACGACCATAGTGCATCAAAAACTATATATTAAATATCGAAAGTATTTTTGCTTGTTGCATAGCGTTAAGCAAACTGTAAGTATTTATTTATATTGTTACGTTTTTACCTTTTTAAAAACGTGTTTTTATGAGATCGTAGATTGTAGTTAAAATAAAATAAATTTCGTGTTTTGTTTAATTAAAAATCCTTTATTTATCATAGATATGTACATCACTGCTTCTAATCTTTTTACAGGCAATAACAATTTTTATTCTTAATTACTCAACAGATCTTTCTACCTAAAGATCTTCCAACCCGATCGTAGTTATAACTTAGGTTCGATCACAACCTTTTCAACCAGACTTAACAATCCACACTTAACTCTCTTTACTGAATTAGCTCCAACTAAACTGGTTGTTTACTTCACGAGTTTAGTCCTTATAAACTCTCTTCACACAAAGTTCAAACCAACAAACTCTCTTCACACTGAGTTTAAGCAATCACTCTACTCGCTGAGTTTACTACATATAAACTGTACTCGCTGAGTTTACTAAAAATAAATTGATTGTTGTTCGTACCGATGTGCTCTTATATGGCTGTGTAAGCAACATATCGAAAGCTCTCGAACCTCTCGATATTTCAGGTAGATTCCATTTCTTTCTATTAATTTCTTTTCAGTTCTTTTGTAGTCATGCGTATGTGAACATCTACCTCTTTCAGCCCTTAGTATTTGTTGTTGCATTTTAGTGGAATTTCAGATACCGCTAAGGCATATAAACTAACATCAACTTTATATCTGTGTCCTAAATTTCAAAAAAAGTTGGCACAGATCAATTCTTTTCGCATGAGGCCCTTTTAGCTTTGCTTTTTATAAAAGTTTAGGTTTTCATACTTCTTTTATAGACAAGGCTTTACGTAAGCATTGCTAGAATTTTTGCCATAAAATGTTGCATAATCCATAATGGGTTAAACAATTTATGGCTTTTGAAATTAAAAAAAACTAATATTTTTGTATCCGCTTTAAGTTTTTTCATCTTTTATTTTGTGCTTAAAATTTATGACAAATATTTTAATGACATGTAATTAATAGGCAATAATTAAATTAAAAATCAAATAAAAAGAAATGTATTAAAGTAAAACTTATTTTTAAGAGAACTTATGTTCTTAAAGTAACACGTTGAGATATACATAATACAGGGTGGGCAGGAGTTTTTTTTCGCAATTAAGTTATGAATAACTTCGAGACTGTTAAAAATACAAAAAACTTTTATTCAGTTGATTTATAGAAAAGTTTGTTTCTAAACATCTGTTGGTAATTGCAATAATATCGGTCAAGTCATTTTCAAGTTATGATGAAATATATTGACATAACTATCATATTTTAGAACTATGTTAGGTGCCTCACACACGGCTCAGTGTTAAAAGTTTCAGACATTTTTGCCTCATATAGAACAACGAGTTGAAAGTTCTCGTAATTACTGCGATTTACGGAAATTATTTTCTTCGGAACGCCCATATTTTTCAGCTTAGCTTATATACACTCTTTTGAATAGAGATCAGTGATCTCATTTCGACTGGCTGCTCATTTACAATATTGGGAGTGTTAATTTGGTTCACACATGATCTATCGTTTCCAAATTCCGCCTGTTCCAGGCGAAGCTTGTCATCGATTTGTTCATCATTCTTTCTAGAATAATCTTCATAAACAAAGTACAGTTATACTATGCCAGTTGTTATAATCGTTTCCTTTCTTTGGCAGTTTTATAATAACGCTTTGCAGCAAGTCAGTTGTATATTCTTTTGTACAGTAGTTCAGTTGAAACAGGCGATGAAATAGGTGTGCAAATAATTTAGTTTAGCCAGGCCTGCTTCTTTTCCATACTTTAGAGCAATAATCTTCCTCCTAGATGGCGGGTCTGTTCTATATGGCAGTGTTTGATGATTATTATTAATTGTAACCACCATGCCATCTTGACTATTAAGAACAGATTTAAATGTTCCTTACATCCTCTAAGTTGATCAACAACATTTTTAATTCAATGCCGTTCAAGTCCCTTATGGAAGCGAATGACGTCTTAGCGATGCCAGCTATATCTTTGTTAATGCTGAAAAGATCTTTCATATAGTGATTGACGGACACATTTTCGGTTTTTGTTGTCATAGCGCATATATGGTTGTTCTAAGTTTTCTTTCCCAATTCTGCTTGACAGTAGCGGATGCTTTTTGGCTCAATGTACTTATATTGCAGAAGTTCTGAAAGAACGTTTCAATGATCAAGTGCTTAAGGTTTTTTGATGTTATATTTAGATCGAACATACTTGATGTTGTCATATGTGTTGTTTGTTTTGAAACGTAAACGGTGTAAGGCGAATTGGTGGTCAGACTCAATATCAACAGTGCACACATCACACTAGTCATTGTACTACTTGACCGTAATCCAAATGTGGTTGCTTTGATTTTGTGCGGCAGCATCTGGTGGTTATGTGAAACTTTAGGAAATAGATCGTTATACAATAAACTTTCTTCAAGACCGACACGAATATTTTGTCTAAAACTGAATTAAAACTCTAAGTCTGTCCTAACAAGCTAACTACACATTATGGAAAAATATAAGTTAATATAAACAGAGTTTGTGACTTATTAGCTATGTCACTTACTACCCTAATGTACTTGTGTGCAACGGTATATACATAATTCTGTTTATATTGTATCGGGTTATCCATTTAGTGGTTTCAAAACTGTTTGCCTGGTAAGGCTGTCAGCTGTTAAATATCTCTCATCTGAAGGGCCACATATATAGTGAAAGGCTTACTGTGCAACCTAATAACATCTGTAGTGCCAAACACTCCGTGGTCACACCCGGCAGCAAAATGGTAGACGGCGATACAAATTCTACAGAGTCAATACCACTTGGTGGATGACTGTCCGCTCAGTCTAGAAGCGCCAATCGGAGCAGTCTCCAGAAGACTGCAATGTCTCCAATGGGTAGCCGACGAACTTGTTCAGTCACAATAAAGGGCTCCATAAAAGTTCGTCCACAAAAGTTCGTTAAATGTTTGCCTAAACAGCACATTCACAGAGAATATGCTTTGTCGTCTCTTCCTTCTACGTACGCAGGCTAGACTCCGACTCAGCCACCACACCTCGGCCGAAGCCAATAAGTCTCCTAAAAGTTGTCTTTCCTATGTAGCACAACTCCCTATTATCCTATTATAGGTGAAGGGTCTCAGTACCTGCCTCAGAACTGGACATTGTAGCCGGTATGATTAGCGTAGCCCATGCTCGCATTCGTCAATTTCCCCCTGCTCGTGAACCAGCTAATACCACAAAACCGTTCTGGTCCTACGAAACCAGTGGCCGAGCCACACTTACTGGAGTACCAGTCTCAAGTCTGTATTCTTCGAAAAAGGGGCCCTTAGTGCCGCTTGGCTAACGGAGTATATATTAATAGAAGCGACACTGATCCTACGCTCGAATTTACGTATTGGGGCTACAAATTAATTCTGACCGTTTTTTAGCTCAAAAAAGTTTATAAATTGATAGTTTATTAAAATACAAATTTATCAAATCACTGCTTACATCTCTTCCTCACCTCTTAGCAAGGTTGGGAAAAACCCGGGTCTCAAAAAGAAAACCCAACCCACCGGGTTTTATTGGGTTTTTCGATGGGTCGAAAACTCAACAAATAAATACGTAAATTACACCTTTTTTGTTGTAAATAAACTACGAAACCTTTAAATAAAAACGCACCCGCCCGGGTTTTATTGGCAGTGGGTTGCCAACCCCGCCTCTTGGCCAATTTTCGAATCCCGTCTTAGAAAAACTTCTAGTCTCTTTAAGTCGATTTTATATATCTTCAAAAGAAGTCGTTCGGTGACAAGTCAAAATATGTCCGTAAAAACAGTCAATAGTCAGAAGGAATAGTTTTCAGAGAACACGGCAGATGTGGCATTTAAGCGGTTCTAACAATTGTTTGGCAACTTTTGCGACGTTAGGTCGACCGATGCAATGAAAGAGAACAACTTAACCATGTTTGTCTTTATATTCCGACAGTTTTTCTTATAATGCATGGCTTAGGATAGTTTAGTGGCAGCCTTGTTGAGCAAGGCACAGTGGAGCTCACATAGAGGCCCGTTGTGATAGCACACATGAGAAGAAGCCCCTGTGTTAGATGCCAAGTTCAGATTTTCCGGTCTTGACAATCATCCACAGGTCTCATATAGAAGCATAATCCAGTAAATCAAGTCGGACACCAGCTCAACATCTAATGAACCTGGCTATTAACCTTATATCAATGGCTGATAGTTCCGATAAGCTATCGAGAAAGAGGGAGCCAAGAATAACCAATCTACGTCTAGCTGGAGACGGACAGTGGCAAATGAGGTGGGCTACAACCTCGGCAGATGTAATTCGCCGGTAAGTGCAGCCTTTGCGAGTGTCTGCCCATAACACAATGCCCAATGGATAGACACAGTAGAGGAGATGCTCCCACGATCCAATTTAAGCAACTGATTGCCTACCATCCAATCTACGCCAAGTGAGTCTAGCAATGAAGCAAGATTCCCCTCTGCCCAGGATTTGTCAGCATTCTAACTAACTACTTTTGCCTAATAGACAGCTTAACAGAGATTTTTAGTAGCTGATAGAATACAAAACCGCCTTGATACCACCAAGAGTTCATAACTGCATTATAAATACAAAAACGACGTATTTGTACAAACAAACAAAAATATTCTCGAATTGAATAAAACCCGAAAAAACCCATCAAGAAATCCAATAAAACCCAGTAGGTTGGGTTTTTTTTTTAAAACCCCGGGTTTTGCCCGTTTTGAGGTTACATCAAAGACCATGTCAATGCGATTGATCTCCTAACATTGGAGCATTTGAACATTTGTCAAGTTATTACCGAAATACCGCCCGAAATGTACGACAGTGTGGTCGAGAAACGCTTCAAAATATAGTATTTGTCTGTTATAATCATTGTCTGTTATAGACATTGTATTGCGTACATAATGGCAAGGTCCAGGCATTATAATGAAATGAAAGTTTTATCGAAATCATAGTTTTGTGTGTTTTTTATTTAGCTTTACTTTGGAAACAGAAAAATGGATAACCATGTATATAATCATAGATTATCGTTTTAATGAAGGTTAATGTATCTGTTCGTATATAATAATTAAAATAAAATACAAACAATAAATTGTGCATGAATTTGAGAAAAAAACAAATGTGTTTTCCTGACTTTTATCAATTTATTTTATTTATTTTTTTTCAATATAATAAATCGTAAATTGAATAAGTTAAACTTGAACAAAAATTAAAAATCATCATAGTGGTGTTGGATGAATAAATGGATGCGTGTGGTAAATTAAAAAATCATGAATAAAAATATCTTGATGGAAACACAAAAGAGTTATTTTGTTATGAAATAAATAATTTAAAAATCAATAACAAAACATACGTAAAGGGTCCGCCATCTAACGTTTTTTTTTTCAACTAGTGCTTATTTCGTGAATGGTAACATTTAGCTCATGTCTGATTCGACAGATAATTAGTTTTATCCTTCCGTTGAACGAATATGGTTGTGTCCAATGCGTTTTCGCTTCGCTAAGTGGGCCTGCGATCGACTTACAGAAGATACCGATTTTGCCAAAAAAAAAAATCATCTTTTCAGATGAAGCTCATTTTGATCTTGGCGGGTATGTAAACAAGCATAATTGTGCATTTGGGGCACAGAAAACCCGCACGCATACATTGAAAAGCCGATACATCCAAGACGAGTCACTGTATGGTGAGGATTTTGGTCCAGAGGCATAATTGGGCCATTTTTCTTCGAAAATGAGTAAGGAGTGGACGTTACAGTCAATTGCCATAGTTATCGGGCCATGTCGAACGAATTTTTCTTTACAAAAATTGAAGAAGATATTAGCAACATTTGGTTTCAACACGACGGCGCTACGTGCAACACAGCCAAAGCTACACTCGATGTTTTTGTGGCCTGTTTTTGAAGATCGCATTATCAGCCGGAGAGTTGATGTTGTTTAGCCACCTCGGAGCTGCGATTTGACACCGTTGGACTATTATTTGTGGGGTGCCGTTAAAGATAAGTGTTACGCCGACAAGCCAGAGACAACTGACGCTTTAGGGACAATATTCGTGAAGCCATTGGTGAAATACAGCTGCACACAATCGATAATGTGCTTAAAAATTGGACCGATAATGTAGGCTACTGCATGGTCAGCCGAGGCAGCTATTTGAATGAAATTATTTTCCATTATTAATCGGAAGGATTGTACTTTCAAATAAAAAAAGAAATTTGAGAAAATATTCTGTAATTTTTTTTATAGCATTATCAAAAAAAAAAAAAAAAAAATTATTTGGCGGACCCTTTATTTATCACCATAAATTTTTCCATTCACATACAATCATAATATTTGCAGGATTTATTTATTTATTTTCTTAACAGATATTTAAGGCCATTAACGTGAACTGAAAAAAAAAAAAAATTAAATTGAAATAAAAAATTTAAAAAAAAATTTTATAAACGGCCTCTGCTTTATGTTGCTCTTAAAAGTTTTCAATAAAAATAAAGGAATAAAATAAATATTCCTGGTAAAGAGCAACAATTATTGAAAATGTTTTTGAAAATGTCTTTTTGCCAGTATTATGGCTGATACATCCAAAGCCACTTGTGCGGGGTGTTTTATTGAAAGAAAATCAGATGCAAAGGTGCTGAATATATATAACAAAGTGCGTGGCGGTGCTGGTGCAAAGTAAAAGTGCAATTTGTGCATTTTTAATTGATTTTTTTCTATTAAAGAAATAATATTTTATATAAAAAAGTGAAAATATTTGCTACTTTTTTTTTCAAAACTATAAAGAAAACTTGGAAAAGAAAATATTTTATATTTAATTTTTATTTTCTTTCATATTTCTTGGTGCAGGTGCTGGGTGTTTTAGAAAATAAAAGAAAAGAAAAACTTATTATTGATTTCAGTTTTTTTTTTAAGAAATTAAATTTAAAAAAGAATAATAATTGAAAAAGAAAAATTATCAACGCTATTTAAAACCGATTACATACCTTAGCTGGTGTTCCAGAATCTCCACTCACCCTATGACCACCCAAATTATTGACCACACAGGTAAATGTTGCATCACGTCCCTGAGCCACTGTTACATTTTCCAATGGTATTACAAAATCTGGCTCGAATGCGCTCACTGATGAAGAGGATGATGACATCGAAGACGACAAAGATGATGATGATCCAGCATTTAATGTTGAATATGATGTGTGAGAGGAAATTTTGTTGGAAATGCAAAAATCTTTGATTTCATACATTTTTTGTTTATGTTTTTTGTTTTAAAGAAATACAAATGTAACAAAAAATGAACAACAAGAACGAGTATTTTTAGTTTTATAATTGAAGCAGTTCGATTAAAAAAAACAAAAACCAAAAAGAAATGAAATTTTACATTGAAAATAAATCATTTCGGGTAAAAGGAATAATTTTTGCATAATCCGAAAAAATCTTTGTAATTTTATAGGGTATTCACACGTTCTAAAGTAGAGTACCTATCGAAATCAGCTATGGCAAACTCATGACATTTTTGAATTTTCAGTTGGATGATGGTAAGACAAAAGAATTATTTTTTTTATGAAATAAATAGTTCAAAGTTCAATAACAAAATTTATCATCATAAATTACGTTCTAAAGTAGAGTATCTATTGATGTCAGCTGTGGCAGAACATAAGACTTATCTGAACTTTCATTTCAGAATATTAATCTTTTTAAATCAACCCCGGTTGATGGCATACCGTTTAGACTTGAAAAACATGTACATGTCAAAAAATCTCCTCTAATAGAGAGACCAATTAAGATCAGCCTTTACAAGAAATACAGAGAAATACTACAGAATGTCCAAGACTATCAACCGCTAACAGAAATATCGTAATTAATATTATAATTGATTTCTAGGATGACGTAAATAACAATAAATTTAATACCAAAAATAATCGAACAAATATTTTGCCAAAAAAAGGTGAGACACAGGAGATGACAGGAAGTTTCGAACTGATATTTACGGAAGCCTTGATTAAAGAAAAAGGATTAGAAGATGAAGACTATCAGGACTGCATCATTGCTGGACTTTATAAAAGGGTAATTGAAATGGCAATAGCGAAGCTGTCGCTATTCTGACTGATGTAAAAGTAACTGCATGAATTGTTGATGAGGCTGCTAAAAGAGCTACTGCAGGTGATGAAATGCTTAGTTCCCTAGGGAAGTTCACATTGCTTATGTATCGGCACATAATAAAATTTAATGGACCGAAATTCCATTTGAGATTTACTGCTAAAAGGAAACCAAATCGAACTATTTATGAAGCAAAAGTGGGTCACGTACAATAATAATATGCAAAACTATCATGGATGAAGCAGGTTGAAGCTTCGCAGAAGTTAGCAAGTCTAAAGTTGACACCAAGAAAAGTAATGTTGCTTGTCTGAAGAGATTTGAATAGAATCGTGTATTATGACATACTCGTAGCCAACGATTGATTCTAATCTCTCCTGTGAACAGTTGACGAGATTGAAGCAAACAATTCAGTTAAAACAGTCAGAGTTGATTCACAGAAAAGGTGTTGTGTTTTATCATGACAACGCCAAATCACACACATTTCGGCAGAAACTCAGAGAGCTTAGCTGGGAATTTTTGATGCATCTACCATATAAACCTTGTGCCATTAGATTATCATTTGTTTCCATCTCTCCAGAACTCTCCTGAACAATTGAATTAGTTTTTCGCTCGGAAAATTCACAAGTTCTACATTGAGCAATAATGGTTTTTACCACAAAAATGGAAAAATGACACTTATTTGGCTTAATAAAGCCTGTTTCAAATATAAGAAAAATGTCAAATTTTCGGTAAAATTGTATCCGAACTTAACCGAGTAACCAATATTTAGACTCTTTGAAAACACACAATTCACAAATCCTATTTGAAAATTTCTTTAATGTTCAGACAAAGAAAGTTTTTATTCTAAAACTGTTTAAGCGTTTCACATTTCATATATAAGTTTACGAAACCGAAAACGAGAAATCTTCGATTGTCTTGTTTTCAAAACTGTAATCAGAATCGTTTTTTTTTTTCTTAATCCAGTTTATGGAATAATTTTAAAACCGTTTTTTTCTTAATTAGTTTTTCGAATAAATTGATGCTACAAAAAACCAGTTTTTGATTCGAAAATCATAATTGTGAAGATGTTTGGAAAACTTCAATAATAGATTCTTGTTGTACTCCATAGCATTTATCGGAAGAAGTAATTTTTCCAGTCATTTTTACTTTATTCTTTTCTGAAATATTGCTATCTTATACTATATTAACACATAGATTTTAATTGAGTCAAATTGAGCTGTTGGATTTAGTGTTCACATATAGCGCAATTAAGTTTGTTCAATTAGCAGTTGTCACTGAATATACCTAAACAAATTTGGTTCGTGAAAACTTAATTTAGGGAATGTGAAACAGAGTAATAAAATAAATACAATAATAAAACTTTGAATTTAAAAAGAGTGTACAATTTAAAGAAAAAACTCATATCCAATATAGAAAAGTTTGTTTTCTTTATTTATTTTGATAATATATATTTCATATGTCATTGTACAGTCTGCGAAATCCGCATTCATACAACCCAATAAATTTAAATATCATTATTTTTCTTAAAACAAAAAAAAAAAATCATTTAGGTGCCGTTTTTTATTTGTTTTAAGTAATAAAACTTCTTTGCTTAAAATCGTTTTGATTTTAGAAATGCCTTTTGAAGAGTTGTATGAAGAAGGATTTTGCAAACTGTATATGCTATAATTATTACTTTTCACTGAACACACTTTATACCGAGTTGTCATTGCTCATTTTACAATCTTTAAAAAGGGTTGTATTTTAATTCGACTCATTTAATAGTGCCTTTAGGTACTAATTAGTCAATTTATAAATTGTGCTTTTGTATGGTAAATTGAGCTCAATTGCGTAAAATGCCTTAATTGGCAATTAAAACTTATATGTGAATATGACATTAAGGTTCAAATAGACGCGACTTAATATAAGGCTATAACCGTAATCATAGTCACAACCAAGTTTTAAATGATCGGTTACGGTTGTTGCCCATAAGGTAGGTTGGCTACAATTTAACTATGGTTTTACATCTAATTTGAGCTTTATTTGTATTTAGTAGTCATATAAGTTGCAGAGTTTTTGCCGCAATTAACAGGGTAAATCATTTAACCAGTACTCTTTTGATTGATTCAGATTGATTTGATTCTTCTACTCGGTTTAACATCACGAAATGTAAAATTTTCCAATTTTTAAATAAATTAATATGTATGTATGTATATGGTATAAAGTGTTACTGTATGATTAAACTGTATTCACATTACCATTTTTTAAGAAAACTGGCAATCAAATTTTGTATACGATTTTCAAAAAGAATGCTTATTTTATAATTCAATTTAAAGGTTAATGCAATCAAACGAAACTCAATTAACATCAATTAAAAATTTTATTGTGTGTTTTAACAATTAAGCGGGACTCAATTAAGAGAAACTTATGTACTACAGTAAATGCAAATGCATATGCTGTACCAAATAAGTAAATGCTTGCATTAATTTGCTATATTTTTGAAATATTTTTTAAAGAAATTAGAAGTTGTTTACCATATGATACGTTTTTTTCCAACTTTTAATTGCTTTGGAGACATTTTCCAAAAAAAAAACAACAAAAATCTAATTAACACTTTGGCCAAAAATGTTATTTGGTAAAGTTTTCCATTTAATTCCAACGAAAAATTATTCCTTTTTCCGATGAAGTTTTATTAAAAAAAAAATAAATAAATTCTTGTTTTTTCCATAAATTCAGCAACAAAATGGTAGAAAAGAAACAATGAAATTTTAAAATAAAAACAATAAATAAACAAAAGACATACACACATATATACATATAAATACTTACACACAACCAAAGTATGTAAATGTGTAAAAATACACACATTAAGAGATACAATATATGAACGCATACAAAATTAAACACATACACACACTTATACAGGCATAAACACATTACTCACCTATACAGTTGCACAGTAAAAATATCGTCAATAGATTCCATCTTAGAATGTATGTGTGTGAGTAGAGAATTTGTTTAAAAATTAAAATGATTTCCTTCCGGCTGAAAATGTGTGGCTGTTGATGATGGTGATAATGATGATTTGGATGCCGATGCTGATGCTGATATGTTGGATACAAGTGTTCCTGATAAGGTTGATATTTTTGTTCTTGTTGATGCTGTTGTTGTTGTTCTTGTTGATGTTTTTGCTGCTGATGCTGTTGTATATTTATCATCTTGTTTTTGTTGTTGTTGTTATTGAATTTAAAAGCATGTCTTGTTTTTCTTGCAATTTTTAACGTTGCAGTTGTACTTTAGCTGCTTTTTCTGTTTGCGTTACTGCTCTCCTATAGTTAAATTTCAGAAATTTTCCAAAAAAAATTTATTTTTTATTTTATTTACTGCAAGAAATAAGAGAACAAAAAGACAAAATGGAATACAAAAATAAAATATAAAGTTTTTACAATTAATTGTAATGGTTGTTAAATGTTGTTAAAAATGCTTAAATGCTTCTTTAATTTTTTGCTTTTGGGGCTTTTACGTACTCAATTTTCATCGTTTTTTGTTTTTGTTTAATTCACTTAATTAATGTATGACATTTGAAGTTGTTAAAAAAATTGTTGCTGTTTTTGTACATTTTACATTATTTTAGTTTTCTTTTTTAATTTTTTTTTTTTTTGAGGCATATAGGATAAAATAATTGCATTTATTTGTTACCACAAAATGTTGTTAAAATAATGAAATTTATTTCTATTGTTTGTCCTTTTTTACATCGGTTTGTTGAAAGATAAAGTTTTTACTTAAAATATATACATACACATATTGTATATTCATTGTTTTGTAATGTACGTCTATTTTTATTTCATCCTTTTGGTAAATTCTAAAAATAAAAATAAAGTTTTTTTTTTCTCCCCAAAAAGAAGTATAAAAACATTATTGTTAAAACTATACTTTGCGGTTGAATGGATATTTTTATATTCATGTGCCCGTATATAGTGAATACAGAGAAATAAATGCTTGTGTATGTGGCAAGGTGATTAGCTTGTATAGTTTGCCTTAACCGGGTGACCAGACTAGTTGATCTGAATGATATTCTGAGGTAACCATCAGCAAGAGTTGGTGCGAAATAAGGAAATTGTAAAGAGTGTCTCAAAATTAAATTAGCGCAGGATTTGAATTTGTTGCTATTTGTGCAGTAAAGTGCTGGCAACCCTTAAAAAACAATTGACAGCTGACAGAATTAGTAAATGGCTCGTTACACGATAGGACAACATGTCATCATTATTGAACAAGACAGGAAACAGATTGAGGCTGAGGTAACAATCAGCAGCAAGAGTTGGCGTGAAATAGGGAACTTGTAAAGCGTGTCTCAAAATTAAAATAAAGAATTTGAATTTGTCACCATTTCTGCAGTAAAGTGTTGGCAACCCTAAAAAAACAATTTGACAGCTGACAGTATAGAGTTATTAAAAATGGTTACATGATAGAACAATATGTCTTCATTATTGAACAATATTTCAAAAATAATATAAGCTTGGCGGCCGCAGTTAAAAATTGCCTACAAAATTTGGTCGGAATAGTGTTTTTTACTTCGTCAACTGTAAAGAGATTAATTGAAAAGTTCTCAGTGACTGGATCTGTCGGAGACGCCAAATACACTGGTTGTCCAAAAACAAGCCGTTCAAATGTGAATATCGAAGCAATGCATGAGACTGTCGGTGACAAGCCAGGAGCCTCAATTTGGCGTCGTGGAGAAGAATTGCAAATTCAAGAAGCTCTCTACAGCATATACTCACTAAAGATCTACGTCTCCATGCTTACAAAATTCAATTAACACAACAACTGTAGCTTAGCGTGGACTTAAAGCTGGAGGCATAATTGGATTTTTGAAAATTATGCTTGTCAAGCAGTGTCTATTACTAGTGCAATAAATCGTGACATGATAACACAGTTTTTTGACGAAATTAGATGATATTGCGACGGTGCCACGTGTCATACAGCCCGTGAAACAATTCAATTACTGCATGAGACATTTCCAGGTCATGTACTCTCTCGTTTAGGTGATTAGAATTGGCCTTCTAGATCGTGTGATCTAACAGCATAAGATTTCTTTTTATGGGGTTATTTGAAATCACAGGTCTATGGCAACAATCCCACAATCACCTCTGCATTAAAGGAGGATATTCAACGCTGCGTCAACGAAATTCAGCTATATTTATACAAAATTGTCAGGGAAAATTTCGACAAGCCAGTGCATATATGCATCCAAAGCCATGGGCGTCATTTGCCCGATGCACTTCATGGTTCATAAAAAAAATAACAATCAAAAGCCTAAAACCTCTGTTTTCTGTTTAACTCAAATCTTGCGCTAATTTTGGTACACCCTTTAAATAAGCATATATATATATATATATGTTTTGGAAAAAGTTCTGTTACAAATTTCAACAAACATTAAACAACTTTTTCTATATTTGCAAGAAGATTTATTAAACTGCATATACATATGTATGTGGAATTTTTGGGGTTTTCTGATACCGAAATATCGTGCTTTTTTATGTATCCGGCTTTCTTCAAATGGTTGATAACTATTTGGTGATGAATGCCTAGTTCCCTATCAACTACCACGGTGCTTATGTGCCGGTCATTTTCAATTTCTTTTTCAATGATTTCACCGACTTTTTTAGTGATTGTTTGACCAAGGCGAGCTGCAAACTTATCACATCGTCACAATTTTGTTCAGCAGACACTTCCACTTTTCTTTTCAGTAATGTTCCGAATTTTCACTCATTTTTAAACGTATATAAATTTTCTTTGAATAACTCGATTTTAATAATATCTTCTAATGAAATGAATCTTAAAATGATAACTTAAAAAAAAGAAAGAAAAAAAGGTCTTTAGTGTTGCTTAATGCATTTATTACCAGAGATTAAAAGCCATCTACCTACAATTGTAACGAAACTTAACCAAGCACCCAATAAATAACAAGTAATGAGGGCTTTATATGACTTAATAGTGCTTTCACACAGAGTGGTTTTAAAGAAGAAGTTAGTTTTGGCTTTAAAACCATTATTAAAACCTGACTTTACCATACAAAATTATTGTGTTAAAACCAACATAAAACCATTTTTGAATTGGTATAAGTAGGTTTTATGGAATACAACCTTGTTTTCGATAATTCAGTGCTACCAAGTTAAAAATGTTAAACCAGCTGATAATTTAAATCGCGGTCAATAAAAATAAAAACAAAGCAAAAACTGTTTACTATTTTGTTGCTTTTAGCCAATGTTGATGTAAACAAAAGTGATTATTTTCTTTTAGAAACTTCTAATGCATTCTTATACATTACGCCTTGATTCTAAAGCTCTTGTTCATTTTGTATTAATCTTCTTTTACAAAATGTAAGATATGTATCGTGGATACTTTTTTATTAAAAAAATTTTATATTTTTATTAGAAACAAAAACAACTGGCCAAATAAAAGTTAAAACCAGATTTACGAAAACTTATAGTGTGAACGCAATGGTTTTAATGTTTAAACCAGGTTTTAACTTTTGGTGTGAAAACAGTATAAATGTGGTATTTGCGAAATACACAAAAGAGTAAGTCTCGACAGAAAAAATTTCAAATAAGTATTCGAAGTTTTGCTGAAATTTCATTCTTAGCGTAATGGTAACGAAATTTGTGATTAAAAAAGAATAATTTTGGCTCATCAAAAAATTTTTGGACCTTAAAAATCAATGTTAAGATCAATGGAATGACAATATTGGTCGAGTAGAGAAAGAGAGTGCGAGAAGTGGCTGACGCTGTAAGCATCTCAATCGAGCGAATACAGCTCACTTTGCACGAAGGTATAGCTATATAAAGTAAGACAAAGAATCCACTCTTTGGACCCAAGTCGGCCTTTTTTGCGAACTGCTGCCAATTGAACCTTGGCTATGAAAAAGTTATTCAAGCGATAGGAAAAATTTATCAAAACACCCAGTTTATTTGAGTGAAACTGCATCAAATAATGTTGTAGTCGCATATTCATATATATTAACTTAAGATTGGGCGAAAGAATTACAGATGAATATTATTCAGAACTTTTAATAAAACTTTTGATTTGAAGCAAAAATGACCACAAGTGGGTAGGTAGGTAAGAAAGGCGGTGACAAAGCACCCCACCTAGGGACTACAGAAGGCTATGGAAAATCTTTCACTAAAAAGAAAAGAAGAAAGGAAAAAGGAAGGGAAGAAAAAGGAAGGAAAGGTATGAGGGAAGAAAACAAAAGAAATAAGAAATGTGTAAAGAAAAAAGGTATTAAGACAGGATGCCCAAATAAAACAACTGGGCATCATCTTGTGAGCCAGCCTATACCCGATAAATAACCCTCCAGATCACATATCCTAGCTGACTCTATATCACCCAGACCATTGAAGACAGCAATGGCTCAGCAGCCTGAGACTGCGCTGCGCCCATGAAGAGCCGGGCAAAGACAAAGGATATGTTCCACCGTCTCTTACTCCGCCGTGTCGCCGCTAACTGCAGAAATTCGGCTAGGCCTCCTTCTAAAATCCTTAAGGAGCTCTTAGCAGCTATTTTATCCACCGCAACTTCCAGAGAGGTTAGGCTCGGGAAAATGTTCTGCACTTCCTGATGAGTACTTCTGAAAGCACCAGATATGCCCAGAGCGACACACCTGTGCACCTTATCTAGAAGCCTCCAGTGACTGCCATTTTCCAGAGCTCTCCTCCATACGATACAGACATAAGTATGAACAGGTGTGGAAGAAGGTTTACTAAGCGCCGATTGAATGACCACACTGACGGTCGGAGAAACCTCCCCGTCACAAGAATCACTTGATCATCCACGTATCAAACCACCTTCCTTCTCAAACCGACTGAGGTTGCCATTTACAATCAAAAATCCTGCCCCTAAAAAAATGCTCCTCATGAATTATGCTCTTCAAGAATTATAGAAAACATCTAAATCGCGCCAACCTTCATCCACTTCATCACTGTCCTATACCACGTTGACCTGGTGAAATTTGGCCAGAAGATATTTCAAGTACGGCGAAGTCAGTAGTCAAACATTTCTCACATCCATACAGCATATCCGAGTTCACGTTTGACCGAATATTCGTAATTTTATTTTCATTTAGAAAACGTTTGGCCAACTTATTTTCTCAAGTTGGCAAAAATCAGCCCTTGCGGCACGGTCCGGTAGAGTAACATTGTCGATGCATGTAAAAGTATCCACAGATTTAATGCGGCTGTTTTTTGTCGCTGAATTTATTGTGTATGCTGATGAATTTTGTTTTATCCACGTTTCACTGCCTCTTCTACCAAATCATTTAGTTTTTGCTGCATTTCACTATACTTAACCAAAACAGACAAATTTGTCGGCATAACCGGGATGTTCATGCTGTGCAGTACATTTTAATATTATGCCCCTGTTTCCTTCATCTACAGCCTTCCTGTAGATGTCATTTATGACCATTAGATAGAGTATTGGTAACAAGAGGCAGCCCTGGTGATCTCTACAGTTTGTGTCATTTGGTTTCCACAGACAACCATTGTAAAGAGCTCTACAATTAAAGCCGTTGTAATGGACCTTTATCAGAGTTAGTAGTTTGTTCGATATCCCAGCATTGTGCAACGAACACCATAGACATGCTACTTAATCATAGCATGAGTATATGAAATTTGTACCTTTAGACTATATTCTGTTTCCAAATTTGAAAAAATGTCTGTTTGGCAAGAGATTTGGGTCAAATAAATAATCTGAATATTTAATCAAATAATTTCAGCCAAAAACAACACACAATTTCAATCTGACATAAAGATGCGAGAATAAAAAATGTACATTATCGTTGGCGCTTAAAGGAATGAAATCACGGATAAAGCTATCTGTTAATCAAAAAGTCAGGCAATATCGAACTACTCTCGTGAATAAAAAAATTTTGAAATTTCTGAAAATTTTTGTAAGTAAAGCTTTTACAAATATAATGTCGTAATGCTTTTTTAAATGCAATGGTCACCTTAATTGTTTGTATATTTTAGAGAAAACAATAGAATGTTTAAAATTTTATAGCTGTGGGTCATTTGACCGTAGCCGAACGAACTACTATTGTTAACTGACCTTTTACAATATTAAGCTGGTTCTCAGTAAATGTAAAAACATTTCTTAACTTGCCACACAGTCTCACACACATGTACACACACTTATATTACTCGGGTGCATATTTAAATACATTCATAGAGAATTTACTTATAAGCACAAATGTAAACACACTTGCCTCAGTATACATGCCACATACTAAAAAGTAACCAACAGGGTGAAATACAAGAAGGAAACACGGAAATAACAACATGCAACTATTCACTATAAACGTGCACAATGGCTACATGTTGCAAGTAGTAAATGTTTAAGTATTCTTTGCTAGTTAAACGTTAAAACAAGTAGAGGCTATACACCATTACCAACCAAAGTATTGAAAGCAACATACATTTTATTCGAGTGTGGAGGGAAGTAGAGAGAGCGAGAGTAGCAATGTCTCTGGTATATACTAAACATAACCCTAAATGTCATGGTTGTGTTTTTTAAAATGTGGTCAAATTAAGCTTATGCTGATTGTGTGCTTAAAAGAAAGAAAGAGAAAGAACAACAACAACTACAACAGCATATACTTGCAACAACATTACCAAACAAGATTTTACAACGAACGACCGACAAAACACATTGAAATGGGATTTTTCCATTGTTGTTGTTAATGTTTGCAGTATTGCTTGTTCTTGCGTTGGTGTAAAACCCATCCACACGTGCATCCACATACTAATACTCATGCTAAACATGACTGAGAGTTAAACCTTGCAACACGTACAATTTTGATGATGTTGAATTGATGTTGTTCGTTGAGTGTATATGTATGTCTGGCGTTGAGTACAACAAAAAAAAAAAACCCATCAGCACTAGAAAGAAGAAAAGGATGAAAAAAATTTTGTTCATTTCTTTAATGAATGACTGACTGAATGAAGTATAAAGGGATATAATCCTGGTATTTTTAATTTTTGCTGCTTAGATTATTTCATTTTAATGTTAATTTTTAAAATAAAGCCAAAAGCATTTGAGTATGCCAAAAGGATTTTCAATACAATGGTACATATATACATTTCCAAGTATGATTATATGTTCTGCATACAAGGACAGTAAAGGCTGCTAGAGAAGGATAATCTTGTATAGTCAAGTAAAAATATTTATTTTTAAGATTTATTTTATTTTATATTATTAACCTCGAAATGCTATTCTTCATTGCATTGACGATGCATTTAAAAATCAAAATTAAAAAAGAGACTTTTTCCATTATGTTCTAAAAATGATAATTCAAATTGAAAATATTTACGTAAATCCGCACTATGCATTGTATTATAGTCGGCTGAAGGTGTGTGAGCAAGCTAAAATGATAGGCATTTAAAAAAGTACTATAACACATTACTTATTGACCGTATGCTTAGCGAAAATAAAGTTGTATTGAAGACAATTATCGTATTTAGTCACAATATAACAAAAAGAGCTTAGTAAAGATATTTTAGAAAAGATTTTACATCGATTCGAAAAAAAAAGATTGTTTTGAAACATAAAGAAAATTTCTTTCCCTATTTGTTGTGTTAGGATGGCTACTTCCTTAATGATTACAAATCATTAGACAAACAGACAAAATATATTACCAGCTGAATGGGTTGACGACAAAATTAAGAATTTTTTATTAATGATTTGACAATTAATTACTACATCTATCTACAGCAAAAAATGCCTTTAAACAAAACTATATGGAATATAATGATTATGATGCGCTGAATTCAAATTCGTTTTCATTTTTTTTTTCATCGGGCTCAATTTTTTTTATGGGCGTGGCAAATTTTTCACCCAAAATAAAATCTTGGAATATAAATGTAACATTTTAAGCATCTTTATGTGTGTGTTCCTAAACATTTGGTGGTACTTGCATTAAAATCGGTCAAGTTGTTTTCAAGTTATAATGACATATATTGACATAACTACCACATTTTTTATTTTTTTTAATTTTTTCGTCAGCGTTTACAGTTCAGAGGAGTTCTAAGCGAGTATTGTTTTTGGCAGTTTTTCGATTATCCTGAAAGGCTTGCGTCACCTAAAATAATATTTCCTCTGATCAGAATAGAGAAAAACCTAACTTTTAATTAAAGCTTTTGTTGAAAGTTTTTTAACAGCATAAACTTTGTTATTAGTTGATTAGTTGGTCTATGTGACCAGCGGTAGTTACTACTGGTGATAAGTAGTGTCCTCAGACATCGTTTTGAGAATTGCCACAAACTCTTGAAATCCGCACGATATAGGGAATACTTCACGTCCGTTCTAACAGGTTAAGGTATCTTAGGAGATCAACTAGTTTAGTGTAAGAAATCGTGAATACTTCACACCAGTTCCAACAGGTTGAGGTATCTTAGAAGATCATCTAGTCCAATGCATGATATCGTGTAAATACCTTAAGGCCCTATGGCGATTGTTCATAAGGGCTAGACAGTCACATAGGAAGTGCTCAACAGACTCTTATTCTTCCACTCCGCTAAGGCTGCAAAAGTGGCCGTAATCCAATCCCGTGAGCATGGTTTCCAATCGACTACTTAACCATTAGTCTGGAAATATTCATTCTAACATGATCAATGAGCGCTCAAGTACGCCTCACATCAATCTCAAGTAAAGTCAGCTTCGTGTTCCAGTAGGACCCTTCAGCCTTCTACCTGCAGTTTATTCGAATCAAGTGGAAGTCAAAAATAACCTTCTTCTTATGGGCAATGCCAACGAGGTTAAGCAACACGTCCGCCCGTTTTTTCCGCTGGAAATTGCTGCGACCCGTAATCTAAACAAGGGTCGTCTCAGAAGAGGAACTGAGGATCTTTAATGAGTCCCCTACTACAATCCTTCACAAAACAAGAGATAGTGACCTAAAAGCCAGTATGGCCGCCTGGCTGTCCAAGCAAATACAAACACGCCCTTGCGTACCACCTCAAAATGAAAGTGAGCAGCTTACATAATGGCCATAATTTTAGCCTGAAGAACACTCAAACCATCAGGAAGACTGTGGTGAGACTCCGGATCCAACATCACGTCTCATCTTTAAGCCATCAGTGTAGACCCTGATGTCAAAGATACTCAGTGGATCGCTGTGATTCCGATAATAAGGGTAATGCCTTCCTGAATCTTCTCCCTGAATCTTCCTGTCGAAGTTCGGCTCTGAACTGCTGTAGTCGGAAGTAGAATACATTCATCCAGAACCCT
The DNA here is from genome assembly GCA_023159175.1 of Wohlfahrtia magnifica. Lineage (NCBI taxonomy): Eukaryota > Metazoa > Arthropoda > Insecta > Diptera > Sarcophagidae > Wohlfahrtia > Wohlfahrtia magnifica. The sequence continues at coordinate 834,784 of JAKWBJ010000485.1, read as the reverse complement.
AGCGTGACCATATGTCCCAGCCTTCAACACTCCAGAGGACGATAATCTTACCGCGCTACAGGCGGCCACAACCCGAATATACATGTTAATCGTTAGCAGATTCAACAACACATCAAGAGCGGCAGTGGCACCAAAACAGACCGAACTTTGCACTTTTCCCAACCCAGGCTTTCATACAACCTCGCAATAAGTTAATATAGGCATAATTATGCATCTGCACATCTAGAGTACAATTCAATGTCAGAGCCCAGCGGCCACTAAACATTTTGCTACAGGTATGATAGAATTTCTGAATCGGACGCTGCATATTACGGTTACAGATCAATCATGAATACTGAATCACACCCAAATAATTAGCATGAGCCGAGAGCGGCAGTTTCTTACCACACATTCCAAAGAGCCTGAAGATTGAAAATCTCCTTTTTTAGTAAATAGCTGCAGTTCGGTCTTTTCAAGATTCATATCTAGACCGCATCATGAGGCCCAGATATTCAGTCTCTCCAGTGCGCCCATATATCCTTGTAATGAATCTCAATCGGAACTGGTCATACATAAAAAATACATGTTTGTTATAACGTTTTATCAAAGCTTACATCTAAAAAGCATTTGACAGTGTGTAGTGTATCGAATAATCGGTTTTAACTTTTTTAAAGTTTCTAATTCTTCAAACGGTAGCTTATCTTTAAAAGGAATTTATATGTAATGCAATTTTTTGTGTGTTAATTCATAATACTAAGGCCACAACCTTTTCAATGATAACCATATCGTACATCTATACCCTACGGTTTAATTGATTCCTTAAATGGTACAGTCTCCCCACGGTGTACTGTGTTAAAAATTTAAAACATTTATTTATTTGAAGCTTATAGTCAGTGGAGACATATATTAAAATAAATAGGCTTTCGATCGAGTAATGATATTAAAATAACAATTTCTTATACTCATATTTACTAATGAGTTTAAGTATATTGTCACAGAATTAAATTTTGTCGGACTAAATATTTTTGTATAAATCATCCACCTTTGAGATCATCCACTGCATTTTTCTTTGTTTTTCTTTCCACGGTGTGTTCGTAAAAGTTAAAAACATTTAGTTTTACATTTAAGTTTAATTAAACCAATACATACATGTATTACAAGTATTATAAATAAATGTTAATACATAACTAATACATACACTGTGGTGCAAAAGCGAGCCAATGTAAGTAAAATATCTGTCAATGTTTTCTGCTTGTTTTACAAAAGGAAGATTTTTTGAGTTTTTTTTATTCTATATTTTGGCAAGAGTTGAAACTCTTAACGGAATTTCTTACCTGCCATTATGGATAGATTGAGAGCACATCTGAAGACTAAGGCGGCACACATGTGTAGATGTTTGTAGACTGTGCTCGCCGGCATCAGAGAATGTGGAGCGAATGTGGTGTTCTTGACAGGGAGCCATATCTACCATTATGATTTGCAGATCTGCTGAACAAACTTTAGTGCCTGGTCAGAATGATGACGAATCGATTAGATAACCTACTGTCATTAATGCGTACTTTTGATCTCTCCTGTTCGCAGTCGAGAAGCTAACATAGTCTTTGAAGTACCGGTCCATCATGAGAGTTGTATTCCATTTTAAATCGCATTTTGTTTTGTTAATACTAAGAGGGTCAGATGTAGAGAAATATATTTTATACCGTTTCAAAAACCGAGAAACTTAAATGGTTTCTTCGACTCTTGAAGAATGTATCGTTCCACCGCACGTTCATAGTGACATTTTATGCCATATTAACCAGAACTACACTACCTACCTACTTTATTCGGTTCTCTTATTCGGAATATATATCCCTTCTTAACTCAATTACACTGGCTTACCTATTTTATGATAATTTGTAATGTTTGGAGTTGAATCGCTAATTTAGCCTTTTCTAGAACTGCGTTTATTAAATCAACAGATAATGGCTTCATTTAACTTTTTTTATTTTTCACTTTAGTATGCACACAATCTTTAAGTTTTCTAGACTAATAACGTTAAATGCAATACTTTTCTGCTAATATACCAATCTTTTGGCTGGTGTAAAAGTGAGCCAATGCAAATAAGTTGAAGAAGTCGGTATATTCTGAATAAGAGAACCGAATATACAAAATATTAAATCAAAAAAACTCAAGAAGTCTTCTTTTTGTAAAACAAGCAGAAAAATAGGAAAACATTTACACAAATTTTACTTACATTGGCTCACTTTTGCACCACAGTGTACTTGTATATAGTTGTAAATATATCCACACACACACACACACACACACACACACAGAAATACATAGTTCTTAATGGTTTTAATTAAAGTGTGAAATTTAAACTTTGCTCTGCTATTAAAAGTGAAATTTAACTTGAATTTCATACCACACTTTCCATATCTCAAAAGGAATACAGCAGACAGCTATGCAGCAATACATACAAAAAACACTTTTATAAAATATTTGCTATGTTTTGTGGCAATTTACTCATATACGTGTATGTGTGTGTGTAGACTGCTTAAAAACATATTAAAGTTAATTAAACTAAAAAAAGTAAAGAAAAAAACTCTTAAACTGTTGATTTTAAAACAAATTGTCAAACACACTGCCCCTCAACACCACTTTTCGTTGCAAAAATTATTTGCCACACACACATTATCCAACTTATGTTATAAACAAATTAACGCTTTAATTTTTTCTCAACTCCCTCTTCTTTTCTCTCTCTCTCTCTCTCTCTCTCTCTCTATGCTGTCTCTGAGGGAAATTTAAATAAAATGTTGCTGAAAATAAAAAAACCAATAAAAACAGTTAAAAGTGTATTTACTCGTGCATTTGCAAGATTGTGTAAATGTGTGTGTGTGGACGAGTTTGTACCATATCTGTATGTATATGTATATTTGCACAGTTTTGTATGTGAATTAAAATTTTATTTAATTTCTGTATACATTTGTGTATGTTTGTGTATAAATTTCATTAATTTTTCTCTTTTGCTTGGTATTGTGTCCTCATCCTTAATCTATTTTTTCAACAGTGAAGGTCAAAATCATTTTGAATTGTTTTTTTATTATTATTTTTTTAATTAATGAAAAGTATTCATTACACATGTGAGTCAAACGAGTACGACCACTAAATGTTCCACCAATGAGGAGGTTATGAATTCAAACACTAGTCCTAAGAGTAACAAATCTCTAGGAACTACTAAATTCGGAATACTGGCATAATAATCATAATTATTTAGTACATTTTTAAGTATAACTATATTCCTATCCGTCGTCGAAACATGATTGTCAAAACCCTTAGGAATATTAAAATTTAGTTTTAACCTTCATTTTGCTATTAACTGTTGGAAATGTGTTTGTTTCTATCAAAAGTGAATGTTTAAATGTGTGTTATTCGATAGCATTTTGAATAGAATTTGAGAACTTTTTATGAGTGCACCTACCATACCCGTCCCACCAAAGCATGACAAATGCAATTTGTTGCATGTTCATCACTTCATCTTTACTTACATACATACATACATTATTTGTTTATGTATTAGTATTTATTACATCATTTCAATGTAACATTTGCTGCAATTGAGCCAATATCTCTCTAAAAAGGACATAAAATAGCAAAAACATACAAGCCAACAAATATACTCATACGAAACAAATGAATGTACAGACAAACAAACTAACATTTAAAAATATTTAATCAAACGTTTTTGATGTGTTTTTTTTTACTTTTTCTATATACGAATGAGTATACGAGAGAGAGAGAGAGTGCATATTAGGGTGGCTCAATTTGTTCAAGTGAGAAAAAATGTGATAGGCGTATAGCAAAATCGAAATCCACACAAAATTCTAAGAAAATTACCCAAAGAAAGTACGGGTCTAAAATGAAAACCTAGCTCCTATCGAGAGATTTGATGATTTTATTTTAAGATATTTTAAAAAGAACTGCATGGATTTATGGAAAACAACATGTTATCGCTAAATCCAAACATATACACAGTAGCAGCCCATATTAAACATTCTATTCATTACTATCACTTATTCACTTGTTATATAATTTTATTCGATTGTGTAACTATTAATATTATTAATTCCACTATGCAACAAATGGAAAAAGTTTTCTGACCTTGGATAACCACTATATTTTTGATGCGCTATGGTTGCCTAACTTCATAAATCATCAAAATTTTATATTCTTTGGATAAGTCTATTTTTTAGAATTTTTATTCTAAAATTGAGATTTTTAAAGAGGCTGCTTCATACATCTTATGACTTATTTATGTAATTTTTTTTTAAACCTTATTTGATAACAAACAAATTTTTATTAATTCTAGTATTTGAGACATCGTTGAATGCTGTATTTTATATCGGTAAATGCAGTTGCAGAGAAACAATGCTATGCTTCTGTGGATTAATTCGTGATCCTCGCAAAGCATTCATGATTGACCAACACACAAGCAGAAATAACACAATTCCTGAATGCGTGTTAAATGTCGTAGACCAACTGTCTAGTGAACTCCCAGCTAGCTTAGATTCTTCGTATAGGTTCGACTTTTCACAAATCGAGGTCGATTTTGAAGTCGAGTTTACAATGCCGGCTGCCAGGGAGCTGATTATGCGTAAAGGGCAACAAAATTAATTTTGCTAAGATGTGTGATATATATGGCAATTCAAATAGAGTTGCCTCGTGTTTAGATACAGCTTTGTTTAAAGACATTGGCCTATATTCATAGTTCCACACTAAACTCAACTCTTTTTAGAGTAAGTCTTTTACTAAAAACTTTTTACATATTTTTTTTTACAGCTTTTTTCATATTCATAGTTGAAAATAAACTACAAGTTGCTTACGTTTATTAGAATTTTTATCAAATATTTGAAAGTAGGAACTCTGAACAGGTGGTTTTTATTTTTAATTTTTAGACCTACAATGACGAGCAGGAGTCTTCTGACATATTTGTACGCCTGACTGTCAATTTATTTTTGATGAATAATTTTTATGAATTAGTAATTCGCTTTTTTTTGTTACTAAAATTGCATCAAATTGTATTTAAAAGCATAACCATTTTTTTAAAGAGTAAAGTCCAAAAGCAAATAAATATTACAACTGCTTAAAAACAGATAAGACAATATTTCTTTCATCAGTTACGTTTCTGTATTTGTTACCAAGTTGATAATAAATCGTCATATCTCGCAGCTGTGGTTGTAAGCGTGTATATATCATATAATTTAGCTCAGATATTTGACTAAAATATCCTTGGCTTTGGCATTGAGTTGTAGTATATTTATTATTGTTATGTTCCAGGATTTACATCCATATAGGAGGGCTGATCTTATACAGCAGTTGAATAGTCAATTTCGAGATAAAGAACAGATCTTCAAATATGAAAAGAATGCCTAGCTTTGAACATGCAAAACATTATATTATCGCTACATTATATTACGCTGCTAAGGTAGAAGAAACAACCAAACTCTTCCATTGCGATATTACGTATCCTGAATTTGGTGTTGTGAAGCATATTGCGGCGCAGTATCTTACACATTGCAATGCTGAGCCTTAGTACCGTCTTTTCAACTTTACTCCTCATAGATTTAAATTTAGCCAACATGTAACGATGGCTGTGTGTTAAAAGGCAAATATCAACGCCGAATTCTGTAGTCTCAAGTGTTGGCTAAGCTCCCATCTTATACCTCTGCTGATTGTTGTATCATTGCAAACGAGTTATAGAATAATATACATCCCTGTTGATATGTGGAAAGCACAGCTAATGTCATTTCTATGGTATAGAAGAACAAAAATTCGTGGAAGTGCAAAGGCTATGCTTTACGCATGAACGTAACGCGAAAAAAAATTCATCATCATTTAGGTTAAAAGGATTAAACCTTCTTTTATATATGGTATATTAGATTTCCTTTTATCGAAATCCCTTTCACAATAATAAATAATAGCAAAATCTCTTCTAATCGAAACATTTTGCACAAATTTTTCATTTCAGTTTTATTATTTTTTTAGAGTCGATTTTAACGCCGAAAGTATAGTATTTAAGTTCTCTATGAATGAGTTTGAGTCGACTTTTAAAAAATCGACTTTTCTTTTCTTAAAATGTACTCTATTTTTGACTATTAATATGAGACATTATTGGCTTTACTGATATAAATGGGGAACCAATTATTATGATTAAGTCCAAAATAGGTCGCGTATAAATTAAAAGCAGAGAGTTTATTAGTTATATGCAAAAAAAAAAAAAAAATGATTCACAATGATACACTGAAACAGGAAAAAATTACTATCCGAGAGGGGAAAAGGCGTCTCATATAGTGATTCTTAAAGAGCTGAGAAGCAACTTAAAAGGTTACATAAGAGTTAATGCTGAGGGCTCCTATACTAAACAGTTGCAATTACGTGAAACGTACTAATACTAAAACTGAAAATGGAATTTTACGAAAGTTTCAAGATTATTTATTCAATAAACCATTACATTGCTTTGTTTGCTTGTTGCATTTTAACGCTCCCACTTCGCTTTTTTTTTTCAATACTTTAGAAAAATCTATTATAAGCGGACCACGCGCTACTGGTGGGGCTTTGACGAAATTAATTCAGACCTGTGAACAACTTCCGGTAAGCATGCATTTATCTTATCAGCGCTTGATGTAAGTCCCTTAACCTCTTGAGTCCTTGGGTGCACATATGTGTATTTTAAATTAATTTTATTTATTACAAGTAGCGACATTATATGGAAGACTTGTATTTCTTGGCGTAGAATCTAGAGTTTCTAAAACTATCGGCAAATGGAACTATCACCAAAGTTGACGCCATTTTTTTACAATTGGAGAATTAAGTTTTTTTTTTCAATAAGGACACGAGTGTTTTAATAATGACCGAGGGGAAACGATATATACAAAAATAAACTGTTATCACAATCGCTTCATGTTCAGCTCTCAAGAGGTTAAAAGTGAAACAAACATTTAACATATAGCTTTTATCTGATTTTGAACCGGTTTCATTGGGAAATATTTACACAAAAGATGAAAAAATCTTTTTACTGACTTTCTCTATGTCTTTCGAATATATAGCCAAAGCTGTATCGGAAGATTTGAGTCGAGAAGGTATAGCCAGCATGAAACCGAGACAAATTGTTTATTCCCGCCAGCATACTCTTGTGTATTGCATTGCCTAACTTTATTATGAAATTTTATGTACCGATGTATTTTAATGTAAAATTTTATAATTCAGTTGTGCATGGCAGTGGGATTTTATATAAATTTATTAAGTCAACGAAATTTTTACCACAAAATCTTCGAGAAATTGTAAACAAAACGATACAAAACAATGCATTTTGCGCCCATATTGCTAACAATGCTTTTCGATGAAAGGAAACCTGTTCGTGAAAGCGCCATTAAAAAAATTTTGTATTGTCGTGAACAATTTTATGACTCAACTAAACTTAGGACTTATAAAAAGCATCCCATTAATTTCAGTTGAACAGTTTATATAGATTTAGTCGATTTAGATAATGACAACATATTATCTGAGCCTCTATTTACTGCAAGAATCTCATACGAGCACCTGTTGGAGTATATTAAATTTCACGGCGAGTAATAGCAAAAAATCGTGACTTTAGATAGTCGAACCCCGATAGTCTGATAGTCGATAAAAAAGTTGTGTTGCTACTGATTGCTTAATAACATTACAAACTCAAGTTTTTAGAAAAAATATTCTTAGTAATGGCCTCTAAAATATGGCTTTAACCCAGCATTATTGAAAAATGTGGTATTTTTTCCATAAAACAGTATTTTGTTCTCATTACCTATTGTTTGAAACCTAACTGAGATCTCTATCTTGACTTTTCTAATTTAAACGATTTTTCCCAATTTCCATGATTCCATTATGTCTCACGGCGGAAGCTAGGTTTTGAATTTAGAGCCATAGTTTCTTGGGCAAGTTTTCTTAGAATTTATTGTAGATTTAGTTTTTGCCATACGCTTATTTGCAAAAAAATTGACCCACCCTAGTGCATATCTATAGAATATCTATCAATTTCAGCATAATTTTTTGTTTCTTTCTCTTTCCTTTCTTCTTTTCATGCTATAAAGTAGTCTTTCATTCATTTTGGCTGTTTGCCTGTTCATTTGTTTGTTGTTTTTTTAATAAAAGCCCTAGAGTGCTTTTCATTAAAAAACAACATCAACAACAAAAATATACATAAATACTCTGAAACAGACATAGACAAACCAACCAACAAATAAAAGAATGAATGAATGAATAGATATGGTTATAATAGTTACCCCCCTTTTTTTCTCTATGTACATTTGGAGGGGAAAATTTAGCTTTTGTGTAGTCTTCCTCATATATTGGCGGCACTAGTTGCAAATACTTATGTATACGAGAGCAGTTTAATAGTTTTAAAACCATTTGGAACACAGTTTTGTTCCACATAAAAATATTTAATTTTTCAACAAAATTTCCTTGCGACTTGTTGTATCATTTTCGGATCCTTCAAGTTTGTTCAAAAAGTTGAATCAGTTTAGTTGCAAGTATCGGGTGTTTTGTTTACAGTTACACATGTTAAAGTTACAATAAAGCAAAGAAATATATTATAATATCGATAAAATGGGCTTTGTTGGATAGAAAATTATATGACATTGATGTTTAACTATGATTTCGAGTATGTGGCCGCCACGGCTGGGGCGTACAAGGTACAATCTGGAACACCAATTTCCACTAACTTTTCGCAGCACATGCGACCGTATTTCGTCAATAAATACTCGAATGTTGATTTCCGGGTGTGTAATTGGTGGCCAGTTAATTGGACCATTACATGGATTACTCTTTCGTCAAAAGTTCCTTGAGCATGTGGCTCCGTCCTGTTGGAATTACATGTAAGCAAGATTAATTCCAGCTAACTGAGGTACGAGAACATTTTCTAATCATATCCCTACACCATTCACCACTAACAGTAATATTCTATCATAGTTTTTGAAGACATATGGACCAAAGACTCCGCCAGCCCATAAAGCGCACCTAACAATAATGTTCTATGGATGTAATGGTGCTTAGACAAAAGCTTGTGGATTATTCTCACATCAAGTGCGACAATCCTGCTTATTTACGTACCCACTCAACAAAAAATGTAACTGTAGTGTACGATAAGTTTGACGAACAGAACCATTATTTTGATTTCAAAAATTCAACAATTTGCAAGCGTTGTTCTCGCGTAAGTCTATCCATAATGAAGTATCAAACTAAACTAAGCAAAAAGCAACTATCGGTTGTCATATATAGCGGTGTTGCCAACCTCTAAACAATAACTGTTAGAGATGAAACAGAATTGGGGCTTTTCCATACAAAATGACATAAAAAATCATCGGCGAAAGCTGTCGTGAATCTATTTTATTTTGACAACGTTTTTTCTTACTCTCTCAATTTTACTCTCACAATATGTGGTGGTTCCGTACGTTCAATGAATTTTATGCACTTTTTAAACAAATAACATATCTTTTTTGTTTAGAGCGAAACAAATAAAAACAAAAAGCAAAACAAACATAAAGACAAAAATGTCAATTGACAGTATTTGAAGTTGCGGCTGTCGATTTTATTATGGAACATTTTATTTTTGACAGAGTACTTGCTTGAAGTTGAGGACGTATTCTGTTTCATCACTGATAGAGAGTACAAAATCATGTAATACGTCGATTTGTATAATGGAAAAAGAAGATTTATTTTCTGTCTTAGAAACGTCATAAGCAGCTTCTGCTTTTTTTGATAAACAGAGAGTACAGAATGGTATAAATTACAAAGAAGGTGTAAATTACAATAAAATCGAGTAAAAGACCGTGATATTTCACTTGAAATTAAAAAAGCGTAGAATACTTTTATAACATGAAACGCGTGTGGAGTTTCATCTTAAAAATTTACATGTTTATTTCAGTATTTTTTCGAGTTTTGATTTCTTTTTCAAGGCCCCCAAAATTAAAAACGTTTCTTTCTTACAAATCAACCATATTTCGAATTCGGGAAATAGAAAATGCTACTATGGGACTTAATATGAAGAGTATGCTGGTTAGCCAAATTTATTTACTGTCCTTACAGAACAAAGTGGTGTTCTGTTCTTTACTAAATCTAGATGTTTAGCTTCAAGTCAATATTGAATCTGTCGATTAGCTTTAATATATATTATTTATATAATAATATATTAATAACGGGTCCACCATCTAACGTTTTTATTTCAACTAGTGCTTATTTCGTGAATGGTAACACTTTGCTCATGTCTGATTTGACAAATAATTAGTTTTGTCCTTCCACTGAACGAATATGGTTGTGTATGCGCTTTTTACGCTTCGCTAAGTGGGCCTGCGATCGACTTACAGAAGACGATTTTGCCAAAAAAATCATCTTTTCAGATGAAGCTCATTTTGATCTTGGTGGGTATGTAAACAAGCATAATTGTCGCATTTGGGGCACAGAAATCCCGCACGCATACATTGAAAAGCCGATATACCCAAGATTTCGATACATAAGCATAATTGGCCATTTTTCTTCGAAAATGAACAAGGAGTGGCCGTTGCAGTCAATGTTGAAGGAATTTTTGTTCACGAAAATGGAATAGCTTCTAGAGGCCTTACAAAAAACTTTATCCTAATACGACAGGCACTAAGATCCCTTTGGACTTCAATTAATAGTGTATGGTGGGTTGGGAACCTTCGCGGTATACATATGTTGGTTGTGGTTTAAACCTGAATAGCTGGGAGGGGCTATTAATATGCACAAAAAATTTAAATAATATTCACTTCCTGAACCAGATGTGGCTACCGTACTCCGACAGAGTAGCTTTAAATTGTAATTTGAGTGTCTCTAAAAGTAGAGACTTGGTATGCGTTGACATTGTAACCATGTCAGTTAAGCGAAACACTTTTAGCGCATTAATATAACAACTACTGTATGTGGCGTGTTGTGATGGATATAAGCTTAAGTTAAAAAACGCCTTAAGAACTCATTGATATTGCATCTAAACCTCGGCAAACACTCCTTTGGAGTGGTCACACGTTTAAATTTATGGGCAAGTGTTGTGCAGATAGCTTTTTCATATTTGAATATTAATGCAAAATAAGATTACCTACTGGGTGGAGATGCCTACAGCCTCAACAACCTTACTTTTTCTTTATTCTTTGTTCATATAATATCATTCAATGGATTTTATTGACTATTTCTGGAATGACAACATCACGAAAAACTTACCAAATTCACTGTTCCTAATATCTTTGACATTTACAAGGTTGTCTTCTTTAAAAAGCTATCAAAAACAAGTTAATGTACGAAGCTTGCTTAAAAGTCGGTGGTGTTCTGGTAAAAGACAGTAATTAGGGGCTAGTGTGTGTTGTATTGAAAACTATTAAACTTCCCTCGTATACCAGTTAAAGCAGTAGCACTTTCCATGTATGTGATATATGTGTGGCACCCTACCACCCTACACTGTATGCTTTTAACATTACTTTCTATTTTTTCAATGCTTTTTTTTTTGTCTGCAGGGCATATTAGCAAATTGAATTTATTTTTGTCTGCTGCAGAGGAATTTTCTTGTATGTATGTTGGAATTTCCGTTTTAACTAAATATTTCAGTGTTATTTAAACAAAAAATTAAAGTAAAAAAATTGCAATATTGTTGCTGCTGTTGATTGAATGTAATGAAATTGTATTTATTTTTTAATAATAAAAAAGCGCATACAAGGTTAAAAGGCTGTAAATATTTTTAATGATCACTTTGTAACGGCCGGCCATTATGCGTACAATAAAGGAAATGAATAATTTTTTTTGTACAATTTTTTTTACACAATTTTTGTAAATATCTGATATCGATTTATATGATTTCTTTATCTTTATTATTTGGTATTTTCAATCAAAAAAAATTAATGTAAATTTTTTAATGTAAAAAATAGGTGGAAAAAAATTGAATAAGCAGTAGAAGACCTTCAACTCAGTTCAAAAAGAACAGGCTGTGTTATATTGTTAAAAATAAATTTTATTAAAAAAACTATCAAAAAATTAAAAAAAAATTAAATTGTTTTCAGTTCTAAAATGTAAAATGTGTAAAAAGTAAAATTTTAAGCAATTTTTAAATTGCAATACAAACATGTTTAACAAATTCATCAATGCATTCATAAAACTGACATTTCTGGACTTATTTCTTCAAAAATGACAAAAACGCTAAATCTCTTTTAACCCTTAACATCTTTAACAGGTTGGCAAGGTACCCGCATACCACATAGAGTATATATGCAATTTCATATCACTATACTATTCATATATACTAAAGCTGCATGTTATAACGCGAAAAATGTTTTTGTTTAGCGTAACATAAATTCAAAAACAGAGATTCAGTTACTGGAGATATAACATCGGAAGCATCTGATGCAGAGCAAGTGGGATGTATAGAATTAGATGAGTACTCGTACTCGTGTGATTCTGATGATCATGAAGACCATGAAATTAACAATCAATTTTATGGACAAGTTGGCGCCTTAAACCATATCCAGAATCCCAGATTTTCAGTCAATGTTGTGGCCCTGCGCCTGGCTCAAATATATGTATATATATAAATAAGGATGTATTTAAAAGTATCCTATCCAAGAAGATGTGCTACATAAATTTGCTCGAAAGTAATAGAAACGGAAAAAAATGACTATTGAATATAATAGAAACTCCTGTGAACGTCTGCCAAGTAAAGTATAAGTATATACAGAAAAAGCGCTAGACGCTTTTTAGGAATACAAATATTTTACGAATTACATATGTAAATGAATCTGTAAGTATCTATCATAATTATGGAAACCAAGTTACTTGCCACTTTTTCGTGCAACAATATCCCGCTTTTACGCTTAATTCGCCTTAATAACGAACAAGCTCGAACAAAACGCGTTGAAATTGATAAATATGCTACCATCATAGACATTTGAATTATGCTAAATAAGAATTTATTTAAAAGTTACAAACCAGTCGAGAGTAGTACTGTTGATGGAAAATTTTTTGGTTATAGAGGACGTACTCGGTTCACAGAATACATGCCATCGAAGCCAGAATAGTATGACGTTAATATCTTTATCGAGAAATTCGTGCCTCCGCAGAAGTCAAATTTATACGGAAAAGCCAGCTGATAGTGAGCGGCAAAGAAATTTAGGTGAAAAAGTAGACCAGCTCGGACAGAAAATTTTTTACTTCTCTGCTACTCGTCCAGACCTTAAGTTCACGGAACCTTTCACTAGTGGGAACCTTGAGAAAAAACAAAACAATTCTGCCAACAAATATCCTACCTCATAAGTGTAGGTAAGAGTTAGCATATTTATTTATTATTGTAAAACTATAAAGCAAAACTAAAACACACAAATTTACATTTTTTCATATATTTTGTATAGTGGTATCCGGGTACTCTGTCACCCTGTTAAGGATGTAAAATATAAATTGATTTACAACTTTTTCCCCAGATGAGACACAAGTGTCGTATCAATCATCTAGGTACCCGGGTACCCTGCCACACACATAAGGCTTAAATGTAAACGAAGACAAAAAAAATTCACACGCAAACTTTAAAATACACACTAGCAATACTTAGCAAATTACTTTGCCTAAGTCGAACGAGTGTTAAATTCAAATACAATATCAACAATGACATAGCTTCGAGACAGTTTGGATCATGAAAAGCGTCTGTACCAAAATATCTTAGTCTATCCTCTTGTAAGTTAGGCCAACCTCGTAGCGATGTGCTGATTCTTCTTCTTCTTCATCATCTAATTAATTTTTGAAATATCGTTTGGCCATCTATAGGCTTATATTTGAACCAGCGGTTATTTCGAATCTCGCAACACTCTTGTCATTCTATTCTGTCACAAAATTCAGTATGTTATCTCCACTGAACGAAATGAGTAGATTTACGCTTGAGCAACTTTGGGGTCGGAAAATGTACGAAATTGTCGTACAAATATTGGTCGCAGAGAAGGGCCAACTGTGCCCAGTATACGCATGTTTATTTTAAAGTTCTTGAAACTGGTCTCATTATTGAAGCGCCAAGACGTAAGCGTGCTCGTACAGTGTGTACAACCGACTCGTACAGTGTGGCTGAGAATGTACGTGAGAATCTGTCAACATCAACTCGTCATCGTTCTTAAGAATTGAACATTTCACGCACCATTTTACGTCGTATTTTGGGAAAAGATCTCGGTATGACGCCTTACAAAGTTCAAGTGGTTCAATCGACCATTTCACGCACCTTTTTACGGTGAATTTTGCGAAAAGATCTCGGCATCGCTTCGTTTTCGCTTCCCTAGATTGGCCAACGAAACTGCACGATAATGGCGATTTTGCCAAAAAAAAAATATCTTTTCGAAAGAAGCTCATTTTCATCTTGGTGGGTACGTTAATAAGTAAAATCGTCATATTTGAGGCTTAGAAAACCCAAACGTGGTCTTACAGAAGCCCGTGTACCCATTACGTGTGACTGTTTGGTGCGGCTTGTGGAGCGGAGGCATCATTGGCTTATATTTCTTTGAAAGTGAGGACGGCGCAACCATTACGGTCAATGGAGACACTTAACGAACCATGATAACCGCTTTATTTATGCCTGCTCTTCATGGTACTGATGTGAACGATGTTTGGTTTCAACAGAATGGTGCAAATTGCCACACATCTCACACCACAATCGATTTATTGCGTCAAACGTTTGATAGCCGTTTAATTAGCTGAAATGGTGATGTCGGATGGCCGCCAAGAAGCTGACATTTGACACCGTTGGACTGTTTTCTGTGGGGCGCCGTTAAAAAGAATTGTTATGACGACCAACCGGAGACAATTGAGCACTTGAAAGCCAACATTCGTGATGCCATTGCCGAGGTACGACTCCATACACTCGAAGAAGTTCTCGAATGGGGTACTGTGAGGCCGACCGTGGCAGCCTTATGAATGAAATGATATTCCATTTCTACTCGAAACAATTGTACTTCAAAACAAAAAAATAAATTCGGCAAAATTTCAAACCGTTTTTGTTTTATTGCATTTTTAAATTTAAACTTTTAAATGGCCCACCCTATATTTATTATGTAAATAACCCATACGTTACGCCATACATACATATGTATGATACAATTAAAAACTATCAATTAATTGGGACCGTATGAAGCATAATAAAATTCCTACCAAGAGAAAGAACAGGATTCTTTTGCCCCTGTTAATTTGGACATTTAAGTTAAAAGTAAAAGCACTAATCAGCGTAAGGCTGTCTACATAAATATTAGTCTAAGTAATGGGATTTATTTCGACAATCGAAGACCAAATAGCCAAGTTAATCAAATCTGTTATTAATCAGTGAATTTTCACACTGACTGAGACCACGTCCCTAAGGAGAAAGTTTGCGGTACTGCATAATATGTTCATAGTTCTAAAATCGCTTTTTTATTATCAAAAAAAGATCAGTGACATGTTATAGCCCATACCTTGCCAATTCTGACTAAAATTTGTTTCGACCGATGCTGAACGCGCTTACTTGAGTACGCTTCACTACAGCACAGGATATCAGAAATTGGCTTAACTCATTCTTTATCTCAAAACCGAGGCAGTTCTTTTGGCGGGGAATGTATATGCTAACAGAAAGTTGGTTAACGATGGGCAATACTTTGAATAAATAAATAAATTCATTTGGTTATTATAATATGCATTTTTCAAGCAAAAAAATTGACATTATTAACTAGTATACCCAGTATGTATATGTATGTATGTAAAAAAAAATACTTTTAAGATTTCTTTCATATTCTTAGAGTACATTTTGTAAAAAAGAGTACCTGTACTTTTTAATGGAGCACGTATGGCATCCCTAATCATCACTTAATAACAGGGCAAGATTTATACGTGGGCGTGGCACCTTTAATTCATAGTAAATATGGAACATTTTATACCACCTTGATCAAAAATTTCCCGGAATAAGCCCCGTGTGGCGGTCTTATTGTTCCTATTTGAGTTTTACTTTTGTTGTTGATATTCCCGCGAAACTGTAGCATCATCGCTTGACATTTGCAAAAGCTTCGTAGCCAAGAGTATATCTTTCTTTATTATGTGTTGGCGATTTTTTCCAATTTTAGAAATGGATTTATATTTGCAACAACAAATTTTGCGTAAAAAGCGGATTTAATGGCGTGCGAATGTTAGAAGTGTTGGAAAAGTGTTTCGGCAACGATTCTCTAAAGAAACCGGTCGTTTACCAATGACACGAGCGGTTCAAAAGTAGTTGTGAGTCAATTGAAGCTGATGAACACAGTGGCAGACCGCGGACATCGCGGACATTGATAAAGTAAAAGAAATATTTTGGTCAATAACCGGATATTAACCATCAGAGACTTGAACATTGCCTATTGATCCATACAAGACATTTTGGTTAATTTGGGTTTCCGTCGTGTAGCAGCAAAGTTGGTGCCAAAGGCCTCAATTTCATGCCAAAAAGAGACTGTGTTGAGATCGCTAAAGACATGATTTACGAGTCTGAATCCGATCCAACACTCATCAAAAGGATCAGCACTGGCGACGAGAAGTGGGTTTATAAGTACGACACTCAATCCAGGCATCAGGCAAGTGAATGGCATTCACCAAATGAGCCGAGACCAAGAAAATCACGTCGTTTTCAGTCAAAAAAGAAGGCAATGCTCACGGTTTTTATGGATTGCAACGGCGTAGTGCATTCTGAATTTTTGCCAGAAGGCCAAATAGTAAACAAAGAGTATTATTTGGGCGTTATGAAACGTTTGCGTGAAGCAATTCGCCGAAAGAGACCAGAATTGTGGGCAGAAGACTCGTAGATTTTACACCATGATAACGCATCGTCGCACAGTGCCATCATTATTCGAAATATTTTGAAGAAAAATGCAACAAATACCATCCAATAGCCACCGAATTCACCTGGCTTGGCTTCCTGTGACTTAATAAGGGGAACTCGTTGCGGCAGCCGAGAGGAAATAATGGAAAAATTACAGAAAGCATGGATATACCGATAACCGAATATAAAAAATGCTTCGAAGATTGAATCAAGCGCTGGCATAAGTGTCTTACGGTCGATGGGGATTACTTTGAAGTGGTCAATACAGATCTAGATGAATAAAACGTGTATTTTTAATTTTCTGAACAAATTTCGGAAACTTTTTGATCAAGGTGGTATATGGAACAAAGTCGCCATGATGAGGATTGGGCAAATAAGTGCGTTATATGAGCCCATTTCTTGTAAAAGATTTTCTTACAAATATGAAGGACTCAGTGGAGCTTTTTTGTATGATCCTCGGCATCACGCTATATGCATATACCATCCATCCAAGATGCTCTGAATATTTGGGATTTTATATTTTCAAGCAAAGGAAATTCAAATTTTAACCCCGAGATTGTACTTCTTAGCACACAACTCACTTTCTATAAAAATAAAAGTGAATAAGTGCTCCAATGTTTTTAATGAGAGATACACTTGCAATCACAAACACAGAGCACAGTTTTTTAAATAAGTTTCTAAAATTCGAAAGCCATCCTGGATCATAATATTGCTTATAGAGATTTTTGCATAATTACTAAAAAGTATCGTAAAAGCAAATTATAGTTCAGGGTTTGATGGTATATGTAGTAGTGATCTCCTATGAAAGATAAAACAATCCAAAAAGACCACCCTCTACTTAAAACGCCTATGATACTCACTTTTATAATAAAAGTAAACTTATTTTATGGTTAAGGAGCCTATTTATTGAGTTCAAGTATTAAGGTCAGAAGGCCAAACAGTAAACAAAGAGTATTATTTGGGCGTTATGAGACGTTTGCGTGAAGCAATTCGCCGAAAGAGACCAGAATTGTGGGCAGAAAACTCGTAGATTTTGCACCATTATAACGCACCGTCGCACAGTGCCATCATTATTCGAAATATTATTTGATGATATATGTAGTAGTGATCTCCTATGAAAGATAAAACAATCCAAAAATACCACCCTTTAGTTAATACGCCTATGATACTCGCTTTTATAATAAAAGTATACTTATTTTATGGTTAAGGAGCATATTTATTGAGTTCAAGTATTAAGGTTTGCATTACTTTAAAAATTCCATATCCAACTAAAAAAACTAACATTTTCGCTTTTTATTAGTTTTTTTTCTGCTTCAGTTTTTATATGATCCTTGAGACTTTGCCAACGACATAACAATGTTAGTGCGTGTGCTCGTAAAATGTCAAGGTATTTATGGGGTTCCAAGAAGTACGTGCTACTTCTTGTCGTATTGCTGTGTATTGTGTACGGTATGCCATTACAATTTCTTTTCGAAACAATTGTGACAATACATTCAATCGTATAAATAAACAGATTTGTCAAGTCGTATTTTATTTTTTAAGCCAATTTTTTCATTCGCCCTACTCAAGGTATTGCTTTCGTTGCTTTTCAAGTTTTCCAGTAGTGAAGCACGTTTTATTGAGATTGATAAATTTATACTTTTTTCCATATTCAATATATGTATATATAGACATACAGTGGTAGAAGAAATATTAGGGACACATCAAAATTTTCTTAAATGAAAATTTTCTTTATTTTTAATTTATTATTACAGAAATCAAATAAAGAATGCATGTAATTGAAGGAAGTTCGTACATACAATTTTCAATCTTGGTTTTTTTAGTTCATTTCACGTTGTTCTAGTTATTTGGTATAAATGAAAGTATCCCCATTATTTCTTCCACCACTGTATATACGATAATATTTATAGACACACATATTTGCAGTAAATAAAGTTTTCTTTTTTGAATTCTGTGTTTGTGTGTGCTCTCCTTAAAGTGAACTTGAAAATATTACTTATTGGATACGTGTTAACGGGGTCTCTATGCACACTGTATATCATAGTGTTTCTATTTGTTTCCGTCCGTGTTCTTTTGTCTGCTTGAGTTTTTATTTATTGTGGCATAAAAAGGAGTTCAAAGTTGCCTGTAAGTAACTCGATATCAATGATTTACTCGTAAATAGTTTTTGACTTTAATCAGAGATTGTAGGGATTTATTAGAGACGATAGAGTGATTTTGAAATAAAATAAACTGAAAACAAATGTTGGAGAAAATTGTAAAAGTTTAAGGGCAATGCTATTTATTAGATGTAAATGTTTTTAGTCTTTAAGCAAATATTTTTCTTAAACAATTTTTGAAAAAGTTATATCGTGAACACCGCTTAAATACTATAATTTTGCTTTTTTATTGCACAACGTTGGAAAGCTCTATAATATGTATAGCAAAGATTAATGTGTTTTAGGGAAAAATGGTTTAGTGTTTATTAGAGTTAACGCAACCTCTTTTTTAAATACACATATCTGCATGGGTAGCTGTAGGTTACCCAACTGAATAATATAGGGTGGGCAAATGTGAGGTTAGGAAGTAAATTGGCTGTCAAATGATGAAATGTCAAGAATTCAGACTTATTTAGTAATAAATTGGGAAATATTAACTATGAAAATTAACTATGAAAATTTACTGTTTGAAAAACTGAACGAAAACAACGCATTTTTCATCCTTAGTGATGAGGCCCATTTTCAATTAGGCGGTTATGTAAACAAAAAGAAAAAAATTTTAAAATATGCGGCTCACAGTGACTTTTTGTTTCTCTACAAGCCACACAGCCAGCCAAACAACTCAGTTATTGCATGAGAAATTTTCCGGTCGCGTAATTTCGTAATTTCGTAATTTCGATTTGACGATGTCAATCGTTCCTTCCACCTCGTTCTTGCGACTTAACGCCGCTGGATTATTTTCTCTGGGGTCAGGGTCTACGTAAACAAACCACAAACAACTGCCACTCTGAAAGATGAAATTTGGCGCTGCATTGACGATATAAACGAAGCTTTGTTGCAAAATGTGGTTAAAAATTTTGTGAAAAGAGCGGACGTCTGCCGAGGTGCTAGAAGTGGACATTTGCCCGACATCATATTCCATTATTAATTCCCATATTTCAACTTTATATTGGTGTGAATAAAACTGAATTTGTCAAAAAAAATTGTTTTTGAGCCAAGTTACTTCCTTACCCTTTATTAACTAATTGATATTTCGTTGATGAACCATTTTTTTTATGATTTTACCACAGCTGAGCGATATGGAATCAATAAGGCCATTAAGTACAGATTCCGAGATACGTTTCCGTTCAGCTTCTAGGTTTTCAAGGAGTTCGTTTTAATTTTTAAATCGTTTTCTTGGAAAGTTTCTCTTCAATATTCCAAAGAGGCTTAAGTCGGGTGATTGTGCCTATCAAGGACTTGAACCCTATTCTCTTTTTGACTAACCGCGATGTATATTCCGAGATATTATCTCGTTGAAACAACAATCGAAGTGGCATACTCTATTCTGCATATGAAAACCTTATCGTTTCTAAAATGTTTTTGGTTATTAAATTGATATTTGGTCAATATAGCCATGAATTTTGTGAAACGTCCTGCTAAAATTACTGAAAGGTCAGTCCACACTATAACGTTGCCTTCTCCATGCTTAAAATGATTTTAACAATTGCATAGATCAAGTCTGTTACTGTTCTCACTGTACACGTTCTGAAATTGAAATTTCATTCTTAACTAACCAGAAAAGTTTTTTAATTCTGTACGGACAAATTTTTTTGTTTCTTACATCTAGGTTCGCAAAAGAACACCAGGATTAGTTCCTATGGAAAATGTATTAAATGCGAGAATATTAAACAACAACAAAATTATGATCAAAAGCCGAACTGATGGTAAATAACGTTATGCTAAAATTTTGATAAAGAGATGGCGTGGTGTAGCGCTTAGGGTATATATAAAATCTAAGGCGGCCTAGCTTTGAATCGAGGATCTCCTTTAGATCATTCATTCACGAAAGAGGCAAAAAAGAGTAGTGTATATTGACATTACATTTGCATTTATTTAAATTGCAAAACTCAAGGTGGCAGTGATGTGCCGGCAGACAACTCAAATAGCCCCGGTTCGATTCCGGGCATTATTGGAAAAAAAATTTAATTGCAGTTTTTGAGTATTTAATTAAGAGACTTCAACCCTCTCCAGACAAAAATATCCAAAAGAAGCCTCTCTAACGTTCCAGCTTACCTCTGGCGACGATGACAATCACCACAAGAATGATCACAAGAAAACCCCATCTACTGGGAAAAAAAATGGCAATGCTAAGTAAGGATCACCACCAATATACTTAGCAAGGATCCTCACCACTACACAATACAATACAGTGAAAGCGTCGTTTCTAGGCGGCGATAAGATGGCAGCCACATATTCCTGGAACGGGCTACTGTACACTAATCATCTACTTAGCTTGAAACTATAGAAGTGATTAGCGAAACTGAAGCAAGGCGGAATATGCTTTGTGGAAGCATTATGCACAGAAGAGGAGTAACGGAAAAAAAATTGCGAGACCCTCGTCAGAAAAATGTTCCACAAATATTTGTTGTAATGCATTATGCAATCTACTGCCAAATTCACAAAAAGAAAGAGGAGTATATGTTCAAGTTTTCTGAATTAACCCCCCTTATCTCATCAGAACAACGGAAGCAAATAATTTTCACAAATCATCTTTATCTGCTTCAGTTTCTTTGTAATCATTACTAAGTAATTTGTTTCCAGCTTGGTAGGTGAGCGGTTTACCGGCGATAGAGCTGCCATCCGTTGATGCTTAGTAATAATGCCCGCTGTGAATTTGATGAAGTGGTGAGGAATTTTGCTTATCATAGACTTTTACCTTTTTGAATTTCCTTTTTTCTTAATGGAATTGCCAGTTTTTGTAGTTGGTGTTGTTTTCAGGTATCAGGTTTCTTTTTTGAAGAGCATATAAGCTTCTGTAATTACACTGGTCTACAAAATACAAAAATTTTCGGGCCTTTAAGTAAAACTATATGAATTAGAATGATTTTGATGCGCTGAACTCAAATCCGTTTTCAGTTTTTTTTATCGTACGAAAATTTTTTTTCGCAATTAAGTTATGAATAACTCCGAAACTGTTAAAAATATATAAAAATGTTGTTCAGTTGATTTATGAGATATTGAATTCCTAAACATTTGCTGAGACTTGCATTAAAATCGGTCAGGTCGTTTTTAAGTTATGATGAAATATATCGTTAATTAGAAAAGCTTTAAAATAGATTTGAAGGCACCGACCAGGACATAGGAGCTTTATTTCACTTTTGGTCCTAATATAGAAGCCGTGTAAACAGTGAGGTGGTAAGACAAAGTGTAATATTTTTTTTGCCTGGTTCCAGTGACGGCGGCAATGAATTTTCATGACCATAAACACAGACGACATGTCATCAGCCAAATGTGTTAGATTTAATAAACAACATTCGATTTTACGTGCAATTAAGGCTACCGTGCAGTTGATTAATCGATGGATTTTCTTTAAAAAGTCGGCTGTCCGTTACTGAAATTTTTATTTTTTTTACTGCAAGTATTTGATGCCCCTATTTTTTGACTATAAAAGAATCTTAAAGCATTTTCTTTAAAGACCTAAATAATGTATGTTGCAGCTTTTGATCTTAGAAATAAATACAAACTGTGTGTCACGCAATACTCTGTTTACTTGCAATTCTTATTATTTTTTTCTTTTATATTTTATTTTACTTTTTTTTCTTGCAACAACATTTGATCACCTTATCGCAACTAAAGTATTACTAGACATTTACAACATGTTGCATTTATTTAGTTTCCTATTTTAATGCCACGCATATCGAAATATTTGTATTTCTTTACACTTTTTTTAAAATTTTTTAGAAATTTTTCCTGCCGGTTCAAAGTTTTATCAGTTGAAATGAAATTTGCCCTTAAACTCTTACTACTGTGATGTTCAATTTCAAATACACTTATATATGTATAAAAAACAGAATTCGTATATCTACATAACTGTATATTTGTATATTATATGCAGCGTTATGCCATTCCATTCGTATTCCTGTTCTCAGTTCGCGGTAGGTTGTTGTAGTCCGCGTTGGCTTGTCTCGTTTATTTGAATGGGTTGAAGGCGCCAAACCGTATTTTATTTGCTATCATTTCCTTCCGTTTTTATTACACAACATTACACGTCTGAATATATGTATATGTTTATGTATGTGTGTATTTGTTTGTGCACTAATAAAAGTGAGTAAAAGTGCGATTGCAAATGCAGTTTACAAAGTACGACTTCGTTATTTATTTGTTTGTTTTTTCCGTTTTTTTTTTCTCTCACTGGCATTATTATTTCAGTTTGGTGGGTTTCATAAAACAAACAAATCGACAGAGAAACCGTGTTATACTATGTGCTTGAGCGTCAAAGAGTTACACACACAGAATTTCAAACTACGTTTACAACGAAATGGCAGGACATAAAAATGTTGTTTCCCTTTAGCTTTTTCTGCGTTGGCTCTTTCCTTTTGGTGTGTGCACTTTGGTTTGACTTTTAATGCAATGTCCTTTCGAAAAAAAAAAAAAAAAAAAAAATTGAAAATAAGAATAGAAGCGCTTTATTATGAAAATAGTCTTTAAATAAATGCAAGTTTTAAGAAAGAAGTAAAAGTTAATTCAACAGCAAATATCTAATGCTTTATAGACTGTCTTTACTTGCTACTTAGAGGATGGCAAGGGTCGTACCATAAATCTTAAATTTCTTAATATATTTTTAGAATTTTCAGAGAATGTTAAAAAGGTGTTTTTAAAAAAATTAATCCTCAAAACTTTTTAAATTTTATTTTATTATGGAAGAGAAGCATGATCAAAATCAAAAAACTATATGTTCTCTTCTAGGGAGCATATTGGCTTTCCGCAAAGCATCCTTTGATTTGTTTCAGTTTCTTTAATCAATTTGATCTTTTAAACTAATTAGATGATTAATCGACTGTAGCTCCCGGCATATGATTTTTGCGTAGTGGTGAAGATTCTTTCTAATTGGTAGTGATTTTTACTTTATCATTGTATTTTTTTCCCAATAGGTGGCGTATTTTCCTGATCATTCGTCTGATACTTGTCATCATCGTCAGAGGTAAGCGGGAAGGTCATGGCTCAAACCTGGGTCGTTTGTGTTGTTATGCGTCCGCTACCACGCCACCATCTTCTTAAATAAGTGTATTTTAATTATGGATTGGCTTTGATTTCTTACTTAGAGTCATCTGATATTGAGGCTACCATTTCTAAAATTTTTTAATTATTTTCTTAAAATTTTAAGGGTGAATTCTTATAGACCGTCAATATTATTTTTATCAGTTACATTTCAGAATTCTTTGTGACAAAAATCTTCAAATTGATGGTAAGTTGTTATTTCCGGCGGCTGTGGTTGAGGTGAGTGTGTTTATATCATGTGCTATGGTTTTAGGAAGTACCAAGCGCCGCAACAAACTCCGTTCATTTGGTACTGTTTTTATGCAAAATTTTTTATTTCTCTCTAGCTTCGAACCGTTTGGTTGATTTCTAATTCAATTTGTCGTATGTATTGTTTTATGGCTTTGAGTACTTTTAAAGTATTGTATGAGTGAATAAAGTTAAAAATAAAACGATGCACATACACAACATATTCAAAGCCAGCGCAACTTAAATAACTACAAGTAAGAGCTGTGTGAAGTGCCTGTCATACCCGTACTTATAATTGTAAAGTGTGTATGAGTATAAGTATATTTATACTTGCGTATGGGTATATTCTATTACAGTACAGCTATATCTCCGTAGCACCTCCAAATATAACTGAAATTGAACAGGCAATAATGGAGCTAAAAAACGGTAAGGTGGCCGGAATAGATAACCTACAAGCTGAGTTCTATAAGTCGTACGCGAGCACACGTGCCGAGCTTTTGCACACCCTTTTCAAGGGCATATGGCAGACGGAAAGTATACCTCATGAATGGAAAGACAACCTGATCATAAAGATTCCGAAGAACGGTGATCAGAGGGAATGTGCAAACTGTCAGAGAATTGCGTTAATACAAACTGTTGTGAAAATTTTCAACAAAATTCCGTTAAATCGTATTATAGCCCCCATTGAGCAACGACTCCGGAAAGAGCAAGCTTGTTTCCGTCCTAACAGGTCATTTATCGACCACATTAACAGCCTCAGACTAATCGTGGAACAGTGCAGCGAATTAAACTTGACTTTATACATGACTTTCATTGATTTCTAAAAGGCTTTCGATTCTATTGACCGCAAAAGTATTTGGGTTACTATGAAAAGCAAAGGTAATGTACAAAAGATAATTCGCCCAATTAAAATTCAATACAAAATTCTAACGTTAGAGTTATACATAACGGTAATACAAGCGAATCGGCGTAAAACAAGGATGCATGCTGTCGCCTTTACTATTCACTATTACATTAAATGCTATTTCACACACCACAATAAGGAGGGGCGTCGTCTGGCGAGTGCATCAACATCTAGAAGACGTAAATTACGCCGCCGTTATCATACTATTGAGCAGCAGGAAGCATCATATGCAGTCTAAAAACAACGATCTTTTTTCAACCACTACCAAGGTAGGCTTATGGGAGAACATAATGAAGACGAAATCGTGTTCAGTCGCATGCACAGTAGAGGCTATGTTTAATATAAATGGTACACCGTTGAAAAATTCTGCTATTTGGCATGATCACTTCAGAAAGAGGCGCTTTAGATTACGTGGAAAATCATATAATTAAGGCCAAAATTGCCTTCCATCAGCTTAAGAATCGAGCATACTTTCTCCGGTGACTAAAATCAACGTCTATAATGCATGCATCAAAGCAATATTACTTTACGGCTTTGGACATGGCTCGTCACGAATCTGATGGCCACGAACAGTCAGCAATGAGGAACTTGCAATTAGCAAATCAAGGGAATATAAATATTCAAATAAGGCGGTGTAAATACTCCTGGCCAGGACATAAACTCCGAAAACATTACGATGAGATATGTCGTGCTGCTTTGGAAGGGAATCCACAAGGCATGCAGAGGCGGGGTAGGCCAAGAAACACATAGAGGTGCACCATAATCAGCGAAACAGGCAAATTCAATTAATTTTGTTCTTTAGCTAGTAACAGACATCAATATAGATTCTATGTGAACAGTCTGTGTTCCTGATGGAATACCACAACAAATATAGTCGACTTTAATCTCTAGAGACTTAAGTTTAGTAGACATGTAACGATAGCTGTTTGCTAAGAGACAGATATCGTTAACGGGTTTCAAAATTTACAGGTGAAGCTGCGACGAAGTGCGTTTGTGTGAAATATATGGGAATCACTGAAGAACTCAATTTAAAAATAAAAAAATGCATATTAGTGTCTTTATACATGAGACCAACGACATACTGGTTCAAATTTGTATTGAAGTTCTCTCTAAATTAAATCATAAAAAAACTATTCCTTGGCCTTAGCGTTGGATGTTGTTGATTCTCTTCAAGTGCAACATTTGTGAAATGGGTTTCTGCCATTCTTCTTACCTGATACTTCTTCTGAGCAGCTTTGACACGTTTTTTATACAAGCTTGTCTAAACTCTTCATTTGATTTTCTGTCGAGTCTTGTGTATACAACTATAGTAGTTCTCGGAGGTTTTATCTCCACAGTAGCATAGATTTGCTGTGTAACAGTGGTATTCGTACGAGTTTCGGATTCATATTTTATAACCGGTCGTATACCTGTTTTATATATTCTTAACTTGCTATCTTTGTTTTCCCATCTACAATATCTTACACATCCCGATACTGTAACAGTTTTGTTAGCCTGAATCTTTGCTTCTTTTTTACGGTCTAAGTGGCTATTAGGGTGCCTTAGTAGTTGGATTCCATGACTTGTTTAATCGGCTTGTTGCTGACTGCTAACTTACAAGTTATTGGTTCTTTCGATATGACTAGGCATTTAGTTTTTTTACAGAGATTTGCATTTTGTACAATTCTGCTGTCTTTTCAGATCGGAATAGAAGTCTTTGCAAGTTGTCTTCAGATCCGGTTGCAATAACTGCATCATCTGCGTCACATATTATTTTAAATTCTCCATTTTGCAATCTAATGGGTGTTCGAAAAACGTCGGCTACAAATTGTCAATAGATGGCTCTATAATATATAATATCTCTGATAATATTAATTGCGTCAATTGTTTGCGATTGTATAAGTTTGATCTTAAAGATGCACTTCACTCTGGGTGACCAATTACTAAAAAAGTTGGTGAAATCAGGGAAAAAATGAGCAAGACCTGTATATTGTTACGTTTTTGAACATTTTAAATCGTTTCAGTTTTTTTTAAATTGCGTTAAATAAATTAAATGACACGAATTTATGTTTTACCTTTTAGTCTTTTTATTCCTACAATTTTACTTTGTACAGCAAATTTTTAACTTCCACTTAACATACAAATAACTCAACACTTTTATTAACGCCTTAGCACGACTTGCTCTTTGACTGTTAAATTACGACTGACTGATTAACCGTAATTCATCGCCTTTTATAGCAAATTCACATTAGCAAGTTCTAGTAAAAACTTTCTGTTCAGCTACGTTATTTCAGATATAAGATTTAAATACCCAAAACTGATTTGGTAGCACTGTTAAAACAAATTTAGCCTTGACAGAGTGATCGTAGCCTTAAAACAAGCCAATAGAATAACTTTCATAATAAGGTTTAAAGCTTAAATGTACAAACTTTTGTGAATCTTTTTATTTTCGTATAAACATTATAAGCAGCCATCTGAAGAAAACTGGATACACAAAGAAGCTCGATGTTTCATGTGACACATGAATTAACAGTCAAAAATTTAATGACACTGCTAAAACGGAACGTTATCGAACCATTTCTGAAGCCAATAATTACGAGCTATGAAAAGGGATAACTTTAAAGGTCTGGATTGATACCAAGAAATGTAATGGATGTTGGATGGAAGTTGTTTGTTAAGAGCTTCTAAAACCTGGTTAAATGATTGATTCTGATTTCTACTGTCACTAATTAATAAGATTGAAGCAAGCAATTCAAATAGAACGCTCAGAATTCATCAACAAAAAAGCTGTTATGTTCCATGATGACAACGTCATACGACACACATCTGAGTGTGTTGGAACTTTTGATAAATGTGTAAATTTAAAATCCGTAGAGGCCTGCAATATGCAATTAAATCAGTTTTCCGCTTAAAAACTTAAAGTTATACGCTGATAAAATAATGGCTTCATTCAAAAAATGACAGATAGTTATCGACGAAAACGGCACATATTTGAAATACATATGAAAACAAGGTGTTTCATTTTGGAGCAAACTCTTAACCAAAATTTACCTAGCACTTAATATAACAGCGAAAGCCAGAATTGATCAATAGAAAAGCCACTACACCGAGAGGAACATCTGCAGGGTATAAATTTAAATAATATAGAGTCTACAATCCTCAAAAATTGAAAAAAAATTATTGATTAAAACGGCACATATTTAATTTGGTAAAGCTCGTTCCAAATAAAGGGTGCACGATGTGTGTTACACCTTAGCGTCAAGTTGTTTGCCCAACTTAATTTGACATTTCTTTGTTTCAGCGTTTGACAAATTCAACCATAGAGAGGTACAGTATTGAGCAGCGCGTTAAGATTGTTGAAGCTATTTATGAAAACCAAAATGCATTTCGTGCACTTCGTGATTTCTTTGGTCAGCATAATCGTTAAAATCCACAATCGGGAGAGTTGTGCGCAAAATTCAGCAAACAGGGTCTGTGGAAACACCTGTGCCTGCTCGCCCGGTTAGTTGTGCGGACAATATTGCTGTTGTTTGTATTTCTTCGAAAATGAGGTCGGCCAAGCAATTACCGTGAATGGTGTTCGCTATCGTAGGATAAAAACGGACTTTTTGTGCGCACAAATTGAGGATATGGACCTATGTGGTTTCGTCAGGCTGGTGGCACTTGCCACACTGCCAACGGAACAACGGCTCTTTTGCGCGAGAAATTCATGTCGTGGGGATGTTAATTAGCCGCCATGATCAAGTGATTTGACACGGTTGGTCTTGTTTCTTTGCAAATATTTAAAAGAAAAAGTGTACGCCAATAAGCCAAGAACAGCTGAAGAGCTGAAAGATGTAAAAATTTGCACATTAACGACATTGAAATTTAATTATGTCTCAGAGGCATTCAAGTAGGGACTGAAGTATAGATGTAAATCACTGCAGTCGTGACGAGCACTAGGCCGATATTTTGTTTCACACATAATTGTCATAGATTCTTCTATCATAATACAAAATATTAAGATAATTATCTGAAAACTTTTGGTTTTACTTACAATTAACATCGTACGTTTTGATTGGACCATCCTTTATAAAATAAAAGTGCCTTATTTGTGCTAAACTTTTAAACGAACTTTTACGAACACCCAATATTTTATTTACTATTTATAAATGCATTTATGTATGTATGTTGTATGAGTTTACATGGGCATTTGAATTAATAACTTAAAACCTTGTTAGTTGTAAGTCGAATCAATATTGTGTCTCTGATACTGAAATTTACTCTTCTTTTAAAATCTTTCTTAAATTTTTGAATATTTCCCCTTTAAAAGCACATTTTTAAAATTTAATTATTTTGGCAAATGGTTATATAAACAATTTTTAAGTCTATTATACCATATGCATCTATAACTCACCTCAACAAGTTTTTAAATAAACATAAAGCAGCAGCTCTTTACTTCACTTAGATATTCAAGTCCATATTCATACGAAGAACTCTAAAATGCATTCTCTGACTGCCTCCAAAAACAGAAAAGAGGTAAACGAATGGGAATGAAATCAATAAAAGCCCTGCATATCATCATCTCGTGATGTGAAAAAAAATCATCATCAAGTAGAGTGTAGTTTTAAGCAGGTTGCCAAAAATAGCAGCAACGTACGGTCACACACACACACATACACACACAAACAAGGCTTTTATCGAATATTAAATTTTTGTGCTTCATAAAGAAAGGTTATCTGTTGTCGAATTCCTCTTTTTTCTGTTCTGTTCTCCATTTTAGCGCTGTACCATTTACATACATCCTCCACGAGCACAACGAAATATGGTGTGTCTAGCACAAGAGAGATTAGAGATATAAACGCGGATACACATACAAATACACATGTTTTAGTTGAAGGTGCAGACATAATCATTGATTTCCGTTGCCATTTTAAATAAAAAGGTGCATAAGTTTTAGGTGGTATAAGTGCACTATGGCACTAGTGTCTGGAAAAAGAGAATTTAAATTTTTGTAATATTTTTGAACATTAATTATGTGAACAATTTTTACTTCAGTTCTTTATTTTTCAAGCCATGGTGAATGAATGAATGTCTTTTTGCCACTCAACGCATTCAAATAAAAAAAATTTGTTTTCCCAAAGTAATTTTTTTTTTCTTTTGCATCATATTTTGCACAATAAAACGAAGTAAAGCAAAGTTAAAATTAAAGTAAACTTAAGTCATGTATTTAAACAACACAACTAGAAAGAGAGAGAGACAGAGAGAAAGAGTAGATATCAAGCAGTAAGAGTTGTAAACACTTTGGCATCATCTTGTAATATTGCAACATTTTTGCTGTTTAAACGTAGAAATGGCACAATGTTACCCTTGTGCATACGAAACTAACAACGATACTCATCTGAGAGATGAAAGTTCAAGTTACAGTTTAAAAATGTTGCAAATGGATTTTTGCTTGCTTCTCTTTCCCTGTTTTCTTCCATTTTTACCATTGACTACAGCTATTGAGTGTTTTTTTTATGGAAAAATGTATCGTCGTCACTGGTATTACCAGTGTGCAAACGATGAGAATAATGAAAAGACGCGCCAATATTATTATGAGTATTTATTAGAAACGTGCTGTATCTCGATAAATATGCATTTATTATTACGATTATTTTTATTATTAAAATTATTTTCCTTCTTTTTCTTTGCTCTCCTTTTTTACACAACCATGTTGTTTTATAGAATATTTCGTGTCTTTGATGTCAATGATCGCTATCGTTGCAAATATTGTTTTCATTCTATAGAGGCTGCTACGTGCCTCTTTCTTAAAAATTAAAAAGAGCAAAACGAAACAATAATAACAAAAATATTGTGAATAATTGGCAATTTGTTTACGAAAGCAAAACACCTTGTTGATTGCATTTAAGTAGGTAAAGCATTTGAGAAAAAATGCTCATTCCAAAACGTTTAAACGATACTGTACACGGAAATGTAATTTTGTGAATAAATAAATGTTCTCGTATTTAAGCTAAAAGCCCGCTAAAGTGACACGAAAGTATTGAACATAATTCTAAAAACTTATCTGGACCAACTTGGTATTAATTCTTTATAACCTATCTCGTATATTTGAAATAATTGATTATTTTCTGAGTTTGTTGCACAAAATTTTATTGCTACCAATGTTGTTCATATGGGGAATCTGAAAAATTATGCATTTATTTGACAGCCTATCCCGAATATTACACTGGCCTATAAAATACCAAAAATTTTTGGGACTTTAAATAATATATGAATATGAAATATAATTTCTTTTGATACGCTGAATTCAAAACCGTTTTCAGTTTTTTTCCTTTTATGATGAATTTTAAGTAAAAGTGTTCGTATCATAGCAAAGGTTTAGTTCAATTGATTTTATGTTGCAAAAATACAAAAACTAAAAAAAATATTTGACTTATACTCTTCCCAAGATAAGCAGATCTAATGTCGAAAACAGAATAAATTTGAGAAAAATGTTCCTTATTTTTCAACATAATCTCGATAGATTTACCCCCAAAATATTCAATAGCTTCTATACCCAGTTCATTGCAAGAACTTTATCTAACTTTTATCGTCAAATGTTACTTATTTTCCTCAATTTTATAACTTAAACTCTGCCATTAGTCAGCATAATACTGGATCAATAGAAATTTTCCCACTCCATGTTCACTCCATAAAAACAGACACATGCCTTGCCTGCAGATGGAATAGATTGGCATTTTTAGGACACTATTTCTACTTATTCAGTAAACAGCTTTACCTTTTTTTTTTAATCTCATTTGTACAATGGTAAACCCTTTTTAACACTCTACTGAAACATGTTCACGACTCCATTGTAAGTAAATGCGGCACATATCTTAAGTAAAGCTTTTTCATCTTCAATATGTGATGTTTACCACCTTTTTGAAAAATCTGTCATTTCAGCTAGTTTGCGCATCATCAGTTAACAATCATTTAATACGATTTTGATAGTCATCAATTTCTTGACTAACGGAGGTATTCATCTTCCCCTAGCAAACCACCTAATAATAGGTGTTCAAAAAAGTTCATCAACAAATTTAACCAAAAATTAACCACCATTTTCTAATATTTAAAACAAACTTTATTAAATCAACGATGAGCCGTTTTGACCGATAACCTTTCTCCATTTTGGAGTATTCCATTAGAGTAAAACTTTTGAGTGTTTTTAAGAAAAAACTCATCCAAAAGCTTTTAAAGACTTAAGTTTACACCATCAAGAGAGTTCTGCAGAGATGGAAACAACTGATAATTTGAATGTGCACGATCCCACTGTATGGTGGATGTATTACATCCCAAAACACTCTTTCTGTGGATCAATTCTGGCGGTTTAAATTGAATTGTTTTTTGAATGTTCACAGTAAAGGTGGGAAACAACCGTTTGACCAGACTGTAGAAGCTCATCATAAACAATTTTTTGCATTAAATTTCTTAATGTCAAACCAGGCTATGCCATCGTCTACGAAGCTTTACCTTGCTTCGTCCATGGCCTTTTTTGTCGCACGTAGTATACTTTTTATCGCCCGTCGTCTTTCGCTTCAGAAACTTTAACTTTACCAAGAATAATGCGATTCTAATTGTGTTAAAAAAAATAAGAATAAAATATCTCCTTTCAAATAAATAAAACAAAAAGTTTTCAGAGAATTATCTAAATATTTTTCATTATGTTAGAAGGCTCTATGAAAATTATGTGCGAAACAAAATATCGCTCAAATGCTGGCCGGTCCATATTTTCAATGACTCTAAGCCTTTTTTTTACTTAACACAGGGGAATGACCCATTCTTATGCAATGCATTGTGCTGGTACTTGAAAAATAGCTTATAGGAAGGAGTAAAGATGGAGTAGTATTTATGTATGTTTGATTTGGGTTTATCCATATCGTAAGTGATAGGAAAAACTCTCACTGGAGGAACATTCTACAAACGAACGGTGAGACCGAAGAATGAATTATCTCTATAATGAGTTGTGCGATTTGTTGAACAATCAACTACAAAGTGAAAAACGATTATTACGTGAAAATCTGTGATTATTAAGAATCAAATCCTTTATTTATTCAGCCGTTGTAGTACCGATAAAACAATGAAACACACGGCACATTGCGACTATGCTCTAACGAATGGATAGAGTTCGTGGCTACCCTACCATCATTAATAAACATCTTCGCCCTCTCCTGTACGCGGTCGAGAGGCACCGCGTCGTATTCCATTTTGCGTCGGATATAGGTCTTGTATAGGGAGATCGAACGGTTATTATTTGACCGGTTTTATCCGGTTTTTTTGGTTTCGTCGAATAGAGTTTTTATTAAATGCCCATTTCTCGGATACCGATTAAACCGGTTATTTTAACACGAATAACCGGTTAATTTAAATATGTATAATTTTTATATATTTTGGTACAAATATACTCTTTGTTTAACTATTTTTCTAAATTTATTACGATATAGCGTCATATTTTTTTACTATATATGACAACCGTGAAAACCATGGTAGATCAAAAAAGATATGCACACTTGAGCAACAATAACTCTTTCTCTTTTTCTGAAAATAAATAGTAATTATTTATACAGGAAGAATGATGATCAACTGGATTCATTGACAGCGACTTACAAACGCCAGCTCCGAAAAGCAGGTGTTACAGTTAGCAAAGCTTTTCAAACGTAAATAGTCAAAACCAGCCGCTAGCAATGTTCCCTGAGGAGATACCGCTGTTGAAAATTGTCAAACTGCGGCCTGTAATTGAACTTTTTCGTTGGTAGGCGGTTGTCTTACCTAACATACCACAGTGGCACACACTATTAATGTATGCATTTACGTTTCTGCACATGTCCTCCGAAAAGCGAAAATATTTGGAAATGGATGAAAAGGATAAGTCTAGATATATTGATTGTCCTTAAATACTAAGCTGATAAAGCTCTTCGACCCCAGAAATTATTAACCACCTTACATATGCTTATGAGATTGATGCTGTTGTGCAGCAAAGGAAAATTCGATTCTATACCAAGTAGTCTGTAGGCGCTGGGAAGTATAACTCTTACAAAACACGCTGTAAAGAATTAATCACTGAATGAAATATTAGAACGTTGCGGTGTCGAGGAAAAAATGTCCGTTAAGGCTCTAAAAAGCCGAATGTTGTTGTAGCATTCTTACTGGCTAGAAACTACAACACGGGACAAAAATTTTTCAATTTTATTTGCTTATGCAACTTGAATGGAGAAAGATTTTATTTTAATAACAGAATCAGTTAATCGGTCATTTGATAAATTTATAACCGAAAATCGATTTTAAAAAATTTCAATTTTTCGAATTATTCGAAAACCGGTTTTTGAAAAAAGTCAAATAATCGATCTCCCTAGTCGTCTTAGAAAACCGAAAACCACTTGAATGCTTCTTTCGATTTCGTTTCAACGGATATCACAATGAATCCTCATACCCAGAACATCAAGAGCATCTGACTCCACAATATCTGCATTACCCATAGTTATAGACGATGCCACACCACTACGTCTGCGTGTCAGAAAACAACATTGGGTCTTCTGTGCATTAAAATTAACCCGGTTGGCATGACCTTAATTTCTGTCCACAAGAAGTCCGTTCAATTGTTAAGTACGACGACTAGTCGAGGTGGGCAGCTTAATGAACTGTTCAATTGTGTACCTCTCCATGATTGAATTTATCAATCACTGATACAAAGATACCCCTTATTGTCAAAACTATTATATTTTAGAGCCATTCACCGATAATTTATAACCACATTTTTTCGGACACGTATAATTTTATTATCGTAAACAAAGATGAAGATACCTCCAGCAGAATTTAGCTCGGCACTGAATTATTTGACGGTTCCCAATTTTTTCCACGTTTACAACTTTACTGAGATCATCTATCATATTTTTAGTTGTTCCAAAAAAATACTATATATCGTGGCGCATGGAAATTTAAAGCATGAATTTTTTTACGGTTCCTACTTATAACCGAAATAATTTTTTCAAATTACTATCTCCATATTAACTATACATGTGTACGAAAGTTCTATATTTTTTTTTAATCTTTACATCAATAAACTAAATTTTAAAATTTAAAATGGAATTTTGTCAGAACAAGATGACAAGTTCTTTTATTGCTGGCATCCCACCTAATATTCTATACGCCTTCTTCTTACTATAAAATGCTCGTACATTATAGGTCATTATTCAATTGGTTGAAGTATGCGCCTTTGGCAAATAAAAGATTCTTCACATATTTTATTTTTTATTAATTTATCTAGAAAATCATTAGCAATGAAATTTAGCCAAAGGCCACATATACGTTTCGAAATAAATTAAGTGAACTTAACTCAACTTCTTTGCTGTGTCTTATACTTTTCTGCTGAATCCTGTTCATGTGTTCGCAGTTCAGTTGCTAAATTGCGATGGTGGCCAGACGTCATAAAAAGTGCTGACGACTGTATTAAGTGTGACTTTTTTCTTTGTTGTGTGTGCTAAGTGTGGCTGTGTGTGCAATTTTATTTTATTTGTCTGGTCCCTTGGAGTGTGTGTCATTTGAAATCACTATCCTGGGATGTATTTTTTTTCTTTTTTTTATGAGAAAAGAGTAGCTAAAGGACAAAAAACTTAAACATTTGTTTAAATAATTGTAATGATTTTTATACGCCCTTGTAACAGTTATTTGTAATTTTATATACGAGTAGACCTTTTTGTTTTCAAGGAATAGTGTTGAGTTCTAATTTTATGAAATATGTTCATGACTGTAATGTAAGATGAATCCCATAATTGGTAGAATATGTGTGTGAGCAACCTAAATTTGTTACAATGACTGTGATGTATGTAAGTTCCAATACATATCTATATACACATGAAATTAAATTAAGTTTTGTTAGATATCGGAAACTGAAACAGAATTTGAATTGAAGAAAATTAGTAGGCTTTATATGTCATATTTATGTATTTAAAACCAAAGTTAATAGAATTTTACACAATAATCTTATCTTTTTAATTTGTTATTCTAAGACTAACTTTATATTTCTACTGCGAAAACAATGATTCTATTTTTTGTATTCCAAGTAATTTCATTTTTAACAGAACTAGTCCTTTATGAATCTCTTAATCGCTGTTAATCAATATTATTATGCTTTATGAACTCAGCTTACTAATAAAATCTGGTATAAATTTTGATATTTCACTTCACTATGCGTTGTTTAAGAATAATAAATCAATGATATTGTCTGCAATAATTGTATGTATCTTACTAGACTAACCTCTAACTACGTACACCGGTTAACTAATGTCTCAGTGCTCTTTTTTACTATTTTTGAAATATATGTGATTTCTTATAACACTAGCCACAATGCGTCCCTCTCAAATCTGCGTAGGAAATTGTAAATATTTACTTCTGTCAAATATCCAATTCCAAGTAAGCGAAGAACGATATATCAGAAAAAAATTGTAAAACACATCTCTTTTGCCCTGAAAAGTAGGTTAATAAGATGCGCAATAAGATTAAAAATGCTTTAAGAATAACGGATAGTAACAAAAAATATGCGCATCCCAATTGTTCATGAATACTTTATTCGCCTTGTAATTGGCGATTGTGAAAAACCGCTAATACATCCATCATCAGTCCGCCCCTAATATAATCGTACATTTAAATCTTTAAAGCTAAAAAATCCTCTGCCAAAGATCACATTCACTCGAAAATATAATCGAATTACCATATTCAGCTTTTGAATCTATTTTATTTATATCGGATGATTTTTTTAGCAACTTTCTTTTTGGCAACACTGCTTTTGGCGACAAAGCTCATTTCTGGTTGAATGGACACTTGAACAAGCAAACTAGGTGTTTTTGATGTCCAGAGCATCCAGAAGCATTGGAAGAACTGCCAATGCATCCTGAAAAATGCACGGTTTGGTGGCATCATTCGATCGTACTTTTTCAAAGAGGACGAAGCCAGGATCCTTTCTCTGGATGGCGAGCGCTAACGTGTAATGATTACAAATCTTATTTTTCTTAAAATGGAAGAGCTGGACTTGGCTAACATGTGGTGATAATGCCACATAACACACAGCACTCGAAACAATGGCCCAACTGAGAGGCAAGTTTGGTGAACAGTTTATTTCACGTTTTAGCCGGTCAGTTGGCTGCCTAGATCATGCCATTTAACGCCTTTAGACTATGTTTTGTGTGGCTATGTCAAGCCTCATGTCTATAGGGTCGAGCCCGCAACGGTTGATGAACTGGAAGCGAATATTTAAGAATTTATTCGTGAGACACCGACCGACATAATGAAGAGAATATGCCAAAATTGAACCCGGTGTATGAACCATATGAGGCGTGGCCGCGGACAATATTTACTCGAAATTATTAGATTGTTCTATCGACTTAAATAATGATTTCATACATTTCTCTATATTTTATGTATTTTTTCAAATCAAATCCGAAAGCTCTTAAAAATTACTCGATGTTTAATAATATTGTTACAAAAATCAGGTTGGACACCTCTGCGTTTATTACAACTATACGTTGTTTACAAATAACAAAATCGACGACAA
This sequence comes from Wohlfahrtia magnifica, assembly GCA_023159175.1. Lineage (NCBI taxonomy): Eukaryota > Metazoa > Arthropoda > Insecta > Diptera > Sarcophagidae > Wohlfahrtia > Wohlfahrtia magnifica. The sequence goes on along the minus strand of JAKWBJ010000485.1, from coordinate 797,033 downwards.
CAAGCATTAGTAGAAAGTAAATAAAAATAAAGCCGCAACAATAAAAATTAACAGCAAAGAAAACAAGTAACAGACAATAACAAGCAACAACAAATACTAAAAGCTGAAAGAAGTAGATGTTTACATTCGCATGGCTACATAAGAACTAAAATGAAGGTAAAAGAAAGATATGGAATCTACCTGAAATATTGAGAGGTTCGAGATCTTTCGATGTATTGTTTACCCAGCCATATAAAAAGCACATCGTTGCGAACAACAATCAGTAAAGTAAACTCAGCGAGTACAGTTTATGTGTAGTAAACTCAGCGAGTAGAGTAATGCTTAAACTCAATGTGAAGAGAGTTTGTTGGTTTGAAGTCTGTGTGAAGAGAGTTTATAAGGAGTAAACTCGTGAAGTAAAGAACCAGTTAGTTGGAGCTAATTCAGTAAAGAGAGTTAAGTGTGGATAACCTCTGGTTATAATGGTTGTGATCGAGCCTAAGTTGTAACAACGATTGGGTTGGAATATCTTTAAGTAGAAAGATCTGTTAAATAATTGTTGTTGTTTACAAAGTTGTAAACAGACGGAGTAATTAAGAATATAAATTGTTATTGCTTGTAAAAAGGTTACAAGCAGTGGTGCACAAAGCTGTGTAAATCAAGAAATTTAGTTAAAAACTAAACACGCGATTTATTTTATTTTCACTACAATCTACGAACTCATAAATACACGTTTTTAAAAAGGAAAAAACGTAACAATATGCTTTGAATTGGGTACTTTCCGTTAACCTGGAAAAAATCTGAATGCAAACAAATGTTCCCATGTCACGATTGCGCTGAGGCGAAGAATATGCTCCTTACGTTTCCAATGTAAATAAATTATGAAGAATACATTCGAATATTCTTCGATTAATTTTAGGCGCTCCCTCGTATATGATAAATTCTAAGAAGATCTATCAAATGTATAAAGTAAAATTGCTCAAGATTCGAGGGACATAACCGTCTCAGAAGACATTATACATTAAATTTAGCAAAAGATTGAACGTTTACTAAAGTTAAAATGGTAACTGCGCTGACACAACATCAATAAAATAATTTTTACTATGATTTGGAAATGCTATTAAATAACAAAATTGTAACCTATAAAAACTTAAACAAGTAGATTAGATTTAATTAATGCGACAAAATATACTAGTCCATTATTGCCCTTAACTTTCACATAAAATATTTCAGCGTAGGGTATCATATGGTACGTCTTAATTGACTGTGAATTTCTGAGCAGCTCCACTTACAAAATTTAAACGAAAAATATGTCATGCCACATATGTTGTCATGTCTTAAGCACAATCATTTATTTTGATTGTGGTGTGACATTTATTCAAGTACAATAATTTTCTTACTGCTGACCACACGGATACATAAGCTAAAATAGTGTTCATTTACCTTAAACCAGTAAACCTTTTTATTAACAGGCAAGAGTATTTATGAAAACATTATTTACTTTGGAAATAAATTTAAAGTAAAAGGTGGGTTGGAAATTTATTTGGCCTCTTTTTGCAAAAGCTTAAATGGAAATACTTTTTTTTGTTTGCTGACGTTTAAAGCAATTACGTAAGACATAAACGAATATTTCCCTTCGTGACTAATTTGTAACGGGAGGACTTGAACATTGCTTAGGAATACATTCAAGACATTTTGGTTAATAATTTGGGTTTCCGTGGTGTAGCAGACCGTGTCGAGGTCCCAAAAGACATGATTTGCAAAGCTGAATCAGATCCCACATTCATCAAAAGGATCATTACTGTAGACGAGACGTGGGTTTATGGATACGACACGCATTGCCGACATTAGCCAAGTGAATGGCGTTCATTAAATGAGTCGACACCAAAAAAACCACGTCGTTTTCACTCAAAAAAGAAGGCAATGCTCATGGTTTTCATGGATTACAACGGTGTAGTGCATTATGAGTTTTTGCCCGAAGGTCAGACAGTAAACAAAGAGTATTATTTGGGCGTTATGAGACGTTTGCGTGAAGCAATTTGCCGAAAGAGACCGGAATTGTGGGCAGAAAACTCGTGGCTTTTGCACCATAATAACGCACCTTCGTACAGTGCCATTCATTATTCGAAATTTTTTGACGAAAAATGCAACAAATACGATTCAACAGCCACCGAATTCACCTGATTTAGCTTCCTGTGACTTCTTTCTGTTCAATCGATTTAAAAACATTACGGGGATGCGTTACAGCACCCGAGAGGAAATTATTGAAAAATCGCAGGAAGCACTGATGGACATACCTAAAACGGAATATAAAGAATGTTTCGAGGGTTGGGTCAAGCGCTGGCAATCGATGGGGATTACTTTAAAGGGGACAATATAGATTGAGATGAATAAACTTGTATTTTTAATTTTCTGAATAAATTCCGGGAATTTTTTGATAAAGGTGGTATATTCGGATTCAATATTTTGAAAAGCTCTTATGAATCTGGTTAGAGCTAAAATGGTCTTTAGAACATTACTCATAGATTCGATTGGTGTTTATCTCATGTTCAGGTTAAACTTCTATAAAAACAAATTGGCTGTTTGAAAAATCCCAACATTTAAAAAAATATGAAATTTGTGAGGAATTATATTCCAAAAATTTTGATATAAAAAACTGCCTCGTTGATTTTATGGACTCTTAACGGTGGCGCGAGAGCTGATGTGGACGCTAGAATAACTAAGGCTACAATGTCTCTTGTACAACTTGGGTAAATATTTATATATATATAAATACCGAAGCGAAAATCTCACATCCTATCACTACTCTGGCATCTCTTTCAAAAAAATACTTATTATCTAATGCCACCAGCGTATAAACCACACCAAACACAACATTTTTCTGGATGTAATAGAGTCTGTAGGCAGGGCTGCCAGATGAAATTTGTTAAAAATTGTAATTTTTCCGATTAATTTTAAAAATATTATCATTTCAGTTACGGAAAATCGTCCAAGAAATCGCACCAAAAAACAAAAAGTTTTTCAATATTTTCAATGCGTGCGAATCGATTAACTACACCTTTAAATTTTATTAGATAGTAATGTTAAAACATTTTATTGACTCTAAATTATAACGGGTCCGCCATCTAACGTTTTTTTTTTAACTAATGCTTATTTCGTGAATGGTAGCACTTAGCACATGTCTGATTTGACAGATAATTAGTTTTATCCTTCCGCTGAACGAATATGGTTATGTATACGCTTGAACAACACTGGGAGTCTTGGCCTGCGATTGCCTTTAAGAAGATCCGATTTTGCCAAAAAAAAAAAATTATCTTTTCAGATGAAGCTCACTTTGATCTTTACGGGTATCTAAACCAGCAAAATTGTCGAATTTGCGGCACAGAAAACCCTCACGCATACATTGAAAAGCCGATACACCCAAGACGAGTCACTGTTTGGTGCGGATTGTGGACCAGAGGCATAATTGGGCCATTTTTCTTCGAAAATGAGTAAGGAGTGGCCGTTACAGTCAATCGCGATCGTTACCGGGCCATGTTGAACGAATTTTTGTTCACAAAAATGAAGAGGAGGATATTAGCAACATTTGGTTTCAACAGGATGGCGCTACGTGTCACACAGCCGAGGCTACACTCGGTGTTTTGCGCCCTGTTTTTGAAGATCGCATTATCAGCCGCAGAGCTGATGTCGTTTAGCTACGATTTGACACTGTTAGACTATTATTTGCGGGGTGCCGTCGAAGATAAGTGTTACGCCAACAAGCCAGAGACAATATTTGTGAAGCCATTGGTGAAATACAGCTGCACACAATCGATAATGTGTTTAGGTATACTTTTAATGAAAGAGCGTACTCTTCTCTGATGAATCTAAGTTTAATGTGAACCATTCTTATGGATTTAGCAAGTTGAAATTGCATTGAAAGAAATCTCTGATAAAACATCAAATCTAATAGAGTCCATAACATGGATATGTAAAGAACTTTCCAAAAAAAAAAACAAAATAAATAAAAAATAAGGGCTCGGCAACTAAATATTAGTAAGATTAATATTACAAGTGAATTTATTGAAGACGTGCTTATGTTTTGTCACATTCAAAAAACTGTTCAACGAACAAAATGGTTTTTTCTAAGTTAAATATGAATTTTCTTTGTTTTTTTCATTTCTTAGTAAATTTAGATAATTCATTTGCTTTGTTGCACACTTATAAAAACAACTGTTAGCTTTTTTGCTTGAAATTTTTGGTATAAAGTCATAGAAGTTGTATAAATCACACCAAAAGAATAGCTCTTCGCTTTAAAAACGCATGCGCATATTTCTTTGCGCCTTATTAACATCGACCGCAAACAAACATCAGAAGTAAAAAGCTAGTTGTCTCACCTACAAAGAATTATTAATACTGTTACGAAAATAAGATTGGGAACCTCTGCGTTCATTACTTCGCTAAAATAAATAAACCATACATGCAAGAACAACTATACGTGCTGTTTACAAATAACCAAATCTACAACAACAAACATTGGCTGAGGTAAAGTAAATTAAAATAACACGGCAACATCAATAATTAAGCAGCAAAGAAAACAAGTAACAGGCAATAAACAAGCAACAACAAATACCAAGAGCTGAAAGAAGTAGATGTATACATACGCATGGCTACAAAAGAACTAAAAAGAAATTAAAAGAATGAAATGGAATCTACCTGAAATATCGAGAGTTTCGAGTGCTTTCGATGTACTGTTTACTCAGCCATATAAAACGCACATCGATACGAACAAGAAGCGGTTTAAGTAAAGTTAACTCAGCGAATGTGTTATTAGTCTAAAGAGAATTTATAAGGAGTAAACTCGTGAGGCTAGTAGTGAAGTAAAAACCAGTTTAGTTCGAGCTAACTCAGTAAAGAGAGTTAAGTGTTGATAAGCTCTGGTTGAAAAAATTGTGATCGAGCCTAAGTTATAACTACGGTCGGGTTGGAAGATCTTTATGAAGAAAGATCTGCCGAGTAATTGTTGTTGTTTACAAAGTTGTAAACAGACAGAGTAATTAAAAATAAAAATTGTCATTGCTTGTAAAAAGATTACAAACAGTGGTACACATAACTGTGTTGAATAACGGACTTTTAATTAAAACCAAACACAAAATTTATTTTATTTTAACTACAATCTACGAACTCATAAAAACACGTTTTTAAAAAGGTGAAGACGTAACAATACTTTTAGAGTTGCCAATTGCCCATATAGCAAAAATCGTCAAATCTGGCAGCTATGTCTGTAGGATCTGTTGTGGACTTACAACTCAGTTTAACTAAAATCAAATTTTGTAGCTGAACAGAATGTTGTCATTTACTCGTATAAGTTGCGCGTAGTAAATGTGGACAATATGGTATTCATAATAATTTACTGCCCTTTCGTAGGTTCTACCTGGATTAAAAAGCACTCTATTAAAACAAATTTTCGAAATCTTAAAAATAACTTAAAAACACATTTCATTTATTATTTCTACAAATAAATGAAAGATCTTAACAAGTAAGAATTTTATTTTAATTGTAAAAAAGTTAGCTTTTAAACATAAAATGCAGAGGACTGGTTTAGTTTATTTAATCCAATAAATTAAATGCAAAATTCTAAGGTTATCAATTCAAAATATACTCGTTTCCTATTGGGTCTAGTTATTTGCTATTTGCTGCCTTGTTCTTCTTGCCCTAGTAGTTGTGATTGTCACTGGTAATCGTAGATTTTATTTTATTATATTTTTGCACATGTCTGCATCGTTGTTGTTTTTTTATTATATTTTTGTTACACCTTGTTTAACTTTTTATGCCCTTTCATATTTTATTGTTTTATATTTTTTGTACGTACATTCCTTAGGGTATTCTATGGGCTGTCTGCCCTTTTTCTCTATATCGTTTCGGTATAAGTTTAAGTTTTTTTTGTGCGTATCAGCAGAATAATATGTCATTGACTTTAATAGACAACAATTGTAATGCCCTTAACCTGCCTTCTACATTTTGTTACGGTTTCAGTTTTCTTGGCTGACAAGTTGCCATAAAATAAATATTTGCTTGAGGGGTTTTAACGGAGCGTTTGATTTTAACACCTTGTTTTTTTTCTTCTTTTGTTTTTTGAAACGATAATTTTATTTATTTACTGGTGACTTCTCATGATTTCTAAACCTAAAGATGTTAATCGCAGAGAGGAGAAGAAAAAGAATTTAATTTTTTTTTTGTCATTTAATATGAGTAAGACAAACGAATTACAAGAAATTTAAGCGTTAAAGACGAGACTTTAATTGCTATGTGTATCATTGAGTTTAATTTGTAATTTGTTATTTCTTTTCTTTACTAAAATATAATTAGAAATATGTTAGAAAAGGTCAATTGTATATTATTTTGTGACATATATCTGGTGTTTTTTTTTTTGAGTTTCATAACTTTGAGTTGTCAACCGATTTACCAGTTGCTTTTTATTTAGTTTGGTTTGATATCTCATTGATATTGAATGTCCATTCAAAGTATTGTTCTCCAATGAAGCTCAGTTTTTGGCCGAATGTATGCGTAAATAAACAGGACCGTCGCATTTAAAGTGAGGAAGATCCACAAACTTTTGTCGAAACACCATTACATCCAAAGAAAATTACTGTCCGGTGCCTTTATGGCCTGGCGAAGTCATTGGTCCATATGTTTCCAAAAACGATGATGGTCATCATCGTACCTCATTTCGCTGGCATTAATCTTGCTGACATGTGGTTCCAATATGATGGTGCCACATGGTACACACCTCGTGCTTTAATTGATATACGCAAAGAAACTTGTGATGAAAGAGTAATTTCAGGTAAAGGTCAATTTAATTGACAACCAATATCGTGTGATTTAGCCCTATTTAATTTTTTTTTTTGGAATTATGTAAAGTATCTTGTCTATGTCGATAAATCAGATTGTATACCTGGAAATCAACATTCGCAAAGATTTTTTGCGAAATATAGCCGTATATGCTGCGAAAAGTTTGTAAAAATTGATTGCCCTTGCGCGCGGTAGCCGTGGAGGCCACATGGCCGAAATCATATTTAAACATTAATGTCGTAAAGTTGTCTATCCATCCAAGACAGTTTCATTGATCAAAATTAAGTTTCGGAACAACTGTCGTTTGTTACATTGGTAAAAAAATAAGCAAAGCCACAAACAAAACCATTATGTGCCTGATTAGAATTAAAAATAAACTCCAACAGCAAAGCAAGCAGACAACGAAACAAATAAGAAACAACAACAATACAATAAGCGTTAAAATAAACAAGATGTTTACGATCAGATCGCTGCATGAGAGCTAATGCTATAAACACATTCAAGGCTACCGATCATCGACTACACGACTCCAAAGGACGCTGGCTACAAATGTAGCCACGTAATCAGCTACTTAATTATTTTAACGACCACAGCTACAAAATAAATGTAAACAAAGGACATATAATTATTTTTTTCAATGGTGACCCGTACATATTTTCGCATTTTTAATGTATACATTGTTACGTTTTAACGTTTTGAAAACATTTGAGTTCTTTTTAATTGCGTCAAAATAAAATAAGCACCACACTTTGTTGTTGTTTTACAGTTTTTATTTTCTCTTTTTCTCTTTATACAGTAACTTAATATTCGTTTATACAACACTTTTATTTACGTCTAAACACGACTTTATTTTATGACAGCAAAACAATAACTATATCGACGTAGGCAAAGCAGTCTCTTTATACACCTAATTGCCTGCAGTTTAAACGCTTTCATATTCTCTATTTTATATCCGTTAATTTTAAACATATAAGATCGTGTTACACAAACGTGGTCGTATTGGCAATACCGTCGAATATACAAATCAGTTCGGCAATACCATCAATTACACAAATCAGTACGGCAATACATTATCACACATTATCAACTTTTACACAAACCAATAGATAAATATCTCACAAAACAGTCCCAAAATCACTAAAGTGGTCTATTTTCTTTTCGTAACAATATCTAATCTATTGCGATTTTAAAACGCCTATTTCATGCATCTTATTTTATTGACAGCACTAAGCTGTTTGTTGTCGCCAAGAAAAATACAAATTAGCCTTAGTTGGCTACGGGCTACAACGGTAGTCGTGTAGTCGGCAGGCGTGCTGCCGCTAATATAATTATTTTCATATGCTCATATGTATTCTATTTTTGACAGCTTGAAGTCGATGATTAGAGCTTGTAGTCCATGACTATTCTCATATGCAGATGTGATTTCTACTTTTGACAGCTTGTAGCCGGTGGACGGTAGCCTTGAATGTGTTTGTAGCATAAAGAACAAGAAATGGTATCTACCTAAAATGTCGAGAGGTTCGAGAGCTTTCCCAGTTTTGTTTACTCAGCCGTATAAAAGGCACATTAATGCGGATAGCAGTCAGTCTATTTGGTGTAGGCCCAACGAGTAGAGTTTATTGGATATAAGCTCAGCGTGACTAGAGTTTATTGGTGTAAAATCAGAGTAACGATTAATTGAAGTAAACCCAGTGTGAAGAGAGTTTAATTTGGATAAATTCTGATTGAATAGGTCGTATCAAACCTAATTTGTCACAAAACGGGTGTAAAGATCTTTAGGTAGAAATACCTGTGGAGTAATTATTGTTGTTCACAAAGTTGTAAACAGATGGTAATTAGGAGTATTTGTTGATGCTTGTGAAAAGTCAACGAGCAATGAAACACATATTTGTGTTAAATAAAGAATTATTTAATTTTTTAATTTAACGGCAATCTACGAACTCATTAATAATTGTTTCTAAAAAAGTTAATATATTACTACAACAATACTAAAAATATATTTCATTGGTTATTATGATTTAAACTTGTGTATCTATTAAAAAGCACCCGATATTTTGATTGACATTTTCATCATCTATCAGCTTAATATTTACTTTGCTCTTAATTAAAATTTTTTACTTGTATTACTTGAATAAACCTTCATAAATTTGTTTAAAATTTGTTAATTAAGAGCCTCGTATGAAGGCAGAATTTTAAAGAAGGATAGAATTTTTGTGAATAATAATTAAATTTTGTTTTATTAGAAATTCTAGATATTTGTTTTTTTAACATTGACAGGATTTAAAAAAAAATATTTAAATTAATTAGTCAGAACAAATCAAATGATACTTAATACCATAATGTACTTTCTTAAATTAAAAAGTTTCTTGTAATTAAACTACAGGCGCATATAGGTTTATAAAACTTACTATTTTTCAATGTTATATGCAGGCGAAAATTGTTTGTTGTGACCCAAAAAACGCAAATTTCGACTGGCGCGAAAAAATTTTGTTCATCGAATATCTTGACAGGGGCAAAACTATTGATACTGAATACTACAGATATTATTGAATCGATTGAGATCAGAGATCAAATAGAAGCGGTTTCAAATGTATAGAACAAGGTTCTTCATTATAGACATGAAATAGATGCTTCAAAAAATTTCTCTCATATAAAGAAGTGACTGCCAAAACTAAGTCCGTTTTGAGAGCAAAGACTAGATTTTTTCTCTTGAGACCAGCACTCATGGTATAATCCCTATTCATGCAGTGCATTGTGCTTTTACAAGAAAAATAGGTTGTGGGAAGGAGGTCTGAAGGAGTGTCTGTAGCAAGGAAGACATTCTCAGGAAAATTGTTCCACAAACGAACAGTGCGCCCAAAGAATGAATTCTCTCTATAATGCGTTGTGCGATTCACTGGACAATCAAATATAAAGGGATGTGCTCTACCCGAAATACGAGTACTACGTAAGAATATATGATTCCAGGAATTAGTTCCTTAACTTCGTCAGAACACATTCCGTTACAGTACCGATAGAACAATGAAACACACGTCATATTGCGACGATGCTCTGATAAACCGATATAGTTGTCTACCCTACCGTCATTAATAAGATCCTACGCCCTCTCCTGAACACGGTCAAGAAGCTTCAAAATAGACTTTGAAGCACCAGCTCATACATGAGAATTGTACTACAATTTGGGTCGGATATAGGTCTTGTAAATATTAAGGAAATCAGATGGAGTTAAGTAATTCTTGCACCGTCCTAAAAAACACTCGAAAAATGTACTCGCAGTGAATTCTCATGCCCAAAACATCATGAGTATCTTATTCCTCAATATCTCCATTACCCGTAAACACAGATACCAACACACCACCACGTCTGTGTGTCAGAAAACAATATTGGGTCTTGCGCGCATTCAAGTCGACTCTGTTCGTGCAACCCCACTCAGAGATTTTCACCAGGTCGCATGTAAGCGTGCCTTTTCGTCCCAATCTCCAAAATATCGGCCTACGATCAATAAAATATAAATGATAAATGTTGCTGTCATCTACAAAAAAGTAGAATGGATTAGAAGTAAGAAAAAAAGAGGACACGCAAGCGTCGAAGAGTAATGCTTTAGGACCTGCGCTAGAATGCCATCCATCAAGATTTACCAAAGCCCTTTTAAGTGTACGGGCTCGAAGGAATATACTAGGCAAAGCAACAAATACTCTTTCTAGTTCGGGCAGTGATTTACACAAATGCTATCAAAAATTTAGAAAAGTATTTCAAGGAATAAAATACCCTTGAAGAAGAGTGTATGTTTATAAAAAAAAATGTAAAAGTTTGCTGATTTTAATTAAACCTATTTTTGGTGACCGTGGGTAGATGGGTCAGGTATATAATTTGTAGTAAAATATAAATTGCAATAAAATTTTGATGATATGTCGCTATTCGCCAGCTCGGGAGCAAACATCACCAACTATTATTGCCTCGCTTAATGAGCGGATAGTTGCAGTGTGCCAGAATATTTTTGAGCGTACACGACGACGAGGGACTTAGGGTCTGTACTGTGGGAGCGTTTTTGTGATCTCGTTGTTACTTCTCAGAGTGTGATCTATCCATCAGAGCTCTATTCTCAGGATGTGATACTTTTTTGATTGTTGATTCGTAGTTGGAAGAAGCAAAATATGACTTAATTATAAATAGTTTTTGGCCACAAACATTATGCACCTTAGCCATCAGTTCGCGATGGTTTGCATCTCTTTCATGTAATTTTTTAATAGACTCCAGGGCTTAATTTATGTCCTTATAATTAATATTTTGAGATGTCGACATAAGTCGATCGACACCAATACTTCCCTGCATGACGGACATTGTTAATTTGCGCCTTTATTTTTGTAGTGAAATGTAGCGAAAATATCTTACATTCTCTATGGTGCTTCTGACAGTTTTCATTACATTAATTTATTAGTATTTGATCGTCGAAAATATCTGCTACGGGCTTAGTTCACTGATCAGTCAGTAGATGCAGATATTTTGGAATTATCATTATACAGTGCGACAAAAAGAAGCGAAGTTGAAATACCTGGGAAATGATACTACTTTTCTGATAGGCGCTGCCGAGCAGAACAAGAATCTGCTTTTGAAATTTTTAATGCACCTGCAAAATCTCGAGTTACAGGTAAAAATGCACTTATAAGCTAATAACTTAGCTGAATATTACCCGATTTTAAGTTTCCTTTCGCTATTATCACTTGACAGGTATTTTTTTGTCGCACCGTGTTAAATACTGTACTGTACCTGTACTGTGTACTTCACCAGGTATATTTATGAATATCCGTGTGCGTAAAATTTGTCGCCGCAATAAAAAGACTCTGAGAGGATCAAAGTTCGGTGTAAAGCTCTCCATAATCGTTACCAGTTTACTCATAACTGTGACTACCGATTATGTGGCGAATAGATATATGTTGTGTGAATAAAATGTTTTTAAATTTATAAATAAGAAGCCTATGTACCAAATTAAATACATTTTAAGTAAATTTCAATTTAACGTTGTTTTAAATCTTTTTAAAACAAATTCTACGAATTTAGCCCAAAAAATTAAACGAAAATATTTTCCCTCGCATACTTCCAAAATTCTCTTTCCATATTGAAATGCCCCAATTTATTTTACTAAAACAATAGGGTTTTAATAACAAAAATTTTCTTGCTGTTTAAATATTGACTCTGAAGGAAAAATTTAGCTTTATTTCTTCATCCCATTTTCTAATTTAGAACACAACGTCAAGTCATCATCACCATATTTATATCCACACTGAATCGTTGAGTCGAGTTGATTTAATTCATTTTCTGTTTCTCATTTGTTCAGACCATAAAACACATTAACAAATTTTTTAACTTTTTATAACGGACTTAAAACATTGCATTTGTTCTTTGTCCTTCTTTTTTAAATTTTCTTTTTGGCATTTTTAATTCAATTTTTTTCTTTGCATTCTTGACAAAGACGACAAAACTATCAAAAAGTAGAAAAAAAAGTAGAAAATTTCTAAAAGACTTGCTCATTGAATAACAAACTGAACTGAAAGTAACACTTTTAGATGACAACTATGAATAGAACGAAAAACGTTATAATGTACGTGCAACAACAACAATAAAATTGTATAGAAGAAGTAAGTAGAATATCATAGAGAGCAGGAGTAGTGAGTTAGTAGTACAGTCTTGATTCATTTTGTTGCAAAAATTTTTTAACAAAAATATTACAGATGGATGACTACTGACCGACCATGTCTGCAATATAAAACGGAAGTTCATGAAGAAAAACATCGAATTCCATAAAATTCATTATGACACTGAGTACACATGACCCTTTTTATTATTACTATTTTTTCCTTCGTACTTTCAGTAAGTCATACATACATATATGATGTATTTTCGACTTTTTTTTTGCAACTTTATATTATTCATCTTCATTCGGAGATGTTAAGACAAAAAACAAGTAGTTTTTAGTTGATTTTGAATGAATAAGAAAAAGAGTTGCATTGTATATACAAATGCCTACTTTTAAAAATTTTCTATTCTTCCTCGTTTTTAGTCGGTAGAAATAATTGAAGTTTTAAAGTAAAAGAACTTAAATCGTTTTAGAGTATGGATAAACCAGTGAAATTTTTAAATAACACGGAAGTGATACTATTTTTTTAATAGGCGCTATCGAGTACAACAAAAACCTGTTTTTGAAATTTTCCAAACACCTGCAAAATCTCGGGGTAGAAGTAAAAAAACCAGTTCCTCAGACCTTTATGCACTTATAAGCCAATAACGTAGCTAATAAATAATTTTAAGCTTGATTTGGAAAGAAGAAATTTAAGTAACCTTGAAGAGTCTGGGTCTATTTTTCCAGCAAACACATTTTTCATAAAATTTTTTCCATATTTATCCAGATTAGATGCATTTCTGCGGACTAATTTATACAGGAACCGTACTATTTATGAATTAATTAAGAAACTACGTTTAGTCATGAATAAAATGAGTCTTAGTTTTACAAATCGGTTAAAAACTGACGGACTCGCACCGTTTAATTTATCAAATAGAAATGATTTTTTTAATTATCTTATGCCTCAAATATAAAAATTTTATCAAAACTTTAAAACTCAAAAGTCAACAAGTAGATCTTCATATATGAAAAATATGCTGCTTATTAGCATTGGCTTTCGTTTAGGCCTACAACCAATGACGAAATGACGATTCGTTCAGAAGGCCCGTTGGATTTTATATTCATCAAACGAATGATCAGGAAAAAGCGCCATCTACTGGGAAAAAATTACAATGCTTAAGTAATGATCACCACCAATTAGCAAGTATATTTACCACAACGCAATCATATGGACGACTACAGTGGATTAATCATCTACATCGATTGATTAATGAAACTAAAACAAAGCAATGAATGATTTGTGGAAAGCCAATTTGCTCCTTAGAGGAGTGACAGACAGGGTAAGCCAATTAAAAATTATTAAAGCCACCCTGGTTTTATTGGGTTTTATATATAAATGTGGGTTTTGTTATTTAAAGATTTTTGTTTTCTATGTATAACAAAAAATTAAAAATATTTACGTATTGGGAGTACAGATTAATTCGGTCCTTTTTTTAGCTCAAAAATGATAATGAATTATTAATTTTATCAAAATAAAAAATTATAAAATCACTGGCTCATATCTTTCCCGCATCTCTGTGCCAATGGCCGAATCCCGTCTTAAAAAAACTTCTCATTTTTTGAGGCGATCCACTTTGAAGCCGATTTTATATTTCTTCAAAAGAAGTGATTTGGTGGCATACTAATAGATATTGCATCCATAGTCAGAAGGAGCTAAGTTTGAAGAATTTATATCATTTCTAAAAATTGCTTGGCAACTTTGCCACGAAATTTATATGTCTGTCTTTATATTCTGGCCGTTTTTCTCATAATTCACGGTTCAACCGAAGTAATTGCAATCTGCTCTGAATACCGGGGCTTAGCAGCTCATAGTACACAATGCTGCCTTGATCCCATTAAGAAATTGTACAAACAGACAAAAAATATTGTCGAATTAAACGAAATTTGGAAGCAGTTATAAAACCCAATAAAACACATATAGTGATACGATTTTCTTGATGTTTTTGAGAGAAAAATAATTCCTGAACAGCTGCAAGTACATAATGGATAATGAACTTTATGCTGACATTGATGTAGTTAGACGCATCAAAGTACAACGATAGTGTTGTCTAGAGCATGTATTGTTGGTTATTGCAAATGCTTCATGAAAAAAATGCTTCGAGTATTTATTTGAGAGAGAACGCAGACGAGAACATATGAAATTGCGGTGGAAAAATTAAGTTGAAGGTGAACAGTTAAAACCCAAACTAAGGAACTGGATTACAAATCCTTTTAAAAGAAGGCTCTCTATTATCTGTCTATTGTTTCGTCATAAAAACGCTCTATATTTAGCACCTGGAAATAAGGTTTTGTGCCTAGTTATTAGAGCCCCATTAAGCTCAATGCTGACAATGCTCCTTCGGCCTTTGCATTGTCGCTAAGAAAAGTAACACACACACAGTGTACTTCTCATATACTATTAATATTCAGCCTAAAACACGCACGCTAAACCCAGTTCACATAATATCTGAAATTTAGCAAAAAAAAAAAAAATGATCAGTAATCGAAAATTGCATTTATATTATTATTTTTTTTTTTTTTTAAATTAAAAGTTGATATAAAATAGCAATAAGATATGTTATCTGTTTTAAAAGGAATTGAAATTTAGTACAGATAAGGTTTTCGCAACCCATTTTAAAAAAGTCTGTAGGTTTTCATCTGTAATTAAATTTATCAGTTTGAAAATAACATTAAAATTATTTATTTTTTCAAAATTTACTGGGTTTATTATTCTTAGACTTTATTTAAGTATGTACGTCATGTTAATGTGGTAAAAATTTTCAACGAATTTATATACAAATTTAATATATACATATGTAGATACATACGTATACGATGCAAACAAGCAGTGTACAAAAACCTGAGGACAATTTAGTTCAAATGGTAAGATTTATATATGAATACGGGCAGAAAGACAAATGGACAGACATGCAGAGAAAGTCAAACCAAAATTTTGTTACTTACATGCACATACAGACAATACGTAAACGAAATTTAAAACCAAAACTTTACAAGATTTTAAGACTAAATGGTATAAATATTTAAATGAAAATGCTAAACGTAACCACTTGTTTTTACTCCTTAAACCGTAACACTGGGCTACAAAATATAAACATTTTTGGGACTTTAAATAAAACCATATGAAGTATAATGATTTTGATGCGCTGAATTCAAATCCGTTTTCAGTTTTTTCTTCGGGCTCAAATTTTTTTTTATGGGCGTGGCAAATTTTTCGCCCAAAATATGGTAGTTATGTCAATATATTTCATCATAACTTGAAAACGACTTGACCGATTTTAATGCAAGTATCAGCAAATGCTTAGGAATAAAATTTTCTATAAATCGCCTGGATAACATTTTTCTTTTTTTTTGACTTTTAACAGTTTCGGATCTATTCATAACAGAATTACGAAAGAAAAACTTTTCGCGCAAAATTAGAGATATTTTTTTGTTTTCAAAAAATTCATAAAAAACTTTTCAGAATGAAAATTTTACATTTTAGACATTTAAATTAAAGCTTAAACTATTGAGAATATAATAAGCTAATACCTAAGCCTAACTTTGACCAAAATTAGCGGACAAATATTTTTCTTAAAAAATTAGTGGATTTTTGTTCCTTTTATTTTCAAAAAGTTTAAAAAAATTCTTAAAATAAATAAATAAATAATAATTTTACACTTTAAACATTTAAATGACAGCCAGACATGTTGAAAGTAAAATAACCCATAGAGTCATATATCCGAACATTTCATTTGCCTGATGACCAGTTCTTCAAAACAGTAAAAAAGTCCCTAAAAAAGCAAAAAAAAATGTTCCTACTGTAAGTGGTCAGTCGCTGAAGGTATAGATGACGTTTTGCACCTGACAGTTACGCAAGTTGTCTGAAAATAGCTGAGAGTATAAGTATCTAACGAATGCAACTATATTGGCTGTCACAAGAATTAACACAAAGAAATTGGACTGCCATAAGAATCTTCACTGAAACGCTGATGAAATGCAACGTAATCACACTGTTTTTGAAACTGCTGATAATAATTCACAAAACTATATCAAACCTTGAACTTACGACAAAAAAATGTGTTAAGTGCTTAATCCCATCAAGCACTTAACAGAAGAAGAAGAGAATTCTTCAACAAAAACTACTACAACCTGGCGATATCCACTATTGACAACAAGGCTGTTTGATCAAAGCCATCTAGAAAGAAAATGTGTTGTGTTTCATTAGGACAATGCTAGGACACACATATCTTTGATGTGCCATAAAATATTTATTGTAGCATAGTCTGTACACTGCACCATCTGAATACCATCCCTTTCGGTCTTTACAAAATTTTCTAGTGATGGAAAAAATTGGCCAATTACAGAGCAAATGATAATCATTTAACCAAGCTAAAGTCGATAAACCATAGAAGTTTTTTTTTTGGATAGAATGAATAAATCCAATTAAAGTTTATTTTTATTTACAAAAATTACAGTTCTGATACCAAAATTAAACCTTAGATACTTTTTATATAACCGAATAACTAGTGGTATTTATACTATTTAGTGTTTCATGACAAGTTGCAATGTAAGTAAGTTTTCACCATGAATAAGCCAACAAATTAACAACACGCCGAAGCTCATTGCAAAAAGCAGATTTGCCGAATTTAGTGTAAAGAGTTACCAGTACACATTGAAAGATGCGCAGATTGTTGCGGTTTGTAAAACCTGTTAAAAATTAACAGAGTTAGGCACCTATTTCGTAAAGCAACTCGTTAAAAAAATTTCCGATTACACTATGCAACAAGCAAAACTTAATTTGAGGTTTAATATTTTTTGATGCGCTATGGTTGCCTAACTTAAAAAGTTATCTGCATTTCAGATTCTATGGAAATCAAAATATTATAATTAAAATATATATATATATATATATATATATATATATATATATATATATATATAAGTATATATATATATATATATATATATATATATATATATATATATATATATATATATACGTTACGCTTTTACCTTTTATTTTATGTTTTATTCAACACAGTTTTAAGTACCACTGCTTGTAATTTTTTTGCAGGCAATATCAATTTCCTATTCTTAATTACTCCGTCTGTTTACAATCTTGTAACAACAATTACTCGACAGATCTTTATACTTAAAGATCTTCCAACCCGCTCGTAGTTATAACTTAGGTTCGATCACAACCTTTTCAATCAGAGGCTATCCACACTTAACTCTCTTCACTGAGTTAGATCCAACTAAACTGGTTTTTTACTTTATGATTCATTTCACGAATTTACTCCTTATAAACTCCTTTCACACAGACTTCACCCGCTGGGTTTTTAGTTTTTTATAGCCATGCGTATGTGAACATCTACCTCTTTCAGCTCTTAGTATTTGTTGTTGCTTGTTTAGTGTCTGTTACTTGTTTTCTTTGCTGCCTAATTATTGTTGTTGCCGTGTTATTTTTATTTACTTTACCTTTGCTAATATTTGTTGTTGTAGATTTGGTTATTTGTAAACAGCAAGTATAGTTGTTCTTGCAGCTTTTGTTTATTTATAAAGGTTTCGCCATCTAACGTTTTTTTTCAACTAGTGCTTATTTCGTGAATGGTAACACTTAGCTCATGTCTGATTTGACAGATAATTAGTTTTATCCTTCCGCTGAACGAATATGGTTGTGTCCAATGCGTTTTCGCTTCGCTAAGTGGACCTGCGATCGACTTACAGAAGATGCCGATTTTTCCAAAAAAAAATCATCTTTTCAGATGAAGCTCATTTTGATCTTGGCGGATATGTAAACAAGCAAAATTGTCGCATTTGGGGCACAGAAAACCCGCACGCATACATTAAAAAGCCGATACACCCAAGACGAGTCACTGTTTGGTGCGGATTTTGGTCCAGAGGTAAGGTAAGGAATTGTTTATTATAAGCTTCTACAACCTAGTCAAACGATTTATTCTAATCTTTGCTGTCAACAATTGGAGAAAGCAATTCAATAAAAGTATACAAAATCTATCAACAGAAAATGTGTTTTGTTCCATCATGACAACGTTAAACCACACACATATTTGATTGCCTATCAGAAGCTAAGAGAGCTGGGCTGAGCAGTTTGGATGCATGCACCATATAGCCCGGCCCTTGCACCTTCAGGTTTTCATATATTTCGATCTCTGAGGAACTCTCTTGTCGGTGTAAATGTTAATTCCGCAGTGGCCTGAAGAAAGCAAGATGATCAGTTTTTCGCTCAGAAGTTCTACTCTGATGGAGTTATGGCTTTACCCCGTAAATGTTTAAGTTATCGAACAAAACGGCACATAAGTATGTGATTCTAGAAAGCTAGTTTCAAAACTTGTTTAAAAGAAAAAACTGTTTGAAATTCGATCAAATTTTTAAAGGAGTTTTATAGTAAGGGTTTTAAATAATCTTAACAAGTCATACTTGTGCTTGATTCTTGACAAGTTGTAAAAATGATTGTAAATTAATCGCAATCAAGGCCATATGACAACCTTAAAGTAACACCCAATTCGGTGTACTAACGCCTTAAGTAAAATTCCAACACTGTTGTTAATACTGTGATTTTGTACTAAATACAGTTTGATTACTATTTTCAATTTTTACTTAAATTTGCTTGTGTAGTAGTTGGTGCCGTTTAATTATTTGGGTGTTGGTGTGTAATTGCAAAACAAAACAAAAAACAAACAATGAAAAATGTCACAATAACACATCCCTTTTCATGTTACAAATCATGAGCAAAAATAACAACAAACAGAGATAAAAATAAAATTTACTTATACACCAGTACTCAATACTCCTATTATTCCATACCATACATATTCGAATTGAAGTTATAAAATTTTTGAAAAATTTTTAAACAAAAACTTGAAAAATATTTAAAATTTTTGTCTTTGTAAGTATACGCATTCACATTAAAAATATTCTGGCAGAGAAAAAAATTGCAAGAAACGGAAATTCAAAAAAAAAAAAAAACTGAAAAAGGAAGTGACAATTTTTCTGACAATAAAAATAAATTCTTTCATTAGAATATTAAATTTGTGTTGAATTTTTTGTTTTCTTCAATAAATTAAATTTTAAGTTTTACTGGATTTAATTTAAAATATTTTTAAACCTTTTAAATAAATTTTGAAAAATACTTTTTTTCAGCATCTTTCCGATTTTTAGTTTTGCTGTTTTAGAGCTCATATTTCTGTTGCTTTTAGGAAGTCGAAATAATAATCCGTGTATACATTTAAGCATATACATACATATGTAGTTTGTAATTCCTATCTCTTTTTGGGGTTTTGCTTTTCAAATCCTGTTTTGAGGTTTTTTTTCTTTCGTTTTGCTTTAGGAATACATGACAACACAATTGCTGACCTCAGGATCTGCAGTAATATTTTGGTTAAATAAAATTGTTATTCATACGGTTTTCTTTCTTTTCCTATGTTTTAAGTTAATATGTACAATTGTGATTATATGTATGAGTTTACATTTTTTTTTATGCATATGCATGAAAATATTTATTTTTTTTCGCCAGTCAGGTTTTTCTGCTTAAAAACATACCGAAAGAAACAAAAAAATTTTATTTTTAGAAAAGAGCATGAACACAATTGCTCGGTTGTGGTGTTTTACATAACTTTCCTAATTAAATAAAAATTGGCTTAAAGATTTTGCCCCAGTATGGGCTTTAGGATTTTAAGTAGAGTTACTTTATGCATATGTTTTGAAACCAATAACAAGCAACTATAAAAAAATTTAAAAGGATTTAATAAATTTCTCACTTTGCAGAGTACAATAAAATACAAAAAAAAACGACACATCTTTTTTTTATACCATATGTGCAGTTTTGATCTACAACCTTTTTGCCTTTTCGAGTGTTAAGCCATTATTCCATTAGTGTAGGACTTCTAGCTATTCTCAGCGGAAAACTGAACGAATTTAAATTTACACCATTCAAAGAAATCTGCAGAGATCGAAAAAAATGACAAGAATTGAAGCTGCAAAATTGAACCATATGGTGAATGCATCTAGACTTCGCAGTAAGGTTTTTTTCCTGCAATTTTCACATTCCCGGGAAAACGGGTGCAAAAAAATCTTTTCCCAGGAATCCTACTACAAGTAACATATGTCTACATACCTTATCATGGGTGTCAAGTTTTTATATTGAAGAATTATGAAGTAAAGTTGTATTGTGTGATCACATTGCTTATTATATTGCATTTGAGTGTGAAGAAAAACAGAAAGTTTGGCGAAAATGTTCTGTTATAAGAACTTGATACCAACGATAAAGTATGTATGTAGGTAGTTCAGATATATTTTGGCATTGAACATGGGCTGCCGGGTTTAGCTTTTAAGTTTTTATCGAAACAAATTTGGATCGATTCTCTATTTGAACCTATTCGAACATTATTCGATGCAATCAATGAACAAAATAGGTCAAGGCAATAACCCTAAACAGATAACAAGCTTTGCAAAGAATGGGTTGGCAAAAACACGGTTTTTTTAACCCACGTTGTTTTACTATTAATAGTGCAATCTTGTGCACTCTTGGTTGGAGCTATGAGCTGCTAATACTCGATGATGGGAGCAAACTGCAATTACTTCGTTTGAATCATGCAAAACTCCAGGAATATCAAAACAGACAGGATTTAATTAATTTTTTTGCATAGCAAAGCCAGGCCTTACTTAGTAGCAGAGTTTTCAAAACAGTTATTAGAAACAAGTAGATGCCGCTTGTGTCGTATTCTCTGAACATTGCTCCGTCTGACTATTGGCTGTTGCGATGGATACAATATACTCATACCTCTTTATATGGCCCTTCGTTATACGATATTTCGCTATAACGGCCTATTTGAATTCTGAAACACATTCGCTTTATGACGCAAAATAACCTCGTTCTACGGCCAAAAACCGTGTATTCACTATTTTTTAACAGAAAGTGTACGGGAAGCAAACGCAACACATATTTATCTCGATTTAGGCCGTATAAAGAGGTTTATTGGCAAGCATGTCACTAATTCACTTTCTGCGATGAGATATAAAATCGGCTTCACAGCTTGGCCGCCTTAAAAGACGAGAAGTTTTTCTGAGATGGGATTCGGAAAATGGCTCAAAAGCGGGGAAGAGATGTAAACAGTGATTTGATAAATTATTATTTTGACAAATTTGCTAATTGATTATCTTTTTCGAGCAAAAAAAAAACTGATCGAATTAATTTGTTAAAAAATAAATTTTTAATATAATACCCAATAAAACCGGGTGGGTTTAATTGGGTTACCCAGTGGTTTGCCAGCCCTGGTTATCATACAACGTTCCCAAACAGCTTCATTCCATTCCCAGTTCTGGTACAATCTCTGGGCATAAATATTCACCCTTATCGTGGTAGGCGACTCAAAGTCTTTTTTCGACATTTTTGTAATAGATTAAAGAAAAATTTTGATTCTTTTATCTAATCTAGGGCAAAAGTGTCGAAATATGGCAACAAATATGCCAACCACGATAAGGGCCATTATCTTTACCAAAATATCAGAAAACGTCTCAGTAAGTCATAAAAACACCATCTTGATGCCCTACAGTCAAAGTGGAGCGCAGATACCTACTTTCTCGTACACCGAAAATTTATTGGAATCGATGCCTAGATGTCTTCATGCAGTTATTTTAGCAAAAGGTTGCCTAATAAGATATTAATATTTATTAGGCATAAATTATATCTACTGTTAGTGCCTCACTTTCACTATGAGTTGCATTTACATATTTTCTTGAGAATCGTTCAGAGTACCGTAGACCTTTAATATTTTTCAGACGGAATTTTTTAGGATGCTGCAGTCATGCCAAATTCTGAGGAATCGAGGGTTTGAGTGTAAGATTAGAATTTTAACTGATAGTCAAGCTGTTGTCTGGGATAATGAAACAAATACAAAATTAAGCTCCTCAGTAATACATGTATCGTTTTATTAATTGGGTCTCTCACCATAAATGTCCTCAAGAAATTAGCATCCATCTTCTCTTGTGTTGTTTCGAGAATACCATCGCCTTGACATGACAGAGCCAGGAAACTTAAACTTCTGACTTCAGACAGTTAAGATTTTGAAGGTATATATTTCTTCAATAACTTGATGCTGTGCGCAAAACTTGATACCCTTGCTCTTTTACATTCTTATACAGCTTAGGCGAGCTATAATCCCTTTTCTCTTTATTTCTCTTTGTGTGGCTAATCACGTGTATTATTTTTATCTGTAAAAGTCAAACCAAAGTTTGAAGATCAAACTAAAAGAAAATCATTATCTTAAGTAAAAATTACAATTTCTTGAAACTCTTCTTGGATCGATAATAACATTTCTGATGCAGGGAGATCAGTGAGCATTTATATTTCTGTGACGTTTTTCAAAGCGACTAACTTTGCGTACATTGTGCAAATAATTCAGACGAATAACAATGGTACGTTGCACTTTTGTTTTACATAAAGTACCGGTTAAGATGCGACCAAAAAGTGGCATTTCTTGTCAATGTTGTTGCCATCAATAGCTCGGAGTCTAGAAACCGATAACATGGTAACGGCGGATGAACTTCTTTTTATTATGACGGGCTTAATGTGTCTGTTTAGGTTGATGTGGTATTTTTTCCGGAAAGTTCTTCGTTTTACTGATCTGCCATATTGATGTAAAACAAACGATCTTAATATTGTTTTACTGTGATGCTAATTGTAGTTAATCACGTTTTCGGTTAGCTAGCAAACTAAGCTAACCCATCTTTTAAAAAAGTTAATGATGTAAATGATATTATTTTTTTCTATCTTTAAGATAAAATTTCTCTTACAATTTTTTTTTTATTAATTTTAAACTTTCTTTTTAATTATAAATTATAGCTCTTCACTTATAACAATCATTTGAATGTGATAATCACCCATATAAATGTCATTATCCTATGATTTATGACATAATGAGCATATAATTACATGCTATAGGACTTAATTAACCTTAAACTAAATAAATACAATAACACAATAATGTGCTCAATTCATTTGTATGTATTTACAGGTTACATACAAATCACACTTAAAAGCACACAAACATTGATATCGAATAAGGATACACACACGTATAGGTATACACTTCCTGTTTACACACACTAGTGTTTACAACATATTAAAAATTGCAAGTGATTTTAAGATGATAATTTCTATAAATAATTAAATTTAAAAATGTGTGAAAAAATACATAAATAAAGAAATAGAAAATTTAATTTCTTTTTAATGCACTTAAAATCGTAATGAACAAATGTTTTAAGTGGCAAAATTAACATAAAATATGACTTTAAATTCCACTTATTGACATACATACATACATTGTATGTATTAAAAAATTCATCCCTCTTTAAAATATGGTACATATATTTAAAATAAAGGGTGTCCCAAATTTGACGCAAGATTTGAATATCCAAAAAATAGACAATTGATCGGAAGTTGCAAAAAAACTAAAACAAAATCAATAAAAATCATCTCTTCGGATGAAGCACATTTTTATCTTGGTGGGTACGTTAATAAGCAAATTTGCCGGATTTGGGACTCAGAAAATCCAAAAAAAAAATCCACAGAAGCCAATGCACCCATTACAAGTGACTGTTTGGTGCGGCTTGTGGAGCGGAGGCATCATTGGCCCACGAGTTACTGTTTGGTGACTGTGTGGTGCGGTTTGTGGAGCGGAGGCATCATTGGCCCATATTTCTTTGAAAATTATGACCGCGATCAATGGAGACATCTATCGCACCATGATAATTGATTTTTCTGTGACCGCTGTTCATGGTATTGATGTGAACGATGTTTAGTTTCAATAGGATGGTGCAATTTGCCACACATCTCATGCCATAATCGATTTATTGCGTCAAACGTTTGATGGCCGTTTAATTAGCCAAAATGGTGATGTCAGTTGGACGCCAAGAAGCTGCTTTTTGACACCGTTGGACTATTTTCTGTGGGGCGCCTTTAAATACAAGTGTTATGTCAACAAGTCGGAGACAATTGAACATTTGAAGGCCAACATTCGTAATGCCATTGCCGAGATACGACCCCATACACTTCAAAAAGTTATCGAAAATTGGTGCGATCGAATTGGGTACTGTGAGGGCAGCCGCGTCAGCCATATGAATGAAATAATATTTCATTTCTAACCGGAACAATTGTACTTCACAACAAGGAAATTAATTTTGCAAAATTTCAAACCATTTTTGTTTCATTGCATTTTTAAATTTAAACTTTTAAATGGCCCACGCTTTATAAGGTTGGTGGCCGCAGTTCGAAAATTGTGTACAAAATATGGTCGGATTAGTGCTTTAACTTCATTAATTGTGAAGAGATTCTTTGAAAAATTTAGGGAGACTAAGTCCATTGGAGACGCCAAACACACTGGTTGTCCAAAAACAAGCCGTTCAAATGTCGATATCGAAGCAGAGCGTGAGAGTGTTGGTGACTATTCAGGACATCAATTTGGCGTCGTGTACAAGAATTGCAAATTTAAAGAAGCTCTCTACAGCATATACTTACTGAAGATTTGTGTCTCCATGCTTACAAAATTTAATTAACACAAGAACTTACGCCTACTGATCATGCACAGCGAAGAGAGTTCGTTGAATGGATTATTGAACATCAACATCCTAGGCAATGAAGGCACATTTTCACCTTGATGGCTTTGGTAATCGCCAAAATTGCCGCTTTTGAGGTTATGAGAACCTACATGTGATTGTCGAAAAACAAATGCATTCACAACGTGTCACTGTTTGGAGTGGATTTAAGGCTGAAGGCATAATTAGACCACATTTTTTTAGAAAGTGATGCTGGTAAAGCAGTACTGTTACTGGTGCTCGATATAGTGACATGATAACACAGCTTTATCTGCTGAAATTGGATAATATTGATATGGCCAATATGTAATTGCAACAAGATGGTGCCGCATACAAACAGCCTGTGAAAGAATTCAATTAGTGCATGATATTACTGACATTTGCAGTTCGTGTACGTTTTCGTTTCAGAGATCAGAATTGACCATCTAGATCGTGTCATTTAACACCATTAGATTTATTTTTATGGGGTTATGTGAAATCACAAGTCTATGGCAACAAGCCCACAACCACCCGTGCATTAAAGAAGGAGATTCTACGCTGAATCAACGAAATTCAGCCACATTTATTCAAAGAGGGTGCATATGTGCAGCAAAGCTGTGGAGGCCATTTGCCCTATGTGTTAATCCATAAATAACTCTATTCTATGTACTTTATGATTCAATAAAAATATGACAATAAAAAGACAAAACTGTGTTTTCTATTTACTTCAAGTCTTGCGTTAATAATGGGACACCCATATATAAGATATATATTATATATGTATGTATATGTATCGGGTGATTTTTTTCCAACTTTCTTTTTGGCAATACTGTTTTTGGAAGCTCAGCTGTTTTCGTGTAACATGTTACTGTCAAACATGTTCAGTTTGGTCTATGAAACTACTTACTCACGAACAACGCTTGCAGATTATGGAATTTTATTATCAAAATTTATGCTCGGTTAAGAGAGTGTGCATCGAACACTTCTAACCGAACACGGCTGTTCAAAATCTTGTGATTAAATTTTGCACCAGATTTATATTATTGGACGTTAAACCACCAACAGGCATATGTAGATTGCGGATGGAGAAAAATATCGCAACTGCATCTGCCAGTGTTGTCGAACACCGTAAAACTATGGCGAAGAATTTGGGTGTAAGACCTTTTAAAATACAGCTGGTGCAAGAATTAAGGCAACAAGACCCACCACTACGGGTAACTTTTAGGGAAGGAGTGCTAGAAAAGTTGGATGAAGATCCACTTTTTATAGAAAAACTGTGTTCAGTGACGAAGCTCATTTCTGGTTGAATGATTACTAGAACAATAAAAATTGCCATGTCTGGTGTGAAGAGCAGCCGGAAGCATTGCGAGAACTGCCAATGCAACCCGAAAAATACTCTGTTTGGTGTGGATTATGGGCCGCAGACTTCATTGGACCGTACTTTGTCAAAGACAACGGAGGCAGAAACTTTACTGTGAGTGGTGAGCGCTACCGTGCGATGATTACATTTTTTTCCCAAAATGTAAGAGCTGGACTTGGCCGACATGTGGCTTAAACAAGACGGTACCATATACCACACAGCTCGCAAAACAATGGCCCAATTGAGAGTTGAGTTCGGTGAACAGTTTGTTTCACGTTTGGGCCCGGTCAATTAGACACCTAGATCGTGCGATTTAATGGCTTTAAAGTAGTTTTTCTGGGGTTATGTTAAGACCGTAAGTCCGGTAAGCCAATATTGAAAAATTTTGTTAATGAAATAGATAACGGCCGATATTTTAGTGAGAGTATGTCAAAATTGGACCCAGCGTATGAACAGATCATTCTATCGACTCAGGTAAATATTTCATACATTTCCCATTTTTTTTTTTTTTTTTTTTTTTTGTAATCAAATCCGAAAGTTCTTAAAAAATCACCCAATATTTTTTTATAATTCTACCTTCAAGGTGAAGGGTATAAGAAAACATATGCATTTATTAACATAAATAAATATGTATGTTTGTATATGATAATAAATGTATTAATACCATATCATATATTTCAATTCATTTGTATAAATAAAAAATAATAATGCAAAATAAAATGTCATGGTTACATGTAAATGTTTTTACACTGTAAGTTTGTATGGGTATTGTTTGTATTTTTAAAAATAATACAAATGAATGAATATTTATGTTAAAAAGATTCTTATAATTCTTAATGTTCATATAGTGGAATAATTAACAAGAACAGTCAAGAGTTTCTTAATGGAAATTACACACAGATATTGGCACAGATATTATGAAACATTAACTGAATATGCATTTGAGGTAATAAAACATAAGATTTCATAAAGGAAATATTAACATTAAATAGTTTGTGTAATTACATTAAAACATGCAACTATAAACTCAGAGCGGATATAGAGAGAAGAGAGAGTACGTTCCCAAAAATTTGTGAAAATTAAACATTTAAATTTATTTCTCACTCCACAGTATTTTTTTTTTTTATTACAAGTGATATGCCTGAAAGGTACGTAATATTTCGGCTTCGGTAAGGTTTTTTCAGAGCAGGCCTTACTTTTGCCAATAATGGAACAGTGCACTTCGCTCACTCTTACTTCATGCAAAAACCAAAATAATCTGTTATTTCAAGTGGCATGATCTTTCGTACTATTTCGACTATCTCTCACATTAAATTCTTGGAGATCTTATTCAACCTGATCATTCCATCGAAGTCTGGGATGTACTTACCATTATCCATGCATATCCGCACGTCATCGATATGTGTACTTATTTTAATGTGTTTTACTATATCGTCATTTGCGGCTCGTAGGTTAGGTTAGGTTAGGCCCGAGGAACCTAGGAATAAAATAGTCTCCATAGGAAATCATTTTGACATTCTCCTTCTACTTCTCTGCAGAATCATAGCTCCTGCAAAAATCATGCGAAGTTATGCCGAGTCTATCGGCATGTCCATAAGAACTGCAATAGTGTAATGCATGGCCCTGTGATTCAAGGAAAGTCTACTTCTTAACCAGATCGGTCCAGCAGAACCTAGCGATATCGCATGTGCCCTTTTGCTGCCAATGAGAATACCAAGACCAACCGAGGCAATCGGAACCCCTATATTCCGTTATTGTCCGAAAATTCTGAGTGCAGTACCCGCTTTAGCCAGCTCGTCATTAACGTCATTTCCAACTAGAACCATGTGTCTCGGAATACATATGAGAGTTAGCGAGATTTTTTGCGAGAAACCTTCGACATTCATCGACTAGAGTAAACATCGTGTTAACGCTCGTAAGGGACTTGATTGCAGCCTGGCTGTCTGATTAAAAAGATTATTAGGAAAAATCCTGCCACTCAACTGGCATTGCACTGCCTTTAATATGGCCATCACCTTCGTATAAAATACGCTGCAGTAATCAGGCAACTTATAAGACAGTCTAATGTAAGAATCCCCTAAGTGTATACTACAGCCCACCCTGCCCAGCATCTTGGAGCAGTCAGTATAGACTTCAAGGGCATTGCCAAGAACTTTAGTCCATAATACAAAGAATTTTCCTCTCAAATACTCTAAGAAAAGCCTCATCTGCTTGTGCAAGCACCCATATAAGATCACGTTTTGTAGGGCGTTAGACTTGTGCGGCCAGAGAGTTCTCTCCAAAACGATTGCTTCGGCCAAGGTAATAACATTGATTGAAGTAAAAGTATTAACCCATGGCGATGACATTGGTAAATGGGAAGCATGTGTTTTTTTTTAATTTACGCAAGACCACCAGTAGCAAATTGAAAAGTTTGCATGATAAATTGTCGCCTATCTATCTACCGACACCGTTCGGTACCAGTCTTTCCCTACTTTAACTGATAATCTTGTGTCAGTTATTGTTATTTTACCTAATCAGATCACTCATGTAAAAATACTAAACTTAGGCACAGTTTTAAAGTGTATTTCTGGTTTTCTTTCCAGTATTTTCGGTTGTTTTAAAGAGCCAAATGTGATGATACCTTGCTGTGATGCATTTACGAACATATACTTAATTGTGAGCCACATCTTAACGTCAAGCTTTTTGGACTATTATTTGTGGGGCGCCGTCAAAGATAAGTGTTGCGCCAACAAGCCAGAGACAATTGGCGCTTTAAAGGACAATATTCGTGAAGCCATTGGTGAAATACAGCTGCACAAATCGATAATGTGCTTAAAAATTGAACCGATCGTGTAGGCTACTGCATGGCCAGCCGAGGCAGCCTTTCGTATGAAACTATTTTCCATTATTAACCGGAAGGATTGTACTTTCAAATAAAAAAAGAAATTTGAGAAAATATTCAGTAGTTTTTTTTTATAGCGGTTTCAAAAAAAAAAAATTAAAATTATTTGGCGGACCCTTTACATGTCTGCTGGAAGAGATTACTTAAGAACAAGAACAAAGCTTCTCATAGATTGTTAGGTATTCAGATTAACGTTTATGACACAAATTTAAGTCTCAATATTTAAAAATAACTTTCTTTCATAGCTATAATTTATAAATTTTTTGAAGTAACCCAACGAATGACCTTTTTGAATGCCAAACTCTTTGGAAGTTTAAATTTAATTTTATTAAAACAAACAAACAAATATTTCCTTTCCACTTGTTCGCTGCAAAAAAAGTGATATTACATTTTTATTATTACACCATTTCAAAAACAAAAAAAAAAAAAAAATAGTAGCATTGATTTTTGTAGAAATATCGTTTATAGTTAAAATTTATTATATTTTTGTAATTTTTTTTTGAAATAATTTTTACAAACGATTTTAAAACTCTTTAAATTTTTACTAAAAATGGTGTTAAAAAATATATGTTTACACAAAAATGTCGGTATCATTAACCTCATCATTTAAGTCCACCTGTTCTCGAGATGATAAAATTTGTTTCATAAAAAACAAATGAGAAAATAAACGACAAATTCACAAAGTCATTGCCACTTATTTAAATATTTTATGTGCCACAAACAATTCTTCCCGCTCCCCACCATCAAAGCCAGCCAGTCAGAGTATAAAATATGGTAAAAATAATATTTATTTGTATTTCAACTTTTTTGTTCTCCCATTTCCCCTCCATTCGTTTAAAATACAAAAGAAGGTGTTGGTGAGCAAGAATAGCAGTAGCAGCAGCAACGGCAACGGCAACAGCAACGGCAACAGCAACAGCAACAAGAACAGTAATAATAATAAACAATTTATGCTAAAATTAGTAGAAATTATTTTGTTTTTATTTGTTTAAAAGTCTGTTGCTGTTTAAATTTGTTGTCGGTAATAATTTGTGTTGTTTTACAAAAGTAATGAAATGGCGTAAGAATATAAATTTTCAGATTTTTATAATTTTTTCACTTTGTTTCTCACTTCCTTTTATAGCTTAAGCTTAAAAATAATTTAATTTTCCTTGTTCAGGGGAAACAACTTTTTCAGTATTTTGTTTTGAGTTAAAGTTTATATTGATATTGTACAGAAGTGTATAGAAAAGTTAAGCTTTATGGCAAGTGTTTGAGGTGGTTTTTTATATTGAGTTTATCTTGTGAAACTATTTGCTTCCTAGCTTTACCCATCTGATGTTGCCCGAAAAGCTGTATGTATATTATAAATGGGGTATAAATTCGATATTTTCCCGATCCTATCTTTTTCATTGTCATCTGCCTTGCCTTATAAAGGAAAGGTTAAGACGATTTTTGACATCTACCGCTGATGTATAAATTGAGAGATACGATAATAAATGTGTGCCGCTGTGGTATGATAGGTAAGACACCCGCCTACCAACCAGAAGATCATCGGTTCAATATCAGGCCAGACCATCTGAAAAATTGAAAACTTCTCTAATGCATTTGCCGTTTGAAGCCGGCTTTAAACTGTAGGTTCCTTTAAATAAGCCTATAAATAGAATCGAGTGCAGCGCATTGAATGACAGAAGTCACCATGTTCCGTCATGGAATGTTATGGGAATTAATATTTACGATAATAAATATTATTTGTATGGGAGGTGTCACGTCCAGTCTTCCTGTGAAGTTAATTTTTTTTTCTTAATGTGCAGCAGTAATTATAATAATTAAAAATAATTAATATAATAGTTAAACAATTACTTTTTTAGGCATTTTATTTAAATTTTTAAACAAAAACTGCCTAAATATTTTATTTACATTATATATGCATCTACTAGGGAGATCAGACGGTTATTATTCGACTGGTTTTAACCGGTTTTCGAATACTGAATAAACCGGTTGATTTAACACGAATAACCGGTTAATTTGAATATGTATAATTTGTATACGTTTGTATATTTTTTTTTTTATTGAATATATGGTTATCGTTTAACTATTTCTATAAATTTAATTATTTTTGTATATATGACAGCCTTGAACGTCTCACAAATAACGTGAAAACTAAGGTAGATCGAAAATGAGCCAAAATAACTTTTTTCATCTTCTGTAAATAAATATTGATTTTTATATATGGAGTATGATCAACTGGACGCTTTGAAAGCGACCCACAAACGCCGTTTTCGGACGGCAGGTATATTAGTTTGTGAAGTTTTTCCCAGTGTTAATACACATAACCAGTCGCTTGTAATGTTGTGAGGTGATACCGCTGTTAAAAATTGTCAGATGATGTGCCTTGGTTCGAAATGGATGTCTTACCTAACACACCAACGTTACACTCACACTGTTAAATATGTGGTGCATGAATTTACATATAGTGTGGAAACCTAAGCAGCTTTTCTTGTCGGGGCAACTAAGTACTCGTATAATACTAATGGATTTATTCAAAGTAAAACATTTAATTCTTGTTATTTTAAGTACCTAAATTACCATATAACTATAATAACAAACCTTTAATTCTCTTCTCTACCAAGTAATACAACAACAAAAGCGAAATTACCTCCTTCAGTAGCTGTTCGCAACTTAAGCAACTTTCAGTACTTTGGGTAATTAACTATGTTTTTTATGACCTCCGCACACCGTTTTGGCATAGTTTTTATGAGATTTGTTGGAATTATTGTTAGTATTGATTGTCACTTTAATTTTAAGTTCTGCGTCGGCTTCTGCTTATTTTTAAAAACACGCGGTTCAGCTCTGCGCTTCAAGAATTAAGAACAATTTTATTTAAATGAAGGAACCGGTTAACCGGTTATTTATATTTTTATTGACTGGAAACCAGTTATTTAAAAACTGATATTTTTCGAATTATTCAAAAACCGGTATTTGAAAAAAGTCGAATAAACCATCTTCCTAGTATCTACATATATATTATTACGAAAATAAAAATTATACAATAAATATAATATAATAAATATTTTGTGTCACCTTGTCAATTTGGCAGCACTGCCACATCGACCATCTTTACGGTACACTTGAATTAACGGATATGGAAATAGAAGATGGCCGATATTTCCTGAACCTTCCAAACTGTAGGCAATTAGGTATATAAAGGGCTGCTTTATGTCAGTTACTTGGCTGTCAATAAACAAAGTTGTGTTAAAGCGGAACTAAAGGTGGGGTTTAAGCGAATATTAAGTGTAGTATTAAGACACAAAGTATAAAAGTTATAGTGAAGCAAATAAAGAAACTGTAAAACAACAAAATAAAGCGGTGTATATTTTATTTTAAAGAAATTTAAACGAACACAAACGTTTAAAAAAAGGTTAAAACGTAACAGTATGTTAAGTTTTTGTTTACAAAAAAATGTGCCCGAAAAGAAGCTTGATTGTTGAAGGTTTATAAGCCTTCGTCATTGGATTATCAACTTTATCATTATTGGGAAAATGTGCTAATATGTGGGAAAAGATTTCATTTACGTCCTCTCTTTTCTGAACAATATATCTGACATTGAAAGCTTTTTTTATTTTTGCACATGTGGCTTTTAGTGGAATAACTACCAGTGAAATATATTGCATAGGAATAATAATTAACAAATATTTTTCTGAACACACTGCTTCTGATTTCTTTATGTGCGGACCAGTATAAGTAATAAATTCATAAACTTTGATATTTAGAATTTTTTTTCCAGTTTTTACACATTCTTATGTAGTTTTTAGGCAAACATGTTCAATATTTAACATTTTGAAGTTATTTTGATTTATGCAACATTCTTATTAGTAAATTTTTGTATTTTTGCATAACATTAAGCAAATTGCATGCTTTTGATAAAACTAACAATAAAATTGACATAATTTTTGAAAAATTCGACATGAATTTAGACAATATTTGATCCTAAATTTAACGTTAAGTTTTAGGAGTACGTTTTTCTTATAAACCGCCGAAAGTGCAACTCTTGCGCGTATACTTTTGTACAATGATAATAGATGATGAATGTTAACAAGCAAAAAATGTTCTTTCAACAAGGAAACATGCGTGTCACTTTGAAAATAATTCTTTAATTTTTACCGTTTTGACTTTGTTTTGAAAAGAAAACAAAAAACATTTTCGAAGAAAAGTCACTTATTTTGCTCATTTTATTCCGATTTTAATCTTTTCTAGGTTTATTTTTGAAAATTGTAAACTTTTATTACCCACATAGATCTGTCTGTGTTTCAAATTTTAACAAAATTTCGCGAAAAACATTTTAATTAAAAGCTGAGAAGTTTTCTAAACTCATATGACATACTTTTGTCCGTTTTTCTTTCGATTTTAACCCATGTCCAATTTTGAATAAAAGCATAGCCCATAAAACTGACTATTAGGAATTAATTCTTTTATTTCGTCAGAACATATTCCGTTATAGTACCGATAGAACAATAAGACAAAAGCCATATTGCAACGATGCTTTAACGAATCTATTTAATTATCTATCCTAACAGCCGTCTTCACAATATTTACAGTATCCAGTGAAATATATGGCTCGACTCAACCACAACAACCATGCCTGTGTGTCAAAAAAAAAAAAACCTTTGCACTGTTGGCACGACCCTTTTGGGTCACTTGTGGGGTCTCAGCCTACGATAAAAAAAATATAAATCGTAAATATTGCTGTCATTTGCAAAAGAGTAGACAGAATTTGAATTAAGACCAAGAAAGCCGTTGAAAATTATTTAAGATAAAGTAGGAAAAAGAACAGACATTGCGGTTAATGAATCATGAACTTATCGAAAAAGATCCCAAGAAAGCTTGATCTCTATGGAGAGAAGTGACTACCGATAACAAAAGCAAAAAGTATAGGTATGAGCTCCTCGTGCTAAACTCTATCAAACGCCTTAGAAATATCTAAGGCCACAATCTTACTCCCACCAAATCCATGAGCTTACTAATTCCACCCCTCGGAGAATAACACCGGCCGATCACCAGTGATTGGCTCCTACGGAAACCAGACTGGCTATAGCTAAGGAAATTATCGGACTCTACCTGAAATATTGAGAGGTTCGAGAGCTTTCGATGTTTTGTTTACTCAGCGATATAAAAAGCACATCGTTGCGAACAACAATCAGTTTAAGTAAAGTAAGCTCAGCGAGTACAATTTGTGTGAAGAGAGTTTATAAGGAGTAAGCTCGTGAAGTGAATCGTGAAGAAAAGAGCCTTGGTTGTGGCTAACTAAGTAAAGAGAGTTAAGTGTGGATAACTTCTGGTTAAAAAGATTGTGATCGAACCTAAGCTGTAAGTACGATTGGGTTAGAAGATCTTTAAGTAAAAAGATCTGTCGAGTAATTGTTGTTGTTTACAAAGCTGTAAATAGAAAGAGTAGTTAAGAATAGAAAATTTATATTTTTTGGAAAAAGGTTTCAAGCAGTTGTGCACAAAACTGTGTTTGAATAAAGGATTTTTAATTAAAACCAAACACAAAATCTACTTTATTTTAACTACAATCTACGAACTCATAAATACACGTTTTTAAAAAGGTAAAAACGTAACAATACTTTATAAGGTGATATACTTTATAAATTTTTAGAGTGCGAAGCCAACCACTATTGGACGAAAGTTTTCATGGTTACTGCCTCACCCTTTCTGAAGATCGGCGTTACCTTGGCAATCTTCCAGCACTGGATCAGGATCATCCGGCTCAGAACTTATTATTAACGTTTAGAATTTTAAAAACCCTTTTGACTACACGGGCTCGAAATAATATACTTGCAAATATTTTAGACAAAAGGCTTAGCTTTTCAAGCGAGTTTGTGAACGCTTGGTTATCCTTTACAAGGATTGAAACCGAATTTTTTGCTGTTTCTATGCCTTTTAATGAATGACCAAAAGCTCATATTTCCCCGAGGAAAAGATATAACTTTATTAAGAGAGGCTGTTAGTACAGAACCTTTTCGCGTCTAAGCACTGCGGCACAAGGGATCTGGCCTGTTTGCGTTGCAAGCCAATATGATCGCATTTGGTATTATTCCAATTATTGAGAGCTTCCTCTCTGGATCTGATTATCCCTTATATATTGTTCATTGAAATTTGAAATTTTTTTGAGGTTATATTTTATCTATCAGTTTTGCTATAACAACTAAAATTTTGAGTAAACTGAGGTCAATATATAAGAAAAATATTGAAAAAGTGGTAAAAAAATTGTAATGACTAGATAGATGACCTCCTTGTAGTTTGACAAAAAATATTTTTTTTTTTTTAAACGGTCCCACCACTTATTCATTTCACCCGAACGTGGATAGCTTGTCTCCATGGCATAGAGACACGTACACACTAGAGTCCGAACTAATCAGCTACAGAAATTAATCACAAGCTGAACAGAAAAACAATCGATACACGATGCATATTTAATAATAACAAAAAAAAATGACACGAATTAATTGTGAACGTACATATAAAATTTACAAATTAATGTTAGAAAGCAAACTACGGTTAATTTTACTAACGTCACAGATAAAATCAATAAACCCATAATGTAACTTGTAATCATTGTACAATCAACGGAAAGGAAACGAATTAATTTAATTTGTACTGTAGAAGTCCAGCGCTACAGGATGATAATGCCGAGAAAATCTAACAGTGCTGCTAAGATTCAGTTTGAGAAGTAAAAACCAAGAGTACCCGCAATAAGATTGCAAGCAAAACAAATACCCTAAACTGTTCTTCTGCGCTCTTGGGTAGAAAATATTATGAAGCCCAACCTAGCCTCATACGAAGGAAATCTAGCAACGTAATTCCACCGTAAGCCACGTAAGCAGAGTAATAAAAACTGCTTCTGCACAGGCTCAATTGCATCAGTATGGCACTGATAATAAGGATTCCAAAACAACCGAGGCATACTCCGAAATTGGCCTAACTAGTGAAATGTATAACTTTCCCGTAATATATGGATCAGAGAATTTTCTGGACCGTCTCTTCACAAAGTCAAGAACAGCTCCGAGGCATAGTATTCTTCATACACAAAAATAAACAAGAAATAACAGCTACCTCTCCAATAAGACACCTGGATCAAGAAAGGTTGTAACGGTTTTCAACGGGCAAGAATTAATTGTAAACTCGAACGGAATTATAGACCTACGAGAGAAAACCATATGTTTACATTTTCTCAAATTGAGATCCACCAAATTATTTCTGTACCAATCAACAAAATTATCAATACTACGTTGCAGAACAATCTACCCATAAATATCATCAGAAGTACAAAATATCACTATGCAACAAGCAAAAATACCTTTGATTATGCATTATGATCGCCTAACTTAAAAAATTATCAGCATTTCAAATTCTATGGATATTTTTTTTTTAATATGAGATTTTTGTAGAGGGTGCTTCATACATCTATAACTCTAAAATGACTTATTCGATTTTGTTAAGCCATATGTTAAGAAACTTCCAAATTATACCGGCTTTAAGACATTCTAATATTAAATTTTAATATAACCCGCATTTTGGGAGTTATTGAGAAACAAATCAGAATTTAATTTTTTTTAATTATGAAATTTTAGATTTTTAAAAATTCACAAAAAATAGAAAGCAACAAATATCTACCAGTTTCACTATATGTTCATAAAACTGCATATAGTAAAAAATAAAAAAAACGATAATTCATGAAAATCGATTGGTAAATACATATTTTATTCCCAATAAAGTGAAAGTACCTACTTATGAAAAAACAATTTTTTTTCCTGTAATTGCCGAAAATTACATTGGGCGCATGAGTGATATTTATGAATTTTGAAAAAATATCACTTATACGACACTCATTATACACAATTACAACAAAAAAATTGTATTTTCACAATCAGCATACATAAGAACACTACAGTCAAAAACTAAATCAGAAAAGTCATTAAGGAATAACAAGAACAATCGTGGACCCAAATGGCTACCCTGTGGAACTCCGGAAGTAGCATACATGGTCATAGACAACAATTTTTTGATTTCGAAACAAAACTCTTTGAGTCCTCTGAGTTCCAACGGTGAAGTCTATCAGGAATATCGTTCAGTACAAGTTTATAAAGCAAACTCCTATGATCAACTCTATCGAAGGCCGTACTAAAGTCAATTTAAATAACATCAGTTTGTGCACCCACATCAAAGCCCCTATAGTCAATCGTAGTAAATTCAAGAAGGTTAGTCAATTTATTATTTTTGACGTTCTTGAAAATTGGGAATCAATAGCTTTTAAAAACATATTAATTGTTTGCAATTCTTCGTAAAAGAGGAAATTTGGAAAATATGAAATAATTTTATTTAATATTTTGTGTTAAATCGATTAATATTGCTATTTAAAGCCAAATTTAAAATTATACTGGGCTGGTAGTTGGTGGGTAACACAATATTTTAAGTAAAAATTTGAAAAACATTAACAACTTTACTTCCAGCTACGAAAAGATGGACTTGCCTGTTAAGTCAAAGAAATATTTTTACCAAAGCAGGATTTTTAATATGTTTTATTGAAACATTTTGCTTAATTTGTGTGGTAGCTTTGGAAACATTTTACATATATTACCGATTTACACTCCTCTGCATTTTCAAAACATCAGGCATATGTCTAACTTTATCAAAGCCATAGTCATTTGGCGAATTATAAGATCTTTTTACTTTACTTGCCTGTAACTTTGGTCAATGGCTTTTTAACG
Source organism: Wohlfahrtia magnifica (assembly GCA_023159175.1). NCBI lineage: Eukaryota > Metazoa > Arthropoda > Insecta > Diptera > Sarcophagidae > Wohlfahrtia > Wohlfahrtia magnifica. Next base: position 758,982 of record JAKWBJ010000485.1, on the reverse strand, counting down.
GAATTATTTGCATAATAGCAATATAGTACTTCTGCCACTACGGAAGTCTGATAATTTTAATTGGAAGGCATCGTTGCAATCAATTCCATGAATGCGTTTAAAAAGGAGATATGAATTCAATAATGACATATCAATTAGAAGATAAAATTAAGGTAAAGTCCATATTCATTATAATATGGTATTGTCCTAGTAAGCTGTTCATTATATCATCGCCACCCATATGACAATTTTATTATATTGAGGTCTACTTCAACATAAGATTTATTTTTCCGATCAAAATGTCAAGTTTGTAACGAAAGCTCGACGCTAATTTCGGTTTTGAATGGTCTTCTACCGGCATAAGTTGATAATAACCGCCCACAAGAGAATTCAAAGCCAAAAATGCAAACAACAAACTCGTTGGAACATGCTAAGGAGCAATTATATCTGAAACTGCCAAATTTTTAATTAAAAAAAGAAAAAGATCTATCAAAAGAAAAAAAATTATATGCAAAACGAAATGGCAGCCGGCAGGTCCGACTTTAGGCGGAGACCAGAAAAATTTGATAGACAAAACACTAAATACAGAATAAAGATACTTACTCATATAAAAATAAATGTATCTTTCAAAAATTGTTAATGCATTTTTTTAAATATTTTTTAAATTTCACTTAATTCACAAATAATTTTTTTTAACACTTTACCTAGAAATTTGACATTACGGTTCGAAATATTAAAACCAAGAGAAAAATGCAAGTTATTATTTGTCATAATAAGTATATTGTGTACTTCTCTGCATATATTTACCGTTATAATGGAACTTCTATAAAAAAAATCAACATAATAATACAAACAATACACCCCGCCTAAAGGCTGGCTTGCCGGTTAGAGGGTTAATTTTACTTATGAATTTAATAACTTGATTCTCTCTTTCTTTTTCTTACAGGTGAGTGCCAGCATATCTGTAACCCAAGCGTATGATTGTTTTATAATTCAAGACAATTGATTGACTTCACATGCCATGGTGCGTATGATTAATATTAAATTTATTTCATTTATATTGTAATAGATTTAAAATATATAACAATACTAGGGCGATTCAACGGTTATTATTCGCCTGGTTTTAACCGGTTTTTTTTTTGTTTTTGCCGAATACGGTTTTCTCAAAATGTACGAACATCGAATAAATAAGTAATTTTAACATAAATAACCGGTTATATTATCTAAATATCTATGTATGCATATTTGTATGCTTTTATTATTTTATTGCTAGTATGTCCATGATTTAAGATTTTTCTAAATTAGCGTCATCTGTCAATACTTATGTCATTCTATTCTGTCACAACATTCAGCATATTATCTTCACTAAACGAAATTTTTCGATTTACGCTTGAGCATTTATTTCCAAAACAAAGACAATTGGTCGGAAATTTAAAAAAAAAAAAAAATAAAATTGCAAAAATCATCTTTTCGAATGAAGCTCATTTTCATCTTCGGGCTCAGAAAATTCAAAAGTGGTCTTACAGAAGCCAATGCAGCACGAGTGACTGTTTGCTGCGGCTTGTGGAGCGGTGGCATCAGTGGCCAATATTACTTTGAAAATGAGGACGGCGCAACAATTACGGTCAACGGAGACACATATTGCACCATGTTAACCGACTTGCCACACATCTCATGCCACAATCGATTCATTGTGTCAAATGTTTGTTGGCCGCTTAATTCGCCGAAATGGTGATGTTAGTTGACCGCCAGAAAGCTGCGATTGGACACCGTTGGACTATTTTCTGTGGGGCACTGTTAAAGACAAGTGTTATGACGAAAAAGAAACAATTGAGCATTTACAAGGCATTTTTCGTGATGCCATTGCCGAGATACAACCCCATATACCCGAAAATTGGTCCAATCGAATGAATTGCTCTGAGGCCAGCTGCGGCAAAACAATAAATTTGTCAAAATTTCAAATTTGTTCAAAATTTCAAATTTGTTCAATATTTCTTGAAATACCAGCTATAAAGTTTCGTTTTAAACAGGACTTGTTCACTACCTTAAATAGATCTATTAGATTGGCGTAAGCAAGAAGTACTTGTTTCTAAGCCAAATAGTTTAAAGACGCAGGCAAATATCACTGGGTGATATATAATCACATTGTTAGCATACTTAGTTGCTAGAAACTACAATTGGCCTGAGGAATCAACAACGTATGTCAGGGAAAATAAATCAGTTTTATTGAATTTAGTACCAACAATTTAAAATTATTGTATTTTAAGAAAAGAACAGTTAACCGGTTATTTTTTTAATTTTTAACCGAAAAGCAATTTTTCAAAATTGTAACTATTCGAACTATTTGAAGACCGGTTTTTGATTTTCCTAAACAATACTTTTTTACAATGACTTTGATATTAAAAAAATCCTCGTGTCTGAATAAATTCTTTTATAAATTGTTGATTGACAATATAAATTAAAGGTATAAAGATTGAGAGAATGGAGAGGTGAGGATAAATACAAATACCAAAAAGAGATAAAAATGAAAGGAATTTCTGTAGGCTATAACACCACACAATATAAAACAAATAATTGTTGAAAAGTTAAACATAAAAAAGTCTGATGATCTATTGAGCAGCATATTGATGAGCAATAAATCAATAAAAAAGCGGTAAAAGAATCTGAATTTCATTATTTAAAAGAAGAAACATCATGGATATATATTGTATTTTTATTTTTAAACTAGCTAGAACCCGGCCTGCTTCGCTACCCCTATCTTAATTATTATCTTAAAAGCTATTTTAGTTATATTTTTCGCAATTTTTGCCCAATTTGTCCGCTCCGGTCAAATTCCAAGCATTTGTTTCTTTCAGAAAATCACTGTAGCTTCTGCTTTTTAGCTGTACACACACATTCATATAGTATTCGTCTATAGGTAGCTTTTATCCAATGTGTTTTGTGCATTTTCCGATTTTTGGCTGATGTGGTGGATAGATAACAAAGCTGTAGTAGTTGTCGTTCTTCATACATAAAAATTTAATATATAGCGTGAATGGATGGTGCCATGACCATTTATCCAATCTCGCCCAGATACTGACTGATATTGTGTTTTTTTTTCACGAAGTTGCTTGAAGCTAATTTAGAAACTTCTGCTATTGCCGTTCTCATTTCCGTCCACATTTTGCCTGATGATTTGTATTGACTATGAAGTTATTCAGACCAAACTTAGAAACTTTTCCTTTAACCACTCTCAAGATAAACATAAATCAATACTTATTTGTGTTAGAAATACTACGCCTACTTGTCCAGTTCCGCCTACTTTTTGCTGATGATTTGCATTGACTATGAAGGTATTCAGACCAAATTCAGAAACTTTTGCTTTAACCGTTCTTGAGATATTCAGAAATCAATATTTAGCTTGACTGAGGGTACCACGCCCACTTTTCAAATTCCGCACACTGTTTCACTGATCATTTGTATTAACTACGAATCTAGTTGGGCCAAATTAGAGAAATTTTCTGTTCCATTTTGTATATAAAGGCAAATAAATATTTACATTGTATGGGCGTGGTACCGCCCAGTTGATATTCTTGAAATTTATATAGTCTATAGTTTCTTTCAGACATACAGAGAGATACTACAAAAATGTCAGGATAATCGGCTCAGCCGTTTAGCTATCTATATACACAAACAAGCCAACAAACAAACATAAAAACACATATTCATTTTTATATATAAGACTAAAAAAAGTTGTAATGTTTGTTTTACTGTGTTCATTATTCAAAATGTTATGGTGGTAAGGAAAAATGTTGCACAGAAATGCTGCAAATAATTAAATGATTAAATAATCTGGTCAAGTAATCACTATGTGCCTGACTGTTATTTTATTTTTATTTTTATTATTTATATTAAAGATTAATTAATATCGTCTTTCGCCATAATAAATCATTATTTTTCATATTGACTGACTACATATTTATTTATTTATTTGTGTGCGCATTTGGTTTGGCCTTTAAACGTACGGTCATTAACTTTTCTTGTAAATCAATTTCTGTGAGTGATTCAATTGCAAAATATCTCTGATTAATGGCAATAAAAAAATTTAATTAAATTTAATATTGTGGCATATCAATGAATATTTAATTACCTGCTTTTAATTTCACATTAAATTCTTTCTTTCTCCTCCTCTTCTCTCTCTATTTTTTTCAATGAAATTTTTGTTGCATATTATTCAAGGTAAAGCGAATGTCCAGTTAAATATAATTTATTAATTTGCATGAGTTTGTTGGCTTTTTATTAAAAATCTTCTCTTTTGTTGTTGAAGAAGCTTTTCTTTCTTTTAACGAGTTAATATTGTAAATTCTGTAAAAGATACAAGAAATAAAAATTAAAATTAAGAAAGAAGTTAAAATGCAGTAATATTTCGAAGAAGAGTAAGAAAATTGCAGAAGCACACTAATTATTAAAATATGAGAAAAAATCTTAAAAAAAAATATTAAATAAACTTTGTTGTCTTCTTAAATTTATTTTTTGAGATTTAAGATTTTTATGAATTTTTCTTTAAATTCATTTAAGAAAAGTTTTTTATAAATAATCATGTTTATTATGTACAATCTTTTTGTCTAAAGACTTTAAGTAAATTATTTATGATAAAAATAATAAAAAAGGTAACACAAACAGACCTAAATATAACATAAGCGGTTAATCGTAAAAAAAATTAAGCAACTTTTAACTGTAGGTAACGTTAAGAGAAGAAATGAATGTTTTTATATATTAAAATCTGTATGATTGATCTGTTCAAGCATTAGTACACTCGCTTTTATTTCGAGTACTCTTTATGAGTGAGTAGCGTAATATATTAAAACAAAAGAGTATTCGACAAAAAATTCTAATTAATATTCATAATATGAGTAATGAGAGCGTTTATGAGTTTCAAATGGAGTGCATTACAGTAAGTGAAACGAGTGTTTTTTTGATATATTTTTTTTAAATATTATATATTTGTTTTTTTTTACCATTGTGATACCATAACGGACCATCTCCTCGCTAAACTCGGAATCACCCTGAGCTTATGATAAAACCGATAAGTTTCCCAATATCTATCCTTAAGCGCAGTCGCATGGTAGAAGCCCTTCTGCTACATAACGCCTGGTATGTACACAGGTATCGCTGCAGCATCTGCGGAAATTATTGGCCAGATGACCCAGTCTAAACCGCTTGGCATGAGTATGTAGAATACAATGCCCACTAATCATATAGAAAACCACACTCAAGCGTTTATGATCCAGATTTTCTGTACCATCTTTCCCGACTCCGAAGGTACCCACATAGAGTAAACAGAGCCTATTACCTCATTTTAAGTCCTCTCAAGTTGGGAAAATTCGCCCATGAGTTCGAAGGTTGTACCATACCTGGCTAGTTCATCAGACCTACAGTTACCCTAAATATGAGTGTAATACAGTATCCATGTGATATGAATATCATACTGCTAAACCATTTATCTGAGAAATCTGGGGAAGTCCACAACTGTTTTTGAAGACATTTTGTGAGATCTCAGAGCTTTAAAAGCCGCTTGGTAAAAGTTTGGTATTATGTCTCTTGAAAACGTTGCCCTTTCTAATGTTCATCGAAACAGCTCGCAATAACCATATCCCCTTCTGAAAGACCCTAAAGTGATCCTGGTTACCTTATCGAGTGAGCTATATTCTCCGATTCTGAAAAGATACCTCCACCCATACCTGTTTTCAACTTGAACATCCCCTCGGAGTCGTTAGTGAGGTACTCGTACGTCACTCCATTCGTCTATACTTTCCTGTCGGGAATCGTTGTCCTAAGCTTTATTGAAGAGTCATAGTGCGATGATGTGTAGCCAACTTCCCAAAAGTTCCCAAACTTGTCAATATCTTTGAGTGACCAATAATCGATCTGCGCCACAGGCTGTAAATTGTATTATCCGCTGTTGTCCAAATGGGGCAACATTGGAACTTGTAGATTATTTACTCTCCTGGGATTTAACTCTAGTCGAAACACTCAGAAGAAATAAAGCATTGCTTTTGACAGATTATTAAATGAAATGTTTGGCTTCAGGAAAAATATTACAATAAGCTTTTATATTTGACGTAAAAATAAAGCTGTGTTACTGCTTTCATCGATGCACTATAATGACGAATCTTTTATTCTGATAAACCCCAAATAATCGAATTTTAAACAAGACCAAAAGCGGCTTTGATGTTATGTACTAGATATTTTCAGAGTATACTACAAACCGAGATACAAAACGTTGCCATTGTTCTTCATTATCTCGTACATAAATTGTTTTAAGTATATGAACAGCAAAAGGATACCAAACTCTGCACGCAGAGAGGATACCAAGCCTGCTCTTCGAAAATTTGTTGAAGAAATTTGCCTACATTTAATTGAGGAGCGTTCGCTCGAAGCAGAAGAACGTGAAAAGGATGCAGCATTTGCAAAAAAAAAACAATTTGCCTGTAACGTATGACAGCAAATTGTATTTGCATTTGCATTTCTTGTGACCAAAATATTTGTCATATTTCTAACAAAGCTTACTCTTATTCGTTGCTTTTATTCGCTAATGGGATTTTAAAAATTGTTAATAAAAATCTTAGGATAAAGCCAATAAAGAATCTTTTTATTTGCAAATCTTTCATTTAAAAATTACTGGATACCCGCGTATCTACTACATGTGTTCGTGTAAGTAATTATTTTGGAATCACTGAACAAAAATTTATAAATTACCATTTATATGATGTACAAGTGTTAAGAATTCTTAGATCAAAAGATTAACCCAGCTGTTAGGTAAAAAAACTTAACTGGTCTTAAGTAAAGGCCATTTTCGTCCACATTGTTATTTTAAACAATAAATGCACGAAACTGTGTTTTTGTAATAAAATTTATTTATTACTTGCATTACTTGCATTCTGCAACTTCGTTATATCGTTTTGTAGGGTTTTATATGAAAATAGTAAGAATGGGATCAGCTCGATAAATTTCTTTAGAAAGTGAAAAAGATTATGCATGAATCGGTGATGTCTAGATTAAAAAAAAAACCGAATACAATGAAGTTTATCTCCTTTTAACAGTGTCGTAAGAACTTTGGGGGAGAATATAATATCCACACATGCAGGGGTCAACACAATATGTTGTTTCCACATGCCATGTTTTAGTGCGTTCTGTTATCGTATTTTTTCCTACAAGACTAGAAAAATAATAATTTAAAATAAAAACAGGTACGGGACAAAAAAAAACTCGACAAAAATGGAATCGAAAGTGGTGGGAACGTCCACTTTGCTCTCATACATTTCTATACCAATCTTTGCAGGTGTTGAGATGAAGATTTGCATAGTTTATTTGATGCTTCATTTTTCGAGCAATAATGTGCGAGGAATATTTCTCACATTATTTTAAAGCTCCTCGTTTTGACTAGACTTTGGCCCGAAGTTCGCTCCATTAATCTTCCAATATTTTGCAACTGCGATGAAGATGTTAATATTGATGAATAGTTGGCTTACTGAGTTCGTTGTTTTTAGGCAATGTACGCTCTCAAAACATGCGAAATAATCCTTAATATTAGGCTGTCTATTGATACAAAATTGGAACATATGTGAAAAGTCCAACCACACTTTGGATAAGCAAAAAATTAACCGCCTGAGAATAGGCAGGTAAGGCAGATCGTTTTGGATCTCACTAAAGGCTTGAAATCTTAAAATAATTTTTTTTTCAAAACTGGGTACTTTTACTTTTTTGCGAATAAAATAACTACTTACCCATCGATTTCAATGAATTATAGTTTATTTTATTTCCATTATACACAACTTTATGAATAAATTGTGAAACTGGTAAATATTCATTTTGCAGCTTTATATTTTTGGTGAATTTTTAGAAATCAAAAATTTTTTATATCTCCTAAAATATTGGTTATATTAAAAAATGACATTAGAATGACTTAAAGCCGGCATAGTTTAAAATTTTTTAACATATGGCGTAAAGCAAACGAATAAGTCATTTTAAAGTTATCATAAGAAGTATGAAGCAGCCTCTTTAAAAGTCTCACATTTTAGGAGAAAAATTATAAAAAAGAACTTATCCATAGAATCTGAAAGCTGATGATTTTTGAATTCAGTCGAGCGTAGCGCATCGTATAAATATATTGAATATCCAAGATATTGTTGCTTGTTGCATAGTGCTATTTTTCACAACTTTCGACGTAGATAATCTCAACAAAAATGTGTCGATTAACTCAGTTCTTTGTATGGCGATAAAGCACCATCAAAATCCAAAGTATATCGCTGGTATAGTGAATTCAATCGTGGCCGTAGTTCGATCGCCGACGCATTCAAAGCAACGATGTAGTGCGTGGACTGATAATGCAAGATCGTCATGTGATATACTTGCACATTAGTTCCACTTCAATACATACGATTTTTCATGAATACTTAGTTGTAAAAAAAAAATTGTTTTCGTTAGATACCCCATAATATGTTTACTGCTCAAAAAAAGACTCGCGTTGATTGGTGTGAGGAAATGACTGAAGAGTTCGACCGTGGTGCTTCAAAAAATGTGTATATAATCGTGATAGGTGACAAGTCATGGATATATGCGTATGAGCCGGAAACAGACCAGCAATCCACCGTGTGGGTATACCAAGACGAGCTAAAAAATACACGAAGCAAATGGCAGCCAGTTTCTTCGGCCGAATTGGTCATTTTACCACTGTTCCGTTTGAGCAACGTATTGTCAGTTAATTCTGATTGGTACACGACCATTTGTTTGCCGCAGGTCTTTGGAGAAATTCGTAAAACCAACCGCTGAAGACGAATCACTCCCCATCATGACAATGCGGGCTCTCACACATCTCGTCAAACAGGTGAATTTTTAAGCAGTCAAAACATCGAATTGATGTCTCAACCTCAATGACTTTTTCTTGTTCCCGAAAATCAAAGGTAGACTGCGTGGTCAACGATTTACGAGCGATGAAGAAGCAGTTGAAGCGTTAAAAAAACTATGTTTTGAGTTGTCTTAAAAGTAATGAAAAAACTGCTTTGAGAAGTGATATGAACGAACGCAAAAGTGTATTTATCATCAAGGAATAGCAATAAAGCCATTTTCATTAAAAATTTTTTTCTATTATTTGCTATTGCCGAAATATAAACAGTACCCTTCGTAGAACACTGAAAAAGTTGTAGAAAAAATAACATATAGAAATACCACCTAAGCTAACGTTTTAAGTTAACATGTTGAACCGTTCCATAGTAAAAGCAAACAGAAAAATTTATAAGCCTAACAGCGGGCTTAAATACTCTGGTCGTCAACTTTTGAAACTGCAAAACATTAAAAGTCGCTCGTGGCTACAAGATTCCCGAGTTACACTTTCTATGCTTATAAGTCTTATTTTAAAATTTTTCTTGAGTACATACATACTGGAGTAAGAGTTAAGCATAGCCCACGAGAAATACTAGAGTTGCAGTATGCGGCTGCGCTTTCTTAGTGTAGTATTTTTTTTTTTTTTGTCCAAGAGTTGCGAATTATATAAAAATCCGCTGAATCCTTGCTAACAAGTTCACACTCAGTAATATCCGCGGAGATCCACATAGTAGTACCTGGAGCTGTCAGTAATCTCCGACCAAATCTCAAAGGCTTTTTTCTCTATATTTGATCTCTAAACATAGGTATGATAAGTTACCAACAAGACAGATCCACTAAAGGTCATGTAAGAGAATACTTTCTGTGCCCCGCTCTTTTGAAAGGCGCTACCAAAATAAGGCGCAATAAGTTTTTTTCGAATTGAGTTATCCGTTAAATTTTATTTTTCAATTTTAATCGTTATCGCAAAGTTAGTTTAAAACCTTAAATCTTTTTGCTTTTTTTTTAATATAAATAGTTTGGATGGCTGGCTCGCTGTAGTCTGAGACTAAAAAACATATAATCCTTCGATAAGAATCTTAATTAATTCATTATACAAAAAAAATGGTTTCTTTTTGAAATCAACTTTTGCAAGTCCTTTTGATTTCGATACTCGAGGTACGAGACATGCTTTTTAACTTTTTTTTGTCTAATTTTTGCAACAAATGAAATATAAGTGATTCTCTTTTGTGTGTTGAATTTAAAACAAAAATTTTATTTTTTTTTTGGAAATTTTTTTTTCCAGTATTTTTAAAAGCGACGCTACAAGAATAAAAAAAAATTGTTGCAAGTAATACAACAAAAACTCCTTTTTACTTTCAACTTTTTTTATTTATTTATTTTTTTTTTCAGCAAAAACTATAAAGACTGTCTGTCAGAGTCTGAATTTTCTTCTTTTTTAACAAGCAACAGCCATAACCTAGCACATGGCACATAAACCTAAGCTGTAAAAGAGATGATGAGATAAAAATGTTGTTTTCTTCGGTACTTATATTCCAAAGAGTGTTTCGTTTTCATTTTTATTTCAAAAACAAAATGCTAAAACAACATTATTTTCATATGCTTTGGTTGAAGGAAGGTTATAAAACAAAGTTATGCAGTTGAAGTTTCCTTAGTTGAGGTGTTCCTTTAGTAGTTTGGGCATATTATGCAATTGAGAAAAGCAACAAAGATTTTAAAGATATGCCTTAAGGAAGAAAAGATAAATTTCAAACATTACATTTTTATTGGGTGCAAAACTTTGGTACATTTTATTGTGTGTTGTTTAATGTAAAATTTCATTGTTAATAGGTGTTAACGTGCCGGGGATTTGGATGATGAATAATTTGATCTTATTGTGATGAATTGTCATTTTGGGTATGTGAAGTATTAAGCAATATAAATTTGAAATTTCTTTTTTAAATTTTAACATTCTTTTAAACTTTAATTACATTTTTTTAAGTTGCGTTCGATTTTGTTTTGAGTATACATTAACGTGTGTATCTTTCACTCAGTAAGACATAGACAAAAATAAAAAAGTCACTCATCATGGATTTTGATAAAATGAAGGATGGGCAAATTTGAGGTCAGGAATTAAATTGGCTTAAAAACAATTTTTTGTTGACGAATTCAGTTTTATTCATACCAATATAAAAAAAATTGTGGAAACTAATAATGAAATATAATGTCGGGTAAATCTCCACCTCTAGCACGTCGGCAGATGTCTGCTCTTTTCACAAAATTTTGAGTCACATTTTACAACAAAATCATTTTTAGTATTGAGGCGGCTATGTGAATAGACTAAATTGTCTCATATGGGATTAAAAAAATCCGCAAAGGTTCTCGAAAAACCATTACATCCAAAGAAAGTGACCGTATGGCACGGTTTGTCGTTAGGCGGCATCATTGGCCCGGATTTGTTCTAAAATGAGCAAGAAAACGCCGTCACCGTAAATTCTCTATACTACTAAGCCATAATAAGCAATTTTTTGTAGCCACAATTGGCTAATGTTGACATCAGTGAGCTTTGGTTTCAACAGGACGGCGCCACAAGCCACGCAGCTACCAAAACAATTCAGTTATTGCATGAGAAATTTCGTGATCGCGTAGTTTCTAGACTTAGCGACGTCAATTGACTGCCTCGTTCTTGTGATTTAACGCCAATGAATTGTTTTCTCTGGGGCCATTTGAAAGACCGGGTTTACGTGAACAAACCGCAAACAACTGACACTCTGAAAGACGAAATTCGGCTCTACATTGACGAGATAAGAACAACTTTGTGCAAAATATGTTTCAAAATTTTCTGCTGACGTGCTGGAGGTGGACATTTGCCCAACATCATATTCCATCATATTACCATATTTCGATTTTATATTGGTATGAATAAAATTTAATTTTTCAAAAAACAAATTGAGTTTTTGATCCGGTATTTTATATATTTTTTGAAAAATAATTATCTTCTAAATATAATACTGAACAATTTTTTTTCGGCTACTTCTCTATATTATCACAAGATGGCGTTAAACTCAACTAATTTATAATACAAAAATGTAAAAAATTGATTTTAGAGGCTTCAGAAAAATAGCTGTAAAAACTCTATTTGTTTAAGAAATTTTTAGAAGTTTGGTTTTTTCAGTACTTTGCAATATTTTGAAGAAAATAGAGAAAAAAAGTTTTAAATTTTGTTTATTGTTTTTATATTTTACCTCTTTGAAAAACGCATTTGTTTCAATAAAAAATTTTAATTCACCAAACTTGGAAGGAGCATTAAAAAAAGTATATACAAATTGATAGTTTTTATTTCCGATTATGAGTCTATATGATATGTGCTTTCAAATAAAAACAAATTAAAACCAACTTTGTCCTCTTGTTATGTTAGCAGCAGAATTATAAATAATACTGTGTGGTCGACTAAGTTCGGTCACAACTTGTCGGTAGATGGGTCTAAAATATAATATCGCAGGTGATATTTATTGCATCAGGCAACACTATAGTTTGTTCGAAATGTGCACCTTGTGAGAAGACATAATTTATCTACGGCTAAATCCAGTAAACTTTAATAGACGAAGCAAGGTGAAGTTTCGCAGCAAGACCTTTGTCTTAAATTTGCTTAATAATTAACTTAACTATGCAGATTATACATAACGCTCATTTACCTCAATAACATCATAACATAAAAAACACACTGACACTATTAAGTATAAATTGTTTGAAATGTTATTTTATTTATTTATTTATTTATTTTATTTAGTTATTTGAAAGTACCTGGTTTTGAAAATAATTTTTTTTTTGTAATTATACATATGTAATGGGTGTCGTATAAGCGATATATTTTTTCCAAATTCATAAATATCACTCACTAAACGTTCAATGGAATTTTCTGCAATTACAACAAAGAAAAATGTTTTTTCAAAACCAGGTACTTTTACTTAATGTGGAATAAATATGTATTTACTACTCGATTTTTTTGAATTATAGCTTTTTTATTTCTATTATATACAACCTTATGAATAAATAGTGAAACTGGTAAATATTTGCTGCTTTCTATTTTTTGTGAATTTTCAAAAATTTCAATTCAATTTAAAAATTTCATAATTTGTCAAAAAATTTTTTCTTATAATTTTCCTCTCAATATCTTTAAAAATATTGGTTATATTAAAATATGATATTTGAGTGGCTCAAAGTTAGTATAATATGGAATTTTGTAACATATGGCTTAACGAAATCGAATAAGTTATTTCAAAGTTATCATAAGATGTATGAAGCAACCTCTTCAAAGTCTCACATCTTAGAAAAAAAATTTCTAAAAAAAAACGTATCCATAGAATCTGAAATGCTGATGATTTTTGAAGTTAGACGATCATAGCGCATCAAAAAAATATAGTGGTTATCCAAAGTATTTTTGCTTGTTGCATAGTGTTATCACTAATTCAAAACAAAAGTTGTTTTCTAATGCAATTTTTAGGTTAAAAATAATAAAATTAATAGAATTAAATATATATAAACGGAAATAAATCAAAAGATAACAAAAGAAAATATATAAATTAAATAGTTATTTACATATAGGGTGTCCAAAATTGAGGTATCATATTAACTTTGCTTTTTAGATTCCAAATACATTCCGGTTAGCTAATACAGAACGTTACACAAAAACGCAAAAGTGGCAAAAGTTTTCAAGATGCAATTATGAACAAAATTCGGTAGAGATGGTTATGAAATTTGAAGAAACTTAATCCGTTCATGATAACAGAAACAGAATTTATCGACGTAGTGGTCGTTTAACCGAGAATATGGCAGCTGTAATCAAAACTGTTAAAACAAAAATCCAAAAACATCCATTCGTTGTCATTCGCAGCAAATAAATATCAAACGATTCACATCATTAGAGTTGTGATATCCACTTAAATGCTTAAAAGATCCAGCTGACCCAAGAATTAAAACCAGCTGCTTACGCATTACGTAGCCAATTCGTTTCTTGGGTCATCGAAAAACAAGAAGAAAATGGGAATTATTTTAACAAAATAATCTTTGCCGAAAAAACTCATTTCCAGCTCAATGGCTGCGTCACGCCAACAAGCAGAATTGCCAAATTTGGGGTGAAGAGATTCCAAAAATTATCTTAGAGCAATCATTACATCCACAAAAAGTTACGGTTTGTTGTGGATTGTGATCTAAAAGAATCACCGGACAATATTTTTTGAAAATGAAAATAGAAATGCGATTATGGTCAATGGGAATCGCTACAAGGAGATGATCCGAAGCTTTTTATGGCGTAAAATTAGACGATTTAGACGTCGATAATATGTGGCTTCAACACGATACTGTCACTTGTTACACATCAAGAGAAACAATGCATCTTTTGAAAAAAAAAGTTCGAAAATTGCAATATTTTTTGAAGAGGAGGAGTAAATTGGCCACAAAGTTCGTGCGATTTGACATCTTTAGATTTTTTTGTGGAGTTTTTTGAAATCGGAAGTGTACAACACTTCAAGAGCTCAAAACTAACACTATAGAGCAGATATTAACCACTGACAACAGTTGATTGAAAGACGTGATTGGTAATGCTGCTCCCTTGATCGACATAATTTTTCATTTTTAACTGGAACTTAGTTGTAATAAACTGAAATGGGAATATTTTTAATATCTGAAAAAAAGTCCTTTTTTATTAAAATTAAAATTAGACCTCAATTTGGGACACCATTTATATATCAACAAATCAAAATATAACAAAAGGAAATGTATAAATTAAAGAGACACATACGAGTATGTACTCGTACATATAAATAAGTCTCAAATTAATACGTTGGTTAGCAAGTATTTAAAAAGTTCATCCTTAAACCTTTTTACGTTAATATAAATTTCAGAATTGATTCGGTAGTTGGTTCCAAAGAGGTGGAAAACTGACGCTGTGAGACTGTTTTCCGATATTTCAGTTGAATTAATATTCTCCCACGTACAGACCTACCTAATCTTAAGACCCTAAAAAGATAATCTTGTTGCATAAAAAGTCATATTTTATGTAAGACGATAAGATTTTAAATATCAGAAGAATCCTAAAGCACATCTGATTAATCTGATATGAGGACCGGGAAATTGGTTTATGTAGTCCTATGTTATAGAAATCTGGAAATAATATTTTAAGCAACCCTTACTTAGTTTGTTAAAATCACTGCCAGAACAGTTTGCATACTTTTCGCTCCCATATAAGAGTACGGGCAAGAGGTAAGTCTTAGCTAGTAGAGTACATATTTCCATATTTTAAAGCATTCCATATACTCGACCAGATTATGTCGATATAAGATTAGACTGTGAAATACTGTTATTAAAAACAACCCCTTAGTTTTTGCAGTGATTAACAAATATAATTAGGTAAAGCATTAAATGTCAAAATTATTGTTTACGTTTATATAAAAACAATTATTTTAAAGGTAGCACAACAAAAGCCTGGACAACAACCGTTTCTTTTGCTGCTAAACATAAAATAATTTCTACTTTTTTGGTCAGCGAAACAAAAATTAGTGATACCAATACAATACAAAATTTTAAATAAAAAAAAAAAAAACGGAAAAATAGTTTTTTGTTTTTCAGAAAACAATAGTATAAAATGAAAGTATGGTATCACACAACATTTATGTTAATAATTAAAAAGTTTTAATGACATAATTTCATTAGTTTTAATATTTTTGAGTAATATTTTGAAAAAGCAATTTTATTTTGATGGATTTAAGAAGCTTGAGCGGAACCTATTTTTATGACAAATAAAACAGATGACAATGAAATCATCAAATGCTGCTAACAGCAACTTGCTACTTGCTGTCGGTTATGTGTTTAATGCTTAAATTATCATCAATCTTTATTAGAATGAGATTATCCATAGTGATATTATTATTATTAATAAAAATGTAATTTGATTTGGAAGAATCGATGCAGAGTCCATTGTACAAAGCCCTCTCATTAATCTTACATAGATTGCTGTTCAAATAATCTGCAGAGATATGGATATCATTTTCCATGCAACATCTATTAATTTGCACCTCATCGGCGTAAATCGTTGATGTACAGGCAGCATAATAGAGACCCGAGGATTGAACCCCACGTTACACCCCTGTTAACAACTCGGGGTGCCGAATTCGCCACTCAATGCAACTGTCTGAAACCGCCATGTAAGGTAGTTCTGTATCTGACGCAAAAAAGTTATACAAATTGCTTCACTAAAATTGCATGGTTAACTGTATCAAAATCTTAGTTATGACGCAGTAAAAATAGAAAAGGCACCATATTCTTGTCCAGATGACCCTTAAATTTTCAATTACATCCCTAAGCTCCGAGAAACTGCCTCTCCACCTTACAAAGCCGGATTGCCTGTCGGATAAAAGATTTGATCGCCTGAGATAATTATTAATTTGCGTACTTATAATATTATCCATAACTTTAAATAAAAAGGTAAAAATAGCAATCGGTCTATGATCGTTAATCTGATGGGAATGGGAATAATTTTTTACAGCTACTATTCATCAGGCAAGACAGACTTAGCAAGTAAGTAAAGAATTTAATAAATAAGTGATAATTAGCAATAGACTTGGCAAAACTACTCCAAGAAAGGTAGAACTTACCCCGTCAACACCAAACAGCCCTTGATTTGACAGTAGAAAAAGTCATCATAACCTCGCACTAGCTTACACATCGAAAACTGAATGTGTTCTAAATTGGGGCCGAACACAAGTCAGCATATAAATTTTGATTGGTTTAAGGGATACAAATATTTAAAATTTTTGATATAAAAAAATTCTTAACATAGATTTGAAATACATTGTATTTTTTATGAATATGGGGGTAAAACGTTACAGTTAAATCATATTAGAATCTAGCTTTAGTAGTTTTGTAAACAAAAATATTTATTGCTTAGAAGTCATCTACAGATGTTTTCAAGTCCAAAGTTAAATTTAAGAATAAGGTTTTAGAGGATTACGAAGTATAAAATAAATTGACTCTTCTACATTAATTTTCTCTTGTGTCATTAAATATTTTGTTATATTGTAGTTAAACTATAATACAGTTAAAAAGCATTCACAATTTGTTGCATGTGCTTCGAATGTACATAAAACTACAAAAAAACTTTATACAATAGATTCATTCAGCAAAGTATTGAATAATAAAGTCATAAGGAATCTATCGCATCATAAAATCAGTGATTCACAAGCAACTTTCTCCTTTAGTTTCTTCTTGGCCTTTGTAAGTGTAAAAGTCATAAAAGTAACACAATCTTTATTATGAACCCAGCAAGAAACATATTGTAGGGAGTTGGTAGTAGTAAAAGAAGGTAACGTACACACATGACTGTTAAAGTTGCAGTAGAAGTTGTAAATGCAAAACAATCATGGAATTACAACACATACTCGTAATCATATATTCGTACAAAAAACAAATATTACATTCACACGCAATATCAACAAATATCAAAGGGACTGCAGACGCATTCTGTTTTCATATGGAAATTGTATAATTTTATAGATGACAACAACAAGAAAAAGTTTTATGGAAAAAAAGTATTGTAATAATAAAATACAATATAGAACAGCAACAACAATAAAGCAGCAACAAGGAAAACAAAACCTATAAAATATTTGCAATTTGAAAACAAAACGAAACAAAACAAAAAAGGAATAATGTGTTGCAACCAGCATGAAGTAGAGTAAATGTGGTGGCAAATATATTGGTTTTAGTTATTGCTTGTTATTATTATTGTTGTTGCTGTTGTTGCAAGTAGTAGTAAATTTATATTAAAAATGGTAACAAACCAAAAATGACATACGGAAGTTGGGTTTAAACGGAAGCGGATATTGTATTAAAATACACTTATTTCACATATATTTTTATTTATTATTTTGAAAACTGAACTGATAAAGAGATATTCTTTTTTTATTTCATATTTATTTTGAAAACATACTCAATATGTATAGATAATAAATATTTATATATATGTATTTTTATTTAATTATTTTCACATTTTCATATATTAAAATATTTAATTTTTATTCTATTTTTTTAAATATATTTTTTTTAATTCACACCAAAAATATTTTCTTTTTTATAAATTTTTTATCTTATTTTTTTTTTCAACAAAACAAATTTTTGTTTTTCTCTATTCAAAACGAGCACGACGAGTTCAAAAACATTAACGCTACGTTAAGTGGTTGCACGACAACTAAATTGTTTCGTTTATTAACAGCCGCTCCATAGTCCTGAAAATTCTCGGGACAAATCATAACATTTCGTCGAAATACGATGACTTTAGATTCGTTGAAATAAAACAGCCACGATTCCACTACAAAAACTTGTCGATGTAGTTGTTAAGAAAAGTTGCAGCAACAATGTTTTCATGTTAATAACATGTTTCAATAGGATATAAGGCAACATGTTTAATTTTTTCTAAAGATGTTGAAAAGCTTATGTGTTTAATTTTATGGTTGTTTGTAGAGCAAAAGAAAACATGTTGAAAATGAACAAAAAATATGTGTGTTTGTACGAAATTGTTTTTTATGTTATTAGATTTGTAATAAGAAACAAACAAAAAAAAAAATATTTTACTCTATTATATATTATGTATGTATGTATGTATATATATATATATATATATATATATATATATATATATATATATATATATATATATAATATGTATATGTATATATATTTTTTTATATAAAAAATTATGAAAAAAAAAGAAAATTAAAAAATTCATGGAATAATTTTGGGCCTTTTTATATTTAAAATACGATTCGTGAGAAGAATCAAAAAGAATTTATAAATAAAATTCGGAACGCAGACTGAGCCCAATTGCATCAAAACCAGGGTTGTCAGATCTGGCGATTTCTCGCCAAACGTAGCGATTTTAAAAGTTATTTAGCATCCTAATTTTTGGTTTGGCGACAGGGTGACTTTTTGGCGATTTGTAAATTAATTGGCGATTTTGTTGGCTATTTTTGATACGAAATATTAAATACGAAAAATTAAAATTATTATTTTAGTATATTTATGTATGAAATTCGTGAACATGGTATGTCGATTATAGATGGCAATTGTTTTCTCGGCAATGAGATATTTGTAGTTGCCTATATGGAACTGAAATTAATAGATTTTAGGTTTTAGTTTACTTATATAATGCAATTGTCGGCAATTGGTAACGAAAGTTTTAAATTCATGAATGGCACGAAAAAAACTCTAAGCTTGACAAATGTGACAAAAATTAATGGATTTGCTTGAAAAATTCTAATATTATATCATCATATCATCCTTTAAAAGGTCTACTTCTCCTCTCTCTAAATCCACTGTAAAGTTTAAAATCGGATAGTATTCCACTAAATTATAAGTCTATAAGTATATGAAGTTACGATAAATCGGTTTTTTACCTGTAATTAAAGATTTTGTAAGTGTTTAGGAAATGTCAAAAGCTGAACCTTGTTGTCCTCGATAGAACAAGATACTCGTTTATTACAAAAATAGTATAACTTTTTAGGCATTTTATCTTCGTTCTTTTTTGTCGCATAGTGTAATTTAATTGCAATACAAGGCAATGTGAAATGTGTCTAAGAAAAAGTGTATAACGTTTCAGATATATAACAATAATGAGAATACATATCTATATCCAAAATCTATTTTGTATTAACCATAAAAATTATTTTTTTATAGTTTTCTAGGTTTCAGTAAACTATAAACTCTGTTATAGTAAACCTTGTACACTTTTTGCTTTTGCTATTATTTTTGCTTAATAAAATTAACAAAATATATATTATGGCGAATTTTCGAATAAGAATTCGGAACAATTTACTTTTCATTTGTTTTAAAAAATTTTTTTCATTATTTAAAAAAATATAAATTTTATTGTCAAAATGTAAAAAAGATGTTTTGCGATTTTCGAAATTGAATTTGGCAAAAAAGCTTAAAAATAATCTAACAACCCTGATCAAAACGGGTTAAAAACGAGCAATTTTTTTAGGTAATGTTGTATGTGTAATACAAAACATGTGTGTGGTACTTTTTAGTCGCGACACACAAAATATACACACATATAAATGCATTGTATTACGCATTCAATCTTACACAAACAACATGAATTGCTCGTCTTGGATTCTTTTTTGCTCATTTTTAATTCGTTCATCATTCTGCGAACGATTTAAAGAACAAAACAAATTTTAAAAATTTTAAATTTGAGTTCACGAGTCGAGCAGAAAATAATTTGAGCAAAAAATATGACTTCGAATTAAAAAATAAAACTTATGAGCACGAGTCATAAAACGAGCTAACCAAAAAAAATTCTACTCATAAGCCGAGTTTTTACGTACTATTGTCAAAAGTTAAAATGACAGATGTGTTTAATATGTTAATATGCGATATTACGCCGCTGTAATGTATTTATTGCATCAGACAACAGTATAGCCTGTTTGAAATGTAGCATTTTGGACTGCTTTTTGCTAGAAAACGTTATTAATATTGCATTATTCTATGAAATGTTATCTACGTTTAAAATTTTCTGAAAATTCGAATTATTACCATCATATTTTGCTTTTCTGCTACAGAAAACAGCAGCTAAATGGCTTGTTCGTTTTCGATCTGATAATTTAACAATAGATTCTGATATAAGACAGTTAACAAGATAAAAACAAACAATTCAGGCAATTGTTATGTTCCATCATGGCAAAACTGGACCAGACACATCGTTAATGACCCGGCAGAAACTAAGAATCAACATATAGTCCTTCAGACTATCATTTGTTTCGTTCTCTGAAAAACTCTCTTAATGGTGTAAATCTAAATTCTTTAGAGGCCTTTCATTTTCGATATTGGTTCCAAAGGAGTATGAATCTCTCATTGCACAAGAGCAAGGATTGCTTAAATTGACTCTCTGGACCTTTGTTTGATTCTTGTTGTGGTGAATTTTTTTGTTCTCAAATTTAAAAAAATCCAATTATATTTTTCAATGTTAGCAGAATTAAGAAATCTTAGGCAAAATTATTTTATATAAGCTTTTCATAATAACCACAAAATGACAGTTAAACCAAAGCACTGTGGAGCAGGATTCCACCATTCGTGGAATCAATTAAGCCGCTGAGTTTAGATATGAGATGTTAGCATCTTTGGAAAGATCGTGGTGTTGGTGTTATGATACAACAAAAAAAACTTGAATTTTATTGAAAAATATAAAGAAAAATATAAAATAATAAAAAAAGTAATTTTGTTTTATTAAAATCATTAAGCCAATGATGCAAATAATCATAAATATTTCGAAGATTACAACAAACAGTTATCAATTTTAAGATACGTTATTAGGTATTTATTCGCTATCACTTTTTGTTTCATCAGTATGGTTGTCACTGCTTACGTTGAAATCCACCTTAATAGATTCTGAAAGAAACAAGCATTTGGCTTTCTTAGGCATCATTTTTTTGCCTTGGGAGTCTTCCTAGTTGCTGTGACCACCGGTTCTGAATTTATTAATAGAAAGTTAAAGATATCTTCTAAATTATTAATCCTATTACATTTTCTTGCGCTATGCTCTTTAATTTTTTAAAATATTTTATTAATAGATTCTTGCGCTTCCTCAGACAGAGAATCAATAAGTAATTTTAAATTTTGAACTAATTCCCAAATGTGAATCAGTAATTTGTTTAGCGTTGGCGACATCTAATACCACTGATAATTTTTTAATACTGGATATTTTTTTCTTAAATTTTGTACTGCATAAAAAAACTCTGGAGGTCCACTCATCATTGTAACTACCACCACTAGGCTTTGACTTATCTTTATGTAGCCTAAAAGTTTCTTAAACTCTTTTTGAACTATTTTCTAACTATCTCCTACAAATTACTTGAGAAATCCACAAATATTCTTCTTCTTTTTCCAAATCCGCTGAGAAACTTAAAATTGGGTATATTCGAATAAGTTATTAGCTTACAAGTTCATAAATGTACGAAAACCCGGTTTTTAATCCGTATATTAAGATTTTGGCGGTGTTCCATAAACTTCAAACGTAGATTCTTGTTATACTTGCTAGCATCTATCACAAAAATAGCATCACATCGTATTGTGTTATATACTTGTATAAAGCAAAACAAAACAAAAATTCTAGTAAAGTAGGTCTGAAATATGAAAAAAGGTGTACTGCTGGGCAGCGTTGGGCAGCACGAACTTACTGTAGTTGGAAACTACACACTTTTTACTAAATAAAAGTACGCTTGCGAACCCTTAGTCGTCGTATTATTTGAATCCATGTGGTTTAAATAAGCTTTATTATAACGATACATATATATGTATGTCTAAACGTAAAAAATAAAAAAATAAACTTGATGGCATTCATATTTTATAGCCGCTTAAAGTTGGTGGAATAAAAGCTAAATTTTATAAATATTTTTTTTAGTTTAAAGTTCGTTTGCAGTTCAAACGAGGTATTTGTAGAGGCATAGTGTAGTACTTAAAGTGTTGGCATACAAAATCTTACAGCCCAATTTCGTATATTGGCGATGACAAAAGAAATTTTGTTTTCGATCCCTTCTAGTTGATCCATCCAAGAAACCAGCCAAGAAAGCATATGGAAGACGTAATAACAACGTTAATAACAACTTTGGTTGGTTTGTTGAAAGGGAGGGAGCAATAGTCAGATATCGGCAGACATACATCTAGGCCAGAATTGGCCCATTGTGCGCTCGCTAAATGCAAATCCTACAATAGAAAAAACCTATCACTGCAGATGCCCATGCACTCAAGACCCCTAAGGTTAAAAATATTCAACATCGGATCGCTCCCTAGGAAACACGATTTATTCCTAGAAAAGGCAGGGCAGTAGCATAAGACCTCGCCTATGAGGTTCAAATGAACCCGTAAGCTATAGTGCCCATTAGGATGCCTAAAATGCCACCCAAAAACCTGGTGTAGAAGCCTTTTATCGTGTCCCAAATGGGATCTAGCCAAAGTATTTTAGCACTGGTTTACTATTCTAAAGTAAAACATTTAAAACCAACTTAGACCTTATTGTTCAGAGTGGCTTAGGTAAATCCAGCTTTATCATCGACGAGTCCGTAACTGCAATTGCCAGTTCTTTCGCGCTTTCGCAGCTCCATGGTCTCCTGGATTCTGAATTCTACTTCGTACTGCAGTAATGCCCTTTATTAGTAGTGTAAATAAGAAGAAACTTATTATCTTTGCAAAAAAGTACGTAAATAAAAGTCTGACCTTCTGGAACAGGGCAATTTTTTCTGATGAATTTAAATTTAATACAAAAATCTCCGATGTACACGTAAGAATCTGGCGGGAAGTTAACACACCGACTATCTAAGCAAAATCTTGGACCTTCATTTAAGCACGGTGGTGGATAGTATGAGGCTGTTTTGGTGCCACTGGAGTATAAAACCTACATTTTATAGATCAGATAATGGATGAGTAATGGACTCGAAGAAGTGTATAAACGTTTTAAAGGCAAATCTGCATGAAAATGTCCTTTTACTATTTAGCACGGTCCTAGACTTTTTTCTATTGGACATAATGGCCAATTTTGTCATGTTTACGGTTGATGTTTGCCTAAATCCTCTATGTTTGCCTAAATACTGTTTATCTCTTCTGTTATCACAAGGAAATCTATTTGGTCAACAGTTTTTAGACCCAGGAATCACTAGTAAAATTCAATCCTTCGCCGTAGAAGCGCAGGCCATTTCTATAAATAAGTTGCGGACTTCGCCTTGTAAACATTTAGTCATTCAATAATATAAACTCAGGAATGTGTGCAACTGTGAAATTGGCGAAATCCAATTCCTCAGGTGTACAGTCATAAATCTCCCCGTTAGGAGACCCAAAAATTCTCTAATGTTTCGATCTGTCTTTTGTCTTTCACGTAGACTTATTCGCTCAGAGGCGTCTGCATACCTCGCAGTCAAGATCGTGAGACCAACTTTTCTTAATAATAGCTTTGTGGGCCTAAAAATTTTTAATATAAGCAATTTTGTATAGGGTGGGCCACATAAAAAAATAAATTTAAAAATTCAATAAAAGAAAAACGGCTTAAAGTTTTACCAATATTTTGTTTACCAATGTTTTGTTGTGAAGTACAATTGTTCCGGTTAGAAATGAAACATTATTTTATTCATATGGCTGCCGTGGCTGGCCTCACAGTACCCCATTCGACCGGACCAATTTTCATGAACCTTTTCGAGTGGGTCGTATCTCGGCAACGGCGTCATGAATGTTGGCCTGCAAATGCTCAATTGTCTCTGGTTTGTCGGCATAATACTTGCCCTACACCAAATTGTTCAACGGTGTCAAATCACATCTTTTTGGCGGCCAACTGACATCACCATTTGGGCTAATTAAACGGCCATAAAATGTTTAACGCCATAAATCGATTGTGGCATGAGATGTGTGACAAATTGCACCATCCTGTTGAATCTAAACATCGTTCACATCAATACCATAAAGAGCGGACACATAAAACTCGGTTATCCTAGTGCGATAGGTGTCTCCATTGACTGTAATAGTTGCTCCGTCCTTATTTTAAAAGAATTGTGAGCCTCTGATGCCTCTGCTCCACAATTCGCACTAAACAGTCTCTCGTAATGGTTGCATTGGCTTCTGTAAGACCACGTTTGGGTTTTGTAGGCAATAAATACGGCAATTGTGCTTTTTAACGTACCCACAAAGATGAATGTGAGCTTCGTTTGAAAGATAATTTTTGTTTCTTTTAATTTTTTGATTTTTTTGCAATTTCCGACCAATTGATTTTGTTATGCAAATAAATTTCCAATAAATCCCAACGTTGCACAGTGGAGGTAATATATTTTAAATTTTGTGTCATAATAGAATGACATAAGTATAGCCGGATTCGAAATAACCGCTGGTTCAAATTTATACAGATAAATGGCCCAGTTTTTTATATACCATAAGCCTCTAATACCTATTATATCTGGTTTATAATCCTATTTATTCTGGCTGTTATTGAAGCTTACTCTTAATAAATTAAAAATCACACTTAAGCCAAAATTTAACAAAAAAGAATGAAACTCATCAAATTTTCATTTCATTGATGTAAGAAGAAATAAAAGAAAGCAAAAAAAGAAATAAAACCAATATTCACATACAAAATAAATTACAAAACTTACAAACAAAATATTTTAAAATTTTTAATCTTGATATTGACAAGTTCGATCTAAAAATACTTTTTTTAATCGTTTTTCGCTTTGGAATATTGTGCAACAATGGAACGTAAACCGAAAACAATAAACATTTGAACTGATATATCGGTAACATAAAAACAAAGAAGACAAAATAAAATGAAAAAAGCTGCTGAAAACAAGAAAAAAGCAAATATATGTTCTACTTATCACTTTCATTACAATAAAGCCCTTCCACCACCACCACCAGCAATTTGTTGCCTTTCAACAACAGTAACCATAAACACATTTCCGTAAATTAATTTTTTACTTTTTATTTCTTGACTTTTTTTTTGTATTTAAGCAAAATGAAGCATCAACATAAAATACAAAAAAAATCAAACAGCATCTGATGATTAAATAAAGGCAAAGGTTGAAATAATAAAGGTACAGGTTGATCAGCAAATCCAAAGAACCGTTTAGATAACACATAGGCTGAAAAGCAACTGATATTCTATTGATTAGTTTGTGAGTTATTGTGCTAAGAGTGACGCTAATTTTGTTATTTTCGGAACAATGGATTAGAAACAATATCGTGTTTCAATTCTATACTGCTTTTTGATAGAAAAAAATACTGTTCAAGCGAAGCATTATAGGGACTCCGCTCCATCAGAAACAATAATAAAATGTAATAATATCCCATCTCAGAAAAAGTTCTCGCCATTTAAGGTGCTCCAACTTTGAAGCTTTGTATTTCTTTAAAGGAAATTATTCGGTGACATGTTAAAAGATAAACTCATACCTCTTTATACGGCCTAGATAGAAATTCCTTTAAACCAGATGAATATGTGTTGCGTTTGCCCCCCTTACACTGTTTTAAAAAAACCTAGAATCCACGTTTTTTTTACCATAAAACGAGGTAATTTGCGCTTAACGCCATTGTATTCCATAATACAAACATGCCGTTATAGCGAAATGCCATGTAAAGAAAGCTCGTATAAAGAGATGTGAGTATATTGTATCCGTCGCAACAGCCGACGGAGCAATGTTAGGAAAATACGTCGAATGCGGCATTTGAGCGTTTCTAATAATTATTGTGAAACTTTTGAACCATGTGGTCGAGAGTTATTATGCAAAAGAATAACTATATCATGTCTGTTTTTATATTCCGGCCGTTTTTCTCATAGTGCATGATTCAAACGAAGTAATTGCAGTCTGCTTCGATTACCCAGTTTTAGTAGCTCATAGTACACAATGCCGCCTTGATCCCACCAAGAGTGCAAAATTGCATTATAAATACTAAAATAATGTGAATGTATAAACGAGCAAAAAATATTGTCGACTTGAACGAAATTTGGAAGCAGTTATAAAGTCCAACAAAACTCATAAAACACAACAAAAAACCCAATGAAACCCGATTGGTAGGGTTTAAAAAAGAAATTCGGGTTTTTGCCAACCCTGTCGAAAAGTGAAGTTGCGTGAGTTAGCTGACATCATACAGAATGTGTTGGCTTTACAGTGCATAATCATTTGGCTATGAGAAAGCTCTGCTCGAGTGGGTGCCGTGTTTGCTCACTGTTGACCAAAACAAGTCAACCAAAACAATTGCAAAACTGCATGAAATGAACTTCGAACTGCACCCACATCCACTGTATTCTCCAGCGACTTCTGGCTGTTCGCCAGATACAAAATTTCTCACGAGTGAAGAGTTTGTCGGTGAAACTGGTAATGAAATCTTGGAGCGGCGCTGAAATGTTTCCATTGCTCTTGATGGAGTTTATGTTGATGAATAAAGCTAATTTTGTAAAAAAAAGCGTTTTATTTTTTAGGCCCGGGAGTTTTCAGCCAATGTGTTTAGTCAACTTTGAATCATAAAATAACTCCGAAGTCCATAGGAATAATCAAAATGGGAGCTGAATAAAATTTCCTATACATTACCAACTCTCAGCGTTAACCCAACATACCAAACACTTTCGTGTAGCATGTACAAAAAAATAATTTGTTTAAGAGATGAATGAGCGATAGATGGTGTGGGAAGAAGTACTGTAGTGTGAGAACAATGTTGTTGAGTGAGTGATATTAAAAAAGAAAAAGTAAAAAAGTGACAATAAGGTGATAGAAGAATGACATAAAATACATGAAAACCTGACAAATCGACAGTCATGCACACACACACACATACACATTAAACTCTGCCACACTTTTTCAAGTGTCTTACACATGTAAGGATATGTGCGTTTTTCTTAAATATTTTTCGACACTCTTTTAATGAAATGACAGTAAATGACATCAACACATCCATATCCACCTCCACCAATAACAATAACTTTATAAAGTTTATTGCTTACAAACAAGTGTGAGAGTTTGTTTGTGCAAATGTATGTGTGAAACATTTGTATTGTCTTTAGAAGGAATAGGAAGGAGTAACATTTT
Source organism: Wohlfahrtia magnifica (assembly GCA_023159175.1). Lineage (NCBI taxonomy): Eukaryota > Metazoa > Arthropoda > Insecta > Diptera > Sarcophagidae > Wohlfahrtia > Wohlfahrtia magnifica. The sequence goes on along the minus strand of JAKWBJ010000485.1, from coordinate 731,557 downwards.
AAAACAATAGAAATCCTTTTATTTTATTTTATTTTTTTTGATAATTTTTATATGTTTTAGTAGAGACGAAGAATATGTGTTTTTTGAAAAATATAAACAAAGTAAAAAATAAAAAAGCATTCCCATCATCTTAAAAAGACGATAATGAATGGAACCTTTCTTTTAGCAAAATAAATAGAAATTGAAATGAATTTTTGAAAGTGAGATTTAGTGAGTTGAAGTGTGCCTGCCGCCTTGATGTTAAACAATTTTGTTATTACTTTTGATAAAGATTTTTCTTTTAATTTAAATAAAAATGTTTGCTTTGCTAAATATATGTTTATAGTGCACTATGGTTATGGAAGGTATTTAAAACAAATCAGTGCATTGATTTTAGACACTTACTAACTTAGAGGGTCATTTACAAGTTGTTGTAGTCATTGACCGACCTTTAAATGGACTTACAAACACTTCAATCTTCTGCACATCTTCTCCAATTTCTGATACCAAGCTTAAAGATGTCGTCTTCTGCCTGATATTTCTATCTAAGTTTAGGTCATCCCCTTCTGCGCAAGCCACCATTAGGATCGTTCTCGTATGTGTTTTTTGTTGGAGTATATTCATCTCTCTGGTGGTCCATTTAAATGCTAATATTTAAAAATGCAATAAAACAAAAGCGGATCATTCAAATTATTTTTTTTTTGTGAAGTACAATTGTTCTGGTTAGAAATTAAATATTATTTCATTCATATGGCTGCTGTGGCTGGCCTCACAATACACCATTCCATCGGACCAATTTTCGAGAAATTTTTCGATTGTATGGGGTCGTATTTAGGCAATGGCATCACAAATGTTGGCCTTCAAATGCTCAATTGTCTCTGGTATGTCGACATAACACTTGTCTTCAACGGCGCCCAACAGAACTGACTTGACTTGTCTGTTTATATGTAAAATACAAACAAAGCACTCAATTTTTGTTAGTGTTTAAAATGTACTCGTAAATAGACAAGTCACTCAACTTATTAGACTAAGGTTTTCTTACGCTAGTTATCTGGAAACAGGCTGTATATAGATAACGTTTATGAAATGTTGTAACCGATATACTTTACTCGTCTATTTATTTTATTATTATTTTTTGTTTGTCATAACCAGGGAAGCCAGTAGTATGAAATTGCATATTTTCCCTCACGCTACCAATCAAGACGTTTATCCATATCGTGAATTTTTATGAATTTTGGCAACGATTTGTTCATGCATATTTTGCTCACAACAGAATTTTAAGAGCATATTTTCGACATTTTTCATATTTAAGGAGCATTTTAAGCCTTTATAGGATATATTTGGGTTTATTGTGCTCTGAAATGCTTTTATAGCGAAAACAAAATGGTTGTTTTTTATTCCGGCCAAATCATGGCTTTTTTGAAGTATATCTCAATTGAAATTTATTGCGCCATCTAGACCTCAATTAAGTTTGTTACCGCTTACCATGATCTTAGAAATTGTTCGAAGAAAATACGAACTATAAAGACAGATCAGAAAGCGTTTAACGTTCAAAATATGTTTGTACGTCATAAATATTTACAAGAACGCTCAGATGACATACACTGCTTCATAAAAGACCAATGGATTTCAAAAAAGCAGAATTTTTTGTTTTTTTAGAGCATATTTTTGAATTTTAAAATCATATTATCGGATTTTTAGTCATAGTTTATGCGCATAAAACACTTTTTAAGAGCATATTTCTGGTTTCCCTGGTCATAAACCTTTAGAAGATTTCTTTTAAATTCTTTTTAATGCGTCACTAATTAAGGATGTAAAATTCGCTTCTATATTCAATCCATTCCATTCTCCCAAATTATGGGTCGATTTTCTCTTTATACAAACGGCTGTATTCAAAAACAAAATAAAGACCATTTCATACCTACTTTCAGAAAAATTCACTAAAGAATTAGTTAGAAATGAACTTTAGCTTAAAATTCCTATTTTAAATCAAATAAACAAATTTTAAAGTTGGTTCGACCATAAACAAAACATAAAATCTATAGTTTAACGAAATTTTTAAAATAATGGACATGCGTTTTTGGTCAAATAATTGGTCAGAGCAATTTCAAAACGTCAAGACAGGTGGTCAATTCTCGATACCAGATAGAAATTATCAACAATTGTACCGTAGAACCAATATGATCCTGAAGATTTCTAAGTCCTTGCAAACCACGGTAAAAAGAGTTTGTTCAGAATATGCTCTAGTTTTCCTGGACACTGCGGAATAGATGTTAATGAGACAGCGAATGCATTGATTAGGAAAGGTCCCATGACACCATACATATATTGGCCCGGAACCTTAAAGCGCTGCACCACTGACTACCATTCTCAATCTAGTCGAAATTGCTAAATGCTTGGTACACTGGTATGCTCAAAAGGGATTTTGCCACTCTAGATCAGCGAGCAGTTCGCAAATTGGGCGTCGTGCTAGGGTTCTTAAATTTGGCAGGACTTAACTTAACGCATCTGAAGAGCATGGTGGTCATAGATGTAAATGTTTGTAGACTATGCTTACAGACATCAGAGACAACATAACACATATTGTGTGGTACTTGATAGGGTTAGATACAAAGAAAACATAGGGTCTCACTGGATGACATATTCACCATTATGGTTTCAGATCTGCTTATGCATTAGGAAAGCAGCAGATCTGCTGAACAAGCTTTATAACGGAAGGGCACAATAAATACCATAGGTCGCAGTGTCCTGCAATAGTGCCTGATCGGTATAATGAAAATTATTATGATATAATTGCTCTCGTTTTGACTTTATAATTATTGAAGAAAAAGTAAAAAAAAGTCAAAACAATTAAGGTAGAACCTACTGTAAAATTAAAAAATTAAAAGTGACTTAGCGAAATGTTAAAAAAAGAAGGGAATTTATTCGCAAATTCAAATTTTATTTGTTTCGATTTAGTGGCAAGTACCCACTACTGCCTCATTTTAATTTAAAGGAAAATAATAAATTTAGAAAGCGATTGCTTGGTGGAACAGGCTAGGAACTAACGGCATATTACTTTCTCCCTTATAACGATATCTAGAATATACATATATACATACATACACACATATTGTTGCATTATGAATACAACATTTTTCTTAATTATGACAAAATGTTAAATATTTTCCTTAATATAATTTACAGTGTGCCAAATCAACATTCGTACATTTTCTTAGAAAGCATGTTTTTTTAAAGCACCTTTTTGTAACAAAATAAACAATGAAAATAATATTTTTCATACGATTTTAGATCAAAAAAGTTTTTTTTCTTTCTTTTTCGAAAAAAATTAAATCCACTAAATAAAATTTTCTGATTGTATGAATTTGTATTTCTCATATTGTAAATGAGCCATAAAAAAAATAAATTTAGTATTGCCAGTTCGTATATAAAAAACCTGAAAGTGTGAATTTGAATAAGAATTTATAAAAAGAGCTTTATTAGCCTTAAAGTGTATTTTAACTAATTTGTATATGAAACTCTAAATTAAAAAAATTTTTGTGAATATAGCCGTAAGCCTTTAAAAATGTGTGCATACATACACACGCATTTTTTGTATTATATAGACACTTTACATTTGATATTGCTCTGGGCCATTGTGCAAACCTATCTTCTATTGTAAATTACACCCCTTTAACATTAAAGGAAAATGATAAAAAAATTATTGTCTTGCTTTTAACATGATTATAAGAGGTTACCAAAAGAGTTTTTAAGTCTAAACGGAAAATATACAGAAATATTTGCTTTTAAATACACTCACATGTATTGCTTTCCTTTCGTTTTCAAAGAAGCCTTTTGTCAAACTTAAAATGTAATTTTAAATGTATTTCTCTATCTGTCTCTACACGTATGTATGTATGTTTTTCTATTAAGTATTACCGTGTAAATAAAGGTAAAAATTACAAAAAATTTTGTTGTGTAATTTATCTAAAATATTTTTTGGATTTTTCTATTCAAACGACTCATTAAATTTTATTAGTTTTTCGTGTTGATAAAATAATAATTTTATGAAATTTTTCTTTTTCGGCTAAAATAGTTTGTAAAATGATAAGAAAAGTTTTCTGTTAATGTGTTGTTGCAGACAAGTTAACAAAGTATTTAAGATTTTATGACCAAACTAATAAAATTTTATTTGCATAATAAATTTTGTCTTAAATCTTATTAAAATAAGATATCAAAGATACTGATGATATTAAGTCTGTAAAAAAAATTTACGTTTAAAAAGAGGTACTTTGCAGTACATTTGATATTGTTTTGATATATAAATTTCACTTTTTTAGGTTTAAAAGGAACTAACAAAAGGTATTCATACTGAAAATCTTTCAATTAAGAGGACTTTATTCTATTGGAGATGATATACGCACTCTTGAAACTGTTGTATGAGAACCAGTGTTTCTTATATATAGTTCGGTTAAGATATTTTATTTAAAAAGAACGTTAATTTCATTCAGCCGGAAACCACTCCTACAGCCTAATGAACCTGGTTATTAAACTTGGTATCAAAGCTTGACAGCTCCAGAAACAGACGCTGGCAAATGAAGTGGGTCCACATCCTTGACGGAAATCAATCGCAGATAAACAAATCCTCTCCACGTGCCTATCTATTACACAATGACCAGTGAGAATAGATACAGCAAAGGATATATTCCCACGGTACAATTGAAATAGTTGATTGGTACGCTTCCTATCAAATCCAGGCTAGTCTAACAGTGAACCAAAATTCCTCCACCATACAATACCGTACCGTGATACCGTACTTGCATTAAGTGCCACGGTCAAATAATACATGGGCTGAAATGTCCTAGTCCTGTTGTTCACAATTAGCTCTATTCATTAACGTCATATCCATCAAGAGCATTGCAATCATTCCAACGCCGCTCTAAAATTTCAATACCACTTTTGTAGGACGATTTACCTTTTGCCTCAAAATAGGCCACAGTTTTAGCGATAACCTCTTCATTCGTGCGAAATTTCTTACCCGCGAGTATTTTGTTGAGGTCTTCTAACAGCCAATAGTCGCTGGGAGGAAAATGTGGCAAATGCGATGGATGTGGGAGCGAGTCGAAGCTCAATTTATGTAGTTTTGCCATTAATTTGATTGGCTTGTTTTTGGTCAACTGTGAGCAAACGTGGCACTCACTTTGAACAGAGCTTTCTCATAGTCAAATGCTCATGCAATATAAAGGCAACACGTTCTTTTGATATCATTACGATGTCAGCTAACTCACGCAACTTCACTTTTCGATCATTCTAAACGATTTTGTAGATTTTTTGATGTTTTCTAGTGTTACCGCCTCATTTAGACGTCCACTGCGTTCTACATCATCAAACCAACGTTTTGTTGTTGTTTCTGATGTTTCCCCATAACACTTTTCAAGCCATTGCCTCTCTGGAATGGTATTTTTTCCCATTAGAAAGCACTGTAGTAATTGTAGAAACACGAAATTGTTTTGTAAATAACCATTGTTTGAAAATAACAAAAGTAGCATCACTCTTAAGCACAGCCACTCACAAACTAACTAACAAGCACAGCTGCGGAATTGATCCGCATATAATTACGACAAAAAAATCTATTTTCAAAACTAGGTACGAGTACTTCACTTTATCTTTATATATATAAAAATGACGTGTATCTTCGTGATCGCTAAACTCAAAAAGTACTGGACCAATTTTGACTAACCTTAACATAGATGTTCTATGGAGTGTGAGGAGTGTTTCTGTGTAGCTTGAGGTTCGTCCGACAGATGGCGTAATTATCTAGTTTTTTTGTGTTTTTGCACCGTAACTCAAGAACTACTGCACAGATTTCGACCAGTATATACATGCTCCATGGGGTGTGAGGAGTGTTTCTGTGTAGCTTGAAGTTCGTCCGACAGATGGCGCAATATTTAGTTTTTTAAGTTTTTGCACCGTAACTCAAGAACTACTGCACTATGTTGTGTGTCGTTGAAGGCATTGTTTCGTTAATCAGCATGCAGTAGCGTTAATTAGCCTGATACCGACTGATACCTAACATCTTTTCGTGAAAAAAATATATTTAAAAAAAGTAAATAAATATCTATCACACTTTTTTAAACTCTATTTGCGTAAGGTGCTTGATCGGCGTGTGGCGGCGTGTAGCGGCGTTACGTATCCCGACACTGATTCATACATAACATCTTTTCGTGAAAAGTTCATGGGTGTCAAACGAAAAAAAGAACTTATTAAATTGAAGATTAATTTATTTAAAATAAATATTACATACATTTTAATAAATTAACCCAAGGTGTCAGTGAAATTAAATTAATTGTATTATTGAAAGCTATTGAAAACGTAAATAAGCAACCGGTAAGACAAACACTAACTTGATTTTCTTCGAGAGGCAATTCAACGTAAAAGAAACATTTGGGGCCAGCAACGCGGATCGGGCCCAGCTATCAAAAATATATAATTCCATTTGAACAATAATTGCTATGTCGCTTTAGTGCACCTTTCATTCTTCTTCTAAATATCAATCAGCCATGACTTTGCATGCAAACCAGACTTACAGTGAAAATAAAATTCGAAGGCAAAACAACGTTTGCCCGCGTCTGCTAGTTGGGAATAAAATATGTATTTTCCAATCGATTTTCATGAATTATGGCTTATTTTATTTCTATTATATGGAGCTTTGTGAATAAATAGTGAAACTGGTAAATATTTGCTGATTTCTATTTATTGTGAATTTTTATAAATCAAAAATTTTATAATTTAAAAAAAAAAATTATAATTTGTTTCTCAATATCTGCAAATATATATTAAAAAGTTATATAAAGACGACTGAAAGCTGGTATAATTTGGAATTTTATAACATACGGCTTAACCGAATCGAATGAGTCATTTCAAAGTTATCGCAAGATGCATGAAGCAATCGCTTTAAAAATCTTAAATATTAGAAAAAAAATTCTAATAAGAAAAGTTAGGGGACCATAGCGCATCAAAAAAAAAAAAAAAAAAAAATACAGTGGTTTTCCAAGGTCAGAATTTTTTTTGCATTTGTTGCATAGTGCTATCTAACACGTTCAAAATTACTATTACGCTCATTGTACAATTCAAGAAAAGCGTCTATGGAGCTTGAGACTTACTGTAAAAAAGAAGCAGTAAGTATTTGACATAGAATAGTTTCCCATAATGTAAACCTCATATGCCGAATTTTATTTTTCATTAAATGATTTTAAAGAGATTGTAGGAGTAAATTGGTTGAATTTTCGACTTTAATTTTATTGACAAACATTACTTTAAAACATTCTTCCATTTTAATTTTTTTAACTTTTTCCCTTCCATTTTGATAATTTTAATTTCATACGCAAAACTAAAAAGAAAATATGATTATTACTCTCAACTTCCTTTTCTTCTTTTTATTATATTTCATAGTACAATTGTTTGCATTTATTGTTGTTGTGTATGCTATTTCACTTTAGTATTCACAATTGTAAAGAAAATAAGAAAAAGTGAAAAACAAGACCGAAAAGCATTACACGATTTTACAACAATCGTTGTAAAAACAACATAAAAATAAAATTAAACAATTCCTTTTTACATATGTATACGTGTTGTGTTGTACCTTATAAATGCACTCACACACTTATAGACTTGTCTTGGTATTGAAATGTCTGTATGGGTGTCTCTTGAAGCAGACAAAATTTATTTACAAAAATAAAAGTTTCACTTAATTATTCCTTTAATGGTTTGTAAATTTAAATTTTATTAACTTCCATTTTCTTTTCTTCATTTTTATTTTATCTTATTTTTTAATTTTCTTTATTTTTGCTGTTGTTGTTGTTATTATAACCAATATCATAAGTCGCAATTATGTTATGAACAGTTTTACAATTTCATTTTCGGTCTTATTGTTTCACAAATAGTTCACGTCGAGATGTTTAAGCGAAATAAGAGCTTTATGTTTCATTAAAATTTTAATGGTTATTTTTTCTTTTGTCTGCTTTAATCTGGAGATTATGTATAAATGGTTGCTTTAAGTGATAAAACAGAATACGACCGTAACTCCAAGCAAAAACGCGTTCAAAAAAGGAAATTTTCCATAATAAAAGCGACAGCCGAAACTTCAAATACTGTCAAACCAAAAACATATGTATATTTTTCATTTACAAAATGCAAAATATTCAGTGAAAGTATGGCAACACCACATACAATTGAGAAAGCAAGAAAAACGCTGTCAAAATAAAATAGTTTCTATCTAACGATTCCTTTTCTTTTCTTTTTTTCATCTCTAAAGGCTTTTCTTTTAAAGGAAAGGCATTTAAAAGTCAACTAAACTTATTTCACGATGTTATGCAAGTGAGTGTTGGAGATCTTAGAATATGAATTGAATATATTAAAATGCAAACATTCCTACAAAAACTATGATAGTTATTTAGCTGACACTCTTGGTGAATAAATCCATCATATCGTAAAACAGTTTCCATCAACTTCTATACATAAGCTGCCTATATCATGCGATTTGACCCAACTAAACTATTTTTTGTGGACATACGTTAAGTTTTTCAGGTAAAGGAACAAACCAACCACATTTCCTGTTCTGGAAGACAATACTACAGCTGCCATTAGCAAGATTTTGGCCGAAATACTTTTGTACATTTTCTGGGTTTTTCTTTTGGAATTTAAAAATTCCAAACCGTAAAAAAATCTCCCGTTACAAAGCAATATTTTAAAGTACAAAGTTAGGTTAAGTTAAGATAAAACTACAATTTCTCTGGGAAGAGAAATTTGGGATGACTTGCCTCTGAGTCAAAACTGTTTCCGAAGACGAAGAGATCAATAAAACCCATCAGTACTTCCAGCAGCAGTTCGGGATCCAAAAGATGTCTTTAAAAGACTCAACTGCCGAACATTTCAGGAGCAAGTACCTCTCTGTTACCATCTTCTCCTCACAGCATGTCTGCTCACTAGACAATGACCATATAGCATACCCACAACAACCAAAATCCTCCGTTTTGGCCGATTCACTAGTTGACTAGTCCTCCTACGATCGAAAAATCGCCTGTGTATAGGCATGGCTCTCTCGCCTTCCATGGAACATATTGCTGGCTCAGCACTTAATATAAAGATGACAAGTAGAGATGGTAATACATAAACTTTTTTATCGGAAAAACATGTGCCGTCGATACCAGTCTGGCAAGCTAATTTGCCATACACTTCCCCGGAATATCTGTGCTGTGGTACCTATATGAGCCTGATTTTCAAATATTCCGTCACACACCATTAGCAAACATAAATTCCAGAGACTTGATTGCCGCCTGACTGTCGATTCAGATGCATACCATTCTAATCATGGTTATATTGCAAGCCAATAAGTGATTTTACGAATAGCTGTCACCTCCGCCTAAAAGACGCTGCAATTAAGCGAGACCCTTATATTAAGGTCCGGATAGAAAATACCATACCCCAGAACCATCGGTGAAGAATCACAAACTCTTTATGTCTTCCTCCAGCGAACTTTCCAGAACTTTCTCCCAGAGATAAGCGTCCTGTAGCTAGCAGCAGGCGGTGGAGATGAGGAGTAATAAGTCGTTCTGCTCGGAATTACAACGACCTGTCTAAAAAACCTGCATGTTATTCATAGTTAGAGATTTCAAGATCAGATTCCCTTACCCTCGGCATGGCAGCACTGGCCATATATTTCGCCGTAGTGTCCGTCAGCTATGAATCAAATGAAACACTGTCTGCAACGGTCCCGTGACTTCAGTCAGGGCTGAACATTGATCCTTCTCCAACCTCTTCGGCACATAACCTGTCTCCAAAGATCTTCACCTACAGTGAACCCATAATAAAGTATAGCTCTAATTATAGATGACAGGCAGATTCCCAAACGCCTGTCAACTGCTGCCTTGCTGTAATATAGCACAAACACCGCTTTTCTGACAGCTTCCGCTATAATTTGCTTCCAAGAAAATTTTCTGTGCAGAATAACTCGCAAATATTTCACTTGCTCACTAAGCGTCAGTACGGCCGCATTAAGCTTATGCTTCCTAAAAAAAAAATAATTCCGTTTTAGTAAAATTCAGAGAGTCCCTTTAGAACAGTCCATTTCGGGAATATGCTTATATAGTATGTTGTAAGTTTACTCATGGTACTCAAACATTTACCCCGTGAACAGTGGTCACGGCCCTACTTTTGACATTTCCTCTCCAACCCACGCTGATGGTTTTTGTTCCATCAATCGCCTAACATGGAAGACAGTATGCTCCTTAACACCGAAATTACGCTGAGCCTTCACCAACCTACAAATTTCGTATTATACAAGCAGAACTCAATCCTTCCCACAAGAACATGCAGAGCAGTCTCAATAGACTATTCCTTTTATACGCATGCTACTCGTCCGTAACTCCTTCATATTATTTACGTGAAGATTTAGCAATTTTTCAAAAGTCTTCAATACAAAAGCTGAAAGGCTGATCAGCCTAAAGTCCATAGACTTAGCATGACAGCATCTACCTTTTTCACAGTTCGTAAAAGGGGCCGAATATAGCACAGTTACTGACATACTACATACTTTAATATCAGTTATTTTTTATTTATTTTCTTATTTTTAATAAAACTATAATATAATATTATAATACGTTACGTTTTGTATATTATAAAGGGTCCGCCATCTAAAGTTTTTTTTTTCAACTAGTGCTTATTTCGTGAATGGTAACACTTAGCTCATGCCTGATTTGACAGATAATTAGTTTTATCCTTCCGCTGAACGAATATGGTTGTGTATACGCTTCGCTAAGTGAGCCTGAGATCGACTTACAGAAGATGCCGATTTTGCCAAAAAAAAAATCATCTTTTCAGATGAAGCTCATTTTGATCTTGGCGGGTATGTAAACAAGCAAAACTGTCGCATTTGGGGCACAGAAATACGCACGCTTACATTGAAAAGCCGATACACCCAAGACGAGTCACTGTTTGGTGCGGATTTTGGTCCAGAGGCATAATTGGGCCATTTTTCTTCGAAAATGAGCAAGGAGTGGCCGTTACAGTCAATGGCGATCGTAATCGGGCCATGTTGAACGAATTTTTGTTCACAAAAATTGAAGAGCAGGATATTAGCAACATTTGGTTTCAACTGGATGGCGCTACGTGCCACACAGCCGCAGCTACACTCGATGTTTTGCGCCCTGTTTTTGAAGATCGCATTATCAGCCGCAGGGCTGATGTCATTTGGCCACCTCGGAGCTGCGATTTGACACCGTTGGACTATTATTTGTGGGGTGCCGTCAAAGATAAGTGTTACGCCAACAAGCCAGAAACAATTGACGCTCTAAAGGACAATATTCGTGAAGCAATTAGTGCAATACAGCTGCACACAATCGATAATGTGCTTCAAAATTGGACCGAGCGTATAGGCTACTGCATGGCCAGCCGAGGCAGCCATTTGAATGAAATTATTTTCCATTATTATCCGGAAGGATTGTGCTTTCAAATAAAACAAAAATTTAAGAAAATATTTAGTAGTGTTTTTTTGTAGCATTTTCAAAAAAAAATATTATTTGGCGGACCCTTTACATAATTTTTTTCTAAAAGAAATTGCTTCTAGTTAACAAGTATCAACTGTAGAATACCATTGCTCACGTATTTTTTTTTAAGTTCTAATATGCCTTACATTATACAACACACAATAACAAAACTCCTATTTTTGTTCTTGTCATATATTAATTGCTCAGTGTTATTTTCACCACATCATAATCTACCATAAATGCAGTGACCAAATTTCTCTTTATTTCGTTTAAAAAATATATATGAGTTAACCACTCTTTAACTTTGTTACGCTTGAAACTCTTATAAAATTATATGTTTACCTCTTAATTAACGGTGATCATAAACTAATCATGCATTGTTGTTGTGTACACACTAAATAATTCTGAAATAAAATAATGGGATTTTAGTATTATTTTGTCTATAATCACGTTAAAATTGCTAATTGGTTGTGTTTGATAAAGTGTTAAGTTAAATGTGTTATATTAATTATAAATAAACAAAAAATCAAGTGAAAAGTGTAATTAAATAAATAGTGCGCGGATGTGTGCATAGTATAAGAGTGGTTTCAATTTTGTTATAAAATAAAAGTGTAATGTTTAAGACATAAAAAGAAGCATTAGTCGAAGACTGGTAATGAAAAGTACCACCACCATTAGCGGTGGAATTCTGTAGATGGCGTATTTCACGGTAATTTACATAAGGAAAAAAGAAGTTGAATTCGATATTTAGTTCTATTCTAAACTAAGTTCTAACCACATTCTAAAGCTACCAGTTGTACCGGTATGAAATGTGCGTTTTTTTTTTTTTGTGAAAATAAAACACTAATTTTGATTGGGAAAGTAAAAGTGAAAAACATTTTATTCAAAGTATTGGCCATAGCTGGCAACACATTTTTCCCATTTTTCAGACAATTTGTGGATTCCACTCCATAAAACACTCTTCTGATTTATTTGCCGTAAGAGTTGCCGTAAACTAGAACAATCGTGTGATAGCGTGGGGATAATTATTGTCAATACATCGTTTTGCACCGTCTTGTGACAATAAATTTTGAATAAAATAAGACCGTCGTGTGAATACAGAAGTTTTATTGGTACAATTTTATTATTTCGCGCTGGTTTGTCACAAGAAAAATTGTATCAGATTAGTGTATTTGGGGCAATCGTGTGCTCCCAGTTTTTAATATTTATTTTCTGTGCCTATTGTGTTGTTATTGTTTCTTATTTGTTCCGTTGTCTGCTTGCTCTGTTGTTGTAGTTTATTTTTATTTGTAAACAAGTGCGTTGTTGTTTTTTGGCTTTTGTTTGTTTTTTACCAATGTAACAAACGACAGTGGTTGTTAAATTTGATCTTCGTAACAATATTTTTCTTCTTTCATCTGTTTGTGTAATTCAGTTTTTTGTTTTTTGCTGAAAAATGTGCAAGTAGGAAAAATAAGATCGAGTCCTCTTTCTTTCCCATTGCCAACGACGAATATACTCTTGTTTGATTGTTTGCATGCAAAATTTTATTTATAACAAAATATCTGTATTCATACCGAAATGATAAAAAATATATAAAAGATAGCACTCAAAACAGTGTTGGGAGTGGGAATAAAGCTCTAAAATTTAGGCTTGACAGCGAATGTGCTAAGATCGGTAGGCTGTGTGATAATCAGGTTTTCTAAATGTTGTGGCAGATAATTATGATGTCTGCAATAAACCACAATATTTGAATTAAATCTATAAAAAATATTACATGCCACACATCCAGATAAGTTTTTGGTATACTCGTAGATATTTTTGTTGGCAAATAAAAATATGTTTCCTTTTAATATTTAAGAGAATAGGGCGTATTTTTAACACTTTTTTCTGTTATTTTTGCACATATAATAACTTTCACTTAAACAATAGAAATCAAAATAATAATATAAAAAAGAAAAAACAAATACTCAACAAAAATAAAAATTTCAGACAAAAAAGAAAAGGAATTGGAAACAATAACAGAAGTTAAACTCATTCAGTTGACTTGTTATTTGTATTTTTATGGGACTGAAAGTTTAACAAATCCCACCACATATACTCAGATGAATGTGCCTAAAGGTTTCATATTTTCCTATATTTTTAATAGCAATTCAACAATGGAAAACAACACAATAGTACATGCATATGACAGCAAAAATACACGCACACACACAGCATTACATGCATATGTATATGCCTTTAAAAAAACATATACAGATGCATTTAGAAAAACAAAAAAAAACAAGGAAATGCAAAAAACGGAAATGATTATAATTCAAAAAATAAAAAATAAAAATACGAGTGTCCTCGTATGTGAAAAATTGCTTATGTATTGAGGGGCAGAAGTGGGTTGTTTATAGGTTAGATAAAAAGCTTTAACTAAAAAGATGACACCCTATATAAGAACTTTCATTATGTAAAGAATGCTCAATCAAAAAAAAATTTAAAATACGATATTAACTTTATTCATCGTCTTCTTAATGCCAGAAATTTCAAAACTAGTTTCCATCAAAAAAATCACTTAAAATCGTTACCCACTCTTTAACAAACACAACATACCACCCTGTTAGCTCAAGGTAACTTTATGATTACAAATAATTCTTTGTTCATCGTATATGAATGACAAAAGGAAACACTGGTTTTCTGTTTCTTTTTTTTGCAAAATAATTCTAAAAAATTTGATGATGACTGCGATGATGATGAATTGCAATAATAACAATAAATAATAAAAAAAATAAAATAAAATAGAAACAACAAAAGCCAACTGTCATAGTTTTGTTGAAATGTGTAAGGCAAACCGCAAATATTATTTCTCTTCCATTCATTCCTTCGTTCATTAAAAGCCAACAAACATTTGAAAACAATAGAAGAACAATAGCAAAATACATATGCCAAAGGAATATGAGTTTGAGTTTTTATGATGAGCGCGAATAGTAACGATGAGGACAAATAACCAACGATTAATGCAAAATAATCATAATATGCAGTCAGTAGTTTATATTTTTATCCATATCCTGTTTAAGCAATTAAAAAAGGAATTGATGTTGGAAAATTATTGCTGTCTAGTTATAACTTATAATCTTCTCTTCTTCACTTATTTCAATTTCGGCTTAAACTACAATCCAAACTGGTCAGACTTCAAAAGTGCCGTTTTGCTATTCGAGCACCACTCAACCTTAGGCTAAGAAGGGTAGTTTAAACTCAAACAGCGATAATCCAACAAAGGTCTAACCGAACTACTCTTCTTTTTTAAGAATTTCTTTCGCTGACACAACCAATTCTAAGATAATTATTAAGAATTTAATTTCTTCTGTTGTTCTCTGTGGCATTTTCATTTCTTTTGTATTTGAGGGGTGTTTTTGTATTCTTTCATTTTGCCGTGAGAAATTTTTAAATGTTAGATTGTTTGTCTATCAAGAAAGAGGTCTTCGTTTCAATCCCAGCCTAGACCATCCGAAAAATTAAAAACTTTTTAACAATTACTGCCATTCGGAACCGGCGTTAAGATGTAGGTCTCTTTGTGAAGGCAGATGCTCTTGATGTTCTGGTCTTGATGATACATTGTAATGTCCGTTTATACGATAACATATTACAAATGTCGAAAGTCTAGGTTTTCTAAGAAATTTAAGATATACTTCACCGTACCTGATCTTCAAAATTTATTTTGGTGCTATTGCTTCTCGATCGCATACAAGAGAGGGAATTAATGACGGTAGGATAGCCAATTAATCGATTCGTTAGAGCATCTTCCCTCTAACCGACCAATTTTATTCACACTTTGTCAACAAATATGACTATAGCGATCAACTGTTTGTGTTGTTTTTTGTCACAATAAGTAAATTGCATAATCTGTCCATATATTTGCCGCTGTAACTCAACTGCAACAGAATAAAGTAGCAAACAACACATATAATATACCACGTCTAAAAGCAGGCATGCCGGTTAGAGGGTTAATTCAGGGTTAATTCTGAATAATCACATATTCTTACGTAGAACCCGTATTTCTCATAGAGCACATGGCTTTGTAATTGATTGTACAACGAATCGCATAACGCATTGTATTTATTTCGTAATTTGTCTTTAATCAGACTGTTCGTTTGTAGAATAATCAAGAGTAAATTCAAATCCAACGCCAAAAAACACTACTTCCCTTTTCTCCTATTTTTATACTACCAGTACAATGTATTGCATGGAATAATCGCTCATTTTGGATCGACGTGAAGCAATTTCAGTTATTGGGACAATTTAATTATGTGAAGAACCGAACTCCTCTCAAGAACATCTAAGAATATTGCTGTTTTAACCCATATTGTTGAGAAAAACACAAGTTGATCGTATAAACAGTAGTTTATTTAAAAACTGAAATCTTTAGGTTTTGAAGTTCAGTTAACACAAAAACTAAAGTTATCATAATAACATCGTGTCTTTGCTGATTGAATCCTTGTAATGTATCAAAATGGTCCGAAATTTCATCAAGATATCATTATGAATGATAAGGCGCATTTTCACCTCGGAGGCTATGTTAACAAGCAAAATTGTGGCTCAGAAAATCCGAATTTTTTGTTGAAAAGCCTTTCCATCCACAACGTATGACTGTTTGGTTTTTGGTCTGACAATGTCATTGGATAAGGTCTATGCCAATGGCTCATAACATATTCTTACGTTTTAACTTTTTTAAACGTTTGGATTCTTTTTAATTGCATCAAACTAAAATAAACACCACGTTGTTGTTGTTTTACAGTTTTATTTCCTCACTTTATCTTTATACAGTTGCACCTAATATTCGTTTATACAATCTTTTTTTCTGTTTATCTACGTTAAACTCGAGAGATGCAAAATTATAATACGAAACAAGGAAGTGAACTGGCAACACCGTTAAACATACAAGTGGTAGCACTCTTAATAGTACAGACAATTATGGAAGTGATAGATACACAAGAGCCTTGAGACAAACCAATAAAGTTTATAGCTAAAATCTCACAACACAGTTCTTGATGTGCTGTATTTTCTTTTTAGACATTTTTATTTTCGTAACAATATTCTAGACTTCAAAGATGGAATACGTGATGTTAACGAGGTCATATAGTATAGCAGAAGATGTGCACATTGGTAATGAGAAATTTCGCGAAAAGAATAAGATCCTGAAAGAAAAAAAACATAAGTTTGCATTACTTTAGTAAAATAATTTATAACTGCTGTTGAGAACTCCAATAAATTGTTTACAGTTAAAAGCGTTTTTCTAAATCTATGTCGAGAAAGCGTCGAAAATGATTAAATTTGATGTGATAAACAGATTTAAACAGATTAACTATAAGCGATTTCCTTAAAAAATTCGGAAACTAACCAACTGAAAGAGATAAATTATAAAAAAAGGAAGACAAATAGCGCATAAGTATGTCAATGTATAACTAACGACTGCAAACATTTTCTTCTCCCGTTACTATTCTTGAGAGCTTACGGCTTTCAAAAAGCTTCTCCACTTGACACGTTTCACCGACATACAGCAGAACTGATTTAGCAGATGAGTTAAATATTCTGAACTTAGATCGTCTTGAACTTCTCCATACTAAATGCTGCTCTCGTGCCTGTTGTCTGTCTGTTTTTGCGCCGCCGTTTGTAGTCATTGTACATACTAGATAGCAGAAGCTATCTACATAGTACTGTTGGTTTACCTGACCTTTGGGATTTTGATATTTATCTCTAACATTGCAAGCCAGTCTACCAGTTTCAACAGCACGTTCTTATCTTTGATTTCGTGTGAGAGTTTTCCATTTTCTCCTTGAACAGACTGTGCTTATTATCCCATCCAGCTCGAATTATTATTATTACGTACACTGCTCTGATTTTTTGAAATATTTCCTGGGATACTACTTTCCATATAGCAGTTAATCTGATGGTGTTAAAGGCTTTCTTGATATCGACGCGCGGTTTTGTAGATTGTTGGCCTAATCTATGCGGCTTATACTCAACCTAAAACCTGCTTATTTGTCTCGCAATATGTCGCCTATTTTAAAGCCTTACCTCTATTTTGATTGCGAGTATCTTGTATATGGGTTTTCCCTTTCAGTTTTTACAATATTTAAAGTTGCTACTTTCTCGTAACTTTAAAATATTGCCCTCCTTTCTAATTTCGGTAATCAATCTCCACCGGCCGCCTTATAATTCTCCAGTCAATCGCCTTCTTTAGCCCATCCAGAGTGGGAGGGTTGCACGGTATTTAACGTTTGCGACGTTAGTAATTCCATTGAAATGTTCTCTCCATCAGCACGTCTGTGCATCTCTGGAACTCCTTCTGGCCCAAAACTACTGAAATTTTTCAAGTTACGTATAACTGTTGATATAGCAAATAAATATAGTTGTGAATAAGTGAGCGAATTCCGGAATTGGTTATTGTATATCTATTGTTTTTATTTAAAACGTCTTTACTGTTTCACGACTATGAAGTAAGGAATGTAGAGTTTTTAGAGAATAGTAATAATAAGAATTGGGGGTGGCATGGTGTAGGGGTTAGAGCGCACGCATAACAACACAAATGACCCAGGTACCCCAGCAGAAGACATGACGAAGAAAAAATCTAATTGTGGTTTCGAATGTTTAATAATAAAAAAAGGCTTCAACTTATTCCCTCCAGACAACCCCATCTAAAAAAAGCCTCTCAGCCCTACTCGCATATCTCTGGCGATGATGACAAACATCAGACGAATGATCAGAAAAAACACGCCACCTACTGGGAAAAAGATACAATGCTAAAGTAAAGATCATCACCAAGGCAAGCAAGGATCTTCACCACTACACAAAAAAAAAACATATGGAGGAAGCTACAGCGGATTAATCATCTACTTAGCTTGAAATATCAAATTGATTAAAGAAACTGAAACAAAGCAATAGATGATTTGTGGAAAGCCAGTATGCTTCCTAGAGGAGTGACGGAGAAAAAAAACTAATAATAATAATAAGAATAGAGTATCGATTTAATATAACACCATAATTTGATTTATAGTGTGTTTGAAAACATAAATAATAACTCTTAAATAAAATTTTGCTCTTTAAAAATTCAAAAAGAAATAGAAGAAGAAACATTTACAAGCGTTATTACAAAAAAAAAAAAAAAAAAAAAAAATTAAAAACAAATTTTTATAACAGTCAGCTTTTTTACACCGACTTTTGCATCTTTTTTTTATAAAATTGTACTTAAATACTGCAAAAGGAATGCAGTACTCCATTTATCAGTCTGTTTCCGAAATATGCACTCATACATAGTCAATTCACATACACACACATACATACATACATACATGCGAGCACCAACAAAAACTCATACGTTTTATATAGAAAAGCTTAAAAGCACGTAATATGCACGTATTACATAAAAATGTGTGGCGAAACCTATAAATCTGGAAAACATTTTCTCGTGGAGTTTTTTTTTTGTTCCTGTTGCTGGCAATAAGAGTAAAAACAACAACGATAACGGCAACAATAATATAAAAAGTGGCAATAGTTCCATGAACTTTTTCACTGAACACGACTCCATATAGACAAAAATAGAAAATAAAACAACAAAAACAACAAACACTCTATTACAAAAGTATTAATTTTTCACTTTTCTAATGCCCGAAGAATGAGTAAAAAAACAAAAAGTGGTAAATAAAACCCAAAAAAAACTGTAACAGTGAGTAAAAAGATGTTTTTCCAAGAAACAACAACAATAAAGTGCATTTGCAACTTATGAAAGTTTCGGTGAAGGCGTTTAAAAGTAACGATACATTGCAAAAAATATTTACAAAAAAAAAACAACAAACGAAACATAGAATATTTTTAGACAACAACGAATTTTAATACCTTTTAAAAATTGCTAAAAAAAAATAAATTAACAAAAAAGTGAACGAGTAAACGTATGAATGGAACGAGCAAAAAGTAAATGAATTCATGCCTGAGCATTTTAAGTACTTCCGACTTTAAAAGCATGTCACATCCGCTTTTCTTATGGTTTTTTCTTATTTTTTTATTTATTTTTTTTTTCGCTGCTCATTTCTTCTTCAATTTCAAATATTTTCTTCTTTACGTTCAAAACATACATTTTTTCCCACACTCTCTTCTCTGGTGTTTTAAACCCACACCATTTTCAAAAAATTCTTGTCGATTTTGTTGTGTGTCTGATCAAAGACCTGAAGCATGTGATTTAATGTGATATATTTAAAGAAAAATGAAAAGAAAGAAAAAGAGTTGAGTGACTGAGAAATTTATGAAAAATAAGGGGTTTGCTTAGGTCGTTTTGTTTTGTTTTTGCTTAAAAATTTTAAAAATATATATATTTTTCTAAAAGCAGGTCCTTCTTTTCTAACAAAGAATTCAAAGCTTCCTGTAGGACATACATACATATTTAGTTGCTTAGATTGAGAATAAGGTAGAGGTGAGACCAGTGTTTCCAAATGTGAAGATTTATCTGTATTTTACAGTTTTATTAAGCATTGAGTTGTTTTAAAGTTTTTAACATTTTTTTTTCAATTTTGTTATTTTAATTACAATTTCTGAAGAAATAATTTCACCCCATTATAACTGTCGTAAGGTCTACTACGAGTATATCTTCTTAATACCACAGTGTAATTATCACATAGTGCGTGGTTCTCACATTAAGGTATAAGAAAGTTGAGTTGCGCAGTTGTTTTAAAAGAATAATTTATTTTTGACGAAAGAACAGCAGGATCACATTACATACTACGTAAGTACTTACGTATGAGTGATATATATGCTTCACTAATGAAATATCACTCATACATACGTACTTACTAGAGTATACAATTGTTCGACTTTTACAAACAAACATGTGTATATGTTTTGTTTTTCTTTTTTTATTTAAAAAGGGGGTCGATGCTTTTCTTTTTTCTTTTGAGTCCAGCACTCAGGGGATGGCCATGTAATGCATTATGGGAAAATAGGATAGGAGAATAGAATCCAGTATGAACGTTTGAATTAAATTTATTTATGTCGTAAGTGGCGGGGTAAATTGTCGAGGTAAGATCGTTTCACAGACGAACTCTGTGTGATTAATATGGCAATCAACTACAAAGGGATACGTTCTACGAGAAAAACTAATACTATGTGAAAAGATGTGATTATTACGAATTAATTCCATTATCTTGTCATTTCTGACGATGCTCTAACGAATCGATCGCCCTCTCCTGTACGCGGTAGAGAAGCCCCAAAATAGACCGGCCCATACATGAGAGTTGTATACCATTTTGGGTCGGTTACAGGCCTTGTGAATATTAATGAAGTGAAGTATTTCTTGCACTTAATGCTTGAATGCTCAAAGATTTTTTTCAGGTCGTTTGAGAGTGTGTTGCTCATATTGATCCTTTTTGGCCTAATCT
This sequence comes from Wohlfahrtia magnifica, assembly GCA_023159175.1. Taxonomy (NCBI): domain Eukaryota; kingdom Metazoa; phylum Arthropoda; class Insecta; order Diptera; family Sarcophagidae; genus Wohlfahrtia; species Wohlfahrtia magnifica. The sequence goes on along the minus strand of JAKWBJ010000485.1, from coordinate 710,664 downwards.
CCAAGAGGCTCGGTCTATGATCAAAACAATATGAATTACAAATTTTGCTGTCATCTGCGAAAGAGTAGATAGGATTGGAAGTAAGAAGAAGAAAGTCGTTAAGAAATATTAGAAATAGAGTAGGAGAAAAAACAAAACCTCGCGATAAAATTGCATTAAAAATTATTTTTGATCTTCTCTTTGTCTTCTCCAAATGATTGCACGATTTGATTACAAACTCTTTTGTTTGGGTTTTTTTTTTAATTTTTAAAAAAGTTATCGCCATTGGAGAACCTTGCAGAATTTGGGTTGATTTTAAAAACTTTAACTAAAATGTCTAACAAACCAGAAACGGCTGATCAGAAAACAAGCCAAATTATGTTCGAAAAGTATGCAATGAAAACAAAAAATGTGATATTTATACATGTCTCATTTTTTAATACAATTTTATTTTGAAGCGTTAAACTAAATAATCATAAACATTTGCTATTTTACACCCCAAATTTTACATACAAAATTAATTGACATACATTGTTCGATTTATTTGTTACCAAGAAATTCTTCTATTAATCGAACAACGATTAATCGAGTGGATATCGACGTCATATTGTGATCCCACTGTTCTTGTGGCAAACAAATTATATTTCTAAAATGACTGCGCAGATTAAAAAAAGTTTTAGCCTTACTTAGAGATAATTTTATTGCGGAATTTCGTTTTTTTAGCTTATTCAATAAACTAAACCGTCTTTGAGTCATTTCCGAAATAACAGTATATTTCTAAAACAAGATCTAACCTGAAAAAACGGTTAGCACCACTGGATTTAGCTTACTCGAATTCGGGTTACTCTCTAGGGGGCCCGCTTGTCGAAAAAAAGTGTCAAATTCGAGCACAGTGTCTTTATATTATATCATTTATGTATATCACATTTAAGTTGTTGAGTTTTGCTTATATAAAAAAATATACTATAAAATAAATTATAATTTTCAATTACGACAAGATTTTGATAATCTGCAGTTTTTTCAGTTTTTCCACTTCTAAATTTTCAGTTAAAGAAATAAAAATAATAATAAATATTATTGCAACACTGGTTGAGACTGAAAAATACTACCAATCAAATTAGATGAGCGTTTTATACAGGAAGCTTTTAATTGTGGGTAACAGACAAAAACACAAAAAAACTCAGTGAGAACTATCCGCTGGCTCTAGCAAAGGACTCCGTATCCATTATTAACTTTAACAACACGAGATGCGAAAGACAGCTGCAAAACCTCGAAGAAACTTATAGCGGTATGTCATCAGCTCAGAAGATTGTTGTCTACTTCTCTATACCAGGACATTGGTTCAGCGTTCTAAATCCACAGGTAGCGTACTAAATTCTAAGAAAGCGTGAAAGATGAGCAGTCCTATATCAATATAAGCGAGATCAGAAACACTTCGCTAATCTTCAATAGGTTTATTACTTAAACTAAATTGAATCAATATCTAAAAGCCGTTATATGCTCCCAATATTAAGAAAGAAGAAGGGCACAATATAAATTGATATGCATAACCAAAATGCTCCCAATCATATTCCCCTCTTTGACCCTACACCCATACCAAGTTTACATTAGAGTCAACCGATTTCACATTCAGCGGATCTTAATATTCTCAGAGTACTTCCAAAACTCAGAGTACTTCCAAAACTATTTACGCCACATTTATTATGCCTAATACAGTCCAAGTCATGTATTCAGTACTTTGTTCCACAGCAACGCCAAGTTTACACCACAAAGTTTTTTTCCTAATTCGCTCTCTCATTCATAATTTTACTCAAAATTTTGAGCCGAATTACATAATTCAGCCTACAAAATTTTAAGAGCGAATTACATAATTTTTTTTTTCAGTCGTTTGTTCATACTAAATTTTTTCAATCAATTTCCATTTTTAAAACATAATTAATTGCCAATTCACAAAATAACAAATCAAAATAGCAAGAGAAGGAAGAAGAACTTTTCAAAGGAACTACAAAGGAACGATATGAACGACGAATACAAAAAGTAAAAGTAATCCAAAGTCTTGGTGTGGACATGCTATAATGCGGATATGTGCCAACCTACGGCATCCCCCTTTAGGGGATATACGTGCACCGTCTGTCATAGACATGATCTTCATGCGTAGTAACAATGATCAATTGATCCACCCGCTATCAACCGAAGCGCTCTCAAAATGAACCAGTATTTTACTTTTTTTTACTTGATTTATTATATGAGGTGTACAATATCTTAATAACTTAAAAATAAAGTAATTGAGTCGCTAATTTCTTAAACGCTACCCGTATGATAACCTAGTCGTAAAATCTATTTGCTTAAAACTTCGAACGGCATGTGGTCTGATAGCGTCTTTTTGTTAAAACCGAGGCCTTTCTCCATTATTTACTCTTAAAGACCAATGAAATTATCAAGATCTAGCGAGATAGCTAAGAAATAAAGTTTATGCTTTTGGGTTGTCTTGTGGATTCCATGTATTACAACTGTTTAAATACAGTCAATGCTTGTAAATATAAGTAAAAAGGAGCACTATACACAGACAGTGAAGCCTTTTATTGCAATTATGGCTCTGGGGGTGTTGTAGATTCAGCCTTCTTATCATAGCCATCAAACGGCTAAGCATCACGACTGTACATGCAATCAAAGACGGATCAGGGACATCTGGTCAATTTGTATAGACAGAGTACACGGCTAATTCTGAAACTACCTAGAATTTATATAAGACAAACCCTAGGAGCGAAAAAGGCTATTTGGTTCTTAACATAAAAAAACGTGTATTGATATATACTCTATTCTTATTAATAATACGTTCATCTGCTCCTTTTCCATTTGTCTTTGATAAAATTTATTTAGACGTTAAGTCTTTTACCAGAAAACGCAACTCGCTTTGGTCTCTGTGCGAATGTAATGAAACTCCTACCATATTTCACATTTTAGCCCATCTTTACGTTAATTTTGGGTGGAACAAATGTCAGTCGAACAAATATTTTAAATAAACGTTTAAATAAAACATGATGCACTTAAATAAGCATCAAATATCTTGTACATGAAAACGATAAATGATATTGTAAAACAACAACAAAAATATAATTACCGAAAAATGTTTACAATGTTAATAATATGTTAAATTGTTAACAACAGCAACAACAACAAAAGGAAGATAACCGACAATAAAAACAGTATTTAAAAATACATACTTAAGCATATTAAAATGCATATTAAGTGCGGCAATATGTTTCAAAGAATGCATTGTTGTAAAACCAACTGTTTAAATTAAATTAAAACGGAATGTTTTAAAAAGAGAATTTCTTGCCACAATAAAATGTCAAAACTTTCAAAAGTCAGCATTATAAATTTAATGTATTTTATTTTAATTTATGGCCGAATTAACTAAATCTTCATATCAATTAGGCAAGTAGAAACGGCGGTGTTTAAACTCCTTACCTGGAGACCATAAAAAGGTCCATTGTGAAAACCTTTCAAGGGCGAGAAGTAAAAAAGAAATAAAAACGATAATTAAAAATAGAATCAGGGAAAGAAGAAAGACACAATTTGGAAAAGGAAGAAGGAAGAGATAAATAATAGCAGAAAAGATATATGACCCTTGTCACCGGGTCTCTCTCACCAACCAGCTGATGCCCGAAATAAATCCCTCCAGGTTAGAGATCCAGCCAGACGAAATCTTACTAAGATTACTAAAAGAAAACCTCTGCTCAGCAACCTTAATCTGTGTCTCTGGAGTACTGAGCAAAAGTAAAGGATATATTTCACTATCCTTGGTCGCTCCTCAATGCTACACACACGTCAGAAATCGAGGGTGCCTGCTTTCCATTGCCCAGTCCTTGCCTTTAAAGCGCAGTACTCAGTCAGAAAACCTATCAGAATCCTAAAGAGCTCTTTACTTAAGTTTAGAACTCATTTAGTTCTTGAGTGATGGAGTTTGGCCATAGCAATATAGAGATCTTGCAGTCTCTTATGCGCCTCCAGGATTCCTCCAGTCTGCGACGAACCCATTGTTCCACTAAGCTAACAAAAAATCTCAACGGCGGTCTCACAGACCCATCCGCCAGCTCCACGCTCTCTAATGCGCCCTCTCTCACCAGCCCATCAGAAGTCAAGTTTTCAGTCACGCCAAATTGTCCAGTAATCCAGTACAGTTTGATACTGCACATATCCAGAAGTGATGTGACGTAGTACCCAATTAATGCTTTCGCTCTTGCCGACGGCGACAGAGCTCCTCCGCTCTGTGGACAGCAACGACTTTAGCAAAGAAGACAGTACACTTGTGCGCAAGTTTATAGGATAGTCCCAAGCCACTATTCAAAAAGTAGACCATATAGTCTGTGAATCCCCGACAGGACGTCCCATGCTTAGCTCAATATAGCACACCCAAAATGGTGAAATGATCATATTCCCTAGTCTTCGAGAGGCCTTCTTCAAAAATTATCAAGAAACACCTATCAGCAATCCCTTTGAACGTAACCTCTAAAGATGTCAGGTCCAAGAGCATGTCAAACGATGCTTGAAGAGTGTTTCTGGAATCGCCTAATATGCCCAGAGAGGCTCTTCTTTGTAAACTGCCCAGTAGTCTCTTCCGACTGGCAAGCGCCGACTACATGACCCCACTAACGGTCGGGAGAAACCTCTCCGACATTAAGACCACCATGTGATCCGCATAGCAAACCACATTCCACCTTTCAGCCTCAAAGGGCCTAATAACACCATTTACCACAAGGTTTCCAAGCAAAGGTGACAGTACCCCACTAGAGGATACTGCAAACACAAATGATTGCTCATAAGCCAGTGGCTTCTAATTACGAACCCTAAGAGGTATCTTAGCTCGTTGCCCTTAACCTAATCCAGTTCTCTACATCTACTTTAGTAAGTGCTCCATTGTCTTTATCTCTTCCACATCAATATTTGCCCATTTACTCATCATCTTCCTCCCGGACTTATTCCCAGCATATACCTTGAATTTGCTAGTCTCAAACTAGGCTAGATACTTCGTAGTTAAATCCGTTCTTCGAGCATAATTCGTTCTGTCCAGAATCTATTCCATCAAAGATCTGCCCATTTACGAGCCACTACGAACTAGGCCGTCAGTATTTCATTGCCAGGAATGCCGCAGGAACCCAGGAACCCTTTACAAAAAAAATATTGAAAACATTTAACGATAAGTTATCACCCTTTCTAAAGCCCCGTTTGTATTGAATACTTCTAAAAGATTTCTTCCCAGTTAACTAATCATTATTAATTTTCAAAATTTTATGTAGTCAAGGGTATATCCATTAGCCACTCTGGTACGATCCAACGATGGATACAATTATGAATGCTTAGAGAAGGCGACATACCCAAATTGCATTCTCTGTAATTCATTTTGTGAGAATTTACTTTTAACTCTTTTTATTGTCTGCATAGGCTAAATAAAAAGAAAAGACTTAAATTGGTTTAAAAAAAAAAACAGCAATAATTATAAAAAGTGGCATTATGCTGGTACATAAATACTCGTAAACGCGTTTGCAAGCCACTTCAATATTTTCATTATTTTTATTATTCATTTGTATTGGATATTAAAATATTTAAAATAATGCAACACTTCACTTCTTGTGTTGATTTTTTTATTTTTCTTTCTGTATATCTTTGCATGTATGATCTCATATTTATTATTCATACAATCATATATCGGTTTACATACGTATGAACATATACATACATACATATATATGTATATGTAGTTGTGAATATTTATATAGTTTTAAAACCACATACTTGTACATATTTGTTCATGAAATTGTAAAATTGTTTACACTGACTGTTGCAATACAAGGCAAGTACAAATGTTTATATATAAAAAAAAAATTATAAAAACTGAATATAAAAATTGTATTCACATGCAACTTCGCACGGTGCAATGGTATGAAGACAAACAGTAACAGTAGTAGTAAAATACTCGATACATATGATCATTGTATCCACATGTTTTATTTAATATTAAAATATTGACACTCACTGTGCAACACATATAGGCTGTGTGCGAAAGCATAACTGTATTCGATGAAATAAAATTAAATTTGAATTTTTTTTAAATATTTTTAAAAATTCTTAAACTAAACATTTATTTCTGTTTTGTCACTGTGTTTCAGGATTTTTGTTTTCTCGATTTTATAAATATTTCAGCTGCTAAGACTTACGGTAATAAACTCACATAATGTTGGCCTTAGGTTAGGTTAGGTTAGATTATATGGGTCGCTCGCATTTGGTGAGTTCACTCAGAGGCCCTATAGCCCATTGTGATTTCCTCAACAACTACAGACACACTGAAGAGGCCGAAAGGCCGGACATTGGAGAATCCCAGAAAAGATCCTAAAGAACTAAAAATATCAGATTCCTCATTTGAGTTAACCGGTACCTTGGCGAAATTAAACAACTTCTATAGTGACACATTCCTAAGACAGTCCAGATTATGGAAGTGACATGCACCCAAGTGCTTTAGTCTAAGCTCCCATAGATCTCCCGATTCATTCTCCTACTCATCCTGACAGCTCGTACAGTAGCCATGACCGGGGCATGCCGTGCGCTCCGACATGCGGCCTATTATAAAATGACCAGTAATTATGTCCGAAAGAAGCCGGATTGACCACTTCCAAACCTAAAAAAAACATAGTCCTTTTCATAGAAAGAGAAGGTAAAAGCGTTCTGAATATTCTACAAGTGGTGATATTGGTCTACCTGTAATCCATCATTTATCTAACAATCGACATGCATGTCCCACTGTACGAGAGACAGAGAGCATCATATAAGCGTACTCACCAGCCATTTCTTTCCCTCGGATGCCTGCATGACTTGAAACCCATATCATTTCGACATGATATCGCTACAGCTAGGCTAGTGAGCGAATGCAGCTGAGGAGACATTTAACCACATACGAGCCGGGAGCGCTAACTACGTTGAGACTGTCTACATAAATCCTAATAGGCCTCAAAATTTAGTTTCTGGATACGCCTAGTGGCCATATCTATATCGTAGACCTCCGCCGGAAAAAGAGTGAAAAACAGATCCTGCACCCGTTTTCATCTTTGAGCCATTGGTGTAGACCACGACTGTGTCATCTTGAAGGAGTATCCAGTAGCTTACTCATCCCTAGAAGGTATCCTGCCCCGGTGAGCTCTACCGGAGTTCAAAGTAAGTATCGCCCAATCTGTCCGATGCGTTAAAATCAGTCCGCTCACTTTCTGTAAGATGATACCATGTCCATGAGTCTAAGTGCCGACCTTGTAAAGACACAATTGACAAAAATATCCAGGTGTGGTATGCTCAGCACTATTTTCAGACCGGTCTGCAAGACAGGCTAGCCCTCTACCCTCTATTCAGAATGGCCGCCGCCTTCCACCAGACAAGAGCGCCATAGGTTAGGATTGGTCTAATTACCGCGGTGTACATTCAATATAAGATATGGGTCCTCATTTATTTCCAAAGGACGTCCTACAGATGTAGAAGGCAAATAATGTCTTAATCATTCGACTCTTAGCATAACGTTTCTACGAGAGCTTCGAGTTTAAAATCACGCCCAGATACTTACCTTCCTTCGAGAATTTCAGATACACAATTTCATTATGACACAGTCTTATCATTGTTTGTTCAAACCAGCAATTTGGTTCTCTCTATGTTTACTGCCACAACCATCTTCATTGATGCTTTTTCAAGATTTGCTAAGTCAGTAGTTACCTCTCATAATGTTCGAACAATTACATCAAGATCATCAGCATATGCGAGTAAAATAAGTATGTCACCTGGTGTAGATTGTGCCCGTTTTGTTAACTGCTGCACGGCGCAAGATCTTTTCTTTGATACGGAGATACTATTTCCTATTTTAACAGATGATCTTGTGTCAGTTAACGTCATTCTACATAGTCTTATCGGCATTGCGGTGATACAAAACTCAGACATGCATGAATCGGGCTATCAAGCAGCCTTGACGAATAGGTGAGATTTGCCGATTTTTTTTTTCTTAGTCTTTTTCAGGAATTAGCGCTGCATAAAAATGTGATCGTTAGTAGTTTTACCAGGTCTTAAAATCACACTAGTACGGGCCAACTGTATGATTTACTCTAGGCTTTAATCTTTTACGCAGACTGCTCGACTGAATATTTTATGCGATGGGGAGTAGACTTATATTCCAAAACTCGGCACATATAGTTTTATATCTCTTTGATGTACAAAGCATAGCACACTGAGACTCTAATCATTGTCCCCAGCCTTAAATAGTTCAGCTAGCAATTTTGCTATTTTCAAGTTTGCGATGCACATTTAAAATCGTCATATTCAATTGGATTGTTGATATCTTTAGCGCCGCCGCCACAACATACGAACAATCTGAAAAGATGGTCTTTTTACGCACAGTTTGTGATGCAAATGATTTAAAACAATTTGTTTCATGAAAACTTCTGTTTAATACCATAAACACATTAATATTTCTAACAATCAGTGAAAATTTATCGACACATATTTTTATATCGGGTGGGCCATTTAAAATTTTTAGACTTAAAAATGCAACAAAACAAAAAACGGTTTGAAGTTTTGCCAAATTTATTTTTTATTGGAAGTACAATTGCTCCGGTTAGAATAGAAATATTTTTTCATTCATATGGCTGCCGCGACTAGCCTGCCTCACAGTACCCCACTCGATCGTACCACTTTTCGAGAACTTTTTACAGTGTATGGGGTCGTATCTCAGCAATGGCATCACGAATGTTGGCCTTCAAATTCTCAATTGTCTCTGGTTTGTCTTTTACGGCGCCTCACAGACAATTGCCCAACTGTATCAAATCGCAGCTTCTTGGCGGCCAACTGACATCACGATTTCGGTTAATTAAACGACCATCAAACGTTTGACGCAACAAATAATATAGCGCTCACATCAATACCACAAAGATCGGGCACAAAGAAATCGGTTATCATGATGCGATAGGTGTCTCCATTGACCATAATGGTTGCGCCGTCCTCACTTACAAAGAAATATGGGCCAATGACGCCTTCGCTCCACAAGCCGCACCAAACAGTCACTCGTAACGGGTGCATTGGCTGAGCCCCAAATACGGCAATTTTGCTTATTAACATACCCACGAAGATGAAAATGAGCTTTATTCGAAAATATGATTTTTTTTTTTGCAATTTGCGACCAATTGTCTTTGCTTTGGAAATAAATTTCCAACAAATCCCAACGTTGCACAAGAGTAAATCTATTCATTTCGTTCAGTGGAGATAATATACTGAATTTTGTGACAGAATAGAACGACATAAGTATTGCCAGATTTAAAATAGCCGCTGGATCAAATTTAAAACGATAGATGCCTTGCAAATTTCGGCTTGTGAGTCTGCAGTGAGCATACATGTTGCCTATTCGTAGGCAGGGATAGGAAACCTAAATTGGTAGCAAATTCTTTTTTATTACTCGCTTAAATTGAATTTTATAAACAATTCATTTCAACTAAAAAAAGAAGTAAATAAAATAACAAATAGTTTAATAAATTATACCATGTCATCAATATGTTCCCTGAATTGTTTTTTTCTTTTCCTATCTCAACTTAAAAAAATCCAATGTCTGCTTTAACAATTTTTTTCTATTTTTTATTTTCAATTGAAATTGCTTCATTGCCAATGGAATTGATTTCTTTCCAAATAGAAACAAAACAAAAATACTTTAACGACAAAAGTGTCTCTAGAATTTTTAAAATAATGAAACGTAGCAATAAACAACAACATCAAGAACAACAATAATAAAAACAGTCTAAACCGGAAGGAAATATTTAAGTTTTCTTTTTTATTATTATTCAACGTCTGTTGCATGTGTGTGCGATGCATATTTAATAGATTTTCGTTGGTAAACATATACCGTAGCAGTGTTTATCAATATATGTGTGTGGGTGTATCTGTGTGCGTATATCTAATCAATCGTTAATGTCAAATCGTGTCATGTATTGTATCGGTGCTACTGTTTATGTTGTTGTTACTTTCATTGTCGATGTTTTCGTTCCTGTTTTTCATTTTCTATTCAATTGAATAGGCAAATTATGTCTGATTGAATGAAAATCAATTTTAAAAAGATTAATTGATTTTCACTAGTGAATGCATTCAGTGAAATCGAATCGAAATCCCCCACTTTTTGTTAAGTCGTTGTTTTTGTGGTGAATACTGTTTGTTAAACGATTTTAAACAAGTATAGAGGTTTTGATTAAGTTGATTGTGCCGCTGTGATATAGTAGGTAAGACACCCGCCTGCCAACCGGAAGGTCGTCGGTTCAATAGCAGGCTAGACCATTTAAAAAAAAAAAATGAAAAAAGTTTTTCAACAGCGGTATCACCTCGTAACATTAGCTAGTAACTGGTTACGAGTATTACTACTATTGAAAACTTTTCTAAATGCATTTGCCGTTCGGAGTTGATTATCTAAAGAGTTAAGAGACTACTTATATCGGGTGGTTTTTAAGAGCTTTTGGATCTGATTTAACAAAAAACTCATAAAATTTAAGGAAATGTATAAAATGTTTATTCATGTCGATAGAACGATCTATATAATTCAGTATTAAAGATGATTTCATGTGAATGTTGACCCGACTACGCCTCAAATGGTTCATACTCTGGGTCCAATTTTGGCATACACTCTCCAACATATTGGCCGATACCTTATGAATAACCGTTTCTGGCTTGTCCCTATAGACATAAGCCTCAACACACCTACACAAAAAATAGTCTAAATGTGTTAAATCGCATGATCTAGGTAGTCAATTGACCGGCCACAAACGTGAAATAAACTGTTCACCGAATTCGTCTCTAAATTTGGACATTGTTTCGCGTGCTGTGTGGCATGTGGCACTGCCTTTTTGAAACCACATGACAGTCAAGTTCAGCACTACCATTTTGGGCAAAAAAAAACATTTTAATCATCGCACGATAGTGCTTGACGGTAACATTCCTGCCCTCGTCGCTTTTGAAAACGTCCCAATGATGCCACCGACCTATAATCCACACCAAACAGTGCATTTGTCAGGATGCATTGGCAGTTAATACAATGCTTCTGGCTGCTCTTCACACCAAATACGAAAATTTTGCTTGTTCACATATCCGTTCAACTAGAAATTAGCTGCGTCGCCGAATAGAATTTTCCTATAAAAAAAACTCTTAAACAAGCATGAGTTTTGATAATAAAATTCGTTAATCTGCAAGTGTTGTTCGTTTCTAAGTCCATTCATGGTTAAATTATACACCAATTTGAACATATTTGACAGTAACATGTTACAAGAAAACAGCTGAGCTGTCAAAAACAGTATTGCCAAAAAGAAAGTTGCTAAAAAAAAACACCGGATATTTGCACGTATGACTTATTTTTGTGTGTTGTTTAGAAAAAAATCATACACAAATCATATAAACAAACATATACGATTATACGATTAAGGAAACTACGTATTATGACAATGTACTTGCTAAATAACTGACAATATTTTTGATTTTATATGAAATGATTTTTGTTTGCTATTGTTATTCGAGAAGGTTGAATAAGAAGTCAAAATAAAACCAAGGAAAAAAAACATAATAATTATTCCCGAAATTTTAATAAATAAAGGAAAATGTGAAAATCTATATTAAGCTGCTTTTAATATTGTAAAGAAAATGAAGTCGCTCAAAAAGTACTATCAACTCTTGTTACATAAGAGCTAGAAACTCATTTCTTCTTTCGAAGCGATTGCTCTTGGTTGATGTCAATGCTACGAGAACTGTAATTGATAAATTATCAATCACATCGTCCTGTTGAATATGCCACGGTAGTATCAGTTTGAGGAACGTTATCAACACATTTTGATATTGCGACATCAATTACAACTATAATACAGAAAGCTACTAAAAGCTTAAAATTAGAACCAACAGTAGTATGTAAGCCGCGGCACTCGGCTTAAGCAGTCAGCAGTATTCGTCAAAGGGTAAAGTCGTGATTAAAAATGTGGAGTAAATTAGTTGAATAAGTTGAATAATATGTAAAAAATTAGTTGGGACAATAAAGCATTTTATAGGGTAAAACGTAACAATTCGAACAATTCGAACTCTAGCAGTAGAGCATCAGATTCATATATAATATATTTATTTCATAATATTGTTACGTTTTAATCTTTTTAAAATGTTTGAGTTCTTTTAAATTGCGTCAAATAAAATAAATAACACGAGTTTATTGTTTTGCTTAGACAGTCCTTTATTTATTTATTTATTTCTTTTTTTTTGTATAGTATCCAACTTATTTTTTTGCACTTAATACACAAATATACTCAACACTTTTATTTACGCCTTAACACGACTTTACTCATTGACTGTTACATTACAACTGACGGACGTAGGCAAAGCAGCGTTCCTTATATACGTGACTGCCATCAGTTTTGAATGCTCTAGTAAAGTCTAAAACCTTCTATTCAGCTTATTAATTCAGCTACGTTATTACTCAAAAGTTAAGTAGGTAATACCGTTCAATACTGAATTGGTAACACTGTTAATAATACAAATAATTAAGGCATTGACAGGATTAGACATTGACAGCCTTGACAAAAACCAATAGACTAAATTCCCACAATAAAGTTTTATAGCTACAACTGTACTAATATTGGTGTAACTTTTCTTTAGGCATTTTTATTTCCATAACAATATAGTCCCTAGTATACATCCTACATTTTGTTACAAACATTGGATCATATAACAATAAAATTGTTTTTTTTTTTTTTGTAAACTTGAATGAAAACCTTCTTCTGTAAATCAATTCTAATCAAGTACTCGAGGAGAATGTGTGCTATAATGGAACTCAAAAACTTTTCTATTGGCCAATCCAAATTGAATGATTGATTCGTTCAAACGAGCGAGTTTGAGAGGAAGGAAGATACAAATTTATCGTTACGGTAGGTTGTAATATCTCAAAATGTCCCTTTCAAACATTCAAGATTGTTCGTCATCAATCCGTGCTTTTAAATCATTTGTGACATATCATTGGTCTTTGACAAAGATATTTTCGTTCAGTGTTATCGTGCTTAACCCAATATAATTATAATAATAATTTGCCTGAGTAATATGATAATATTACATCCTTGACATCAAACAATTCATACTTGATTTTGGTCTTTACTCACAGAGTTCTCACCATTTACTCTTCTTTATGTGCTTGGAACTTAGAGTGTTTTTTCAGATAATTTACCCATTTTTATATGACGGAATATATAAATAAATAAAATGGCTTGCACTTTTTCGTTCTGGTCAACAAATCACTAAAGAAATCATTGGAATCATCTAAAAAATTGAGAACAACCGTTACTTAAGCGTCGTAGACGTCGATAGGGAACTAGGCAATCATCACCTAAAGCTGAATACACAAAGAAATCGAAATACTTCTTAAGCGAATGATTACAGGCAATGAAAAGTGGATTACGTACGACAATAATGTATGAATAATATCATGGACGAAGCAAGGTGAAGCTTCGCGGGTATTGGCGAAGCATCTGGTAGAATTCAAAAAAGAAAAGTTCATTGTAAGCTTTTACAACCTGGTCAAGCGATTCAATCTGATCTTTACTTTCAACAATTAACGAAATTGAAGCAAGCAATTCAATTAAAACGGCCAGTGTTAAGGAACAGAAAAGGTGTTCTGTTCGATCATGACAACGTCAGGCCACACACATTATTCATTACCCTACAAAAATGGAGAAAGCTTGGCTGGGAAATTTTGATTTGATTCCACTATATAGCCCAGACCTTGCACCTTCAGATTATCATGTGTTTTAATCTATTTTAATGCTGCAAATTTAAAATTTCGTAGGGGCCTGCAAAACGCAATTTTTCTATTCATTCGATAAAAAACCTAGAAGTTGTACACTGATGAAAAGATGACTTTACCCAAAAATGGCAAAAGGCTATCTATCAAAACGGCACATAGTTTGTTTAATAAAGATGTTTGTTTATAAGAAAAATACTATTTTTTTTTCTCCGTCACTACTCTAGGGAGCATATTGTCTTTCCACAAAGCATCCATTGCTTTGTTTCAGTTTCTTTAATCAATTTCATATTTTTTTCAAGCTAAGTAGATGGTTAATCCACTGTAGCTTAGTAGCTTATTGCGTAGTGGTGATGATCCTTGCTAATTGGTGGTGATCTTTACTTTTAGCATTGTCGTTTTTTTATTTCCCAGTAGGTGGCGTGATTCCCTGAACGTTCGTCTGATGTTTGTCATCATCGCCAGTAGTATAGGTTGGAGGAAAGGTCAGATGGAGTTTTCTGGAGGGAAGTTCAAGCCTTTTTATTAAGGGGAGAAGCGTTTTTATTTACCTGGAAATAAATATGTTTAAATTTTGGTTGAATTTGTAACCGAACTTTTTTCAAACACTATCTAGTGAAACAAAACCATTTTCTTTGACATAGTAAATGAATCATAGAGCATTAAATTACATATCATATGGTATAACCATAAGTATTTGGTTTCAAAAAAAAATTTTAAAAATTTATTTTTTTAAATAGAATTTTCCTTTTGAAGAAAAAAACATTATGCCTATAATTGATTAAAACAAAAACTCAAATCACTGAGAACAAAAAGCGTTAAAACGTAAATTGTTTTTTCAATTAACACTCACAAAGTCATAAACAAACACCTTTAACACATTAAATCTAAAAGAAGGCCCCTTAAAATTATATAAAAAAAATCAAATCATTAATATTTAAAATGAAATTCATAACCGTAAACAATAATTATGAATAAAACCAGGCAAATACACATCAAGAAAAATATGGTCAACGTGGTTTAATTGAAAGTTTATTTGCCTTGAAAAAAAAAACGTCACGAAAAATAAATTGGCGTGACTTATGGCAACAATTTACAAAATGTTTTCAGCTCATTAGGGAAATAAAAGTAGAGAATTTTCTGATTCATTGAAATTAACAGAGTTGATTAAGAAAAACACCTAAAGTGTATGTTTTTAAATATAATTGTTTTATTGTAATAAAAGGCTATTGCTCTTTAAATAGCTGGTAAACTGCTGAAATTTTAGATTATTTATGTTTCTTAAACTCTTTAATATAAATTCCTTTCTGTAATAAAAATTCACTTCTATAATCGAAAGCACAAAAGAATTGTACGTGAATCTAAACCGAAACCAAAGTTAAATATTGAAGAGCTATGTACTTAATGATTAGGATCAGAAAAAAAGTATGCGGGGTTTTTAAAAGTTTTCAATTCGAAAATACCAAATGACTAAATGAATACCACGAGATGGCGTGTTTAGGGATTAAAGTGCTTTCATATGACACTTAGTAGGCCCAGGTTCGACGTAAAACTGTGGACAAGGGAAATTTCCATCATGATTTCGCATCAATTCCCTTCAAATGACGGCCCAATAAAGCAATGGGACAACAACATTTTTTTCTCCGTCACTTCTTTAAGGAGCATATTGACTTTCCACAAAGCATTCATTGCTTTGTTCAAGTCTTAGTCAACAAGTTGATTTTCAAGCTAAGCTATACCTTGCCTCCCTATGATTGTGTGTAGTGGTGCAGATTCCTGCTAAGTGGTGGTGGTGGTGATCCTTACTCAGCATTGTAATTTTTTCCCAGTAGATACCGTTTTCTTCTGTTCATTCGTCTGACGTTTGTCATCATTACCAGAGGTAAGCTGGAAGGTCAGGGGACTTCTTTAGATGGAGGAAAGTTGAAGTCTCTTTGTTAAATACTTGAAACCACAATTAAATTGCATGTCTTTTGCTGGGCCGTTTTTGTTGTATGCCTGCACTCTAACCACTACACCACGCCATCACACGACAATAATATAAGCAACACAAAATTATAGGAAGGTCAGACAACGCCACCTTTTGGGAAAGGAAAAGTAGAAAGTAAAAGTCTATTATAAGCAGCAGGGTTCCGCACCAGTACACCAGATAAAACTGTACAGTATACCGATCATCTGCTTATTAGAGCACAAGCATAAAAATAAATGTAAAAATAAGAAAAAAAAAATTGAAAAACTGGTTACAAAGGAACTGAAAAGGAGCAAGGATACCTTGTGGAAGCCATATTCTGTCAAGAGAAGGAGTGATGGAAAGAAATATATATTTCAAAGTTATTTCATCTCAAGTTAGTATACGAGAATGTCTGCTATGATAACATTCTCATCAAGCGAGTTGAATTTTTTGTGATCCTATATTCTGCCACCAAAAAAACACTCTAAACCACAGTTAAATTTTTTTCGTCATGCCTTCGGCTGGGGCTCGAACCTCGGTTGCTTGTGTTGTTATGCGTGCACTGTAACCACTACACCACGCCACCACTTACATACGTTCATAAACAGCTCTTGACGAACTAAATGGTCACATGAGATTATGAATGCTGCCTATACATTAATATGAAGCAAAGAAGGAAGTGAGTAGCTTTAGAAGATGCGCCAAAGCTGAGAGTAAAATCTTTCCTCTATCCGGGTAAGACCATTATCTGAGTTTGGTCGGGCTGGGCTGATACACTTTGAAATCTTCGAAAGAAATACTACGGTCAAAGAAGTGATCGACGATTCCACTGACAAAGCCAAACCATACTTCTTCACGATAACGCTAGGACACACAAGCCGTCAATGTCACACTCCAAAATCTCGTATCGGTGTATTATGTAGAATTTTCACAGACAGCCCACACTTGCTCCCTGCTGAACTACATGAGGGAAGTTATCTTCGATACCACTATGCCACAAATGGATAACAATTTTCTGACTTTGGATAACCACTAAATTTTTTTGATGCTTTATAGTCACCTAACTTCAAAAATCATCAGCATTTCAGATTATACGAATAAGTTTTTTTTTAGAATTTTTTTTTTTCTGAAATGTTTCGTTACGCTATATGTTAAAAATTACAAATTACAAATTATACCGGCTGTAGGTCATTCTAATATCATTTTTTAATATAAGCAATATATCTGGAGTTATTGAGAAACATTTTATAATTTTTTTTTTTAATTTTCAAATTTTTGATTTTTAAAAATTCACTACAGAGGAACCATTGTTTGGCAGTTACAGCAAAAAAAATGTTTTTTTTTTTCAAATTTAGGTACACTCACTCTATTGGGAAAAAATAAGTACCCATCGATTTTCATGAACTATGGCTTATCTTATAGCTATTATATGTAAAACTATGGAATATTTTACCATATAGCTTAACGAAATTGACTAAATCATTTCAAAGTTGTCATAAGGTGTATGAAGCATTTTTCCACATTTCACATTTAAGAAAAAAAAATTCTAAAAAAAACTCGTTCGTAGAATATGAAATGCTGATGATTTTTGAAGTCAGGCGATCATTACTAATCAAAAAAATATATTAAATATCAAAGGTATTTTTGCTTATTGCATAGTGTAATTAAAAAGGCCTTAGAAACTGACTAAACTATTTGTTCAATGCTAGACTGGGCTATTTTTGACGGAACTACATCGACAAATAAGTCTGTAGCTCATTTAATGTTATAACTACTGATTTTTGTTTAAATAAAAGCTTTTGATAAACGCTAATCCCCAGCCCTGATCTCTCTGTAAATTATTGTTATCAGCATATGAATTGATAAGTTTAAGGATCACTTTATAGAAATAAATACAAGAATACTTTCCAGCATGGGCTTAGATTCGCAGTCATTTTCTTTTTTGCTTTCTTTTTAGTTTAACAAAATTTTATTAAAAATTCCTGTTCAACATATTTAATTTAAATTCCTCGTTGATACTTTTCAAAATATTATCAAATTTCCTGTATTCTATCTCTCTTTCTCTCTCTAATGACACTCATAAAAAATGATATTAAAAAAGAAGTGGAATAAAAAACGAATAAAATGTAATGAAATTATATTCAACTGGCTGACCTGCCCCATAAAACACGAAATACTAAATTATAGTCATTCATACACAATGACCCATAATTATTCAATTATCAACCACTTGGTTGAATCAAAAGAAGAGGAGTGAATATGAAGGCCATAAATGGGCAGGCAGTTCATAACTTTACAACCTGTTTTTTGCTTTTTCCTTTTTTACTTTTCCTTCATTTTTTATTTTTTTAATTTTATAATTGTATGCACGAGTGTCTACAATATTGTTGTATGCCCTTCACTGATTTTCACTTTTATTACAAAACAAAAAAGTAAAAAAAAAAACTTAAATTTACTCATAAACTCAGCCCCTGTCATAATGTTTTGTCCCACAGTACAGGATTTTATTGAGAGAAAGGAAAAAAATATTTTCGAATACATTTGTGTTGTACACTTGCCATGTTTTTGTGTGTTGGTTGGTATTACTCGTTCATTGATGATGGCTGCACGTTTTACCGGTAATTGTTGCGTGACTTTAAAAAAAGAAACTGTTCATATATTTTGTATTTATAAAACCAATACACACATATATATATACATGCACATGTACATAAATAAATGAAATAATAAATAGAAAAAATGTATTATTTTGTTAAACAGGCTCTGTGACTGTCTACCTGCCTGCCTACTTGTCTGTTTGTATGAATAAATGAACGAACAAATGTTTTTGGTTGAATTATTTTATTTTTTTTTTTTACTTAATTTAATCAGATTTAAGTTTTTCTGTGATTTTGTATAAAGAATAACAACAACAACACATCTCCTAGTTTTGTTTCTCTTTTCATATATTTTTGAAGCAACATTTAATCAATCAGAAAAGTAAACTTCAATAAAGAAAAGGATTACTTTAGAAAAGATAAAGATTAAGATGTATCCCTAATCTCATTGTCCTTAAACATGTAAGCCGTTATGATACTAAAAGAAGCAGCCAAGTCCGCAGTCCAAGCTTCGAAAAAATATGGCAGTCACATGTTCTCTATTCATTCTAGAAAGTAGTTTAAATCAATATACATGTAAAGTTTTAAATTAGGACAGGGGCTCACTGGGTGACATATCCACCATTATGGTCTCAGACTTACTGGTGTTTTTTAGGAAGGCAGCAGATCTGCTGAACAAACTATATACCGGAAAGGGTACAACAGATCCCATAGGTCGCAGTCTCCTGCAATAGTGCCTGGTCGCTATTAGGATAATAATGTAAAAGACCCTCTATTAAGCACTAGTAGTTTTTAAATTTAAATGAGTTTTTATTCTTTTGAAAGGTCGAGCAATTCTATTGTGTAATGTGAATTTAAGCACCGCTGGGGTTTTTGGTTTAATCGTATAGGCATTTAACTTAAGTAGACTTTACAAGACGAAGTCTAACGGAGTAAAATCCTATGATCTCAGTTAGTTAAATCCAACAAGTAGCCAGACACGTGTCCGGCTCCCTCGTATCCATGTGCTGATAAAACTGTGAAGACCAGAAGGTGCTGAAGGTGCTTTCGAAAGATTCTGACACTGACACTGGCAATAACTGACCGTCTCTACATTTCTTCATCCTGGCAAGTTCTGCAGTAATCATTGAAAGGCAGTCTTTAATTGCGCACCAGCTAACCAGTGATAATAGCCACCAGAATATGTAACCTATGTCGCAACATCTCTATAATAGACTTCTATCGAACCCAATTGTGTAGAGCCCTCGATACGAAGTAAGTCGGACAATCCTCCCACCGACGCTGTGTAGTAGTCTGCAAGAAGAAAGTGTCATTCCGATCAGGTGGTCAATCTCATAATCGCAACAAAGAGCTGCATTCCTAGTCAGTCCGGCCGCCACACAATTCTACTGGGTATCAGAAGGACCAAATCTGAATGTCTCGCCAACTTGTTTAGAGATGAGATGAGAGAGCGTTGTCGGAAAGACACCGGAGAACATCCTAATTACAACCTATTACTAAGACTGTCCGTACAGATCCGGATATTAACATCTTATATCCATGCATATATGCATGGTTCTGGTGAGATGCTCACAGGGAACTCTCTGTTCAGAAAGATGTACAATAATCCACCACACCATATTCCGCTGAATGGCTGCAGGCTCATGACCTATCTTAAACTATACCCCTGCCATCCTCAACCTTATCACAGACGTCGTCTGCTTGGCCATTATTATACCGGAAGCCAGTTTAGCAATACAAACAAGAATTTCGAAGGGGTGGCTCTAAGCGCATCTGCATCCATGTCTATTTGAACTTCTAAGGATTAAGACTTCAAGACTTGCCAATAGCCTTACGCCTTTGCCGCCCAAGATAATCAGTGATCAGATCACCTCAAATAGCTTTTGCAGTATGTCCCATGTGGTATGATCTGTATGTGGTATGATCTTGAATGCACATATCGTTGGTATCCATATCACGCAATTAAGTATAAAAGAAGTTAGTTCTTACCAACATCACTCGCAAAGAAATATTGACCGGAAACAAAAGCAACAAAAATCGATATAAAGCAGTGACTTTTTCATGTGAATTTATATCCTCCTGCTCATAAAGACAACTTGCTAATAAATAGGCAATCGAGTTGGCAGGAGGGAGAACTGCTTTAGATATGTCGCAATTCTATGGTGGTATTTTAAAAGCAGTATCTTCAGACTATTTCTTTAGAAGGCTGAGCATAGGTCGCATAATCTGGAAACCTGATCAGTTGTTAAGTTAATTCGACCCTCTTTTGATGAATAACGCGCTATGCGTAATAGAGGTTGATGAAGTTAGTAATTAGACCAGGTGTGCATGCAAGTCACTTTGAGAAACAAACGATTATTTTCGTAGTTAACCGAGGGGCTAAAAAGACAAACAGTCTTCCCATTTCTCTGTAAATGCCCGATCACATTTGTCAAAAAGAAAAAAAATAGATTTCTTGACAACCACATACTGTTCAACCTTAGTGAGTTATCTAGTCTAGACTTTATGCCTGAGACAGCTCAGGCCTGCAGGCTACATGCTTTATACACAGTGCTACCAGATAAGTAAAGCAAGATGACGACTAAAAGGTGGTTTGATTGGTGAGTGGGTCTTAGGAAAATTGGATGATGATTCATTTTCCTCTCGAAAAATTGTGTTCAGTTATGAAGCTAATTTTTTGCCAAATGAGTTTGTTTGTTGATGTCACATGCCATGTACATCAACAAACAGAATTGCCGAATTTGGTGTGAAAAGCAGCTAATGCAATCTAAAATATACACTGTTTGGTGCAGTTTGTGGGCCGCGCGGCATCATTGGAATTAGTCAAAATGAAAGAATAGGACGTGGTTGACATGTGGTTTCCAGAAGATGGTGTCACATGCCATGAATCTATTAAGAGGTTAATTTTGTGAGCAATTAATTTTAGATGTCTGACCAGTTAATTGGACGATAAATCATGCAGTTTGACCACACTCGACTATTTTTTTGTGAGGATAAATAAAGTCTCTCCTGTACAGAGATAATCAAATCAGGGATTATTCAAATCCTGTAAGATAGCATTACACCCGCTATTATTTCTAGACCACCTACAGTGTAGTCGCGAGCAATATTTATACAAAATAATCTTTAAAAAGGCAGACATTCGTTTATTGTATCACATAAATATTTTCTTCAATTTCACTTGTTTAGTTTTCAAACGGTTAAGAAATCACCCAGTATTTATAAATATTACTATTAAACATTTTAATTATATCAAGTACAACCCTAAAGTCGAAGCGGTTGCAATTGCTTAGTTTGAAACACTTTTTGTATACAATATTGCATATAAAGGCGATTTTTTTAAGGAATTTCTAACTTTTTGTTTGGATTAACTTAACTAAATACTCTTTCAACATTTGTTGTAGAAAGTCAGAGTTGGTAATAACAGGTTGGAATTTCTTACTTTAGTTTTACAGCGTTTGCAGGAAATCGTTTTTCAATTGGTCTAAGTTCAACAATTTTTGTGGTCTCAATTCAGATTTTATCCCTTGTCTTTCCCATTCTTCAACAAAAAATTTAATTTAACCATTTATTTATTACATCGGAAGAGGAAATTTTTTTCCATTTATTACATTGTTACGAAAATAAAAATGTCTAAAAAACATACATAAGCGCCATTATAAAGGTATTGTGGGATTTTGGTATAATTGGTTATTATGTGTCACTTGTCAATCCCGTACTTATTTGCGTTATCTCGCAGCACTACCAATTCGACCATCTTTACATTAAATTTGAATTAACGGATATTAAGTAGAGGATATGAGACATTTTCGGACTTTTCCAATCTGTAGGCAATTAGGTATATAAAGAAGCTGCTTTACCTAAACGTAAGTTAGTTATAAAGTCGTTTTTAAGCGGAAATGAAAGTGTATACAACACGAATATTAAGTTGGTGTATTAAGATAAGTTGTATAAATGATATAGTGTAGTAAACAAAAAGCTCTAAACAACAGCAAAGTTGTGTTTATTTTATTTTAACGCAATTTAAATGAACTCAAAAACGTTTTAAAAAGGTTAAAACGAAACAATATTTTGAGGATTAATTACGCTGAAACCGTTAAATTTGTTTCTAAAATCCAAATTTGCTAATATTTAGTCACACAGTTCTGTTTAAAATATACATCAATACAATTGTTAACTGTATTACTTTTTTCTATTACTATTTCTATTTCAAAAAAGCAAAAAGTCTTATAAAAAAATATTTTTAACATAAATAAATTTCCTATTAAACAAACAAAAATATTTAGGTCTAAGCAAATTGGTTTTTTAAAATTACTCATTGCAGTTTAAAATGTTAAGTAACTTTTGTACTAATTTTTAAAGTTTTAACGTAAAAATAATTTTTTTAAATTTTGATTCTTAAAAATGGTCAAAATAAGAAAGAAAATCGTTAATCGTCAATATGAGAGTTTTGGAGCTTGAAATAGTCAAAACGACTATAAATCGTCAATGTTGGCAGCCCTGCTTATACATAGTCATTTATAGTCCTACTCCTTTTTCATTTTTTATACGACTATATAATACCTGAGTAATAGAGTACTGGCTTGTACTGTTTAAGTAAAATGTTCTTTCGTCAAAATCCTTAACAAATTCCATAAAATAATACATGTTATTTAGTGGGAGAGTCATTTCCTACCCTCCATTCGCCTTTTTTTATTTCTAGACTGCTAATGTAAAGTCATTAGTTTTCAATTTTGTTTTCATTTGTAATCAATTACATGAAAAGCGTGTTGAAAAAAATTCTTTCATTTGTTTTAATTCCTTGTTAATTACTGGCTTCTATAATCAATTATTTATATAACGAAAAAGAAAACTTAATAAGTTATTTCTTTTAATTTCTATATTTCCAATTTAATCATTGATTACAGTGATTATAAAGAAAAATTTGTTTAAATAAGAGAAAAAAAAGAAAAATAATTTTCCTTTCAATTCAAACTCGACACTCATAATTTATTGCATATTTCCCTTAGCATATCCTTTTCCTCTAATGAAAACTTTATCTTTAAATGCTTCCTTCTGCAGCAAATGCAATAGAATGGATGAACCAATAAAAAGTTATTATTTTTTATTTTTTGTGTCTTTTTCATCATCTGAAGACAGAAAAGAAACGACTACTGACTGTTTTGGCTTAGAGAGTAGATGTCGTATTATTTAAATGAACTTTATCCTTTTAGTTCGCTCATTGATGGCAAATTTACTCATTTGGTTGCACTATCCTCCGTCACAGAATACACACTCTGTAACAGAATTATGTCACTAAAAATTTTAAAGTTTTTCCCTTTTTGTACTTTTTTCAATTGCTTAGTTATACGAGTGGGGGTGTTCCTGTAGCATTAGTAAGAGTATTTCTTAATTAACCACAACTTAAGAGAAATAAATTTTCTATCATATTGAAAGTTTTTGAAGGAGAAGTTGTTCTATTGTTTTCATTTAAATGTCGAATAAAACTGTGTTCCATTTTCATATCACAAAGTAATGCATGTGTTCATCGGATTAACTTTCTTGGCAATTTCGTTAGATATGTTCTCTTTAAGTTTTCTGTAAAGATCTGTATCCACGTATCAGTAGAAATGATTTTTTAATTTGGTTTTTTTGTGGATCTTAAAGCCACATTTCATAGAATATCGAGATCAGCATTGATTTATAAACTGTATACTATGGTATTTTCGTACAAATTTGATAAATTTATTGAATACGTGTATGAAAATACAAAATCAGCGGTATGGACAGGACAAGAACTTTTAGAGTAGTTTTAAACAAGATCTGGTGTAACAAACGTTGTTTGTTATCACCTCTTGTTTTAGATGGCTTTTATATAAATGATATAAATATTTGTCTACTCTTATATGCGGATAATATTGTAATATTGCAAAGAGTGGTTAATAATTTAGAAAACTGTTGTAAGAACTGGAATCTGGAAATAAGCTTAACGAAATCTGAAAAATGTAGTATTTCGTAATGGCGGCAAGTTAGCGAATTCCGAAAAATGGTACCTTATGGAAGAGGAAGTTAAAATATTCACAGAATATAATTACTTAAGTGAAAATTGACATCAAAAGTGAAATGGAATGGATAAACCAAAACATGTTAAAAACAGAAAGGCTTAGCCAAAAAATGCTATAAATTCAACATGGGAGCTTTTTTGGAAAAAAAGAAATAAGCTTAAGAATGAACTGGAAGGTGTACCTTGCAGTTTGTAGGCTAATACAGTCCTATGCAGAGCAAGTTTGTGGCTTTTGATGCTTCAAGGAAGTGAATCGTTTTCAGCGCTATTATATGAAAAAGATTAACCAATTATACGCCAAACTATGCATTAATTTGCGAAACTGAAGCAGAAGATAACCATATATCAGGTGAGCCATCTATCGGTTTAAATTTGAACTAGCGATTATTTCCAATCTGGCAATATTTTAACGACACGTTTTCCGCTCGAATGCCGGCGTAGGTTAGGGGTAGTAGTTAGTTAGTTAGTTACGACGGGTAGCCAGATACGTCCAGCCCACCTGGGTCCAGTATTGATCCCACTGTGATACCCATCAGTAATCCAGAAAATGGACAACCTATATGTCCGTGACCCGGTGCGATCCGAACCAACCAGACGCATGTACAAAAGAAGAGATCCTGCCGATATTCACACCGGCCAGATCCGACAAGCCATCCAGAAACGGACTGCCAAGGAAAGCAGTCCTAATATCCGAAAGACTTGGGCACTGGCATAGGCAGTCCCACTAATCACGGCTACAAGAGTTCGCAGCCTAAGTCGCGGCACTCCTATAATAGACTCCGAGCGAGCCCGATCATATAGGGGCCAGATTTGCCTTGGTCAGCGGTAGTAGGTCAACTATTATTTTTAATTATAAACAACTTATTGATCATTTAACACATTAAACAAAGAAAACTATCATTTATAATCATAAACAATTTATTATTTCTTTCTTATGATTGTAATGCTTATCACTAAACAAACGTTTGTTTCTTAGGTGAGAGGCCCGGAAAACTATGCCACTCCTCGGTCGTAAGTCGAATCAGGGATGGCTGAGTACCTCGCTCAGGACGGGCACCCAATGATGATCGAGTTACTTGGCCACCAAGTATAGGCCCAGTCGTAGTGGTTCATCGCACTCCGAGCTTTAACCTTTAACCTTGTGCCCTCAGTCACGTCTAGTCCTATTGTCGTTGGAGAAAGAAGTTGCCAGAAATAATATTACTGGAGGCAGTAGTATTATTTACTTCAAATTGATTATTTAGTTTTACTCGGTTCACCACAACAACAAAACTAATGTCACGCTCTGAATCTGAACACCAACTGTCTTTTTGCCTGTGAGTGTTCGCCGTTTTATACCCTAGGCATGGTATGGTATGAAATCATACACGCTCGCACCTACATTGATGCTTGCAACCAGGGGTGCCAGATAATTTTGATTAAAAACCAGCATATTTAAAAAATAAAATCGTCATTATAGGCACTTCGATTTAAAAGAATCGGCAAAAAATCGGCAAAAAATCGGAAAATTAAAATTTACCATTTTAAATACGATAATGATATTTTCACTAACAGAAACTAGCAAAATATTTTATTGTTGGTACAATGGTCACATTTGCTTGTCTCAATATTTGAGAAAAAAATGTAAAGCAAAGTGCATGGAAATTGGGTATAGTCAACAACAGTGAATTCTATCAGGATAACGATATTAAACACACATTAGGTGTCACAAGGCTTTCCCTGATCTGTAACTATTCCAAGCTTTAAGAAATATCTGCGTTTAACCCTAAAATTTATGTAATTGAAGATTTTTTTGGATGAATTGGCTAGGGGAGTTCATCAAGGAGAGTCGACAGCTTAAAGCAGGGTTGGCAAAAACTTGTTTTTTTTTTAAACCCAGCCAATGTTTTAATTGGCTTTTAAATTTCGTGCAATTCAAGAATATATTTTTATTTGTTAGTACAATTACTATGTGTCATTATTTATTATGTTTTATTATTTTGCACTCTTGGTAGGATCAAGGAAGCGTTATATACTACAAGCTGCTAAAGTCACGCTACACACTGCAATTACTTTGTTTGTACCTTGAAGTATGAGAAAAATGGCAAGAATATAAGGACAAACACTATGAAGTTATTATCTTGTGTGGCAACGCACGGCATCACGTCACAAAAGTTGCGAAAAAATTTCAGAAACAATCAAATGCAATATCTTACCACATCCGCCTTATTCTCTGTACATTGCTTTTTCTTACTGCTTGCTGTTTCGACGATTCAACATGATTTGACGGTTCACCGCTTCACCTCTCTCGAAGAAATCGAAATTCGGCTTCAAAATTGAATTGCCTCAAAAAGCGAGTTGTTTTTTTTAGACAAGACTCGAAAATTACCTGGGAGGTGGTAAAAAGTTGTTAGCAATGATGGAAAATATTTTTATTTACTTGTTAATACAATAACTTTAAAAAAATCATTTTTGGATTTAAACAATTAATTAGTTTGTACACCTAATACATAAATTATATTTACTTTTTGCTAAATATAAAGCGAAGACCTTTTTTTATGTAATGCCCAATAAAACCTGAGTGGCTTAATTGTGTTACCCATTGGGTCGCCAACGCTGGCTTAAAGTGACTTTATTAGAAATATTGAACTCCATTGTGCCGGAAGTATGACAAAATTCTTCAAAATCAATTCTAAGAAGCTTTCTGTCTGTTCTATATTACAAAGGACATGAGAATTGTTACTAATTGGCTGATTGTTGTATTTTTAGTATTCATACGTAAACAAATAAATTTTGCGTGTTTTGAGATTTTCTCGAATAATCGGCATTTTTTTTAGCAAAAATCTGCAAATCGGCATTTTATTAATTTGAAGGCAAAAAATCGACAAATATGGGAGGCCTGTTTGCAACTCCATACCAAACATACTCGTCACTGCGAGCAGTGTTGTTAGACCTGGCGATTTTGAAACTTGTTTGGCGACATGGCGACATTTTGGCGATTTTAAAATTATTTGGTGATTTTCTTGGCTATTTTTGATGAAAAATGCGAAAAATTAACATTAACATTGTTATTTGAAGAGCGTCTATACGAGATAGTATATAGCATTTTTGATATATAACAAAACCGAGACCATATGTTTATACCCAAATTTATTTTATGTGAACCATAACAATTATTTGTTATAACTTCTAGTAAACAACAAACTATGTATTTTATAAGTAATGAATACCTTTTGTTTTAACTAAACGTTTTTAATAAAAATTAACAAAATATGTTATGACGATTTTTTATTCACTCCGCCGTAACACAGCATGCTCACGTGTTAAAATCGTTATCCTACTCTGTGTAGTCTGCCTAAAAAGTACAGTCAATACTATTTGTATGTAATCCACCAACAAAAATTAATTCAATACTACCAATAAAACAATGATATTGTTGCTGATAATGCTATTAAGGGTAATAATAAAAAATTAAATAATTCCATATTACTACTAAAAATAAGAAAGCCAAGAATAAAAATAAAAAATGTTGACCCAAGAACGAAGCCAGCTGTTTTTAGTCGTCACAATACTTATATCATTTTCTGTCACAACATTCGGTATATTATTTCCACTGATCGAAATTAATCGCTTTGCGCTTGAGCAACGTTGAGATTTATTGAAAATTTATTTCCAAAACAAAGGCAATGGGTCGGAAATTGCAAAAACAAATAAAAGAAATTAAAAAATTGCAAAAATCATCTTATCGGATGAAGCTCATTCTCATTTTGGTGGGTACGTTAATAAGCAAAATTGTCATATTTGGGGCTCAGAAAACCCAAACGTAGTCTTACAGAAGCCAATGCATCTATTACGAGAGATGTTTGGTGCGACTTATGGAGCGGAGGCATCATTGGCCCATATTTCTTTGTAAAAAAGGACGGCACAACTATTATGGTCAATGATAACCGATTTTTTGTGCCCGTTGTTTAATGGTATTGATGTGAACAATCTCATGCCACAATTGATTTATTCCGTCAAACGTTTGATGGCCGTTTAAGTAGCCGAAATAATGATGTCAGTTGTCCGCCAAGTAGCTGCGATTTGACACCGTTGGCCTACTTTCTGTAGGGCGCCGTTAAAGACAAGTGTTATGCCGATGGAGCAAAGACAATTGAGCATTTGAAGGCAAACATACGTGTTGCCATTGCCGAGATACGACCATACACACACTCAAAAAAGTTATAGAAATTTGGTCCGATCGAATGGGATACTGTGAGACCAGCTGCGTCAGCCATATGAATGAAATAATATATTTCTAACCGGAACAATTGTACTTCACAACAGAAAAATAAATTTGGCAAAACTTCAAACTGTTTTTGTTTTATTGCATTCTTAAATTTAGACCCTTTTAACTGCTAAAAATAACTAGGTGTTCCCAAATTGGAACGGCTGATTAAAATAAGTTAAATAAGGGATCTTTCAACCGTCTGCTATCATATATTATTTTCTCTACACATAGTTTTCTTTAAGTTGATCGATCGTGAGCGGTCTCACTAGCAATACAGCCTCCGGTAATTTTCAATACAGAAGATCGTTATGCATACATAAAGTTTAATAATAAAATTAAATTGAAGCAAATATTTAACATGAGTATACTCTCTCGCCAGCTCGTAACGTGTTTTTAATCAAAAACTTTATAATTTTTCTATTATTTTCATAGTTATCTTAAGTTGTTAGAGTTGCAGTCAGCAGCAATATTGAATGCATATTGAATGTCCAATTTTAATATTCATACATATTCTTTTAATTTATATTTTTTTATAATTGAATTATTTGGGAACATCTTGTTCCATAAGACTCTCGTGTGTATAAAAAAAGTAAAACTTTGTGTAGCAAATAATTTTTTTAACTTTACTCCCCACTCGTTAACAAAAGCAACATTGTTGTCTGCATAATACCGATAAAGCCTTAAATTCCTTAAACATAAGCCCCCCTCCTGTCAGTAGAGAATATGATGTCTATTTGTATATTTAAAATGGCAAAAGTGTCAAAGTCAATTAAATCAACACGCAGTTGAAAGCAGCATTACAACCAAATGTGGTTAAAATCGTAGGCAATAAAATTATTACAAAAGTAAATACAATCAAACACTGTACAGCATCATTGCTCCTGCTTTCGTTCACAATTGGAACTTAATTTGCATTAAGGAATAATATGCGTGTGACTGTGTGTGTGAGAGGGAGTTCGTAAGTAAGTGAGTGTTGCGTTAATAATTATTTAATGTATGTGTACCTTGAAGATAATTGTTTAGACATATAAACATAATGAGAGCATAAAATGGCATAACACATCCTTAGAGG
Organism: Wohlfahrtia magnifica; assembly: GCA_023159175.1. NCBI lineage: Eukaryota > Metazoa > Arthropoda > Insecta > Diptera > Sarcophagidae > Wohlfahrtia > Wohlfahrtia magnifica. Next base: position 680,948 of record JAKWBJ010000485.1, on the reverse strand, counting down.
ATCACAAATATGTACATACATACATATATATTTACACATACTTAAATAAGCTTTTAGGATTTGTATGGGTGTTTATGTGGATGAAGTTACCAAAATAACACTTTCATTTATAAGAGAAACAAATCGAGTAGGAAAGTTTAGTCAAAACAGACTATTTAATACCCTATGTCATAAAAAAGTTACAACTTAGTCACTTGGCCAAACATTAAGGTGAAAGTACTTACGTGTCTTCCAATAGGGAAGATTTCCGAACTTTAAAATTTGACAGCGACCACCTGTTGAATGGCTATTACAGTAGAATCTCACAAATTCGAACCATCAAAAATTAGAACTGTCCAGAAATTGGAACCGAACAGGGGGTTCTAATTCCTGGAACTTTTATTGTTATTATTATTATTATTATTATATATTATTTTAAATACAAATTATTTTTGTTCGCTCATTAATATAAAAATAAAATGGGGAATCACCAAGTTATTCGTGGTATGTACAATTTCGTCATAAGCTTCAGAGGACTTGATAACCCACTTCATTATGACTTTTCGAAAAATGCGTGGATGACTTCCCAGATATTTAATGATTGGTTTCACAAGATATTTATCAAAGAAGTATGTTTAACCAATTCATATATAAAGTTCACATTTTTTAATTTTTTTCTGAAGACAATAATTTGGCCCCAAAAGCTCTTCTGCTTGTAAAGGGTCCGCCAAATAATTTTTTTTTTTTTTTTAAATACTATAAGAAGAAAAACTACTGAATATTTTCTCAAATTTCTTTTTTTATTTGAAAGTACAATCCTTCCGGTTAATAATGGAAAATCATTTCATTCAAATGGCTGCCTCGACTGGCCATGCAGTAGCCTACACGATCGGTCCAATTTTTAAGCACATTATCGATTGTGTGCAGCTGTATTTCACTAATGGATTCACGAATATTGTCCTTTAAAGCGTCAATTGTCTCTGGCTTGTTGGCGTAACACTTATCTTTGACGGCACCCCACAAATAATAGTCCAATGGTGTCAAATCGGAGCTCCGAGGTAGCCAAACGACATCAGCTCTGCGGCTGATAATGCGATGTTCAAAAACAGGACGCAAAACATCGAGTGTAGCTTCGGCTGTGTGGCACGTAGCACCGTCCTGTTGAAACCAAATGTTGCTAATATCCTCCACTTCAATTTTTGTGAACAAAAATTCATTCAACATGGCCCGATAATGATCGCCATTGACTGTAACGGCTACTTCTTGCTCATTTTCAAAGAAAAATGGTCCAATTATGCCTCTAGACCAAAATCCGCACCAAGCAGTCACTAATCTTGGGGTATCGGCATTTCAATGTATCCGTGCGGTTTTTCTGTGCCCCAAATGCGACAATTTTCCTTGTTTACATACCCGCCAAGATCAAAATGAGCTTCATCTGAAAAGGTGGTTTTTGATTCTGCAACATTACCATGATTTTCAAAGTAATGTCGCAATATTTCTCAGCGTTGTTCAAGCGTATACACAACCATATTCGTTCAGCGGAAGGATAAAACTAATTATCTGTCAAATCAGACATGAGCTAAGTGTTACCATTCACGAAATAAACACTAGTTGAAAAAAAAACGTTAGATGGCAGACCCTTTAGATAACAGCAGGAGTTCAGCCAATGGATCAAAATCCTATTAAAATGACAAAACTCATTTCCAGAAGTAAGTTGCTATCTCAATCAATTGGTGATTGTGGTGATATTAATAAGCTTTTGAAATAGCATTCAATCTGAGATGCAATAATATTGTTGAAATAATCATGGGATGAGGTACAACCGACTTGATCCAAATTATTAAATTGGGATTCAGGCGATTACGACAGCGATTATGATTTGCCACTAGCACAACTGATCAACGAAATCAGGATTGCAATTAAGTTCTTCAACTAAATCTTGATCTCTTCAATGAAATTATGCCAAACAATTCCGTAAATCTAAATGAAATCGAGAAATGGAATAAAGATGTGTTTACTGACGCATCTGATGAAGATAATAGCGATGAGGAGGCTTCAAATAGCAGTGATGTCGATACTGTCAACATAACGCCAGCTATTCGTTTTTCAAAAGTTCTTAAAGGCATTAATAATGTCATAAAATGGTGCAAAACCAGTGCCATTTTTGCCAGTAAACACATGTCTAACCTTTTGGAGGTCCGTAACGATGTTGTTGTATCCAGTTTAAACAAATCAAAAAAACAAACAAGTATTACTGATTTTATGTTTAAAATTTATAAAATACCTAATAATTAAAGAACTTTTTAAAAGTTTTTCTATGAGTTTAATATGAATAAAAACTGTTTTGTGTTAAAATAAAGCTTACATAACTAGTTTTATTATAATTTTATCATTTTCTGTAAAAAAAATGTCCAGAAATTCGAACTTTCCAGAAATTTGAATTTGCCGGTGCACAAAGTGGTTCTAATTTGTGAGATTCTGCTGTATTTATACAATTTGATTTGCCAAATACCATATATAGTATGATCATAGAAAATGGTTTATGAGACAGTTGGAGATCTAAGAGCATACAATTCATTGCACTGTATCATTAATAAAATTAATTTCTTTAATCAGACCTCGAATTTCTTCCTATACGTAATTCTGAATCGATTCAGATTTCTTGGGTATTAAACTACTATATCTAGGCGTTACAAACATCAGCACAAACTTAGTTTATTTCCCATCACTATTGATAGTGTGGCATCTAACAAACATTGTTTAACATTTTGTATGCTGGCTGTGAGATGTGTATTTGAACACTAACGTGTACGGTACCCTTCACTGTGTTACTTATTTAATGGATATTAGATAAGTTAACATGAGTTCTACACACACAAACACATTCTCTCTCTTTCTTACAATTATCTCCCTATCTTTGTGTTGTATACCACTAAATAACGCCCAAAAGCGTAAAGACAAAACCAACATTGTTAAAGTGTCTAGCAATGAGTTTGGGTGTAAATGTCTGCTGTACACTAATGAGAGTAACATGTGTACGTGCGTGTGTTTATGATTAAACCAGCAAAAGTACAAGTGTTTTTAAGTGACATGTAACAGTACAAAAGTAACACACACACAAACACACATAATTACTGACTCTCTTGTAAAAGTATTTAATGCCTACGGGACAAAAAAGAAAATAAAACATTGTACACCGTATGAATATGAAAATGTTAAACAAATTATTCATTTACGAGGAAAAAAGAGGAAAATTATGGCGAAAAAAAGAGTAAAAGAGAAAAATAACAATCTATGATTAAAATGTAGAACAAAACAAAAAGCAACAACAATAATTATTACCATGTAATTATAGGCAGAGTTTTAAAAGAATTCTTTATGACAAGAGAAGTGTTAACCTTGTTAATTAAGAATTAACTGTTCTTCCAATAGTTGTGCCGAGCGCAGAGTGAGGAAGTTATATTTTCATGGCCCTTCAGTACTTAATTTAAAGTTTAATTAAAAATTATGTCATCCATGTTCTAGGGATTATAAACTGACAGAGTAGCCCGTCATTTGAACTCTTAATGGTATTCGTACATGATTGTATGCAGGTTTATACATTTAGTGCTTCGTAATAAAAGCTCATCCTGGCACATCAGACACATTTTACGAGCTTTTATAGACGAAATTTAGGGGGAGGCAACTGAAATTCTCATTGCTATTTATTTCACCATATTTTTAAGGTAAGGTTGGGTGGTAAACCCCTAACAGAAAGAAATCCCACTTAGGCCAGAAATTTGCCATTGTGATACCATTAGCATAGAAGATAATTAATCCTGGGATCAAACAGTCTCTGTAGGAAACCACTTTGACTCCAAAATAAATCTCTCAATTGCAGTGACTTCTATTTTGGAAAGTTCAGTCAAAGATGACAAGAAATAGGAGGTCAAAAACAATCATTGTCTTTTAGCAAGGGCTGTGGACTGATACATGAAGTACAAGACAGTCTACTCCTCCTCTTGAGAACTACAACTTCTGCAAAAACCATGAGAGGGGATGCCTCCCAATCAGGCAATGCCCATGGAGAACCGCAACCGATGATCATGTGGCTTAGGGAAAGAAGACATTTAGTTCTTTTCTTATCGAGGTCGGTCCAGCAAAGCCTGACGATAATCTTGCCATACACCGACCAGAGATCATTCAGCCTAAGCGAAGCAGTCAGACACTAACGACAGAAACTCGTTCGAAAATATCGAGTTCAGTACCCACCCTAGCCGATTCGTCGCAATTCTCAACTACATCCCCGTATCCTGGAATCCATATGAGAGTTACCTTTCATGAACGAGGATAGACGAAGAGGTGACGCTCGTAAGGGATTTTATCTCAGTAAATCAAAAGGTTTTCAGGGTAAATCCCGCCACTCAACAAGCACTGCACAGCCCTCAGTATGGCCATGACATCCGCCTGAAATACACTCTAGTTGTCGGGCAGTCTATAAGACAGTCTAGAGTCAGAACCCTCTATGTACAACCCACTCTAACGACTCAAAGATAAGAGGAGTTTGCAGCTAAGGATCGAATCCCCAGAAAACGCAATTAAGACCCCCTCCAGACAAATCCATTCAAATAAAGCTCCCCTGGCAATTCAACTTACCTCTGGTGGCGATGGTAAATACCACAGAAGTGATTAGGAGAAAACGTCATCTACTGAAGAAAAATGGTGTTGTTTAGTATGGATGAACGCGAAAATCAACTGATTAATGAAACTGGACAGCGGTATTGTAGGTAAGACCGATATATCACCTCAACCTTGCTAACGACTTGTTATGAGTATTTACGCTATGAGTAAACTTCTTTAACTAATGTAGTTCAGAGCCAGAGATAAACTGTAGGTCTCTTTCAATGAGTCCAAGAATAGAATCTGTAACCGATTCCCATTGATTGGGGGAAGTCCCCTTTGTATGTATGTAATGAAACTGAAACCAGGTGTCGGATGCCTTATGGAAAGCCATATGCTTCCAAGGGCGGTAACGGAGTAAAAAATAAGAGGTTGCTGTAGATTACGTAGGCACTTAAAGTAAATCACAGGACAGTTTGCATAGATTTAAAAAAATTAAGTACTCAAAGAATCTGAATGATTAGGTTCCACATGATTTAATTCAAAGAATTACCAGGAGTAAAAACCGCTGATATGTATGAAATTGAATAATTTTTGGACCAACATCAAGTCAGCATTTAAGTGCTTTAAATGAAGTGGTATAGGAAATTATTAACTTTGAAAATAGATTGTGTTTTTTAAGCCCAAAAGAATTTACTAAAGCTTAACTGCCACACAGATTGTCATACTACTATTACTTTTTGACATTTATGATCAGTATACTCCGGCAAATCATCATAAATAGATTGACACTTGAATGAAGCTACAAAACCATTCAGAAATAGTTCGAAAATCAGTCATTAACGTGCTCAACTTATAGACGATGTGTTATCAGTGAAATTGAATTCAGCGGATAGGCCCGTAATAAACAAAATTGCCACATATGGAGTGAAACCAATCCATAGAGGATCTTACAGGCTGCACTACGTCTGCAAAAACGCATCATTTGCTGCGTTTTACACGCTGGTAGCATCATTTATTATATCTCGAAAAATTATATTGGAGCACGCGTTACGGTCAATAGAGGTCGTTACTGCACCATTATTAATAATTTTTTTGTGAGAAAATATGGATGATATTGATCCGGAAAGTTGAAGCTCCAACTGAATGGCGCTACGTGCCATATGGCGACCATAACCATCGATTTATTTATGGTAAAATTTGGCGAATATCTCGATTGGCCGTCAAGTTTGTGTGATTTAACACTTTTCGATTATTTCGTGTGGGGCTACGTGAAGTGACTGGTTTATGCTGATAAACCAGCAACGATGGATGGTTTAAAGACCAGCAATGTTGAAAAGTGGTCCGAAATTGGGCGTCAGACGCTTTAGATGCTTTGTGAAGAACATCTTCGCTGGTCGAAAGCTCGAAATCATTTTCAAATGCTAATGGATTTAAATTTAATTATTTGTGTTATTTTTTAAAATTTAAAGTTCTATCGGGCTTAGAAACAGTCCTATATTACACAGAGTCGCTCTTTTTGCATAAGGATTCAAACGTTTTCTTAATTTCTTTCGATTCAATTCAATTGTCTGTAATAACTATGTCCACTTCTTTCTTCCTTCCACCATATTAAATTATTACGTTTTCACCTTTTTAAAACATTTGAGTTCTTTTAAATTGCGTCGAAATAGAAATAAACACCACTTTGTTGTTGTTTTACAGTTTTTATTTTCTCACTTTATCTTTTACCTACTTTTTAAATACAACATAAGTTATTTCCGAATGTTCTTGTTCTTCCTATAACATTCGAATTATTTCCGTTAAATCAAATGTAACACACAAAGATGGTCGAATTGGCAGTGCTAACAAGTACACAAATAAGTACGGCATTGACAGGGTGACATATTAATACCAAATATACCAAAATTCCACAATACAGTTTTTTTTGATTCCCCAAAGCTTAGTACATGATTTGAATGCTGGGCTATTTCACAGTTAATGGCATAAATCAAGTTCCAAAAGTAAAGCCAACTGTCTTTTTCAAAGGATTTAGTTCCTTTACAATATGCTCTCTTTAGCATACTGCAGCAACAAAGTGTGAATACTATTTTAATACAACAAATAATATACAAAATAACAACAACAACAATAATAACACTTGAGGTGTGAATTACGACGCGTCAATAGAACAGGGACCAGAAATAAAACTAAAAAGTGTGAGTTTATGAAAGTTTCTATTTTAAATTGCAGAAGAGCATAGAGCAGCAGCAGCAAGTTATACTCTAGGTTCTTGAGATTCTAGAATATGTGTGTGTAGAACATGTTAATTACTGTTATCATTATGAGATATTGTTGGCAATTTTTTTCTTTCTCACTATGATATCTCTCTCTCTCTCTCTCTCTCTCTCTCTCTCTCTCTCTTGCTTAATGATTTAGCAGTGCAAAATTATCTCATACAAACTATGGTAGGTAGTATGTATGTACATATGTATGTACATATATGAGTGTATAAGTATATGTTTTCACAAATGCGGATGTAATACCTATCTATGGATGTGTGTGTATTTGTTTGTGTGTTGTTATATTTATTGTTGCTGCTAATTAGTGTATTACACTTTCATTTGTTGTTAAATAGGGATTTATGTTTTAAATACTCGTTTTTTTTTTTTTAATGTAATAATACTTAGCATTACACATAGTACTCGTTTACATTCGTGTACATTGTATTCATATTGTATTCATTATGATCTCTTTTATTTTATTTTTTTCATTTTGGTATTTAATATGAATTTCATTACAAAGTTTACTTTAATTTTGTCTTTTTTATTTCACATGTGTTTCAAACTTCCTCTTTCTCTTTTACACATACAGAAGTAAATGTAAAATTGTATATGTCTCTCATTTCCGTTTCAGTTAACTGTTGAAAATTGTTAATCAGTTTTGAAGAGAAAATAAAATAAAATGAAATAAATATCTGCATATAGTTAACGTAGACACAACAAAATTATTTAATGAATTTATTTGTTAACATTGTAAACGTTTATTCATCATCCATTGTAATATCGTACGTGGTTTATGTAAACAATTGTATTTACATGTGAGTTCTTTTTATGTATATTTTTGGTTACATTTTGTTTATGCGTAAACTTTAGTAAATGATGTAAAATTACTTGTTTACATTGTCTCATTGCGGTTTTAATATAAGTGATTTCATTACGGGAGTAATGTCAACTAAAGAGATGTTTTATTTTAAATTCAATTTAATGAGATAAAGTTTATTAATTTGTATAATTACTTTAAAATATATTATTTAATTGAAATATATATAAGATTGCTCCTTCTCATTATTGATCAAGTTTTAGGAAGGTTTAGTTATGCAATTATGTTTTTTATTTTCTCAGTTTATCTTAATACAGCAATTGATTTATCTTGCACTTAATATTCTTTTATACAACACTTTTATTTACGCCTAAACACGACTTTATTTAATGACTGCAAACGATATCTATATCGACGTAGGCAAAGCAATCTCCTTATATACCTAACTGCCTACAGTCTGGAGGGTTCCGGAAATGTCCCAAACGCTCTCATATCCTCTATTTTATATCCGTTAATTTTAAACATATAAGATTGTGTTACCCAAAGATGGTCGAATTGGCAATTCCGTTAAATACAAAAATCAGTACGGCAATATCAAGGTAACACATTATCAACCTTGACACAAACCAATCCCACAATACAGAGCCTGATGTGGTGTGTTTTCTTTTTAGGCATTATTATTTTCGTAACAATATTAACTACAATACAATATTAAATTGTATTCTAATTATTTCGAGCGGAGTTACTAAGACCATGTGCTCGATGTAGTGTCACAGACTAGTGTTTTTAGTGTGAAATCGATCGCTCAACCCTCACACTAGCAGACTAGCACACTACCCTTTAGTCTTTTAGCTCACTTCCATTAATTAAACAAATTATTGGGTGTTCCGGTTGTAAATTGTCGCCTTTTTCTATATTTTTCTCCGTCACTCCTCGAGAGAGCATATTGCCATATTTCAGTTTCAGTAATCAAGTAGATTTTCTAGCTAAGTAGATAATTAGTCTACTGTGAGCCACCTCAATGTGATTGTACAGTGATAAAGGTTTTCGCTAAGTGGTGGTGGTAATCCTTAATTCGAAATCACATTTTTCATAGCACGAGGTAAGCTGAAATTGTTACGTTGGGTTGAGGTATCTTTATAAAACACTCAAAACCACAATATATATTTTTTTTCATTATGTCCTATGTTGGGGACTCTAACCTCGGCCGCTGGTGTTGTATACGTAAACTCTAATCACTGCACCACGCTCTCAAAATTGTCGGTAAATGCTTTTACTATGTTATATCTCTGGTAATGTTAATTGCTTTAGGAAACACTATGGCTTGTTTGAAAAGTTATCCACGTTTAAACATTTCGGAACATTAAGGTCATATTTTGCTTTTATATAATGAAAAGGTAAGAACGCGTCGCAGGCTGATGTAGAAATTTGTGAAGTTAACAGTGACGATGCTGTACTAGAAAAACAGCAGCGAAATGGTTTGCTCGTTTTCCGTCTGAAAATTTTGATACTAATCACTGAAAAGTAAATAAAATCGTGGCAACAAATTAAGAAAGAGAGGAACATAAACAGAATAGACATTACTAGGGGACTAAGCATTCGTAACCAAGCGGTCGTCAACCAATTGAAGTAATCTGGATACACGAAGGAGCCCGATATTTGACTGCTACACGAATTAAAAATGAAACGTATTAATGGAACAAAAAAAAAAAAAATGGAACGAAATAAAGCCATTTATTAAGGGGATGAAAAGCGGTTCACGTACGAAGTAATGAACGAAGTAAGGTGCAGCTTCGAAGACGGTAGTTACAAAATGGCAAATTGGAAATGATTGTGCAGAATCCTTATTTTATTTTCAAAACTTTTTTATTTTTGTAAGGACACTTTACGCATTTTATACTTTCTCTCAAATAAATGTGTTTGCTTATGGTTTAAATGACTGACCAAAACTGTCTTATAATTGCTACATCAGTAAAAAGCTAACAGAGATTAATCATAGCTCAGCTTTACAAACAAGTTCGGCTTATTTGTAATACAAAAGGCCTCACAAAGCCTTAATAAAAACCAATATCAACAGGACCAGCTATAACCTAAAGCATAAGCCCCTTTAAAACTTTTGGTTTCTTGAATCATATGAATAAATTTTAAATTTTTCTATCTTTCATTTTCAATCAATATGTTTTATTCAACCATTTTGCCTTACCCCAGCCAAAGGTTAGATTATAAATCTGATCGCTAAATACAATATTTTAATCGAATTCTTTTTATGAGAGAAAAAATAAAAAAAAAGAATTAAAAAATCTGTTGGAGACATACTTATACAAAAAAAAAAAAAAATAAAAATAAAAAAATTAACATGACAATGAACAATTTTCTAGACACAAATATTTGTGCAGTAGCAATAACAACAAGAAAATCCCAGCACATAGATAGGAATCGAAAAAAGAAACTCTCTCTAATACAAAAGCAGCAAAAATAAAATAAAAAAGAAAAAAAAACGAAAAATTCTATCGAAAGATTTCCATTTCGATTGGAATAAATTCATATGCAAGTTATTTTGTGAAGAACACCAACAACAAAAATAACTCTACTGCTGCTCCAAGAGGATTAGGAAGCGGTGGTGACACTGCTGGTTGAATGGTTTTAGTCTAGAGCAGGAGTGTAAGAGAACGGGATAAGAGTTGAAGGTATTTGCAGAGAACAAATTGGCTTACAAGTAAAAAAACTAGAACAACAACAGGAAAATGCAAAAACAAGTTGTTCCATTATTGTTGTTTGTGGTATTTGTAAAAGTTCTAATTCAGTAAGAATTTGTTTTTAGTGGAGGTTTTCGATTTTTTCACATTTTTTTTTTGGCATATTTTTTTTCACACACCTTTTATTAATGCTTTAAAATTCCTCTTCTTATTCCCCTTTTATTTTGCCAATAATCTGTAAATGAAATGTTTTCTAACTCACATTTTTCATTTTATAACCATTTTTTTATTTCATATACAATTTTTTTTACCATTTTCATTTCGTTTGAGTTTCATTATTTCATTTTTTCTGTGAATTCAATTTTATTAATTTGTCTGGTGCCTTAAAATCTGTTGTATTTAAGCATTTTCATCTTTTACGAGATCCAATTGATTTGTTTATGACCTTTTTTAAGGATATTTCAAGGGTATTTTGCCATAAAATCCATTCTAAGTCCTTTATGAGTGAAATAACATTTTTGGCATTTGCGAAATAAAATTAAACTTTAGTCAAGTGAATTGTGAGTATGAGACAAGTTAATAAAATGAAATTATTTTTTGTCAGATTTTATTAAAGGGTTAATACAAGTTACCTTTATTTAATATCATTTATTTGGATTAAAGTTGTATGTAAGAGGACAAATTAGTCCAATAAAGGTGTTTTAAAAAATCATTGAAATCGTTTTTATTTCTTATGTTAATTAAGTATCAGATATGCTTCTTCAAACCAGGAAGACCTGTAAGTTGGAGGTTATCAGCCGCCAATTAAACCCACCTGATTTTTATTGGGTAATATTTAAAGGTTTTACATAAAAAATGAGTATAATTTACGTTTTTGGAAATAAAATCCGTGAACTTTTAGCTCAAAAGAGAAAATTAAATAACCAATTCATCGAATCACTGCCAACATCTTTTCCCCACCTGAGTCAATTTCCAAATCCCGTCTCAGAAAAACTTCTTGTCTTTTAAGTGCTCCAAGTTTGAAGACGATTTTATATTTCTTCAAAGGAAAAACTCATACCTCTTTGTACAGCCTATGTGGGTTTTGAAAATGTAGATCCCAAATCTAAATGCCGTAGATCGTGATGAATATGTGTTGCGTATGCTTCCATTACACTTTTCGTTAAAAAACGCTGAAACCACGATTTTTTTTTTTTTTAGTTGTAGATCGAGGTAATTTATGCCGAAAATCGAATGAGTTTCATAATTTAAACAAGCCGTTATATAGAAGGGATAGGCCTTATAAATGGGTATAAGTGTATTGTGTCCATCGCAGCTGCCAATATTTAGACGGAGCAATGTTCGGAGAATACGGCGGATGCGTCATTTGATCGTTTCTAATAATTGTTTTGAAAATTTTGCGACGTGTTCTTCAAAATAATAACTTAATCATGTTTGTCTTTATATTCCGACCGTTTTTCTCAAAATGCCTGGTTGAAACGAAGAAATTGCAGTCTGCTCCGATCACCGAGCTTTAACAGCTCATAGTACATACTGCCGCCTTGAGCCCATCAAGAGTATTGTCGACTTGAACATAAATTTGGAAGCATTTATTTGGAAGCATTTATAAAAAAATCCACAAAAAAACCCAATAAAACCCGGTGGGTTAGGTTTTTTTTAAAAAATCGGTTTTTTGCCAACTCTGATGGCTATTGATTATTTAAAGGCGCAGAGAACCGTCCTTGATATTTTAGACAATTGAGGCTCTTAGGACTTGATACCCAGTTTCCCCCTTAGACTATCTGCTAAAGTATCTACGACTGCAAGATAATTGCTTCGTATATCCACCAGCAGTGTTGCTCAGACCTCCTACTCAAAAGGCGCTAAAATGCGCTGAATTATAATTTAAGTGCCTATTTGTAGAGAAAACGCGCTGTAAAAAAGAGAACAATATTTAAAAACGAGAATAAAATCCATTATTCAGATTTTCATTTTTACAGAAATTTTTTAATTAATTGAACGATTGATTAAAAAATAAGATTAAAAACGATTTAAAAAAACGATTTTCAACAATATGAAATCTCTTTCTTCATTTATGAGTTCCGGTGTAAGCTCCTATTGGAGCTAGTGTTAGATAAGGATGCGTTCTTCTTCACTGTGGGACCTGGGAACTTAACACAAAGTTGAAAGACCTATATTACGCAGTCGACATCTATCTACTGGCTCACAGACATTGCGAGATGCAAGAAAGATTGATTCTAAACTGGCGGAAACAAGCCCGCTAGGCTTGTTGATAAACATCTCCAAAACCAAAATTATGGCGATCAAAGCTAATAATACAACGATATTTCGAATTGGAAACAGAAATTCGAGAGATGTCCCGTCTTTTTGCTTTCTCGGAAGTATCCTCGCGACTTCCGACGTTTTCAGTGCTGATATTCGAAACAAATGGAACCTAGGCAGCTAATCTTTTAGCCGACTGAATGCTATAGGGCGTTCTCCGCAAATCTTTCCAAAAACCAAAATTAACATCTTTAACTCGTTGTATGGTTGCGAGTTATGGAATGCGGCTGTGTTTGTGATTAATGTCTATTCCATTCAGGTATTTATAAAATGCTGTCTAGGGCGTACTTTGAACATATTCTGCCCAAAAACAACAGCACACCAAGCTTCTGTAATGAAGACAATTGTGAGAAGAAAATGGGTATGGATTGGGCACATTGTGAGGAAATCAAACTGCGACTTTGCAAAACCAGTCATTGAATGGAACTTGCAGGATAGCACAAGAATCAGAAGGCCAGCGCGTTCCTAGAGAAGATACATTGAAAGAGAAGCTATTTATCATAAAATGACTTGGAGTTAGATTATATAAAATATCAACTATTATCTGGAATAACGTAATTTTCGCAGCATGAAGTATTTTAAGTCCATCGTTTATATAAACTAATGAGCTTATTGAATTAAGTCACTTTCTAGTTCTTACAAAAAATTACAAAAAGAAAAGAGCTTAACTGGCGCGTTTTTCAAAACAAGCGGTAAAAAGAAAAAATTGACTTTGGGTAATTAAAACGCGCTCAATATAGCGCGAAAGGCGCTAAATAGGCTGTCTACTAGAAGTTCTACTATCAGCAACCTGTAAACGCGAATGGTCATGCTTCCCATTCATGCAGGTCGGAATAATATGCCTCTAGGTCGATAGGTATGAAAGGCGGTACCGAAGTACCACACTCCGAGGCCACAGTGGCCCATTGTGGAAAGACCTTTCCCCGAAAAAGGAATGAAGAGAAAGAGTAAAAGGAAAATAGACAGGAAGAATAGAGAAAGAAGAAAGAAATAGAAGTCCAGTAACCTGAGCCTGCGCCCATAAAGAGCCGGGCAGTGACAGAGGATGTGTTTCATAGTCTCCGGCTCCCCTGTATCGCCGCAAGCTCGGCAGAAAATGGGGGAGCATGCTTCCCAAATCCCCAGTCCTCGCCCTCAGAGCGCAGTGCCCAGTCACAAAGCCTATCAGAATCCTAAGAGATTCCCTTCTCAGATTGAAGACCAATTCCTTCCGAGAGCGGTCAGGTCGCGGCCACAACAGCCTGGAGACCCTACAGTCTCCTCTGCCCCTCCACGACTCCTCCACTCTACGACGAGCCCAGCTATTAATCAAGCCTACTAAGAAACCAAGCGGTGGTGTCACAGACGTATCCACCTGTTCTACACCCACAACCGCGCCCGCTCTTGTCAGTTCATCTACAATTTCGTTTGCCCTTACGCCAGCATGCCCCGGAACCCAACACAGTTGAACACTGCACACATCCAGGAGCGACTTGAGGGTACTCCTGCACAATGCAACAAGCTTTGAGCTGACATGGCGTCCAATCAGCGCTCTAATAGCCGCCTGACTGACCAAGTAATAGATCACAACATCCCCCACAAAAGCCAAGTCGTGAAAACGCTCAGTACTCTGAGGACAGCGAAGATCTCGGCCTGGAAAATGCGAGTCGAAAGAACAGGCTAATGTCACTGTCCGCAATGAAGACCCCCGCACCAGTTCCCTCCTCGGTCTCAAATCCACCAGATAGTGTGGCCATTCAAAAGTCTATCAACATCCTGCCAAGACTCTCTATCCGGAAAAACTGCCGCAGGGCACATGCTCAAGTTGCATTTCCTGACCTTATAGTCCGTAGAACCAGCACAGGTCACTGAATGCGTACCCCAGTCAAGTCCCTTCAAAATGGCAGAGCATAAGCCATAGCCTTGGCCAGGCCTCCTTTAAAAATCCTTAAGAAGCTCCTAGCAGCCCTTCTCTTCACTGCAACCTCAAGGGAGGTCAAGGGCAGGATAATTTCCAGCGCTGCCTGGGAGTACTTCTAAAGGAACTAAATATGCTCACATCGACACACCTATGCACCTTATTTAGAAGCCTCCTCCGACTGACAAACGATACAGCCATAGGTGAGTACAGATATGAATATGGCGAAGATCCCATCTTCTACTAATAGCTTTTCTATCCGTATAGTAGGCATTAAAGCCCTTATTCATCCTCAAAAGGGTGTTTTCCTTCCTATCCAAGAAAACTCCTAAGAACTTTTCCTCTAAGACAGAGTTAGCACAATTCCATTTTACCTAGGTAGTTCAAACTTTTCCAATTTATATTTCCTGGAGAAAATATGCCTCTAAATTACATACATAATTGGTCATTACAACCCGTGTTCTCATTGGGGGATCAAGCAGCGTAACAGCCTGATGTCAATTCACTGAGCAATATTCATGTCGTTATATATACCGTACATATCGTGTCAATTCGCATACGAAACTCATCGCCTAATCGCAAAGGACCGAAGGACCGATTTTACATAGAACTGTCCTATAGTGTTCTTGATTAAAGCATTAAAGAATATATTACAGCCCTCGAGGATCCTTAAAGAAATAAATGGTAGTAATATATATTGTGAATACCACCTTTAAGTGCTACATAACTTTGTCCATCATCATTATTCTGAACTGATAGATCTTCTACACATTCCTCATACTAATAGCTTCCTAACTCATAAATCTTATAGAATTATATTACATACTGTATAGCACCACGTATTAAAAAATATTTTTTATGAATATTAAAACAAAATTACAACCCTTATCTCTAATAAAATAAAAATGAAGGCATTTGATATAAAATTGAATATAAAATTGAATTTCAATTTATTTCTTTGTCCGTTGGCGATAAATTTTCAACACTCAACTTCCTTTGCACAGGCCTATCATAATATTTTTTAATGTTTCTACTTTCTTATCAATTTTGAATTCATCATTAACATTAAAGTTATCGAATGAAGAAGAAGGAACCTGCTTTTTCGGTCACGTTGACATAATTTTGAATAACCTTCCACTCAGCTATGCATTCTATCGATTACAAGATGTGCCTTTCAAACGCTCAGAAATTGCCTAATAAAAATCGGCGACATTGTATTTGTCTGTCTGCCTGTCCTACTATTTGCCTGTTTATTGGCTTTATTGCAATAGTAAATTGAAAAGTGTATGTGGTGCTAGAGGGGGAGTGGAAACATTGTGACAAAGAGAAAAGTGCCATCACATAAAATGGCCGTTTTGATATCTCTTTGGCTTCCAAAAACGTGTTAGTGTTACTTAATGTCATTTTTTCTTAGCTCAACTCAAGTGAACGGTGTGGGTTTAAATGCAAGGGATGGTGAGCATTAGGTTGACAGTCGGGCAGAGGTCTTTCTCATAATCAACACAAAAAGAGAATGCGAGAAAGAAGAAGAAAAAAACAAAATGTGAAAATAGCTTTAAACGAATCCTAACTACTGGTTATTCAATTTCTTTGAAAGTTTGTCTGTCTGTGTATAGACATTGTAGGCTTATCAACAAAAGGTCCTTTACGTTACGTTTCCTTTTTAAAGCTTATGGTACGTGTTTGGTATTACAAATCAATAACAACAATATTGAACGAACAAATAAAAGAAAAGAAAAAAAAACAATCTTAATATCGTTAAGTACTTTTTGTGTTGTTAACAGAAACATAAAGTTCTAGATTTGGTCTTTTCTGTGATTGAATTCGTAAGAGAGAGGGAGAGAAAAAGAAAAAAAAAAAAAACAAGAAAAACTCTGAACTAAAGTTCAATAAGATGGGCATGTAATGTTCCATGACCTTGATTAGCAACTCTAATCATGTCGAAATCCTTTCATCGTCTTTATTTTAACAACCTTAACAAGAAAGTGGATTATCTTTTCTGTTTTGCCTTCAATATTGGATTTTATGGCATTAAAGGCGGTATCAAAAGAAGTTTTTTTTTCCTTTTTTTGAATACTAAAAAGTGTTTGTGTCTGCCTATGGATTTTCTTTTATTCTATTCAATTATTGAATTACATTTAATGGCTTAATTTGTATCGTCTTTCCCCATACACTTTATTAATTTTCTTAAGCGTAAAAGTATTGCTTCATAATTGCTTCAGTTTAATGAGAATAATTTTAATTTGTAATTAAGTCTAGCCGTTGTTGTTGTTGGTAAGATAGCTAGGATTTTCTTAACAAAACCATTAAGAAAAACATGTTAAAGAAAGGAAGGAATTTAGCGGACTTTACACTTTTTTAAATATTATATTAGTATACTAGTCCCAAACATATGATCACAGTTTTATTTGTTAAACAATAAGTAAAAGTAAAGGGTGGTCCAACCATAATATACGATGTTAATTGTGAGTAACACCTTAACGTCAAGTTTTTTGCCAACTTAATTTGACATTTCTTTATTTCATTGTTTGACAAATTCAACCATGGAGAGGTAAACTATTGAGCAGCACGTTAAGATCAAATCAAAATACATTTCGTGTTCTGCGTAATTTTTTTTTCAGCATTATCGACCAAATGTGTTCACAATCGAGAGAATTGTTAGCCAACCGGGTCTGTAGGAAATGTGGAGACAGCTCTGTATATTCGCCCAGTTTGTTCTGCGAAAAACATAGCTGTTGTTCGCGATAATGTGGCAGAAGTACCGTCAACCTTGATTCGTCGTCGTGCCCAACATTTAAATATTTTACGAACATCACTGAAGCGAATTTTAAGTAAAGATTTGAATTTACACTCTTACAAGGTTCAATTCGCTCAAGAGCTGAATGGTTAGTTAAACAGACAGAAGTGAATGGTGACTTTACAAAGAAAATCATCTTCAGCGACGAGGCACACTTTCATCTCAGTGGATTCGTTAACAAGGAGAATTGCCGCATTCGGATTATTCACGAGTAATTGCTGGAAAACCCCTGCAGCTACAGAGAGTGATTATTTGGTGCGGTTTATGGACTGGCGGCGTCATCGGGCCGTACTTCATCAAAAATGAGATCGGCCAAGCAAGTACCGTGTAAAGTTTTCGCTATCACGAAATTATAACAGATTTCTTGTGGCCAGAAGTTGAGAATAAGGACATGGACGATATGTGGTTCCAGCAGGATGGTGCCACTTGACACGCATCCAACAAAACAATTTCTCTTTAGCACGTGGTAATGTTAATTGGCCGCCATGATCATGTGTTTTGACACCGTTGGACTTTTTTTTTTGCATAAAAAAAGTGTACCTCAATAAGCCAATAACAATTCAAGAGCTAAAGAATAACTTAATTCAGTACATTAGGGATATTGAACCTCAATTATGTCTTAGAGTCTTTGAAACTATAGACCAACGGATATATATATGCCAACAAAGCCGTGGCGAGAATTTAGCCAATATTTTGTTTCACTCATAATTGTCATGGATCATAATAAAAAATATCAAGATAATTCTCTTAAAACTATTTGTTTTATTTACAATCCATAACGTCGTTTTTATATGATATGTGTGTCGATTATTTGTCGTCGAATGAAATAGATAACAATTTATTTATTAAATGAAATCAAGTTTATCTTAACACCTAAACCGTAGGTAGGTTATATTACAAACTAAGACGTCTTACAAAAAACGTTAAAACCACGGTAGAACGAATAAATTATGCACATCTGAGCAACGTTTTTTTTTCTCTAAATGAATATTAATATTTTTGTGTATGTAAATAAGTATGAAACGTTCTTGTAGAATAAGGAAAATTTTGAAATTAATAAAATTGCAATTGCAATTACATAAATACATTCAGACCTGGTTTTTTGTGATCAATTCATATTACGAAAAACTGCGTAAGCCGAATTCGCATATTTATCACCTTTCAAATTTTTTTCTGCCATTGACAGAAACTTGTGAAAGAAAAGTTTAACAAATTTATTTTTAATCCAAATATATAGTAATTATTTGTATTTCATAAACTGATTATGTATGTATATTAGGGCGGGTCGTCTTAAAAATCGCCCAAGTGACAAGGAAAATCGTATTTTAGGAATCAAAATAAAAAACTTTGCCCAAAGAACCATATCTCTAAAATGAATTCTGATGTTTCTTATTTTAACCCAAAAGTCATATTGTGAAAAATCCCACTTTGACCATTTAAAGTGCCCCACTCTGGTCTAAATGTGTGACCGACCCACATATTCTAGTGGTCTTAGAACCTCCCTGAAGGAGTCACCATACAAAAATTTTAAAAAATCACCATTTTCGGCAGTTTACATGAAACAATCAGCGAAATAGCTATGCTTGTTTTGTTTTGGAGTTTATTATTATTTTTTAATACAACTTAATAATAGAAAAGAAATTAAAAAAATTGTTTGAAATCTCTTTTGCTCTCAAGTCTTGACAATTTCGCAAGACTCTCTGATGTCGTCATCATAACAGCGTATACATTTTCTGTTATATCTCGTTTGGAAACGCTAGCTAGCGTTCCGCTCATTGTATTTGTGACGAAATATTTAGATCATTAAACGGTGGATCATCTTGATTTAAATATTCTTTCAATATATCGTACGGAATGGTTCGCATGAATGATAGTTCAAATACGTTATTTATATCATTCAAATTGATCATTTCCGTGTAATTTGCACAATGAAAGTTTATATCTGGTTTTTTATAAACTCAAAGTGTCATTGGGTCTTCAACATCGGTTTGATAGCGTAGAATATTCTTTATAGTACAGTCTAGCTTTTCTTTGCTATCGTCAAAAAACATTGATAGCAAGATATTTTCAGAATGCGCATAATATGAATTATCTAAAATTACTTGATTGACAATACTGCGTAAAGGAGGTTGTAAAAACCGTGACCAACAAATTAACTAGAAAACTAATACACTGGCGTACACGACAGAGATGTAATACTTGATATTAAAGTACATTGGCACATAACAATTAATTATAAATTCAACCAGATTCCGTAAGTTTTCGGATGGATTTTCCGTTGTCACATATCGTAATAATCAAGCGGCCTTGGTAAGCCAGCGAAAATGTACAATCTTCCCTGGCTTGATGTTACCCAGATCCACCGAAACCACGCCGCTATAAATTGCATGGGCAATGTCATATAAGTACTTCGAATCGATGGAAAATTCAATTTTTTCTGGAGCACAACCTGATAATAGTAAAATAAAGTAGTCAAATGATTAAAAACGATTCACACTTATAATAAATGAGTAGTAGCAATTACTTATCGGAAGAAATTTACAAGTTTCGATTTTATTGCTCAGTTTTCCGATTGCCGATCTTGGTCCAGTGCTGGTTGATTTATCCAAAGCTTGAAACAAATGCCGAAACGGAAGTTCTTTGCAGTGTAGAAGGCAAGCGAAACAATGCAATGGTATTTTTTAACAGCAATTCAAATCGTCGTATAATTCCAACGTGTGGTATTTGTTGTGTTTGCATATACCAACTAATTTTACGACGCTATCAATCAATGACTCTTAGATTAATTACAGCTGCACCGTGCTATATAAAAAATTAAAATATTCATAAAAATTTGAACATACTGGAAGTTAGAGATGAGATAAGTAATTTTAGTTCGAGATAATTTGAACGGCTAAGTAACCATTCTAACGTACTTGCAATCAGCTTATTAGATGAAAGTTCTGCATTCAATAGATTAAAACGGTATCATGTTTTAGACCTTCCTTTTAGGAAATGATCAAGTGTGTATATACATATATTAGGGAGATCGATTATTCGACTGTTTTCAAAAACCGATTTTCGAGTAATTCGAAAAGTAGCACTTATAAAAAACCGGTTTTCGGTTAATAATAATTCAAATAACCGGTTAACTGGTTCTTTTATTTAGATATGTCGTTTTAAGAATAAGCAGAAGCTGATGGAGAGCTCAAAATTAAAGTGGTAATCAATACTAACAATAACTGTAACAAATCTCATAATAACTATGCCAAAATGGTGTGCGGAGGTCATAAAAAATAAAGCTTATTACACAAAGTACACAAGGCTAATTTCGTTTTTGTTGTATTACTTGGTAGAGAATGGAATTAAAGATTTGTTATCATAGTTATGATTTAGGTGCACAAGATAACAAAAATTAAATGTTTTATTTTGGATAAATCTATTAGTAATATACGAACTCTTAATTGCCTCGAAAAGAAAATTTGCTTAGATTTCGAGCAGCACTGTAGGAACCCACTTTCCAAGCAAGAAATCGTCGGTACAATCCCAAGCCACACCATCTGAAAATTTTCAACGGAGATATCCTCTCACAACATTAGAAGTGACTGGTTATGTGTATTTACGCTGTGAAAATCTTCACTAACTAATATATCTGCCGTTCGGAACCGGCATTTGTGGGTTTGTGGGCTTTCAATGAGTCTAGTTAATCATTCTTCATATATAAACATCAATATTTATTTACAGAAGATGAGAAAAGGTTATGTTTGCTCAAGAGTGCCTATCTTTTTCGATCTACCTTGGTTTCAACATTCTTTGTAGATGTTTACGATGCCTTATATATAAAAATAATTAATTTTATACAAATAGTTAAGCGATGAGCAAATTTTCAGTGAAAAAAAATATACAAACGTATAAAAATTATACTTATCTAATATTAATATTTATACAAAGTGTAAATATGTAGATAAATTTAGATTAAGATAATTATATAGATTAAAAAATTAAAATGTACTTTAGTGTTTGTGTTTCAATCTTAATGGAGATTGACACTGTGTTAAAAAATTTGCTTATTATTATTAAATAGATTGCAAATAAAAGTACTCATAAAAAAATTAAATTATTATAAGACATTGTAAGCTCATAGTCTTCAAAAAACACTCGATAATTTTCATCGAAATTTCCGTAATAGTTTTTTAACCGTTTTTATTTATAAACGCAAGCAATATTTCCTTTAGATTAGTTTTTGTAGAAAAAAAAAAAAAAACTTTAAAAATTTTTAATTACAATCCCCCACCATAAGGAAGGCACTTTTAGGCAGTTTTTGTTTGTTTTTAATTAATTTACGTTTTTGGAACAAAACTTTGTTTCTTATTAAAAGCAAACACCTCTACTCTACACACACACAAGCCGGCACATTCTCTCTCTCTTCCGCTCCCATTCCCTATAAAATATATAATCAATTTCATTTATAAAAATCTATTAAAAAAGAAACAACAATAACAACAACGTTAGCCAAAAAAAGAGCAAAAAGAAAAGTAAATAAATATCCCTTCGTAAGCTTATTTAATGTTGACAATCAATTTCTGTGTATTTTAGAAGTTAAGTTAATCAACAAAAAATAATAGATTTCTCTTTTATACAACAACAACTAAAACAACGATAACACGAAATATCAACACTTAAAGACACTTCTCTACACATCAACACTAGGACTTAGACAAATAGAAGGGTAATGAAAAAAAGGTGCTAAGAAAAGGGGTTACAAAGTAAACAACGTACCGTAGAGGTCATATACAAAAATAACAATAACAATTCCAATAACAAGTAAAGCGCAACGACAACAATATTTACATACTCATACACAGGGAAAGTTGTATAGAAAGCAGGAAGAAAAGGGTGAAAAAATGTAAAGCAAACTTAAAGGTATTTGCTTACTTGAGTATATGTTTTCCTGGGTTCAGTATCAGTGTTGCCAATTTAGCACCTTTCGCGCTATACTTAGTGGGTTTCAACTACTGTAAAGCCGCATTTTTTCTCTTCAGCGCTTTTTATAAAAAACGCGCTAGGTCATCGCTTTTCTATTTGCATTTTTTTAAAGAAATAGAATGCAATTAAATTCAACCAACTCATTAATTCGTAAAAGCTAGACTGCGATTTATAAATGCCTAACGTGGATAATAATAGCGAAAACCGTGAAATCCCATGGAACTTCCTACATCACCTTTAAGATCTTGCATATGCCGATGACATATGTCTATTATAACCAGGACACATGTAGCCGTGTACACTACCGAATCGTGTACAATTGTATTAACAATTAACTCCGGGAAGACTAAGGTCTGAAGATAAGTTCTCTCGACCCTAATGAAAATTTTAAAGTCGGTGGCGATATATCATAACAGAAAATGTCGAGTCTATGAGCTACCTTGATAGTGTAATCTGGTGAGATGGCGTGACTTCCAGTGATACCCTACGAAGAATATTGCGAATGCTTGTTGAGACCGTATGTTCAACTTGGAGTTGAAGGACTTAAGAAGAAGAAGAATGAAATTGATATCAATCACAGCTGCATGCCATAACTCAAAACCATATAAAAATGGATTTCACATACGAGTTAAAGATGTGAATTTCCGCTAATGGAGAGATATGTATCATTTAGTCGGCCAATAGATTGACTGCCTAGGCTTAACCTGTTTTCAATGTCAGCACTAGAACTACTGGACGTCATCAGGATGCAGCTGAAATAGCAATCATACCCAAATTTCTGTTTCCAATTCGAAAAATCGATATGGTATTACCGTTGATTTCCATAAATTTTCTTTTGAAAAACCTCATACCCACTCTGTATGCTTCTGTCTGTTAAGAATACAGCTTTTCTTGCACATCTGTGAGCCAGGAGATATACCATGTTTCAACCCACAATGGAGGATAACGTTAAACAGCAGTGGAGAACATAACCTTGTCCAACACCATCTCTGATATGTATTTTCTATATGTTACACCTAAACCCAAAAATGGAGAATGTCTTTAAGTTGTTTTGTTTTAAATTCTTTTTAATTTTATTTTTTAAATCCAAATTATTCCAAAAATCTTTTTAAAAATAAAAATTTGAATACAATTTTTTTTTTTTTTACAACTTAAGTGTATTTTCTGTTTTTAGATATTATAGTTTAACGCTTTTTTATGTATACAAGTATATACATAAATTATAATTTAGCGCTTTTTAGCGTCTTTTGAGTAGGAGGTCTGCGCGTTTTAATCATTAAAA
The DNA here is from genome assembly GCA_023159175.1 of Wohlfahrtia magnifica. Classification (NCBI taxonomy): domain Eukaryota; kingdom Metazoa; phylum Arthropoda; class Insecta; order Diptera; family Sarcophagidae; genus Wohlfahrtia; species Wohlfahrtia magnifica. The sequence continues at coordinate 657,330 of JAKWBJ010000485.1, read as the reverse complement.
GTTGGCAACACTGTTCAGTATAGTGTTTGTGAAGAATGCGTGGGTGAGAGAAAGAGAGAGAGTGCATGAGTGTTTGTTAAGAAGATTTTAATGAAAGAAAAGCACATGATAATTTTCTTATGATGTCAGCAGAAAAATTTTTCTCACTTAATATTTACTCACTACAACGAAAAACTCACTAAACGAAACAAACAAAAAAATACGTTATTTCATACCCTTCTTATTCGCAGATATAATTTTAACGCAAACACAATGATGAAACTGAAATTCTGTTATAAATTGAAAATAATTTTTATTAACGATTTTATAGTCCTTTCTTGGGATATTTTACTGTATCTAGTATCTGTTTACATTGGCTACTTAAGGTTGTTACGTGTATTCAACGAGTGTTACAAAGGAAAGCTATACCAAATGAAAACAAACACAAATACAAGAACAAAAACTTAAAGAATATGAACAACCTTAAGATTTGTTTTGTTTTTCAAGTATAAAATGGTATTGAAAGCAATCAAATTGAAAAATTCCTTCCTTGGCCTACTTATAAAATTACACTCGAAAAAAAAATTTGGGTAAAATAACAAATGATAGATTCTAAAAGACATTTTGAATAAGAGCAAGATTTTTGACTGTTGTGCAATGTTATTTAATTCATTTTTTTAACAAAAAAAAGGTTGCAGTTGGAAGCTGACACAAATTTTCCATTTCTGAATTAATTGGTTCTTCAATACGCTTATGGCGGGTGGGTCATCTATCGATTTAAATTTGAACCAGGGGTTATATCGAAACAAATAATACTTCTGTTAATTTAATTCTGTCGCATGATTCAGTAGATTATCTCCACTGAACGAAATGAATCGATTTACGCTTGAGCAACGGTGGGATTTATTAGAAATTTATTTCCAAAACAAAGACAAAAAAGCACATTTTCATATTGGTGGGTACGTTAATAAACAAAATTGCCATATTTGTGGCTCAGAAAACCCAAATGTGGTCTTACAGAAGCCAATACACCCATTACGAGTGAATGTTTTGAGCGGCTTTTCGAGCGAAGGCATCATTGGCCCATATTTCTTTGAAAATGAGGACGACGTAACCATTACGGTCAATGGAGACACCTATCGCACAATGATAACCGATTTTATTCTGCCGCTCATCATGGTATTGTTGTGAACGATGTTTGGCTCAAAAATCTCGTGCCACAATCGATTATTTGCCAAGAAACTGCGATTTGACACCGTTGGACTATTTTCTGTGGACCGCCGTTAAAGACAAGTGCCGACAAACCAAAGACAATTGAGCATTTTAAGGTCAAAATTCGACACCAAACACTCGAAAAAGTTATCGACAATTGGTTCGTTCGAGTAGAGTACTGTGAGGCCAGCTGCGGCAGTCATATGAATGAAAGAATATTTCATTTCTAACCGCAATAATTGTACTTCACAACAAAAAATAATTTCGGTAAAATTTAAAACCGTTTTTGTTTTATTGCATTTTTAAATTTAAACTTTTAAATGGCCCACCCGATTGTTGAATGCTAGCATAGCTGCACCTATTTCAATATAACCATGCAAAACTTGATAACGATTCCTGCAGCTCCAGCCGCGTGATGGAGTTGTTTTCCTCCGGTTGTCCAATATTATATCAAGGATTGTATTGACGTCTTTTGCGTGACATGGATATTTGGCAATAGTACCATCGAAGTTTTTCATTCGTTTGAAAGACATAGAATGTCAGTAAATATTTCAGGCAGCTTTCTTTTCATTGCCAACGCCTTCAATTTACTTCAACTCTTTCCGCTGCTGCTTACTTTGGTATCAATCTTCTCTATTTTGAGCATAGCCATTTCTTTTACTCCCCTGCGCAAAATTTTTTTGTATTTTAACAATTTGGGAGTTATTCGTGACTTATTTTGACCAAAAGATAGGTGGAATTAATATAACCCTGCCTTAGGTTTAAAAAGAAATCCAAACGTAAAGCAGCAGTTCTACGGCTTTTTAGAATGTGTAAGTTTATAAGCGCTAGGCGACTACGATACGATGAAAGATTTATTTGGGGTTCCACCTAATGTTGCGAAGACAAAACAACAGAGATTGTTTTTGAACAGATTCTAAATTTTTTATATACAGGTTATAATAGGGATCACAAATTATAGATTCATACTCAATATTTAGTACCGTAAGGGTCATCAAACACTTTCGCCCAACATAAGACACCATTAGCTTTATTAATAGTTTCTTATCAAAAAGAATTTCAATATTCAGAAACGAGTCTTCCATTTTTAATGCCACACCACTGATAGGATAAATATTGTGCGAATTTGCATGTCTAGTGAAGGCCACCGATTTACATTTACTTAAGATTATTTGAGCACTAGTTGTAGAAATGATTCAAATCCTCTTGGAGGAGAATACACTCCCCAATGCTTGAAATACTCTTAAAAGATTTTACATCATCAGCATAAAGTAGAATATTGCTATGTCGGATGACATTTGGAATATCATTAATGAGCATCAAAAATATTAGCGGAACAAGATAGTTACCCTGAGGAACACCTGATGTGACTTCGATATATTTAGATCTTGAATTGTTGAAGATAACACATTGCTTGCGATTCATCATATAGGATGCAATCTATTTTATAAAATTACTGGTGAATCCGTTAGCATCAAGCTTCAATAAAAGTAAATCATGATTGACCTTGTCAAAGGCCTTGCTAAAATCGGTATAAATAACGTCAGTTTGGAGGCCATTACAAAATTCTGAGTTTATATAGGTTGTTACGAACAATTTTTTATGGGTGTAATTTACTTTATCAAGTGCTCTTGTTAAAAAATAAATTCACAAATAATAACAACTGACATTGTAATACACATACACCAGGCAAAGGGTAATAAAGAAGAGTGGAAGAATGACTTATAAAAAAATCATACACACACTCACACACACAGGCATTTACACAATTTGTGTTTGAAAATTGAATGACATGCAAAAGGACATGATCTTTGAACTGGAATGTTTATTGAAGTATTTATGGTTTTTGTAAGCAGCAAACGGCAATAATAATAAATGATTATGATAAAGGAAGAAGAAACAAGAGTTTCTTAACATTTTGTTTTTGCTATTCTTCTTGTTTTTGTTTTAAGTGGTGTAAACAAGTAATCGACACTTTTACTTTCCTTTACTAGCCACTTACATAGATTTCCTGCTACTTGATAGCAGGGTATTCTATCCTCTTGTTTTTTTTTCAAAAAATTCAACTTTGACCAGAGTTAAGGAAAAGAAAATGGAAAATTGTTTTGGTAAATATTAGTTTATTTCAACACACACATACACACACACTAACCCATACTCCCACGGAAGAGTAACTTAAATTTACTTATACTCTTAATAGAAAAAATAAGTGAATGAAAGAGTTATTCCAAGGGTGAGCAAAACCATTAGGGTTATATGACAGTCTTAAAAAGGGTTTTATCTTTTCTTTAAAAATAAAAAAAAGATTTTTATGTTCTTGGGTGCATGTATGTGTGTGGCAATGTGTGGTTAAGTAATAAATTTGCTTAAAAAAAAACCTTTTTATTTTTCTTATAAAATTTTTTCTTGTGGTTTTCAAGGATAGATTTTAACGACATTGTTTTTTGCATAACATTTTATTCTCCCTTCTTCCTTTTTTATTTCCTTTTAGATTCTTTGTGTTCATCTTATTTTTTCAATTAATTTTATGTTTCAGATATTTTATTATGATTTTTCTTATATATGTACACTCATAAGGGCATAAATCCATAATCCAATGATTGATTTTAAAATTTTATTCACAAACTTTTATAACATCTTGTTAGAAAATTGTAAAAAGAACATATATATTTATAGCCTGGTTAACAACTGTTTAATAACGATTACACTGCAGGAGGGGATCATAAATATTTTGAAAAATTATTTGTTGCCAAATTCATTGATATACAAAAATAAAATCTTATTTAAAATGTCATAAAATTTAAAGTTTATGAACTGATAAGTGAAGTTTTAATAGGTTTTTTAAGGGACATGAAATAAAATCAAAATTCATTGGCTGATAATTTGCTTAAAAGAAAATTTGATTTTTATGGAAATATTTAAAAACACAGGTCTGAGAGATCAGCATAAATTTATTCATGACCATCGATTTGAAAACAATTGAACAACATTCTACATAAAATATATTCATTCACTATAAAAAATATTCACGTTGTTATATAAAAGCATTAGCTTTAAGCTCTGATTTCGTTGACTGTTTTCTCTTATTGGACTACTTTCAACTTTTTAGGAGTATGTTTTCAACACGCGATTGTTTTCAAAAACCAGTGGAAACAGATAAATTTGTATGCTATTTAAACATAATTTTTTTTAAGTATAAAACCGTCACCGACACTAGGTAATTGAAAGAAATAAAGGTTGGTCCAACCACAATGCACGATGTTAATTGTGAGTCACATCTTAACCTTAAGTTTTTTGCCCCACTTAATTTGATATTTCTTTGTTTCAGTGGAGAGGTACGACATTGAGCAGCATTGAAGTCTTTTCCGAAAATTGGCTTTCAAATCAAAATCCATTTGGTGTACTTCGTGATTTTTTTTGGGAAAATTGTGCGGAAACTTCAGCAAACCGGGTCTGTAGGAAATGTAGAAAAAGCTGCGTGTGCTCGCCCATTTCGTTCTGCGGAAGCATTGCTGTTGTTCTCGATAGTGTGACAGAAAAGCCGTCAGCCTCGATTCGATTCTTACGATCATCATTGATACGGACTTTGAATAAAGATTTTAATTTACACGCTTCCAAGGTTCAATTAACTAAAGATCTGAAGCCTACTCATCATTTCAAGCGTCGTCAATACGCCGAGTGGTTAGTTGAACAGACAGAAGTGAATGGTGATTTTAAAAAGAAAATCATCTTCAGTGATGAGGCACACTTTCACCTCAGTGAATTCGTTAACAAGCAACATTGCCGCATTTGGGCAAGTGAGAATCTACGAGTGATTGCTGAAAAGCCGATGCAACCACAGAGAGTAACTGTTTGGTGCGGTTTATGGGCTGGCGGCGTCATCGGGCAGTACTTCTTCGAAAGTGAGGTCGGCCAAGCAGTTACCGTGAATGATGTTCGCAATCGCGAATCGATAACGAACTTCTTGTGGCTAGAAATTAAGGATATGTACCTGGACGGGTAAGTGGTTTTAACAGAATGGTGCCACTTGCCATACAATCAACGAAACAATGGCTCTTTTGCGCGAGAAAAACAATGGGCGTGTTATCTTATGTAGTGGCGATGTTAACTGGTCGCCACGATCAAGTGATTTAATTTATATTTAAAAGAAAAAGTGTAGGTTAATAAGCCAAGAACAATTCAAGAGCTAAAGGATGAAATAATTTCACACATTAACTACATCGAACCTCAATTACACGGTGCTGCAAAAATGAACTATGTCGACGTACCTGAGAAATTATACTACTTTTCTGATAGGCGCTGTCGAGTAGAACAAGGAGTTGTTTTTTGGAATTTTCAAAACATCTCCAAAATCTCGAGTTGCGCGTAAAAAACAGGTTATTCGGACATTCATGCACTTATAAGCTAATAACTTAGCTGAATATTACCCGATTTGATGTTTAATCGGATGGGATGCAAGCCTTTTACATGATATATGGGTCGTTGAAGTCGCTTTAAACAATGTGGATGTGTTTTTTTAAGCAATATATAGGAACGGTACTATTGATGAATTAATTAAGGTATAATATATATTAAGTTATGAATAAAATGCTGTAGAAATCCGTTTCAAATTGACTGAGTTATTAAATTTGTTAGTAAAGCAACTTTCCAAATGCTAAAGGAAACCTTAAGTAGGGTAATATTCAGCCAAGTTATTAGCTTACAAGTGCATGAAGGTCCGAATAACTGGTTTTTACCTGTAACTCGAGATTTTGGAGGTCTTCCGAAAATTTAAAAAAAACAGATCCTCGTTCTGCTTGGCAATGCCTGCCAGGTATTTTTTTTATTTTATATTTTTTTGGCTACCGTGTTATGTATCAGAGTCATTAAAAGTATGGGTTGACGGATAGAGGTATGCTACTGAAGCCGTGGCAAGCATTTGACCGATATTTTGTTTCACACAAAATTTTCACAGATAATTCTATCATATAAGGAATATTAAGATAAAAATCTGAAAACTTTTTGTTTTATTTACAATGAACATCGTGCATTTTGGTTGCACCACAATTTATATTTTACAAAATTTTCGTAAAGTGAAAGCTTAAATTTTCAGTCAAAGTAGAATCTTTGGCTATCAGCACATATACGTTGATGCCGACGATAAGTCTCTACAAATGTCTTTAAAGATTGGATTGTCATCAGACAATATTATGTTGGGATTGGAATAAAATTATTCATTATAAGCTGCTATCAGTCAATTCAGATATGTGGATAAGAAAGCAGTTTAGATGTCTACTACTTAAATTTGTATAAGCTAGTTAGGAAAGAGTAACCAGAATAGGCCAACAGAAAGGATGTTGTGTTCCCACATTATATTGCCACATCTTTGTGGACCAGCTTAAATTTAACTACACTTAATCGTTTTAGTCGACTACTTCTTTTAAGCGGTGGTGTCTAGTTTTATGGTCTATGTAGAGCTACTTGATGACCGAGGTATGTCTTTTGAATATTTTCCAGTTTACCTTACCCTCTCAGTTCCACCAAGCGCTGATTACAGTCTGCTTTGAATGGAAATTTGGCTTGACTATCTGCTTTAACGTATCTCCTAGAGATACCCATTTCTTTCATAGGCGCATTTCGCATCTCCCTCTCACTCAAAAATAGCTTCAAACTTTTTCCCCAATCCAATGTAATGTTTATTTGTGATGAAGTAAAAAAAAATTCAACTCCAAGTTATTATGTTTGAATTATTTGTCTTCATAGGAGGTGACGTGGTGTAGAGACTTCAACCTACCTTTGTCTAAAGAAATGAAAGAAGTGCCCCTGACTTTTCGGCTTACTTCTGGCGATGATAACAAGCCTCAGACAAATGATCAGACGAAAACGTCACCTACTGACAAGGAGCTTCACCATTGCACAATCATATGGAGGCGATCTAAAATAGATTAATGATTTACTTTGCTTGAAAATCTACTTGATTAATGAAACTGAAACAAAGCAATGAAAGTTTTATGGGAAGCCAATATGCTCCGTAGAGGAGTGTCGCAGAAAAAAAGCTAACCTCATAACTTGATCTGAATTTATGTCTATAGCTCTGTGTTGCAACTCTGTTCGAGCAACAAATAAGAGTAACACAAAAATGACTATCAGATGTTCCCAAAACGGCTGTTCGCATCGATCCAATCTCTGAAAAGAAGCCACGTTTGTACTTGTACATAATACTTATGCAGAGTTATCACCCTCTGAGTAGAATATATTTATTTAAAAGACAAAAAGTTCAACTGATTTTTTTGAGTATTTTTTAATATATATTTTTTTTCTATACAGATACTTATGTTTGTATGTGTATTCTCACACATGATTGTTAAATGTCCCCTTGAGCATCGTAAGATATAAAATGAAATTTTTTTGTAAGTCATTATTATTGTTATTGTTGTAAAAAAAAACACCATAAAGTTAAAATCTTTACACATGTTTGTATAAAAAAAACAGACGACACACACACACACGCACACACATACACTCACATAAACAATAAAATGCGTGTTTATTTGTTGTTACTGTTTGGAATTTTTTCATTTCCTCTACTACTGCTGTTCGTTCTCACTACTCAATGTTGTCCTTTTTGCTCATTTCTTTTTCTCTTCCTCTTAACAACCATAAGTACAACAGACATCAACTATTAAATCGTGTTAGTATAAGTGAGTGTGACTGTGTATTGGTTGAGTTTTTTTTTTATTGAAAATTTTTCTATAAAATATGTTCCATTGTTTAGTGTACATATGGTTTCTATTGGTATGTGAGTGAGGGGAGTTTATTTTGCTCTCTCTCTCTCTCTCTCTCTCTCACATGTTTCTTTAATTTTAAATGTATGTGTTGATATTAAATTTTCTTTATTTTTTTGCTGCAATGATTTCAAATCACTGTCAAACTTATTTGCGGATATTGCGTTTTTTCCATCGTTTGTTTTTCTTTCCTTTCTAGTTGTCTTCTACTTCATTCTTAATATATAGTGTTTTATTATTTCAATATTTTTTTATTTTTTAATATTATTTTGGGTCTTGTTTTATCTTTTTCTATTCAATATTTCTAGTGCTCGGGTTTTTTTCGTTACAAATAGGAAAACTATTTAGAAGATTTTATTTTTTTTAACGAAAAATTGGAAAAATTAAAAAAAAAAATAAATTAATAAAATTATTATTAAAATTTTTTTAAAACATACAATAAACTGTTCGAATTTTAAGCAAATAATATTCTTAACTAGTAAGTTGGACGAGCAAAGCATGGCCCATTTCCTTTGTCAATGTCCGTCTGTGGCTGGGCGTAGACTTCTCAAATTTGAATAGGTTTTTCACAATGGTTTATCGGAAATATCGAACTTTGATATCAGCTTAATAGCCAGGTTCATTAAGCTACCGGACTGGTTTTTGACTTAATTTAGGAATATGTGCTTCTAAATGAAGGCTTTGTGCTGATTGTCAAGACCGGTTATCCTAAACTAAGTGACTATTTCATTGGCATTTTTTCATGTGGTATCACAAGTGCTCAATTGTACCTTAATTTAACTAGGCTACCACGCCCTTCTCCTAAAGAAAGAACTGTAGTTAGAAGGGCGTTGGAGAGGGCTGCTATTTAATGTTCTCTCTGACACCATTATGATAAATTCCACACACTTTAACGAGCGGATTAGCTGAAGACTGCAGGTGCATTAACAAAACTTTGACTACCTGGACTATATTTGTATTCTCGCACACAGACATTCCAATATGAACAACAAGATAAAAATGGTCTAAGAAATGTTCGCAAGAGTGGGATTGAAACTCAATGCAGGAAATGGTGCGTACCATTTCTTCTCTTACACTAATCAACAGAACAAATAACTTCTCTGTGTGTCTGGGTTGCACAAATAAAACAACCGATGGTTCATCTCAGGACATAATGTGCTGACTGGCGACCAACAATGAACGTAGAATCTGAAACTCTAATGTGAAGCCTGTATTATTATACTCTTACTAACCCTTACTAAAAAGAAGAAGAAAAAGTAATTGTTTTATTAAAAACCAGCAACCCGAAAGGTACGTTTTGCTTACCGTAATAAATTGTATCGGGTGTTTTTTATATCGGTATAAAACTTTAAGTTGGTAACACTTCTTTAACTGACGGTCATTTTGTCAGCTGTTAAGACAGAAAAACTGACTGCTTGGTTAAGTTTATGAGCTGGTGGAATCATTGGTCAGTATTTAAATTTAGAGCTATAGAGCCATGATTACTGAATTTTTCGTTCATCAATTGAGTAACCATTGTGTGCAGCGGCTGCGGTTTCAACTAGATGGCGCAAAAAGTCACACAGCTCGTGCCTCAATTGACTTATAGAAGGAAACGTTTGGTAACCGCATAGTTTCGCATTTCGCACCTGTGTATTGACCTCCAAGATCATGAGATTTAACGCCGATAGACTATTTTTTGTGGGGATATGTGAAGTCGCTAGTCTACGAAACGATTGGCCATTTGGAGGACAACATTCGCCGTATTATTGCCGATATACGGTCACAAATATTGGAAAGTCATCGAAAATTGGTCATCCAGATTAGACTACATCCGAGCCAGCCTTGGCGGTCATATGCCAAGAATCATATTTAAATTATAATGACAGAAGATTGTCTTTCGAATAAAATAAATCTCATGTCAATTTAAAAAACTCATCTTTTTTATTCCATTTCAAAGTTCTATACCTATATAAAAACCACCCTTTATATTAGATAACTAATACTTCTTGTATATTATCTCTTCACATCTCGACCAAATATTTTATATTTCACCCACTCACCCCCACAGACAGATTATTATTATTATTATTGACATATAAAAGTACTGCAACCTCTCGATCTTTTGTAACGCCCTCAATCTCTGTTATATAGGGTTCGCCTATAATATCTTCCCCAATCTCATACACCTTACGAAATTCAGGATGTTGGTTTATACCAACCGCTATAACTCCCTACCTAGTATCTGATAGGCACCCAGAAACTTACCCTTAAAGTGCATCAATACCTCACATATACCCAGTATGTGATCTGGTGATTGGACTTGAAATTAATCACATTTTACTCAGATGTCCATTTAGCCTGCAACGACCGGTCAAAAACTCGGTCAGTATCAGGTTGTCTCTAGACAGAATTTAAATATTTTCAGGTTATAGTTACCTACCCTGAGTGTACGGCCAGGGAAGAGTACGCACCTCTCCTTAAACTAATTCTGTAGGAGTATGCCGTAGGGTTGGCAACTCACTGGGTTACCAAATTAAGTCCACCAGGGTTTTATTTGGTGTTATATTTAAAACATGTTTTCGTAGTTTAGTTACAAAAAAAAGTGTAATTCATGTATTGGGAGTACAAATTAATTTGGCTCGTTATTTTTTAGCTCAAAAATGATAACGAAGTAAAAAGTAAATTAAAATAAAAAAAAAAACTTATGATCTTTTGAGGAAAAGAACTGAATCGGTGAAATGAAAAAAGATATTGTAACCTTGAAACAGCCAATAGTCACAGAAATCGGAGAATACGCTGAGTGCGGCATTTGTTCGCTTCTGACAATCGTTTGGCAACTTTGGCGATACGAGGCCGAACGTTATCATGCAAAGAATAACTTAATCACGACTTTGTATTCCGTTCGTTTTTCTTATAATTCACGGTTCAAACGAAATAATTACAGTCAGCTTTAGCAGCCCACAGTACCCAACACCTCCTCGATCCGACCAAGAGTGTAAAATTGCATTACAAATACTAAAACAGCGTAATTGTATTAACAAATAAAAAATATTGTCGAATTAAACAAAATAAGTAAGCAGTTATAAATTCCAAAAAACCCATCAAAAACACAATAAAAACCGGTTGGCTGGCTTTTTTTCAGGTTTTTGCTAACCCTGGTATGTAGTCTCCAAACCTTCCCAATCACTCCTATTACCCAGTCTTGCCTTTGTCATCTGCCAAAGTCATGGAGGTTCATGATCCTGCCCACAGGACAGCCAAATAGGAAGTAATCGACAAATCGGCCAACATGGTTTACATGACACCCGCATAACTCATACTCAACTGATCTCCTATTATCCTTGTCATGGACTCTATAGCAGTATTTCTCACTGCCAAATGCTGCGAACTAAGCTCCAATAGAGCCACGAGTGCATCTGCCACAGTTATGCTAATGCATGCTAATACTTGTACCTTGTTTAGCTCTGCCTGGGTTGTAACCAAACTCGTTCTTACCGCTAATGCAACGGCCTCTTGTGTCACAATCGGTCTGACATTCTTGGTATACATCCAGTATAATATTCTTTTCTTAAGACACTCCAACTTACGTTTCCACATCAGCTTACTCTCCAATATTATTCCAAGATATTTAATCCTCTTCCTTGGTCGTATTTCCTCACCCAAGAGTTGACCACTCCTCCACCTTGAAAGTTTTCTTTTCCTAGTGAATAGTTTTATGGTTTTATCCGGATTAATGTTTAACCTCGCAGTCCCACACCATCGATTTACCATTCTAAGTCGCCTCTGTATGCTTTCGTTCAAGATATTCCCGAACTTACCGATCAGGACAGTGTCGTCCGCATATAATTGGCAGTCAATGGCTGTCATAGATAGTGTTCTTAAAAGTTCATTAACACCTAGACTCCACATTAGGGGCGATAGAACCCCTCCTTGTAAGCAACCTGTAGCAGTGTTAACATTTATATTGACATCCAATGCACTAATTTCCGCAGACATTGTACGAACCTCTGCCATTCATCCCGATAGAGTAGGGCCCACTCCCTTTCCTACTACCGCTCTCTCTATAACTTCATGTGAAGTGTTATCAAAGGCCTTTCCTATGTCTATGAAAGCACATACCTTGTCTTCTGGGTATTTCCGTTTATTTTTTTTCCTCCGTCACTCCTCATAAAACATCCATTACTTTGTTTCAGTTCCAATAAGATCTTTCATGCTAAGTAGATGATTAATCCTTCATCCATATGGTTTTTGCCTTGTGGTGAAGTCTGATGTTATTCATCATAGCCAGAGGTATGCGAGAAGGTCAGGCTTCTTCTATATTCCTTAGATGGAGTTGTCTGGAGGGAAGTTGAAGCCTCTTTATTAAACATTCGAAACTACAATTAAATTCTACTTGTTATGTCCTCTGCTGTGGCTCGAACCTGGGGAGTTTGTGTTGTAACGAATATGCAGTCAGTTTGTCACACACTTACATGCTTATAAGGCTGCTGGAGTGTGAAATAAGAACTTTAGTATTTTAAAATACGATGAGTTGAACCAATAAGTATTTATTTAAAACTGCATTTTCAGTTTTATAAAATTCTGGGAAAGCACAACAACAAAGTTAATCTAATTTTTATGCATCAAAATAGTATCCAAAAAAAAAACTAAAAAAAATAGCGCACCTTTTGTTTTTGTTGTAAAATTTCAGTTGTTATAAAAATTTATTTGTGGGGTCTCAGAATTTTGTAATTATCAATAGAATTCCATTGAAGGAATTTATTTCTCTTATATATAAAATGTTAAATCTTAAATTTGTAAATTTAAAATTTATATCCCTTTATATGTCTGCCTAAAAACCTTATCATAACGTATGAGTAATGAACATTTCATACGAGTGTTAATATCACTCATACGCTCAGTAACAATTTCAATAATATATTACTTAAACTCAACATACGATAATTGATTTCGAAACTCAAAGCGATTAACTTTAAAATTAAAACCATTTATCGATTAAAAGGCCTAAAGAAAACGAGGAAAACACCCCCGAAATACCCATTTTATTTAATAAATTTCAATGGGAACATTAATATACTATCTCTTCTTGTTGTTTTATTAATGCCAGTTTTATTATATCCTTTAAAGATGTAAGAAAATGTTATCAATATAATCCCTACTCACTTACCAATATCTCTTTTGTTGCCTGTTAATAATATTAAATTGTATTGAATTTATTTAATTTGTGTGTTTTTGTATTTGTTTAGATGCCGAAAGTCAAAAGATTAAAGATCCTTTACAAAGAAGAGAAGAGAATATATAAAAAACATTTATAAGTTATTTTACTTTTATTTTATTTTCTTTTAATGACGGTTAATGGCATTATAAATGCTATTTATTAAAGAGATTCTCTTACTTTTCCTTTTTTACTTACTTTTCAGCATGTTTTATATTATGTTTGTTGTACAATAACAAAATAATTTCAATAATCATTAGCCTTAAAAGCTTTTTAAATACCTACAGACATACATACATACATTATACGAGTATGCAAAGAAAATATATTCTAAGGAATTGTTAGTGTTGCTCTATAAAATAAATAAATTAATGATTGACTGAAAAAAGAATTGATTTTAATAAAAATATTTTTCAACATTTAAAATCGATTAAGTAAATTGCTTCGATAGATTTCGCTTTGAGATATGTTTTAAAGTCAGTTTTATATAGAATTTATTTTTAAAAATTTTAGGATGAAGAACAATTACTCATCACCTATTTTAGAGAGAAAAATCTGTCTAAAGAAAGTAAATATTAATTGGTAAGATTATTTTATTCCGACGTTCTAGTAACAAGTAAACAATTCAACACAGACAAAATTATGAAAAAATGTTCGAAATCGCCAAGTCAAACGTGCGCCACAATCTCATTTTTGAAACAATTTTCGTATATAAATCGCATCAAAACATATTGAATACGATGCCACTAAGGAAACGTTCGATTACGATAACCAAATAGTGCGCAAGAAAAAACATTCCAAACTTTGATAGGAAGATTAGGTTGCACAACATCTCAGTATCAGGTGCTCTGTTAAGTTTGGTTACAAATTGTCTGTAAATGACTCTAAAATGTAATATTTCTGACAATGTTAATTGCACTATAGCTTCTTTAAAGCTGACATTTTAAGCTTCACTTTGTTGGAAGCCATTATTAAAATCGTATTGTTATGGAAAAAATTATTTGCGTTTAAAAATGCGTAAAAATTCGAAGCATTATCGGCATATTTTGATTTTCTATTATACATAAGGTAGGTATGCACAACAGGCTGATCAAAAATTTGTGAAGTTTATAGGGGCGATGCTGTAACTAAAATTGCAATAATGAAATGGTTTGTTCGTTTTCGATCTGATGATTTTGATGCTAAAGATCCATCTCGCTCTGGTTAACCAAGCATTAAAAATGTGAATGGAATCATGAAAACGTTGAGAAATACCAGCACATAAGCAAAATTAATCGAAAGTGCAATGTTGCTGATCGAAATGGGACACTAATAACGAACAATGATGCACAAAAAGTACAGAGATGGAGAGAACATTTCAATGAAATTAGTAACATCACAAAGCACTATTGAGGACAGCGAAACGATTGATAACAGCGATGAGGTAAGTCCTCCCAGTCTGAAAAAATAATAATGCTTTAATACATAGACAACAACAAGCAGCAGGCAGCAAAATATCAAAATTAGAATATATACGTTTAGATGAAAACAATTATTTAAAAGGCAGCACAGCGAAAGCCTAGACAACAACCTTTGCTAAACATGAGATAAGTTCTATTTATTAGGCAGCAAAACAAAAACTATTTCAAAAATAGTTTTTTTTTAATAGTTTTAATGAAATTATGTGTTTGAAACTTTTTAATTATTAACATAAATATTTTAATTTTATACTGTTGTTTTCTGATAAATAAAAAACAATTTTTAAACACATAATTAATTTTTATATATTTTAATAATATAGTTTCCCAGCTTTAGTTTCAACAGAACTGTTAATATTAGGCGCTCGGTTAAGTTCGGTTACAAATTGTCTGTAGATTGTTCTAAAATGTAATGTCTTTGGTAATATTAACTGCATCAGCCAACACTATAGCTTTTTTTTAAAGGCGGCATTAGGAACTTTACTTTGTTCAAAGACATTATTAAAATTGCGTTATTCGTTTAGAAATGAGTGAAAATTTGAAATATGATCGGCATACCTTGTTTTATATTATAGAAAAGGTAAGAATGCGTAGTAAGCTGCTAAAAACATTTGTGAAGTTTACGGAGACGTTGCTGTAACTTAAATAACTGCAGTGAAAAGGTTTGCTCGTTTTGGATCTGATAATTTTTATATTAAAGATCAACGAATCATTCAAAAAGTAGATGAAATCATAAAAAAAATTGTGATATGCCGGCACATAAGCAACGTGGACGTGGACTACTCATTTACCATCAAACAGTTATCAACGATTTGAAGAAAGCTGGATACAAAAATGAAGCTCGATGTTTGAGTGCCACGTAAATTAGTATTAACAAATTTGATGGACCGAATTTCCACTTGAGATTTTGAGATTTTAAAGCTAATATTTAAGGGTAATGAAAAGTGGATCACTTACTACCATAGTGTATGAAACGATCATTGAAGAAGCAGATTGAAGCTTCGTCGAATGTGGCAAGGCTAGAATTGATGCCAAGTAAGGTAATGCTGCGTATATGATGATATTTCAAGAGAATTGTTCATAATGAGCTTTTATAACATGGTTAAGCGATTGTTTGCGATCTCCACTTTCAACAGTTAACGAGACTGAGTCAAGCAATTTAATTAAAATGACAGAAAAGGTATTGTGTTCCATCTTGACAATGCTAGACCACACATATTTGATGACTCTGCAGAAATTGAGAGAGTTAGGATGGGAAGTTTTGATGCATATAGCTCGGACCTTTCATCTTCAAATTATCATATGTTTTGATCTCTGCAGAAGTCTCTTAACTTTGCAAATTGAGGTTCCGTAGATTTTTGCTCAGAAATCCAAGAAGTTCTGCACTGATGGAATAATGGCTTTAAGCAAATGGTTTGGTTTAATATATCTCGTTTAAAATATAAGAAAAAGGAGTTAACTTTTGGTCAAATTAACCAACTAAACGAATTTCTGCGAACACCCAATATTTATGAAACATTTTCAGTTCTTTATCAAACATATTCGACATCGTATGATTTAACGTTGCTGTGTCCTTTTGCATATAATATTTTTTAATAAAATCTAGGTCTTATATATTGTTATGTTTTAACCTTCTTTGAAACGTTTGAATTCTTTTCAATTGCGTCAAAATTAAAGAAACACCACTTTGTTGTTGTTCTACAGTTTTCATTATCTCACTTTATCTTTATACAGTTTTCTTAAAGTAATATTATTAATATTCGTTTGTACAACACTTTTATTTACGTCTAAACATGATTTTATTTTATGACAGCAAAACGATAACTAAGCTAACTAATGCATAACAATTAACGTTACTTCAGAATGTTCTTGTTCTTCCTACAACATTCGATTTTCGTTAGTTTCAAATTTAACACACGAATTGACAATGCTGCCGAGTACACAAATAAGTATAGCATTGCCAGAATAGTACATTAACAACCTTGACACAATACAGTTTTAAAGGCTGATGTGGTGTATTTCTTTTTTATGTTTTGTTTTTTTTTTTTTTTTTGTAACAATACGTACCATATGTCCAAAGTCCAGTTGTAGAATTAAAATCTTAAATCTTTGCTTACTACACTTGATTTCGAATTAAATGTTTTTTGAGTTTGAAAAGATTAACAATTTTGCAATATTTTTTTTTATTCAAAACAAGTATAATATCCCAAACATTTTGCAAATCTTGACGTTAATAAGTCTTCTGGGGTGGATGGCATTCCAGCACTGGTCCTAAAGCAATGCTCTTCGACGCTTGCGCGTCCATTTGCTCATCTTTACAGTGCGTCTTACCGTTCGAGTATTTTACCATCATATAACGCCAATCTCTAAAAACGGAGAGGTTAGTAGCCCTGAAAACTACAGCGAAGTTGCCGCTAGTTCACCACCTTATTAAATATTTAAAGTTCAACAATTTACTGAGCGATGGCCAATACGGTTTCCGTAAAGGTCGCTCTACTGATGATCTGCTGACGTTACTCTCCGGAAAGTGGCCATAGATATTTTCAAGACGTTTGACAGGGTCTGGCTCTATGCTCTCATAACTAAACTTATTGCATTTTGTGTCGGTAGTAACTTATCTCGATTCATAACGAGCTTTCTCAGAAATCGCACTATAATAGTGGTTATAGTGGATAAATTGGGGTTAAAGTAAGGCTCTGTTCATTCACCAATTCTATTTATAATATTTCCTAACGACTTTGTTTTTCTTATATCTAATCCTTTCTACTCTTTTGCAGATGACAGCAACATTTGTCTTTCATATTCTTTTGATTGTAGATCGAGCCTTTAAGAGATTGAGGTGAAAAGACGGAATATGAACGACACGCTTACAAGCGACCTGTTGAGTGGGGTCGCGCGAACAGGGTCGATTTTAATGCGCGCAAGATCCAATGTTGTTTTCTGATACAAAGACGTGGTGGAGTGTTGTTATTTATATCTATGGGTGATGTAGATGTTTGGGAATCGGATGCGCTTGGTGTTCTGGGCATAAGAATTCACTGTAATGTTCGGTGGAACGATCATATATTGCGAGTACTGAAAGAAGCATTCAAGTGTCTTGGTTTTTTAAGACGGAGCAAAAATTATTACACTGCATCTGATCTCGTTAATATTTACAAGACATATATGCAACCCAAATTGAAATACAACTCATGTATGGGCTGGTGCTTCAAAGTCTATTTTGGAGCTTCTCAACCACATACAGAAGAGGGCGTAGATTTTTTTTAATGACCGTACTGTAACGAAATGTATTTTGACGAAATTAGGGAACTAATTAGGGAACTAACCATATATATTCACGTAGTACTCGTATTCTCTTAGAGCACATTCAACATGTAGTTGATTGTTCAGTAAAACGCATTATAGTCTAAATTCGTTCTTTGGTCGCACTGTTCATATGTAAAGCAATCTTCCTGCGAAAGTCTTTCCTACCGCTTACAACATGAGCAAATACAAATCCAACGTCCACAAAAACTACTCTATCTATCCTCCTTCCCACAACCGATTTTACTAGTTTCAGCACAATGCACTGCATTGTGGTCTCAAGAAAAAAAAAATTGTAATTTTCAATTAATTTAAATATTTCGCGACATTCCTAAGCCAATCAACCAAGGAGGTTGATAATAATACTCCCAATAATATTTGAAAGAAAGGAATATTCTTAAAGGAAGATAAAATAACACTGAGCTATTTAAACACACACAAAAATCAAAAAAATAAGATATAAACACTCACTTTGGCATCCAAATGAACGCAAAACTGATTTTAAAAAATTACAAAAATAATTTAATAAAAATAAAATTTTTACACCTACATATGTATACTTTCCAACAGTAAAATAAGATTTTGAAATTTAAACAAAATGCTGCCAATAAAAAGGTTTTCTAACAAACGAATAAAGAGAAACAAACAAAGTCACTCCACGCTTTTGTACACATATGCTTACCTTCTGCACACATTTTTGAGGAGACTTTTATTTGGAGGCACTTTTAGTCACTGCCTTCTTTTTTCTCATGTACTACTTAAAGGAAACGGAAGTTGGCGATATGTTTTTTTTTTTTTATTTATGAATGTGCGTGTGTTTGTTTCAAATGTGGTTTTAATTTGAAATGAATTATGTTTGAGTTTTTAGGTACTCGTATTTATACGGGAGGTGGAGAAAGAGATAAAATATGTAATTTTTTAATAAAAATTATGTTTGCAAATATCCTTAAATTTATTTAAATTGCTATTGTGGGGTTTTGAAGAGCTTTAGTAATTAATATTATAATTTTTGTAAGGTGTTGTTATAAATTAGTCAGAAAATTATTCTAAAACCGTTTATAAAAACGTACAAATTAAATTTTATAAAACACAGTAAAAAGTATTTAGTTAAAGAACATTTTCATTTTGCTTGGAGGGTAATTTCATGCAATTTTGGTTTCATAAAGAATATCCAATGAATGATAATGAAAACTAGCTGTTAAAAAGCTTTTACCTTTGAAAATATGATATACTCTTTCGAATTTCGTGAACAGATTTTCATCCATTAATATATAAATACCTGTTCTACATAGTACGTAAATACTAGTGAGCAGAATTTTCTTTGGTTCGCTCGTTTTATGACTCGTGCTCGTGAGTTTTATTTTTTAATTCGTAACCACGAATTATATTTTTCGCTCAAAATATTTTTTGACCGACTCGTGAGCACAAATTTAAAATTTTTAAAATTGTGCTTACGAGTTTTGTTCTTTAAGTCGTTAGCACAAATTTTATACTACGAACGAATTAATAATAAGCAAAAAAGAATCGAAAACGGGCAATTCATTTCAATGTATATTGTTTGTGTAAGATTGAATGCGTAATAACATGCATTTGTATGTGTGCAGCGATCAATCAGTATCACACACATGCATGTTCCATATTACACAAACAACATTTTCTAAAAAGAATTGCTCATTATCAGCTCGTTTCGATGGTTGTCGATTTCGCTTGCCTTCCGAATTTTAATTTTTAATTCTTTTGTTTTTGAATCTTCTCACGAGTCATATTTTAAATTCTTTTAAAATTCGGCTCTCAAAAAGGATCGTACTTTACGAACGTATTTAATTCGAGTACTCTTCCTACTCTACTATGTTGAACATTGCATTAGAAGCGAAGTGCTTATCTATATTTCTACGCAAAATTGAGTTTAAATGTGGTATTGGCTGAAAACATATAGATTAACCCTTTTGTGAACGCCGAGTTCGTTAAGAGATGTCATACAGTCAGAAATGACCTTCGACCTACCTTCACAGCATGTCAAAGCGCCTAATGCTGCCTGATTATCTGACATCACATAAATACTTAAACATTTCCATTTTCTCTTCAGACAGTTCTTAACGCAAGTGAAGATTGCGTACACCTTCGCCTTCCACAAAATCGAAAGGAATTTGTCCATATGTAACGACTCCACTCTCAACTCTAGCTTGATTTGAACCAACGGTGAACTGAACCTGTTTCCCAGTATTACTCCAGCACGATTTGTCCAACCATAAGTTTCCTTTAGGGTATAAGGACCTCCAAGTTTCTGCATAGAAATGCCTCCGAAATTGAAACACTAGTAAAGCGATAGACCCTGCCTAGTAAAAACCGTTCTTTGCTAGCAGCGTAGGTCAGTATTAGTTTTATTATCGTAACGAAAGACCCTTAGATTATTTTGGGTTTTAGCCTCCAGGATATACCGTAGAGACGCTGACAGGTAACATAGTAACAGAGAGCAAATGAAAGCCCAGAATGATTCATAAATGTTTCACTTTATCAGAGAATTCATTAGTCGAGACACTTATGGTTGACTCATTGGGTCTCGTAATGTAGATAGACATTACGCAAAGAACAGGATATGCATAAAAAAAAGTATTTTTCTTTCAAAAACTCCAAAAACATTTGCGTCTGCTTGTACAAGTACCCATGCTTCTGAGCCACATAACAGCACTGTGTTTGCCAGAAGATAGTACCTTGTTTTTAAACTGCTTTATCAGGTGTATCGGTATTAAGCGAGCGTGCAGATACAAATGTCTCCATAGAGAACATTTATTGTGAACAAGCCTTAATTTCTTTTTTTTTTGTGTTGGTAATGACATATTCAGTATACATCACATCAGTGAACAAACAAACAACATCATATTGTTTCATCGCGTTAAAGGTGGTGAATTTCGTACCAGTAAATCATGATTTGCGGAAAGCATTAATTTTTTGCTTCAAAGACACGATATCAGTGTTGTACCGAATTGTTACTGGCGATGAAAAATTTATTTATTTTCAGAATCCTAAAAAGAAAAACTCATGGAATAATCGAGAACAACCATCAACTACGACTGCAAAACCACATCGACTCGGCAGGAAAACATTGCTGTGAGTCTGGTGGGACTAGTGGGTGTGCCACTAGCTACTAAACCATTAACACAGATCGCCACCGACAGCAAATGATGAATATTAACCATGTATTGATCGAAAAATGACCAGAATGGACTATAAGACATGGCAAGGTAATTTTGCAACATGACAATTCGCCTTAACACAGAACAAAACCGGTTCAGAATACAACCAAAGCAATAGGCTGCAAGCGACTAGCCCGCCCGTCGTATTCACAAGACTTGGCTCCTACCGACTACTATTTGTTTTCATCGATGGGACACGCACTGGCTGGGCAGCATTTAGATTAGTTTTATTGGCGTGAAATCGAAAAATTACACTGGTCTACAGCAAAAAGCGCCTTTAAATAAAACTATATGGAATATAATGATTTTGATGCGCTGAATTCAAATCCTTTTTTTGTTTTTTTTTTTCCATTGGGCCCAAATTTTTTTTTTAGTGGGCCTAGCAAATTTTTCGAACAAAATATGGTAGCTATGTCAATATATTTAACCACAACTTGAAAAAAACCTGACCGATTTTAATGCAAGTACCACCAAACGTTTAGATAGAAAATTTCCTATAAATCAACTGAATAACATTTTTTTTATAATTGCAACAGTTTCGAAATTATTCTCAACTTAGCTGCGAAAAAAAAATTTTTTCACGCAAAATTTGAGCAATTCTTTTTTTTTAAGTCATAAGAAATTTCTCAGAGTGAAAATTTTAGAGGTTAAGCATTTAAATTAAAGCTTAAAATGTTTAGAACAAAATAAGGTATAAATCATGAAAATCGATGGAATATTGCTGATTTTATTCAAAATTAAATGCAGGTATTTAACTTTGACCAAAATTAGCGAAAGAATATCTTCTTGCAAAATTAGAGGAATTCCATTGTTGTAATGTTGTCACAAGAAATTCTGATTTTGATTACGAGAGTTCTAAGTCTTGCACAAAATCATTCAGGACAGACTGGTTTATGGAATGAGGTTTTTGCAAATGGACTTCTATATGCAGATTAAGTAGGACCTACTCACGCCTAGCTGGTTTCACTCCAAACGGAAAAACATCATCTTCATTAAGAGTTGCGTGACACTTAGGAGGCATTGGAGGTAAAGAAATGATACTGTTTCGAAAAACTGGTCGTCGGGCAGATGAAATGTTCGGGTATATGATTTTTTCTTATTTTTTCTCGTAAATTCACGTGTAGCGGTCATGCAGATATAACAATCATGTTCGTGATTTTGTGGTTCACTCCAAATCATTGGTTTCAGAAACGACATAATCTTTCTATCGTCATCAAGACAACTTCTTAAAGCTCTTGCTTTAATTACATTACTACAAAATAATTTTGGCAGCCAATGTTTATTTCTTTCATCGATAGGAAATCCAAAGTACTGTTTATAAGTATTCTTAATTTGGGAAGTTATTGTATGGCGTTGTGATTTTAAAGTTGATTCCCAACAGATGTAGCAAAACAAATCTGAAGAATTTGTGCAAGTTCAAGTCCTTGACATACTTAACCAAAAATCCATTATAGATAAGCTAACTCTGTGTGTAAAAAAAATTAAAACAGAAATAGTCTTTAGAGTACTTTTCAATATAAATATTTGATAAAATCAAATATCGGATAGGATTTGTCTTTTTGGTTTTGCAAACAAGTGTTGAATGTTGAAAAAAGTTGTGTTATCTTTCTTAAAAGTGCATTTTGTACTGGGTTTTTTACCACAATAACATGAAATCTTAAAATTTATATTCAAAGAATTTTTTTATTACTTTTTGGAAGTAAAAAAATTACACAAATTTTGCAAGAAAACATTTTTTCGCAAATTTTGGACAAAGTTACATATGAGATGGTTGAGATGGGTGCCGGGTTTGCTCAGTGTTGAACAAAAACGAGTTCTACAGATCACTTCACAGCGGTGTTTGGACATGATAAAGCATAATCCTGCTGATTTTTGGCGTAGATTAATAACCGTTGATGAAACATGGGTCCACCACTACACTCCTGAAAAAAAAAATCAATCGAAGCAATGGGTGGAAGCTGATGGAAGTGCTCCGAAGAAGGCGAAGGCAGAGAAATCGGCAGGCAAGGTGATGGCGACTGTATTTTGGGCTGCACACGGAATATTGCTCATCGATTATCTTGAAAAGGGATCCACAATCACAGGAGAGTACTATCGTGCATTATTGGATCAATTGGTTGATGCAATCAAAGAAAAACGACCACATTTATACAAGAAAGTGCTCTTTCTTCAAGACAACGCTTCGGTTCACACAGCACGATGCTAAAACTACAGAAATCCACTTCGAATTGGTTGATCATCCACCTTATAGTCCAAATTTAGCCCCTAGTGACTTTTTCCGGTTTCCAAACTTGAAAAAACGGCTCGCAGGAAAAAGAAGAAGTGATTACCGAAACTAATGCGTATTTTGAGGAGTTCCCAAAATCGTATTATTCAGATGGTATAAAAAAGTTGGAAAATCGTCTTACTAAGTGTATTGAGCTGAAAGGAGACTATGTTGACAAATGAATGGTTTTTGAAAAAAAAAATGTTTTTTTCCTACTTAGGCAACTTTAATATCAATCCGCCCTCGTAGTACCTGCATTTAATTTTCAATAAAATCAGCAGTAACCAACTGATTTTCATGCTTAACATCAAAAATTTTCATTTTAAAAATTTTTTATGATTAAAAAAAAATTGGTCTAATTTTGCGCGAAACAATTTCTTTTTCGCAGCTAATTTGTGAATAACTATATTGACATAACTACCACATTGACATAACTACCATATTTTTGGCGAAAAATTTGCTAGCCCGATGGAAAAAACTAAAATCGGATTTGAATTCAGCGCATCAAAATCATTACGAAAATACCTGTACAAATTCCTCGAAATCGTAGTTATCAGTGTTTACATGCCAAACCCATTTTCAAAGGCTGCAGTTGAGATTACCAATGTTAGAAACGCTTGATAAAGACACAAAATTCAAACGTGACTCAAAACACTTTATCATGAAAGGAACTATAGAAACCGGCGATATAATGGACAAAGAGCTGTTCTAGGATTAGTTGGTTTTCATAAGTCCTTTTCAATATTTGAAGTCTGTTCGATGATAGGTCTACCAGTTCTAAAGCTACACTGGTAAGAATGTAGCTATGAAACTTATTTAACCTGTACGTCTGCAAAGCAGTACATAACGTTGTAACAGCTATTGCTTCACAAGGATAGCTTTTCATAAGCGGTGAAGTGAATCTTATAATTTCTTTTTTACTTCACAGAGTAAAAGAATTTAATTCTTTTCTCTTCAGCCAAAAATATATCATAAATTTCAACAAGTTTTACTTACTTTGTTGAGGAAAAGTATGAATATTAAAAACGAATGCTTTAACCAAAAGGGTGCCAATGGTAAATTCTGAGCTCCTTTTGCTAAAACAAAAATTCCTAAAACTTAAAAAAATTAAATAAAACCAAAATGTAGATAAGAAGTGAAGGGAAAAACTTTGTTTGCAATTAAATTGCAGCAGTAAATTGTTGAAAATTTATTTTCCAAATTGTTGTCGAATACTTAGTTTCTGTAAAAAAAACTAGTAAACCCAACAATATTTAGGATTAAATATGGCCCATGTGTGAAATGTATAAATGCGTGTTAAGGAAGCGTAAAAGAGAGAAAGAGGGTTTTAAGAAATTTCACTTTTGTTTTTCAGCTCTGCCTTGTCAATTAATCAGCGCCAATAAAACAAAACCAAAAGAAGTATGAACATGTGTACTCGTATGCTAAAGTATATTTGTGTGAGTTTTGCTGTATCTGTAAACATATCCTTGCTGGAGATTACCATTATGTGTGAGAGTGTACGCACAAATATTTATTTGAGTATGTGAGCATATACTCGTAGTAAAAGCTTAATTGAAATTTTATGGCTTTTATAAAATGACTTTGTTATTGCTGTTCGTGTTGTTGTTTGTAACAAGGATTTAATAAATGTGTTAAATTGTTGTAACGACTTTTATAAATTAGCAACAAAATTTCATTCAACAACAATAAAGTAAATTTTTTTACATAATTTAATGGATGAGTGTTAAACGCAAAAAATATTTAAAGAATGGTTTACGAAAATCTCAAGGCAAGCAGAAGGCAGTATAATAAAAATTTGTGGAGAAATTATATAAAAAAATATATTGTAAAACAAAAATCTTTACATAAAAGTTTTGCTAAATTTAACTTTAAAATACTCACTTAGCGCTTAAGTTAAACTATTAACTTCGCCATCAAACCTTATAACCATAGACCACCGGCCACCCCATAAGATGTTAAAGTTAAACTAATAACCACAACCATTTAAAGAGGACCATAATTTTAATTGACACTTATCCTCAGGATTACTGCTGTCTGACAAAATAATATAAATTCATTTTTAGCTAATTTTTTTCTCTCTCTCTCCATTTCTCTCTGCTACCCCTTTTCATGTTCTCTTTCTTTTCTGTGTAGCCTAACAATTAGCCCAAAAAACTTTTGACCATTTTCATATCAAATTCAAGAGATGCCCTTAGAAAAAAACTCACCAAAAAAAAGACAATTAAAAGTAACTTTTGCAAACACTTTACTTTAGCCTATTGTCTTTGTGCGTTGATTTAGCCAAAAACCTTATAAAAGGGATGAAACATGGTTGGTCGGAAATAAAAGAAAAGAAATTAACTGTTGCTTTGGGGGTTAACAAAAGAAACCAGCAACAGCAGTCAAGAAACGTAGCCAGGGCAACTGAAAAATATGGTAAAAAACAAAATGTATGACAAGTCAAACAAAGTGTTCTTATTAGGCCTTTTTGATGTCACAAACACTCAGAGGAAAATCTGCAAATTTTTAGAAAAATATTTTAAGACTTTTATGGGAAACGCTATAGAATTCTTTATATTAAAAAAATTTAAAAAAAATATTTTCCGTAAAAATTCCTAAAAGTAAATTTTTCAAACAAAATTTTTGTTTATAAAGTGATCGGTTAAATTCGGTTAAAAATTTTGCCATAAATGTAACACGTGATTCTTATATTTGAAACGAGCTTCATGATCAAAATAAATATATGCCAGTTTAATCAACAACCTTTTGCCATTTTTGGAGTAAAGCCACTATTCCATCAGTGTCGAACTTCTAAACGAAAAACTGATCCAATTGCGTTTTGTAGACCTCTACGGAATTTAAATTTACACCATTAGGAGAATTCTGTAGAAATCGAAACAAATGATACAGATTATTAGATCATATTCAGATCAGTTGTCTAGGTCTACACTAAAGAGTGGATGTAACAAAACTTCCCAGTTACGAGGAGTGTGGTATGGCGTTGTCAATACATTTTCTGTTGACCATTTCTGGTTGTTTTAATCAGGGTTGGCAACCCACTGGGTATATTTTAAAAAACCCGGGTGGGTAGTGGTTCCAAAAGTTTTCGTAGTTTATTTCCAACAAAAAAAAGAAGTATAATTTACGTATAGCGAGTACAAATAAATTTGGTCCTTTGCCTCAAAATTTACAATGAATTAATAAATTAATCAAAATAAAAATTTTTCAAATTACTACTCTCATCCTTTCCTTACCTATAAGCCAATTTCCGAAAAACTTTTCGTCTTTTGAAGTGATCCAACTTTAATGCTAATTTTCTATTTCCTCAAAAGAAATGATTTGCCACATTATATTGTATCGCTCGAAACAACCAATAGTCAGAATGAGCAATGTTCGGAGAATACGGCAGATGCGGTAATTGATTGTTTCTATATTCTGGCCTTTATATTCTGGCCGTGTTTTTCATAAATCACGGTTTAAACGAAGTAATTGCACTCTGCTCCGAACATTTAATTTTACTATCAAACAAAAAATATTTTCGAATTGAAGAAAATTTCAAAGCAGCTATAAACCCTGTGGGTTGGTTTTTGCTTACTAAGCCGGGGTTTTGCCAATCCTGGTTTTAATTGAATTGCTTGCTTCAATCTCCTTGACAGTAGAGATCAAAATCAATCGCTTGATCTCGTTTAAAAGCTTTTAATGAACTACTCAGTTCCAAACCTACTATATATACGGCATTACCGTTCTTACCACCATCTACGAAGCTTCACCTTCCTTCGTTCATTATCTTTTTCGCACATTATCGTCGTAAGTAATACACTTTTCATCAACCGTAATCATTTGCTTCAGCAATGGTTCGGTTTCCTTCCATTTAGCAGTGAATCGCAAATGAAAATTTGCTCCATTAAATTGTTTACTGTTGATTTATGTTACACCCAAACACCACGCTTCCTTGCGTATTCAGCTTTCTTAAAACGGTTGATAATTGTTTGGTGGCGAATACCCATATAGTTCAATAGCAATATCCACGCTGCTTATGATCTTGTGGCTAATTTTGACATTCATGTACGAATGATTTCTTATTCTCACGAACGAGTTTTTGACTATTTGAACACGAATAAAGTGAATCAAAATTTCTAATGATGGCTTTCGATAACGAACAATAATTCGATTGGAAGCTTTCGAAAATTTACTCATAATCCAAGAAGCATGCAAATTAAAGTTTTTACACAAGAAAATTAATTAAAAAAAAAAAGTTGAAATATCATTTAGGAAAATTTAATATATTCGGTAATTTTTGGTCCAAAGCACAAAAAAAAATCAATGAAAAAGGTAATACTAAGGGACTTTATGGCAAAGCGAACAGACATAGTAAATAATTTAATGCCAAACAGTTCCAACGAAAAGCTAGGTCCACCTACATACAACGAAAAATATTTTACGCTGATCAGAAACAAAAATAGTTAATGGGACGAATGAAGAGCAAGTTTTTTGCAAGTAGGAAAAAAATTTTAATGCAGCAGGCTTCGGCGAGGGTGCAATTGACCGCTTTTGCTAACAAAAACAATGGATGATCGATCTCAACATAATTTAAAAGAATTCAAGAAAGTCAAAAACCAATTATTTTAACCATCGTGTTTGTCTTCTGTTCAAGCACTGTAACTACTACACCACGTCACTTACCTATTTTGTCATTTTATTTATTTATTTTCTGTCTGCAATCAATTTCATAATTTTTTGAATATTCTATCTAGTGTTGTGAAACAATTTTTTCTAATCGTTTTGCAACACTTAAGCTACAATTATATTCGTTTCTTATCGAGACATATCATTAGAAAGTTTTACGATATGGAAATATTTTTCCATTCGAAACTCATTTCGAAAACGAATGCCAAAGTGCGGCCTCTGGTTTTTCCAAATTCTTTTCAAAAATTTCACCGACCTTTTCTTATGGATTGGTCGACCAGAGCAAGGTGTGTATTTAACATTATTATTATTTAACATTAAAATTATCCTGCGGTTTTTCTAATTACAGCAACGTCTCCTTAAACTTAACATAATTTTTCAAGAACTGGAGACGCTTTCTTACCTTTTCTATAATAGAAAAGTAAAATATGACGTCGATGTTCCGAATTTTTAAACGTATATAACCTTTCACAGAAAATACTTAAAATGTTACCTATAATGTTGCCTGATGCAATTATTATTATCAGAGATATTACATTTTTAAGTTGAAGTTTGTTTCTTCCGAACACAACACAAAAATTAGCACTTTCAAATCGTTAGTAAAGGCTACGCTTTTAAACAGCTAAAATGTAGCAAAACTTATGTATACTCAATTCGTACGTTCACCAAGTGATGTCTAAGGACTTTCGCTTAAATATTCTGTGTAGCCACAATTTTTGTTGTTACCATGACGAGCTCTGTTGAAATATTGATGAATTTACACAAACTCAGATTTTTTGAACGTATGAGATCGACCATCAGAATCTGAGCAGAGATGTAACTTTAGTCCCATGGGCATTGCAACCACTAGAAACTGAGATTACTCAGGCCTAATAATTTAGTTGTGTTTGTGGTTAAGACCTTAATCGCAAGGCAAAGTGTAGAATTGCTTTGCAAACAAAGCTACCAGTAGTACAGAAAAGGTTAAAACAGTCGTCCTCAGTTCCTATAATGAAAAGTACAACAAATTTGAAATAAAACGAAAATTATACAAAAAGTGAGTATATACACTAGGGTGGAGTGAAAAATTTTTTGTTTCCAATTTTATACGCAATCCAGACATCAGGCAAGTGAATGGCGTTAACCAAATAAGTCGAGACCATTTTCAGTCAAAAAAGAAGGAAATATTCTCGGTTTCATGGATTACAACTGTTAGTTTATCATGAAATTTTGGCAGAAGGCCCAACAGTTAACAAAGAGTATTTTTTGGGCATTATGAGACGTGGGCAATTGTGGGCTCGTGGATTTTTCACCATGGTAACGTACCATCTCACAGTGCCATTATGACGACAAATGCAACAAATACCATCAAACAACCACCGAATTCACCTGATTTGGCTCGCTGTGACTTCTTTCTGTTCAATCGAGTTAAAAAACCATTATGGGGAAAGCGTTTCAGCAGCCGCGAGGAAATAATGGGAAAATCGCAGGAAGCACTGATGAACCGAATATAAAAAATGCAAATGTTAAGGTTTGTCGTAAGCTATGACACTAATATTTAGCGGAAATATCAACAACAGATTTACCAAGTTTACAAAAAAAAAAACTCATATGGAAACGATGAGACCGCCAATCGGGGGTTATTACGGAAACTTTTTCATCAAGGTAGCATATACTTTAAGAAGTTATATTATTTTCCTGATAGAGGCTATCAAGTACAAGAATCTGTTTTATCAATTTTCGAAAGACCTCCGAAATTAGATTCTTATGCTTGATATCATCAGCAACAACTCTATCGCCAGAGGAGTCAACCCTAGTAAGGAGCGTGTTAACCGTTAGGTTTCAGAGAACCGGAGATAGGAATGCCCCTGTGGAGTACCCCTGCTGACCGTTTTCTGATGCTGTACATCCCCGAAAGAGGATGTAAAAAGCCTAGATCTAAGAAGGAGCTCGATTATCGCAACCAAGTCAATATTGACGCCGAGGTCACGCAGAGCTCACAATATTGAAAGCCCCTTCAGTGTCAGCGAGTGTATACCGCTGCACGTTTAAGAATCTCCTACTTGCGAGATCAACGAGTGAAGTGCTGTCTCCACTGATCTGCCATTTGTATATGCATGCTGAGAGGCAGATCAAACTGAAGACTGATAGATGAAATAATTTACATAACGATAAACTGTCCCTAATAATTTGTCAACCGGCTGTACTACAATATCATTGTCATGCGTGACCAATCTATTAACATTTACGTTTGAACATTTCAGTTGTCATTTCTAGTTGTCATTGTTCTGCTAAATTGAAGATAACATTCTAAATGCTTCTCTTAACAAAATAGAATACTATAACAACTCCTTCAATAGATGGCGGGACGCTGCCCTAAATAATTTCTAGCTTTTATTTTGAGGCCCTCATTTTTCTAAAAAAATTTCTTTAAAAAATAGGTTTCTATGAAAATTGTTGTAGATCTAAACATTAAAAAAAAACTTTCTGAAAAGTAAACATTAAAAAATATTACAAACATGTTTTTATGAGTGTAAAAGTTTACAAGTAAAAAAGAGTACAAGTATTATGTGGCTTTGTAGTATTTATCTTCAGCCCGCATTATATGCTCTACCAGATCTATATTTAATCCCTCTTTCATGGTTTGGTTGCTAAGGCCCTAAATTTATTTTTATTTTTTTTTCTTGTACTTCTTTTTGGCTTATTATTCGTCTTTTCTCGTTTTTTGGGGGGATGAGAATTGTTGACTTGTGGAAGATGTGTAAGAAAAATAATGGTTTAATGGTTGGTTTTATCTGTTATTCTTTTTTCTGTTTATTGTTGTTGTTTTTGTTCGTTATTGGACCACATTTTTAATTGCTCTTATAACAAGTAATTAGATAAAAATTAAAGTTATTACAAGGGCTGAGTATTAGGATTTTCTCTAAGCTTTTAAAACTTAAACGAATTAAAGATTTGGGAAAAAGTTTGTTTTTTTTTTTACTTCGCCAATAAATGAATTGAATGTTTTTTTGTTTTTCTTTAAATAACGCTTTCAAATTTATTACTGCAGTAATTGTAAGCCATTCATCTGTATATTATAGGGCATGTGTGAGAATAAGTTTTTAAAAAAACTTTTGGCCATTTGTACTTACTCATGTCTTTATTTGCAGCCAAAAACATGATTGTGGTTAAATTTTCTTCCATCGCTTTAATAATAATGACCATTCAACGAAGTAGGACAGTAAAGAAAACCGAACAGTAAGTTTCAAGTAGGACAGTGGTCAACAAAATAGTTTCAAAAAAATTTTTTATAGAAAATTTTTTTCAAAAGCACAGAAAATTCAGTAGATCTTTCGTCTGTTACATAGAATACTTAAAATGTTTAAAAATTTGATCTCAGACATAAAAAACCAGCGGTGGTAAAAAAATCTAAAATGTAGGATTAAGACAATATTAATTCTTTTCATGGTTCACTGGGAATAATGGGCCCAAAACAAATTTTTTTTAGCTTTGCCTGTTACGCTTGAGCAACGTTCGACTGTCAATGGTGAGTGGTACACGACCATTTGTTTGCCAGAAGTCTTCGGAGAAATTCGTAAAACCGTCAAAGACTTTCTCCATCATGACAAGACGAGCTGTCACACATCTCGTCAAACAGGTGAATTTTATAGTAGTCAACACATCGAATTGTTGTCTCATCCTCCGTGCAGTCCCAATTTGGCTTTTTGTTCTCGATTATTAAAGGTAAACTAAGTGGTTAACGATTTACGAGCGCCGAAGAAGCAGTTGAAGTGTTCAAAAACCTTGTTTTGTGGGTGTCTCAAGAGGAATGGAAAAACTGCATTGAGAAAGAGTTTAAACGAATGTAAGTGTATTGATCATCAAGGAGAATATTTTGAACGATAAAGGCATTTTTTTTAATTATATTTTATTATTTGATATTCCGAAAATATAAATAGTAACCCTCCTACAAAGAGAGAGAGTTGTAGGTGTTGTGCATAAAAGTGCATTTGAAGAAAATCATCCCAGGTACTACTGCTAAAAACAGTACACTTGGCACCTTATATTGCGCTCAAGAGGAGTAACAGAAAAAAAAGAGTTTGCACTAAGGGTCCCTATTTCCTTTGCATAATATAATTTATTGTGGATTTTGGTGTTATCTTTGCCATACCAGTGGAGACAACTTTTGGCGTGCTTGTACTGCCATTGTTAAGTTGAAATACCATATACCTCGTTTTTCATTGACCAATTCCGATTCTTCGTTATCTTGGTGTGATTGAAAGTAAGTTTTCAACATATGGTTACATTAAGATGGTGCAACACATTTTTCGAAAAACAATTTAAATAGTAGGCAATTATTTTGTTAATAATACAATAACAACTCCTGAGCAATTGGATATGTAAATAAAATAAGATCAGAAGTTCGTAATTAGTGATCAAAAATGTAAGTGAAAGGATGCGCTATGCATCATTTTTAAAATATCAACTTCATGAATCCTCTTTCCAACAACTTTTTTTGATTTATTTCAAATAAAAGTACTGATCCTATTATGAAGACACATGCATTTTTCATAAAAATACCAAAAATACTTATATTTTCACTGACACTGTTTATATGTAATCCTATGCAATATTCCCTTGCAGGAAGAGAATAATAAAAAAATGTGTGATTGTATGTAGGGCAGTGTCGCTCAAAAAGAGAGCCACACTTAAAATTAGAGAACCACAATGAAAGAAAAATTAAGTTTTTCGATTTACTCCTTCTTAAAAGACTTGTTTTTTTTTTTTTTTTTGGTTTTAAATAAAAAATAATTTGAAAAATAATATGTACATCTGCCAAACAAAGAATATGTAAGTATACACAATGTGATACAAAAGGGATGAAAAAACTAGATACTCTTCCGTATATTTATATGAAAGTGTGGTCAAATCCGAATCCGATTTTTTTAAAGTGAGTACTTACTGTCATATATTAAAATACTTTCACAAACAAAGCCCTATTGACATATTTCATTAGCTGTTTAATGAAGTACTGTCAAATAAATGCTTTATTGATTTTATTAATTGAGAGGATATATTGCGCTGGTACTTCTAAGGCTGTATGTTTGCTAAGTCATAGAGAAAAATAGGGCATTTTTAGACATTTAAAATGTCTGCATCTTTTCTACAATCCTGTGGTTGGAAAAAAGTTTCTAACTCCGATCTAAGATTGAAAAGACGATCTAAACATTTTCCTCGACTTAGCCATCTAACCTTCGCAAACATTAACACGTCACCATAGTCTGCATCTACTTTTTTTAGAAACGCTATTAGCTTTCTGTGAGAAAGTGCGTTGTGACCTCCTCTTAGGCATTTGAAGATTTCTTGTCTTAAGCAAATAATCTATGACTAGTATCGGATATGTCTATACTTTCATCAAAAAACACGGACAAGTATTTAGCATTTTTTTAAATAGTCGTATATCATCCATCCGGCATGCCACTGTTTCACGAGATAAAGGTATTTCTATTTATAATATTCCCCATTTTTATCCCTACTTCTTCAAATAAATGCATTATGAATAAGCATAGTTCTTTAAAAAAAACCATCTTCAAAAGGGAGACATTTTTTTGCTAAAACTAAACTAAAAATATAAGTAGCAGTGGTGCAATCTAAAGAACTACTCGCATGTCAACTTTGAACGTAAAAATATTTAAGTCGAAAATTTTCTTCAAGTTTTTTTTACTAATTGGTTTCTAGCATTTCCAAAAACACAATGCAATTCAGAATGTATTCTATCATAATGTCGCTTAAGACAAGATGCAAATATATTTTTTATTACTTGATAACATACAAGGCATTCAGCTTCATTAACTGTATTGATAGAAAATAAAAGAAAGTGTTCCCACTCAACATCCCACATACTTATTAAATAATTTTTTTCAATGTCCTGTAAAAAAAATATATATATTCATAGTAAGAATAAATAGACATGCATAAATTTATGTATCTTTTTGTCAAACTTCTCAGTGTAGATTTTAATTCTCTTCTAAATCACGTGAAATTAAAGAAAAACAAAAACATGCGATACAGTCCTTCTTCTTTTGCAATAAGCAATACACTGAATTAAAATTGTGGTACACACACATATCTTTTGTTGTACATATGGTATCAATTTGAAATAATACAAACAAAGCGTACGAATTTTTTTATACAAGGTTTTGTAGCCTTGTTTATTTATTAAAATTTCTTAAGCTTTTGATAAGAAAATAAAACAAAAATATTTTTTAAGAATTAAAAAAGCGATATCCAAAAGTACAGTGTGACATATAATTTGAAGGAGTATGTAATAAAGATTAGCGGTATAGTTGAGTTTGTTACATTTCAAGAAAATTTTTGGTAGCAATTTTTTCTTTTAGCAACCCTGGTTGTAATATTCACGAAGAGAATTAACAAAACAGCCCAAAAACTTCGTAATCTGAACAATATGGATGAGCGTCACTGATGTAGTGCAATGCTCAAAATACATACTCGTATGTATAGACAGCAACAAAAACACCACCGCCAACAGCATTATTCTATTGCTGCTCATTTTTTATGTAATTTTTTTGAGGAAATCTTGAAACATTTAAAAATTCGAAGTAGTAATGTATAGGTTACGGATATACAACCCAAATTTTCATTTATTTATAACATTTTTCTTTTCAAATATACTCGCAGCGTTGCCATAATGATGATTTTATCATATTTTTGATGATTTTTTACCAAAGTATGATTTAAGGTTGTCTAATATCAAATGATGATTTTTTAGTTAGAATAAATATAATTAAAAATAAAATTTTTTTAATAAAAAAACAAAAGTTAATATTTAAAACGGAAAAATGTTGTGTCAATTAACTTGTAATTAATTATTTTTTTCAGCTATACACCCTGTGTCTAATCTACACAAAAATTTTAACATTGTTTCTGGGCATTAGGAAGAAATTTAAATAAATTTTTTAAGGATATTCCTATATTGTTAAAAAACGTATTTCTTAAAGTTTCATACATTTAAACATAAAAATATGTACATAAGTATTTAGTACGAAAGGGTAACACTCACGTATATGTATAAATTTATGTAAATATAGTATTGTATGTTCATACATTCCATTTAATTACTTTCAGTGAAACTTCTTTGGATGGAAACACTGTGAAATCATTAAAATCAATGAATTTGTTATGGGGAAACTTTGACTTTGATGTGATTTTAACGTTTTTGTTTAATAAGTGTGTTGACCGTTTAAAAATTATAAATATAAAAGATTTAGATTTCCATTCTTTTCAAAGTTTATCCAAAATTTGATGAGTTTTCCTATTTCTTCTGAAAACGTTTGTCAAATTTTCTCAAAAGTCAATTCAAATGAAACAAAAAAAAAAAAAAAAAAAATGTTGATAACATTTTAAACACAGAAAATTTTTAAAATAAAGGATATATTTCTTTGGGGCTCTAAGTGAATTCATGCCATTTTCTTCTTAAAGGTTATATCAAGTAAACGTAGTCGTAGGTGGTAAATCTGTCAGCTCTAATTTTGACATACTTTTTCCAGCATTTCTGATAGGGCTTGAATTATGGCTGACTCGTCTATGCGAGAGTTCAATCTAGTGGGGTCAAATTGCATGATCTCGGTGGTCAGTGAACTGTTTCAAAAACGTAGGATAAATTGCTCACCAAACTCGTCCCTCAATAAGTTCATGGTGTCGCATGCATCAACCAAGTACAACTCTTTCGTTTTGGGATAAAAACCGCTAAAAACTTTTAGATTTTTACTCATAAACCAAACTAAGTACCTTTCACGGTGCATTGGTAGATCTTGAACTATGTTTGGCTGCTCTTCACACTAAATTCGGTAATTTTGTTTGTCGACGTACCCATTGAGCCAAAAATCCAAAAATGACCTTTGTCGCTGAAGATAATTTTTCTATACAAAACACATTCCTCACAGCACAAATTTTGATCATAAAATTCAAAGATTTGCAAGCATTTTTCGTTTGTTACTCTTTTATTAAAATAAGACATTTACTTTAATGTTTTTGTATTAAGATGTTTGATAAAAAAAAGATGTTTTTGCTTTCAAGATATGATTTTTCTTTCACGAAATGATGATTTTCATTCCAAATCTACTGGCAACGCTGTGTACTCGTAATACAGATAGAGAGAGTGTAATGCGTTGTTCTTTATCTAATGGCACTACTTTATTTGTAACAGAAAGAACTAAAACTGAGTCAGTCGATTTTTTTATAGAAATTTTTTTTTCTTGTTTTTTATGTTTAACAAGAATTACTCGTTTAAATGTTCAATTTGTCTGAATAAATTATGAGTTTAAATCATGCTATTTCTGAAAGGAATATTTTTATTCCCTTAAATGTTTTTAGCTCGGTAAACTTTTAAAATTAACAAAATAATATTGAAAGTAAATTTAAGTTTAAATTAAATAAAATTATGTATACGTAAATAAAATATTTTTATTGTTGCGTTGTTGTTGTAGCCTCTATTTTAATACCACCTATATAAATTAGCTACACGTTAACTTAATGTCCATCCACCTGAAAATTGTGAATGTATCTGAAATAAAATCTATTAATTTAAAAAAAAGAAATCGATAACACTGGGTACCTTCTTTATAATCGTATTTTTATAGAGATGATATTTTATGAAAACACTATCAAAAACATCGATTATTATGTCACTGTTGTAAGCCGACAAGTTTCTGAGAATATAAATAACAACAATGCATTATGTTTTGTTAAAAACATTGAATAAAAACGTTTAAATTTTTAACTTCATATTTGGTACTTATCACTCATTTTACGTTCGAAGTTCTATCATACACTATCTGATTATCAAAAACATACATTACAGTTTTTCTTTTTTATAAGTGAGCAGCAACTCTCTCTAACTTTAATGCACCTAGAAAAACTTATAATAAAAAAAACTAAACAGAAATATAAGTTGAATAAATATATATACACTACCTTGATCAAAAACTTCCCGTAATTTATTCAGAAAATTTAATAATTGTCCCCTTCAAAGTCATCCCCATCGACTGCAACACACTTATACCAGCGCTTGACCCAATCGTCGAAACATTTTTTTATTCGGTTTTCGGTATGTCTAGCAGTGCTTCCAGCGATTTTTCCATTATTTCCTCTCGGCTGCTAAAACGCATTCCTCGTAATGGTTTTTTAAGTCGATTGAACAGAAAGAAGTCAGAGGGAACCAAACCAGGTGTATTCGGTGCCTGTTGGATGGTAGTTGCTGCATTTTTCGTCAAAAAATTACGAATAATGATGGCACTGTACGACGATGCGTTATCATAGTGCAAAATTCACAAGTTTCTGCCCACAATTCTGGTCTCTTTCGGCGAATTTCAAATAATATTCTTTGTTTACTATGTAGCCTTCTGCCAAAAAATCATGATGCGCTATACAGTTGTAATCCATAAAAACCGTAAGCATTGCCTTTTTTGACTGATAACGACGCGGTGTTTTTGCTCTCGGCTCATTTGGTGAACGCCATTCATTTGCTTAATGTCTGGATTGCGTGTCATACTAATAAATGTAATGATCCTTTTAATGAATGTGGGACCGCATTTACCTTCGCAAATCATGCCTTTTGCGACTTCAACACGGTCTCTTTTTGCATGAAACTTAAATCTTTTGGCACCAACTTTGCTGCTTGCTGCTCGACGGAAACCCAAATCATTAACCAAAATGTTTTGCATGGATCCATAGGCAATGTTCAAGTCCTCCGCTATCTCTCTAAGGATTAATTTTCGGTTATTGACCAAAGCATTTCTTTTCTTTTATCAATGTTTCTGTCAGTTTGCAATGTCGATGTTCTGTCACTGCGTTCATCAGCTTCGATTGACTCACGACCACTTTTGAACCGCTCGTGCCACTGGTAAACGACAGTTTTCTTTAGAGAATCTTTGCCGACACACTATTCCAACATTTCTAACGTTCGCGAACCATTAAAACCGTTTTTTACGCAAAATTTAATACAAGTTTAATACAAGTGTTGCAAATTTAAATCCATTTCTAAAATTGTAAAAAATCGCTAACGCACATAGCAAATGTTAAGCTATGACGCTAAGATTTAGCGAAAATATCAACAACAGATGTACCAACTTAACAAAAAAAAAAAACTAAAATTGGAATGATGGGACCGCCGCACGGGGGTTATTCTGGGAACTTTTTGTTTAAGTTGGTATCTGTGTCGATATGGAAGAATAGTTAATTAAATCTTCTAAGCTTTTCGTCCAGGTGAATGATCAGGAGAAAACATCACCTACTGGTAAAATATTACAGTACTAATTAAGGACCACCACCACCACATAGCTTGAAATCAAACTTGATTACTGAAACTGAAACAACGCAACAGATGCTTTGTGGAGACCAATATGCACGCTAAAGGAGTGACGGAAACAAATATTCGTCTTAAACATAGGTCAGACCAGATTTTTTAAATTTGCATATATATTATTTTAGAATATTTTTATATGAGACTTAAAACCTGAATTATAAAAGGAACATTTTAGCCTGACCAGATCCATTAATACTTTCGATTGAAATTTGAATAATTAAAGTATGTTTAATATGCCATATTTTTTGAATTTCCTTATCCTTTCTTATTATCCGCGATTGAAAACTTTCTTGGAAACCTGAAGACATCTGTTGCTCATTACTGTTGTAAAAGGACGATAGGCAAGCTTTGCAGACTGTCTTTTTCTATGGTATTGTAGTTTTGGTGAAGGTCCCTTCATACCAAGTACGTTCTAAATTCCTGGATGAAGATTCAAAGACCAGCATTGATTACTTTTAGTGGGAGAATAAACATAAAGCCAGATATGGCACTGAGTGCTATTCTAAGCATCTTCGTGCTATCATAGCTCAATCGGCTGCTTTTTCATCCCTGGTGAGAATCAGAGCATGTGATGTTAGGCTATTGGAATATGCAAGGCTACAACACTGGATTGAATCGATTGCCGTAAAACACTGGTAATAAACACGGACTACTGTTTCACGAGCTTATTAAAAGTGACAAATCTAAGGACTTTTAATTCGAATAGAAATAGCTCGATGAAGTTACTGGGGGGGATACTAGTAATATCCAGATCTCAATAGAAATATCTACTACAAGCTGCCACATCATTGCAGTAGGCTTCAGGCAGAAATCAATTGATGCTGCTGAACTGAAAAATAGCGTCACAATACTTCGGAAGATGTGCACGTACAGCCAGGCTGCTATTCGGTCATTAGAAGTTATGTTTGATATATCCCTGACGGTAAAGATATACTTCTTGTCACTCTTGTCACAAAGTATTTTGATATCAGGTATAGCAGGTTGGCTGTCAAGACAGTGTACTACGCTATTGGTTCTTTCGGTAAAAGAAAGTGTTGGTCTACCGATCTGTACCTGCTGTCACCACATCAGGCAAAGGGCCTATAATTTGTTCGAAGATAAATGAAGACTCATGCCAACTCGCAAAAAAGCTAGGGCCACTGGTAAACATGAAAAGGACTAGGGAGTTACTTGACTTGTTGTTCAAACACATGTCCTTATTGTCGATTAAAAATAAAAATATTTTATCGCCGAAGTGCTGAAGGTTAGGTTGGAACCGACAGCCAATCCCAGGAGCAGCCCACTTAGTTCAGAAAAGCCCATTGTGATGCCACACACTATAATGCCCTTGGAAAAATAAGAAAAACCTGCATATATGACCACCAAGTCCAAGTAGTCTTCGTTAACGAATCGATCCATACAACCCACCGGTACTCCCAGTAGCAATTCAGCGCCCATAAGGTGCCTTCCACAGGACCCTTAACCTCTGTCTCGGACTCGCTTAATAGCGCCGAACATTCCAGAAGCAAGTGTCACAAGTTTGCTACACAACGTTGACCGACTATGCCAAAGACGAGCCGCATGTCAGCTCAATAACGTAGGACATTGCAGAAGCGAGTGTCACAAGCTTGCAGTACAACGTTGACCGACTATGCCCAAGATGGGCCGCATGTCTGGCCACTAGACAGTAGCCCGAGAGCTTACCTACCACAGTCGAAATTCTCCATCTTGATAAGATCAACAGCCGACTAGACCTTATCCAATCAGCCACCGGCCACAACTCTCTCGTCTGCCTATAGGAAGAAATCTGTCTATGGAGAACATATTGCTGGTCCAGCAACAACGATACAGATTACAAGCAGAGACGGGTATTGCCGCATGAACGTGTACCGTCGTACCCACTCTGGCCAGTTCCTCCGCTACACAGTTCCTCGGAATATCGCTGTATCCCTGTACCCATATGAGCCGAATATCGAAATATATCGCCATCACCATTGGTGACAAGTGGCATTCCAACACCGACCGAGAGTTTACGACGCCTGACTATCGGTATAGATGCATACCTTTCTAATCGTGATTATGTTTCTTGCAATATAATTAGTGGTCTCCTAAATGGCCGTCAGCTCGAACTGAAAAATGCTGCAGTGATAAAGGATTCTGTGCGAGATCTTAATGTTAAGGTCTGTAGACTAAACACCATACTCCACGTTATAGTTAATTGTCATGTCTCCCTAGGGCGTTCAGAACCTTCTCACAGGAATAAGTATGCTGTACCTAGCAACTGGCTGTGGAGATGAGGTGTAATAATCCGTTCTACTCAGAAATATACCGACCTGCCTCAAAATATCGGCATGTCCGGTACTGTGAGAGATCCGAAGACCCAATTCCCTTATCCTCAGCAGGACAACTTCTTTAGCACATAACATTTCTACAGCGATCTCCGCCATACAATTACCAAATAACAAAGTATAGGTCTAACTAACATCATAGATGACGGGGATAGTCGCCAGAGCTGAAGTTTACGGCAAAAAATTTAATAGAAGCTTTTCAATAATTATCATATATTTGCAATTAATAGCTTGCGTTCTCATCAGAATAAAAAATTTACAAACAGATATTCTTTAAATTCAAAAAAAAAACTATTTGATATAGATGGCATGTTATTCATTTCATGGGACTTTGGCTTTATTAAAAGCAACCTTTAAAATTGATTAAGCGTAGTGTTAATTGCGACAACTAATTTTTTTTAAGTACCACCTTAAATTAACGCTCATATTTTTTTAAGACTGCAAACGATTACATTTTTTTTTTTTAAAGTTTTCCTACAAAGATCTTTACCAACGTGGGAACACCAAAAACACTTTAACACACTTCCACTTTTACAACATTTTAATATGCTACGAAATGGTGTGCCGCCATACTGTGTACAATTTGGCCTATTTCTATACTGGTGAACTAGCAAATGGTTCTTACATCTATGCGCATATAGTGTTGTAGAGCCTATTCAACAACATTTACAGTTTTTTTTTTTCTTGTTTTTTGCCTAAAACGTGCTTAAAATTCAAATTTTCCTTCATATCCCATTCACTACACAATTAATGTGAATTTGTTTTCGCAATTTTAAATGAGTAAAGGAAAGTGTTTATCAGAGGCCTGTTACCTTTAGAAGGTTTATTTTACAAAATTTAATTTCCAGAAAAATACAACAACAGAAAAGGTTTAATTGAAAATAAAAAACAAAAACAAAATAACATTAAAATGAAAAGGCAAAATTTATAGGCAGACACAAAATAGAATAAAAAAGGGGGTTTTAATTACTTGCACACAAAGTTAATATTGTAATTTTTTGTTTTTTCAAATTATTTTTCCCCTTTTCTCAGAGTTATGGTCAAAAGTAAAATACTTTTCTGTTTATTGAACTTCTCTTAGTATTCTGTACGTTTCTCTAATTAAAAAAAGGAAGAATTAATGTATTTTTAATAAACTTTAATTATACAAAAATTGTTTTATATTGTGCCTATGGCCATATAAATGGATATTTGAATTGCCCAATATATTTTGTTAATAAATTTGAGTATTGAGTATCCTCTGAAAGGATATAATGAACAAGTCGTATATTAGAATGGTTTTTGGAATATATTTAAAAATATTTTGTATACATGTATGTAGTTTTCTCCTTTTCTTTAAACTAAACACTCTTTAAGTATTAGTGTAATAAAATGCATTTATTTCAATATACCGAAAGATGTTAATCGGTTGCTTATAAAACTACAAGTGGTGCTCACAACTATTCGTTAATCTTAAACTAGTATCTATTCTTATAGAGTTGTATATATATGTACTATTATGCAATATTGTGTGTCATAGTACCCTAATCAATAGAAGTTGGCACCCCTGATGGTGTGCCCCATTCCCACATGTATGAATTGTGTTAATTCCACACATGTGTCCTAATTAATGTTGCACTTATACCTTAGCTAAGATTTATTGTAAAATCGAGTATCGCAAGAGGTCTTGATAGCTGGTCTAAAGAAATATACGGACAAAATTAAGAACCCTTATCGTAAATGTGAAATATAAAAATTATTCAGCATTAATAATATTATTATTACTAAAATCAAAATTCCTAAAGAAGAAAATTACACCAACATTAGTAAATTTAGAGCTATAAACTTTATTATGGCATTTATTCTATTGGTATATGTCAAGGCTGTCAATGTATCACCCTGGCAATGCCCTAATTATTTGTGTTATTAACAGTGTTACCAATGACGTGCTTCGATTTTTGTGTATAATAATCTTACATTTTTGAAATTAACGTATATGAATACAGGAACATTCGAAACTGATAGTAGTCAGGTATATAAGGAACGCTGCCTTGCCTCCGTCAATCAGTTGTAATTTAACAGTCAATAAGTAAGGTCGTGTAAAAGCGTTAATAAAAGTGTTGAGTGAATTTGTATATTAAGTGGAAGATAAATAAGCTGGATACTGTATAAATATAAATAAAGGACTGCATAAGTGAAACAATAAACTCGTGTATTTATTTCATTTGACGCAATTTAAAAGAACTCAAGCGTTTTAAAAAGATTCAAACTTAACATTATCAAACAGGCGATATCAACTAGTTTGGCTATCGTGAATAAGTAGTAAACAAAAACTATGGGTGTAGAACGGACATTGATCATAGCCTGATGAAAGCTTGAAAAACATTTGGTTCCTTAAAAACCATCTAATGCTACTCCTTTTTTGTTTCTTAGCGCTTAAAATTAACCACCTTTAACTTTAATTTCACCCTACTCCATAATTGTTAGACGTAGCCAGAGACCTAAGGAAAAAACAAGTCTTAATAAGTTAGGTAAGTAAAGAAGACAGTGTACACGCACTCCATACAGAGACCTGAAAGAGGTCCAAAGAGGCTAGAGGCTATTCTCAAGAATAAAGGACTGGCCAGAAAATATCAAATTAAAAACAACGCTGACTTAAACCTAATAGTTTTAATTGTTCGATTATTAATTTGATTCTTTTTTCTCTCTAATTACGAATTTTTTGTTGTTGCTTTTTGTATAGAGATTTTTTTATCCATTGTAAGCATATTTTTAATCAGTCCATGTAAATAAATATTACAGGTATATTCCATTTCTTGCCTTTATTTTCTTTTTAGTTCTTATGTAGCCATGCGAATGTAAACATCTACTTCTTTCAGCTCTTGGTATTTGTTGTTGCTTGTTTATTGTCTCTTGTTTTCTTTTCTGCCTGTTTTTGTTGCTGCCGTTTATTTTAATTTACTACATTTAATATGTTGTTTTCGATTTGGTTATTTTTAAACGACACGTATAGTTGTTTTTGCGGCTCGTGTTTATTCTTTTTAGCAATATAATAAGCGACAGCGGTACCCAACTTAATTTATGTAACAATATCATTTAAATATAAATAATATAAATTAAAATTTGTATACATATATAGATTTATACACCAACTTTATCAACCTTGGCCTAATTTTATAATCTTTGTCTTTTAAAACTAATTTTATTAAATTATTTTCCATTAAACACCATAAAAATATTTTTGCTTTAGTGATGTACATAAAATCAAAACATCTACACAAAGCTCGTTATTCGAGTATTTATAATTTCTCTAATAAAATCAATTGTTTTAATTTTTTTAGTATATGAATAAGTTTTCCAACAAATATGTATTACAT
This sequence comes from Wohlfahrtia magnifica, assembly GCA_023159175.1. NCBI lineage: Eukaryota > Metazoa > Arthropoda > Insecta > Diptera > Sarcophagidae > Wohlfahrtia > Wohlfahrtia magnifica. Next base: position 613,262 of record JAKWBJ010000485.1, on the reverse strand, counting down.
TAAATTAAATAATAAAAGTAATAAAATATGCATCAGATTTAAAAAATATATATATAATTTTATATTCAATATAAAGTTTTTTGTTCGACTACTCGTATGTGTAGTTTTCGTTTTTTTGTATCGCTGATATGAAAATAACTGAAAAAAACATGAAAACTAAAAATTTAATAAAGCAATCATTAGTTAAGGTAAAGTTTTTGCATACGTTTTCGTAACAGCTGTTTGTTAAGCTGAAAGTGTATGGTAACTAACGTGAACTGCAAGTCAACGTTTAGATTTTGTGCATATAGCCGTTTAGCTTTAAAAGTTGATACATGTTTTTCGTAATAATAAAAACATACATAATATGCGCAGCATTTCAGTTCGAACAAGGGGACTTCTCTCAAATCAATGAGCTGCATCCGATTCTAAAATTAGAGCAGTGATTTGCAAAAATAAATATGTAGTTGTTTTAGTGAGAACATGGAAATCGATCTCTCAGAGAGAGTTAAAATGATGTTTTGAAAAAATCAAAAAAAAAAAAAAATCAACATATATCCGCTGCACATGTGCACTTACCGCTGTTTCAGTCACAACTTGTCACTGACAACTAAAAGCAAGAGCGTAAGAAACTTTTTAAATTATTTGTCTCTGCCTTAAAAAAATTTGCCTACATTCACCATACATGTGCATTCGTCGCTGTTTCATTGACGACTAAAAGCAAGAGCGTAAGAAAATGAAAAGCTTATGACTGTTTAAGACTCATTGGAAGGGACCTATAATTGAACGCCCGCTTCGGACGGCAGATTCATTAGTTAGAGAAGTTTTTCATAGCGTACATACTCATTAGCACTTGCTATGAGGTGTTGCTACTGTTGAAAATTTTTAGATAGTATAGCTTGGGATTAAGCTCAAAATCACTTTGTTGGTAGCCCGGCATCTTACCCAAAATCAAAATTCCTCTATAGTCTATGGACTAAAGATATGTAAATTATTGATATATATATGGGTATAGAGAATAATGATGATATTTTTTGCTAATAAGAGAAATTTTCAAACACCAAGGCCAGTCAAGAGAACTATTATCTTCATTATTTATATGCTTTAAGAACTATTTCGGCGACGAAAACGGCAATCAAAACTAATTTTTTGTGTTCTAGTAATTTTTCGATGACAATAAGAAGTAATTGTAGTGATAGAGATTTTAGTTAATAATTTTTTTTTTATATATGCATACATATTTAATTTCAAAAAAATATTTAAATCAATGATATTAGAAGTCCAGAATAATTTCAAAATTTGTTAATTAAATTTTCATATTTTTTTATTAAAAGCCTATGTGGCAATTTAATTAAAACCATGACAAGTGACCTTTAATCCACATTACTTTTCGTTTCTTCTTCTTTATAATCAAATCACAAATCTTTAATTTAAAATTTTACATCAAAACCAATATTTATGAAAAATAATATAAAAATTTCAAAAAATATACTCGTATGCTACTTCATGCTCATAAAACAATTTAAATCAGTTGTTTAATAAAAGTCAGGTTGAATATTTCAATTTTATTTATTTGCGGTTAAACTCAATAATCCCAATCGATGTATTAGTAATTTAAAGCCAAATTGACATTGTGTTGTACTTAAGCGTGTTTATATATGCATAAGTATTCGTATTATATGTGTGGCTGTGTGTGTACCAAAAATTTTAACATCGATATAAATGAGCTCTCAAATTATAACGTTTTATAATCTCTTAAGTCATAGTTGAACAGATAAGCTCTTTTGAGCTTTATCTGGCTGAGAATTATGTAGAGTGTATATGTATACAACCGAACGAAAATGAGCAGATAATAACAAATAAAATTAATTTAGTTGTGAATAGATGTCAACGTGAGCAGGCGTATGTTGCTTTGTTTTTAATGATTGTTTGTTGGTGTTATTGTTTACCTTTTTCGTTTTTCTCCTCAACGCACACAACAAAAATTCACTAACACTACTACACTACTAATTTTTCTTCTTGGTCACCCTTGGCTTAAGTGTATATGTATGTGTTTGAGTCAATTAACTGTCTATGTATGTGTCTGTCTCCATTCATGTAAAATAATTATTTAAGTGTTTATGTCTGAGTATTTTAAGTGTTTGGATATGTTGGTATACGTACATACATACCTATGTATGTATATATAAGTGTTAGTGTAAATAATGTGTCTATTAGTCTAATACCGATTGCAACTAATTGAGACACGCGACTTTGAAAACGATTTTCAAATATTTCGTTTTAAGGCCACTTTACATATATACATACTTCACTCACACACAAGTACACTCCATTTAACACGAACATATAAAGAGATTGACTGACTCACTTATTGATTTGATTTAATCGCTGTTCGAGTACTTTAAATTTTCACTTTTGTAAAATAAAGCAATTTAATTTATTGTTAATAGAAATTAAATAAAAACCTAAAGACTATTATCTGGAGACAATAAACAATTAATAGTTTAAAAAAATTATAACATTTTAGAATAATTTATTCCAATTTAATATCATTAGCCAATTAAAGCTTTTATAGTTTCGAAACTATTACCCGCAGAGTATTCAAACATCGTATATAAGAAACTTAAGTAGTTTAACATCGTAACAGTGGTCATTTATAAATTTCTGTCCAAAGTTATAAGCTCCCAAAATTATTACCTAACCGAACACATAAAGTGGATACGCAGCTCTCTAGGAATTTTTAAACGAAAGCATACACAAGGCTCCTTATTGACTTAATCCTAAAAATTTTACTTAGAATTGTCAAAAATATTGTTTGGTTTTTACCTTTTAAGAACGTTTATTTATGAGTTCGTAGAGTGCAGTTAAAATAAAATTAATCTTGTGTTTGGTTTTTCTCAAAATCCTTTATTTAACACAGTTTTGTATTTCACTGCTTATAACCTTTTTACAAGCAATAACAATTTCTATTCTAATTTATACCCTCTGTTTACAATCTTGAGTTTATTCTGTTTGACTGGTGTGCATTAAAATCGACCCTACACAAAGATTTGCGCCAGGTCGGTTCTAAGTGTGTCATTCATATTTCGGCTTCTTGCCTCAATCAGCAAAAAGCTCCGTCTGCAATATTTTCTCCTTTGGTCTTGTTATAGAATTCTGCATTACAGTTCATCCGTTACTGTGTTCCATTAATCCACAATACAATGGAAAATTTCCGGCGTTTCATAAGTCTCGTAAGCCTTCATTGCTGCTTTGGTTTACATTATTAGTATCCCAATAAAAGCATATAAATCTGCTATTTTCACACCTTCGGAGTTGTTTTTGGGTAACAGTCGTTCCATGTGCTAAAGCTTTCTTTTTTTTGAAAAAGTTTTGAAAAATAATTTTTTTTTTTTTCTTAGAAAATCACATTTAAAAACCTTGCACTGAAATTTGTTAACGCAATTTTGCTATTATCAACAAATGATATTTTTCTTACATACCTTCGACAGTTCATTATACGAGCTAAGAGTACACAACAGCATATAACAAGTAATCAACAAAGCAACCTATGAAGCAACATTATTAAATATGCCTTATTTATACATAAAACAACCTCTGTTTTAAGAGTAAATTAACAAAATTTGTATTGGATACCGTACTACCTTGGTTATGTGTTTTAGAGTTAAAGCTTTATTTATGTCGTTTTATATGATTATCGTATTGCTAAAAATGCCTAAAAAGAAAATACACTAGATCCGGGACTATACGGTGAGATTTTAGTTATAAACTTTATTGGTTTGTGTCAAGGCTCTTGTGTATCTGTCACTGCCATAATTGTCTGTACTATTAAGACTACTACCACTTTTTTGTGTATTGTAATTTTGCATCTTTTGCAAGCAACAACAGCGTAGTATTTACTTTATTTTGACGCAATTAAAAATAAACAACGTTTTAAAAAAGGATAAAACGTAACAGTATTATAACGAAAATAAGGGGCTGATATCGAAACTTGTGTTTTGCCGTCATAATTGTACATCAACCCGTTCCATTTCCAACTTGGAGCATAGCGTCACTTGTGTGTCATAAAGAGCGTTCTTGATAAAACCAGAAAAATTTGTGAATGCATTGCTGTGTACGCTTGGAGAAAAGCAATAGATACTATATATTCACAATAAAGTTTTCAATGCTTTTCTACAAGCAATCCTAACTTTAGTTAGTTTTCTTTTTTAAATATTCAACGTTAAAAAATACCTGACTATTTGCAATGAATTTGTTATTGCTTAACTAGGCTTAAAGAAAACTACACAGCAAACGTAAAAAGCAAAAGCAAAAAACTAACTAACTGACTAATCAGTATAGATTTGCTCATTGATTGGGTAAGAAGTAATAGCATTACATATCCGCTAATCTCTAATTCCATACTTTTTGGTTTGAAAGAAATATTTTGCGTAAATCCCATATCTTCACGATGAGGATAAAGTTGTTTGTCAGCAGTGACGTTGACTTCTGCTATGCTGATGAAGGTTTCTATTCAACATTAGAAACGAATTAAATATTGCTGCTGCTTCATCAGTTTTTTGTGATGCTGACATTTATTTCCATTACAAAATCTGATAAAATGACTCGCAGTCCAGAATCGATGAAGAACACGATATGTAAGTCTAGTTAGCAAAAGTATAATAAAAGGTGGTCCAACCAAAACGCATTATGTTAATTGTAAATAAAAAAGAAAACGATAGCGAACACCATTCACGGTAACTGCTTGACCGACCTCAATTTCGAAGAAGTACGACCCGATGACTACGCTAGCCTATAAACCGCACCAAATAGTTACTCTTTGTGGATGCATCAACTTTTCAAAAATCACTTTTGGATTCTTAATTGTCTACTGAGGTAAAAGTGTACCTCGTCGCTGAAGATGATTTTCTTTGTAGTAGGCTTCAGCTCTTGAGTCAGTTGAACCTTGCAAACGTGTAAGTTCAAATACTTATTTAAAATTCGAATCTGTGATGTTCGTGAAATGTTCAATTTTTCTGCTACACTATCGCGAACAACAGCAATGTTTTCCGCAGAACGAACTGGGCGAGCATGCACAGGTGTTTCCACATTTCCCATAGGCCCACAAAAAGACACTGAAACAAAGAAATATCAAATTAAGTTGGGCAAAACACTTGACATTAAGGTGTGACATCGTGCATTAATGTTGGACCACCTCTCAGTACCAGGTGCTCATATAGAAAGAGTTCTGGCTGGATTTTCCTCATATTAACGTTCATAACACTGTATTGCTTACCTGTTGGTTTCGAAAATTATTATTTCACACATTTTGTTAAACATCAACAATTTAAATTTAGTAATAAAAAGTTTACAGTTTTGATGTAGTATTTTTGACCATATTATGCCATTCCCAAAGTAGAATGTATCAAAATTAAGACAAATACAAGTAGATTTACCCGGGTATGTTGGCTGTATATGTAAGTGAGACATAATGGTTAAGAATACCATTAATCATACCATTATCATGTCTCAGTCACTAATATTAATTAGATTTGACACTCTATCATCGCATTATATTTTATTTATTATTTAAATTTGAGTTTCAATTCCATTAACAAAAATTTGTCTTTTTCTTTCAGGTTAGAGCAAATGAATTCATTTGTAAGTACAAAATATTTAATTTAATTTACTTAAAGCTTAGTTTTTGTTACCATTCCTTTTTTACAAAATCAAATCAGTTGGCGCATTTCAGAGAACATCAATTACATCGGATTTTATAACGTCCTTTATATATAGATTCTATTTTTTCAGCCCAAAAATTTTTTTAGTAAAATTTTATAGAAATTAGTGTCATACAATAGTTGAAAAACTGATTTTTTTTCTGATTTGTTGTTTGTTTTTCAATTATATTTATCTTATTTCAGATTGGGATATTCCAATCACTAGCAACAAAATATATTTTTTAATTTAAGTCACAAGTTAAACATATTCCAGCTCAAATATTTCCCTTTTTCTCCTTTTAAGAACTCATACTACTCATGTTGCTGTTGTCGAATCAATTTAATTTCCTTAATTTTTTTCTAGTTTCTTGTCCCAATTCTAAGGAAATTCTATCTTCTAATACAACAACTATTTTGTAATCTGATAAAATCAAATCGGAAAAACAACAACAACAAAAATAATAAAATTAGCAAAAATAAAAAAATGTTATCAGTTTCTAATTTAATGCAAGCAACCAAGAAAACCTCTCTTTTCTCTCATCATATTACACAAAACCAAAAGTAACAATGACAAACAAGAAATATATGTATGTATGTATGTATATATGGGTATAATAAAAGTTCAATATATATTGGGTGTTTTTTTTTTTAAGTTACACAAGTTTCAGTGATAATAAATCAACAAACTATATTTTAATATCAATAAAAACAAAAAAAATTAATTGTGGCTTCGAATTTAATAATAAATATAATAAACTTAATAAATAAAGTAGAAGCACCCTGACCTTCCAGTTTACCTCTGACGATGATGAAAAAGACGAAAGATCAGGAGAAAAACGCTACAACGCTAAGTAAAGAACACAACCATTACTTAGCAAGGATCTTCACCACTACACAATCATATAGAGTGAAGCTACAGTGGATTAATCATCTACTTAGCTTGAAAAATCAACTTGATTATTGAAACTGAAATAAAAGCAAAGGATGCTTTGTGGAAAGCCAATATGATTTCTAGAGGAGTGACGGAGAAAAAACAATATCAATTAAACTGCCGTTGTTGGCTAGAAAATGTTATGACATTATTGTTTAAATATGATTTCGGCCATGTCGCCGCCACGGTGCCTACAAGGCGCAATCTTGAACACCAATTTTTACAAACTTTTTACAGTAAACGATGACTCTTCTGCTTATTTACGTTCAACCAAACATATACTTCATCGGATGACAAAATTTCAAATTCTGAAGTTTGATAAACAGAACCATTATTTTGATACAAAATTTTAACGATTTAAAGCATTGCTCTTGAAATGTCAAATCGAACTAAACAAAAAGCAACTATCGGTTGTTAAATCGGTTGCCAATTCAAAGTTATGAACCTCTAACAGAAACACCTGATACAATAGCAAAAACAACAAAGATGTATGTATGTATACTTAAAGGGTAGTCCAACCAAGCCGCACGATGTCAATTGTATATAAAACAAAAAGATTTCAGATAATTATCTTAACATTTTTTATTATGATAGAAGGATCAATGACAATGAAAATTATTTGTGAAATAATATATCGGTCCATATTTTCAATGACTCTAAAACATATTTTACGTTCAATGTCGTTAACGTGCCGAATTAGCTCATCCTTTAACTTCTGAATTGTTCTTGGCTTATTCACGTACACTTTTTCTTTTAAATATCTCCAAAGAAAGAAGTCCAACGAAGTCAAATCACACGATCGTGACGGCCAATTAACATCGCCACGACGCCACGCATAAGAGCCATTGGTTCGTTGGGTGTGCAGCAAGTAGCACCATCTTGGCCACATATCGTCCGGTAGCTGCTGGGCCGACAATTATCGCGAACAACAGCAATGCTTTCCGCAGAACGAAATGCGAGAGCATGCATAGGTGTATCTACATTTCCTACAGACCAGGTTTGCTGAAATTTACACACAATTAATCACGAACTGCACGAAATGAATTTTGATTTGACCGCCCATTTTCGTAAAAGGCTACAACAATCTTAACTCACTGCTCGATTGTGAACCTCTCCACGGTTGAATTTGTCAAACACTGAAGCAAAGAAATGTCAAATTAAGAGCTCTAACTTCGTGCATTATGGTTGGACCACCCTTTACAAACATACAATCTTACGAGAAACATATCTTTTAAGAAAATATAACTAATTTATATTAAATCATAAGAGAATAAAAAGAAAAAAAACTTGGAACAAGGGAATGAGTTCAGAGTCATATTGTATATGAAACCAGGACTTCGGTTTCAGAATTAGGAAGTGATAGGAATGGAAGTTGGAGTGGGAAAAAATATGTATGAGTACAGAAGATGCAAAAGATTAAATCCCTTTTTGTGTTAATGAAAGAATATGAAGAAAAGCCACAAAAGAAAACAAAGAAGGAAACTTGTAAGAAATCAACAACCCACCACTAAAACGTTTTACTTGATTGCAAACCAAAACACTTGGGTATACCACAGACACACACACATTTACTTCCACAGTTACACAAATACTTATTCATTTTAGAGATGATATCTATAAAAGTACATAAAGGGTCTTTCATTAAGTACTTCCTATTTTCAAATTTAAATAAAACAAAATGTATGAGAGACATCATTGAAATTTTTTATTCTTTTGAAAGGCTTACCTGATGCTTTTCTTTTTGAATAGACTTTAATTTAATATTGTGCAAATGTCAGTCGCAAATGTCGTCCAAAATGTCTAATTTTTCATGACTCTGGCGCATAAATAAATCTTAAGAAAACCCAACAGAAAAATTGAACGGTGGCTAGTTCACATCGCCTCTACATTAGAGGACTATATTCTCAAATCGCTATGAGATATATTGCGTGGCATGTAGCACCGTCTTGTTAAAATCGCATATTTTTGATGTCCATATCAGTAGTTAGTAGTCATCAGTGATATCTCCAGCCCAAAATCTATACCAAAGATTGACTTTTACGGGTAACACTCTTTCTCTTCTCTTCTGTTTAATGTAGATTGGTTTTAGAGTTGTTAGATTTAACATTACAAAATTCTTGAAATTTATAGCAAAAATGTTTATTTTTAAAAAAACTTGACAGTCAAAAATATTGGTGTTTGAAAAACTTCGGTTACAAGCTGTCCTTAGATGGCTCTAAAATGTAATATCGCTTGTAATATTAACTGCATTAGGCAACACTATAGCTTGTTTGATAAGTCTGATAATTACTGGCGATGAAAAGTAGATCACGTACTACAATTATGTGAAAAGATCATGGACGAAGCCCGGAAAATGTTTGCAGACGATTGCAAAGCCAGGATTGATGCCAAAAAAAAGATAATGCTGTTCCGTTGGTGGCATTGGAACGGAATTGTTAATTATGAGCTTCTACAACCTTGCCAAACAATTGATTCTAATCTAAGTCAACAATTAACTTTAGAAAACTTAGAAAAGTTAGTTTTAAAAAATCTTGACAAACCATATTTTTTTTTTGGTTCTTGTAAATCTAGTGAAATTATGGCCATCTGGCAAATCTAATTGGTATCCACCCAAATTTTGTTTGTTGATGTATCTATTTTTCCTGAAATTAATTTGAAATTAGGATTGGTTTCCAAATACTGCAGGACCCTTTAAGGAAAACTCAACTCAAATTTTATATGCGTACAGGCTCAAGTCGCCAAGCAAAATACACCAAGTTTTGCTCCAAGTGTTGCTACACTGTTCACTGAACCAGTGCTCTTAAATTTATCTATCAAACTGCGTATAATCCTCTCGGTAGGATGATTAAAGCGCCCGTGATCCAAAATGAATAATTGACAACCAATTCGGCCAAAGTAGCTCGAACAATGTGGCCACCATCAAAATTCGGAAGTCCCTACCGGAAGACACTAAATAAAAACTCATATACACTTAACAAATAATAGGGCAACACTTATCAACACATACTCACACACACAAATATTTACATAAAATAAATAAAGCTTTGAAAACTTGTACGAAGTTCGCCATTTTAAGACAACAAGAGAAAATTTTATTGTCACTAACAGTGGGTTCAATGGCACTTCCCTAGTAGGAATCTTTATTATTAACATTAAACTAAACAATATACTACGATTATTTTAAGAATTTAATCCAAAAGGCTTTTCAAAACTTTTTAAAATAGTTTAAGGACTTTATCTAAGCTCAATAAGCCATAAACTAATTATTTGAGAAAAAGAAAAAAATGTGTGTGTAGTCGGTATGTCATCAGCTCTTAACTATCTGTGAAGTTCAAAAACTTTAATTCCAAAAACTTTTAATACGTAAATGAGAAGCAAGACAAAGTCAACAAAATACTATCAGTGCAGTTGTAATTTACAAAAAATATAAAAATTGTTAAAAGTGGACTCCTTTTGTCTACATTATCACAAAATTTTTATAGACCAATTGTCATAATTCGAATTTCTTTGGTTAAACGAGGAATTTAGCCATGTGATATTCTAGGCTTCTTTGCTTGGGCAATTTGTTACCATTAAGAAAGTTTTACGACACTAAAACAAATGCTAAATAGGCGGTCCCACTAATACAGTCAATACAGTAAATTTTTGATGTGTCATGAAAGATGGGTACAGTATCGGGTGGGCTATTCAAAAGCTTAAATTTAAAAAATGCAATAAAACAAGAACAGTTTGAAATTTTCCCAAATTTATTGTTTTGTTGTGAAGGTCAATTATTCCGGTTAGAAATGAAATATATTTCATTAATTCCTGTGGCTGCTGCAGCTGTCCTCATAGTACCTCATTCGATCGGACCAATTTTCGATAATTTTTTTGAGTGTATTTGGTCGTATCTCTGCAATAACATCACGAATGTTAGCCCTCAAATGCTTAATTATCTCTGGTTTGTCGGCATATCACTTGGCTTTAACGGCGCCCCACGTAAAATAGTCCAATGGTGTTAAGTCGCACCTTCTTGGCGTCCAACTGACATCACCACTTCCGCTAATCCAACGTTTGACGCAATAAATCGTTATCATGGTGCGATAGTTTTCTCCACTGACCGTAATGGTTGCGCCGTCCTCATTTTAAAAGAAACATGGGACAATGATGCCTCCGCTTCAAAAACCGTACCAAACAGACACTCGTAGTGGGTATATTGGCTTCTGTAAGACTACGTTTGGGTTTACTGAGCTCCAAATACGGCAATTTGCTTATTAACGTACCCAACAAGATGAAAATGATCTTCATTCGAAAAAGTTTTTTTTTTTTGCCTAAATTGCCTTCAACTCTTGAACCAATTGATCTTTGTAAGGCGTCATACCGAGATCTTTTCGCAAAATTCGACGTAAACTTATGCGTCAAATGTTCACATCTTGATGACGAATTGATGCTAATGAATTCTCACGCACTCTTTCAGCCACAGCTTCCAAATTTTCTGGTGTACGCACTGTACGAGCGCGCTTACGTATTGGCGCATTAACAATGACACCAGTTTGACGAACAAATTTTGTACGACATTTTCGCGCAATTTCCGACCAATTGTCGCTGTTTTGGAAAAAAATGTCAACGTTGCTCAAGCGTTAGTCGATTCATTTCCTTCAGTGGAAATAATATACTGAAATGTGTGACAATATAGAATGACATAAGTATTGCCAGATCCGAAGTAACCGCTGGTTGAAATTTAAACCGATAGATGGCACACCTGATATAACACCTTTTGCGTTTTCATGATTGGTTTGTTCAATTCGAGTTGTAAGCAGTGGGCATTAGAATCGAACCTTTCACTATTACAATTACATCATAAACTCTACACAACCATGCTTATTGCCAATTCATGTATTGAAATCAGTGTTTCGCTGTGGTATGATAGGTAAGACACTCGCCTTCCGACCTAGAGGTCCTCGGTTGTATTCCAGGCAAGACCATCTAGAAAACAGACAACAATTTTTAACAGCGGTATCACCTCATAACATTAGCTAGTAACTGCTTATGATTGGTACTACTATGGAAAACTTCTGAAGTCGTTTTTGTTACAGTTAGGCACCTGCCTTTATGGGTTATTTTACTTTCAACATATCTGACTTTCATTTTAATGCTTAAAATGTAAAATTTATATTCTAAGGATTTTTTTATAACTTCCAATAATTCAAGCCAGAGAACAATTTGTTCGGTAACTTTGGACAAAGTTAGGTACCTGCATTTCACACAAGCCACAGTGACATGGGTCAGCCAGCCAGGTTGTTGTTGAAAATAACTCTTAAGTTTTGAAGTTATCCACACTCTTAATAGTTATATTATCAATCCGAATCAGTGTGAACTGTGTTATAGAAAACACCTTGCCTATTATCAAAGCCTTTGACTTTTTTGAATTTAGGCAAGGACCATTCATCAACGCCCATCCAAACACACTCTTTAAGTCATAATTTAATTTATCTATACAATTCGTAATTTCAGACGGCAAACAGCTAATGTATAGTTGAACGTCATCTGCATACATTTGTACATCACAGAACTTCAACTTTGAAGGCAGGCAGATCATTAGAGTAAATAATGTATAGTAGTGGTCCAATAATGGAGCCTTGTGGCACACCTCAAGAAATTGGCTTCTGTCACGTAAATATGATGATACTAGCTTAACAGCAGTATATGAAAAATAGCACATGTGTCTAAGTTATTGACAGAGTATCGTATGGTCAACGGTATCAAATGCCTTAGAATGATCGAGCAAAACTAAGAAAGATATGATATTACTATCTCCCTTTTTCCGCAACTCCTCGGAAACATCAATAAGAGCAGAAATACAACTGTGATTAAGCCTGAAACCAGATTGCCCATAATACAGTTTTATTTAAAGGCGTGAAAACTTTTCGTTTTTTGTAGACCAGTGTTATTATTGTGCTTTGAAATCGTATTTGGAGGACCATTATTTTTTCAGCTTAATTATTTTGTTTAATATTTCGCTCTAGTTCATTGTTAGTAGTTTGGCCAATAAAATTTTTTGCTGCCCAAACCTTGTAGTACCTTGAGTAGAAAGCCTGTTTTAAAGCATGCTTACACTGCACACTTCGTTTTCAAGTAAAACTTATGGAATACAAAGGGGTTCACTCTAACGTCAATAACCCGTGAATCAATGGGTCTACAAAACCGCACATACATAAAAAACTTGGTATTAATAATCATTAGTGTTTTTTTCGTGAACGAGGAGATGTAACAGACAAAACATTGCATCGCTCAGTATACTCATAACAGATAATGTCGCTAAATATCAGCATGTAGTCGACCCATAACACATAATGTCGCTTAATTTCAGCTTTCTTTAGTATGTTGACGTTACAATGAAGTTGTCATACATAACTTCCTTTGTTTGAGACATTGTCGCAAGGATTCTTTAGTGAAATTTTTCACTTACGAAAATTGTATATAAATTTTGACTTGATATTGATTCTGTGACTATGATTCATAGATGAAAATATCATAGTAGCACTGTCTTCAAATACGCCACCAGGGTAGTGCTATCAGCAGATCTTTATCTCTATAGATAGCGTTTTCCAGATAGAAAATTAGATGGTCTACGTGTTTTTCATAATACGAGTACCTCAAAGATATTAGATCATCAAATAATTTTTTTTGCAGGTACATATCAAGCCTTTTTAAGATTTTTTTATTTTTATATAAATCCTTAGCCTAAAAAAAATTGAAAATTAATTTTTTTCAGTAGTTCTGTTCTAGTGGTTAGGAATAATGAATAAGCGGTTTGTCAAAAAAATGGTACACATTATATTTTTTCCTTTTTCAAAGTAATATTGTTCTATGCTCAAAAAAAAAAACAAGCGAAGCTCTACTCTTTAATACAGTCCTAAAATTTTGAGAGAAAAAAATACGACCAAGTCTATAAATCATATATTGTCACTAACATGGCATTACCATCAACAACTACGTTGTCGTTGCCTCTTAAAGTATCGAAAACACGGACAGTCGATTTGCAATAGCACACTAAAAACAGAAAAGTAGAGGATCTGCAAGTTTAAGAAAAACATTCCTCTTGTAGGTGGTTTTTCTTAATAAAACAAAGAAATAATTTCTTTGATGTGTGTGTGTGTCTCTCTCTTTGTGTGTGTGTGTGTGTATTGTAAACAAAACTAATTACTATGCTGAACGTGTTGCATTTCAACACTCGAATTCTTACATGGCATTCTGATAAATTTCCGCTTTTTTTATTTGTCTGTGCCACAGAGTGTCATGCCAGAAGACAAGAAGGGAGTGTGTGTCTTAGTCTCACAACAAAGCAAATGGGTGTTGGAGAAGAAAAGGAAGTGAAAATTGTTTCATTCTGTGTTGATATTTTAATGTCTGTGTTTTTGTAGCACAATTACAAGATTTCCCATTTTTCTTTTTTAACTTTTTTCTCCGCTTGCCTGTTGCTGTTGTTTTAACATTTTTATTTCATTTTATATGTTGGCATCCTCTTGGCCCATAAAACATCATTGGCTTACTTGCTGATGTCGTCTTCAGAAGAGATTGCTCCTTCAAACCCTCAAGTGTTTTTGTGTAATTAAATTATGCGCCGAGTAGGTTTCAATTTTAAAGACGTTCGTTCTATGAAAATTAAGTTGATTTACTCTTATTTTATTTTATTTTATTTCATTTTTTTTCCTATTACAAGTTTGGTTTGGGTGAATATAGTTACGCTGTTAGATATTCTTATTATCCTTTACAGTTTCTCTGATTGTAGTGTTTTAAACAAAGTTGGACGACAGAGGTGGCAAATGATGTCCTTACGGAATAAAGTCAAACGAAAAGATAAAAAAATATTTTTTAAAATAAATTAATTGGTTTTCAAAGCAAAGGCCTATTTAACAAGGTATAAAAATCGAAATAAGAAAAAATCGAGGACATTTACACGTGCCCTGTAGCCTCTTTGGGATAAAAGTGCACTCCTTATAAAATACCTCTTTTACGAAAAGTACTTCTGAGTCACGATGATAGGTTTAGATTTTTATTTCTTATGTAACAAACACTTGGATAGTTTTTCGCTGTTTTCTTAAAAGTAAAACTTTTTGTTTTTATACGCTTGCCCAACTCTGCTCATGGCATGCAGTCATTAACACTCCCTTCGTCTATTTCAAGTGTCGAATGTTTTTATATCAAAACGTCGTTTTACCTCCTGTTTTTCAGCTTTTATTTTAAGCATCTTGTTGGCACGTCGTTGAAAATTGAAATGTGGTACAAGACTTATTTTGTTCTTCTTCTTCTTCTGTTAATTTTTTTTTTTTTGTTTTATTTGCTAATTTTTTTCTTTTCTTTTTCACAACCAACTCGTAAAGTTTTTAGCGGGAACATAAAACTTTCATCACAAAATATTTAGTAGATAAAAACTGAAGCAGAGAACTAAATTATAAAAGCGTATAAGAAAATGGGTAAAATAAGAGGAAGGATTGCAATTACATTGTACTTGATTTTAATTGTTGATTATATATCAAGAACTTACAATGGCTTTTAACTGACTTCACTTGTTAATTTGAATTAAAAATGAAGAGCATGGTACCTCCTATTATAGTTGAAAAAAAATTTAAAATGGAGTCAATAACATCTGTCATGTTTTAAAAGACTGACTGATGACAGAGGGTACGAATGAAAATAGAAGAATGAAATTTAAAGTATTTTGGAAGTAATTGATGGTCATTATAAGGCTATTGGATTAATAAATAGAAAAAAAGTTCAAATAAATATTTCTGTTAAGTGTTGACAATTTTCGAGTACTGAAGGTATTAAAGGCTGCATAAAAACGTGTGAATGTGAAATAATAATTAAAAAATCATTCTATCGGACGGGTCCTATTTTAATCTCAGCTGATATGTCTTTTATCCAACAGTTTCTGTTAGTTGTAGTAGTTTGCCGTAAAGATGGTATGAGTCATGTGTTTTATTGGCGTTCTTCTTTGTATTAGACAGATATAAAATATATTCTGATTAAGGCTTTTCCTTTTGATTTAGATTCAAGCAATAACAAACCCATATACTTCACAAATGGTCATTTCAAACCATATGCTAAATCCTCAGTTCACTGACAGTATTATTTATAATGCAATTATATACCAGGTCAATAGCCTTTTTTTCCTATTTGAATCGAAACCACAACGTGTAAACTCTAATGTGTAGGAGACTTAATTTTGATCAGGTCTTGAAGGTTATATTTTCCCCACCAGCATAGATAGCCCAAATCCACCTCAGCAGCTGATATCCAATGTGCTATATTTCATTTAAATCCTATTCGAATTAATGTAGATTTGAAAAAATGATATAACATACAAGAGGCACAACGTTCGTATTATGTTTAAATTTTTAGTCTGCGCTAATAAGTCAACAGGTTTTAAAGAGCTTAAGACAAAATTGTCATAATAGCATCTATAGTAGAGCTGCAAAACTATCGACAGTCGGCCCACTCAATAGTTTCGATAGTTTGCAAAAAAGCTATCGATACTATGGGATTCCTTTTAGTACTTCTAATGGCGGCAATATTAGAATTTAAGTGAAAGGGAAAGAATAATAATAAATATACAGTGTTGAAACAAAAAATAGGGACACTTTAACTTTTTCCAGGATGTAATAAAATTGTAGGTATTGCAGTTTCTTGATGGAAGATTAATCCTTATATATAGCGAAAATAGCTCAGACCATGAAGTGCTCCAAAACCAAAGTAATTAATAAGATCCAGTGAAAGAAAACTGCAGAAACTATGGCAAGAAAGCGTAGAACGACTTTCAACTTTTAATTCGTACTTCAAAGAACAATCTCTTCAACTCATCAAAAAGTCTCAAAAACGAACTTATTCTACTGTGTAAAGTCGCACAATAAGAAAAAAAACTTATGGAAGCTCGACTTATGGTAAGAGTCCTCGAAATGTATCATTCCGCAGCAAACGGCGCAACACTTCCACCGTAATAATTGGAACAACATTATACGGTCTGCCGAAACGAAGATTAATTTGTTTGGGTCAAATGCAAAATCGTATGTACGAACATATTTTAGTTGCAATTCATACTTTATTTGAGTTTTATCAATAGAAATTTAAGAAACTGTTAAACTGTGTCCCTATGTAGCTATAAAAGTTTACAGACGGCTAACAACCTGCGTCTAACAAATTTTTGCAAATCTGAATTTGACTAGATTTAGTAGCCTTCATATTTACTCTTAGAATTTGACGATAGTATCGATAGTGAAAAAAAACTATCGATGGTCAGCCAAAATCAAAGCTATCGATAGTACTATCTTATTACAATTACGTACTACAGTTATTACAATTAAATCGACTGGTCAAATCTAAATTAATTAAATGGTTTGAGGATGATGATGTTCCTCTATTCTCAAGTTTTGCAGCCCGTGGTTTAACAAGTGACTTTCATCGGACTCTGTTGAAAACTGTTGTTATTGCCTCGCCTCATGAAAACCATGAATCATCCGGTTGTGTTGTTGCGGTGCACCAGGATGTTCTATTATATCCGTGACGGCTAGACCCTTGGGGTGTACAGCAGTGCAATCCGTTATTGAAACTATGCATATTTTCTTCTCAGGATGTCGATCGAGTGGTTCTTGATGTGTAGTACGAGGCAGCTCAATATTGTTAATGGTACAAATACCTGTATTTTAAGATGTCTATATAAGTTAGTAGGCTTCCACTCCCTCCATCAATAAGTACATGAACTAAAGGCATTTCTTGACGCGTGAATCTTCGTCCTCATATGAGCCGCTGCTCTTCGTGATTGTACAACCTAGGTAGCTAAATCATTGCGTACCTTCCTTCTATGGTATTGTTATTGAGGGTGGGACCAGAAGTATTGTGGTATCCATTCTTAAAAGTTTCGTTTTGCTGTAATTTATGCGCAGTTCGATTTTGAGAGCACTTGTGTGCAGCTCCTTTACTTTATCATTCATGCGTTAGAAACTATGTGAGATGAAACATATATAGTAAAAAAACATATATAATCAAGTATATTTAGTGTCTTGAAGGGCGTCTATTTAATTCTGTTTAGTAATACATCGTTTGCAGCTGCCATAACATCACCCAAGGCATACATAAAAGTAAGTAGTGATAAAGCACACCTTTGGCGTACCCCCACGTCGATGTTTGTCAGATGTTTGGTTGTGTATATCACTTTGTTCTCACCATTAATGTAGACCAGCTTTATAATGTCTATTAACATTTTGGTTTAACCTCTGCGATGTAGGGCCTGTCATATATTAGTTATTGTAATGGTGTCAAGTAATAATGTGAAAAGTAGATATGTGTGGGAGTTGTGCTCATTTGCCTACTCAATTATGCAACGTTGACTCGTGATATACGCAATATCTTCCTTAGCTAAAGTCAGCTTGTTCTTGCCTTATGTTATCATAGAGAGAGGAGACCTCTTTCTAGATGTTAGTGGCTATGATTATTGTGTAGTGTTGAGGAGGGTTATTCTGCGACAGTTTTTAAATTCTCATAGGTCACCCATTTTCGGTATTGCTATGATGAGTTCTACGGTCCAGCACTGTAGATAGTGTTTGTTATTTGTTATGTGTTGCGCATTATGAAGGTATAATAGGGAAATCCATTATTCGACTTAAAAAAAACCGGTTTTCAAATAACTCGAAAAATTACAATTTGTTAAAAACTGGTTTTTGTATAAAAATTTATCAAATTACCGGTTAACGGGTTCTTTTAATTCTTGTTGCTTTTTATTAAATAAAATTCATAAATTCTGTTCCATGTTGTAGTTTTTAGCAAGTAAGTAACATATGCTAGAACAACATTTGGCTTTTTTATGGTCTTATCTCAACGTGTTAATATTTCTCATAGTGATTCAGTTTTGCCTCCATATTGTGTAAGTGTGTTATTGCCGGTGTTATTGCCGGCGTTTTGGAACTACTTGGTGTAGAATCATGTTTTCCTTGCTGTAAATTTACATCAATCTTGTGAACATATATAAGGTGTTTGGTAAGTCCCTATGTCGAAGAGGTTTTGCATCTTAGTATTTTAGAACACTAACACATCCAGGTTTATCCTTTATATCACGTTCGAAATATTTCCACACTTCAGAGGACGTCTGTAGAAAAATAATTGTATGTATGTGCATGTATGTAGGTATGTAATAGTTTAAATGTTTTCACAACAGTTACCTTTTTTAACCAGTTATTCGTGTTAAAATAACCGGTTTATTCGATATTCGAAAAATGGACATTAAAAAAAACATGTTCGACAAATTCAAAATAATCGATTAAAACCGGTCGAATAATAACCGTTTGATCTGCTTAGGGTAAAGTATTCGCCATCCAATAGATTTATTTGTTTCCAATTTCGCAATTGCGGAAATTATTCCATTTTATTGGTTGGTACTATTTGCATGTTATTTCCCATGATCTGGAATTTATAATTTTCATCGGTATACATCAATACTGATTTAAATTATTTACAATTAAATGATTAACACCATGAATGCAGTTTAAAAACCAGAATCAATATAATAAAAGCTAATAATATTGTTACGAAAAGAGACTTCTGAGCTTTTAAGCTGGGATCACTCGATTGACTCAAACACACCAATCTGATATAAATTTTATTGTGACAATTAAAAATTCTGTATTCACATGGTTGTCTTTTTTGATACAAAATTTATTGTCACAAGATGGCGCGAAAGAATCAATTGACAATAATTGTCCCAACGCTGTCATACGATTGTTCTAGTTTACGGCAACTCTATGAGTCAGCTGTTGTGGTAAATTAAATTCATTTTTATTTATTTATTTTGTTTAATGGTTTGTTCTCTGAAAAAAATTCATTTAGTGAACAAGTAAATAAAAAGAAGTACAAAAAAAAGAAAAGAAAAAGTATGTGGCTCAGAGATTGATTCACAAGAAGGGCCATTGAATAAATAAATTAAAAAAATAAATTAAAAAATTAATTCACTAAAATATTTATTTATTTAAATTGGAATATAATTAAAAATTATATTTAATTCTCTAAGCTAAAGATGATTTGATCGGCTTTGATTATCAGATGTCCGCCTTATAAAACAATAAAAAAAATGAAAAAAAGTGGTGGAAGTTTGTGTTGCAATTTACATATACATAAATAATTATAAAAATTCATATTTTAAATGATAAAATTATAAATGATCGTACAAATACCTGTTTTTTCAAAAAGAAATTAATTAAAAAATAAAAATCGGTGATTATAGTCTTCTTCAATTGCCGCACAAGAATACAATAAATATTGGTGTATTTTTGGAAGTTACATTGGTGCATAATTGCCGATAAAGCTTTCATACGATTGTCGCACCAAGGTTACATTTTATTGGGATAAATAAGCACAATAATATTCTGAGTTGCTGTATGAGCCAATAAATTAATTATTAGTGCATTACGATAATCGTGTGGTCCTACCTTTAGCTATAAAAATTTATTGGTTTGCGTCAAAGCTAAAATTAAGCTGCTAAAATTGCCTGTACTAATTAAGAGTGCTACCATCCGCATGGAGTTGCCCGTTCGATTACTTTTGTGTTTATAAAGTTATTTTAGACCATTTGAATTAACGTAGAAAAATCATTAAGAGTGCTACCATCCGCATGGAGTTGCCCGTTCGATTACTTTTGTGTTTATAAAGTTATTTTAGACCATTTGAATTGACGTAGAAAAATCGAAGGTTCGTATCTGTACTAGAACATTCGAAACTAATGATTAAATACTATAAAAAGATGGCGCATTGCGGCTGGTGAGTTAGTTATCATTTGACTCTCAATAAACAAAGTTGTGTTAATAGGGAAATAATAGTGTTGTATAAACGAATACTTAGTTTTGAAGTAAATAAAGAAACTGTAAAACAACAAAATAAAGCAGTGTATATTTTATATTAACGCATTTTCAACGAACTCAAACGTCTTAAAAAGGTTAAAACGCAACAATATGCATATATAATATAATATAAGTATTTATAAAATTGTGTGGGATATTAATTATATATCTTAAACTCAACCGATCTGATAGCATTTCATCATCTTCATTTTGTTCTGTTCTAATCGATTATACTATTGTAACACACATATGTTAAATGTAGTTTCCTATGTAATACTCACTTGCACATAATAGGGATAAAGTGCAACTACAGAGCAAGAAAATGGCTGTAAATGAGAAGCCAAACAATATTTAATTGTATGAGTAGTATTACTACAACTAAATAAATGAAATTTAAAAAGCCGCTTTAATCAGACTTACATAAATGTTTATGTTTCAGTGTGTGTGTGTGTGTATGTGTACATGTGTGTGTTTTTGTAAATAAAATGCAGTCGAGCATATATTTTTACATACACTCTTACACCTTTACTTGTATGTAATGGTTCATTTTCTTTTTTTAACCGTCTTTGCATTGCAATATTAAAACAAAAAATTGCTAAAATAAATGAAACACTTGAAATGAAATGCTTAAACATTAAAAAAATTATTCACAATTTTTATTCACTTCTCTTTTAATTTTAATTTTTATCCATTATTTCTTTAATATAATACGTCGTTTTACTTTTGGCTTTGCTTTTTGTTTTAATTTAATGTTTTTGTTCTTTTTTTCGGTTTAATTTTATTGTCGAGTAATGTGTTTTAATTTATTTACAATGTTGTGTGTGAATGTTTTTCCTTCTTTTTTTTTCTCATTTTGTTTGGTTAAATGCCATAAGCAGTAAACAGTAAACAATATATTACCAACCAGCCAATATTTAAATTTATTTAAAGAATATAAAAAATAAAGAAACACACTTGCCAAGACTGAGCATTTTAAAAAGGGCATTGAAGTAAACAAAAGGATATTTAAACATACACTTACATGAAATATACATACACATATAGTAAGTATCTAGAAAATCTTAATTACATCCAACAATTTTTTAATTTTACAGAACTTAAAACTTTAATAAATGGTGCTCGGTTAAGTTTGGTTAAAATTTTTAACAAAAATTAAACACCTTTTTAACCAAATATGTGCAGCTTGGATTGATAACGTGTTTTATGCATTTTTAGGCTTAAGTCCATTATTATTAGAACTTCTCGTTTTTCTTAGCAGGCCTCTACAGAATTTAAATTTACACTATTAGGAGAAAGCTGCAGAGATCGAAACAAATAATAATCTGAATGTGCAAGGCCTAGGCTATATGTTGGATGAAGCAAAACTTCCCGGCCCAACTCTCTTAAATTCTGCCGGATCATTAAAGATGTGTGTGATTTGGCGTTTCAATGATGAAACAAGACACTAGTGGAGATCAGAACCAATCGTTTGACCAGGTTATTGAAGTTTATTATGAGCCATTCGCTTTTAATCTCATCAAGCACATTGCATTACCATTCCTTGTGTCAATCCCGACATCACCTTTCTTAATTTTAATTCGCACCTACTTGTCGTACATGAAATGTTTCAGAAATGGTTCGATTACGCTCTATTTACACATTAATTTCATTAAATTTAGTTCATTATATTCTTTAGTAAGGAATGCCTAATTCCGTGACAACATCCACACTGCTTATGTATAGATCCCTCTCAAGGTTTTACAGAGCGAGATGACTCTTTAATATCAAAACTATCAAAACGAACGAACTAACACGAACGAACGATTTCGTTGCCGTTTTTCTAGTTATAGTATCGTCTCTGTATATTTCACATACTTATTTTTAGCAACCTGCGACGCATTCTTACCTTTTCTTTAATATACTAGGGTAATCCCTCCCGCATTGCTGGTAGCCTTTGTGTTGTACCTGATTTTGACTGATGTGCATAGATCAAAAAAACTTTAATGGTGACCGCTCTGTACACATGCAAAATTACATTTTTCTTAAAGATTTAACCATTCTCAAGATATACAAAAATCTTGGTATGGGAGGTACCATTCTCACTTATCTGATTCCGCACACTTTTTAATTGATGGCTTGTACTATTCAAAAAATTATTTAGACCAAATTCGGAACCTTTCATTCTAACCGATCTTTAGATATACAAAAATCAATATTTAATTTGTATGGGAGGTGCCATGCCACATACGCTTATTCAACTTTGCAACTATTCCCTTTCCAAAGATATACAAAAATCAATATTTACTTTTTACGGGAGATGCTATACCTACTTATTCAATTCGGCCAAATTTTTGAGTGATGATTTGTATGGACCACAGAGTTATTTGGGTAAAATTTAGAGACTCTTACTATTACCATTTTAAAGATATAGACATATAAATTAAAATTTTATATAGGCGTGGCACCACCCGGTTGAGCAATAGTCAAAGCACACACGTCAAAAAAAGGCGTTCCACATATGCTTCTTATATACACAGTTTTAAAAATATTTTCTAAGTCACACAAAACTTAAATGCTGTAACAAATTTCATTTTCAAGTAAAACTTATACAAAACAAAGGTGCTCACTCTACATCTATAACTCGCGAACCAATGGACCTCAAAAACGCATTTAAGTGCTTACAAAGTAATAAAAATCGGTTGGCGCATTTCAGAGATTATCAATTACAGCGCATTTTATAGTCCTCTTGTATATATAGAGATAAGCAAAATATAAGGGTAATGTTCAAAATTTTCAGTCATTTCAATAATATCGTCTTTTAATATCTTCGCTTTTAATAATATTGTTACTGACGGTTTGGCGAAGATGGAAGCTCGCTGGGATTTCGTTGGACCTGAACTGTTCTTGGTATCACTAAGGAATTCGGCAGTAGGAAGATCAGTTTCTGGACTGAGGAGAATTTAATCTGCTAGCGGATAACGCTTTTGGACGAAAGGGTTTGCCTCCTTGTCTCCGCGTACATCCACTAGGCTAATTCCGCTCAATACGAACGAAATTGGTATACTAGAGTGCCCATACAATATACGGTAATATTTTGTTCTAAAATACCATCAGCATATACTGGGGAAGTTACTACTGGTCGGTATATGTTCTGCGGAATGTATTCATAGGCCTTTGAACATTTACTCTGAGAATGCACTCTGTCTCGGATCATAGCATAAGTTTCCTGAGGTAACCAGGAACAATGGTAATGGTTCAAAATTGGGCGTTTGTTTCTCAAACGGATAATTGACTATTTTTAGAGAATCCAAATTTATCTGGGTGACACAATCAATCGATCAATTCTCAAATTATTATGGACGCTAATGACAATAATTTTTCTTATTGTCATAATTGAGGTTTGACTATATTTGCAGTAAGTAATTGGCGAAAACACTGCTTTGTTAGACGTCTATAAATTGCACATTAGCATAATAGGATACGAACAGTCAACACTTTTGGTTTGGTTAATGCAACTGCTCGGAATCAATTCAAATTTTCTGGGCGTTTTTCAAAAACTGCTGGCATTTCTCAAGACTATGCGATTTTTAAAACGCGATTGCGACGCATTTTATAAGAAATGTTGTCTTGAGTTTTTTGTTTTTAATAAAATAAATTTTAAATGGAATTTTATGCCAAAAAAAAAGGAATAAGAAAATTTATTTAAAAATCAAAGGATTTTTATAGGGTTTATACAAGATCATCAGTCAGAAATACTTGGTATAGTTTTAATATTTTATTTCTCTTCTTTTATTAGTTTTTTTTTATTATTATTTAAGAATCCTTTATCATAAAGTATTTTTGTTTAAAGCTTTTCTTCTTCCTCTCTAGCCTTTTTTCATATGTTGGGGCATGTGTACGTGTGTAAATTGTGTTGATACTTTGTTTTATGATGTGAGTGATTTTTCAATATTTTTTGCATTTTGATTTTAATCCAATATATTGTGAAACAGGCAGAATACATAGATATGTACATATGTATGTGTGTACAAAAGGAAAGAAAACATATACAAAAAAGATAATAAAAACAACAAAAGCAGCAATTTGTTGTTGAACAGCATCAAGTATTACTCTTCAGTACAATTTTTTTTTTTTAATTTTCATTTTATTACAAAAGACTTTGTTTTATTTATTTCATCATCATCCTCACTGATGACGATACGATGATCATCATCATAGTCGTCATCGTCGTCGTCGCCGTCATACTGATATCATCATCATGGTTTGTATAGCATATGTGGCAAAAATATATTAAAAGCCGCTTACACATTGACTACAAGTGTTCTCAGTTATAGACAGATATTTAAAAGATTTTATACATTTTTTGTGACATATATTTTCCAAGAACTCTTAAAATAAATAGACTTTGAGAGTCCCCCGAGGCCTATTTTGCGAGTAATTTTCCTAATTCTAACACTAATTCTCACTTTTTAAAACAATTTCTTAAGATTTGGAACGAATTTGAATTTCTCTATGGTTTTAAGGCTCTGTTATTGAACTTTGTGCCTACACAATATACGTATACGAGATCAAGCGTCAGAGTTAACATCACATACTTGCAGCATATGTTGCCTCAATGGTTTGTTGGTTGCTTGCTTGAGTTTGTTGTTGAATTGCATTGTTTTATAATGCCTGTGCAGTGATGCATGCCGTTCAAAAAACTCCTTATTATCCTTTTGCTCTTGTATTTATATATGTATGTATATTGTAGTTGTGTTCCCGTGACCGTCTCTATGTCTATGTGGTTGAAAACAAGATATAATTTTTATCATATTTGTTGCCAACAATAAAAAAAGAAACCTAGGAAAGAGGAAAAAAATATTGAACATTTAAGATTTTGTATCCTTGATGCTCCTTTCATATATTTTTTATTTATTTTTTGTTCTTGTTAAATTCTCTTTAAAAAATTTCTTTAAGACTTAACAATTTTTTATTATTTTTATTGAGGCTGTTTTGTGTGCCACAAAAACTTTACCAATATTTATTATACATATTTTTTTTCACTATTAAATTTTAATAAATTTCTTTTAAAATAACTCTTTAATTTTTAAAAACAATTCTGCAATTTGTACTCCGTTATATATCAATATTTATTTTATTTCAAAACTTTAGTTTCAACATTTATTTGTTTATTTTAACTGTGGCAGTAAACGAAAATAATCACCGAAAGAAAGTTTTCTGTTTTCATTTGCTTAAGCCAGTTTCTTTTGAATATCAGGGCTGGGCAATCTATTTGGTGGAGCAAATAAAAGAAAATTAGGCCAGAATATTGAGTCAGTACGCAAAAAGGTGAGAATTGTGGTACTTGATGAAATAATAATAAAAACGTTTGTTACTTACAGCGACTCAATCAAGTGTCCCAGTTATTTTCTATTGCCAATAAATAGTAGTTTAACAAGATTGGCTTAGTCATTAGCCGTTTATAAGAATGATTTTAAAATATATAGGGTGGGCCATTTAAAAGTTTAAATTTGGAAATGTAATAAACAACCGTTTGAAATTTTCCCAAATTTTTTATTTTTTTGTGAAATACAATTGTTCCGGTTAGAAATAAAATATTATTTCATTCATATAGCTGCCACAATTAGCCTCATAGTACCTCATTCGATCGGAATGATTTTCGATAACTTTTTTGAGTGTTTGGGGTCGTATCTCGACAATGGCATCACGAATGTTGGCCTTCGAATGCTCAATTGTTTTTGATTTGTTGGCGCACCACAGAAAATAGTCCAACGGTATCAAAACGCAGCTTCTTGGCGGCCAACTGACATCACCATTTCAGCTAATTAAACGGCCATTAAACGTTTGAAGTAATAAATCGATTGTGGCATGAGATGTGTTCCAAGTAGCACCATCTTGTTGAAACCAAATATCGTTCACATCAATACCATGAAGAGCGGGCACAAACAAGTCGGTTATCATGGTACGGTAGGTGTCGTTATTGACCGTAATGGTTGCGCCGTCCTCATTTTCAAAGAAATATGGGAAAATGATGCCTCCGCTCCACAAGCCGCATCAAACAGTCACTCGTAATTGGCGCATTGGCTTCTGTAAGACCACGTATGAGCAAATACGGCAATTTTGCTTATTAACATAACCTCCAAGATGAAAATGAGCTTCATCCGAAAAACTGATTTTATATGATGATAAATTTCCAAAAAAAAACCAACACCGTTCAAGTGTAAATCGATTCATTTCGTTCAGTGGAGATAATATACTGAATTTTGTGACAGAATAGAATGACATAAGTAAACTTTACTGGTGGCTAGACACTATGGAAGACAGAAACCAAATTTAAAGCCCGAAATCCTATCCCATGACAAAATTGGCCGAATTCGTCAGTGACATATCTTTGAGACAGTCCGGAATATGGAAAAAACTTTAACCGAGATACCATTGCTTAAGCTCTTGTAGAGCGGGACAGCCATAAAAAAGTTGTTGCACCAGTGCCTCCTTCCCTCATCCTGATATCTCCACAGTGACCAGAACATAGGTGACCTTGTATACACGCAGACATACG
This sequence comes from Wohlfahrtia magnifica, assembly GCA_023159175.1. Lineage (NCBI taxonomy): Eukaryota > Metazoa > Arthropoda > Insecta > Diptera > Sarcophagidae > Wohlfahrtia > Wohlfahrtia magnifica. The sequence continues at coordinate 586,250 of JAKWBJ010000485.1, read as the reverse complement.
TCCAATCATACAGTCAGTGCCCAGTAATTATATCCCCCAGACACCTAATTGACTCCCTCCCAGAATTCAGAAGTGTTGGCCAGACAAGGCCAGAGCATCCTGGTAATATTAGACCACCTGAGCTTAACACTGCTCAGCGCCCTCTTATCTATTCATTTCCATAACGATATCAAAAAGACATAAACAACACGGTGTTGCTGTGAGCGAATACATTCCGATCTTTACAACTGAGAGTATATATCGGCGTTAACGGTACTACTTCCACGTAGATATTAATATTTAAGGGTTCGAGATTTAATTTCCGAAAACGTCTTGGGCAGTCTAAGAGATACCAAAAGGCCTGGATCATCAGTGTAGAAACACTATCCTGTGCCGGCCACTGGCTTCGAGTCATCGCTATATATTGAAATGCATCCTCCCGAATAATAGATACCGCAGCCAATGTTTCCTAGTAGGTATTGTACTGCTATCGAAGTTCAGGGTTAGTACCGCATAAACCGTTGGTCGCTCCGAGATAGACCCGCCCACTGCTCGTAGGATGGTACCACGACCAATGCGAACAAGCTCTACGTCTCAGAGCGGGTTTCGAAGACACACGCTATATAAAGATTCAAAAGTTGTTAAAAGGTTTTGGTGAAGGGTGGTCCAACCAAAACACACGATGTTAATTGTAAATAAAACAAAAATTTTCAGAAAATTATCTTAATATTTTTTATTGTGTTAGAAGGATCAATGACAATGACAATTATGTGTGAAACAAAATATCGGCCGTCGCTCCATATTTTCAATGATTCTGAGACATAATTGAGGTGCAATGTCGTTAATGTGCCGAATTATCTCATCCTTTACCTCTTGAATTGTTCTTGGCTTATTGACGTACACTTTCTGTTTTAAATATCCCCAAAGAAAGAATTCCATTGGTGTCAAATCACATGTTCGTGGCGGTCAATTGACATTACCATAACATAAGATAACAAGGCCATTGAATTTTTCGCCCAAAAGAGCCATTATTTTATTGGCTGTGTGACAAGTGGAACCATCTTGTTGGAGCCACATACCGTACAGATCTATATCTGCAATTTCTGACCAAAAGAAGTCTGTGAGCGTCTCGCGATAGCGAACACCGTTCACGGCAACTGTTTCGTTGACCTCATTTTCGAATAAGTACGGGCAATAAACCGCACCCAACAGTCCTTTTTTTGTGGATGCCTCAACTTTCCAACAATCATTCATGAATTCTCATTTGCCCAAATCTGGAAATTCTGCTTGTTAGCGAATCCACTGAGCTGATAGTGTGCCTCGTCGCTGAAGATGATTTTTTGTACTCACAATTTACTTCAGTCTATTCAACTAACCATTCGGCGTATTGACGACGTTTGAAATAGTGGCTTCAACAGCCTTAGCGCTTGAGTCCATTGAACTTTGTAAGAGTGTAAATTCAAATCTTTGTTCAAAATTTGCATCGGTGATATTCGTGAGGTGTTCAGTTGTTGGGCACGACGATGAGCCGAGTTTGGCGGTTCTTCTGTCACACTATCGCGAACACCAGCAATGTTTTTCGCAGAACAAACTGAGCGAGCTCATATCCCCACCAAAAATAGTTTAGCGAGCTCAAATCACATGATCTTGGCGGCAAATAAACTACTCCAAACCGTGAGGTTAATTGTTTACCCAACTCGCCTTTTCATAGGTTAATGGTATCGCGTGCCGCGTGGCATATGGTTTCATCTTATTGAAATCATATGTCAAACAATCATCGCAGGATACCGTAAGCTATTGACTGTAATATCGCGTTTTTCATCGTTTTCGCAAGAGTGCGATCGAATGATGCCGACGCGGCATCAGGGCACAAAACTCTCTAAAGATTGTATCTTCCAGGGAGCTTAGGCAGCTCTTGAACTACCTCTGGCTACTCTATATGCCGAATTTGGTAACTCTGTTAGTTAAAGTACCTAAAAATGAGCTTCGTCGCTGACGATATTATCCGACAGAAAATACATTACTCACACAGCACGAATAACACTAAAAAACCAAATAGCAAAAAAATCACCCGTTAGCACATAGGCTGTGGCTTCGAACAAAGCCAGCATTTATGAATATCATGGATGCCTAATATTTGTAAGCATTTGCGAATCTATCGAAATTGTCAGCTTAAAATTTTTTTAAAATTTGCTAAAATAAACGTTTAATTATCCAATTTATTTTTGAATATTTCTACAATAAATCTATCATGTTAACAAAAAAAAAAAAAAAAAACTGTCACTGTCAACTGTTATTGCCCAACTTTGTCCATCTCAGAGGTCCCTTATCATTTCACTATAAATCTCGCAATAAGCCCACTTTCTTTGTTTTACACAGTTTTGTTATGACGTTGTTGTTGTTCTTTTAATTCTTTTTTTTACCGTTATTTGTTAACTTTTCATTCTCTTTTCGCTTTTTTTTCTGCATTTTACTTTTTCTCTTTTAATATTATTTTGTTGGTCTTTTCATCGTAATCATCATTTGTTATGCTCCACGGTGTTTGGATGTCTGTACGACGACAAATCGCTACACAACTGATTACAAAACTCGCTATTGTTATCGAAGTTTGTCGTCAAAACTTTTTTTTTTGATTCGTGTTAAAAGTAAAAGAATTGTGTCGGATAGGGGTTACAACATGACTATTTTAGGTTCTAAGAATCACTTTTTTTCTTTTTTCAGCTGGTTTAACTTTTTTTTTGTTTTAGTTGTTCTTTTCATTTAAAGATGTAAAAAGAGTTGCAGTGTGACTTAAAAATTTTGGGTAATTTTTTGTTTGTTTCAATTTCTTATTTAATCGAGGCGGTTTCAAATTGACACACAATGCGGGTTAATAATGTAATAATAATTTAAAAATAGTAAATGCTTAGTACATATAGCTATAGTTCTTTAATTTATGGGTTAGCGTATATTTTGCACAATAGGTTTTAATTTAATGCATTTTTTAAAGTAGACTTTTTAAAAATAATATACAAAAGTTTGTAAAAAAGGGTAAATTTTTCCGCCTTGTTCCATATCCGAGGTGAGTATACCGCAGTATAAGTGTGAGCTATACCGAAAGACGTGAGAAAAGCGTTGAACTCGTTCGACCGAAATTGTGAATCATTATCATTCACTTAAACTTCAGGGGCAACAAAAAAAAAAATGAAAATGTGTTTTAACAAATAGTCTCGAATTATATATATTAAGGGTCCGCCATCTAGTGCCTATTTCGTGAATGGTAACACTAAATTCATGTTTGATTTGACAGATAATTAGTTTTATCCTTCCGCTGAACGAATATGGTTGTGTATACGCTTGAACAACGCTGAGAATCTGGGCCTGCGATCGACTTACAGAAGATGCCGATTTTGCCAAAAAGAAAAAATCATCTCTTCAGATGAAGCTCATTTTGATCTTGGCGGGTATGTAAACAAGCAAAATTGTCGCATTTGGGGCACAGAAAACCCGCACGCATAGATTGAAGAGCCGATACACCCAAGACGAGTCACTGTTTGGTGCGGATTTTGGGCAAGAGGCATAATTGGGCAATTTTTCTCGAAAATGAGCAAGAAGTGGCTGTTACAGTCAATGGCGATCATTATCGGGCCATGTTGAACAAATTCTTGTTCACAAAAATTGAAGAGGAGAATATTAGCAACATTTGGTTTCAACAGGACGGCGCTACGTGCCACACAGCCGAAGCTACACTCGATGTTTTGGGCCATGTTTTTGAAGATCGCATTATCAGCCGCAGAGCTGATGTCGTTTGGCCACCTCGGAGCTGCGATTTGACACCGTTGGATTATTACTTTTGGGGTGCCGTCAAAGATAAGTGTTACGCCAACAAGCCAGAGACAATTGACGCTTTAAAGGACAATATTCGTGAAGCCATTGGTGAAATACAGCTGCACACAATCGATAATGTGCTTAAAAATTGGACCGATCGTGTAGGCTACTGCATGGCCAGCCGAGGCAGCCATTTGAATGAAATTATTTTGCATTATTAATTAATTAAAGGATTGTTCTTTCAAATAAAAAAGGACATTTGAGAAAATATTCAGTAGTTTTTTTTATAGCATTTTCAATAAAAACATTTATTTGGCGGACCTGTTATGATCTTGTGTGGAAAAACTTGTGCTCGGCCCTTCAGCAGATTGTCAAATGTGACACCATAAATTTTTTTGTGATATGCTCCTGGCTCTACTTATACCAAATACATATAAAGCTATACTGTTATATGCTATATTCAGTCTTCGTTTACTAACTGCATCACAGCAAGCAAACAGTTCACAACCATACAAAAGGGTTGGCAATATGTTTACGCGAGTAGCATTTGAATATGAGTAGGTGTAAAATATGGCGATATCCATAGATTCCGAAGCATACAAAAAGTCTCTCCACAGTTAATTTTAATACGGTCTGACCAATTTAGCTCCTTGTTCAAGACAACACCACGGTTTCTTGCGGAATTGACAATGTTAATATTCGTGCCATTAATATGTATGTCAGGTAAATTTCAAATTAAATTTTCCTCTGGTCCTATAACTAAAGCAGCTGACTTGTTGGGGTTAATGCATTATCCATTTGCTGATGCCCATAAATAAATCTGATGTAACTCCTGGCTTATCAAATATACACAGTTAGACGCATCAGCTGAAATATAATTGTACATCATCAGCATACATTTGTATCTGGTAATGATTTTTTTACAATGGAAGATCATTAGCATAAATAGAATACAAAAATGGACCAAGTATGAAGCCCTGGTTGTTTTTCGTTGATTGCTCACTTAAAATGTAGCGTTCAAGCATCATTTTCGACATGAAAAATTTCCTGTCAACGTCTCTCGGCTTCAATTCATATGGGACCCAATTTCCTTATTTTTGAATGAATCCTAAAGCTTTTAAACGTAGGGAGATGGCTTGTTGTGAGCCTTTCAATGATAATGAAAGATTTTCTTGCCCTTGGCAGCAATCTTCGTCGAGTAATGCTCCCAATCCACTTCCCCATCTAAAACTTTTCCGGCCGACCTGGCCTCCACTTGTCTTCTATTTAGAAATCACCACTTTTGAATCGCTTAAACCGTCGTTCAAAGTTTTTTGAGTTGGTGCACGTTGACCGTAAGCTTCTACCAACAATTGATATTTTTCAGCAGCTGTTTTCTTCAAATGAAAGAAAGTTATCAGACTTCTCCGCAAAACATCTTTTTTACTCACAAAATTCGACATTATTATAGCGATTGAAAAAAATTTGTGTTTACACTTTGGCGTCTATATAATACTGAATTAGAAAGACAGATATTTGCCCTCCAAAATACCATATTTATTATTACTGACACAAACCATATGTGATTGTTATGCCGTATGTTGTCCAAATCGACATTATTAACTTGTATACAAAATACTATAGAAAAGGTAAGAATACTTCGCAGACTGCTAAGAAAAAATTTTGAAATCTGCGGAGATGATGCATTAAAAAGTCTGTGAAATTGTGGAAAGACCGGCATATCAGCATCGTGGACTCTGCTGGGGATCTTGCTATTCATCACCAAACAATAAACGTTGAACAACTAATATCCATGTGCGATTTACTGCTTAAACTACACGTGCGACAAAAATGTGCCTAAAGGATCATAGACAAAGCAAGGAGCAAGGAGCTTTGCAGAGGGTAGTAAAGCCAGGATTGGGTCCAAGAAAGGCAATGGTGGTTCTGGTAGGATTGAAGGTTCTCATTGAGAACTTCCACAAGCTGATCAAACGAATTATTCTGATGCGTAAAATGCGTAGAGACCTGCAAAACGTAAATGGATCAGTTTTTCGCTCTGAAAATGTGCACTGATGAAATAATGGCTTTACAACAAAAATGATAAAAAGCTACCTAGCAAAACAGTATATATTTGGTTAGATAAAGCTTTTTTTAAATACAAGAAAGAAGTCTTTAACTTTTGGAAAAAATTTTAACCGAACTTAATCCAGCACCCATTGAATTTCTCGAGCAAAAGAGACATTGTTTTGTTGGCTAAGAGGCCAGTGGTACTATCCTGACAAAGCCACACGTCGTCCAGGTCCATATTCTTAATATCTGGCCACAAGAAGTCCGTTAATAATCTCACGATAGCGAACACAATTCACGGTAACTGCTTGGCCGAGCTCAATTTCGAAAAAATACGGCTCAATGACGGCGACAGTATATAAACCGCACCAAACAGTCACTTTTTGTGAATGCATCGGCTCTTCAACAATCACTCGTGCTTGTTAACGAATTCACTAAGGTGAAAGTGTGCCTCGTGGCAGAAGATGATGTTCTTTGTAAAGTCACCATTCTATTCAACTAACCCTTCGGCGTATTGACGATGCTTGAAATGGTCAGTAGGCTTCAGCTCATGAGTCAATTGAACCTTGTAATTTACATCCGTGATGTTCCTGAAGTGTTAAATTGCTGGGCACGATGACGAGTCGAAGTTGACAGTCCTTCGGCCACACTATCGCGAACAACAGCGATGTTCTTCGGCGAACGAACTGGGCGAGCATACACAGGTATTTCCACATTTCTTACAGACCCGGTTTGCTGAAATTTGCGCATAATTTTCTGGATGTGGACACATTTGGTCGATTACGCTCACCAAAAATAATCACGAAGTGCATCTTGATTTGAACAATCACTTTCGTAAAAGGTTTAAACAAACATAACTCGCTGCTCAATTGTGTACCTCTCAATGGTTGAATTTGTCACACACTGCAACATAGAAATATCAAATTACGTTGGGCAAAACTTAACGTTAAGGTGTGACTCACAATTAACATCGTGCATTTTCGTTAGACTACCCTTTACATACTATAAAGAATAGACTATAAAGACTACACTAAGAAATTTTATTCAACTCTTCAGTGACAAATGATGATGGGCAGTCACATAAAAGGTATTATTCTTTCTGTTTCTCATCTAAAAAACACCTACAATAGCCATACATTAAACCCATAAAAAGCCTATTTGAATTCCTAGAAAGGTTAGATTGAAACATATTCGGATACTTTAAAAGTGGTGATATTAGACCCTCTGGATTTCTGTTTTCACCATCAAAGTTAATATCGCAACAAATGACGTTTTCTTTTCTGAAAATAAATGTTGCATTTTGTTGTCTTTTTTGTGTGTTAATTTAAAAAAAATAATAAAACAAAGAAAGGGTGCTGTGTTTATTTCTGAAAATTTTGCCTTTAAAAATCTTTGAAATTTCTTTCTGTTTGAACAAGTTCAGAAGATTATAAAACTACAAACCCGTGTCCGTTTTCTTTATGGAGTGTAGAATCTGACATTGCATCAGATTTTCGATCAATCTTATCTATCATGCTAAAAAGTTTATGTCAAAAGTTTGTGTAGGTTTGTGGATAGTCCGTGGCCTCAAGATCGTTCTCTTTTTCTCCTGTAAAATGGTAAGGTGACCATTACTATTATGTCTCAAACCGCATTGAAATAATATAAAAAGTGTACCGGTATGAAATGAAAATAAAAAACTAATTTTATTGGAAAAGAAAAAACATTTTTCCAAGTGTTGGACATTGCTGACTACACATTTTCCCCATCTTTCAGGCAATTTGTTGATTCCACGCCAATAAAACTGTTCGTCTTTTGAAGCAAATATATTAGTCATCCAATTTTCGACTTCCTGTTGGGAATCGAAGTGCTACTCAGCCAATGCGTGTCCCATCGATTAAAACAAATAGTAGTCGGAACGAGCCAAGTCTAGTGAATACAGCTCCAATCCTAATGCTTTGATTGTAACCTGTCATGTCATGTTGCATAATTACCTTGTCGTGTTTTGTGGCCCATTCTGGTCGTTTTTTGATCAATGCATGGTTAACGGTTTCATCAGATTTTAGGAGCTCGTGGCATTGTCTTTTTGCCCAGTTGATCTGGTTTTGCAAACGAAGTTAATGGTTATCCCATATTAATCCATGATTTTTTCCGTTTAGGAATCTGAAAATTAATCAATCTTTTACCGCCAGTAACAATTTGATACAACACTGTCATTGTGTCTTTGAAGCAAAAAATTCAATTTTGTGCTACAAATTTCGCCACGATGAAATATATGATGAAAAATATGTTCATGTTTGATGTCTATTGAATATGTTCGACACATGTCATTGCCAACACAAAAAAAATTTAAGGCTCGTTCACAATAAATTTTCCCTATGGAGACATTTGTAATTCGACGCTCACGTCATACTGGTACACCTGTGTGCCTAGCATCTCCTCCAGACTGGCTTGAGGAGTGAAATTCATAGCAGTCTTGTTACCATGTTCAGAGTGAAGATATATACACCGTTTTCCGGGTAAAATTATTATTTAAGACAATGGGTAATGTGCTGTTTAATAGTAGAGACCGTTTACTTGTTCCAATATTTCCCGTACATGCTTGACATCTCGTTATAGCCAGAAACATGATATATAGAAACTGTTGCGAAAATGACAGTGAAAAACCGTTTAATCGGCATACTGAGTGCTTAAATTTTTGTAGACATCAGCAGCATAACTGATATAGTTCCAACCGTTTCGAGGGTACTAAGTCTTACAAGCACGATTAACTTAGTCGATCATATATATTATCATGTCTAGGTCGTTATTTATTTCCTGCTATGAAAGGCCATTAAGATGCATTCGATTAAATAAATTATATCCTCAATTATTCGTTCACACTATATATTTATAAGGAAGGAACAAAAATGTTTAATTTTAAAATAAAAATGAACGCCAAAGAATAGCTGGAATACATTTAGTTTTTAATTTTTATCGCATTTCTTATGCAATATGCTTAACTTATGCATAAGAAAAGTAAAAAAAAAACAAATTTATTTATTGCTTATGAATATTTCAAAATGTTTTCATTTAATAATCTCCGGACTCTTAAGCGTAAGAATTAAAATTAAAATTGAAACGTTAAACAGAGTGTTTAACACAAAAACACTTAATATAACAAACAGAGGAATAGCAGGCAATTTGCTTCTTCTTGTACTTCGCCTTCTTCTACTACCTCTTTGATATCTACAAGTACATCTGCGACTTGCCTTGTGCCATTGCAATTAACATAATCTTTCATCTTACGCTATGTATGTGGCATGTTGCAACAACAAGGCTTAATGGCATTAATACAGCTAAAGCAGCTTTAAACAACAAAATAGAAGAGGAAGAAGAAGAAAAAGTAAAAGAAAAGATGTGTTTAATGCTTTATTATCGTGTTTTCTTTTATAATTTCAAAAGGATCTTCTTTTTACTATCGATGGCAGTAGTGGTAGTGGTGTTGCTGTTGGTAGTTTTGCACGTCAATATGCAACAATATTTGTATTGTTATTAAGCTGTTCATACATTTCAAGTTAGTTTATCTTCCTGTTCTTCTTCTTGTTGTTTTGTATATCTTGTATACAGTCGATATAATACAACATAAGCCATCTTAATTAACACATTATGCTAAAATGAAAAATTAACATTCTCAACGGCATTTTATAAAAAGAATAACAAAAGTTCCCATTTCTTTTAATTTAACAACTTATTTTGCTTATTTTTTTCCTTTCTTTTGTTTTTGAGTTCTTAAGTCTTATCTTTTATTAAAAGAGAAGAATTTAAATTAACCAAAAAATTTATTGCCTCTATTCAAATTATTTATCGAAAATTTTTAATTTTTTGTTTTATTTCTTTTATTTATTTATTTCAATGTTTCATACACAAATCCTGAGTCTTATACTTATTGCATATGCACATAAAATATCAAGAAAACAATGACATTAAAAACTTAAAATTAATAACTAAAATAATGACTATAATAATAAAAAAGAAAACAAATAATCCGAAATTTGAGTATAAAATTTAAGAAATTTTAGTATATTTTAAAAATGTTTAAGTTTATTAAGTATAAAATGATATATAATATATATAATTACATGAAATTGAAGAAGAAACTATATAATCATATCAAAGTAATCCCGAAAAATAACATGCAATATATTTCCCAAATAGATGTGCGTTACTAATCACCTGCAATTCATTAGGGATTGCATTCCAGAGACTGATAGCTTGAACAAGGAAATGATATCGAGAAAATAATGTCCGATGTTGAAATGCAAGAAGCCTTTTACCCCTTCCAAGCATTGAAAAGTTTAAACGCGCATGAAGATGATGAGGTTGACGGGTATATATAATAATATAATAACTCTTAAATAATTATCAAAACCCATGCCACAAAATGAGCTCGCATGGGTAGAAATGTGATTATACATAAACGCCAAATCAAGTCTCCTTCTACTCGCAGCCATACAATAAGGCCGGTATTATATACGATTTAGCAATTAGGGTTCTAATCCTAATTGGAGTATAGTACTGAGTCTGCCAGAGGTTTATTAACATCGAAAACGTTCGACCACAAACTATATTAATATGGTTTGACCAAGTAAGAGTGTTATTAAAGTATATACCAAGACTCTTAGTCGATTGTACAATATCGATGGACTGGCTGTTCAATTTGAAAATTGGGTGGTAATCAAGTCTTAATAATCTTTTCCTTATAATTAGGCACTTGGACTTTGTGGGATTAATTTGCAATCCATTAGCAGTGGCCCACTCATAAACACGATCTAGCCCCTGCTTCAAGGTCCTTACTCACTTCTCAACAGCATTAGTGCTACAGCTCATATATAGCTGAACATTGACTGCATGCAATCTAACCTTCCAATGTTGAAGTCCAGTCTGAAGATCATTAATAAGGTCACCTAAACATTTGCTAAATTCATCCAAGGTATAAAATGTTATGTATGGTCACCTTATTGAAAAAAAATTCTACATTCAAGTAAGTGAATAATAGCCGGTTTTGCTTTTAGTGATGTACCGTTATATTATGTTTATTTAAATTTATGTAAATAAGTGCAAAATTCAGTACGTCAAAATGATAAGGCCAGTGGCCTTATTATTTTGAAGCATATCTTATATAAAGAAAACATAAGAGAACCTAAGATCGAGCCCTGTGGAACACTTTGACTCAATGGCAAACATCTAGACTCTGTAATAGATGTCTTGCAATATTAGTATCTATCAACTAGTTACTTATGAATGAATCAAGTCTGTAGCAGTAGATTCAAATCCAAACATGTATTTAAGTTTACTTATTGAAACGCTCTGATCAACAGTATCAAACGCCCTGGAGTGATCCAAGAGAATCAAAAATGTACCACCATCAACCTGTTGTCTTATGTCCTCTGCAACATCTACCAGGGCCGTAATACAGCTATTATTTATACGAAAACCAGATTATTATTATCATTATTAACGATTAAAGCTTAATGCGGATAATGAAAAATCGTTATAAACATAAGACTGTTATTAAAATTTGTCTATTTGACACTCAATAGGTTTCAATAGCATTTACATTAAAATCAAGAGATTCCAGATCGCTCTGCTCAACGGCTACTCCCCCTCAGAAACATAAGCCATGCGAGGGAATGCTGAGTATATCAGCACTCAACATACCTTGTACAACCTTCAGTCAGCCAATCCTATAAGTCTAATATCAGAACCCCCATGTAGATACGACAGCCCACCTGTAGTCGTGCTTGATATATGACTTAACAGCACATTAAATATTTGTTCAAAATGCGAAAAGCAAGCTGCCACGAAACATAAAACCACATGATAGTTTGGAATCGTTTAAAAAAGTGTCGACAATCAAAAGAAGTTGAAGTTTAATAAATAAATACATATATTTTACGGCAAGAACAAGGATCTGCTACACACTGCTGACAACACGACCATTTAAATGAGGCAACAAAAAAGCAGTCAGAACTAGTCGCCAAAAATTGATTAAACTTTATACGAACCAAGCCATCATGCAGCCCGTATCTTGCGGCGTCTGGCTACTATTTGTTTTGTGGTCTGCAAAATTCTCTTAATTGTGCAAATTTGGCCAACCAAATATTTGCTGCAAATCAATTGACCAAGTTTTTCACCGTTATACTCTAGAGTATTACAATATGCCTGCTAATCGTCGTTGGAATAGTTCCTACACTTACTATTTTTCAGCCGAAATACATATTTGTGAAGAATTACTTAAAAGCAGACATTGAAAAATAATTGAGATAAAATTGCTATTTGCAGTACCATACTCCAAATACTTAGTTTAGTCGCCATTCAAGTAAAACATAATAAAATATTGTCATCATTCTGACCAGGCACTATTGCAGGATACTGCGACCCATTGGATATATTATGCCCCTTTCCGATACATAGTTTGTTCAGCAGATTTGCTATCCATCCAATGAACACCAGAGATCCTATGTCTTCCAAAACATTTCTATCTAAACCTATCAAGATGCGCACATTCACACAATATGTGTTCCGCTGTCTCTGATGCCTGTGAGCACAGTCTACAAACATCCGCATCTGTGACCGCCATACTCTTCAGATGCGCTCTCAACTCACAATGGCCAGTAAAAGATTCCGTTAGCAGTTTCAAGTCCGGCGGACTGATCGCCGCCCTGGAGCAACAAAGTTCCCCTTTGAACAATTCAATCTTTGATCTTATTAAGGATGGTAGAAAGTGGTGTTGCACAGTAATGTTCAGAAACGATATAGGGTGTTACGCAATCTTTTCTAGCCAATGCACTTGATGTTTCATTACCATCTATCCAACAGTGTCCAGGTACCCAAACCAACTGGGTAAGCTATTGTAGCAATATTTGACCGATCTAGATGTCATACGATTCGGGCGAAATGTCCTTGAGATAGCTTGGCTGTCAGAGAATATATTAATGGTTTTACCCTTGAGCCCATTCTCCAGGTTGATCTCGGCATAGTAGAACTCCAGTACCGCACAGTCATTCATTTTGGAGCCATCGGTATATCAGTTTAGATCAAACTCTCTCTGAACTCTGTCCCTGTTAGACCAATAATCCTGATCTGGGAGTTCAACACTGAATCTCCTGCCAAAGGCTTAAGACACGGCATCAGACCTGCGTAGAATGGAGAAACTTCAAGACGCATTTTGGGATCTCTTGGTGATAAATGAAACAAATTCAATTCATATCTTCCAAAAAGTAACATCTACTGTTATTTTAGTTTTTTTATCTCTCGTTACTATTCTTTGGTGCATATGGCCTTCCACAGCATCATTGCCCTGTTTCTGTTTTGTTTGTTATCAGCTTTCCTGTTAAACAGGTGCTGTAGCAGGTCAAGAATAGGTGATGGTGCTTTCATTTTTCGCTGCATAGAAGCAACTGCCTCTTTATAATTGGTATAGATAAAACAAATCCTAATTACTAATCATAGATCCCTACCCTTTCTTTATTCAATTTTTTTCCGACAGGTGACATTGGCTATGATGTTTTTTTTGCATCGAATTTTGCTCATGTTAATACACGCAAGAAAAAAATAAGCAACTTCCAGAACTTTGCGGATTAATACTCTAAAACTGAAGAGCTAATTTGTGTGTGGTGGCAGGAAAAATAAAATAAAAATAAAAGACTTTAATTACTTATTTCTAGCCATGAATAAAAATAATATCTTTTACATTTTTATTTTTAATTCCTTAAAATAATGGTAAAACACAAACAAAAAAAACTTTTTTTCATATACTTTTTGTTCGTTTTGCTAATTTCTAAAGAATCGATAAAATAACTTTTTTCCACAAACTATGAGAAAAAGTCGAAAAAGAAATTGGCTTATCTTTAGAAGAACATTTTAACGAAACGAATTTCAATAAATATAGAGAGAAAAACTTTTTTAAAAGTTTGGTTGTTAACAATGGTCATGAAAATTTTTGCATCAGATTACACTGATGATGTTGTTTAAGGAAATGTATCATAAAGGGATATGCTAACTATGAAAATATTTTCAATTTTTTTTTTGTTTTTTTTCTGTTTATTTTATATTATTTTTAATAAAATGTAATAAAAATTAATATAAAAAAAAATAAATAAACAAAAAGAAAGGCATTTGTAAACATTTAAAAAGATTTTCTCTGCAATATTTTATATTAGAATTTGTGGCAGGAGAGGTTTTTTGTTTTATACGGTTCGTTGGGTTTTATCATTTTTGTTCTTTTTTTTTGGCAACTATAGTTAACCAATTCAAAATTGTCTACTTTTTCTCCCCTAACAGCCTGTTTTAAAGCAAGTTTTTAACTATAGGGTGTAGCAAATTAGTGGTTAAAGTGTTTGACAAATCAAAGTACTTATTACACGCATCCACTAATTTCAGTTGACGATTGGCAATTTTATTTTAATTTGACTTGATCCGACTGTCTAAGCGAGAAATCAGTGATATTTTTAACTCTTGCGTAGCCTAGTAATGAGAATATGGCTTTTACAAAGCATCTACATTTTACTGTCATAGATCTTCAGTTGTTGTTTTGACAACCGTGGTATCTTGAGCCCGGAGAATTCTACTCTGTTACCATACTTGTGATGTTGTCGGACTTTCTTTAATGATATGGCCGTTCCATCTGCAATTGCTACGTTTTATTTGAGGGTTTAGTGGTGCAGTGGTTAAATTGCACCCATACAACACAAGCAGACAGGTTTGAATCACTAGTAAAAGACACAATGATTATATTTCGGTTTTCGAGTGTTTAATTAAGAAACTTTATCCCCCTCCAGCCAAAGAAAACCTCCTTGACATTTTAGCTTAGCTCTGAAGAATGTCAGGGAACATACGATCAAAGTTTTCTCGCAGAAATTTTCTTCAATTCTCTTTTAAACTTGTATTCGCGTCTACACTACGATATTTATTTGAATGAAATTTAAGATTTTCAAACAACATTGCTGTTGTATGACATTACGAATTTCAGAACAAAATAGAATTTCAGAATACATGAAAGAGCGTACGCCATTATATTCGTTTCTCCCCTCTCATAGACAAACTCAGACTTTCTGCAAGAAAACTTTCATCGGGGAAATATGGCAATGTTAAGTAGCAATCACCACCACCACTTAGCAAGAATATTCACCACTACACAATGACTTGTAGGCGAACTAGAGTAGACTAATCATTTGTTTAGCTTGAAAACTGATTAATAAAACTAAAAAAGCATATGCTCTCAAGAGGAGTGACTGATAAAAAAACACATAAAAATAACAAATTGGTTACTACATACGATTCTGAGGTACTTTTTAATAAATAGCTATAGCTTTTGCGTAATGGTGGCAGCTTAATAAACAGAGTTACATAAAAACTTCGCTTAGTGTTCTGTTAATGTGGCTCTTTGGTAAGTTTATACAATGTATCACAGCCCTACAGATACTGATAGATATGTAGGGAGATCGAACGGTTAAAATTCGAGCGTTTTTAACTGATTTTTTTGGGTTTGTTGAATACGCTTTTCTCAAAGAGTTCATTTTTCGAACATCGAATAAGGTGTGCTTCAAAATGATAAGGTCACCTTAATATTTGCTCAATTGATCCAAACTATAAAATGTTACGTATGTTTACCTTATTAAAAAAAATATACTTTCAAATAAGTGAATAATAAGCCGGTTTTGGTTTTAGAGCGCACAATTAAATGCGTCAAAATGATAAGGTCAGTGATTAATTATTTTTGACAGCCTTGAACGTGTCACAAAGAACGTGAAATCCAAGGTAGATCGAAAAAGATATGCACACATGAGCAACAATTCTCATCTTCTGCAAATAAATATTTATTTTTATATATGGAGAATGATCAACTAGACTCATTGAAAGCGACCTACATACGCCGATATATTAGTTAGTGTAGTTTTTCACACCGTAAATACCAATAAGCAGTCGCTAGTAATGTTGTGAGGTAATATCGCTGTTGAAAATTGTTAGATGATATGGACTGGGATTGAACCGACGACTTCTTGCTTGGAAGGTGGGTGTCTTACCTAACATACCACAGAGACCCACACACTATTGAATGTTAAATACTATTGTTTTCATCAATGGGACACACATTCGCTGAGCAGCACTTCGATTCCTAAAAGGAAGTCGAAAATTGAGTGACTAGTTAGTTTGCTTCAAAAGATGAACAGTTTATTGGCGTGGAATTCGCAAATTGCCTGAAAGATGGGGAAAATGTGCAGTCAGCAGTGGCTAATATTAGCGTATTTACCTTATTTTATTTTATATGTAAGCATTCCAGCTAATTAGCTGATGGATCTACTGTACCAGGTCTAGGGTATAGAATTATAATTTTTTTATTGTGTGTTGATAAGAAACTTAAGTAGATTTTTAATCAGTTTCAATTTGTAATGTCAGTACCTCCATTTGTGATACCCTTTGAAAAAATAAAGGGTTTCTTTTCGAAAAACGCATATGCGTTTACTGTTCAAACTAAATTCCTTTACTCGACTATGAATTTAACTTTTACATACTCCTTGTACTCATACATCTACTTACGTTTCGAAATCCAAGTAAGTATTTCAAAAATTTTCCCTTACCCCCTGCTCTCTTCCTCATAACAACGTTTACTCTCGTGGTTTTTTCTACATGGTTAAGTCATAAATTTTGCGTTAGTAATTTTCTCTGTTTTAACCTCTAAAAAAAGAGAAACGAAAACGAGAAAAAAAGATAAGTACAATAAAGCAGTAAAAACAGCAACAAGAACTATTTAAAAAAAAGGCACCGAAATCCTGCCAAGTGTAAGAATAAGTGGCAGAAAAGACCAAAACGAGAGGAAGATTTTTTGAAGAAAACTTTTATGTTAGAAATTTTATTTGAAAATTAAATTCCTTATGCGCGTTAAAAGATTTATATGATTCCCTCTCTCTCTTTATACTTTCACATACATACATATGCATATTTATATACTATGGTATGTCCATGTGTAAATGTGTGCGTGTGTGAAAATACTTTGTTAAGATTATTTAAACTTTTATTTTTTTTTATTTTCTGTAGAGAAATGATTCCTGGTGTTGTATTTAAACTCTTTTTTATGTTTTTAGTTCTATCTTTTTAAGCAGCCATATGGGGCTTAGATTTTATGATGCTTTTATGCGGTCATATTAAATTTAGTGAAAAAAATATTTCGTTTATAATAAATTATTTAAATTTATTATTTGAGTTGCTCTAACAACTATTTACAATATTTGTAAATAAATTCTTAATAAGTAAATATGTAAATAGTTTAATGGTTTACAATCAAATAATTTGAATATATTTTTGGAGATTATAATGAAAATATTTATTATTTTTTAAAAAATTGAAGAAAATCATTTTTATATGACAGGAATTGTAGAATATTTTAAATTCAATTGAGAAGGAGAGATTTTAGAAAAAATGGAAAGGGTTTGAAAACACGCTGCGGTAGCATTCGAATAGTATTGCTAGACAGCATTAGGCTGAAAGTCTAAAAGACCAGGGGAAGCACGTTGTAGAAATCTGGCGAATGAAATAATTGAGATCGCAGCAAATTTAAAGAATTTTGTACGACATAATAATCTAAAGGGTCCACCATCTAACGCTTTTTTTTCAACTAGTGCTTATTTCGTGAATGGTAACACTTAACTCATGTCTGATTTGACAGATAATTAGTTTTATCCTTCCGCTGAACGAATATAGTTGTGTATATGCTTGAACAACGCTGGGAGTCTGGGCCTGCGATTGACTTACTTAGAAGATGCCGATTTTGCCAAAAAAAATCATCTTTTCGGATGAAGCTCATTTTGATCTTGGCGGGTATGAAACAAGCAAAATTGTCTTATTTGGAGCACAGAAAACCCGCACGCATACATTGAAAAGCCGATACACCCAAGACGAGTCACTGTTTGGTGCGGATTTTGGTCCAGTGGCATAATTGGGCCATTTTTCTTCGAAAATGAGCAAGGTGTGGCCGTTACAGTCAATGGCGATCGTTATCGGGCCATGTTGAACGAATTTTTGTTCACAAAAATTGAAGAGGAGGATATTAGCAACATTTGGTTTCAACAGGATGGCGCTACGTGCCACACAGCCGAAGCTACACTCGATGTTTTGCGGCCTGTTATTGAAGATCTCATTATTAGCCGCAGAGCTGATGTCGTTTGGCCACCTCGGATTTGTGGTTTGACACCGTTGGACTATCATATGTGGGGTGCCGTCAAAGATATGTGTTACGCCAACAAGCCAGAGACAATTGACGCTTTAAAGGACAATATTCGTGAAGCCATTGGTGAAATACAGCTGCACATAATCGATAATGTGCTTAAAATTTTGACCGATCGTGTAGGCTACTGCATGGCCAGCCGAGACAGCCATTTGAATGAAATTACTTTCCATCATTAACCGGAAGGACTGTACTTTCAAATAAAAAAATAAATTTGAGAAAATATTTAGTAGTTCTTTTTTTATAGCATTTTCAAAAAAAAAAAAAAAAATTATTTGGCGGACCCTTTACATATGTATATAATTAATAGGCTACAACATTTCTCTGTATACCTTTTACTACTGTTGTACTGCATCGATTTTTGAAATATATAGATGGGTTTAAAGCTTTTTCTGTACAGATGTGCACAAAATCAATTTTATTTAAATCGGTTCAGTAATTTGGAAGTAATACGACTATAAAATTCTTACCAAGACATATTCAACCGTTAAAGACCCTTCGGCGATCGTAGCGGGCGACTAAATTAATCGCCTCTAATGTCGTATTTTTATAGTGTAAATTTAGAGCAACGTTAGAAACTGTGTCCTGATGGCGACTCTTCTACATGGATCGTCTAAGATACGCCAAAAAAATCGCGGAAAGGATCTACAGTACACTAAAAAATAAAAAGGGATTGTTCTGTGTTTTATATTATTAATTATTTTTTGTTACAAGAATTATAACATCTAATATTTTTATTACTAATAAATTTATATTCCATTAATAAACATACATAAATTTATACACACCCTTTAAAGCAAATTTTTTAATAAGACTAAAAAGATATATAAGCACCTTCGGTTCCTCTGGATAGAACCACTTAATTTAAAAAAATAAAAATAGAAAAAATTCTGCCATAAATCGCGAATACGTAAACAGTAAGTGAAATTTTTTTAGACGAATAGCAATCTTTCTAGTCAAGCAAAAAATTTTTAGTTAATTTTTTGGTTCAACAGGATAGAGCCACTTTTAGTATTTATTAAGATTGGTCGTCTGTTGGGACAAGCTTTTATACAAACTGAATAAAATTAAAGCTGAGGTTAGTGACTACAGTTCGACTACTGGCTCGTCTGTTGTACTTGGTCGTCTGTTGGGACAAGCTTTTATACAAACTGAATAAAATTAAAGCTGAGGTTAGTGACTACAGTTTACTAAACTAAAACGAATGGAAAAAGGAACTAAAACTCCTCGGAAATGGTGAAAATTGATTACCAAAAGGTGGTAATGAAATATCTAAAAAATAGTAAAACCTATAAAAAATAAAAATCCAAAAGAGATACCAACGCTGGTTTAATGGCACAAAACAAACAAAAATTGGAGTAAATGCAATTAGATCAGTATTTACACGTACAATTTTAATTAGTGGACATCTACAATAACGAAATCTAAAATAAAAAGCCTTTATATTCATCGCCGCTCTAGAGTCGCGATCAATACGAACTTTGTGTGCCGCTTTGAGTTTCTCAAGTATGGCAGCCCGGACTTGAAACTCTTAACGGAGTTTCTTACAGGCCACTGTAGACTAAGAGCACATCTAAATAGAATGGCGGTCACAGTAGTGGACATTTGTAGACCGTACTCACAGGCATCAGAGATAGTGGAACACAAAGTGTGTGAATGTAGGATTCTTGTTAGGCTTAGGTGGAAATGTTTAGGTAGATATATGGTCTCGTCAGATGACCTATTTACCATTGTGGTTTCAGATCTGCTGGCGTACATTAGGAAGTCAGTAGATCTGCTGAACAAACAAACAGTGTCCTGCAAGAGTGCCTGAACGGTATGGTGATAATGCTATTGCCATTGAAGTTTGTTGTGTTTGCTGCTTTCCTACGTCCGGCTTCCGTGCTATGTAAGATTGTACGTTTCTCGCTACATTCAGACGAGTGCAAACCTTTGCTATCACAAGATAGCGATATGAATCAATGTTCACTACTCGTATCGATCGTACATCCAACACACTGTATGAATGCCTTCCGTCTATTACAAAATGATCAATTTGGTTTCTTGTCATTTTATCTGCTGAAAGCCAGAGATGTTGAAATCTGGTGCGGCTAACTAACATGTTTTTTGCCGAAGCAACCTTATTCCACTTTCTGAAGTTTTTTTCGGAGGCAAAATTTTCGAACCGTTGATCTAAAGACATTCTTCCTTTCTAATTTCGTTTTATAATCTTCCTGGATGATTTTAATGTCATGGTCATGGCAGCAGTTATATGTTCTCTTTAGGTGCTCATAGAATATTTTTTTGGTCTGCTCGTTCTTGTCTTCGATTGGGGCATGTAAACATATCAGATTGATATTAAATGACTGAATTAAATGTAAATGTGAAGACAAGATGTTTTAGTTACGGACCACAAAATCACAGCAGCTATTATACAGTGCGTCGCCTTTTGGTCTTGCTGTGACGCCTAAACATCACAATGCCTATAAGGCGGCCTTGTACTTTTCCAGTACATCTGCCAGCCAGTATAGTGTATCTTCTTTACAAAGAGCTCAGACATTCCAGGAACAGATTCTCAAATCATGATCAGTAACACATTTTCGAGTGTCGTCAATCATGTTCATTTTATTTATTATTTTTCGTTTTTTACAGTATTTGGATTTTTTTTACATAGGACCAGCACCCAGGGGATGACCCCTTCTTATGCAGTACATTGTGCTAGTACTAGGAAAATAGGTTGTGGGAAGGAGAACAGAGTAGTTCTTATGGACGTTAGATTTAAATTTACTCATGTCGTAAGTGGTAGGGAATACTTCCGCTGGAAGATGTTCTACAAACGAACAGTGCGACCAAAGAACGAATTATCCATATAATGCATCGTGCGATTCACTGGACAGTCAACTACAAAGAGAGAAATACGAGAGTACTTCGTAAAAATATATGATTTTTAGAAATTAATTTCTTAATTTCATTAGAACTTTTTCCGTTATAGTACCGATGCTCTAATGAATCGATAGAGTTGGCTACCCTACGTCATTGATGAACATCTTCGCCCTGTCCTGTACGCGGTCGAGAAGCTCCAAAATAGACTTTGAAGCACCGCCCTATACATGAGAATTGTATTCCAATTTGTGTCGGATATAGATCTTGTTAATATTAAGGAGATAAGATGGAGTGAAGTATTTCTTGCACTGTCTTAAAAAATAATTTCAACGAACGTCACAGTGAATTCTCAAGTCCAGAATATCAAGAGCATCTGATTCCTTAATATCCACATTACCCATAGACATAGATGACAACACACCAACACGTCTGTGTGTTAAAAAACAACATTGAGTCTTGCGTGCATTAAAATCGACCCTGTTCGCACGACCCCACTCACAGATTTTCACCAGGTCACTTGTGAGTGTGTCGTTCATATTCATCATTCTCGCCCCAATCTCAAAAAGGCTCCGTCTACGATCGAAAACATATGACTGACAAATGTTGCTGTCATCTGCAAAAGGTAGATAGGATTAGAAGTGAAAAGAAGAAAGTCGTTCAGAAATGTTAGAAAAAGAGTAGGAGAAAGAACAGAGCCATATGGTTTATGCTGAAATCGTCGGATGAAACCTCATCTATACCCACTCTTATAGAGCGATCTCTGAGAAAGCTCGATATAAATAGACAGAAGTAACTACCGACACCAACAGCATTAAGTTTCGAAATGAGACCCTCGTGACAAACTCTATCAAACGCTTTTGAGATATCCAGAGCCACAACCTTACTCTCGCCAAAATCATGAATGGACCTGTTCCACTTCTCCGAGAGCAGCTCCAGCAGGTCAGAAGTAGAACGGCTCTTTCGGGAACTGTACTGACGATCGCTAAGCAAATCGTTGGACTCCAAATATCTCACAAGTGGGGATTTATCATACTCTCCATACCCTTAGAGAGTGCAGAACAAACTGCTATTGGTCTGTAGTTCTCAGGATTACTGGCCTCGCCATCTTTGGGGATTGGCGTGACTTTAGCAACCTTCCAGTAAGATGGTAAAAAACCGGCGCGATATGACGCACTGAAAAGGTGAGCTAATGGACGTGCAAGCGTCGAAGAGCACCACCTCAGGACCAGTGCTCGTATGCCATCCGGCCCAGAAGACTTGATAAAGTTGAGATTTGCAAGTATTATTTTTACAGCACGGGCTCGAAAGAATATACTGGCCGTAGTGATACTGATATTCTTTAAAATTCGGGCTGTGGTTGAACGCTCTCCGGCAAGTGAAAATTACTTGCAAACATTTTAGCCAAAAGGTTTGCCTTTTCAACCAGGTTCGTTTGGTCATTCCTTATAAAGGCAGGAACCAAACTAGCGCTGTTTCTCAGCAAGTGACACCACGGAGAGACCAGTGTCTGCAGTTGAGGTAAGTAGAGACCCAGATTAGCCTTTGCCTTTTTTTAACGAAGTAAAGCTGCATCTTTCGATGAATCAGAAGTTCTAATACAAATTCTCTTAATTAAATTTTTATTTATTTTTTGATTTTAATTTTTAAATTTTTGATAAACAAATTTTTAAAAATTGTTTCATTTTTTATTTTTAGAAAAATTGTTGAAAGTAATATAACACTACAAATACTTATAATCACATGTCTCAAGGACATTTAGAATAAAATACTTACAAAAAGCATTACTATCGTAATCCTTTAATACACAAAAATTTTGATAAAAGCTATTTATCAATTTATTGTCGTTTAAAACGTATTTAGTCATTAATTATAAATTTATATAAAAAAAGAATTTTAATGTGATAATACGAGTATAAGGTATGGTGATATATGAATGAATAAGTGTGTCATCGTCATCATCATCATCATTGGTGGTAACATCAACAAATCTTTTGTGACAGATGTTGTCAGTGTGTAGTAAATATAAAATCACACTTAACATGATAAAGTGACAAATAATATATATATTTTTTATATTTTTTCTATGTTTTTATTGCTATTATTATCATCAGCAACATCATGTGTATCATATAGACATACTTACGTCATAAATTTTTATTTCCATAACAATGTGTATTCCTATAAACATTTGTCATATATGTAAATAAATAAAAATGATAGAATGAGTAAACGAAAATGATTTATTAACTATTAAAGAACAATTGAATTGCTTATGTAAATCAAACAAAATTTGTTGTAAATTTTTTTTCTTTTTTTAGAAATATATTACAATAAAATATTCATATTTATCGATAATAAAAAAAAATAATATGAAACAAATTTCCAAAGAAATAATAACAAACAGCCATTAAGTAAAATAAATTCTAATAAAATAAAAGACATTTTCTATAGAGAAGACATCAGAAATAAAATATTTGTTTGTTAATTTAAACGGATGTTTGCACAATAAACCACAAAATAAAATTGCATACAGTAAATTTTCTAATGTAAACTTTTACACACACATATATATATGTACACATTGACACACGCACATGTAAAACAAATGTCAACATTGAGAAAACAGAAGAGAGAAACCAAAAAAAGCAACAACTTTAACGGAACAAAAATTAATTTTGACAATAAAGTTCTATTTAAATTTGCATGTGTTTGTCTGTCTCTGTTGTAAACATGAAAACGCACACGTGCACCATACATACAAACCCGTAATTTCTCTTATACGTTCTCTAATGTATTCATAAACTCTCTCTGCATACTCTTACATAAGTAGTCGTATATGCTATAGAATGTTAGAAGCTTAACATTTATTTATATGTGCGTCTGACTGACTGTTGCCACCCATATCTTCTACTCCACACACACACAAACAAATAAATAGAAAAAACAAACAGTTTTTCACAATTGTATCAAGAGAGAAATAAACAAAATGTACAGTAAACAATAAAATTTATTGTTTCAGTTTTATTTCGAATGTAAATTTAATAAAAACAATTTTAACCAGTGACTACAAATACAAAAACATAAAAAAATGAGCAACAAAAAGCCAACAACAACAAGGTTCTGAGAAATTTAACTGAAAACTGAACAAATCAAACTTTATTCTTATGCACATACACACACACACACACACATACTTTCATCCAAACACACAATTTTCTCTGTATTCTATAAACGCAGTCGGTGCACGCATTTAGAAGAGTATGTGAGTGTAAATGTTTTTGTATGCAATGGAATTTAATATACGAGGGTTTGTTATGGAAGATTTAAAATTTATTTTTAAGCTTTTGAAGCTTAAGTTCGGTTAAAAATTCGACAATAAATGAAGCACCTCCTTCTTATATCGAATTATCCATTTAGTAGTTTCGATTTTAAATATGATTTTTGATTTTTCGAACAAAATTTTCTTCAGCGACAAAATTTATTTCTCGTCAGCTGCCAAAACTGGAAAACCCAGAAGTAATTGAAAAGACATTGCATTTGCAAAAAGTGACTGTTTGGTGCGCTTTATAATCTGCAGGTATGGTTTGGTTTGATTTGAAGACGAGCCTCCATCTGGTCTTGATAGACTGATGGGCGCAAACACTCGGAGGCCATTTGATCCCTTCTGATCGACTTATGCAAATGTGGTCTGAATGGGCCATATTTTTTGAAAACGACGCTAAGAGAAGCGTTACCGCCATACGATAGCCGACTATTTTGGCCCGCAATTGAAGATTGGTTTCAACAACACGATGCCACGAGCCACACAAACGACCGATTTTAGCTTTATTGCAACAATTCCCTTCTAATTCCACTAAACACACAGCACACACTTGATGTCAATACTGGGGGCAAATCACCGCATTCGATATCGAGTCCATATTCGTATAGAGAAATTTGTCGATGCCATAATTTTTTGGCCATTTACTATATAGTACTATTTACTACATGCACAACTGTGGTATAGTAGGAAAGACACCCGCCTGGCAGCCAATAGGTATCGTCGGTTCAATCCCTGGGCAGACCATGTGACAATTTTTAACAGCGGTATCACCTCACAACACTGGTAGCGATTGGTTATAAGTATTTACGCTCTGGAAAATTTCTCTAACTAATGCATCTGCCGTTCGGAGACGGCGTTAAGCTGTAGATCCCTTTCAATGAGTCTAAAAATAAATAAATCGGGTGCAGCTCATTGATTCACTTGGTATGTAGCGGGAATTATGTATATATGTATGTTACCACACATACATTTATGACAATAATAAAAACGACACAATAAAGGAAAACAAGATAAATAAATTCTTGATAAATAATTGTAAAAATAAATGTAAAAAAAATTTCAGAAAATTTCTAATAAAAAGGGATCTTTTATACTTATATTAAGCAAATGTCAGCAAAATACTTACACTGTTTGATCCATGTTGGCTACATATCGAAGACGAAGTACTTGATGTCGAATTCAATGATTTGCCCCCGTCTTTATCCTAGTCTGAGGAATTTATCTTTAATTTGTCCATGACCTCTTTAGCATATTATTGTAGTACGCGATCTACATTTTATCGCCCGTGATTACTCGCTTCAAAACTAACGACACAAATAAAGATTTCATACATTTCTTTAAATTTTATGTTTTTTTTTTTAAATTAAATCCGAACGCTCTTAAGAAATCACCTGATAAATTACATATACAAATTTATTAAACAAAGTAAATTAAGTAATAAAATAATAGAAGTAAAAAATGACATTTTCCTGTAAATTATGAAACCCGCACGCTCTCTTTGTGAATCCTAACAATGTACTGGCTCCACAGATCGAAATATTTCACCAATTAATTTTTACAGAATACCACTACCAAAAACACAAGAATAAAGTAAAATACCATCCATAAGTTTTCTGTCTAAAAACGGGCGCTAAAAGTAGCTAAGCAATGGTCTTCTTCGTGTATCGAACTTTTTTCAAATGGTTAGTAACTGTTTGGTGATGAATGCATAGTCCACGCTTCTTATTTTTCGGGTCTTTTTCGATTTATCCATGACTTCATCGACTTTTTTAGTGATTGGTCGACCACTGCAAAGTGCATCTTTAACATCCATATTATCAGATCGAAAACGACAAGCCATTTCGCTGCTGATTTTCTAGTTACATTATCGCCTTTGTTAACTTCATAATTTTTTTTAGCGGAATGTGAGGCATTATCACCTTTTCTATAATAGAAAATCAAAATATGATGGTAATGTTTGGACCTTTCATTCGTTTTTAAACGTAGATAGCTGTTTGCACTTTCTTTCCATTTCGTTTTCCTCTCCTTTTTTTCACTTTTTTAACTTCACCCAGACATTGCTATACTATTGTAGGTTAGGTTAGGTTAAAATAGGCGACTGGTTCTAGAAGCAGACCACTTTTGCCAAAAAGGCTCGTTGTAGTGCCACATACTACAATGTCGCTGGTAAAAGACGATTGATATCGAAGCGCCGGTACAATCCACAGTTACTTACAGCAGCAATTTAGGGTGCATGAGGTGCCTTCTCAGGACCCTTAACCTTAGATTCGATAACGCCTAACATTCCAGGAGCAAGAGCCTCACAGTTTCCACCTTCTCCACATAGGATTAACTGCTAAACGTTAATCTACTAATAAACCCAAGACAGGCATAGAGCATAGCTACCACAACCGAAATCCTCCATCAGGCTCCTCCGATCAATAACCGACCACAGCTCTCTCGCCTACCTATAGGAAGAAATCTGTTCGGCACTTAAGATACAGATGACCCGCGTGCCCCATCTGGCAATACGAAGTTTGATTCAATTACATAGGAGCTAAGTGCTCGAACAGCGGCTTGACTATTTGATAGTATGGCTATGTCCTGCCCTTTGTACCTTCTATCCATGCTTGATTGTACACGTTTTTCTATGGGCTAAACCTCCGCTTGCAACATGCTTGTAAGTTTTTCCTTGGGTTTAAAATATTTCATTTTAAAATATGATTTAACCTGCTTCCTACGACTGCCAAGGTTAAACCAATAGTTAAAAAAAAATATTATATTTTGCTGGCTACAAACCAAGATTCTTGATTTAAAATTTAAAAAAGTAAAACATTAGAAAAAAAATTTAAAAAGTAAAGACAGTATTATGACGAAAACATCGGTTATTTTAAGATGTATTCCAAGAAAAATTACTAAAACGGTAAGATCGCTGCCATGATTTTATTCTTTTATTCTAAAATTGTTTACCAACCTTCTACTATAATTTTAAGGTTTCACAAATTCAGGTCCTTTTTTATTTACACACAGTAGATATGCACATACCTTCGCATTTTGTATGAAAAAGAAAAAAAAGAAAAACAACAAACTTAATAAACAATACAATACATGCAAATGTATGACAGCTCTGCTACAATTGTATTCTATTCAATTCAATTCATTTCTATTGCATTTGTGTTGGATGGTATTATTCACTGTAGGTGCTGATGAACAATGATTTTTAAATCATTTTAACATCATGCACATACATATACACACAAACATTTACTATAACACTTTTTCATACGCACTTACATGTATATGTATATGTACATGCACACACATACGCAATTGCATATTCAAATGCTGTTTAATTGTGTGAACTGACACACATACAATCGTAGATTTGTTTATATTTGAAAAACAATTTAAACCTAAAGGAGAGAAAAATTAAAATTTACAAAAAAAAAATTAAAGACAGAATAATAATAAAAAATGCACACACACACACACACACACATACGCACACTTTAATACTCCGTCCAACTTAATTATCCAATTGTTAAAGTGAATGTGTGTATGAGTGAAAAGTGTAAGTGCAATTGTTGATTGCTTTAAAGAGAGAACGTGTGTATGTGTATGTATGTTTAAAGAGATAACGTGTGTATGTGTGTGTATGTTTTCGTTAAATATAATTGTTGTTTTTAATTTGAAAAATACACACAACAAATTTTAACAACAAAAATTAGAACTTTATAAAATTTATTTACATTTTTATTTTATGTTAGTTTTACTTTCTCTCTCTCTATCTCTCTCTCTCTCTCTCTCTATCTTTCCATGTGTGAGTGTTTTTGTGCAAATATTTTAAATTAATTGTTGTTGTCAACTTAAAAGTAAATATTTGAGCTATGGATTTAAGCAAAACAATTAATAGAAATAATTAAATTTGTTGTTAAAATTGTATAAACAAAAAAAAATATTTATTAAAAAAAAAATAAATTTTTAAAAAAATATTTAAAAATAAAAATTGCATAGTTTTTTTAGTTACTAAATAAAAAAATATTTTTAATATCGTATTTTATATTAATGAGTAGATGGATACATTTCTATAGGGTTTGTAGCGTAAATTACTTGCCATAAAAACAAATAAAAGAAATTAGCGCAGAAGATACTTAACAAACTTCCCTGCAGGATCGACAAGTCTCGCTTGGATCCATGAACACCAGCACCGACACGGTCATTCATTTTGGAACTATAGCTATAACATTTTACATCAAACTCACTCCGAACAATCCCGATCTAGGAATTCAACCCTGAATCTTCTGCTAAAGCACATATCAAAAGATATAATATCTAGGACCGAGAATGGTTCTTCGACCAGTCTGCGTAGAATGGACAAACTTTCCGACGCATTTCTGGCCCTTTGGCGAAAAGCTTTACTGCCGAATATGCCGCTACCCTCATCACATAGATGTGAAGCGTTGTCAAACCAATCAAGGCCGCTGTTGTATAAACTCTCATTGTTCAAGTTATACCGAGGTAGGCGAATCTCTGTATCCTATCTAATTTATTCATGGTGGTGTAGCTTCCTCAGCCTTTCTCCACCAAGCTATCGCCGCATAAGTGATAATGGGCCTAATAGTATCGGTATATATCCATAGTGTCATAGTCGGCGAAAGACCCCATATCTTACAGTATGAGAAGCGACCTCTCAAATGGCTCATATCGCCTTATTCTGGACGGTACCAATGTGCCGTTTATGCTTAATTTTAATTTTGTGTATGCTTATTAGGAAACATGCCATTATGGTGAAAAAGGAAATGTTTACCTCCATCTAAAAGAAATGGCTGCTTTAGAATTAGTCATTGATAGAAAAAAAAAAAAAATAAATTACTTTCGATAAGTGTTATTGATAACCCGTTGTAAGAAGAACAATAATATTCGGAAGTAATTTAAATTGCATATAAAAGGAGGCGCCTTATGCATATGTTGTAGGAAGAACAAGAATATTCGGAAGTAATTTAAATTGCATATAAAAGGCGGCGCCTTATGCATTAATTAGTACAGTTATAATTTCTTAGTCATACATAGTACAGCCCTGTTGAGGCGTGTAAATAATAGTGTTGAATATTTGTGAATTAAGCGATAATTAAGTGTAAGATAAATAAGCTAGAGAATTATAATTGTATACTTTATTGTATTGTATATAAAGTAAAACAATAAAACAGACGAATTATACATTTTAATTAACGCAATTAAAAAGAACTCAAACGTTTAAAACATCACTATACTTTCTTTTTGCTCTAGAGACAGTGATGAAGGTTAGACTCTGCTATAGGGTATCAAGTAATATACGTTGATCGATTGTTATTATGACGGTTTTTTATTTGTTTCTGTTTCTTGTTAAGCGCTAGCTTTTAAGTGTCCTTTACAACTTAAATGTTAAGTATTTAATAACCAGCACATATTTTTTAAAAAATTTTAAAATTTTTTTCATTTTTTATAAATTTTTTTAATATAATTTTTGTATACTTTTTTTATTCTTTTTGAAATACGATTAACACAATAACAACAAGAGAATGTATAAGAATAATAATAACAATACATGCGTATATAATTTATTGTTAAATACGGTACTTCAAATTGTATTATTTAATTATATTTTATTTTATTTATTTTATACTTTTTTCTCTGCATTTCTGTTTATTTATTGTGAAATATTTATTGGCTATTGAACCATACTTTTAATACCTTAAAGGGGATCATATATTTTATTAAATATTTAACTTATTTGCCCATTTTTTAAATTTAATTTTTATTTATTGTTCAACTTTATTTAAACAGTTAATAAATTCATGTCATTACCAATGGTGGTAGCCATTGCGCCTCAAGCATTGTGGCCAGAATATAACAAATATTGAATGGAATGTTTCGTATTCTGTTTTTGTGCTTGGGATACGAATTATATTTTGAATTTAAGTTGAATGGCAGAGAAGTAATAATCTTGATATTTAAAAATTTTCCTTAAATATATTAAATATTTTAGGAGATAAAACATGATGATTTATTAAACCTGGCGTGAATGTGTGAACAATTCGAAGTTCAGTTCATGTAGTTTTGCCATTTTTTGTTGTTATAGGTCAACAGTGAGCAAACGCGGTACCCATTTTAGACAGAGCTTTCTCATAGTCAAATGCTCATGCCATATAAAGTCAACACGTTCTTTTGATATATTTGCGATATCAGCTAACTAACGCAACTTCACTTTTCGATCATTCAAAACGATTTTGTGGATTTTTTTTATGTTTTCTCGCGTTACCGCCCCATGTGGACGTCAACTGCGTTCTGCTTCATATGAACCTCTGTGACCACGTTTGAAATCAGCAACGTTTTATTGTTCTTTCTGATGGAGCGGAGTCCTCATAACACTTTTTAAGTCATTGCTTTGCTTGAACGGTACATTTTTTCTATCAAGAAGCAGTGTAGAATTAAAACACGAAATTGTTTTTGATCCATTATTCTATAATTAATAAAAATAACGTCACTCTTAGCACAATAACTCACAAACTAATCAATAAAATATCATGAAAAATTAACGGCTGTTTTTTGAAGGTAGAGCCATCTATCTGTTTGGCTCGGGACTCAGCCAATATGTTCAAGCTATGAATTATGCGCGTAGACATTGTCTTAAATAAAAAAGTTTAACGGCATCAAATCATATTATCTTGGTGACATCGCCAAATCGAGAAATTATGCAACTGGGAAATTTCTCATAGAATAAGATCAAAATCGGTTATGCTAAAACCACATATCGTCTAGTTAATAATCTTTAGTTTCCGACCAAAAGAGTAGGTTATAATTCGGCCATAGCGGTAACAGTTCTTCCAGCATAATTTTCGAAAAAATACAGCTTAATGACTCCTCCAGACCAAAATGCTCACCAAACAGCCTTGTTTCTGGATGCATTAATTTATCCACAATCACTTCTGCACACGTGACAATTTTTCGTGTTCCCGTAACCATCGAGTGAGAAATGAGCTTCATCGCTAAAGAAAAATTTGTTCGAATGTTCGGCCACGCTTGAATCTCTACTTCTGTTGTAAGTTTTAACTATTTTTACTCTTTCTTTGGTTGTAAAACGATCTAAATTCGTAAATGGCAAGCCTTTTACTATTTAAAGGACAGTTTACATGACAGCTGTTTAACAGCTAACAGCCTTAGCAGACCGGCGATATTGTAACTACTAAATAAATAACCCGATATTCTTGATAACAGCGACTTAACCACTCAGCTTAGCTGCCTAAACCACCGCTACTTTATGCTCCGATCGTCGAATCTCATTTCAAAAATCTTATTATTTTTAAACTGACGATCACTTGTTTTAAATAATGTTTCATTTTTATTTTTGTAAAATTTTAAATTTAAATCACAAATTGCTTTTCCTATCACATTTTATTGTTCCATAAAAAGGTTCTTCACATAGACAAACTATGAAAACAATACAAAAAAGCTTTTAAAGAAATGAAATGCAAAGAAACTCTAAGTTAAGAATAGCATAAGTTTCTAAAAGGGGAATAGTATCCCAACAACTGTGGTATTGTAGGACATTTTCAAAACAATATAACTTATCTCCGAAAGTTACTATTGAAAATTAAGTGACTTTTATAATAAACATACATATAGGAATCCTGTTTTAATTGTTAAAAACAAAATTAATATTAAAATTGGTATTTTTGCTGCATTAACACTTACTCTTCGATTTTACTCTCTAACCACTAAAGATGTATCAAAGTGCCTGGAGCACTTTCCCTTATACTTAAACTAGTCGCAAAAAATGGTTTTGCATTTTGTTCAATGAAAGACCACAATTGCTAGCAAAGCAAAAAACAATGGAAAGAGCAACTGCTTTAAAACATTGTTACAATAATAGAGTGTAAAGCAACAACTCAACTGCAGATGAACAATGAAAAATATCCTCCTTTAATACTTTAGTACCCTACATCACAGACTGTGTTATTACCATTATTTGTAACAATTTAACAGAAATATACTTCTAGCTCTACCCACGATTATATTGATCGATTCAGAAGCACTTTACACCAATTTTGAAAAAAAATCGTTAAGTGTGACTTCTTATAACCCAGAAGTCAACCCTAATGATTTCATTTGTAATCCAAAAAATATATCCTTGGATACCTTCTTTAAAAGCTGAAATCCACAAGAGATATTTGTAATATCATAAGCTTTGTTAGCAACTTTCTTTTAAACGGAAAATTCTTTGCAATACTTTATTCGCTATACGTTGTGGCTTATTCGCATAGACCTGCTACTCAGTAATATACCATAATAAAAAGCCTAACGTTTTAAAATCACACTCTCTAGGTGGCCAGCTTGTATCATCTGCACTTGAGATATCCATGCCCTCAAATCGCTCGTGCATAATGTCAATTCTGGCATGAAGTGTGTGGCACGTTGTACTATTCTGTTCAAATAATATATTGGTGTCTATACTTTCCAATTCAAGATAAAAAGAGTTGTAAAGTCGACCTATTACGCTCTCTGTTGGCGTTAATGATCTGGTCAATGTCGTTCTCAAATAATTGTCGAAGTATACTGCTGTACGTGAATTGGTTTCATCTCAAATTTTGTTTGCTGGCGTATCTATTTATTAGAAAACACAGTATGACGGAGAGCGGTAATATTTTCGGCAATTCTTTGCGGGCGTTGTTTCACCGTTTATTAAACCAGTAGAATCTAATTTAACTGCCACATTTCGAATAGTCTCTAAATTATGGCGATTATTAGATGGCCGTTGCCTGAACAGGACATTCATTTCTACAAACGCACTTCCAATGGTAATTTTGTAAAATAAAGCGAATATATTTTCACAATATGGCCGATATCAACCGTCAAAGTTCCGTAGTCCCTATGTTTTAAGCACTTCAAGCCATGTTATAGTTCTTAAGTAAATCTAAAGCTACGATACTTCTGGTCGAGTAATCAGTAAATTCTGTACTTGTAGTTCTAAAATATTGCAACACCATAATTTTTCATCTGTTACTTGTCATTGGCATTTCTTTGGACACTTTAGAGGAATGTATGACAGTTATAATCATTTTTACTCAGAGTTTTCGTAACTTTAATTAGTTGGTACCTTTTTTCTTAAATAGGCTTCGTCTCCTGAATCTTTCATCCTTAAATAAGGTATGTATGGCACTGTAAGGTATCGCTTTAGCCCAACTTGACTAACTTTAAATATTTTACTTGTATTCTCTTACAACCAGCGCATTATTTTTCATAATAAAAGTGGCCAGAAAATAAAATAAAAACGACGATTATAAAGTCAACAGCATGCAATTGTCGGAATTGCCGGAAAGCGTAAAACAACAACCGAAGTGAGTAGAAAAAAAAAAAAAAAACAATCAAATGATTTAAAGAACTTCACACAAAAGAACAATTGAATGACCCCTTTTTTAACAACAACAACAAAAATAATAAGCAAAAAAAAGGAAACCAGTGAATAAATTCTCGACTTAAATATTCGCGTAAAAAAAAGAAAAAAAATTGTTTTCTCTCAAACAAATATAAAAATATAATGAATTAAGGGACCCCTTCAACCAATTTCACTGGAAGTAGTTGACCAAAAAAAAAAAAAAAAACAATTCGGTCGAAAATAAACTCAACAGGAACAAAAGAGACTTACCAAGGAAACTTGTTTGTTTATGAAAATTACAAAAAACTAAAAAAAAACAAAAACAAATAAACAAAACCTGAGGAATAACAATGAACTTGACGATGACAATGAAGGCTAAGCTGTGAGCTAAGGTAATAGTGATACAGGTGGCTGGCTGGTTGTTTCGTCCACAGACAGAAGTTTTCATTTTCAAGCTACTAAATTAAAATGAAAAAAAAAACAACAACAAAAATAGTATTGTACTTGTAGTTGTTTTTATTATTGTCGTGTAAGTTTCATTTAGAAAATTGTAGTCGATTGTTGTCTTTTTTTTTGAAAAATATATTTTTCTTTTATTTAAAATATAAAATTTATATTCATTGTTTGCAGTTATTTGGGGAATTTGTCTCTACAACACTAAACCCTTTCCTTTTTTTTGTTTATTTCCAAGGTAGATAAATAAATCATAACCAAAAAACATACATATATAGGTCAGTTAGAAAAAAATAAAAATTAAAATAAAAATGGAGCAGCACTATAGAAGTTATAGATTTTTTTATGTTATCAAGACGCATAATCTCTTTTATAAAATTCAGCTTTTAAAATTCTGACTTAAATATCTGTATTTTTGAAAGCAAATGCCTAGACAAGATATTTTTTAAGCTGAAAAATAAGTTTGACTCGTTATGAACAGAATATACTAACAAATTTTTGCTATCGCATCGAAATATAGAATTAAGTCTTCCAAAACAATGCAACTTTTGACAACGTCTGTAGAAAATATCTCACACTGAGCACTAAACTATGTAAACGGTTGATTAAAAAGAAATGGAACTGGTATAGATGATTCATTAAATCGAAACCCCTTTACTAGGTTTGCTTCAATTTGACCAGTAGATACGTCATATAAGCAAAGTTAAAAAAACGTAATTTTTTTATAAATGGCCTTAAATAACGATTCATATAAACAGGGTGCGCCATTTAAAAATTAATAAATAAAAATATAATAAAATAAAGGCGGTTTGAAATTTTGCCAAATTTATTCTTTTGTTGTGAAGTACAATTGTTCCGGTTAAAAACGAAATATTATTTCATTCATACGGCTGTCGCGACTGGCCTCACAGTACCCCATTCCATCGGGCCAATTTTCGAAACTTTTTCAAGTGTATGAGGTCGTACCTCGGCAATAACATCACGAATGTTGGTCTTTAAATGCTCCATTTTCCCTGGTTTGTTGGCATAACACTTGTCTTTAACGGCGCCCCACAGAAAATAGTCCAACGGTGTCAAATAGCAGCTTCTACGCGGTCAACTGACATCACCATTTCAGCTAATTAAACGGCCATCAAACAATTGACGCAATAAATCGATTGTACAATGAGATGTGTGGCAAGTCGCACCATCCTGTGGAAACATCGTTCAGTACCATGAAGAGCGGACACAAAAAAACAGGTTATCATGGTGCGATAGGTGTCTTCATTGACCGTAATGGTTGTGCCACCCTGATTTTCAAATAGATATGGGCCAATAATGCCTCCGCTCCACAAGACGCACTAAACAATTACTCGTACGCATTGGCTTCTGTAAGACTACGTTTCGGTTTCCTGAGCCCCAAATATGGCAGTTTTGCTTATTAACGTACCAACCAAGTTGAAAATTAGCTTCATCCGAAAAGATGATTTTTGCATTTTTTAATTTTTTACAATTTCCGACCAATTGCCTTTGTTTTGGAAATAAATTTCCAATAAATCCCAACATTGCACAAGAGTAAATCGATTCATTTCGTTCAGTGGAGATAATCTACTCAATCCCGTGATAGAATAGAATGACAAAAGTATTATTTGATTCGAAATAACAGTTGGTTCAAATTTAAGCCGATTGATGGCCCACCCGATATATAAAGTGATTGGACAAATAATAAGGACACATACAAATGTTCTTAAATTAAAATTTTCTTAAATTTTTATTTATCATTACAAAAATCATATAAAGAATGCATTGTAATTCAAAAAACTTCGTATAATTTTTGTAAAGATTTGAGAGTGTCTGTTTCTCATGTAGGGTGACGTATATACCCCTCTATGTGCGTTGTCGAGTTTGATAGATAGATGGGCACTGAGCAAGATGAAACACCACTTGTAAAATATATGGAATGCTTTGGGCTTCTCTTTTTACGGAAAGGACTATGTCTCTTCTTAGTTTTAGAAGGGGGTCGGTCGGACGTTGTATGATAGGCCGCATGTCAGAGCGCATGGGACGTCTTGGTCATGGCTACTGTAGGACTTGTCAGGATGAAGTAATCCGTGCAACACCTTCTCTTTGACTGTGCCGCTCTATGGGAGCTTAGACTATGGCACTTGGGTGCATGTCACTTCTATGATCTGAATTGTCCTAGGGATGTGTCGCTGACAAAGTTAATTGATTTCGTCAAGGGTACCGGTTGGCTTAGGTGAGGGAACTGAAATTTTTGGGTCTTGAGGTGGAGAGCTTTTTTTGGGACTCTCCCATGTCCGACCTCTCCGCCTCTTTAATGGGTGTGTCCTGTAAAGGCTATCACAATGTACCATAGAGCCCCGAGTGAACTCGTAAATCGCAAGTGACCTGTATATCTAACCTAAACTAATTCAATGAAATATTTGCTACATTATATAGCGGAGCTGCAGGACTGTTTCAAGGAATAGAGAATAAAGGTTAACGATACAAAATGTACTCACGTAACATTCACACTGCGAATAAACAACCAAACTACCCCCAAAGTTCTGAAGTTAGATATTTTGGAATAATCTTTGACCTCTCGTCCGACATAGAAAATCCACAGGGATGGTAAGTTGACGCAAATGAAATTGAAGGTGATACAAATACATTAGCTTATGAATAGAAATTCGGTGTTTAGCTAGTGCAGCAAATAAAATAAAATATTGCGACTTATAACAAACGCTCCATGATTTATAAGAAACTCGAATATCTACAAAGACTTGAACGTGCATATGTTTGAAGAGAAAATCGTGAAGTATGCTAAGAGGTATTTGAAGAAGCTAGAGGTTGACCCAAACAAACTAGCTGGCCACATCCTAGAAACACACAGCTACAAAAATATCAAACTAATTTCAATAACCAATAATATGTAGGTACGCGCTGGTATGATAATACTATAGCATAAGTATAGATTTTAAGATTTGAACATAAATTGTAAGCTCACGTTACAGTGAGGATTTAATTCAAATAAAATTGCAAAAGACAAAAATTTTTTTAAGAATGACATTAAGAATGTTAAATGCTATTCAACTACACTAGAGTCGTATCAAGTACTTAAGCTCTTTATATCTTAACCCTTTAACGTGTTTGGCTGCCTCAGGGCAGCTATCAATTATTCATTTAAGCAACAAATAATTTTTTTAATTGAAGTTTTTTTCCATTTTGTTGCCAAAAATTCTGTTCATCATTATAAATTTGTCTAAATCGAATCAGGTGAGTTTTGTTATTTCTGTAAAAATTTTTGTATAAGAAAACAGTCAAAGCGAAAAAAAAAATTATTTAGAAAAAAGTGTCAAGTTTCAATATCGGAAAAAAATGTAAAATACCGAACAATCATTACACAAAATTTTTTTAAGAGTATTTTGTTTCCAATAGTTTGATCTAAACGAAAAAATGGCCAAGCAAACATAATTTTGTACGATCTAAAGGGTGGGCAAATTTGAGGTTATGAAGTAAATTAGCTTAAAAACACATTTCTTTTCTGACAAATTCAGCTTTACTCATATCAATATATAATAGAAATACGAGAATTAATAATGAAATACGACTTCGGGCAAATGTCCATCTCTAGCATGTCGGCAGACGTCCGCTTTTTTCACAAAACCACATTTTGCAACAAAGCATCGCTTATCTCGTCAACGCAACGGCGAATTTCTTCTTTCAGAGTGTCAGTTGTTTGTGGTTTGCTCACATAGGCCCGGTCTTTCAAATAGCCCTAGAGAAATAATCCATCGGCATTATATCACAAGAACGAGGCAGCCAATTGACATCGCCAAGTCAAGAGATAATGCGACCGGTAACTTTTGCATACAATAACTGAATTGTTTGGCTGGATGTGTGGCTTGTGTCGCCGTCCTGCTGAAACCATAGGCTACAGATGTAACCTTAGCCAATTTTGGCCACAAAATATTGGTTATCATAGTTTTCTAGCGCAGAGAATTCACGGTGACGGCATTGATGACGCTTAAGCACAAACCGCACCATACGGTTAGTGGTTTTCCGAGCACTGTTTGTGGATTTTGTGAGCCCCATATACGACAATTTTATTTGCTTACATAACCGCTTAATTTAAAATGGGCCTCATCACTAAAGATGAGTTTGTTGAAAAATGAGTTGTTTTCGCTCAGTTTTTCAAACAGCCAATTCACAAACGATCGACGTAAACAATGGTCGGCTGGCTTTATTTCTTGAACCAGTTGAACTTTATAAGCGTGAATATGAAGATCTTTATGCAAAATGTTGCGCAAAGTTCCTCTGATGGTGCTCATTTGTTGCGAACGTTGACGAGTTGATGTTTCAGACTCAACATTTCCATGTTCTAGTCTCAACACTTTTGTGTACAGCGGTTATGTTTACATCACTACTGCCACTGCGAGCGTATTGTTTGAATCTATTGTCAGCAACAGTACCGCGAGCCTCGAACGAGGAAAAGCTGCTTGAATTTTACAAAGTGATAGAGTAAAATTTTCGCCATTTTGATAGTAAATTTTCACAATCAAAATCTTTGATCAAGAGTGTAACGTTACACAGTTATGATTTCCCACTTTTTACTAAATAAGTGTCAAATTTTGGCAGCTCAACTCTTGGCACTTCATCATTTGACAGCCAATTTACTTCCTAACCTCAAATTTGCCCACCCTGTACAACTAAAAATTGAATGGGGGCCTCAGGGCTCGCTTGGCCATTTATGGCAAAAAATTTTATATATACATACATATGTATTAAGTTTTTGGGAGTAAAAGATGTAGTTTTATGTAATAGAAGGAATAATTTACACAATTTTTCTGATTTACAAATAATTGACTACTTGGATGCGATAAATTCCGATAAATATCTGATTAAAGAAGCGATAGTATATTTGGTTATCCAAGTTATGTAGTTGATGACATTCGTGCTGAAAATACAGCATTGGTTTTAAATAATAAGGCTCGAAAAAATTAAATTTGTTGAATTTCAGCCATGAACTTCATTGTCTACTCTTTCTTTATTCAACGATTCACATTTGCCAAAATCTTCTTTATTTTAGCACATGATGATGTTATTAATGGCTCAGGTAGATTTTTTGCTTTTATCTTAATTTTACTGTGAAATTTGCCTTATCTTTTTAAATAAAATCTATAAAATAAAAAATATTGGTTGTATTTATTACCGTAAACGGTAAAAATGCCCTGAGGCCACCTTATGTGTTTCTTATATATTCTATCAAAAACTACAATTCTAGACAAAAAAAAAACATAAAATAAATTATTCTCAAACAAATTATTACCCGAAAAAAAAATTCCCAAGTTGCTCGGATCAAAATTAAGCTTTTGGCCGCTAGAGGTTTAAGTAACAAATCGTTAAGGTCGCCTCCATTAAGAAGACGTGGTACTACAGATTTAAGCCAAAGACGAGATTTTAAGATTTATAGTACCTATTGCTAGTTTATTTTTATAAATAAAGATAAAATATTGTTACGAAATTGAAAATGCCTAAACAACACATAAGGGACTGTATTGCGAGATTTTAACTATAAACTTTATTGGTTTGTGTCAAGACTCTTGTGTATTTGTCACTGCCATAATTATCTGTACTATTAAGAGTGCTAGCACTTGCATGTTTAACGGTGATGGCAGTTCGATTCCTCAAACGTTTTAAAAAGGTTAAAACGTAACAATATTCAATTAAAAAAAAGAAATATATTTCTTTGAAATAATACTTAAAATATTACTTCATTTAGTTTTAAATTAAATTATTTTATACATATTTAAATTAATTATTCATGAATATTTTTAATATTTGCCTTTTTTGTATTTCAACACCTCTCACACTGGAGTGCAATTATTTTTTAAAAAATGCTAAACATATTTCTTATTTTTAAGTATCTTGTAAATTACTTAATAACACCAAAGGGATTCTCAATGCTTTTAACACATATTTTAATACAGACATACTGTACTTCTTCCTCGACCATAATTCAAGACCAAATAACAAACACACACATACCATATCTCTTTCTCAGTTTACATATCAGACATTCCAGAGTAAAAGAAAGGGTTATCCATGAAAAACAAAAAGTGGAACCTGGTAAAAGTCGAAAGTCAAGGGTAATCACTTATTTTAAATGTTGTTTTCAAATACAACAGCATTTCGTATTCCGTATTCCACATTTCATTATTTTTTTTTTTTTTTTAAGTGAACGAAAGTTTACACACCATACATACATATGTACTTCGCAGTATGTACTTGTATATGCTCGTTTATTAAAATATAAAATTTTAAATAATTTACACCTTAAAACATTTTATTACAAGAGTATTTCTACATACATGCGTACTTGTATTTCTACTCGACTGACTCCATAGTCTGACTGAGTTCCTTCCCTGATTTTTTTTTTTTTTTTTGTGAATATGTAGCTGTTGTTGCCGTTGTCACTTTTTAACTCTTCTTTAGGTGTTGAAATATTAAAGGAATAACAATATACCAACATCAGGTTATAAGGAGAGCATACAGACTTTGTTGTTGCTGAACTGATGACGAGTAAGGTATTTAAGGGTCTTAGAGTTAAAATGTGCACATGTGTTGTAAGAAAAAAATTAATTCTTTTTTTCGTTTTGTTCTTTTTGAATTGAATTGTATAATAAATGTTCACGTATTGCTTAATTTATGGTTATTACAACAACAACAACAATACTAAATATTTAAATTACTAAATAAACGAAGAAAGTTTAAAAATTGTAATGAGAATATCTGAGAGACAAATTAAATTCCTTTTTTTAAATATAAATTCTATTTATTTAAGGTGATTGGAATAGAAAGAAAACATTCCTTTAATTCCTTTAATGATAATCTGAAAATCAAAATGCATTAGGGTACTCGTTGCCAAAATATCGAATAGATTTTGTTGTTTTAGGACTTTTGGTGTTGTAAGTTCTTTTTTGTTGTTTTTCTTTTAAGATGTAAGTAGAAAATTGACTAACGATTTAGAAAATATCGTATATTAATATATAGACTGAAATAAAACTATTTTATAATAAATTATACATCCTTATGCTTTACCCAATAGGTGCTTCAACTCCGTGAATTCCAATCCGAAGTATGAAGTATGGTTTTATTTATAACAGAACATACTACTTTGCTCCAAAAATAGTACGACTTCTAAATAAATTAGCGTGTAAGAATGTCTCGAAACTTGAAAAATTTGGAATGAATTGAACAAAAAATGTGTTTGCTTGAGATATATACACAGATTTCTGAAATTTACTTCAGTAAAGTATATACCATTAAATTGATATGTTCCTCTTCTTTCAAAATCCTTCAATTGGTTAACATTTAAATAGGTTATTAGCTTATAAGTGCATGAAGATACGAATATACGATAAGTGCAAGATTTTGAACCTGCTACGAAAACTCCAAAATATGATTCTTGTTGTATACGACAGCACTTTTAAAAATATGGTACCACTTCACAGGTAATTCTAAGTCATTCTTTTTAGTGGCATAGTTTTTTATTGTACACTTTATTTCGACTTGTAAAAAACAGAGTACATTTAAATTTTTTTTTATTTGTATAACTTTAGTTATAAGTAAATTTTTGTTGTTTTTGCTGGATTTAGTATAACCATAAATACTCTTAAAAATAAAAAAAAAAATTTTAATTTATCGTAATTCAAAATACTGAATTAAACACTTACAGTTGCTCACAAAAAGTGAGTGCTCACCCCTGAATAAAGTATTAAATGCGTTTGTTAAATAAGTTTTTATTAAAATATAAAATTAAGAATTTTATTTCAGATACACGTTTAGTAGACTTAAAAATATTATTTAAAAAATAATCAAAATATTGCCATATTATTATAAAAACAAACATATAAATTATAAATTACTTCGTTTCTAAGGTGCAAAAAGTAAGTACTCATTTGCAATTTTTCCTAAAAAGTTACTTAGAACAACATGCGTTCAAATGATTTTGATTATGGCTTCTAGTCTTCTCCGATTAGAATTTAAGTTACGGGTAAAAACCTGGTCTTTTGTACCTTCAAGCACTTATTAGTTAATAACTAAGCAAAATATTAACCGATTTTAATATTTTTGACGGATTTAGAAAGAAGGTTACTTTAATTCGGTTAATATTCATCCGATTTTAAAAAATAGTGTATCATTTTATTCACAACTTAGCGTACAACTTTAATAAATCCAAAAATAGTACAGAAGAAGAAATACATTCATCAAGTTAACTGAAGAAAAGTAAGTATTCACCGTTTCATATTTTGCTTAGTTATTAACTAATAAGTGCTTGAAGGTACATAAAAACCGGTTTTTTACCTGTAACTTAGAATTGTGAAGGCGCTACGAAAATTTTTAAATTAAATTCTATTTCGAGAAGACTAGAAACCATAATCAAAATCATTAATTGTTTTTTCTTCCATTTTTGTAGAATACTTCAATATATTGTTGGCTAGGGACAGAGTTTGATAGATTCGGTACGATTACAAAGACGTTCAAATTTTCTCTAATTATTTCTCTAATGTTGAAATGATCGCTTTTGTTGTTGAACGATTTTTGTCGTTGGTAATTTAACTATCTGACTATTTCGTGCTATAGTTTTGAGTTACGTAAAATAACGGCTATGTAACTTTAAC
Source organism: Wohlfahrtia magnifica (assembly GCA_023159175.1). NCBI lineage: Eukaryota > Metazoa > Arthropoda > Insecta > Diptera > Sarcophagidae > Wohlfahrtia > Wohlfahrtia magnifica. Next base: position 543,483 of record JAKWBJ010000485.1, on the reverse strand, counting down.
ATAACATTTTTCTGCTACAATTTTTTCTTCCTTTGTTTCAGTCTGTTCTTAGTAAAAGGATATATTATCGTTATAAATTAAAAAATCCAATTATAATACATTATGAAACGAGGCCATTGCAGTATGTGCAAATATCAACCTAGGCAGTGGCTCAAGGGTAAAACCATTGATATATTTTCTGACAGCCAAGTTGCCTTAAGGGCGCTCTGCTCGCATTATATGATATCTAGACTGTTCAAATATTGCTACAATACGTTGTTAAGGTTATCGCTTCGGAATAAGTTCCAGTTGTATTGGGTAGCTGAACACTGTGGAATAATTGTCACCGAAGCAGCTGATACATATGCGTGTTATTCTAAGGTTCTTAAGTATGGCTGGCCGGACTTGAAACTCCTAACGGCATTTCTTACGGGCTATTGTAGACTGAGAGCGCATCTGAAGAAGATGACGATCATGGATGTTGATGTTTGTAGAGTGTCACAGGCATCAGAGACGACGAAACACATATTGTGTGAATATGGGGTTCTCGATAGGTTAAGGGAGATTACAGTTTCATTACAGTTTTAGATCTAATGGTGCAGACAGCAGATCTGCTAAACAAACTGTAGACCGAAAGGAACACAATATATATCCCATGAGCCGCAGTGTCCGGCAAGGTTGGTTCGATTAATTGACTTCTTTTTATAATTAAATGAGGTAAAGTATAACATAGAATATTTTGCAATAATTTATTAGTTATGCTTGAAAAAAAGATGTTTGTACATCCTATGCAACCAAATAGTTATGTATAGGGTACCCGCCTGGAAGGTATACAACTTTACTTATATTTTTGTATTATATGAAAGAGAATGGATTTTATATTGATAAATGTTTTATTTAATGTCGGCAATTATGTATGGAATACAATATCAGATAAATGACCGCCTCTGTTAGCCTCACAAATGCGAGCCCTTCTGAGCATTTTTTTCATTACGTTCTCACACATTTCACGCGATATTTCATCACGAATACTTTATTTGAGCTGCTCCAGCGTTTATGGTTTGCTTGCATGAACCTTGCTTTTCAGATATACCCACAAAAAGAAGTCCGGAGCATTCAAATCAGGCTACCGTGGTGGTCAATTAACATAACCATTCTTTCAAATAATTTGTTGTGGAAAGAGGTCTCGCAGTTATTCCATTGTAATCCTGGCTGTATGCGATGTGGCACCGTCTTGTTGAAACTACATGTTAGTCAAGCCCAAAGCATGCGGTTGTGGCTTTAAAAAGTTTTCAATCATATCACGATAACGCCCCCATTGACAGTTACCGTTACGCCGTTTCCAGTTTCAAACAAGTAAGGTCCAATGATTCCTCCTGACCGAATTGTACACAGGACGGTCACTTTTAATGGATGCGAAGGTAACTGAGGAATAATTTGAGGGTTTTTCATTGCCCAGAACCGACTATTCTGTTTATTCACGTAACCATTCAAATGAAAATGAAATCTCACGTAACTTTCTCATCATCACAGTAATCGATGTTTGATTTTGATAAAATGTTTTAACGATTAAAACACATTGGTTTACTGAATATTTTTCCATAATAAATTTTCCACGTCTCTACTTCACGACCACTAAATATGAACTGTCAAGACTAATGTTTACCGAAATGGCGGCAAAACAAAGTAGTATTCCCGGTGGACATGCTGTATATAAAACATAAATATTCTCTATCCTCAGATAGAAGATTAAACAGGTTTGGTCCTCTTTAGTTCTTCTAAAAAATTGCTGTTCTCATTAAATGCCCCAAAAACATATTGTTTTTCAAATTCATCCTGAAATTGCAAATGACAAACAATAGGGAATTGTTTTTATCAAAATTATTTAAAAATGAGTTCATACATGAAAACAATAGAAAAATCAGTATCAACTATATGTACTAATAAATATAAAATATCAAATATTTGTATTAACAATCATTTTTAATTAAAACGTAATACACTATCAAGCAGATGGAAACTGTATTGTAGTAGTATTAGTGAAATTTCTATGTATGTGTCACACCGACAATGCTGGAAGCAAAACCAAAAAATTTAGATTTTTCTTATGCTTTAAACTGCTGATTGACAAGTGTATGACGTTGCTTGAACAATTTTAATTTTTTCATTTCACCAATATTACTATAGTTTGCATCCGCTTGGTAGTGTATTTCGCTCCTTAAACATTCATTTACACATTCGTTTACTCATTTGCTGTGTAACATATGTATGTATATGTATGGCGATTTTAAAAAATAACATTTATTTTATATTTTTATTTAAAATATTTTTTGATATTATTTTTTGCTCCTCTATTGTTTTTGAATGAAGTTCATTGTAGTTTTTACGTAGAAAAAGTAATAGTTTTAGTTAAACTTTGTTGAAAACAAAAAGATACATTATAGACCGTTAAACCCGACTAAACTATTTGCTATATTGTGCAAATCATTCCGAATTTTACTCGACTTCGATTAGCTTGGCTAAGTGCTTTAGGAGTTCTTATAACAAGTAGTATATAAATATGTATTTTCCTGGTTTAACAACACTAAAACCATGCTTAAGCCAACAGATTTCTTCTACTTTCCTTTGATTCCAAAACTAAATACAATTAACAAATTAAAGGATAAAAAGACTCAATGCTCTACCAAAAAAAAGCTCATTCAAAGTTGGTCAAGTATCGAAAAAGAATTATAAAATAAATATATCATTAGAGGGGGATTACTTTTATGAATGCCTTTCACAATATATAGCAGATCAAACAACCAGCTGTCTGCCTACAGCCAATTTTTAAATCTGGTTTTGAGTTGCCCTATGGATAGCAGCTTTTTCTATACTTGCCTTTAAAAGTATAGCTTGCTCATCATTTTGTACACAATGCCCTGATCTGATCCAGGCAAAGCGGCTAATGAGACACTTTACCTATAATAGTGAGCTGCGCCACATGGACAAGGTAACTATGAGAAAGCTTATTAGCTTCACTACTATCTTGAATACCACCTCTTCTAGCCAATTTGATATTTGACTCTGAGTACGACTTGTGCAGGGAGAAGAAGGATGTGACGGAGCACACTCTCTGTGAAAGGGTGCTTTGGCAAACATATATTCCAAACATTCGCAGGCTAACGTTCATGGACCATTATTGAACCTTAATAATTTTGTCGACTATCCATTGGGGATATTGTGATCTTCATACTGTTACGAAAATCAAGCTGGGGAACCGCTGTCGTTTGTTTCATCGCTAAAAACATAAACAGAAGCCGCAAAAACAATCACGTGCTTGTTTACAAATAAAAATGATCTACAACAACAAAGCAAGCAGACAACGAAACAAACAAGATGCAATCAGATCATTACATGAGAGCTAAAGAAAAATAAATTTAAAGAAATATCAAGAAGCTTGTGAGCTTTCGAAGCATTGCTTACTCAGCCATATAAAATGCACATCGATGAGGATAACAGTCGGTTCATTTGGTGAATACTCAAACTAAAGAGTTGAGTTGAAGTGAAGTATACTTAGCGAGTAGAGTTTTTTTGTTTGAACTCGGTGTAAGGAGAATCTAGTTGAAGCTAACTCGGTGTGAAAAGAATTTAAGTTTTAAGTTGTCACAACGATTGTGGAGCGCAAATCCGTGGGTAAAAAGATATGTGTAATTCTTGATAGAGAACTACAGGGAGTATAATTGTAATTGTTTGTAAAAAGGTTACAAACACAGGAACACAATTATCTAATTTTCGAATAATTTTGTTAAAACCAAATACAAATTTATTTATTTTTTAACTTCAATCTAAGAAATGTAAAAAACGTAACAATACGTAAAATTGATGGTATTCTGCTTGAGTCTGTTCCGATTGGTGTTTCCGTACCAAGCAAACAGCCATCCGACCATGAATGTTGACTTGATGGAGGATTAAATGGAGTTTTTTCTATTGCTGATAGTGCGTTAGAGGGCTGACCTCGGAGTCTCTGGCACAAAGGGTATTTTTAAGTCGCAGTATCATGGCCAGTTGGGCCCCTCCGACCCTAAGGAAATAGATGGTCTATGTTAACAGTCAGTTAACATTGCATCGTATCTTCGAGGAAAACTTTAATCAGCAATGACTAACCCAAGCTTTAATAGATATTAGAAGACTTAGGCTAGCACACGAGACACTTTAGACACTTCAACGACTTTTCTATGCAAAATAGAGTAGCGTTACGTAGCGTCGGATTAAAAGTTTTAGAAACATTTATTTACAAATTAGGCAATGACATTAGTTGTGATAGTGAAGAGCAATATTCAACTCCAATTTTTAAACTACGATAGGCACTAAATGTGGCAGATTACTTTGTTGAAGTCAATATTTTTCGAAATAACTAAAAAATAACTTTTTTTGACCGTTCGCACTGAGTCTGTCTATCTAAAAATTTATTGAATAATAACAATTAATGGGTACAAATTCTAATATCTGTTGGATCATATACAGATCGGATTTATTCAATTGCGATACAATGATTAACAATTATAAGAAATATATTTCGTGTCAAATTGATTTCCTTGCAAAAGATTATACCAACTTTCCCTTTTTTTGGTAATAATTTGTAAATTTTTAAAGGCGTTCTACAGTAAAAGAAGTCGTCGATTCTAAAACTGAATACCATATCAAAATTCTGCAGTCGTCTAAATTAAAAATGAGGCCATGAATACAGTGTACAAACATCAGCTTAAAAACAGAGTACCCCTACCACCTATAATTGTGTAGGGTAAAGATATATCTTAACAAGTATTAGTGTGTGTGTATTAGTGTCGTGGCTTAGTATGAGTACTTACTTTACATGTCGCAGTTTGAGTAATTTACGACTTAATACATAGCCATTGTTACATGCTTACAAACACGCTGTAAAATATAAAACGACATTTGCAAACAAACATAAGGAAACTCGGCACACAAACATATAAAAAAATCAAATAGAGAGGAACAGAAATGAAGAGAGAAAACAATTAAAAAATGTATGAGAACTCATTGTAACTGCTACTTGTACTTCTACAAACTATAATAACAACTACCACAACAACAATAATAACAACAGCGTTAACAAACAATGCTATATGTTACGTTCATATACTCGAAAATGTGTAGTTTGCCTGCACTTTATACTGGTCTCCCCTCCTTTTTCACTTTGCATAACTGTAACATTTAAGAAACAATAAAACAATGACAAAAACATTGAATGAGAATGAGAATAAATTGAAAAAATAAATAAAACAAAACTACAAGTAAAATGTGTTGTAAATGTATATGTACTCGTAGGAGGGAGGGTGTATGTGCATGTGTGAGTGCCTATATTTTAATGAAAGTAGAGAATATATACAAATAAACTGTAAAGGAATTTAAATTTTAAAATTTTAAATAGAAACAATTTGGTTTAGACTTTTGTTGTAAATTAAAAATTTATGTTAAATTACATCGAGTAGCGTACGGGAATGGTATTTAAGGTTAAGACTTAAAAATACTACTCAAAGAGGAAAAAAAAAGAAAATTTAAAAAAAAATTTCACCGAAAAATAAAATATATTCTCTGGTAAGCAAATACAATGTTAGTATTGACACCGTGTGATTGCTTAGTTTCACTTAAGCTAGTCTTATAAAACTATGCAACGACTTTATTTTGGTGAGCAATCAATGTGCCAATAAACAACATAATCATTATGATCAGAAACGCTGCATAATCCAAAACTATTGTAGGGTTTGATGTCATTTATAATTGTAATTTATTTCATTGCCATCTCCGATTTAGTACTGGTTGATATTAAATAACACCCGATTATTTGTCGCAAATATGTTTGCTTTAAAGAAAATCAAATATTTCCACGCAATAAAAATTCTTAAAAACTTTGGTTCTGATATATCTGCTCTAAAATAGTCGATCTTGTTCAGAACCTTCTGTTAGTTAGGCCTGATCAGACTACTAATGTCACAAAGTATGACATGAGCAAAAAGTACATTTTAATTCTTGTTCAGTGAAAATATTTATGTCCTATTGACTGAACTGAACAAACATACATTGCATTACAACAACAAACACAGACAAAATATTAACTGCTAAGCATAAGGAAAGACGAAAACTGTAGCTGCCTTAGAGTAATAAATAATAGAGATTAATACTACTACATTACAGTTTGAATGCAATCCGGACTATGAAGTTACAATCAATTCAGATTATAGACCACAAAATGAAATGAATTAGCGAGGTCTGGATTATAAAGGATTTACTATATTTAAAACAAAAACGACCACGTATGACGTCAGCAAAAACAAATATGGCAACAATACTGTCTCGATTGAGCACACCTTATAATTGTTTTTCACCATGGAAAAGTGTATATTTTTTCAAGGCATCAATATTGAGTAAAGTATTTGCATGCAAGTATTGTCTATGGTGTGCTCAGTATGTACCGTAACATTTTTTATTTTCTATTGCGGGTTTTATTTTTATGTTGTATCGTCGGAGAGACCAGCACTCAGGGGATAACCCCTGCTCATGCAGTGCATTGTGCTGGAAAACAGATTGTGGGAAGGAGGATGGATAGAGTAGTGTCTATGGACGTTCGATTTAAACTTGTTCATGTCGTAAGGGGCAGGGAAAACATTCGCAGGAAGATTGTTCCACATACGAACAGTGCGGCCAAAGAACGAATTCTCCCTGTAATACATTGTGCGATTCACTGGACAATCAACTACAAGGTATGCGCTCTACGAGAAATACGAGTACAACGTAAAAATATATGATTACCAGGAATTAGTTCGTTAATTTCGTAAGAACACATTCCGTTATAGTACCGATAGAACAATGAAACACACGCCACATTGCGACGATGCTCTAATGAATGAACAGAGTTGGCTACTCTACCGTCAATAATAAGAATCTTCGCCCTCTCCTGTACGCGGTCAAAAAGCTCCAAAAAAGACTTTGAAGCACCGGCCCATACATGAGGGTTGTATTCCAATTTGGATCGGATATGGGTCTTGTAAATATTAAGGAGACCAGATGGAGTGAAGTAATTCTTACACCGTCTTAAAAAGCCGAGGCACTTGAATGCTTCTTTCGACACTAGAAATATGTGCTCGTTCCAACGAACGTCACAGTGAATTCTCATGCCCAGAACATCAAGAGCATTTGATTGCTCAATATCTACATAACCCATAGATACAGATGACAACACATCAACACGTCCGTGTATCAGAAAACAACATTGGGTCTTGCGCGCGTTAAAGTCGAACCTGTTTGCGCGACCCCAGTCAAAGGTTTTCACTAGGTTAGAGATTTTAGTGTGTCGTTCATATTCTGCCTTTTCGAAAGAATATACATGACAAATGTTGCTGTCATCTGCAAAAAAGTAAATAGGATTGGAAGTGGGAAAAAGATAGTCTTTAAGAAATATTAGAAATAGAGTTGGAGGAAGAGCAGAGCCTTGCGGTACGTCTGAATTTATCCTGAACTCGTCAGATGAGATCCCATTTATAACCATTCTTATAGTGTGATTTCTGATAAAGCTATGAATCGAGAGAAGTGACTACCGACACCAAAAGCAATAAGTTTGGATATGAGATCTTTGTGCCAGGCTCTGTCAAACGCCTTGGAAATATCCAGGGCCACAACTTTACTCTCACCAAATCTATGAATGGAGAGCTATTCAACCTTTCAGAGAGTAGCGCTAGCACATCAACAGTAAAGCGTCCCTTACGGACACCGTATTGGCGATCACTCAACAAATTGTTGGACTCTAAATATTTCATAAGGTGATGATTAATCATACTTCCCCTAACTTTGGAAAGTGCCGAACTAGCTGCTATTTGGCGGTAATTTTCTTTTTTATATTGGTATGAATAAAAATGAATTTGGAAAAAAAAAAAATACATCCCAACCTCAAATTTGCCCACCCTTTAGTATATGAAGTAAAGGCCTAGTAAATTATTTTTTATTTATCCGCAAAATCCTTGTTCCCATCAAATAATTGCCATTTAAATGTAAGCTTTGAAATATTTTAAGAAGATAACAATTTTTTATATTTTAATGTTTTAAGAAATTCTTTATAAAATGCATCAACAACCATTAATGAACACAACAACGTTTAAGGCTATTACTACAACTTTACACTTTATGAGAATATAACAAACAATTTAAATATTTTATAAATTGAGTTCTAATTTTCTACAAATTATTTTTAGTTAATTGAGGTCAAGTGCTTAGCCAAGAGTAGTAATTCAATGTTTTTAAATTAATTTATCATTTAAATTTAACATTTTTTTACATTTTTTTTCAAATGTTTCAATTTAAGTTGCTTTCAAAAAAATTATTTATTTATTTGGCTTGGCTGTAATTTCATAATTCAAACCCAAAGAAGATGACGGATTTACAAATATTACTTTCTTAACAAAAATATTTTTTTTTTTGCAGGTTTATTTTTTTCAAAAAGATTCTTCCAGAAATACTCCTTCACTCTGCTGTGTCATAAACTTAAGCTGTTCGCTGGTTGGCATATTAAGTTTCTTGCGTTTTTAATACAATATTTCATTCATAGTTGAGATCAGTGCTTTTGTTTTTGCTTTTTTTTAATTGAAATTAAAAACTTTTCCTCCAACCCTGCTAAACTTGCTAACATATTAAAACCATATTTTTGAAATATTAACGCTAGAAGAACAAGGCAACTTCTTCTTTTAAGTTTTCCGTTGAATTCTATTTTGAGTGTATTAAGAGTGACTTAATGTTTGCTACATGTTGCAACAACTTGTTAAGTCAACACTATAATTATAAACTTAAAACTCGATTTCCGCATTTCTACTAATTATTTACGAAACACGAGCCGTTTTAAGTGCCTAAAAAGCTTTAATTGTCATAAGGCACTGCTATAGCTATTTTATAAAATTATTTCAATGGGTCTAACATCGTATTGCTATTATGAGTCTAAAATTTTTGTTTAAATTTAAATAACAACAATGCTGCTTTGAAAAAGAAAAATAAATATGTGTCACACTACCACAACAAACAAAGGCAAACCATTTTGTGATGTTTAACTATTGCACACAAGAAATAACAACAACTCTGTATATCTACCATATTAGACACAAGAAATAACATCCGTCATAGCAACAACAACTAGATCTGCCTCATTACACACTCAAGCACTACTAAATTCAAATGCAATTAGTAACGAGTTTTAAGGATTCGCTAGATGAAAGTAGTTCATAGTTACGTTGGAGTTTTCTTAAGCTCTTTGAGTGAAAATATGTGTTAAACAAACTTAGCATTTCAAATAGTAAACTAGATAATGAGAAGTAAAGTTGGGTTACAGAACACAAAACGGCAGTGAAGACCAATTAGTAAAAAGCTTTGTTAATAGCGTAGTACAAATTTTGTTGTGAAATCGATGCAGATTAGTGTTGGCATCAATAAACAGTACAACAGTATTTTTTACTTTATTTGCATTTCGAACTCAGAAAATAAACGTAATTATTTTATCAAGCCATCAAACGTATTTTTAGTGGCCATAACTTGTGCTATATATAGCTCACCAATCTACAAAACTAGTAAGCTTCCTTCCTATACATACAACAAATATAAAATTTCTTTGTTTAGTCTCAATACCAAAATTTAAAAAATTGTCAATAGAGTTAGCAGTGTTCCTGTCTCGGATTATGAATTTCTTTCATTTTTCTGCTTTTATATTGAGTTAATAATTTAGTCTTAACGCATAATAACTTATGTTGCTAATTTAGTTTCATGATATTTTTCGGTCTCAAATGAAAAAATTAAAAACAAAAAAAAAGAAGAGTTGAACGAAAATATATTTTTACTTCAATTTTTTTTTTTTTTTTTTTTTTTGATTATTTTTCTTAAGACTTGAAAGGAGTTTGTGTATGGCTGGTATTATCCGGCATGACATTTGAAAAACTTTTTTTTATATTTCTGCTCATAATTTGTACACATAGAATAAAATTGGATGGACAAAATAGACAAAAATAGAGAAAAAATATTCTTACGTTTTTACCTTTTTAAAAACATGTATTTATGAGTTCGTAGATTGTCGTTAAAATAAGATAAATCTTGTGCTTGGTTTTTAATTAAAATCCTTTATTAAACACAGTTTTGTGTACTACTGCTTGTAAGCCTTTTACAAGCAATAACAATGTCTATTCTTAACTATTCTCTCTGTTTAAAACTTTGTAAACAACAACAATTACTCGATAGATCTTTCTACCAGAAGTCTTACAACCCGATAGTAGTTACAACTTATGTTCGACCACACAAAGCTCTCTCCTTACATTGAGTTCAAACCAATAACTCGTTCGTTGAGTTTACTACACATTCATGTAAATTCCATTTCTTTCTTCTATTTTCGTTTTAGTTCTTATGAAGCCATGCGAATGTAATCATCTACTTCTTTCAGCTCTTGTAGTTTGTTGTCGTTTGTTATTGTCTGTTACTTGTTTTCTGTTCTGTTAGTTTTTATTGCTGCCGTTTTATTTCATTTACTTTATTTCTGCTAATCTTTGTTGTTGTCAGTTTGGTTATTTATAAACAACTCTTATAGTTGCTTTTGATTCTTTTTAGCAATGTAATAAATGCGGGGGAGCCCAACCTGATTTTTGTAACAATATTTTTTCGAAATGATTCTATAAAAACTTTAATAATAAATGGTGTTACATGGGGTTAATAATAGACAAATTTTACGGATAATTCCTTTCAATTTTGTGATAAGAAAATATATGTCCAAAAAAAAAATTATTATATCTATTATTTTTAAATATTCGCTATTCGAAAAAGTTCGGTAACAACGGTAGATGGGTGGCGTGGTGTAGTGGTTAGAGCGTAGGCATACAACACAAACGGCCCAGGTTCGCATCCCATCGATGACATAACGAAAAAAAATGTAATTGCGGTTTCGAGTGTTTAATAAAAGGACTTCAACCTCCCTCCAGACAAATCCATCTAAAGAAGCCCCCTGACCTTCCAGCTTACCTCTGGCGATGATGACAAGCACTAAGTTAGGAGCACTATCACTACTTCACACAATCATTTGGAGGCGAGCTACAGTAGATTAATCATCTTGAATTCAACTTGATTACTGAAATTTAAATAAAGTAATAGATGCTTTGTGGAAAGCCAAAATGCTCCCTACAAGAGTGACGGAGAAAAAATTAATAACTGCATCAGGCAACGCTATAATAGAGTGTTGGAAAAGTGATATTTTAAGTAATATTTTAAGCTTCACTTTAATAGAAGACATTATCCTATGAAAAGTTATATACGTTTCAAAATGAATGAGAATTCGGAACATTATCGTCATTAATTGCTTTTAAATTATAGAAATTTGTAAAAATATATAAGCATCGTTACCGTTGCTGTATCTAAAAAACGGCAGTGAAATGGTTGGATCGTTTTCAATTTTATATTGTAAATTGGATTTAAAAGAGCTACCTCGCTTTTGTCGTCCAATCGCTAAAAATGTCGATGAAGTCATGGCAAAAATTGAGAAAGACCGGCACTTAAGCAGCATGTAATTTGTTAAGGAATTAGCTATTCGACACTAAACAGTTATTAATTATTGGAAGAATGATGGGTACACAATGTTTGGGTGCCATATGAATTAGCACTAAAAAATTTAATTCCATTTGCGATTCTCTCCTAAAACGGAACGAAATCAAACCATTTCTGAAGTGAATAAATACGGGTGATGAAAAGTAAATCAGGTGCAACAATAATGTGCGAAAACAAAGCAAGGTGAAGCTTTGCAGACCGTGGCAAAGCAAGGATTAACACTGAGGGAGGTAATGCTGTATGTCTGGTGTGATTGAAAGTGAATTGTTCATTCTGGGCTTCTAAAGCCTGGTAAAACAATTGAAACCGATCTCTACATTCAACAATTAACGAGAGAACTTCACTTCACCAGCATAACAACGCCAGACAACACACATCTTTGATGAACCGGCAGAAGCCCATAGAGCTTAGGTAGAGAGTTTTGATGCATCAACTATATAACTAGGACTTTATACTTCTAGTTTACCATTTGTTTTGATCTGAATTAAGACTATCCCTTGCTAGCCGGTGGTTCAGTGCAAAGAGAAAATACTGTGTGTGAAAGTAGAGAAAATGAATCTCAAAGATTTAAAATCTAAAAATAATGTCACCATCTGAGCATCATTATCATCTGTTTGCTTACCTCAAAGCTTATTAATAATTCTTTTTAAAGCTTTCCAAGCTTCTTTTTTTCTCCTTCAACACTCGATCAAAAGTAGAATCCTTCACAATAATTTGTGATCGAACAAAAATAATTTTAGCTTTTGGTCCCACACAATCTGGTATATTTGTATTTTAAATAGTTGAAGTTCAGTTCTTTCCTTTCTCCAAATGTTTTGCCAAGTCTAGCTTCACATAAGCCACTTTTAGTAGTATTTAGTGTAACGCAGTTCCATTCATATTAGAGTATTAAATAAAATTAAAAATACTCCCAAAAATCAACTAAATAAGCTATCTCAGTGACTTTGAAAATATTGAACCAAATGGTGAAATTTATGTAATTCGTCTGAAAGGTCTCAACGTAACCAATATTAAAGCTGAGCTAGATTCTACTCTGGAAGAGTCTGCTTCGTTCTTGCTAAGAACGAAGTGTTCGACCAATTTCGATAGAAGCGCTTTTGAATGATCATCGACTGAAGATAAATGTGCTGGCAGAAATGATAGGCACTTAAGAAAGTTCTATACGTGGAATGATGCTCAAGATGGTTACCTCATGAAGATATTTCAGTACAGTATTTGACAATATTTTGCCGCAGTAAAGCAGAGTTTTTAAATCGATTCGTAACTATAGATGAGTCATGGTTACACCACTTCACACTAAAGGCAAAGAAAAAATCATAGCTTGTGCAATATATTGAAGAAAACGTGTTCATTGAAGGCGATGACAGTTTTTGGGAAGTGCATGGGATAACATTTATTGATTATTGAGTTATGCCAACTTTTACAGCATTTGAGTGATAAAGTTAAGGAAAAAAGCCGCATTTGGAGAACCGTTCAACGCATACACTAACGCGATGCCAAAATCGATTTGCTATCACGCACCTATTTGTGGACTGATTTTTTTACGTGTAAAATATTTTTTCTTTTCTTCTAACATTTTTATTGAATTTTTTTATATGTCAAAAGCTTAAAGCTGCTTTCGTGATCAGAAATTTAATATAGAAGTTATAGTGAAAAAAAAAACAAAATTCTCGTCTAATCATTAAAAAAAAAAATTGTAACCATAATTACAAATAATTCGAATATACACACAATATACTAATTTTAAGTGTAAGTTATTAATAAAATTAAAAATAACTTTTCTAAAAATGTATATTCGTTATTAAATTTATTTGTAAATTTAATATATTTTCATAAAATATTAATTCACACATATTAAAAAATATTTTTTTTTAATTAAAATTAAAAACTTTTTGTAAAAAAGGAAGTATTTTCACTCACACTTTTAACGTGTGATACACACATCCTGCTTATTAAAAACACTTTTTGTACAATTTTATTTTGTTGTCTTTCAGTAAATTTTTAAGCCTTTAATGCAGTAATTGTTGAAGTACTTTTTGGCTTAAACATTTAATGGCCAATTTGTTTGTGTGTTAAGCTGTAATTATACACATGTTTTATTATGGTTTTATTTTTTTTTAATACTTTGCATTTTGTTGTTGTTATGGTTGTAAAATCGTAAAATTGAAATGATTTTTGTTGATGATAATACAGTTTTATTTGAATTTAATTTGTGTGGAAAAAAATAAATTATTAAAACAATTAATGAAAGAAATTCTTTTCAATATGAATTGGAAAATTAAAATTGTAAAACAAAATTTATTCAAATATATAATTCTTTTGTATTTTTATATAAGAAATGTTAGATATTTTAATTGTTTTCATTCAAATATAACACCATTTTGTGCAGATTTACCTTAAATCTATCTTACCATATATAGAATAACTCATTCAACTGCCACAAAGTTTGCCTATTGCACAATATTTTTTTTATGCAATTCCGGTGTAGGAATTTTCGGCAATTACAGCAAAAAAAAAATTACAAAACTATGTACTTTCACTTTATTGGGAACAAAATATATATTTACCCATCGATTTTCATGAATTATGGTTTATTTTATTTCTATTATATGCAGTTTTAAAAATAGAATAAATAGTGAAACTTGCAAATATTTGCTACATTATATTTTTTGTGAATTTTTAGAAATCAAAAAATTTATAATTAAAAAAAATTATAATTTGTTTCTCAATATCTTAAAAAATATTAGTTATATTAAAATATAATATTAGAGTGACTTAAAGCTATGAAGTAACGAAATCAGATAAGTCATTTCAAAGCTTTCATACGTGTAAGATGTATGAAGTAGCCTCCTGATATGTCTCATATTAAAAAAAAAAATCTAAAAAAAATTATCCATAGAATCCAAAGTGTTGATGATTTTTGAAATTAGGCGATCACAATGCATCAAAAAATATATTGAATATCAAAGGTATTTTTACTTGTTGCGTAGTGTAATTTGTTATAATTACTAAGCAGTTTAAGCCAAATTCGGAAAATTCCACTTTAGCCGTTCTTAAGATATGCAAAAATCAATGTTCCGCCCACTTCTTGACTAATGATTTGTATTTCCTACGAAGCCATTTGGGTCAAAGTTAGACACTTTATGTTATGAAGATAAAATAAATATTTACTTTGTATGGGCGCGACAACGCCCAGTTGGAATTTTTGAAATGTGTATGGCCTATAGTTCATATCAAGCATATAGAGAACTGTAAAAGTTTAAAGAAAATGAGTTCAGCAGTTTAGCTGTCCAACAAACATAAAAACATACGTACATTAATACATGCAAGCTCATCTTCATTTTTATATATGCGATTAATATTAATCTGGAATGAAATATTTAATCTTTTAATTACTAAAGTAAATCTGCCATAAATTTTTTTAAATAATTCGATTTTTAAAGGTTGCTTTTAATATATAAAAAAATTTTTTTAAATGGATAAAAATATTAAAAAAATAAAATAAAATAAAATAAAATAAAGATGAAATTACTTGAAATAAACCAAACAAAAATAAATTTAAAATAATAAATATTCAACTTTTATCTACTGTGAGCGTCAAAATAAAGTGTACGATGTATTTAAATATTTTATATATTTCTAAGAGTGTATTTAAGGCTTTACAAAATCCATAAAAAACAACAACAAAATTTTCCCAACATCTAAATATATATATATAACAAATACAAAATTTATTCTATTTTTCACTCGTCAAAATAAAGTGTGCATGAAAAAAACTAAGAATGACGTAGAAATACCTGGGAAGTGTCACCATTTTTTTTTTTAATTTTTGTAACAACTCCAAAATCTTGAGTTACGGATACACAAGCGGTTTTCCGTACCTTTTAAAAGAAGAGAAACAAATGTATTAAATTGTGTATACTTTACTCAAGTAAATCTACGGAATCTGTGTATATTTCTCCAGCAATCACATTTTTTGTTTAACTCATTCCAAATTTTCCAAGTTTAGTTTCGGATTTTTTAAAATTATGCTTAGTTATGAATAAAACGCTACACCATTTCTTAAAATCGTATTGGAACCGACGGAATTATAGCACCTTTTGTCTAAAGCCTACATGGTAAAGGCAAGAAAAAAACCTCTAAGTTCCAGAAAATAAGGCTTTACACTTTATTTTGACGCTCACAGTATATTCCTGCAAAATAGATAAACACTCCCCAAACACTTTCTTCAGAAAAATATTTTGTGAGACAAACCGGTTTTGTACTCGTAACTTCAGATTTTGGAACTTTACAAAAATTCCAAAATATAATTTTTGTTGTACTCCACAGCACCTTCAAAAGCAATGTTATCACTTTTCAGGTATTTCTACGTCGTTCTTTTTTGTGGCTTATTTTTTTTTTCTTGTACAAACTTTATTTTGACGCGTAAAAAATAAAATAAATTTTGTATTTGTTGTATAACTTTAGTATTTGGAAGAATTTTGTGTTTTTTTTTATGGATTTTGTAAATACACTCTTAGAAAAATATAAAATGTGTAAATACATCGTATTTTAAAATACAGAAATAAAGGCTTAATTCTACAGTATAAGGCTGAAAACTTTATTTTGACACTCACAGTATATGTATTTGATTTTATTGAATTTTTTCTCTCGTTTTTATGAGAAAATTTTAAATAAATAAATAAATCCGTGTGTTCTTTTCCCCCCTTTTTCCAACATTTACAAAAACTGAAATATATTTGCTATTTGCTGCTCTCATATACACCTTCTTATAGATGATTGATGATGATAAGTTTCTCTCATTATATTTGTCGTTTATTAACTTTTGGAAACCTTATTTAAGAAATATCTCTGTAGGTACATAAGTATGTATGTATGTATACGTAAGCGTTTTTTTAAGCCAGATCATATGTAAACAATAAAGAAAACACGTTGTTCCTTTAAAAAAAAAAGGAAAAAAGAAACAATGACAGCTTTAAAGCTTTTGCTCTCTGACTCAATTTGCGTAACAATTGCAATCAGAGTGTATCTATGCATGTGAGCAATACATATTATTTTTCCTGTACCCTTAAAAACAAATTTTGAAAAAAAAAAATTTAAAATTGCGAAAAGCAAAACTCGAAAGAATTTTTCAATTTTATGCCAAAATAAGTTTTGTCATGTCAGTATATATTTGTTTCTAAAAAATATTTACTTACAATTACACACACACTTACATGTATTACGTTATTACTACAAATTGTGGGTATGAGTGTGTATTGCTTTAAATATCATATTATCTATGTACGGAGAGAAAAAAATATATAGAGATAGAGAGAGAAAGAGATTGATGAGTCATGATGGAACACGTAATGCATACATAAATAGAAATTTGTGATTTTGTGAATTATCTGATATGATGTGTTTAAGTTGTTGTTAACCCCAATAAAGTCAGGCACAGTGGGTTTCGAAATAACTTTTTTTTAACCCTGACCATACATTTACACACGTAGCCAACTGACAGTGGTACCCGGGTTTGCGGCAGATATTGCGATAAAACTCTTAAGTTTTGTTTGATTTTTATTGAAGAACTGGTTTTTATTGGAATTTTACTGGTCATGTGTTTAAAAGATGCCAGCAATGATCCTCCTTTAGCTCTTCGGGGAAACTATAGTCATTTATTATAGAAAGCAAAGTTAAGTTGCGATAGATTTCAGTAAATACTTTTTGATACTGAATTTACATTATCAAACTTATAGTCTAAAACAGGCAACAGGTACTTTTCTCACGTCACTCCTACGGCCAGTCGACTTCATGTTAGAGAAATTGTATCTTTTGACAAAACCCAACGGATGATATAGGTATACCCCAACATGGTTTGAATATAAACGGAACTTTTTAGTTTGGCATGACCAAGAAGATTATGGTGTTGAAATATATCACCAAACGCATTTTCTATTTTCCAGTTCTAATCTAAGCGCCAAAAAAATCTATGTTCTCGTTGAGAATTTTTCGAATTACCTGGCGTAGAACTGGCAAATAAAAACGTGAACGCAGGAGTCAATCATAATCGAGTAATACTATACGCTAACGTCCGGGTAGCTTTAGAACTTATGATAAACAAAATCATCCCTTAACAAAATGACTAGGGCGCTGCAGGCCCGTCAGATATGTACATATAAGCGGGCAAAAATTGTGTCGTTTGTAACTTAAGGGTCGTACAATGAATCAAAATATAATCGAAAAACACTAACAGTAGGCGATGGTTGTAAATGGCCAACGTGCAACACTCATGGCAAAATATTTGCTTCTTGCGGGACTGTGTTTTTTTTTAACATTAATTCACTAAATAGGTGTCCGTTTTAATAACCGATACCGCATAAAACGGATATATCCATGATTCGTTACCTGTACCGACTTTATACCCATCTTTTAAAGCACAACGGTCGACCTTGTTAATCATTTCCCTACACCAACCGACGCTAAAATTCATAAATTATTGGCATCCAACGAGAAAAATTTTTTCACAACTAAGTGTTTTTACCAAATCGTATGTGTTGAAGTGGTAATAATGTGCAAGGATGTATTTATCTTACAATATGTCACATGACGATCTTGAATTATTAGTTCAAGCACTGCATCGATGTTTTGTGGCACAGCAGCCGATTTTGGGCGAGATTCACGTAATGCGTCGGCGACCGAACTATGACCACTATTGAATTCACTATTTCAGCGTTATACTGTGGTTTTTTATTGTGCTTTATCGCTATACAAAGAACTGAGTTCATTGACACATTCTTGTTGAGATAATCCACGTCGAGATTTGTGAACAATAATCCAACGAAAACCTTCTCTTGAAATTTCCATTTTTTGGCCAAATTGATTTTCTTAACTCACTGTCAACAAAACAAATAGCACTTGTACATCAAAATGTTGTGAGCACGTTTATGCTAAAAAATGTCAAAATTTATTATGGTGTTGCCAGATTTTAGCTATTGGCGTTAGTGTTGACAGTTCCTGAAATATAAATAGTACCCTTCGAATAAGAATATCTTATTAAAAAACATGACAATACTTGCCAGCAAACAAGGTTATATTAGCTTGGTGCGATTGGAAAGGAATGGAAAGGAATTATCGATCCTTACTGTTTTAAGTTCCATCTTTTAATAAAGCAATTGAAAACCGCAATGAATAATTTAAAAATTGACCGCACTTGGGCGGAAAGTTTTATAAATTTCTCTCGAAAGTAAAAATTTAACAACTGCATTGCAAACTAAGTCTCTTATCTTTTCCTTCTTAATTCAAAGAAGATCTCACACAGCGATTTAAAATTCATCAAAAGGACTTCGGGTACTTTTTGTTTGACCCGATAACAGGTTTAATCTGATTACTTAATAAAACTTATTTTGTCAAACGGCAGACATCTCGACCTAAAATATCAAAATAAGTCACAAAAACTGACCCATAAGATCACACATCCGTCGGAGCGACAGTATTCAGTTAATCGAAATCGGTTAATAACAACATCCTACTTAGTTATTCCCTTTATAGAAAAGAGCAGGCCGAAAGCCACTTACAAGAAGAAATTTTTCCGGCATCCAATTAGAATTAAGTAAGTTTCTGATAGGAAAAGATCTCATCTCCCAAGTATCCAAATGACCACAGTTGAAATCGTGCAATCTGATCCTAGTTAGCTCAAAACAGTCGCACAAAATGTGCCCTTTTGTTTTATCCTTGTCACTTATACAGGAGACGTAACCTCTTG
Organism: Wohlfahrtia magnifica; assembly: GCA_023159175.1. Lineage (NCBI taxonomy): Eukaryota > Metazoa > Arthropoda > Insecta > Diptera > Sarcophagidae > Wohlfahrtia > Wohlfahrtia magnifica. Next base: position 524,144 of record JAKWBJ010000485.1, on the reverse strand, counting down.
AGATGAAAACCGACTATAATACCAATGTCAGCTCTCCGTACTCTATGCAACAATTTCCCGTATGAAAAAGACGCAACTAACCCTATGTCCTCGACCTGACCTCCACCAAGTTAATACCACAAAAGTGCTCTGGGAAAATAAAGTTCGCTCTCACTTCATTAGCAATGAAATTGCTGACGAAGCTGGGATAACCCGAGACACAGTGAAGTACGTCCTTGTTCGCCACACTGTGTTGTTGAAGATAGTAAAAGCACCGAATTCATCGAACACGTAGCTAGTCCCCACAGTGCTGCCCCATAATCGAAAATATAGTTGCGCGGTCACCTCTTATGCCACTCTGAAGATTTATATCTGCGCTCAATAAAATTAAGTGAATTTCAATATGATAAAGATTTAGTCATTCGCCGGTATATATCGAACCTTCTATTAGATCCAAAGACTTCAGCCGTGTCATGCCTCTGTCCACCCATAAACTTTCGGCTTCTGGGATCAAGAAACGAAACCTACGGCTGGCACATATGGTATTTCCAACCTTTCCAAGTGCCATACCAAAAGGGCAGTTCCAGTTAAGTCTCCGATCTAGGACATCACCTAAATAATATCTTAAAAATTGATTATATCTAAAAACAATTCTAATGTACTTTTATTTTAATCCACTGTAACAAATATTGTTATTATTGTTATCTCTTCTCGTTCCAATCGAACTTGCCAATTTACATGGATTAGATGCACAAAATAATAGCAACAACTACAAAAGTTGACACAAAAATTGAGGCTTTTTATATGACATCCACCATATAATTGGTGAAAGCGGTTTAAAATTTTCAATTTTTGTTCTCCATTTTTGTCTCCCTTGATATTGTTGAAGCGTACACATGGTTAAGTGTTATTGTGAAATATACAAAATTGTTTTTTCAAATTGCATTATGTTTTTTTTCGAAAACGTGTAGAAACAATAAAAAGAAAATTTAAAAGTATTACCAACAATTAAGAAGGACGGTTTAATTTATTAAGCGTGACTTTTTGGTACCTTACGCTTAGATAAGATTTCGAAGATTTAAAAGGTATGAGAAAGTAAATATTAACTAAATTCCTAATCATTAATGGCCTTTTTGAATTTAAATTTTGACAAATAGTTACGAACAATTTATCAGAATCAAATTTTTTCTCAATTCCTCTTATTTAGCTGCCTTCTCAAAAGACATTTGTTTATCCGAATTTTAAGTATAAACAAATATGTCATGGCTTGTTCCGATTATAAACCGATTATCGCCAAATTTAATTAATTTAATTTAAGTTATAAAAAAAATTTTTTAAAATAATTTTACGAGTTGAGAGTCTTGAGAAATCGATAAAAGTGCGCTTGGAACACAAACGTGACATACACACCTCCTCTATCTATGATATAGTAAGTCTGTGTGTAGGGTATAAAAAACAGTAAAAATAAACATTAACAAAATCGTGAATTTCGTTAAAAATAATCATCTTTTTACGAAAACAACTATAGACGAAAATAGAAAAGGGTGGAAGGCATCATGCTGAAATGTATGCAACATATTTAGTATTGTCGTAGTTGCTGTTGTTGTTATTGTACACAAACAAAAATATAAACACAAATACTACCAAACAAACTTAACTCTCTCTCTCCCTGACATACTAATAATAATCCCTACCCAGTAAACATTTTAGCATGATTTTATTTGAAAATCATTGAGAATGAGTTGAAATCAGGCTATTCGTCTGTTTTTTATTAATTATTAATTTTTTATTAATTCCCATAATTCCCATTTTATTAAGAACATGGGAACTTCTCTCAGTCTATGACCTGCACCCGATTCTACTTTTAGACTCATTGAAGGAGACCTACAGTTTAACGGCTCCAAACAGCAAATGCATTAGAGAAGTTTTCAATAGTAGTAATTCTGATAACCAGTTACTAACTAATCTTATGAGGTGATACCGCTGTTGAATAAATTTTCTTTTTTCAGAAGGGGTGGCTTGGTATTGAACCGAGGACTTTCTTGTTGGCAAGGGAGTGTCTTATCTACCATACCACGTTTGTTTGCTGGTTATAAAATAAGTACGTATATATGTTTATGAGTAGGCGTGTGTGTTTCTTTTTAACTGTACATTTTAAATTGTAGCAACTGTTGTTGTTACTGTTGTTGTTGCAGCATCAAATAGAATAGAATGCGGTATGAAAAGTCACGTAATGCACAGCAGGCATTTACTCGCTCTCGAAGAGTATGTAGTGGAGAACAATTCCGTTTCACCGCAAATGCAATTTAACGCTTTTTGATAAAGTTCAATTCAATTTATTTCACATTTTTTTGTTTGCAACATTTTGTCCGTTATTTCGTTTTACAATTGGAAGAAAAAAATTTGAAAATAACTCTCCAATTTTTGATGCTCATAATGAAGTAAATCTTTTTTTGCTTTCCTTCTATTTTTCTTTTTAAATTCAGCAAACAAATCACTCACAACCCAAAAAAGTGGAAAATAGTAGTCAAGAGGCTCAGATACTTTATACATTTAAAAGAAAGTGTTAAAGTATTTAGAAATAATTTTTTTTTTTTTTTTTCTGAAATACATATTGTTAAGAAAATAAAAATACCTTAAAAGAAAACACACATCAGCGCCTTTAAAACTGTATGGTAGGTTTTTGGTATATTTGCTAATTATGTGTCACCCTGTCAATCCCGTACTTATTTGCGTTATCTGGCGGCACTACCAATCCGACCATTTTTGCGTTACATTTGAATTAACGGAAATAAAATAGAGGATATGAGACACTCCCGGAACTGTCTAAATTGTAGGCAATTAGATATATAAAGAGGCTGCTTTATCTTTACGTCAGTTAGTTATCGTTTTGAATGCTTTATAAATAAATTAAAGTCGTGTTAAAGCGGAAATAAAAGTGTTGTATAAACGAATATTAAGCTGTTGTATTAAGATTAGCTGTATAAAAGTTCTAGTGTAGTAAATGAGAAGCTGTAAACAACAACAAAGTGGTGTTGATTTTATTTTAACGCATTTTAAATGAAATTACACGTTTTTAAAAGGTTTAAACGTAACAATATGTATAAGGAATATTATGAAAAAAATTCTTCGACTGGAAATTCGGAGTGTTAATCTCTTTCCACACTGAAAGGAATCGAAGCGTTCCACTTAGTGTCTTTGACATCAAACCCTACACTGATGGCTAAAAGACGATATGTAATGTTGGCTCCGGAGCATTCTCTATGAAGATTAATTTAAACTACCACTACAGTCTTCCGGATGGTTCAAGTGTTTTTCAGGTTAAGACATTGTCCATTAGCTAAGCATTCTTACTACTATATAGATGTGGTACGCAAGGGTGCGTATTTACACACGATTTAACTCGCATCGAGTGCTTACCGGGCACTGACCGAATGAAAACCATGTCCATATGATGGGATTACGGTACAACGTCCGCTGCCGCAGCTGTGCAAATTTGGAGGAGACTGTTGAAGGAAACTGTTTGGAGGAAACTGTTGAACACTTCATGTGGCGTTAGGAGCCGGTGTTAAACCGTAGGTCACTTTCAATGAGTAACAAAATAAAATAGGGTATAGCTCATTGATTTATAGAAGCTCCGGTGTTTCTTCATGGAATGTTATGGGAATTAATATTGTCTATTTGCGATGTTTACAAACAAATGTTTGCCAGTCTATCACCCCTATAATGATGCCACCGGCCCATAATCCACACCAAACAGTGCATTTTTTGTTATGCATTGGCAGATCTTACAATGCTTCTGGCTGTTATTCAAGCCACATACGACAATTTTACTTATTCACGTATCCATTTAACCAAAAATGAGCATCGTCGCTGAACACTATTTTTCGATTAAAAAGTTCTTAATCGAGAGTGAATTTTGATAATATAATTCAATAATCTGCATGCGTTGTTCGTTTGTTAGTCGTGTAAGTTCATGGTTAAATTATAGAACAAACTGAACATGTTTGACAGTAACGCGTTACTCGAAAACAGCTGAGCTGCCAAAAACAGTGTTGCCAAAAAGAAAGCTGCTAAAATATCACCCGATACAACCTGATCAAACAATTGAAGCAAGCAGTTGAATTAAAACGGACAGAATTTAGCAGCAGAAAATGAATTTAACATCTTTGGTGACACGGCAGAAACTGAGATGGCTTGGCTGGGAAGTCATGATGCAATGCACCATACAGCCCACACCTTCCAACTTCAGATTATCATTTATTTCGGTCTCTGCAGAACTCTTTTAATGGTATAAATTTAAATTCCGCAAATTCCGCCTATAAAACGCAATTGAATCAGTTTTTTGCTTAGAAAACTCAAATTTTCAACAAAAGGCATGCCATTTTTGGTCAAATTGTTACCCGAACTAACCCGAGCATCCATAAAATATTGCATTACTAACATATGAATTTAAGTTCTGAAATTAATCGATACTCCAATTAGCCTTCTAATAAAATCGAATTACGAATAATCAACATACATTTATAGGTATAATTACCTGATTGTATTTTGCACTTTCAATGTTGTTTTGTCTATAATTTAAAGGAAATTTAAAATTTTCTGATTTTGATTACTAAATTAAATGAATTTAAAATAAAATTATTTTATATTCCATTTAAATTATGACATACATATGCCATCAGTGCCTGCCAGTGCACAGAGGGGGCAAAGCGAAGAAATTTTCAATCTCGTTGATGTCATTTATTGGTAAAATAAACTTTTTGTTTCATTTAATTTTTGTTTTTTTTTTTTTTGCATTTGTATTTGTTGTTATTGTTTTTGTAACTTATTGAAAAGTTTATTTCAAAGTTAAAGTTAAACAACATCAGGTTCAGGGCTTTTTTTCTCACTCTCTTTCACTATGAAAATGTAAAAATTTTACGCGTAAATTGACTAAAAGGCACATGAAAAAAAGAAAAGGATAAACAAATGAAAGAGTTGGAAACGCACAAACACAAACACACTTCAGACTGCATGTATAACACACACACGCACACACATACATATGCACACACACATGGGTTGAAACATTAAAACACAAAGGCAGAGATGAGTGAGCGAGCCTTGAAAAGCATGAAATAAAGATCAAAAGAAAGTTTTTTGTTTCGTATTCTTATTGTAAACAGTTTCGACTTGTTTGTTTGTTGTTATAGTATTTGTTGTTATTGTTACTTTTCATTTAATATAAAAATTGACAGAAAACAAAAAATTTATTTCAAACTTTCTGTTGTTGTTTTTGCTGTTTGCTGAGTCTGCTTACACTCAGCTATTTAAAGCAACTACAACATTAGCAAAAAACGTCTATAGAAATAAAATCAAAATAAAAACTCTACCTGTTGGGGGTAACAGCAACAACAACAATAAAAGGAAAATTTTATATGATTTTGATATTATTGAAGGCAAAAAGTAAAAATTACTTTTTCTCCTTTTTTTCATTTGTTTTTCAAGGATAAGCCATATTGTTTCGACAGCAAGAGAGAACAAGAGGCAAAGCATTGAAAATAAACTTTGTTTGTAAGCCTTCTAAAATAAAGGCCTAAAATCAAATTAAAAAATGTGAAAAGATTTTCTAAGGCAATACCAGCTAAAGGCTTAAACTGACTTTGTTTCAACTTTTATTCAATCAAAACTGAATACATTTTATAAAAGAAAAATTGTTTTAAGAACACAAGTTTAAAAGATATACTCGTATATTGTTTCTCTTTGTTTTGAAAAATATAATTTTATTTTCAAATAAAAATCGTTATAAAAAAAATTAAATATCATTTCTGTCGATTTTAAGTCACTAAAATAAAAGATCAAAAAAAGATCAACAGTCTGAGTTATCTCAGGTTGAAACCCTAAAGAATAAATAGATTAGAGTTTAATTCATTTAACAGGATCTTAAAAGGACAAAATCTTAACAACAGTCTCATGTCTATGTGCAAACTATACATTGAATTTAAAATTTTTTCCCAATTTTTCAAAAGTTCAAGCTCTGAAGGTTAAAAAAAAGAAAAAAAAAAGAAAAATTGGAAACTAATACAGTCTTTTGCCAATTAAACTCGACATTAATGTTGATGATCTATTATTGTCCAGCTTGGGAGCAAGCGGTCTCAATTATTGACTTCCAATGAACTCTGTTGGGGGTTATATGGCCACGTTTCCTGCAAACCATGCAGCATTAATTTCCAGTATTGTTGCAGTTCGCCATAATGTTATTTGATCAATTCTGCGATAAGAATCGTCGCGACTAATTACAATACCACCTTTGCTATCTCGTTGCAGGATCTCAGTGTATGTCCAATCAAATCAAACTTTCTTCGAAGAATAACGTATTGGATTAGGTGCTGTTTGGTTATACGTCTTCGAAATCGGTTGATGAAAACTTGTTGCGGGTGATTTTTTAAGAACTTTCGGATTGAACTAGAAAAACAATTTACAGAAAAGTATGAAATCTTTATTTGAGCCGATAGAGGGATCCACATAATTCAATGTTTAAAAATGATTTCATGTAATTGTTGACCGCGGCTACGTCTTAAATTGTTCATACGCTGGGTCCGATTTTAGCATACTCTCTACAACATATTGGCCGGTGTCTCACGCATAAATTCTTCAATATTGGCTTCCAGTGCCTCAACTACATATTGCGGGCTTGTCCCTACAGACAGGAGCCTTAACGCAGCCACATAAAATTTGTCGAAAGGCGTTAAATTGCACGATCTAGGTGGCCAATTGACCGGCCCCTAACGTTCCAAACTGTTCACCTAATTCGCCTCTCAATTGCGCCATTGTGTGGCATGTGGCACCATCTTGCTGAAGGCAGATGTCAGCCAAGTCCAACTCTTCCATTTTGGGTAAAAAAAAAATTTTCAATCATCGCTCGGCAGCGCTCGCCATTCACAGTAACGTTCCTGCCTTCAACGTATTTGAAAAAGTGGGGTCCAGTGATGCCACCGGCCCAAAATCCACACCAAACAGCAAATTTTTAGCGATGCATTAGCAGTTCTGGCAAGGCTTCTGGGTACTTTTCACACCAAATACAACAATTTTTCTTGTTCACGTATCCATTAAACTAGAAATGAGCTTCATTGCTGAACATAATTTTCCGATAATAAAGCATGAATTTTGAGCATGTATTTTGACAATAAGCGTTGTTCGTTTGTAAGTCGATTCATGGTTGAATTATAGACCAAACTGAAAATGTTTGACAGTTAAGGCCCAATTAGTTTAGATGTAGCGTAGACGTGACGTGTTAGTTGATACGATAAGTAAGAATACATACAAATTTTAAGTTGTTCTGTAGTGAACGTAACGTAGCTGAATTTTTTTAGCTGAATTTTTCTACTTTTTTACTTCACACACAACATCAGCTGACATAAATTGTAAACAAAGAATTTGAGTTGAAATAAAAATGTAAACAAAGAATTCGCGCTTAAATGAAATAAATAAACAAAAATTCAAAGGTGTGTGTTTTAAATTATAATTATTAAATAATAATAAACTCTAATAAAATGGATAATGAAAACTTAATATTGTTGATGCAAGAGAATGAATTGATTTATTATTTATTTTTTTGTTTCTTTTTTCTTTTATTGTTTATACACACACAGTTGAAAACAGCTAACACGTTTTTAATTTACCTACTGACCACACTTGACGTTTTTGTGGCGTTACTTTTACGTCCCGTCTAAATTACTTCTGGATTAATTGGGTCTTCACATGTTATACGAAAACAGCTGAGCTGCCAAAAACAGTGTTGCCAAAGAGGAACTTTATAAAAATCACAGCCTTATAGAAGTATGGGCTTTGCATAAGTTCCGTCTACAAGCCAGAAGACTTCCACACGTCTCTTAAAAAGTACATGACGTGATTTTTTAATATGAGAACCCAAGTCTTCGTTGTGCGTTTGTTCTTTTTGTAAATTGTAAAACCTAAGGTTGCATAATGTTTCCACATTCTCTATGGTGTAGTTTTTGAAAGTAAGGGCTACTGGTATTGGTGGTATTTATTCAGATTAGTTTTCTGTTGAGATTTAGGCCGTCTTTAGAGGCCTTTAAGTTTTCGGATAGGTGTTCACTTAATTTCTTTTGGATTGTCGGCATTCGTTTCCTGCATGAACTTATCGAAAAAAGGCAGGATGAGAAGAAGTTATAGGACACCCTTTGCGTACTTCATGGTAATGGCAATGGTAAACTTGATTATGTCTTTTATATTTTCCGAGACACATTTTTGATATAAAACTCTCCGGATGCTGTTTCCTGCTATTGTGTCAAACGATCTCTAAAAGTTCATAATAAGCAGATATGTGAAAGAGTCGAGCTCATTTGCTTGCTCAATTATAATCCGTTTTCTTCACGGAGATCAGCTGGTTCTTGCTTTATAGCATTATACAGAGGGTGAATACCTTTCAGTATAAATGCAATTAGTTTTTTAATCATGTTTTATAGAGTCATTTCTTGCCAGTTTTTGCTTTACGCAGTCGCCGTTCTTCGGTTTAGGTGTTATAAGACCATCAGCCCGTACGATGTCTTTGTTTAACCATGCGTTGCGAATTGCGGTGGTAAAAATATATGCAATCCATGAGAGATTTATTAAAAAAAAAAAAAAAAACACATACGGTGTTTGTCAGATCCTGTCGATTTGTTGCTTTTTGGTTTTGTTTTTGCGACAGTTATTTCCCTTATGTTGGGTGAAGCGACCAATATTGCAATATTTCACGTAGCGGCCTAGTAATCGTAGTTCTCATTCTTGTTGCGGGTTGGTTGTTCTGCGAAGTGCTCCCTCCATCTATGTAGTTGTGATTCAAAGTTAGATAGTAGGTGTGTGTGAATCAAAGAGTGAATACAGTGTGTTTCTTTTTGCAGAGGTCACTTAAAATAAGGGTTGGCAAAAACACGGCTTTTTTTAAAAAGCCCAACTAACAAGGTTTTATTGGGTTTTTTATGGGTTTTTTTGGGTTTTATTGGGCTTTATAACTGCTTCCGAATTCCGTTTAAGTCGACAATATTTTTTATTTTGAAGTATAATTACGTTGTTTTAGTATTAATATTGCAGTTTTTAACTCTTGGTCGAGTCAAGCCGGCATTGTGTAGTGTGAGTTGCTAAAACTCGATGATCGGAGTAGATGGGTTTAATTGGGTCACCCGTTGGGGTGCCAACCCTGCTTAAAAGAGATTTATATGTTATTCGGAAATCGTTTTGTCGCACAGCTGTCTCTGCTTCCTCAAAATGTTTTGCTCAATATTTACTTTCATCTGCTCTAACTGGGCGTTTGACCTCACGATTGGTATACCGTTGTTTAAGTTCTTGGCGCAAAATATTGGCGTTGTCGCAGCAGTTTATGAGTTAGAGCGGGTATTTTCACAAAATTATTTTCTCCCATGTTCAATATGAGAGCCATTCTTTCCTTTTACACGGTATATCCCCTATAGTTGATGAATCTCTTGTTAATAACACAATTTTTATCTTTTTCTAAACCGCAGCTGAGTTATAATGATAATGTGTAGCCAAAGCTGTTTCGACTTGCGAAATTTGCTATTTCAATATTGCTCAGTTTGTCTGTATTCTACTTTTTTGTTCCCGTACGTAGTCTGATTTCTCGGTAACAGTCCGATTTTCTCTACTAGATGGTGGGCCAAAAGTCAGCATGAGGCTTAAAAATTTAATAACTTTTTCGGTTATATAAGTATATTTTTTTATTTTTTTATTTTATTTATTTTTTTTTAAATTATAAAATATACAAAATTAAAATTTTTTAATACTAAGTATTGAACATAATGTCACTTAAATGACCCCCGTTTTGAGCTTCGCAATGAACATTATCCATAACATCTTTCAAAACTTGTGCCTGTAACATTTATTTCTGCAACAATGTTGGCGTTGAGTTCAAGGACTGTCTGATGCTTGTTACTAAGCTGGAAACGGGGGCCATTTAGGTGACATTTTTTTTCCATACTTTTGTATATTTTATAATAAAACGAAAAAGTTATTAAATTATTAAGTCTCATGGTTCCCCGATCCCTTTTTATTTCACACATCTTCCAACAGCGGAAGTCATTTGCAATCTATTAGAAAGTGGTCTATTTGCGATCTGTATTTTGCCCCTGGAAATGTCGAGAAATATTTATGTATGTTCTTATGGGGAAATTTTGTTCCAGCAATGAATATGCCATTGGAAGCGCAACGGTAGGTAAATCGGTTGTTATTATTGTTACTAAACTGTTCGAAACTGCGGTTGCCGAGTATGCCACGGATGAAAAGGTGGTATGTAAGCCGACTTTTAGTTTCTATTTAAAAAAATATAATTGTTTTAAGGAATATATACTATTATATACGCACTTCTTAGCGAATATTTTATTGTATCTTTAATAATTTCTCTTCTGAAATGCTTATTTTTCTTGTTAAATAAACAATTTTTATTCGATTTATTTTTTTGAGATTAAATCGATTGGAAAATTGAGAAGTTAAATCGAATAAGCATTGAACAGAACTTTAGAAAAAAAGAAAGGAAACACTAAAAAGAGTGTAAAACTTTACACTTAAATGCTCTTTTACTCTCTCAAAATGTGTATGTGTGTGCATTAAAAAATGTATAATTCAAACGCAATGAATACGCGCCAATTTTAAAATTTCGATTGCTCTCTGGTTTATAATGATCTTAACATTTTACTAACCACTGTTCTAGTCCCGTACTAACTACTAAACGCAATCGTTTTATATTTGTTCAACACAGAAGCATCAATTGACTGTAAAAACTGTACTCATCTTCTTATATATAAAAATTAATGTGTGTTTGTGGGCAGATTTATACTAGTGGTCGTGGTACCTCGCAAAGCAAATAAATGTTGATTTTAGTATATCTTGAGAATGGTTACAGCTAAAGTTTCAGAATTCGGTCTGACTGATTTTATAGTCAATGCAAATTCTCAGTCAAATAGTGAGTAGAATTGGACAAGTGTGCGTGATAGCTCCCATACAAACTAAATATTGATTTTATTATCTTGAAAACGGTTAAAGCTGAATGACTTCGTAGTCAATACAAATCATCAGGCAAAAAGTAGGCGAAATTGGACAAGTGGCCGTGGTACTTCCAATACAATTGATAATTCGTGAGAACAGCAATAGTAAAAGTTTCTAAATTAGGTTCAAACAACGTCTTGAATAATACAGATTATCAATAAGTAACTGGTCGAATTTGAATAAGTGGGTGTGGCACCTTTCATTCATACCAAATATTGAATTTTGTATATGCGGAGAATGGCAACTATTAAGGCTTCGTTATCTATCTACACTTATTAAATCTCGCCCAGTTATTGACTGATGATGTGCTCTGTCCAAACCTAATTTAGAAACTTTTACATTCCTGTTCTCAAGATATGCAAATATTAATAGTTACTTACTATGTATAGGAGATGCCAATGAGCACACTTTAAAACTAATGAATTGTATTTATTGACAAATCATTTAGACCAAATTCAGAAACTTCTTCTACTTGTTCAATCCCGTCCATATTTTCGCTACAGAACTTAGAATATGTCCATTGAATCGACATAACAATTCTTACTAAAATACCTTTAACAGAAGCAGAGATTAATATATAAACACCTAGAGTGACACCTGTTGAAAATTTTTCGTTTTTTTTTTAAACCTTCGAAAAACTATTACGAACAAAATCGCAGAAGGAAGTATCCAATGTGGTCCAATTGTTTTCAAGTTTTAAGCATCCGAACAAATCACAATCCATTTATATATATAGATTACTAGCTGACCCGGCGAACTTCGTCCCGCCCAAAATTGATTTTTTTATTGCCCAAAATAGTTGTAATTCACATTATGTATTTATGGTTATACTCTACGAAAGACAATAATATTTTTTGATTTTCCATTTTCTTGACAATAAATTAATAATACAGGTGGTTTGAGAGAGAATGCTGGAAATTCTAATTTTATCCCACAAATTCCCAAAGACTGGACTTGCGCCTTATTAATGATCAATCGAAAGCAACACGCACTGGAAATCGTACACGTTTGAACTCAAACGGCAAATTCGATGATATCATTGGAATGCGTGGAATCAAAACGTCTTCACCTTTGAAGTTTCCGATAAAAATAGTGGCTACAATAACATTGCACATTAACTTTTTTACAGTAAGTCACGTACCAATATAAAGTCTTGGCTGACTGATATTACGAAGCATAATAGCAGTCGCTTCTTATAAATGGGAGTAAAGCAGCAATTTTTTTAAAAAATGTTGTTTATCGTACTTTGTACTATTATACCAAATTTCATTACTATAGCTTGGGTATTTTCCGAATTATAAGTATCTCTGGAAGGGGGAGGGTTGCCACACCCATTTTTGGTGGGCTTGTCGACATCGACCCTATGAACTTACTCACCGAATTTCATTCGTCTGGGATTCCGCTCCCTCTGAATATTTCCTAAAAAAACTTTAACCATTTATGTTCTACGGTACGCAGATCTATTTAGTTTAACATTTTATCGAAGTCGGTACGTTATTTAGTTGAGGCATAAATTGTTGCTTGGGATGGGATCCTCCTAGAAAGCTTCAGAACCAAAACAAGCTACAGACGGTGTTCACAAAAATCCAAATTGAAACCAAACCGTTGCTTGATTTACCTTTATATGTATATATAGGGTCCGCCATCTAACGTTTTTTTTCAACTAGTGCTTATTTCGTGAATGGTAACACTTAGCTCATGTCTGATTTGACAGATAATTAGTTTTATCCTTCCGCTGAACGAATATGGTTGTGTATACGCTTTTTTCGCTACGCTAAGCGGGCCTGAAGTTCATTTTGATTTTGGCGGATATGTAAACAAGCAAAATTGTCGAATTTGGGGCACAGAAAAACCGCACGCATACATTGAAAAACCGATACACCCAAGACGAGTCAGTGTTTGGTGCGGATTTTGGTCCAGAGGCATAATTGGCCATTTTTCTTCTAAAATGAGCAAGGAGTGGCCGTTACAGTCAATGGCTATCGTTATCGGGCCATGTTGAACGAATTTTTGTTCACAATAATTAAAGAGGAGGATATTAGCAACATTTGGTTTCAACAGGACGGCGCTACGTGCCACACAGCCGAAGCTGCACTCGAAGTTTAGCGACCTGTTTTCAAAAAAAAAAAAAAAAATTATTTGGCGGACTCTTTATTATGAAAGTAAACATTTCAACTTCTTACCAACAAATTCCGGATTCAATCCAATGAAGAAAACTTATTATATTTCTTATTTTCATTTTTACTAAATTTTTACAAGCAATTTTTTCCCAATTTTCTATAAAAGTTCTGAAAAGAATGATCATTTCTGCCAAACAACTTTATTGATAGCATTTTAAGTGGTACCGTAATTTTAAAAATTTTGTACTTTTTTTAACAGCTAAGCTTGCCACAGAGTAATATTTGCTAATGTTGTTCCAACCTCTTTTTTCTGACGATCGTCTGTAGACGTTATTAGGTATTTAAGTTTTAATTTACAGTTACGGAACCATTCCCCTGAACTGTACAGTAGTGTTACACTGTACACTGTAACTTTAAATTGTTACACGCATACATACGCGTGATATTCTCCTGCAACCTCTCTCATCTCTATCCCATCACACACATCAGTACATACAATGCAACAAAATATAACTGCACAAATATTTAAAACCACAAGCAAAAGTTTTCAAATGTTTCTTTTTAATTTTTTTTTTTTTTCTCAAATACCCATCTAGATATTCAAAGCCATAGTGAAATGTTACACTTTGACGAAGTTTGAATTAAAAATTTCTTGAAAATAAAATTTTCTTGATTTGATTTTATGGTATTTATCTATAAAATCTTTCATATTTTTCTAACTGACCCTCGAAGTATTTACTTGAAATGCTACAGTTTTTAAGATAATGATTTTTTTTAATTTTTCCTTCTTCTTGTGGTTGAAAGAAATCATTTTTGTGCAAACAAATTGGCTTGAATTGGCTCCTTTCACCAAATCATTTAAACGAGAAAATTACAAAACAATCAAAAGAATCAAAATTTAACTTTTTCCTTTTTTTGGTTTTATTAAAAATTTATTTTAAATGAATGATTTTAAAAATTCATAATCAATCGATGCATTTTAATTTAGAAAACTAAAGCATTGAAATTTTATTGTTTAAAATGATGAAACAGAAATAATTCTATCAAAGTTAAAAATCTTCGATAAGCTTTAGGCCAAAAATTTCATAATTACGTGCTAAGATCAAATTAAAAAATATTTAATTTTTTAAAATTTTTATTGAAATTTATAAAGTAAATAAAGTGATTTATTTATTATTTTCTAGAGATTCCAAGGTATTTAATTTAATTATTCAAAAGTTTTTTCTATTGCCTTTTAAAAAGCTTTTAAATACCATGAACGAAGAATTATAAAAAGATTAGAATTGAATATAAACTGATCTCTACAAAACTAACGTTCGACAAGCTAAAACATCTATTTTTTCTAAATTTTTAATGACAAGTAACTAAATTCTAAACAAAGCGGATGAAGGTATGTGGATGTTAGAATAAGATATCTGAACTTATTTGTAAAATATACAATCATTTGACCTAAAACGTTGTCCATATATAACACTTCGAATGGACTGTAACACTAGTAATGAGGAGAACCAACATCGGGGCTATATGCCAAGTGAAGTTATACTTTGTACACCCATTTTTCCAAATATGTGGTTTATCTTTTATTAGGTCGGCACTGAATGTTCATTGGTCTGTGAGAGACTCTTGACCAACAGAGTCATTGCCTTCACTATGGGATTAGCTACCTTCTACAGAGTGTCTGAAAAAGCCACTCCACAGGGAGGTTCTTTCCCCTCTCCTGTAGAATTTGTCTTTTAATATTCTGCTCCTAAGACTTGATTCTAATCGATACAAGGCTGTAGCATATGCAGATTATGTCGCTGTGGCTATGTCGGGAAAATTTCTCGACACAATGTCGTAGGGTCTTCAAACATCTCTGGGCCTTCATAGTCGGTGAAGCACTGACAGTGAGCTGAGCGTTAACCCGGGAAAGACGGAATTGGTACTATTTACACGCAGGTACAAAGTCCCGTCGTTTTCCCTACCGCGTCTGCGCGGGGTTAAACTGAGGCTGTCAGATAGCGCGAAATATCCGTGTGTAATCCTGTACTCCAAGCTATCCTGGCTCCAGAATACAAGTGCAAGAGCAGCAAGGTCAAACGTTGCGCTGTACACTTATCGTAGGGCCGCTGGACGGTGCTGGGGTCTTAGGAATTCTAATTGGATTTTTGACATGGTGGTTAAGCCCATACTTATGCATGGTACGGTTTTATGGTGGAGGACTCTTGAGAAATCCACATATCGCAGGATCTTTGACAGGGTTCTGCGGAGTGCTCACTAATGATTACAGGTGCGCTCAGGTCCACTTCTTCAAAAGCCTTGTTTATGCTAATGAACTGGCTTCCAGTGGACCTGGTGGCTAGAGAGATGGCGATTATGTCTGCGATAAAGTTGAAGAAGGCAGTGGCATGGTCGCACAAAGTCAACGGGCATTCGGCCCTCTTTAGGTATTTGGATACATACGATCCCTGATGAGATAGATTACTGTACACCCAAACCCTTCCTGCATAGAATGTTCTCCGTGAGCATCTCACCAGAGCTGGTAATTGGACCCGGTTCTGTTGAGGTATACACGGATGGATCTAAATTCTCAGAAGGGGTTTGGGTATTTTTATTCCTGCATACGGAGTTAGAGTATCCTTTAAGCTGCCGGACCAATGCAATATCTTACAGGCGGAAGTCTCGATGCAGCGGACTGGTTAATATACTATTGGGTATGTGATTGTCATATCCGGATCTGTACGGATTAGAGCGCTCTCTAGTGTGAATGCCGGGCAACTCTGAAAGAGATGGTGAGATATTCAGACCTGGAGATTATCTGGGTAAGGGGCCACTTTGACACCCGTGGGAAGTATGTGGCAGACGAACTGGCGAGGGTAGGGGTTCTCTCCTCAGTAATGAGGAGAGCGACCACTTGGTTGGGATGACACTTTCCTGTTACAGACTTCTGGTCCTGCGGTACATGTTAGGCAGAGCACAGCTACGGTGAAATGATGAATTCACATGCTCTGTATCAAGGCAAATATGACCCCTGTATGATCTATTATGGGGATGCCACGAAATAGGCTACGAATTCTGGTGGCTGTGGTTACTGCGCACTGGGTGGCTGGTGCGCATGCTAGGAGATTATGTCTACCGTATAATGACTACTGAAGGGTTGTCAAGATGAGGAAAAGGTAGAGACTGTCTAGCATTTCTTGTACCAGTGTCCGTTTCTGCATGCCTTGTCAGTACTGGCTGATGTGAGTATCAGCACGGTCTCTTCTTTTGTGCATGCGTCTGGTTGGTTCGGTTTGGACCGGAATGAGGACATGTAGGCTTTTGATTACTGATATGGGCATCACAGTTGGATCAATATTGGACCCAAGTGAGCTGAACCGGTGCCTGGCTACCCGCCCTAACTAATTAGTCTATTACTTGCCACACTAATTTACCGTTAGTAATCTAAATTTTCGGCTATTAAGCAACAGTAACTTTTGGAATCTACCAGGAGACTGTAAAACAAACCAGAGGCATTCTGCCAACTATGAGCTTATCTTTTCTCTGTGGTATTCCACAGGGTTCAGACTCAATGAAAACCTGTGCAGCTCTTTTCTAGGGTGGCTCTCCTAGCTGGGAACTCAACATACCCAAATTATTTTAGTTCTTGGTGCACACATGTCTAACAGTCTATAATAACCAGGGTTGGCAAAAACCCAGCCTACCGGGTTTTATTGGACTTTTTGATGGGTTTCGTTAAAGTCGACAATATTTTTTGTTTGTTTATACAGTCACGGTATCATACTATTTATAATGCAATTTTGCTTTCTTAGTAGGATCAACACGGCGTTGTATGTGCAATCTATGAGCTGCTAAAACTCGGTGATCGGAGCAGACTGCAATTACTTCGCTTGAATCATGTATTATGAGACATGATTAAGTTATCCTTTTGTATGACAACAGCTGACCTCAAGTTACAAAAGTTCAAAACAATTATTATAGACCACCAAAGGCCGCATTCGCCGTATGCTCGGGCTGTTACGACGGATTCAATGTACTCACACGTCTTTATGCGGGTTTTCTTTACAAGGCATTTTAAGCGCAAATTACCTCGTTCTGCGGTTAAAAAAAGTGTAGAGAAAGCAAACGCAACACACATTCATCTCGTTTAAACGCATTTAAATTTACGGTGTACATTTTCATGAACTATCTGGGCCTTATAAAGAGTTATGATTTTATCTTTTAACATGTCACCGATTCATTTCCTATGAAGAAATACAAAATCAGCTTTAAAGTTGGAGCGTCTTAAAAGACGAGAAGTTTTATGAGACGATATTTTGAAATTGACTCAGAAGTAGGGAAAAGATGGAAGCAGTGATTTGATAAATGTGTTTTTTCATTATCTCTTTGAGCTCAAAAACGGCATAAAAAAATTTATAGTCCCAATACGTAAATTACACTTATTTTTTTTAAATTTTGTTTTATTGGGTTACTCAGTCGGCTGCCAACCCCGATAATAACCTTAGACTTTACCACACTTTTTGATGGAAATGAGATTATTACTCAGTTTTTTTATATTTTAAACCCCGGGAGGGCTTAATTGGGTATTATATTTGAAAAAAAACCCGGGTTGATTTTTTTGCCAACCCTGATAATAACCTTAATTAAAACCCGGGGGGGCTTAATTGGGTTACTCAGTGGGCTGCCAACCCTGATAATAACCTCCGACTTTACCACACTTTTTGATGGAAATGAGATTATTACTCAGGTTTTTATATTCGATTTTGGCAGGAATCAGAGCAATATTTTTATAGGCTAACGGTAAAACCTTGGACATGTTACCTTGTAAAAGGAAATTTTTTTTTTTGCAACAGAAAAGGCCATTAGTGTCAAACATGTTATATTAAAATTTTATGTTGATTTTTCCAGTAATACACCGGCAACTTAAGAGTTAATTTTTATTAAAGATTTTTAACAAATCAAAACGCTGCATATATTTGTTAATTGAACTCACCATTTTAGCTTCTCGTTTACTTAAATTCCAATAAATATGAATTCTGCTTTAAATAATTTTCCAAAGATTTTAACCATCATTTGCAAAATATTTCAAGAAATAAAAATGTTGAAAAAAAAATTACGTATTAATAGATAACATAAATGACCATAAAATATTAATCCATAAAAGAAAAAGAACTGACCAGCTGCTTAAATATCTTTTAAAAACTTTAGTTTTTTCCTGGAAAATACAAAAGCAACATTGTACTCGTAAAACTTATTAATAAAAAATCCACTTTTATTTCTCTCCTCCAGTTGTCCGTCCATCCACCTTTATCATCATCATCTATTATGAAAATGTCTTGAAATACTTTCTTCATCTTAAACGACTATTAGTCTTGGTTGTTAAAAGAACTGCGGAAGAAAAAGGCGACAAGAATCCTTTAAACATGAAAATAATTTTTATCACAATTTTACAGGTGCCCAAATAAATGGTAAAGAAGGAAAGTTTCCTGACGGAATTTGAAGTAAAGGGGATCAGGTAAAAAATCTGTTAAATATTGAATGAGTAACGACGCGACAAAACAACCATGAAAATGTCTCTCTTTCATAAAAATTTGTCATATAAATGGTGGCCGTAAAAATGCAATTTTTTTCGTTGTTGTTTTTATTGTACTTTTTTAAATCATTTTTTAAATTCCTTTGGGTTGATTGCTGGTTGGCTAAATGGTGGGTTATTTGGTTGGTTAGTTGGTCATGGTTTTATGATTGCGGGTTTTTCTTTATAACGTTTTTAACAATTTTCAACGCTTTCGTCTTTAATATAAAGAATACGGTTAAGAAAAGGCTGGCAGATAAGAGTGCAGCTTTGGTACTTTTTAAGAAAAGCAACCAACAATTGAAATTTTGTGAATATGAAAAATTAACATTAAATTTTAAATAATTAAATTTATTTAAATTCCATTGAAAAAGGACACCTGTACAATACGAAGTAGCATCTATACCATTAGTCCTTCGATTCGATTATTTTATAAAAGAGACTGAATGCATTTTAAATGCTAAATATTCAAAGAAATTTTTGTACTTCAGATACAGTCGACAAGATTCCTGGAATACTCTTATGCAATCGGAAAATTAAAATATGTGAGATCAATAAGGCTTTAGACATCCTGTCGGCTACATTACTTGTATCAGGCTTAGACAACGCCATTACTTACTTTGGCCCTTTAATCAATTCAAACTAGTGCTAAGCAATGTTCAATCTCAAGTTCAATAAGTTTTTGCCTCATTTAAAAACAGTAAATTAAGTGCTGATACACCACAACACACTAGAGATTAGAGAACAGTCAAAAGAATGTGTGTTTCATAAAAAACATATTGACTACGGTGGGTGTGTAGCCCAACAGAATCATGGTAACAGTTGTTTGAAATATACGATTCTTTTGAAATTATTAAAACACAGACAGATTTAATTTTGATTCAAAGCAATAAAAACTTCATCCAGCGTAAAAATTACAAGTTCATGCAATGGATAACAAAGTTCCAGCTAGTGGTTCCAGTCATAGGGCATGATGTTAATTGTGTGTCACACATTAACGTCAACTTTTTGTCCAACTTACTTTGACTTTTTCTTCTTTCAGTGTTTGACAAATTCAACCATGGGGACGTACACAATTGAGTAGCGCGTTAAGATTGTTGAAGCCTTTTACTAAAATGGGCCCCCAAATCAAAATACATTTTGTGAACTTCGTGAATTTTTTGGTCAGCATAATCGACCAAATGTGAGGCAGAAAGTGTGATTCTTTGGTGCGGTTTATGGCGACGTCATCAGGCGGTACTTCTTCGAAAAAGAGTTGCCGTGAATGGTGTTTGCTATCGCGAGATGATAACGGACTTTTTGTGCCCAGAAATTGAGGATATGGATCTAGACGATATGTGGCTCTAACAGGATGGCGTTACGTGCCATACAGCCAACTAAGCAAGGGCTCTTCTGCACGAGAATTTCATTTGGCAGTGTTATCTCATGTCGTGGTGATGTTAATTGGCCGCCACGATCATGCAATTTGACTCCGTTGGACTTCTTTTTTTGGGGAAAGAAAAATAAAAAGTGTACGTCAAAAAGTCGAGAACAATTCAAGAGCTAAAGGATTAGATAACTCGGCACATTAATGAAATTGAATCTCAATTACGTCTCACAACCATTGAAAATATGGCATGCGATTGGCCGATATTTTGTTTCACGCTTAATCGTCATAGATCCTTCAATTATAATAAAAGATATTAAGATAATTCTCTAAAAGCCTTTTGTTTTATTTACAATTAACATCGTGCATTTTGGTTAGACCACCCTATATTTTATATTTCCTAATTTAAGAAGTAGCGGCCTGGTAAGAGATTTAGATCAAATGCCTCTAAAGCCATTTTTAATGACCTTGAGAAATGCAATATTATTTGTAGGGCATAAAAACTAGAGAAACCCTAATCTATCGTGATTATCATATGGTACTAGAAAACACGAATTATCAAACTAAAGTCCTTTATGAGACGCTTATCCCTCAGAGAATCATGAGAATAATGAGTATGCTTATGATATTGTTTTTCTCTTGCACTCGCATTAGCACCTAAAGAGAAGCTGGATGACCTACAGTCAAGAATAGTTAAAGTTTGACCTTAAAATGAATATAAGCATAACAGAACCTCTGCGAATAAAAGCACTCAACGATATAGACTTCACTATAAACAGCCAGAACATAGTAGATGTCAACAGCATTATATGTTTGTGTAGTGTTTTTTCAACCAATGGCGCATTCGGCGTTTGGCAAGCTTAGAAATGCACATAAGACATGTAAATTGAATATGAACGTCGAATTATTAATACCTAAAATCTGTCTTTCTCTACAACTCAGAGACATGGCTAATAACCGAGTAATTGAAAACAAGACATAAGAGCTTTATAAAATGTTTCCTTCGAAATATTCTCCAAATATTGTGGCCTAGAATTATACCTAATACAGACCTATGGAGAATTACCCACTAGCAGAACATCAATGCTGAAATATGAATGAAAAAATACGACTGTATTTGGCACACTTTGCTACTCTGACCTAGAACCCGCTACGTGTGCGGACTCCTGGAACATCGCAAATAACGTAATACCAAACTATTATCAGGGAAACCTGCATATTGTTTAACGAATTAAAATTACTACCACGCAACAGAAATAAAATCTTTTGTGGAATCCTTAAGCTCCCAACATGGAATATGGATTTAATAGTAGATTTGTCAAATGTTTTCAACTTAATTTTATATCGAACTTTCAGTTTCGCTTAAATCTGCATTATTTTTGTTTCATAAACAAGAGGCAAATAATTAATATTTTTTTTTTTAAAGTTTTTTAAAGTTTTTTTTTTTTTTTTTTTTGTTATTTTAAGCCACGTATGAGAAGTTTTATTTGTTATGTTTGTTCTTTCAAGAAAAATGACAACAATTTTACAGAGTTAAGTAACATGTTGTTACATTTTAACCATTTTAAAACGTTTGAGTTCTTTTTAAAATAAAATAAACACCACGTTGTTGTTGTTTTAGTTTTAATTTCCTCACTTTACAATATACAATTATAACTAATCTTGCGCTTAATATTCGCTTATACAACACTTTTATTTACGCTTAAACACGACCTTACTTTATGACTGCAAAACGATACTCTATCAACGTAGACAAAACGGCCTCCTTATATACCTAACTGCATACAGTTTGTGTTATCCAAAGGTGGTCGAATTGGCAATGCCGTCAAATACACAAATAGGTACGGCATTACCACGGTAACACATTTTTAACCTTGACACAAACCAATAAACAAAAATGACACAATATAGTCGTCCCTGATGTGGTGTATTTTTTTTAGGCATTATTATTTTCGTAAAAATATTCAAACTAAAAGCTACTTAAAAAGCAATTTTTTTCTATTGTTTTACCTTTTTCCGTTACCCTTCTTTGACTGCATTTTCATTTACTCAGCTTGCTACTGTTGTTTTCATTCCTTCAGAAGTAAGGTTACACTGTCCTAGGTCTTAGAGTATTGTACACTACTCTAGTTTCCACTCCATTGTCATCCTTTTGATGGTATCCTGCTTCTTTTTGATGGTATGGCCGATTCACCTCCACTTTTTGAAACTAATAATCTCGTTAAATGTCTTCATCAATTCCTCCTCTTTTTTCAAATATTTCTACTATTTTTCTTAACCTTAAAATGTTCTTCTCGTATCAGCTTTTATGGAAAGCTTTTTATTGAAAAAAATTTGCTTATTTTCTCAATTTAATTCTTTAGCAGACAAAGATATTAAAATTAATTTTATTTTATCTGTCTTATGCATCAAATTACCTTTAATTCTTAAACATTTTCACTATAATACGCAGCATATTATTTGTTGAAGAAAACTAAAAGAACAACAATTTTAAACTTCTGCAACAACAACAATAACATAATTCCTTAAGTACACTTTTGCATGATTTTTCTTTCATATTAAATAAACGTAACCTTACAAAATGGAATATTCTCTTACAAAAAAAAAAAGACAGAATAGAAATTTCAAGAACTACAATAAAAACAATTAAGTTAAATAAAAAAAAAAAATAAAATAAAAATAAAAAACTACAAAAAATAAGTTTACAAATACTTGGAATTATCCGCAGTGTTGTTTAACAATTTCATATGGCACTGCACTTTGGTTAACAAATGAATGAAAACAAAACAAAAACTGAACAGCAGTTTAAACCAGAAAAATACTATTAAATACGGCTGTAATGTTTTCATGAATTTTAGACAAACAAATAAAATAAAAACCCATTTCAATTCCATTTTGTACTCGTGTTATGTAAAGAAAAATATTTAAAAAATTTAAAACAGAAGAGGTATAAACCTTTAAATTCTTTCTCTCTGTTTTATTTTTAAAGGCGAAGGTTAATTTGGTAAATAACCTTAAATTCCTTTTTTTCTTACTTTAAACAAAATTACGAGTATGATCTTGAAAAGTATATTTATTTGTTTAATTTTCATTTATATTTCTTTTTTGTGTTAAGCCCGTAGACGTTTATTACACATTTTTTAGAAATATATTCACGTTTTAACGAAAAAAAAAATGGAAAAAAAGGAAAACGTAAATATTTGCGTTAAACCACTACAAGACACCATTTAAACCGAACTCTTTGTTAAAGGTACTATATGACCCATTAATATATTGTGCACTTAAATATTTTTTGATTAAAAAGAAGAAATACACTACACTAAGTGTTATTTATAATGTGATTTCTGATTTATTTTAAGGTCCTATAAGAATCTATTTACGGAAACGGAGTGGAGTTCTTCCTCCATATAATATTATTTACTTATCGATATCATCTCTCATATCGTGATATGATATGAACTTCTTAGAAAGCATTGAACTTTTTAGCATTTAAAGGCGTTTTCTTTTCTGATAAAAATGTTGCATTTCTTTAGTTCTTTGCTATAAGACGTACGTTAAAATTACGAAATATAAAAATTTTTTAAATGCAATATTTTTAAAGATACACACTGCATACTTTCTTTGTATTAATTTTTTTTTTTTTAATTAACACAAAAAGAGACAGGGCAACAAAGTGCTACATTTTTTTGTAGAAAAGAAAACGCCATAAGTATTTATCTCCAAACTATTTACAAATCTTCCTTTTTTTGTAAGTTGCTATTTTATCTGTCTGTGTCTCTGTATTTGTTGCAGCAAGCAATCCTTATAAGGTAGTTCTCGACCACTTTTTTGCACATTTAGGGCGGTAACGTATGTGTGACGAATGTTAGTTTTGAAAACCGTGTAAACATGGGCTTTGACGTAGCAATAGGGTTCTCAAAGTGCTATATGCGAAAATCTTGCTTGGTTACGTAACCACCGAGTGAGACATGAGGTTCATTACCGAAGAAAATTGTGTAATAAGTCTTACCTTTCACTACATTAATGACATATGACATATAAGTATTTAACAGTTGACAACCTTGCCGCCAGGCAGCGATTTAAAACCACTGACGCGTTATGTTAATGTAATGCCATTTCTGGTAAAAGGCTATGCTTCTTTTGCGCTTTGCCTTTTTTATGTTGTTTTTCAAGAATATATACAACTTTACGATTTTTCTGTCTAAATATGCTGCCCTCATTAAGTATAAAAAAACAATCATTTTACCTTAATCAAAAAGTTCCCGGAATAACCCCCGTGTTGCGGCCCCATCGTTCCGGTTTCATTTTTTTTTTTTTTTGTTAAGTTAGTATGTCTGTTCTTGATATTCCTGCTAAATCTTAGCGTCATTTAGCGTCGTTTGACATTTGCAAAAGCTACATCTATCTATTAGAGCATATGGCTGCCACAAAGCATTTCCTTTTTACTCGGTTGTCACCATTGTTTTCGTTATACCGTTTTTTGGACAATCGTGGCCTCTTATGCCCTAAAAATTCCAGTCTAGTGCCATCATTGTGATGTTGTTCGGCTTAAGCCGATCTATTTCCATTTTCTACATTACATTTATTTAAGTATGGCTTACTCCTTAGTCATCTTCCAAGGATTAATGTTATTGAAGAGAGCAGAATATTCTGCATATGAAAATCATATGTGTGATGTTGGTTTTACTTCCGTATAACAGGGTTTAATCATACTGATTGTAGTTGTCCAAATGCCGCTCTAGCTTTAGTGATCCTGTTTTTTACTTACGCATATCTTCTAATCTAATCTGCATGTTGAAGATTTTTGCACTAACATATGCGAAGATGTTACAGAATGGTGAATAGTTGAGGTGATAGAGGGCATCCTTGCTTTACTCCGTTGTTTGCTTGACATCTAAAGGGTCCGCTATCTAAAGTTTTTTTTCAACTAGTGATTATTTCGTGAATGTTAACACTTAGCTCATGTCTGATTTGACAGATAATTAGTTTTATCCTTCCGCTGAACGAATATGGTTGTGTATACGCTTGAACTTCGCTTCGCTAAGTGGGCCTGCGATCGACTTACAGAAGATACCGATTTTGCCAAAAAAATCATCTTTCCAGATGAAGCTCATTTTGATCTTGGCGGGTATGTAAACAAGCAAAATTGTCGCATTTGGGGCACAGAAAACCCGTTGAACGAATTTTTGTTCACAAAAATTGAGGAAGAGGATATTAGCAACATTTGGTTTCAACAGGACGGCGCTACGTGCCACACAGCCGAAGTTACACTCGATGTTTTGCGCCCTGTTTTTGAACATCGCATTGTCGTTTGGCCACCTCGGAGCTGCGATTTGACACCGTTGGACTATTCTTTGTGAGATGCCGTCAAAGATAAGTGTTACGCCAACAAGCCAGAGACAATTGATGCTTTAAAGAACAATAATCGTGAAGCCATTGGTGAAATACAGCTGCACATAATCGATAATGTGCTTAAAAATTGGACCGATCATGTAGGCTACTGCATGGCCAGCCGAGGCAGCCATTTCAATGAAATTATTTTCCATTATTAACCGGAAGGATTGTACTTTCAAATAAAAACAGAAATTTGAGAAAATATTCAGTAGTTTTTCAGTAGTTTTTTTATAGTATTATATTATCGATTTACTTGTACAACATGGAGAATAAATATCGTTTTAGTTGACGAGACAGCAATAAAAGTTGCCTTTGTTGTTTCGAACACTACCAACAATAGTTGATAAATGTATACTTCTACGAGTACTTTTTAATTAAGTTTAAGTCCTAGCACTTTGGCAAGTTAAAATTTTCTGGATGGTTATGAAAATTGCAAACAGTGCAAAGAGTAAGGAAACAAAGGACAATCTTGGCTTAATTCGCTATTTATTGTTACGAACTTACAGAGTAGTGTTGGTGAAGACCTCTGGTGAAGACCTCTGAGGCTCTCATAATGCGCCTTATTGAATTAAAAATTTTCATGCTTGGTCCTCACACAATTTTCGCTCAATTGTCTTTCCATTGTCACTCAGCGACTTCTATATATTCTTTGCTTTCCGAAAGTTATGAGGCTTTTTTTCGAAAAAAGATCTTTTCGAACCTGTCAAGGATAACGATCCTTTTTCGACGTTGTTCAGAGAGTCCTCTAAATCAATAAACAAGCTTCACAAACTTTGACATTTTGTTTTTGTTATAAATTAATACCGCATCTTCTCATGCGACTTTATTCCTTCATGTTTTGTTCACGTACTAAGCAAACGTTCATTGTCTCAAGCATTTCTAAAACAAAAATACATAATTTTTGTTTGAACAGTATCAAAAAACTATCCTCTGCCACATTACAGAATTAGTGGTTGCCCAGAAACAACTCCCTCTTTCTGTGTAGTGAAGAGGAGTCTTTGCTTATCATATTCCACCTTTTTTCTTATTATTTTTTCCCGAGAGGTGGAGTTACTTGTGCTTTATGTTGTAGCTTTTTTCTCACGGGTTTCAGTGGGCTTTTTGGATGGGTCATCTAGGCGAATAGAAACTCATTATTTGAAATTCGACACCATAATAAAAAACATTTTCCTTATCTTCAGCGGGAATCAAACCTGGGCTGCGCTAAGTTTTGTGTACAAGCACTTTAACCACTACACCACGCTAACTCAGAAATAGTCTATAGAGTCTTTACATTTCGTCTTAGTCATAAAAAACGGTTTAATTATTTTTTTCTTTTTTTTTTGTTAGCAACTGTTTTCAGAAATAGTAACTCTCCTCTGCTGAGTTTTCTTTGCTTTTGTCTTTACCTTTTTACCTTTTAAACCTTTTTACCTTTTTAACCAATTTCATGTTCCTACAATTCTACTGTTGTTGTTGTTATTATTATTGTTGGTTTGTGTTTTGTAACTTTAACTTGGCAAAAATAGTTGAAATAGTTTTCACAAAATGCTGTGGTCGAGTTTATTCTCACACTGTGGTTTTTGAAATAACTGTACGCTGCTGTAACATTTATATATAAGATAACATTTGTAAGACAAAAGGATTCTTTTCTAAAAACACATACATACATATGTACTTATGTATGTAAAGCATAAACTGCCTTAATCAAGATAAAGAAATTATAGTGCGTGTGTAACAGAAGAAAAGTATTTAAAAATTAAAAAAATAATTATTTTAAAGATCGTAACAAAATTCACTATTTGACGAAGAATTCCAGAGTAAAACTTAATTAATTGCTTAAAATTTAATACATTTACCGTTGTTACTTGGAGGAGAAAACAATTTTTTTAACTTTTTTTAACACTTCTTATATTTATTTTATTTATGTATTTTTTTTTAGTATAAAGAATTTGTTTATATAGACAAAATGTGACTAACCAAAAAATGCATGCATATGCATGTCCTTATGTATGTATGTGGTTATATGAATTTTTTTTTTTTTTTGACTGAAACGACAAATATTTGGTTTCATTTATTATATTTCATTTTTTGCCACTTTGAGCTTTTCCCTTTTTTATCAAAATATGCTCTTGTGAATATTTTAAAAGTGGACATAAAAATATTACTTTTTGTATACACATACAAAAGTAAAAATAAAAATATACGAGTATATGTAAATAAAAATTTCATTTTTTTTTACACAACAGCACTGCAAATTTTATTTATTTTTAGGTTTTAAAAAAATTTTATATTATTTTATAAAATTAAATTTAAAAATTGTACGTTAGAGTGGTTCGCCTGCCATACAAAAAAAATAATAATAATAATAATTTTGCCAATCACCTCCTATGATAAAAGGTAATGTAAAAACAATCCCAAAAATATTTTTTTTTATTTTTTTGCCACGCCTACAAATATCGCCTTTTTAGTATTTTGTTCGCAGTGTTGCCATTTTTAGTCCGATCATAACATATCGTATACCGGTTTTCATAGCTCTGTAAGGACTACATTCCTGCCTTTAATAGCCTTTTATTATCACGTCAAATTCTAGTCATGACTTCTAAAAACTTGGTTCGTAACCATGTTATTTTGATGAAACTTTTGCCTTG
Organism: Wohlfahrtia magnifica; assembly: GCA_023159175.1. Lineage (NCBI taxonomy): Eukaryota > Metazoa > Arthropoda > Insecta > Diptera > Sarcophagidae > Wohlfahrtia > Wohlfahrtia magnifica. The sequence continues at coordinate 496,061 of JAKWBJ010000485.1, read as the reverse complement.
AAGCATATTATTTTTATTCATTAACAAAAAAGTTATAGGAGTTGAAAAACAAATACTTAAAAGTGTTTTGCAAAACTGCCGTTTTCTCATATTTAACATTTTAAATTAAGTATTAAAAACTATCTTAAATATATACGTATACATATACAGTGACTCCAACGCAAATCGGACACGTTTTTTCTCTTAAAATATATAATAAATATATAGAGGTTTTAGGATCTTATTTATACTTCAGATATTCATCTATACGAATAATAGGAAAATCAGCACTTAATCCAATAATAACTGTAAGTTTTAGGAAACAAACAAAAATAACTCAATTTTTTAAACTCAATACATAAACGGACAAGGCAAAGTTTGAATCACTAATATGCAATAATCGACCAATCGGTAATAATTTGCATCTCCTTGTAATCTAGCACATTCAGTAAGCGTCTTAGAATGTATTTCAATATACTTCTATGGAGTTCAATATTGCTAACAATATCACATTAATCTGAACAAGGGTTTTGACTTTTTTTGATGAACTCTGCTAGCCAATCCCTCCCAAAGACGTCCAACTACATAAGGTTCTAGAATCCGCCCATGTGTCCTCTATAAGTTCGAAACAATTACGGATCAACTAAAGCTCTGTGACAGGGTGCTAAGAAGCTCTCATGAGAATGTCGTGAAACCAAAAACAATTTCGCAGAGATACCAGAGTTTTTCTAGCGCAACTAAGATCTGATCACTGCACAAGGCTATACTCATATTGGGCACGCATCAAAAAAGATGTTCCCAATATCTGCCCGGCCTATAGAACAGGTCCTTGTGATGTCCAATATTTGTTTGCCTGTAGTGCAAACCCAACAACTCCGGTCCCCAGATCACTCTGGATTAATCCGACGGAAGTAGCTCAACTCCTCGGCCATAGAATAGGAGAAGAAGAAGAAGACGAAGAAGAGGGGGAAATTGATGATAATAAATGTACATTCTTGTATTTTCAGATCAAGCTTCTACAACAACAACAACAACAACAGTGCACTCTGGATAACATCAACGAACGCTTTCTTTAACATCCCAAGACATCAATCCTTTTTTAACATGTTCTAATCTAAAATTTCAACCAAACCCCTGTAAATCCAATAGTATAGAAATGAAGTTACTTATGTATACGAGTATATGTATTGTCCTTCTCCGTTTAGTTGATTTTTTGTTCTCATGGATTTGTTTTTATTTGGTGTTATCGGGTGATTTTTTAAGTGCTTTCGATTGAGTCGATAGAACGATCTATATGTAACTCAATGTTTAATGATGATTTCATGTAAATGTTGACTACAGCTACGCCCTAAATGGTTGACACACTGCGTCCAATTATGGCATACTCTCTCCAACATATCAACATATTTTACGGATAAATTCTTTAATATTGGCTTCCAGTGCGTCAACTGATGCTGGCTTGTCCTTATAGACATGAGCCTTAACGTGGCACCAAAAAAAATTGTCTAAAGGCATTAAATCGCACGATAGGCGGCCAAATTTGTTATTTCATTTATTATCTTTTTATTATCTGCTTATTATCGTTCGGTTGTATACACATAAACAGATAATAACAAGATAATAAATAAAGCAATAAATATGTATTATTTAGTTATGGAATAGATCTGAATGTGAGCGGACGTATGCCGCTTTGCTTTTAAAAATTGTTTGTTTGTGTTGTTGTTTACCTCTTTAGTTGTTCAGCAAAAATTCACTAACACTACTAAACTACTACATTCTTTTCTTGGTCACCTTTGCTCTACACCATCGCAAGCGACTCTCGTTTATTAAACGCTCTTAGCGCTATAATCTTTGTTTAACAAATTGAAAAATTCATACCTTTAATAGTCTGCCATTAGTTTTCACATATTTACATTTGTATGTATGTATGTATATATGTACCTCTGTGGTGCTTTGGAATATTAACCTTCACTTAAAAGAATTTTGTTTCATTGAATTTTTACTTTCAACTTTTGTTATTTCAAAACATTATTGTTAAGTTATTACAAAGAATATCACTCAAATAGAAAAACAATAACAAAAAATTGAAGAAATATTTGTCATGAATATTTAAGTAAAAAAATTTACCAAAAAAGCTTTCCTTCTTTATTTCTGTACTGCAATTTTTCAGAATGGAAATAAATCGTAAATATGCCAAAGCGACTTAGACAAGTGCTACTCATAAAATATATGAATTTTGTCTGCTTAATATCTAAAAATGCCTTTTTTTTAATTAAGTTTCTATCATATGGACATTTCTACAGAAAAATAACGTCACGCCAGACAATTATTTTCTTACATCTTCAAAACCTTTGACTCGATTGTTCTCATTTTTTGACTAAGTTGCAGTATTATGTGAAAAAAGGAAGATATCTGGACTCGAATCAATAGCGAAGGCGTAATGTTGAAAGTCGAACGAAGAAGGCATTATGTGCCTTTTACACTGGTAGGAAGGGTTCTGGGAGAAAAATGGAGAAAATGGGGTCTTATACCTTATGTTTTGAGACAATCTCGGTCTATATCGATGGCTAGAAGATGGAAAGGGGGTAGACTAATATCACTGTATAATATCCAGAATGCTTCGGCCTTCTTTTTTTTAAGGAGAGGATTAAGTCTCTTCTTAGGTTTAGAATGGTATCGATCTGGATTTTTGTGGGCATTATTATCGGGAACTGTATGACAGTTCGTATGTCAGGGTTCATGGGGCGCCCTGGACTTGGCTACTAAAAGAGCTGTCAGGATGAGCAGTGGGAATCGTACAACAGATTTTCTGTGAGTGCTCGCTTTATGGAAGATTAGATTAAGGTAGCACCTAGGTGCAATACACTTGCATTATCTGGGCTATCATAGGGCTGCGTCACTGTCGAAGTTGATTGTACCGCTCACTTGATAGAATGGGAATTTCAGGATTTTAGGTAAAGATCATTGTGACTGCGTTTGTGGGAACTGCGTAAATTAAAAATAATTGATGAATACTTAGTTTAAATAAAAGTTTGGATACTGGCCTTATAATTTTGACGTATTTAATTTTGCACTTATTTACATAAATTTAAATAAACATAATATAACGGTACATCTCTAAGAGCAGAACCGGCTTATTATTCACTTATTTGATCGTAAGGTGACCTTATCAAATATTAAGGGACCTTATCATTTTGAAGCACACCTTATACAGTAGACCTAACCTTGCATCTTCAGATTGTCATTTGTTGCGATTTCTGCAGACCTCTCTTAATTGTGTGAATTTAAGTTCCTTATAAGCCTGCAGAATGCAATTGGATCAGTTTTTCACTCAGAAAATGCGGAAATTCTACACTGATAGAGGGCAATAAGTTACGGATCAAAACGGTATATACAATATTTGTGTTTCATTTTTGTTGAAGTTCACAGCATTTGTAGTCGTATAGCCTGCTGTTTCCATAACAAAACTAGTTGCTTTAGAGTACACACCGCTCTTCTTGTGTAGTTCAATCTGTGATTATTTGTCTACGCCAGTCGTATCAAGGTAGGGAGAGAATATCCACTCAAAATGAGCCCACCAAAAGTCACTTCTGTTTTGAATAAATATTTAAGAAACAATTCTAAAAAATACTACAAATAGACATAGATATGTATGTATTTTTAAGATTTTATAAAATCTTTATATTCGTATAAACCATGACATATGAAGAGGCCTATCAGATATGATTTACTCTGTATAGAAGAAGTTTCGTTTGTTGCCAGTTATAGAGTACCTGCTCAAGAATATAAAACGTAACGACTTTTGATTTGATAAGTAAAAACTGACAACAAAAAGAAACATTTGAAAAGTTTCTTGTATTTTTAAGTTCTTTAAAAAGGATTTATTTTATTCTCTTTTCGTACTTTTTTCAACTATAAAATCATATAAAAATTTCTTAATACACAGCCACACACACAGACCTTCTACATAGAGAATAGAGATGACTTTTTACAGACACAACATTTTATTATGAATACTTATGAACACACACACACACACACACATCCAAACGCAGTTAAATTAAATAAAAGTGAAAACTCTTTTGGCATTTGAAATACTTAAATAAGAGCAAAAGTAATCTCTCTACTCTATAAACATACACACACATACTATGAGCTGTATAAACGCATATTAAAATAAACATTCATTGTAAATGTGAGACACATTTAAGAGGATTCTGTTTTTATGGTTTTATTGGTATTACACTCGCATGCGCACATACGTACATACACGAATGCAAACATACATAAGAGAAAAGAAACTGATTCAAAAATTTTTAAATATTCATAACACGATATATATGGTATTTTATATACAAAACACATACATAAGTAAACATTTATTTTTATTTTATATAATTTTTTAACGCACACACACATACTCGCATATGTATGAATACGTAAATAAAAGTACGGCAGTTAGTTAAGATGAGTACAGAGTACTATAGAGACACTTAAAAGTCAAAGTGGTTTAAACTGTCATACTCGTATATTATAAAGGATTTTTGTTTTCTTCTCTTTGTGTAGGTTTTTTTTATTATTTTCCCATAAGACATAAAAGTGTAGCATAAAATAAAGCGCTATTTATTAAAGTATGCAGTAGAAAATTAAAAGGAATAGATTTTTTCTTTTCTCTCAGAAGTATTTAAAAGCAATTTAAAAAATTCTTAAATAAAAAACAATTTAAACGAAAACTATTCGGAAAATGCAACACGTTACACATTTACCACTTGAGGAAATTTCATTATACCACTTTACCAGTTGTTGTTGTCAAGTTTTTCTTCTTATTTTTACTGTTACTACTGTCAGGAATCTCTCTGTGTGTATGTGTGTTTGTTACTGGTTCAGATGTGCATTTTGTTTAGCTTTGTCTTCTTGGCAATATAAACACATTTGTCATTGCACTTCTGTGATAAGGAAAACAAACATTTTACACGCTATCACACATATGTACATACATACATAAATACATACATTTACATATTTAAGTTTGATTATGTATATATATTTTGTACTTACTAATGTTTCTCTACTTTTTCTTGTCTCTCTCACACTTTCTTTTCTTAAAGTTCTTGGCTTTCTTGTCTCATCATTGCCCTTTTTATAAGTCCTCGTAATATTTCTGAGAGTCTAGGAGTTTTTCCACACGTCTCAGTTGTTGTTGTTGATGGTATTATTCCTTGTTTGCATAAAATCGCTTTATAACTTTTTCTTTCTTCTTTCTTCCCACTTTTTTTTCTTAACAACGTCAAAGTATTATAGTTAACTATAAAGGAGTTGAATGTCATGTTAGTGCCTGCGTATCCGCTGTTGGAGTTAAAATTTATTGCGAATTTTTTAGCGCGAAAAGAAAAACATATAAAAAGGGAAATTTGATTGATGGAAAATAAAATAGGGGTGGGCAAATTTGAGTTAAGAAAGTAAATTGGCTTTAAGGCACTTTTTTTTGACAAATTTAGTTTTATTTTATTATTTTTATCTGGCATATGCTCACCTCTAGCACGTCGGCAGACGTCTGCTCTTTTCACGAAATTTTGATCCTCATTTTAACTGCATTTGTATGTGTGTGGTTCAAAATTTTGTGAAAAGACTAATGTAACCGTAATGTAAAAGTAATTAATGTAATGTAAAGTAATGTATAAAAACTAATGACCATACTAAATTATCAAAAGGGTAATATTAAAATAAAAATGCCAAAAAAAAGGTGAAATGCCGAGGAATCACATTGTTAACTATGTTCAACAAAGTGGTTGTTCACACCATAGCCAAAAAACTTTCGATTAATCTATGGCCAAAGTTAAGAAAACAACAAGCTGACACTTGACCGAATATATTCTTCCGAAAGATCGAATTTGGCACATATTGTCTCGATATATGCCTCCTCTCCCACAAATTTTCTGATATGTTCATTAAGCTACAGAGGTTGTCGGGTTTTTCGGAAACGGTAGCTCAGAAACTTAATATCTAAAAATACAAATCCCTTTCGTGTAGATAATGAGACTCTGGAGGAGGTAAATTCTTTATGTTACCTTGGTGTTTGCTAGGGCCTTCAGCTCAGAGATCTCTTGCCGGATATAAAAAAACACTTAATCGCTTGGACGGCTCAGCACTGTTTGGAGGCCATCAAATTAAAGTTAAAATATAAAATCAGCACTATTGTATGAATGCGAGTCATGGAATGCAAGTGGTAAGAACATCCAAGCGCTTTAAGTATTCATGAATAGGTACCGGCTATTTTGGCCACAGAATATCTTAAGCCAGAAACTGTCCAACATCTAAAGAGATCTAAAAGTGAAAGTAAATTTGGATTGGAAATACTTTTCGTAGAGAATCATTAAAAATTGCTAGAAATGATTTTGAATGGTATCCGCAAGGAAGCCGCAGGCCAGAAGGACTATCTCACACATGGCAGACACAGATTCAGTACGAGATTATCAAAATTCATAGAATATTTGTTGAGGCCCTATGCTTCGCACAGGAACGCTCCTTAATATATTATATAATATATATATATAATAATTTAGAATCGATTGTGGCAATTTAAATGGGTCAAAGTGGGATATATATATATATATATATGTATATATATATATATGTATATATATATATATATATGTATATATATATATATATATATATATATATATATATATATATACTTATATAAAGGGTCCGCCAAATAATTTTATTTTTTTTTTTTTTGAAAATGCTATAAAAAAAAACTTTTGAATATTTTTTCAAATTTCTTTTTTTATTTGAAAGTACAATCCTTCCGGTTAATAATGGAAAATAATTTCACTCAAATGGCTACACATTAAGCACATTATCCATTGTGTGCAGCTGTATTTCTCCAATGGCTTCACGAATATTCTCCTTTAAAGCGTCTATTGTTCCTGGCTTGTTGGCGTAACACTTATCTTTGACGGCACCCCACAAATAATAGTCCAACGGTGTCAAATCGCAGCTCCGAGGTGGGCAAACGACATCAGCTCTGCGGCTGATAATGCGATCTTCAAAAACAGGGCGCAAAACATCGAGCGTAGCTTGGACTGTGTGGAAACCAAATGTTGCTAATATCCTCCTCTTCAATTTTTGTGAACAAAAATTCGTTCAGCATAGCCCGAGAACAATCGCCGCTGTAACGGCCACTCCTTGTTCATTTTCGAAGAAAAATGGCTCAATTATGCCTCTGGACCAAAATCCCCACCAAACAGTGACTCGTCTTGGGTGTATCGGCTTTTCAATGTATGCATGCGGATTTTCTGTGCCCCAAATGCGACAATTTTGCTTGTTTACATGCCCGCCAAGATCAAAATGAGCTTCATCTGAACACATCGCACACATTCTGCAACATTACCATGATTTTCAAAGTAATGTCGCAATATTTCCCAGCGTTGTTCAAGCGCATATACAACCATATTCGTTCAGCGGAAGGATAAAACTAATTATCTGTCAAATCAGACATGAACTAAGTGTTACCATTCACGAAATAAGCACTAGTTGAAAAAAAAACGTTAGATGGCGGACCCGATATATTACATATGATATATATGTTTGGTGTAAAAATCAAAGAAATAAAAAATAAATTATATTATATTATTATTATTATAAAAAATAAATTATATTTACCAGTTACATAGTTATGTTTGAGTCGGACATCAAAGAAGTGCAAATATTATTACACAGAAGAGAATCAGTTGGAAGAACCCTCGTGTGTTAGACGGTAAATAAGCATAAAAGAGAAAAGGCATGTGGAAGACAATGTTTCGACATACATACATACATAATTCTCGTGACATTGGGGACAAGGTGGACTTCTCTCAATCAATGAGCTGCACCCGATTCTATTCTTAGACGGCTCCGAGTCATAAAGAGTCGCTAGCTGTGCTATCAAGTGATATTGGTGTTGAAAATTATCTGATGGTCTGCACTGGTATTGAACCGAGGTTGGTAGGCCAGTGTCTTACCTACCATATCACAGCGGCACACAATGTTTCAGCGGCTTGGAACTCTTAAAATACAGCGCTGAAACAATACATTATCAAATATATGAGCTTATCAAAAATATATGGGTTAGTCAAAACAGCCAGAAGCATGACAAACCAACATAATAATCCCAATACATAAAAAAGATGACAAAAGAGATTTTAATAACTATCGTGGCATAGCTCTATGTCCGACGGTCTACAAAGTCTTGACAAACATATTACATGAGCGTATGAAGCTCATAAAATAGACTATAAATCAGTCGTTTGAGAAATGTATTGCATTTGGACGCGATATCTACTATCTGTTCATAGATTACAACTAAGCTGTGTAGGCGAAAAATGTCTAACACGCTTATTAAACTTGGGTTAAATTGGCATGCATGACAATGGAAAATAACACTACAAGAATTAGGGTGCGCAACGACTTCTCAGAGCACTTTCTTATTGTATCCGGTGTAAAACAAGGGGATGTACATACTTCATAAAATCTAAGTGCACGCATCGTGAAAGCTTAAACAGTGCAGCAGTTTAAATGTTTGGGAGTTATGTACCTTCACCAACGCGGAAGACGCGTCATGTGCGAAGAATATTTTTCTTACATTAAAAAGGGATGTCTTGCTAAAGGGCGTCAGAAATGGCGCTGGATTGACTCAGTTGGTGCAGATGTGACAACAATGAATGGCCGGTACTAAAAGCAGGCAGAGATGGATAGCGATTCTTAGAGAAAGATTGTGAAGGAAGCTCTGGCCGCACCGATCTGCAATGCTTTTAATAATAATAAAAACAGTCTCATTTAACCTTTTTTTTTTGATAAATTTAACAAAACATTGAAATCCCGTTTCAGAATAACTTCTGGCCTTTTGCGGCGCTTCAACTTTGAAGCCGATTTTACATTTCTTAAAAAGAAGTACTTTGGTAAAATACTAAAAGATATTGTATTCATAAAATTGCCAATAGTCAGACCAATGCTCGCATAATACGGCGGGTGGGGCATTTGAGAGTTTCTGACCATCGTTTGGCAACTTTTGCGACATGAGACCGTTGTCTCATACAAAAGACGAACTTAGTCACACCTGTCTTTGTATTCCGTCCGTTCAAACGAAGTAATTGCAATCTTCGTTAGCAGCCTATAGTACACTATGCCTCCTCGATCCGGCCAAAAGTGCAAATTAGCATTATAAATACTAAAACAACGTAATTTTACTAAAAAATAAAAAATATTGTCAAATCGAACGAAATTAGGAAGCAGTTATAAAACCCAAATAGTTCCCATCAAAAAACTCAATAAAACCCGTGGGTTGGGTGTAAAAAAAACCCAGGCCTTTGCCAACCTTGATTAGAATCCTTAAACTTAAAGTTGGTATAATAATTGTGTGCCTAACAGTATGAATACTTTCAAGGCCTTGAGGCATTTTATTATTTGGAGGAAAACATGTAGATAAAAGCTGGATTATCTTCAAATTAGATCGTGTTGAGAAATTAAACCCCATTTTCCAAAAAAAGGGCACCAAACTTTTAAATCTTTAATTTTAAATTATTATTAAAAATAAAATACCTATTTTTTGCTTTAATCATTTTTCTTTATTGCATTATTTTTCAGATTTAAAATTATTATAATACTTTTATTTTATTTTTTTTTCCTTTCAGGTAACTGTTAAAGAGTTCTTAGCTATTGGTTAATGGTAAGATTTATTATTTCCCTATTTATTATCACCTTAAATTAGATTTCATATACCGCCTAAAACTTATTGTATGAAATACCGATTTAGGCATTTTTGATAACGATTAAAATAAAAACCTTTTAACTCAATTAAAATCATTCCTATTATATATCTTTACGCAGTAATTGATTAAATATTTTTGACTTGAAAAAAAATAACTACAAATTTATTTTAAGAAACAATATTTTAACATAAAAGTACAGAAATCCTTATGTAAAATTCGTATTTAACAATAGCTAAAAATCCAAACACATCGTAGTACTATCACACCATCATCTCTGTTACGACGACACAGTTATACTAAAAATTCCCAACGAATCCTAAAACATTAACAGTAACTGGTCGAAAAAACGATTTTTATGTCAGCAACCACTTAAATATAGCAGCACTAAAAAAGATTATTTGCTTGTAAATTTCTACAGGAAAATGTTTATAAACAATTGTTTATATACATTTAGCTTTTTACTCTTATATTATTATCTTTTTACAAGATACAGATAATTTGTACTGCTTTACAATTTAGCTTTGATATGATGTTTCTGTTCCAAAGACTTTTCTAAAATTTCAATAACATCCTCCGCACAACCCCAAGCCAAAGTAACACCACTACCACCGTGACCATAATTGTGAATAAGGATTGTATTGTCTAAAACAAACATTTTATAATTAAAAATTGCTTTCTTCTTCTTTAAGTCCTAGACAACTTACCTTTTATATCTTCTGGTTCCAAACGTAAAACTGTTCTGCCGGGTCTTAGACCCACCCAGTCGAATAGGTGTTTAGCCTCATGCAAAGCTGGTACTATTTGACGACAACCATCAACAATAAATTTCTTATCTACGGGACAAACATTGGTATTGAAATCGTTCTCCTGGTGAGTGCCACCCAAAACTACAGATTCCATGCTGTTGATTTTAGAAATGGCTATTTATTAAGCATAACTGTTTCTTTGGCCTCAGAGATATTATACTTACTTGGGTATAATATAATTGCCTACATCGCTCTCATCTAATACTACACAGTACATCCAAGGAGCATTCACTCTACAAACTTGACCACGTACGGGGTACATTTTATTGTCACCCAATAGTTGTTGAGAACCTAAACCTGTACAATTGATGACAACATCGTAGCTTGTAGTTTCAAGGAATTTTTGCAAATTTTCAATCTTCTCATTAATAATTTGACCACCTTGCTTCTTAAAGCGTTTAATTAAATAGGGCAGTAATAATCGTGGTTCGGAAGTATAGGTCACAAAGTATAAACCGTTTCTGGAATATAAGAAGAGATTATTGATTTAGCTAGTGAATGAGTCTATACAAAGTTTTGTTTTTATAAAAATCTCTCTAGAAGTGATAACATAGCTGTTGCTAGATGTGATTTGTCGGTAAATAACTTGGCCAAAATATTTTACTTTATTTTATTTTTATTTATTTTATTTAATCAAAACATTCCAGCCAAGTGCATTCAATTATTTTGGGTTACCATAGGTATCTCATGTTGAACAAAAATATTTTTTTCTTGGCCAATTCTGATCGCTTTTTCTTGATTGCATCAGAATTGATCCTTTTACCAGGTTGTAGCAGTTCATAATGAGTAATTCCCTTCCAATTCCACTGTAAACTCAACATAACCCCCGATACAGACTTCAAACTCGTTTCCGGAGGGTCCCCGGTCTTTAATTGAAAACCGCAGATATTTTTTATTTGACTCATCAAACAGCAATTTTTCATGTAAAGGATGCCGTTTCAGTTCCACAAAGCAAGGATTTTCTGCAAAAAATCAAGACTAAAAACGAAATACAATGCCAGCTATTCCTATCTTCTTTATGCTGGCGCCTATTCGAGACACCAAGTGCTTTGAGATCTTGTTGCACATGGTCATTCTACCGAAGATTGGATTTGTTTTGTATGCTCTAGGAGCGGACGCATCATTATCAATTTGAGCTTTAATGAGCTTGAATACACTTATGTCGGCTTATTGCTCATAACGATTATAGTTATCGATAATCTTTCGCCCAGAATGCTACCTAGATAACAGAAACAGTTTACCTTTTTCAGCGTTTGGCCTCGTACGTAAAATCCTTATTCGTTGTTTACACTTTATCGCATTATCTTGTTTATATCCATATAATTCCTAAGCTTTTAATGCAGTTTCCTGGACTATTATCAATTTAGCTTGCATATCTGTCAAAGAGTGAGTGAACAAGAAGATCTCAGTTGATGCCCCCCCTGCGGGATGTTGCTGCGAAACAAATTTTAATTCGACCTCTTAGCTGTTGTTCGTGGAGAATGCGTCAGTTAGCGTTGGCTTATAAGCCCCTGATGAGTCTTATAATATCTTCGGAGATGCGTCTACACATGCCAGCGTGGCCAATATGGCAGAGTAGCTAGTAGTTCATTCTAATTCGGAGTCCAATGCGTACAAAGCCGAGAGTCTTTCTAAGAATTTAAATATTGCCAACAATTATTCATCTGGTCTTCTCATTGAACTTTTTATAGCATCTAAGAGCAGAATCGGTAATTTGAGCGATTTGTACAGTATGATCTTCGTTCTTCCAGAGAAATTTTTACTTTTCAACTGCCTACTAAGTCTGCATTAATATCTATTGGCAAGAGTTATTTTCCGCTTAGCTTTCTGAGCTGAGTTCGTTGTGACACTGGCGCCCAAATAAACGAAGTCTATCCTCAGAAAGTTATGCGCTATTCAATACTATGCGGCGTTTTTCTGCTCGAAATAAGGTTATATGTTTTGTTCTCCTTCAGTCTTAGACCCATATTCTTTGACTGTTTTTTAACGGTGCTTCATATATTTTTCAACGCATTTAGCTTCGGGTATTTATTTTGTTTAACTTACAATTCCCTATCAACTTGTAAGTGCATGACTTGAGCATTTTGTATATAATTGATATGGAACTTATAACTCGACGGTTGGTACAAAGAGTAGTATCTCATTTCTTGTGAATAAGGCATATTATACTTAGGATTCACTCTTCTGCCTTGCTTCTTCAGACTATATTTCTCATATGTGTTGTTGTATGCGCTCTGCCAATTCTTTGTCTTTTTCTTTTTCAGGTTATAGCTGTTTGTGCCTCAGTACTGCCGAGTGGCAGTACGTCGACGAAAATCCCTCATCAAAATTAAACATTTTTAGCTTTAAATAAGTGTTTTGTATTCTATAGGAATGAATAAACACTAAAATCTGCGATCGATCATGAGTCTATAATTTTTCATTCTAATGTTATAATAGTTGGGCTTTTGTGCCATTCGTTCAGTATATATGTAAAATGTGTTACAAATAACACATTGTTCTCTTAATAATTATATTTCTTATTTTTTATTCCAAAATAAATTGTATTTAAAATTTTATCTTGAATTTTTTAGATAAAATACATCAAAACGTCTGTCAACGATAACGCTAATCGATTTATAAATATTTTTCTATATATAATATCTTTCTATTTTATTGTAATCTCGTTCTTCAATATAAAAAGTGTTTTAATTGATTTAAAAAAAGTTTTTCAAACACCACTTAAAAAATAAAAATAAAAAATTCAATTGCTTAAAAAAACCAAAAACAAAAATCATGTACTCACGTATATTTAACAGCACGATTTTTATTGTATTCGGCTAATTCCTTATCAGACATGGGTTGACAGCCATAAACGATATCTTTCCAAAAATCATCGACGGGTGTGTCTGCAGTTGTTAAACGTACTACTGGAATTAAGCAAATGCCAGCTTCACCGGCATCCTCAGAGAGCCATAATTCTTCTAAGAAATCATGCATACCCTTCGACCATTTGCTAAAATATTAAAGTCATTGAAAATACTGTTACTTTTGCTATACACGTACAAAGTAATCTTACTGCACTTTGGACGTAGGAGTACCGCCTAACAAATAAGGACCCCAGAGACCAGCTGAACCATCGCCGGTGGTATTGGGCGTAAACTTATCGGATATAACTGTTACCTCAATCGATTTGTCTTGTTTCTTATAATGTTCCAAGATTCTTACAGCACAACAGAAGCCATTGATACCACCACCCAAAATTGCTACACGCATTTTGCTAAAAGTTGTGTTTTCTTTACAATGTCCGGAGAAGCTTTCAATACGAAAAACCGATTACAACTGATGATTGACGATTTGTTTTGGGTTTTTAATTCAACAAGAAATAAACAGTTTCTTTATTCTTCTTATCAGCGTAAACAAATTATAACATATTTTTTTATATTATTGTTGCTGTTATTGTTGTGCTACAGTTTATAATCAAAAAATAATAGTTTTCCATTCATTTACCCAATTGCTGCTGATAAGAGCCAATGGTTTAAAATTGTTGTCGTTCACACTGAATTTTCTAATCGCTTGTGTCTCAATCATATTTATTCGATAAAGATCGTGTAGATCACGTTTTTCAAAATAGAAACTAAGACAATACAGTAGTTTCTACTAAACATACAGTAGTTTCTACTAAGCATAAATAGCGATAAATTTTATAAAATTAGCTTAAATTTTAGTTAGTCTGCAAGTCGTTTGTTATCGATAACTGTAGTGCCAAAAAGTATTTTAAAGTTTAAATCAAATTATTTTTAGAATGTATGATATTTTTCCTATCTTGTCCCACAGTGTTTTATTTGGGATGTTTAAAAAAATAATCAGATTCGAAAATTTTAATAATTTTTTCAAAGTTTCGTGTAAATATCTGTAAATGTATGAGACATAAAAACCAATAAATAGGATAAGACTGTTTTTAAATAGCGTCCAAACTTCAATTTGAAATTTTACTTTGTTTGCAAGATAATTTATGGCAGTAATGTTTTAAAAAGTATATCTGATAATTGACCACTTTTACTAGCTGTACATAGGGCGCATCCTGTCAGTCAGATTTTTGACGATTTTTCCAAGATCTAATACTATTACTTCATTAACGGTGTGCGGTATGTTGACCTCCTTAAGCCTTATTGGATAGCTAGTACGGAGATCGAACGGCTATTATTCGATCGGTTTTAACCAGTTTTTTTTTGATTTTGTCAGATACGGTTTTTTTTTTTAAACGTTAATTTTTTGAATACCGAATAAGCCGGTTATTTTAACACAAATAACCGATTAATTGAAATATGTAGAATTTTTATGCGCTTTTATATTTTTTATTGCAAATATGCTCGTATAATTTTTCTAAAATTAATATACATATGACGTCTTATTTTTATATTGTATATGACAAGCTTGAACGCCTCACAAATAACATGAAAACCATGATAGATCGGAAAAGATATGCACACTTGAGCACCAATAACTTTTTCTTATTTTCTGTATATAAATATTAAATTTTTATATATGGAAAATGATGACGACTCATTGAAAGAGACCTATAAGCGCCGGCTTCGAACGGCAGATGTTATAGTTAGTACAGTTTTTCAAGCGTAAATACTCATAACCAGGCCCTAGCAATGTTGTGAGTTGATACCGCTGTGGCTTGTTATTGAACCAAGACTTATTGGTTGGTAGGTGGTAAACATACCACAGTGGCAAACACTATTAAATACATGGTGCATGCACTTATGTTTCTATACATGTCCTCTGAAGTGTGAAAATATTTGGAAGTCGATGGAAAGGATAAGTGTTGATATATTGAAGGCATTAAATACTAGGCTTATAAGGCTTTTCGACACCAGGAATTATTAACCATCTTAAATAGTTTATGAGATTGACGTTATTGTGCAACAAGGAAAAATCTATTCTATACCAAGTAGTCTCTAGGCGCCAGCAAGTAAAACTCTTACAAAATACGCTGTAAAAAATGAATCACTCGATAAAATATTAGGACGTTGCGTTGTCAAGGAAGAAGTGTCCGTTAACGTCGTAAAAAGCCGAAAGTTGTTCTAGCATACTTACTTGCTAAAAACTACAACATGGACGAAAATTTATCAATTTTATTTGCTAATGCAACAAGAATTAAGAAAAATTGTATTTTAATAACAGAATCGGTTAACCGGTTATTTGATAAATTTATAACCGAAAGCCGGTTTCTAAAAATTTAAATTTAAATTTAAACAAGAGTTACTATCTTCTTTCAAAAAACATGCGTCGATTAAGACGTATTTCAGCAACAACTGGTGTAAAAAAATCTTGTCATATTTGCTCCATTTAAAAATAAATTGATTTATGTTTATAGATACATGAAATACATACATATGTATTAAAACTACTTGCTGTAAATTATAACAGAGTATATTTATGAACCACGTAGGCATTTGGGGCTTTTCTAAATAACTATGATATTATTTTAAGTCAGTAAAAACCCGGTGTCTTACTTTTCTAGAGTTTGCACTTGAGACCGCTAAATATTTTGTGAAAATGTATCCTTGGTATAATGTGTCTCCAAATGTTCACAAATATTAATTTCAACGACCAGAAATAATAAATTATGCCGTATTACCAATCGGGCAGTTGTCAGATGAGGCCTAAGAAGCTCGAAATAGACTTAAAAATTTTTAAAGAGAATTTTTCGCGAAAATGTTCAAGAGAAAAATCTAATGAAAATATATTTTTAAGAAAAAGGTTATAATTTTCCACAAAAAGCGTTGAGGATATTATTATTTAAACAAAATCCAGAAAATATACATTATAGTGAAGATGATGACGACGATAATGATGATCATAACGTCACAAGTCCGATGATACTGAATAAAGTAATTTTCATAGTATAGGTATTTAGATTATTTTTATTATGAGTAAAATAAACGTATTGAGAAAATATATTTCTGACCGGGCGCTATTGTATCTCTTCAATTATACAGTTTGCTGCCCCAACAGATCTTAAACCCTAGTGGTGAATATGTCAACCAATGAAACTGCTGTGTCGCCCTATACATTTTCATCATGTATTTCATGTATATGTGTTCAATCAATCCATATCCATTCGTGATCTCCATTCTCTTTAGATGCGGTCTCAGTCCACAATTGACTGTAAGAAGATCCGTCAGGAGTTCATGTG
This sequence comes from Wohlfahrtia magnifica, assembly GCA_023159175.1. Lineage (NCBI taxonomy): Eukaryota > Metazoa > Arthropoda > Insecta > Diptera > Sarcophagidae > Wohlfahrtia > Wohlfahrtia magnifica. The sequence goes on along the minus strand of JAKWBJ010000485.1, from coordinate 479,337 downwards.
CGACCTGCCTACTTGAGAACATCAGTCCGCCCAAGTTTCTGACTGATTAGCTTATCTCCTCTTCTTACTCTCCTCCGTGAAAACAAAATATAAATTATTACCATCAATTTAAAATTGAGCCACTAGTATGTCTTGTGATCTAAATAAATTTATTTATTAATACAACTGCAACAAATACTTCCCGTTATACACATTTTATATTCTCTTTCATTAAACCATATTTTCATCTATGCAAGAATTGGTTGGTTTTGTCCTTTTTTTTAGTCTTGCAATAATTCGTTTTTTTTTCCTTAAAAACTCTGAATATTTCTATTTTCTAAGAATTCAAATTAATTAAATTTAATTTGTTGTTGAGTGTAGAAAGCAAGAAAGAAAATATTCGCTGACCCATAAACAAAAATGCATATTTTTCGGTTTCTACGGTTTTGCTTTGTTGACCAAATGCTTCGAGATGCACTAAAACTACAAGAACTAGAATATTTTCTTCTCTCTCTCTCTCTCTCTCTTCCTCCTAAAAATGTATCCATATTCGTACAACTGCAGTGCTGCTGCTGTTGTATGCGCCCTGCCTAAATGCTCGTAATATGCCAAGAATGCTGTGATGAATTGTTTTTTCTCTCTACTTAAAATGTACAAAAAAAAAAAAAAAAAAACAACAGCAACAAGAAAAAGACAACAACAGCATGAGTAACACTAAAAAGCGATCACTCTATGAATAAAAATAACAATAAATACAAGAACAACAACAATAACAAAGTGTTAAACATATTCATTTTATATAAAAATATTGCAAAATGAACAAAAGCAACAAAAACAACAACAACTAGTGAAGAATAAATAAAAAATATTTTGAAATAAAAACAATAATAAAATACCATCTCTTCTACTGGTATATACTACAGTGCGTTCATAGTGGCAGTGTAAAAATGCTTTTTATAATTTTTACTTTTTGGTCTAGCCTCGAGCTCTTGCATCTATACAGACTTTATCTTCACAATACTTATAAATCTTATTTCTTCAATGCGATTCTTCAGCTTTTTGAACAGCAAAAAGTAGTGACGGCCGTAATTTGGTTAATATTATGATTTCGAACATGATAATGGTGTTAGGTATGTAGGCAGGTAGGTAAAAAAGGCCGTGAGTGCGCACTCTACCTGAAGATCATAAAGAGAAAGGAAAGTAAAAATAATGTGGAAAATAAGACAAAAATGAGAGAAACTCAAGGAAGTAAAAGAAGAAATAAGGAAAAGAAAAATGAAAAATATAGAAGAAACTTAATAAAACTTCACCGAAGTTGGGAGTCGCCTCAGCACCCAGCTGATACCCGATTTAAATCAATCCAGGCCTGAAAGCCTCACAGAGGCATACCAGCTAACGCCACTTTTCAGCCACGGCTCAGCAACCTAAGGCTGCGACTCTGAAGTGCATGGCGAAACTATAGGTTGTGCTAAACAGGCTCAGGTTCCCCTTCTTTGCTGCACACTCTTCATAATTCAGTGGTACCAGCGTCCCATAGACTAGTCCTCGCCACACAGTGGTCACACAGTGGTAAGTCAGAAAACCTATCAGAGTCCCTACACCTTCTTCTTCTGGACTGCTTATGAGTCTCGTTTCCTACTATGCCACAGTGTCCTGGAACCCTACACAGGTTATTACTATATCTGTCCAGAAGTGACGTGACATGTCAGTTCTCTAACAGCAGTCCAACTGTCTACATACATAACCACACTCTCACCAGCAACGATATAATCACGGATAAGTTTCGCAACCTTGTGGACAGCAAAGATCTCAACCTGGAAGACATTAAAGTCATCTGGAAATCTATAAGATAGCTTTAAATCACTATACAGCATATAGAGCCTACACCAGTGCTTCCTCTTCTCTCCAATATACATACAAACAAAACTTGAGACCAAAGATAGAGGCAGCAAATAAGAAGTAACAGTTGAGAAAAATAAATGGAAAAAGCCATACATAAATAGTTAAGAAAAAAGAAACTTAAACTGAATTATGGTTGGAAGATATCGATAATGTTAAAGGTGCCAGTAGTATGTAAATATGAGGAAATAAAGTGTTAGCTTCTAGAATATGGATGCGAAGTAAACTCCAACTAAATTAAAGCAAAACTGCATCTGTCTGCAACGTCCAGTACTTCTTTAGTCTCTTTAAATCCAGTCTCTTTAAATCCACATGCTTGCAACCCGTTAAAAATATTTAAATACTGGAATAAAAAAAATTGTTTACAACTTAAAACATAAACTTTCAATTATTATTTTTGAAACTGCCAATAAAAAATGAGACAAAATGTCAAAGCAAAACAAGATCATTAAAGTGTGAACAACTTTGTTTCGTTTTTCATAAACGTTTTTAACTTTAGTAGTGTGAATATGATATTACATTTCATTTCAATGTATGTATATGTACATTTATTACCAAAAAAATTTCGTTACCAGTGTAAACCGTTTAAAGCCTTTGATGATTTTACATGAGAAGAGGAACTCATTCATTGAAAAGAATTTTATCACCCAAAGGCATTACTATGTAAACAACAATAATAAAAACAACAACAACAGCAGAGTGTTACCACTAGGGAGATCGATTATTCGACTTTTTCAAAAACCGGTTTTCGAATAATTCGAAAAGTAGCAATTAAAAAAAAAACAGTTTTTGGTTAATGATTATTCAAATATCTAGTTAACCGATTCTTTTATTTCACTAACATTATTCTTAATTCTTGAAGCGCAGAGCTGGACCGCGTCGTAAGCAGAAGCTCATGCAGAGCTTCAAATTAAAGTGGCAATCAATGTTAACAATAATTCTAATAAATCTCATAGAACCTATGCCAAAACGGTGTGCGAAGGCCATAAGAAACAAAGTTTTTTACACAAAGTACTGAAAGTACTCAAGTAATCACGGAGCTAATTTCGTTCTTGTTGTTGTATTACTTGGTAGAGTAGAGAATTAAAGATTTGTTATTATAGTTATAATTTAGGTGCCTTAGATAACAAGAATTAAATGTTTTACTTTGAATAAATCTATTAGTAATATACGAGTCTTAGTTGCCTTAACAAGAAAAGCTGCTTAGGTTTCGAACAGCACTGTATGTAAATTCATACACCACGTATTTAATAGTGTGAGTGCCACTGTAGTATGTTAGATAAGACACCCACCTTCCAACCAAAAAGTCTTTGGTTTAATCAACAGCGACATCACCTCGTAAAAAAATAGCGACTGGTTGTGTGTGTTTACGCTGTGAAAAACTTCACTATATTCACTTCCGTTCGGAGACAGCGTTTGTGGGTCGCTTTCAATGTGTCTAGTTGATCATTCTCAATATATAAAAATCAATATTTATTTACAGAAGATGAGAAAAAATTATTGTTGCTTTAGTGTGCATATCCTTTTCGATCTACTTTGCTATTCGAGTTCTTTGTGAGACGTTAAAGATTGTTATATATACAAAAATAATAACTAAATTTGTACAAATAGTTAAAGGATGGGCATATTTGCAATAGAAAAATATAAAAATTATACTTTTTTAAATGAATCGGTTCTTGTTAAGTCAACCGGTTTATTCGGTATTCGAAAAATGAAGAGTTTGGAAAAACCGTATTCGACTAAAACAAAAAAACCATTTAAAACCGGTCGAATAATAACCATCCGATCTCCCTAGTTACCACCAACAAATGCAACAACAACAGTATAAAAACCAAGAAATAAAAAATAAAAAAATCAACAATAATAACCGAAAGAAAAAAAATAAAAAAATGTAAAAAAAGAAGAAGAAGACAATATAAACTGCACAAAAATTTTAATAACTTTGCATTGTTATGCGGAAATTAAAATGAAACAAAAACAAAAAGGATTCAAAAGGAAGAGAACAGTAAAAAGAGAGCGGGAGACGAAAAGAAGAAAGAAATCAACAAAAATTGGGGTTTGGGTTAAAAAAATAAAAAATAAATAAAAAGAAGCAGCAGCATCACTAAAGAACAACAATTATTACTGTACACTACTCACACATTCATAAGTATTGGGTTTAATTTTTCTTGTTGTTTTTAAGCGATCCCCAATATGCTGCTGTTGCTGCTGTTCATTCATTCATGTTGGCAACAGTGATTGAGGTTTGACATAAATATGTGTGTTATTGTTTCCTTTCAGTTTATTCGTCGTTGTATACGAGTATCTCTTCCATTGTTGTTATTGTTGCTATTGTACGAGTATTTTCTTAATAAAACCCTAAAAACAATTCAAAATATTTTCTAATTTATCAAAAAAATAAAATAAAAAAACAAGAATATATTGCAACATATTATATGTATGTATGCAGTGGTTGGTAGTTGTGACAGCAATCATTGAAACTAAAATTACAAGGAATGATTTTATTTTAACCCAGAAAATATTTGAGATTTTTTTATTTCTTATATTAAAACCTATTTGAAATCCACTAAACATTTTATCAGAAAAATCTAATTTTTTTTTTACCTGTTCAAGTTATTTAAATAACAATAGAAAATTAAATAAGTTATAATAATAGTGGTGAAATCTTAATTCCCGAGAATTGTTTCAGCAAAACGAATTGTTAATTTCTAAGCACCTATCCTCCCATCTTAAAGTTTAAATTAAACAAAATACGTACGCGATGTAATCGAAAATGTTTATCCGCTTGAAATGCCTATCAATGCTATTATTCCGGCCTTTGATACGGTAACCTTAGGCGAAAAGCGGGGAAGAGAACGACCAAATCTTAGTTGGGAAGTGCAAGTATTGCAGAACCAGAAGGCCTTGGCAGTCTCAAACTGGTGCCATTTAGCACAGTATAGATGAAGCTTGCACGCCTTTTTGGATTTGGCCAAAACTGACAGAAGGTTTTAGTGTCACATATGTAAGTAAGCAAGTATACGCCATGACTCTGGTGTATAATCCAGAGACTGAGCTTGACCGATGGTAAGAGCCGCTATAATTTATGCATTGAACTGCGACTTAAGAAAAACCTTAATTAATAAGTTTAACTAGATCAAATCGCATAATCTCATTTGATAGTTCAGTTGAGCTTCACGTGAGATCACCATAACCACCACCATGCTAATCGCTTCTGCAGAATTCTACTGTGGGTTGAATTTTGTGTCACTTAACGCCGTCCTGTTGAAACCACATATAGTTGGTGTCCATATCATCAAATTCATGCCAAAAAAGTCAGTTAATTACTTGTAGCGCTCGCCGTTGACGTTGATGGCCTGGCCAAAGTCGTTCACAAACAATTATAAATAGCTATACATTGTCCAACTTATTTAATATCCGCTTAATACACCAATTTATTCAATACTCAACTCTTACTACGACTTTACTTTATGACTGCCATACTATAACTGAACGACTAAGAGCAATGCGCCGCCTTTTGTAGTAAATTGACATTAATTTCGTATTTTCTAGCAATATCTACAACTTTCTAAAACCTTCTATTCATCTAATTAATTCGGCTACGTTAGTTCAAATGTAACATTTTATTACTGAAAAATTAAATTGGTAACACCATTCAATACGCAATAGGTAACACTGTTAATAACACAAATAAGTATTTTATTGACAGGGTGATAGTAGCCTTGACATAAACCAATAGAATAAATTCCATAATAAAGTTTCTAGCTATAAATGTGCAAATGTTTGTGTATCTTTTAGGCATTTTTATTTTCGTTACATTACGAAATGCGAGTCCTTGCTGATTTGACAAAGCAAACTGAAAAAATGATAGTCAATTCAACAGGTGTAGCTGGCCTCTATTAACTGTCAAGTTTCTATAGTTCATATTATATGAAAAGTTAAGTTTTATTAGATGGGTCATTTGTAATCCACGAGTTGGCTCGGAGGCCTTATGGTCCATTGTGCTACCCTTTAGATGACAGACTCATGAAAGAAGCCAAAAAAGCCAGAAATGGCAAAGTCTCAAACATATCACCCAAAAAACCAAAAAATCCGTTCATAAGTCCCTTAAGTGAGCCAACCGCGGTACCACTGACGAAGCTGATTAACTTTAACAGCGACACATCCCTGAGATACTCCAGATCATGAAAGTGGCATGCACGCAGGTCAGTCACAGAGAAGATGTTGTACCAATTTATTTTGCTCTTCATCCTGACTGCTCCTGCAGTGGCCATGATCAGAGCGCCAAATACGCTCCGACTTGCGTATTGGATGATTACTTGTAAATGACTTTTTGGCATTAGATGATGTTGATGCCCGAATAATGGGCAACCATAATTGAAAATATGAAGACATAATTTATGCTTTTTTAATACAAAAAAATTATTTTCTTTTTGTCGGCTAATCTCAAAAAAAATTACTGAATTTTGCAACTGGTAGAAAAGCACCTACACGTAGATAGAAGATGGCGAGGGCATTTGAAATCATTTACTCCAAGTAGCTCAATGTTTTTGTGTTTAATGAAAAAAGTCAAGGAAAAATAGGCCTGGATTGACAGCTAACAAGGTTGTGTAGCGTGTCTTAAGATATTGAAAGGGAATTATATTGTTACGTTTACGTTGTAGTTAAATTAAACATAAATTTGTATTTGACTTTCAATTAAAATCTTTTATTTAACACAGTTTTGTGTTTCACTGCTCGTAACCTTTTTACAAGCAATGACTAGTACTCTTAATTACTCTTTGTTTTCACCCTTTGTGTAAAACAGTAACAACTATTACACAGTTCTTTCTACTAAAGATCTTCCAACCCGATCGTTGTTACAACTTAGGTTCGTACACGACCTCTTAAACCAGAATTTATCTACACTAAACTCTCCTTACACTGAGTTCACACCAATAAACTCTATTCTCTAAGCTTATTTTGCTTAAACTGACTGCTATCCGCATCGATGTGCTTTTTATATGGCTGAGTAAACAATGCATTGAAATCTCTCAAACCTCTCGATATTTTAGGTAGATTTCATTTCTTTACATTTCTTTTTCTTTAGTTCTTATGCAGCGATCTGATAGTAAACATCTTGTTTGTTTTAGTGCTTATTTTGTTGTTCCTTGTTTGTTTCGTTGTCTGCTTGTTTTGATGTTGTTGTTTATTTTTATTTGTAAACAAGCACGTAGTTGCTTTTATGGCTTTTGTTTGTTTTTTAGCAATGTAACAAACGACAGTAGTTTCCGAACTTAATTTTCGTAACAATATGTTATGAACTGCTATTAGTTCTGACCTCTGTTCGGCACGACTCTACTGTTTAAGCGAAGTAATCAAGAAAGAGCATACAAAATTGGACAACAGAAAAGGTGTCTTGCTCCATTTTTATAACAAAAGGCTACACACATTCTTGATGACCACTGTAGAGTTCAGATCTGCAGTTATGGTAAAAAATTGGCTAACCGAAGAGCCACTGATAAACATATAGCCAAGTTGTTTGGCGATAAGCATAGAAGTTTTACAGCAATGAGAGATAGTAATGGCAGGTATTTGAGCTTGATTTTTAATTGATTATTATAAAAATAAGTTTTGGTTAAAAAATTTATTAAAAATCGTGGATCTTTTTCAGATCATCTAATATATTGTTACATTTTAACCTGTTTTAAAGGCTTGAGTTCTTTTCGATTCCGTTAAATAAAATAAATAACATGGATGTTCTTGCCTTACTTTATGCACTTCTTTATTTCGACAATTTTACGTTGTACAATTATAACTATACAGTCTCCAACTTATTCAATATCCGCTTAATACACCCATTTACTCAATACACGACTCTTAGCAACTTTACACTATGACTGCCTAAACTATAACTGAACTGAACTCACTAATGCATAAGGCACCGCTTTTTTTATACAATTTTAATTACTTCCAAATGTTCTTGTTCTTCCTACAACATTTGAATTATTTCCGTTAATTTTAAATGTAACACCCAAAATACACAATTGGTAACACCATTAATAACAGAAATTAAGTATGGCACTACCAGGGTGGCTTTGACACAAACCAATGGACTAAAATCACATAATACAGTTTTATAGTTAAGACCACTACTGTACTAATTTATTTGTATGTATCTTTCTTTAGGCCTTGTTTATTTCCGTAACAATATAAAATATGCATAACGAAATTTAAGTTTTTTATTCTCTTCTTTCAAAACAAACATGAGTCCATCAAATAGTTCTAACCATTATGCTTAATCTTTTTATTCGAATTTGCTTATTAAACAGGTACTATGTAGTATTTTATTACATTTACATTATCCTACAAACGTATAAATATAAAAAATTACAAAATTTAAATTTTTTAAATGAACCTTAACTAGAGTTTATTATTTAAGCGCTTTCAATTACTTCTACAACAAATATAAATTATTTCTGTCTTAAAATATCTAAAGTAAATTAATTTAGGAAAAAATCTATTTAAGTTTTATCATTTGAAATATTTAATATTAAACCATTTAATAAAAATAATTAGTAAATTTAAAAAAAATATTATAAAGAACAACATTTAATCCATAATTTTTTAATGATAAAAAAAACAATTTGTAATTGATATAAATTTTAAAATATTTAATTCGTTTTAATTTTCTGTTTTTTTTTTTCTCCTTTAAATACTAATAATTCTAATAATTATATTATTATTCATTTTTATTTTAGTTTTATTATTTTTCATTAATAATAATTTCAATTTAAAGCTTTTATTTGTGGTCTATCGCTTTGAATTGTGGTTGATTATTTAAAAGCTGATTAGACCGTTTTTAATTGTAAAAAAAAAACAGCAAAATGAAAAAAAATGTGCACACGGTAAATAAAACTAATTAAGTAAATACATTTCACGCAATATCTATAAGTACAGACTGTATTATAGTCGTACTATGGAGAGCTGTAATAATAACAATATCCATATCTACTGCAAAATAACAAAAACTGTTATTGAGCTAAACAAACAAAAAATAAAAATAATAACAATAACAATAACAATAGCTAATTTCAATTAAAATCGAGAAAAGGCAGGTAAAGAAATTATAATCGATCAAGCCCGACTTTATGTTGCTCAACGAACACCATATTAGCAAAACGTTTAGATAATTTTTTCTCTTTAGTTGCGTGTGTGTACCAAATACAGATAGATTTTGACTAAAATCGACACATATTACCGCTTAGCACTTTAAATTGTTTACAGACTAGTAATGAATATAAGGGTCTGGTCAAAAAGTATAGTGTTAAGTTTTTTTTATGATTTGATTCAGATCGCTACAAAGCCAGCTAAATTGTAAATTTATTTTCTATCTGTAAATAAAGGGTCCGCCATCTAACGTTTTTTTTCAACTAGTGCTTATTTCGTGAATGGTAACACTTAGCTCATATCTGATTTGACAGATAATTAGTTTTATCCTTCCGCTGAACGAACATGATAGTGTATACGCTTGAACAACGCTTGGAAATATTGCGATATTACTTTGAAAATCATGGTAATGTTGCAGAATCAAAAATTATCTTTTCAGGTGAAGCTAATTTTGATCTTGATCAAGACGAGACGATTGGCGCTTAAAGGACAATATTCGTGAAGCCATTGGTGAAATACAGCTGTACACAATCGATAATGTGCTTAAAAATTATACCGATCGTGTAGGCTACTACATGGCTAGCCGAGGCAGCCATTTGAATGAAATTATTTTCTATTATTAACCGGATGGGTTGTACTTTCAAATAAAAAAAGAAATTTGAGAAAATATTCAGTAGTTCTTTTTTTATAGCATTTTCAAAAAAAAAATTTATTTAGCGGACCCTATATATGTGTCAGGGTTAGCAAACACCTGGGTTTAAAAAAAAACTCCAACCCAACGGGTTTTATTGATTTCTTGACAGGTTTTTTTGGGTTTTATTGGGTTTTATAACTGCTTTAAAATTTCATTCAATTCAATAATACTTTTTGTTGGGTAGTATAATTACGTTTTAATATCTATTAGGGAGATCGATTATTCGACTTTTTGCAATAACTGGCTTTCGAATAATTCGCTAAATTACAACTTTTAAAAAACCGGCTCTTTTCTTCAAATATAATTTTTTTTAACTTTTTTTTGCTTAATTCAGTAAAATTGATATGTTTCCCTAATATACATTGTTGACTCCGCCGGCATATTGTAGTTTCTAGCAAGTAAGTATGCCAGAACAACGTTCAGCGTTTTTAGGGTCTTAAAGGACATTTCTTCCTCGTCATCAGAATGTCCTAATATTTTATACAGCGTATTTTTTACAGCGTATTTATTAAGAGTTTTGTTTACCAGTGCCTGGAAACTACTTGGTTTAGAATCAAGTTTCCCTTGCTGCACAATAACGTCAATTTTATAGACATTATCGAAAAGCTTTTTCAGCTTAGTATTTAAGGAACCTCAAAATATCTAGACTTCTCCTTTCCATCGATTTCCAAATACTTTCAAACTTCAGAGGACATCTGTAGAAACATAAATTACGTATTTAATACCGCAGTATGTTAGGGAAAAACCGGCCTACCAACCCAGAAGTCTTCGGTTCATTCCAGGCCACAGCATCTGACAAATTTCATCAGGGGTATTACCTTACAACATTGACAACTTTACTAACTAATACATATGCCATTCGGAGCCAGGTCACATAGGTCCCTTTCAATGAGTCTGGTTGATCTTCATTCACCATATATAAACGAATTATTTATTCGCAGAAAATAGGAATAAGTTATTGATGCTTAAATGTGCATATACTTTTCGATCTGCCATGGTTTTCATGTTCTTTGTAGCACATTCAAGGTTGTCACATATATGAAAATAAAACTTTATATTATAAATTTAAAAAATACTTAAACGATGAGCAAATTTGCAAAAAAAAATATAAAAACGTATACAAATTATATATATTTAAATTAAATGGTTATTCGCTTTAAAATAATCGGTTTATTCGGTATTCGAAAAATGGACATTTTAAAAAAACCGTATTCTACAAAACCAACAAAACCACCTAAAGCCGGTCGAATAATAACCGTTCGATCTCCGTAGTATTTGTAATGCAAATTTGCGCTCTTGTTCGGATTAAGGCGGCGTTGTGTATTATGAGCTGCTGCAGCAGACTGAAATTACTTCGTTTGAACCATACATTATGAGAAAAACAGCGGGAATACAAAGGCAGACATGAATAAGTTATTGTTTTGTATGACAACGTTCGGCCTCACGTATCAAAAGCGATTAAATGACTCACCCGCCGTATTTTCCGAACATTGGTCTCTCTGTCTATTGGCTGTTTCGGCGAATACAATATCGAATTTTTATCTAAACTTAAAAAAATTCACAATTTTGTTCAGTGGTTGTCAATAAAGAAATATGTTTACTAACTTTCTGTAGCTTAAAAAGATCTTAGGTCTTAGGCTTTGGTTTCAATAAGACGATGAAATAGTGAATCAGTTTATGTTGTCGAAACACACCTTGTAAATAAGACCTCCCATATACTCAAAACTCTATTGACATAGTGACACTACCCGGTGGTGAACGTCATAGTGAAACATCCTGACAATCGCTAACAATGGTAAATCATCGATGACTGACGATACATAGCTTTTTAAGGTAAATTTCCAAACTTTCATAGATGACAGAAGTTTACTTTGTCTTGCAGACATTCGTTTATTGGTGAGTAAGTATAAGTGTTTTATTCGTTGATGGGGAGGTGTAACAGACAAATCCCGCGCTGTGCAGCATGTAGTTGACTCATAGTAGACAATGTCGCTTAATTTCAGCTTTTTTTAGTATGATGACATTACAATAAAGTTATCCTAGATACATAACTTAAATTGCTTGTGTTATTATCACGAGGATTCATCAACAAAATTTTTCATTTCCGATAATTTCATGCAAATTTCGAATTGATACGATACTGCGACGATGATTTATTGATGAAAAAATCATTGTGGCAATGTCGCTCTTAAACGCCACCGGGATATTTTCGTGCATTGACAGCTTTAAAAACGTTAGTATTAAAAAAGTTGATAGTCCAGCAATGATTTTTTCGGAAATGATTATTATTTTTTACAGGCGCTCATCATATCAAAAATAGGAGTTGCTTTTATTCAAAATATTAGTGTTCGAAAAACTTCGGTTACAAATTGTAGGTATATGGCTTTAAAATATAATATCTCTGGTAATATTAATTGCGAAAAGTTATTTAAAATAAGCGAAAATTCGGAACATTACCGCTATTACCCTGCGTGGCAAGTTGCTGGAAAAATTTTTTAAATTTAAAGAGTCGAAATGGTTTGCTTGATTTCGATCTGATAATTTTGATGTTAAATATTCACATCGCTTCAGTTGACCAATCACTAAAAAAAAAGTCGATGAAATTATGTAAAAATATTGATAACGACCGGCACATAAGTAGCGTGAAAGTTGCCAGGGACCTAACTATGCATCACCAACAATTATCAACCATTTCAGGGAAGGATATAAAAAGAAGCTCGATGTTTGGGTGCCACATGAATTAACAGTGAAAAATTTAACGAACAGAATTTTCATTTGAGATTTACTGCTAAAACGAAAAGGATTATAAACGAAGCAAGGTGAAGCTTCGCACACGATGATAAAGGTCAGGATTGACACCAAAAAAGGTAATGCTGTCTGTATGGTAGAATTGGAGAGGAATTTTTCATTATGAGCTGCTACAACTTGATTAAATGATTAATTCTGATCTCTACTGTCAATTTAATTAAAACAGCCATAATTGATCAACGGAAAAGGTGTTGTGTTCCATCATGACAATACCAAACCACACACATCTCTTATGACCAGGCAGAAACTGAGAGAGCTTGGCTAGGAATTATAGATGCATCCACCATATAGCCCGGAACTTGCACCTTCAGATTATCATTTGCTTCGATCTCTTTGGAACTCTCTTAATGGTGTTATTTTAAATTCCTGCGTAATGCAATATAATCATTTTCATTTAAAGGTCACAAATGAATCATAAAATTTAAATATATGAAAACTTGGGGTAGGGGGAGTGATATCATATACCATATATTTATAAAAACCTTAATTCATTAAAATTAATTATTTACATTCAAGTGTCAACAGTATTATGATGACTTGTTATATGAAAATATAGAATTCATATGCATTTACTCTGTTTTATGCAAAAAATTTAAATTTAAAATTAAACAAAAAATCAAATTTAATTTAATTTTTAACTCTGACAACACATTTATAAAATTTGCTTTAATTTTCAGATTTTCAATTAAATTATTTCAAGCCAAATACTAGCATTAAAATAAGACAATTAGAGTACGTACGTACATATGGTATATAAATATGTTTGCATTATAAGTAATTCAAACCGAGAATTAAATTGTCTCTACTAGGTATTTGAATGAATACATACAGACAAAAGGAAAATATGGAACAGGGAAAATATTTTTTTTTTTTTTTTTTAACAACAGTATGTCGCCATCTTTTCCTTGTCATCTTGTTTTCTGTGTCAACATTATATTTTTGTTAAAAACGAAAAAAAAGGAAAAATGGGGAAAAATTTCTCAGAGACAAAAAACATAATAAAATGAAAAATAGTTTTTATATGAATTCATAATGCATGACACTCATTAATTGTATAATAGTTAATTAAAAAAAATTTTTCGCATACAAAATGAAAATTTGTTTCACAACGCAAAAATGTTCACTCATACACATTCAAAAATTTCTACAAACTTTGCTATTTAGTTTTTTTCCTCGGTTTTATTCTCTTTATTGTTAAACGAAAACTTTTCATTGTTAAAGAGGATGATAATTTCTGGTAGAGAAGCGCAATCAGAGAAGAAGAATACTGACTGTTAATGATCATATGGTAAGACATGTTTCACAACTTATTGTCATCAGATTTATAATGTTTTTAAATGAATACATTATGTTGAGCTCAAAGAGAAGAAAAAGTTTTTAAATGAAGAAAAAGCGAAAAACTATACATGTTTATTAATAAGTTCAGTGAACTTACAAGTAAAAGGCAAATTTAATTTAAGGTTTCAATGAGAACTTTTTGCTTTAATTAAATAATTTTATGAAAATTATGAATCCAATAGCAATAATATGGTAACAATGAAAATGCGCTTATGTTGACAACAAGAGGTTTATTTGTCGAAATATATTTTCATTTTCTGTAACTTTTCTTGGGAACAAATGTTTTTCCATTGCCTTGTTCCAGTTTCATTAATTCAGTAGGGTTCACAAAGAGAAACACACTTAAAATAAGAGCATACAGGGAAATTAAATTGTTGTAAAGAAATAGGTATTTATACGAAATATAAGCATTAATCATTTGATTTTAAGCTATGTAGCTCGCTTTCATAAGTTTTTGTAGTGGTGAAGAACATACTTGCTAAGTGACGGTGGTGACCCTTTGGATGGATTTGTTTGGTGTGTAATTGAAGTCACTTCATCAAACATTCTAAAACCGCAATTATATTTGTTCGTCATGTCCTCTGCTGGGGATTCGAACCACGCCTTGCATGATCATTTTATCAAATTAACATTTAAGCCATTAACCCCCTAATGCACAAGAGCGTTTTTAAGTAGACTTCGGTTTTTTGCATATTTTCTTAAATGTGGTAATCCATATATAAGAGAGTAATCTCTTTTGAAGCCATACATTCCTCAAATTTGCTATATACTTATTTTTATGATCCATTGTGTTTAATTCTACAAAAACACTGCAGTAGAGTTTAAATTGGAAAATAAGTGTTTTTTTGCTAATGTATTTATGGGTTAAAGGCCAATCTACAGATATGTAAGCTTTAAAAAATATCTCTAATGTTTATTTAATATTTATTTATTTACTTATAACAAAAAAAATATATTTAACTTTAATTCAAGTCCATTTTATCGAGTTTTCGGAACTGAAAAAATGTTTGTCGACTCTTGACTAAATGCATATGTAGCATTAAATCGGTATTTAGCACAATATTTGAACGAAATAAATATAGAGTAAAACTCTTATAGCGTTTTTTAAAAATCAGATGGTTTTATTTCAGGAACTTTTTTTAACAAATCAAAACCTCTTTAGAGAAGAACTCAATGTAGATATAAAACTAATGTATTGAATAACCAATAACTTATTATATTTAAAATCAATCAGCATCATTATGAACAACATTTCCCGGGGAATTTTTATCTTTTCTTAGTTCCACTATTCTGAATAAAAATAGCTCGGGAAATGTTTCCCTTTTCCCGTATCTCAAAATGGAAAATTTTTCCCCAAGAACAAAAATAGGTATTATGAAAGACAATTAGAGGGAGAACGTAAAAAAAATTGGGGAAAAGATCTCTCCAGAATATTATAAGAGAGTTGTGCTTAAAAACATAAACTTTATCCACTCAAAGTTTCTTAGAAATCTTTGTATAAACCACCTAATTGTCAACATTTTCACATGAAATGCAAAAAGGGGCCTAACAGTCAAAAAATCTAAATAAAGTTTTGTTTTAGTGATAATGCTATTGCACATCATAAAGCACATGTATTTAGAAATTGTTAGCCTTATTTTGCAAACATTGCGGCTTTTGTAAGTTCAAAAGGTCGTGACATCAAGTAATTTTTATCCAGCAGTCAAAAAGGCAACATGTCTGGCCATATCAAACAAATAATAATAATAATAATTTGAAGTCCTGGGAAGTGACACCAGTTTTTTTAAGCTCGCTGTCAAGTACTACAAAAATCTGTTCTTAAAGTTTTCAGAACACCTCCAAAATCCTGAGTTATGGTTTAAAGTCCGGTTTTTCATACTTTCAAGCACTCATAAGTTTATAACTTAGATAAATAATAACCGATTTTAAGAGTTTTAGAAGAAACGGACCTTTTATATAGAATATACTTTACTTAAGTAAACTTGTATAGTCCCTGTATATTGATTTATTTAATGTATTCCAAATTACTCAAATTTCGGGATGCTTATGTAGAGACCGCATTATTCGTGAATTCATTAGAGAAGTACGTTTAGTTACGAATACAATGATACGAGTACTTATTTTTTTAAGATCCGTCACAAATTAAGTAAATTATTTATTTATTGAGATGAACGGCAAGAAGTATCACTGTGTACTTTAATAATAGTAAGTAAGAAAGTATGATGTCTTTATTATATAGTTTCTAATATATACCGTAATAACGGCTTGTTTTGTGGAAATGATTTATAAACTCAAAATTCTTCGTTTACTCCTCTAAAAAATAGCATTTGAAAATCTTTTCCTTTTAATAAAATATTTTAATGGATGATGAGTGTAAGTAACCAAATTTTAATTCAAAAAAGAAAATATATCATTTAAAAAAAAAACTGATGAAATTTGTAAGTTTTCTCCTGGTTTTAACCTCTCATAGGCCCAATTTTTAAAAGAAGTATATCTTATTGCACTTTCATTAGCTGGAAGTACCTGGCATCAACAAAATTTTAACGAAATCGATACGCAGGACGGACTTATAAACAAATTAAATACACAAAAAATATATATCAGTTTTCTTCACATATTTTTAGAAGTGTTAATTTTTTTAAATTTTCAATATTAAGTGTATAATAAAAATTTATAACTTAAGTCCCTGTGAAATGCTCTAATATAAGTTTATAAATTTTAACTCGAAAATTCTAAATACCGTCTGCCGCAATTTATTCTCCCTGTTTGTGTGGGCTAGGAGGATTTTATTCCCGGGAAAAGCAAATTCGCAGGGAACTTATTTCCCCAGGAATATTCATGATAAGACTGAATATTTTTTTCAAACGAAATATAGCGTACAAACTAATATTATCATAACTTTTTAATCACATCATTAAATCGCCTTGGCATAGATACGACTACATTTTGAAACCCTCAGATCGGTAAATTTCTAATTTTTCAATGCATGTTCTCAAATCCTTTAAAGTTTCAAATTGATGGCCGTAAGTATAAACGCGTTGTGACAAAATGGTCTAAATATTTTCTATGTCTTTTTAGTCATGACTAGTAGACGATCATCAAATTAATGTTTTTATCCTAACAAATCATGTCTAATTGCCTTGACATTGTGGACTGCCGCGTTATCCTTTTGTAAAATAATGGAATTATCACGAAAATTTTTTCCATAGTCAATCAAAATATTGTCTAAAAGGTCAAATAATAAACGTCCTGGTGTCCACACGAAGAGTTCAACAAATTTTCAAAAGTTCAGATATTCTAAATATGTTAAACGTGTGCCCCAACCTAGGCTTTAGCAGCGCCAAAAAGATTCTAAATTTCAATTTGCAGAAATTTTTGGATGAGGAGTTTAAGTTTGTGATGTTAAGCGATGAAAAATAATAATTTAAGTGGCCCTAGTGGCCTTCAAAAATATAGGACGAATATTCGCCAAGATCGTGATCGTGACCTGTTTTACCATAAATTTCCAAGGAAGTTCCCTTATGCCAATATACGTTATTAGTCATGAAATGAATGCAAACTTATATTTTGACAATGTTTTAGTTGACTATACGAAACATTTTCGTAATAGTTCCATTATTTTCTAGTAGTTTGATGCAAAACTGTATAAATTATTACTAGAACTCTCTATTACATTAGTAATGATGACGATTTATTTTAAAGGTTCCATAACTAGTTACAAATCGCAAATCTTTTGTATTACTACCAGTTTACCTATCTGCGAAACTGAATGACTTATATAACGACGACAATTTGCAATGATTAAACAGATAGAGATTATACCAGTGAAGAAAATTTCTGGAGACTTCTAACCAGGGTTAACAGAAACCTGGTTTTTTTTTAAACCCAACCCACCGGGTTTTATTAGCTTTTTTAGTGGTTTTTTTTTTGGGTTCTATAACTGCTTACAAATCTCGTTCAATTCGACAATATTTTTTGTTTGTTAGTAAAATTACGTTGTTTTTATATTTATAATGCTATTTTGCACTCTTAGTGGGATCAAGGCGGTATTGTGTACTATGAGCTTCTCAAATTCGGTTATCGGAGAAGACTGCAATTACTTCGTTTGAACAGTACATTGTGAGAAAAACGTCCGGAATATAAAGACAGACAGACAGATAGACAGACAGATAAATGACCTTCAACTGAATTTTAATGATAAAATTCATAATCTGCAACCGTTTTTTATTTGCAAGTCGATTCATGGTTAAATTATAGATCAAACAAAATATGTTGCACGAAAACAGCTGAGCTGCCAAAAACAAAACAGTGTTGCCAAAACGAAAGTTGCTAAAAAATCACCCGATATACTCGTTTCTTTTATTAAAATAAATTTGTTTTTCGAAGTTTTTGCAAAACTAAATATAGTCATTTGAAAAATAATAAGAACACTTATATCAAAATAGTTAAAAATCCATTTTATATTCAGATATTTATCAAAAAGATCTTATAAATTGTTTGCTAGAATTTCGACGACAGAAAGAACCGTCGTTGGACAAATAAAATTTTTACCGTTTCTCAGCTCATTGTAGCTCATTTTTCTCTTAAGCTTTTAAGGAAACCCGCAATGTGTCGCTATTATTTTCCACATGACTATATATACCCGTAACTTTACTATGGATAAGAAGTCTTTTATTCAATATTTTATACTTTAATCCTTGCAATCCTTCCTTGAATCCTTTAAATTTTTCTTGATTTTAATCCAAAATACTCTTTATCTCATCTTTCAGTAAAATTCCTGCAACACACGCGTGCCATACTATAAAACGAAATGAAGTGTTTGAGAAAACTTTTCCAAAAAGTCATCTTGAAGGCATTTACGAGTGTGTGAAATGAAACTTGTTGCATGCAAATGTTCCCAAAAGGATTTTTCGCACAGATAAAAGGATGTGTTTGAGTAAAATAGTAAAATGAAAATTTAAATTTTTTTGGCAAAAGAAAACTTAAATTTGTTCTGTAAGTTTTGGCAATAAGAGTTGGAAATTTACAAAGGCATTCGATTAAATAAAATTATACGAAAATTAATTCAATTAAAAAATAATAAAAAAAATTGTAAAATTTAAAGACAAGAATTTCAATTTAAAAATTAGTTCAAGAACAAAAAACAATTATTTACACATTTCAGACGATGGACGATGCTGCATAAAGATATACGAGTAACAAAATATTGAATATAAAAAATAGGTTAGTTTTATAGTAGAAACTAAAGATAAGTTCACATTTGGCAAATATTTAATGAAAAAGCCAAATCACTTTTGTATAGAAATTTTTTGTTATTTTATTATTTAGTCTTTTAAATGTAAAATTTTTTCGTACTATTACTTGTTGTTTAATTATTTTTTAAGAAATATTGACATAAAAAGAACTCTTTTCATAAAATGTTTCTATAACATAGTGGTTACGCTTTAGTCGTCAAACACAATGTGTGTAAAATTAATTTAAATTCAGTCTTTAAGAAATATAAAATAAAAAATTTTCGGTAAAAATGATTTTATTTCTTAACATAGTTGTGAGGAACGAATTATATTTTACAGTTTTAACAAATTATTCCTATATTTTACAACTTTGTATAATACTACTTTAATTTACCACTTTAAAAATTGAAATCAATGCTTACCTTTAAATTAATTAGCTTGTGCTTGAGTCGAATGCTTCAAGAGTCTCCACATGTTATTATTAATTCCCATAACATTCCATGAAGGAACATGGGGACTTCTCTCTGTCAATGAGCTGCACCCGATTCTATTTTTAAACTCATTGAAAGGGTCCTACAGTTTAACGGCAAATACATTTAGGGTAGTTTTCAATAGTAGTGATACCTTAACCAGTTACTAGCAATGTTATGAGGTGATACCGCTGTCGAAAAACTTTTTTCTTTGTTTAAGATGGTCTGGTCTGGTATTGAACCGACTACCTTCTGTTTGGTAGGCCGGTGTCAACAACACGCATACTCCACATGTAGTTCAGCGTTTTTCTAATGTTTTTTTTTTTATATTCTCTACAAGAAAAAAATTTCTTATGATATTTGGGGGACTTCTTTCAATCAATAAGCTGTGCCAGATTCTATTTTTAGACTCATTGAAAGTAACCTCTACGTTAAAAGCCGGCTGCGAGCGGCAGATACCTTACTTGAAGATTTTCTTCGCGTAAAACTTGAAACCAATAACTAAGTGATGACGTTGTTGAAAATTGTCAGATTGCCTAATCTGGAATTGAACTCAGGATCTCTTAGTTAGTTGTCGGATGGGTTACCTATCTCACTACAGCGACACACACGTACATTCTCAAAAACTGTGGCCATAACCCTGTCCACTCTTAGAAACTCCTTCGAAATCGTCGACAAAATTGTCGATTTTGCTATTCTGTAACTTTTATTTAAGAAATTCGATATTTGGTGTTGTGTATTTAATCGAAAAATCGTAACATTTATCGTAAAGTTGATTTTGTTCTTCGGCTGTGGCGCGACTGTTTTTGAAGCATCGGTAGCCGTAATGAATAAAAGAAATTGTCGAAATAAAAAAAATAAATAAACTTTTTTTTACAAAATATCTTGAGCTTCCATACCTCAAAATTAATTTGTTTTTTTTTTTTAAATTCTTCTTTTTGTTTTTCCCTTTTTTTTAAAGAGTTGTCAGTCGAAAAAGAGGGTTGTCGAATATCGCTAAAGTGTACGTAGTGAACACCTAATCGTTACTGCAAACGACAAAAAATATCCACTTATTTTGTGATTGTCATATCGTTACTGAATAGCACTACTGAACCTTTAACGTACTTGTGCGTTCACGATTACAACAGCA
Source organism: Wohlfahrtia magnifica (assembly GCA_023159175.1). Taxonomy (NCBI): domain Eukaryota; kingdom Metazoa; phylum Arthropoda; class Insecta; order Diptera; family Sarcophagidae; genus Wohlfahrtia; species Wohlfahrtia magnifica. The sequence goes on along the minus strand of JAKWBJ010000485.1, from coordinate 458,634 downwards.
CTAAATAAACCATATTTTAACAGATAAATTAATGCAGAATGGTCCGTACAGTATAAAGTGAGGTTAGGTTAAGTTTATGGCGTTTCCTACTGAAAGGATAGGGTCCCACTTAAGTCAAAGGTTGGGCCAATTGTGATACCACAAGTATAGGATCTAACTTGGGGTTCAAAAAGTTTCCATAGGAAACCATTTAGTCTTTAAATAAAATTGGCTAATTTGCTATTTGCGTTAATCTTAATTTTTGAGAGTTAAGTCAAAGCTGACAAGAAATAAGAGCCCAAGAACGTCTGTCGTATAATGGCAAAGGCTGGGCTCTAACACATAAGATAAAAAATAGTCTACGGCTTCTCATTCCACAGGCATACCGCAGCCCAGCACTGCAGGAACCTCTAGTCTGTTAGTCCAGAAGTCTCTAGCAGGGACCTCAAAGTCAAACTTATTAACGAGAAAATAAACAGGTACCATGTAGTCAATCCGAATGTGTCTGGTATCTCTAAGGATCATAGCATGCGGATAGTCCAAAATAAGTCAGAATATGACTACATTTAGTCTTACTGCCACCAGCTTAGTTCTCCTCGTTTGTAGAAGGTTGATGGAAAGCCAGTTAAGTCTAGCAAATAGGGCTTTTGTTGGAATGGTCCAGACTGGACTGGTGATCAGTACAGCTGTTTGCCTGCGCACTTTGTCTACCACCCTACAATGACACTGATAGTTGCCACACCGTCCAATAACTTCCTTTGGTTACGGCGTTGGATTTTTTAAGTAAAAATACGGTATAATCAATAACGCTGACATGTATGTGCTACTTCATTTAGGAAGTTCTACCATAATTTATAATGTCTTTGCATATGCAGATCCATTTTAAATTAATTTTTCAAGAGAACGGAGAGAAATTGGTATTTAAAAAGAAAACTTTATAAAAAATGAAATAAAAATATTTTAATCGTTTTCAACAAATTCTACTGCTGAATCTTCAAATTTTAAATTTTTATTGAACGAATTTCATTAAAAATTTAAATACAATGAATTAATATAAAAAAATCGTATTATTTTACTATAAATGTCTTTAAATTTTAATTAAAATGAAAAAAGTTAAATCCAACATTAATACAATATAAAGTTACTATTAAAAGTTTATGGTTTTGAAACTACTCTTTTATTTAAACTTTATTCCACAGAATATTTTGTTTAGCTTGGCCTACCTTTTACTTACAAATTCAATTTTCACTTCATTTCTGCCAGCAATAAATTAATTTTAATTTAAAGTCTTCCGTGTAATAACTTTACCAAAAAACAGTGTTCGTTTTAAAAAGCTTTTAATTTTAAATAGAAATCGTTTCCCCCCTTTTTGCCATTTTAATTTTTCCTCTGTTTTGTTTCTCATCCCTGTAGAGCCGTCACTTGAGCAATTTTCACGTTATTTACGTTTAAATGCTATGAAACGCCTTTGCTTTTTAATGTTTTTTTTAATATTTTTTTATTATAATTTTACCCCCATCATTACTGCCACTTTATATTCCCATTTGCTTCAATGAACATTTTACACGCGCGCTACGTTTGCCTTGGCTGCTGCTGCCACTAATGTTGCCGGTATGGCTTAGAATTGCAGAACATAAGTTGTTGTGGCCTTTAAAAGGAGTCTGTTAAATAAAAACCACCAGTTTTTTGCTATTTCTCCTGGTTTTTTCTATTTTTACTTAAAAAGGAATAAATCCTAAAGACAAAGTAGTAAAAGCAAAAGCAATTGAAGTTTTCTGTTTTTAGTTTTTCTACGTTAATGCCCCCTATTTTTAAACAAAAAAAAAATAAAAAATTAAATACAAAAACATTGAGCTTAAAAGAGAAAAACTGTTTTCATTTCCTTTATTGTTTTTTGCTGCTGGTGTTGGTGTTATCGTTACTTCCGCTGTTGCGCTAATAACTCAATGCCGGAAAACAGTTCAAAAAGCAGTAAAGTCGACTCGTGCAAAGCAAAAAAACAAAAAAAATGTAGAAAAGCAAGAGTTAAAAACTTTTATTAGCAGGCATTGAACATGGCCAACAACAAACTAACCATAGTTATAAAATATTTGAATGTTGCCTTTATGATCTTCTCTCATTGGACTTTTAATGTGAATTATCAAAAGGCAAGTTTATTACACGTTTTACACTTAATAAAATTGTTCTAATTTCACTACTTTTGCTTAATGAACAACATTTGGTTGAATTAAAGCGAATATTAAATTTTGTGTTTTTTTACGTTTTATTCTTTGGTTATTTATGGTGCATTTTCTTGTCTAAGTGAAAACTTATACTCAAAAGTGTTGTTTTGGTATTTTATGTGTAAAAATTATATAAAAATGGGTCAATAGTTTGCTTTAAAGGGACTTATTAAAAGTTTTTTTTTTTTTTTTATTAAATCTTGCGAATAATTATGTACTACACTACATACATGATTTCTTAGAAACAAGGCCGTATTTTAATAATTTCGTGATTTATTAGATTAAGTGCATTGATTTTAGCAAAATAGTGTTTTATTTCTCCCTTAAATTCAATAGATATAATTAGCATTTCCTTAATGCGCAGATTTTTTAAAAACACCAAGGTTTGAGTATGTTGCAATAATGACCTACTCTTTTGAACCAAATTACTAGCTACCTAGACATTTCTCAAATTTAAAAGGCAGCAAATAGTCTCTAGAGGCTAAGTCATGCTTTAATTTAGCATTTCCTTAATGCGCAGATTTCTTAAAAACACCATAGTTGGAGTATGTTGCAATAATGACCTACTCGTTTGAACCAAATTTCTAGCTACCTAGACATTTCTCAAATTTAAAAGGCAGAAAATAGTCTCTGGAGGCTAAATCATGCTTTGTGGCTCTTTCCATAATTACTACAGACATAGGCCACCCCTGCAATGTCATAGTTAGTGTGCTTCTCTAGAAAATATTCACCCGTAATCGTTTTAACTTTTCTAAAATAATCGATGTGAAAGAAACCGCGTGAATCCTAAGCAGCTATGTCTTAGAGACTCAGTTACCTCACGCACTTCAATTCTCTCACAGTCCAAAGTTATTAAATAAATTTCTTCGAATTGGTAACATAGTAGTACACTGGGCGCAAACGGTTTAAAGGTCTGCATTTTAACATAACTTGTGTTGACTTCAATTGATTTCGGCTGACATGGAGCGATGACATGGCTGCAATTTAAAAATGTTCACAAAAATGTAAAAATCATAATTCCTACACTATCTGTCTTTTATAAACTGAGCGGTCAGGCCATGACCTTTAACGTAATAAAAAATCTGTATATATAAAAATAAGTTATCCTATGTCTGTCTTTTTATAACTCGAGAACCCCTAAACAGATTTGCAAACCAGTATATGCGTTGGTTTGTAAATCTCACTGATGATTTTTGTTCAACTGAGCGGGCCACGCCCTTAAGCTGGTTTCACCCATTGTTTCGGAACAAAAATTTTTGAAACAATTTTATTTTTTTGAGAAACGATTCACCCACTTCGAACAACTGTTATGGAAAAAACCATATAAAATATTTTTGGAAAAGAGGCATGTTAGTTTTACAATTAGGCAGCACAGTTGTTTTCTTGGCATCACATTCATTTTGTTATAATATAAAAAACACATATTCTAAACATTTTATAATATAAAACAACTGCTCTGTATTTTATTATACAAGTATGTAAATACATATAATATAATGTGGTAGCTCAGTTGAACTTTGCTTAAGAAATTAAAGTAGCTGCCAGCACAGTTCAATTGTTTCTGTACAAAAATTAAAATTAAATCAATTCAAGCTGAAATTGTTCCGAAGCAAGTTAACTCTCTTTCTCTCCCTCTCTCTCAAAAAGAGAAACGTTAAACTACATATAAAAAAAATTTTAAAAAAAATGTTTCGAAACAAAAATTTTGTTCGAAAACAATGGGTGAATCCAGCTTTACAACATTTTTATTTATGTCAATATCTTTAAAACGGTAAGTTTCTAAATTTGGCTTAAATAACTTTGTGGTCAATATAAATCATCACTCAAAAAGTAGGTAGGAGTGGCACCTTCCATACAAAGTAATTATTGATTTTTATATGGCTTTGAAACGGTAATTATTGAAGGTTCTGATTTTGGTCTAACTAACTTCGAAGTAAATACACATTATCAGTCGAAATATAAGCTAAATCAAATAAGCGGATGTGGCACCTCCTATACAAAGTAAATATTGAATTTTGCATATCTTTGGAGCGGTTAGAATGACAGTTTCTAAACTTGTTCTAAATCATCAGTTTTAGAGTAGGCGGAATTTGACAAGTGAGCGTGGCACCTCCCATATATAGTAACCATTAATTTTTTTATATCGATAATAGTAAAATTTTCTGAATTTGGCTTAAACAGCTGCTGCACATCATTAAATAACAACTGGGCAATGTTGTTCTTATGAGGAATACATTTTACGGGTATAAAACACAAATCTTCCCAGTAATGCTAGAATGGTTACTGTAGTTAATTTATAAAATATATAATTTCTCAATCTATCGTTCAGAGTAAATAATATTTTTCTCGATGATCATAATAAGAAAAATAATGTCCGTGAAGGAAGATGCTATAGCAACACTTGTAGAACTGAACATTTTTTTGACCCCAGCTATGAAAGTCATCATCAACTCTTGAATTTGTAATTCATACTTCGCCTTTTTGGCCCCAACCAACCAACCCAACTCAAAAGAAGAAAATCTAGCTGATGTTCGATACAAGTCGCTCCATTTAAAAATGCTACGGATGAAACCTCAATAAGGCCACTGAAAAATTCCCGACCTCGCAACCTGAGCTAAAGTCTCTTGAGTATAAAGGCACAGACTCTTCTTCATTGCCACACACTTAGCAGAAATCAAGGGCACCTGCATCCCACAACATTGTGCTTGTGCTCAGAGCACAGTACCCAGTCAAAAAGCCTATCAGGTTCAGGATCCATTCCGTTTTTGAGCTGTCAACTCTGGACCAAAGTATCCAATGATGAAACTTAAGGGAGTCCTATGGATCCGTCCTCCAGGTAAACATTCTCTCTCGCCAGATCATCAGCAGTCTTTCGACTATGTCATAGTACCCAGGAACACAGTTTGACACTGTATCTGTTCAGCAGTGACATGAGTTGCATCCTGTATAATACAACCATCCAAAAACATATGCAGAAATGAAGTAAATTAAGATAAGCGGCAACAGCAAAATAGGCAGAAAAGGAGACAACAAGAATTGAAAGAAGTAGGTGTTTATATTAGCATGGCTTCATAAGAACTAATTAAAGGAAAGAAATGGAATCTACCTAAAATATAAGGAGGTTCAAGAGCTGTCGAAGTGTTGCTTACTCAGCCATATAAAAACCATATCGATACGAACAACAATTAGTTTGTTTGGTGGAAATTCAGCCAGAGTTAAACTCTAATATGAAGAGGATGTTATCGAACCTAAGTTGTAACTACGATCGGGCTGGAAGATCTTTAGGTAGAAAGATCTGTCGAATAATTGTTGTTGTTTTCAAAGTTGTAAACAGAGAGAGTAATTAAGAATAGAAATTGTTATTGTTTTTAAAAAGGTTACAAACAGTGGAACACAAAACTGTATTAAATAAAGGATTTTAATTAAAAACCAAACACAATTATTTTTTATTAACTGTAATCCACGAATTTAATAATTCCATTTAATAAGCGTTTTTAAAAGGTTACAACCTAACAATAGCTTTAAACCACTATTCAGCAAATAGACCACCACATAGAGCTGCAAAACAATCGATAGTACTATCGATACTATCGATAGTTTTGTTTTTGGCTGACCACCGAAAGTTTTTTTTTCACTATCGATACTATCGTCAAATTCTAACAGTGTATAGGGAGGTCACTAAATGTACATAGTCAAAGTCACATCTGCAAAAATTTGTTCGACGCAGGTTGTTAGACTTCTGTAACCTTTTATAGTGACATTGGGATACAGTTTAAGAGTTTCTTAAATTTGCATTTATTAAACTCAAAGTATGAATTGTAACTAAAATATGTTCGGACATACGATTTTGCATTTGTTCCAAACAAATTAATCTTCATTTCGTCAGACCATAGGATGTTGTTATGACTATTACGTGGCAGGTGTTGCTTCCGTTTACTGAGAAATTATACATTTCGAGGACTCTTACCCATAAGTCTAGTTTCCAAAATTTTTTTTTCTTATTGTGCGACTTGGAACAGGATAATAAATTTATTTTTGAGGCTTTTTGATGAGTCTAAGGGATTAATCTTTGAAGTACGAATTAAAAGTTTATCAAAACTGACAGTTGTTCTACGCTTTCTTTTATAATCTCTGCAGTTTTCTTTAGTACTGCTCTTCCATCAAAATCTTCAGTACATTAGATCAATCAGTGTCCCTATTATTTTCTTCAATACTGTATATTTAATATTATTCTTTCCCTTTTACTTAAATTCTAATATTATTGCCACAAGAAGCACTCAAAAGAATCCGTTTTTTGCAAACTATCGAAACAAACACTTAGAAATTGTGTATCACGATCTCAAGCAGCTTAACAAAACACTTTCATTACTATCTCACTTACATATATTCCTTTTTTCTACTCTTATAAATACATATTTAGTTTCTATAAGTCTTTACGTAAATCATTAATGAAAACAAAATGACAATATTAACAAATTTCTCCGCCACCCCAACAGAAAATCATTAATCACTTGAATGAAGGAAAAACAGAATTGGAAAATGTAAGAAATATTATATGTTTCCCTATTCCACATACACGTTACTTTTAACATTTGCATACAATTACAAAAAATAACAATAACAACAATACAAACAACAATTGTTGTAATAATTCTTTTTAAAAACAACATCATCAACGTATACAACAAAATGTTCATTAAACAAAATGGGTGAAAGACAGATACACAGTGAAGAAGAGTGAAAGAGAGAGAGGGACTTTTTAAAATGCACGCAATAGCTGCGTAAATATTTAAAAATGATTATTATTTTAGCCAAAAGTACGGCGAGTACAAACTCTTTCACACAAATGAATTTTTACTAACGTTTACACTCACACACATACTCGTACATGTGTATATTTATGTATGTGTAGACATTTCTCCTACAAGTTCTTTATTGTAGTTTACACCAAATAAAAATTCAAATTGTTTACAGTCTCTTTAGTAAATTACAATTTGCATGGCACTACGCGTATACCATTAAGAGTGGGAGGTAAACAATTGTTGTAGGAATTAGACGTAAAGAATGAAAGTAAATGAGAGTGGAAAGGGTAAAAAAAAAACTTTCAATATACTTGCCGTACACGCTATAAGCATATTAATTGACAGTTTTGTTACATTTTAATGCCAATGGTTTTCTATACCCTACATCCACGCCATTTGACACAAGAGGGTGTATTGTAATTGTTTTGATGTTTGTTATGCCACGAATGAAGTTCTTGAACTTTTTTTAATATACCAACTAACTCAGAATAAGTATTATACTTTAAATAATAGGAAATACCTATCCGTTTATCCATTTAAAACTTTTAATCAAGGGAAGATCACTAGTCCACTACTCATGCAGTGCATTGTGCTGGTACCACGAAAATTGGTTGTGGGAAGGAGGATAGATAGAATAGTGTTTGTGGATGTGCGATTTAAATTTGCTCATATCGTAAGTGGCAGAGCAGATATTTTTTTAATTTTTTATAATAAAGACGCACGATGTTAACTGTAAATACAACAAAAAGTTTTTAGAAAATTATCTTAATATTTTTAATTATGATAGAAGGATTTATGTGCGAAATAAAATATCGGCCAAATGCCTGCCATGGCTTCGGTGGCATACTTCTACCCGTCGATCCATATTCTCAATGACTCTGCAACATAATTGAGGTTTAATGTCATTAATGTGCCGAATTATTGTATCTCATCCTTTAGCTCAAGAATTTTTCTTGACTTATAGACGTACACCTTTTCTTTTAAAAAGAAATAAGTCCAAGAAAGAAATGAAGAAGTTCAACGGTGTCAAATCACAAGATTGCGGCCGCCAATTAACGTCGCCACGACATGAGATAACACGGCCATTTATAGCGAACACCATTCACGGTAATTGCTTGACCGACCTCATTTTTGAAGAAGTACGGCCTGATGACAGTGGATGCATCGGCCTTTCAACAATCACTCGTTGATTTTCATTTGATCAAATGCCACAATTCTTCTTGTCAGCGAAGCCACTGAGGTGAAAGTATGCCTCGTCACTGAAGATGATTTTCTTTGTAAAGTCACCATTCACTTCTGTCTGTTCAACTCAGTGTTCGACGTATTGACAACGCTTGTAATGGTCAGTAGGTTTCAGCTCTTAAGTCAATTGAACCTTGAAAGCGTTTAAATTCAAATATTTATTCAAAATTCGTATCACTGATGTTCGTGAGAAGTTCAATTGTTGGGCACGACGACGAGTCGAGGTTGAAGGTTCTACTCACAAACTATCGCGAACAACAGCAATGTTTTCGCAGAACAAACTGGGCGTACACCTGTACATTGTTGCTACATTTCCTACAGACCCGGTTTGCTGATATTTGCGCACAACTCTCCCGATTGTGGAACATTTAGCCGATTATGCTGACCAAAAAAGTCAGAAGTCCACGAAATGGTTTATGAGTTGAACGCCCATTTTCGTAAAAGGCTTCAATTCTGTACCTTTCCATGGTTGAGTTTGTCAAACACTGAAACAAAGAAATGTCATATTAAGTAGGGCAAAAAATTTGACGTTAAGGTCTGACTCGCAATTAACATCGTGCATTATGGTTGAAGCACCGTTTATCTGGTACTTTCCACTTAAGTGGACATAAGTTAGTCAAATTTTTGTTAAAACAAATATTTACCCTGAAATCGAATATAGACAATAATCAGGAGCTGTTACTTGTCATAGCACTCATAATGCAGGACATAAATAAAATGCGTTTACCAATGCCTTTAAAACCTCTACTGTATGAGACAGCCAGGTTGCAATTTAGGTCCAGTGTTGATATCTCTTTATTGAGATATTAGGAATAATTGTGATACCACGATGAATCACTGACAGTGCGATGAGTCAGTAGCATGGTAGAAGCCCAGGTGATTCCTTTTCCTGCCACATAACGCCAGGCATGTACCAAATATTTGAGAATCGTTCCCTCTTTCTCTTCATTGCTGCAACTTCTACCAAAATCATTGGCAAGGTCAGCTAGTCCCAGACAACTGACATAAATGCCTAGTATATAATTCCTTGTAATGACTCCAACAACGAGGCTGAGTGTGCTTCTTTGGAGATTGAGCGCCTCTAGTGCACCAAGTTCCAAATTTGGGCCGATTTGCTGCGCTATCTTGCCATCTCCAAAGACCATAAAGCGTTTACTGAGTTTATAACTTCACTGTAAGTCCCAAGCTTGCAAGTCCTTAATATGATTCCAAACGTATAAAATTCGTCCGTGAGTTCGGTGATTGTACCATGCCTGACCAGTTCATAAGCCTTACAATTTCCTGGAATATTAGTGTGAACAGGTACCCATTTTATATGAATATTATATCGCTCAACCGTCTCGTTGAGAGATCCGCGTCTGTGCATAACCGTCCTCGATCTTTATGTTAGGGACGTTTCCCTTCCAATAACCATCAAAGCAGTTATTATGGCTGATACCTCCGCCTGATAAGCGTTCCAGTGGTCCAGTAGCCTTATCGAGTGAGCTATATTATCCGATTCCTAAACAAATACCTCCACCAATCCAGCTCCATTCAGTTAGGTGCCATACGAAAAGATCTGCTCATAGTGGCCAACTGAGCATTCCTTCCTGACCGTAATCATTTAATGAGAAATCACAGTGCGGTGTCGGGTAGGCAATGTTATCAAACTTTTTCAGTAACTGCATGCAAATTTTTATGCAGAAGTCGAAAAAAGTCCGTAATTTTCTTAGATGGTGACGAATTTAAAACAAAGTAAAGCATAGTGAAGCATTTGATACTGTATATCACTCCATATTATTGGGGAAAATGGAAAAATGATTTTATTTTCCACGGACAGCGTGTAAGCTTTTATGTTCATATGTTAATAATCGATCTCAGGTTATGGTATATAATGGTAAACATTCGGAAGCCGCTAATGTTAGTAGAAGTGTACTTGGTCGGCTTTTATTTTGTTCTTATATGAATGATTTACCGGATATGATAGAACATTATAGAATACATATGCATGTTGATGATTTTCAGGTATATCACAGTACTGCGCTGGATGAAATATACACATGTGTGAATAACGTTAATGATGATCGGAAAAGTATAGAAATGTGCGCAAGAAATAATGGACTTTACGTCAAAGCCTCCAAGTCCAAATGTGTTATAATTGATAAAAGTGGCCGAATAATACATAAAGGTATTCAAATTAAACTTAATGGTGATCCCATTGAGTTTGTAAGCTCTTCTAGAAACTTAGGAGTGGTATTTAATGCTTCTGTAGTAGGTATGCTGAGAAATCTTTAGGCAGTAAAATATTCAACATGGGCAAATTTGAGGTTAGGAAGTAAATTGGCTGTCAAATGATGAAAGATCAAGAATTGAGCTGTCAACCTTTTGACACCTATTTAGCAAAAAATTGGGAAATGTTAACAACTGACACTCTGAAACATGAAATTCGGTGCTGCATGACAAGATAAGCGTGGTTCAAAATTTTGTGAAAAGAGCCGACGTGCTAGAGATGGAATTTTGCCCGACATCATATTCCATTATTAATTCTCATATTTATATTGGTATGAATAAAATTGAATTTGTCTAAAAAAGATGTATTTTTAAACCAATTTACTTCCTAACCTCAAATTTACCCACCCTTTACGTATGTTACTGGCAAAGACTTATTTAGTACCGATCTTGTTATATGGATGTGAAATATATGCATATAATAATATTGCGAGATACATTTACATACAATAAGAGACGGGATTCAATATCCTCTTTCTCATACCAAATTAATAAGATGAGTTTTGAGAATCTCCTGAAATTTAGAAGCTACCCAAACCTCTATTGCCTTTTAATGTCCTGTAGGAGAGATCACATATAATGTTTCTCACAAGAAATAATAAGACAATAGACGATAGGGGGGCTGCGATAGTGTGGGAAGCAATATACTACTATGGGACCTGCGATTTCGAAAACCACTTTTCTAATTATTTAAGAATCTTGCAAGACATATTAAGAAATCTAAAAAATTCAAATCCATACAATACGATCCTTTAAATCGTGGTTTCAGAGTCAAAAACCTGGCGCCCTTTAATGGCCACCTTATGTTCCCGGCCTAAAATATAATCAGAAACGTATGGAGATGGTTGGCTGGGAAAGTGTCCAGAAGACAATGGAACACAAAAATGGAATTAATGGAAAGAGTCATACACACTTGGTCCACCATTTCGTTGAATTACATTGAAAAACTTAAAAAAAAAATTCCAATCGAATTTTCAAGGATTTTTCAAACCAAGGCGGTCCTACGCATTACTAAATATCCATAATACTGCTTAAAATATTGTATTTAGGAATTAAAATGCGATATAGTTGCTTAAAATACTAATTAAATTAAAATTATAAGTGGTGGCGCTATCCTGAAGAACCGTTTTTTTAAATACGTTTTTAATATAAATTTTCTAAAAAAATTTATTAAAATACTATCTTAAAGTCATGCTCGTTTTATTTTGAAGGGAATTGATAGAAGTCAGTTAGTTTAGATAATAATTAACATTAACCGGAGGGGCGCTATCCTGATGATGCGCAGTGTTTGTTTTTAATCACTAGCACTTTAATTTATAAGATATCTATCTTGTTGTGCTTGATCTATTAATTAATAAATAAAATTTTAGTTTTAATGCCAAAAATCTATTATTTAGGGTATAACATAGTCTGACGTAGCCGTCGCTAAATTTCTAAATTAATATATGTTGTTGCTTGTAACTTAACATTTCTTCATTTAGCATTCATCTCCTTTGAGAAACACAATAATTTTTCATACAATTTAGTTCAATTTTCAAAGAGTGAAATGAAAAATTCATCTCACACACTCACAACACACTATTATTTATAACAATTACATCAACAACAAGTACGCACAGAACAAGGCATTGAAAAAAGGGGTCTCATTAGTAACGCTTCTTATTACTGATGTTGCTGTATTTTATTTTTTCCTTTAAGGACTGTCACTTTCAGAAACGAAAATTATTGTTTCATTTGGTTGTAATTTTTTTTTTTACAAAATTTTCTACAATTTTTTTTTTTCTGTTTTTGTTTCTTTATTAGATTTTTCGTTAATAAATATTTAAATATTATTTATGACCATTTGTTTCCTGTAAAAGTATAAAAACAAAAACAAACACGTTGTTATCTTTTATTATCTTTAAAATAATACATGATTTATGAGTTTATTGTGTGAACGCAAATCATTTATTATAAATAATGAGTAAAGAATTTTTACAACTTATTAAATAAAAAAAAACTACAAAAAAAGAAGAAATTAACTAATTGGTAAAATCCAGAAGTTAGTAAAATCCTGAAGTTAGTTTTATTGGAAGATAGACTTTAAATTACTTAGTGGTAGGATAGCGGTAGGTAGGGCCTGAATGAAACTTTTAAATTAAATTTGTTTTCCATATAAAAGGTATTAGCAGTTTTTAATAAGTTTTAAGCTAAAATCTTCTTAATTGACAATCAATCTAAATCAAACCCACATTTATCATCAGGATAAATCTACATATCTTTATAGAACTTCTATGGATTATTGGCGAAAAACTTGACCAAATAATTTTCAGCTTTTCGGTTAGCCAATTTTTTACCAACTATACTCGGCTTGATATTTCAGAAGCCAAAACAAATAATAGTGAAACGGCGCATATGTTGGGTGCATTAAAACTTTGCAGCCAATTGCAGTATATTTGGAGAATCATCAAAAATTGTGTGGCCTAGCATTGTCATGATGGAACATAACATATTTTCTGTTGGCCAATTCCAATTTAATTGTGATCAGTACAAATCGAAATTGATCGTTTCGCTAGGCAATAGCAGCTTATTATTGCAAATTCCTTTCCAATTCCTCTAAGCACTCAATAATGCTTTAGTATTTGTTTTGTCATAAAGCATTTCCGAAAGTCATAGAGTTTCATTTTATATACAATTTAAATTACGTCCGAATGTTCTTGTTCTATCTACAACATTCGAATTATTTCCGTTAATTTCAAATGTAACACACAAAGATGGTCGAATTGGCAATGCTGCCAAATACACCAATAAGTACGACATTGCCAAGGTGACACCAACCTTGACACAACAATTTTAAAGGCGCTGATGTGTTGTATCTCTATATCTTAGTTTTAGTATATTTTCGTAAGAATATTTTACATAGAAATTAAATAATAGCCCAACTCACGATTATGTGTATTTAAGATTGTAAGCTTACGCAATTGTAATATTTTGCTATCGATTACTATACCCTTTGAAAATATAAAAATAACTGTTTTTAATATTTTAGATTAAATTAGACCTTCTACAGTGATGACGTCCCACTCATAGCAACGACTGTGCACTGACATAGGAGGTGGAAAATAACCTCATTCTCTTCTTCAGAACCACAGCTCTACAGAAGTCTCGAGAGGAATACCAAGTCTATCGGCATACCTTCTAATAGGGCAATGACTCTTGAAAAACATAGTAGTTCGATAGATGGTCATGCGCCTTAAAAAGAGAGCAGTAAGTGCTATTCATATCCATTTCAGCTAGCAGTGCTTAGCAATACTGAACGTGCTCTTTTGCTGCCAAGTAGATTGAGCCTCCTTATACATTGACCCGATATTCTGTTTAACTAAAGCAATTAGAACACCTATGCTCGATTCCATTTCGCAAACTTCAAGCTCTATACCCGCTTTAGCCAGTCCGTAAGCAACGCAATTTCTGTCGATATCCTTGTGTTCTAGAGTTACTTTAAAATGATCTGAAATTTGTATTAAGAACTTTTGGCATTCATTGACGAGGATAGGCATCTAGATGACTTCCATAACTGACTTGATTACAAACTAAAGGTCCCTAGTTGGGAAAGTAAATTTTCCTGTCGAAAAAATTATGATGGATGGTGTGTAATCGGCCCTTTTCCACCGTAAAGCAAAGTAGCCAATAGGTGACAGCAGGTCTAAGCTGCAAATAATGTCTTACAGTTGTAGAGCGCCTTGGTCGCCTTCTTTACCCTGTGACGTTCTCCATCTAGGGGTCCATAATAACACCCAGATACGTCACCCTCGTGGATAAGGGAGAGCTAAATGCCGACAAGGCTCGGCTAATCAAAGACATTATCTTGTAGCATCAGTTACGTCTTGTGAGGATCGATGCCAAGATCACACGGAAAGCACCATTCATAAGTTTAAAGGCTTCTTTAAACCTAAAGGAAAGGGTTCGCGGACCAACACTTGGCACTAGATTGATGTTGCATTGTGCCAATATTTAAATACCTCACAAGATGAGCTTCCTCATTGAAGGCATTTATTGCCCTGCGGGCTAGTCACTAACGTACCATGTACTGAGAGCCATAAGAATCGACACCCTATTGAACACTATTAAGAATGAAAGCTAGCAGATAGGCAAGCTAAAAGGAATAACGTCAGTCCCCTATGCCACCTTCGCTGTGAAGATTTTAATATTTTGGTTCTCCGTATTTTGTGTCATTGCTGTATTTGTTTTATTTTTTATTTTTATTCTGACATTATTATATTATTATATCGCAAGCATTGCTAAGCATGCTACGTTTTTACCTATAGTATATTATTTACAAACATTAAGTGCAGAGTATATAAAATTATACTACACCAATTAGCAAATGCTATGATACAAGACCATATGCACTAAATCGTGAATTGTGCTAATATGTTGAGCAAATTTTATCAATTAAACATTTAAAAAATTTCACATAAGTACCAAGTACATATGAGCCGTTTATTTTGGAAGTGGGACAAGTCAACTTTTGACAAAAAAAATAGAGATAATGGTAGTTATGGCTTAAAACTTTTGTGTGAAAAGAGTTTTAGTAAAAAAAAATCGTTATCGGGTATTTGGGAGATGGAAGTTTTAGCTCTTAACAGTATTGAAAATGAGTTTATTTTGAAAGTTGTGCAAGTCCATCTTAGATTGTAATTATTATTATTTGAACGAATGCATTATCGCAAAGTTTTACTTCGGTTGCTGTATGGTGATGCAATGTGACCGTTTTAATTATGTCTGAAGATGACGAAATTGGAGCATCCCAAATAGCACAAGAAATAGCATCTGGAAAACCCAAAGACACATTATAGCTTTTAGTGGCATGGTCAAAATAGACAATTAAGCTGGTTAAGGAATTTTAAAGCATAAAATGGGTTCAGTCCAGTGACAGTGAAATAAATGTCATTTATCAGAAATTGTTATTTTCATGGCATTTATATTTACAAAACGATTTTGGAGTGGTAGGTAGAAATAGCAATCCGCAAAACAAGTTTCTCATATATTCTCCAGGATTACTTTATTGGAATTTGAAATTATCGAAAACATAATGAACTTTAAGTCTATGAAATGAAACCCGACAAGTTTTTTCAACTTAACCTCTGGAGAGAGCAGTTAAAAAAAAAGAAAAATATCAATGGAGAAGCTGTTAATCGTTTCAATATATGCTGGATAAGAGTGACAAGAGATGCACCATACAAAATGTTTTAAAATACATCAGCAGATTGATTTGAATTTAAAATTATTGATTTATTACCACAGCTAGGAAGACCAAGTAATTTCAGAAATATTAAGTTAAACATCATCCATGAAAAAAACTTAATAACTCCGTCAATTTCCAGTGAACTTATAAAACCGAATACTAAGGTTACTTAATTGGTATATATAATTTAAAAGGTCTATTTTTCTTCTTTCAAAATCAGCTTGGAAATTTAAAATCAGATATTTAGCTAAATTATTAGCTTATAACTACATGATGGTAAAAAAAAAACGGCGTTACTGGTAAACTCAACATTTTGGAAGTGTTTTAAAAATTTGAGGAACAGGTTCTTGTTGTACTAGACAGCACCTATCAGAATAGTAGTATTACTCTCTAAGTATTTCTACTTCGTTCTTTTTTATTGTACCGTGTAATATTAAAAAAAATAAATAAAATAAAATTAATGTATTAATTTTGAAA
The DNA here is from genome assembly GCA_023159175.1 of Wohlfahrtia magnifica. Taxonomy (NCBI): domain Eukaryota; kingdom Metazoa; phylum Arthropoda; class Insecta; order Diptera; family Sarcophagidae; genus Wohlfahrtia; species Wohlfahrtia magnifica. The sequence goes on along the minus strand of JAKWBJ010000485.1, from coordinate 442,420 downwards.
GTGAAGCATTACTACAGCAAGCAGAATGAAAGTAAGCAGCAAGTTGTTGGCAGTATTTGCCGCTATGCTATCGACTTCATAAATATTTTGAAAGCAGCAGCAGCAATAAAATTAGGTTTCATTGTCATCTGTTTTATTTGTTATAGAAAAATATCTTTCAGTGGTGACGCTCTAGTTTTTTAAATCCACCAAAATAAAATGCTTTTTAGCATATATTACTTAAAAATATTAAAATTAATTAAATTATGTGTTTCAACATAAATATTGTTTGATACAATATTTTAATTTTATACTGTTGTTGTCTGAAAAATAAAAAATAAACTGTTTATATGTTTTTTTTTCCCAAACTTTATATTGTATTGGTATCACTTATTTTTGTTATGCTGCCAAAAAAAATATAAATTATTTTATGTTTGGCAGCAGCAGCAAAAGTTGTTGTCTAGGTTTTTGCTGTGCTGCATTTGAAATAATTGTTTTCATATAAACGTAGGTATTCTAAAGTTGACGTTTTGCTGTCTGCTTCTTGCTGTCTGATATGTGTTTAATACTTGAGGTAAGTCCATTTAGTTATAAAATAGCTTCCTTTTTTAAATTTGGATTACAAACTAATTTTTAAATTTAATGAAACAAAAACCTTTAAATATCTAGTAACAAAAAAAAAATGGACTTGTCCCACTTTCAAAATAAACTGCTCATGCTCGTATAATGAGAATTAAATATCTTATATGGAGAATATTATAATTATCTCCAAAATAAATTTTAAGAAAACATTCTTAAAACAAAATTCTTAAAAATAATTGTATTTATTTCATAAATATTATTTGCTTAGTACTTAAATTAAAAATATATATATCACATTTCTTACCATTCAAAAACATTTTCAAATTGTTAAGGTATTTGTAAGGAATTTTTAATAGATTAAAAAAAATTGTTAAGCTATTCCTTTGCTAACAAAACACATTTTGATTTAAAGTCATTTATTATTCTTTTCTCTTGAATAGTTTTATTTGCCACACAAAAGCGTTTCAAAGCAAAATAGAACAAAAACCTTTTTTTGCATCCATTTATTTTCATTTAAATCACCTGTAGTGAGCAAAACACAATTTTGACAAGTGGTTTAGCACCCACTTCATAGAATCCCTATAGTCCCACAGAAAAACCAGACGACATACGCACACTGAAACCCATATCCAGACACTCATACTTCAAACTGAAACGGTGAGTAAATGATTGGCAAACTGACATTTATGCGTATATATTGACATGGAATTGAAGTTTATAGTTCACACTTAAATAACTGGCAGACAGATAGACAAGAGCGGCCAGCCAACCCACTATGCAGACGATGAATTTAAAGTGCTGCCAATTGAAGTAGGCAGTGGTGGCTGGACAAAAGCACTACAGCTTTGTACATACGATATTTATACCAAAATAATAAACTAGAATAAGAATAAAATTAATTGGGTTTTGTATGTAAAAACAACAGCAAACTTATTTATATAAAAAGTTTATATATATTTATATAAAAAGTTTATATAGATGTACACCTTAAGAAGCATACAGATGTCTGTTCTTTTATCAAAATTTTCAATTTTATTTTGACAAAATGCCGGTTTTTTAGTTTAAAGTACTGTAATCAAGACATTGGTACTGCATAAGCACAAAAAAAAATTCGAATTGTAAGGTTGGGCACCCTTGAAATAAATAAACAAAAACTCCAAGAACAACTATACGTGCTGTTTACAAATAAAAAAATCGACAACAACAAACATTAGCAAAAATAATATGAATAAAAATAGAACGACAAAAATAAAAATTGACAGCAAAGAAAACAACTAACAGAAAATAAGCAAGCAACAACAAATACTAAGAGCTGAAAGAACTACATGTTTACATTCGCATGGCTACATAAGAACGAAAAAGGAAATAAAAGAAAGTATAGAATCTTCCTCAAATATTGAGAGGTTCGAGAGCTTTCGATGTGTTGTTTACTCAGCCATATAAAAAGCACATCTATGCGAACAACAATCAGTTTATTTGTAATATACTCAGCGAGTAGAGTTTTTGTAAACTCAGCGAACATATTATTGGTTTGAACTCGGTGTTAAGAGAGTTTAGCGTGGTTAAACTCTGGTTAAAGAGGTAAAGATCGAACCTAATTTGTAACAACGATCGGGTTGGAAGATCTTTAAGTAGAAAGATCTGTCAAGTAATTATAAACGGAAAAAGTAATTAAGGATAGAAATTGTTAGTGCTTGTAAAAAGGTTACAAACAGTGGTGCACAAAACTGTGTTGAATTTTAACTGGATTTTAATTAAACACTAAAATCAAGATATATTTTATTTTAACTACAATCTACAAACTCATAAATACACGTATTTAAAAAGGTAAAAACGTAACAATATATTTGAACAGAAAAGACTACATGAAAGTAAATTTGTTTAAATATTTTTTAAAAACTATTCATATATCACCCACACATAAGATTTAATTGCCAATTAAGGCATTATAAAAAACACTATTTATAAATTAGTACTTAATTGTACAGTTAACTGAATAAAATTCAAAATGCAATCCTGTGTAAAGAATGTAGAATGAGCAGTGTCAGTTCTGTGTGAAGTATGTTCAGTGAGGAGTGACAACTATATACAGTATGAAATATATATATATATATATAAATGATAATGATTTTAATAAATCTTGTTTGAAAATTTGTACGAATATATATATATATATATATATATATATATATATATATATATATATATATATATTCGTACAAATTTTCAAACAAGATTTATTAAAATCATTATCATTTATATATATATATATATATTTCATACTGTATATAGTTGTCACTCCTCACTGAACATACTTCACACAGAATATATATATATATATATATATATATATATATATATATATATATATATATATATATATATATTCGTACAAATTTTCAAACAAGATTTATTAAAATCATTAGTTTTAATATGTATTTAAAAATAATATTTTTTATACAATTTTAAATAAAAAGGTTTTATTACTTAAGTCAAATAAAACATCAACTTTTAAAGTATTTTGTTTTTTAGCAAAAATATTAAAATTTAAATTAATAAACTTGTTTAAGGCTGTATGAATACGGACTTCGCATACTGTACAGTGTCATATCAAATATGTATAATATTATCAGAACGAAAAAGTAAACAAAAATTTAAGTTTTTTCGTTCAACTTTACATCCTTTTTAACGCTAAAGTTTTATTAATTCTAGTGGTATGTTCGAAATTTACAAATATAAGTTTTTATGAACAAAATATGTCAGTATCTTCAGCTGTCAAAGGCTAATTCTGTAACGTTACTTAAGCTATATATGAGCTCTAAATACAATAACGTAATTTAAAAATTAATTGACTCAATTAAAACATACATATTTATGACCATGGTATTAATAAAAAAAAATTTTCTTTTAATTAATTTGTTTTTAATGTAAAAAATGTCATTAATATACTTACATTTTCAGTGATGCCAATATAATTTATTGCCATTTGCTAGTAACGCAATAAAATTAACAGAGGAGGTTGAGGGGAACAAAATGATTTACGAACATTTCATAAAGATGTTGAAAAATGTTGAATTTTAAGCCTGTACAATTCTTCTGGAAAAATTTCAAGATCTTTGTAAATTGATGGTAGATGTTAGATGCTGATAAGTGTTAAAAGCCTATTAAATTAAAAGAAACGTCGAGGAGTTTGTTTTTTTGCAATCTCTTTTTTTTTGTAGTCTTAATTAATAAATGAATTCAAAGACTTTTTTCGATTTGGACCTCTAGCAAATTCTAAGCAAAAATAATACGGTTTTTAATATGTAGCGCTCCACTTAAGTCAGTCAACTGTCGTGGCCCATACATTTTATTGTAAATATATAAATTTCACACATAATAGATTATAAGTCTACTCTTACGAAACCCTACTCATACTTTTGCAAACAATTTTGTTTAACAGAAAAGGTTTCAATAGTTTAAACATCAAATGTTTTGCCATAAAGCACAATCAAAAACAACAACAGCAACAACAACGATTGTAATAAAATAGAACCCGCAAAGACCAACAATATTATTGACTTCTTGACTTTTCTAACCCACAAAACGGCAACAATTCAACAATAAAACTTGAACTTAATATGCCATGTAAACACGTATAAACTTAGACACATATTTACAAAAAATATATATATTACTTCTGGTATATACATACGTAGTATATGTGTTTGTATGTACATATGTATGTATGTATAATGGGAAAAGAAAATTTATAATATTGTAGAATATTTAATAGCAATAACTTCCAACAATAACTTTGGAAACCATTAATAATATCATGTACAAACACACACAAGCGCAGTTATACATACACGGATAAGTTAAAATACGAATATCCTTACACCATATGAGCAGTATTCGCATAGTTTGCAATACGTGCATGTGTATGCGTATGAGCAAAATATACTACAAGTAATTCGCCTTGCTTGTACAACGTTTTAGTTGGTATCTTATGGTTCTTTTTTGTTATTTTTTGACTGCCTGACTTATTTTTAGTTAAAAATCATTTTATGGCCAAAAGAAGAGAACATTGGTGTTTGCTTGATGCATGTGTGTGTGTGTGTTACTTACATATATAGCAACAATAGCCATAATCAGTAAAAGAACTAGAAACACACACTTATTCACTTATGCTGTCTCTCCTTAAGCAATAAATAGAGTGTGTTTAATAGAGAGTGAGTGTGAGAGAGAAGGAAAAAAATCCATCTATTTTAACTATAAATATATGAATTGCTTCAAGGTGCTACTTTGAAGGATATAAATTTCCGTTAAGCACAAAACAGGATAAAAACAAATTACAGTTACTTGCTTGCACACACTCGCACATGCACATACACACATGTAGTAAGTAACTTACTTGTTTATGCTCATAAAACATGGAATTTGTCAGTTTTGACAGCTCAAGTTATGGCAGATTATTTATTTTTTGTTTTGTTTTTTTTTTTTCTTGTGGTGATGGAGGGGATTTTTTTTCAACAAAAGAACAGAAACAATTCTTTAGTTAAAGAAAAAAAAACTACTTTTTCTTAAAATATTAAAATATTTTATAGAAAAGGGATGTGAATATAAAAACAAAGCTTTAATTTTTTTAATAAAAATGCGTTTTGGATTAAGACAGAGAATTCAGATCCGATCACAATATATTCCAAACTATGAAAGATTTAAAAAAAATGTGTTCGAAAATGCTCGTTTACAAATTTTACCAAAAATGAAACACGTTTTCTATATTTAAAATAAGTTTTATTAATAAAACTATGTGCTGCTTTGATCGATATCCTTTTGCCAATTTTGGAATTAAACCATTATTCCATCATCATGGTTTTTTGAGCGAAAAACTTATGCAATTGTGTTTTTGTAATTTACACCATTAAGAGAGTTCTGCGGCAATCGAAGCAAATGATAATCTGAAGGTGCAAGTCCGATCTAAGCAAATGGCGAATGCATCAAAACTTCTCAGCCAAGACCTCCCGTTTTCTGCCGTGTCATTAAAAATGTGTGGTCTGGCATTGTCATGATGGAATACAACACCTTTTCTGTTGATCAATTCTGGCCGTTTTAATAAAATTTCTTGTTTCAATCTCATTAATTGTAATAGTAGAGTTCAGAATCAATCATGTGTTGAGGTTGTAGAAACTCATAATGAGTAATTACCTTCTAATTCCACTAGGCACAGCATTATTTTTGTTAGTTCACTTTACTTCGTCCACAATTTCTACATATCAACGCTCGTAATCATCTACTTCAGAAATGGTTCGACTTGGTTTCGTTTTAGCAGTAAATCGTAAATGAAATCTTGATCCATTCAGCTTTTCGCTAACAATTCAAGTGGAAACCAAACATCGAACTTTTTTGTGTATCCAGCGAGCTGATCGGCTCGTTGGCTTGCCATCAAGCCGCTCTAGATCAGCAGCTTGTGACGCATTCTCACCTTTTCTATAATACAAAAGCAAAATATAATAATAAATTTCCAAATTTTCACTTAGTTTTAAGCATAGATAACTTTTTACAAAATAATGTGATTCTAATAATGTATTCTAGCAAAGTGATGCTTAAAATGTCGCCTTTCAAACAAGCTATAGTGTTGCCCAAAGCAATTAATATTACCATTGGCGTTTATTCCTTAACATAGATTCCATTGTCCTCTGTGCATAGGATAGGGAGGATTGAATGTCTCGAATCAAGGCAGACTTAAGCACACATAGCAGACCATTGTGATACCACATGAAGCTATGTCCTTGAGGTAGTCGCCAAGTTCAAAGTAACTGGTCTTGACAATCCAAAGGACCCGCACAGATGCACAATTTTCCTAAATTAAGTCAAAAACCAGCCCGACAGCCTAATAAACCTAGGTCGATAACTCTGCTAAACTATCTAGAAAGGGCGGGTCAGAGACGGACACTGGCAAATGGAATGGGCCATGCTCTCACTCCACAACTTCGACAGTAGTCATTCGCAAGAAAGCGCAGCCTTTCAGTGTATCTACCCTTTCCACAATAATCTGTGAGCTTTGTGCATTAGTTCAGTAATTTGTTTTTATTCCCCCCAAACAATAAGATTTATCATGGCCTTTAAAATGGGCATTTGTTTTAATTAAAACTTTTTCGTTTGACAATTTTTTAGGATTTGGAAACAAGAAATAGACTAAAGTGTCTAAATATTGAGGGGAAAAATTTTGAGATAATATTTTTGTTAAAGTAACTACAGGAACAGCACTTTCTCTCAGCCAGATTTTTTTCTCCGTTACTCCTCCAGAGAGCATATTGGCTTTCTAAATTCAGTTTCGTTAATCAAGTTGAATTTTTCAAGCAAAGTAGATGACTTATCCATGTAGTTTCTCTCATATGATTAAGTGGTGGTGGTGATCTTTACTTGGCATTGTACTATTTTCCCAGTATGTGGCGCTGATCATTCGTCTGATGTTTGTCATCATCGCCAGAGTTAAGCTGGAAGGTAAGGGGAACTTCTTTTTTATTTTTTAGATGGAGTTGTCTGAAGGGAAGTTGAAGCCTCTTTATTAAACACTCAAAACCACAATTAAATAGTTTGTTTTTGTCATGTCTTCTGCTGTGGCTCGAATGGTTCGCTAGTGTTGTTATTCGTGCCCTCTAACCACTACACCACGCCACCGCTTCTCTTAGCCAGATAATGTCGTTTTTTCTTCAAAATAGTTTTGGATATGACCAAAAGCCGGTAATCTTTTTTCTCTTTTTAATGTGACAACTGTGAATTATACCATGTCTATACCAAACAATTGGTCTATGACATTGATGCACGTTCATTGGAAAATATACACTTTCTCGATCTCCTTTTCTCTTTCTCCTGCTGTCATATAGATTCCGCACCAAAAAATTTATTGAGACCAGAAATAAACTAAGTTAATTCGGATACCCTGTCCTGAAATGAAGCATATTTAGTTGAATGGTAGTTGGAAAGAGAAAAATTTGGGCAATAAGAGGCCTGAAGCAAAGTTTCCAGCCATGATTTTCTTAATATTTGTTTAAATTTAAATACAATTACAAATTATACCACCTTTATCCAAAGTTCCCGGAATAACTGCCCTGTGGCGATGCCATCGTTCCGATTTCATTTTTTTTTTTTTGATTGTTGTTAATATTCCCGCTAAATCTTAGCGTTATAGCTTGACATTTGCAAAAACTACGTAGCCAAGAGTACATCCATCTCTATGTGTGTTGGCGATTTTTTACAACTTTAGAAATGGATTTAAATTTGCAAAACCTAACTTGTATTAATTTTGCGTAAAAGACGGATTTATTGGTGCGCGAACGTTGGAAATGTAGGAAGAGTGTTTCGGCAACGATTCTCTAAAGAAAACGGTCGTTTACCAATGACACGAGCCGCTCAAAAGTGGTCGTAAGTCAATCGAAGCTGATGAACACAGTGGCAGACCATAGACATCGCAAACTGATGAAAGTATTGATAAAGCAAAAAAAATATTGGTCAATAACCGCATATTAACCATCAGAGGAGAGCAGAGGACTTGAACATTGCCTATGGATCCAAGATATTTTGGTTAATGATTTGGGTTTCCGTCGTATAGCAGCAAATTTGGCGCCAAAAAGGAGACCGTGTTGAGGTCGCAAAAGACATGATTTGCGAGACTAAATCCGATCCGATATTCATGAAAAGGATCATTACTGAAGACGAGATGTTGGTTTATGAGTACGAAACGTAATCCAGACATCAGGCAAGTGAATGACATTTACTAAATGAGCCGAGACCAAAAAAAACACGTCGTTTTCAGTCATAAAAGAAGGCAACGCTCACGGTTTTCATAGATTATAACGGTGTACTGCATCATGGATTTTTCAGAAGGCCAGTAAACAAAGTGTATTATTTGGGCGTTATGAGACGTTTGCGTGAAGCAATTCGTCGAAAGAGCCAAAAATTGTGGGCAGAATACTCGTGCATTTTGCACCATGATAATGAGTCGTCGCACAGTGCCATCATTATTCGAAATTTTTGACGAAAAACGCAACAATTACTATCGAATAGCCGCCGAATTCAACTGATTGGGTTCCCTGTGACTTCTTTCTGCTCAATCAAGTTAAAAAAAACCATTACAATTACCAGCCGAGAGGAAATAGTGCAAAAATCGCGGGAAACACTGATGACACACCGAAAACCGAATATAAAAAATGCTTCGAGAATTGGATCAAGCACTGACATAAGTGTGTTGCTGTTGATGGGGATTACTTTGAAGGGGACAATATAAATTTATTTTTAATTTTCTGAATAAATTTCGGGAACTTTTTGATCAATATTACAAACAGGTAACTACAGACCATATGTTCGGCGTGATGACCGGAATCTTTGGTGGTAATCGAAAGCACGGTTCTCTAGCTAACAGACTAGCACACTACGTACAAGTCTATCGGGGTACCAAATTTTCAAAATAGTTCAAGATCAGTTCTGTTTCCACCAAATGTGGAGCATTATCTTGGCGGTATAGATATTTGACCTTGGCGCTGATTGATGTCCAAACAGGCGCGTCTCAACGACTCTTGGTTTCAGCCTGAGCGGTACTCAAATTCCTAGCCTTTGAACGCATTTTGCTGAATTTAACGACAGTTTTTATTGAGTAATGCCTCCACTTTATCATCTGCTAAGTCTTAGTTGATCTAATTGTTTCAAAAACTGTTGTTTGTTCAATAACTAAAGGAAAAACGATGGCCCATACTCATGCAGTGCATTGTGCTGGTACTAGGAAAATAGGTTATTGGAAGGAGGACAGAGGCAGTAGTGTTTATGGACGTTAGATTTAAATTTACTCATGTCGTAAGTGGCAGGAAATACTTTTGCTGGAAGATTATTCAACAACCGAACAGTGCGACCAAAGACGAATTCTCCCTATAATGCGTTGTGCGATTTACTGGACAATCAACTACAAAGGGATGCACTCTACGAGAAATACGAGTACTACGTAAAAATATATGATTTTTGGGAATTAATTCCTTTATTTCGTTATAGTACCAATAAAACAATGAAACACACGCCACATTGCGACGGTGCTCCAATGAATCGATAGAGTTGGCTACCCTACCCGCATTGATGAGCATCTTCGCCCTCTCCTGTACGCGGTCGAGAAGCTCCAAAATAGACTTTAGAGTACCGGCCCATACATGAAAGTTGTATTCCATTTTGGGTCGAATATAGATCTTGTAAATATTAAGGAAATCAATTGGAGTGAAGTATTTCATGCACCGTCTTAAAAAACCAAGGTACTTGAATGCTTCTTTCGACATTTGAAATATGAGATCATTCCAACGAACGTCACAGTGAATTCTCATGCCCAGAACATCAAGAGCATCTGATTCCTCAATATTCACATTACCTATTGACACAGATGACAGCACACCACCACGTCTGTGTGTTAAAAAACAACATTGAGTCTAACGTGCATTAAAATCGATCCTGTGCGCACGACCCCACTCGGAGACCTTCACCAGGTCACTTGTGACTGTGTCGTTCATATTCATCCCTGCCCCAACCCCCAAAAGGCTCGGTCCACGATCAAAAGAATATGAGTGACAAATGTTTCTGTCATCCGCAAAAGAGTAGAAAGGATTAGAAGTGAGAAGAAAGTCGTTAAGAAATATTAGAAAAAGAGTAGGAGAAATAACAGCGCCTTGCGGTACCCCTGAGTTTACCCTGAACTCGTGGGATGAGACCCCATCTATAACCACTCTTATAGAGCGATATCTGAGAAAACTCGATATAAATCCGAGAAAAGTGACTACCGACACCAAAAGCAGATATTTACCCTCAAAAATATCATATAAGTTATTAGAAACGCAAACCATGTGTAAGAGATATACCATCTGTTGTGAATTCAACATATTTAAGTTGAACATCCAATACCCACAATCTCAACTACCTCATGCGTTTTCATTCCCGGATCGTCTAATTGAATATTTGGTAAAGTTTTTAATGCAAAGACCACAAAGAAATACAGCGTTCAACTCAAGTGATGTCGAAAAAGAACAGTTTTTTAAAGTAAATAAATTAATATGACATTGTTTTGTTATTGGTTCTCTATACTTATTCTCTGCCATATTAAGTTCATAGGAAAATTATTCTTTGTCTATAACTGATACGAAACATTTAAGAATTGGTATGAAAAAGTTCTTGTTTAAAGCAATTTCCTCAAGTTTCTTTAAAAATTACATTTTTTTTAAATGCTGCAAAAGCAACGTCTGCATGTCTTCTTTATCAGATTTTAAATTTCAAATTCCCTCAAAAGAAGTTCATCCTTTATTTTACAAAAATCCTTTAAAGACTTTATACTCCTTCGAATTATTTTTTTTTTTAACCAGATGACTAAAAAATTCTTCTCCTTTTCTGGAAGGAAAAAAAATACTTAAAATAACAACAAAAACCTTTATGCCAACACCAATAAGTTGAAACAACCGAAATAAAAAACTTTCCGCTTGATTTTCTGCACAAACTTTAGAAAATTGATAACAAAAAAGACGAAAAAAAAACTTTTGTTTTATATTGATTTCAGGGAGTTTCAGTTGTGGTTCGTAATGGTAACATGCCTTAACAAAGACTTTAATGCCAGTGCAACTATAAAAAAGAAAAAATCTAAAGCAAAAAAAGGAAGAAAATCTACAAGAAAACAACGAAGATTGTAATTAAAAATCTTTAGATTGGCATTAAACTTTACAAGAATTATTTTTTTTTCATGTTTCTTATAAATATTTTTTCAATATCCCACAAACGCAGCAGCGGCTAAAAGACGTTATAGAGAAGAAATTTAGAGCAAACCAGAAAATCTTTACAGAAACCACTTGAGATTCCCTAAGAAATTAAAGGCAATAAAGTTGGCAATTTTTGTTCATGTGTTTTTTTTTACCATGATGTTAGAGAATATAAGGAAACAAGAGCAAGAAATGCAGTTAATTTTCTATGAAACATAAATTATGTACAAAAACAAAATAATTTTTTAAATCAAGAAAAGAGAAATAAAACTTTTAAAACCCCTTTAAAGAAAATTATTAATAAATTTCTTTTTTCCTTACACAAAAAAATATTTGTGTTCTCAAAGAATGCAAAAAGAAGAAGAAGAATAAGAGGAAGAGGAAGAAGTAATATAGCGAAACTATAAAACTTTCAACAAGTTTTTCCTCGCGAATTTTTCCTTTTCTGTTTCTTTTCACCCTCTCTTTTTCTTTTAAATATCTTGACAAAGGGGTGGTGGTACAATCAAATTCTGATGGCAGTAAGCGAAAGAAGAAAAAATTAAAACAAATATTTGTAAAATTCGCTTCTTTTTCTTCCTTTTACGTTTTTCCATCATTTTATTTTCACTTTAGTTGTTGGCAACTTGCGAAAGTGATAAAGTGAGAAAATTAATCACAGACAGTTTTCGTATTAAATGACGCCAGTCATTGATTCATTTGTGTGCCAGAGACAAAATGTCATTTGCATAAATGGTTTGTTCATCCGCCTGTCCTCTTACGAAAATAAAGTTTTTTAAGCGTTTTACTTTGCATTTCGTATCGCAGGAAAATTGATTTTTAATAAAAGTTTAGCAAATATTTGAACTGCAGCAGAAAGTCTCAAAAGAGACAGACAAAATTACAAAATGCATAAAATTAATCCCTTTTTTGGCATATGAAGATAATATGCATTAAAAATTGAAATATTTTAAATGCTTTAAATTAAAGAAATAGGCCCCTAATTGACAAATGGGCAGACAATTAGGCCCTATCATATAAAAGCCGAATGTTGCGTAATTGTTAAAAAAGTAATCTGGGCTAAATTTCAATAAAATATTGCATAAAATGTTTACCTTTTCAAGTTTGTGTGCCGCTGTGGTATGGTAGATAATGGCTTTAATATGGATCATTATATTTTTATAAAGAAGATGCGATAGGTTCACTACTGCACACATGATATAACAACAACTACGTATATCAGCAAAGGCAATTAATAGCTATGGTTGTAGGGTTAAAGTTGTCAGATCTTTTTTAAGCTTTTCAAGATTTCAATTTCAAAAATCGCCATATCGCCAAATCATCTTTTTTCACATTCTAACAATAAAATTTATATTTTTTAATTTGTTCCGAATTGTTAAATTTCATCGAAAGTGTAAAAAAAATCGCCATAATACATATCTTGTTAATTTTATTAAGCAAAAATATGAGCAGAAACAAAGCGTATACTATGCTTCCTATAATATAAAAACAGTTACAGTTTACTGAAGACTAGAAAACTTTAAAAAATAATTTATTTCTTTGATATGGAATATATTTTGGATATAAATAGAGATATAGATACGAGTAGTCTCATTATTGTTTTACGAGGGCGGATTTTCGTACCTAAGTAGGAAAAAGAAATTTTTTTTCAAAAACCATTCATTTCTCAACATAGTCTCCTTTTAGCTCAATACACATAGTAAGACGATTTTCCAACTTTTTTATACCATCTAAATAATACGATTTTGGGAATTCCTCAAAATACGCATTAGTTTCGATAATCACTTCTTCGTTTGAGATGAATCTTTTTCCGGCGAGCCATTTTTTCAAGTTTGGAAACAGGAAAAAGTTACTAGGGGCTAAATCTGGACTATAAGGTGAATGATCAACCAATTCGAGTGGATTTCTCGTAGCATCTTATCTAATGCTGTGTGAACCGGTGCATTGTCTTGAAGAAAGAGCACTTTTTTCTTGTTTAAATGTGATCGTTTTTCCTTGATTGCATCAACCAATTGATCCAGTAATGCACGGTAATACTCTCCTTTGATTATGGATCCCTTTTCAAGATAATCGATGAGCAATATTCCGTGTGCATCCCAAAATACAGTGGCCATAACCTTGCCAGCTGATTTCGCTGTCTTCGCCTTCTTCGGAGCACCTCCACCATATAACATGACGGAACAGATTCGCCGTAATGTTTTCAAGCTTTTCTTTTTTCTCTTTCGCCGTTTTGCCTTCCAAATAATAAATAATAGTGTTTAATCACCACACGAAATTCACTTTTTTCCATTTTCCAAGAAACACAAAAGTTGCTTACTTCAAACGATTATAACAAATAAACTAATGGATGAATTTGGCTAAAATTTTAACAGCTGACGTTTGAGAGATCGTAATTTCTAAGAAAGAAAAAGTTTTTGTGTTTGTGCTGCCATCCGCCCTCATATACCTAAATCGCTATACACTTTATTTCTCATTATCGTGTATAGGAATTAAATTACACTATGGGAGAAAATTGCACGAGGTTAAAATTCCAAGAGTTAGCTTTTGAAATTTGTGAAGCACCTTCTAAATATACTTATAAACTAATAACTTAGCTGAATACTATCCTCTTTTAAGCTTTTCAGTGGATTTGGAAAGTGGAGAAGTAGACATTTTAAACGATGTTACTCTTCATAGCCTTGAGGAATATGTATGAATCTCTCAAGCAAACGCATCCATGTCTTATCCACATTTTTATATTTAGAGCTGTTTTGCACTTTATTTTTCATAGGAACCCATACCATTTATGAACTTATTTCGTAGCCAGTTGCCGAAAATTACATTACATAAGTAAACTGGAACCTTAAAATCTATTAGTTTCAGTCCCATATAGGCAACTATAACTTTCTCGTTGCCGAGAACACGACTGAAGTTTGGCTGAAATCTATAAACGATACAATAAAATACACCATGAATTAATTTCATACACGAATTTCATACAAAAAAAGAAAAAAAAATACCAAAAAATAATTTTAATTTTTGTATTATTATTATTATTTATTTATTAATAGATATTCAAATTGTATACGAGTAAATATTCATCAGTTCACAATTGATAATTTTCTTATTTGCTATCTATATTTGGCATAACATGAATGTCGAGAGCCAGATTGGTAAAATACTAAATATTCAATTAATTCTATTTTTTTACTTAATGTATATACATATGTGTATATAAATAAATTAATTCAATGGTAGTTAAAAAAAACGATAAATATTTAACAAAAGAAAAAAGGAGATATAAATAGATATTAAGTTATTTTTGAAATAGGGAGACTAGAATTCGAATTCATTTATTATAAGTTTGCGATACTTTATTAGGGTCCGCCAAATAAATTTATTTTTTTTTTTTTTGAAAACAGGGCGCAAGACATCGAGTGTAGCTTCGGCTGTGTGGCACGTAGCGCCATCCTGTTGAAACCAAATGTTTCTAATGTCCTCCTCTTCAATTTTTGTGAACAAAAATTCGTTCAACATGGCCCGATAACGATCGCCATTGACTGTAACGGCCACTCCTTGCTTATTTTCGAATCCTCTTGGCTTTTCAATGTATGCGTGCGGGTTTTCTGTGTCCCAAATTTTGCTTGTTTACATAACCGTCAAGATCAAAATGAGCTTCATCTGAAAAGATGATTTTTGTGGCAAAATCGGCATCTTCTGTATGTCGAACGCAGGCCCAGATTCCCAACGTTGTTCAAGCGTATACACAACCATATTCGTTCAGCGGAAGGATAAAACTAATTATCTGTCCAATCAGACATGAGCTAAGTGTTACCATTCACGAAATAAGCACTAGTTGAAAAAAAAAAACGTTAGATGGCGGACCCGATAGATGATTCTAGGTATTTATGTAAGACTAAAAAGTTATAATATATATAATTCCCTTAACATTCCATGAAGAAACATGGGGACTTCTCTCAGTCAATGAGCTGCACCCGATTCTAAATATGACTCATTGAAAGGGACCTACAGTTTAACGCCGATTCCGAATGGCAAATGCATTAGAGAAGTTCAATAGTAAGTAGTAATACTCATAACCAGTTACTAGCTATGAGGTGATACCGCTGTTGAAAAAATTTGTTTTCTTTCAGATGGTTTGGTCTGGTTGAACCGACCAACCTTCTGGTTGGTAGGCGGACGTCTTATCTACAATACCACAGCGACACACAAGGCTAAAAAGTTAGATCCATTCAAAATGTTAAGCACTTCATTAAAACTAAACTAATACTGCCCGAAAAATTTTAACTTGATTTCCTTATAGATTGGACCACCAATAAAGTGATATACTTATGTTTTCGGTCTCATCTAAATTTCAGATACTGCACTTTACTATTAGATTTGTTATAAAGGGTCTGGCTTTAATTAAAAGACTAGTAATGCGGGATGATTAATTTAAGGCGAGCAGCGGTGTAACATTATAATTTAATAGGCAGCAAAGATCATGGTTTTGAGAATTTAGTGCGAGAGTTACATTTTCCTCTTGTTCTTTTATTTCAAATAATTTAACTACTGATTTCCAATGTTTGCAATGTGGTGCATTAGTATTAGGGTGAGAAAATTGAAGACGTTGGCAAAGGTTGGTCCAGTCATCTGCCCAGTAGACATTTTGAGCTATTGCCTCTGCAAGAATGCGTGGTAATCGGACACGATTCATATTAAGAACCTTGTTTATGTAGCAAAAGTAAAGTTTCAAAGTAGAACAATATAAAGAGCTTAAATCAGATTCTAAACAAATCATGTAATTGGGCGTGGTAGATGATAAATAGAAAATTTTTTTGACAAAAAATCGAAGCCATTTTGCGCAGCATAAAACATGATTGAACGAGCAGCAGCATAAAAATCTTCAATTTATGATTTTAAAGCAGCCAGTTTACTTTTCAAGTATTTTCTAAGCGATAAATTTTAAGAAATGTCCACACCAAGATATTTATAACTGTTTAAGATTTCGATGCTTTCATTACCAAAATGCCAGTTTTAAACACTAGAAATCCTTGCTCCCGTTCGAAATACTTTAGATTTATACAAGTTGACTATCAAACACCACTTTAAACAGTAATTGTATAATGCAACCACCAAAGATTGCGGCTCCGTTGGAGAATCAGATAAAAAAACAATGTCATCAGCGTAAAGCGAAATTTTCACATTTACTCTGCCAGGAAGTTCATCAGCAAAGTCATTAAGATATAATTAAAACAGTATAGGGCTTAATATACATCCTTGTTTAACACCAATATCAACAGAGAATAGATCAGAGAAAGTATTATAAAAAGCATTTTGAAAAACTCGAATTATTTTAGAAGACAAGCCCCCGTCTGGACAGTTTATAAAATAGACTATTTCTGGGAATAGTGTCAAATGCGCATGAAGAGTTGACAAAAAAATGTGTAAGGGTTTTTTTCGCTTAATTTGTTTAATTTAACTATGTGTTCACCAAGTTGAAAATGTTATTAACGGTTGAATAGTTAATTCTAAAACCAGCATGATAATCGTTTAGTATTTAATTGTTTTCGATCCATTGTTGTCTGGGTTCAAACAAATTTTTTATCGATAGTTTTCCTCGCAGCTTGCTTTATTTTATCTGATAGCGAACGAACCAAATCGTCTACAGGAACATTTGTTTGTAGATCAATGTTAGTAGTAAAGCACGAGAGTTTTTCTACATATGGGTTTCTAGTTATCATTCCGGCGCAATCGTAGTATGAGATTTTCCTTTTTGCAAGATATGCATCAATACATTTAATTTTCAAACATAAAGGCATGTGGCAGAAAAGGTTTCTGATGCTTCGTGAACAAATACAATAAATAATGATAGAAGTACACATAGTACCGCAAAAGCTGTATTCCCCTTCAGCACGTTAACCTTCCTTCCATTTAACACAATACCACAAATATTTGTTTGATCAAAAATAACCAACAAAATCGCCTACTATTTAAATATCGCCATGTTGCCAAACCGAAAATTAGAACGCCAGATTACTTTTAAAATCGCCAGGCTTGGCGAGAAATCACTCGATTTGAAAACCCTGATAGAGTTCACTAGATGAAAGAAATTTATATTTGTGCTATAGTTTTTTGAAGTTCGTTTAACTAAAAGAGGGTGGCGAAATGAATTAAGCATTCAGACAAGACGAAAGTTTACCCGAAGAGCCCGCTGAAGATCAATAAATATAAAGATTAGCAGGCTAATTTACTTCCGTAGCTATTTCGAACTCCAAAACCCTTATGTTCTTAAAAACGTAACCGTACAAAATTCTGTGGAATTTCTTTTACCAGCTTATCACTGAAGCTTAAAATCGAAAAAATCATTAAATCATTTTTTTTAATAGACTTTCCTTCCAATTCTTTCAAAAATCAATTAGTAAACCCAACAAAATTTTAATACTTGTTTAGCATTCTATTCTAAATGCCTCTTAACCTCAACAAAATAAAGGCACATAAAAACGGTTTCCTTTTTACAATATATAGTAATTCTCTGTTAATAATTGTGACTTTTATATGTAATTTTTGCCTTCATTTATTGTGATGACAGGCAAAAGATATTTCTTGTAATTATATTACAAATTTTCCATTAAATATTGAAGAAAAATATTAATCGAAAAAAAAGAAAATTAACCAAAAGCAAAAAAAGTGCGGCTAAAAGCATTTTTAGTCAATTTTTATTTCAATACTCATTATATTGTGGTAAAAAGTCAAGGCAAGAATTGAACATAAACTCAAAAGACATTATCAAACTATTAAAAATGAGGTAGAATGCCATTAAATTATTATAAAAGAATAATGGGTTATATTTTTGAAAGGAAATTAACTATAGAAGAAAAAACTATAATACTTTTAGTTTTCTATAGACCATTATCAAAGTAAACGTAGGAAGGCTCTTCTGAAAAGGAAGTCACTTGCTTTGTGTACAAATAACTTATAAAAAAATATTTATAAAATTATTTAAAATACTTTAAACGAATTTCCCGCAATTATAAATTTGAACTCATCTTGTTTTAATTTTGTTTCACAATACAGTTTATTGTAAAATAGAGAGAGAGAGAGAGAGAGAGAGAAGAGTTATCCTCTTATAAAGGGTCCGCCATTTAACGTTTTTTTCTTCAACTAGTGCTTATTTCGTGAATGGTAACACTTAACTCACGTCTGATTTGGCAGATAATTAGTGCTATCCTTCCGCTGAACGAATATGGTTGTGTATACGCTTGAACAACGTTGGGAATCTGGGCCTGCGATCGACATACAGAAGATACCGATTTTGCCACAAAAATCATCTTTTCAGATGAAGCTCATTTTGATCTTAGCGGGTATGTAAACAAGCAAAATTGCACGCACGCATACATTGAGAAGCCGATACACCCAAGACGAGTCACTGTTTGGTGCGGATTTTGTTCCATAGGCATAGTTGGGCCATTTTTCTTGAAAAATGAGCAAGGAGTGGCCGTTACAGTCAATGGCGATCGTTATCGGGACATGTTGAATGAATTTTTGTTCACAAAAATTGAAGAGGAGGATATTAGCAACATTAGGTTTCAACAGGATGGCGCTACGTGCCACACAGCCGAAGCTACACTCGACGTTTTTGCGCCCTGTTTTTGAAGATCGCATTATCAGCCGCAGAGCTAATGTCGTTTGACCACCTCGGTTTGACACCGTTGGAATATTATTCGTGGGGTGCCGTCAAAGATAAGTGTTACGCCAACAAGCCAGAGACAATTGACGCTTTAAAGGACAATATTCGTAAAATACAGCTGCACACAATCGATAATGTGCTTAAAAATTGCACCGACCGTGTAGGTTACGGCATGGCCAGCCGAGGCATCCAATTGATTGAAATTATTTTCCATTATTAACCGGAAGGATTGTACTTTCAAATAAAAGAGAAATTTGAGAAAATATTCAGTAGTTTTTTTTATAGCATTTTCAAAAAAAAAAAAAATTATTTGGCGGACCCTATATTAATTTGCTAACTAAATATCTCTTAATATCCTCAATAAATCAGTACTCTATTGATCTATTTTAATTATAAATTTTTTCAAATACAAAACACTCACCCCCATAAAAATCCACCTATACACACATAACACTTTCCCTTACACATACGAGTACAATACAACTGTTTGATAATTTAATAAAAAGGGGAAAAAAGGAAAATGTTCAATAATTTTTTTTTTTTGGAAAATGCTTTTATTCCGTTGAGTGCTTTTATAAATTGCATTTATTTAAAAAACCTCACACAGCTTCAATTCTTTTCAATAAAAATTTTTGTTTCAGTATGGTCCTTTTCGGGGTTCAGACCATTTATTCACTTTTAAATGGAAACAGCAACCGAAATAGCAACAGCAGCTGCATTTACACAACATATCACCGGTGCTAAAAGAACAGATGGATGGGTTTGTAATGTATATTTCATCAACAATGTCATCATCATCATCATCATCATCATCATCGCTTTCGCCATCATCACATCATAGTAATACACTCATTCATATCCTTTTAAACGTTTTCTCTGTTGTAATAAACCTTGTGGCTGCCTACAATTATCAGGACTCGAGTAGAGTATAGTAGATGATAAATATCGGAGACAAAAGTGTAGGCCACGCTTTGGTGGCAGCACAAGGTTGCTTTTCTTTTCTCTTCTATGTTTTTAATTTGAAAAATTCGTGTTTTTTTTTTCGCTTTCTATCAGTAGAGTGCTTAATTGTATATGACCGCATTGTAATAAATTTAATTAATAGAATATTTATTAAAGGCAACAAATTGTTAAAATCTCTGCATTATCAGAATGGGAAATAGTGCAAGGGCACTATGATTGGGTAGAATATGAAGAGCAGATATTATTATTGAATATTATTTTATACTCAATAAATAAAATAAAATTTAATAAATTTTATACAATGTTGCCAGCGCTAGTATTGATGACGAATATCACCCTACAGAACACTGTTCTTACTTAAGAGTGAAGATTATTCAAGATTGGAAAAGACATATTTTCTAAACAATGAGGTCTGATATATCTATATTCGATATATATATATATATATATATATATATATATATATATATATATATATTCGATATATATATATATATATATATATATATATATATATATATATATATATATATTTATATATAAACCGATATACCACTAAACCGTTTTACAATCCAATATTTATTTATATGTTTACATAGTTAATACGGTAATAGTACAATGGGCGTAATTGGATAAGTGGTAATGGCACCTCTCATACAAAGTAAATATTGATTTTTGTATATCTTTGGAACGTTACTACTAGAAGGTTGTGAATTTGTTTTAAACAATTTCGTAGTCAATACAGACCATCAGTCGAAATACCTCCAATACAAAGTAAATATTGAGGAACAGTTTCTGAACTTGGTCTATATGACTTGGTAGTCAAAATAAATCATTAGTTTTAATGCATTCCTTTAAATTGTTCTTATAGGGAATACATTTTATAGGTACACAAAACAAAGGCTCCCAGCAACGCGCGAAGTTACTCAAGTTCTTTATATTTTAGGCAGTCTACTTAACCAGAGTGGTATACACCCATGTGTTGGTTCCTCAAAGTTATAATTGTAAGTGTGTGATCAGTAGACAAATCGAATGGATTACATCGCGTATTTTTTTCTATCAGTAGGCCAATGGGAATGTTTTCCAGAAAAAATAAATTTCAAACTCAAGTAAGGAATCAAATTGTATCAAGAGCAACTAATCGAGGCATCGAAGCATTGTGTTTTTCAAAAATTTGGTTTTTAGAGATTAAAAATTTTGGAAGTATAATGAAATGATAAAATAACAAAGCTATGCTGCATACCTTCAAGGCCGATTATAAAGGTAAATTAGCTTGAAGTTAATTCATACATAAGGTAATCTATCAGTTTCGTCTTTATCAATATTGCTGAACCCTTATGTGATCTTTTGTATCGAAAAAAAATTCATTTCTGCACTCAGTGTGGGTTATCATCAGATTTATACGGTGGAATGTTCCGCAAATATCGGTTCCTTCGTCTGCATCCCGATTCCTGCTTTATTTCAGGATTCAGGTATCATTGTTTTCAGAATACATTCACAATATTTTGACATACTGCACCAGTCTGTTTTGTCCAGGTAATATATTAAGCTTACCTTTGTTAGAAGGACGTTTTAAAATCGCATTATTTTGTAAAATGTTACCTACGTTTGAAAATAAATGAAAATTCGGTGCATTACCGTCTTATCTTGATTTGCTAAGTTTACAATAACGATGTTGTAACGAGAAAAACAGCAGCGAAAACAGTTTGCCAGTTTTTGATTCGACAATTTTGATGTTAAAGATGCATCTTGCTCTGAGCGACCTACCAGTCAATAAAATCATGGAAAAAATTGGGAAACAGCTACACATGAGCAGCTCAGGCATTGCTTGGAAACTAGCTATTCTCCATTAAACAAGTAGCAACCAATTAAATATAGTTGGATACAAAAATAAGCTCGTTGTTGGGTGTCCAAATACGAGCGATAAAAATTGGATCACGTGTGATAATAATGTGGGAATCAGATCCCTTACGAAGGAAGGTGAAGCTTCGCAAACGATGGTAAAGCTAGAATTAACCCCAATAAATGTAATGTTGTTTGTTTGGTTGGATTGGAAAACAATTGTCCATTATGAACTTCTACAATTTGGTCAAACAGTTGATTTTGATCTCTACTGTCAACAATTAAAGAGATTCACTTAAAACAAACAGAATTGATGAACAGACTTCACACATTTTTGATTAACTTGCAGAAACTCAGAGAGCTTGGCTGAGAAGTTTTGATGCATCCAAAATACAAAGCATGGACGTTACACCTACAAATTAACATTTGTTCCGATCTCTGTAGAATTTTTTTATTAATTTTATCAGTTTTTCGCTCGGCAAACCCTTTAGTTTTATATTATACTGATGGAATAATGGCTTTACCCTAAAAACTGCTAAAGGTTATCGGTCAAAACGTCACATACACTCCGGTTCAGCAGGATAGAACCACCTAATTTGCCTTGATATCGCAAATATGGAAGCAATAAGTGAAAATTCGTTTCCAGACGAGTAGCAGATACTATTTTAAATGATAAATTAAACTCAAACATTAAACCCAAGATCATTGTATTGGTATTTTATTTTATCTCTCTAGTCAAGCACAAAATGTTTAATTAATTCTTTGGTTCAACAGGATAGAACCACTTTCAGTAGCTATTAAAATTGATCGTTCGTTCCGTTTAACTCTTATACATAACGAATAAAATTAAAACTAATGTTAGTGACTATAGTTTACTAAACTAAAACATGTGGAAAAAGGGCATAAAACTCATTATAAATGGTAAAAATTTATGTTTATTACTTTGAAGAATATTTTCATCGGAAAGTCGCTAAAAAAAATAGGACTTAGTCATAATGTGGTAATAATTATCAAAAAAATAGTAAAACCTTTAAAAAAATTCCAAAAGAGGCACCTACACAGCTTTAACGGCACAGGACAAACAAAAAATTAGGTGAACAACGTCAAATTCAACTCATTTGATCTCCAAAATGAATTATTTAGCTGGAGTGAATGCAAATAAATCTGCATTTCGATATACTATTTGAATCAGTGATATCTACAATTACGAAAACTAAAGAAAATGCCTGACCTGAATATAGCTCGCTATGACAACGTCTTCAATTTATTAAAGGTTATATGAAATAAAAGAAAATTTTATTTGGCATGTAGTGGCCGCAATATATTAGAGTTCCTATTTACGGATACAACGGAATAATAGTAAAAGCCATCGTGGCCATCCAAGTTAAATTGTTGTTCATTCGAATAAACGACTTTTCGTCAAACCTTAACAGGCATTCCACGTCATATGATCTCTGATAAATTGAGGACGTTGTCATAGCGAGCTGTATTCAGTTCAGGCTTTTTATTTAGATCACACGTCACAAAAGTTACCAAATAAATGCCGCACCTGCCGTATTCTCCAAACATTCCTCCTTCTGACTATTGGCTGCTTCTACGGTTGCAATATCTTTTGGCATTTCACTGATCTACTTTTCTTGAAGAAATATAAAATTGGCTTCAAGGTGGTTCGCGTCAAGAGACGAGAAGTTTTGCTAAGACAGGATTCGGGCATTGCCTCAGAGGTGGGGAAAAGATGAAAGCAGTGATTTGACAAATTTTTATTTTGATAAAAATAAAATAGACCAAATTAATTTGTACTCCCAATACGTAAATTTTAACTATTTTTTTGTAAATAAGCTACGAAAACCTTAAATAAAAACCTGAGTGGGTTTTTTTTAATATAAAACCCAATAAAACCCGGGTGGGTTTAATTGTGTTACTCAGCGGTTGTCAACCATGATATTTATCCTCATTGTAATAGGCAAATGTCTGTTGAAATAATCAGAAAAACCACAGATGCTAACACTGTGTGACATGCCAAAGTTTTCTGCACTAACAGTATATCTCCAGATCTTGTTACTATTAGTAGTTTACGTTGATATTTACACCTACTTGATAATGATACATATAAGCAGGGAAACCAGAAATATGCAATTGCATGTTTTTTCTCATGCAAGCCATTAAGCCGAATGTAGAAAATTTGGCATCAATTTGTTAGTGCATATCATTGCATATTTTGCTCATAAAAGCATTTTTT
Source organism: Wohlfahrtia magnifica (assembly GCA_023159175.1). Classification (NCBI taxonomy): domain Eukaryota; kingdom Metazoa; phylum Arthropoda; class Insecta; order Diptera; family Sarcophagidae; genus Wohlfahrtia; species Wohlfahrtia magnifica. Next base: position 418,389 of record JAKWBJ010000485.1, on the reverse strand, counting down.
GAATATTTCAGTTTTAAAATAAATTTCATGTTTTCGACATTTTTTCGTATATAAAGAGCATTCTCAACTTTTTTAGGGCATATTTGGATTTTTTGTACTGTAACATATGTTTACTTCGGGATCTTAAACAATTTTTGAAAAATATGCAAACTATAAAATGCGATAATCAAGCGTTTAACGTTCAAAATATGTTTCTATGTCAAAAATAATTACCAAAAATGCTTAGATGATATACGTAAATGCATTTAAGACCAGTTTTTATGTATTTCAGCAACTGATGCCACTGGAAAAAATGTCGCAAATATTGCTTTACATTGTAGCAAAGAAGCATCAAGCCAAAATTTCAATGAAATGTATCCAGACTACATCAGCAACAAATAGTATCCAATAACCACCGAATTCACCTGATTTGGCTCCCTGTGACTTCTTTCTATTTCATTAAGTTAAAAAACCATTACGGGGATCGTGTTTCAGCCGAGAAGAAATATGGAAAAATCGCAGGAGGCACTGGTGGACATTCTGAAAACCAAATATAAAAAATTCAAATGTCAAGCTATGACGCTAAGATTTAGCGGGAATATCAATAACAGATGTACCAACTTAGACAACAAGATACCAATAAATTATTTTGCTTTATTTTACCAAAAATTTTAAATTCTGTATTCAGATCTCCTTAGAAATTCAAGTACAATTTTTTTTTCTGCTGTATTGTTTTTTGTATTGTTAATATATTGAATTATTAAATAAATCTTTTTTTGTGTTTTTTTATAGTATAGCATATTTTTAAATTATATTTTCGGATTTTTACTGCATATTTTATGCACATAAAACACTTTTTAAGAGCATATTTCTGGTTACCCTGCTTACAAAGAAAACTCTATTGAGAATAATTGCTCAAGTTTAAAAAAAACAATTTTGGTCATGAATAAAATATATGTTTGCTAGAAAGGTTGCCTATGATAGTAAATTATCTCACGCACACGTCACGATTTTATGACAGCTAAGTTTTTTGCGAAGACTTTGGAGATAACAAAAATGGGTGTTTCATTAATTATGCAGTTTGTTTCCGAATCTCTCCCACTCTGAAACAAAAGTGGGAATGTTTGTAGATCCTCCAATAAAGAAACTTTAAATGATTCAAAGTTTAAAAGTGTCTTAGCTGGCGATGAAGGGACCACCTCTAACTCTTTTAAACTTGTTGTTCAAGAAATTACGCAAGTAAAATACTACGAAAATATGCTTGATGATTAGCTGTAGAATTTTGATAGGATGGGTATTAATATGTACCTCAAAACTCATTGTTTACATTCCTATTTGGATTTGTTTTTCAGAAAACCTTAGAAATGTGTGAGACGAAGATCTGAAATTCTTTTAGCGAATCTGTCAAGACTTTTGGGACCATCATTTGTTAGATTACTATTGTTGGAGTGCCATAAGTGAAACAAATGAAATTGTATATAAAAAGAACTAAAATTCTTAATTTTTAATTGTTTGTTCCCAACTTAATGCTACTCTTACTCTTACTTTTTTCATTATCTACAAATATCTCAAAAATTTAAAGTCCTGGGTTTGTTCCGCATTTTTCCCAAAGCAGCCAAAACTAACAACCTCATGCATATTTTAAATTGTGAACAAAATCTTTGTAAACTAGTTTTATTATTTGAGATATTTTGTAGCGCTGCAAAGGGTTAAAATATGACTACTCGTTTTTCTTCAAATAATGGAAACCTTACAAGAACTAAGCACATGGTAACCATGTTTACAACATACTTAACTACGCGTATATATATTCCAATAGCATTATAATGTATAATGCATAAATGTCAAATAGTATTTGAATTGATCAATTTTGTTTGTAATATGAGCGTGTGTGTGTTAAGCATTTTAAATAATATATGTGTGTATATCTCTGTGTGTGTGTGCTAATGTCAGTCATAATTAAATTTGTGGTTAAAGCCACTGCCATCAATAAATGAATTGATAAACATTAAAGTTGATACGTAACGATAATTATATTTTATTTACAATTTTATTGACTGTGTTGTGAGCTGTAAATATGCGTTTTATTTTTTCTTGCGATAAAAAGCCTTTAAAATTTAATATCTAATATTGTTCCACTACTGATTTAGGGTTATAAAAAAGAAAATAATATAAAAAACTGTACAGTAATATAAACAAAAAAATAATGATTAGTTGTTGGGATAAAAACCCAATAGTTTGTTTTAACCAATAAACAAACAAAACTACCCAGTTAAGTAAAACTTTATTCTGTTTTAAGCGATATTCTGTTTGAAGCCCCAAGGTGTCATCAACATAAAGCAATTTTATTCGCATACACACATGCACTTTGTGTCTGTGTTTGTTTTTGAATCTGTATTACAAAATTCATTGAAATCCTTAACAATAATGCTGATAACAACAACATCATTGGGAACATTGACAAAAAGAAAAGAAGTACTCTCATCTAACCTTTTTAACAACAACGACCTTCTAAGTTTATCAGAACAAACTAACCATCTCTGGTAAAAAAGCACAATCGATATAAGAATTCTTCTTCTTTTTTTATATGATTTTCTCATCCTTTAAAATTTAGGTAATTTTTTTCGTTTCTTCGGTATATAACATATAACAATGGTATTTGGTTCTTATGCAAAATTTGCATATTTTTATATCCTTTTTGGACTGAAAAGATGCTTGGAAACTGCCGATAAAACGCCATTGCAAATCCAGACTGGCTTAAAGAATCGTAACTGATGACTAGTCGTGCGGAACTAGTTATAAAGTCAAAATCAAAGGCCAATCATGCCTGTGTAACAAACCAGAGAACCTAAAATGGAAAAAGTCATGCGGAAGTTCGATAAAATATTTAAATACTATAGCGAATTAGAAATTTTACTACCAGATATTATGGAAAATGGGCAGATCTTGATACAGTAGTACCTTCACTAAATTAAAACAGCACTTTTGGAATTAGTATATCAACGAAAAATAACTGGACAAGGCGATCTAGATCTATAAGGGTTTGGGTTTTTAAACTTGGATTTTTGATCCCTCTTGAATTGCCAGACAACTACACCCTTCTTCAGGCAGAGATCTATATCATTAAAACAGCCGCGGGAAGTATTCGATAGTTAAACCCTAACGCTTTGACTATAACCTTAATTCCAACTTAATTCTGTTAAAATGTGACTATCCAAGGAAATGTGATATCTCATGAGCGCGCAGCTAACGGATTGTCCTTGACACGGATTATGATATCGAATTTAATAGATGAGTAAGCAGTGTAGAGAAAATATCAAAAACTGCTTATTTGAAAAATATACAGAAAGCTCTAGCCTTCTTCGGCTAGAACGCGTGATTTCTCTACATTGGAATTATTGTGAAAGTTGTTTGAATGAGAAGAAGTAAAAGGAAGAATAGTTCAAAACTTTCTTGTATTTTAGGTTAGTTAGGTTAGGTTAAAACCGACAGCTAAGACCAAACCATTTCATCCAAAAAGGCCCATTGTGATGCCGTATACTACAATAAACTTGGAAGAAGATAATTCAAAACTAATGGTCCACCAAGTCCAAGCCGTTTTCAATTACGAAGCAAGCAAGACAATCCACTGATATTTACAGCAGCCATTCGGGGTCTATAAGGTGCCTTCCTAGTATCCTTAACCTAAACCCCGATAGCGGTGGACATTCCAGTTATCACCTCCTACTACCAGCAGTAACTGCACAACGTTGATCCACTATACCCAAGACGGACCGCATGTCTCAATTTTCTGAAAAACTTATTGCTGGTACACCACTTAAGATACAAAAGACGAAGTGAGATGGTCATACTAACACTTTCGTTGGTCGGAACAACGTGTGCCGTCGTACCTTGCCTAGTAAGTTATCTGCCACACAGTTTTCCGGAATATCATTGTATACCGGTATCCATATAAACTTATCGTAATATCTAAATATTCCACCATCACCATTAATGACGAGTAGTACTCCCACACCGTCGGTATAAATGCATACTTTCCAAATCGTAGTTATGTTCCCTGCAAGCCGAATTGAGTCTTCCTCAATGACCGTAAACTCCGTCTGAAAGATGCTACAGATGATCGGGCGGGCAGCCTATGCGAAAACCTAAGATTATGTTCCGGAGAAAAATTACCATACCCACTCTATAGTTCATTTTAAAACCATCGGTGCAAAATCGCAAAATTATTCCCTTATCCTCAATACACCAGAACAGGCCCTATGTTTCAGGATAATATACGCAGACACCAACCAGGATTGATTGTTGAGCCTTTTCTAACTTCTCCAGTACACAATCTTTTTTTAATGACTCCGCCATACAATGACCACCTACTAAAGTATAGGTCTAACTATAGTGATAGAGATCCACATCATAAATGACGGGGAAAGTCCGCAGCGCTCTCCAACTGCTCTTTTCTTCTATGTTACTGCTCTGCAGAAACAAAGTCCAATTCCTGTAAGGTCAGGTATCTTTCATGAGCTGAACTGTTTTGGTTGTGTATCACTGACGAATTTAACCAAATTTGTCAGAAGTACCAGTTCATTCTGAAGGGCACTACCTGGACACTAGTGCTGGTTGGGGGGAAGAATAGTTTATTCTTTGCAAGGTTATACTTACAGTTTGATTAAGAATGTTTTTACGGCTATCACAGTGGGATCCAGGGTTAACGTCACCTCATTTACATTGCGAAAATAGTGATTAACACTTAAGTCGCAAGATATTATAAATAGTGTTATACCCTTTAAATAGGGTATAACAGGGTTGTTAGGATAGCCCGTCAAACTCTATTATTGGCACTTAAAATGGTATTTTTCTATTGTCCTTACGAATATTGGCAAGCGAAACTTTACAGCAAAAGTTACAAGACAAAACTTGTATATCCCTGCACTCTTTTTTATACAATATATGTCCTTTACATGTGTGTTTCGGTGTTTTACACACACACACACACACACACACATAAATTCTCAATATATATGTATAACAAGCTAAGCATGTGTGCTTTTGTTTGTATTTAAAGAAAAACTTTTTCGATTACATTCTCATAAAAAGTTTCTTCATTCATTCGTTGGACAACACCCACACATTTGACACGGCCACAAAGTAAGTAAGTAACTGAGTACGAGTATTATACGACATGTGTGAACGTAATAATAACGATAACGATGGATGTTTCTTTTTTTGGGTGGAAAGGACATTTTAGCTGAGAAAAAAAATTAAAAAAACTGTGTTTAGAAGCATTTGCGAGAGGAGGCGGTATGAGGAGGAGGAATACATAAGTATGTGTGTAAATAAAAATAAGAGATAATCCTGTATAAAAAGGCAGGGGACAGACAACAATGCCATAAACAAGCAATAAAATTGTTTAGAAAAGCTAAAGGGGAAATACAAAACAAAACACAAAAGAAAATTTTGCTCCGGCGTTTTTTAACGTATTTCAACGCAATACTTTAATGCCGATTCAAATTGTTGTTGACACAAACTGAACGATGATGGCAATCATCATAATTGCTTTGGCTTTAACTTTAAGTTTTTCAGATGGTAACAGTGTTTCAATGTTAAGCTTACTAACTTTAATCAATTGATATCCGTTTCCTTGGGTCTGTCTCTTGTTTTCCGTTTGCCTTTAATTTGGGGTTCTCTTGTTTTAAATTAAATTTTCATTGTATTCAGTAACATTTTGTTTTCTTTTGTTTTCCACTTCTAAATTTAATGGATAAACAAAACATGGAATTTTTATGCAAATACTTTGATACACGTTTCCTTTGCCTGATAAAACGGGGGTGGCATTTCATTTTTTATTTTGTTATCCTGTCTCTCTTTCTATATGTTTTGTGTTTTTTCATTATTGTTTTAGTTTTTCTTGACTTTTATTTTTTATTTTCATTCGGAACAGGATATCAATTGTGCTTACATGTGAATCAATATCATCACAACATATATTTATTTTTTATTTTTATTTTTTTGGAAAAACAGCCTAAAATGAAAAATTCATTCTAAAAAAAAGTCAACAAATTGTAGCACGTCATGCAAATATTTACACATCATCACCGTTTTATACTCAGCTAAAAACACAATGTTAACAGACATAGATCTTAACATACAAGCACTGCTATATACTGTATGTAGTATTATACACATTTATATACATACTCGATGTATGCATATCCAGACAGATGTATAGATTATACATGTGAATTAGATGTTCAGTAACTCCAGAGGAAACTAACCTTAACTAACTTGAAGTCGATATCAATAGAAAAAATGCGAGGAAAAGAAAATTTAAGTCGATCAAATCTCAATCTATCCTTTTTATTCCTATGGAACATAACTAAATTCCGCACTTATTTTGATTAAATTTAGTTTAGTTGTAAAACTCCAGATTTAGAACAAGTGAGTATAAATAAAGGTGTTTCTTGGAACTTTTAAAGGTAAAATAGATAAAAGCAATTTTGGCAAATATTAGGTCATATAAAAAATATTCACAGTTTTATTGTAAGAAGATAGTGTTGAGGATCATATATATTATTAATTCCCATAACATTCCATGTAGGAACATGGGGACTTCTCTTAGTCAATGAGCTGCACCCGATTCTATTTTTAAGGGATCTACAGCTTAACGCCGGCTCCGAACGGCAAATGCATTTAGAGAAGTTTTCAATAGTAGTAATACTCATAACCAGTTACTAGTTAATGCTATGAGGCTATACCGCTGTCGAAATACTTTTTTTTTTGAAGATATTCTGGCTTGGTATTGAACCGACGACCTTCTGGTTGGTAGGCGGGTATCTTAACTATCATACCATAGCGCTTGAGGATCATATACATTTTAGATTAAATGTCTGGTCAAGACAGTTTTTAATATGTCGCTTTGGTTACAAATTGTCAGCAGCTTGTTGAAATATGACATCTTATTTTTCACTTTGTTAGAAGACATTATTAAAATGGCATTATTTTGTGAAAAGTTATCTCAAATGAGTGAAAACTTGAAACATTACCGTCACATTTTGCTGTTCTATTATACAAAAGAAAAGGTAAGGAAGCATCGAAGGCTGCTAAAGAAATTTGTTAAATTTACGAAGACGATGCTGGAACTAGAAAAATAGCAACGCAATAGTTCGATCGTTTTCGATCTGATGATTTTGATGTTAAGGATGCACCTCTCGCTGGTCGGCTGATCAACCATTTGAAGAAATCTGAAAATACAAGGAAGCACCGCAAACCATTTTAGAAGCGAATGATGACAGGCGACATAAAGTAGACAACGTACTGCACTAGTGTGCGAAAGAGACCATAGACAAATGAAGGTAAAGCTCCGCAGACGGTGTCAAATCCAAGATTGGCACCAAGAAAGGCAATGTTGTATATTTGGATGGATTGGAAGTTAATTCTTCATTAAGAGTCTATTCACCCTAGTCAAGCGATTGATTCTAATCTCTGCTGTCAACAATAAACGAAATTCAATTAGAACGGCCAGAAATGATCTACAGAAAAGATGTTGTGTTCAATCATGACAATGCCAGAATAAACTCATCTTTGATGACGCTCCAGAAACTGAGAGAGCTGGGCTGGGAAGTTGTGATATCTCCACCATGCCCGGAACTTGTACCTTCAAATTAACGCTTGTGTCCATCTCTGCAGAAATCCCGTAAATTTAAATTCTGTAGAGATCTGAAAAACTAAAAACCCAGAAGTTCTACACTATTGGTATAAGAGCTTTAGCCCAAAGTAACATTTGTAAAAGAAAATGATTCGTTTTTGAAGTTAATTATTACAATCAATGTTTTCATGTTAAACACCAGAATATTTAATGAAAAAGTCAAGGCTGAAAACTCTCTAAAAATTTCAAAACGTAGATTGAAGGCAAACAAAGTTGCGTTAAATGTGCGATAGTATTGAAATCCAACATTTTACTACCTTTTGTATTATATTATTTAAATCTTTCTCTATGTTAAGAAACTGACCAACCGAAAATCCGCTAAAAATTACCACAAATACCTTTTTAAGTGAAAAGTAGTCAAAGGCTTTTTTAAGCTACTCGACTAAGTACAAAAAAGGGCAAATATGTTCATAAATCACAGTAGGGTATCCAATTTTATCGACTCATTAAAGCATTGTGGCAAAGTGCCACGTGTTTTACTGTTCTATCGATATTATAATTTTAGAAAACTTATCTTATAAACAGTATACCCACTTTCCTCGATCCTACAACCTATTTTTTTAGTACCAGCATAATGCAGTGCATGAGCAGTACTGGACAGTAGTACTGCAGCAGTACTGAGTACTAGACTGAAATAAAAATATAAATTACGAATTATGTTCTGACGAGATATGGAATTTTCGAATATTTTACGTGGTACTTGTATTTCTCTTAGGGCACATTTGTAAATCACGGAACGCATTGAAGAGTGAATGCGTTTCATAATCAATTATGAAATGATTTTTGGTGTCACTTACCTTAGAAATAAATTAATATTAAACATCCATAAGCACTACTGCATTTTTTTCTAATACCTGCACAATGCACTATAAAGGTTATTGTCAACAATTTCTATTCTTAGTTACTCTCTCTGTTTACAACTTTGTAAACAACAACAATTACTCGACAGATCTTTCTGCCTAAAGATCATCCAACCCGATGGTTGTTACAACTTATGTTTGATCACAACCTTTTCAATCAGAGTTATCCAAACTTACCTCTCCTTATTGAGTTAACTCCAAACAAACTGATCTTTTTCTTCACGAGTTTACTTCTTATAAACTCTCTTCAAACCAATAAACTCTACTCGCTGAGTTGACACCAATAACCTGACTGCTGTCCGTATCGATGAGCATTTTATATGGTTGGGTAAAAGATCGTTTTTACAAACATTTCTTTCCATTTAGTTATTATGAAGCTATGCGAATGCAAACATTCACATCTTTTAGTTCTTGTTTTTTTTTTTTGTTGTTGTTTGTTATTTGTTTTCTGTTCTGCCTGTTTTGTTGTGGTCGATTTGATTATTTATAAGCAAGTGCGTAATTGTTTTAGTACCTTTTTGTTTAATTTTAACAATGTAACAAGCAGCAGTGGATCCCAAGCTTGATTTTAGTAACAATATGAATGACAAATAAGTAGTAGTAGTAGACAAATAAGGAGTAGTTTTTTAATATATTCGTCATTTTTTTATTTTTTTTCAAACATCGCTTTAAGTCTGAGGATCTAAAAATTGATTCTTTTGTCAGACTTGGAATGAATGGATATCGTCGTGCAATAATCTTTAAAATTAAAAGTTTAAGTTAAAATTATTCAGTTGTTGAATTGATCTAAATCTTTGGCGATTGAACATTATTCAATCGCAAATTTTTAATTAAAGGCCTATTCCAATGTTAGTACTAAATAAAAAACAGTATAATAACTAAATTATTGTTTAAGATAAACTAAAGAAAAAAAGTAAACCCACATGCTAACAGTTTAATGTCTTCCATTCCTGCACATTGTATATGTAGTTTTTGATTTAGATTCTGGTTTTTTTTAACGCTGTTTGTATAGTGTAGGTGGGTTGAGCCCATGAATGTATATTTCTTTGTATATGTATGACTATATTACTTATTATTAGAGATTATTTGGGTTAAAATTTTTATTTTTACAGTTCGTTACTGTTTCCTGCCTTACATTTATACACTCGTTCACTCTTCACATAAGCCATCATTTTTATATTGTTGTAGTTCTTTTATTGGAATTTTTATATTAGTTCGTCCTCTTTTCCTTCTCTTTTTGTTTGCTTTAGTAACTTTAGAAAAAGACTACCCATCTATAAAATAATTTTTAACATTTTTTTTTTCAATATTCATATTTCATGTTAAGAATTTAGCTAAACATACATACAAAGAAAAAAGAAAAGATAAACAAGATTTTTAACAAAGTATTGAAAAAAAAATCATAATAAATATTACACACTACTCAAATAAGTGCATATTCTTTGAAATTTCGTTTTAAAACAATGTTTTTTATTATGAATTTTTTAGTGAAATATTTTTAACAACCACATATTGATTTCCATTTGACTTAACTTTAGTTTAATTGATGGTGGTTCCTCGGTTAAGGGATTTTAAAAAATTGATTGCGATTTTTGTAACTGAAATATTTCTTGTTATTTAAAGAATTTTTGGTGAAACTGTTAGTAGTTTTGTACCAATCAAAACTAATCGTTTTTAAAGTTATTTCAATTGGTTTGAATTTTCAAATCTCTACAGTAGATTTTTGTAATACAGTAGGGTAATAACCAAACCCAAAAAAATAGTAACAAGAAGAATATTTCTCCTATTTCCTGGATGACAGAACCATATATCTTTATTCTTCAAACATAGAAGTAAAAGAGGTCCAATACAGTATACAGTAGGGTACTAGAAAAATCTACTGTAAAAAACGTAAAAAAAGGTAATTTAGAATAAAATTATTTATAATTTCGAAGATATTTATTGTACCTCTTAATATGAAATATTCTTCGTGTTAATATTGTTTTTTTTTTTTTTTTGATTTGATAAAGATCGGTCCATTATAACCGAATTTCGGCATAATTCTTTTATATCTGCCTACACCCTAAACATTTTTGAAAACAAAAAATTTTCAGAGAATTACCTTAATATTTTTTATTATGATACGTCAATTAAGTGTGAAACAAAATATTGGCCAAGTGCTCGCCACGGCTTTGATGGCCAACTAGCATCGCCACGACATGAAATAACACGGACATTGAATTTCTCGCGCAAAAGAGGCAGTGTTTCGTTGGCTGTGTGGCAAGTGGCACCTTCCTGTCGGAACCATATATCGTCCAGGTCCAAATCCTTAATTTCTGGTTACAAGAAGTCCAAATCTCACAATGCAGTGTTGTATTTTTATTTTCGTAACAATATTGTATCCGTTGAAACAGCCAGTAGTGGTAAGTATCAATGTGCGGAGAAAAAGGCGGGTGTTGCAAGATATCCTATTTCATTGTTTCTTAACATTTTTTGGAAACTTTTTCGACATGAGGACGAGAGTTGTCATCCAAAAAAATAACTTTATCGTATTTGTCCTTATAATCCATTCATTCTTCTCGTAATGCACGGATCAAGCCAAGCAAATGCAGTTTGTATTGATCACCGGGTTTAGGCAGCTCAGATGGAAAAGATATCTACGAAATTTAAATTTACAATATAAAATATTTTTGAAAAGATTGAAACAATTGCAATTACGGGCCAAGCTCTATCAGTTTCTGCCGAGTCATCAAAGGTGTGTGAGGTCTGTCGTTGTCATGATGAAACACAACACCTTTATTTCTTCAATTGTGGGCATTTTAATTAAATTGCTTGCTTCAATCTCGCTAGTTGTTGACAGTAGCAAAATCAATCATTTAACAAGGTTGTAGAAACTCATAATGAATTATTCCCTTCCTATTCCACCAGACACACAGAATTATCATTTTTTGTATCAAATCTGGCTTTGCTACTGTCTGCTAAGCTTCATCTAACTTCGTCCATTATCTTTTTTTGCATATTATACTGATCTACAGCAAAAAAGCCTTTAAATAAAACTATATGGAATATGAGGATTTTAATACACTAAATTCAAATCCGTTTTCAGTTTTTTTCCATCGGGCTCATTTTTTATGGGCGTGGTAAATTTTTCGTCCAAAATATGGAAGTTATGTCAATATATTTTATAATAACTTGGCAAGTTAGTCTATGTGGCACACGAAAGTTAATTTCACCAAGCAGGAACTCCGAACCGACATCACCGCGAATAACTAGCAAAAGTAAGGTGACCCTTTTGCATTACTCGACGACTTTCCAAAGCCGATAACTTAATGAGACCAATGAGACTCAATGAGACGGTAGCACATACGAATTCCATCGAAAACCGCATAAGCAGAATAATAAAACTTTTTCTGAACGGATTCAAATCTGTTGCAGTAAAGTATAATCATAAGGATTGTTTGAAGACATAAAAATTTTAACATCATCAGCATATATTAGCTCTTTGGAATGCGTATTAGTCGAGTGTAAATCATTTATAAATAAAGTGAACAGTAAGGGACCCAGATGAATTCCTTGAGTAACACCGGAACGAACCACAATGTTTTCCGATAAAACATTTCTGAATATCACTTGTTGCGTTCTATTAGAGAGATACGAGTTCAGCCATTTTAAAGTTGTGGTACTAAATACCATAAGCGATAATTTGTACATTAAAATTTATTTTTCTTCATGAAAATCTTTGCTGAAGTCAGTATAAACTACGTCTGTTTGTTTACAATTTAAAAAACCATCATTCATCATACTAGTTAGTTCAAGAATATTAGTTGTTGTGGAGCGAGATTTAAAAAAGCCATGCTGGTATGTAGATAACAGTGAAGACGATTGAAATGACAGCCTATCAGTTAAAATCTTTTCAAGCAGTTTAAGAATAGCATTACGCTTAGCAATTCCTCTATAGTTTGATATACCACCTTGATCAAAAAGTTTGCGGAATTTATTCAAAAACTTAAAAATACAAATTTATGCATATAAATCTTCAAAGTAATACCCATCGACTGCAACACACTTTTGCCAGCATTTGATCTAATCCGCGAAACATTTTTTATATTCGGTTTGTGGTATGTTCATCAGTGCTTCCTGCGATTTTTCTATTATTTCCTCTAGGCTGCTAAAACACGTTTCCCGTAATGGGTTTTTAACTCGATTGAACAGAAAGAAGTCACAGGGAGCCAAATCAGGTAAATTCGATGAGTGAAATATTTGATAAGGAGACGAAGAGTAAGTAGTAAGTAGTAGCAAAGAAATCAGCGAATATGGCACTAATCTGTAAGTCATCATCCGCAAGACATGAACTCCATTTCAAGCACTTAGAGAAGTTAGCAACACAACGTTCGGAACTGATGAAATTATAAAATGATTTATTTACGAGAAATATAGTTATTGTAGGCTAATTTATTTATGTTGTAAAAAAGCGAGCAATAGAGTATTTGCTGAAATCAACTGAAGAACCAGACTTTTTATAAATCTTGTAAAATTTATTTTTTATATTTTTGGCATTTTGTAAAAAAGTATTATTCCATGGTGGGTCTTGATTATAGCGAATAGTTATTTTTGGAACAGTTTGCGAGATGAAGTGGTGCAACATAGCATTGAAGTTGAATACAATATTATCAAAATTATTATCAGTAATAATAGAATTCCAGTTAACAGTAGACAATAAATAATTAAATTTACTAAAATTTGAACGTGAAAAGCACTAGACCTTATTCCGATTATATTTTCTCTTATTGAGAAAAGATGTATTTAAAACACATAACGGAGTGTTTTTCGCATCGATGTGCTTTTTATATGGCTCAGTAAACAATACTTCGAAAGCTCTCGAATATCTCGATATTTCATACAGATTCCATTTCTTTCCTTTACTTCCTATATAGTTATTATGAAGCCATGCGAATGTGAACATCTACTTCTTTCAGTTCTTGTTGTTTGTTGTTGTTTGTGATTGTCTGTTACTTTTTTTCTTTTTTTATTTACTACATTTCTGTTAATGTAAGCTACAAGGTTCAGTGTAGGGTGATATTGATCTTCAGGGTGTGTTCCGTACATGCACACCCGTCGGTTGATTAATAAATATAAGTCTTCAAAGAGCGTTATGTATGTGCTCAACTTGAAACAGGCCAAGGCTTTGCTTTGATTGAATAAATTCATTTGATCCGGTTGTAATTATATAATTATATTGATGGCTTAGATTATCGTCGGGTCATAAATAGCTGAAGAAGAATTAGGAGGAATATAGAAGTAGGTGATACATATAAGTATGCCTGTAAGTTTAATTTCAGCGGCAACAAATTCGCTGTGTTCACTTTGTAAAAATTCAATACCTTCGCAATGAAATTAATTAAAACCGCAATAAGAATTCCACCACCATATTTGTGAGGTCGATCATGTCTATATAATTGGTATTTTGAACGTAGAACTTAGACATTCTAAATATTTGTATTTAGCTATGTTTCGGTAAAAACAGTAATGTGATTTGTGAAATCGAAGCTATTTTCGTAAAATTATGTTATTTTCATATGCAGATAAAAATTTCAATTTTTTGAGACATTGGTTTGAGTAGGTAGGTAAACAATATCCGAACGTGATTTATCCTGGTAGATATACTCGTGAATTATAGCTTTAGGTGGCCAAAATTTAATATTAACTATTGAGTCAAAATATTCTTTAGGTATAATAATTTTAAAAGAGGACTTACTCCTTTCTTCAGAATACTTAAATTTAAACACCGTAATATCGATATCACAACCGAGCTTCCATTTAATATACTCAACTATTTGATTGGTAGTAGTTTTAGGCGCAAAGCCAGAGGCAAAAATTGTTTTTTGAGGTAAAATAACCTTAAGCATAGCGGCCTTAATCACAGATGTAAAGACCAGAACTTCTGCACTTAAAGTCTTTGAACTTGTGTGATTTTGTGGCAATGATGTACTGGATGTAGATGGTAATAAATTTCCGACCGTAGGTGAACTTAACTAAATTTAAATTAATTTTCTATAAGCATTACATCCACTTTCAGTCTTCCATAACCTGTTTTCCTATCACCACTGCACCACCATACACTGCATGACTAGAAACCATTCTCTGAGTACTGGGCTGATAAATATGAATATTCTTAAATCTGTGCCTGCAGTTCTAACAAACTGTCAACAACTATCAACTGTCAGCTTTTCCAATATAATTTAAAAACGTGTACATACATACATACATATGCATATCATATGCATATCATCATATATCATATATATATATATATATATATATATATATATATATATACGAATATATATACGAATGTATTTATTTTAAAATATATTTTAAAAGCATATTTTAGACATTTTTATAATATTAAATTTATTATCAACTTAATTTTGTATCATTATTTACACAATTACAACCGAAAATGTTGCATTATATTTGCGGTTAATATATTAAAAAATTATTTAAAATTATATGTTACAGTAATTGTCAGTGTCTAATTTCAACAAAACCCAACAAACAAAGCAGAGTGTTACAAATGTGATTTTTTAACAAATTTAATTTAAGTTTGTTTGAAAAATTTACTGTTAACTTTAATTTAAAATCGGTTCAGTAAGTTCAGAAACTATAAGTATTTCTCCATATTATGTGTTTCCTTTTCTTCTTACCATTCTTATTCTACTGTACATCCATTTTTATTTTCTGTATTGTTTATTGGGTTGTATTAAAAAATATTTTTATTAATTTGCTGCCTTTATAATATAAATAAATCGTTTTAAAAATAAAAAATTCAATAATTTTAATTTAATTATTATAAACTTAAAATTTAGCAAAAAATAAAAGTTAAACGTGTTTAAATACAAAATAACCTATGAACTGAAATTTGTTGAAATTGTGTGGGCAATTAAGATAAATTAAAGTAAATTAGAAGTTATAGTCGGGCAAGACCAAATGCAAAATAACCTACACCTAGAGCTTTTTGAGGGTGGGGTGGTGTAGTGCATAACAATACAAACAAATCAGGTTCTAGCCCCAGCAGAGGACATGACGAAGAAAAATTTAATTGTGGTTTCGAATGTTTAACAATGACAACTCCATCTAAAACTAAAGAAGTAGCCCCCCTGACCTTTCCGCATACCCCTGGCAATGATGACAAACATCAGACGAATGATCAGCAAAACACGCCACCTACTGGGAGAAAATTGCAATGCTAAAGTAAAAGTCACCACCAAAAAGCAAGGATCTTCACCACTACTCAAAATCATATTGAGGAAGCTACAGTGGATTAATAATCTACTTAGCTTTATCAAATTGATTAAGGAAACTGAAACAAAGAGGAGTGACGAAAAAAAAATATAAATTTCTTCCAGATTACTATACAAATCTCTTAAAATTTGCTTATGTAAGCTAAAAAGAAACATTAACCAAATTCGCAACAATGATTAAAGGTTACACAAAGAAATCGGTGCTAAGGTTCGTAATCGCTGCCATTATGGTACTCGCTTTTTTTAATAAAAAAGTAATTGAGTACCCTTATAAATTTTACGAAATATTTTTATTCTATTTTTTACCTTTTATATCCTGTGTAAAAAATTATATAAATGATCTTTCTGTTGAAAGCATCTCAACTATAGCTTATTTGAAAGGTAAAATGTCACCTTCGAGTTCATACGAGTACTATGGATTTAGATTTGAAAAATTATTGAAATTAAATAAAATGGCTCTAAAATATTCTATTAATTGCATCAGGCAACACTATACCTTGACTGAAAAGTGACATATTAACCTTCACTTTGTTAAAAGAGCTTAATAAAATCGTATCTTGTGAAAAGTTATCTACGCTTAAACATTAGTGAAAATTCGGAAGATTACCTTCATATTTTGCTTTTCTATTATAGAAAAGGTAGGCTTTTCTATTACAGTCGTAGGCTGCTTAAAACATTCGTGAAGTTTACGGAGACGATGCTATAGCTAGAAAAAGAGCAGCGAAATAGTTTGCTCGTTTTTGATATAATAATTTTGATGTTAATGTTCGTTCTTGTCGACCGATCATTAAAAAATTAAAGAATGGAAAAAATTAAGAAAAACCGGCATATAATGAGCATAGGTTTTGTTACGGAACCGTGCATTCACCAACAAACAGTTATCAACCATTTAAAGAAACTTGGATGCACAAAGAAAATCAATCTTTTGGGGGTCACATTAGGTTAGGTTGGGAAAGAGTGGCAGTCTAGTCAAATCAAGGCACATTTAAGCATACATAGTGGCCCGTTGTGATACCACACATTAATCGATGCCTCTAGGCCAGTCACCAAGGCCAGGTTAATCTATCTTGACAGTCAACCAGCGAGTCTAGCAATGAAGCAAGATTCCCACTCTGCCCAGAATCTGTCAGCGACCAATAAGTACTTCTTCCCAATAGACAGCTAAACGGAGGACAGCGGTACACCCACCATCCTGGGTAGACTGCTGCCCGGAAGGAAGGTTTCTGCCTTAGGTAGCTCACCAGCAACACAATTACCCAGAATATCCCTGTGAGCAGGGACCCAAATCAGATGGATACCAAACTAACGTGAGAGTATCTATTCCAAATCGCAAAAGTCGCAAACCAGCCTAGAGCTGAAAGTTACATCCGAAACAGATTTCTTTCGCTGCTTGGCTATCAGAGAAAATGCACATGTCAGTTGTATAAACACCGCCACTGCGGATCAATTCCGCAGCATGGTAAATAGCCATCACTTCGGCCTGAAGCACCCCACAGTAGTTCGGAAGTCGAAGAGACACCCTGAGGTTGAGCACTTCGGAAAAAATTCCACAGCCCACTCTGTTCCCAAAATTTAGAGCCGTCAATATAGACCTCCACCAAATCGCCGGGAATGACCGAGCCAGATACCCAGTCGTCTCCACTTGGAATCACAAAATAGAATCCCTTATCCAGCAGCGATCCGGATGGGACATAGTCAATATAATTCGGCACTAGGGAGGAGTGCCCCGAGAGAACAATACACCACCGTAACAGGACGATAAGTCTCACGGCTACAAGTTTAGCCTGTTGCCACATTAACCGGCACTAGGGAGGAGTGCCCCGAGAGAACAATACACCACCGTAACAGGACAATAAGTCTCACGGCTACAAGTTTAGCCTGTTGCCACATTAACCGAATCTCCATTTGCGATTCACTGCTAAAACAGAACTAAATCGAACCATTTCTGAAGCAAATAATTACGGGTGATGAAAGTTGACCACGTACGATTATAATGTGCATAAAAGATCATGTACGAAGCAAGCTTCACAGACCATGGTTAAGCAGGAATTGACACCAAGAAACGTAATGTTGTGTTTCTGGTGGGGTTGGAAGGGAATTCTTCGCTACGAGCTTCTACAACAATGCTTGTCAACACCACTATGCTGCGTTAACTGATTCTCTTTCTCTCATACCTACATGCGCTACACATTAAACACAAATAACAACAAACAATCAGTCTCTAAAAAACACTCAGCGAAATGTTTAATTAAATGTTTTTCTGTAAACCCAAATGTTTATTTTGTCAATGTATGACTTGGCAAGACTTTTGACTCATGTTATATATAATAAATATAAAAATTTATCACATTTTTATTTGTATAAAAAAGTTTAAATTTATTTCAAGTATATTTCAATGCATATTTCAGTTTATATTTCTTTTCTAATGGTAAGTTTCTCTAAGTGCACTGAGTAGGAGAGAGCTGTGTGGGAGCCAACTCATACAAAAACAAAATGACAATGTATGTGTTTGATTGATTCTGATCTCTACTATTAACATTTTACGAGACTGATTTAATTAAAACGGCCAGAATTGATCAACAGAAAAGATTTTGAGTTTCATCATGACATCGGCAGACCACATGGCTATGAAAGTTTTGGTCATCTACCATATAGCAAGGGCCTTGCATATTCAGACTGTTATGTCGATCTTTGCCAGTATTGCCATATTTTATTTTAGAAAAACTGAAAATTTAGAAGAAAAGAACTGATAATTAAATAAATAAAAACCCGCACAACTTAAAAAAGTAAAAAAATATAAATAAATGCGCCAAATATTTTAATCTCTCGGTAAGCAAAGAAGTTAATTTGTAGGTAATTAAGTGAATTAATAAGAAAAAATATTAAATTCATTCGACTTCAATTCCACTTGATTTTGGTTTACTCAAGCTTAACACAACAAATTAAATGCGAGTGATATACGTAAATAATATAATCACACTGTGCTTGAACTTGACACTTTTTTTTTCGATAATCGGGTCAGCCAGCGAGTATGGTGAATTCAGTGCCGCTAACCGCTTTTAGGTTAGCTTCTGTTTTCGAGATATATCGTTATTTCAAACTAAAGAAGGTTTAACAACATATGTTCGTGTAAATTGAAAACGGCTTAGTTTATTGAATAAACTAAAAAACTAAATTCTGCTATAAAATTATTTTTAATCTGCTCAGTCGTAAAGGAAATGCATAAACATTTTTGACAAAATAACGGTGGATTCACATCACTACGTACATACATATAAGTACTTAAGTATGAGTGATATTTGATTAGTGAAGCACATATACATATCCCTCATACGTACTTTTGTAGTATGCAATGTGATTAAATTGTTATTTTGCCAAAAACTGTATATTTCTTTCTTAGAACTAAATGTGAGCATCATACAATGTATGAATTCTCGCTTTCTTTTGTGTTCAGTGGTCAAAAAATGGGATGATTTAATGTAATGTAAACATCACCACAGTTATATTAAGCAAATGATGCGAAATTCTTACTTTAAAAATTTTAATTAAACTAAGAAAATTGAAGTAAAAAACTGCAAAATCTGTACAATTTACAGAAAAACTTTTTTAAGCAAAAAATTTCAAAACTGCTCAATACCTTAAAAAGCTGCAAAATACAGATAAATCTGTACATATGGCAACGTTGATCTCTGCACACCTCTATTTATGGTGTATATTTAAATTCCGTAGAAATTTTTCAGAAATCCCAGTAGTTCTACACTGGAGGAATAATGGAAAAAATTATCGATTAAATTGGCACATATTTCGTTTAATAAATCGCGTTTCAAATGTAAAAAAAGGTTTTAATTTTTGATGAAATTTATAACCGAACTTTTTTCAACACCCAATTTTTCAAGATGAATTACAACAGCTTTTATAAGACGTAATAAACCCAAGCACATATAAATTATAGTATACTTACGGTGGTATAGGGTATAAATATGCATATATTTTTTTTAATCATTTAATATTCCACCTAAAAGATTTAAAAGATAATTTATTTAATTAAATAATTTAAATGCAAGATCCACATTTTTAACAAAGATATAAATTTAAAATTCTGGTCTTAAGGACTTAAAACAATATATATATAAAATTATGTTTAATGTATATTCCAAAACTCTGTTCTAAAATTGAAAAGAATTTATTTGTCTTCCACTTTTCCTAGATTAATCCCTTGTTAGAAATAAAAATTAATTGATTTGATATTTTTGCTCTGAATTGTTTTTTGGAAAAATAAGAAATATGTATAATGATATGTTTTTATATGTTTTTGTCAATTATTGTTTTTGCCAATTTATTTTGATTTTTTTCTTATTTATTTAATACAAATAAAATAGAAAAATTCCAAGTTTTTTAAAAGATAAATATTGTGGCGCCTTGAAACTTAAAATATATATGTATACGGTCGGCTAATTCTGAAACCCTCCTTGCAGCAGTCTTCCTTAATATTCTTAATTTAACTTATTTATCTCCTTTGCACGTCTCACTCATTAGGATATTAAATTTGAAATCCTTTATTATTACAAAATACTTAGTTTTCCTAACAATTCTCTACAATTCTCTTAAAGAAGAGAGGCGAAGAATAACTTAATTTGGTTAAAAATATTATTCACATTCATTCTTTCGTCTGAGTTAAGTTGTTTGAAGTTGTCTTTTGCAGCCAGTAAAACTTTTCTATTGGCCAAGAAATTGTTAAAGAAAAAGTTTCCTCGTTTTGTTGTGAGTGAAAGTAATGCAAATTGTTTTTTATAATTATCAAACTAAAGAGTAAAATGGTAAATATTTTTCTTTATAATAAATAAACGAAAATATAAGGAAAGAACGTTTAAAAGATATTTTATAAAAGACTAAAGTATTAAATAAAAATTTAAAATAATTTAAAATAATTTAGAAAAGTAAAATTTGGGCAATAGTAGGAAAAGAACGGCAACCAAAGTGTTGAAAATTCTAGGAAAAAGATTACAAAATCCTTAATTGCCCGTTATTCTAGGCTTACTATCAATATGCAGATTTCAATTTTAAAAACTTTTCATCTTTCCTATGACAGCCATGGTTTCGTTGTTAGTGCGACTTACTTCGAATATTAGACTCGAGTTCAACTCAATTGTATAAATTTTTACACAAATTAAGTAAGTAAGACTACATCGAAGTCTTAAAGAAAAGACAGTTCTGCAAATCAAATTATTGTAACACACATTTGATAAAGCCTTGCCTTGGCTTCCCAATTATTTTATTTTACTTTCACAGCTTAAGCGTTGAGTGCTGATTTCTATACTGCACTCTTTCTATTGAAATTATTTCTATATGTTCGAACACTTATGCAGCGTTAACCATGCGAACGCTTGAGCGTCCAAGCAGCGCTGCCCCGCCAAAATTTGATTTCTTACCAAAAATTTTCTAAAATTCTACCAAAACCGTTCGCAACCTACCAAAAATTCAAGAAAAAAAAAAATTAAAAATGATTTTGTCAATTAAAATCTAAAGTTTATTCAGCTACGCAGCCTTGACATATGAAAGTATACTTTCTTGAAAGTAGCAATACATTCATATGCTACATACAGGGCTGCCAGATAAAATTTGCAGAAAATCGTCATTTTTCCGATGAATTTAAAAAAATGTCATTTAAGTTTCGAAAAATCGTCAATTAAATAGTGCCAAATAAACAAGCAGGTTTTTAGTGTTTTGAAGTTTAGTTGTCAGCACCAATGTATAAAAAATAAAACATTTTGAATGTGTGCTTAAAACTACTTGAATACCTCATTTGCCAAATCGATTAACGCCACTTTTAGCATTTTAATCAATAGTAATATCAAAACACTGTATTGACTCTAAGTTACATTATATTCAACTATTCTTTGATTGTTTTAATAATTTCTTTCTTTAAGAAATTTGTTTTTCAGTTACAATTCTTTTTCACTAATTTTTTATATATCGCACACCAAATCATGAACAGTCACAACTCGAAATTTCCAAACGTTCAGAAGGGGCCAAAACTGTTTACGATATGAATAACTGTTAGGTTTTTTGTTCAGTTGAAATTTTCTTCGCTTAAAAAACGCATGCGCATATTTCTTTACACTTTATTGAATTGATCATAAGCAAAAATCATAAGAAGCTAGTTGTCTCAACTATAAAGAATTATTCATACTTTTAGAGTTGTAAATTGTCAATGCAGCAAAAATCTTCATTTTAGAGGCAAAAAACGCCAAGCGTCATTTTGCCAAAATTTTATTAAAAAATCGTCGAAATCAATTGCCAAATCAATCGTCATTTTGCCAAAATTTTATTAAAAAATTTTAAAAAGCGCTCTAAAAAAGGCTTGGCGCAATAATAAGATACTAAGACATAATAACATGATGCCAACGATAGAGCATGGCTGCAGGCAACATTTTTTTCCAAATTATGTACGTTGTTTTTGACAGCATAAACCTACCAAAAATGTAAGAAAACCAACCAAACCACCTAATTGTTTTAAATAACGAAAAACTACCAATTTTGCTCTGATCGGACCAAACCGGCAACGCTGCGTCCAACTTAAGTCGGCTTCTTATATGTATACAGCCGAACAAAAACGAAAATATTCAACAGAGAATAAGCAGCGGTGCCAGATGATTGATAAAATAAAGAATCGGCATTATCTGCATTTCAAGTTAAAAAAATTCAGTAGTAACTAATTCAGTAGTAGTTAATGCTTATAACATATAAAATAATATCCAAATAAAAACAAGTTTTGCAGAATAGTCACATTTGCTTATTTCAATATTCAAGAAGAAAATGTAAAACAAAGTGCAGGCAAATTGGGCATCACAAATAATAGCGAATTTTGTGAAGCTTACGATATCAAACAAACCTCAGGTGTCACAAAGCTTTCGTTGATCCGTAACTGTTTTAAACTTTTAGTAATAACCGTGCGGAACCAGAACCTCCATGTAATTCAACATTTTTGGAGTCCAACAAAAAAGTTTTTCGCGCAAAATTAAAGCAATTTTTTTTACAAAGTCCTAAAAAATTTTTCAATATGATAATTTTAGATGTTAAGCATTTTATATGCTATCCAGCTTTCTTCAAACGGTTGATGAATACTTCGTGATGAATGCTTAGTTCCGTAGCAATGTCTACGAATTCTATGTGCTGGTCTTACTCAATTTATTCCATGATTTCATCGAATTTGACCAGATCGAAGTGCTTAGCCACTGTTTTTCTAGTTACTTCTCAAATTTTTTCAGCAGCCTACGAGGCACAGTGCGTTGTACCATAGATAAAAATCAATAAATAACTCATTTCGGATTTTGATAAAATATATATTTTTGAGAGCTAATTATCGTCTAAATATGATACTGAACGATTTTGTTCGGTTACTTCTATATATTGTCACAAGAGGGCGATAAACTCAACTAATTTATAATAAAATATTGAATTTTAGGTACTTCAGAAAAATAGCTATTTTACTCTATTTATTTAGGAAATTTTTTAAAGTTTGATTTTTTAATTACTGTACCATATTATAAACAAACTAAAAAAGAAGGTTTTAAATTTTGTTTTTATTGTTATTATTTTTAATTTCTTTGAAAAAGGCACTTTATTCAATAATAAATTTATGTCAATAATCCCTGCTCGGTTTCACCACCTCCACAGTCACAAAACTCATGATCGGCAGGACATAGTCACTCTCTCCACTCGTTCCAAGACTCAAATTCAAGCAGCGCAGAGCACGCGCATGTCCGTAATCTGAATCCCGCCAAAAGCTCAGGCCTCGGAGTTGTAGGGCACTCCTTGTTTGTTTGTTTGTGAATTTGAAGGTCTAAAGGACGGACGCTAAACCACATTCAGCGAAGCGGAACGCTGCACTGCAGTGTACAACATGTGAACAGCATGCGGTTTCAAACTCCAAATCTTCCCGAAGGTATTCCTACAGGAATAAAGTACATCAAACCCATTTTTCTAAGCTCCACGATGTTTCTTTTCCAGCCAGTCGATCAAGGATAACACCGAGGTATTTCGTCTCCAAAAAGAGTTCTAATGTCACCCCATGTCAAATTGTCTATGACTGGCAGCATGAAGGGTGAGACTTTACGCTTCCTGGTGTCTTCTCCAAGACCATTGCGACGCGTCCAGCGTGACAGCCTGCCTAGAGCACTCTGCATTAGTTCTGACTAGGTCGGTAAAAATTTACAACCCACAAGCAGAACTACGTCATCAGCATAGGCAACCACTTCCCTGAGTATATCCCACAATCCCTGAGTATATCCCCGAACACACGAAGCCACAAGAGTGCCAACAAATCTTGTGGTGTGCCTCTAGTAACCGACGTCAAACTTTGATAGAGTATTAAAAAATATTTTAAAAAATATATTTTTTTTTATTTCTATTTTTAAAACTATATAGTATGTTCTATCAAATAAAAATTATTGCAACCAACTTTGTCCTACGACATAAACAATTTTTGAAATTTTAAAGAGACCTTTTCATAAATTGTACTATTTTGAAAT
This sequence comes from Wohlfahrtia magnifica, assembly GCA_023159175.1. NCBI lineage: Eukaryota > Metazoa > Arthropoda > Insecta > Diptera > Sarcophagidae > Wohlfahrtia > Wohlfahrtia magnifica. The sequence continues at coordinate 394,040 of JAKWBJ010000485.1, read as the reverse complement.
AGCTAAAGGCAAATAAAGAACTAAAAATAATTTGGATTACCAATTTACATATATGATATGTTAACCCAGAAATAATTAAAATTAATATTAAAATTCAAAATTTGAAATACAATATCGAATTGTCACCAGATTACAATACATTTTTAATTTTTTTTGCAAACTCCACAAAGTTAAATGTTATTCGGAATTTATTTATTTATATCAGTAAGTAACACAACTCTGTGCTAAAAAGAACCTTGTTTTCTTATAACAAAATTTAAAGATAAAAAAGTATCTTAAAATAGACTTATTTTGATCTAAATATATGTGGGAGATAGACGTGTCCCTTTTATTTAGCCCTAATAATTGTCTGCACTTAATTTTATTTATCTACGACAATTTTTTCTATTTTTGTTCTTTCACCCTATGGTATCGACGCACTGTGCGACGCATTCTTATCTTTTCTTTAATAGAAGCGTCAAATATGATGGTCATGTTTCGTATTTTTAGTCATTTTTCAACGTTGATAACTTTTTATAGAATAATGTGATTTGAATAATGTCTCCTAACGAAATAGAGCATAAAATGTCACCTTTCAAACAAGCCATAGAGGGAGATATTACAACATTTAGCGACAGTTTGTTATTGAACTGAATCGAGTACCCAATATTTCCACTATTTAAACAAGCATGATGCGTAATGAATTGCTAAACATTACAATATAATGCGATACAATTGTTAACTACTGCTAAAATATAATATTTTTAAAAAAATATCATTGCTAACTGATTATAGAATGTGTGTGTGTCTCAAATATTTCAAAATATAAGTAAGCTGTGAATATACCTTTAAGATTTTAAAATTCTTGCATCTTATTAAATAGGCCTCCAAACGAAAAAATATCACGTTTCTTAAATTAATTAATTAAAGTTGAAAAAAGTTGTTAATAAAAATTTTTCTCTTTAGTACTTATAAAAACAAAAGAAACTCCACCCAAATCATGTAGTTACTTCATACGTAAAGAAAACTACACATAAACCCTTTGAATCTTTTTCGCAAAAACACGGAACAAAAATTTAAAAAAAAAACCTTCAAATGCATGTTTACATGCACGCATTCTAAAACATTGAAATGTTTTGCCGAAAACAAGCATACCCACTTTGCCAACCTTTTTACACTTAACGAACATTTCAGCATAAGTTTATGCATTTTGCACTCTAATTTATAGCCCAAACTATAAAACTGTCGCCGCATTTGAAATGTTAAAAAAAAAGAAAAAAGTTGCAGATGTGCTCTGCATAAGTATTTTAGTTTGTGGTTTAACATGTGAAAATTTAGTTCCCAAAAGAAAGAAGTCAACATTATAGAGAAAATACTCAAAGAAAAAAATCAACACTATCATCATCAACAACAACAACACAGTAGCCATGGTACCAGTAAAAGAGTATTTGTGTTATTTTTGTTTTTTTTTTATTAATTTTCCCAAAAAATTATGTGCGTCATTGTATTTTCATCAAGTCATAGTTGAAATTGCCACAACACGCATTTACTGTGTTGTTGCTATTGTTATACTCCTAAGCCCGGTGGTAACCCCTCCAACTAAAATGATTTTTGTTACAATTGCTATTGTCTCTGTGAACGCTACCGAACGCGCGAGTATTTATGGGCCAGAAAAAAAAAATAAAAAATATATATATTCTACTCAATTTACATAATCATCAATCTTGGTCAGAACAAACACCAACAGAGCAGCATACCAACATAGCAACATAGCAACATAGCACCAACAGCAGCAACAGCAGCAACAACAACAACAAAACTAAAGAACATGTTAAATAAAAACCAAAGAAAAAAATAAAATTCTAATAAAATTACAAAATGCAAAATGAATTTCAACAATCAAAATTCATGTTTAAACAATGGATAGGTGGAGTGAGTGGATGGGAAAATAGCAAAAAAGTCCACAAGTGAATTAAGATGGACACTCGATTTTTGCTGTGGTTTTTCATAATAGCACTTAATAACCTCTAAATAACTCAAAACTATTCTCTAAATCTAGTAGACAAAGTCTAACCATTCATTCATATCATGAGGGAAATATCTAAGGCACGAGGTGCCTTTTCACAGCTCTGGAAAATATGGAGATCATCCGCTATATTTACCGCTACGGGAATACAATTGCTTGACTCGAATATAAATATTCTACCATACAGGTGCGAAACCTGGCTGATGGCAAGAGTACTTAGTACAAAATTCCAAATTTTTTTCAGTAAGGGTCTGAAAAAAACCCTCGGGACATAGTGGTCAAATGCAATATTAAACGAGGAATTATGGACCAAATTTAAATGAATCTCAACGTTTCTGGAGATTAGAAAGGAAAGATATAATTGGATTGGATACACTTTACGGAAACATTCAACCGAAAACATATGGAACCGTACAATAGAGAACGATAGGGTATTCTTTCAAAGATTTGAAACCATATAAGTATGCGTGGAAGCTCACCACGGCTTCTATACACTTACTCCCTTTTTCATTCAAATTATTTTCGATTTGGAAAGGGGTTAAAAACGAATTTTCGTAAAAATGTCGTCATTTTTGCAGTATAGTGCTACTATGCGACAGCTGACAGTTTAGGATTAGTAAAAATGGAGCGTTACACGATAGAACAATGTGTTTTCATTATTGACACATGGGCGTGGTGTAGTGGTTGGAGCGCACGCATGGCAACACAAAGAACTCAGGTTCGAGCCTAAGCAGAGGAGACATAGTGAGGAAGAAAGTTAATTGTGGTCGGAATAGTGTTTTAACTTTGCCAACTGGATCCGTTGGTGACGCCAAACACACTGGTCGTTCAAATGTCAATATCGAAGCAAGGCGTAAGTGTCAGTGACAATCCAGGAAGCTCAATTCGGCATCGTGAACAAGAATTGCAAAATTTCAAGAAACTCTCCACAGCGTATACTCACTTAAGATCTGTGTCACCATGCTTATAAAATTCAATTAACACAACAACTGAGGCCTAATGATCATACACAGCGAAGAGAGATCGTTGAATTGAACATCAATAAATGGATTATGATTTTTCGAGAAAAATCATCCTAAGCAATGATGCACGTTTTCACTTTAATGGCTTTATTAGTCGCCAATATTGGAAATGCATCTACAACTTGTCCCTGTTTGGTGTGGATTTTGGGCTGGAGGCATAACTGGACCATATCTTTTTTTAACAAGTAGTGACTTTTACTGGTGCTCGATATCGCGACATGTTAATACAGTTCTTTCTGCCGGATGATATTGATGTGGATGATATTGATGTGGCCAATATGTGGTTTCAACAAGAAGGTGCCACAATTACTGCATACGACATTTGCTGGTCGCGTATTAGCTAGTTTCGTTTCTCGATCAGAATTGGTCTCCTAGATCGTGTGATATAACACCATTAGATTTCTTTTTATGGAGTTCTCTGAAATCACACATCTATGTCAACAAGCTTACAACCAGCCGTGCATTAAGGGAGGAGATTCAACGCTGCATCAATGAAATTCAGACATATTTATGCAAAATGGTTATTGAAAATTACTACAAATAAGTGCGTATGTGCATGCAAAGCCGTGGAAGCCATTTGCCCGATGTGTTATCCCATAAATAGCCCTATCCTATGTACTTTATGATTCAATAAAAAATAACAATCAAAAGACTATTTAATTAATAATCTTACGTTCATTTTGGGAAACCCTTTATAACATTTATATACTATATTGGCCGAATTCACAAGCTGTGTTGTATTATTGTATGTTGTTCAACAAAAAATATTTCCTAAAAAACAACTTTGAAAACAAACACAAATATATATGTATAAAACTTTAATAGCATACTACGATACAACAATAAATAAATGTTTATAAATCAAAAATATTTCTATGAATAAGAGATTTATTCTTTACAAGCTTATTAGGTTTTCAAAACATAGTCTTTATCCCTTTTAAGGTCTACGTTGCTATCAGTCATCTAAATACTTCATTCTACATTATCCTGGCTTTATACAACAACAACAACAAAATGCTGCTAAAAGATTATATTTATATAAGCTATTACTAGGGAATCCTAAGCGTGCAACCATTTACCCGATTTTGTTCTGTTCAAGAATGGTATCGAATAGTTCTGCTAGTCGTGTTTGTCTGGTACTAGTAAAACTTGGGTAATTCTACAAACAGGTTACAAAGGTCGTTAGGATAGGAGAGAATAACAGCCTTGTTAAATTAAGGCACACTTGAGCACGCATAACGGCCTGTCGTGATACCGTAAGAGCGTTGTCCCTGTGTTAGTCACCAGAATCTGGGTTAACCAGTCTTGATAATCAACCAGAGACATCGCACAGAAGCACAATTCCCTAAATTAAGTTGGAAACCAACCCGACAGTCTAATGAATCTGGCTATTAACCTGATGACAAGGATGGATAGCTCCGATAAGCCATCGAGAATACAAAGATCTTTAATCCTTGAAAATTCAATCAATTTCATTCAAAAATCTTCTCTGATTCCATCCTCGCTCACATAAGGTACAAATTCGATCTAGATTTTAATGCATTAAGTTCCTCGCTTCTAAATTAATTAATAATCCAGTGACTTTAAGTACTTTAGTATAGACACTGTACCCATAATTAAGAAGTCCAGTGCATTTTTTGCCACTTGGCTTCTGATGTAGACTTCAACTCCCAGATTTAAGCATAATATTAGCTTTTTTCTGAATAATACAAATCCACTGTACACCAGTTTATCGAACTCTTTTAGTTCTTAGGATAGACGTGTCAGAGATGATCTTGATGAAGATAACAATAATTATCAATAGAGGTACATACATAGATAGTGTATATCAAAACGTTTTTTGTTATCGTGAGACTATGGATAAAAATAGGTCCTAATTGTCCTCCTCTAAGAAGCAAGCAAATAAAAATATTTCAAATAAACGTAGAAAAATGAGTCCTCGAAATAAGGTCTATTTACTAAATTATAAAAATTAATTACTTTTCCTAAGCACACACTACCTTTGCTAAGTTCACATTTTTTGCCAATTATATTTTCATCATATGTTTCCACTTTCCCCAGTAGCAGTTTCCTATTTGCCCTATATTGTATGTCCCATTATTGTTAGATAAGGATGTTAATGCCAGTTCCTTTAAAAAAAAATCGTTGCACTGTGATGAGCTTACGAGTGTGTTTTTTGAATATGAACAACAGCATTTGCAGCATAAAAATTAAATAAAATCCACACCCAACAACAACAATAACAACACAGTAAAATGAGAAAAATGAAAATCATATTAAGCGTTAAATTAGAAAAATTCCAAATGTTAAATCAACAACTAAAACAACAACCAAAAATGGAGAAAATAAAATAATGTAATGGATTGCGAAAATCTGATGAAAAAAATTGTCGTTCTTTTATACAATAACTCCAGAGAAGAGAAGCATTAGAGCCATTAAAAAAAAACGAAACAAATATGTTTTATATATGTGCATACATATTTAATTTATTTTTCATTTTAGTTCTAAAAAATGAAAATATTAACAAACTCTAAGAGAAAATTACATAGAGAAATATGATAGTGTTCGTGTTGATTGATACCAGACTGTAAAATGTTCTTTTTAAAAATATTTGTCTTTTCTCCATAACTTAATAGCACAGCACAAAAAAAAAGTGATTAAGCACATGGCTACTCGAATAAAACATATACCATTCAAAAGTCTATGCTTCTTTTTCCAAAATCCACTTATTTACTTACATACAGTGTTAAAACAAATAATAGGTACACTTTCTTTTTTTTAACAATATGTCATAAAATTTGATGTATTGAGGTTTTATTGATGGAAAATTGTTCATACGATGAAGAACTCAAAAACTAAAGTACAGGGTGTCCGCCGGGAAGGTGTACTACTTTGTTTTGCCGCCATTTTGATAAACATTAGTCTTGACAGTTCATATTTGGTAGTCCTGATACCGCACTGATAGGGTCCAATCAGCTAGTTGACAATGGGCTTCAGTCTCTTACACAATACGTTTGATATGACCTTGTATGCGATATTAATCCTGAGGTTATCTACTAGACCTTTAAACCGACTATATTATGTCGCCCCACTAAAGCTCTAGTTAGCCCTGACTGAAGTTTTCATATGGATTGGTTACAACGTCTACTCTTACGTTGCTAAGCTTGCCCGAGGAGCAACACGTGGTGGTGAGAGTAAAAAGATTTGAGAGACATTGGGCCACTAGCTGGAAAACCCTGACGTGAAAATACCACCCTTAGCTCATCTTTCTAAAATCCATTGATAAATCTAAAATTGTATCATATTCAAGTTATTAGCTTATAAGTGCATGAAGGTACGAAAAAACCGTTTATTTACCCGTAACTCATGGATTATAATATGTTTCGAAAATTTCCAAAGCAGATTCTTATTGTACTCGACCTATTAGAAAAATAATATCACTTTCTAGGTATTTTTACTTTATTCTATTTTGTTGCATAGTGTAATATATGCAAACACCATTCGCAAGATATCAGCTTTTTCCTTCCCTGTGTAAGCTGTGGTACCAGCTTTCCCAAGTGGAAGAAGGCGGATTTTTGAAACGGACCTACAGTTAAACGTTGGCTCAGAACTGCGGATGCATTAGTAAGAGAAGTTTTTCATAGCGTAAATATGCATTACCAGCCGCAAGCAATGTTATGAGGTAATACCGCAGTAGAAAATTATCAAATGCTGTGGTCTGTGATTGGACCGAAGATCTCATGGTTGCTAGGCGGGTTTCTTAGCTGCCATACCACAGCGGCACACAATACAGTACAATACCATACAAAAATATATGAATAAATCAATTCGTTTAAAAATTTCTTTAAATTTAAATTATGATTCATTTTCAAAAATATTAAAACATTCGTTTTTTCTAAAGTAGACCGTGTATGCTGCACCACTTAAACCTCATCATGATAATAAATATTTTTACCGTGTGTGTTAGTCAAATTTTAGCTCACAGACATATTCCAATGGTTGACCTCTAGCAAACATAAATTATGTTTACAATGTGTGTGTGTCAGAACACATATAGATTTATGTATATGTATGTTTAAATATATTTGTATGATAAGCTAAATACGTTGTTTAGGTATGTGTGTATGTAAATATGCGATACGATTTTAAATAAATAAATATTGATAAAGACATTAATAACAACAAATACACACTCACTTGTATAGGGTCCGCCATCTAACGTTTTTTTTCAACTAGTGCTTAGTTCGTGAATGGTAACAATTAGCTCATGTCTGATTTGACAGATAATTAGTTTTATCCTTCAGCTAAACGAATATAGTCGTGTATGCGCTTGAACAACGCTGGGAATCTGGGCCTGCGATCCACTTACCGAAGATGCCGATTTTGCCAAAAAAAAAAATCATCTTTTCAGATGAAGCTCATTTTGATCTTGACGGGTATGTAAACAAGCAAAATTGTAGCGTTTTGGGCACAGAAAATCCGAGTCACTGCTTGGTGCGGATTTTGGTCTAGAGGCATAATTGGGCCATTTTTCTTCGAAAATGAGCAGGGAGTGGCCGTTATAGTCAATGGCGATCGTTATCGGGCCATGTTGAACGAAGCTACACTCGATGTTTTGCGTCCTGTTTTTGAAGATCGCGTTATCAGCCGCAGAGTCGTGATGTCGTTTGGTCACCTCGGAGCTGCGATTTGACACCGTTGGACTATTATTTGTGGGGTGCCGTCAAAGATAAGTGTTACGCCAACAAGCCAGAGACAATTGACGCTTTAAAGGACAATATTCGTGAAGCCATTGGTGAAATACAGCTGCACACAATCGATAATGAGCTTAAAAATTGGACCGATCGTGTAGGCTATTGCATGGCCAGCTGAGGCAGCCATTTGAATGAAATTATTTTCCATTATTAACCGGAAGGATTGTACTTTCAAATAAAAAAAAATTGAGAAAATATTCAGTAGTTTTTTTTTAAAGCATTTTCAAAAAAAAATTTTATTTGGCGGACCCTTTATTTACCGAAAGCATAATTGTATGATTTATTATCGTTGAAATCATTTTTAAATTATTTAATTCTTTCAAATACAAGAAATAAGAACGATAAATAATAATTAAATGGTGTTTGTACATAGACATCTCTATTACCTATGAATTTATTTAAAAAAAAAAAAATTAGTTGCTAATAATGAAATAAATAAATTTGAAATTTTTTGTTTTTACAAAATATTTCATAGACATAAGTTGAGATTTTCATTTTAATCACTTTTGACAATTACTCAGCGTGGCCAATAAGATGACTGTTTGTACCATCTATTAAATAAGAGAACATCAGACGTGATATTATCAGGATTTAAAACAAAACAAGCTGGATCCCGTTTACAAATAACCAACAGCCTAAGAATAAATCAGTTAAAGCTAAGAAGTAAATTGGCCTAAAAGCACATTTTTTTATGACAAATTCAGTTTTATTCATACCAATATAAAATAGAAATATGGGAATTAATAATGGAATATGATGTCGGGCAAATGTCCACCTCTAGCACATCGGCAGACGTCCGCTCTTTTCACAAAATTTTGAACCACATTTTGCAAAGTATCTTCTATTTGCCAGCATGAACACACTCTTCATCTCAAAGCTGACATCATTTCGCTGATTTATCTGAGATACATAAATTCGTCTAACACCTTAAGGCTGCAACTAGCATCCGTGACTATTACGCCATTTTTCATTTGCAGCACTTCTATAGCAGTTGTCAGTATAATCTTTGTCTTGCCCTTATTTACCATCACACCTATTTTTGGCGACCACATTTTGCAAAGTATCTTCTATTTGCCAGCATGAACATACTCTTCATCTCAAAGCTGACATCATTTCGCTGATTTATCTGAGATACATAAATTCGTCTAACACCTTAAGGCTGCAACTAGCATCCGTGACTATTACGCCATTTTTCATTTGCAGCACTTCTATAGCAGTTGTCAGTATAATCTTTGTCTTGCCCTTATTTACCATCACACCCATTTTTGGCGACTCTATTTTGATTTTTGAAAAATTTTTGTTACATATTCTGTCCTCGCAGCAATTCCAATGTCATCGGCATAAACAAGAAGGATGTAGCCTTTGGCATTAATTGAGCGCGTTTTATTAATTTTTGACTTTTCCAGAATTTTTTCCATCAATATATTAAATATGTTACACCATAAACTGTCACTATATTTTTGGAAAAGTCTCTTCCTAATTTTTCTGTGGCCTATTTAACGTCAACATCATATCTATTTCTTAAATGAATACAAGTAATGGGGATTATGCTAACCCAACAACAGCATGACTTTTTAATTTTGTTTATTGCTATGGCACTTTTAATATTTAAAACCTGTCAAATACGCTCTACGCAATGAAATTAATTTCATTATTAAATATATTTTTTATATTTAAATATATCGACGCTTTTGTGCAATATTATCGTATGTTACAAAAAGTAAATTTTGCAGCTTTGACTAGTAAAATCAATACTAAAGTTTAAACGTAGTAGAATAACCGATAAGTTAAAATAATTGAAAACTTTTTGAAAAGCTTGTATGTTCAGAAATATTGGGGTTTTTGTCACATACGATAATTTTGCTCACAAAATTTTATGAGAGTTTTTTATAAGTGGGGTACTTACGATAATTTTAAAACAACTGAAATATCACACTAAATTGAGCATAAGCTTATTTATGATAGAGATTAAGATATAAGAAATTTTACTTTAGTAAAAATCTTTGAGTAAATAACAAAACAAACAAAACATACATAAAATAAATGTAATATTAAATTGGTTTTATGTTAAAAACTCTAGTTAGTATTTATTAAGAAATATAATTAAAACTTTAATCTTCGTCATCTGTTTCATTCAACGTATTGTGAATTTAAATACTCATTTTGATATTTGATATCGAAATATCCACACAGTAGTTCTATTGAAGCTGAACTTTTCTGAAATTTGACGATACGAAGTTTACTCAAGTTTAACTTAATTTTGTTAGGTAATAACGAATCTCAAAATGATTCTTTTCCAATTTTGAAAGTCGACGTGTTTCATTTCGATGCATTTGTAGCCTGATGGTCTTGTTCGTACACAATGAATAATTGTAGGCGCCCAAACTGTTCTATTTCGAACAAAAAATTCAATCGTGCTATGCACGATATCTACTGGCATCATAGTATGTCCCGAAAGTAAAAAAAATAACCTTAATTATATTAACAAAGCTGGAAAAATGTAAAAAGTAACCTAACATGGATATTGCAGTCTTGTTGCGGTTCTGACCGGCACAACTGTCACAACTGACTTAGTGTATTTGCGGTTTCTCTACCATCTATAATTAACAAGTACTTATATAGAGCTGAGTATACTTCATGAGAACCATGCTTACCGTCGTTTTCACCACACATAAAACGGTTACCATTTTTCGTGCGATTTTCGTAAACGCTAAAATTATAATAAACATACTATAATTACGGGAGTAAAACAATGTTATATTTTTCCACACGGAGTATTCAAGACCTTTCGTTTTTTTTCAGCCTTCTGTTTGGTCTTTCAAAAATAGAGTTTTGTTAAAATCTTTGTCCCTAATGTGTGTTTTTTTTTTTTTTTTTTTTTTTTTTTTTTTTTGCTCTACACCCAGATATTTAATATTTTCGCACTTCGCACATTTATCTTTTTTAGGCATATGATAACCAATGCTAAAATTGTTCTTAAATATCTTTCTGAGAAGACCAAACTTGTTATTATAGAGTTGCTTAAGTTCTTATCACTCATCAACTTTAATGCTTTTGGGTCTGCAATAATGCCATGGCACAGCTTGAAATTTCGCAAAATATTCTCTAAGAAGTTTTCGCTGCTCTACATCTGTATTATTGTGTGGCACTGCTTCTGATCTACACATAACTTGATTTTCTTGCGAAAAAACGTATCTAAGCTTCATTTGTGAGATATTAAAATTTGCAAAAAAAAAACTTTTAAAGCGGTTCCATTGTAGACGACAGAGTATTCAAATGTATCGTTGCGTTTGTAAACATCTTTTGTGGCTATCCTTCGACGTTTAATTTGTTTTGGCTTTAAACACGAAAGAAGCTATGTTCTTCTTCTTTTTGCTGTCATTTAAATGCTCTCGAGATTCCTCGGAAAAATTACTGCAATCGTTACGGCTGCTTTTATGAAGACATGGATTAGTAAAAACTTATTTGCTACTTTTACGGAACTTAATAGCTGGAGACTTTTTATGCACCCGCTTTCCAACACAATTTTCGCTTGCGTATTCCTCACTGTCACTTGAACTGCAAGGCACAAAAGATATGTGGGATAGCGATTGCATTTGTAATGTATTCACGATTATTTTCTAATGTCTCGCAAAAATTGTTATTATTATATTATTAATAGTAAATACACAACACAAATTTTATATTTAAGGAGCACAAGTTACTTAAACTATCAGCTTTTTCGTACTAAAGAAAAGTGTTATATACCTAGTCGTTGTTTTTTAATATATATTTTGCTTTGCGTAAGAGTTTTTAGAAGCTAATTTCCTAGTATAGAGAAAATTTTTGCAGTTAATAGAAAATGCATAACCACATTTAGGGCATACAGAAGATGATTTCCTATTAACGTGATTATTTCATACATTTTCATATACGTAAATTATTTAAATAGTTTTAATATGCATTTAATTACTTGTTGTTATCTTTGAAAAGGAAGACAATTCCCACATAACGGGGGAAAGAAACATAAAAACAAACCTTAAGAATATGTATTTGTACGATATTTTATTTGTTTGTAGGGATTTGTATAGCACATACGATAATTTCGTTCACTGGCAAAACAACATAAAATTACTAAGATAAAATTAATTCATTAATATCTCCATAAGTATAGCGAATATCGAAATAATGTTGTAATGTGTGGTGGTTATGTGACTCTAGAATACATTCGCACAAAAAATCAATTTTGAAAAAATGTAACATACGATAATTTGGCGCAAATGGGTCGATATATTTAACATTTAATTGTCATTTCAATTATGTATTTTAATTGTGTATTTATTTAAATTTTTTTATTTTTCCTTTTTTCTTACATCGGTTTTAAGTTTGGAAAGCTATAACAGCAATATGATGCACTAAACAAGGTTTTTATTATAACTTTATTTGACATTAAGGATGAAAGTATTATAAGTCTTAATATAAAACTAATTTTGTTAAAGCCTAATATCTCTCAAATAAGTGACCTCTCTTTCTTCAAATAAGAAAATTTTAAACTGATTTTTAAAATCAAATGACTTTTGTTCGATATGGCACGTAAAATATGATTAAAGATAAAATCAAATTGAGGAATAAGACGCATTTGAATATTTGACTTCAAGCAATGCAACTGAAAATATCTTTTAAAACTTAAGTATTTCAATGATAAAACCATATAATAAAGAAATGTGAAATATTTAAATTTTTGTTGTAAAACATATTGACATCGGAAATTATAGAAACATCGACTTAAATTCATCACATATACTTCATATATCATCCCGTTCACACAATAGTTGGTCATCTTCAACAAACATTAAAGTTGATTATTGTCTTTATAAATGGCTTTTAAGTATATTAAATCATAGACCGTATTTTTTATTCAATCTAGTTTATTTCTTATCGTAACTTGAGTGCGATTTTATCCATATATATACGTATACATACAGTTTGTAAAAAAAATCTTTTCAAAGTAGAAAACAAAATTAAAAGCTTATTTTCATTTGAGAATTCCAACAACAAATTCTTAACATGTTTACTTTTGTTTAATCCATCTCGTTACTGGTGTTTAGCAATAAAAAATTGGACAAACGTGCTTTTGAGACTCATACTCCCCGAATGTATTAATTGAAATATAGAGATACTTGATGCACGTTTGTCCAAATTTTTATTGCTAAACACTACGTGACGTCTTTTTCATACGATAACATTCATAAAAAACCTTAACTTTATCCATAAAAGATCCAAATTTCAAGAAATTCCAATAATTTCTTGTTTTTGAAAACACTTTTTACAGCAAAGAAATCAGGTAAAGATTTTTTGTTGTTGTTAGCGTTGTAATGTGTGGGTCTATTTTAAAAGTCATGACGTCTCGAAATCCTTAAGAGGTACAGTAAAACAGGATGTGTTCAAAAAAAAATAAATAAATAAACGTGTTAGGAATTTGTTGTTGGAGTTTTCAAATGAAAATAAGATTTTAACTTTTTTTCTGCTTTGATAAGATTTTTTTTTACAAACTGTATATTTTTTTATACAAACTTTTTTTATTATACGCCTTTTTTATACGATTTAATTTTTTGCCTCAAGAGTTATTTTATATGGTTTATTGAGCACTTTGAAGATGATAAATAGTATCTGCCACAAATGCATACTTTAGATGCCACATTCAACATACACATGTTGATGTGATTGTATGAAATAATATGATTGTATTGCATTGATATTCTTTTTTTATATTCTTTTCTTTTTTATTCTATTTGCTTGATAGAACAAAAGATTTCTTTTTGAAAAAGAAAAAGGAAAATCAAGTATATTCTTCTTGTAAGTTTCTTTTAAGTTGAATTGAAGGACGTTTTTCTTATTTTCTTAGAGTTTAGAAGAAATAAAATTTGAAACTATTATCTTATCATAAATGCATCAGAATCCTTGAGAAATACCATCAATGTAATGGGTTTCTATACTATGTTGGTTTTTTTTGAGTTTTTTTTCTGCGTTCAAACAATAAAAGAAAATAGTTTGACAGTTTTATGTGCAAGTGTCATAGAGAATAGAGAGAAACGATTGTGTGGCATATCAATCGGATTAAAATTTATTTTGCAAAGATTTATTCTTATCTAAATAAAAAAAATAAGATGTATATTAGAAAATGTAATTTTTTCTAAATCTTGTGATAGTTATGAAATCAAATACCATTACCAATATCGGGTACATTGCCAGTTATATTGTGTTAACACATACTCACGCTAAGCTTGTGATATAAATTCCATGATTTTTTTCAAATCATCAAATTTTTAATTATTTTCGAAATCAACTATCAAAAAATACATTGTCAAATAAATTTCACATGAAAATTAAAGTTGTGTCTGTTTTATTTTAAAAATTGTATTCTTTCAAATTAAATTGTATAACGCAAATAAAAGACAGCCATTTGAAGTTCAGCTTTCATTCAACTCGCTCCAGCGAAGACCTTTTTACATCACGCTTTGAAAGTTTGAATTGACAAAACTGCTTTATTTTATAGTCGATTTAACAGCTGGTAGTTGCTTTGTGTTTAGTTTAATATGACATTTCATTATGGATAGACTTACACCAGAGCAACGCTTGCAAATGGCCTGAAGCACAAATTTAACATATCAGGTCACGCAATAAGTCCGTAGGATGACATATATGCCTAATAATAATTTAATGCACTCAGTTTGGAAGCTTAAAACACCCGCCATATATCCAGGATTTTGCATCGTCTGACTACCATTTGTTTATAATTCAAACAAGAGTCCGTTGTGCTATTGCATTGTATATGTTTTGCAATTATCTCCACTTCTGTTATCAAACCTGCAAATGCATATATCGGGTGTTTTTTTTACTGCAACACAAGTTTAAATCATAATGAAACAAAGAAATATATTTTCAATATTAATGAAACGGTCTTTGTTGGATACAAAATCGTGCGGCTCCCATGGCTGGTGTGTACAATGCGCAATCTGGGGCACCAATTTTCACACATTTTTTGCAGCATTTCGCCAATAACTCTTGAAATGTTAATTTCCAGGTGTTCAATTCTCTATCGACATTGACAAGTGGCATTACATAACCCCAAAGAAAATGATCCAATGTGGTTAAATTATACGATCTTGTTCGTCAACTAATTGGACCATGACATGAAATTACTCTTTCATCAAAAGTTTCTTTGACTAAATTCATTATAGCATGCGCTGTGTGGCATGTGGCTCCGTCATGTCAACGAGATTAATGCCAGCTAATTGAGATACAAAAAATTTCTAATCATGTCCCTATTCCGTTCATCATTGACAGTAATATTCTGACCATCACCGTTTTTGAAGATATATGGACCAAAGACTCCGCCAGCCCATAAAGCATAATTACAGAGCAATTTTCTGTGGATGTAATGGTATTTGACAAAGTTTGTGGAATATCCTCACTCCAAATGTGACAGTTCTTCTTATTTTTGTACCCGTGCAAAAAAATGGTTTATCGAAGAACAAATTTTTAAATGGAAATTAGATATCAATATAACAGGTCACTCAATAAGTCGGTAGGTTAAGTATGAAAAAAGCAAAATTTTGAAAAAACTCGATTTTATTATTCAACATATTTGCCTTTAAGGGCGTAACAATGAGTACAGCGATATTCCAACTTTTCGATATCACTTTAAAAGTACGACTCTCTTGTTCGTCAAAATAGGCCTCAGTTTCGGAGATTACTTCATCATTGGACTTAAATTTCTTTCCAGCAAGCAATCTTTTGAGATCTGAGAACAGAACAAAGCTGCTAGGGCAACTCGCAGCCCAATATATTCAATTTTGCCATCGTTTTCATCAATTGTGACACGATTTGTAAGCTCTCGTGACACCCATTTTGAACAGAGCTTTTGCATACCCAAATGTTCGTATAAAATGTTAAAAACACTACCATCTGATATCTTTACAATATCAGCTAGCTCATACAGCTTCAATTTGCGATCGTTAATAACCAATTTGTGGATTTTTTTGATGTTTTCTGGAATAAAAGCTTCATTTAGGCGTGTGCTACGCCCTACATCATTTGTGCTGGTACGACTACGTTTAAATTCAGCAAACCACTTCTCTACCATTTGTTTTAATGGGGCAGAGTTCAGATAATGTTTATCAAGCTATTGTTCGGTTTGCACTGTATTTTTTTCATCAAAAAGCAAAGTTTTATTAAAACTTGCAATTCACTTTTGTCCATTTTTCTCCGTAACAAAAGTTGCTTCACACAAAATATTATAACACACGAATCAATAGTCAGATTGCTGTCAAATTTATACACTTATCATTTGATGGTTAGTACCAAATAAAAATCATATGGACCAAATTCTAGTAACGCCACTAGTCACACTTCTAAGCATATATTCACCCTCAAACATTTCTGCATGCGGATTTTTCTTATTTTTTATTATAAAAATGTAGCAGATATTTCACTTATTTTGGCATCGATAAGAAACTATCTGTCCGAAAAATGTAACTAGAAGTGTCAGCTTACGAACATTTGCGGCAAATAACAGCGGATGCTTTTTAAATGACCTAATATATCCAGTTCTTTGGCTTTTTCTAGACAAGAAGTATTTTAGTGACCTACATGGCCATCGAATACAAACAATCTACCTATCTCCTTAGACAACCTTCTTCTAACACAGATTTTTTTCCTGTGAGCAACCACTTAGTTTTTTACGGAAGCTATTATTTTTATTATTTTTATTTAGTTGAACTTAAGCCGAGGTGAACAAATATGACCTGCTACTCATCATTGATGTCGTTCAAATAGAGTCAGGTTTTAATCGGCTAAGTGGAACAAAGAGTTGTATATGAAAAAAAAAGATATAATGGGTGAATGATAACACAAACAATACAAAAGAATGTTATTTTTAAAGTGAATATTTAAATATGGGACAATCTTCTTGTAAAGGTCTTTTCTGTTTCTTAAAATGCAATTAGATGTGAACTTTATTTTTTAACCTACTCCATTCAACAGAATGAGAAATGCTTGTCTTCCCTTCCTTCCTCTAAAATCCGGAAATAGAAGTAATTCAGTGAATGAACTTAAGTTGACTTTGTGCCGAGGTTTTAGTTGCGTTTTATTGCCGATAACTTGTTAAGTGGGTTCTTTTCCAATAAGGGAAAAATATATCCAATAACATGTAGAGTGGCTGATTCTGTTTTTTTTTTATTTTCCACTAAATGTACTGATTAAAATTATATACAATGTGCAACGAATATTTTATAATTTTTAATACACTTGGAAATCCCCAATGCATTATAAATTTTACACAAAACATTTACATTTTTATATATTGAATTTAAAATATATTCTAAGAGAACATAGTACTACTTTTAACCCGTTAAAAATTTCTTACAGTGCATTTCCTATTTTCTCACCAACACATAAATATATATTTTTAATTTTGCACAGCATTGACTTAAACCATCGACAGGCAGAGAGCTGCTCTTCCCTTTTGTGTTCACACGTACGTACTCACACGCACAACAAGTGGAAAAATACTGTGCAAAGCAGTGTTGCCAAGTTCGTTGGGTATAAAATAATCAAATTAAAAAAGAAATCTTCAAAATCGTCATCATGTTATGGAAAATCGTCAGAACACAAAATGTTTATTTATATGCATTGGTTTTATAAAAAAAGTCATCTTTCTATAAAATTGTGATCAAAGACAGACCTTTAAAATTGGCCAAGAATAGCTGTTGCAACAAAAGTTTTATATAAATTATAGGCCACTATGAAGCTCTAACCACAACTCAATGGAGAATTTTTGGACAATAGCAAAAAATCACATGGAAATATATAATTGAGCTTCGAGGAACATGATGGAGCTATGCCAACGAGTGTAATACGAATGGGACCAAATTTCTCTTACGCTTTTAGGCAACATTTAGAGAGTACATATAAATGCTTTAAAAACGCGACAGTAAATAAAGAGCTCAAAAAAGTGTATTAAAAATATGAGTATTTGATACTTTTTGTTAAAGTTTTTTAAGGACCTAACAATGAATATATGTGCGAAGTTTTGTTTTATTTGATGGCGTATTTAAAGTTTTACATGAATTTTTTAGGTTAACTTCAAAACATACACTTGGTTTTGCTCCCCACTAGACTTCAGAATTTTTTTAATAAAAATTTTAATTTGGACACGAAACACGCTTTTTTCTGAAATTAGAGTTCACTTTTTCAATAACCGTTAATTTCTTCTTCTTCAATTTTCTCATTGTTGATTACACTGGTCTACAAAAACAAAAAATTTTCTAGCCTATATAAAACTATATGGAATAAAATTCAAATCCGTTTTTAGTTTTTTTCCACTGGACTTAATTTTTTTTATGGGCGTGGCAAATTTTTCGTCAAAAATATGGTAGATATGTCAATATATTTCATCATAACTTGATAACGGCTTGACCGATTTTGTTGTTTCTTACAATTCACTTAAATGACATTTTTTAACAAATTAGAGAAATATTTTTTTTTTTTCAAAAAAATCATAAAAAATGTTTCAGAATGAAAACTTTACACGTTAAGCATTTAAATGGGTAATTTTATGGGTTATTTTACTTTAACCACATCTGGCTTTCATATAAATGCTTAAAATTTATCTTCTAGAAAATTTTTTTTTATAACTTTTTGGAAACAAAAGAAAGAATTTCCACTTATTTTGTAAGAAAAAATTTGTTCGCTAATTTTTGTCATTGTTAGGTACGTGCATTTATTTAATTTTGAATAAAATCAGCTATAGCCAACCGATTTTCATGATTTATAGCTGGTTTTATTTTTAACAGTGTAAGCTTTAATTTTTGTACTTAACATGTAAAATTTTTTTATGATTTTTTGAAAAAAAAAAATTGCTCTAATTTAACAATAACTGTTAAAAATAAAAAAAATATATTATTCATATTATATTATTAAAAAAGGAATTTAACCCGATGAAAAAAACTTAAAACTGATTTGAATTCAGTGCATCAAAATCATTATATTCCATATAGTTTTATTTAAAGGCTTTTTTTGTTGTAGACCAGTGTTATTAAATGTAACATAACGTACATTAAAATTTTTTCCAAATATACGAATACACACTAAAAATCCATCCATAAGCAAAAAAATTGATAACTTCTGTCCCTTTTCCACCTTGCTTTCTACACACATATTCCTTTACAATAGTTCTCTTTTTCTAATTGATTAATAATATGTTGCCATATTTTAGTAAAACAGTTCTTACTCAAAATGCAGTAAATTTATATTAAAAACCATCATTTTAAGAGCAAAAATTGTCAAATCGACATTTGGTTGTTTTTGGTATCTAAAAACTTCAAAGTGACGATATATCATCACATCTGGCATCAGTGGTGCAAAAAGGCCCGAGTGAGAAACTCTCAAATTACTACTAGAATTGTAGAATGCATTAATATTAGTTTGCATGACGCTGATTAAACCCCATATAAATGTTACTGGTTAATAAGGCTTGTCTTACCACTTTGCTTGCCTTACACTTTTTGTTAAAAAGAATGAATTCACTGTTTTTTAGTCATAGAAAAATGACGAACATAGAAAGACCGTATAAAGAGGTATGACTGTACATTTTTAATCAAATCCTATACTGCAATTAACACAGACCACTATTGTACATTTAACATTTAAGAGGTAATATTGCCTAAATGTGTTTAATTAAATTTATTAAAACAACGAATTTTATTTCTAATTTTTTTTAATATAAAAATTCTTTGCGTATTTTTTGGTATATTTTTCGTTAATCTCACGAATTACTTTCCCTTTAGTGACTTATAGATGCTCTTAATAATCTATAGCTCTAAATACTATTTGGGATTATAGCATTATCTTGATATTATCAGCCTCTGTCTTTTTCATAATCTCTAAGGAAAGCATTTAAAATCGTTTTATAACCTATTAAAATTGTATATACGAGTACTTCTTTCAATTAAGCATTGTGTCATACATTTCCATAAAAAAGCCTTCTTGTAAATCCGTTTATATTTACATCCATCTCTTTATCTGCTGGAGCTTCTTCTTAATTCCTGTTGATTTGAGTAGTTTTTCTTTTATTTTTCACAAAAATTTTTGTTTTGTCTTATTTTTGCTTTTTAGTTTTTATTGCTTTTTTTGTTTTGTACCAAACAAAAAAAAAATATAAAAATACGATGACATCTATGCTGACAATGAAAACATATCGTTGTGTCACATGTCACAGAGCCATCAACCATCATGACTTCTTTAGAGACTTACGATGGCTTTGTGAATATGGAAGACAGACATTATATTGAAAAAGAAAAATAAAGAAAAGAAATTCTAATAAAGAACATTTGTGAACGACATTTGCAAATACCACTTATTTCTATTCCAACAACATCGTCGTTTTCTTCTTCACCAGCATCATCATCATCAACATCAATGTCATCATCGTGTAGTATTTGGTAACAACCTTCAGAATATATTCATTTTCATTTTAAGCATTTAATATACCATTCAGTCACAGTAGTTTTTCCGTTCTCATATATTCCCTTTTTTATACGTACATATATATTTGCAATCATTTTTGTTACGTTTGTAGGTTTCCTTCGTTACAGAACTCCTGTTGATCCTTGTTAAAAAAAATTCTCACTTTTAACTTAACACGATGGGTCTTAAATAAAAATATTTGCGCAGATTCATAACATTTTCTAAAAAACCCTTTAAAACTTAAAAAAAAGCTTCTTATATATAATACTTTGACCCATAGTGCATCTTAAAAAAATTTGAAAAAACATTTTACATCACTTATGCATATGGTGAGAGAGATAGAGATACACCAGCAAACAAATAACTATAACACGGCATGACATGAGTTGTATGAGAGCAAATGAAAAAAAATTAAAATCAAGAAGACAGCGACAGCTAAAAAATCCTTTAGGGCAAAAGTATTAAGCTTCGACTCATGACTTTTAACCAAATGCAGACTTGCACTCTGAGACAAACTCATACATTTATAATCGCATAAAACAAATTCTCTTATATGACATCTTTTTTTATTATTTTTTTTCAAGGGTTAAAAAAAACTATTGACATAACCAAACGTCTGTAATATTTTTTTTTTGGTTCTTGCCGTTAGAGCACTGAATGTCAGCGTTAGGCGCTCTACTAGGCGAAGTTAAATTTTAAGTAAAAGACTGGCTAAGTATTGTGTTCAATGTCTCCACGCCACAAGTTCTACATGCACTTTTTATGGTTTATAATGCCTTGAACTTAAGCCATTCGAAAAATCTAATGGATATTCTGGTGCATGACATGGCTTCCTTAGCTTGATACCTCCAGCGTAGACTTTATCTATTCAAACAACATGTCAGATTCAGCGTAACTGCTGGATATTAATACGCTAAGCAACGTCCATGACATTGTCCAGCTCGTACAGCTCATGGTTAATACGGAATTTCTCGCCAAAGCGCAAAGGACCGAAGGCAGTTACATCGGTACATGACAACGTCAATGCTTCTGCTTCTGCTTCATCGGTACATGACAACGTCAATGCTTCTGCTTCATGAAGTAGAACGAGACGGATAAGCGATTTCTAAAGTATTTATTTCGTTGCACCAGTAAGATCTCTACTGCTTAATTGTCATTGAGACCATAATAACATCTGTTGACAAGATTTATTCTACGTTTCCTTATACAAAAAAGAGGAAAATATTTAATATATTTAATTTGCCATTTAAAAGTCGGTCCAACCATAAGGTACGATGTGAATTGCGATGTCAAGTTTTTTACCCAACTTAATTTGACATTTCTTTGTTTCAGTTTTCAGCAAATTCAACCATTAAGAGATACACAACTGAGCAGAGTGTTAAAATTGTTGAATCCATTTACAAAAATGGACGTTCAAATCCAAAAGCATTTCGTGCACTTCGTAACTTTTTGGTCTGTAAAATCGAACAAATGTGTCCACAATCGAGATAATCATGCAAAAATTTCAGCAAACCGGTCTGTGAGAAATGTGCGTGCTCAACCATTAAAACAGCAGTTACCGTGAATTGTGCTCGCTATGGCGAAATGAAATGGAGCACACAGCCAACGAAACAATGGCTCTTTTGCGCAAGAAATTCAATGGCTGTGTTATCTCATGTCGTGGCGATGTTAATTGGTCGCCACTATCATGTGATTTGATACTGTTGAACTTCTTTATTTGGGGATATTTAAAAGAAAAAGTGTACATCAATAAGCCAAGAACAATTCAAGAGCTAAAGAATGAGATAATTCGGCACATTAACGATATTGAACCTCAGTTATGTCTCAGAGTCATTGCAAACATGAACCGACAGATAGAGGTGTGCCACAGAAGCCGTGTAATTGTCATAGATCTTTCTATCATAATAAAAAATATTAAGATAATTCTCTGAAAACTATTTGGTTTATTTACAATTAACCTCATGCGTTTTATTTGGACCGCCGAATACACAGCACATTCTAACTTGTCGACATCATATACTTCGTCAGACACTTTTCCCATAGCACTGAAGTCAGTAGTGATATATCGCATGATCGAAGTGGTCGGAATTTCTAAGAAGCTGGACACTTTTGTAGAAGATAGTGATACTGCAATAACCTCCCACCTTCCGCTGAACACTCTCCATGACAAAATTAAAGAGGTCACATAATAAGGGATCTCCTGTTAAACTCCCACAGTATCAAAAGTCATTCTGCAAAGTCTCACCAGTTTCACAGGAACACCAAGCTCAGACATATCTGAAGCTATGTCTCTTCTCTAATGGCGGAACTGAGGTCGTCATCGCCACACAATAGCATAGAGAAGCGTTGCCTCCATAACCTCAACATCACTTGTGTATTAGTAACCCTTGTACCGTCTCGTCTCTGCAGGAAGATTCTCTGGGCTTAAAAATGGCAATCAGACGCTTGATTTATAGTGATGCTTTTGCGCATCACTTCAGCTTCCAAACAACTCGATTTTCCTTCGTTCGATAGTTTTTAACAATAGCTAGCTTAGCAGCAGCATGGATTGTTTTTGTGTATGCGCCATTTTTCGCTGCAGTGGCTTCGCAATACTCTTGATCGTACCATTGGATTCGTTGTTATGGGCGCTCGAACAAAGAACTGTTTTCGCAGTAGTGCGCAAGGAGAGGTAGATATTGATCCACAGTCTACCAATCTCATCGATATTAGAAGCGATGGAGCCTATTCAAAAATTGAGCGGAGAACGATTTAGCTGTCTCTTGTGAAAATAAAGATTAGAATTCTTGTTTACAAATAATTTTTTTTAATCACTGCGTTCGCTTTCAGTGTACAAGGTCAATTCAGCAATCTTTATAATTTATTTTTTCTCAAACCCCATAGAGGAATGTAATAAAAAAATATAAACATTTTTACGGTCTATTTGTGACAGTTACAGAAAAAATTCATTCACACATATGCATATAGGAATTTTATTTCACTTAATATTCACTGTTTTATCAAAAAAAAGAGTATATTTCACAAAGTCAAAGGAAGAAGAAGAACATTTCTG
This sequence comes from Wohlfahrtia magnifica, assembly GCA_023159175.1. Lineage (NCBI taxonomy): Eukaryota > Metazoa > Arthropoda > Insecta > Diptera > Sarcophagidae > Wohlfahrtia > Wohlfahrtia magnifica. The sequence continues at coordinate 370,700 of JAKWBJ010000485.1, read as the reverse complement.
AAAAGAAAAAGGATAAAATGTTGAAAAAAATCCTCTTTCATTATATCAAAACGAATAAAAAAAATAAAAAAAAAATTAAATTGTAGTTCGTTTTCTACTCTCATCTATTCCATTAATGAAATGCAATCTATGGGAAAAATGTATCTTGAATTGTTTTAGGCATTAAGAAAATGTCATTTGCAATAAAGGTACATTAAGAATAATTTTTTTTAATAGGAATTGTTTCGTGTTACACTTAAATGGATGATACTCATTTCTGTTTCTCTTACACATAAAAATTTCCTATGAAAAGTAAAAGTCTCCGTCAAATGAAAGTTTCTTTTGCTTGAAAAATACTTCTAATAAAGAATTTCTATTAAGATGGAGGTTGTGGATTTCATTCCCTTTTAACAGTCTGGTCTGTTAGATTATACTGAACATGTGATCTAGGCTTGCCAGATGATTTTGTTTTGGTTTGATTTGCAAGAATTATTACAGCTTGTCAGGAATCAAGCTATCAATCAAAATATGGTTAGTCAGGATTTTTTAAAGCACATTTTTTGAAGTTTTCCTTGCAAAGAGGTTTGTAAAAACCACAATTTAGTCAATTAATAATGTAATGCGTTTTAAGTGTATTTGTTTGCTAGTTTAGTTTATCAAAAAATAACCCTCAGGTGTTTGAAAAAATTTGACCAAAAATTAAACATTTCTTACTTATATATGAAATGAATGTTATTAAACCAAATGCCATTTTGATCGATACATTTTTGCCATTTTAGGGGTAGAACAGTGTGGAACTTATGACCGAAAAATTGCTCCAATTTCGTTTTGCAGACTTCCGCGGAATTCAAATTTACACCATTAAGAGAGTTCTGCAGTGATTGAAACATATGATAATCTAAAGGTGCTGGGCTATGTGGTGGATGCATCAAAACTTCCCAAGCAAGTCTCTCAGTTTCTAGCAGGTCATCAAAGATGTGAGTGGTCTGGCGTTGTCATAATGGAACACAATAACTTTTCTGTTGATCAATTCTGGCCGTTTTAATTGAAATGCTTGTTGATACGCACTTATTTCGGTGATCGAGAGCGATACATAGAGACCAACTCATCAGCAAAATCAACAACCCTACCTGTCATTAGGGGCGTCCCACAGGTTCCAATTTTGGGGCCTTTGCTTATCTCTATATATTCGAATGATTTGCAGAATCAGCTAATGCACTGCATTTCAATATTAGCCACAGGAAATAAGACTACGAGAATAAACTTAATGAAGATTTGAAAAGAAATTCTTCATGGGCTGCAGTTAACGGGCTGAGTCTTAACCCTAAGAAGTCAAAATGCCTTTAGTCCATAAAAGATCCCAACAAATTACGGTAACACCAAATGTAGTTGTTGACAACCAGAAAATTGAAATCTTTAATAAGGCTACATTAACCTGGTCGGATCACATTTCGGTCGCTTGTGGGAAAACATTTTCGATACTCTGAACCCTATGGTCTACGCAATATAGCACGCCTTTTAGGATCAGTCTACTACTTGCGAAAACCTATCTGATTCCAATCTTAGCCTATGGCTGTGAAATTTACGAAAGTTGCGATGCAAAAAGCAAGTTAATGCTTAACGTCACATTCAGTAACATAACAAGATATGTTTAAGTCCTATTAGAATCGCCATCATATAAGCTTCTATACAAGGCAAAATTTTCGGTGTCCAGTCTGATGATTTAATAAAGTTAGGAGCTTTGATATTCCTGCATAAAATAGTCACTTGCGCTCAACCTGAGGAACTGCATAAGTGACTTAGTTTCAGTCGTTTCGGTAGAAACGAGAAATAAAACATTGATTTCAAATTAGAAATTATTTGTAACTGCGATACGTCTTTGGAATACTATCCCCCCGCACATTAGTGGTATTAGCAACGTCATACTTTTTAAAAGGCAAATTTTTCAATACTATGACAATTAATTAAGGACTGAGAATGAGAATATTTTATGATTTTATATACACATATATGCGAGTATTTATTTTAAATGTTTTCAATTTATAAATATTTTGTTTATTATTATTGTTCTATTTGTTTTAATTTAATTATTATATATCTTTATTTCACCAATGTGCCCATAATTTCTTATCTACTACCTTAGAACTTAAGTTTTGTTGTAGAAGGTTCCAAAATAAAATAAATAAATAAATAAATAAAATCTTATTAATTGTTCATAGTGACTGACTTTGGCATCGTTTGCGTGACTTCGCCCTTCTTCGTCCCTTATTTTTTTCGCACATTATTATCGTACGTGATCCACTTTTCATCACCGTAAATATTAAGATCTTTAAAACAAGCTATAGTGTTGCCTGATGCAATAGGCATATATTACTAGAGGTATTATATGATACAACGATCTACCGACAACTTGCAACCGAAGTTTTCAGAACACCAAGATGTTTTTTTCAAAATCAAATTTTTTTTATAAACGTCAAGAATTTTCCAATGTTTAGTCTGGCAACCCTAATGTGATCTAATGCACCACATTAATTACAACAAGAATTAATTTGCAATTGATTTGTAATTTAAACAATAAATTTACCAACAAGGGGGTATACGGTCACCACTTTAACTCGTTATACGAATTTCTACGCTCCTTTGCATTTTAATTTACATGCAATCGTTTTTAGACGAAAATGAAATTTTGGTAAGATTAGCTTCAGAATAACTTTTTTTTTTGCTTAAAGATGCGGAAATTAAATAAAACAGTAGAAATGGAATTCCAAGGTGTGTACACGCTGAGATGGTGGTTTAAACCTTTATTTCAGGGAAAGACTATTGACTTCATGTGTAGTTGTACTGTAACCAATGTTTATGCTTATTTTGGTTAGGGCCAAAATGCACCACGACCCAAAGGGTCTTTTGTGCAGTTACATAAGTTTGCAATATTAGATTGAGGCAGCAAATGATGCAAGAAAAATCATTTTTTCGGAGTCAGGGCAGCATTCACCAGGAACCTCGTCCTCTGTACCGAGATAGCGAGACTTTCACATAAGAGTCTCAACGCAGGTTGCACAGAACCTATACCGATCATCCTCAATATTTTCCAAAATACACTGATAGTATCTACGACCACAGTACCCGGTTAATATACCCGTTTGTATTAAGCAGAAATAGCCTTCTGGATCTACTTTAAGAAAGCGAAATAAATTTTCTCCTCTGTCTTATAACGAAGGCATTGCTCTAAAATCGAGCCAATTCCTCCTCAGTCAATTTTCCCCTTTATTTCCACACTCTAGCCATTAACCCAACGTAGAGTAAGAGATATCAAACAATCTATCACAATCCCCGACCTTACCTCACAAGATGACAAAGCCCTCAAGGCTGCTTGACTATCCGGCATCACATAATACTCAAGCTATTCGATTTTCTTTTCAGACATCCGAAGGATGCTTTCCCATTGGCTCCAATCTTACAGTAAGTCTGTTTTGATCTATCGGTGAACCAAACATGGCTTATCTAACCATAAATCAGGTATAAGGACCTACAAGATACGGAGCGTAATATCCTTAAGTGCCCCCAGAAGCATCAGGTAGTCTAAGAACACTTTTATTTCCCTCCTCCATCAGCGCAATCTGCAATGGAGGTATGTGCAGGATGGCTCAAATGGCAAGTATTGGGCAGGTCCTCAACATTGATTGAAACACGATCTACCCTACCTAGAACAGTCCTCGCATTGTTCTGTTCCATTCTAGAACACCAAGCTAAGGCACTAAAAACTAGAATAGATCATTCTAGGTCTTAAACCACTCTTTTTACTATAGAGGCACTGACAGCCATAATGTGTCTGATCGCCTTGTTGGTAACATAGGACAATGAGAGTCCTATCCAAGATGTTGCCCTGATATTTCACTTCATCCGAGAAGTCAATAATAGAGCCGCTTATTGTCGGCTCAGTGAGTCTCAGAATCCTACATCTAATGATTGGTACAACCACTGTCTTCGCAATTGTACATCTCACGAACAGCATTAATGCGAATTTCGAATAAAGATTTGAATTTACACGCTTGCAAGGTTCAACTGGCTCAAAACCTGAAACCTACTGACCATTTCCAGCGTCGTCAATACGCCGAATGGTTGGTTGACCAGACAGAAGAAAAGAAAATACAAAGAAATACAAAGAAAATCATCTTCAGCGGCGAGTCACACTTTCACCTCAGTGGAATCGTTAACGAGCAGACAATTCACAACTAATTGTTGAAAAGTCGATGCACCCACAAAGAGTGGCTGTTTGGTGCGGCTAGCGGGCCATACTTCTTTGAAAATGAGATCGGCCAAGCAGTTACCATGAATGGTGTTCGCTATCGCGAAATGATAAAGGACTTCTTGTGGCCAGAAATTGAAGACATGGACCTGGACGATATGTGGTTCCAACAAGATATTGTCACTTGGCACACATCCAACGAAACAATGGCTCTTTTGCCGTGGTGATGTTAATTGGCCGCCACGATCATGTGATTTGACATCGTTGGACTACTTCTTTCTTGGACATATTTCTTTTTAAAACAAACAGTGTACGTTAATAGCCTAAGAACAGTTTAAGAGCTAAACGATGAGATACATAATTCGACACATTATCGATACTAAACCTTAATTATGTTATTAAATTGAGTGATTAAAATATGGACCGACGGATAGAGGTATGCTATCGAAGCCGTGGCAAGCATTTGACCCATATTTTGTTTCACACGTAATTTTCATAGATCCTTCTATCATAATAGAAAATATTAAGATAATTCTCTGAAAACCTTTTGTTTTATTTACAATTAACATCGTGCGTTTTTATTGGACCACCCTTTATACAAACAGAGCAAATATGTTAGAGTCAAAACTGCTGGTATTCTAAGACTAAGAATCGAATGTAACTTTCATTGGAACTTATAAAATATTTCAAAATAGCATTTCATTAAAAAAAATTAAAATGCAAAAAAGGTATCGCAAATGTTCATATAAAACTGTCCTTAAAAACACAATTTTCTCTTCCCGTAGCTGGTGGAAGAATATTTTCCTGGATTGAATGCAATAGGTTATTTTCGCATAAAGAAAAATAGACAGTAGTAATGAGTTCTATAAAAATTATTCAAAATTAAAACAATTCCTTTAAAACACATGAAATTTTAAAATTTAAATCAACATTTTTAAGTTCTCTGTCAAGAATATATAGAACAACAAAGGCAACTTAGCGTCTCTTTTCTTGTGGGCAAATATTTAACAATCATTATAAAATTTAAAATTTTTTCATTTATGCCAGTAAAACGGAGGCACTTTAAAAAAATTATAAATTAAAAAAGATTGTAGCCAACCACAATCACAGCCACACTTTATTATCAAGTATTTGCATTTGAACATTATCATCTGACATATTTTTATTTATTTTTTTTTTTCTAGAATTTTTAAGGAACACGTTTCCGTTTCCACAAACAACTTATCACAGTTTCCTTTTGCCGAATATTAAAAAAAGAACGAGCAATATACTGATGTGAGTCATTTTTCACCTGTGATTCACGTTTTTTTTTTTATTTCTACTGTCCTGTCGTTTTAGACCATTTCCTGTTCTAACAGCTCATAAATAATTCTTTGGTCTACTTTCTCAGAATTTCTTTTTTATGCCACATTCAACCACAGCTTCCCTCTCTCCATAGCAAATAAACAAATTAAGCAGACGTCATCACCTTTCACTTCACCTCCCATAATGAATGGAGTTTTACACCTCCTCTGTTTGTAAACAAGTGTTTGGATATGTGTGTGTTTGCATACTTTAGCTAAAGAATGAGGGGAATTCTCCCACAACAATCATACATTCATTTATTCATTTATTCACTTGTACATTCGTTCATATTTTAAGTGATTCTTTTTGTTTAACACTCTCATTCCAGAAACATAGGAAATCTGTGAATTTTCGTTTCACAACTGTTCTGTTTTACCTCGTAATCTTGGTTTTATCTCTGTTTTGTGTTTCCCTGTCTGCCTGTAATAATAAAAGTAAGAATGTAGAGGAAATACATGTACTCGTATATGTGTCGGTATACCTCGGATTACCATCATGAAACCATTGATTTTGCATGTTGTGAATAAATAATGGCCAACAATGATCTGCTAAAATTGTATTGAAATTGAAAGAGAGCGTAAAATTGGCTTAAATGAAAATGAATTGATATGATTTAACAGTTCAGTAGGCTTAATATGATTTTTATTTGTTCTTGTCTTGTCCTATCTTGTCTTGTCTTGTCTTCTGGCAGTCATTTCATCTCATTTTCATTACCAATTTTTCTTTTCAATCTTTTTCTTTTACTTTTAATAGCTTAAATGGTAAAGAAAATTTCAATATTTTGTATAAGAAAAATATTGTTTTTTTTTCATTGATTTACATTTAAAACACAGTCATAAGTTTAATAAAATCGCAAAATAAGAAAGAAATTCAAAAAAAAAAATATTTGTTCAGAACGTAATATTTTACTAAATAAACAGCCAGTGGAATATTAAAGGCAGTTGTTTTTCATTAAAGTCACTTTAAAATTGTAATTATGAAAATTTTTTATTCTTTGATTTTTATAAAAATAAAATGCAATAAAATTAAATTATTTTTAATGTTCTCCTTATGTTTAACAATTTAACTGCTTTCTTTAACATTGAATCATATAAAAATTAAGCATAAATTTTCATTATTTCATTATTTCCAAATGGCTAAGGCACTGCGACCTAGAAAGATATATTGCGCCAAACACTCTGTGGTCAGACCTACTAATACACAAGCTGCAGCGAGCAGTAATCACGCAGAAGAAAGCCCATACAGTTCTTTATATAGTCAATATACATTGGCAGATGACTGTCCGCTCGGTCCAAAAACGCTACCCAGAACAGTCAGAATACCCTAAACTTTTCATATGAACACCACAATATTCTCAATGAGCAGTCGACGAACCTGTTCGGATCCAATGAATAGCTCCACAAACGTTCGCCTACGAATATTTATCAAAGCAATACATGCACAGAAAATATGTTATGTATGTCGTTTCCTCTTCCTTCCTGTACAGACACACCATGTCTGATACCATATTGGGCTTGAAGAGGTAATACATAAGATATTAGTGGCTAGTCAGAAACCCAATAAGCATCCTCATAATCCCTCATAAGCCCCGATTTGCCAATTTATCAGCAATCTCATTCACCATAACACCTCTATGTCCAGGCACCCAATAATGTTAGGGTATAGACATTGATAAAGTATTTGTATAACAATTAAGAGTCTATATACCACGAAGAAAGGGCGCTTTGTGCCGCCCGCGTTATTTTTATCAGTGCACAGATGGAAGTAGCTTGGATTTCTGCAAATGGTTGAGGTCTACTTACGGATCCCAAGTTCAAATTCTTGGTGCACGCATCACTTCTACCCAAGGTAGAAGGTTGGGGAAACTCTTTCACTGAGTTTTACCCGCTTCGTACGAGCAACTTAAGGGCCCCCAAAGCTGCAGATTTAATGGCATAGTGAGACATGTTCCTGTTGCGCCCATCTGTAAATGCACATTTTCTGAACAATCTTGGGCCACCATACAATTGGTGCATAAAAAACGATAGCTTTAACAATCATAATACATCCAATAAATGAGTCTAGAGTTAAGACCACATCTCCTGCATATAAGATATTACCCTAATTATCTGTTCCAATTCAGTCGCGAGTCGATGGTAATCTCCAGGTATTTCACCTTTCTTGATAACACGGTTTCGGTTCCCTTAAGTTAAATAGGCCATTAAAGGAACAACACAACATTTAATTATATTTTAGTTTTTACGAACTGAGTGACTAAGACCATTTGCAACAGATTAGAATCTCCGGTAGAAATAGAATCTTGGAATTTTCGTTATCGAAAAACAATTTTATTCAAATACATATTTGTCATTATAATCTATAACCTTGTTTGTCGTCAATACAGTCTTTGCAAGCATTTGTGACGTGTCACGGTCCATTGATCGTGATATTTTTAATTTTATATTTTCGTATTTAGTCCATTTTTTATCACCATAATTAATTCTAAACTGGTCATATGTTTGATGTTAAGTGCCTCTGCTAACTCCTACAAGCTGACTTATCAACTTTGCTCAACTAGTTGTAAAATATCATTTTCTTTTAGTCCCAGCCAACCAGTACGTTGTACACATTTGACATAAAAATTTCCTTCTTCTGATTTCGACGCTCATTTACAGAATTTTCACAAAGCTACTGCCATTTTTTAGGCAACAACAGAAAATCACTATATAGCATTATTCTATTAATATTTAAGTCTCTGCAGAAGTAGATACCTCACACCACTCGCCAGAAGTGCCGTAATATATACAACCTGTAGCCGTGGGATATTTCAGAAGATCCCACTCATGTAGCTGTCAAAGAATCTGTTTATTTTGACTAAAGACTGTTTCCTCCGTTTCCCTGTTATGCAACAAATCGAAACGTATGCTTGTCTAACACCCAGTGTCTTGTTATAACTGCCAACAACCTCAATATGTTCTGCCTATAATGGGCAATAAGTTGAATAACTTAGCAATTTCACAATTATCCGGACTATACCAAATATGATAAACCACAGCGGAATTGCAACTGCAGCTGCGTTGAAGATATCGAACTCGTTTTAGCTAACTCGTCTTCCCGCTCATTACCATAGCGGTCTCTATGTGCAAGAACACAAACGAAGGTAGCGTCAGACAGATGACTCAGTCTTGACTGATCATAAACTGTTTGGCTATTAACAAAATTCTTAATGTTGCCACAAATATTGAGATCATAAAATACTCTACACGCTGTCATTACCTCGAATATGTCAGCCTGAAGAACTCTACAGTTAGGTGGAAAATATTGAGATATTACTATGTCAAGCCCGTAGAAGAAAGCAATAGAATTAGTGTTGTCCCATAAACGGACATTAGAACCATCTTGTAAAAAATATGGGGTACAGCTTACATAATCTATAGGGTTTTTTTTACAGATGCACAAGTTTAAATCATAATGAAACAAAGAAATACATTTTTAATATCGATAAAACGGGATGTGTTGAATAGAAAATTTTATGATATTAATGTTTAAATATTATTTTGGTCATGTGGTGGGCACAACTTTTCGCAGAATAAGCTGCCGTATTACGCCAATAACTCTTCGAAAATAATTTTCAAGGAATTACTTTTCATCAAACCAAACTAAGCGAAAAGCAACTACCAGCTGTTAAGTCAGTTGTCAAATAAAGCAAAGTTATGAACCTCTAAAGAAAATACCGGATACATACAAAAATGTAAAAAGAACATTTAAAACATAAATTAGTAGTAAAATAAATATTCATTTATTGATTTATTGTCATTCTCTCAAACCATTAACTCCATCCATGTATTAAAATTTTTAAAAATAAATTACTTTCCCTTTTTAACAAAACAAAGATGAAAACTAATATAAAAAGGCAATAAATTCTCTTTTTATCTATTTTTCCGAAAAAAATACAACTAAAACAACTCACTTTATCGCATTTTGTTAATCTCTTGTGCTATTACTGCAACATTTTAGTAACACTGGTAACAACATCATAAACAAAATACTATAAATTAAAAAAAAATGTGCCATTAAAAATGACATGACTTTACTTACAAATGACTTAAAGACTTCATAATTGAATAATGGCATGAATTACTTACTATTGGTGTATACAAGTAAGAGAGTGTGAGAGTGAGTTTGAGTTTTAAGTCATTTATAACATTTTAAGCAATAACAATCAATGTTGCCAATTTAGCGCCTTTCGCGCTATATATAGCGCGTTTCAACTACCGAAAAGTCGAATTTCTATTTAAAATTTTTTTAGAAATAGAAAGTTACTAAATTCAATAAACTCATTTATTCTTATAAACTATGGAATTGAAATACTTTATGCTGAGAAAATTACTTTATTTCAGATAGTATTTGTAAAAAAGTCAATAAAAATAGTGTTTTTGAGACGTGTCTCAAATCAAAGGATCCATTTTTCAAGTCTTATAAATTATTTTAAATTAAGTTAAAAAAAATTAAATACTTTTAAGAAAAAGCTAGAAATTTTAATTATTTAATACTAGACATTGTTGTCGTTATTATTAGATCCTTTAAAGATCGCAACGGGATCATAGAGCCATAACAAATTCTTTATATCTACACCTATTTAAAATCAATGATCTAATCTGTCTCCAAGCCATTCTTTAAAAAGCAGTTTCTCTTTCAATCTGTTTTCTCTAAATATGGGCTTGTCTTCCAATTTCCTGCGAGTTCCATTCAATAGTCAGTTTTTCTGTCGTAGTCGTAGTTTGGTTTCCTCAGAGTGCGCCCAATTCATGTCCTTCTCACAATTTTCTTTTTTGCCAGAATATTTTCAGAATGGAACGTAGTCAGCGGACTATAAATGCTTGAATGGAATTGTTATCAATCACAGCAGCATTACACATATCGTAACCATTTAAAATTAGACTTCACACACGAGTTAAAGCTGTTAAATGTGGAGAATGCCATATAGCATTCAGTGTACAAAAAGATTCGATCTGTTCCGAATATCAGCACTGCAACCGCCGGACATCACCAGGCCGAGATAGCAAAAAGACGGGACATTTCCCATATTTCTGTTTCGGAATTCGAAAGATGGCTTGTTATTTATTTATTTATTTATTTGTGCAAAATCTGTGAGCCAGGAGATAGATGTTGTCTGCGTAATACAGGTCTTCCAACTTTGTGTTTAGTCCTCAGGTTATAGCACGTTGCATCATACAATGGAGGACAACGTTAAGCAGCAGTGGAGAAAGAACACAACCTTGCCTAATACCAGCTCTGATAAGAATTTTCTTTATGTTACACCTGAACCCAAAAATGAAGAAAATGTTTTTAATATGTTGTTTTGCTTCAAATTCTGTTAATTTTATTTTTTAAGCAAATAAAATAAAATATCTTTGTCAAAATAGAAACTTGAATAATATAATTTTTTTTACTATTTTAGTATATTTTTCAGTGTTTAAATATTATTAACGCTTTTTTAAAGCGCGTTTTGATTACAAATAGGTACATAAATTATAATTTAGCGCTTTTTAGCGCCTTTTATGTTTTTATCATAAAAAATTGGTAACACTGATAATAATAACGTTTTATGTTCATAGAGTAACTAGTACAGGAAAGCCACTTCCTCCCTCTCGCTCCCTCTCTCTCACTCTATCTCTCTCTTTTAGAAAACAGCGCAACAGCAGCATTAGTAATTGTTAAAAAATAAATAGCAATAAAAATAACGCTGACAACAATATTATCAAACTTAATAGAAAACAAAAGGCAGCGAAATTAAATAGAAAAAACAGTAACTTAACGGTAACAGTAAAACAGTAACAATAACGATAAATAGGATTTTTGTTTTATTTGATTTCTAGGATATTTTATTACTTAAATATTCCCAAGGGAATCAGTGTAAGTATTTTCCATTAATTTGTTGTCCTTTAACGTAAATCGTTTACAATTTGTTAACATTAAAAGTAGGCTGATTGATGATTCAAACAAAGTCTATTTTTTAGTTTTTTGACGGCGCACAAAAAAGCCAACACAATAGGATATCCAACTTTGTTGGATAGTGACTTGCGTTTTTTATTCCTGCTTCTAGTCTTCAATCAACTCACACTAATCACACAAATTCAAAAAATAGAGACACTTCAATGCATCTTTCCACACACGAAAATGTAATCGTTCCAATGCACATTACAATGACAATAGTCACGGATAGCACAATACCATCATCACTACCACGTCCATGTGCCAGAACAATACACGTAAATTTATCCTGAACTCGACGGATAGGATTCTATTTATAAGTACTCTTACAGTGTGATCTTTGAGAAAAAACTCTATTAAATGCCTTCCATATATCCAGAGCCATACCTTACTCTTACCAAATCCTTAAATAAGTTTATTAATAATATTCGACTATAGTTTGCCAGTATACGCACACAACATTCTGCCAGGTTCGAATCCCCTGCAGAGGACATGACAAAAAAATTTAATTGTGGTTTCGTGTCTTTATTAAAGAGACTTCAACCTTCCTCTAGACAAATCAAGCTAAAAGAAGCCTCCCTGACTTCCTAGCTTAACTCTGACGATGATGACACACATCTGACGAATGATCAGAGGAAAACGCCAACTACTGGGAAAAAATTAATTCGATAAGTAAGAATCATCACCACCGCTTAGCAAAGATCTTCACCACTACACATTCATATGGAGGCGAGTTACAGTAGACTAATCAATTTGCTTAACTTGAAAATCAACTTGATTAATGAAACTGAAACAAAGCAACGAACGTTTTGAGGAAAACCATTATGCTCCCTAGAGAGGTGACGGAAAAAAAAAAATATTTTGTCAGTTTTGCTATTTCCTCGTGCATCGTTTCATGTTTGCCAAAAAAAAAATATATATATATTATTGCCTGGCAGAAAAAAAAAATGTTGCTGTAATTGCAGAAAATTTCACTGAGCGTATGGTAATATTTATAAATTTTGAAAAAAAGAATATCGCTTACACCCATTACACACAGTTACAACAAAAATTTGTTATTTTCAAAACTATGTACTTTTACTTTATTGGGAATAAAATATGTATTTACCAATCGATTTTGAATGAATTATGGTTTATGAATTATGGTTTATTTTTTTCTATTATATGCAACTTTATGAATAAATAGTGGAAATGGTAAATATGTGCTGCTTTCTATTTTTTGTGAATTTTTAAAAATCAAGAATATAATAATTTAAAAAAAATTTTTTTAGGATTTGTTTCTCAATAACTCCAAAAATACGGGTTATATTAAAAAATCATATTAAAATGACTTAAAGGTGGTATAATTTGGACTTTTGTTAATATATGACTTAACGAAATCGAATGAGTCATTTCAAAGTTATCATAAGATATATAAAGCAGCCTCTTTAAAAATCTCACATTTTAGGAAAAAATTATAAAAAAAACTTATCCATAGAATCTGAAATGCTGATGGTTTCTGAAGTTAGATGATCATAGTGGATCAAAAAAATATAGTGGTTATCCGAGGTCAAAAAATTGTTTTCCATTTGTTGCATCGTGTTTTCAGTCTACCCTCTTACATGCAGCATCTACATGGAGTGGAGTTTCTATGGTCCAGTTTGAGGCAAGAGAACTCTAGTCTGTCTACAAATTAGAGTAAGTCTCCACTTCTTGTTCAGGATATTATCGGTCCATTACCCTATCGACATACAAACACTCTTCCTCACTGTAATAATCTATGTCCTAGTGTCATGTCTCGCTAGCTCATTCGCTATGCAGTTACCCAGAATGTCGCTGTGTCTTGGTACCCAAATGAGTTTGATATCGAAATACACTGCCACGCTAGTGAGGAATGGCACACCTTCACTGTCAGGGACCTAGCAAGCATAGTCTCAAAGGACTTAATAGCGGCCTGTTGAAACATTATTTTTAAACACATTAGCAACTTTACATATACCAACCACCTCTGCTAGAAATACACTGCAATGGTCCGGCCCTCTATAGAAAATATTTATAATAAGATCCGAACAATGAACGCCATAGCCTATTCCACCTTCCAACTTTGACCCATTCGTGAAAAATAAACCAGATAACACTATTACCCCCCCCCCCCCCCCAATGACTTTTTATAGGTATTCCTATTCGCAGTAAATGTCATCAAATTAGTCACTGGTAACAGGTACGGGATACAGTTGTCCGTCTTCACGGGAATTAAGCCGATGTGGTTTAAGAGCACACTCTCTGATAATCACCAAATACATAAAATAAGTTGACACAACCATGATATCAGGAATCCAAATATTTATAATGACATCGAATTCCATATCAGATTACTAACTCACTTGTACTACGCATCGTTTTATGAAGCCCAAATAGAGACAATTTGATCTTCAGTATCAAAGAGATCTAATGCCGATACGGCGGGAACTGTCATGAAAGTGTTTATATGTTAAATCTTTAAATGTATTTTATGCTAACATTTCTGATATATTCCATACTGATACGAATATTAATTGAGATACTTTAGTGATTAATCTTTATAACTGAAGCAATTTCCCAAAATCTTTTAGACTGAAATACTTTTCGTTTTTTTTTTTTGCTTTTCTAGCCATTTAGAAGGACTTAAATTAATTGTAGAAAATAAGTGTTAAAAAATATTTATTTTCTCTCTCTTTTCCTATGTTTGTTTTTCCATTTCATTTTCATTCTGTTATGCCCTCTGATACTCTTTATCAATAAAGTTTATTTTATTTGGTGTTTCAATTGATCTGGAACTTTTATCTTATTTTTATTTTTTTATAAGAACAACTTCATCACCACGTTCTATTGGCGGAAATAATTATTCCTTTTTACATCAACGACGGTCTGAATAAGCCATCCAAACACCTGATAGAAAAACATTTACACAATTGTTTGGATTTGTTAAAATTCACACACATACACAAAAAGTAATAATAAAATAATCTAAAGTTAGAAAAAAAAAAACTTTTTTAACAAGAGATAAAAACAAAACAAATAAAAGCCATCAAATGAATTGTCGTCATGCTACAAAGGACTACTGTCAGTAGTACTATGGCTACAACTACCACTATTGCTACTACAATTGCTATAACAATAACAACAACCACGAAATAAACACAGAGTAGCGCTACTGCCACTATACCACACATATTGAATATCACCCACACACGTACACATATAGATAGACAAACATGTATCCAATGCATTTCGAGTCATCAAACCAAAAGCCACAACAATTTCATAGATTTCTAAATGATAGTGGTGGCTAAAGTCACATATTCATTATATTGCAATACTCACAGATATAAGCACACACATATATATAAATACACACACACACTATAAAATACACACTAGGATTTAAACATTAAGATTGGGAGTAAATGTGGTTGAATCAGTGACTGTATGGCGAGTTTATAAATACTCCCAACTATGGAAAGTCAGTTACAAACCAAATGTTAAAATCAAAAAATGGTGACTAAAACAACAAAAAACAGTTGAATGCTTGAGCGTATTCCTTACTCTGCGAAATTTCAAAATGGGGCCTTTTGGAAAGTGAAGACAAGCCAATACTTTTTCTTACTTTTTCAGGAGCTTTAAGGTTTCATAGCTTATTATAAAAATTAATTAAACTTTTTACAGTATGAATTTTTATATAAAATATTAAGTTTAACTTAAAAAGATCTAAAATTTTCTATTTATTTAGAAAACTGAAAGGCTAATTTAAAGACTTAATTTTAATCAAAAGAGCAGAGTATATAAAAACAAAAACAAAACATATATTTTGTTTTTGGGAGACATTCAAACATCGGTCAAAAATCTACAGCGACCACTTGTACGCTACAAAATATCACACATAATAACTGAACAATGAGATATGTATGTGTTTATCTGTAAATCGTAAAGGCTTTACCTTACCTTTACCTTGCTCTTAATTTCGAACTCTAAAGTATTGCATTTTCTAGCATCATCATCACCAAAGGCTCTACTATAGAAAACATCATCGCCAGTAGCTTAGAATCGAGGTGTCATAGGCCATCAAATGTCTGTTTGAGCCATCAGGTGTTCACAAAGTAGAGAGTCATCACATGTAAACCTGAAATTTAGATGATATTTCGGAGATCAACGCTATGTATTCTTACGAGTCAAAATATAGGTTTAATTTTGCAGAGGTTATCGTTCGCAAAAAATTATAAATATTTTTGATTAGGAGCCATTATTATAACTTGCCTTTAAAGTTGGATTTAGTAAAAAGATAACTTTAGCTAAAGTGAACTTTAAAGTTACCTTTAACTTTGTTTCGTTATTACAACTTACTTGTAAAATAAAGTGAACTTTTTTTAAAAATGGCAGTGCCGGAGCAATATCGATAACTTTTATTTTAAAAACGCAGTGGCAACGACGATGTCATAACAAAAGCACATATTATCTTTCGTTGTATAAAAATTGGCGTATGGCTTATGTCGATTCCGATACGCTGTTGTATTAACACCATTTTCTAAAAAATTTTGGTCTCTTAAGCGAAACGCCAGAAGCTCTGATTTCTCTTTTGTAAATTCAAAGTCTATGATAAGATCATTTAGCTGACTGATTGTAAAGCTTCGGTTTTAGAACATCTGATGTACTACAGAAGAACCGTTGTTCGGCAATTACAGCAAAAAAGTTGTTTTTTTCAAAATATTGGTTATATTAAAAAAATTAATGACTTAAAGCTGATATAATTTAGAAATTTTTAACGTATGGCTTAACTGAATCGAATAAGTCATTTCAAAGTTATCATAAGAAAGTTATCAAAAATCTCACATTTTAGAAAAAAAAAATTTTCCATAGACTCTGAAATGCTGATGATTTTTGAAGTAAGTCGACCATAGCGCATCAAAAAATATATTGAAAATCAAAGGTATTTTTGCTTGTTGCATAGTATTATCACACAACTAGGCTTAAAGCACATACGAAATCCAATTACAGGTTTTTTTGTCTACTCACTGCAAGAAAATCAATTTATTTGTTTATACATTGCTATCACAACACAAATTTACAATAAAATATTAAAATAGAGCATATTTCCAACGCCACCTTAATGACAGATTTTTCGAGGGCCTGTTCTTTATATGATTTCCTTTAACCGTTTCGCTATTTCCTGACGGTATGCAGGTTTTTTTGTTTCGCAAGCAATAAAAACTATTATTGTCAGCCGCAGTTTGAAATTGAAAATAGAATTTAATGCAGAGGTTTTCTCTATTTCCAGCGTTTTCTCTTGGTTATTTCATTATTATTTTATATACATACGAGTATGTATATTGTTTTGTTGTTGCTGTTGTTGGATTACAAATAATAGATAAAATAACCGGGTAATGCACTTGGCAAATGCTTTGAAAGCAAAGTTTTTATTTTTTAAGTGTTTTGCATTAAAAATAACAAAAAAAATGGATAAAAATTGTAATTCCAATGAAACCCCTTCACATCATATGAATGGTATAAAGACAAAAAATTCATTTTATAGGATATTCATATGAAAAAAAATTCCACGTCAAACAGGATACAAAAAAAAGCAAAAAAGGAAATACAAATGATGCTATGACTATGCTATGAGTATATAATAAAACAATTGGTTACAAAGGTTAAACAAATACATTTAAGAGAAAATATTTTTATTTTTTTTAATAGAGAAGACAAAAAATATTTATATTAAAAAAAAAACAATTTAAAAATATACAGCCATAATAATATTAGTAAGAATATGTGTTTCTAGGTCCTTTAGAGTTTTAAAAATATAAATTATTTGAAAAAAACAACAATTTAACTGACATCCTTGTTTTTATAAAACAAAAATTAAAGCTTTAAAGAAAAAATCCTTCTAATCACCTTTTCATTACTGGGGTTATTTTTTTCATTTTCTTTTTTTTTTCGACGTTATTCACATGCTGCATTATACGCAAATTTGTTACATGACTGCATAAAATATGATAATTCTATTCCATTTGTAACGAAAGATATTATTTTACACTGTTTCCTTTAGAACGTAATAATTCGTTTTAAATAGATTTTATATAGGGTGTCCTAACCTTAACGCAAGATTTGAATTTGTCGCCATTTGTGCAGTAAATTGTTGGCAACCCTTAAAAAAACAACTCGACAGCTGACAGTTTAAGGTTAGTAAAATTAGAGCGTAATCCTATGTACTTTATGTTCAAATAAAAAAATGTAAACACAAGTAAAATATCAAAACCGATAGAATAGAAATAATTATTATTAAAACCATTTAATTTACAACTGAACTCATTAACCCACTACTCCTCATAAGCTTTCTTTTTGTACTGCGTAGTGAGGTTGGGTTTCCAGAAAATCTGATTTTTAATCCTATCCGGTTTGCAATACGTAATGTGTGTAAATTACAGCACTGAATGATAGGCCAAAAATTGATAGGGTTGTTAGGTTAATATCATTATAGATTTCAATATAGATTGGACATTATAGGCCAATGTTTCTTTTATTTTATTAAAAGCTCATTTTTAATGCGGCTCTAGTATGATATGTTAAGCATCTATCTGTTATCTCTTTTGTGTTTCTTTAAGGGAGGTTTGTCTGAAAAAGTTACTGCATACACTCCAATGATATACAAATCTTACAGTAGAAGATTTGTGAAAGTAAACTTTGACTGAAAGAGCATTTTTGGATTTGATAATCAGAGAAAAAAAAACATAAATAAATAAAACAAAACTAGAGATCTGGTGGTTGGTCAAAATGGCCCGTATGGTTACTACGAGTGTCAAGTTTTGAAAATTGCCAAAACACTTGAAAATGAACGGTGTCTGGAATACCTTACATACACTCCGTCATGTTGAGATATCTGAAGACATCAGCTGCTCCAAAGCGGGATATCGCTGATATATCGTGTAGAAACCACTCGCCGAACGCCTTATGAAGACGGTTCACAACCATCTCTTGCTTCACCATTTCGTCACAGCTAAGACAGTGGTCGTTGTACCGTAAATTCATCCTGCCATCATGGTTTCCAATCGGTCAGTATCCGGTAAGCAAAGCCACCGGTCTGGGCATATTCATTCAACTAAAACCAATTAGCGATCGAATACACCTCGCTTCACACTCAGACCTAGTTAGCTTCGTGATTCTGGATTTCCAGCCTTTGACCTGGATTCCGATTAATTCAGGTAGAAGTCGATGCCACCATCCACTTCATGCCGATCTCTCGCCCATCCGTAATCCAAACAAGTTTCGCCTCGAAAGACAGGCTGAGAGTGTTCAATGAGTGTCTACATCTTCTCACTAACTAAGCGAGAGGTGACGCGTCTTCGCGTACCGCCCTAATAAGTAGTAAACATGCTTTGCAGGCCAATATTTCCGCCTGTAAAACACTCGATCTGGAAAACAGAGATCTAATGACTTATAAAAAGATAAAAATAAGCAGGACAAAGATTATTTCGTGATTGTCGCGAGGACCACAAGAACAACTTTTTAGAACCAGATTTCTGCATATCATCGTAGAAGAGATGCTAGTACTTATTTTAAAAACAAAAGATATATTTGGCTGGCCTTAGATGGATTAAAAATTTTATTTATGGGAACTAAGAGAATATGTATTTTATTTAAGACTTGCAATCGTTTGCTCCTAATAAACCTCCTAATTCACAATATTCCTGCTTGTTTTACTTTCACTACGAAAACGGTGTCATATGCTTTATGTTTTTCATCCAATAAAAAATTATAATAAAATACTCGAAAAAAAATCCCAAAATTGTATACCAAGAAAAAAAAATGTGCTAAAGTTTGCATACTCCTGCAACGAGTAACAACAACAAGAAAAACAAGAATGGCAGCAATAAGAATACAAATCTATGATATCCTTGACAATGATGTTAAAGGTAGAAAAAGCCGTTATAGCTGTGCATGAACGCATAGTAAACCATTCAAGTAGCAGCAGTACAGACCATTATAATACTCGGCTCTGGTTTCACTTGATGGCATTATTTTTTACATTTTTTCGGGTTTTTTTTTTTAAGTGTTATAAGGCAATAAATAAAGTGTATGTTTCAGTGGGTTTTAACTTCTTCCGTTACTAGTCAGATTTCAAACAATATCTTTTTTCGTTCATTGTTGTTGTTTTTACTTGACTCTGACATAATGGCTGGTTGCTCTGGCCTTAAACATTATCTGGTTCAGTGATTTTGTTTTCCATTTTTTTTTTGATTTTTTTTTTTTTTTTTTTTTTTTTTGATAAATTTTTATTTTTACGGCTGACATGAACATTTACACATACAAAGCTGAATATTGCAGGTAAATATTTTTTGACTTTTAAATATTTTTAATGGCAATCAAATTTTTACTTTTAATATAAAGAGTAAAGTCAAGATTTTATATCAAAAATTGAGAAATTTTATTTTACAGGCATATTGGAAATTTGATAGGGTGAATGACAGACGATTTTTGTTTTCTTTTAAATAGAAATTGAATTTAAAGTGAATACCGATAATGAAATAAATATTGTTTGTTTTTTATGGAGGCATATTTGTTGATATCAATGAATAGATGATATACAGTGGCGAGCACTTGTAATTGCATATATCTCACGTATTACTTAAAAATGCATTAAATCCTACAAAATATGTAAAACTCAACCTGCTTTTCTACTCAATCTGTTTATTATGATCCAACTAAAGGCCAGAAAAATTAATTCTTTTTTAATATTAAGTTAAACCGAAGTTTTGTTCAATTTCCTCAAAAAAATTTAACGTATCCACTTTCGCCCCTCTAAGTTTTAGTTGCCTGACAGCACAATAAATAGAAAAATCACAGTTTTTTTTTCTATTGTTTGAGTTTATCGTCAGATAAATTAATAATATAGCAAATTTTTTTAAGTGTCATTAATTTTTCAATAAATTTCAACTTTTAATAAATATACGAAAGATTTCAGCTTTAAAAAATCAAATTGTTGAAATGGCAAAATACAATTATTCAGCACGCGAAATTGCAAGAACATTGGAAAAGTGCCATCGAACAGTGCTTTAAGCAAGAGAAAGAAAAAATATTGGTGGAGAAGGCGAAAAAAAGGCAGGTTACCGAGAGAAATGCAACATTCGAAAACGCCTAAAGAGGCAGCAAGTGCCATAAACAAGCCAGTTAGTTAGTGGACAGTACACAGGAAACTTAAAAGAATCGGATTCAGTTGAACTGTAAAGCAAAAAAACCAGCATGGCTTAAAAGCACGGCTAAAGTTATGCAAATAGCACAAAAACTGATGAAAGCAGATGAAACCAAGATAAATCGCTTTCAGTCGGATGAAACCATTAAAAAACACCAAGCAAAAGAAATTATAAAGCATGGAGGTGAAAGCTTAATGGTATCACCTTTGTCCAGTGGTAAAAATTGAGAGAATAATGAAAAAAGGTGATAATTTTAAGTCTTGAGGTTCATAGTCTTCTGTTTTACAGTTTAACACAACATATTTTGTTGTTGCAAAAAACGTTCTTGGTAATATTGTTGTCGACTATACACTGTTTGTTTTGTCAAGTGTAATAATAATACAGGTTCGTTTAATTCATAGTGTAATAGGCTTCAAGAAAACAAGCACTTAAATAACAAATAAACGATGTGTCATTTATAGAAAACAAGTAATTGATTTTAAACGTCTTTTTCTGTCATAACTATCATCATAACATATATGTATTGTAGTATTTCTAAAAGATGTTTTTTTTTTTGGGTGCAAATACGTTTCTCGCTAATGCATGTTGTCGGCTATGCAGTGTTTTTTTTTAAGTGTATGAATACAAGGTTTTTTAACATATAGGATCAAGTGATGCCAAACTTTACCAGTTAAAGAGCTTTCAAAGAGATAAACACATATGTAAATAACAAATAAATAATAATTTGGATTAAAACAGGTAATTACTTTTAAGCTTTATTTTCTATTACAACCAATCTCATCAACATACAAACGATCTTCAGAAATCTATCTTCCCTACTGCATGATGTCGGCAATGCAGTGATTGTGTTATCAATTGTATTAATACAGGGTTGTTTAATAAAGGGTCCGCCAAATAAATTTTTTTCTTTTTGAAAATGCTATAAAAAAAAGACTACTGAACATTTTCTCAAATTTATTTTTTTATTTGAAAGTACAATCCTTCCGGTTAATAATGGAAAATAATTTCATTCAAATGGCTGCCTCGGCTGGCCATGCATAGCCTACACGATCGGTCCAATTTTTAAGCATATTATCGATTGTGTGCAGCTGTATTTCACCAATTGCTTCACGAATATTGTCCTTTAAAGCGTCAATTGTCTCTGGCTTGTTGGCGTAACACTTATCTTTGACGGCACCCCACAAATAACAATCCAACAGTATCAAATCGCAGCTCCGAGGTGGCCAAATGACATCAGCTCTGCGGCTGATAATGCGATCTTCAAAAACAGGGCGCAAAGTGTAGCTTCGGCTGTGTGGCACGTAGCGCCGTCTTGTTGAAACCAAATGTTGCTAATATCCTCCTCTTCAATTTTTATGAAAAAAAATTCGTTCAACATGGCCCGATAGCGATCGCCATTGACTGTAGCGGCCACTCCTTGCTCATTTTCGAAGAAAAATGGCCCAATTATACCTCTGGATCAAAATCTGTCTTGGGTGTATCGGCTTATTAATGTTTGCGTGCGAGTTTGCTGTGCACCAAATGCAACAATTTTGCTTGTTTACATACCCGCCAGATTAAAATGATTTTTTTGGCAAAATCGGCATCTTCTGTAAGTCGATCGCAGGCTCACTTAGCGAAGCGTATACACAACCATATTCGTTCAACGGAAGGATAAAACTAATTATCTGTCAAATCAGACATGAGCTAAGTGTTACTATTCACGAACTAAGTACTAGTTGGAAAAAAAACGCTAGATGGCGGACCCTATACAAGTGAGTGTGTATTTGTCTTTATTAATGTCTTTATCAATATTTTTTTATTTAAAATCGTATCGCATATATATATAGTGTCACATGATGTTAAATTTTAACAGTTAAATTGCTTTCAAGAAATAATTGCACAAATAACGTAAAAACAATGTTTAATTCATATTAAAACAAGTTTATGTTTTTACACATACCTTCGTTATTAGATATATTATTTTTTAAAGGTGTTTTTGAGAGTTGCAAACATCTTCTTCACTACTGCGTGTTGTTGACAATGCTGTGTTTGTTGTATTAAGTGTACTAATACCGAGTTATTTTATATATATGATCAGATAATGTCAAACTTTATGTCAGTTGCATGGATCGCCATTACAGCTAATATCCTACCATGGTGTCGAACATCACATATGCACAACTACTTCTTAAAAGTGATATCATCATTTTGGATGAAATGTCAATAGTCCCAAACGTACACTAAGTGATACCGATTGCATTTTAAATGACGTTAGAAGTAATAACCTTCCTTATGGTTAAAAATACTGTTTCCCAGACAATTTTGACAGATAATATCCGTTTTGAGAAACCCCAAAAGAACAACAAAATACCGTAAAAAAATCGCCCTTAAGGCACATAATTTAACTCAAATAAGAGTTAGAATGATCTTTCTTCTATGGAATGATTGCTTAAATTGAGTATCTGTTATTTAAAACCTCCAACAAGTTACAATAACGAAGCATCTAAAGTCCCGAAGCATTGTTATTGTTGTTATGATACAATTATTGCCATCATTTTATATCAGATAAATCAATGAAGAAAATGTTTCTCAATTTTACTCAACGTCAACTCTGGGTCCAAAGATTGATGAGTATACTAAAATTAATTAAGCTATTAGTTTCAATTTGTTACTTGGAGAAAAGATTTACTTTAGTTTTGATTGTGTTCAACAAGAGGAAACAGATAATGCTCAGTTGTATTCAAAAAAGTTTTTTGATATGTACTATATTTAATGTAAATGAGAAACCTTAATGATAAACAGGGATCATCACTTCGAAAATTATTCATTCCGATGAAAATTGACTACTTTCTGATCCAACTGTGTCTTTTTGGATGAAACAAATTTCCTACAAAAATTGCCTACGCTATGAGTATTAACAAGGCAGAATGTCAATCTCTTCAAAAAGCAGGATTGTGCTTACCTAAACCTGTTATTTCTTAAAGACAGTTATACGAAGATTTTAATGAGTACATGCGCTTAAACGTATTTTTGTTTCTGTCAAAGATTCGTACGGACAAAGAGTAAATAATTATAACATAATAATGTTACGTTATTACCTTTTTAAAAAGGTGTATTTATGAGTTCGGAGATTGCAGTTAAAATAAAATAAATCTTCTGTTTAGTTTTTAATTACAATCCTTTATTATTATTCAACACAGTTTTGTGCACCACTGCTTGTAACCTTTTTACAAGCAATAACAATTTTCTATTCTTAATCACACCGTCTGTTTACAACTTTGTAAACAACAACAATTACTCTACAGATCTTTCTACCTAAAGATCTTCCAATCCGTTCGTAGTTATAACTTAGGTTCGATCACAATTTTTTCAAACAGGGGTTATCCACACTTAACTCTCTTTACTGAGTTAGCTCGAACTAAACTGTTTTTTTTTTACTTCACGATGCACTTCTCGCGTTTACTACTTATAAACTCTCTTTACACAGAGTTCAAACCAACCAACTCTCTTCAAACCAATAACACGTTCGCTGAATTTACACCAATTAAACTGATTTTTGTTCGCATCGATGTGCTTTTTATATGACTGAGTAAACAACACATCGAAAGCTCTCGAACCTTTGCTGTTAGTTTTTGTTGTTGCTGTATTATTTTTATTTACTTTATTTTTGCTAATGTTTGTTGTTGCCGATTCTAGTTATTTATAACAGCACTTATAGTTGTTCTTGCAGCTTTTGTTTATTTATTTTAGCGATGTAATAAACGCAGTGGTGTCCAATCTGATTTTTGTAACAATAACCTCAAAGATTGTTAAAAAATTTTATAAAATTATTTAATAAGAAATAAGAGTTAATGTCATTTAAAACGGTAGACGATGTTGTTGTTTTATAAAATACATTGAAGTCACTAATATTCACACTTCTTATTTTAACTTTCTTATACAAAAATTACCACTATGGGTGCGAAATATTCGAATGGGTCATCCAGTTTATATTATTAAATATGGTTTTTGAAAAGGTGTACGAATATTGATTTAATATCTACATATATAAATAATATTTATGAAAATAATTACTTCTTTTATGTGATTATGGCCACAAACTGAAGTTTTTACAGGAACCACATAGCTAGCAACAAAGCTGGATACAAGAAAAAGCATATCAGAGCGCCCCAGTGAGCATTTCCTAACATAAACAACAATAAAAAACAAGTGAGTGAGTAAATTTGACATTTGTGTTCGTACGGCCATCAGAAAAACGATGTAGTGAGCCGTAACTTTGTATTAAAATGTTGTCGTTATCGTTCGCATTGATTTTCTTTCGACTAGAAAGTATTAGTGTGCCGCAAATCAGCTGTTTGTTGTTCAAAACGACAACATTCGACATCGTAGGCCAGGATGTAAATAAGCACAAACTAGAAAAGACAAATGTTCTAGAAAAATTTTTTAAGTAAGATCAACCTTGTTTCACTTTACAATTCTTTATTGAGTCGAAGATGAGTTCCAAGAAAAAAAAATTGGCTCATAATTTAATTTTATCTTTTACAGTTATTGTAACCTTTTTTTGTTTCATAAAAAGCAAAATTAAATCATTTTCGATTTATTTTTTTTATTTATTTATTTCTTTTTTTTTTTGAGACATACATATATACATATGTTTAGTAGATTATTTTTTCCCGTATTTTTCGATCCCCGGAAAAATCGGGAAAAAATTCTTTTCCCTGAAATCAGCTACAAGGAATGCTTCCTATAGAAGAAGGATATGATTTAATTTCATGACACAAAGCAACTACATTAGCATCATCAATAAATATGTATATTTATTTACCCGTTACCCATTTCTAAGTCAATAAGGGCTTAATTATTGACTTCTTTAAAAGAAGAAACTTTTCAGTTTAGGTACAATTAAATTCTACCAAGTTATAACGTCTAAACCTAGACAAATTTACTTTTTAGTAAATTTAAAAAAAATTACAATTTTCCGTCTTACATCTTAAACTTCTTTGGCATTATTATTTATTGTTATCCGATCTTAAATATGTCATCAAAATTTCTACCATCTTCAAAGAATCTGACAAACTTACTGCAATAATATTTTTTATACAAAATATCTACCACTGCCAAAAGTATCGTATAATGTAAGCAGAAAACAGCTTCAACTGAGTTATATTTCACAAATTTCTTTATAACTTTGGGACCATATATATGCTGCTCCACCTTTACACAATATTATTGCACACTCTGTTTTACATACATATGGAGGTATGTACATACACAAGTAAATATTTTCAGCTTCAACATTTTTATTGTATATGAAAAATTCCCGGGACGGGAATACCGGGAAAAAAAAATCCTAATGTTTACGTTTGTATACTCAAAAGTGTTGTCAATTTAAGACACGTTTGTGTCGCGTAATCGACAAGATTATCAATCGTAATTGAAAGAGCGTATCAAGTGATTCGTTTTATCGTGTAATCATGCTATTTTATTAACTTGAAATAATGGAGTGTATGGTTTTCTTCTATATTAAATATACGACATGTTGTTTTATTATAACTTTCGAAATTATTTCATTATTTAAAGCTATTAAGTATTTTTCCAGCTAATAGAGATAATAGTTTAAAACTAAAAATTTTCCCATTTTCGTTTCACTTTGATCCCTTTTCAATTTATACACTTTTCTCTCTTTGTCGTCCTCGTTCTATTTTCACACAATATTTGATAATCTTTATTTAACTTTTTTTGTTAATTGTTTTGCATTCAACACACATTGTGCCATATAATTTTAAAAACAATACATAAATGTTTGAGCGGAAGCCTATGCAAAAGAGACCCTGCAGCGGGTGGGTAAGAAAGTGTATGTTCTGTTATTTTTTATTTAATAGAACACAAACATAGTAGTACACACATGACAGACATTCATCACATATTTTCATATGTTTGTAAGTTGTATTTGTTTGTCATTGTTGTTGTTGCTGTTTTTATGTACATCAAGTGTATTTGTTGTAATTTTTCTTCTCTTTTTTTTCTGTCTATAGTATGTTTGAAATTTTGTTATTTTCTTTTGAAAAATGCCAAAAGCCATCAGAAAAATTTATTATTCGAAAAACGCACAAATCAGTTTAATGGTCCTGCTGATGCGCTTAACAATAACAACAACACTTACTCAATCATCATATTGCCATAGACCAAAAACAAAAAAAGAGAAAAACTAAGCTCTCCATTAGTACATACATATATATGTACTCGTATGTATGTATGAATAGAAAGAGTAGTGGTATAGTAGTAGCTGAGAGGTACATAAGTCAGTTTTGTGAATTCTCTCATGTATAGGAATGTACATATGGATAATATGTGAGTGTGTGCATGTGCTTGAATGGTTATATGATGTGAATATATTACTAAGCATCAAACAGACATAAAAAATATGGTTTTTATTAGTGGCAATAGTAGTTATTGTTGTTGTCGTTGTTGCATAAACAATATTGTTTATATGAATATGCGGGAGAATGTATTTTCATCCATTTCTGTTCTGTATTCATGTTTATTTTTATATCTTGACTTGTTTTTGTTTTTTCATTTTGTTTTAAATCCGTTAAATTGCTGGTTCTAAGTTTTATGTTGATATTTTTCTTTCCATTATTTTTTGTTTATTATTTAATGTTTTAATATTATTATTCAAAGAACTCAGGCTATGCATCATTATTGCGATTTGTTTTTCATAACGTATTATTTTCTATTTTCTTTGCAAATATTCTAGTAAATTAACTCAGAAAAAAATTGAATTTACAAATATTTTCGAGATATTTTTTAAGTGATAAACAATTTCAACGAAAAACTTTTTACCTGCAAAAAATATGGGCTAAAAAATGTATAAATGATTTATCTTGAAAAAAAAAACAAAATATAAAAAATTAGATAAATATGTTTTCAATTTTATTAACACTTCTCTTTCTCCTACATTTACGTAAATAGAATTTAAATAATATTTGAATAATTTTTTAAGGGAAAAACATACACATACAAAAACAAACATATGCTTTTAAACAATCGATTTCTATGCAGATATTGATGGCCAACAGTTATTGCCTCAATGATATCTTAGAGCACATGCTATAGAGGATAAGAATTCTTAGATTTTTTAAAGCATATATTATAGGAATATGAACTCTAACATTTTTTATAGCCTATTTTAAGGAGAGCATGTGCTTGATTAGGTGTAATAACAAGAACTAAATGCAAATAATTTATAATAAATGCAAATAATTTATTTATATTCGAATTTTCTCTAATACAAATTAACAAGTTAAAGCTAATCAGTTACAATCTAACACTCTAAAATACACTTAGATTTTCTTAATCAAAATTAGCTACTTATAGGTAATCGGAGTTAAATCTAACACATCATTTTATATACATTGGTGATCATTTAATTAAAACATAATAGCATTATGGAGATCGAACGGTTATTATTCGACCGGTTTTAGCGGTTTTTTTTGGTTTTATCGAATACGGTTTTTATAAAATGTCCACTTTTCGATTACCAATTAAACCTGTTATTTATAACACGAATAACCGGTTAGTGCAAATATAATCTTCGTTTAAGTATTTTCCTACGCTTAACTATACTATATAACGTCTTATTTTTATACTATGTATGACAACCTTGAACATCGCACAAATAACGTAAAAACCATGGTAGATCAAAAAAAATATGCCCACTTGAGCAATAATAACTTTTTCTCATTTTCTGAAAATAAATATTAATTTTTTGTATATGGAGAATAATGATCAACTAGACTCATTTAAAGGGACCTACAAATGCAAGCTCCGAACGGCAGATGTAATAATTAGTAAAGTTTTTCAAACGTAAATAGTCAAAACCAGCCGCTAGCCATGTTGTGAGGTGATACCGCTGTTGAAAATTGTCAGATGATGTGGCTTCTAATTGAACTAAGAACTTCCTGGTTGGTAGGCGGGTGTCTTACCTGCATGCATTTATGATTCTACACATGTCCTCTGAAGTGCGAAAATATTCAGAAATCGATGGTAAGGATAAGTCTAGATATATTGATTATCCTCAAATACTAAGCTGATGAGGCTCTTCGACATCAGAAATTATTAACCTTATATATGTTTATGAGATTGAAATCTACCTCATGTCATGAGTCTCTCCCACCTTTAAGAATTAAAATAAGTCGGACAGTAGTTCGCATTTATTACGTATAGCAAGAGCAGTTACATTATTCTGATGTAGCAGTCATGAATTGCTTTTCCACAATTTTATAATCGTCAATTTCTTTTCTACATTTCTTATCACAAATTAGGTCTTTATTTACATACAGATCTTTTTATATGAACTGCTCATGTACAACACCGCGTTAATTACAGAAAATATTAAACAAATCTTTTACGCTTGATTTTAAGCTCTTTGGGGTCTTCCATTTAGTGTCTATATACATAGCTTTGATTTCGGCGTCAGTGATCATATCAAAATCAAATGAACTGAACGACAGTTATGTTATAATAAAAACATCGGAAAAAATTATTTAACACGGGCCAAGTAATATGCTCGCAACTTCTTTTCAAGAATTAATTTGACAATTTTCTAATATCATGGACATCCAAAGCGAGGTTCAGCATGCGCTTTTATATTTTCTTTTGAAGGGGGGCAGTCACCGGACAAGTTGGCCGAAGAAATAAACTGCAATCATAAAACGATTCTTAATTATTATACATTGGGGTTTTTCGAAAAATTTTAACTTAAAGTGCACAAGACATAGTCAGCGAAGAAGTCTTCGCAGAAAAACTACAACACATGAAAAAGGCTATTCGATTGAAAACGTCCCATCGACGAGGCCAAATCACACTTTTTCACGATAATGCACCCAAAGTATTCGAGTGTTACTTTGTACCGACGGAATACAATCATTTCCACTTTCTGCCGAGCTAATGTGAGGCGTTATTTTCGATAATAAAAAAGACTTCTGTAGCTGGGGTTGAAAACATGTTCAGTTCTACTGGTGTTTTTTTTGCATATTCCCTCACGGTTGTCAATTCTCTAAATATAAAATCGTTGAATTAAACAATTTTCTGCTCATTTGGAAAAAATTGGTATTGATCTCAAAGCAAATAATTAAAGAAAGTAAAAATTATAAATTTAATAGATCAATTGAGACTCGAACTCGGTTCGAACAAAAATTAACATAACGTAAGCTAGAGCGAGCAAAAGCTCTCAACCAACTCGACCATATAGTATGTACACGATTTGGTGTCGACTAAATAATGGCACTATATGGTGTTGAGTTAATATATGCCTATCAAACGATGTGTGATGGTAGAACAAGACAATGATAAAAAAGAGAATAATATTGAAAGAACGTGAGGAGAGAACTTCAACTAAATCGTCATATAGTATTGGTAATTCCAATATGCAATTTCTAAGAATATGAGTTTAACAGTTGATGTTCCGAAGAATGAAAATGCACAACACAAAGAACTCTGTTGATGACTTCTGTAGCTGGGATTAAAAATATGTTCAGTTCTGCTGGTGTTGTTGTTGCATATTCCTTAACGGTTGTCAATTCTCTAAATATAAAATCGTTGGATAAAACAATTTTCTGTCCATTTGAAAAAAAAATAAGTATTGATCTCAAAGCAAATAATTAAATAAAAATAAAAAAGACTTTAAAAGCTGGCTAAACAACGGTTTTTGACAAAACAGCTTCAATAAATTGATCGAGTGATGGGAGGAGTTCGTAAACAGTTACAGCGAATACATGATTGAATAATTTGTTGTTATATAAATTGATATGACTTGAAATAAAAGTTTTTGATAAAAACGCTAAAAACTAATTACCCAACCCAATAGTTTTAGTTGTTTGAAAACTCAAAATTCATATTTTAATCAAATTTTGCGTAAACAAGATGACCGGTGCGCATAATTTTTGTAACATAAATAAGTGAAAACAATAAATGCGAATATTGTTGACTTCAATATATATATATACATAAAAGACCAACCGAATTTATTATAAGGTTTTTATGTACATGCGGTTTTAGTAGGTCCATTGGTTCGCGAGTTATTAACGTTAGAGTAAACCCCTTTGTATTGCATAAGTTTTACTCGAAAACGAAATTTGTTACAGCATTTAAGCTTTGTGTGAGTTCGAAAATATTTTTAAAACTGTTTATATAAAAAGCATATATAGAAAGCTTTCATTTGGTGTGTGGCCTCACTATTGTTCAACTGGGCAGTGCCAAGCCCGTATAAAATTAGTATTTATATATTTATATCTTTAAAACGGTAATAGTAAGAGTCTCTAAATTTGACCAAAATAATATTACAAACCATCAGTTAAAAAATGGGCCGAATCGGATAAGTTGGCATGGTACACCTCCTATACAATATGATTATACAATAATGATTATTGTATATCTTGAGAATGGTTAGAATTGAAGTTTCCAAATTTAGTTTAAATAAAACATGGAATTTTGCAAGTGTAGAGAATGGTAACAATTAAAGCTTTCTTTATCTATCCACATCAGTCAAAAAGCAGGTACAATACAAAGGCTCCTAGCAATGCGGGAGGGAATACTCTAGTTTTATTATAAAAAAGAGGAACAAAGTCAATTGTTTTTAAATGATATTAATTCATATTTCTTATTAAATAATTGTATAATATTTCTTTAAAAACAATCTTTGAGGTTATGATGTGATTATTATTTACTTTTTGCCCGTAAGAATCTTTAACAGAAACAAAAATACGATTAAACACACGTATTCATAAAAATCTTCGTATGAAAAAAAACGGGTTCGGGTAAATGCAATCCTCTCTTTTGAAGAGCTTGAATTTATGCCTTGTTAATAGTCAGCGAAGGCAACTTTTTTAAGAAATTTTTTGTATCAGCCGAAAAGACTGTGTCTTTTGGAGCAGAATGTGTACAGTTTCATTGGAATAATTTATTAATGCAGTGATGATTTGCTTACCCAAGTATGTTAGGATTAACCTTGTGTCATTTATTAATCCCTGTTTAGTATTAGGATTTCTAATTAACATTATGATTGCATTATTCTTTATAATCAATTTCTGAGGTGGTAAGCTGGGTGGATTTAGTGTATTTGAAAATTCTGTTGGGAACAACTGAGCTTTGTTTGTTTCCTTCTGTTGAACACAATCAGAACTAAAGTATTTCTTTTTCTCCCCAAGTAACAAATGGAAGTAATATGTTCATTAATTTTTATACAATCACCAATTTCTGGGCACAGAATTGACGTTGAGTAAAATTTGGAAACATAATAATTGTACCATGACTACAATAACAATGCCTTGGGACTTCAAATGCTTCGTTATTATAATTTATTGGAGGTTCTAAAATACCCAATTACCCAATTTAAGCAACCATTTCGTAACCATTTCATACTTTGAGTCACCTTTTTACCGTATGGTTGTTCTATTGGTGTTTCTCACACTGGGTAGAACCTGGCGAAAAGAAAGGTTATTAATTATAAAGTTCTTTAAAAGGAAATCGACAACGCTTAGTGCATGTTTTGGTACCATTGAAATTTTATCTTAAATGAGATGAGATCTGTTTTATCTCCCGGAGGATATTAGCTGCAATGCCGATCCATGCAACGAGTACAAAGTTTGACATAAATCCACAGGTCTGTAATGGACAATTTTGCCCTAAAAACACTAAGCAAACGGTTAAGCATGGAGGCTTATCCAGTGATGGAATGGGCTTATATGGCTACTGTAAGAGTTGGAAATCTTAATTTTATAGAAGATACAATGGATAAAGTTATTTATCTTCAAATTTTGAAGAATAAAGTAAAGGAAAGTGCAGGCATATTGAGTATTAATGAAAATTTCAAATTTTATTAGACCAATGAAGAAAAGCTTATATCACAACTTACCAAAGGTCTTGAAAAGACTTCCCCAAAGTCTCGAACTAAACATTATTGAGTGTTTGTAGGATTAGCTTGGACGCCGAATGCAAAATCGTTTGTGTACCAACTAAGAACAACTAAGATACATTTAAGGAAACTTGGAGTCAGATAAGTCCTAATGTGTGAAGAAAATTAGATGAATCCGTCCCAAAGAGATTGCAGACTTTGCAAAATCAAAAAGGATATGCAAGAAAATAATAATTTGATATAAAAGTCTACCCGACTTTCAGTGTGAGCCTTAATTTTAAGAGTCACACTTTGGTTTGTTTTATAAAATTTTATGTTACAGGTGGATATTTATTTTTTGTTTGTTTTTATTGCTTAACTAATGCATGTAATTAAAAAAAATTGAAAAAGTTTACTTTGGTTCCTTTAACGGGCATCTAAAGTTTTTGTAATGAGTTGCCCGACTATCAATGTGAGCGACTGTGTTAAACAACCCTGTATTAATACACTTGATAAAACAAACACTTCACTACCAACAACTTGCAGTAATGAGGAAGGTATTTGCAACCGATTAAAAAAAAAAACATTTTTGAAAAATAATATGGATGAAAACGAGGATAGTTTTAATAGAAAACGACGCTTAAGAATAATAACTTGTTTTAATCTAAATGATGCGTTGTTTTTATGTTATTTATATATGTGCTTTTTTAACTCTCTTTAACTGTTAAAGTTTGGCATCACTTGGCACTGTATAATATATTAAACAACTCTTAATACGCTTGACAAAACAAACACAGCATAGCCGGCAACAACGGGGTTTGCAACAACAAAATATGTTATGTTATGTTAAAGGGTCCGCCAAATAATTTTTTTTTTTTTTTTTTTGAAAATGCTATAAAAAAAACTACTGAATATTTTCTCAAATTTCTTTTTTTATTTGAAAGTACAATCCTTCCGGTTAATAATAGAAAATAATTTCATTCAAATGGCTGCCTCGGCTGGCCATGCAGTAGCCTACACGATCGGTCCAATTTTTAAGCACAGTATCGATTGTGTGCAGCTGTATATCACCAATGGCTTCACGAATATTATCCTTTAATGCGTCAATTGTCTCTGGCTTGTTGGCGTAACACTTATTTTTGACGGCACCCCACAAATAATAGTCCAACGATGTCAAATCGCAGCTCCGTGGTGGCCAAACGACATCAGCTCCGCGGCTGATTCTTCAAAAACAGGGCGCAAGACATCGAGTGTAGCTTCGGCTGTGTGGCACTTAGCGCCATCCTGTTGGAATCAAATGTTGCTAATATCCTCCTCTTCAATTTTTCTGAACAAAAATTCGTTCAACATGACCCGATAACGATCGTCATTGACTGTAACGGCCACTCCTTGCCCAATTATGCCTCTGGACCAAAATCCGCACCAAACAGTGACTCGTCTTGGGTGTATCGGCTATTCAATGTATGCGTGCGGGTTTTCTGTGCCCCAAATGCGACAATTTTGCTTGTTTACATACCCGCCAAGATCAAAATGAGCTTCATCTGCAACATTACCATGATTTTCAAAGTAATGTCGCAGTATTTCACAGCGTTGTTCAAGCGTATACACAACCATATTCGTTCAGCGGGAGGATAAAACTAATTATCTGTCAAATCAGACATGAGCTAAGTGTTACCATTCACGAAATAAGCACTAATTGAAAAAAAACGTTAGATGACGGACCCTTTATTAATACTGAAGGTATCTGCAACCGACAAAAAAATACCTTTTAAAAATAATATACATATCGTCGTATGAAATCTAAAAAGCCCTAAGTTACATTTCAAATATTTTACAGGAAAAGCAAAAAAACTTTTTAAAATGTAATAATAATCCATTAAGGTTTGGCTTAGAATATCGTTAATAAGCGTTGTTTTGAATTGTAAAAATGTAAAAATTCATGGGAGCATGTATTTCGGAAGGGTACATCATAATTTTTTTTTTTTGTAACTTATGGCTTTTTGGATTTCATACGACGATATATATGATGATTCTTTAATTTAATCTTTCTTTTTTTCCAGTTTACTTATTCTTTTATTCTACTTAAAAACTTTAGCATTTGTAACGAAACCCATTTATGTGCCAGTCAATCAGTATAAATTAAAAAGTCGCAGCCAGTCAGTCAACATTATAAAAAAAAAAACCTACACCCTAAAATCGTTTCGATTATATGCAAAATTTTTAAGCTAATGTTTAGATAACAACGTTCACATGGACAAACAGCAAGACAACTACAAAATGCAGTTCCAAATTAATCGGTTTCATAAAAAATAGATCAGAAAGCATTTTTTTAATTTCACAATCACTAGGACGAACATAATATAATGGTATATTACAAAGAAGAAAAGAGAAAATTTTTTTTAATTAGAAAAACATGTTGTAATTTCCTTGTAATATTTCTATTAAATCACATAGAGCTCGTTTTCAATCACTCTATAATGTCGTTTGAGAAAAATGAAAGAGAACAAGATAGGAAACCGAAAGTCCATAAAAAACAAGAATAAAAAATATCCCAATGAAATGAAATGAGATAGAAATTGAAATGAAAGGCGTCCATCATCATATCGTCACATCAAATCATCATCATGTAAGTATGTATCAACGTCAACTTGCTTATAGTGTGGCGAATGTATATGCACATACGTATGTCTGTGTGTTGAATTCTTTCTTTTTTTCCGTCTCAACAACTTGTATTACCAAAAAACCACTTTTATTCCCTTTTGCCCATAATGACTTTATTTATGCCTAGAGGGCTATTTTATACCAATTTCCTTCCTCTTCTTCTCTTAGACTAACAATAATACTTTTGAGTTGTTTTTTTCTTTTTAGTTTACGTTTTCGAACATAAATTTTATTTATTTTTTTATACTCTTCGCCTTGAAAAATAAACTTGTGTTGAAGTCCTTTATTTCATTTTTTGTTTTTTTTTTTAGTTTTCTTTTTTATGTTCAATACTATCAACACTTCATCATCACTATTACTCGTTGACGAAAAAAAGGGAAGAGAAATATACTGCTTGTCCTCCTTATGGACAAAAGGGAGGGAGAAAGGGAAAATAATTTTAATCAAGAAAAAACTCATTTCTGTGGCCACTTGGAAGAGTAGCTTAAGTCGGCATAGGTGCTTAATGAAGCTAAGGCGCATAAATGTATTTTAATTAATTTTTCAGAATCTTTCTTTTTGCCAATTTTATGTGTGTTTACATTTTAGCTTAAGTTCTCTGAAACGATTTTGAATTTGTCAAAACGTCTTATGTGCATAAAGTATATTTTTAAATACACCCATTTTTCATTCATTTTATAACTACTGTATACAACTTAAATTGACTTAAACTTAAGTTTCAATAAAAATCTTATGTTTACTTAAAACTTTGAAATACATATGTAGATATAATTTCAATAAAAGAACTTAAATATACTTAAGGCACAGTAAAATTTAAAACTTAGTACTTAAAAATCGTTTAAGTTATAAAAGATGCTGTATACCACCTATTTTCCAAAAATTTTTTCAAAGCTTTACATTTTTTATTTAATATTGGTAACAAACTTATTAAGTTACAGTTTTGTTGTAAAAAACAATTAAGATTAAAATTACACAAAATAGGGAATATCTCTAAACTTCATTTTTCGACTTAAGCTATTTTTCCATATCGACACAGATTTATAAGGGGAATTTCGTACAAAGAAAAAAATTTGAATTTTAAATTATTTATTACTTATTTAGTTTTCGCAGGTTATAAAGTCAGGTCGTTGAGAGGGTGCCTGTGGCGAACGTCGTAGTGAATCATTGTGATAAACGCTGACAATGGTAAAGCATAGATGGTTGACGATGAATTTTCTTTGTTGTAATACATAACTGAAGGAATTGTCCAAATTTTCATATATGACGGATGTTGACTTTGTCTTGTAAGCGTCCATTTATTAGTGAGTCTTAACACACAATATCATCAAAAGTCATTTTACATTATGTAGTGGATTCATAACAGACAATGTCGATAAATTTCAGCTTTCTTTAGTACTGTGACATCCAATGACGTTGTCATACATAACTCCCTTTGTTTATGTCATTGTCACGATGATTCTTCAATGTAATTGCTTATTTATGATAAACTAGAGTAAGCCCTCGCGCGTTGTTGGGAGCCTTTGTGTTGTACCTGCTTTTTGACTGATGTGGATAGATAAAGAAAGCTTTAACTGTCACCGTTCTCTACACATGCAAAAATACATTTTTTTTTAAATGATGGTTTGTATTGACTGCCAAGTTATTCAAGATATGCAAAAATCATTATTTAATTCGTATGGGAGGTACCATGCCCACTTATCCATTTCCGCCCACTTTTTAACTGATGTTTTGTACTGTATCTAAGAA
Source organism: Wohlfahrtia magnifica (assembly GCA_023159175.1). Classification (NCBI taxonomy): domain Eukaryota; kingdom Metazoa; phylum Arthropoda; class Insecta; order Diptera; family Sarcophagidae; genus Wohlfahrtia; species Wohlfahrtia magnifica. The sequence continues at coordinate 333,673 of JAKWBJ010000485.1, read as the reverse complement.
GTCATTTAGATCAATAAACCTTCCATTCTAATCATTTTTTAGATATACAAAAACAATATTTAATGTGTATGAGAGATGCCACACCCACTTATTCTATTTCGCCCATAGTTATTTATACCAACTTCAGAACCTTGCACTATTACCGTTCCATAGATATACAAATATTAATACTTACTTTGTGTGGGAGGTGCTACTCCCACTTATCCAATTCGGCCCAATTTTTGACTTATATTGACCAAAAACTTATTTGGGCCAAATTTGGGGACTCTTACTATTACCGCTTTAAAGATATAGACATATAAATACAAATTTTATATGGGCGTGACACCGCACAGTTGAAAAATAGTAAAGCCACACACCAAATGAAGGCTTTGCATATGTATATGCTTTTTATATACACAGTTTGGAAAATATTTTCTGACCCACACAAATTTTAAATGTTGTAACAAATGTCGTTTTCAGGTAAAACTTATGCAATACAAAGGGGTTCACTCTAATGTCAATAATTCGGGAACCAGTGGACCTACAAAAACCGCTTATACATAAAAACCTTGATATTAACTTCACCTTTCATTCAAGCTTGTAACATAAAGAGAACATCAATTAGGACGCATTTTATCGATAAATTTATACGAATTCCGACTATATACTGAAATTGTGACGATAGACGAAAATGTCATAGTGACAATGTCGTTCAAATTCGCCACCGGGATATCATGCTAAGAAAGAGGTAGTTTGTGACAATCAAATTATTTTTGTTCATCCTTTATTTACCGAATACATTATGTTAAATATTTAAATTTAGAATAATCAATGAGTCGAATTCACAGACTTCAAATAAGGGAAAATCAAAATCCCTTTTGGAATAATAACTATGGAGTCTGGAATCATATGTGAACATTAATTAACACAACAGTTGAAAAGAAATTAATAATAACACTAAATTTGTACTGACAGGGCATTACTCTATTAGTGCACTGTAAAAGGAGGCCAGAGTGAGACAGATAACTGTAGGTTTCGGTGAGGACCTACATAATTACCAGCAGTATTAATCGAAAACTTGTTCATGTTTATGTCTTTTTAAACCAAAATGATTGTAAATTCTGAGTAGTTTATCATCGATCTATTTTAATTGAAAAATTCCCTAAACTGAACGCCATAAACTACTTTTCATGTGGTTAATATTTTCTTTTAAGCTAATAATTCAAAGTGAACTATTTCAAAACGAAATAGCTTAAATTTAAAATTTCTATTATGGTATAAAAAAGGCCACTTTGAAAAACAGTGAAAAAAAAGAAAAAATTCTAGCGCCATATAAAATCTTTCTATAAACTACAGAACTATATTCGTCAATTCGTTATTTTATTGGGTGCGCACATAGGCTCCATTTTGAAATATTTTTTCACTCCATAAGTAAAAATGAACTACTATTAAACTAAATTCATAAAATATATGATTTATTTTGTTTATCGCTCACTTAAGTTCAATTTTGAACTCTTTCTTTTCACTTCATAAGTGAAAATGAATTACTGAACTAAATTCGTGAACTATGTTATTTATTTTGTTTATCGCTCACTTAAATTCTATTTTAAAGTCTTTCTTTTCACTCTATAAGTGAAAATTAACTACTGAACTAAATTCGTGAACTATTTTATTCATTTTTTTATCGTTCATTTAAAATTTTTCTTTTTACTCTCTGTCGTATGCTTTTATTATTAGATTACCAATTTACTCTGGTGGTTGTGTATTTGTACATTGCGAACTCGCAAGGAGATGATCAACGTCTTCCCTAAGGAAGAAACTGTATTATTTGTTAGTTTGTCTCGTATCCTGGGGTGGTATTCTGCATCCTCCTTTACACGTATTCTGATTTGTAATACGTCTTAAAGTTTGACTTTGCAGCAGTGGTTCCGGACACGACACGCTATGATTTATATTCAAAATGTAGGAATTTTTTGCTGAGTTGCATTTCAGCTCCAAGTTTCGATATTTGTAAAAAGACAAGAAACAAGGAGCACTTGGAAAGTATGCTTTTCACCAGTGCTTAACACATCGTAAAGAGTGCCTGTATGATGATAATCAAGTTGTTTAGAACACCCTAAAAAATTAATAAAAATTGTTGCAAATCAGTTTTCAAAAACTACTCTTATTATTTCTAAACCTACATTTTGTCTTAGGACATTAGAAACTCGGCTTTGAACGACTTTAACTTACTGATGTATTAAAGAAATTAATTTTTTTTTAATTTAATATCTATCAACCAAATTTTAAATTCTTATAAGACGTTTAAGTATATAGGCCTCAAAATACCTTGTTCCAAAAGTTCTCGGAATGACCGCAGTGTGGCGGTCCTATCGTTCCGATTTGAGTTTTGTTTTTTGTTAAGCTGGTACGTCAGTTGTTAATATTCCCACTAAATCTTAGCGTCATAGCTTGACATTTGCAAAAGCTACGTAGCCAAGAGTACATCTATCTCTATGTGTGTTGGAGATTTTTTACAATTTTAGAAATGGATTTAAATTTGCAACACCTAACTTGTATTAAATTTTGCGTAAAAAACGAAGAAAACGTTGGAAATATTGGGAAAGTGCTTCGGTAACGATTCTCCAAAGAAAACGGTCGTTTACCAGTGGCACGAGCGGTTCAAAGGTGGTCGTGAGTCAATCGAAGGTGATGAGGACGATGGCAGACTATCGACATCAAAGACCGACGAAAACATTGATAAAGTAAAATAAATGTTGGTTAATAACCGCAAATTAACCATCAGAGAGATATCGGATGGCTTGAGCATTGCCTATGGATCCGTCCAAGACATTTTGGTTAATGGTGTAGCAGCAAAGTTGGTGCCAAAAGACTTCAATTTCATCATCAAAAGGATCATTACTGAAGACGAGACGTAGCTTATGAGTACGACACAGAATCCAGATATAAGGCAAGTAAATGGCGTATACCAAATGAGCCGCGACCATTTCCAGTCAAAAAAGAATGCAATGCTCATGGTTTTCATGGATTACAACAGTGTAGTGCATTATGAATTTTTTCCAGAACGCCAAACAATAAACAAAAAGTATTGTTAGGGCGTTATGAGACGTTTGCGTGAAGCAATTTGCCGAAAGAGACCAGAATTGTCGGCAGAACCACATGATAACGTACCGTCGCACAATGCCATCATTATTCGAAATTTTTCAACGAAAATTGTAACAAATACCATCTAACAGCCAGCGAATTCACCTAATTTGGCGCCCTGTGACTTCTTTCTGTTCAATCGAGTTAAAAACCCATTACGTGGAACGCGTTTCAGCCGCCGAGAGGATATAATGGACAAATCTCAGGCAGCACTGATAGACATACCGAAAACCACATATAAAAAATGCTTCGAGGGTTGGATCAAGCGCTATCATAAGTGTGTTGCAGTCGATGGTCGATTGTTTTGAACGAGACAATATAGATTTAGATGAATAAACTTGTATTTTTAATTTTCTGAATAAATTCTGGTAACTTTTTGATCAAGGTTGTATTTTAAGAGCTAAGAAAGTTTAAAATCATATGGCTTATCGACAGCTAAAAAGCCTTAATTATGATACTTCTGATTAACTCTTTAATGTTAAATATTGCTGATAGGCAACATTGTTTTTTTTTTTTTGAAATTAATATGCGTAAACATCCTTTTACGAAGTTTTGTTTATAGAAGCTTTACAAGTGATCATTTATGTTCATAAGTTCAAAACATGGATTAATTTTTACCAAAACCTTCACGATAGCTGACAAGACATATGGACACGTTGCTACCGTTCCTATTTACACAATCTCCCTCACTTGTAGTTACTTTCTAATAAAGTTAGATTCAAGCTAAAACTAATCACTTTTTATTGAATCTCTCTATAGAAACTAAGGTGCAATCGAAAAATTGAGGTACAATCGAGAAAATTGAAAAAATAGCGAAGAAATAAAGTACTTTTAAGTATGTGTTTCTAATCAAGTGAATTTTGAATTTTTATATCAAGAAGTTTTACTATTTTTAAAAATTCTATTTATGTTTTTTTCTAATTTTAAAAGAAAAATAAAATCGAAGAAAAAAATAACCAGTTTTGGTTATGAATAACCAAAAACGGCCACGCTAATTGAACGTTTGCTTACTCATCATAATATGAAACACTCTACATTCTCTGAATAAAAAATAATAAAAAAATAATAATGAAAGACTAAATGTCTCCGAACAAATACCAATGATTGAGTGACAACTACAATTTTCATTTTTGTCCCTTATGAAGATGGTTTCATTCAGTCGCTTTTCTTTTAACAAAAAACAAAAAATTTATCTTTTACAACAATTTCGCTGTGTAAGCGAGAGTGTTGCTTTTCAGCAAATAAGTTTGTCAAATTTGTTGTTATTGTATTCTCACTACAAATACAATAAGTGACTTTGGTTTATTGTATTGGTACATATCCTTCTTCAATATACTCTTCATTGATTCTTTCAACTGGATTTTTTTAAAAAAAAAAGTATTTTTGTGCTAAAAATCACACATTTTCACTATCATTTTCACTTTTATTATCAATTCTTGAAAAAATTTTCTTTTAATTTAAAAAAAAAACTAATTTTCTTTTTTTCTTTGTCTTTTTTTAGGTAAGTAACTGTATTGGTAATATCTTTTTTAAAGGGTATGTATGAAAGTTTTTTTTTTAAGACTGTATTTTGAGACTGTATCCGCAGTAGTCATTTTATTGGCTACAAAGGGAAAGTTAAGTTTACATAAAGCATTTGATTTTAAAACAATGACTTAACAATTATAAAACCGCTACGTAATCAATTTTTAATAACAAAGGATTTAACACGATTCAAAGTAGATAAAAATTAGAAGTCATATGAAAAGTATCCGCTGTTTTTGATCAATTGCTATTTTTATAATTGAAAATCAATATTAATCCAGTACTTATTTGCTATTATTAACGTGATAGATTTCATCGCTGTAGAACTTTTGTAGTATGTCAGCGAAAAACTTAGCGAAGTCATTTTCAGTGACTCTTTGGTTTGCCAAATTATAGGGCGAAATAAACTCGTCTTTCAATTGGGCCATTTTTTAGCGTGCTGTGTGGCATGTGGCACCGTGTTGTTGAAAGCACATACCAGCCAAGTCCAGCTCTTCAATTTTGTGAAAAAAAACATTTGTAATCATCGCACGGTAGCGCTCACCATTCACAGTAACATTGCTGCTTTCTACGTCAATGATGCCACCGGCCTATAATAATTCACACCAAAGAGTGCATTTTTCGGGATGTATTGGCAACATTGTTGCCACTATGTGTGTAATTTCACATACACATATCGTGTGTAATTTTTCATTGTGTGTGTAGCCCGTGTGTAATTAGCTTTGTGTGTAATTTTACTATTTGTTCACCCTTTTCTTTAATCGCTATATTTAAAATTTTTTTCATATGATATTTGACAAACGAAGTTTCCTCTTTTGCAAACAAACCAAATTTAGTCATAAAAATACAAAAACTACCGCTAAGCATAGAGGATAGTTTAGGACAGTATATTGAATGCGGATAAGGACAATTTAATTTTTTTTTTTTTTTTTTTTTTTTTGATGGTTAAGTGAACAAATTTGCTTATCTCAATATTTGAAAAGAAAATATAAAGCGAACATCGGGTGTGGTTGATCCTTTACTGACCCAAACTTACAGAGAAACCTGCGCAGTGTGTATTAAAAATAGTTTAATACTCTAGCTTAATATGACATTATTAAAAATAAATGGGTTCAGGCTCGCTATTTCTAAAAACTTTGCACCCGAACCCGCGGAACCTATGTATGTGGTTTTTAAACAAAAAGTAACCAAGGAACAATCGAAACACCAAATAGAGTAAAAAGGGAAGAGAGTTTTATAAGATAATCAATATCTTATTTCTCAGACGACAAGGAAGATGTGCACGAATAAATTCTAAAAAAGAAGGAAACATTTTGTAATTTAAATTATTCGAATGAATGCAATATATGGAAAATATTTAAGACTGGGAAAGGAAAAAAAAAAACATGAAAACGGATACTCCAAAATTATAACAAGCCGCTTAGATTATATTCGTATTACCTCCTAAGCAAGTAGGCGTCGTGAGGGTGTTTTTAACCTTGAAATTTATTTTGCTTCCACAAAGAACAAATTTAAAAGAAGAACGTTTTAAAAGTATATCAATTATAAAATTAAATCAACATTACTTTGCAAAATGGGGGTGGCGTGGTGTAGTGGTTAGAGTGCACGCGTAACAACACAAACGACCCAGGTTCGAGCCCCAGCAGATGACATGACGAAAAAAAATTTTTAATTGCGGTTTCGAATGTTTAATAATAAAGAAGCCTTCAACTTCTTCCCTCCGGACAACCCCATCCAAAAAAAATAAAGGAAAAAGACCCCTGACTCTCTTCCGCATACCTCTGGCGATGATGACAAACATCAAGCGAATGATCAGGAGAAACACGCCACCTACTGGGAAAAAATTACAATGCTAAAGTAAAGATCACCACCAATTAGCAAGGATCTTCACCACTACAAGAAAAAAAATTATATGGAAGAAGCTACAGCGGATTAATCATCTACTTAGCTTGAAATATCAAATTGATTAATTGATTAAAAAAACTGAAACAAAGCAATAGATAGATGCTTTGTTGAAAGCCAATAAATAGTCTATGCTCCTTAGAGGAGTGACGGAGAAAAAAAAAAGCTTTGCAAAATAAATCAATTTCATACTAATAAAATATTTGTATATTGTTAAATTTTGAACCCAAGCCGAACCCGAACCTGAATTTTCTATTTAGATTAACCCGAACCTGAACCCATATTTTGGGTTTTTAGTCCCTAGTTTTAAGCATTCATACTTTAGTTTGAGTTAAAAAAATATTTATTTTTGTGTTTCTGGTGAAACATACAGTTATCATTGGATAAAATGCTGGTTTCCGCCTTATTCACAAAGGGCCATATTTGATGTATAATTAAGAACACGAAAAGTCTAGTTATTTATTAGATTTTAATGTTTAGAAAATTATTCTATGACAATAACTTTTCTCCCATTATACCTTAGAGTCGTTGTATGTATGTATATAATATTCGTAACAACTGAGCTGCCAAAAACAGTGTTGCCGAAAAGAAAGTTGCTAAAGTCAAATGGTATTCAGAAGATTTCGATCTATATGGTTTTTAATCCTATCTCTCAACATAACCTTGCTTACCGTCAATGTAAACTTTAGAATCCTTTGTGAAAGGTCTGCGGTCTTTGACTGTTTATTATTCTTTCCTGTTTATTATTCTCGTATTTAATCCATTTTTATATCGGGTATTTTTTTTTACAGTTTCACAACTTTAACTCACAAAAAACAAAGAAATATATTTTTAATATCAAGAAAATGGGCTTTATTAGACAGAAAATTGTATGACAAAAATTTTTAAATATGATATCGGTCAAATGGCCGTCACGGCTGGCACGTACAAGGTGCAATCTGGAGTACCAATTTTAACAAACTTATCGCAGCATATGAGGCCGTATTTCGCCAATAACTGTTCGAATGTTGATTTCCAGGTGTTCGATTGTCTCTGGTCTATTGGCATAGGCAAATGACATTACATAACACCAAAGAAAATAATCCAATTGGGTTAAATCACACGATCTTCGAGGCCAATTAATTTGACTATTACGTAATATAACTCCTTCTTGAAACGTTTCTTTAAACTAGTCACTTGTAGCGAGCGCTGTGTGGCATATGGCTCCGTCCTGTTAGAACCACATGTCAACAAATTTAATACCAACCAATTGAGGTATCAAACAATTTCTAATCATGTCCCTGTTCACCATTGACAGTAACATTTTGACCATCATCGTTTTAGAAGACTAATGACTCCGGATTATTCTCACATCAGATGCGACAATTCTGCTTATTTCCGTACACAATTAGCCAAAAATGATCTGAAAACAAAATTTTAAATTTTGAAGTTTGACGAACAGAACCATTATTTTTATTAAAAAATTTCAACAATTTGCAAGCGCTGCTTTGGTGTAAGTCTATCCTTAATGAAATGTCAAGCCAAACTAAACAAAAAGCAACAATCAGTTGTTAAATCGGTTGTCAAATAAAGCAGTATTGCCAACTCAAAGTTATGAATCATTAAGAAAATCATCCGATATCATATCCGTTTCAAAAATTGTTCTATTTCGTTGTGCGCTAACATCGTTGGATGGTAATTTGACTAATGAACTTTTTAGAATAGTCAACTTCTTTTAAATAATTACAAACTGTCATATTGTTGATTTTTAGTGTCAATAACTTTCATAATTTCGATCACCTCCTCACAGCAGGGTGTATCTTTTTCTTCTTTTGTCATTGTTTTACCATTGCCTTGCCACGCATTATCCTGTATAGTCATTGCCAAGCAAATACCTGTATAACATCTGAATACCTCAGAGTGCAGCATTTCAAATATAGCATAGAGTAGGATTGACACAACATTTCGCGAGCTCCATACGCATCTCAATCCACCGAAAGCTTAGAACACAGTCAAAAGACGTGTGTCTGGGAAGTTATTCCGAAACTGCTAAATTTATACTTAAAAAACCATCATATGCGTTACAGTGAATTTGACTCTCTGGGACTTTTTTCAGTTCCCTAAGCTGATAAGATCCATTAGATTTTGAAGGAAAAAGAAAGAGTTAAAAGTTGTAAGATGATTCGAAAATTGGTAAAAACAAGTTCTTTCTAAGAAGAATTTCTTTAAAAATCTAATATAGATATTTTTCTATTTTTAATAAATATTAATCAAAAACAAACAGCGATTTTACCAAGAATAACAAACACTTTTATAACAAGGAGACATTCCTGATAATATCAACCACTTTTATAACAAGGGGACATTCCTAACCTTAAAATTGCTGGGTATTGAAAAGTAACTTAAGCAAAAACAACAACAACAGGAATAATAATGCTAAAAAAATTTGTTACTTTACAAGTATTTTTCTTGTTTCTTTTGATGTGTCCCCTGATGATGATGATCTTTCGTTTTATGCTTTGATTTCTTAACCCCCTTTCTCTTTATAATCATTTAGTGTGAAATGAAACGTACAACTTCGTTTATGATGAATAAGTTGATTTTTTTCTTATTCTACCAAACAGCAACAACAAAATGTAAGAAAAAAGTTTCGCTTCTTTATAACAATTTTTCTACTTGACTTAGAGAAACAATTTTCTTTATTTATGGGACAAAAAACATCAACAACAAAAAAAACAATCTCAAGAAAATTAAATGATTTATGAAGAAGTGGATTAAAAAAGAATGAAATGAAGTGAATGATTTTTTAAGTGATTACTGATGGTTAATTTAATGGTTCATCTTGTTTTCTAATTCTTTTGTGTTCATTTTTAAAATTAGTTTTTGCCAAAGAATTATTTTTTTGTTTTCGTAAGTCAATTATAGAAAAAAAATTGGACATTCATACATGTATGAATTTACTGAATGACCTTGTAAAGCTATTAGAGAGATTCAACGAGAATTACTATTCGACCGGTTTTTTGATTTGCTACAATGATGGCACACAAATTGAGTTCTATCCCGCAAGTACGACGATATGAGCTTAACAGCAGTATCTGACAAATGGCACAGTTGTTTAAGTTTTTGACATAGTATGGCATGCTCAACGGTTTCAAACGCCTTAGAATAATCAAGTAAAACTAAAAATTATATCATATTGTTATCCACTTTTGATTGCTCCTCGGAAACATCAATAAGTGCAGAAATACAACGTCTCAGAAAGCACAGCATTGTCATACAAATATTCAGTCATCTGCATATAAATTAATTTCCCTGGAACTTTAGAAGGGCGTGGTAAAATTGCGATGGGTTGAAAGTTTATATCTTGCTTAGGGGCGAGAATAACCTTATCATACTTTCACATTGCAGGAAAAATATAGGTAATAATTAGTATTTTAATAGATGTGTTATGTTTGAAATAACATACGGCAAAAATAATTTTAAAAATTTTGAATGATTTTCGTCATTGGCAGTAGAATTAAAATTTTTCTAAGTGTAATAGTTAATTTCATATGCATATATCTTATATAGGCAACCTTGAACTTCTGAAATGGTGGTTACTATAGAAGAATGAATATGATATATCTACTTGGGCAACAACTTTTTTCATATTCTGTGAATGAAATTTATGTATAGAGTTTGACAGCTAGAGGAGCAGCTGATGATTAGGCCGTGGAACTATGAAAATAAAGGAATGAAATATTCCTGTTAAAAAGGACAAATTGGAAAATTAGAAAAATTACATTTGCAATTATAGCTTAAGAGCTTAAAAAGATAAAACAAGACTGAAATATTGTTGAAATGAATTTTTTTATTATAATCTGGAAGATAATTTCATAGCATCTATTTTTTAATTACGATTTCCGGCATTTGCCCGCCGCGACTACAATATACATGATTCATTTGATCAGACTATTTTTGACTACTTTTTTCAATAAATCTGGTCGTATGTATGGCCGAAATGGTGGATTGAAAATTGGCTTCCAATGATTCAAGTGCTGCTGGCTTGTTGGGATAAGCCAATGTCTTAACATAGCCCCGTAAGAAGTAATACAGAGGCTTTAAATCGCACGACAAAGAGGCCAGTGAACAGGTCCACTTCTTGGTTTTGAAATAAATCGATTAGTAAGTTTCGTCGACTGTTGAAACCAAATGTCATTGATGTTTATCTGATTCATTTTTGGCTCGATATTCACCGTAATAGCAGCTCCTTGCTCACTTCGAAAGAAATAAAGACTGATTATGTTGCCATGAAGGGACATAAGAACTTCTCTCAGTCAATGAGCTGCACCCGATTCTATTTTTAAACTCATAACTAGTTACTAGCTAATGTTATGAGGTGATACCGCTGTCTAAAAGCTTTTTCTTTTTTAAGATGGTCTGGCCTGGTATTGAACCGAGGACCTTCTGGTTGGTAGGCGGGTGTCTCACCTACCATACCACAGCGGCACGACTTGCCAAACCTTAATGAACAGAAATGTCAACAGAGTTATATCCATTAGATTGATGTGAGTGGTCAGCAAGGAATATTTGCTGAACTACCTGGTTCCTAAAAAAGCCGGAAGTTGTTCAGGCATACTTGCTGAGACTACAATATGCCGTCGGAATCAACAGTGTATATGAGGGAAAATTTATTAATTTTATTGAATTTAAAATTGAAAGAAATTGTATTTTAAGAAAAGATTCGGTTAACCGGTTATTTCTTTAATTTTTAACCGGAAACCGGTTTTTTTAAATTGTAATTTTTCAAGGTATTTGAAACCCGATTTTTGAAAAAATATGAATAATCGATTTCCCTAAAAGCTATATTTGAAATATATTTTTCATATAACGTAGTTTTGTTTATATCTTAAGAAGTTACAAAAAAAGCGTCTTTCTACGATATATAAAAAATCATTTCCTACAGTAGAAACACGTAGATAGTTACGTTCTTGCCCTCAGAGGACAATGCCCAGTTGGAGTCCCATTATACGCTTATGTGGACAAGTCTGGTCCATAGCAGCTTGAAGATTCTACAGTCTCCACTGCTCCTCTGTGGCCTATCTACTCTTCGACGAGTCGAAAGTCTTAAGGACTGGTCCGCTAAATCTTCACACTGCTTTACACCCACTCTCAACAAGACGTGAGAGCATTCCTTCATGATGAAACCAGTATTGAGCTGACCTAACGCCCAGTCAGTGCCTTTATCGCAGCCTTACAGTTTACACATGTAACTACCCTCTCAGTCGTTGCGATATAATCACGGATTATATCTGCCGTCCTATGAACCGCAAAGATCCCAGCCTGGCAGACTCTGTATGCATCATGAAGTCTATGAGATAGCTCTTAACAACTATCCATCAACTAAACTACCCGCACCAGTGCTCGCCACTGTCTTCGAGCCATCCGTGCACATCACGTGGCTATCCATCAACCTATCAAGACCTAGCTCTTGTTACCTATCAGGAAATACAACTGACGGCCACAATCGAAATCTCCCACCCTAATCATAAAGTCCAACCCGGAAGAATCGTCCCGTTACGCCAAAATCGAACTCCCCCACAATAGTGACATATCTATATTCTCTAATTTTGATAAGGCCCCATTTCAATTTTACTAATAATTTTCATGTAGAGTCTAGACCTCAAGTGCCAACAATTTTCCTTATCCCTATCCTTTTTTCGATAAAAACTTATGGTATATCCTTGAGATCTTTCAGCGACGCAGTCATTTTGCCATCAACCGCTTTAAATAAGGGCAGGCAAGCTAACAGAAAAGCACAATGTTAGGCCATACATATCTCTCCATAAATTGACTACATTAGGGTAGGAATTTGATGCAACCATCGTTTTACCCAGATTAAGCATCATCTGGCTATCATTCGCTTTTAGCGACTGCAAAGGTTTCTTAATGGTCAAATAAATAGGTCAAGTTTTTCGCCGATAAACCACTATCGCGATGTAATTATGAAGTGAACTTCATAGATCATAATGGCAAATATTCAATTGATTAAAATTGATACAGCGGTTTCTTTTTTTATTACCTAATATTTTGCACCAACTTTATAGCCTTTGTCACTATTACTTGAATTTCGGATATTAATTTAAATTGACATGATATTTAATTCTTAATTTCTTATGTATTTTCCTACATTATTTAAAAAAACAAAAATCTCATAACTAAAGCTTCAATTCTTAAATTTTAAATGGTTCTTGTATTTTTTATATTATTTTTTCATTTTTTCCACGAATAACTGTGTGTCCATAAATGTTATAAACTTATTTAAATTTTTTCAACGTTTTTCTTTTAATTTTTTAAATGTATTTTCATAAAAATTAAACAGAATTTTTCTTAACCTCTCACTCTCTCTCTCTCGCTCTCTCTCTCCTTCTTTCTCTCTGCAACTTTTATACACTGTCCTTTCAAGTACAGATTAAATGCATTCCCGCATTTAACGAAAAAAAATCTTTTTTATTTACACACTGGCAAACTGGTTAATCTTTGCAACAAAAAAACAAAAAGAGAAACGGAAAAAATGTAAAATCCTTTGCATCACTACCAAAAGATCATAACATTACAACAAAAACTACTTCGACAACAACCACAACAAAAATAATAACAATAATACTGTGAATACAAAAAGCAAAAATGGAAAATCCAACGCAGACGATGATTTTATAGCGTGAATATTTGCAATGTTGTAGTTTTTCTCTTGTTGTTACAACAAAACAACAACGACAACAACAAAAAACTCCTTTTATGATTGTGTGAAATACTCATAAAGGAAAATAGAGGAAAAAATGCTAAAACATGAATCCTGCAGAAAAAAAAACATAAAAACAACAACAGACAGTGCTATAACTGTCTACATAAATTTGTATTAAAAAATGTTTGTTTGTGTTACAGTGATCATGATGATGATGACGTTGGTAAGTGTATGCATGTTTATTCTCTACAAAATACTATGTTTAGTCGTATGCTTCCATGACCATGAAATGCCGCACAACAAAAGAGTAGAAAAAAGAAAATAATAATAATGATAATAACAACGACAGCAACAATAATAATAATGGTCTACAAAAGGGTCCCTCTTACAAAAAGTAACAATTAATTAGCAAAAATATGTTTGCCATTTACAATCCTTTTCAAATTTTTTTTTTTTTTTTGCTCTTTTCTCTGTCTCCTCTCGTACTTTGTTGGTACCGTTTGCATATTTATCTTCACTTTTATTTAAGCTTATAAACTTCAATCCTTTTCTCTTTCTCTAAAAGAAGTACTTTTTTTGTAGAAAACAAAGCCTGTTAAAAGCATAAGAACGACACATAATCATCATTATTATTGTTTCTATTGTGTGTCTGTATGTAACAAAAAGCTTGAATAATCGAATTTAGAACAGTAGTGCCAGTGTTGCTGTAGTAAATAAAACTTTCAACAAAATAAATTATTAAAAACAGTTTTTTTATGATTTTTAAGGAAATAACGTTACATTTATTAAATTTTTGATTTTTTATGACAGCTTTTTTATGACGTTTACTCGAGTGTGCTGAGAATTTGGAAAGAACACTTTTCAAATGTACTGCCTGCGGCAAATCGAACTGATTAAGCGGCCACCATCCAATAATAGATGATGGTCTGAAGTGTGCAGCCCCTATCCGACAACAATATTCCGATTTAGGAGCAACAAGGCTGTAAGAACAGTTAGAATATCAGCGGAGTTTTATAAGACTGGCTGATAGGGAGAATGCATCAACTAGTCTGCACAATCTGGAGGGAGGAACGCATGCCTGATGATTATGTTTTATGTTTGCTTGCAGCGATTTTTGATTAATTTTTGTTAATTATAATTTGCTAAAAAAATGTCCACTAAAGAGTCCGAAAATGATAAAATGAAGTCTAGGAAGAAATTCGATTTTTCTGCAGGATAATGCCTCTGTTCACAATAGTTGCCATACGGCACATGTTGTTGGAGTCGCAAAATTATCCCAAATGCAATGAAAAACTCTTTTGCACGATTAGGATCCAATGGGCTGCCATGGACCGTCAAATCTTTGGTGGTAACAAGCTACACGTCACCATAACTGAGCTAAAAGCTGAGGTAATTGTTTTTTTTTTGGAGTCGACAGCAGAACGTGTCCACTTAAATCTTGTGCGCAGTATGCCACAACGCTTTTTTGCGTTTATTTTTAACAATGGAGGGCCAACTCATTATTACTTTGAATAAAATTGAGATATTTTTGTGAAACTTATGAATTTTTTTATTTTTTTAATACTGTTTTGAATTTGTCATTATTAGAACTCATTTTAAACTCGTCGCTATAAAAAACTGCTGAAAAAGCTAGTGCTTCTATAAATATTGCTCTTAAGCGTATACATACATACATTTGCAATTTTATTATCTTCGCTTCTACGATTACGATTACGGCGTTACGATAGTTCACGTCCACCAACACTTTTTCATTAAATTAAAAGCGGTCATTTGACTAGTGCTGTGTCAGTCTGTCCACCACCTGCCTGCTTGGTATAAAATGGAAGTTTTGGAAAAATTCTTGGATGGGCCTGTTTGAAAATGCATGCAATGATACGCAACGATCCAAAGGTGATGCAAGTATGGTGTCTTTATAAAACACAACTTTGTTTATCCAAAATCAGGATATTTGTCTTAAATTTCATAATTTAATTGCTAAAATAAATTGTCATAACTATCGCCATTTTCTTTTTGGAGATAATAATTTAAAATTATATAATGCGCATCCTAAAAAACAAACACCATAACTTTGTCTACAGATTTAGTATTTGTCTTCTTTGAACACGATTATCCCAATCCAACCCATTGCTTTGGCTATTTTTTCGTGTCAAGTGAAAAGTGGTGCACCCATGATAACACAAAAACTAGACTTTAGTGCGATGAAACATCGATAAACATGCAGTTTTTGTTTTTGATATGCTACGTATATCACTTTTTAAGTGCCTATAAATTCGGCTACCTCTTGTACCTTTCTTTTATACATATATCGAGTGTATCCACCTTTGTTTTGGACAATTCTTTGAGTTCTTGTTGCCATACTTACTTTACGGCAGGTATCTGAAAATATTTTTAGGAAATATATGATGATTTTTAATCTGGTGGTTTCATTTAATCGGGTTATCCTTTTAGTGGTTTTAAAGTCATCGGTCTGGCAAAGCTGTCAGCTGTTAAATATCTGTCATCTGAAGTGTTATTTATTCAGTTTGCCATTTACAAATATGGATCTTTTAACAACCGAAGGACAAAAATGGTGATCCAAACGTGAACAAACTTTTTAACAAAATGATCTTCAATGATAAAGCTTATTTCTCACTCAATAAGCAAAATTGGGGCAGGGAAACTTAAATTGATTATTGAAAAACTATTGTATCCGGAAAAAGGTGACTGTTTGGTGCGCATTATAGTTTGGGGGTGTCATTGGGCCACATTTTTTTTTTTTTTTTTTTTTTGATAATAATGCCGGAAAAACCGTTAACATCAATTCAGAGCGCTATGGCCAGAGCGGTCATTTATATGAAATTATAATTCGTCATAATGAGAATATTCAAGCATTATAATGAAATAATGAATGGCGTAGTTTAGCAGTTAGGGCGCACGCATAACAATACAAGCGGGCCAGGTTCGAACCCCAGCAGAGAACATAACGAAAAAATTTAATTTTGTTTTCGAGTGTTTAATAAAAGAGGCTTCAACTTACCTCCAGACAACTCTATCTAAAAAACACAGAATAAGCTCCTCTGACCATCCAGCTTACCTCTGGTGATGATGCTAAACATCAGACCAAGTCGTTTCAAAAGTAAGCAGAAGCTGATGGAGAGCTTAAAATTAAAGTGACAATCAATACTAACAATAATTCTAACAAATCTTATAAAAACTATGCCAAATCAGTGTACGGAGGCCATAAAAAACAAAGTTTATTACACAAAGTACTGAAAAGTGCTGAAATTTCGAATAGCTACTCAAGGAGCTAATTTCGTTTTTGTTGTATTATTTGGTAGAGAATGGAATTAAAGGTTTGTTATTATAGTTATAATTTAGGTGCTTAAGATAACAAGAATTTAATGTTTTATTTGGAATAAATCTATTAGTAATATACGAGTCCTTAATAGCCTCGACAAGTAAATTTGTATGTAAATTTATGCACCACGTATTTAATAGTCTGTGTGTCACTGTGGTATGATAGGTAAGAACCCACCTTCCAACCAAGAAGTCGTCGGTTCAATCCCAGGCCACACCATCTGAAAATTTTCAACAGCGATATCATCTCACAACATTGCAAGCGACTGGTTATGTTTATTAACGCTGTGAAAAACTTCACTAACTAATATATCTGCCATTCGGAACTAGCGTTTGTGGGTTTGTGGGCTTTCAATGAGTCTAGTTGATCATTCTACATATATAAAAATCAACATTTATTGACAGAAGTGCATATCTTTTGCGATCTACCTTGGTTTCCACATTCTTTAAAAAACGTTCAAGGTTGTCATATATATATAAAAATAATTATATTTATACAAATAGTTAAGCGATGATGATAATAGATCATAATGGATGCTTTGTGGAAGCCAATATATTCCCTAAAAGAGTGACGGCGATAAAAATAATGAAATACAAGTTTCATCGAAATCGTAGCTTTATGTGTGTGTGGTTATTTAACTTTACTTTTAAAACCGTAAAATTTGTAACCCTGTATTCTACAATACGTTTTTAAATTTAAATGATTCATAGGTGAAATTTTTAAAATCAATTATAAACCGGTTTTATTTAAACTTAGTTCAGTTAGTAAAGCCTATATAGAACAAAACTTTTCATTAATATTGTTACGTTTTAACTTTTTTAAAACGCTGAGTTCGTTTTAATTGCTTTAAAATAAAATAAACACCGCTAACTGCCTGCAGTTTGGAAAGTTCTGGAAATGTCTCAAATGATTTCATATCCCCTATCCGTTAATTTTAAACATGTAAGATTGTGTTACCCAGGGATGATTCAATTGGCAGTGCTGTCAGATACACAAATAAGTATGGCATTGACAGGGTGACACAAAATATACCAAAATCCTACAATTTAGGTGCTTTTATTCTCGTAACAGTATGCTGTAAATATAATCAATGGCAACACTATAAATAGTACAAGTATGGTAACAGCAATAGCAATAATAACGTTTATTTTCGATTTGAATATTCATTCATATGCAATAGTGGTGTTAAAAAAATGTTTTTCGAGGATTGATTGAAAATGATTTAGTTTATAAGATTATTATAAATACATGTTAAAGGATTTTTTATATAATTTGAATATTATTATTTAATACTTGCCACTCCTTTGTGCAGCATCGTAAAGAAAATATCAATGATTTATATTCTATATGATATTTTACTTTTGAAACATACCACGAACAACATACATAACAATATGTATTTCTCATCGTAGTACATATTTTTTTATGTTGTTTTTATTGTTCATATTGTTGTGGCGGTTTGAATGATTTCGTGTTTTTTTTTTTTCAAAAGCTCATCTTCCTTTTCATTTATTTGTAACATTTAATTGTTCGTAATATTGTTGCGGGGATTAAAAACATTTTGTGGCCTTTTGCAATTCTTGTTTTCTGTCGGTTTTGTGCATTTTTTTTTTCTTCATTTCTTTTTATTGTTGTCATTGTTGTTGTTAAGTTCAACTGAACCGAGTTCAGTACAGGCAACATTCAGTTTCATTCAGTTTGGTTTTAGTTTTGTTTTTTTATTATTTGTTTTGTACTAAAATGTTCACAGGTTTTCCTGCTTTTTTTGTATGTTCGGTAGATTTTATTTGTCTATTTTATGTTAACAATAGCCTATTTGATGTTGTTATTTTTATTGTTGTTGTATTGTTATATAAAAGTTTTACTAGTAAAACAGACAATAATCCTGTAAGTCTATGTTTCTTTGTCTGTCCAATAAAGCATATTCAAATGTTTTACTATACACACACACACTTAAGTGTATTTTTATTTCTTAGTTTATACATTTGTATGTGTATATGTATTTAATTGTTACTGTTGTCGTTATTTGTCGATAGGCTTAGGAGTAAAATGTAAATGTTAAACTATTTTGTATTTTTCCTAAAATTGTTCAATAATTGATAAGGATTTCCGGAAAACTGATATTTATATCTGCATGGCTGTAAATGACACAAGTAGTAAAGCATTAGTGTTAGTCATCAATTATTAAAAATGATAAAAAAGAAAAATTGGCAAAAAAAATTTTGTTTGAAATTTAACATATTTAAAAACCAACAAATTTAAGTTAAATAAAAATTTTACTACTATTTTCAATTGGAAACTATTAAGCAAATAATGAAAAATTAAAAAAGCATTAAGTCAATAATAAAATCTTTAGAAATAACATAACAGATCCTGGTAAAGGATCTCATCTCTTAATTCAGTCTCCTTTGAGTTCAACACATTAAAACCAGAAATTTTAAAATTCTTTAAAATATTGGGTTCTCGGTTAAGTTCGGTTAAGAATTTTACCAAAATCCAAACATCGTGTTCTTATACATGAAACCAAATATGTGACGTTTTGATTGATAACCTTTTGCCATTTTAGGGCTAAAGCCATTATTTCGTCATTATAGAACTTCTGGGTTTTCTGAGCGAAAAATTTATGCAACTGCAATTTGCTGGCCTCTGTGGAATTTAAATTTATTTATTTATGATAATCTGATAGTTGAAGCATAGAAAATTTCCCAGCCAAAAATGTATGTGTTTTAACGTTTTCACGATGAACAAAACACTTTTTCTGTTGATCAATTCTGAGCGTTTTAGTTAAGCGTTGTTACCTCTCTTGGTATCAATCATGGCTTTGATGCCATATATGTAGCTTCACCTTGCTTCTTCCATGACTTTTTTCACATTATTGCCGCACGTTATCCACTTTTCATCGCCATTAATCATTCACTTGTGAAATGGTTTTATTTCGTTCCTGCCAATTAAATTTTTCATGTGGCACCCAAGCATCAAGCTCCTTTGTATATCCAGCCTTCTTCAAGTGGTTGATAAATACACTGCTTATGTGATGGTCTTTTTCAATTTATTCCATGATTTAGTCGACCAGAGTGAGGTAAATTCTTAATATCAAAATTATCAGATCGAAAACGAGCAAACCATTTTGTTGCTGTTTTTCTAGTTTTCGCATAGTCTCCGTAAGTATTTACTCAAGTTGTACAATGTTCTGGACGAGTAGAAGCCATCAACTGATTGCTAGACTTAAAAAACCCAATAATTAGAGAGTAATCAACAATGAATAGGTCCCTCTTAAAGGTTGTTGATGTCATTAGCACAGTGAGCTTTCCAAAAAAACTGTATTGAAACCCAATATTTTGACTCGGCTCTTAAGCTGAATTTTCTTTGGTTCGATCGTTTTATGACTCGTGCTCGTGAGTTTTATATTTTCATTCGTGAGCACGAATCATATTTTTTGCTCAAAATATTTTTTGCTCGACTCGTGAACACAAATTTAAATTTTTAAAATTTTTTAAATTTGTGCTTACGAGTTTTGTATTTTAACTCGTGAGTACGAATTTTATACTGCGAACGAATTAAAAATAGCAAAAATAATTAAAAACGACCAATTCATTTCAATGCTTGTTGTTTGTGTAATACCATGCATTCGTATGTGTGTATGTATTAACATTTTGTGTGCAGCGACCAATAAGTATCACACACATGTATGTTTTGTATTACACAAACAACATCTACTAAAAGTAATTGTTCGTTTTCGATTCGTTTTAATGCTTTTCGACGTGGCTTGCGTTACGAATTTTATTTTTAAATTCATTTGTTTTTGATTCTTCTCACGAGTCGTATTTTAAATTCTTTACGAACGAAATAAATTCAAGCACTCTTACTATTCCGTTTTATGTGTATATACAGTGGCTAGCACTTGGAGATACATGTTTGCTTAGAAAGATTTAAAAACGAAATAAAATACATAAAATAAAGAAAAGCAATTTCAAATTTTTATTTAAACTATTAATTAAATAATAATTTAAAAAATACAATAAAATTTAATAATATTTAAAGATAAACTGAAGATTAATGCATTTTCCTGAATAAGTCTTAAGTATCCATTTCTGCACGTTTAAAATCAAAACATCTTTCTTTTAATTTTACATATTTAGTCCAGAGCCCCTTTGCTTTTCTCACGCTTCTGTCATGTCCTGGCACACTTTTGACCACGTTTTTGATAGTATATTTCGATAGTTTGCCAACTGTGTTTGGACTCGGGACGAGAGTTAATTTAAATTTGTTGGCACATTAACGTATCGTGAAAGACATTTCTTCAGGAATGCCCACAAGTTCTTGATCGGGTTGAGATCTGGGCTTTTAGCTGACCATTGCGTTACTTATTGTGCTGCAAAATAACAAAATCTTAAACGAGTAAAAGTGGATACATTGACTTTTTTGACGAAACTTAATTAAATCATAATAAATAGTTTTAGTGGAGGTTGACTTTTACATATTTTGTATGATGTAATTGGTTTTTAATGTATCCACAAATGCTCGCCACCGTATGTTCGTTTTAATGAGGACCATAGGGCATCACCATACACTCCAACGTGGTTTATTTAGGGCCAGGAATTTTATGTCGCTTCAATTTTTATTCATGGCCGCAATTTCAGTATCAATTTGGCGCCTTCACGTATGCACAAACCTTCCTCTTCTACAACATCCTTGCGGATTCCAATCTATGGAATTTCGGGTAATGTCGTCCGAAAGCCTGCGTAAAATATGTCCTATACAGTTTCACTTTCTGCGTGGTGCTGCGTTCCATGTTTCGCAACCATAAAAAATCTTTAAAAAAAAAAATTCAGGAGCTCCAGGCAGGTTTTAAGCGAGCGAAGGATTACCTTGCTTTTATGATGCAATTTTCTATATCTTCTCTGGAATTATCAGCATTTCTTATAATGCTACCTATGTAGTAGAAAGAGTGTACATTTTCCAAACCGTAGTTTTTGATGCAGAATTGTTCCTGCTTTGACACATTAATACGTAATGTTTTGGTTTTGTTGGCATTAATCCTCAACCCAGCCTTTTCTGTCAAATTCGATCGAACTTGTCTGCCATATCCTCAAAGTTATGAGTCGTAATACATATGTCGTCTGCATAATCAAGGTGGCTTAGACTTCCATGTAGACCCCACCTTATCACTTTGCCATTTAGCATTGCTTTGGCCATAATAGAGTCGAGGACTATGTTAAAAAGTAGAGGCGAGAGGAGAAATCCTTGGCTAATCTGTTTCCATCCAAAATTCGGCAGGTTGCTTGATGGTATAAACTTTGGATCAGGTAGATTAGTCTGGGCAGGATACCTTTGCATATCAGAGCACTCCATACCACGTTGTGGTAAAGTATGTTGAATGCTTTCTCAAAGTCGACAAAGCACAGAGAGAGTGGTGATCGCCATTCGACCATTCTATTATGACTCTTAGGCTATCGATGTAGTCAATGCAGCAATTATGTTCGTTCTCAGTGCTGGAGTTATTACATCCGAAATTCGTTTGATAATAATATGTATGTATGTATATGCAATTACTTTATCACACCCCACCAGTTATTCGATAGGTCGCCTTTTTCGGAATTTCATAATAGATTTATTTAAATTTCGGGTGAGTAATCGCGCTATTTATCTCGTGGTTAATGTTTTTTCATAATAAAATATTCATACAAAATATGTACCTGAACGATTGTGATGCATACAACCAATCTTTCGATGGATCTTATCAACTTTTACTAAAGTGACGACTTTTTTTGGACGACTTAAACGTTTGGCATCATAAATACTGGTACGATCACAAAGTGCTTCTTATCCATTGAAGTTGATGGTGCGAAGCCTCCATAGTATTTATCAAGCCTTATTTTTGTGTTTTTTTTTTCATTTTCATTAAAATTAACGAATTTGTGTACTTTCAATAGTTTTAAGAAAATAGTGCATTGTTCTCAAGATTTGACTAGAAGTCCTGTAATTGATAATTCTTAGTATATGTATTTTGAGGAGTATAAGGTTAATTTTAAGACAATATTGCAGGAATAATGTGGTAAATATTGTTAAAAATTAAACCACTAAAGCACTGACAGTGAAACGGATTAGTTATTTCAACGTTTGCTGGTGAAGTGTGTGTTCCTAAAAGTTCTACAAATTTCATATAAATTTCTAACGCATTAAATATTTTTCTATTTTTGTTTTTATTCTTTAATATAAATACTATCACTTTATTTTTGTTGCACTTGTGGTTCATAAAGAAAACTTTTTCTATTTTAAGCCACTTAAACGTTCAGGGTACTTTTGGCTGTTCCAATGCGAACAGTTTTAATTGTTTAGTTTTATGCTTTTTAAACCAATTAACACTCATATATGATATTTTTGTTGCCAGGCAAACATATACATGGTTTAAAAAAAAGGGAAAATAAAATAAATATTTAGAATTAAAAGCAACCAATCACTTTTATTTTAATTTAAGTTTAAGCAAATTTTTAAACTTTAAGATTCAAAAAATCATATAAAACATATGAGGGAAAGGGTTAAAATACTTTTCGAACATAGATACACATATAGTACATAAATCAAAATTTATTGCAAAAAAAATAAAATTTCCTTGCGGACATCTTGTCGTATGAGTCATAATTTATTAGATATGTAGTGCTTATCGTTATTAAATGTACACCCGTGCGTATGATTATTAAATAATTACTTGCATATGCCGTATGGTCATTAAAGAACATTTTTCTTTAACAAACATTAGTTTTACAAGTATCTTCATGTACATATTTATACATTAAATTATTATTATAATTTAATTAAAATGGAAATTGTTTAATTTATTGTAATTATTTTATTTAAAATTAATTTATTTTCAAATATACTATATGTTTTTGTGAACTTTGTCAGTTTTTTTTTTGTTTTGTATTTAAATTAGTTTCATTTAAATCAATGTTTTAACAATAATCCAAAATAATTGTTTAATTTATTTTTAAGTTAAATTTGACACATTTGTAAAAAAAAACAAAACAAAATACTTTCACACAAATATATAAATACAATATTTGTAAAAAATATAAAGGGATTACAAAAATCACTTCTATTTGTGTTTATGTGTGAATTAAAATCAAAAAATAAAACAATATAAGCTCTATTGAGGCAATCAAACAATATAAATCATTATAAAATTTAACCACATTAACACTATTAAAACCATTTTTAAATGAACTTTTATAAGAATACAAGATTTAATTTAAAACAAACAATTAACATAAAGAAGCAAAATAAAGTATTTAGTAAAAATAAAAAAGAAACTTTTCCAAGTTAAATATTGATCACCGATATTTTTTCGCCTTTTTGAAAGTACTTTTTGTCATACATTTTAAGACTTAACTTTTTCTTATACAAACTTTAATGCAAACATTTTTTAATACACTTCAGTTTACAATGATTGAAATGTCAGACTCTTTAGTAAGGTCAGGAGATTTGCTGCAATCCAGATCACAAGTGCTTTACGTATCACTCCTATAAGAGCTCTACTTGTGATGCTTGGATGGCTCCCTTCGGGGATATTTGTCAGGCAACGGGCCAAACTTGTAGTGGTGAGACTAAACGCCCCATCACGCTAGCATATTATCCCATCGGGACATTCCTCTATTCTATCTGAGGAACACCTAATACTGAGTGATATCGACTATGCCCCACCTGAACCTCTGACTCTATCATCCCCAGCGATTTATGGATGTCTATACGGACTTGGCATTTTTCTTCACCTTCCAAAGTGTGTTTTAGGCTGAAGTGATGGACATTTTTCATGCTGCAGAGTAAACCCGTGGTAATGGCGATATATATATCGCAGCTATCAATCGTTGACATCAGTTTAATAGCCAGGTTCATTAGACTGTCGGGCTACTTTCCGATCTAACTTAGGAAAGTGTTTCTGTGTGGTGCCTCTGTTTGATCACCAAGACTCTGGTGAATATAATGTGGAGAATGCGTTATGTGGTATCACAACGGGCCGCTATGCATGCTCAAGTGTGCCTTGTTTAGCGAGGCTGTCACTCCATCCTACCTACCTATCTACCTTTGTTTACAAAAGAAAATATAACATAGGGTATGTGTTATGTTGGCTTTGAAGGACAGCCGCGTTGGTTTGTAGCCTATTCGGCCTGCTCAAATCGTACGATCTCGGTGGCCGGTGAAATGACTATTCAAATCGCTCATACAGAAATCCCAAACATTATACCAAACAGTGACGTTTTCGAGATGAACTGGATGCTCTTGAATCCCATGTGGATTTATATCTTCCCAAATTAAACAACTTTGTTTCATAATGAGACCAATACATCCAGAAATCAGTCTAATCGTTGAAGATGATTTTTTCATAAAAATAGGGTCGGTTCCAACTCTCCAAGGCATATTGAGTGAACAGACGTCGTTGTCATGTCATGGTCATTTACCTTTAGCTCCTGTGTATGTTGGAATTTTTTAAGGATCAAGCCTAAGTTGTGAAGTAAAATATGCCAAGTTACGACCTGTAAAGGACATTGTTTTAGACAGTCTCTGATTGTTATGCACACTCACAGGCAGCACCAAAATTTCGAATTTCGTGTTGGCTTATTGTTAAGTAAGCTCAAATTTATCCGCCAGACTGTTGTAAGACGATTATGGCGACAATAAAATGAGCGAAGCACGAAGAATAGAACACCCATTTTTTAGTTTTTGTTAAACGCTATATACGTCTATGATGATTTAGCAAAACAGACTGCATAATTGACTGGACAGATTTAGTTTCAACTAGAGTTCTGCATTACTGCATTAATTTCTTTCAACCAAAGTGAATACAGCTTAATACTGTGATTATATTTGATATATGAATCAAAATCATGCATTCATTAAGAAACAAATGCATTTATTAAAAAACTACTGCACTCATTCTTCTTTCTTTTGCTATTTCAAGCATTAGACACGTAGATGATAGAGAGTGCCCTCTTAAAAAACCACACAATAAAATTGTATTCATATCTTTAAGACACTCTAATTTTATTTGTAGAATAATAAAAAATTGTTACAATACAATGAATGCATACTATGTACTGTTAAGAATTCACTGTTGTTTTGATTCAGTGTACTCATGATTCATTCAAATGCAAATGACTGAATGCAGAAAACAATGAAAAGCTGAAGCGTTCATAATTTATCAAAGAGATATACACACTTCAATACACAGAAAAAGATGAATTAGATCACTACAATGATTTCTTTTAAAGTGAATGCACAATTTGGCTTTTATTGAGTTTCAACAATATGACTACTGTCAAGTTTTGAAAGTCCGTTACAATAACAGTCTATATATACTAATTCAAAAAGACGGTTGTATTTAGTGTTAACCACAATTTTATTGATGCAAATAAATAAAAAAAATTGTAAACCAACTTACAAATGTTTTTAAGCCCTATCATCAACCATTATTATTCTTTTATATCCTATCTCTCTCTCTCTCTCTCTCTCTATTTATCTCTTATACTTACTTCTCTAAAAATGTATGTTATTTTTATTGCTGCTGTTAATTGTGGTTCATTGAATACTGGCTGTTACTGACTACTGTCATTGACTTATGTTCTTCATAGATTATTTGGTTATGGTTATACATATTGGGTTTATGCTGATGTTTGTAACATAATCAATGGATTTCATCCGTCATCCGTAATTGATTTATTATATCGAATTTGTACTTCACAAAAATCAAAATGAACAGAATAGTAGTTTTAATACATTTGCAGAAACTTAACATGAAACCAATAAACAAAATTATTTTATAATAGATTCATATTTATTTCATAGTTTACATATTACAAATTTTTCTTAAAGGCTTAAAGTTAGAGTAAAGATTTGTTATGATTGGTCTTTAACATGTCATAAATTCAAGAAGTCTCTGTACCCCTTTTATTGCCTTACTGGTTATGAATGAAATCAATGCATTTTTGGCTCTGGCCTCTAAATACAATAGAAGTAGAGCAAATGATTTTTTGCCACCGATCTAAAATTTGGCACACAAAGAGTATAAATATATACCTCCACTGCTCTTAAACAGAATTTTGTTAAAATATCTCCAAATACACTAGATATCAAAAGTCTACGCTTTACATTCAACTCGTAGTTTTAGCACAAATACAGTGCAATCAACGTTGACGATGCAACTTTTTCCACATACATATGTTTATTCCAGATAATCTAATGGTACTTTTAATAAAACAGCTTTGTATTTCAAAGAATTAAAAGTCTACGTTCTTAACAATAAAAACTAAACAAAGCATTAGTTAATTTAGTATAAAGATCTGAAATTAGTATCGAGTCGAAAAGCTACGATACCTAATACTCTCTCTGAATAGAATTCATCAGCTTCGTAGTCTCTTTAGTTGAGATCTTCTCCCTCTCCTCCTTTAGGACTGATTCACTTAATATACTCTACTGACTAATTTTACTTTCTGGTAATACCCATATGTGTGCTATGGGGTTATATCAGATGATTTTGGGTGGAAGATATCATCTTTGGTTCATTATAAACCAATCAAAACTGGACAACTTCGGCTGTATGGTTTCGGGTCATTGTTCACATCTTATGCGATAACTTCGAAATTACCTACTCCACCAGCTGTCACACTCTAACTATTAGGGCCGCTTCTTGATTTTTTTACGCCGTCTGTCTTTCCTTGCTACCAAAAATACAAAACTTGCTTTCGTCAGCAAAAATTATCTTTTTATTTGTGAATGCTATACGTTTTTACGATTAACTAGTAAACTGAATGCCTTTTTGCAGGTCACACGACCATGGAACCAGTCTTTTTTAAAATTTTTTTACAGTGGGTACGTTAATAGTTTTTTGTTTGACATATTCCAATATTTTTAGCCCATTTGTTGTCGAATTTTGCTTTAAAAGAAACTCTACATTTTGAGATTATCTGTCGGTTAGTTTGAGTGGACGGCCACATCCTCGCTTGGAAGTTATAAACAGACTATGTTAAATAAAACAAAAAGTTTTCAGAGAATTATCTTAATATTTTTTACTATGATAGAAGGACCTATGACAATTATGTCTGAAACAAAATATCAGCCAAAATGCTCGCTACGGCTTCAGTAGCATACCTTTATCCGTCGGTTCATGTTTTCAATGATTCTGAGACATAATCGATGTTAAATATCGTTAATGTGCCTAATTATCTCATCCTTTAGCTCTTGAATTGTTCTTGGCTTATTGACGCATACTTTTTCTTTTAAATATCCCAAAATAAAAAAGTCCAACGGTGTCAAATCACATAATCATGGCGGCCAACCGCTACGACATGAGATTACACAGCCATTAAATTTCTTGTGCAAAAGAGCCTTGTTTCGTTGGCTGTGTGGCAAGTGGCACCATACTGTTGGAACCACATATCATTCAGGATTATATCCTCAATTTCTGGGTACAAGAAGTCTGTTATCAGCTCACGATAGCGACACCATTCACGATAACTGCTTGGCCGACCTCATTTTCGAAGAAGCAGCATTGTTTTTCGCAGAACGAACTGGGCGAGCATGCACAAGTGATCCACATTTCCTACAGATCCGGTTTGCTAAAATATGTGCACAGTTCTCCCGATTGTGACCAAAAAAATCACTAAGTTCACGAAATGCATTTTGATACCTTAAGACCCATTAGGCAAATTGATCAATGGTATACCAAACCGACTTCAAATTGTCATTAAAAATAAAGGGGTATTCGAAAAAAATAATAAGTAGTTATAATTTTATGTAGAAATTGATTTAATCTAATATGTTTGATCTTTCTTTCTTACTTTCAACTGTCGCGTGTAAAATAGTCTTTTTAAAACATCCAAAAAATTCAGTTTTTTCTATGTTGCGTATATTAAATTTGATTTTTTCACTACTATTTTATATTATAAATGAATTTTATAAATATCTCAAGTGGTTTTTAATTCTCAGCAAAATTATCATATTGGTTACGATTTTTGTGCTTTCAATTATCGTCTAGTGTATATAGTGACCTCACAATTATATTTCTAACGCTGAGCTTTGCGGAAGATGCAAGCAAATTTACTACCGTGGAGAGGCTTCAATAATCTTAACGCACTGTTCAATTGTGTACCTCCTCTCCATGGTTGAAAATGTAAAACACTGAAACAAAGAAATATCAAATTAAAAAAAGTTGACGTTAAAGTGTGACTCACAATTAATATCGTGCATTATGGTTGGATCACCCTTTAATTAGTTTTTCAAAATTTTATATTACTGCTCTTACCAATGTCCAAGCTCTTCTTTCCAGAAATGTATTCTTAATTTTATTTTTTCTACATTTATTTTGCTCTTTTGAGAACAAACAAAAACAACATGACTGTATACAGATAATTAAATCGACAACAACAACACAAATAGAAATATTTACAAATAAGAATAAACGGCAACAACAAAAAAACAGGCAGAAAAAAAATAACAAACAACAAGTGATGAAAGAAGTAGATGTTTATATTCGCATGGCTTCATAAGAACTAAAAAGAAAGCAAAGGAAAGAAATGGTATCCACCTGAAATATCGAGAGGTTCGAGAGCTTTCGATGTATTGTTTACTCAGCCATTTAAAAAGCGCATCAATGCCGACAGCAGTCAGTTTATTTGGTGTTAGCTCAGCGAAAGAGTAATTATTGAACTCAGTGTAAAGAGAGTTTAGAGTGGTTAAGCTCTGGTTGAACAACCTAAATTGATTGATCGAATCTAAGTTGTAACTAAGATCGGGTTGAAAGATCTTTAGTAAGGTGAAATTATATAAGGTGAGGTTGTTTGTCCAGCTGATAGCTTTTTTTTCACCATGGTTCACATGCTATCAAAACATTTTCTTGCACAGCAGAGACTTACTAAAAAGACCGATCCAAGGATATCGTTAAACTATATCTTACTGCAAAAAACGTTTTTCAAAACGCATTAAAAGTAATATATTTATAAATATGTCATAATTGAAAAACGTATAAAACTAAATATTTGGAAATACAAATTTTCAACAAAATAAAATATTTCTAATTTACGAGTATTAACTGTATGCAATTTTTGTTTACGTTTTTTTTATATGGAAATTTTTTGAAATCTACCATACAATGTACAAGAAATATTGCCTGATGTTTTTATACAAAAATTAGTTGTTGTGCAAACAACTTCACCTTATTTAATTTCACCATGATCTTTAGGTAGAAAGATCTGTCGAGAAATTGTTGTTGCTTACAAAGTTGTAAACAGAGAGTGTAATTAAGAATAGAAATTTGTATTGCAGTGGAACACTAAGCTGTGTTAAATAAAAAATTATTAATTAAAAAGCAAAAGCAATATTTATTTTATTTTAACTGCAATCTACGAACTCATAAACAAACATTTTTAAAAGGTAAAGTGGTCAATTATATATTTTATATCATGACATAGTAAAGTGGAGTACTACTGATCTGATTAATGAAGAACATTTTTCATTTTATTTTTGAAAGATAATATCTCCAACGGCATACCTATGTATGTATATCTGTATGTATATATAAACAAAGAATAATACAATAAGAAAAGTAATGCTATCACCCAGCTGATGATAGGTTTACCTACAATTTGGAGCCATATTGAAAATTATGTTTATGCTCTTCTAAGGCTCCTTAGACTTATAGTGTAGGTTAAATGATTTACTCATTTAATTGTTCTACAGCCAGGACTACAACAAAGTTTAAAGATAGTTTTACCGTGTCCAAGCCTTGCACATAGTCTCTCAACACTTGCAGTTCGTTAATAAAAACTGTCATTGCTTCCAGTGCAAATAATGGTCTCACACACAAATACCGTCGAAAGATGTTGCAATTGTAAAGTGTTTAAGGGTATAAAATGGTCGTTCCAAACCGTTTATAATTTGCTTAATTTGTTTTTATTACATTTACAATCATAGACATAGCATGTATTGATGTGTCTGTAACTGTTTGTGTGTTTTGTATTTGATATCATTGGTGTTGTCATTGTCGCTTTCGTTATTATTATTGTTGTTGTTGGTTTTGTTTATAGCCTAATGGAAATTTAATTGAAAATAACCAACAATGCCACAGTATAATTAAGCTAAAAATATGCTGAATAAAATAAATTTTATAATCAAAGCCAACAATAACAACAATGAAAAGAGCAACAACATTTTAATACAATAATAAAGTTATTGCTTTTTTACTTTGAATAAAACAATAAAAAATAATTAAATAATATGAATACATATATGAATTAATATACATATGTATGTACGTGATGATGTAAATTTATATCCATTTTATACAATAAACATTTACACTCTCGCACACACGCAAACGTACGCATAAATTACATTTATGTTAATGTTTTACATCAGAGCCTACTGTAAGGGAGAACATTATAATTAGAATTAATATTATAAATAGAATTACATACTCATGTATATATATGAATGTGTGTACTCTCGTATATTATCTTAATTTGTATTATTTGTTAATAAATCTGTACAAGGGTGGGATAACTAAGGTAAAAGCTTTATTAAAATACAAAGAAATTTTGTAAAATAAAAAAAAAAACATTATGCAAAAAATGCACCAGGCCAGATCGAAATAAAATATTGTTATCTTCTCCTCCCACGAAAATTTAGTCGATCTTCAGACCTTTTCGAGTGTACTGAAAGTTTACAGCTTTTGTTTATACGACACTATCTATTCTCAGCTGAACTCTACAGTGTTAATTGCTATGTCGCTCAGAGAGATTGGCTGAGGGTTATTGGGTGTTGATACTTATTACTGACCTGGATTATTTAGATAATTTCAATTTCTTAAATCTTGCATCAAATCTAAACAGTATACCTGGAAAAGCCATGGCAGAGAGCCCAAAAATAAATATTGTCAAACCAATACCTTTCGTTTCAAAACGAATAACAAAAGGTTGTTAGAATAACATTCACCAGTTTTACTATCTAGGAAGCATAATATCAAAAACTAGAGGTCAACAGACCACTTTCACCAAAGCTTTCAGAAAATTCGATGAAGGCCTTATATTCTCCTCCATTCAGATGAAATAATATGCAGCTTTCTATTGCCACAAGACCAATGCTTTTAGAGAATTTTCAGTAAACTCTAGCCAAAAGTGATATCCAATAAGAGGCTATGGTAGCACTCATATCAGCAGCATATAACCATAGCGGTGAAAATATATAAAAGAACATCACCACGAGATCAAAAGTAAAACCATAGAGTAGTAGCCAAAGAGGAAAAAAATAACCTCTAGTTGATACGTTAACATGACCGATTAAAATAGAAACAGCACCTAACTAAGAGCTAATGTTAGAACGAAGTAAAAGTTGGGTTCATATTAAATTATTAAATCAATTTATTGAGATCCTTAGCCCCTAGGTAGATGAATAGAACTGTATATTGCAGTCTTTTATGTATAGTATATGTACTTATCAATAGTATAAATATACGTATTTGTCCTTTATTTACAATTTCATTTAATAACATAATTAGCAATATGCCAGAATCAACTTTTTGCGAAGAATAACTTTTTTATTGTTGAAAATGGTTCTTTAGGGCTACAGCAGCAACTTTTGTTCTGCGACTTTTTCATAATTCCGTTATTTACAAAATTACCGTTATTTTTAGGTTATTGAAGAAAATCAAAATTTTGACCTTTACATTTCCAGAATTCGTCCAAATGATGTTTGGCAACTTTGTGCATAATCCTTTGGCGAGTAGTTTTGCTGAACATATGAATTCATAATATTTTCAAATACAGGGTGTTTTGGGCAAAATCTTCGCATTTGCAGAACTTTTGGACAATTCACTAAATATATCGGATGTAAATTTAAATTAAAACTTGATTTTGTTATTTGTGACAGTCGCTGCACCGTATATGATAAAAGCTGCCAAAGCCGTTAAAGTGTTTTGCCATAAACTAACACACGTTACATGTATTACTCATGAACTGCATAGTTTATACGAATGTATAAAGATCAATACGAAAATGTAAACAAAGGCATTGCAAGTGTAAAGAAAGGGTCCTCGAAGGCTCCAAATAGAGTAAAAAATTTTAAAAGAAATGTATCCAGACTTTCTATTGCCATGCGAATCACTTATAACTCGTTGAGCAACTTGACTTGTGGTCATCAATTACTACGCTTTGAATTATAAAAAAATCGTATATCGCACTTGATCAACAAGAGAGTATTAACTCAAAATTTTTTAAATATCACTTTTTACAAGATATCATCCAACAACATCAATATCAATATGTATTCCGATATCTCTTTCATCTCGAAAACAGCATTTGAGATCACTTAATGATAATGTAGTGACTACCTTTATATCACCAAAAAGGTATTATTTTGAGTTAATACAATCGTATATTTTCATAAAAAAGGTATTATCTTTTTGCTTACTATGATGCATTCGTATATTTAAATTCTCTTAAAATGTAACCAAAAACAGTTTTTCACTTCTACTGAAAATTATAAAATTTTGAGTTAATACCTCCTTGTTGATCAAGTGCGATATGTAAGATCCAACTAAAAAATATTGTTACATTTTTACCTTTTTAAAAACATGTGTTTATGATTTTGTAGTTAAATTAAAATAAATTTTGTGTTAAAAATCCTTTCTTCAACACAATTATGTGCACCACTGCTTGTAATCTTTTTACAGGCAATAACAATTTTTATTCTTAATTACTCTCTGTCTGTTTACAACTTTGCAAACAACAACAATTACTCGGTAGATCTTTCATCCTAAAGATCTTCCAACCCGATCGTAGTTATAACTTAGGTTCGATCACAACCTTTTCAACCAGAGATTATCCACACTTAACTCTCTTTACTTAGTTAGCTCCAACTAAACTGGTTTTTACTTTACTACTAGCTTCACGAGTTTACTCCTTATAAACTCTCTTCACACCTACAACACATTCGCTGAGTTAACTTTACTTAAACTCGCTGAGTTTACGACACATAAACTGATTGCTGTTCGCATCGATGTGCTTTTTATATGGCTGAGTAAACAACACATCGAAAGCTCTTGAACCTCTCGATATTTCAGGTAGATTCTATTTCTTCCTTTTAATTTCTTTTTAGTTCTTTTGTGGCCATGCGTATGTGAGCGAACATCTACCTCTTTCAGCTCTTAGTATTTGTTGTTGCTTATTTATTGTCTGTTACTTATTTTCTTTGCTGCTTTATTGTTGTTGTTGCCGTGTTATTTTTATTTTCTTTATCTCTGCTAATGGTTGTTGTTCTTGCAGCTTTTGTTTATTTATTTTAGCGATGTATAAACGCTGTGGTGCCCAACCTTGTTTTCGTAACAATATGAATACTAAAATTGAATTGATTTTATTGCTCCAAATTTCGGTTTCAGTGAAGTGTTACTTAAAAAACTACAAACCAAAGGCCAAGCATTAGTTGAGCAATATGTCATTAATTGAGACGGTTCAGAATCTTGGCAAGATGAAAAAGATTATGGCAAAAAACCGAGGACTTAATTTAAAAAATTTATATGTCAATATCTAACAAAAGATCTCAGCACATCTTCTTCAAATCAAGTTCTAAAATATGATCTTATCCTTGTTATCCTTTTAATATGACCCAATTACATCAGCAGTCATTGACAAGTTGGACAAGTTGGATCAGAAGTAATAGACAACGTTTTACATTTGAAAATTTCAGTCAATGTTTTGTTGCTTATTACAACAACAAATACACATATCAATAAAAAATTCTGCTTTATTTTACCAAAAATTTTAAGTTCTGTATTCAAATCTCAGAAATTGGAGTAAAATTTTTGTTTTGTAATGTTTTTTGTATTGGTAACTTTTTATATCTCAGAAAATATTGAAATGTTGAATAAAATCTTTTTTCTATTATTTAAGAAGAAATTTTTGGTTTTTAGAGCATATTTCCACAGTTTTTGCTCATATTATTAAATTTTTACACTATATTTTTAAGAGCATATCTCTGGCTTCCCTGGTAATTAGCTAATACTAAAATATCAGTTATAGCAAAAAGCCTTAAACGCAATTGATATTAGATGAGATAAAATGAGTCGTCATCCTTTGTGTCTGCTGTAAATAAAATATTGTACTACACTCTTTACAAAACAAACTGTGTAACTTCTTAAAACTTTGATTTTTGTAAAAAAAAAATAAAATAAATAACAACTGCGCAAGTCGAAGTCCCCTTAGTAATTCATAACATCCATCAACAGCAGCAGCAACACCAACATTAAAGTTGTTAAACAAAAAAATCACCCACAATTTTCATAAATAACAAAACGAAAAAGAGAGAAACCGAAATTGTTGCCAATAAAAAAGCAACAATGTAACAACAATATTTCCAATGTAGGTGGTGCTTGAATATGAGTCTGCGGTTTTTGTAATACGATGGACTTCCAAGAAGAAAGAATGTAAGCAAATCAACGAAACCAATTGGAAAGTAAAACACTTGTTGAGCGTTTGTCAAGTTTTCAAATATTTTTATTTCTTTCTAAAGGATACAACTTCCACTTGAGAAGATTTACTAGAGTTGCTGGTAATAACAATAATTTGTTTAAAAAAAAAAATTTTACCGGAAAAGAATGTCTCTATTAAGCACTGTTTCAAATAATTGTAAATAAAAAATAAAATCTCTTTAAAAACCGAACAAATTAAATTAAAAAATTGAATTAATTTAGACAACTAAAATCCTGCTTTTTGAAACAAGTTTTTAAAATCTTATCAGTTGTTGTAGGAAATAAAATTAATATAATTTAAAATACTATTAAAAATTAAGTTTAATTTCAAAATCTCTATGTATAGCTACAGCTGGCTTGCGTATAGCGTAACCTTTTTCGTATGGTAAGACGTCCAATTGTTGCGTAACACCAGCGACTGTAATTGTAGCCGATTTTGGTTGGCGTTCAAGACCAGCAATAACTACACGCTCAATCCACGATTTCGAATCATAGTTGGGTGGTTTAACAAAAGTGTTGATAAGTTTTGTGCCATCAAACTTATAATTAACATAAATATATTTGCCTTGACGATAATCAAATGATTTTTCATCGTCAAGATAAAGAGTACCTTCAGCCTTGCCATTGCGATCTAAACAGACAATAAGAGTGTAGGGATCATTTTTCATAAGGGTAGCGGCGCGACGTATACGTTCTTTTTTAGGAACAATGGAGCCACCGCGTTGGTAAACTGGAATCTAGAAAGAGAAATAAATGTTTATTAAATACATACATACTTTATATTTGCTTTGGCACTCACCTTATAGTCATCAACTGGTATTGTCTCTTTGCCAGACTTATCGTACTTCTGCAGATCATCAACATCATACCACAAATCACCAGTTTTCTTGTCATCAATGGCTGGGAAATAAACATCAACTTTGCTAACACCTTGTTGCATAACTGGTCTAACCAATATACGATCTTGCAATAACAGTTGATTATCAATAGCAAAAGCCTCTTTATCTTTGGGATAATGAGTCAACAATGGCCGAATAACAGGGCTGCCATCGACTTCGTGCTCGTAGAACATAGTGTACCACAAAGGCAAATAGGAATATCTTTTGCGTATAGCTTCACGTATTACCAAACGAGTCTTTTCCGGGTATAGCCAAGGCTCACGTCTCTTAGTGTCAATGTGGGCATGAGAGCGGAAGAATGGTAAGAAAGCACCAGTTTGATACCATCTCTCAAAAAGTTCAGCATCGGGATTGCCAAAGAAACCACCAACGTCAGCACCACAGAAAGAGAAACCAGCAACAGCCTCAGACAAACACATCTTAATGGAATGCTGTAAATGACCCCAATCGGCCATATTATCACCAGTCCATATAGTAGCATAACGCTGAGAACCGGCAAAGTGAGCTCTGGTCAATATAAATGGCCTCTGATTAGGGTCACGTTTAATTAGGCCCTCATATGTGCCCATGATATGCATGTGACCGTATAGATTGTGTACATCACGATGCTCCCAATCACCAAAATGTATTAAATCTTTAGGCATTGTAACTTCAGGACCATTAAATACCGACGGTTCATTCATATCATTCCAGAACATTACATCGGAGGTGACAGTTTTAAAATTGGACAATAGGTACTGATCGGCATAATAGTCACGCACATCTTTGCGGAAGAAATCTGGATAACTAACAGATCCAGGCCAACACCAACCTTCATAGTCCTTGCCATCGCGCAATTTTGTATAATAACCCTTATCAGTACAATCATTGTGGAAGAAGTAACCGCTATCACGCTTAATGTGAGGATCAATAATAATCACTAAATGGCGGCCAACATCTGTAAGATTTTTAATCATGCTCAAGGGATCAGGGAACTTAAATTGATCCCAAGTAAAGTACTTCTTGCCATCAGTGTACTCAATATCCAACCACATAATATCCATTGGAATATCGTATTCATCAAATTTAGTGGAAACAGTCTCTACATCTTTGGCATCGTTATAGTTCCAACGGCATTGATGGTAAGCCAAAGTGAATAGTTGAGGTAAATTGGCAGTACCCGTAAGAGAAGTGTATTGTTTGAAAGTATCCAAAGGTGTGGGTCCCAACAAAATGAATGCATCAATTATACCAGATTCAGACATAAAGTGGGCTGCTGGTGGATCAACTTTACGTGAACCAGAAACAAACTTGACAATAGATGAGACAACATTAGTTTCAGCAGTATAGATATCTACCCAAGTTTCGGCAGCATTTTGCCAGTATACACCAGCAGTACGTTGAGCTCTAAAAGAAAACTAAAATTACACAAATAATTTAAAGAAATATTGCATTGAATAGCTTACCCATGACCGTATAAAACGGGCACCGAACCATACAAAGCCATTTTACTATCAATAACATATTCAAAGACGTCCAAGTTATATAGACGATAGGGATCGGTACCAGAGGTTGATTTCAATACAAAACTGTCTGCATGTTCTGGTATGCCAAAGAGTACTTCGGCGTCAGGAAAAGAGAAATCTAGAGCAACAGCTTCAGGTCCATAAGGTTTAGAATCATGATGAGATTTAAAGTTCTCCTCCCATGCACCCGGATCACTATCTTCGGGTGTATTAGCAACTTGATTCTCTTTATTTTCACCTTCTCCTTCCTGGGGTTTGACACGCAAATGTTCGAAATTCATCAAACCTCTTGCATTGGCAGAAACAACTAAAACATTATTCTCATAAAAATCAACACGGAAAGGATCAGCAGCAATAACAGCCTTATTAGAACCAGAAGCTAAAACAATTTCATTTTTATCTTCTTTTTCGACAGTTAGTCTAAAATAATATGAACAAATTAAATTAACGGGAAATAATAAATTGTATTTATCTTAATCTTACGTTTCTGGCTGAGGTTCACCTATTAAAACATGTTCAACTTTGTAGCGAGGCTTCAGTGGGGTCTTCTCATCAATCAAGATGCGGAATCTATTGTTCTAGTATTACGTGAAAAATGTATTAAACGATAAATATTGGATTAAACAGATTGATTTTAAACTTACTACTAAAGCTTCCAATTTGAAAATATATAAATGTTTTGAGTCCTTATTAATTAAATCAACAGTTACGGCATTAGAATATGTATTCATAGTACCGGGCACCAGGGCAAATTTCGAATTACCAGGTTGTACTTTGCGGCAACGTCTTTAAATAGAAAATAATTAAGTATATTACATTTATAAATAATATTTTACAATTTGACAATATTTACCTGCAGAAACTACTTTGTTCACATGTTTTAAAATTTGTTGGATCAACTCCAAAACCATAATGAAATATGCAAAATATTAATAAAACTATCGCCAAACGCATTGTCACAATTATCATTTAAGCGTTAACGTCACTGAAAAAAACAACACCAAATTGTATAAATAAATAAAAGATGTAAGCAAAATTAATTAATTAATTATAAGCAACTGTTATAGATAAATAAAAAAATAAATCTTATATGATGCACAGAACTTAAGTTTAACAATATATAAAGAATTTACATAAATAAGAATTCTTTTTCCAGTTATATAATTTATAGATAAAAGAAAAAAGATAATGGCATTATTTTTAGATTTTAAAAGAGCATTTGAGACCATAACAGACAAATATTGCTTCGGAAGCTATATATGTATGGTGTTAGGGAAAAAGAATTGGATTGGTTTAAGTCATATCTTACGAACAGGAAACAAATTACAAAAGTTAATGATATGAAATCAAAGGAAATAAATAATGAATTTGTAGTACCACAAGGATCTTTTTTGGCATTGCTATTTATAATATACATAAATGATATGCCAAATATTCTCCGAAAATTTGAAATTATATTATATGCTGATGACACATTAATGTATGCAGATACATATGAACAATGTAGGCAAAATATATTGTATGACATTGATAAAATAAACAATTGGCTTAAAATGAATAAATTAAAACTGAACGAAAATTAAACCAAATTACTTGAAATAAATATGAGTAATGACTCAACAATAACAATTAATGAGAGCATAGAGAAAGTTAATAAAATTAAATACTTGGGTTTTATGATTGATAAGGACCTGAAATTGAATGAAAATATTGAATATATTTGTAAAAGGATCGGAAAAAAAATTGGTTTCTTAAAGCGGATGAGAAATAAAAATCGATAGTTACTGCGATCAACATTTACAAAACAATGATAAAACCGCCTTTTGAATATGGCTCTACAATTTTATACACCTGCTGCACGGAAACACACATACAAAGATTGCAAAAGCTTCAAAATAAATCAATGAGATCGATACTAAAATGTAACATATACGCCCCCATTCAACTTATGCTATACACGCTAAAGTGGTTGAATATTAAGCAAAGGCTGGTTCTAAGCACTTTAAAGTTTATCCAGAAAATGAAAGTGGAAGAGCGCCGGAGTATCTAATTGAGCAACTTAG
The DNA here is from genome assembly GCA_023159175.1 of Wohlfahrtia magnifica. Taxonomy (NCBI): domain Eukaryota; kingdom Metazoa; phylum Arthropoda; class Insecta; order Diptera; family Sarcophagidae; genus Wohlfahrtia; species Wohlfahrtia magnifica. The sequence goes on along the minus strand of JAKWBJ010000485.1, from coordinate 294,103 downwards.
ATATGTGGAAGAGGTACAATCATATTATCTCAGAAATACTGGAAATTTCCGCTTGCCAAGAGCAACAACAACAACAATGCAGAGATCTCTTTGCTTCAAGAGTTTTAAACTATACAATATGCTACCTGATAACATTAAACGTGAATCAAATATTAATATATATAAAAGAAATATAATACAATTTGTAAGGAATAATAATTTAATACGCATTTTGTAGAAATTTGTAAAACTAATGTATTTTAAAGGAAGTTTGTTATAGTATTCATAATACTTTTAATTAAACAAAAAAATAAATAAAAAAGCTATAATATTAAATTAATAAATATAGTTTAATAAGAAGCTCAAAGCATACAATTATCCGTTAAATGGCGAATTAAAACCCAACCTTTGTCCATGTTCTTAACAAAGTGAAAGAAGGAATGCACGCTTTTTAATCTGTATTTCATTATATTTATTACTTAATACTTTTGCAAACAATTTTATTTTTAATCTTGTGTTGGTGCATTGTTTAGTTTCAGCATTAGTGTTCTTGAAGTAAATGAATCAAATATTGGTAATGACATATAAAACTACGGGCCTAGTTCTTGACGCTATTACACCTCACGTTTCCAAATTTTCAAACTTTCTCTATATTCATCAATAAATAAACTCTTTATATAGAACACGTTCGTACAACGGATTAATCGTTAGAAATCTACTTTCATCGTTGTTGTAACAGCTGTGCTGTATTCTGGCTTTCTTTCCTGTGGGAAAGATAAAGATTTCATATTAATCATATATATTCGTACCACTCGGTTTCATCTGTAGACGGAAAACCGCACAACAAGTCACAGGTCTATGTGGTTCAAGTCTGTAGGCCTGTTGCGCTGCTCCATCCTACTCTCAATTGTGCTGGGCTTCATCGAGCAATCAGCTGTTTCTATATTCAGTAATTACAGTTTCACAGCTTTTAAGCATAGCAGTGAATGGGATAGAATCTGGACGTCATTACCGTAGCCTCTAGGTCCTGTCAGATGTATCGGGAAGGTAAAACCTATCTTTATTTTTAGAACCAAAAAGATTTAATAGTGCAAATTATGGCCAAAAAGTATGCCATAAACATGAAATTCTCAGGGGTGTTACAATATTCAAGTCAGAATTGTTATTTATCAGAATAGAAAATAGATTCTAATATGAATTGGTGTCATGAAATCATCTTGATTTTGCCTTGTTTAGTACATAAACAAAAACAATCTTCAAAAAAGCTGTTAAGGTTTTGTTTACTTTATGTTGGTTACATTCACATTTTTTGATTTTGTTTATAACTTGGTATCGTTTAAATTTTAGTTTTATAAACATTTTTAAGTGGTAAAAAAAGGATTTTCAGTGGTAAAATAATAGAAGAGATTACAGCAATCCCAATTTAATTTTTACTTTTACTTAAATGTATTGTAATTACTTTCACTTCAATAATAATAAGCCAACAATAAGCCGTCTATAGAAAAAACAATATAAACAACGCAAATCCGGCTGTTGCAAAAAAAAAACGACAAAAACCAAATTCTATGACACCATTTTCGGACGTCAATTCTGATTCCAACTTGAAATCGATAATATTGGATTACGACACCAAAATCATTTTTTGGCGATTTCAATTCTGTTTCTGATAACAATCAGATTCTGTAATATTCCTGGATATTCTACATCGTACTCTATAAATAAGACTAAAATTATATAAGAATGAAATATACCAACATATAAGGCAGGAAAGAAGTAATATAATTTTTTAATAAGAACCAAAAACTATTTACTTGAATCTAGTATCTCAAATGAATGCATTTGTAGGTATAAATTGTAAATATTATTTTATCATTTCTAATTTTCTACCTCATTTCTTATATTTGCCTGACTATTAATTAACCAAAACAGGATAAGATTTCATTCTGCTTGAAGAATTCATACGCCTTTAACGGTCATTTAAAATCTTATGAACTCTTTTTCAAATATCCTTTACATATTAACAGTACAAGATGCAGAACGAGATTTATTTATTTTTTTTTTTTTTTTTTTTTTGTACAAAATCGTTTCCTTAAGGGTTTATACAAATAAAGGGTGAATTGCTGTGCTTCTATTTAAAACAGTTGACATATATGCTTTGCGATAGAAGTATATTTCCGTTCATGGCCCATCCATAGGCTTTAGTGTTAACCTGTTGAAGCAGTAACTCTTTACCAGCGCACACACACATATATATAATAGTATCATTTGATCAAATCCATGGTATCAAATTAGAGTGCTGATAACGGTACTTTGCCTCTGCTTCAAGCATTGATTGCACTTTGATAAAAAAAAATGTATAAGCACCAAAAAGTACAAATTAATAAAAATGTATACTCTAAATAATCATTATTTATTAAGTTGTTTAAGAAATTAATTTTAGAAAATTTTTTATGCAGCACCTCTACCTAAAAATCAAACATCATCAAGGGCTTTTGTAAAAAACAAACAACAACAATTGTGCTGTAAATAACAATAATTCTATTGTACACGTCACTCAGCTGCAAATAGAGAATTTACTATATATCTGAGAAAAATTGCAAATTATAACAAAAAATTTGCACACATTATAAAAATATTTTAGAATTTGTTAAAAATTAATATTTTATACAATAATTTTCTAGTTTTTTTTTTACTGAAATTTTCACAATATTTTGTTGTATACTTTCTTTTGACAGTCTGAGAAAAAAAACTTCTGGAAGATTTTGCAGAAAATTATCAAAATGCTTCACTTTTGATAGAAACTTACGTGTTTGAGATTTTTATATAATTTAATATTTTTAAATGCTTTAAAAATATTTTAGCAAAATAAACTGATAAAAAAATTTATAAATCGCCGGCTTCTTGCTTATTATGAACTTACCCTACTTTTCTTTGTAATGTTTGACAGCCAACTGTGTCATGATAATTAGTGTTGAGGACAAGGACAGGGTTGTTCATTTAGATGTAGTGTTGTAAAACCATATAATTCAATATGATAACGCAGTTTTAGAGGAAGAGAAAATAAAGTATGCAGTATACATAAAAGTAATTTGATTACTTTCAAAAAACGATTGAAAACATTCTTAATTTTAATAAAAAGTGTCTTAATTACTGTACCGTATTTTGGAAATAAAGCTTGTTTCCATGCACTTTTTGCTTAAATCTGACCTTTAATTTTTCGCATTAACTGCATGGGATCTTAAGTGCCTCGAAATATTTATAGCAAATGTTAATCCATTCGGTACCAGGTCCAATTCATTACCATTTAACTTTTGAGTGGTATTGTTCACCAAAGTTCTGTTATTTCTTTGTAAAAGCGCATACATGCATTTAAGTGTGCCGCTGTGGTATGGTATAAGACACCCGCCTACCAACCAGAAAGTCCTCGGTTCAATACCAGTCCAGACCATCTGAAAAAAGAAAAATTTTTTTTCAACAGCGGTATCACCTCATAACATTAGCTAGTAACTGGTTATGAGTATATTACTGCTATTGAAAACTTCACTGATGAATTTGTCGTTCGGAGCTGACGTTAAACTGTAGGTCCCTTTCAAAAGTCCCCAAATTCCTTCACAGAATGTTATGGGATTTAATATATTCACACATTTGTAGGTGTCGTTAACAATGAATAGGCAACATGGCTCGACGTCCTTTTTAGTATTTGCTTACGTATACAAATTGTTTGAAAATAAAAATGCCTAAATCTTGGTATAGTTATGTGTCACCCTTTCAATGCCGTACTTATTTGCATATTTGACAGCACTGCCAATTCAACGATCTGTGTGTGTTACATTTGAATTAACGGATATAAAACAAAGGATATGAGACATTTCCGAAACTTTCCGAACTGTAGGCAATTAGGTATATAAGGAGGCTGCTTCACCTACGTCGAACAGTTATCGTTTTGCTGTCATTAAGTAAAGTCGTATTTAAGCGCAAATGAAAGTGTTATATAACTGAATATCAAGTGCAAGTTAACAAGTTGTTGTATTAAGATAAACCGTATAAAAGATAAAGTGAGTAAATAAAACTGTAACCGCAACAAAGTGGTGTTTACTTTATTTTCCAAACTGTAGGCAATTAGGTATATAAGCAGGCTGCTTCACCTACGTCAAACAGTTATCGTTTTGCTGTCATTAAGTAAAGTCGTATTTAAGCGCAAATGAAAGTGTTATATAACTGAATATCAAGTGCAAGTTAATAAGTTGTTGTATTAAGATAAACCATATAAAAGATAAAGTGAGGAAATAAAACTGTAACCACAACAAAGTGGTGTTTATTTTATTTTAACGCAATTTAAAAGAACTTAAACATTTTTAAAAAGGTTAATACGTAACTTTGGTGTCAGAAGTGGGATTACTTACATAAAATAAAATAAATAAATAAAATAATTAAACAATAAAAAAATAATAAATAAATAAAACACAGTAAAATTAAATTCCAAGAATTAAAAGTGGAGAGGCTCAAACGGGAATTAAATGAATTAGAGCTGTCAACAACCGGTAATAAAACCGAAGTACAAAAATGTTTGTTAGAGGGATTTCAGAGACGCGACACAGACATCGATACTGACGAATTTGATAATGATAATGAGCCTGTGATGAGTGCCCCTACAACAACAAGTAGTACAGACGTTAATTCGCTGCTGGCTGCTACGATGGAAAAAATGCAGGTACAGAGCAAAATACTTTTGGCTGAGGTACGAGAAACATATAGAGCTGAAATTCGAGTCACTACATGCCTTCGCAATGGAAGTCGAGAGGTTGGTGCAGCTTACCTATCCAGAAGAAAATCACCCACTAGTAGACCATCTCAAGGCCGAAGCCTTCGTTAACGGCATACGAGACCCCGATGTTACGCTAGCTGTATGTGTGCGGAAAAGACAACCTTTGCAGATAGTGTGGCGTTCACACTAGCTCAATAGACTGTTAGCACGATATCACAGCCACAAATACAGAAGGTGCGTAATATGGAAGTTGTGACAGATAAGGAGGATGATATCAACAAAATAGAGGAGGTTGTCAAGAGGCTTCTAGCTGAGTAGAAATAAAAATTAAAATGTTTTAACTGTGGAAAGAGTGGCCACTTCCAGATAAACTGTAAAGCGCCACGCAAAAGGTCAAGATCCGTCTCACCACCGAGAAATAACAAACAGGCCTACTATCATCAACCAACAAAAGAGTCCGCGTTAAACTAAGAAGAGATAGCACTGAGGGGTAAGAACAAGCTCCCACATGCGAGGGCCCCACAATCTTCATATCAGTGATGCAGAAAAATAACAGCAACCTTACAGGTGCGGGTACATTAATCGCAGACAATATACCTTCACTATAGACACCGGTGACGTAGTCTATTATCAGACCTTATATAGTGAAGGAAAAGTGTGAGGTACTCAATAATATCAGACTACGAACAGCTACTGGAGAGTCTGCCATCGCCTACGGAAAAATTGGGGTGAAAGTGACTATAGCGAACATTACTGTAAGCCATATTTTTATTGACGCCGATATTGTAGACGAAGTTATCATTGGTGCCGATTTTATAATAGTCCATGGCATCAATTTGAATATGGGACAACGGATAATGAGTTAGCGTAGCGTAGGTATACCCCTTGACGTGGAATACCAGCATCAAGTGCATGCCAGGAGGTTAGTTGCTGTCAAACAACAAAAACTAATTAAAAAGAAAGATGGCATTACAAGATTCTGCGTAGACTACAGGAAGCTGAACGATGTCACTGAAAAGGACAGCTACCCGCTACCAAGGATTGGCGATACGCTTGACACGCTAGCTAGAACAAAGCGCTTCTCTGCATTGGATCTACAAAGCGGGTATTGACAGGTAGAGATTGGAGACAAGGAAAAGCACAAAACTGCTTTCAGTGCGAACGGTGGCTTATGACAGTTTAAAGTTATGCCAATTGGGCTCTGCAATGCGTTGGCAAATTCTAGCGTCTTATGGAGGGCGTACTAAAAGGTCTCCAATGGAATGCCTCACTTACTTCGATGACATAATAGCGATGGGCAGAACTTTCGACGAACACCTCAAACACCTGGCAAAAGTTCTGCAACGAATATCAATGGCTGGACTAAAATTAAGCGTGAAGAAATGTGCATTGTTCCAAAAACAGGTAAATTATTTGGGGTATCTAGTTACAGCAGATGGCATTTCCACAGATGAAGATAAAATACGAGTAGTAAAAGACTGGTCTCGCCACAGAATCTTTACCTATGTCAAACAGTTATCGTTTTGCTGTCATTAAGTGAAGTCGTATTTAAGCGCAAATAAAAATGTTATACATATAAACGAACATCAAGTGCAAGTTAATCAGTTGTTGTATTAAGATAAACTGTATAAAAGATAAAGTGAGGAAATAAATCTGTAATAACAACAAAGTGGTGCTTATTTTATTTTAACACAATTTAAACGAACCGAAACGTTTTAAAAAGCTTAATACGTAACAATATATAATACATACCGCTCATTTACTACAATAGTGTCATAACTCAAAAACAAAACTTTTCAGAAGTTCCTCTTTGTTTCCGTTGGAATTCTGCGGTAAGATTATTAGCAATGAAAAAATTACTTCAGAAATAAAACAACGTTTATTAAATGTGAAGAGTGTTTTATTTTTAACTTAAAAAAAACTATGTATCTTTAAACGCAGTCGATAACTCTTAAACTATACGTGCCTGGTTAAGGGGGATTTAGACGATAATACAAATCGTACGACATGTAAAATTTTTGTGTAGAAGAGAGCAGATAGTATCTTGCAAACTCAATATGTAATAGAACGGACGACATTGAGAGAAAATACGGATGACAATTTGACTGCCGTACGGATCTTTTTTTAATTTTTTAACCATCACACTTCATTAGATCTGTATTTTTATGTAAACAAATAAAATAAAGAAAAAAGCAAATTTCTTCGTTCACTCTACTGGTCTCTTTTGAAACAGTTGCTTTCATTTTATTTTGTTTTGGTTTTTTACGTATCATGTAAACATAAAAAATCTGTCGTAAGATTTTTACTCAAAATTTTAAAATTCGGATGGAATTTTATAATATTTTCTATGTGATTTTACCGTACGTAAAGCCTTATCGTCTAAACCCCTCATTAAGGGCTATACTATGCATTAAATAGGTATGCTTAAGATAATGAAATAAAATTGTTAAAAATAGGTGTTTGTGTTGACTTAAATGAGTATATCATATGTGTTAAATATCGCTCCATATTTGTCTGTAGATGTCATTATAAACACGCATCATTTTATACTTAAAATGCTCCAATAAAACCCTGTTTTTATGGTTGAAATTAGACAAAGTAGGGGGTTTATTTTATTAAAAACACGAGCATTAAAAAAAAAACGAAAAACACAATTAAAAAAGAAAGAAAAGAAAATTGCATCTGGTTTCATTTGCTTTTAATACTGTATTAAATTATTTACCGGAAAAGATCTTCTTAAACCCATACATTTTTCACGATCGATAAACAATGCATTCACCTTGTTACGTAAATCAGCCTCCAAAGTAGAACGAGTTTTTAATAAACTTTGATGTTGAGCCTCAGCTTCTTGCAATTTGTGATCCAGAGTATTAACAATATTTTTTAGATCTTCGACCTCTTGAATCAGACGCAATTGAGCATAATCCCTTTAAGATTTTGTAAAATAAAAAAATATGTAAGTTTTACTTCGGTTTAAATAAAAAACACTTACTTGCACAATTCAACACCCTGACGATGACTGCGAGCCTCTAAACGTGTTTGTGCTACTTTCAAAGGATTCGATTTATCCTGAATGGCTTTTTGCAATAGGAATATATGTTTCTCTAAATCGAATAATTCCTGTTGTACTTTATGCAAATGTAACTGAACTTTATTCTTGGACTCGGCCATTTCTTGTGCCCTACGATCAAAAGCATTATTAGTATTACTCCAGTGATCCCATACGGATGTTGCAATAGCATTAACAGTGGTTTCAGCATCACTGCGCAGCTGAGATAATTTTGATCTCTCGGCCTGAGATCTAGAAATAAAGTAAAAAGTATAAATACAATAAAAACATTTTAATTCGTATAACAAAACGAGATCTAAAAACATAAACCCTGGGTCATAGAAAAATGATTTTTTTGTTTAATTAAAGCCTATGTTGGCAGACGCTTACATGAATTTTATTTGGAATCAGTTATTGTTAAAGTTATCAGTGCAAACACATTTTAATCTCATCACATATGTATATATCTGTGTCGATATGGCAGAGTAGCTTAAGTCGACTTAAGAAGAAACTCTAGTCATATCCCATGTTCTCTTCTTCGTGTCTTGTCCTTTATTATATATGTCTGTGTTGGTAAGTAAAAATAGACTTAAGCTGCTTCCATATCGACATATGTAGATATATAGTAGAATGAATATACATATACAAATATACATATATTTTTTTAATTTTCAATACTTTTTTAACCTACCTGCTTACACGTTGACTGCTAGCCTCAGCCCATGTCTCTTGAGTACTAACAGATGGATCATATTTCTCAATACCGCCATAATAAGCAATACCACGACTATAATTATTCAATTGATGGCAAACTGAATCTATGCCCAAAGTGGATTCTTTAAATGAAACATCTTCTTCTAATAAATTTTGAGCAGCACGGCAATCATTAGCTTGGTGCGTTATCTAAAATAATTGAAATAACTTATTATTATTACAACTATAGGGTGTTGCAAAATTAGCGCAAGATTTTAATTTGCCGCCATTTGTACAATAAAAAAACAATTAGATAGTTTAGGGTTAGTAAAAATGGAGTATTATTTGTTGCCAACATTTTACTGCACAAATGGCGGCAAATTCACCCCCTTCGACACCCTTCAAATCTTGCGTTAATTTTGGGACACCTTTTATACGGAATAGATGCATACTTATTCTGAATGTACAGACCTTTTCATGTAAATCCTTTAGTTTGTCACGGGAATTCCGCAAATTATCTATTTCCAATAATAAGGCCTTTTCCACACTATCATGTACTTTTTCAACACCAGCACGACCTTCACGATGATATAGACACTCTTGAGCTATATGTAGAGGTGCTTCTAAATCTAACATAGCCTTGCCACATTTACGCTTTAATTCGGTAAAAGCCGAAGATTCCGAAACTAATTTCTCCAATTCAGTGTTTAACTCATTACGCCAAAATGTTACATCTGTAATACGTTCACCTAAACGACGACCAGCATCTCTTTGACCTTGAGCAGTTTTTTCATCTGTTTCACGCATCAAACGAACCGCATCATTGCGCAAACGTTCTGATTGATTTCTGTAAAAGTTTTATGGTATTATTTTTTACGATTTTTAAATACCCACCAACCTACAACAACTACTAACCTATTTATATTGGATTCAGCATATTTTGTTAGATTATTATTAACCCATTCACTTCCGGTATAACGTGTGTACAGAGCTGCTCTTGCAGCATGTTGAGGATTACGATGGAATCCGGTTATTAAATTTGGAAATGTCATGGGTTCGGTTGTCATGCCAGCCGGTGCAAATTTTGGCTTTACCAATTGATTCGTTACAGGCTGTTCAGCTAAGTTTTTGACCTCAATCATTTCGTAACTAAGTGTCGGTCGCCATGGATGCGGATGTGAGGTCTAAATACATTTCCTATACATGTATTCATAATTATATAAATATTAAAAAAAAATATCATACCTGATATGCAGTTCCCACACGAGGCGGCACTGATGGCCCTGATACTGGTTCCATGCATGGTGGTGCACCAGCCGTGCTCCAAGGCTGTAATTGAGAATACATTACAGTTTGTTTCTCCATTTTAATTTGTTAAATACGAAAATTTGTATGTAAAATTAAACAAAAAAATTAATTAATCAAATATAAAATTTGATAGCAATAAATAAAAATTTTATATTCACAACAATAAAATTCAAATGTATTTACAACAAATAATAAATAACAATAACCAGTTTATACAGTGAAATATGAATTAAGACAATAAAAAGTTTAATATAAGTTTATGATACAAATAAAACAAATTTTTAAAATGAGAGTACATATGATTCCATTAAATTTCTATTATCCTTGCGTTCCACATATTGATCGCCCTTCTCAGAAGGCCAACGATCGATTAGATCTTTTTTAACTAAACGATGATCAAATATACGATTTTCAATATAAACATCTCTAAAATATTTCATGTTGAATTATTTATTTATTTTTTTGTCTCCTACTTTGTATAGATAGGCCTTAGTGTTTTTTTACGAAAATGTTTTTCTTTTTATGTCCTTCAACAACAACTCACTATTGGTACACTTGATCTTAATAATAAATCTTTTAATGTTTCTGTTTTAGGATATTTTGGTGGGTAACGTTTTTGAAGAAATGTATCCTCATTTTGCCAGCAAAGCATTAATTATTTTCAAAAAATCGTTCAAAATGTCTCAGTGTTTCTGGGGTAAGTTTAAGACTAATTATGTTGAGGTATTTTGTTCAAACTAGAACTTGAATGTGTGCATATCCTATAGGAATTTGTATATATCGATATAACTTATAAAAACAAAATTAAATATCATGGTAACCGATTTATGTCGAATATTATAACAATAATACACCATTTCCAAACGATTTTTAATAATTTACTCACAATATTTATTGGAAAAAATGTTAGATTTATTTCTCAAAATTCGCAAATTTACAATTAAAATTGAATTAATCTTGAGTTTTTTTAAACCAACTTTCTTTTATCAAGGATCAAATAAGGAATTTTGGTATAAAAACATGCTAATCTTGTAAAAGAAAGTTTGTCAGTATAGGTTAGTTCAGTAACTCAAAATTTTTACGAATTTTTAAGTGTCCATTAACTAAAAAAATTTGCAACGAGAGAGAGAGTAAGAAATTGAGACACAAAAAATTCTTGCAAATCCTGCTGGTAGGGCTGCCAGAATTGACGAAGTAGCATATTGACGATTTGTGTTTTTATTTTGACGAATGTTAAGAATTCAGAATTTAATTTTTTTTTATTTTAGTACTTGAAAACTTTAAGCATGAATAGAAAAGTTACAAAATATTTTAAGCAGTAATGAGTAATTTTATAAAAATCACTTTGCTAAGACCTTAACATTTTTGTTTGATTAATTAATTTTAAACATGAAAAAAGAAATTTATTTAGCAAATTTTAGAAACTTATTTATGTTAAAGATATTTTTTTAGAAGACTTTATGACTATGAAACAGAAATAGAAAATTGTAATATTATTAACAATTGTATGAATTTTTATTGTATATAGGATTGTGTGATCAAATTAGAAATTCCTTAATAAAATCGTTTTTGGAAGCAATATCGCACATAAAAAATATTTAAAACTAAACAATTGTGACCGTTTTGGTTCACAGGATTTGAAGTGTGACTGGCTTATTTCTGTACAGGAGAGACTTCACTTATTCTCAGAAAAAATAGTCTAGTGTGGTAAAATTGCATGATTTATCGTCTAATTAACTGCTCCGAAATCTGTAACTTTGCGATTATAATCGTTCTCAAAAAAGTACGGTCCGATGATGCCGCCGGCCCACAAACTGCACCAAACAGTTTTAGGGTGAATTAGCAGCCCTACTTATAGAGCAAAAAATTAGCTCCGTTGCTGAAGACAATTTTTCGATAGAAAAATGGATCATCATCTAAATTTCTTAAGGCCCACTCACCAAACAAACGACGTTGTAGTACGTCATCTTGATTTAGTACTTTCAGCAGCTGTATTTTCTATGATTTCATACTAAGGTCCTTATCTGAATTCTTTCTTTCAAATAATACAAATCCAATTATGCAATTTTTATTTAAATTTTCTGACGATTTTGGTGAACTACTTTAACTATTTTGACGATTTTTCCTCAATTTTTGACAATTTTATGCTTTATTTATCTGGCAGCACTGCTTGCTGGTAAAATTCCTACTTGCAGGTATTATTCAAACAGCTTTTTTGTGTTTATGTTTATAAATAAAGATATGTAAGAAAAATGGCAAATTAAAAAAATTTTGCGAAATTTATGAAATTGTAAGTAAAAAATTGTTTACTCTCTCGTTGCAAGTTTCTGCAAGTAAAGTCGTTAAACATACCTTATATTTCTCCTCATCAAAGCAAATATAGTAGTTAAAATGTAGAAAACTTATTTAAAAAAATATTATAGTTTTTTAATTAATATCTTAAGACAAAAATGTTTTGTAATTTTAATCCTTTAATTTACATACAGATGCACGTTAATGGAAGAAAAATAAACTTTTCTAATTTTATTTTAATTAAGCAATAAAAACAAATAAAGAAGAAATTTCTACCTGTAGCATAAAATTTTATAAAACAAACCAAAGTGAGAAACTCCAAATTTGAATTCACATTGAAAGTCGGGCAGACTTTAAAATGATGATTATTATTTTCTTGCATATGCTTTTTGATTTTCCACAGCCTACTGTCTCCTTGGAATGGACTCAACTAATTTTTTTCGTACAATAGGCCTTATCTGACTCCATTCATCTTGAAATGCAACTTTTAGTTGTTCTTTATTGGTATTCGAACGATTTTGCATTTGATTTTGCTCATCCCACAAATACTGAATAATATTTAAATGGGGATTTTGAAAAGGCGTTTTCAAGACCTTTGGGAAGTTGTACTACAGCTAATTTTTCGCTATCAGTGATGTATGCTTAGGGTCATTGGACTAATTATATATAAAATTATCAACAATACCCAATATACTGTTACGGAAATAAAAATACAATACTGTTTCGGGGGATTTTGGTATATTTTGTGCCACCCTGTCAATTGACATTGACCATATTTATGTTACATTTGAATTAACGGATATGAAAATAAAAGATGGCCGATATTTCCAGAACCTTCCAAAATGTAGGCAATTAAGTATATAAAGGGGCTGCTTTATCTATACGTCAGTTAGTTATCGTTTGGCTGTCGTAAGATAAAGACGTGTTAAAGTGGAAATAAAAGTGTTGTATAAACGAATATTAAATGTTGTATTAGAACAAACAGTATAAAAGTTATTGTGTAGTTAAATAAAAACTATAAAACAATAAAATAAACCGGAGTTTATTTTATTTTAACGCAATTTAAATGAACTTAAACGTTTTCAAAAGGTTATATTATTTTTCAACATGTCAATATAAATAGCTCTATCTATTTTACCCTCTATAAACTGAATATTTCCAACTCCTACAGCGGCTACATAAGTCCATTCTATCACAGGATAAGTCTCCATGCTTAACCGTTTGTTTAGTGTTTTTAGGGCAAAATTGTCCTTTACGGTTACGCCAAACAAACTGAACTTAATTTCAGTGGAAATCCTTATATTTTGTGTGTTGTAGTACTATAATTAATAATTATTATTAAATTAATAATAATTAATTAATTAAAATTAATAATTACTCATAATATCTTAATTAATAATTAAAAATTAATAATTCATTAATAATTATTAATTAATTAATTATGTATTAATTAATAATTATTAATTAATTAAATAATTATGTATTAATTAATAATTATTTATTAATTAATAATTATTTATTAATTAAGATCAAGGTGGTAGGTAGCGGTGTAGATGACCTGTATGGCCAGTTGAGTGGATAAATACAACTGGTCGCTAACAGCTCCACTCCAGTGCTAGGGCACGGACCAGTTATAAGTTGTTGTCTAGTCCACGTACGCCGTCAATGCGTGGATGGCTCATCCTTTTACGGCCAACTCTTGGGATCAGAATGAATGATGGGAATATTGTTAGACTAAATTTGGAAAATGTTGGAATATCTGATGACGGACTGTCTACGGAAAAGGAAAATGCATTAGCTCTTCTAAATCTGAGTTTTGCTATCCAGCAGGCTCAGCTCACAATACTGGCAAATCAGAATGCAGCCCTGGACACAAGCCAATGGAAGATGGTAACATCTCTGGTTTGTAAGGGCAACGGGTGTATGGACTTCAGGTTCTCTATTGACAAAGCGTCCCTGGAGTTCACTGAGAGAGCCAGAGGTAAGGTTAATTTCGGTTTGGGCAGTGTTAGGTTTAGGTATGCTAAAGATAACAAGGCCCAGGAGACTGCTGGTGGTGCAGATAAACCTGCACCACAGTGAAGCAGCCTCAACCGAGCTCTCCTTACTCTTTGTATGTGCCAAGCACATTGGATAAGGTAAGGTCTTGCATTCTAGCTAGGAATGACTTGCATTTAACCATCTTAAATTCTATCAGCTATGGCGATCTGACGGCTGTTGAGGCTGGAGGTATGAACGGTGCCAGGTATCTTTTGGCTTCCGTTTATCTGCCCTACAAGGCGATGGATCCGCTAGGCGCTGAAGTGGCATTACTAGTTGAATCTGCCAGGATCAATTAAGTCCCCATGGTGCTAGGATGTGATGCCAACGCTCGTCACTGCCAATGAGGCAGTTTATTTTATTACTACCAGGGACTTCTTATTTGTAATAGGGGCAACGTGCCTACCCTTAGGAATAAGACTATTAGGAGTGCCATTGACGTGACGCTCGCGAATAGGGATGGCCTGGAGAGTTGATGAGGGCTTCTCCTTTTCGGATCATAGCCTGGTTCGTGCAGGGTCTATCTAAGAGGATTCCTTTTAGGAATCCTAGGAGAATCTATTGGCGGTCTTTTGGTTATAGTGCGAAGACTGGTAAGGTCGGTCTGTTTCTGGAGCCCATTGACTGCTCGTTTGTTGATAGAGTGGTTGATAGGTTTACTGAGGGCTGTCCTTCGAGCAGTCCTGTCCGATGGTTTTCCCGGGCAAGAGGACTCAGCCCTACTAGTGGACAGAGGAGCTGGGGTATTTACGCTCGGAGGCCAGAAGACTGTTCAACTGGGCCAAGGGCACACGTTTTGATGAAGATTAAGATGGGTATAGAGTCTCTTTCAATAGGTATGTACAAGGACAATATCAAGAGGGCCAAGAGGGAGTCTTAGACGAACTTCTGTGTCCATTGATTCTGTCAACGAGCTGTCTAGGTTCCGCAAAGAGTGTTATCCAATGGCAGTGCTTTCTTTGGTAACATTCGAAGGGAGGACGGTTCAAAGGTGAATCTGGGACTGAGTCACTTGGTATTCTCATGGAGGCTCACTTCCCTGGATGTAGGGAGATGACGGTTGAAGAGTCGGGGCGGGTATTTTTGGCCCCGGTTACAGGGATGCATTGATGACCGATGTAGTGGCATTGGATAAAGTGACTTAGGCGGTCCAACCCTGTGGTGTTATAAGTCTCCAGATCCGGCTATGTTGCATGTCCCCATCTCTGCCCTGAGGTTTCTTGTGGATGTTTAGGGTTTGCCTTTTTGGTGGAATTGTGCCTATGGCATGCAGGAGGGTGAGGGTGGTTTACATACCGAAGGCCGGCAGATCTTGCCACTCCATGCCAGGTGACTTTAGGCCGATCAGTCTGTCATCGTTTTTGCTGAAAACGATGGAGAGAGTGGTAGATTTGCACTTGAGCAGGATCGATAAAAGTGG
Source organism: Wohlfahrtia magnifica (assembly GCA_023159175.1). NCBI lineage: Eukaryota > Metazoa > Arthropoda > Insecta > Diptera > Sarcophagidae > Wohlfahrtia > Wohlfahrtia magnifica. The sequence continues at coordinate 278,557 of JAKWBJ010000485.1, read as the reverse complement.
GGCTCAACATGCCTACCTTAGGAGTAGGTCCTTTATATGGCCTGGGTGATATTGCGTCGGCTAGGATATGCAACCTGCCGGGCTTTCTGTCAGGTCTTAGCTGGCTCCTTATCTGATGCCTGGTTCTTTTTGGTACTTTTTCTGTATACTCTTTTCTGATCCTTTTTCTATCTCTTTCTTCTTTCTTTTTCTCCCTCTGTTCTTCCTCTCTCTTTTCCTTCTACTCTTTTTCTTTACTTCTTTTCAGGAAAAGGTCTTACCATAATGGGCCACAATGGTCTCTGGGTGGGATACTTCAGTATCACCTTTCTTACCTACCTACCTACCAAAAATGCTTGGATGATATGCATAATAGCATAAAAGACCAAACTTTATGGATATCCGTAGATGACTCTACTGATGCCACTGAAAAAAATGTCGCAAATGTTATTTTTGATGTTCCACATTGTTTCAAAGAGCCTAAAGACAAAAATTTTGAATTATAACCGAAAACTTCACAAATTCACAACCTTATTTGATTTAGTGATAGACGTTTCTGGTTTCCCTGATTTATTATCAATCAATGATCATCTTTATACCATACATCACCATAGACTGTGCGATATATAAAAATTTTATAGATTTGTTCATTTTTAATCATGTTATTTATTACAGTGTTTACGTTTCTATTATAAATAACAAAATAAATACTGCATTATCATAATTAAACAGCTGTAGGAACAAAACATTTTTGTAAACGTCAGTGTGAAAGTGTGAAATGTGAAGAAAAGAAAATTTTTGTATTTTATTTTAATACAATTCTCGAAAAAATTTAAATAATTACTCATATAAACATTAGTTATTATCTTAACAAATTATCGAATAACCAAAGTAAAACATGAGCGAAGAAGCGGATAAATCTAACACTGCCGTTGGCCAGGAAGAGGCCGAAACTACTACAGATCCCGATGAATTAGAGCGCCAGGAACGTGAGGAACTGAATACTTTTCTGAACGATTTAAAGTCTAAAATTTCGTCAAAATCCCAATTAAGGCAAGAAAATACAAACTTCGACTTACCCGAAGATACATATTTTGCCAAGTTGGACTCCAGTCTGAAGCGTAATACGGCCTTTGTAAAGAAACTAAAGCAATTTACGGCGGCTCAGTTGGATGCTCTGATGAAAGATATGAAAGGGTTAAATCTGAGCAAATATATTTCGGAAATATGTTCAGCTCTATCGGAAGCCAAAATTAAAATGACTGATGTACCAGCAGTAGTATTGCTTTGTTCAAAACTTCATCAAACATATGCTGATTTCGATAATGAATTCTTTGATGCCTGGCAGAAGACTTTAATGCTAAAACCCGGTGAAAAGATCTCAAATCCAAGTAAATTACGTGTTGACTTAAGATTATTTGCAGAGCTTGTAAGTTCTGGTGTTATAAACAGTAAACAGGGTTTAGGACTGTTGGGCAATGTCTTGACCAATGTAATTTCTCAAGACAAAGAAGATCATAGTAATTTCTCGATAATATTATCATTTTGTCGTCATTGCGGTGAGGAATATGCTGGTCTAGTGCCCAGAAAAATGATAAACTTGGCAGAAAAATATGGTAATCAAGAAATACCCAAATCGGATTTCTTGCCGTCTGATAAACAGGAAAATTTAAGAAAATTGTTAAAGGATTACTTTAAGAATTTATGTAAACACTTGCTTTCGGAACAGGAGGAGTTAAAGAACATGACGACTATGCTCAAAAAAGCAATGGCATCACAAGGTAAGTACAAAATGAAATGATATGGAAATTCATTTGATCCCCTTTTCGCATTCAAAGTAATGCAGTTGATTGTAAAACCATTTGGAGTAATAACCGCAAAACTACCTATATTAAAAATGAAAAATTTACACATTAGGACCAATAAACATAAAAAATGTTTTTTTTTTAATAAAAATCAGGTAAAATTTCCACAAAAAAGAAGGAAAAATGTGAATTGATGCAAGCGAACTTTGATAAACTGTTATCATCGGCTCAAACATTATCGGACTTATTGGATGAACCACTACCGGAAATGACTAAAGAAACAGAGATTTGTAGTCCCGGTACGGTTATTGAAAATATGATGGATGATGCCGCCCTGGGAGATTTAGATCCGTGGGGTGATGAGGAAACAAAGGCATTTTATACCGATTTACCAGATTTAAGACAATTTCTGCCAAATTTTTCTGCTCCTAAAGTAGATCCGGAACAGATAGAAGATACATCTGAAATGACAGAAGAAGCACTAGATGCGGACATAGACAATGACATTGATTTAGATGATCCACCATCATCAACATCGGATCCACCAAATGAAAAAGATCAGATGGATAATGATGACGCAGGTAGTAGTACAACTGATAAGTTGCCTGATAAAATAGGCAACGCTTTAATGGAAGTCGGAAGACAAAGTAGCCAAACACCGGGTTCAAATAAACAGCAGTTTGCTCAATTTCTAAAGAATTTAAATAATTGTGTTAATAAGGAATTGATAGATTCGGCTGCCATAGAGTTCTTATTAAATTATAATACAAAAAATAATCGCAAAAAATTAACAAAATCTATATTTGCTGTGCATAGGTAAGTCATAAGGACGCATTACCTTCAGTTTTTATATTCTTCACTCTTTATTTAATAATTTTTAGAAATCGACTTGATCTTTTGCCATTTTTATCACGCTTCGTTGCCATTGTTAATTTGTGCAATACAGATGTGGCTTTAGATTTATCAGAACTCTTACGCAAGGAATTTAAATGGCATATACGCATGAAGAATCAATTGAATATTGAGTCTAAAATTAAAATTGTGCGGTTCATGGGCGAAATGGTTAAATTTGGTTTATTAAAGAAATTTGATGCTTTAAGTTGTTTAAAAGTCTTGTTAAGAGATTTCCAGCATCATCAAATTGAAATGGCTTGTGCTTTCATCGAAGTTGCTGGTATTTACTTATACAATTGCAAGGATACACGTTGGTTGATGAATACATTACTCGATCAAATGATGCGTTTGAAAACTGCCACTGCTTTAGATTCAAGACATGCCGCTCAAGTGGAAAATGTGTATTACTTGGTTAAACCTCCTGAAACAATAAAACAAGATGTAGTGCTAAGGCCTGTTATTCACGAATATATAAGACATTTAATATTCGAAGAGTTAAATAAACAAAATGTGGAACGTTGTATAAAAATGTTAAGGCGTATTAATTGGAATGAACCGTCTATCAGCAGCTATGTTATTAAATGTCTTTCAAAGGCTTACCTCTTAAGATTCCCTTTAATACGTTGCTTAGCTGATCTTTTGTCTGGTTTAAGTTCTTATCAGGAAAAAGCTGTAACTATGGTCATCGACAATGTTTTTGAAGACATAAGGGCCGGCTTGGAGATTCATTCTCCGAAATTAGCTCAAAGACGTATAGCTATGGCAAAATATTTGGGAGAGCTTTATAACTACAAACTAGTTGAGTCGACCAACATATTAAATACTTTGTATTCGATTATCTCGTTAGGCGTTTCAACAGAAGAAGGTGTGGTTTCAGAATTAGACCCACCAGATAGTTTATTTAGGTTGAAATTAGCCTGTGTATTATTAGATACCTGTGGTCCTTACTTTACCAGCTCTGCCAGCAAACAAAAGTAAGTCGTGTCACACTTAAAAAATTGCTTATATTATGACTTTAGAACTTTAATTTTTCTGTTGCAGATTGGACTATTTTCTCGTGTTTTTCCAGCATTACTATTGGTATAAAAAATCCAATCCCATATTTTCTAAAGTACAAGATACACACGACCTATTCCCTATACTAGCAGACCACATGTATCGCGATTGCTTGGCCAATGTTAGACCGAAATTGAAACTTTACAAGAATCTTGAACAGGCTAAGGAAGCGATTAAAAAGTTAAAGGATAAATTATATCCTCAACTAAAGGAATTAAGCGAGCAAGTTAGTACAGATGATTCTAAAAATTTGCACCCAATACCAGAAGATAGTGAATTTGATGAGGCAGTAAGTTGAAAAATATTTCATTTTCTAAAAGCTTTATTATTCTTACACTTTCAAACTTGTCTCTTAAAAGGCTAGCGATGACTCTTCTTCTGAAATGGACAGAAGGCCACGTGATGATAGGGGCGAAGAAGACTTTGTGGATGAAGATGATGAGAATACTGAAGATGGCACCAATCAAGCTAACACTACCGATTGGACTGAAAATGAAGGTATGCCCGAAGATGAGTGTAAACCACCAGTTGTAAAAACTAAAGAAGACTTGGAATTTGAACAAATGTTTGAAAAAATGGCTCAAGACAGTTATCAGGAACGTTTGAAAGAAACTGTAAAACCCAATACTAAGGACATACCTGTACCAATGATGGTTAGAAATAATAAGAAATCATACGAACAAATTTCCTTAGCAGCAGCAGCGGTAACATCGAGCTCGTCTTTAACGACAACAGCAGTTATTAACGATTCAAAATCGTCAAATACTGCTAACGCAATACCATTTGTTCTCATGGTACGTGGTGGTAAGGGCGGTAAACAACAATTTAAACAATTTGTAGCACCTTCCGACTCTCAATTAGCCATCAATTTGAAATTACAAGAAGAAAAAATACGTGAAGAAAAGGAAAAAGTCAAACGTTTAACCCTTAATATAACCGATCGCATAGAAGAGGAAGATTATCAGGAATCCTTAATGCAATCCCAACGTAGCAATCAACCAAACCTTTATGCGCGACCCAACAAGCCAAAATTCAAACATCAAAAAGGAGCACCAGATGCTGATTTAATATTTCATTGATAAAATCGAATGCATGCTAAATAAACATTTATTGGATGGACTTAGAAACTTTAAATGTGTAACATTACTAAGTCTCATAAATGTATAGAAAGGCAGAGTTTTTCACAAAAACGCTCAGTTTTGATATTCATTTTTACTACTGCCTTGTAATTAAGTTTTATATTCAAACATATTTTGTTGGTTAAAGAATTTAATGTTGGCTTGTCAGCATTTAATCATTAATTCAATAATGATTTTAAAATACAATATTTTTTTTTTTTTAATCAACGTTTCCATCCTTTCTAATATTTTAACAAATTGAAATTACTTTTATTTTTGTTGTATAATGTTGAACAACTTTATGTTTAAAATGATTATATTTTTTAATAATAAAATTAACACAATGTAATTTCTGTATGAAATTTAGATTTTTTTCGAAAGTATTGGTCCTTAATTAAGAGTATTCTTTTAAGTTACTTTTAAGAGGACAAGCGCTTAATGACACAATCCATTTACTGTTTAATTATATAAACTGCCTGCGAATCTTATTGAACAGTTCGTTCAGTAGAGATCGATACTTTACCTTGTTTTTATAATTTTTTTAAAGGCTTTTGACACAACTCCTTTATATGTAATATATGGGCCTGCGTAAAAGCTCTTAAGAATATCAACATAACTAAAGCGCATTATACAAACCCCCAACAGTCTACATGTCGCGAACCATGGAATGCAGCAATTAAGTATGTCACCTCCGTCTATACATTGTTATTGCTTCAATATTCAACAATTTCTTATGACAAAGATTTTATCAGATTCTGATAAAAAAGGAAATTCTCCGGAAAAAGTAAAGAAAGATTGGACACAACCTGTGAAAATGCGACGACTCAGCCGAAGAAATTTGTTATGACCCTGTGAATCGTTAAATTAATTGATTTTTGTGTTTCGTTACTTCTCTTGGGAGCATACGGCTTTCCACAAAACATCTATTTATTGCCTTGTGTCAGTTTCATTAATCAGTAGATAATTAGTCTACTGTAGCTCTCTTCCGCGATGGCGTTTCCTCCTGATCATTCATGTGATGTTTGTCATCGACGGTTGAGGTATAGTGGAATGTCAGGGGGCATTCTTTGGATGGACTAGTCGGAAGGATGGTTAAAGTCTCGTAGGTGCCTATTATGAACTAAATTCGATTTTCGACTGTCATTTGGTATTACGGAACACATTCGTTGAAGAATAACACTATAAAACATAAAATTAATGAAAATAATTCAGTTAGTGGTATTTGATCCACCAAAACAGAACAAAAATTACAAATACAACAATTTTTTTAATTTTATTTGCAGCGTCGAAAGACAAATTGTGTTCGTTGTAAAGTTCCATGCACAACGTAATTTTCAACAGTGATACCAACTTATAATACAAATTTTACATTCGATAGTCAACGAATATCCCCTGTCGAATGCAACTCATAATAGGGGCCTTAATTAAACACTTGAAAGCCTCAATTAAATTATTATGATTAATGAAATTATATAGATTAAACTAATTTTATGTAAATTTTATCCCCTGTGACTGATTTTGTCCCGGTTTTGGGATAAAATTTTAACGGCAAAGGGGACAGTATGGCATAAACTTATTTAAGCGGATTTTCTATGTGGCTTATGATAATAAAAGACTATTTCATATATAATGATTTAAGGAGTCGGGAAATATAATTTATAGTATAAATAAGGGTGAATGTATATTTTTTTATATTTTTAGGTGTATAAAACATCGTATATGTATTTTCGGATTTTCAATTAATTTATTTTTGTTAATATTAATCAGTACAAATTACGCAATGAAAAAATTGAACTTAAAAAGTTTATACAAATTATAAAATCTTATAAAAAAAATAAAAATAACTAGGAGTCAAAAAAATATATATAAGAACTTAATGTTAATTAGAACTTAATTATAGAAACAAGCTAAACAAAAACACAAGTACATTAAAAAGAAAAATATTGTTAATACAGAAAATAAACATCGACATCCATATTTATAAGCAAATGAATATTCATTTCTAATAGTTTATATTGCAAAAAATCAAAATGTGCTATCGATAAACTTAAAAATTCATAAATATTCACTTATAAATATAGGAAATAAAATACAATTACTTTTTTTCTCGATAAAATCTTTAAATAAATTTAAAAAAAAAAAACGTTTTAAAAATTGTTTTTATGTTTGGTTTTTGGGCAAATATTGCAAAATTGTTGCGTTTTTATAATATAAATATAAAAATTGATTGTTCCTTTTTTTCAAAATCAATTTGGTTACAAGACATTTTGAATAATTTATTTTACTTAAAACTATTAATAAAAAACTTTTGCATTTCATCTTTTGTTTAATATGTTTTATAAAAAGTATAAAATATATCTTTTGTGTGTTGTAAAAAGTAAAAAGATTTCTAGTCAGATTTTCTTACTTTGAGGCACGTATTTTGTAGTACACATTTTTAGCAATAAAAGTGAAAAAGAAAAAATATTCAAAATTAAATGTTAAAATACGGAGGGTTTCAAAGTTAAGTTTTGTTTATGTTCCAAACGGGGTAATAAATTTTAGACGTTTACTGGCAGTCGTTAAATAGAATGAAAAAAAAATTACTATATTGCTGAAAAAATTTCGTTTCTTATGGCATAGATTTCCTATTTTACTAAAAAGTAAAAAAGTCGTTGAAAATAATCCACTTATTTGCCAGCATATGTAGGATTTTTGAAAGTAGATGTGGCTTGTTTGTAAATAGGATTTTCACCCTAAAAATTAAAAGAAAAACGTTTTTAAATTATACTTTCCGAAAAACAACATCATTTATAAATTTACCGTATCCCATCTGGCATTCATGCGTTCCTTTTCGAAACGTGCAAATTCGCGTCTATCGTGTATGGTAGTCAAAAGTTTCCATAGCAGTAATATGGCTAAGCCAACCAATACAATAGCAGCTATAACACCCAAAACAATACCCAACATAAATACTTTAGGTGGACACTCACGTTCCTGCTGAGCGTGTACTTCCACTTTGTCATCTTCTTCGCTGTATTTGAAGGCAAATTTACAATCATCTTCATCATAGAATATACATATATTTTCTTCTTTCTTTTCGTCAAGTTCAACCTTTTCGACAGCGATTGGCACAAATGTTGTACAATTTGCCGCACAATCCTTATCATCCTTCAATGGACCCGTTTTGTACATTTGACATTGAACACAGTCTTTTAGTTCATGACAGCGACCCGAACATGTGGGACATTTTTCACAATATTTTCCAGAATAACGTCCTTCTTCGGTAGATTTACATCTTAAAAGGGATAAGAAAAGGAATTACAATATTACGATTTTATTGTAATTGTTAAAAATTTAACCAATTCACTTACTTGCATACACCACATTCACAATCACCATGTCCTGAACATATTTCACCACCGTTTGGCGGTATGCATGTATCATTCGAAGCCCTGCAATCACAAGCTGTGCCTGTCCAGCCGGGTTTACATACACAAACGCCGCATTCACATACACCGTGATCAGGTCCGGAACACAATTGTTGTTCATGACGATCACATGAGAAATTATCACATTCACAGAAACGACCAGAAATTATTTCCTCAGGATTAGCACGTTTTTCACAATCACAAACACCACACAAACAAGTACCACGACCATTACAATCAACTGTTGTAACATTATCGGCACGACAACCAAAATCTTTACCCTTTTCCGAGTGTACATCAGTAGTAGAACATTCACAATTATGTCCAAAATGTAAGTCGTCACATTCGCATATGCCACACATATAAGTACCATGATTATTACAGACGGGAGAATTAATTTGATAGCCAGTAGAGCCAGGTTTTTCACAGGGACAAGAGCATAACATTTCCAAATCGATAACTAAACTCTCATTAATACCAACTGGATAGATTTGAATAACTTGATTCCATTCGGCAGGATCAGAAGGACAAGAGGTAACTAAAATTTGGGCAGTAAAATTAACAATATCGCCTACTTTAAGACCATCACACTTGGAAGTGGGAATTTCTGAACCACCATTTAAACAGGCTGAATGATAAGTAATTTTCACATGACTTGTGGCATTATCTTTCATCTCAATGGAAGAAGAAATTTTCTAAAAAACCAAAATGAAAAACAATGATAAACTATTAACATACATATGTAAGTATATACAGTATAATACTTACACTATATTCTTCTCTAACCAAATCTACAACATTAGAGGAATCATTCGACAATATGGCTGATGATGAACCTTCAATATGTTGGGATAATTTCTCATAAACTGAATGTTGACTTGAGGTTACGGCAAATATGATATTTATGGAGTTTTGTTTTACTTTATGATTAATTTGTGAAATACTAGGATAATCTTGAATAACGGAGTGAGTATAAAGACCATCCGAATTTAAATGACATTCACCATCATTAGGAGCAATAACGCCGCCAAGCTAAAGATTTATTTATTAAATAATCAATAAACATGGAAATAATTAATATAAAAGAAATAAATACCTTGCCATCACCAGCATAATGGAAACCGGCATCTGTTGAGAAAACTAACAGACGACGAGCCTGTTCACGCCAACCAATTTGCTGACGACAAGCTATAGCTTGCATAATGGCATCAAAACCACCTTCAGGTGCATCTAAATTACCAGAAACAGCAGCTCTTTTGACTTCAGTCTAATTGTTAGCGATTTATATAAAAAACATATCATTATTGTTGTAATAAAGGATAATTTTTTTAGTATTGTGTGGTACACTCTTGTCAATCTTTTAGTCAAAACGTTATTTCAAAATTTTGTTAATTTGTTTTTTAAATCGCAGTTTTAATTAACCTTTCTTATTAAGTCATATTATATTTCAAATTAAAACCCCAGTAGAATTATTATTATTTTATTATTAGGATTTTAGTTTTTGAATAAAATAAAATGCTTTTTAGATAAAATTTACAATTTTTGTTATGCGTTTTAAGCTTTAAAAGTCAATTTTATTTTACATTTATCTGTAAGAAAACTTTCAATTACAAATTTTGTAATCGAAATTATGAAATTACTATATTTAAAAACTTTTTAATTTTTTTTTTTCGATATTTCCACAAATGTTTTGATGACCTAAGATTGTTTAAATCGAACTTTTCCTTCATTTACAACTATCTAATTTGTCTTAATTAAATAAAAATTAATCAATCCAAAAATTACATGGGTAAAACAAGATTTTTCTTGGAATTTCGAATAATAACTTCTTATCGATAACTTTTGTCTTTAAGAGTGTATCAGAAGTTCTATGAATAACAAAATTGGCTACACAAGTAGGCGTACTTTCAACTCATGATCATTTTAATAGTACTTCATTACTGTCATACTTACACCAGATTGGTTCTTACATAGCTCAACATTTTTTTTTAATTTTTTAATGGGGAATCTCTTAAATTGTTCATTTTTCACATTTTTTTTTTTTTTTTTTTTGTAAACAAGGTCGTTTGCTTGTTATTGTGAAAACGTTATTTACAGAACAACTCTTGGGAGTTCCACATATTCCTTTAGGATCAGACAAAGAAATTTGTAGTGCGGTTTTTTATGCTTTGGATAATGGGGTTTGCTGAAAAAAATTCAAGCTTTCGTGTTTGATGCAACCTCTTCCAACACCGGTAGAATCAATGGAGCTTGCGCACTGCTAGAGATGAAACTGAGACGGAATATACTATTCCTTGCATATCGCCACCATAATTTTGAATTAGTTTTACAAGCTGCTGATTCTTCCATAAAATTATAATCTTCCAACGCCCGGCACCGATATTCCATTATTTAATAATTTAATTCAAATAATTTTTTCCAAAAATAACTCTGAAACTGTGACCTCTTGCTGAAAACCGTGAGGAAAATGTTTTATTCTGTCTCAGAATAATAAAAAATAATCAGCAGCCCTGTCGTGACTACAGAGAGCTTTTAGAACTCGTAGTAATACTTTTAAGAGGAACGCTTCTGAAACGAAATAAAATACGAAAACCTGGGCTCCAAAGCGATTTATTCCATTAAGATTTTTCTGATAAGAAATGAATTCAATACACAACAACAAGCAAACGATCTTGTTTCCAAAAAGAACAATGCTACCAAAAAGAACAATTTAGGTGGTTCCCCATTGAAAAATTTAAAAAAAAAAATTGTGCCAGTCTAACCTGTAGGTAGGTATAAAGTTCAACCTCAATGAGGAACGAGATAAAATTAAGATATCGATTTCAAATTTTCACGGAATACTTTTTTTCTAAAAATAATATATTAAGAGTTTCCCCATTAAAATATTTTGATTTTGTAAAATAAGAACCAGTCTAACATTGGGAGCATTTCTTGAATTAAGGTTTGTATTAAAACCTAAGCTATCTACTAAATCAGTCCTAATAGCAACAAATGGCTATTGAAAAAAACTTTATTTAATCGATTAGTTTGATTTGACAATCGCAGACCTTAAACGATGTTTTTCTTTCTTCAGTTTTACACATAAAATAGGAAAAGATTAAAAAATGTCTCGTTCTATATCGTTGCCAGAAAGATTGATTACCTTATAAAAGTAAATCTCATCGAACTTAACTTTGTTACAAAAATGTATTTTAAAACATTAACTGATATAACTCTCAGATAAACAGGAATGTAATCGTATAAAAATAATTGCTAATAAAAAAATTATATATTTTCCAAACAAAAACACAGTGTGCCGCCTGCAATACACACCCCTAATAATTGAAAGCAAATAATAAGTGACAATTCTATAAGATAAAATTTAAAAAAAGTTTTTAAACTTATCCCGCATTCTCCCGGTTTAAGAAATAAAAAATACCCAATAATATACAAATAAATATACTATGCTGGAACACTTTGCACTGCAAATAAGAAATAAACTTTTTATGAAAATATAATCATTATCTAAGAAACCTGCTTCGATTTCATTTGTTTCTAATAAGTTATTATTGTAACTGTAAATTAAAAAAGTCATATGACATGACGAATTTAGGAGATCTCGGGTTGAAAAAAAGACTTTAAAGCATATGGAGTCCCAGGGTTAATAAATTATTTGTATCTTGACAATTTAGTTTAAATAAACAAGAGTGTACCTAAAATTTAAAAAAGTAAATAAAATATTTACACATAAAAAATGATTATTGAAATGAATGTGCTAAAGTAAATAAAGAAATAAAAGTAAATTTTTAAAAACATGCATGCAAACCAATGCCACAACCACATACATGCCTGTGATAACTATTAATAAGTTGTATATCAATCATTCACCATGCCAATGTGTTAATATTAAAAAGTAATATAATGTAATGTACAAGTAATATCTTCTAAAATGTTTTAGATTTCTCTCTATACTAATTTTAAAAACGTGCAAAGAAAAACTATGAATTTTATGTGAAAAATAAAAAATAATAAACTACGACAACATAAACTTACTGAGAACCGATATGTATCCGTGCTTAAAGGCATTGCATTCTTATAACCATAAGGTGCAGCACAGCCTGCACATGGCTCGATCATGCTAATTTTATTTATGTTTATATAATTTTTTGATAATATAGTAGATAATTTAGAATATGATAGAGAATTTTGTATAAAAAAATGAAAAGAGAAAGAGAGAGATATATATATGATAAATGATATACATAGAAATGTAAAAATTTCTTTTATGGACAAAATAAAAATTGTAAATAATCTTATTTCCGAAAAATAAAGAAAAAGTACTTTAAAAATATACAATCAATTATTACAATGTAAAATCTATGATTAACTACAACACCAATAAACAACTTCTTAATGATATGAGAAAATCTTACCCTTTTAAGATATTATGACTATAAAATAAAATAATACCGAATATGTTTATTAAAATAAATTGAAGCAAAGCTACGAACATTTAAAACTGATTTTAATGAAAGCAGTCAAATTTTATAAGACAAAAAATTAAAAATTTTCTTTCGATAAATCTTTGAGAAGGCATACATACATAAATACATACACATATGTATTATATAAAGAGGCAACATATATTGTTAAATACATCAAAGGTATTTAAATGTTAAAAACAAAACAAAAAATTTAAATATTAAATACAAAACATTAAAAAAATGCGCAATAATAGTATGGCAGATAGAATACAAAATAAGTGGTGTATGTGTGGATATGCTTGTCAATAATCATCATAAATAAAAAGAAAAATAATAGTAACAAATAAATGTATTAATGCTCTTACAGTGAATTCTGCAGTATTTGTACTCAAGGGCATATGGTTGCGATAACCATAAGGAGCTTCACAATTATCACAGGGATGTTCAAGTCTTTTTTGTTTTTGTTGTTGAGGTGCAGTTTTTTGTTTTTGTTTTTTATTATATTGTAAGTGATGAATTTGATTGGGATTTGCAGTGATTAGTATAAGTAATTTTTTTTAATCAATTATTTCGAGTTGTTAATAAATTGGTTTTGTTTAAGTAAAAAAAGGAAATACACAAAATTAGCAAGAGAACGACAAATTAATAGAAAACAAAGTAAATAAACTTAAATATAATTCATATAAGCTCTTTTAAAAATATTAAATAAAAAATAATAACAGTTACTATTAAAAAAAAGTGTAACTAAATTTTGAGAAACATCTAATAATAACTTAATTTTGTAACATACTTTCGCTATTTATTATAAAAAAATTTAAAAACATTACATGCCTTTAAAATAAAATTAAGTTGTAAAATGTGGATTAAACGAAAATAAATAAATTTGTACTAATTTTTTTAACAAATTTAAAACCGTTTTCAAGTTATTTTTCAATCTTTGTGTATAAGTATTTTTTCTTTTTTAGTTTGAATTTTTTGGCACTAAAAAAGTTTACTTAAAATAAATTGTGTAGTATCGTAAACATAGCTATTTTTCCCAAATTAAGAATATTAATGAAAACGCTCTTTAACACTTTTATCTTTATTACGTTATTATTTTTGTTAACCTGCCCCTGTAGTCAGCCTATAACCAGATATCTCTATATCAAAACTCATTTTTAGCGACTACTGCACTAGTTAAAGTGTCGACAACTTTCCTTTTATAAGCGAGTGAAGATACGTTGGATACAACTAGTGTATTTTTGTTGACATTGTCAACGAACGCGTTAATAGAGTCACCAAAAGAACTACGCAAATAGAGCTAAAGTCTGCTGGTAGATTTTCAATCACAAGCCAATGTTCAAAGGTCAATAGCACTTCTGCCAATGTCACTAGTAAAGCACTAATATTCACTATTGGCATTTTCTGCAGGGGCCGTTGCCTTATTACTAAGACTTTATAAAACTAAAGTAATAATAAAATGAAAAGTAATAACAAACTTAAATTTTAATAAGAGAAAGACTAAGATATTTTAGTCTAATTTAACATAAAAAGGCAATAAAGTCAAATTTCTTTAATATTGAAAATATAAAATAGAATGTTCACTACCTTAGTTCTTAAAAGCTCATAATAAAATAATTGACTCAACAAAAATAAAAGCTAAAGAAAAATTAATTTAACAAAATTTTTCTGATGGGAACAGTTTTTGCATGTCCAAAATCAAAGAATAGAATTTTAATGAAAGATAATTTAGTAAGTTAATTGATTGTGTTCAAGTCAACTACTTTGTTCATTTATTCAATGACTCATTCAACTCATCTTGGAAATCATGAAAGGGTGTTTAGTTTTCATTTTTGCCAGTTTTTAACATTTTGATTCGAACCTACGAATCAAAACTGTTTTTTCTAAACTATACAATTTACATGGGGAAAGTAAATAATATATTTATCACAACTTAAACGCTTGCATTTAAAATAATTATAAAGCATCATTATTAAATAACACTATACTTAATTTATTTTAATTATCAGGTATAGTCTATTTGTGGTGTAGTATATTGAATATCATTATTTAAAATAGACGACAATAACTTAATTTTATTCTTACTTTACAAATTTTAAGAATATTTAAAAAAAATATCTAAACTACATAAAAATACTATTTTTAATAAATATGTTTTGGTAAAAAATTTTTAAAAGATACTCACTTTTTGGGTATAGTCGAAACATAAGGCATTAAAACTTTATCAACAAATGAACCAAAACCTAAACGGAAATTCGAAGTTATATTACGCATAGTTTCTGAAAGTAAATCACCCAAAGCAGAGAGTTTTTCTTTATCGTCTTCCATAGATTTTGACAAGTCCATAAGATAGTACAAATCTACGGGGTAATCTTCAGCTTGTGAGTAGCGCATATTTAAACTATGAACTTCATCTAGACAAAGAAAATATAGCAAATCAATCTAATTATTCTATTGCGATATTAAAAACTAAAATGACTTACTTATACGCAATTTTAGGGAAACTCTTTGTGGACTAATTTGTACAATATCACTGCCACTATAACTTCCAGCAGATCCAGCTGCTCCAGAGGCACCATAAGCTCCAGAATATGAACCCGACGAAGAACTGCTATAGGAAGAATTTGCATAATACGAACCCCCGTAAGACATTTGACCACCACCGGCAGCATAACCAGCACGTGTCAGTTCACGATTAATGGTAAAACTTTGTACCGTATCTGGATTCCAGATATACTCTTCAGGACAAACATTAGAATAACTGTGTTGGAAGCATCTTGGTTTATCACCATGATCTGGTTGCATACACCAGGCACAACTTTGTGTTTGTATACACTCGTGGCATGTTCGTTTATTCACACATGGATTTTGTATTAGTTTACCAGCCAATTGGGCTTCAACTGAAAATATTAGGCAGGTAAAAGTGAAAACTAATAGCGCCAGCAGTATATGCAGGCGTTTATTGGAAGAAATCATGTTTATTTTGGCAACTTTAAAAAATTATATATGAAAAAAAAATTCGTAATTGTTTTTGTCGTTCGAAAACTGAAAATAGAATGAAAACAAAACATGAATTTATTTGAGAAAGTGATTAACTGCTTTAGAAAACAAGAACAACAATAATGCGGAAAGTGTGTATGCATGTACATATGTATATCACAAATATAAGAATGACGTCAAAAATAAAAAAATTGTTTATCTTCATTTTTTTTAAACTGTTATGAGTTATATGAGTGTTACTAAAATAAACAGTTGAAATATTTTAAGAAGAAATTAAATTAAATAAAAATTATAAAAAACATTTAGAAAAAATATTTTAAAGCACAGAAGCTTAAAATTTCTCACATTTATTTCTTTCTATACTTTCGAATCCTATTTTATTTCATTCCCACTTACTCGGAATGGGGTTTAAAAAAATTTTTATGCATTGCAAATAGGTATAACGAAAGTTAATTTGATTACATTGAGCCAAATAATAATTATAAAGGAAAAAGATAGTTTAATAGAAAAACTTTTAATAAATCAAAATATTTTTTTTGAATACCAAGGTAAATATGTATATCTGTACATATGTACATACATATATACATAATTCCAGCTGCACGTAATTTTTCGAAAATGTAAAAGAAATATTTAATCTTTGTATAATTTGAAAATTGAAATAAAATTTATTATCAAACATACTTATTTTTTTAGTTTTTGTTGCTGTTATTTTTCTATAAATCAGCTTGAATACTGACGCTTTTAATTATACATCTGCGAATAATTTCTTCTCTTTTGTGTGTATTTTTTACTACAATATTTCGCATACGAAACTCATCAAGATTTCATATGAAAAATTAAGTCACTCACACAAACGATATGACTCATCCATTCAAAAAACACACAAACTGTTTAAATTCAAACATAAAAAAACGACGTTAAAATTGCCAAATAAAATTATGAAGAAAGGGTATACATACATATGTACGTACATGTAATTATAAAGAACAAAAATTATAGAAAACCAAAATCAAAATACATATATACACAAATCGTTTAAAGGCGCTTTGACCCACATGAATTGCAGACAACGATATGTGTATGTACACAATTGTAAACGATAAACTAGAAATCTGTTGAAAAAAGTAGGGAAATTCATTCATCATAGGGCTAAAAAAACTAATAAAGGTGTGCTCTGCTTTAGATGATAGAACGATGTACAGAATAAACAAAATTAAATGCAACATTAAAGGAAAACTCATAAAAACATTAAAAACTGTTAAGGTTTATATTGAAAATTAAAAAAAAAAACTAGCTGCTAGCCAACACTTAAAAAGAACGAAGTCGTAAATGTAATGTAGGTCACGTTCTTTATACTTTATTTCAATTAAGGTTTTATATTGATAGTATTTTATAGCGTATTTATTGAGAAGAATCAAAACTTGAAATAACATTTCTTCTATTATTTGTATCGCTTTTAATATGAACAACAACTGGTTTTCTTTGTCATTGTTGTGTTCGTTGGCTGTTTGTATACATGAATGTATATTTGTAAAGTTTACAGCTTAAAAAATAATATGACTAATTTTTAAATTTATTACTTATGCATTGATTCATTTTGATCGATCTTTCAATTTTATTATTATTAATATATTTAGGAGGAAATGAATAGGTGTCTGTTCAATTTAAAAACAAATAAAAAATAAAAAATTTTATAAATACAATTAGTTATTATTTTTAAAACAGTAAATACCGAAAGATGATTATATTTATAAAACACACAATTTTTATCAAATACAAAAATTGGTAGATAGTGGCTTAAAAATAACATTCGTTAATGCATTCTATGACTTAATGTCCACATTGATTGTGACTCAATATTATGATTCGAAATTATATTATCATCTCTAAATCATAGTCCATTTGGATTTAACATTTTTATACAAAATAATATTAAATGTTAAATATAAAATATTTTAAAATAAATTTCAATACAATTAAATAAATTCCAACACGCCCATGTAAAGAAAATATTTACTTTTCTATATCTTCAAAATGGTAACAGAAAAGTCTCTAAATTTGGCCCAAATAGATTTATACTCAATAAAAATCAGCAGTTAAAAACTTGGCGGAATTGGACAAGTGGGCGTGGTACCTTCCACACAGACTAAATATTGATTTCTGTATATTTTGAAAATGGTTAAAGCTAAAGTTTCAGTATTGGATCGGAAGGGCAGAAAAAGTGGATAAAAGGTAAAAAATTTAACTAAAAGAACATTTAAGATAACAATCAAGATTGGGTAGGGAATCACCTCACAGTCAGTTTAGCCACCACCGGGTGGGTTTAATTGGGTATTATATTAAAAAAAAAACCGGATGGTTTTTTTTTAATTTAAAGGTTTTCGTAGTTTATTTAAAACAAAAATAATTATAATTTACCTATTGGGTCTACGAATTAATTCAATCAGTTTTTTTAGCTCAAAAAAGATAATAAATCAGCAAATTTGTCAAAATATTAATTTATCAAATCACTGCTTTCATCTTTTCCCCGCCGCTGAGCCAATTTTTAAATCACGTCTCAGAAAAACTTCTCGTATTTTAAACGCTCCAATTTTGAAGCCGATTTTATATTTCTTCAAAGGGAATGAATTAGTGACATGCTTGCAGATAAACTCATACCGCTCTCTTTAAACGACCTCGATAGGTTCTAAAAATTTAGTCCGTAAATCGAAATGAATATGTGTCGCGATTGCTTCTCTTACACTTTTTGTTAAAAACGGTGAATACGCGGTTTTTTCGGCGTATTACAAGTTAATTTGCGCCGTAAAGCGATTGTGGTTTATATTCAAACAGGCCTTTATGGCGAAATGCCGTATAAAGAAAGACCACATAAAGAGATATGAGTGTAACCGATCTGTCGCAACAGCTAATAGTCAGACGGACCAATATTCGGAAAATACGGCGGAAGCGGCAGGTGATCGTTTCTAATGGTAGTTTTGAAACTTTTGCGCTGTCATGCAAAATAATAACTTAATCATGTCGGCCTTTATACTTTGGCTGTTCTTCTCATAATGGATGGTTTAAACAAAGTAATTGCAATTTGCCGAGTTTTGGCAGCTCAAAGCTCCCACCAAGAGTGAAAAATTGCATTATAAATAGTAAAATATCCTGATTGTATTAACAAACAAAAAATTTTGTCAGCTTGAACGAAATTTGGCAGCAGTTATAAAACCACAAAAAAACCATCAAAAACCCAATAAAACCCGGTGGGTTGGGTTAAAAAAAAAAAACGGGTTTTTGCCAATCCTGCTTTCTACTCGTGACTTTGGTGTTGTAACATAGATCCGAGTTATTTCCATGCGTAGAAAAGACTTTGATATTAAGCGCCTCTGGCTCACGCATATTGTATAAATACGGACATCTAGGAGTTTTGACATGATCAACTGTAGTCTTAATATTGACTATTGATTACTAGAAACATACTGATGTCTGGATTGTATGTCGGAGTCATAAACCCACGTCTCGTGTCCAGTAATGGTCCTTTTGATGAATATGGGATCGATTTAGTCTCGCAAATTATATCTTTTGTGACCTCAACTCGGTCAAAATTGTAAAAAATAGCCAATATACATAAAGATAAGTGTACTCTTGGCTACGTAGTTTTTGCAAATGTCAAACTATGGCGCTAAGATTTAGCGGTATTATCAACAACATGCGTTTCAACTTAACAAAAAAAAGAACAAAAATCTTGACCGCCACACGGGGTTTATTGCGGAAACTTTATATCAATGTAGTATATCGTTAATGTTCTACTTTGTATATATTCCAAATTTTATCTATTTAAAAATAAAAGCTGGTAAGAATTAATGAAAATTTAAAACTGTGTATCTTTAAACTCTAATTTGAATAAATATACTTAGAAAAATCATACACATTGTGTAAGCATATGTTTTATTAAGCAAAAGAACCACCCCTAAAAAACAAGAGTCTAAAGAAGTCAATTAAAAACTCAAACAATTGATCGCACGTGCTTATTTGCAAGACAATGGAAGCGTGTTTAAAAGCATTACACATTAAGGTCACTAATGGTATACAATACAATAGTTAGTCATACACTATGCATATTGTATATTATCATTGTTTGTATATTTAAGGGTACATTTTTTCATTTCCATCAAAATAAATTCAAATTGAATGCATTTATAAAAATTTGTTTAATAGTGTCTACTTATTCATTAGATTTTCCACATACATATGAAAAAAGGGGTACTAATGATAGCACAAGACAAAAATAGACATATTCTTAAAAACATTTCAAATCACAAGCAAGCTGGCTGGTGCCAGAATCAAATACATAGTGAAATTGTTATTGATGACAAGATACTAGAAAAAGGAAATAATCACATCAATATGCAGCACCGTAGTTAGCAGCTCTGGCAGAACTGTCATGGAGAAGGGGTTTTCAATATGGAAACTTTTTGTTGTTTATTGTAGATATTACTAAAAAATAGAAGATTAACAGAGTCGGTCAAGCTAGACTATATGATAACCTATTCACTATATAAATATGTATATTGATAGACAATATGTAGTAAGATACTATGTGAGGAATTTTCCGACAGAATCAGGTCAATACTACAGTTTAGTATTAAGTTAGCCCACAAGAATGTATAATTTGAAAATTGAAATTACACTTGTTATACGATACTGAATGAAATCTCGCATTTTTGAGTGACCCTTCCTTATTTATGCAGGCAAAAATCATACAAGCTGTGATGTTCATCCGGATCAGATTTTTTACCTATACTCCATCGTTACGAATTATAAGAACTAGAGATCTGTTTTCTACTTTTTCAGGTAAAAACTTTTTGGAACCGCCGGTTTTTCTCTCAAAGTTAATAAGAGAGACGACAATTAGCTTATTGAGAACAATGTGAGCACATCATCGATTCAAAATTTTTTAGTATTTGAAAATGTTAGCTGGTCGCAGTATGGTACCCATGCGTGTATAGGGTATTTTTTGTGTGAGTGAGCAAACTTGTCTGTATGGAGTTGTGTCGTAGGAAACGTGGGCGTTCTAACTCGTCCATAAAAAACACTACGCAATGTACGATATGGGTACATGCATACAAATCAAAATTATGTTCAATAAGTTCATTTAACAAAGTTATATTTTAATATAAAAACTTTTATTTAGTTTTCAAAAACACTTTATCTTAATATTTTTTCCATTTCTTTTATTTTATGATCTTTGTTGTTCGATTCGATGAAATCATCACCACTACCATCGTTGTCATTTTTTTCTTACTTTTCTTTGTTTCTTTATTCGTTTTTACTTTAATTTATATTAATTTTATATATTTTTAATAATATTTTGTTTTCTTACGTAATATTAATGATTCATTATTTATTTAACACTTACACTTTCGTTTTAATATAAATTTAATAAAAATTTCTTATGTTTTTTAATAAATTTCATAAATTTTTATGCCATCAGGGCGGAGGTGTTGCACTTAACAAATTGTTTTTTTTTATTCTTTTCTTTTGTTTTCCTATTTTCACCCGTTTGTTTTCTTTTATAAAAACGTAGCCGTCCTCGAAAAAAACTCTTCTTACTATTCTAGACGAAGTCCAACACTGCTCTGACCAAGTATAATAATGAATGGAAAGAGGTGAAAAACATGTAAATATATACAAAAGAGAATAAACAAAATCACCACTTAAAAAAGTATTGTTAACTAATTTAACTAAAAGCGCTAACAAACAATAAAAATCAAATAACAGCAGAAAACTTTGATAAATGTTCACTAATAAAGGACAATGTATTTATAAAACCATACAGCTTTCTATCTAATTAAAATAATGCAAATGTAAGACTTTTTTATTAAATTGAATATTGACTTCATAAAAGAAATTTGCGAATGCCACTTTAATAAATGCAAAAGGCAATACTAAATCAAAATGTTGTGAATGCGAAAACGAATACTCACAACACACTTTAAAGTTATAAGAAAATAAAATTTTTTGTTTTATTTTTATGACATACAAATAACAAGAGATTTTTTAAAATTGAAAAAAAATACAGAAGATTTGTAAAAGTGAATGAAATATTTATTTGGGCCGATGCCTGTCATTTACTTTTAAAAGATTATTTCATGTAAATGTTGCCCGCGGCAACGCAGCAGGCGGTTCATCCATACGATCCAAAATAGGCATCCTTTTTCAGTATTTCGGCCAGTATTTCACCAATTGTGGCTGTAACGTTGTCTTCCAGGTCTGAAATCGTGACTGGCTTGTCTCTGTATACAAGGGTCTTAATGTAACCCACAAAAAGTAGTCTAATGAGGTCAAATCGCTCGAAAATGGCTGCCAATAGACTACTTCAACACGTGAGATTAAATGCTCACTAAATTCGCCGCTCAATAGATTCATCGTACAGTGGGCCGTATGACAAATGGCACCATCTTATTGAAATCACATGTCAATCAAATCCAGTTCTTTCATTTTGAGCAAAAATTAGTCGGTAATGATCACACGGTAACTTCCTCTATTAACAGTAATATTGCGACTGACATCGTTTTTAAAAAGTGCGTTACAAAGATGCCATCGGTACACTAGCCGCACCAAATAGTGTATCTTTCAGGGTGCATTGGCAGCTTTCGAACTATCTCTGGCTTCTATTTATACTGAATGCACGTATTTTGATAATTAAATTCAATGATTTGCTAGTGTTTTTCGTTTGTTAATCCATTCATGGAGAAATGGCCAAACTAACTATGAATTTTTGGCATTTCTACATGTCGAGAATCTTGTTTACACTGAAACTCAAATATCAGTGTGTGTGTTTGATACTTGCTTTAAACAATGTTCTTGTTTTTAACGTTTGTTATTATATTTTACTGTAAAAAAGGTTGTCAGTTCTGATTAAGAATTCGCCTCAAATATTCACAAAAATATTTGGGAATGTATATATCTAAAATAACCGAATAGCAACCCTTTATTTGATGCGATACTTAAGTCCAAAAACCGCTCAAATATTTTGAAAGATTACTTCTAGCAAAATTGTTCAACGGAAATGAGTTCACCACTAAGCAAGTTAAAAAATTAAATTTTACTTGTATATTAAAGCTTATTGTTTTGCATAATTTTTTGTTAAGTGCAACCCTGTAAACTTGTTTACATTATCTTAGCCGTTACTACATTACTTTTATTAGTTAACATGGCCATACCATAAACTCGTCGATTTTTTCTTATTACCGTTTTGGTGATTTTTCTCACACACATTTCTTTTACTTATTCATAAGTTTTTCTTCTTTCCTTGCAAACGCCAATTTGAAATATGTACGCGCATGCAATCGATTTATAAAAGAGAAAAAAATAAACTGTATTTTTATATAAAGTGCTATAACAAGAAGATACCAAATAAAATAAACAAGTGTAGAATCATAAAAACCTTTTAAAGGTATTTAACAAAACAGAAAAAAATTAAGAACGAAGTTTACGAAATACAAAAAATGGTGCAGTGAAAAAACTTCTGTGGTTTTCTTTACCTTGTCCATCGCCGTTCTTATTGATATTACTTTTTTGGTATCTTTTGATTACTTCTCATCTGCTGCGCTGCTACAAGACCATAATAATTCCAGTGTCAAAAAGTGAGTGCAAAAGCAAAAGAAAGGAATAAAGTAAAAAAGAGGAAGAAAATTAAAAAAACAAGAAATTTTCTAAAATTTTAGATATATTCAAGTGAAAAAGTGGATTTTTGGAAAAACTATTTCGGGAATGAAAGTAACGAATGGTAATAATGTAAAATAAAGGCTGTAAAAATATACTGAAATCATTTTGTCAGCCAATTCAATCAACCAAACGTCATACTTTTTTATTTTATTGGAGGAGCAAAGAGAGTTTGTGCATGTGTGTGAGTCTATGGATATGTTCATGTGTGTGTGTTGTGTGTGTGTTTACCAAGTGACGAAAGATAAAAAGAACTGCTGCACGAAAATAAGAAACGATTCTTTTTCTTAGTAGAATTTAATAAATTTTATTGAATAATTTGAAAACATTGCTAATAAAAAGCACTGTCCTGAATAATAAAATATATTCGGCAATAAAATAATTATTAAGAAAAACGTAAAATATAGTGTGTGACTGCTAAAGTGATTTTTTGGTGTGATTTAAGCATACACATAAAAAAAATATTTAAAAATATATAGTCAGTGCCAAACGTTAGCTAACGGCATTATTCCCATAGGATTCAGCAGTAATAGATCTTTGTTTTATTCGTGGATACTTCCTTTTTTTTTTACTTAAAAGGTAAGTATCTTATTCTTTTTGCTTTTCTTATCCCCAAAAAGAGAGCTTATTTGTTTTCTTTTTTTTGTTGATCTCAATATTGTCATCTCTTCTCTCGCTTTTTGTGGTTACTTCTGTACGTCTGCCTGTTTTGAATTTTTATAATGCCTTGCAAATAAAATAAAAAAATTGAGCGAAAGTTGTCTTCCCGCTTTTGTTTAGTGTAATTCCTGTTGCATATTGTATTCAATATTACTCGGTTTTTTCTTTAGTTTATTTTCTGTTTTTGCTGTGCTACATCGTATCTGGTTGCCAGCCAGCCAGCCAGCCAACAGACAAGTCAGCCAAATGTTGCACTTCTAAACTAAACTAAAACATTTGGTAATACAGCAACAACAGTTTTCAAAAACAATATGAAGAGAAAAAAACTACAGCTAACAAAAAACAAAAGAATATAAAAACTCCTTAACACTTCCTTAACAATGAAGGCTACAAAAATAGCACAATTTGGTCTTTTATACTATTAAGAGCAAAGGTAAATGCAAAGAGCGTGTGCGAGAGAGAGAAAGAACGAAAATATATAACTGTGATATTTTCATTTAACCCACACATACTCATTTCCATTTTTTTATATATAAATAATGTAAACTTTTGTTAAGCCGGTTTGTTTTGTTTTATGTGTAAATAATTTATGTTTCGGAGAATTAAAATAAACACATTTTACAAAAGCCGGTTGGCAACAAATAATAGAGAGATAAAAGAGAGTAATTTTCGTTGAAAGAGATTTACGATGTTTTATATTAAATTACTTCTTTTTTTTAAATAAAATATACATTAATTTTTGTTGTGTGTGTATATAGTTAGTTAATTTCCTTAAAAACTAGAAATAGAAACAAGATAAAAGAAATTAGGAAGTCCTAGATTTTTTCATATTGTATGCTCGGTTAATATTGGTTATAATTTGTAGGTAGATGGTTCTAAATATGATATCTATGATAATAATAGCAATATACTTGTTTGAATGGTGACATTTTAAACTTCACTTTATTGGAAGGCATTATTAAAATCACATTATTCTGTGAAAAATGAGTGAAAATTCGCAACATTACCGCTTTGTTTTTCTATTATAGAATTAGTAAGAATGTTGCACAGATTGCTGAAAATTTTTAAAGAAACAATGCTGTAACTAGACAAATTCTAACTCTGTGCAATAAAATCACGGAAAAAATTGAGAAAAACCGGCTTATAACAAGCGTGGACGTTGCTTTGTAACTCTGTATTCATCACTTAATGACTATCATGGTGGATATACAAAGAACCTCGATGTTTGGGCGCCACATGCATTATTAGTGAAAAATTTAAATCAAATATGACAGTAATGTGCCAATAAGATCATGGATGAAGTAAGGTGAAGCTTCGTAGACAGATAGAATGCCTGAATTGACGACAAAAAGGTATTGCTCTGTGTCTATGGAGTCTAGAAAGGAAACGTTTTTTATGACCTTCGACAACCTGGTCAAACGTTTGTTTCTGATTTCTACTGTCAACAATTAATGGGTTGATAGAATCAGTTCAATTAAACGCCCAGAATAGATCAACAGATATGGTGTTATGTTCCAACATGATACACATCTTTGATGACCCGTTAGAATCTGAGTATGGTGTTTTGATGCATACGCTACATATGTAGGTCGGACCTTGAATCCTTAGATAATCACATGTATCGATCTCTGCAAAACTTTCTTAATGGTTTTAAACGTAATTAAATCAGTTTTTTGAACAGGAATTCCAGAAATGGCTAAAGTTTTTAGTCATAACGGCACATTTGGCTTAATAAAGCTCGTTTTAAATATAAGAGAAAGGAGTTTCATTTCTGGTAGAATTTTTAACCGCACATAACTGAGTCCCCAATATTTCAAAAAGTAAAGTACTTATGTCAAAACTTTTTTATAACCAAGAGCTTTTTCAGCAGTATGCAACCTTGATTTATATCTTCCTTGATCAATTTGAATAGGCAATGTACTGGAATAAAGCATTAAAATCATCTCTTAGAAGCGGCTAGAGACCTGGAATTATGTCAGAAATCTATAGTATGTTTATTTCTGTAACTGCATGATCGCTTAAATTATTTATTTATTTTTTCTTGAGACCAGCACTCAGGGGATAAATCCTTCTCATGCAGTGCATTGTATTGGTACTAGGAAAATAAGTTGTGGGAAGAGGATAGATAGAGTAGATATACGCAGGAAGGTTATTCCACAAACTAACAATGCGACCAAAGAACGAATTCTTTCTATAACTCGTTGTGCGATTTACTGGACAATCAACTACAAAGAGACGTGCTCTACGAGAAATACGACAGAACAAATTCCGTTATAGTACTGATAAAACAATGAAACACACGTCACTTTGCGACGATGCTCTAATGATTCGCTAGAGTTGGCTACCCTACCGCCATTAATAAGAACCTTCGCCCTCCCTGTACGCGGTCGAGAAGCTTCAAAATAGACTTTGAAGCACTGGACTATACATGACAGTTGTATTCCAATTTGGGTCGGATATAGGTCCTTTATATATTAAGGAGATCAGATGGAGTGAAGAAATTCTTTTGTCGTCTTAAATAACCGAGGCACTTGAAAGTTTCTTTCGACACTCGAAATATGTTATCGTTCTAACGAACGTCACAGTGAATTTTCATGCGAGTTGGAGAAAGAACAGAGCCTTGCAGTACCCCTGAATTTATCCCTTTATCCCATCTATAACCACTCTTATAATGCGATTTCTGAGAAAGCTCGATATAAATCGGGAAAAGTGACTACAGACACCAAAGGCAATAAGTTTGGATATGAGAGCCTCGTGCCAGACTCTGTTCACCGCCTTGGAAATATCCTGGGCCATAACCTTACTCTCTCCAAATTCATGAATGGACCTGTTCCACCTTTCAGAGAGTAACGCCATTATATCACCAGTAGAGCGACCTTTACGGAAACCATACTGGTGATCGCTCAGCAAATTTATATATATATATATATATATATATATATATATATATAATTACATATATATATAGACTATATATATATATATATATATATATATATATATATATATATATATATATATATATATATATATATATATATATCGTTTACAGTTCGGGTAATTCGCAAGGATACTCGATATGGAATCGGAATGAGAGTCAAAGCCAGATATGTGGTTGCTGGCACTATATGCCAAGTGGTTGCTGGCACTAGTACACAACTTCAACCCGAAAAAAATTGAAAGGCCCATATGAAAGTTAAAAAAGGTTAGAAGATGATACCCAGGGATATGGAAATCCTGTGGATCAGCATTTTCAGAAATCTGGGTTTTACATAAGGCGAAAACATCCGACCTATAGAGACATATATGCGCATACACGGAGAAGAAGTTCGCCCGTAGCCCGCGCAAATTGCAGAAATCAGTCCTAAAACGTTCCCCTTCGAATGGGAAAAAAAGAAAAAGATCATTGATAGTGCGGTCCTATGGAAAAATTTCAGATGCATAATGACGCGTATACTAAAAAAAGAATAGGTAAACCTTTTGTAGTCAAAAATGCCGGTTTCGGAACAAACTGCTGATGACTAGAGCATATAAAAGAATTATGTAGTTAAATGACATCCTGATGTTATAAGTATATATTTCATACGGTATCATGGGTCATGTATTTCCAGTACACACCTAGTTTTATTATTCTCATTTCAACAAGGCTGATCTATCAAAAGTCCGGTTGCATTCTACTTTGTGGGGGTCTAATACTCCGCTGCACCATTGGTATCATTGATTGCTACTTTACATCAAGTCAATAGCCTTCTTCTACAATTAAGGTTCAAACCTATTGCATCCAATATATGTCAGTATTTCAATCTGCAAAAGTTTACTTTCTCTGATCAGACACCTTAATTTTATTTAATTTACTTTTTAACGGTTTTATCAATTATTGCATTGCCGTCTCGTCCACGGTATTCTTCTCCATCTTTTCGACTTTCTTAACGTAGTCTGTAAAACTTTGTTTTTAACATGGAATAGAATCGCTGTATGATAGCACTGTCATTATTTTAAGTATTTTGGAGCACTTAGTTAAATTTTCCACACTAAAAGCGGATTCTTAAATTCTTTTTTGATAGCTGAAAATCGGCGAACGACATGTTAAATATTTCTGAATAAATAATGTAAAATTTTATACAATCAAATTTAAAAACATATGGGTGTACAAACATAAGAAAATAGAGTACAGTAAGCTGTAGGCATACCTTATAAATTTCTGCTTATTTTTTACAAACCTCGTATTGTTTGTAAACATAGGTTGATTAGTTCTGTAAAAATCACATTTATTAACTAAGAAACTTTTTTTTGTGAACATTTTTCTATTAGTATTAAAAATACTTTAAATTTTCAACATATTTACAATATATATATTACAAATTATTATTCAATAATACAAAATTAATACATTTTCGTCTAAACACATTTTCATTTGTCTCATTCTTAATGTTGTTTCTAATGAAGCTTAGGGTGTTAAATTGAAGCCGTTGTTTTATGCTCATCCATTTTAGATTAATAAGCAATGTATTTATATGGGTATAACGATCGCATTTTAGTATTACTCTCATAGCTCTATTTTGTAGTTTTTGCATCCTTGCAAATAGATTTGTATTGCTGCATGTAAATAAAGTAGTGGAACCATATTCAAAGTGGGTTTTTTTTATTGTGTTGTATATATTTATCGCTGTTGTTTGTGATATTTTTCCTCTTATTCTTTTTAAAAAACTAATTTTCTTACCAATTTTCTTGAATAAGTAGTCTAAGTGTTCATTGAAATTTACTTTTTTATCAATTATAAAGCCAAGGTATTTTATGAATTCGACTTTTTCTATTACTGTGTCATTTATCTTAAATACTTCCTCTGAGTTCATATTTATTTCCATTATTTTTGTTTTATTCTTATTTAGTTTAAGCTTATTCATTTTAAGCCATTTATCTATTTTTTGCAAATCAGATTCAATATTCTTCCGACATTTTTCATCCCTATTCGCCACAGTATATATCAATGTGTCATCCGCGTACAACACAACATTACATTTTTTTAAAATATTTGGCATGTCATTTATGTATATTATGAACAACAATGCTCCCAAAATTGAACCATGTGGTACTCCGAAGTTATTTATTATTTCATCAGATTCTATGTTATTTAATTTTGTTGTTTGCCTTCTTCTCTCCAGGCACGATTTGAACTAATCTAGTTCGATTCCTCTTATTCCATACATATATAGTTTCTTCAGTATTATATCTCTATCAATCGTCTCAAAATCTCTTTTGAAGTCGAGAAATATTGTCATAATCCACTTATCATTTCCTATGGCCTTCCAATCACTTATGATATGGTTTACCGTGGTTTCACAGGAATGAATTCTACGAAATCCCGATTGGTATTTGGATAATATGTCATGATTTTTAATATATTTGTCAAGCTGTTCTTTAACCACTTTTTCAATTATTTTTTCACAAGTTTTTAGTGTGTTTATTGGTCTAAATTCTTCGCATTTTTTGTTTTGGGCACTTTTTCAATTGGTGTTATGGTTGACTTCTACCAATTATCAGGAAAAATACCTGTCTCTAAAGATGTGTTTATTATTTTAACCATAAAAATTCCTATAGCATTCCAATTGTCAAGAATTATTTTATTTGATACATGTTTAAGTCAGATTTGTTCTTCATACATTTCACAATGTTCTCAAGTTGATATTATTTATCTTTCGGAATTTAAAAAAATCCTATTTGGTTAATATATTGCACACTCCCAATTGATTGTCTTATACTACAAATACTATAAGACCACGTTTGGATTTTCTAAACCACAAATACGGCAATTTTGCTTATAACCGTACCCACCAAGATGAAAATGAACTTCATCCGAAAAGATATATTTTTTTTTTTTTTTTGGCAAAATCCGCATCATCGTGCAGTTGCTCGTTGGCCCATCTAGCGAAGCGGATGGTCATGCGGCTTTAACTCTTGAACCAATTGAACTTTGTAATACGTCATACCGAGATCTTATCGCATAATTCGACGTAAACTAGTGCGTGAAGTGTTAAATTCTTGAGGACGATGACGAGTTGATGCTAATGGATTCTCACGCACACTCTCAGCCACAGCTTCGATATTTTCGGGTGTACGCACCGTACGAGCATCAACATGAACTTTAGCAATAAACTTACATATACCGGGCACTGTTGGTCGTTCTCTGCGACCAAATTTTGTACGACATTTTCGAACAATTTCCGACCAATTGTCTTTGTTTTGGAAATAAATTTCCAATAAATCCCAATGTTGCTCAAGCGTAAATCGTTTCATTTCGTTTAGTGGAGAATAGAATAACATAAGTATTGCCAGATTCGAAATAACCGCTGGTTCAAATTTAAACCCATAGATTGCCCACCCGATATATATATATATATATATTGCATCCATGGCAAGGAGCTCGAATGGTTCGAATCATACTTGGAGAACAGAAAACAGGTTACTAAAGTTAATGCAATACAATCTGATACAATTATTAATGATTTCGGTGTTCCACAAGGCTCAATATTGGTGGCCCTTCTGTTTATCATATACATTAATGATATGCCGAATATAATAGATAAATGTGAAATTATATGGGGAAGGATCCAGGGGTGAAGAGTGTCGAAAAAATATGGTAAGTGATCTAAATAGTGTAAATATATGGTTAAAGATGAGAAAATTAAAATTAAATAAAAAAGGGACCAAAATACTAGAAATAAATATGAATAGCGAAGCAACATTTAAAATTAATGATGAAGTTATAGAGTATATGTAGAAAAAATAAAAAAAAAAAATTGCTTTGAATTTGAAATAGAGTTTCTACAGTTACGGCAATAAATATTTACAATACGATAATAAAATTTCACTTTGAATTCGGATCAACGATAATATATATATATATATCAATACAGGCTATGCTCGATACACTTAAATGTCTAAGCATTAAACAACGACTTAAATTTAACACTCTCAGTTTTATTCATAAAATCAAACATTGTAATGCTCCATAATATCTATGTGAACAGATAAAATATGTCGGTGAAATACAATCATATCCGCTCCGAAATGCATTTGGGCTAATGAGAGCAATTACAACTACAATGCAGAGATCACTATTTTATAAAGGCCTTCGATTATTTAACACACTTACATAGATATTAAGACAGAACGAAATTATATTGTATTTAGACGAAAATGTGAGAATTTTGTAAAAAAATAATGATAACTAAAATGTTACTTTTTCTTTGTTAATATTTATTTTGAAACTCTTAAAATTTTGAATAAGAATGTACATAAATGTGAATTTTAGAGTATTATAAAAATGGAGTTACGTATATCGCCGCCTACTGCTCAAAAGCGTTGAATGATTTAAAATAAATAAACAAAAAAACAAAATCGCCTATATATGTATATATATATATATATATATATATATATATATATATATATATATATATATATATATATGTATATATATATACAACGCATGTATTGGTTTATAAATAAATAAATATATATATAAATAAATATATATATATATATATATATATATATATTTATTTATTTATATATATATATATTTATATATATATATATATATATATATATATAAATATATATATATATATAAAAATATATATATATAAATATATATATATATATATATATATATATATATATATATATATATATAGATGAGTTAACCTATGTTCATCATTTAATAACTTGATATATATATAAAAATATATATATATATATAAATATATATATATATATATATATATATATATATATATATATATATATATATATATATATATATATAGATGAGTTAACCTATGTTCATCATTTAATAACTTGATAACCACTCAACTGATTTATAAACCAATACATGCGTTGTAAAGGTACACTCTCATTGATACTCTCTCTCACTCTCTTTATTTTTTAAATAGGCGGTGGGTCGCGCATACAAATATTTATTTGTCGATATCTTCAAAACGGTAGCAGTAAGAGTTTTCAAATGTAGTCCAAATAGGTCCGTGGTCAATACAAATCATCAGTCAAAAAGTGGGCGGAATCGGTAAGGTGGGCATAATACCTCCCATATGAAGCTAATATTAAATTGAATTATCCAATCGCAAAGCGTTAATTCGGCACTATTTTGGTTTGCTTTATACAATTTGTGTGGGTATGAGAATTTTTGACAGTAGACATCGCCTAGCGCCCTGATTTAGGCTGTTAGGAACAGCAATGTTAGAAGTTTTTAAATTTGGTTTAAACAATTTCATAGACGATAAGTATCTTCATTCAATAACTGGGAGAGATTGGATAATACAAAATATGGAACTTTGCGTATGCGGAGAACGACAAAAGTTCAAGCTTCGTAATCTATCAACATCTGCCAAAAAACGGGAGATTAGATATGTGGTTATCACTTATAGTATTGGGGCAGGAAGGTGATAAAATTATAATTAAGGTAGTAAGTAAGATAGGGTTAGCGAAGCACGCCGGGTTTTAGCTATTTCCTTATAGCAGATGATCTGTCATTGAAATAATTGATGGCATCCAAATAATTTTCAAAAAATATTTGCCCTTACACAAACTTTGCACAGTGTCTATAGACATACATATGTATATTCATCAAAGCATAAACATTTTTTTTTCACAGCTCTTACAATGTAACAATTTTTTGCTTTTTTTTTGCATTTATTTGTTTCGTTAAAAAATAAATGTTAAATAATATTAAAATTTTATGAAAAAGAAAAACACGAAAAATTACAAATGAATAAATCAATACAACTATTAGTCATTTGATGTTATGCTTAAAATTTGTTACGTTATTTGCTACCGTCTGAGATTGGCGATGGTACAATGTTTTCGAACCACCAACCATAGCGGCTTAAAACCTGACTAATTTTTTTCTAAGAAAGTGGCATAAGGTTGTTTTTTGTGTGTGGCGAATTTTGTTTAAATGAAACATGGAGATGATATTTGCATAAATTGAATTTTATGTTTTTTGTTTTATTTTTTATTTTATTGTATATATATATGCTTTTACATATTTTTACGTTCATTGATCGTTTTACAAGAAGATACATTAATCAGTTAGGCAAACGTATGGCCAGTTAGTCAGACAACCAGCCAAGCAGCCAGTTCGGCAACCATATGGCCAAGTCTGTCTATATCTTCTTGCTAGTCAGAAAAAGAAAAACAAAAAAAGAGTTGTTTGGCCAGTAATCTAACACTCATTTAGTTAAAAAAATTAAAATTTTTTACTTTGATATTATTGTTCATTTAAAATTTCATTTTCATGTAAAAAAGAAAAAATAGACAAATAAGAAAACATTAGCTTAACGTTTTTCATGTTTTTTTTTATTGGGCTTTTCTTCTTTTTGGGAAAATAATTACCACTATCATCAGCATCCGGAGTTTGGTTTCATTTTTTTCTTTTCGTTTCCAATCATGGCTGCTGCTGTGTTATAAAATACCTTAAATAAAGCTTTATGGTAACGGAAAGCATTATGAGCTAAAAAAAGTCCAAGGTTGTTCATTTTGCGTTGTTTTATACAAATTCATTGGAGAATTGATGGTTATGGACACTGAAATCCATTTACAAGAGCAGGTTACAACCAGGTTAAGCATTTGACTTTTTTTGATTCGATGTACCATAATTGAAAATTAACTTTGAAGTTAATTTGACTGTTATTAAGTTTCCTTTTTATTTTTATTTCGTTTAACATTTTACATGGGATAATTCATTCATAATTCCGTTTAAAGTTAATTGTATTTTCAATCTTTTTCAGTTTTTAATCTTTTTAAATATTAAAGAAAAAAATATCTGTATAATTACATGTTAAAAGCAACAAAAACTGCTGAGCAGCAATAAATTTATATTATTCAATATTGAGTTTCTGCATTTTAAAACCAATAGTTATAAAACAGTATTTTAGCAATTACAATTATTTGCTTTTGGCTTGCAGTTATTAAATTTCAATTTCAATCACGATTTATTTTTTAATTAATAAACGGGTGTGATTTTTAATTTTTTTTTTCTTACTTGTCTCCGGCTCACGTTTGTTTTTTTAATTTTTTTTTAAACAAAAAATAAAAAATAATAATTGTTTAGACCACTTCTTGTTGTTTTAGTTTGAATGACTAATTTTCAATTTAATTTATCTATTTCAGAATGTCAAAAACTTTTTGATCTCTCATTGGTTTTATCAGCATTTATTTTTATCTTTAACAAATAGTCGGTCATCGGTCGTGTGATATATTGTAAATAGTATCCATACACACAAGTGTTATATGTATTATTTATTTTTAGTTTTCTTTAGAAGCCACTTGCAAGTACCAAACAAGCAGATTTCACTGTAGTATTAACTGATTTAATCATAAAATGCTCTATTGGTTTCTTGTTTACATGCATTGGAATAACAAATTACATAGTTTTAAAGTAAAAAGTCTATTTATTTCAATACAATAAAAGTTAACAAAATTTTAGGTAAATATATTCTTTTGCTGGTTTTTCGACTTCTAGGTAATTTTTGACTCATTCATCTTAATGTTTTGTACGAGAACTTGTCCTATTTTATAGAATCCTGTGCAAAACAAAAACAAAAAACAACCTGGGTTTTTTAAAAAAAATCTTAACCCATCGCGATTTCTTGGGTTTTTTGATGCGTTTTTTTTTGGGTTTCATTGAGTTATATAACTGCTTCTAAATTTCGTTCATTTCGCCAATATTTTTGTTTGTTAGTACAACTGTGTTGTTTTAGTATTTATAATGCAATTATGCACTCTTAGTGAGATCAGGGCGGCATTGTGTACTATGAGTTGCTAAAACTCGGTCATCGGAGCAGACTGCAATTACTTCGGTTAAACCGTGCATTATGAAAAAGATGTTTCTCACGCTGCAAAAGTTGCTAAAAAATTGTTAGAAACAATCCAATGCCGTACCTGCCGTATTCTTCAAACATTGGTTCGTCTGTTTCGACGGATACAATATCATTTGACATGTTACCGAATTACTTCTTTTGAAGAAAAAGGCTTTAAAGAGGATCGTCTCAAAAGATGAGAAGTATTTCTGAGACGGAGTTTGGACATTGGGTTAAGGTGAGGAAAAAATGTAAAAAGATGTGATTTGATAAATTTTTATTTTCATAAATTTGTTAATTCATTGTCTTTTAAAAGCTAAACAAACGGACCTATTTATTTTGTACTGCCAATACGTAAATTTAATTACTTTTTTTTAAACAAACTATGAATACTTTTGGAATAAAAACCCACACAGGCTTTTTTCAATAAAACCCAGTGGATTCCCAACCCAGCTATAAAAACTAATGATGATGTTCCCTTATTCTCCAACTAGGGTGCAATTGAAGATTTCCAGCGAACACTGTTTGGAGTTGAATTTCTGTTGCCTCGGAGCAGCTATAACGCCCACTTCTAGCTCCCTCATTATTGTGGAAGGCTATCTATTTTTCGACCGACTTCTGCTTCGATTTCCTTGCGGGTTTATGTTAAAGCTGATGATGATGATGGCAGACTTAATTTCGTTCAGTATACTGTAAATCATAGTTTAGAGATCATTATGGTTCAGTCTGCCATTTTAAAATAAGAGTCAATAACTTAGTAAAAATCGGTGGGAATATCGCAGCTAATGTGTATAATAAAATGCTTAAAAATATTTTAAGAAATCTGCCGAAATAATAAAATTATGATCGATTCTGTTTTAACAGGACTATAACAAAACGCAAATATGGTAAAGTTTGTTGGGATAATCAAATTTTAACTCTAATAATGAAATGTGATCAGTTCAGGTCTTTACAATACCTGTAAAAAGTAAAGCTAAAGCCACAAGCTTGTCAACATATGTTAAATAAACAAGGATATCTTCAGAAATATTAGGCAAGTCGATCAATAGTATACCCAAACCTGAAATTGATTTAATCTAATTTGTTTGATTTTTATACTTTATTTTGACGCGTGAAAAACATTCTTTCATTTGTAAAAGAAACCACAAATTTAATTTTTTTCTATTTTGTATACATATATCAAAATTGAGTTTTATTTTTCAGATACGTTACTATTTTATATTTAAAATTAATTTTGGAAATATCATAAGTGGTTTTTAATTCTTAGCAAAATGATCATATTCATTAAAAACTTATACTTTCATTTGTCGGGTAGTGTACATAGATATGTTTGTAATGTGACATGTAGAAATTTAGAATTTTATTAACTTCACTTCTATGATTACGGTTATGTCGTTATGTTTATTCACGTCCACCAACACTGTTTCATAATGAAAAATGAAGTATTTTTAGGAAAATTCTTGAATGAGTCTGTCAATGCATCACTTTTGGATGTTTAATAAGGAAATAAAGCTTTTTGTCGATGCGTAGATATTAACGTGGAATTTTGTTAGAAAATTTATAATCAATTTTTTTTTTTTAATTTTAAACATAATTTAAAACATTGAAAACAAGAAGTGGTATGTGAAAAATGTAATTGTTTATTATCAACAAAGTTCTGGGTTAGTTTTTCACCATTTAAAATTTTTGTTCAAATACATATACGCTAAACATTTTTTAAATGGACAACTTCTATAAAATAAAAAAAATATGTATATACAGTGGTGTACTAAGGTATAAGCACACTATAATAAATATTCAGTGTTTATCTTTTGCCATGCTCTGGTGTGTCCATCAGGTTGAAAAGTATTAAATTTGTTCTTGCCTGAGAAAAGAACATGCTCTCTGCCTTATTTTTCTTTTTTTATTTTTATTAACAGTAGATGTGTCTAGCCACACGTGAGCTATACCTAGCTTTATGTGGCACTCTACAAACATTTTTAGGGTGCACGTTCTTATTCAAATCTTGCTTTATATCTGCTGCAATTTTGCTTGATGTAATGGTTGAGTCAACTTTAACTTTTCCTAATACGGTGTGTTCCTCTTTTGATAATTTACTTGGGTGACCACTACGTTTTGTATTTTTAAAGTTAGATTCACCTTTGTATCAATTGTTCGTCGAGTCTTTTGAGGATTGAGACGAAAAGGCACATCAACAAGGAACTTGTCAATAATCTCCGAGTGGGGTCTTGCGAACAGGGTAAATTTGAATGCGCACAAAACCCAATGTTGTTTTCTGACACACAGACGTGGTGGTGTTGTGTCGCCTGGGACTATGGGTAATGCAGATATTCAGGAGTTAGATGATCTTGATGTTTTGAACATTAGAATTTACTGTGGCGTTCGGTGGAATGATTACATTTTTCTTTCTGTTTTTTGAATACTTCACTCCATCTGACCTTTTTAGTATTCACAAGACCCACATATATCAGACCTAGGATGAAATACAACACTAATGTATGGGCTTCTCGACTCCGTACAGAAGAGGGCAAAGGTGCTTAGAATTGGCGGAACTGTATTCAACTCTATCGATTCGTTAGAGCATCGCCGCAAAATAGCGAGTGTTCCATTGTATCCATAGATACTTTAACGGAGTGTGTTCTCACGAAATAAAGGAATTGATTCCTAATAAACACATATTTTCACACAGTACTCGTTTGTCAGGTAGAGAACATCCCTTTGTAGTTGATTGTCTACTCATAGGGATCTTCCCGTTTTTCCTTTTACTGAAGATGTGGAAAAGTTCAAATCAACCGTCCATAAACGCTACACCTATTCTCCTCCTTACAATCTATTTTCCTAGTACCAACACAATGCACTGCATGAGTAGGAGTCATCCCCTGAGTGTTGGCCTCATATTAAAAAAAAAAATACATTTTAGAAGAGCTAAAGCGTTGGCTACTGCATGGCCAGCCGAGGCAGCCATTTGAATGAAATTGTTTTCCATTATTAACCGGAAGGATTGTACTTTCAAATAAAAAAAGAAATTTTAGAAAATATTCAGTAGTTTTTTTTTATAGCATTTAAAAAAAAAAAAAAAAAATATTTGGCGGACCCTTTATATTTTGTTCGAAAAATATTTATTGCTTTTATTTAAATATTTAAATGTTTAATTATTGTTGTGTATATACTTTAGTCCGCCAGTGTATATGATTTGAACCTTTGCGGACACGAGATAAAATATTTAACAGAAAAGGCACTTGTTCTATCAAATAAAACAATGAAAATATATTTTGTTAGCGTTTTTATCTTTATCACATGTTTTGTTGATAAAAGATACAGAAAAATGGTTTTATATTTTGCAGTTGTTTTCGATAAACATTTCACTAGAAAAACAGAAATATAGAAAACAGAACAATTAAAGTTTTTAAAAGTGATATTGTCTCTTTATTTGTCTTCTTATTTGTTGGTTGGACAAACTAACTATATGTCAATGTACAAATAGCCACAAAATAACGGTAACAAACGAATATTGTACACTCTATATAAATATACCAAAAGCGATACCCCTTTATACCTCTTAACGAAAGTAGAGAGGTGGTATGGAAATTGAGAGTAGTGGACTACAATTATTATCAGCATAATAATAACGATATTTTACAATTAACATTTATTGTTGACTTAAATTTTCTTGACATTTTGACACCAACAAAGAGAAAAAAAATATATATAAAAAAAGGAACGAAAAATAAAACATTATACACAGTAGTCTTTCGTTTCGAGTGTCAGTCTGTTTGTCTCTTTGTCGATTAAGATTTGTTAAGGTTTTCAGCTGTTATTTCTTGAAAGTTTTGCTTTTACCAAACGTATTCAAATTTCAAATAAACCCAAATGTGTGTATGTTTAATATTTTTTTTTTTAATTTTAACAATTGCAGGCAGTAAATTTTATTTTTTGTTGTCAATCGCTAAAGGATAATTATGATTGTGATTTAAGCTCTAAAAATGTACAATTGTTAAATGAAATGCAACTACTGAATTATATTCGCAAATACGAATCAATGAAATATAAATTATAGAAAATATAATAAAAAATTGACATATTGCATAAATTTTTTAATGATATTGTTTGGTACTTCAAATTGAATTTATGATAATTTTAACACTTTTACAAAAGAGATAAATACGTTTTGAAAATCGTATAAATAAAAAATCTAAGAAAGTGGCTTTAATTGTACGATGGGTAGTTCTGCATTTCTTAGTAATTAAGCATTAAGGTGATACGTAGTTTTTTTTTTTTCTTTTTTTAGGAAAAAAACAATAGAATCTTGTGAGAATTTTAAAAGTGAAAATAAACACTAAAAGCATAAAGCATTTAATTTCTACTGCGATTTAGTCCAGCTGTTTATGTGTTCATTTAAACTTTGTAAGAAAATCTATTTAAATTTTATAATTTTAAATATAAGTTATTTGGCGTATGATTTTGGGTAGGTAGGTAAGTAGGTAGAGAAGACGGTGCTTACAGACTTCACGTAGAGGCCAGAAAGCGCGCCATTGTGGAAGCCCCACCAGAAAACTTATCAAAATTCTAAGAGGCTTTATGCTGGGCGAAAGTAGCTGGGAGGCCCTCTAGTCTCCCCTAACACTTCATAGCTTCCATCTTCTACAAATCACTAGGTCCATTAAGCCAACGAAGAAACTCAGCAGTGGTCTTTCAGATGCGTCCTCCAGATCCACACACTTTGACGCGTGCTCTTTTGCGAGCTCCTACCAGCAGTCTCATTTCTCACCACACCACAGCGCCGCGGAATGCAGCTCAATCTGACACTGTAACCATCCTGGAGTGGCGTGAGAGCTTTTCTGCATGAAGCAACCAACCTTGACAAAACCAACATACTGGGTTTTATTGGTTTTCTGATGGTATACTTGTTTTGTTTTAAAGGGCACAATATCATCTGACGTGTCATCGAATCACTTTTATTGAAGAAATATAAAATCTGTTTTAAAGTTAGATGGCATCGAAACACTAGCAGGTTTTCTTAGACGGGATTTCGCAATTGGCTCAAAAGTGGAAAAAAGATGTAAGCAGTGATTTGATACATTTTAATTTTCATAAAGTGTTAATTCATTATCTTTCTGAGCTAAATAAACGGACCGGATTGATTTGTACTCTCAATACGTAAATTGTAATTATTTTTGTTACAAATAAACTACAAAAATCCATCCGTGATATTGTAAATATATTATTCAATAAAACCCGGGTGGGCTTGGTTGGGTTACCAAGTGGGTTGCCAACGCTGACGGTTATGTACGTGACCTTGCGGTCCACATAGATGATCGCAGAAGTTTAAAGTTTAATCTAATGTGTTAACAAGCAGTTTGAGCTATTTGCCGTAAGTCCTCCAAACCTCAACCATACCCTCAACTCATACATCTTCGATTGAGTTTATATCCGGAGATTAGGGTGGCCAGTATAGTTCTTCGAATACGTAACTTTGAAGTCAAGTTTGAGCAACTTGGGATGTGTGTTTCGGATCGTTATCTTGCTGGAAGATGACGTCCAACACATTTTTTGCCCCAAATTTCTAAATTATGGTAGAGACCTTGTTCTAAAATATTGACGTACCTTGCTGGCGTCCATTTGTTTAGGAACTCTTACGCATTTACCTACCTCATTCATCCTCATCAGTATGCTACCTCCTGCAAAAACGTAGTGGAGTCCATGCAAAAAACTATTGAGACTAAAGTAAAACAAAAGAAGGTCATATACAATATTAATAATGAAATTGTTTCGAAGTCGACTAATTGATCACATATCTTTATTTGAATTTATTTTTATTATTATTAATTATGTATTAATGTGTAATGTATTATTTCAAAATTAACTGATTCTCTCCAAGTGCTACATATACTTGTTAAAAACATTTTTCTTAAGGCAACACACTATAACAAAAAAATTATAATAAATTGCAATAACAAAAAATTTACAACAAAATATTCACCTTGATGATCAATATGCTTTTGCATTCATTCAAACTATTTTTTAAAGCAGTTTTTCCATTCCTCTTGGGACACTTTCATGATTTTAGACACTTTAACTGCTTCTTTGGCGCTCGTAAATCGTTGACCACGCAGTTTACCTTTGATATTCGGGAACAAGAAAAAGTCGTTGGGTGCTAAATCAGGGCTGTACGAAGAATGAGACATCAATTCGATGTTTTGACTGCTCAAAAATTCACCTGTTATGATGGAGAATGATTCGTGTTCGGCCGTTGGTTTTACGAATTTCTCCAACGACTTCCGGCAGAAAAAATTGTCGTTTACCACCCAGAATTGACTGTCCTTCGTTGCTGAATCGGAATAGTGGTCACATGACACATTCGGTCGAAGAAACAGGCCGCGAAAAACTTTTGCTGGGTGTAGCTCGATAACAAATTCTTTTAACAAGTAAGTGTTTATGCAAAATCGTATATATTGAAGTAGAACTAATGTGCAAGGATGCCTGTATCTCATAATATGTCACATGACGATCTTGCATTATCAGTTTACGTTCTGCATCGATGTTTTGTGGCCCAACAACCGATTTTTGGCGACCTTCGCGGAATTCGTCGGCGACCGAACTACAACCAGCGACATACTGTGGTTGTTCATCGAAAAATTCTTTTTTAGGTAATCCACGTCCAAAGTTGTAAAAAATAATCCAACGAAAAATTACACTTGTACATCAGAACATTGTGATTACGTTTATGCTAAAAAATGTCAAATTTTATTACGATGATGCCAGATATTAACTATTGACATTAGTGTTGCCAGTTCCCGAAATATAAATATAGGGTCTCTAAATATAGGTTCTCAAATTTCTTATTTATTTGAAAGTACAATCCTTGCGGTTAATAAGGGAAAATAATTTCATTCAAATGGCTGCCTCGGCTGGCCATGCAGTAGCCTACACAATCGGTCCAATTTTTAAGCACATTATCGATTGTATGCAGCTGTATTTCACCAATGGCTTCACGAATATTATCCTTTAAAGCGTCAATTGTCTCTGGCTTGTTGGCGTAACACTTATCATTGTCGGCACCCCACAAATAATAGTCCAACGATGTCAAATCGCAGCTTCGAGGTGGCCAAACGACATCAGCTCTGCGGCTGATAATGCGATCTTCAAAAACAGGACGCAAAACATCGAGTGTAGCTTCGGCTGTGTAGCATGTAGCGCCGTCCTGTTGAAACCAAATGTTGCTAATATCCTCCTCTTCAATTTTTCTGAACAAAAATTCGTTCAACAGGACCCGATAACGATCGTCATTGACTGTAACGGCCACTCCTTGCTCATTTTTGAAGAAAAATGGCCCAATTATGCCTCTGGACCAAAATCCGCACCAAACAGTGACTCGTCTTGGGTGTATCAGCTTTTCAATGTATGCGTGCGGGTTTTCTGTGCCCCAAATGCGACAATTTGGCTTGTTTACATACCCGCCAAGATCAAAATGAGCTTCATCTGAAAAGATGATTTTTTTTTGGCAAAATCGCCATCTTCTGTAAGTCGATCGCAGGCCCAGATATTCAGCATTCTTCAAGCGTATACGCAACCATATTCGTTCAGCGGAAGGATAAAACTAATTATCTGTCAAATCAGACATGTGCTAAGTGTTACCATTCACGAAATAAGCACGAGTTGAAAAAAAAACTTTAGATGGCGGACCCTATAGTACCCCTAGTAATTATAAAGCGTCAATAACATTAATATTTGAGAAACATCGAGATTGTAATGATATAGCACATTACAAAACTTTGGAGTCGGTTGTATTTAAACAAATTTATACTGAATCAGCAATTTAAAATGCCAGTCCAAAGTTTGGAGTCGGTTGTATTTATAAATATTTATACTGAATCAGCAATTTAAAATGCCAATCCAAACTGGAGTCGATTGTATTTATAAACATTTATACTGAATCAGCAATTTAAAATGCCAATCCTTTTTAAAACAAACTCTTCAAAACAAACATTTTTTTTAATTAATCGTTTTCTATTTTAATTTACTCTAAAAAATCTATAAATATTTTTACTTTCTATTCAAGTTCGCCACAAAAAAGTGTCATTAACTATTTTGATCACTTTTATTTTTTTACCCACTATGTCCTCTGTTTTAATCCTATTATCAATACTTAAACATTCATGGTTTTGAACAGTCATAAGAAAAAAAAAATACAAAAACAAATATACATTGGATTGTTGGGTGCATTGCATAATATATTTTTTTCGTCGCTGTGTTGT
This sequence comes from Wohlfahrtia magnifica, assembly GCA_023159175.1. Lineage (NCBI taxonomy): Eukaryota > Metazoa > Arthropoda > Insecta > Diptera > Sarcophagidae > Wohlfahrtia > Wohlfahrtia magnifica. The sequence continues at coordinate 235,327 of JAKWBJ010000485.1, read as the reverse complement.
TGTTGTTGTAATATTTCTTTTTGTATTCAAAACCGTAAATAATTGCGAAGGGGGTGAGTGAAGCAAATACAACAAGAGAAAGTGTTGTGGAGCAGATGAGATGTCACAGGATTAATAGTAGTAACAGCAGGAGAAGACGTATGAGTGTAGTGGTGGTGGCGATTAAAGGTAGATTATGCTACTTTTTCATTTATTTACTCTAGACACGGGCAAACACACATGCAAAAATCATAACGAATAGGACTATTTTGCAACGTTATTGTTGCGGTACAAGTGTCTGCGCTGTATGTTTTTAGGGTGTGTGTGTGTAAAAAATAATAAAATACAGGGTGACAATAAATAAAGTAAAGAAATAAAGGAAAAAATGCGTTGGAGGACAAAACATTACTCTTATTGTGACTACTACTACTATAGCGTGTCATGCCACTCCATCATAAACACACACTCTTTCTTACTTATTCTTGCAGTCAGTCAGTCACACCGTATGTCTGTCATTGTATACATACAACAAGAAATAAACAAACATTTTAACTGATGGCACGTTTGTCACTTCTCAAGTAGGCAGTAAAAATATCGATCGTTAAAAAATAAACTGAATGTCTGATAGACAGACATTCACATGCATAAACAAATATAGACAGTAAGACAGTCTATCGGTTTGTCAGTCAATTATATATATATATATATATATATATATATATATATATATATATATATATATATATAATATATTTTATGGTTAAAAATAAAAATTTTATTTGCCAAATAGACTTCCTTATTTTAATTTGCTTGAGAAAAAAAGAAAAACACGGTGAAACGTAATTACTTTTTAATTTATATTCGGATTAATTAAATGACAAAAATAACTTAATAGTGTTTTTTTTTTTTAACTTAACAGAGATTAAAAATGAGAGAATGAGTAATCGAAATTTAAAACAAAAATTATAATCCATGAGTTTAAGTTTATAGGCATAACATACGTACATACATACATAACATATGTTGACGTTGAAGATTAAGGACATTAATATCGTTTTGATTTATTTGTAGATACGCCATTTAAAAAAAACGTTTTTAGCTTGCAGTTTTCATTGTTTTATATTGATCGGATTTTGGGGAGAAGGTAACTTCATAATGAAATTTTGTGTGCTTTGCTCTTTACCAAGGATACATTATTTTGAATTTGTAAGATTGTAAAATAAGGTCGTCAATCTCTACTTCGCATTTCGAAAATACTTTGGCCGGACACGGTATCCCGCCAATCCTTAAGGAAAAAAAAAAAACATATCACAGTTCCAATATTAAAGGAAATTATACGAAGAAAAAGGAGATTTAATCGTTGATTTAGTAAAAATCTTTATAAATTAACAAAGTTTTAGGTCTTTCTTAGACAATCAACTTAAACATATCTCAACAATTATCTCACGTACGTATCTCAACAATTTAAAAGCACTCTAGCCAGACACGGTATCCAACCATTCCTTATGGTAAAAAACAAATTAAGTTGCAATAAAAGAGGAAATCATACGAAGAAAATATGAATGAATTGGCACATCGCCGGATAACCGAATAATAGCATAACGTGAATGACCATAGGAAGGAATCTGAAAGGGAGGAATATATATATATATATATATATATATATGTATATATATATATATATATATATATATATATATATATATATATATATATATATACATAAATAAGAAGATTGGTAGAAAAACTGGATTTTTTAAGAGAATAAGAAACATAATATCGACAAAAACAGCCTTAAATATATACAATACTATGATAAAACCACATTTCGAATTTGAGTCAACAATATTCTTATATACTTATATATATAATATATATATATATATATATATATATATATATATATATATATATATAATATATATATATATATATGATTATTAAGATTTAGTCTCTTGTCTATCAAAAACCTAGATATTTTATGCTTTCGACATAAATTTTAAAGACGGTGTTGTTGTCCATGTTTATTTCCATTATTTTCGTTTTACTTTCGTTAATTTTAAATTTATACATTTTCAACCTATTATTCACATTGTTAATGTCACACATTAAGTCTCTTAGGCACTTTTCTTCAGATTCCGATTCATTAAATATAAGAGTATCGTCCGCATATAGCACTATTTCACACCTCTGCAGTATATCGGGTAAGTCATTTATATATACAATAAATAATAGAGTACCCAAGATGGATCCCTGTGGTACACCGTAATCATTATCCAGTGTTAGATTAATATAATAATAATAATATTATATTAACAATATATTATATAATATAATAATATTAATATTATAATAGGGTAAATCACTCTTTGTAGGAAATAGATCTTGCAGGTCCTGCAGACGTAGCAAACCTAGCATATCTGTTACATTTTGCTACGTCACAACAACAAATTACATGAAAGTGGCATTTGCTACACAAAAAAGCATTGTAAGTTTGCTATACTTAAACAGCCATGTTTTTTATTTTATTTATATACCCAAAAAACTTAAGTCTGTTTTTACACGGTAGACAAATTCCAAACGATACCGTGTAAAAAATCATGTAAAGACAATGTGTAAGATAAATAAAATATTGAAAAATCCTTTTTCTTGACAAAATTTTGATAAAATATTTATTTGTTTGAATATAGTTTATTTGCTAAAGATTTCATAAAAGAAACTCACTTTGCAAATTTACAACCAAGAGTGATTTCCGCTAATATTTAATACATTTCTAAATTATTTGACCTTTTTAGAGACTAACTTTGATTGCCAATTGGCTGCTTCACAAAATCTTCTCAACTTCATACAATAAACCTAAAAGTTCAATGTTATGGTGGTTGCTTGCAAATGATTGAGCGTTTGCTAAATTTTTTTGAGTGTACAAAAGGAACATCAAAAAATAATAAAATAAAGCAATCTTATATGGATTATTTTTGATGTAATTTTACTATTTTTATCTTAAATATAAATAAAAGTGAATCCTGCCTGCTTGCAACGATTAATATGATTTTTTTTTATTGCACAGTGGTATGGAGTGTAATAAAATCACTCAAATTTGTTTGCTTAATTTCCTACTTATATAGGGTCCGCCATCTAACGTTTTTTTTCAACTAGTGCTTATTTCGTGGATGGTAACACTTAGCTCATGTCTGATTTTGACAGATAATTAGTTTTATCCTTCCGCTGAACGAATATGGTTGTGTATACGCTTGAACAACGCTGGGAAATATTGCGACATTATTTTGAAAATCATGGTAATGATTTTGCCAAAAAAAAAAAAAAAATCATCTTTTCAGATGAAGCTCATTTTGATCTTGGCGGGTATGTAAACAAGCAAAATTGTCGCATTTGGGGCACAGAAAACCCGCACGCAAATAAAAAAAGAAATTTGAAAAAATATTCAGTAGTTTTTTTTAATAGTATTTTCAAAAAAAAAAAAATGTATTTGGCGGACCCTTTACAAATATTGAACTGCATAACATTTAGTGGAGATATACAGTGCTTAAATAAAAATAATAATAATAAAAAAATCAGAACCTTGATTTGAATGGAATGTTGCTTTTGTAACCAAAGAATAGTTTGTAAAATGATTCCGATTCTTATGTAATATTACTTACTTAGATGGCTATTTACAAGTTGTTGTATTCATTGGCCGACCTTAGAATAGATTTCCAAGCATTTCGATCTTCTGTGATATTTTTCCAATTTCCGACACCAAGTTTAATGATTGTCCTCTTCTACTTGGTCTTTTCCTCTAAGTTAAGGTCGTCCCACTCTGCCTGAGCTATCACCAGGATTTTTCTCTTAAAACATGATCTAAACAACGTAGTCGTTATATTTTAATTTGCTTAACTATGTTAATATCACAGTATAGCTCATAAAGAGTGTAGTTCATACGATGTCAGTATTCACCATCGACGCAGCTTGGTACATAGATCTTGCGAAGTATCTTTCTCTCGAATACTCAAAGTATTGCGCTGTCTGCTACCAAAAGTACCCATGCCTCTAATTTATATAACATCGCGAATAGTATCAGCGTCTTGTAGAGTGTGTGCGACAGAAGGTGTTATTTCTAGACTGTTCACTTAGAGTAGCATCTGTTAACCAAAATAATTCTTCAATTTATCTCAAAACCGATTTTATTAATTCTGCTTATAGCGGTGCCGAGGTATAAAACTACAACAGTGTGTTCAAGTCTTTTAGACGTTCTGTTCGTCAATATTATCAACTTGGTTTTGTCTCCATTTACTGCCACACCAACTTTTTTCGACGCTTTCTAGTTTTCTCAAAGGTTGCCGCATGCAACGTTCGACCCATAATGTCGCTGTCGTTGGCATAAGCGAGTAGTTTATCTTGTTTTGTGAAAAGCGTGCCAACTTCATTCACTGCTGCGTCCTGTATGATCTTTTCTTATATTATATAGTCCCATGCATAACGCACTTTGATCCTGTGCTCATAATTTTATACGAATCGCAAAGAATTTATCACACAATATACATCACAATGTTCCGCATATTTTAGAATACTTAACTGAAAAATAACGTTTTTTGAGTGGTGACACTGTTGCAATTAATGAACGATAAGATCAGTCGAACACGCGCTTTTAATTTTGTAATACCTGCAAACATTTTTATTACTGATACTAGCTTTCATACTATTATACTCTTATCATAAGAAAAGATTCGATTAAATTGGCCAACCGCCTTATAAATATAAAAATAGTAAAAAATTTATAATTTCTTTGTCTTATAACCTGATAATTTGGAATATAGACTTTATTACTAAAGTAATTTTCGCGAAAATCGGATTATAGTTGCCACACAAGTTTTTAAATAAAAAAATAAAAATAAAAAATTGCTGGGTTCATAGTTGACCTTAGGTACTATAAAAATCAGTAAAAATCAATTGCCTAGGCAATCTAAGTAAGAGCAATGATGAATTAAACTCGGTACTGCTACTTTAAGTGTTCACCTTAATCTTAAAAGCGTATTTGCTTGTTTAATAGACAAACTTGACAATCTAAAACTTTCTGTATTGATGGGATGGGCTACCTTTAAGCAAAATAGGAGAGTTTATTAATTTTTTTTGCTCCCAAATACTATAATATATTTTCGTCAAATAAAACTTAACTAATTTTTCGTATTGCTATTTATTTGTCAAATTAACAGCAATTTTGCTTTCATTTCTTAATTAACTGAAACATTAATTATCACAATTATCTTGCTTTAACTCAGTTGAAACCACTGTTATATTTCACACTCGTCTTGTGTTGTTTTTTTGTTTCTTCTCTTCATATAATTTATGCTGTCATCTTGTCTCGTGCTATTTGTATATTCATGTGTGTAAAAAAGAAGAAGAAAGAGTAGCAAGTAGCAGTGACAGTGGCATCTGCAATTGTTGCAACAATAGTACACACAGCATAGCATCATATCTGTACCTTTCCCAAAAACCCAACCTTTATGTTTTTTTTGTTTTGTTACAAGTTTTTTCTTCTTTCTGTTTTTACAATAACAACATCAATTGTTGTTGTCGTCTTTATAAGAGAGTGTGTAACGAGTTAATACACGGCATTTTCGTAACCAGTTTAGCTCTGAATATATTTTTGTTATTTTTCGCTATTGTTCAATCAGAGTATGCAAAGAGTGAATTCTTTCATCCTTATGTCGATATAAACGCTTAAATTAAAGTATAGGAAAAATATTTTAAAATGTACGATTTTTTTCGCATAAAAAGGAAGTCTTTTTATTTTAGACAGAATTGGTTTATTGTTGATCATCTCTTTCATATTTAAATTCGATTTCAAATTTTTATTTTATACAAAATTATAAGTGTTTTTAAGGTTCTTTATAGTTTTAGGTAAAGCAAAAACTCACAGGTACTCGAAACCACTGTTTTATAAAAAAAAAAAATTAATTTCAATCGATTTCGTAACAAAAGCCGCCAATTTTTTATTTACGACTTTAGAAGGTTTTTTTTAAGTTCCTTCTTATAAACGATAATAATATATATATAAATATATATATTTATATATATATATATATATATATATATATATATATATATATATATTTTTTTTTTTTTTTGGTTATAAGAAATTGTGGTAAAAACTTTTGATGCATTACGCCTTTCTTTGAAGAGTTTGTGCTCATTATTAACATTTTTTAACTCAGAGTATAAACCACTGTCTGCATTCTAAGAGCAATTTAACTTTTTGAATTTAATAATTAATTATTTCATGAATCGTGTCGGCCTTACACTTACCCACCTTTACCCGACCGCGTAGGCCTCGTACATACCACAGTCCGAACTATGGCAAAAAAGAAAAAAATAAGTAATGGCAAGGTGTTCCACATAAGCTACAAAACCTAATCACAAACTGATTCTAAAAATAATACACATATTAACGCAACAAAAAAAAAAGCTAAAGCAAAGTTCTACAGAATCAATCAAAAACCAAACTACGTCTAATATCACATGCACTACAATTATAATCAATAGAGTCAAAATACAAATTAAAGTCATTACATAATCTACGAAAGAGAAATTTTTGCATAGTTTGCTCGGTAAAAATCCAATACCAAGGAATGATAATAAAGGGAAATTCTGACGTTGAAATTTAAGCTAGAAAGAAGAAGAAGTTTAGAAGCGACATCACTAGTAACAAAGTTGCAAATAAAAGAAATACTCAAAACTGCTTTTCTACGCTGGAGTGTAGGAAGTTTAAAGAGACCCAACCCAGCCAAATTCCAAAGAAGACCAACTTCATAACTGCAACCCAAACCCCGGATGCAAAACGAAAAAAATTGTTTCAATTGAGCAAATATGGATATGGTAGAATGAATTGTCCTTACGAGCGAAATGTAAACCTGCCACGTTATATAAAGGTCAGTAAATTCCTATAGTCTTTTTTACACTTTCAGCAGCGATAAATTACAGATCATATCTAATATTTCCATTTTTTTGTGCGTGTCTTAAACTAAAAAGCAGCGTTTTGCTCGTGTAGCTAAAACTGTAAATTATGCTTTCTAGACGAAGGTACCGCACATGGGATACAATAGTTTCGGACCAGAAACAATTATAGTTTTCTTCATTGCATTTTATTTAAGCACTACACACTTGGAGTTAAAACTGTAACTATATTTTCGACACGAAGATACCAGAGTATTAAATAAAAAAAATCGTCTTAATATATCCTGCAAAAGACAATAAGTCGCCATCTTATTGTGATGTATATATGTTGTTCAAGCACATGGGACATAGGAATCTCCAACCAGGAACGATGAAATGTTCCTCCTTGCATTTTATTCAAATCAGACAGCCTGTGCTTTGTTTCCTAATTCGTCTCCATGTTACTGTTTTAGATTTAGTGCTCTTTTAAATAGTTTGGATTCTCCAAACTTTTCAGGATGCTTTGCTATCAGCTTTTTTTTGGTTTTTGGTTTTTAATATAATAAATAAAAATTACAAAACATGTGCTACGATGGTCGTTTTTAAATCAAACCCAAGTTTTGTGTATTTCTTCTTTTTTAATTTTTTTTTCCAAATTAAAATAATATAGACTGAAGTGGTGTTGTTGCTGCAGTGATAGTGGCAGTATTCGTTGTTACATTAACGTTTTATAAACTTGGCTAACACTTTTTTCTATATGTTCTTTTTTTGTCTGTCTATGTGACTATCTGTATGTCTTTTAATTTGTCTCTTAGACCATTTCTGCAACGAATTTTTCTCTTGTTTTCTTTGAGTTTGTTTCTATATTTTTGATATTCTGCAGCTCTGATGCATTGCTCTGTCTGGCCTGGTCCTTGAACTGTCAATATATGCTGGGATAAACATTAAATTAAAAAGAAGAAAAAAAGTTTCAAACCAGTAACAATATGATGGCAGTTACCAAATGCTATAGAGATAGATGTGTGTAGAGTATAGTACAACATATAAAAACAAAACATGATGAAGACGATGTAGCAGAAGCTGTATAAAATAAAGAGGCAACATAAAAAACACAAAACAAACAATAAAAACGAAAAACATCGACATCAACAGCAATAACATCAATATCACTTTTATTGAAACCAGAAGCGTAAGAGCCGAGAAATAATAAAAAAAAAAAACTGAAACGTCCGCATCCGTTAAAGTGAATTAAACAAAAGTTGAGAAAAAAACTTCGATTTATTTTATATTTGTTGTTGTTTGTACTTCACGTTGATTATACGATGCTTCAGTTTGTTGTTATTGTTGTTGCTTTTCATACCTTGAATACGATGCGCTCTATCCATCCTATCATCCAGTCAGTTCTGGTTTTTACGCTTCGCCCTGTTTCAAGTACAACGTTGTTACAACAGCATTAACCATCAGGCTACAAGTTCGTGCTTATGCCTGTTTTGGGATTTCATTAATGCCTCTCTGTTGTTCTATCTAGTAGTCTTATTTCCACTAGGCCGGCCTAGTCTCTTTATGTGTTTTCCTCTTTTTTGTTTTGCTTTATATGCTATTCTAGCAATGCAAATCATCATAAGTATAATTTTTTAATGCCCAGTTGGCCACGACGTCGTCGTTAGTGGCTTTAGTGGTTATTCTTAGCGCATTCATTTCCTTTTTGTTTTTTCCTCCTTTATCTGTATTCAAGGGTCTAAAGCAAATTCTTATGCAATTGTTGAGATGCTAAGATGATACTTTATTGCGATAATGGGTGATTAAGAGTAGAGTATAAAATTTATTTAAAAAAAAAAAAATTTATAAGAAAGTGTATAATCTTAGAAAACGAATTGTTTGTAATTTGCAGCACTGGATTCTGGTTTTAGCTATGCATGCTTTTTTGTTGACTGCTGGTTCTCATCTTTAAGCATAGCGATATCTGAGATTTAAAGTGTGGTGTGTGTAGTGTATGATGAACTTATTGAATACATTGAGTTTACGAATTGATTTTGATTGGCGTTGTAAGGAGTGCATTAAAGTAATGTTTTTTGAAGGGCGTTGCAGCCTTGTTAAATCACTTGAGTACACATTGCGGCTCGTTGTGATACCACACATCAAGCAATTAAATATCTGGGTCTTATGCACAACTCCAAGCTAAGTTGGAGAGCTAACTTGATTGAGAGTAGAAGAGCAGGGGATACAAGATGGGGACTCAGTCCTAGCGTCATTAGCTGGATTTATTTGACTGTTATGGAATCTAATCTTCTCTACGCAGTGGTCTTCTGGAGGACAGCCCTTGTTATTTTTTTTTTACTAATAAGAGAATGAAAAATGAACGCGGACGGAAAATTGAGGCAAAAATTTTGAAAAGAATTGTCAACTAAGCTGCTTTTGCAAGCTGTTGTTACGAAATTGAAAATGCTAAAGACAAAATTCACCACAGGGACTTATTATTAGATTTTAACAATAAAATTTATTTTCTTGTGTCAAGGCTTAATAATTGCCATAATTACCCGTCCCAATTAAGAGTGCTACCATCTGCATGTCTAACGGTATTGCCAGTTCGATTCCTTTTTTGTGTAATATAATTTTACACCATTTAAACTAACGTAGATAAATCGAAGATTTGAGCCTGTAATAGAACATTCAAAACTAATAATGAAATGCTATAAAAGATGGCGCATTGCGGTTGGGGAGTTAGTTATCATTTGGCTGTCATAAAGTAAAGTCAGTTTAGGCGCAAATAAAAAGTGCTATAAAAGTGTATAAAAGTTATAGTGCAGTAAATAAAAGAAAACTGTAAAACAACAACAAAAGTGAAATTTACTTTATTAACGCAATTTAAACGAACTCAAACGTTTTTTAAAGGTTAAAACACTATATTACTTTTAGGTTTCAGTTAAGAGAAATGTGTAGCTGAAGCGCATAGAAATAAGTACTTCTTACAGCCCCACTTCCGTACCAGACCCAATTTCATACCCAGCCAGCATTAACAATAAAGCCTTTAGGTCCAAAGTGTATTCTGCATACCTCATAATACCTTATAGAGTTTGCCATTTGTATAAAAAATGTTGGTTTATAGATATCATTACAGTCACATGTGCTTTGCCGTTTACTCGATCATACAGTATGCAAGAAGCCTTATGTCATGCTTAACTTCCAAAGTTAATCCAGCTTTAGCGTACTCGTCAGCCTTCTCACAAATATTTTAGCGGGTTATTAAAAACAGGATAGGAACTTCGTATTTAGGAATTGGCTCGAAAAAAAATTTTTTTAGCATTTTTTCCAAACGAACTTTTCAATTCAATAAACTTTTAGTATTCGTTCTTTGGGGATTTAACATTCAGTGCAAGATATAAAAGAAATAATTTGTTTATATAATTTTTTTTTTTAATTTTTCATTTTAACAGATCACTGTTCTATATACAGTAGGGGAGAGAATCAAAAGCAACTAACACTTGGTCTGCTTTCTATACTATGATTTGAATTTGTAAAACGTTTGGAATTATTTGAACATGCATGCAATAGCAGAAATAATTTATTAGTTCCCGATGGCAACACAGTAGACTGACTGGCTGACTGTACTAAAAGAGAAAAAAAAAGATTGCATATTGACTGGTGAAACATTGCCTCAATTTAAAGCAATCAAATATTCAGCCATTTAATCGACTAGCCGGCCAGCCAGTCGGGCAACAAACATCCAGTCATCTATCCAGCTACTACCAAACAGGCAATGAATAAACGAATATACTTAAACGTAATAAATACTTAACCAACTATTTATTCCCCATGATAAGGATTTTAGTTTGTGTCGTCTATCCAGAAAAAAAGTTTTGTAATATACATAAAAAATATTGAAAGAAAAAAAAAAACAAATCCAGCTGTGAAAGCGTCTTACAGTAGCCGTTCGGGTCCGACTCAATTGTCGATTGCTGACTGCTGCCCTCAGAGGCTGGTGGCTGGCAGTTAATCCTGTCAAAACTTTATCCATTCCTGGTTAAAACGTTGTACACAATTCATTTCATTACACATCGTATTCATTATATTTTGCTTTGCTTTGGTTTTTGTTTACGTTTTTTTTCTTTTTTCGTTTTTGTTTTCTTTCTGAAATGCAGGAAGTTTATTTCGCCTCAAGTTGTTCACAAACATTTTTTTATTTTTATTATTTTCGAATTTCTTGTTTTTCTTTTTTTGTGTAAAGTAAACCCCATTTTTCATTCTATATTGAAAACAAAATTTAATACGTCAATATTTCCTGTTGACTGACCCCCCACTCCAAATCCTGTTAAGAGAGTAAAATGATGCAGCATTTTGGCATAAAATCAAAAAAGAATCACTAGAAAGCTTTAAAGTCTTTTTGTTGTTTTGCTAATGCGTTTATATTTCGTTTAGAAAAAAGAAAATAAGTTTAAACCACCCAAAAAAATGTCATTTAATGTTTGTATTTTTTTTAAATGCATTTACGCTCATAGAAAAATGTTGGCAAAATGTACAAATTAAAATTATCAATTTTTATTTTATTACGCTAACGGGAAATTTTTTCATGCAATAAGGCCAAAATCGGTTGCGTGGTTCGTGGCATCGCCTTATTGAAACCTGAGTTCATAATTTTCAATTGCAGGTAAAAATGTCAGTTATCATACGGTCATAGCGCTCTAAACTGACGGCACGGTTCTTCCAGAATAATTTTAAACAGTTACTTTTTCGGGGTGCAATGGCTTTTTTACAATCACTTCTGGGTTCTTGGAGACCCATTTGTGACAATTTTGCTTGTTGACGTAGTTTATGGCTGAAGAAAATTCGTTCGAAAGATCAAAAATCAGTGTCCACGTTCGAATCACCACTTTTGTTTCTTCGGTTATATTTTTTTGTAAGTAGTTTTATTTTCGTAAACCTTTCACTAATAAATGACGCTGTAGATGACTGATATTTAACACCTGACAGTCTTGCCAGGCCGGCAGTTTTGAAACCACTAAATGGATAAACCGATATTAGCGTTTTTATACTATATGTGGTTGAAAGGTTACTTTCAGGTTATATTTCGGGTGAAGAAAGTTCTTTAGTTCGTCGTTCGTGTAATAAGTTATCTTGATTTGAAAATAACTGAAATATTTATAAAAATGTACTACGCAACACTTTAGAAAAAAAAGAACACTGTAAAAATATTTTGAAAATTTTGACTGATGTATCGTTAGAAAGCTGTGATTATGGATAAGTTTACTCAGTTCCAATGTCGGCGTCAAAGGTGCACCTTGCAATTGGTAGACAAGGCACTAAGAAAACTACAGTTTGTAATCATTTTAAAAAGTATGGCTATGTGCAAAAGAAGCAATTAAAAAAAGCAACCAAATTTCTGTTTTAAAAAAGTTTTGTGTCCTATCAAGGCAATGTCAGTTCTCTACAAAAATTGAATGCACAATTTACCCTAAACATTTACATTCGGTTGTGATAATGCCATTTTTCTCTCTTTCAAAAGCCTCTTAACATTTGCATATGCTTTCAATCAAACTCCCTTTTTCACTTACCCACACACACACACACACACACACACACACACACACACACACACACACACACACACACACACACACACACACGCACGCACACACATCATAATCCTGTCAACAACCCTTTCAAAATGCATTGCAGTGCACTCTCCACAACTAGTGAGGTGTGAGTTGTTTTTGCGTTTTTTCCTTTATATTGTGGTTTGGGATTCTCTGTCGTATAATGCTTTTTAAGTTCAAAAACTGGGTGTTGGGTTAAAACTAAAAATTTGAAAGAGAGGGTGGTGGATCCCCTTTAGTGAATTTAAAGTGTAATCGTCAACCCTCAAATTACATAAATTGCATTATCATCACTTAAGCAAGAATTGAGCAAAAAAAAAAAAATAAAAATTAACAAAAAAAAAAGGAGAGTGGAGGTAATTTTTTTCTTCTTTATATTGACAGGTTGTGTAACTTGTAAAACTTTCTGCTTTTGCGTGGTGGTGTTATTTTACAATGTTTTTTTATTTTTATGTATATTTATATGTATATGTATGGGTGAATGTATAAATGTATGTAAGAATTGAGAGTTTATTCTTTCTATATATACGTTACAATATCCTATTTGGTTGTTGTTGTTCTTTTAAACATAAACTGTACTTAAAAACAATGAGGTTTTATTTCAATTAAAATTAATTAAAAGTTTTTCATATTTTATTGTTTTTTGTATGTTTATAAACAAACTAAACGAAAGAAAGAGAGAGAACGAGAGAAGGGGAATGAGATATGGAGCAATAATAATAATAATAGACATGTTTTAATTAAAATTCCAAAATATATATGATGGATTTACAGCATGGCATGTTTTAATTTACATCGCATATTTATTTTTATCCATAACCACTATGCTCAGACAAATTTTTTTAATTTATAGACCAACTATAGAGACAAATAGTTTATGAATATTCATCAAAACCAATAAATAAATAACATAAAAAAACAATATATTAAATTTAGAAAAATATGTGTGAGTGCACATTTACAATATAAAAAATATTTAAAATATCAAATACTGGTTGTTGTGTTTTTGCTGTTTTAATCAGTATTAAAATTGTAAAACATTGTGAAATGTCTTATTGATTTCTAATAAAAAAAAAAAAAAACATTAGACTGAAACTTACCAAACTAGACTATGTAGTTGTAATAGAAGAAAAAAGTGAAACTTGTACAAATTATTCATTTTAAGTCCATGTTTTTCTATTGATCTCTATTATGAAATTCACAAATCAACCATTTTTTTGTTGTTGCAAATGTTTTCAATATGAATTAGCTTTTTTTTCGTATCGTTTAGTTGTCTTTAAAACACCTGTAAAATGATTTAAAAACTTATTTGTATTTGTAAAAATGTATTGTCATTTAAATAACAATGTACCTTTGGGAAAGTGATATTGTGGGTAAATTCTTAAAAATTATATTTAATAGTGAGTTACGTATTGGTAGTACTCATGTTGTCTGAAAATAATTATTTATTAGAAAAAAGATAAAAGTAATGCTTATCAGATAAAAGTAATTAAATGAAATTTTGAATTAGAACGCACATACTTTATAAAATTTAAATATTGTTTAGGAAAGATGATTGTATATTCTTATTATTTATTTAGAATTTATGTTTGAATTACAATATAAAAATATATCTTATTAAGTCCTATTTCAACTAATAGTTTCTTCACTTTTTCTTTTACAGGTAAGCTTTTGATATATTTAATAAGAGGTATTGTTAAAATAATTATCGTAATATTTAAAAATCGAAGTATAAAAATATACAGTGGCTCCAATCCATAATCGTACAAGAATTTATTTTTTATATAAATCCTCCAAAAATAAAATTATTTATACCTCAGATATTAATATTTGTGAATAATAAAATACAGCATTTTATCTAAAACATAATGACTTTGAGCTTTAACAGAAAAAAAAATATCTTAATTAGCCCTAATCTGCGTTTCGATTCGAATCGAAATTTTCTCCGTTTGGAAAATTTGCTATACTGAGTTTCGATTCTATTCAGTTTCTATCGATTGTATGTATTCTGCTTACGATCGTAGCTAATTTTCGATCGAAACGTAACTGAATGCGGAGACGTAATCGAGCTTGCATAATCGGTCAAAGCAAAGTATGAAAAAACTTAAAGTGCGCCAATCGAATAATCAATAATAATTCGTATATCCTTTGCGGCCCCTTTAGTATACTTTCGCAACAATGGTGTTCCACACTTCTAATGAGATGCATACCGTTCTATTTTTAGACTCATCGAAAGGTATTTACAGTTTAACGCCGGCTCCGAACGGACTTATACTTTTAATAATGTTCTCTTATCCTAAATTAAGGTGTTGAACTTTTTCTGATAAAATCTTTTAGCAAATTCCCCCCAAAGATGTTCAATTACATTAGGTTCTGAGCACTGCGCAGGTGTTTCTGTAAGTTTGAAATAGTTAGAGATCAACCAAAGCTCTGCAACACCTGTAGTATGATTAGTAAAAGACGAAGTTGTTTGCGATACCCAATTTCGTTGATCTTTGCTTTACATTTTCTTTTCGAATGTACATATACAAATTTTTCCATTTTCGGCCTTCAAGTCTATCAATTACGCTCGCTACAGGAATCTCCTAGACTATTCGATCCGTATTGAACAGTTTATTAAAAATGACCCCTTTTGATTTTACGAAAGGGAAAACTTTACCCTCGCGTCATTGATGTTCGGCTCTATTGGTGAGTTTTCAGGTTGGCCGGACTTCATACATCTTTCTCGTGCTATAACTGATCAAATAAACCCAATTTTTACACCCGTAACAGTCATTCAGTCTATTTTCAAATCTTTCCGCGTTTAAATTAAAACTAGGAATATTTGTCTGTTCTCAAAATAATACAATTTTGAATGATTTATTATTTGAGAGTCCGTTAGCCGACGATCAGTGGGCTGTCTAGATCTCTTTAATACTTGTTGTTCGGGGCTTTTAGGAAATTGAAAAACTATAAAATGCGAATTAATTGAAGAATTTCGAACGGATATGTGTAAATATGTGCCCAAAATGCATTTTTTACATATCTATTTGGACTTCTTCCAAAATCCTTGGAAATATGAGTGACGAGCTTGGTGAACAGTTTCGCTCAGATTGAAAGTCCTTTGTTCGTAAATCAATGCTACTTTTACTTTTGTCATTCTTTATAAATATTTCAAGAACTTGATGAACAAGATTTTTTCACTAGTTTTTCTAAAATTAGACAGGTAAAATTGGTAGCCATATGCATGTTTTAAACTGTGAACAAAAACCTTGTAAGCTAGTGTTATTAGAACCATTGAAAGAGAGAGTACCTTTGAGGCGCTAACAGGTTGAAATGTTAGTTATTCTGCTAATAAATTATGTCTAATATACATACATATACTATCAAAAATGAAACCTATTGACCTAGCAATTAAATATGATCTAGGGTAACATGAAGTCGGCCTTGGTCGACAATAATTTTTTTAATTGTTTCAGTTCGTGATTTTACAATAAATTCGTGGACGTGCTTATGCTTTTTCTGAATTATTGCCTTAACTTGTAACAAAAAGAAGAGAGAATTCAAAAATAACTCACACTGCCACAATTACATGAAAATTAAGGAAAAAAAATTATAATTATCACGTAATCAATCTGAACAAAAAACTTTTAGGGAACCTTGCAAGAAAGATACCAGAGTAACAAAAACAAAAAATGAAAAATGTAAAATGACAGTTAAAACAGTTTATAAAGGAAGAAAGCAATGACGGTGTAATGATAATGACGTCATTTTTTTTTTCTTAAAATAAAAACAATTTTTATAATACCTTTGGGTAAATCAAATACTAAATTATAAAGACCGCAATTACAGCCAACATTTGCTGAGAAAAGTAATAACAAATACTTTTTCTTTCTATTTTTTTTGTGTTTTCCTTTTCTTTTTAATAATTGTACTACAAAATTATCTTTTTCTCTTGGCTTTTATTTTTGTTAAAAAAAAAGATTTTTTTTTTTTTAATGAAAAACAATCATGAAAATCCATTTAAAAGGCGATTACAATAAACAGCGATATTTAAACATGTTATAACGTGACTTCTCTTGTCATGTGTTGTCTCTTTTACTGTTTATTAATATTGTTGTGTAACATAATGATGACACCTTAAAGTAGTTAAAACGACGTCATACAGTATAATACAAAAGTACTCTTCTCATATGATTGATTGCTGTTACAGGTTTGTTTATTGTTGTTGCTGTTGTACATTAAGAACCACGACAAAAACAGCAACAAAAATACGGAAAAATATATAAAATACGAGTATGTAATAGAAATCACTCACTCATTGTATGTGTGCATTTTATTTTGTTTCAAACCACAAGAATGAATACGAAATTTATTTTGTCGTTGCTGTTTTTGTGTGTGTACTCTAAAGGTGTTTTTGCCTAACAGCGAACTATAAAATGTTAACTTTGAGTACTCACCACCGCTATCACCAATACTAATTTTTGAATGATTACATTTTTACAACAACAACAACACTACAACGGAATACCTCACCACTCAAACCACCCACCACTACCACATAGCTTTTCTCATCAGAATAAAAAAATATTGACAAATAACAACAACAACTACAACCACATTATAAAATATCAATTTTCCTCAATACCAACCCTCATTGTGTAATACTGTTTTGTACTTCTCTGTATGTCGTCTGTTTATAAGAGAGTTTAGTGTTAAGTATGAGAAATTCTTATTTTAAACTTCTACTTAATAAAGAGAGAGAAAGACTTTTAAAATGTTTATGTTGATGTCGGGTTAAAATTATTTATGTATTAAGCATTAAACACATAACCGGCAGCAAGCAGCATGAAAGATAGCAGCAAGTTTTTGTCGGCAATATTTGTTGCTATGCTATCGACTTATAAATATGTTGAAAAGAGCAGCGGCTAAAATTAGGTTTCATTGTCCTTTATTTTATTTGTCATAAAAATATTTGTTATAGAAAAATACTTTTCAGTGGTGACACTTAAGCTTTTCAAAACCACCAAAATAAAGTCGCTTTTTTAAAATATTACTTAAAAATATAAAAATTAATGAAATTGTGTGCTTAAAACTTTTTAATTATTAACATAAATGTTGTTTGATACAATTTTTTATTGTTTTCTGATTAAAAAAAAAAAAAAAATATTTTTACGTTTTTGCTTTTTTTGTTTAAAATTTTAAATTGTATTGGTATCACTAATTTTTTTTGCTGCGTTAAAAATAGAAATTATTTTATATTTAGTAGCAGCAAAGGTTGTTGTCTCTAGGCTTTTGCTGTACTGCCTTTAAAATAATTGATTTCATATAAACGTATCTATTCTAATTTTAACATTTTGCTGCCTGCTGCTTGCTGTCGGTTATGTGTTTAATGCTTTATAGGCTTAAAAATTATTTTTAGATTTCGAAAAATCTTAATTTTTTCGTGGCCATAGCGAAAATAATTATGGATTTGCTTGATCCCTGTTAAAACTTAAGTTTATTTAGTGTCATGATAACTAAAAAGTTAAACTTTTTAGTTTTAAATAAATAAATGTCTGATTATTTCATGTTAAGTACACTCGGAGGCCCTATGGCCCATTGTGATACCCAGTCAGAGACAGGAAAGATCGAGTCAAGCCCTCCCTAAACCTGAATGTGAAAATTTCGTGGTCCTCGCGATAGCCAACGGGTACACCTAACTAAATTTACTAAATTGCTCATTGAAATATCCCTGAGACAATCCAGATCATGGAAGAGACGTACACCAAGATGCCTTAGTTTAAGCTTTCGTAGAGCGTGGCAGTTACAAAGAAGGTGTTGTACCAATTCCTCGTTCTCCTCATCTTGACAGCTCCTACACTGGTCATAACATGGGTAACACATACGCTCGGACATACGTTTAATCATACAGTGAACAGTAATTATACCCGTAAGAAGCTTTATTGAATCCCTCTTAAAAGTCAGTATAGTTTTGGTCCTTTCCACTGACAGAGAAGGCCTGAGTATCCTGGATATCGTGCAAATAATGATATTAGGCCGCCTACGTTCCTCACTGTTCACCGAAAACTCATATATCAATTTTGATAAAGCCTCCAAGAGTTACACTTATAGATGAACCACTAGTTGCGCATTCATCAGCAAAATCATTGCCTCGAACGCTCCCATGACCCGGAACCCATGTCAAAATGACACGATGTCAATTACTGAATTTCCAAATCTAGTTCCCGAATATGCCTAGCGGCCCTATTAATAGCGTAATTCATTGTCTGATTATCCTAGATAGCTGTTATTACACCAGCCAGATAGTTGTGTTCGTTTGCTATTCGTGTAATCAGTTATTTAACTCTAAAGCAACACAAAGAGGGTATTTAAGGTATTTTGATAGTAGTAAGCTTGACTATCATTTTAGGAGATTTAAAGTGAGCTTTATACAGTATGTAAGTGTAAAATCTTTAAAGCTATTTGTTATGCTTTAAAAAACAAAATTTTCCCCTAACCAATATGTCGGTTTTTATTGTGTTGCCTTTAGGCTCACATACACTAGGACGCAGTAAACAAAAATACAACTTCCTAATTTAGTATATAGTATACAAGTGATTTACCTATCCATGTGTGAGAGCTTTTAAGGCTTCCTCAAGTTTTTCCTTTATTTCTAACAATCCTTGTTGTTGCGATAGAGTATGTCTTCTCGCATAGCAGTCTACATGCTGGTGGTGGTGGTTACAGGTTACGTGCCTCTATACAGGTGTTTAAATGTAACGTAATGAATGGAGTATTTTTTGTTTCGTTTGTTTTATTTTTGGTTTCCTTTAATGATGTTTTTTTTTAAGTCACAACTTTTTCTTTTATCATAACTGTAATTTTATTTTTGTATTTCCAAAGTTTTTTCCTTCTTATAATTTTTATATAAAAATATGACAGATTGTGCGCGATGATGACGTAGTTTACTCTTTCGCTTGCTATTTGTGTAGCAGCGTCATTGTTTATGAAATTGTTAAGCGTAAATTGTTTCATTTATGTTGGTTTTTATATATTTTTTTCCGTCTTATTCATCAGAAAAGACTAGACTTTATTCCATTCAACCACATCTATCGCTATTCAGCCCGGCTGCTTATACATACATTCCGGTTATAGTATGAAAAGTACTATAAGAGTATCAACATTATTTAGCATATTATAACAGCAATTGAAATACTTGCGACATCGACTCCGTCATCATCGTTGTCATAATTATCGTTATTGTTTTTTAGTCTCTGTAATCAGTCGTCCTATAAGTCTATGAACTCAACTTCAATGACTGCTTGCCCTCCTGAGCTGCTACTGCTGCTTCGTCATCAGCTACAATTATGATTTTATAAGTTTTTTTTGTTCTCCATAAGTACATTCATATATCTATTTTTTTACATATGTATGAATGTTTGTATGTATGTTTATTTATAATAATGTTTTTGAAATTTCTCTGCTTCCATATTTTAAATAATGTAAGTTTAGCGACTAATATTTTTACAATTTCAAAATGTTATATTTGTTCTTTAAAGTTTTTTTCGTTAATTTTTGTTAAATGTTCTTAAAAAAGAAAAAAAAAATCAAAACTACATTATTATTAAAATACTTGAGTGCCTTTTATCAATTAAAATGGCATTTTTGCAATTGGTTGAACTCAATTAAATGAAATACTTGAAAAAATCTAAAGCTAACAATGAAATTCCATTAAGAAGAAGTCTTTACAGCAAATAACTCTGTTCATGCTGTTCACATTGAAAGTAAAATTATAGAAAATTGAATTTCAGAAGTATTTTTTAGTGTAATAGATTGCAAATAAATTCAACAAAAAAATATTTTAAAAAGTAAAAAAAAACAAACATAATTTTGTATGAATAAGTCGAAGGTTTGTTCTAAATACGGGTCTTATAGTTCTTAAAACAACTACGAGACTTGTTTTAAAATTTAGTTTATTGTCTAGTCTAAAGTTTTACAGATCTATTTGCCGTTGCAGTTTTCGTATATGTAGTTATCTTAAGTTTTCTCAATTTTTATTTAGAATCTGTTTATGATGTTGCTATTCCATTTAAACTGCTTTTTGGGCGCTGTTTGTCGCTATGTCGGACGACACGAATAATTTATAATTTTTAACGCTCACAACAACGGAAGCCATTTGTCAGAACCATTCAGAAAAAATAGCGATCTGAATTGGCCAACAGAAAATTCATTGTGTTCTATGATGAGAATGCTAGGCTACACACATCTTTGCTAACCTGGACAAATTAGACTGCATGTGGTTGGGAAGATTTAATGCATCCACTATATAACTTGGACCCTCATGGCAGTAGAGGGTAATAATGACTGAAGATTATATGGCTAAATGATGATGGAAAAATATTGTAGGGTATCATAGAGGGTGCATAGAGGTATTCCTCAGGATGGTACACAAGAACTTCTGAGACAAAGCAATCGTTTACTTTCTCTGCGAATGTCTGGGACTGGCGGAGAAACGTTTGTTGTTCTTTTGTATACCTTTCTTTCAATAGCTTAGCGAGCGCAGTGCGCAAACCTGTGCCTTGTTTCTTTTCTCATCTAAAAGTGTGAAGCAATAAAATCAATCGTTTCTGTAAATCAATGCGAAAAGAGGAAACTTGTTCTATGATTTTATTAGAATATTCCAATAAAAACTGTAAAAATTAACGTCAACCTTGCAAATGACAACAATTTACAAATGGGTAGTAAATGCAAACATATATTAAACACTAGCTAAAACCCGATATGCTTCGCTACCTCCAGCTTAATTATTACACGGTGTGACAAAAATGAAATACTTGGGAAATGATACTTTTCTTATAGGCACTGTCGAGTTGAACAAGGATCTGTTTTTGGAATTTTCAAAACACCTTCAAAATCTCGTGTTGCGGGTAAAAAACAGTTTTTTTTATATAGCCTATAGTTCCTTCCAGACATACAGAAAGATACTGTAAAAATTTCAAGAAAATCGGCTTAGCAGTTTAGCTGTCCATAAAGTACAAACAAACAAACACAAACATACATTACATTTATCTTATATATAATAAAGGGTCCGCCAAATAAATTTTGAAAATGCTATAAAAAAACTACTGAATATTTTCTCAAATTTCTTTTTTTATTTGAAAGTACAATCCTTCCGGTTAATAATGGAAAATAATTTCATTCAAAGGGCTGCCTCAGCTGGCCATGTGGTAGCCTACACGATCGGTCCAATTTTTAAGCATATTATCGATTGTGTGCAGCTGTATTTCACCAATGGCTTCACGAATATTGTCCTTTAAAGCGTCAATTGTCTCTGGCTTGTTGGCGTAACACTCAAATCGCAAATCCGAGGTGTCCAAATGACATCAGCTCTGCGACTGATAATGGGATCTTCAAAAACAGGGCGCAAAACATCGAGTGTAGCTACGGCTGTGTGGCACGTAGCGTCGTCCTGTTGAAACCAAATGTTGTTAATGTCCTCCTCTTCAATTTTTGTGAACAAAAATTCGTTCAACATGGCCCGATAACGATCGCCATTGACTGTAACGGCCACTCCTTGCTCATTTTCGAAGAAAAATGGCCCAATTATGCATCGGGACCAAAATCCGCATCGTTTTGGGTGTATCGGCTTTTCAATATATGCGTGCGGATTTCTGTGCCCCAAATGCGACAATGTTGCTTGTTTATATACCCGTCAAGGTTAAAATGAGCTTCATCTGAAAAGACGATTTTTTTCTTCTTTCATTCTGCAACATTACCATGATTTTCAAAGTAATGTCGCAATATTTCCCAGCGTTGTTCAAGCGTATACATAACCATATTCGTTCAGCGGAGGGATAAAACTAATTATCTGTCAAATCAGACATGAGCTAAGTGTTACCATTCACGAAATAAGCACTAGTTGAAAAAAAACGTTAGATGGCGGACCCTTTATAAGATAAATAATACAAATAGTAATAAATTTTTAAATTTGAAGTTAAACAAATAGTTTTAACTTTTAAAAGATTTATAAATATTTTTTAATATAAATTCATTTATAAGATTTGTTACTACAGAAATTTTTTAATAACAATTTTGTTAAAAAAATAAATAAAATTGTATAATTTTAATTACAATCTTAAATTGAATTATTTTAAAACATTTTTAATTTAAATTTTTTTTTTTTTTTTTGATTTCAATGGGTTAAACAAAATTCAAATATTTTTGGCAAAAATTTACAATTCTCGCGACCTTTAAAGATGCGAGTTGTTTTGACAGCTCGTTCGAGAAACTTCTCACAAAATAAAGTTACATAAACAGTTTACTTATATATTTTCAATATCTTACCTCAAAATACTCAAATGACAGCTAGTTCTCGCAAAGAAAAATTACAGAAACACTTTCAAGTGAGAAATGATGTTTTGTTTTAGTTTACATCGTTTTTGTTTTAATTTCCTAGTTTCATTTGAAAAGTTTCTCGATGCGAAAGTTACAGAAACGAGACATTGGATCCCCTTGATCTTCTCCACTTTATTATCAGCTCAGGGTGACTGTAATCCACTTTTCCCTTTCGTTTTCCTTTTTGGTGGTTTTTTACCTGCAGTTTTGACTTATTTGGTTTTAAAACGGCACTTTGTAGCTGATGATAGTTGATAGTTGGTTAACTAGCCAACTTACCTACCTACCCTATGTTTTCAGAGGAATTAATATAGAAAAATAACTGTATACACTGGACCTTGAATCGCCTGACTACCATTTGTTTCGGTATCTGCAAAACTATCTCAATAGCAAAAAATTAGCCAACTGAAGAGGCGCTAAAATTTATTTAACTAAGACTTTCTCCGATAAAATACAAAAAATTACGAATATAAAAAAGTACTTGATTAAAATTTGTACCTAAAAACTTTCCAAAAACAGTCGCGGTCCCAAAATTTTTACTTTATTAAAAGTAAAGAAGTTAAAGATTATCAGCTTTTGCAAAGAATTAGTTTAAAATTGCTAAAGATACCCTGACGTTGACATAAATTATATATAATTTTTATAACGTCAAAAAATGTCATTAAACCTGTTCCTCTCTGTATGACATTCTTGTATTTGACATGTATACAGAAGTGTAAATTTTGATAAAAAAAAGAAGAAAATTAAAGGTCATTTAATAATAAAAAGTAACATTTTTATAAATTTATTTATTTTTTTATAATCAAAATTTGGGAAAATGTCAAAGATAACACGAAAAGGTTCTGTCGCTTTTAAATAAAAAACAGGTGGCGGTGGTAAAAAATTTAAAAAATGCTGCAATCACATAAGGCAAATATTAAGGCTAACAATTGATATCGTTATTTAACTTTTGTAAAAAATGGGAGTGTTACTACTGCTATTATACGATGAATGTATGCATTTTTAAAGTTTATTTCTTATTTTCAAAAGCAATAACCGATTAAACTTCAAAGTAAATACAAAAAAAAAAAAAAAGAAAAAAAAACTTAAGGGTAATTTTGTAAAATGATTTTTGAAAATATTTCTTTCATTGAAAGAAGCGTTTGATATGATATTTTAATTTTGAATGTCTCGTCTACTATTTTAATAATTTTATACAAAAAATTTTTAATTGATATCGTTCATGTCGCCGTTGTCGTTTCCACTTTAACTTCAGCTGTGTTTGGTTTTAATTTCAATTAAATGTTGTTTTATTTTTCGGGCTTTTCTTAACAAGACATTCATTAAATTGTTATTCTTTCATTAGTTTTTTTTCGTTAATTTGTTTTTATCATTTTTAAATAAACAAATATTATTTCTTATATAAATAAATACATTTTTTGTATTATTATTACTACTACTATACTCATATAACATAATATTTATTCAATTTGATTTTCTACGTAAAATTTAGATTTTTGGTCATTAAAAAAATAGATTTGAAAGGTAATTACAGTGGGGAGTAAAACCAAGTTCATGCTTTGAAGTTCAATTGGAAAGTGCTTACAAAAATTTAAATACGGAATCAATTCACACATTTATTCATTGCTAAGTCCCTTCGAAAAAACATTAACAAAATATATGATATTCCAATACTGGAATAGAGAGAAACTTATATTACTCACACTCTTTCTGGCGTTTTTGTGACTTTTAAATAATTTAGGCATACTCTCTACAATATTACCCAAAAACGGAAGAGATATCTGGTCCCACTCGTATTATGTTTGTTGCCAACTCAGCTCCAACATATTTCACGAAGTCGAATTATATCTTTCCAGACGCTTTTTACTATTGTCTAAAAATTCTACATTGGATTGGAATTTGGGGTTAATGGTAGCCACTAATTTACCTTAAATTTTTGTTGCAACAGCCATTCTTTGACAATTTTAGTCAAATGTCTGGCTTGGATCACCATCTTATTGAAAGACGTTGGAGCTATGGCAACGAATATAACACGAATGTGGCTGGTCTTCTCTTACGTTTTTGAGTAATATTGTAGAGAGTACGTCTAAATTCTTTAAAAACGCCATATAAAATAAGGAGCTGTAGGTTAACTGTTAAAATATAAGTTCCTCTTTATTTAAGCGAAAAGAGCAAAACTACGCGTAAGTGCATGAGGATTCTTTTATATGACTGAATTTTTTATTTTTTATTTGTAAAAGACTTAACAATGAATAAATGTGTGAAGTTTGGTTTTATTTGAATGAGTATTTAAATTTTTATAATTTTTGTTGTTTTTTTTTCGTCGTCTTCCTAAACTTCACGATTTTTTTTCAGCAGTCTGCGAAACATTCTTACCTTTTATATAATAGCAAATTATGACGGTAATGTTTCAAATTTTCACGCATTTTTAAATGTAGACAACTTTTACAGAATAATGCGGTTTTAATAATATTTTCTAACCTTTGTGTATTTCTTTCAAACAAGCTACAGTGTTGCTGATGCAATTAATAAACCAAATTAAATTAAAAAACCAGCGATATTACATTGTAGAGCCATTTGCCGACAATTTGTAATCGAACTTAACTGAACACCCAATATTTTGGCATTCTTACTTGAAGTTTTAAGAAAAGAGTAAAAGTCGTGCACGTGTCTAAAGGAATCAATCTTCTGTCAAAAATTATTTTTTCGATCTTAAAGTCAAAATTTTATTTTAAAGTAATATTGTAGAGAGTACGTCTAAATTCTTTAAAAACGCCATATAAAATAAGGAGCTGTAGGAAAACTGTTAAAATATAAGTTCCTCTTTATTTAAGCGAAAAGAGCAAAACTACGCGTAAGTGCATGAGGATTCTTTTATATAACTGAATTTTTTATTTTTTATTTGTAAAAGACTTAACAATGAATAAATGTGTGAAGTTTGGTTTTATTTGAATGAGTATTTAAATTTTTATAGGAACTTTTCAGTTCAACTTCAAAACATTCCATTGGTTTTGCTCCCCACTGTAGTTATTATATTTCTCATGCTTAAAAGGTTTTCAATATGATTAAACTATTACTAGCTAATTTATTTACTTCTAATTTAAACATATAAAGGGTCCGCCAAATAATTATTATTTTTTAAATGCTATAAAAAAAAAACTACTGAATATTTTCTCAAATTTCTTTTTTTATTTGAAAGTACAATCCTTCCGGTTAATAATGGAAAATAATTGCATTCAAAGGGCTGCCTCAGCTGGCCATGTGGTAGCCTACACGATCGGTCCAATTTTTAAGCATATTATCGATTGTGTGCAGCTGTATTTCACCAATGGCTTCACGAATATTGTCCTTTAAAGCGTCAATTGTCTCTGGCTTGTTGGCGTAACACTTATCTTTGACGGCACCCCACAAATAATAGTCCAACGGTGTCAAATCGCAGCTCCGAGGTGGCCAAACGACATCAGCTCTGCGGCTGATAATGCGATCTTCAAAAACAGGGCGCAAAACATCGAGTGTAGCTTCGGCTGTGTGGCATGTAGCGCCGTCCTGTTGAAACCAAATGTTGCTAATATCCTCCTCTTCAATTTTTCTGAACAAAAATTCGTTCAACAGGACCCGATAACGATCGCCATTGACTGTAACGGCCACTCCTTGCTCATTTTTGAAAAAAAATGGCCCAATTATGCCTCTGGACCAAAATCCGCACCAAACAGTGACTCGTCTTGGGTGTATCAGCTTTTCAATGTATGCGTGCGGGTTTTCTGTGCCCCAAATGCGACAATTTGGCTTGTTTACATACCCGCCAAGATCAAAATGAGCTTCATGTGAAGAGATGATTACCATGATTTTCAAAGTAATGTCGCAATATTATCCAGCGTTGTTCAAGCGTATACACAACCATATTCGTTTAGCGGAAGAATAAAACTAATTATTTGTCAAATCAGACATGAGCTAAGTGTTACCATTCATGAAAAAAGTACTAGTTGAAAAAAAAAAACGTTAGAGCTGATAGCTTTCTTGCTTGCTAAGTAATGCTAAGTACAGTCGATAATGCTAGTCCTAGTCGTAATAGTAGTTGAAATTTGTTACGTTCTCTTTAAGCTTTGCATTTCCTTCAGTTGAATACGTGCTCAAAGTTCTATTTTATTTTTAATTTCAGATAATTGCATACGATATCCCATTTTAAAAGTATCATTCAATTATTTTAAAGCTTGTATAACATATGATTTAATTTAATTTTTATATAACTCATGCCTTTACATCTATAAGACAACACCATAGACGCAGAAAAGAAATAATGCACAAAAGTTTTGGGTTATTCTGTATTGGTGTTCGAAAAAGTTCGTTTACAAATTTGACCAAAAATAAAACAAAATTTTCTTATATTTCAAACAAGCTCTATTAAACCATTATTAATTCCCATATTTCTATAATATATTAATATGAATAAAACTGAATTTGTTAAAAAAAATTGTTTTTAAGCCAATTTACTTTCTAACCTCAAATATGCCCAACCTTTATGAACACCTACGCGTATATATTGCTGGCTTAATATCTCAATTTTTTTTTTTTCAAAATTGCGTTTTTAACTTTTTCTGTTAATGTACCTCCAAATACACCTTTTATAGCTTGTTGAAAAAACCCTAGCTAATTAAAAAAAATATATATTTCCTTCCTAAAATCTTGAAAAAAAATATATATGTAGAAAAAGAAAGCAGCACTGAATTTAATGCTCCCTTTGAGCTAAAATCGCGTTTGTTTCTTGCATCGAAATTTTTTTGTTTTTCAGCTTTTTCTCTTCTTTCCATAAAATCGAGATACGCCCTTTCAATATTAAGCCATCGATGTAAACTAGTTAGCTTGTTAGTTTTTTTTTTGTGAAAGGAGGAAGCTGACATTCATTCGCCATGAAATTAATTTTTTTATATTCCTCCATCCTTGTTCGACTTAACTAGATCTTTGAAATAAATAAACGATATACCATATTTCCCACTTTTTTAATTTGCAATAGAAATTGTGTGATCGATTTTTTTTTATTTAAAAATAGATTTCGTCCTTAAACAATCAAATAAACGAATTTTAACATTTTTTTCATGTGAGAACAATAATCGAAGCCAATATACATAATTAATGGTCGTAATTAAAGAAAAAAACCAAAAGCAAAAAGATAAAAAAACATTGTGTGAAGTTATGCATGTTGACAAATAAGTGAAAAATAAAATAGAAAACAATTGCTAAATTGATAACATTTGTGATGAATAATATCATGATGTGGCCCATTGCAGATCAAATGCATATTAGTATTTCAAATTTATTTTGTTTTATAGTCTAAAATGAAACATAAAATAACTTTTGTTTAATGATTTTTCGCCAAATAGGTCAAAGGCCTTAAAATTTTGCTAAAACAAAATACTTATTGTGGATAATGGGTTTTCAAAAAAAGTCAATTTTGCAAAAAAAAAAAAAAAAAAAAATATTTTTATTGACACTTCGTTCATTTATACAAAATTTCATGTGACAAATAAAAACAGTTTAAAATTGAAAAAAAAAACACGATCATTCATCAATATTGAGTTTTTTCACTGTTGCCTTGTGTTTTACGTTCAATTGCTAAGTATTGAACGATGGCGCGTACAAAGTGACTTAAAAATAGACAAACCGAAAAAAAGTGTGAAAAAATCGACAGAATCGTAAACAAAATGACACCCAACAAATTGTTGGTTGATTTAAAAAAAGAAAAACTGATAAAAAAAAACAGATGAAAAAAGATCAAAACGTAAAGAATTAAGTCAATGAAATTTGTATATGATAAATTGCTCAGTTTGACATTTAGAACTTTAGGAAATTGCGGTTAAAAAAACTACCTCCTTATCCCTCCCTAGTTTCGCCATCAACGATAAACAGTGGGATATGAATGGTTGAATGTGCTAATGATCACGATCATGATGATGTTGTTGATCTAGTAAAAGTTTTTCGCGTTTTTTTTCTTTTTTTCTTTCTTTTCTTTCTTTTTCTTTTTCAAATAAACATTATTTTTACGATATTCGAATATTTATTTAGTTGTATTTATTTACGATCAGTATAATAATATTTATGCGTGTGATTTTTTCGTTCTTTCTTTCTATTATTTTTGAAATTGTTTATAAAGACTGGCCTTTAGATTTGGCTGTATAAATTTTCTCATTATTATAAATGGTGATGCAAAGAAGAAGAAGAAGAAGAAAAAGAAATTGAAGAAAAATAAGAACGAAGAAATTTTCCTATGATTTTAATACTAACAGGTAGTAACCATGTGAAAAATTGAATTTGAATTTTAATTGATATTGAAATTATCACGTTGCTTTTTTTTCACGAAAAGATAAAATAGTTTTTAAACGAAAGTATGAATTATTTTATGAAATGGTTTTGAACTTTAGATTTCTTTTTCTTCTATTTATTTTTGTTTTTCACACGCATATATTTTTACATACTCGTACATACATATATATTGGGTGTTTGGTTAAGCTCAGTTAGAAATTTTGAACAAAAATTAACCGCTTTTTGCTTATATTTGAAACGAGCTTTATTAAAACAAATATGTGCCATTTTTAGGGTAAATCTATTATTCCGTCAATATAGAACTTCTGGGTTTTCTGAGCGAAAAACTGATCCAACTGCGTTTTACAGACCTCTAAGGGATTTAAATTTACTCTATTAGGAGAGTTCTGATAATTCTCTCAAGTCAAACACTGCGATATAGTCTTTTCAAGTCTACTAATTTAGAGTGCATGTTAGAGATCTTATTTGAGAGTAGACAAATATCATCTGCATAATTCAAGCCCTCGAGTTGTCCTGATAGACTTTATGCTATAACTCTTCTCTGCGATCAGACTTCGCTGACGATCCATCCAGTACGATGGTGATTAGTAGAAGTGAAAGTGGACATTCTTGCTTTACTCCAGCGTTAGTGTGGTATGGTTGACTGATGCTTCCGTTGTGAAGAACAGAGAGTTCTGCATCCCCATACTTTGTTCTTACTATTCGGA
This sequence comes from Wohlfahrtia magnifica, assembly GCA_023159175.1. Classification (NCBI taxonomy): domain Eukaryota; kingdom Metazoa; phylum Arthropoda; class Insecta; order Diptera; family Sarcophagidae; genus Wohlfahrtia; species Wohlfahrtia magnifica. The sequence goes on along the minus strand of JAKWBJ010000485.1, from coordinate 205,446 downwards.
ATATTTTCTGAGTTATTTATTTTCTTCTCAATGCTTTCCATATGGCATTCCGTCTGATGGTGTCGAAGACTTTCTTGAAGTCGACGAACAGTAGGTACAGAGGGTACGCCAACATAATTTTCGTTCTCCTCCTTAATTGTTGACAATAGTAGAGATCTGAATCAATCGTTTGTCCAGCCCGTAGAAGCTCATAATGAAAAATTCCCATCTAATACCACTAAAAACACAGCATTATCTTTCTTGGTGTCAATGCTGACTTTGTCACCGTCTGCGAAGCTTCTTCTTACCTCGTCTACGATCTTTTCCACACATTATTGTCCTACGTTCCGTTTTAGCAGTGAATCGTAAGTGGAAATTCGGTCAATTAAATTTTTCTTTGTTAATTCATGTGGCACCTAAACTTCGAGCTTCTTTTTGCATCGAGCTTTCTTCAAAGGGTTGCTATCTGTTTGTTAATGAATACTTATTTCTCTAGCAACGTCCACTTTGCTCAAGTGCCGGTTTCTAAATTTTTCCATGATTTCATTAGCTTTCATTGATTTTGTTGTTTTTTTTTCGTCGTCTTCCTAAACTTCACGATTTTTTTTCAGCAGTCTGCGAAACATTCTTACCTTTTATATAATAGCAAATTATGACGGTAATGTTTCAAATTTTCACGCATTTTTAAATGTAGACAACTTTTACAGAATAATGCGGTTTTAATAATATTTTCTAACCTTTGTGTATTTCTTTCAAACAAGCTACAGTGTTGCTGATGCAATTAATAAACCAAATTAAATTAAAAAATCAGCGATATTACATTGTAGAGCCATTTGCCGACAATTTGTAATCGAACTTAACTGAACACCCAATATTTTGGCATTCTTACTTGAAGTTTTAAGAAAAGAGTAAAAGTCGTGCACGTGTCTAAAGGAATCAATCTTCTGTCAAAAATTATTTTTTCGATCTTAAAGTCAAAATTTTATTTTAAATGTACCCAATCCGGCTACATTCCTAAGTAATACTTGCTTTTTGTATAGATAAGTTTTTTTTCTCATTTTGGAGAAAGATTAAAAAAGGTTCTATCTGAATTAAAATTTCTTTTAGCATGATTGTATTATACCCAATATGGAACCGAATACGAAAGAACGATTAACCAAATTTAATAAAGTAGTCTTGAAAATTAGACCTGTATTTTGAATTCAAGATTGACATGAAAAGATAAACTTACTTGAAAAAATTAAAATAAAAAAATAAAATAATTTAATATGTAAAACCAAATCATATTCAATCATTATCATTCATATTGCTCCAGCTGTAATTTAATCTAAACAACCTTTTATTCATTATTAAAATTTTTAAAAAATTACAAAGAAACAAGGAGTTAACAATAAATAATTAAAAATAGGTTACAATAGAAATACAATGTTCGATTACTTTTAATTAAATAACACCTTGACAGCATTGTAAAGCATGATGATCTTAATTTAATATTAAATTCAAAAAAATAAATACATACCTCCTAGAATATAATATACAAATGCAATCATTCGTAAAATTGATTAAAAATCAAAAGTTTACAAATTCTTAAAAAATATAAGACAAAAAAAAAAACGTACAACAAAAGCAAATTGTAACATATTACCTTGACCTTGTTTTCTTAACATTAAAAACACATGTTCACACAGTCATATTGTGTATACTTATATATGTATGTGTTCATACATATCTACATATAGACTTCTAAAGACATACAAAAGTTTTATGTATTTTTTATTTTTATTATAATAAAAGACACCGCCACACCAAAAATTGCTACTGCTCAATAACATCCAACTCTACTTCCCATCCATCCATCAATACATACATACATATGTATATACTGTGGGTTACAAAGAACACAGCACAACACTTCTGGCATTATGTCATCTCATAGATAATAATAATAACAATATAAATATTATATATAGTGTGTATATATAGTATAAAACTCTCTATCACTATCTTCTATTTTGTATATATGTACGTATTTATATCTGAATTGTCCTTACAACAACAACAAAAATTAAATATATACTCACGTATATAGAATAAAAACGATGACATAGTCTCTCATAATATACAATAAAATACACACACACATACTTACCTTATGCTTGTATAACATTAATAGAGAGAGAGAGAGAAAATTCGAAATTGCCAAAGAAAGAGAGTAAAATAAAGGTTTTATTTTTAGATAAATTAAATTGAATTTATAAACAATTTTGCCACCTTCTGTCCTATAGAAGAAACGTTGAACTATATTTAGCGTTTAATTTTGAAGAAACTTGAAAAGGCATTATATTGAATTTTGTCTGTTCATTCATTATTAGATGCAGACAAGCAAAAAAAAATTGTGTTTATTTTTACATAAAAAGCTTTTAAACTTTAAAATTCAATATAATATTGTGTCACAGTGGTATGAATAATTAAATTATATTGTTATTAGACGACATATTTTATAATTAAAATTGAGTTTGTGATATTTTAAAATAAAATAAAAATTAAATTACCTTAAGTGTTTTGCATTTGTTGTTGAATTTTTCCAATTATTTTCGTTTCTTTCGTATTTCGACATAAAAGGTATTGGTTCTTATATTATTTTATTGGAAATACCACTATCACTACTTCAACACCAGTACACAAAATTGTAGGTGTCAAAGCTTTAGAATACGTGATTAAAAGGAACATGAAGAACCACTTTCCAGTAAAATGGTTCTAAAATTTCTAAACGAGATCGGTATATCCGTTTGACTAAAGCAAACAATTACATAATCGCATTTTTTTGTTTTAATTATAAAAAACAAAACAAAAAACGAAAGCGAGTGAAATATTTATTTGGAGCGAAAATATTTCATGCAAATGTTGACTTCGACTACGCCGTGGGTGGTGCATCCGTAAGCTCTAATTTTGGCGTAATTGTTACAGCATTCCGTTCCGGTATCTCACTAATTTCAGTTTTATTGTGGTTTTTCTAAGCTGGAATTGTCGCTGACTTGTCCTTGTGCACGAGTGATCCGCTCTCAAAATAGTCTAGTGGAGTGCAATCACTTTATCTTGGCGACCAATCCGCTGCTCCAAAACGTGAGGTCAATTGCTCACTAAACTTACTTTTCAATAGGTTCATGATAGTGTTATCACGTGCCATGTGGCGGCATGTGGCACCGTCTTGTTGAAACCACATGTCAACCAAGTCTAATTTTTCCATTTTGCCAAAAAAAGTCGTATAACACGAGCCCAATTGTTGACAACGTCGACGAATTGACTTATCGCAATCTTCATTGACACTGGCCGATAAAGCAGCAATATTCTCCGCGGCAAGCACTCTTCGCATACGGGCTGGTAGATTAATGTGTATTCAAGTGAAACTATTGTGAAATTTGGTCACAACTGCTTGAATAGCCTGTTCAAAGGGTCGATTGTAATGACAATAACACAGATTTTTCACACAGCACAAATTTAGATAACAAAATTCAATAAGGATATTCCATATTGCAAGAATATTAAACCAACGCTCTCCGTAAATAAATTGTTTAAATTTATTATTTTATTATTTTACTTTAATGTATTTTTTAAAATCAGTCACAAAAGTGTTTTTTTTTTTTTTTTTTTTTTTTTTTTTTTTTTTTTGTATGAAAAATTGTAAAAACATAAAAATATCATCATGGTAACCCCTTTTTCTGTCTTCTTATATTTAGCAGGCAATTTAAGAGCCCAAATTGTTACTCTAACAACCTAGTAAAATATTTTTCCATATAAATTTTGACATTTATTTTAAGAGCTCTTAAATATTTAAATCTTAAGAGGTTTAAGGTTAAACGAGTACCCCTAATGATTTTTTAGTCTATCCGTGGTGAAATGGCAAACAAACTTACTGAGCATTTTTGGCATTGCTACATGTCACAACTCTTTTTTTACACTGAAGAAATTTACATTGTAAACCAAATAACAAAAAATCACCCGTTGTATTCACTTCTAAAAAATGTTAATGTTTTTGCCATAAATAAATTAAGTTTAAAGAAATCCAATATACATTTTCTAGAAGTCATTGCGCGAATGGTCTCTCCTCTAAAAATAGCACTATTGAACTCTCTATTTTAAGTAATTGTTTATTTATTTATTTGTTTGTTACACAAAAGGGAAGTAAACAATTCTTAAAAAAATATATACATATGTACATGTATATGGCAACAAAATAACAACAATAACAACTACAGAAAAGAAGGGCAATGTGTTAAATAAACATTACCACTATGAAAATTATTAGAAAGGAACATTTCCTTATTCCATGGCGCAGACGACAAAAAATTTGGCGGCGTATGCGCCTAAATTCTTTAATTTTTCAATAATAAGATAAAAAGAAAATAATGAAATAAAAAAATATTTAACATCATTATTTACATATTTTTATTTATTTCGTCAGTTCTTTTGTTTCGTTTTCTTGTAAAAATGTTTCACACATTCAGGAAACTATCTATCGATTAGTGTTGCCACAACTTAGAATTTTTTGTAACCAAATTTCAATTAAAAAGTAACCAAAAATAACCAATTTGTAGAAGTTGATTAAAAAAAACTTGGTACAAGTCCTATTTGTTCAGGACTTTTCAACTATGTGTTAACAAGCTTTGCACAATAGAAAATATAACCATTTCATGTGTTTAGTTATGATGAGTCTTTAAAATTTATTTGTGCATAATTTAGGCTCAATAGCCCTTAGTAACAGATATATATGTAACAGATATATATGTTAATAATCCGTAAAATACCCGAACCAAATGGTAGCGTTAAAGTGAAATATTTAACAAAATTTTATAATAAAGGGACAAGGACTTACAGACTTGATTGCTGCATCCACATTTGCGACAACGCACCAGAAACTTTTAAATAAAAATTTTAATCAACAGGTATTATGGAACGTATGTGTATGTAATTATATGTCGATTCTAAACTTATACTATTATTTATTTAGATTCAAAATAAACGACTGGTGACGAAATTTTGTACTTAAACCGATTTTTAAAAATAATCTTAATTCAAAAAGAATTTCTAGACCTATAGGCCTCTAATAGGAAAAACGATTAAAAGAAATTGCAAAAATGGTAAACGACTAAAGAGTCAAAAAAAAAAAAAAATTGTTAAATTGTTATTCCTACAAATTTATACTCCACTACCAAAAAACAAGATTCTCAAAATGATTCTTATTTTTAATAACTTATATGGCATTTTGGAAGGTAAATATCTGTTATTTAATTTTACTTAGCCACTGAGTGAAATAGTATAAACAACAAAGTTTTATTACTTGGACTGTTCACCAAAGCTTATCCCAAATATATTTCATCGATCTCAACATACGGTAGATGATTTATGCGGCTCAGAAGTGATGAATCTGACAAGGAAAAACAAAGCCGCACAGGTCACTCAAAAATATTCGGGGATGATGAATTGAAGGCATAACTTTATGAAATTTCTTTCTTTTCAAAATTTAAAAAGCCACTCAATCAAATCATATGCAAGCATCAGGTTTCATTAAAAGCAATTGGTGTCAAAAAATATTGAGTACCACTCGAGTTAGTGCCGAGAGATGTTGGAAGATGAAATATCATGTCCGAAATGTTGCTGGAAAGTCATAAAAAAGTTGTTGCAGTTTCAATCATTACTGGCGATGAAAACTAGACCTATTACGTTAAATCAAACTTCAAGCTTTGGCAAAGAACTTTAAGCCATTAAATTCCACCATGACAAAGCTCCAGTTTTTGCAAGACCAGTTAAAACTATTTAGAAAATAGTCTTAGTCCAGACGTTGCCCATTCGACTACCATTTGATTCGTTCTTGGCATCAAATTAGCAGTCTTTTGGAGCGAAATGCTATGGGAGAGGTCAAACAAAAACCCAAAGTTTGTCAAAAATCCCCTTTTTTTAAGTTATACACCCAATAAGAAATAACCAAAACGGCAACACTGCTATCGATCAATATCTATCTATCTGAACCAAAACTATAAATTGTTTTGTTTGTTATTTTATTTTTAACAGCCAGTTCAACGTTTATGGCGGCAAATATTCATTTTTACATTTTTCAAATAATTCATAATTTAGTTTTTCAAAGTTTATAACATTTTGTTGGAAAAATTTAAGCATACTTGAAGTACTTAATGTTTTCAGCGATTTTCTTCTGTCGTAAAAACATAAAAAATGAACAATTGGAAACATTATTTTTAAATTCTTCGCTTTTGAGATCATAAGCAAATTTTTTATTGTAAGTGAATAGAAAATTGTTCTCTCCAATGATTTATACAAGAGAATTGACAACCATGAACGAATATGCAATAACAACACCAGCATGAACATGAACATGTTTTCGACACCAGCTACGGAAGTCATCATCATAGTTCTTTGTGTTATGCATATTCATTTTCTAGAACATTAACTTATTTAACTCACATTTCTCAGAAATTGCATATTGTAATTACCAATTTCTATATAGCTAATGAGTTAGTCGAAGTTCTTTCATCAGGTTCTTTCAATGTCATTCTCTTTTTATTATTGTCTTGTTCTTCCATCATACTTCGCCTGATAAGTACAACATAGGTTAAAAATTTGCTTATGGTCACAAAAGCGAAGAATTTAAAAATAATTTTTTCAATTATCAAAATTTTGTGATCAATTAGCACTCAAACTCGTATCCTCTAGTTCGAACAAAAAACGTTATAAAAAATGTTCATCAAATTTTAGTTTAAAACGAAGCTAAGTGCAATTGTGGTATACAGTGAGTTACGGGTACTCTGGGTAGAAAAAATATTTGTGTGTGGTACAAACTCGTCTAGGAAGGGTAAAATGATTCAATGCTTTGAGGTACTTAGACTGTTAGAAATTGTCGTTGAGATTTAAGTTTTTATTGAAACAAATTTGAGCAGTTTTACGTATCTGAATCTTCTCGAAGGTAATTCAGTGAACAAAACAGGTCTTTTCGGAAGCTGGTGCTTCCAACAAAGCATACAGCTGACATTGTAAAGGAGGGTTACCATACAAAGTTCTCAAACAGCTTCATTTCCTTTTCCAATTGAAGCACGATCTCCCAACGATGCTCTAAGGGGTGGGCAAATTTGAAGTTAGGAAGTAAATTGGCTGTCAAATGATGAAATGTCAAGATTGGGCTGTCAAGCTTTTACAGTTATTTAGTTAAAAAAAAAAATGGAAATTTTAACGCTACACACTTGAACGAAGAATTTTAGTGAAAATTTACTATCAAAATGGTGAAAATTTTATTGTATCACTTCGTAAAATTCGAGCAGCTTTTCCTCGTAATCGGGCTCTTTCTAAGACCGCTGGGCGTAATTTAATCGCTAAATTCAAGGCTCATGGTGCTGCTGACAATAGATGAAAACAATACGCTCGTAGTGGCCGTAGTGATGTAAACAGAACCGCTGTACAGCAAAGTGTTGAGAATGAGCCTGGAACATTAACTCGTAGATGTTCGCAACAATTGGCCATCACCAGAGGAACATGTTGCATAAAGATCTTCATCTTCACGCTTATAAAGTTCAACTCGTGCAAGAATTAAAGCCAGCCGACCATTGTTTGCGTCTAACGTTTGTGAATTGGCTGTTCGAAGCACTGAACGAAAACAACACATTTTTCAACAAAATCATCAAAATCATCCATAAACAGTCCTCGAAAAACCATTACATCCAAAGAAAGTGACCGTATGGTGCGGTTTGTGGTTAGGCGGCATCATCGGCCCGTATTTTTTCGAAAATGTGCAAGGAAACGCCGTCACCGTGAATTCTTTACGCTACCAAACCATGACAACCAATTTTTTGTGACCACAATTGGCTAATGTTGACATCAGTGAGCTACACAGTCACCCAAACAATTCAGTTAGAAATTTACCAGTCGCGTAATTTTCTCGATTTGGCGATGTTAATTGGCCGCTTCGTTCTTGTGATTTAACGCCACTGGATTATTTTCTCTGGATCCTTTTAAAGACAGGGTTTACGTGAACAAACCACAAACAACTGACACTCTGAAAGAGCTTTGTTGCAAAATGTGGTTAAAGATTTTGTGAAAAAATCGGACGTCTGCCGACGTGCTAGAGGTGAACATTTGCTCGACATCATATTCCATCATTAATTCTCATATTTCTATTTTATATTGGTATGAATAAAACTGAATTTGTCAAAAAAAAGTGTTTTTAAGCCAATTTACTTCCTAACCTCAAATTTGCCCACCATTTATGTACAAAGTGGGTCTCACTTACTTTCTCGTGCACCCAAAATTTATTGTGCAATCGATGCCTAGATAATTTATCTAAAATAATTGTTATGTTTTATTAAAATACTTAATACTTTTGCCAATCGGATTTGGTTTTTTAGATATTAATAATTTTGTTCGATAATTTATGCTGACTCACCTTAACTGTGGACTACTGTTTGTATGCCATTGAAACCAAAATCGATTTCGCACAGTTAAAGAGCCTCGAGAAGTTGAAATAAAAAAGCGACTCAAGTTCGATCATATCTGAATCTGCTCTGTTGTATTCTCCTCCACTCTGCACAGACGGTACTAGGTGAGTTTCAAGAGGTGATACTCGGACCCGTCCAATAAGTTTCCTCATAATTGGCCTCCATATTAAAAACAAATCAAAGCAACTTTGGTAGAATTAAAACCATCCGCCCATATATAGTATTTTACATTGATTTCTTACAAACGGATCAACAATGGAAAAGTTAACAGCATTTAAAAATGTTTCGACTTTACACAGAGAGAAAATATAGTTTGGTAATTACTCTCCCCGTAAAGTCAGACTTGCTGGAATGCAAAAATTAGCGGGGAAAATAAACGCTACTATAATCCTTGATCGAGCATTGCCACTTAACAACAGCCTAAAACAGAAACAGGCAGGATTTAGATTGGTGGATCCTGTGTAAATCATGTCTCTACTCTACGCAAAATAGTCGAACAGGCCCGAGAATTTTACTCTTGGGCTTAATCCACACGATTATAGACTTTGTCGAGGTGCTGAAAATTACGTTTTTTTAAATGGCTTTTTATCAGAACCATTTCGATAACGTTGGCGTACGACAAGGCTGTGTACTTTCACACATTCTTTTCCTCCTTGTCCTTGGCAAAGTCATGACCACCACCAACATCGAAGCATCGAATGGCATTTAATGGACGCCATTTACCAACCTTAATGATCTAAATACGCTGATGATTTGTGCCTCCTAGCCCATAAATTTAAGCTTTACATAAAAATGCATTTAACGTTGGCCTAAAGATAAACCTCATGAAGGGGAAACTAATGAGAGTTAACAACAATAGTAGTCACCAACTAACACGAGGGCGTTTCTGTTATCTGATATGTGCCATATGTAGTGCTGGTGGATTGAACAGACATACAAAATCGTATCAACAGAGCCAGGAATGCAATGTATGTACTGAGAGAAATATGGTAATCAAATACCCTCCCGCGGAACACGAAGATGAAAATGTTAAATACCTGTAATAAACTTGTCCTGCTTTACGGATGTCGACAAATATCGGTTGTAAGTCAACCTACAGGGCAATCGATGCAGAGGTTGGCCAAAGAATACATGGCGTTCCACAGTAATGAGAGAGCTAGAAATAGCCGGTTATAGCTGGAATGAGGCAATAAGATTTGCCACAAAAAAGTTTGATGAAAATCTTTAACATCATCATCACACCCAATGGTAAACATTATTTTATCATTATATGGACGTATAATCATTATATGATTTCAAAAAATTATTTTATACGTTGTTTTAAAATTTTATAAAATCCAAGTCATACTTTTTCCCGCGTGTATGAGAAAACCCCTTTCCTACTTAAGGCAAATATTTTCGCTTATTTTTGTTTCATGACAAGAAAAAAATGTGCACAGATTAATACTATGAAAGAACAGATTTCCCTTCTATAACACGGTGGATAGTAATACCTTCATTATTGCGTGTTGTGTGAAATCGTGCTGCAGGAGATTGGAAGCTAGTACAACAACGGGGGTATCCTTCCAACCTAAATTAATAATATATTAAGCAAGAAAGTCATTTTACTTTGTTTACTTGCATTTCTAAGGACTTTGTAAATTTCGTGATATGATGATAAAAATTTTGCAATTCCCTCTTGAATTTTCGACTTCTTTCAGAGGAAGGATCTGTATTTAAGACCAATGATTCCAACTTTTCACCTAAAGCCGCGGTAACATCTAGGAAACATTTGACTCAATTTTGTTTCCCATATTTGACCAAAATTTGATTGAAACACAAATATGCACTTTTATTTGACCATTTTTGTTAAGTCAAATAGTGTCAAATAGAGTTAGGGGGAAACATGTTTGCACTACGGCCACTCTTGAGAAATATTTGACACGAAAAGAAATGTGATCACTGTAAAAGAAATATTTTCATAAATATTACAACAGAGCTAAATAAAGCATAAATATTTTTTATATTGTGTAGTGGAATTAGAGCATACGGAAACTATTACATTTACTTATTTACTAAACTTTATTAAATACTAGAGTAACCCCTTCCGCGTTGCTGGGAGCCTGTCTGTACTTGCTTTTTGACTGATGTGGATAGATAGCGAAGTTTTAACTGTTACGGCTTCCACACATGCAAAATTCCGTATTTTCTTAAAACTGATGATTTCAATTGACCGCCAAGTTATTTAGAAACTTCAACTCTAAAAATTCTCAAGATATACAAATATCAATATCGACTTTGTATGGAGGTACCATGCCCACTTATCTAATTCCGTCCACTTTTTATCTAAGAAGTCATTTAGAACAAATTCAGAACCCTCCATTCTAATCATTCTCAAGGTATACAAAAGTCAATATTACCCAATGTGATTGTAACCCATAAGACATTACGACACATGATTTGGCAACTTTTTAAGTGACGGAACCACTGAGCCAAAATCGTGCATACTTTACATAAACCATCTGCGACGTACCCTGAAGTTTTGGTTGAAATTGGTCAGCCAGTTTCCGAAGTTCGTGGTGACATCAAGGTGTACACTCCTTTTTATGTATATACATATGTATATAAATTTCTTTTATTTTAATTTTTTAGTTTTGTAAATCACTGATATAAATTTTTAAACAGTTTTAATTACAAATTCATTTCAAACAGCTGTTTGTTTATGTCTTGTTTTTATTTTTTTAGTGTAGGCAATTGCTATATTTGGAAAGCTTTAAAATTGTGTAAATTTTTTAAAAGAGAACTAAAGTCCAAAATAAGTTGAAAATAATAAATAAAATAATTGTGTTTTTAAAACCATTTCTTTGAATAAGCAATGACATTTAAGTTATATAATCCATATTTATTAAAAAAAATCTAAGGTCCATTGTTACAACTTGCCTTATACTATATAGTTCGAGTTATCAAAGGTAACTTTAGCTAAAGTGAACTTTAAAGTTACTTTTAAAGTATTTTCGTTATTAGAACCTATTGTTAAATAAAAATATGACAATGTCAGAGCAAATACCAAATACGTTGTGGCAACGATTTGCCTTTTTTATTATAAAAAAAAAAAAATGAAATAATAAAGACAATAAAAATATGTAAAAAAAAATAAAAAAGACGCCAAAATGTATTTGCATTAATTAAGGACTGCGAATCCTGTAAATGCCAAACTCCTTCAGGACAGGAAAATTCTACGCTACAAGAATAAGAGACAATTAATGAACAAATTGTCCGATGCATACGTATGCGAAGAGACCAAAAGGATTTATGTAATATGTACTTGCGTCCTGTACAATATATATTAAATTTTTCAAAGCAACCAATGTGCACATAGAACTTTTATATATAGTATTCCAATTTTTTATGCTATATAACATAAGCCTAATAATTTTAGTGTGTTCCTTTTAAATTTCAATAAAATATCTTAGATATGCTTTTTTTAACTTAAGTACCCTTAAGGCTCAGTAAAACGCAAAAGGTAAAAACTGTATACAGTTTTTCTCAAAAATCTTAAAAAAATTAATTAGAAATTGCATTTATAAGTTTTAAAAAAATATTGGTATAAAGAGAACATTCTACACCTTTTGTACACTGTGTTTTGCGTTTTACTGAGCCTTAAGGGTACTAATATATTTGGAAAAAAAGTATAATATTCTCAAAATTTTATATTTCTTCGATGAGAATTTTATTTATTAGGTATTTAAGAACAAATCTCTTTATATATACGAAGTAGATTTTTAATAATTGCAGTAAAGATTTTTAATAATTGTTTCAAACAAATTATTTGTTAACTTTAAATTATATACCACTTCTTTTTTCCAGAATTTACTGGTTTAGTTCTGATGCTAGACAACAGCCTTGTATAACTTTTATTTTTCTCTGTTTAATCTTGCAAAAAATATGTAAGATCTAATACATTTTTACCGAAAAATTAAGAAATTTAAATTTTTCATCAAATATATTACAGATATGACCGTAGCTTAAGTTTAAAATTTTTTGCACTTTTGTAATTGTAAAGTTACTAACTTCACTATCATCATCGGAACTGGAATAAATTTGATTTCCTTGGATAAGCGATACCATTTCTACCAAATCTGCCGATTTCTTCTTCCACTTACAAACATTGGATGTCGTCATCAGTCATATGTACAAATCCTTCTCCTCCGAACGTTTTAGCAAGTGTGTTATAGGAGGGCAACCTGTATATGATAATAGTAGAAAATATCCATAACAAATACGTCAACAAATTAACATTCGATTTTTTTTTCTGCTTTTTAGAATAAATGTCGGACAATTTTTTATATCTAAAACAATTATAGAAAAGAATAATGTTGGAGAGAAAGTTTTTTTTTACACCAAGATACACTCGTAATTTGTAAAATGAAATATATAAAAATTATTTCTATAAATCGTAGAGGAAGTGTACGTTTAAGTATTTTTAATTGAGTGACGCACAAATGGACTTAATGAAAGAGGTTGTATTTGGATCAAATGAAATTAAAATAAAAAATTAGGAAAAAAAATCAAATAAAATGTCATGACAAGACATCATGAGAACATAATATTCTCTTACAATGTTTCATATTTGAATCGAAAACACGAAGTGTTTATAGCGGCAATTATACTTTTTTATTCGAATTTGCTGTTACTATAGATGACGAAATAGAAAAGCGAATAAATAATGGGAGAAAATATTTCGCTAATTTTAAAAGCAAATATCATATATACACACATTTTGTTTGCAATGGACATAGTCGAGTGAGTAAATGTGACATAAATGTAAAATTTTATTGGTTTCTTACTGCGTTTCATTACTACGATTTTATTTCTTTTCTTTTTGTATTTTAATAATTTAAAACAGATAAAATTGACTAAAAAAAAATTAACTAACTTTAGAACACTTTTTAATTTTTTTATTTTGTTGCTTTTTGTAAATGAATATTCAAATAAAAAACCTTCAACTCAATTAGTTGTTGTAGCAGTAATTATATATGTACATATTTGCTAATATACAAATCATATTTATTGATTGTGTAGACAACCAATCATTTCGTTATCAAAGCATTTCAAAATTCCACAGTTTATAAAAAAAGACATGAAGACTAAAAATTTTCTCATTTAGAACGACTAGAAAACAAGCTATAAATATTGTTGCTGCTAAACGCAAGGGAATAGTTTTTAAACCTTAATAGTTTTTTCCTTTAAAGTTAATCTGTTATTTGAAAACTTTATTTTTATGCAGAACACAAAACTCAAAATATTTATTTTTGATTTTTTTAAATTTTCAACACCATTTTATAAAACTTTTTCCATGTTTTTAAGAAAATTTCTCAAAACCGTTTATAATAACTACTGTTAAAATCCTTTTATCCTCTAAATTGCTCCAAATCTATGCCTTAATGGATTTCTAAAGTTTTAGGAAAATAAAGAATACGTAGGGGTTCAAATCCGGTGAATAAGATCAGTGGGTGAAGCATAATTGTGATATTGTTTTTGGCTAACAAGTCAATCAGAAGCCATTAATGATTATGGTACTGCGGTGTTTTGGGCGCACTCTTTTTTGTATTGCTACATACACTGGTGGCAAGCTATTTGGGGACAACAATTGTTTGTATACTGGCATAAATATTTAGAAGTCGTAGTCAAAAGTTTGAATATCGAAGTTTATGTTTTTGGTTAGGTACACATATGACATACTGTTTACAATCTGCACAAAAAAATTTACTTTGATTTATGTCACCATACATATGCGTATTGTTCCTAAATAGCTGGCCATCACTGTATGTGTAATATCAAGATAAACTACTACTGATGTATTATACAATGAAAACAGTTAGCATATCTTGACATTTTTTAATTGGACGTATTTTTTTGGATTTACTCAATTTGTTTTGCAGATTTTGTATCGCTCCCTTTATATGATGGTAGACCTATTCTAAAATATAAAAACCAAACTTGGTGCACCGGTAAAAAAAGTCATGTTCTTTGACATTTTGAACCTGTTAAAGACAAGAAGAGCGCAATAGAATATCGATGGTCGTAGTGCAAAGTGCCTCAATTTGCACTATACTTTTTTTACACGTTAAATCGAGACAAATAAAAATTATCTCTATTGACACGAATTTTGTTAGATTGAATTTAATGATTTAAAAAGATGTTAAACGTATATATATGTACATGCTTTTTAACTAAATTGCTGTCAGATTTAAATAAATATGTCTTTCAGTAGTTAACATTCCTGTGCCAACACAAAAGTAAGTTTTTCCTCTTTACCATGTTTGTCCACAATACTTAAAGATATTTAAGCGGTAAAGGACTGTCGTAAAAGCTCTGCTTATGATCGACAATGCATCTAGAAATCCAACAGAGTTAGACTATGATTGTACATATTTCTTTTCAAAAAACACAACTACTCTTTTGACTAGATCAAGACATAATTTTAACTTTTAAGGCTTTATACGTCAGGCTATCTTTTAGTCATAACTTAACTAAAATTGATAGCGATTCTGCTTTATCAGTCGCACAGGCATGTACAGATTTTTCCATATTGGATTGTGTAAAGCACATTGCAGTGGCGTGCACTGAAATAAGATCTTCAACCCTTAAGAGATTTTGGAAAAAAACTATGGCCTGATAAGTACGGGTATATTTCAACATTGGATTCTTTTATTTTGTTTCATTTGTTTATTTGTTTTTTAATATATTAAATTAAAATGTTATTTTTATGCTTTTTTTATTTAAAGTATTCTTATTACTTAATAAGTTTCTGCAAATCATAAGATGTTAAAAAAATAATTTTTAATAATTTTAGTTTTTTTTCGATTTACACGATTTTTCATGTAAATAATTTCTATCATCGATTTGCACCATTTTCTCCGGAACGCATCTATCATGTAAATCCAAGGATAGGTGTACATTACATGCGTTAAAGTTTTTTTTCACCAATTTTTTTTAAAGGTCTGATGGAGGATAGAATGCGTGATATTCGAGCCAAGTCTTAACTAGAATAGATCATAACATAATAATAATAATGGTTTAATTTAAGAATGGACATCTGCTAATCAGTTGTAAATGAGTTATTAACCTTAAGGACAAAGTTATTTATTCTCATAATTTCTGAAACCTTTACAAGTTCTCCTGCTTAATTTTACCAAATTCTTTTGAAAATTGCGACAAAGAGATAGTCAGACTCTATTCAATAAGTGATATTTATTGGTGTAATCGAATATTTATGTTAAATTATTCTTTTTTACTTGACAAACGTTACCATAAAATCAATAACGCAACAACCACCTACGGAGATGTAGGTTGTAAATAGTTTAACATGATTAATTGCATCAGTTTTGTTTTTTCTCTTGAATGAAATGTTTTAATTAAAAATATTAATAATTTAAAAATACTAAAAAAAATTATATAAAATCACAACTTATTTGCACATACAAATTATTAAACTTAAAAACAAAATACTAAACAACCATTCACATGTGACGAATATACATATAGTATTGTTGGAAATAAAAATACAAAAAACAAAATTATTAACAAACGTATTAAATGACAAAACAATAAAATTATTTGTTTATTTTATTTATCAAATAAAATGTATAACAAAACGAAAAGAAGAAAAGAACAAATTAACATTAATTTTCACCCCTCAACAAAAAAATAAATAAATAAAAAATAGAAAACTTAAAATAAAGACTGGAGAGCAAAGAGGGAGGAATATAGCAGCAGAGGTTAAAAAACACGTTTTTAAAATAAATTGAAAATTTTATTGCAAATAAAATAATACACAAGAGAAGTCAAGCTAATATTAGCTTTAATTTTCTGTTTTGTTGTTTAATTTTAAATAAAATAACGAAATTATATATATATTTTTTTAAATGATTCACTCTGCTCGAGAGTAAAAAAAATTGTAAAATGAATTTTTTTGATTCGTTTATTTTTGCTTGAATTTTATGTTAAAAGATATTTTAAGTTCAAGTGTTAACAAATATTGGGTGCTCGTTTAAATTCGATTACAAATTTGACCAAATATTAAACACCTTTTTCTTATATGTCAAACAAACTGTGCCGTTTTGATAAATAACCTTTTTAAATATTAGTAAAGTTATGATTCCATCAATGTAGGAATTCTGGAAAACTGATCCAATTAAATTCTGCAGGCCTCTACTGAATTTAAATTAAAACTATTAAAAAAGTTCTACAAAGATCGAAACATATAATAAACACAAGTATACTTCGTTTTGGATCAGAGCAACTAAAAGTTATTTCAAAGGTTACTTAGAGCGCTGAATTCAAATATTCACTCCGTTTCTTAAGTTTAGTTCTAGTTTTCAAGATATTGAATAAAAAAATATTGTTAAATTTGGTACAATTATTACCCATTCTAATCAATATAAAGTGAAAATATAGAAATAAAGCGTAGTCTACCTGAGTCGTTTGTATTGTTTAACATTTGTTTCACACATTAGTGTCTAACAGTAGTATCACTCGTTGATATCGTCTCTTTGCTCATCGCTCGTATCAGCTAAGTTTTCAGGAAAAAAGAGAGAGAGAGAAAGAGAGAGAGAAATGACGAGAATGTATTTTGAAAGACAATCGAGCTCCAATCTTGCGATATTTTGCAAAAAACTCTTGATTATTTTCTTGTAATTTAGCGCCTAATTTTTTTCTCTAAACAATGCCTTTTGTTTGATTGTAAAGGTATTTCACCATGATGCGAACCATTCCGATGGAATTGGCACTCACACCTAAACACTGATAACGTGTCAGGATATCAATATTTTGCAAAAAAAATTTCTCCACAGTTTTTTTTTTAACAACAACAACAACAAAACTGCGATGATGTTTCTAACGATGCCAACAGCTGCTTGCACTTATGACAGAGCAGTGCTGCCAACATGCGAGAACTCGATTCGAATTCAGCGTCTTCAATAATGTTAAGATTTGTTCTCACCGGCTATGGTAAAAAAATTTACCAGAATTTGTAAACGTGTGTAATCTGAAGGTGCAATATCTGGGCTTTTTGGTGGATACATTAAAGCTCCCCAATCATGCCTTCTCATTGTTTGTCTGTTGATTATAGATGTGTGTGGCCTGGCGTTATCTATTGATCAATTCTGGCAGTTTAGATTGCAGTGCTTGCTTCTTTTTTTAATTCGTGAAAGTAGAGATCAGAATCATTCGATTGACCAGGTTATAAAATTTCATAATAAATAACCCTACATTCCTAACTTTACCAGACACGTAGCATTACATTTTTTGGGGTCAATTCTGGCTTTGCCATCGTCTGCGAAGCTTCAACTTGCTTCGTCAATGAGCTTTTTCGTCCATTGTTGTTGTACGTGATCTACTTTTCATTGCCCGTAATTATTTGCTTCAGAAATGTTTCGATATCGTTCCGTTTTAGCAGTGAATCTTAAATGAAAATTCGGTCCATTAAATTTTACACTGTTACTTTATGAAGCACACAACTATCGAGCTTCTTTATGTATTCAGCTTTCTTCAAATACTTTTAATTACATGCGAATATAAGGACTGCGTATGAAAAAAAATTGTACCTCGCATAATTCATGCATGCTGAACCAGGCTTTCAATTTTAAAAATCAAACCCTTATTAAAACCATGTTTTTATTAAGATTTTTATGAATCTTATTCCAAATTTTTACCATTTTTATTGTACAAATTTTTTTAATTATTCTGGTAATTTTTCATCAACGCCTTCATGGTATTATTAGATACATTTTGAGCTGCTTATTAAATCGCTTCACCAAACATTCAATAATTTAAATTTCCGAATTTATTGTACCTGTGGTCACAAAAGACTTCTTTCGCCACAAGTGCAGATATGTAGGTTGCCATACCAAGAATTTTCGAGGGAATTTCGATCGTTTTTTTTTTTTTTTACTTAAATTTGTTAAATTGAATTTGTTAAAAAATTGTTTTTAATTTTTTCGCACGTTGTTTTGCTTCAGTTTTCTTTGTTGCATTCCTTGCTGAAACTTCTTGGACTTTAAAATTTTCATGTAAACGCCGTTTTTGATCTTGCGAAAAAAATCCGAACCATCTATTTTTTGAGCGACTTTTCTTCCTGAAATGTTGGGAGTCTTCTTCAACATGCTAATGATTTTGTTTGCTTTATTCTGGTCACAAGTGCAATTTTTTCTGCCAGAACCTGCGTTTGGACTGATATCCAAGTCATCCTTATACTTCTTTAAAATTCTAGAAATCGTTTTCTGGTCAACTTTAAGTTCCCTAGCTATTTTGTTTTTGTCGATTGAGGGTAGTTTCGAAAATTGTTTACAATATTTTTTGCGCACTTCCAATTCGCTTGCCATTTTTGATCGAAAAGCCTCTAGTGAATAAATTTTAAGCGTAAAATTTACTTACATTTAATTCAAAGCCTACTTAATAATTTTTAATATTTGAATGAATTTTTAAAAAGTTATTGCAAAAAATGTGATAGACAATTTTTTCGATCGCAGTCTTGATTTGGTTTTTGGTCAAGTTCGATTACAAATTGTCAGCAGATATGTAATATCTCTAGTAATATTAATTGTATCAGGTAGGACTATAGCTTATTTCAAAGGCGACATTTTAAACTTCACTTTGTTATAAGACGTTAGAAGTTATCTGTAAGAAGTTATCTACGCTTAAAAAAGAGTGAAAATTTGAAAAATTACCGCCATATTATGCTTTTCTATTAAAGAAAACGTCAAATGTTTCGCAGGCTGCTGAAAACATTTGTAAAGTTTACAGAAACGATGCTGTAACTAGAAAAATAGAAGCCAAATGGCGAATCACTAAAAAAAAGTCTATGAAATAGGAACAATTTCGTATGCTTATTTTGGTTACCCTGGCAATTTTTTACTAACCATTTGTTGCACATGGGAAGAAAAAAAATCCATAAAAAACGAACCAACTGTTGGCCGATGAATAAGCCAAGTTTTTTCTTTATAAATATAATTTAACTTTATTTGTTGTATTAATCTGTGACTGACGGGCAAAACTATTAAACTATTTAAACTTCACTTTTTTTGGTTGTTTAATAAAAAAATGAACAGAAAATATTAAAATTTAACAAGTAAATCATAAAAAAGCCAAGAAACAAAAAATGTTAAGAGAGGTCGATTTCACTTTGCAAATATAAATATGAAGAAATCAAGAAGAAAAAAATAAGACCAAAACTTTAAAAAAAAGTAAAAAGAAATTAAATAAAAATTTGTGTACATTCATACATACGTATATACGGGCATTATAAGTACATCAGACGTACTCCTCGTACAAGAAGACTTAAACGGCAGTTGTACTTGGCTGTTATAACGCCAAAAAGATATTTTAAAATCAAGAAAAAGAAAACAAAGAGAGAAAAGGAAAGAGAGAGAAATACAAAAACCGTTTAAATTCTTGCAAAACAAGTAATGAAAAGAAGGTTAACAACACATTTTTTCTTAAATAATAACTACAACAACAACAAAATATTGTTTAAAAGAAATTATATTGTATTATTTTTATTATTTCTGGCTTTAACCAGAGGTTAATTATACTCTGATAGAAGAAAAAATAATATATAAAAAAGTGTCTTTCTTAAAATAAGAAACAGTTTTTATATTATGGATACAACGACTTTAAGAAAATCAGAAGCAAATGAGCACTTGGTATGAGCGAGTAATCTTTGACCTTTTTTTTGTTTTTGTAATAATTTAAGACTGTCCATCCGTTAAAAAAAAATATATTAACCTATTTTCTTGATCATCAAAATGTCGTGTAATTGTTGTTGTTTTTTTTTATTTGTTTTTAAAATAAATATTCTGTTTTTTGTAGGCAGATTTATCTTTTTTATTTTTTTTACGTTTTAAGAGAGCCTGTATAAAAATTTTGTGTAAGTTTTTATTTAAGCTGAACTTAAGCTCGAAAACAAGATAATATCAGATATACTATCACTTATGGCGTTACTAATAAAATTATACAAATTAAAAGTAAAAAAATATGTTGTAATTTTTTTTTAGAATATTCAATTTCTTATCCAAAAATAACAATTTCGTCATGTACGTTTTTAGTTTGTTTTCGAAAGGCTAAACTAAATCAGAATCTTTTCGGTGTTGACCCCTACCCCTATAATTTTAGCTCAATAGCCCTTACTAAGAGATATCTTAATGAATCACCCGAACCAAACTATAGCATTGAAGTGAAATATATCGGATATATATTCTCACTTAGCCAATGAACGAAATAGTTTAAACAATGAAGTTTTATTGTTTTGATTGCTTGACAAAGCTTATCCTGAATATATTCCACCTATCTCAACGTGCGAGAGATTATTTATGCAATTCAGAAGTCAGGATTTTGTCATGAAAAAGGATGATGATTGGAGGGCATTACTCTATGAAGATTATTTTCGAACTCAAAAAGCTAATCAAGATGGAAACAATTGAGGCGGAATGCAATCATTACTGGCGATGAGAAATAGGTCTATAAGAGCAACGCTCGGCCAAATGTTCAAAGATCAGTTGAAATTATTTAGAAAATAGTTTCAGTCGCCTTATAATCCAGACTTTGCCCGTCAGATTACCATTTGTTCCGATCGGAGTACCTTTCACTTTAGAACAAAGTATAAGTATTAAAATTTACAGTCTTTTGGCACGAAATCCATATGTTACCAGAAGAATAGAAAAGGTCATAGCAAAAGTTTGGCCAAAGTCTGCCAAAAATCCTGTTTTTAAAGTGATACACTCAACAAGAACCTGGGTAATAAACGTTATAAGAGATCATTATTTTTTTTGTTATTTTTTTGTTTCGAGAAAAAAGTAACCAAAATGGAAAAAAAGTACACATCTACACATCAAAGAAAAAAATAACTAATTTTGGTTAAAAATAACCAAAACGGCAACGCTGTCTATTAGCATGTAGACTATGTCGTTAAATCTCAGCATTGTTTAGCATGGTGACATTACAGCGAAGTTGTCATATATAACTCCCATTACTTGTGTAATTTTCGCGAGAATTCAATAAAAAAATTTCATTGACGATAATATTTATACAAATTTCAACTTTATACTGATTCTATGACGATGATGCTCAAATACACGACCGGGTAGTAATATAAAAGTAAAATATAAATTAAAATTAAAATTTTGACAAAAAAAATATTATAAAAATAGTGAATTCTGTAAACAATTGTACAAAATTTATTATTGTGTATGTAAAGAAAGGAGTATTTAAACAAAAATTTAAAACTACAGCTTATTTACACGGTTGACCAAATGAAAAGAAACGAAAATAAAAGATACAAAAGTTCGTGACAAAGTTCATGTGAAACCTTTCAATCAAAAAAAGTTTTCTTTTAAGTCGTAATTACATTTTAATAATATATATGAGTCTAGTAAATGCTTTTTTAATCGCATAAAAAAGTTTAAAGCCAAATTTTGTTTTAATTGTGGCCCACAACATATAATATCAATTAACTTTCAGATTCTTTGTATGATGACCCTGTTTATTAACACAAAAAGTATTTTTTTAAAATTTTCAACACCCTATACAATTAAAAGCCTGCAATTTAATTTGTTTGTAACAATACTAGTTGATTTTAAAGCAATACATATATACTACATAGGTATAGGAAGTTTCGAAAAAAAAAATTGCCAAATTGTTGTGGTTTTCTAAGTTCACATTTTATGTAATAAAAGGGCGGTACCAAAAAAAAAAAAAAAAAAAAAAAAAAAAAAAAAAAAAAACGCAAATTTGGGAATAATTTTCTTACCATAATCTTTTTGCGAAATACAGTTTTTTACGCGCTATTTAATAACTTCGATGCTCTACTATAAAGTAAGAACTGTATAGCTTCTTAAAATAACCATAAACCACAGACTGTACCTGTCCTTTGTTAGCAAATCTTTCATCCCTAAGCCATTTTTTCAAGTTTGTAAGTAGAAAATAATCCGAAGAAGGTAAATCTAGTGAATAAAGATGAATCAATTCGGACTTAAATTTAGTGATTTTGGCTATCGTAACAGTGGATGTGTGAACTGGTGTATTATCGTGTATGTGTGTAATATGGCCTTTGTTTCTTAATAATATTGGCTGCTGATTGTTTTTTTCCTTTCGAAAATAATCGATAAAAATTAGTCACCGTTTATTTAAAAAACCAGACGCCATAAACATGCCCGCATTTGGAACTGTCTTCGCCTTCTTTGGATACGATTCTCCCACTCCAGTCGACTGCTTTGATTGTTCTTTTGTCTAAGGTGTGAAATGGTGGACCCATGGTTACGGGAGGCAAATGAAATGCTTACAGTTGGCTAACAAATCTTTTGCCAAGGATTACTCGATACCATTTTGGGGATTTTTTTTTTTTAACATTTTTAACGTGGATACCTTAATTGGATCAATAAAGTGTTCGTCTTCTTTAGAAATAAATATTACTTTTCAGTTACCGCGTATTTTTTATTACTGTAGCGCCTCATATAATATCGGTGATGGCCATCTATTTTATTTGGTTACATTCTATTTCATTCGATTATTTATTGCATTGATTACGTTGATCAGGAGATGTCGATGTCGATATTGATGTTGATACTATTATGGTTTTTGGAGGTGGTCGACGATGTATAACATTGGTTTCAGAAGCACTTGATTTGTTTTGTATTTTATTTTTTATTTATTTACATTTATTTTTTATTGTTAATGCAAAAACTCATCAATCTTTTTTGTTAAAAAAAATTTAAAAATAAATAAATAAATAATATCGACACTAACACTTTACTTGTGTTGTGATTTTCTTATAATTAAAAATAAACATGAATCGTATAAGAAATTCGTGCATAAAGTACTACAAATTAAAACTAGAAAAAGAAAAAATTAAAACGAAACAAAATAAATGTTTTTATATTTATAAATACAACAAAAAAGAGCTATGAACCATTGAGTAGCAGAAATTGAAGATGAAATCTCACCTTTTAAATGATTATCTACGCTAAAGCATCATCTAATAACGTGTTGGGGAGTTAAATGTTTATTAAAGAAATGATTATATATATTTGTTGTTTTTTTTTCGTTTTAGCTCTTTCCTCCCTTTCATTGTTAATAAATGCGCTATAATTTTTAAGACGGTACACTATGTGACTCGAATCTTTTGTTGGTAATAGAATAGTTGAAAAAATCTTACTAATAATACATCAAAGAAGCACTAGAAGCTACATTGTAAAAATTTTGTAGAAATTTTAAACATTTTAATAAAATAGTTAAAAGTTAGGTCTACTCTTAGTAGCTCTAAAAATAAATCTATTGTTGTTAAATCACTTTATATTGAAGACCAACTAATCTTGCCATTTTCATAAAATATATTTTTTTATGACTACATCTCCTAAAATATATATTTCGATACGCCAATAATTCTGATAGCACTTTCCACATCATCTTAGAAATGGGAAAACTAAGTCATCAAACTATGAAGCACTTCAATTATTATTTTTATGATAATCAAAGTATATATGTACTGCGACCCTTCGATCTATTGTACACCCCCCATCTATATAGGGCTTCCCTATACCATTTCCGTCAACTTCGTCGCTCTCACGAATTTAAGGATGTCGGTTGGGGACAACCTTGATAACGCCCCACATGTGCTTTCATTTATACACATGTATCCAGTATGTGTTCTGGTGATTCGATATGCTCGTCAAGGAATCTGTACACCGGTCTTGAGACTATTTTATTCAAATGACTATTTAAGCTGAAATGACCGGCTAAAAGCCCAGTCCTTAGACTGTTCATGGATAGCCCGATGCAGAATTTAAAGTTCCTCCTGCTATAGTTTTCCAACAAAAGCTTAAATTGTTCCGCCTTCCCTTCAGGCAGAGAAGGAGGATAGAAAGAGTAGTGTTTATGGACATTCGATTTAAATTTGCTCATATCGTAAGTGGCAGGGAAGACATTTGCAGGAAGATTGTTCCACAAACGAACAGTGAGACCAAAGAACGAATTATCCATACAATGCGTTATGCAATTCACTGGACAATCAACTACAAAGAGAAGTGCTCTACGAGAAATACGAGTACTATGTAAGAATATATGATTAATAGGAAATAGTTACTTAATTTCGTCAGAACACTTTCCATTATAGTATCGATTGAACAATGAAACACGCGCCACATTGCGATGGTACTCTAACGAATCGATAGAGTTGGCTGCCCTAGCCTCATTAATAAGAACCTTCGCCCTTTACTGTACACGGTCGAGAAGCTCCAAAATATACTTTGATGCACCGACCCATACATGATAGTTGTATTCTAATTTGGGTCGGATATTAGCAGGTCTTGTAAATATTGAGGAGATAAGATGAAGTAAAGTAATTTTTGTATCGTCTTAAAAATCTGAGGCACTTGAATGTTTCTTTTGACACTCGAAATATGTGATCGTTCTAACGCACGCCACAGTTAATTCTCATGACTAGAACATCAAGAGCATCTGATTACTCAATTACCCATAGGCACAGATGACAACACACCACCTCGTCTCTGTGTAAGAAAACAACATTGGCTCTTGTGCGCATTGAAGTCAACTCTGTTCCCGCGACCCCACTCAGATATATTCGCCAGGTCGTTCATATTCCGCCTTTTCGCCCCAATCTCTAAAAGGTTCGGCCTACGATCAAAAGAAAATATAAATTATAAATGTTGCTGTCATCTGCAAAAGAGTGGATAAAATTAGAAATAAGAAAAATAATGTTGTTAAGAAATATTATAAATAGAGTTGGAAAAAGAACAGTCTTGCGGTACTCCTGAATTTATCTTGAACTCGTCGAATGAAATCCCATCTATAACCACTTTTATAGAACGATTTCTGAGGAAGCTCGATATGAATCGATAAAAGTGACTACCGACATTAAAAGCAATAAGCAAATCACCAGAAGAGCGACTTTTGGAGCGGAAACCATACTGGCGATCGCTCAGCGAATTGTTGACTCTAAATACTTCACAAGGTGTTGATTAATCATACTTTCCATAACTTTGGAAAGTTACTAGCTTCCTTCTTTTTAGAGGTGGGAGTTACATTGACAACTATCCAGCTTGATGGAAAAACCACCTCACTATAAGACGCACTGTAAAGATTAGCTAATGGGTTATCCACAAACTCGCCCTTTCCACCCATACAACGGCCCTATACGTCACAATTAGTCTAGCCATCATGGTATACATCCAGTACAGTAATATTGGAATACAGCCCCAGGATTTCCCTAAAGGTTTTTTGCACACCATTATTGCGTGGGTGGCTTTTCTCGAAACGGTCTCCGATAAGCTTTCCAACTCAGCTGACTATCCAGTATTATTCACCAAGGAGTTGAATATTCCTCCACTTAGGAAGTCTCCTTTTCCTATTAAATGGTACTATTGTAGTCTTGCCCAGGTTGATGTTCAACCCCGTCATCCCACGCCATTGACCCTATTAGTCATTCCCTACACTGCTTCTCGCACTCCAAATACTTGCTCTTTGAGAATGATTATCTTATCAGTAACGTAATTTCCGTAATTCTTCAAACTTGACAATTTTACTTGCTCGCAGATCGTTGACGATAAATTCATGTGCTCTAAGTACTGTTAAAACAATTTTTGAAGGAAATGAAATGTTTTCATACTACAGACTAACTCAGTTTGGAACTTCCGTATTTTAAATGCGGCAAATTTGTTGACAATAAATCAATGTGACATATGTAAGCTACACTTTCGCTAGTTAATACTCTTTTTAGACTCGGTTCAGCATGCTGAGATGTTTTCTTGCTACACACTAACTCAGTTTGTTATGAATTAATTTTAAATTGAGATAGTCGCTAAGAGTGTGATAATAAGCATTTCATTGAATCGCCTCTCATAAGTCGTCCTGGTGGCGAACGTTATAGTGAATCATCGTTACAAAAGCTGAAAATGGTAAATCATTGATGAATGAGGATGTATTGTCTTTGGTGTCATAAATAGCTTTTGATTTTGTCTTCCAGGCATTCGTTTATTAGTGAGTCCTAACAGACAATATCATAGAGAATCTTTGTGCTTTATTCGTTAACGGAGAGCTGTAGCAGATAAAATCTTGCACAGTTCAGCATATAGCCGACTTATAGCAGACAATGTCTGTTAAATTTCAGCATTTAGTCGATTCGTAACAACAATGTCGCTAAATTTCAGCAATCTTTAGTACGATGATATTGCAATGAAGTTGTCATTCATAACTCCCTTCGCTTGTGTCGTTTACACGAGGATTCATCAATCAAATTTATCATTTACGGTAATTCTATACAAATTTCGATTTGATACTAATTCCGTGGTGATGATTCATCGATGAAAATATCATAGAGAAAATGTCGCTCAAATACGCCACCGGGATACAATAATAAAATTTAGAATGAAAAATATCTCATAGTGTTTATTAAGTTACTAAAAATATATGAAGGCAAGTTATAAACATTAAAAGTAATGTATTAATTAAGCAACTCTTACATATTCGACTTAAACCTATAAATAATACAATATCTTTTTTGCATACTTTTAATTTTAAATAACAGTTTTTTTAAAAATAGAAAAATAAAATTAATACACCAAAATACATATACATACATACGTACATATATATATATATATATATATTAAAAACGTAAACAATTTAAATTAATATATACAACGAAAAACATTAATGCGGATGAATTTTTGTTAATGGCTTTTTAGCCATTTTAATAATTATTAAAAATGTTTTTCCTCCTTGTTTTTTCTTCATCGAACATTTGTTATTAACAACTTCTGTATTTTTTTACTTTTTTTCGTATAATTTTTTTAATATTTAAATTTCTGCTAATCATATACATACATCATAGTGATTAAAAAAATAATATGTTTATTAAAATAAATGAAAGTTTTTAAAATGCTTATTAAAAATAGGAAAAAAAACCAAATAGCTTATCTGTCATTAAAAAGCTTAAAAAAAAGTTAAATTTTTATATTGTAGTGAAATTTTTAATAACCCACAAAAGAGGCGTTTCAATTTCATTGGAAAATCTACAAAATAGGGGTGAAGGTTGGTGGTAACGGTAGAGGTATAATAAATTATGTAAAAATAAACATTGTCATAATTTCTACAATAGAATCTCGTTTTAACGAGCATTTCTTTATATTAAAAGATTTATTTAAGAAAAAAATTTCTAAGTATTAAACATAATACAAAAAATCTAGAGGCGTAGTTCTAAAATTAAATTACCCAGAAAAGAAAACTCAACAAATTTTGATAATTTTCCTTTATTCCTCAACATAATAACCTTTTCGCTCGATACACGTTGCGTATATAGTAAGAACTGCCTCGCTCCTTAAAAAAGTCGTAAACCGCACACTCTTCTTTATGCCATTTTACCTCCGACCCACTTTCTTTAAATCTTATATATATAATTTATTTTTTATTTATTTATTTATTTCATTATAAAGTCTACAAACCAATTCATTACAGACTTTAGTTACAAGTACAAGATAATACGTATTAAGATACATATTTCCAATAATAATTTAAAATAGCAATTGAGAAAAATTATAATATTTCGTTTAATGATATTTAAATTCAAGGAAAATCAATTAATGGCATAGCTCATTAAAATTCAAACAGATTCTTCTAAGTGGATCTGCATTAGCATAGTTGGTTCGAAAATATCTAATAGCCAGCGGATGAAAATAGCGTGTCTGCCTGTCAGGTATATTAAAAAATATACTTTTCAAAACAAATTCAGAGTTTACAACATCCTTTATAGCATTAATTAAGGATGAATAAATTCAACATAATTCTCCTGCTTTCCAAGGTGGGTGACTTGATAAGGGCTAATCTGTGACGATAAGATAGTAGATTAAATCTTTGTTTCCATGGCATGCTCTGCAGAGAATAAGGGAAACTGCTTTTGGACGGATTCGATCCGATCAAAGTGAATGCTATAAACAGGATCCCAAATAACCGAACCATATTCAAGTAATAGGTCTAACTTAAGAAGTATATATACTCGTATAGTAGCTTAAAAAATAAGGATCAGAAAATTATTTTCCCCATCTCTTAATAAATGCAAGAACGTCTCTAGCCTCTAGCCTTATTGAGTATGATATTAATGTGTGTGCTTAACATCAAGCATAACCCTAAGATCCAAGAAGGACCTTACTAATTCCGGCGGTATCATGTTCAATGCAAAATTGTTAGACATATAATTGCGGCGAAAAAAAGTCATGCATTATCAGCCGCAGAGCTGATGTCGTTTGGCCACCTCGGAGCTGCGATTTGACACCGTTGGACTATTATTTGTGGGGTGCCGTCAACGATAAGTGTTACGCCAACAAGCCAGAGACAATTGACGCTCTAAAGGACAATATTCGTGAAGCCATTGGTGAAATGCAGCTGCACACAATCGATAATGTGCTTAAAAATTGGACCGATCCTGTAAGCTACTGCTACTGAATGAAATTATTTTCCATTATTAGGATTGTACTTTCAAATAAAAAATAAATTTAAGAAAATATTCAGTAGTTTTTTTGTTATAGCATTTCCGAAAAAAATTTTATTTGTCGGACCCTTTATAATCGAATATGTCATAAATAGATATTATTTTTGCTGTTTCTTATTACTTTTTTTTTTTTGCTAAATCTTTAATCATTTTATCATCTTTTTCTTTACAGTTTATTTTTTTAATTGTCAGTAAAATAAAAAAATCTTCATCATCAGTAACAACATATGATCTACAAAACATCTCTAAAAAATGTCTTAAAAAATCGTTTTTTCCTGTAAATGATGATGATAGCTAACCCCATAATCTGATACAAACATAACCTTCATACCATTAACGATGACGACCACAGCTACGAAAACGGAGACGACTTTGTTGTAGTAGTAGTGTATGATCTTCAATAACGCTCTCTTCTTACGCTTGTTGTTACCGGTGAATGAGCAATCAGCAAACAGAAAAAACCTATAGTAATAGCAACAGCAACAGTTAAGCTTAAACTACTAAACGGTTTTACGATCTCTGATCTTGTGCAATTTGATACGCTTTGTGAATGCCACCACTATCACCACCACCATTGCCACTTACTACTACTACTACTACTACTACTACTGGGAAATTAGAAATTAAAGTGTCAAGTTTGAGACGACTACCGTGACCACTACTCTCATAAAAATGTTTCAATCACCTGAACGTCAACGCCAGTATCCAGAACGCCATCTTAGTTCCCCTTTCTATGTTGCTTTCTTCGTTTTCATTTACAGTTCAAGCAAATTAAACTGACATTAAAACAAAAACAAAAAGTTAAAGTCAAACAGTAAACGACAAACAACTTCGGCAACAGTCAGTGTTGTTTTGCTGTTTTTTTTTTTTATTTGGGTGCTCAGTGTGTTTGATAAACAGCAAAATCAAGCAGCAGTTGGCTTTAACACTGAACAAAAAAGAAAAACAAAAATATTGTTTTGCCAAAAACTGAAAAATATCAAACTGAAGTAAAAGAAAAAATGTTGCAGAATCCGAGCACAATATCGGCTGGCCAACAGCAGCCACAAATGCCACAGCCAAAACTTGTTGTTATACGACGACGACCAAATCAAGGGTTTGGTTTTACTCTGCGTCATTTTATTGCTTATCCACCCGAAGATGATCCCTCTTGGCCACAGGTAAATTATAAAATTAATTATAATTTATTTTTAATAATATGTACTGATATAATTACAAGTTCATTAAACGTATGTACTCGTAGGTATGTATATTGTATTTAGATTTTAAATATAAAGTAACGACTTTTAAATGTAATTTCAATGGGGAAAAAAATATTTTGTGAGGTAAAAGGGCATATTAATTTTGTTTTACACAAAAAATAATGCTTAGTATCCTTTTCTAATTGATTCACTTAGAAACAGATTTATCTTAATTCACATTCCATACATGGTCTGTATTTTAAATGGTATACAAATCGGCGACAGATTCTAATTAAAAAGAAAAAGAGGTAAAAGTGAGTTTGTTCAAATAACTTGTACAAAACTCCATCCATCTAGTTTATTAACGGCCATACGTAACGTAAAGCTCTGATAATTTTGGTCCAAGCTGCGTGCTGATGTAACACAGCCTATGTGTTATTGTTTGCATCCTTTAGTTATGCCTTTAACATAGTTATTCATTTTTCTCTTTCTAGAGGTTACTATCCAAATTTTTGGAAAATATTTATTTTTCTTTTGTTCAAACCTGACGACAAATTCGATATTTCGAACTAGAGAGCAAATAATGAGTGATTTGTTATTCGTTTGGGTTACGAAAACAAAAAAAACAAAAAAAAACAAGTTTAATTTGCAAAAGTGAATGAAATTTTTATTTGGTAAGATATTTACTTTTTAAATATAATTTCATATAAATGTTGCCCGCGGTTAAGCCGTAGTTGATTCATCCGTGAGCTCTAATTTTAGTATACTTTTTTCAACATTTTGACCAGTATCTCACCAGTGGCGGTAATGTTGCCTTTCAGGACTGAACTTTTGGCTGCCTTGTCGAGAGTATAGAGTGAACTTCTGTTGTCTGGATCCTCAATATACTGATTATTCACACAAGCAAAATTAATCATTTCAGAAACAGTTTCTCCTTTTTTGTCTTCGTAACCTTAAATGAAACCCAAATATGGCTTTACAACCACCCACTTACTTATGGCTTTGCACCCCCACTTTTAGGAGTAGACGAATTTGATTGAAAAATTTCTTTCATAAATAATTTGATTTGTGGTAACATAGATTCTGAGTTGATGTTCATTATTCCTACCCTATCAACGAGATATTATATTCTCCTGAAAATTAAATATTTCACTTTCGATTATACTTAGAATGTTTGCTGAAATCAACAATCAATAATATTTAAGAAAATAATAATCGATTTTCTAAAAACTAATTGTTAATATAGCCTGTTGGAGAACTAAATGTATAGGCCTAATAAATAAATAAAATTAAAAAAGCTTGTTTTTCAGAAATAACAAGACAACTTGTTAAATATTACTTTTACTCGATTAATTTAATAAAAGGTGGCTTGAGGCATGTTTTAAAATACATACATAACCCACCTTTTATGGTGATTTCTTAACACGTGATTAACATAATATGTAAATAATAATGACTGCTAATGTTACTCCAGTAATACTTTAGGTTTAAGGCGTTTATCTTTTCTTATTTTTTTCGTAATTATTTTTCATATCCAAAAATATGTTCAAAATTTCTATTGGTATATTCTTCCTAAAGTTGATCGAAACACATTTTTCGTATAAAACAATTTATAAAAAAAGTCAATTCCTTTATTTATTTTTTACAGTGTCCAAAAAAACTATGCGACATGAGCTTATAAATTCATTTAGTAATCAATAAAATCAAAATGATGTGTAATTAAAAAAAAAAACTTAAATGAGAAAGAACTTGATTAAGGTGCAAGGAATTATATTTAGTAAAAAAATTGAGATCACAAAAAAATTGATGCAAAAAATCACTGTTTAAAACATAAATAAAAAAGTTTAAACAAAAAAAGTATTCGACATAGACAATATTCTTAAATATAGAACATTTGTTATTGGTTTAAATACGAGTTGCTTTTCCTTTAAGGCTTATAACCTCTCTTAAACATTCTGGCATAGATCTTACCAATTTTTTTGTGTACTCAGAATCAATATTGCCCCACTCTTCTGGCAGTATTTCTTTCAACTGATTTGTATTTGTAAAGTCAAATTATCTAAGTTTTTTCTTCAAGTGACTCGACTGGTATTCAATGAGGTTTAGATCGGGAAATTGTAGCATAGTTTTTATTATTTTTGGACAATTATATAAAAGCCTAAGCTTTGTATTGATGACCAAAAGCTTGGGATCATTATTTTGATAGAACTAAAATTGCCAGAAAGCCCAAATTTTTCAGCGGTCTGTCGTAAATTTTGCTTGAGCAGGTCAACGCATTTGTAATGATCCATAATGCCATCAGTAAATACTAAATTGCCTACACTTGATTCCGCTATACACCCCCAGATTATAACACCACCTTAGTCGTGTTTTGCAGTTGGTACACTATTTCTCTTTTTCTATTCTGTATTAAGTTTCTGATATACTAAAACCTTCCCATTACAGCTAAAAATGTTACATTTGCTTGCATCAGCAAAAATAACATCCATCCAGAATCAAGAGGTTTAGACACAAACTCTTTAGCGAAATCTAATATAATATTCCTGTTTTTCTTGGAAATATGGACTATCTTCCGGGCAAAACTAGCATGGAAATCGTGATTTTTGGAAATATTACTTTTTGTCTGGGATGTTACTAAAATGCCTAAGTGCTGCTCGGTACTTTTGCCTAGTGTAGATACATTAATTTTGGGATTATTTTTCACTTCACACACGATTCGTCGTTCATCTGCCTGTAAGCCTTCGAGGAGGACCACTTCTAGCCTTGTTTACCACAGTTTTCTCACTTTTTTTTGTGTGTTATATAATGAACGTTGTTCTTGATTTCTTAACTATTTTTCACATGGAGTTTTCAGATTTTCCAATTTTAGATGATGAATTATTAAATTTCTTATATCGACAGAGGTCTATTTTCCTTTGCGTCGCATCTTTACTATCATATGCACATTATTGAGAAGAGTTTGAATTATAAATGTTTATAAATTTTGTAACTGTAAATAAAATAAAAGTTACAACGTAATAAAATACAGTAGGATTGTATGCAAAACTTTTTAATTATATCAACATTTTAAGAAGATTTAGGAAAATAATATGAAATGTCGAATAGTTTTTTTGACCACTGTATGTAGAATTATATAACAAAATTGTAAAGTGATCTTCAAAAAAAGTTAGGTTGTTTACTTTTTAACGCTTAATCGATTATCCAGTAAATTAAAATAATCATGATGAATACTTTTCACGTCTTTTTCTCTTGTTTCTGAATATTGATTAAGCGTAACACAAATTGTAAATGATTAAATAATTCAATGGCCATTAACATAAGATCATCGCTATTAGACAATTATTGTCTTATTTGAAAAGAATTATTAATTTAAAAATTCTTATTTGCTCAACACTTGATTAATTTTTATGATTTTCAAAGTCGTGTCATATATGATAGAACAAATATTTTTATTTACTCGTACATAAAGCTATAATTTAATGTTATCCCAATACTTTGGTGAGGATTACTTGTTGAAGGAGTTATGACGTAGTTATACGAGAACCATGTAATTTTTTGATATATATTTTTTCCTTTACGAATACATAGCCAATTAAGGAAAATACGATTTTTTTTTAAATTTTAAGTGATTTTTACATATTGCTATATATTAATTCGTTATTGCTGTTATTTTTCATAATATTAAACACTTGTTTTTGTCATGCTTCGTTAGGTTTTTAACTTATATAAAAACTTTCTTATATAAAAACTTTACTTCAAATGTACAGTGTTTAAAAGTAGAAACTCTTCACATTTAAAGTTTAAAAAACCTGTAACACATTTCAAAACATTTCTATTTCACTTAACTAATGCGCGTTTAAATTTACTTGTATACCAGGGACATGCGATTATAGAATCTTCTATTTTTAAACTTTACGTCTACAGTAAACTAATTTGTTTAAAGACATTTTTCTTCCTATTTAGTGCCAAAACCCTGTTAAAGTAGAGATCAAACAGTCTCCATAGGAAACCATTTTGACTCTAAAATAAATCACGCAATTGCGGTAACCTTCAATTTGGATAGTTCAATGAAAGATGACAAGAAATAAGCCAAAAACATCCGTTGCACAGTGCGTTGTCCCATAGACAAAAATCAAAAAATCACTCATATTGATAAAATATATATTTTTTGAAAGGTATTAATCCGCTGAATGAAATACAGATTTTTTTTTTTTTTTGGCTATTTCTCTATATTGTCGCAAGAGGGCACTAAGGTCAACTATTTTATAATAAAAATACTATCAAAAAAATGTATTTCAAGTGCTTCAGAAAAATAGTTGTAAAAACCTATTTGTTTAAGAAACATTTGGAAGTTTGGTTTCTTAATTACTTTGCAATATTATAAACAAAATAGAAAAAATTTAAATTTTGTTGATTGTTTTAATTTTTTTTCCTTTGAAGAACGCACTTATTTCGATAAAAAGAATCAATTTACCAAAATTCGAAAGAGTATTAAAAAATGTACAGTGTGCAAAAAAAAAAAAACATGAGCTTACAAATTCATTTTGTAATCTTTAAAAAACAATATAACGTGTAATTAAAAAAAAAAAAACTAAATTAGAAAGAACTTTATTTAGGAGCTAAGAATTATATTCAGTAAAAAAATCGATATCACAAAAGAAATTAATCTAAAAAATTCATTGTTTAAACATAAATAAAAAATGTAAACAAAAAACTATTCGACATGGACAATATTCTTAAAACATAAAACGTTGGATGTTAGTTTAAAAATGAGTTGCTTTTCCTTTACGTCTTATAACCTCTCTTTAACACTCTGGCATAGATCTTACCAATTTTTTTTGTCTATTCAGAATCAATATTGCCCCACTCTTCTTGCTGGACTTCTTTGAACTAATTATTATTCGTGAAGTCACATTACCTAATTTTTTTCTCCAAGAGTCTCCACAAATGTTCGGTGGGGCCTAGATCTTAGAATGTGGAGAATTTTTTTTTTATTATTTTTGAGCATTTATATAAAATATAAATTTTAAAATATAAATTTTTATTTTTTTTAAAATTTACCAGATCATAACAACACCTCAGCCATATTTTACAATTGGTGCGAGGTGGGAAGAGAGAATCTTTCAACTTTGTATTGGGTTTTCGATATACTAAAAAACCTTCCCATCACAGCCAAAAAGGTTATAATTGCTTTTATGAGCAAAAATAACATCCATCCAGAACACAGGAAGCCTATACACATACTCTTTAGCGAAATATAATCTAATATTTTTTTCTTTCTTTCTAACAAATCTAGCATGGAAATCGTGTTTTTTTTTAAATTTCGTTTTGTCTGGAGTGTTACTGAAATGCTTATGTGCTTCACAGTACTTTTGGCTGGTGTAGATGAGCTAATTTTGGGATTCGTTTTCACTTCTCGCACGATTCGTCGTTCATATGCTTCTGTAAGTTTTCGAAGACGAACATATCTAACCTTGGTTGTCATAATTTTCACACTTTTATATTATTTTTTTATATAACGAACAGTTTTTCCTGATTTTTTTACTATTTCTGATATAGCGTTTTCAGATTTTCCCAATTTAAAATGATGAATTATAAATTTCTTATATCGATAGAGGTCTCCTTTCCTTCACATCCCATCTTTATAAACCTAAATTCGGCACTAATAACAGTAAAAATATAAACGATAAACAAACACATTAGCAAAAGAAAATAAGAAAACGATGATTGTCGAATACTTTTTTGCTTTAAAAATTTCGTATTTTTATTAACTTGGCCAATAATTCTAAAATGCACAATGTTTATAAATTTTGCACCTGCAAATCAAATAACAGTTACAACGTTACATCAACCTTTTAAGAAGGGTTACGAAAATAATATGATATTGAACAGCTTTTTTAACCACTGTATATAAAAATATATATTTTTTTATTTCGGTTTTGAAACTATATAATAAAAAAAATCATCAAATAAAAAAAAATTAGAACCAACATTGTCTTACAACTTAAATATTTTTGAAATTTAAAAAATGTTTAATTTAGAATTTTTTTTTTTTATAAATTTTACTAATTTTAAAAAGCTTGAGGCAAATAAAAAATTAATTATTTGGATCATCACTTTATATTTAACATATTAACGAAGAAATAATTAAAATTATTATTTAAATTCAACGTATTCAGTACGACATCGAAATTTCGCCAGACTGGAATAAATTTTAATTTTTGTTTTTTAATCCACAAAATTGCATACGTCAAAAGTTTGTTTTTTTTTGGAATTTATTTATATCAGTAACCAACACAACTCTGTGCTACAGAAAATTTTTTTTGTTAAAAAATTTATGTAAAAAAGAAAATATTTTAAGGTAGATGTCCGTTTTTCTATTTTGTCAAAATTTCGCTTATATCTATATTTAGCCCTAGTAAATATCTGCACAAAATTCAATTTATCTACGACAACTCCTTCTATGGCCTGATAAACATTATCCGAACTCTGCTCCATCAAAATAAATGGTAAATGGTTTGCTGAATTTAAACGTGGTCGTACCAACACAAATAATGCAGAGCGCAGTGGGCTCTCAAATATGACTATTATTCCAAAAGATATAAAAAAAATCCACAAATTGGTTATGAACGGTCGCAAATTGAAGGTGTACGAGCTAGCTGGCATAAGCTATCAGATGGTAGTGTTTTTACTATTTTACACGAGCATTTGGGTGTGCGAAAGCTCTGTTCAAAGTGCGTGGCGCGTGAGGTTACAAATCATGTCACAAATCGATGAAAACGATGGCAAAATTGTATGAATTGTGCTTCGAATTGCTTACCCAGCCACCGCATTCTCCAGATTTAGACACCAGCGACTTTTTCCTGTTCTCAAGAGAATGCTTGCTGGAAAGAAATTTAAGTCCCATGACAAAGTAATTGCTGAAACTGAGGCATATTTTGACAAGACAGAGAAATCGTACTATAAAAGTGGTGTCGGAAAGTAGGGAAATTGCTATACTTGTTGTATTGCCCTCGAAGGCGACTATGTTGAATAATAAAATCGAGTTTTGTCAAAACTTTGTTTTTTCTTACTTATCCTACGGACTTATCGAGTTACCTGTTAACTTTACTGCGTCCAGCTTAGTCTTTTTTCCAAAAGAAGATCATATAAACCCTAGATACATACTTCACCTTTGTGAATAAAGAGAGTTAAACGCTACCGTGACTCGGCATATTAAAGGTAGGTATCTTCTATCGTCTGGTGAAGGGTATGAATTCCGTTCTGTATCATTCTGTCACAAGTTGAAAGGCCTTGCTGCATGTCTAGAAAAGGGTATACGGATTAATACCTGACACTGCAATGGCTTTGCATAACTAAAGACCCAACAGCTTAGATTGCGTTGAAAAATGTTTAAAGTACTGAGCCTAGACAAATACGGAAAAATTAGAGTCAAGACAGAACTTTATCTTTTCCCTAATAGACTTAGTTAGTTAGTACAGAAAGATGAGTTCTATTTGTAAAAATTTGCTCTGTTCACAAAACATTTTACGAACATGGTTGTCATGTCATGCCTAGGATTTTAGCACAGCGTAAATTTATTCTGAATTTTCATTTATTTAGGGTATAACCCTAATTAAGGCGTTAACGTCATCTTAGATGTAGACACTCCTCTTCTTTCATCGATTTATTACTGCATTCCATTCATCTTTCATGGCCACTCTTCTAATTAATCAATATTTAAGAGAGAAAATAATAGAATTGAATGTACATATATAATTATAACTTGACTAGATCTGATCTGGAGTCATCATTAAAATAACATTAATGAATACTGTTTATTTCAACGGCAAGGTATAGATGACACCTAGTGTAATAGCCTAAATCGAAGCTGTAGCAGTTTCATCGTTGATAAAACACCTCTAGAATAATGTTTTTCTATACTATGTATTGTTGATATTGGAATCTCCGAGGCAAGGGCTTGACAAATTTATTTTGACTTCTAATAAAATCCAATTTATTTTGAGTCCTTAATCTTCAATAAAATATCTTTAAGATCTCTATAACAATTATGTATTTTTTACTTTTTTATAAAACACTGTACCTTTGAATATAGGTTTATTACCCGCAAATGAAAGAGCGATAACATGCGTGAGCGTTTGTATGCATGTGTTTGCATTTGTTTGCATTAAATTCATTTCAATTTTAAAAACAATTTGCAAAAAAAGCTCATCTTTTTAGCAAATATTGTTTTATTAGTGTTTTTATAACATTAATTTTGTAGTTGTTGCAACACTTTTTTATACTTTATTGACTCCTCAACTAGTCTTATATACCAATAACAACTGCAATAGCAACAACCAAACATAAAAAACCATTAACAACTTTTAACCACTACAACATAATTTAACGCTTTATTTTATTTTCTTTTTCGCTCTTTTTTCCAAATTTCAATTTTCGTTAAACTCTTACGATGATGACGGTACGGTGGTTACCATGATAATGATGATGTTGATTATTGTGTTTCGTTTCGGTTTCGTTTTATTCGTTTGTCTGTGTGTAGGATTCATCCGAACCGTACCAAGTGAAAGCTATGGAAACGATTTTCATAAAAGAAGTACATCCGAATGGACCCGCTTACTATGCCAACCTGCAGACAGGCGATCGCGTTCTAATGGTGAACAACACACCAATAGCTGGTATCGCCTACAGTACGATTGTGTCGATGATCAAGCAAACGCCTTCGGAATTGAAATTGTTGGTGGTGCCCAAGGAGTGTGATGTCTTGCAAATGGTAAGTGTTATTAACTGAACAATTTTCTTTATTTATTAATTTTGTTTTTTAATAAAATGGAAAAAAAGAAAAAATAGTGATGGTGGTGTAACTGTTAATGTGCAAAATGATTGAAAGTTATAAAAACAAAATTAATGTCTCTTTTTTCTTTTTTGTTCCTTTTTTTCTTCAATTGAATTTTTATTTATATATTTTTTAGCATTATACAAGTATTGCTCATACCCCACAATCGAATGTTACCAATGTAGGAAATGGTAATACTGCCTCCGCCTCCTCTATTGTCTCCAATAACATTAACACAAACTCCTCTTCAACATCGTCGACCTCATCGTCGTCTGGTGCTCTTTTACCGCTGTCGGTGGCGATGGCGGGTAGAAATTTTCCTTTACAACACCAGCAACATCAATTGATCTCATTTCCTGCTGCTCAGCAGGCCAGTCGTTCCGGTAGTATTACTAGCACTAACAGTTTAAGACCTTTAACCACTTCAGATTATATGGATTTAGCAACTGCTCAGAGTCTAACCCATCATCATCATCAGCTTCAGCATACAGCCAATCTATTTACACACAGTGATAGTGGCAGTTATTTACGGTAAGTTTTTCATTTATTATTATTATTTTTTTAATTTGTAATTGTTATTTTAATTTAATATATTTTTAAATCAAATTAAAAATCTAATTATGGTCGTCAGTTCACTTTGTAAAAGATGTGTTTTGAAGAAAAAATTAAAATCGAAATTTTAAAGTAAAATTTAAAAGGCCGTAATCTACAAACAAATTGAAAATATATTTTAAAATTATAAAAAGATCTTTATGTTTAAAGTTACCAAAACACACTTTCCTAGAAAATTTTGCTCGTATATTTTGAAAATATCGATGTTATTGTCAAAAACCCAAAACCGTCAGTAGCATTTTAAGTTAAAAACACCGTTTTTTTTTTTTTTTTTTTTTTTTTTTTTTTTTTTTTGATAGTCTTATGAAGTGTTTAACTTGTGCAGTTAGTTTGATTTTTAGGTGCCAAAATGTAACTGTTTTCTACAATATATAACAGTCTGTAAAATGTAAAATATATTTTTTATTCAATAATATATTAAGAAAGTTGTAAAGCCTCAAATGCTAAAGTGTGCTTCAAAATGATAACGTTACCTTAATATTTGCTCAATTCATCCAAACTATAAAATGTTATGTATGGTCACCTTATTCAAAAAAATTCTACGTTCAAATAAGTGAATAATAAGACGGTTTTGCTCTTAGAGATGTACCGTTATATTATGTTTATTTAAATTTATCTAAATAAGTGCAAAATTCAATGCGTCAAAATGATAAGGTCAGTGAATAATAAGCAATTAATCTAATTAGAAGGTCTTACAATCGTTATTTTTTTGTAATAATTTATAATTTATATAATATCTGCACGGTATGGGTCGCGGAATACCTTTGTCACCTTATGAACAAGGACAAATAGTGGCACTTTTATGAAGCACACCTTATTCTTCTTCAACACCGGCACGAGCCAAGGCTTTTAAAATAATTCTAGACGAACTAGTCGTTCGTAAAACTAACTCCAGTTTAGCTAAAAAATATGATGGAATTTGTGTGAACTCTTCTCCATACTTTTATAATTTGAACTCACAATGGTACAAGGTCTAAGTTCTATTTGTTACCTAAGCGTTAGAGAATATTTTCTAAAACCTCACTACGTACTAAAAACCATATTTTGTATTGAAACTTTTCTTCTGAATAGAGGTGCTTTAGTACCACTTGGAATAACTGACCTCACAGTTATTGCAATTGTAATTACCTTTAGTCAGGTCATCTAAAATAGTGTGCTTTCAAGTGTCTGCCTAGAGGACGGCTGCCTTAAGGATTTCAGTCATGTTAAGTTCTGCAAATACTCTTGTGCTGTTTGCGAAATGTGTGATCGATCCAACTATATTTCCTTCTGCAAATGTTTGTGCTATCAAAGATTCTAATTTTTGTCTTCCTTGATAGACCTAGTCTCTTTTTTACAAGGTATTGCATAATCTGTTGTTGATATCTTCTTTAGCCCCAGCGCTGGATGTAGCTATACTACTCAGATAGCAAAAACTGTCTGCATACTTGATTGTTTGGTCTTAGATTCGTATGAAGCCAATGCATCTTTTGTTTGTTTAATCGTATTGCCTGAGTTTTCCTAATATTCACATACAGGCTTTGTAGAAAACATTATTTTTAGTGCTCGTGCTGCGAAGAGCAGACATTTTATAAACATTTCTCACCTTAGGTGCCTTGACTGAAAGACATTAACTGAGAAGTTTTTCTCTATACTAAATTTAATAGAGAGCGCACAACAGTTTTGCGGATGTGAGGCAGAATTTAACTGTGTCCACCCCTTAACCCACCGACTTACATAAGAAGTGACATTCTGCAAGGAAAATATTCACAAATCATAAAAAATCATATTAATAAACTGTGCATTTAAAGGGTTGAGTTCTTTTTCATTCTCTTACCCAGATTTAGAAACCGGTATAAATATAAACATTATACACTCATAATTATCCAGTTCCCTGTCATAGAGTTATCATAGAATATTAGAAAAATACAAAGATGAAATCATGCATCTGCTTAAAACCACATTATGTGACCATATCACCACTAATCATTCGTTAATGGTTATTTTTAATGCTCTTTGTTTGCTATTAAAAAAATGAGTTATCTCTTATTTAATTAATAATTTAATTAAAGTCATGAATCGAATTAAAATTTTTATTTTTAAATGTTTATAAACAAATATGAGTTGGGATCATGAAACAATAAAATAAAAATCACAACAACAAAACTAAACTATGTATAATAAAATGACAATAAATTAAAATTATAACTATTACCGACACTGTTCGCTTGCTGTGTCATTTCCATTAGTAAAAATTGTGCATTCTATTGTTACAAATCAGTGCATATCATTGTTTGTCTCAACACCAACCACTGTTATTTTATTTTCGTAATACAGTGTGTGTGTGCGTGTGTGTGGGGTTAAGACATACATTAAAAAATAAAATAATAAAAAAACAAAACAAAAATCATTAATAATTTGTTTATAAATTTAATTTTTTCTTGTTTTCATTTGTTTATAATGCATTTATGTATAATTTTCAATAAATGTACATAAATTCAGATAAAATAATGACAATGAAATAAAATTGTTGAAAAATAAAATAAATAAAAACATTATGAAAGTGTCAGTGTCGATATTACGTTGATAAGATAGACAGACAACTGATAAGATTAACATTAACGAAAGAAAAAATATATCAAACAAAATTAAACGTTTTTTTTTTTCTTTTACAATTTGTGTAACCTGGTGCTGACGTCAAATGTTTTTAGAAGATAAAAAAGAAACACAGATTCGTAACGTATCAAAATAATAAATAGATACAATTATATATAATTCAATTTGAGGCAATCAAAAATATTGCTATTTTTCAAGTAATTGCTTAAACAAAAGTGTTAAAATGGAATTTCGGTCTTACATTGTACAAAATTTGAGAGTAAGAAAGTTTAGATTAGGTCCACAGGTAGCATTGAGATACCTAAAAGGGCGAGTAGTTGAAGATAGGCAAGGAAATTAGAAATAAAACTCAAAATAGTGAAGATGAGTTCCAAAGTCTTTTAATGAAACTTCGGACGGAATAAGAAATGAAATACCATATTGGTTCGGTTAAGTTCGACTGAAAATTTGATCAAAATTGAAACACCTTTTTCTTATATTGGAAAAAAGCGTTATTTAACCAAATATGTACCGATGTGATAGATAACATTTTGCTATTTTTGGGGTAAAGTCAAATTTCCATCAGTATAGAACTTCTGGGTTATCTAAGCGAATAGCTAATCCAATTGTGTTTTGCAGGTCTTTACGGAATTTATATTTGCATCGTTAAGAGAGTTCTGTAAAGATCGAAACAAACGATAATCTGAAGGTCCAAAATTTCCTAGCCACCGTCGGCGAAGCTTCACCTTGCTTCATCCAGTCTTCAGAATTAGTTCGATTTCGATCCGTTTTAGTAATGAAACGCAAATGAAACTTTCGTCCATTGAATTTTTACTGTTAATTCATGTGGCACCCAAACACCGAGCTCCTTTATGTATACAGTTTTCATGAAATGGTTGATAATTGTTTGATGATAAATGCCGAGTTCCCTAGCAACGTCCACGCTGCTTATGTGCAATTGAGTTTTTTCTTTAACATCAAAAGTATCAAATAACAATCGTGCAAACTATTTCGCTTCTGTTTTTCTAGTTACAGCACAGTCTCCGTAAACTTTACAAACTTATGCTTTTAATATTACCAAAGATATTACACTTTAGAGCCATCTACCGACAATTTGTAACCGAGCTTACCCGAGCACCACAACATGCAAAAAAAATGATTCAAACGCCAAAAGACGAGCTATGAGAACTAGCCCATAATAAAGTACTCCACGTTCTCCATTTTTTTTTTTACCGAGAGCTCACAATATATGTGAAAAATCTTCTTCTTTCCGACATCACAACAGCTATGATAATAAAGTGGAGAAACACGCGCTCAAAAGAGTGGTAAATCTACAGCGCTCGTAACAATCGCAACTAGATATCGGACTCTCGCCTTAAGAACTCTCAAATGTTCAGCCGTCCTAAATCAATCTAAACGCTCCTTATTCTACAAGTAGGTTCTTAACCCCACCTGCATTTAGGAAAAAGAAGGGCCAAAAAATTCATCAATATGCCATTCCTTCCATCTCATATATACAGATAACCCTAGCGCAAAAAAGGCAGAGAGTTTGCTTATAAAGAGTCTATCCAAGCTACCGTGAGCTGGTATGTAGCAAAAGTTATTTCCTTTTGTTAGTGTGGAGTTAGGGTTAAATTAGTCCCCTAACATAAAATGGTGAAAAATTATAATTATTTGAAAATTTTCCATGACTGTTAATAGTAATTTCTTTACATAATTTTACAACAAATGAAAGAGTGTTTAAATTTCTCTACCAAAAATAAACCGTAAAAAATAAAGACGTAAAAATATATTTAATATCTTGCAGAAGTAGAAGAGAAGGGAGCAACATTTTGCACC
This sequence comes from Wohlfahrtia magnifica, assembly GCA_023159175.1. Taxonomy (NCBI): domain Eukaryota; kingdom Metazoa; phylum Arthropoda; class Insecta; order Diptera; family Sarcophagidae; genus Wohlfahrtia; species Wohlfahrtia magnifica. The sequence goes on along the minus strand of JAKWBJ010000485.1, from coordinate 161,391 downwards.
ATAATTTTAAAAATAAAATCTATATAAAAAAAGAAATAAAAATATTTTAACACATTTAACACATAATCGTAATCGCTATAGTAATTGTTCTCATATACTCATCATTATTATGTATCTTCAACACTTCCAACACATTGGAGTGGCATTTCAAAAGACCGACACATCCGTTTTCTGTGGACACAAGCAAAAGTTTTTTTTTTTTTACATTTTTTTCTGATTTTTCCTGCCATAACATAACATTCTTAACTTTTTAGAAATAAATACAATGAAATAAACAGAAACTATTTTTCCACTACCTCAAATGCTTAAGCATAGTTGGAGCTGTCCATCAGTAAGTTTTTATTTTCTTTTTTCTTCCGCTACATTTAAAGAACAATTTTACGTCACAACTAAAAAAATTATAAAAAAGCAAACTTTTTAATACATTACGAACAAAAATTTATTTTTCTATATTTTATTATGCAAAAAAAAAAATAAATAAATAAATAAAAATAAAAATTAAATAAACACATTTATATTGTAATAAAAACCACACATCTGTTGAATTTTAAGACATTTTTTTAGTGTTTATACGTCCGTCTGTCAGAGTAGATGAACTTGTGGGCGTTAGCTTTTGTTATTACTACAGCTCATAGTAATTGTCATCTTTAAAAAAACGTTTTTATTTTACAAAATTAAACTGAATAGCTTTAACAAGGGTTATTTTTTAAGGAGGTTAGAAATATGAACATTAATATTTATGTTTTATTCAAAATATGATGTCAAAAATTTAACAAAAATAAATAAATAAATAAAAATTAAATTAAACACAACAAACTACAGTTTTTGAATAATAGGTAGATTAAGAGATAGAGGTTCAAATCTCTTATTCTTGAACAAAGCTCGTGCGACTGTTATCTTAGTAGAAATTAAGAGTAAACTTCACTGACGCAAATATCAAGGCCAAAACATTTGATGAAAATGCATAAAATAATTTAACCAAGACGCTGCACAGTGCTTCGCTTAGTACAAACTAGCTAGACAAAATTATTTTATAACATATTTTAATTTTAACGCGTTTGTTAATAACTTTAACTGTTTTAGAATTAGTTTTTGCCGACATTGAAAAGGAAAACAAAATCAATTACCAATATTTATATTTTTTATTACTATATATACACAAAAAATTACACGTAAACAAAATTAAAATTTAACCTACTAAGCATCACTAAATTCTTCTTCAAGAGAATCGTCTACTATACAGCCGTCATTAGAAAAAACACAATTTATCAATTCTATTCTATATACATTACATGCGGGCTCAAAATTAAATCTAAGACCTCAGGACGGATTGAGCCTGTCCTTTTTCTGAGAATCTCCCTGAGACTGTTAATAGTAGGATTAGACGTGATAAGCAGCATGTTAAACAAGTCTTTATTCATGGCAATACGTGATTGTTTTCGGGTATTATTTTGTCGAAATCTTATTCAATCTTTGTTGCGAGCTTTCTAAGCTTTATCAGAAAATTGAATAATTGACAGAAGAGATGATTGTATAACTTTCGCCCCATCCACAACGATCTAGTTTACGGTAGCAGGCATGTAATACCACGAATTAAGACCTAAGTACAATGACCTGGTATCTTGAACAAAACTCATAAACTTTCCTTAATTAACGTTAATGTCCGAACACTACGCTCTGGATGTAATGCCGAGTTTGTTTAACAACGTCACGTGTAATCCTGTAATTTGAGCACTCATTTCAGGACTTCTGAAGAAGTTTCGAGCGGTATTTCCGCCGTTAGTGTTTCCCAATCCTTCTGTTGTTTGTCTACAAATAATTGCATTAATTCTTTGAAGCATTCTTGAATGCTTAAAAACGCTGCTTCATATTAATTTGTCAAAAGCATTACTGAATCAACATTTTTTAATTTCAAGGCGGTAGCTAATATGAAGCAGACATTCAAAACACGAAATCCAGGCGTGTAATGTAGACAAACTAAAACTAAGGTTGCTCAACAAATGTATCACTTTTGTGGTGATGGAGTTTCGTTCAAAACATTACAAACTTTACCGTCAATCATAATCAAAACCATTTCATGTTTGGCAGATACTGTATAGTACCATCTTCTCATATTGTCTTCAGAACATCGGGATTAATTCAATTCGTCAATAGCTCTATATTTGGTCTTGATAGAGGCATTTTGTAGGTGTTTGTTCGGTCTTTCAAGGCAAGCCAGGGAGAGCTGAGATGATGTGTATGGTTCTACATCATCGTATAACATACGAAACGTAATATCACCATCTACTATGATTTATTAGCCGTTAGAAAGCGTTTCCGAGTTCCTCTGAAATACTCACACTTTGAAAAAAGTTGCGGAAAATCTGGATATAACTCCTTCACCGTTTGCTCATCGTAGCTTCAGTCGCAATATTTTTGTGTGTGTATGGTGTATGTTATGCTTGATAAAACAAATTAGTCCGGAGTAATGGGATTTTTTACTTATCGTCTTTTGAATTTTAAGCTTTATAACTTTTTTTTAATTACTCACCTTTTCTGAGTAACGAAGAAGAAGAAGAAGACTACTTATGTATAAAAGAAGACTACTTACCCTTAGTTATTGAAGCCATCACTTCACCACTTCACATTAAAGGCCAAAAAAAGAAACGAATTCGCATAAGTAGCGCAAATGCACGAAATTTTATGTATATAATTCGACAATATTTTCTTGTTACCCTCATAAATGTTTTGACACATTATTTCTGCCATTATAGTTATCTAAGCATGCACCGATTAACCGTATTTACAATTTTCAGAATTTTTAATGTTGTTTTTGTCCAGCTAGTTTGTTCTAGACGACACACTAATGATGATTAATTTGTACAATTTTACCACTAAAACAATAGGGTTAGGCGCTATTGAGCGAGATTCATCATCGATATAGGGATGCCAGATTTTGGAGAGCAAAAATCAGTACATTCAAAAGAAAAAAGAGCACAAACGCTGAAAAAGAGTATGTTTTTATTCTTAGTTTTAAGTATCCAACTATACTGATTTTTCCACTTGTAGATATGTTTTTTCTGACAATGATGTCATTGTTTTCTGTACATTTTCTGACAATATTATATTTCAAAATATTTTTTATTTATCTTTACATAAAACACTTTCATATGAGGATTACTAAGTTACTTTGTTGACGTTTATATATATGTAATAGAGTACAAAGTGAAGTAACAATAACGGCGTTCTATTCTTCAATTCTGATGTTTACTGTGATATACCAGTTAGAATTAGAACGGCGTGAACAAATACTGTTCAGTTTTTTTGGAAGCAATTCTTTGGCTTTATCAATACACATAAATAAATTTGTCAGTGTAGAAAAAATAGAGTACTTTTGTTAAAGAGTATTTTTGCGCGCTCTTTTGCTCTTTAATATTTTCAGAGCACAGTTTGTAAAAAAGAGTTCGTATAGCATCCCTACATTGATTACTTATTGATTTGTGTCACTTTTAAATAAACTTGTGAATAAAAGTCTTCTATTATTAGTGTGCTAGTCTATCAGCTCGCGGGTTCAATTCATACCAGAGACTCTGGTCGCCATGCCGAAAATATACTCTTAGTTACTTCGTTCAGAATACTTGTAATATACATTTTAATTGTATTCCACTTTAAATAAATAAATAATAACAAGTTCTATAACTTCTAAGAACAACACCATTTATTTCAATACTAGTAGTTTACAAACGTTAATATTTATTCCAGTATATATGTATGTATATATGTATGCAGTTTGTTTTTATATGCGTATTTCTTGTTGTCATTTTGATTTATAAAATTTTTTTAGCTTAAACTATGAGCATATTTCACAGTGACAACAATTTTAATCACATAACAAATGCTTATCTGATCAATCATAAAATTAGATGAAAAGATTTTAATATTAAAAAATATAAATAGTAAAATTTCCATTTAAACAAAGAAACTTATATTTACTATTGTGTAGATGGTTAGAAATTCTAACTACGACATTTTTTGAAAATTAAAAAAATAAACAACAAAATGATAGACTATTTGATGAAAGTCTTTTACCTCAAATATTGCTCGTATTTCCCTGAACTGTAAATGTGATGAATATAACTTTTTTATATTAAACTAGATATTTTTGAAATTATATGTTCTAAAAAAATTGAATTTTAATATTTTAGATATTCGATCAATACTCTAATATGAACATTAAAAGTAAAGTAGCACTAGGTTTTTGGTTTAATGGAAGCCGAACTTACATTTTGGGATAAAACACATTTATAGAACACTGTACTGCAAAATTGAGATTTGTCGGTTTCATGGGCTTTATCCTTTTTTTTAAAGGATGAATAACAACCATTGCATTGCGTTGAATTTTCTTCAACGTAATATTTTGCCATACAGTAAAACGGAACACACATTTGCAGTCTATTTACACGAACTTCTTTAAAATATTATAAATACTTATCGTCTTCCAACTAGAGTATGTAATAGATATCTTCGTTTGCTGATTAACCAAAAAACAGTAGCAAATTCTCACTGTTATTCAAATGTCATACATTTAAAGGAATGTATTCTTAAGTCGGCTAATTCATTTCGTATTTTGTACTAATTTGTCATTAATTGGAACGGCCATTTTAAATTTGTTGGAATTAGTTTTCGGAGTTTATATTTTACTAGAGTAATCCCACCTGCATTGCTGCGAGCTTTTGTGCTGTACCTGCTTTTTGACTGATGTGGATAGATAAAGCTTTAACTGTTACCGATCTCTACACTTGCAAAATTCCATATTTTTTAAAATGATGGTTTGTATTGACTGCCAACTTATTTAAACCAAATTTAGAAACTTCAACTCTAACCATGCTCAAGATATACAAAAATCAATATTTAATTTGTATCGGAGGTACCATGCTCACTTTACCGATTCCGCCCACTTTTTAACTGATGGTTTGTACTATCTAAGAAGTCATTTATACCAAATTCAGGACCTTCCATTTTATTCGTTCTCTAGATATACAAAAATCAATATTTAATATGTATGGTAGATGCCACACCCACTCATTCAATTCACCCATATTTCGACTGATGATGTGTATTAACTACTAAGTTATTTAGACCAAAAACAGAATCTTCTACTATAAATGTTCCAAAAATATACAAAAATCAATGTTTACTTTGTATGGGAGGTGCTATTCTCACTTATCCAATTCGGCTCAATTTTTGACTGATGATTTGTATTGACTACAAAGTTATTTGGGCCGAATTTAGAGACTCTTACTATTACCGTTTTAAAGATATAGACATATAAATACAAATTTTATATGGGCGTGGCACCGCCCAGTTATTCATATACATATGCTTTTTATATACAAAGTTATAAAAATATTTTCTAACTCGCACAAAGTTTAAATAACAAATTTTGGGTTCAAGTAAAACTTACCCAATACAAAGGGGTTCACTATAACGTCAATAACTCGCAAATTAATGGACCTACAAACATCGCATATACATATAAAAACCTTGGTATTGACTTTACCTTTCGTTTAAAGACTTACATTTCAGAGAACATCATTGGTGCATTTCAGAGAACATCAATTACAACGCATTTTATAGTCCTCTTCTATATATATAGAAGAAGATTAAAATAAAATATTTATTTGAAGACAAACTTGGTATAGTGATTAAGAGTTACTTATAGGTTATCAGAAGCAAATTTATCTTGTAATCACTTTTTTAAGGTTCTTACTAAAGAACTTATTATACTTTACCAGTTTTTGGTATGTAAAAATTTAGATATAAAGATACTGCTGAAATTAAATTACCCAATGGACTAAAATGCCTGTTCCCATGCAGGAGCACTGATGACCTTCATAGAGAGACGGAGTTGGCATTTTACTTTGCAAAGGGGCTACGAAATCTCTGCTCGACGGGGAATCAATCTATTAGGTGTCGACTTCATTTTAGAATAGCGAATATAACAATGTTAGACGGAAATAGACGACTAACTTCTGCTATTCCAACATCTGTCAGAAACCTTAAATAACATTGATTTACCACCGAGGATACAACGCTAGTTGATGAAATTACTATGGCTATAGAAATAATGAAAAGTAAGTCTTCAGGAGGTGGCATCATATCAGCCGAGATGCTATAGGCCTGTTCCAGAATCACCGTTGGTTGGATGGTCACAATTTCGAAAAATTACAAAGGTATCATGTTGTTGCCAATTCCATCAAAGGTGCTCACTAAGATTCTGTTCAACGTTATAAACGATAAACTGTAGTTAAGCGTACGAAGCCGCTTTTGTGTTGACCACAAAAACATATTGAGAATCATCATCGAGTAGGCAGTCGAGTGGAAAACAGTCTTACAACTCGTATTTAGAGATAGACGATTCAATCAATTAATTAATGAATACATTTAAATCTCTGCTGGTGATGACATGTCATGATGATGGTGGTATTGGTATGCTAGAGTAGAGTAATCTTAACTAAATTATACTCGTAAACACCACTCATCATTCACTCACTCACTTATGCAGTCACGTCTTGTCAGTCTTTATTATTCAAAAACAATTTTTTTTTCCTCTTTTAAATTATGACTTATTTAATGTTCACGTGTCTGTCTGCGTGAATGTGTATCGCCATTTATTACTTAAAAATGCCCGGCATTCATGCATTTATTCGCATCATGTAGATGATGGCGATGATGATATTCATATAAAATCTACAAAAGTATGTAGAAACATTTTAAGTTCATCTTAAAGAAATATAAAGAAAATATATTAAAAAGAGAAGAAATTCACACTTAATAGCAGATGTAGATAAGCTCTTTTTTGTCTGTCTGCTTACTAAGTCCATGTCTTAGATTAGATCTTTGTTAATATTAATTGTATCATTGATTGTTGTTATTGTGCTTGTCCCTCTTTCATATGTACATATGTATTTACATGGTATGTATACATGAAAGATATTTGAAATATTTCAAAATTTTTTTCATTTTTATTTTGCATTCATAGAATTCATATTTAGCACGCGCATTCCACTGCTGCTGCTGCTGCTGCTGCTGCTGCTGCTGCTCAAGCCTTTCAATGATACCAAATTTGATTTAATTAAATTATTTACCCAATTTTCAAAGTTCGTTTTGATTATGATTATTATAGTAGTATATGTAGTTTTGTTCACTCAAAAGGCTAAATAAAAAATCTCAACCGTTGTTTGGTTGCTGTGTGGATTTTTGTTTTTTCAATTTTTTTGAGGTTTAATTTTTTTTTATTTTATTTAAGTTGTTTAAATCCAAAGAAATCATTCCACAACGTTAGTCCCTAACATGCAGACTTTAAGTCGTCACTTACGATTTTTGTTTTGTTTTTATTGTTTCTTTCTCTTGTCTTCTTTTCATTATTATTTCATTTTAATATAATTTGGCAACAGTTCCTAAGCGGTAATGTTGTCAATTGCGGGAAGTATCCGCAGTGAAGTTACTTAATTCCTTATGTATTCATTAATTTTGTCTTTCTAAACTCAAATATTAAAAGTTAGAGGACAGTTGATCAGTTACAAATGAGCTAATGCAATTTTAATAAAACAAAGTAATAAATATAAGTTTACTGAAATCAAATTAGTTTAGTTAACTAATCCTATTATACTGCCTAACGACCTCATCAATTAAATGCATAAAACAATTGATGAACCGGTCTTGAAATCTCAGCTTCAAGTTTCGAAATAGTTCGAAATGTGCTATTTTGATCGTTAACCTTTAGCCATTTTTTAAGTAAAACCATTATTCCATGAGTATGGAATTTCTGGGTCTTCTAAGCGAAAAACTGATCCAGATGCGTTTTGCAGGCCCCCAAGGAATTTAAATTTACATCATTAAGAGAGTTCTGCAGAGATTGAAGCAAATGAAACCTGAAAGTTCAAGGTCCGGGCTATATGGTGGATGCACAGAACCTTCCCAGCGAGGCTCTTTCAGTTTCTGCCGGTTCATCAAAACAGTAATATAATATATAAATTTACACCATTAAGGGAGTTCTGCATAGATCGAAATAAATGAGTATCTAAAGGTGCAAAGCCCGGGCTATATGGTGAATGCATCAATACTTCTCAGCCAAGCCCTTTTAGTTCATTCCGGTTCATCAAAGATGTGTGTGGTCTGCCGTTGTCATAATGAAACACAACATATTTTCTGTTCATCGATTCTGGACGTTTTAATTGAATCAATCTCATTAATTGTTAACTGTAGAGATCGGCATCAATCATTTGACCAGGTTGTAAAAGCTCACTATGAACAATTCCCTTCCAATCCCACCAGACACGCTGCATTATCTTTTTGGTGCCAAAACTGGCTTTGTCACCGTCTGCAAGGCTTCACCTTAGATTTAAAAACTCAATGCAGCCGCACTCTACCCAGAGATCAGTAATGCCCATTGTAAAAAGGTTTCACCTTGTTTCGTCCATGAATTTTTTGCATCGCCCGCAGTCATTTGTTTCCGATGGTTCGATTTCGTTCCGTTTTAGCAGTGAATCGCAAATGGAAATTCGGTCCATTAAATTTTTCATTGTTAATTCATATGGCACGCAAACATCAAGCTTTGTTGTGTCCAGTTAAATGGTTGATTACTGTTTGGTGAGGAATAGCAAGTGCTGGTCTTTGTCAATTTTTGCCATGATTTCATATACTTTTTTAGTGATTGGTCTACCAAAGCGAGGTGCATTTTTAACGACAAAATTATCGCATCATAAACTAGCAAATTATTTCACTGCTGTACTTATAGTTGCAACATCGTCTGCGTAAATTTCACAAATTTTTTCGCAGCCTGTGACGCAGGATATTTATAATAGAAAAGTAAAATATGACGGTAATATTCAGAATTTTCACATAGTTTTAAACGTAGATCACTTTTTACAGAAAAATGCGATTTTAATAAAGTGAAGCATGAAATGTCGCCACTCAAACAAGTTATAGTGTTGCCTGATGCAATTAATATTACCAGATATACGTAGGTATATGTATATAATTGATACACGCAATTGTAAAAATGATTTTAAGCATAAGGGAGGCAAAGTAATGGTGTGGACTTGCTTTTCAGCAAATTGGTAGAACCACTTCACAAAACTGATGGCATAATAGATCGATTTTTTGACTAAAAACATCTTAGAAACGAAAATGATTCCATAAGCTAAGTGGAATATGCCATTTCGATGGATATTTCGTTGATAAACCTTTATTTTTTATAACTTTGGCACGTTTGCGCGATAAGGATATTAAGTACGGACTCCGAGATACATTTTCATTCACTTTTTACATTTTCAAAGAATTCCTCTTGATTTTTGAAATTAACGACATTATTAGTTTTTATAATATTTGTTGCTTTTGTTTTGCGCAACACTGTATGTATTGTCTTCCTCTGTTCAGTGGATTTTTTTGTAATCGGTTTAAGCCTTTAATTTGTTTCTTTAAATTTGTTTTTGTTTCTAGTTAGTTTATGAACAAAAAACAGTTTGAAGTACACTATCAATATGATTTTTATTTATATTTCTATATTCATAAACATCAACAATCTGATAAACATAAACACCACGGTTTTAATTAGTTGACGTTATCCCGACTGTACTGTAATGATAGTTGGTATTACTTCCCCCATAATTAAACTCATGTTTTGTATGAATCAATCGGTTTTTTTGTTTTCTTTTATTTTTATTTGTATTGTATCGCATTGTCCGTCTATCTGCCTATTTGTCTATCCATGTACATGCATCTATGAGTGTGTCAGCTTTTTCGTTGTTTTTTTTTTTCAATATTGTCAACAACTCTCTACAAATCAGTTCAAGACATTAGACGCGTCTTATGTTGAGTACTTAAGTAATCGTTGGTAATTGTGCGGGTGGAATTTCGTTACAAACGGCAAATTGTACGAGCATGTAAATGCCGCAAAACATACGGATTTAATAGATACTTTTATGAAATGTTTTTAACTTAATGGTTGCATACCAGCAGAAACAAAAAACAAAAACAAACATTGAAGAAAGCAAACCAAACCAATTACATGCAGCAATTATTTTATACGCTATTCAAATTTGGTCTACAACTACTTACTATATACATACATATGTATGTATGTTTGTACCATCCGCTTATAAGTATTTTTGTGTTTTAAGGTATTAAATATTTTTGTTGTTGTTTTTGTTGTTATTGTATGTAAATATTTATGTACTCATATTACTGCTAAAAGTATTTAAATATTATTTTAGTTTTAGTTTTAGTATTTCTGTAATGCCAGTATTTTGTAACACTTTTTCTGTTTCAATTTTTTTTTTATTTTTAATCACGAATTACACTTTCAAAGACGACGATGACTATTTCACTGACTTTTGGGGTCTCTTGTTACAAAAGAAAATGATTATTATTATATAAAAGACTAAAAGAATGGTGTTTATTTACTTTTACCATGGTGGAAATGGAAAGCTTCTTCATTTTTTTTCCTGCATTTTCTCTCTTTACCCTCGGGCTATTTTCTTTTTGTTTTTTGTCGTATGAATGCATTACGTCTACAAGCATTTTTCATTTGTAGTTTTCTTTCTTAAAAATTGTCATTTTATTTGGATGATTTCTTTTTTTGCCGTCATATTTTATATTTTATTTTCGATTTTCATGAGTTCCAAGATTTGCTTTTATGATTTAAATATTTTTTTTTAATGCAGACATTTTATTATTATTTAACTAGACATCCAGACGCTTTTTTCTTTCTTTTGGTATTCTGCTATTAAAAGAAGAAAAATCATTAACAGAGAATAAAAGTGAATTGCATTCTTGTGTCTGACTTTATTGCCTTTTTGTCTTTGGCTGAGTAGTGTGTGATTGATTGGAACGCCTTACATTGTATGTCTTGATTCGGATGAGGGATTTTTAGGAGATTTTTGATTACAAAATTTTTTAATATGTATAGTTTCAGTATATGGAACTGTGAAGTTTGAAAAAAAGAAAGAAGAGCAATAAGAAAATTTTAAAAATCCCAATAGTTATTATATACAAGTTAAAATATCTACAATAAGTGCACTGTTGTGCAAAAGTGAAGTAATTTTTTGATTTTTTACAATATTTTTCTTTAAGCGTAAGTATTGTTTGAAATTAATATAAAAGTAAACATCACTTTCTTCTTCTTCACTAAAATATTATTGACCTTAAAAAAAATTTGATTTCCTCGTTTTTGCACCAGTACATATTTTTAATGCACTGAGTCTTGTTACTCATTGTACTACTTGGAAATAGAAAAATCGAGTAGTTTGAGAGAAAAAACCTATTTTGAGGGAAAAAAAACCTATTTTAATATTAAAAAATAAAAGAAAACCGTAATGCGTCCAAATGTATTAAAAAAGGCAGTCAGTTTAAAGGGCTAAAAAAGCAATTTCCACAGAAAAATCTCAGATTTTCTGAAAATAAGTTAGCATTTTACAATAATAAAAAAAGAAGCAAGGCTTAATAGCAATAAAAATTTAAATAAAAAATTGAACGTGCAATAAAAGTTTCTGAATTTTAAGCTAGAGCTCTTAGAATGCGTTTTACTTCAAACAACATTAAAAGCACCAATAAGGCCAATCCTCTTGGTAAAAATAAAATGAGTCGATAGACAGTTCTAAGGACACCTCAAAAGAGTTGGTTACAAAGCCAAAATTAAAAAGAAAAATCAAATTATCTTTTAAAATATCAGAGCACGTATATCATTTATGTCAACATACATGAATTGAGCAGTGTTGGGCTGAAAAAAGGTAACAAAAAAATTTTTTAACCTTTGAGGATGTAAATTTTTCTCGTGTTTCAAATTATATGGTACGATGAAACAAAAATAGCTTCTTGTTTGGCGAGAAAGTATGGTATTGATCAAATCCATACAAAACTTGCATAGCTCCAACTGGCGTGGTACTTTGATAAAAATAGAGGGCAAGTAAGACTGTTCTGTTATGTTCATGTTTTAAGAAAATTTGCCGGCATTATTGGCGAAAATGTCCCGGAGCTGCAATTTTCCAACCAAACAATTTCACAAAACAGTCGGTAACAATAGTAAAACAGTGGTTATATGTTTAAAGTTTTAAAGTGATGGCTTACATAAAACCGCAACTAAAAAAGAAAAAAAGTAGCTTCAAGGTGTGACTATAAGGACCTTATTCAGATACGAATAGCTGCAGTCTCATTAATTATGGCGAGGAAAGTAGCGTACACACTTAATGTGAATTTGCTTTGTAAGTAAGCTCAGGTTAAAACTCTAATCGAACGGTAGGTTAGGTTACGTGGATCGCACGCGAATCGTGTGTTCACTCGGAGGCCTTTTGTACCCAATGTGGTATCTCTTAGAGAACAAAAGTAGACATAGGAGAGTCCAAAGATTTGCACCTAAACCTTAAAATCCAGTTCCCTCAATAAGCCAACCATGTTGATCAAATTTGACAGTGATACATCCCTGAGACAGCCCAGATCATGGAAGTGACAGTCACAGAGAAGGTGTTGTACCGATTACTCTTTATCGTCATCCTGATAATACAGGGCCCTGTAATTATGCCCGTAAGAAGCCCGATCGATTCACTTCCAAAGCTAAGAAGAGACAGTCTTCTCCATAGACAGAGCAGGCAGAGAATTCTGGATATTTCACAAGTAGTGATATTGGTCCACTTGTGTTCCATCATGCTCAGCGCTCGTCTGTCTGTCAAGACTAATTGCGTACTCATCAGCAATAGCAGTCCTCAGATGCCCGCCTGATTCGGAACCCATATTAGTTCGACATGATGCCGTTCCAACCAAGCTATTTAGCAAATACAGCTAAGAAGCCATTTTGATCTTACTACGTTCAAGTTAACAGCATTGGTTGCCGGCAGGGCTCTCATCGTAGATTCCAATAGACTCTCCGAGACTTTGATAACTTATTTCCGGATACGTCTCGCTGCCCTGTATATGGTATAAACCCCCACCTAAAAACAGTGCAATCATTGGACAGTCTCTGAGGTTAAGTAGATACACGAACCCTTGCCGGTTTCTGTTTTGAGCCTTCGGTATAGATCGAGACTGTATTATCGCGAATTTTGCCCTATTATACGAGCCTGAATGCATGCCATCTGGCTGTGCTGTCAGACCAAATTGGATCGTCTAATAAGCCTTAACTTGTTTGTGGAATTAACAGAAAATCTTTTAAGAAACATTCTTAAAATTAAAAAAGTACCTCATCAGTTTTTATGGCAGAATTTAGAAAAATTTAACTTTAATTAAAACATACGGAAATTAATAGCACACTCATAGGCGCTCACACATACCTACACATAACAGAAAAGTTCTATTTACACATACATCTGCAAAAAGAAAAAGCTTACAATGTCTCTCTCATTTCATATCCTTATATTAGTTATAAATTTACTCTCTATATTATGTGTAGCCAATCAATTTGTGCTCTCTTATTCGATAGGCCTCTCTTGAAATTTTTTAAATATTGTTGTTGCCATTTCCGTATGTCTTATGTCATTTTAATTTATAACATTTGCATTTCTATTTTTCTATACTCTCTTTTTGTTTTTGTGTTTCTTTCTCTGTAGTTTATATAAACCTACGTACATACATACACACGTGTGTTTTGTTTGCTTTTCTTGATTTAAATATTTTTCTCAACTATTTAATAATAACAACACAAAAACCACTTAACTTGAGTTGAAAATTAGATTTTTGTTTTGTTGTTAGTATTTCTTTTGTTGTTATTAATTTGGTGCAGTAGCTACCGATTCCAACAAACTAAATAATCAAAGTACACAACGACAACAATAACATCAATACAAATCGCTATTGACAATTACTAAACACACACACACACACACACACACCTAAACAATTACATTTTGTACTCGCATATATGTGTTTATTTTCTCTCCTATTCGAATAATTGTGTTTTTTTCATTCCTCCTTTTCAATTTTGTTTTTGCAAATGTAACAGATGAAAATGAGAAAAAATAAAAAATCAAAATACATATGTATATAATACAACTACTTAATATTTATTTGTTATTGTTGTTGGTATTGTTGCTATTTGTTACAACAACAGTGATTTACTTTACTGCCATTCTCATATAATATTTTGCTGTTATTGTTGTTGTCTCTACTCACAATAGTAACGACAAACAAAATACATAACAATAACAACAAATATAATAGCAACAACACAATAATCATATTAAAGCGACAAGTGCTACAACTACTTTATTTTAATAATATATACGACTACGAGAGTAATAAACAACAAAAGCTTTTTGCTAAACTTAATAATAAATATTATAGGAAACAACAGTGTTGACAATACAATTTAAGAAAAACTATAAAGATAAAACGTAAAATCCTTGAAATAAACTGTTACTTTATTGTGTTACTAACATGGTCGGGAATGACAATCGCCTACGTCGATGACATTGAGATTTTGTCTCGAAATACGCTATATCTGCACAATGTATTTACGAACATACGGCCACTTCTACAAGTGAGGTAGGAATACTATCTGAAGGTGCTGAAGGAAGAAAGCCAAAGTATATAAGTACGGATGAATATCACTTTGAAGGAGTGGAAGAGTTTAAGTATTTGGTGGGTGTACTTATTAGTAACGATAACAGTGCAAGAGACTGTATACGGGACCAAATTGTGGAGGCAGACGGATCCAAACTTTTATCAAGAATGTGGAAAGTCAGAATTTGCAATACTATCATAGGCCCATAGTTACTTACGGATCAGATGTTTGGTCTATGACGAATTTTAAAGAAGAGTTTCTCAGAATTTTCGAAAGGTAAATTCTTGTGGGTATATTTTTGGTCCAATAAGAATTGAATATGGTAAATGAATATATCCTGAGAAGTAATGGGCGATTTTTACGTCTTAGTCAGGCAAGGATATTGCAAAATGTATTAAAGCACAAAATCTTTGATGAATAGGCCATGTGCTAAAGATGGACTAAAGCCGAGCGCAAAAGCTTGCTGTTGAATACGCCACACAAATCTCAAGAAATAAGGCAGGTCGGCCACGTAAGCGTTTAATTGGCAATAATAACGAGGTTATGCGAGCAATAGGAGTAAGGAATTAGCACACCCATGCTGGAAATAGAGAGGAATGGCGAAGAGTTGTGGAGAAAGCCAAAACCCACCCCGGGTTGTAGAGCTGTATGACTATGGTGATTGTGTTACTAATAATAGCCATAAATGAAAGAAAATATTCTGAAAACACCATCTTCGATAAAAATTAAAAAAAATTATTGTTTTCCTTGTTCGACTACGTTTCGTTTGCTTATGACAAATGCTTTAAATCACTTGAGGATTTTTCTATAGATTAGTCATTAACAACTGCTTCATAATCATCGTGGCTGCTAATGGGTTATCTTTTAACTGTTTAAGTTACGAAAATTAAAAAAAAAATTAAAAATTGCATTAAAAATTACTTTTTAACTTTTTAATGTAATTGTTGCCCACGGTTACGCCCTTTGTGGACCACCAATCAACTGGAGTTCTATTTTGACATACTTTTTGCAACATTTCCGCGGATATTTCAATTGCAGCTGTAGTGTTGTCTTTATTGCTCTAATGGTTGTAATGTTGCGATTTTCTTCGTTTTTGAAGATGTACGGTCTGTCGGCCACAAATTGCATCAAACAGTGTATCTTTCATTGTGCATTGGCACTGAATGCTCTCTTCACACCAAGTTCGACAATTCCATTTGTTGACGTACCCATTGAGCCAAAAATGAGCTCGTCGCTTAAGATATGAAACACCTTTCTCACACAGCACGAATTTTGATAATAAAATTTAATGATTTTCAAGCGTTTTTGGTATGTTAGTATAGTCATGTTAAAATGGCAAACCTGTTACGAATCTTTTTTGCACTGAAAAACAAAATAGCAAAAAAATCATCTGTTAGTAGTTTCTTTTGAAGACATGTCTATCCTATAATAGATAAAAGCCCGACAGTCTAATGAAACTTTCAAGAGGAACTTGGTAATAAGCCAACTTGGGGTAATAAGCAACGGGCACTGGCTATGGGAAAACCATGCTAGCTATGCTCGGAATAGCCTGCAACGTGATATGTTAAAGCTGTTGCGAATATAACAGTGAGGAATCAGCAAAAGCAGGTTTATCATATAGTACACTTCAGAAGCATGTCGGATATAATCCCCACTAATAATGTGCTGTCAATATTGCTGGCTAGATATAGGCGAGAGAGTTTCTTCCCTTTTCTCTAAATACTAAAACGACGCTAATTGTGGCACATTTTGAACTTGGTCTCTTTATATTTTTCGGTACGAGTTTGTGTTTCTCAAACATCACAATGGTGTTTATTGACCTTCTGTTTCGAGGGTATTACCCAAACCAAACAAAAAATTATGTCACATATTGTTCGTCACATGTACATATGTATGTATTTATAAAAACGCATTATGGGCCACACTTTAATGAGTATAAGTATAAATACATGATTGTTACTTTGATTTCGTTGTTGCCTTGCGCACAGCCAACTACAAAAAAATATATATATATATATACTGTTGGTGAGTTGTATGAATGGATAATACTCAGTTACAACAATAACTATAACAACAGCAGCAATGTATCTATAAGTGTATATGGTGAATTGTAAAGATGGATGGATAGATATTAGGGCAACAGTTGAGTCCGTATGAGTGAGTTTTGTACGACTAAAAGACAGCAGCAACAAAAATATAAAAAAAAACGTTGTTGTGACAATTTTGTTTTTTTTCTGTAAAGGCTACCGTTTGTTGATTCAGTTTTAGTTTGGTGTTGTACGATGTCGTCATGGTCGTCGTCGAGGTAACAAATTTATGAAATATTTTAAGCAAAACACAGAAAAAAAGTATATTTAATGGCAATAATAAGAAATAAAAGCAAAACTAAAATGAATTTGTGTAAAAATCTGGTAATTTTGTGTAAAAAAATGTTAAGCGAAAAGAAATGTTAATGATCTTGATTTTGATCTAAATTAACAGCCAAGCATAACGATTTAAACACATTACCAAAGTAAAAAATAAAAATAAAAAATAAATAAAATTGAATCAAAATAAAAAGTATTTAAGAAAACAAAATCATTAAAAAATTTGAGCTTGTGCCGGTAAAAATTTATAAACGTATTATAAAAAAAAGAAAAATTTTAATGGAACAATTAAAATGCCATAAAGATTATTTTTTCGTTAAACCCTTTTAAATAAAAATCATTTATAAATACTACTGTGTTTCAAGAGAAATATAATCTTAAGAAATAAAATCTTAAAAACAAAATAATATTAAAATTTAATTTAAATATAACAAGATATAACAAATGGCTGTGATGATGTTGATTTCGATGATTTAAAAGAAAAAAGTTAAGAGCCTGAATGATTTTTTTTTTTCGGTAAATGCCAGTGAATGTCTAGTGATGTTTTTTAAAGGCCATTTAAAATCATTTACTGGTTTTAGATGAAGTCAAGTTGAAGTATTAAATCATTAGATATATTTAATCATTGTAATGGTGTCTTGCTAAAGAAGGAAAAAACGTAAGATTTTATTTAAAAAAGGAACGGTTTACGGTTTGCGTTTACGCGTTCGAATGCCGGTTTGTTAGCCAAAAAACGTTTATCGGTCGATCGCATCAATCCCAAAACCAGCAACCAAATGAAAAAACTTTATTTAAATTTTAAATAAAAATGAACGCGTGCGTTTGACAAAAAAAAAAACATCTCTCGTATACAAGTGTCAAATCATTTGGAAAAAAAAACAAACAAATATGTTAAATAAAGAAATTATTTATTTAATATCTAAATTTTGTGCCTCGCAAAAGTTTGACTGACGTAGACTGCTGGACTTCCAGTGAAATGTAAAAGTGCTATTGAATTTTATGCTTTTGGACAATCCAAACAAGAAAACCCTCTAGCCAAACAACATTTTGTTCGCGTATTTTGCAAATCATGCAACAGCACGTGATATTATTACTGGTTTTTATTTAAATAAATAAAATTGTATATTAATTTTCTTAAACAAATTAATTGACTGGCGCTATTTGCATATTTCGAGTGGCATACAACATTTAACAAAAGACAAAGAAAAAAAGTAAGATTATGTTTATTACTTACGATTATTTAATTAATAAGACCTATAATTTTAATTAATTAAGGTTTATAACACACGCAAATTGTTCAACAGTTTTGTTGTTCTTTTTCAAAAAATGGTATAAATCAGTTAAACCGTTTAGTAACCATTGTGCAACAGACAGATTAGAAAAACACGAAAAAAAGAACACAGTCGTTAGAGCTATTTTCGGTTTTAAAAGTAAAGTTAAAAAACACACGTAAAGCTATGATTTCGATTAAACTTATTTTGTTATTATTCATGAACCTTGTCATTATATACGAAATACAATACCATTTTATGAGCACTTCTGGATTAGTTGCAATAAATTATTCTTTTGAGGTAGCTTTCGACCAATTTTTCGCACATTTCGGGCGGTATATTGGATAACTTGACGAATATTAGTTTTTAAATGCCCCAACGTTAGAGAGCAGGATTATCCGCGGAGAAAAAGCGTTTGACGTAGCCCTACAAATAAGTCTAACGGCGTCAAATCGCATGATCTCGTTG
Source organism: Wohlfahrtia magnifica (assembly GCA_023159175.1). Classification (NCBI taxonomy): domain Eukaryota; kingdom Metazoa; phylum Arthropoda; class Insecta; order Diptera; family Sarcophagidae; genus Wohlfahrtia; species Wohlfahrtia magnifica. Next base: position 142,753 of record JAKWBJ010000485.1, on the reverse strand, counting down.
TACAATTGAAAATGGAGAAATTAAGCGACCGGAAAATCTCTCATGCATTAAAGTTAAAACGGTTGCGTTGTGTATCTCCTGGTACCATCTTGTTAAAACCACATAATCATTCATACGGGTATGTCACACATTCCGATCGATTTTTTTTTTTTTTTTTTATTTGTTCTACAAATTCAGTATGATTTTGTTTATTCAAATAAAAAAATTTTAAATAAACTCCAGAGAAAATAATTCAAATGTGTTATATTTCCCCCGAGAAGTAGACTCCAAAAATTTTTCTTTTGTTTTCCGTAGAAGCCAACTACGGAAGTAATTCCACTTTCGATCGGAATTGTATTCTGTGACATGACTGATAATCTTTAATTGCTGGTCAAAACAGTCGGTTATCATACGGCCATAGCTCTCGGAATTGAAAAAATATGGTCCAATGACATATTCAGATTATATTGCGCACTTTATCCGGATACAATGCTTTTTCCACAATCAATTCTGGCTTCTCAAGCCCTTATATGCAACAATTTTGCTTAAAAAAAAACCCTTCATTAAATAAATGATACTTCAGGTAACAGATATTTAACTGCCAGGCTAGCGGTTTTGAAACCACTTAATGGATAACCCGATATTAAAAGAACTTTTTTCTAAACACAGTTTTTCTTTTTTGGAAACTGTCCAACCAAGTTTCTTCTGAATTGGGCTTTCCAGCGATATTGTCTTTATTTCGTTATTCGCTGTAAATATCCGATCTTTTAATGGGTCTCTTAAGTTCTGAAGTCAAAAAGGTGTCAGAGTAGAAACCCGTTAAAGTGCCGCAGGCACTAATCTTTTAACCAAGATATCTATCACATGTTACCCATTATTGCGATGCACAGGCTATGTATTGTTTTTCTGCAATTCTAGGTTTTTTGCATGATGTTTTTAAAAGAAACGGGCGCATAACTTGAATATAGTAAACCAAGTTAACCGTACAAAAAATTGGTAAAAACTCCCAGTATCACTACTCCATGGCAATCGAAGAAAATAGTACTCACAAATTTGATTCGGCTATTTATTCTCCTCTTTTTCAATGGGATGATTGACCTTTGATGTCGGCGTCATTTCCACCGTTGAACAGTTGCTAAGTAGACTTAAGTCTCTTTTTTAAAAGACGTAAGAGTGAAATTTAGCACCACATATAGGATAATTTCATAACAACAGTTTTTTACCTTTATTCGTTGTTGATAAGGTCGACAGACGTCTATAGTGAATTTCATCATTAGTACCTTATTATCTGCTTTTGAAGAGCATCCTACTATTTACTACTTTCTATTAAAAACTTAAGAAAATATATCGCACTTGTACCGCTAAAATGAGTCAATTTAAAATTTGTCAATTTTCACTTTTTGCTAGAAAACGATATATAGCGACCACATCTACCCACTGTAAAAATTTTATATCATTTTTTCCGCTCTATCGCAAAAAAAAATACACTTGTTACCCTTCTTGTGATATACGAGTAATTTCATATTAAACAGAAAAGTTTTTTGACTACCGAAAATTTGAAAATTTTGAGTTGTCTCTCTTTAGCGGTACAAGTGCGATATGGTAAATTATTAGCTTGAGATGATAGTCTATCATTTAAATTATTCAATATTGTATTGCGAGTTAAATTGTATTTAATAGCGCCAATGTATAAGATTGTTACGCCTTTTTATAACAAATTTTCAAAACAAATTTGCTAAAATTATTTTTCAAACAATACGTAGTCTATTGCTGGCAACGAAAACATCATAATTACAAACAATAGATGGTGGTGGTGGGGTCGGTTGGTATCTCCTCCCAAAAAAAGTGTTAAATTTGTATGTTTTTTTATCTAAACATGAACAATTTTCTTATGACACACACAATCGCTATTTAATGCCTTCAGATACTCTCACTCCTGTTTCATACACGTATGTATGTATGTATGTAAGCGAAATTATATTGTATGGAATGGTATGTTATTTTTACTTCGTATGGGTATTGGGTATATTGGATGGGTATTTTTTTTATTTTTATAAAATATCAATTTAAAATGATTTCCGCTGCAATAAAGCGGCAGCAATAACTGAACTCCTCTTTTAGATATTTATCTTTTCTCTTGTTGTTGTTGTTTTTTTTTTTGCTATTTTCAGCATATTTTTTTCTTCATTTTTTATTAAGCCTACACTATAGCATATTTTCGTTTATTGATCTCTGGGTCTGTCTGTCTATGCGTGTCTGTCTGTCTATTGCTCTTCACTTTCGTTTTATAGGCGAACATCATGTTAGTGTTATTCATTAATTACAAACATATTGATTCACAAAATATTCATTTTTTTCGTTATATATTTATAATAATTTGTTGTTTTTGCATATGTATGTATGTGTGTTTATATGAGTATATGCCTACTTTTTTATTATTTCATTTATTTCAGTGAGGAATTTTACACTTGTGGCTCATAATTGTCTTTTTGCCATTAACAAGTCGTAAATATCGTCAAAAACCAAAAAACCCGAAAAAAATATTGTTGCCGTTGAGGTTTTATATCTGTTGACAGGCTTCACAAAAAACAAAAAAATAAAAAAAATCGAAACGAAAAATAAATTCTGATAAGGTTCACAAATAGACTCTGGTGTGTCGCATGATCTGTACATATTTTACATACTCTTGTTATTAATAGTTGCTGAAATTTTACCTACGTTTGATTTTTGTATTTTAAAGCTAAGAGCTTTTGGTATGCCTAAAAAAGTCACAGGGCGACAAAAAATCAATACTACAACAAGGATTTATTTTTAAAAAGACATAAGTTTTTTGTTTGAATCTTAATAAAGCTAAGTCCACAACACAGCTCTAATACTCTGAAGTAAACAAGCCGGACGAGAAACTTCTGACGAATTTAGATTAGGAGTACATCTGCATGGGATGAGGATTACTGATGTGGATGTTTGTAGATATGCTACAGGCATCAGAAACAGCAGAACACATATGATGTTAATATGGAGTTCTTTATAAGTTTAGCTGGAAATGTGTAGATAGAGACAGGGTTTCAGTTCTTGTCGATCTATTAAATTGTTAGTATTGTTCAGTAAACCTTCAGATGTATATTTACTTTTTCTAATATTATAAAAAGTTCAGTGTTGTCAGATTTCAAGTTCAACTTTTTAGACAAGACCTCAAAATTATCCAAAATTTTATAAATTACACAAAAGAAATTTTGTATTTGTAACTCTTTTTATTTACGAATAAAATATACATTGGGAAACATTATTATTTAATCCATATTCCCTTTTTGGCAGTTTAAGGTTTCTACAAAGGATTTCCAATTATTACTGTTAAGTGCTATTTGTCGAAGTCCGCTAAATGTTTTGCCAATTTTGCTGAAAACTGATGCGCTGCTGGCGAGTAATTCTTCACAGTTTCTAATTCGATATTGTTCTGGACCATGATATTTCTACGCCAAACATATGGCAGTATGGCAAAAACCGTGCCGGCCTTCTGTATGCGACTTTTTCATTGGTCGAAAAGACCCTACTCAGATATGATAATCTGTTGAAGTCTGCTTTGTTTTGACCGTTTATAGTAAATGCGATCTCGTTGGATGATTTTATTTGCAGTGCTTCTGCTTTATGGATGTTAATTTTAATACCAACCTTTATCGACACTTGCCGTTCGTCATCTAGTTTTTATTGTATGTGTGCGAACAAAACTTTGGCATCGGCATACTCAAAATCCTAGATTGATTCATTAAGCTTGCCGTCATGTATATTGTATATTGATAATAGTTCGCCGTGCTACCATTTTTCCAGTACCCTCCATTGGCATTCTCTCTTAACTGAGGCAAAGGACTTTTCATAATCGATAAAAACATACAGAGTCTTGTTGTATTCTATGCATTGCTTCAATATGATTCACATTATTAAAGTTGTTGATGCACAACTGATTTGCTCTAAAACCGGCCTGTTGTTTTCTGAAAAGTTTGTGGGTCGACAGTGTGATTTAACATTACTTTATTGAACATGTTGCTTGTGGCAAGCAGAAGAGCTATCCCTTTCCAATTGTTGCAGTTAGAAAGGTCCCCCTTTTAAGGTAATTTTCACAATAACGAATATCTTCCATTTTGAGGGAATCGTTTCTGCAATTCTTATATAATATCATTGAATAATGGGTACAGAATGTCAACCAAGATGGCGATGTCAGCTTTTAGCAGTTCAGCGGGGATATCATCTATTCCTGCAGCTTTTCCATTCTTCATAGCATCTGAAGCTTTTATAATTTTGGTTTTCTTAAGCGGCTCAGTGAAACACTTAAAAACATAAATACATTTTAAAACGGAAATATATTTTAAAACATAATACACCATAACAGTATTCGCAGATATCAGTTGAATTTCAGACTGTTACGTCCACGTTTACGATTACGGCTTTTCGTGAAGTCACGTCACGTGTTTCATTAATAAAAGGCGGCCAGTTGACTGGGATTTTGTCACCGAGCTGCACTTCTACTATTATGAAGTTACTACGGTTATGAAGTTACGTTAGGTCACGTCCACCGACACTGTTTAATAATAATAGAAGGTGGTCATTTGATTTGTGTTTTGATATTCTGCCCACGGGCTGCGGGTGTGCTAAATAAAGAAAGTTTCAAGAAAATTTTTAATTGGGTTTGCTTGCAAATGCATGCATGTGATGCTCAACAATCCAAAAGTGAAGCATGTTTGATCTACATCATGAATACAACACTTTTAAATATGATGCGCGTCATTTCAAGGATGCATAGAATGCGATTTACTGCCTAGTATATGCGCATCATAAACGCTTTTCCATATTATACACACATTAATAAAAGCAAACAAAGTGATATCACTGCAGTTGTCAGACGGTCGAAAATGCAACATTGCAGTTATTTACGCAAGTCAAAATTCTTACAAAACTAGTGGCTCAATCATATTCATATTCTCTCTCGCTCTGTTTTCTTATTGAACTCTTATCTACAGCAATAATATAAATTTGTCCTAATAAGTAACTCTTGCAAGAATGATAATAAAATGTGTTAATGGTCCACTGGGGCAGTTCATTAAGCGTACTTAAATAAATAAATTTTTATGATTTTTTTAAAGGTACAATATTATCTATTCATTAAATTTTTAGCACTCACTTGGATTAATATTATTCCAAGCAGATTGGACATTAGTTCTCATTTCGAGATGTTTCAAACTGATAGGCTTTCGATGGGGCTGAGACCGGATGAATGGGCCATCCAATCAAAAACATTGTAGTTAGTGCCATTAATGCCTCAAATGACGCAATTCTCGTAACAACTATTCTGTCGGCTGTTTTAACTCCTTTAGACGACATGCGACTTCATATTGACAAGGATTTTCCGCAAAAATTCTTCCTGGCTTTTGGCAACATTATTCTACGCCTCATGATCGTAATATAGAAAAAAGTCTTTAACTTAGAAATTGTAATAGATTTTTTTTACATGACATATAATGTAGTATGTAACGTAATGTATATTTGTAAAAAACAGATCATCACACTTGTATCTGGCATATGAATTTTATATACCAACATATTTTCTCACACTCTGTGTATATTCAAACGTCTTTGTGACCATATAAGAGTACATACTACAGAGTCCAAAACAAAAACAACGTTTGAAAAATGTTGTCAATTTTAATTTAAGGTGGTTATGTGAGTTAACTTTTGTTTTTGCCTTTTTTGTTTTTGGTTGAATGTAAATTATTTAATACATTGTTGTATTTTACACGCATATAAATTTGTTTTTCATACATATTACTTTTTATGATGGGTTATTTGTTTTATTTATGACCGGATTTCAATCAATAATAGTAAAAAAATGAAAAAGAAATATAATTAAGAAACAAAATGAATAAAAATATGCAATGACATGTTTGAAATGCATTTTTCTTTGACTTGGTTTGATTCGAAGAGCATAAATTAGGTGGGTAGTGGTTTATTGAGAACTGTTTTATTTTTAGTTTTTTAATTTGTTAAGCGAGCACTCTAGCCAAACAGATAAATAATCATTTCCGTAAAATTAAAATAAATTGTTTGATCTAAGAACCTGAATCTCCCATGAGATTTATTCAAAAATAAACTGATTTTTCTAAATCGTCTCTAAATATAAAGTTATTTTCAAGATAAAAGCTCCACTATAAGTATCGACTTCCATCTTTCAATTTCGATACGATATATTGCTTTTGTATAATTAACAATTACATTCAGTTTTGTAAAATTTTTGCAATAAAATTTTTACAATGGGTCGTGTACAGCATTGTTCAGCAGAAAAACGTGAAATAATTAACTGATTTCTGATGGAAAAACCTACTCCCAATTATGAAAAATTCTTGACTGTTCAAGTAAAATGAAATGCTATAGGGTACAAATTTAAAACCGAAACTCATGGACGTAAAAGCGTATGGCAAATAAAAAAATCGCCATTTTTTGTCGGTGCAGAAATTAAAGAGGAGTTTAACCTGCCAGTTAGCACAGAAACTACATATATCCAGGAGACTTACAGAAAACAACGTAAAAGCACAGAGTCCAAGAAAAGTTCTACTGTTAACGTATAGATCGCGTTACTAGAATTTTGTTTAGTACTAACCTTCAAACGATACGTGTATAAATTTGACACCAATCTGACTATTGATTCGTGAATTATATATAACATTTTGTGCGAAGAAACTTTTGTTATTAAAAAAAAAGTGAATTTCGAGTTTTGATAAAGCATTGCTTTTATATGAAAAAAAAAAAAAAAAAAAAAAAACTGTGAAAACCAAACAATGGCTTGATAAACATTATCCGAACTCTGCTCTATCGAGACAAATGTTAGAGAAGTGGTTTGCAGAATTTTAACGTAGTCGTTCCAGCACAAATTATGCACAGCGCGAGTGACGCCCAAATGAGGTTGTTATTCCAGACGACACCACAAAAATCCACAAATTGGTTATGAATAATCACAAATTGAAAGTGCACGAGCTAGCTGACATTGTAAAGATATCAGATGGTAGTGTTTTTACCATTTTACATGAACATTTAGGTATGCGAAAGCTTTGTTCAAAGTGGGTGGGGCATGAGCTCACAAATCGATGAAAACGATGGCAAAATTGAATGAATTAAGCTTCGAATTGCTTACCCACCCACCGTATTCTCCAGGGACTTTTTCCTGTTTTCAGAATACTTATACAAGAATACTTGTGGGAAAGAAATTTAAATCCAATGATGAAGTAATTGTTGAAACTTTGTCCTATTTTGACGAAAAAGAGAAATCGTACGATAAAAGTAGTATCGAAAAGTTGGAAAATCGCTATACTCGTTGTATCGCCATCGAAGGCAACTATGTTAAAAAATCGAGTTTTACCAAAATTTAGTTTTTTTCTTACTTATCTTACGAACTTATTGAATGACCTGTTAAGCATATAGCAAAAAGATTACAATTCGACAAAAATCACTTACATTGGCCAATTGAATAGTGGCGTAATATTTTATGGACAGATGAGTCTAAAATAATCTTGTTTGGTGGAAAAAATTACGACCCTACGTAAGAAGACCTCCTAATTCTAAATTTAAAACAAATTTACAACAAAGACCGTCAAACACGGAAGTTCTTGTTTAATGGTATGGAATTTTTTTCTTACTACGGTGTTGGATCAATTCGCTCTATAACCACGATAGATGCATCTGAGTATGTAAAAATACTTGAGAAACTAATGCATTAAAAGAAATGTCACTCATTTAGATCATGCAACAGGATAATTACCTAAAGCATACCAACAAAAAAGCCTAAACCTGGTTTAATCCTTTATTGCCCAAGACCCTTTATCATGGAAAAACTATAACTTTTTTTTGTAGATTTTTTGCTTTTGACATACATAATTTAAGCTCAAAAAAATTTCATGTTCTTGCCAAGGTAGAAGCAATATAAAATAGTCCTGGTACTCAGAGTTATCGAGGACCAATAGATATTGATTTTGTTTGTATATGTAGAGTTTGTAAATATATTAAAATATAAATTAAAGTCCACACTTTTTCAATTTTAAACAATATTTGAATTTAAGCGAAAACTCGCAATTCAAAAGCACCTCTAAACACTAAAACTGTTGAAGGATGACTAAGCTTATGAGTAACAGGTGCAAAAAAAGCAAACATTTTTTATTGTTATTGGAAGAAAATACGATACTTTATAAAACTGATGAATATACATCGCAAAATTATACCTACTTGATAAGTAAAGCACAAAAAAAAGTAATGACACTTGTAAGTAGCGTCGGGCAATAGAGAGTTAAGGACAATGAAGTCAAAGTGATAAAGTGGCCTACACAGTCGCCTGATCTAACCATATTGAAAATTTATGGATTGATGTAAAAAAGAAGGTATCCGAGGTCAAACCAACCAATAATAATAATAATCTTTGGAGCACTGTGGAAAGGTCAGGTACTCCACTCCTTTGAAAAGGTGCCAGAACTTGGTGAATTTTATGCGAAAGCGATGCTCAGCCGGTATTGCTATCAAGGGTAACGCGAACAAGTACTAGAAATAATATGTATGAATTATTCAACCCAATTTTACATTAATAACAAACATTAATTAAAAAAAAATTATAGTTAAATCTGAGTGGTACTATTATTTTGACACGAACATTTCGTACTTTTTTTGAAAAAAAAAAAATATATAAAAATTTCTTCCAGTATGAATTAAACTGAGGTCCTATTTTTTTCTTTAAATAATGTTTTATTTATTTTTGTTTGTACTCAATCCATAAACTTCTGGTACATTCTTTATGTTCATGTATTATTTATGCTGAGTACAAGGACTTTTAAATGCTTGGACTTTAATATACTTGGACTTTAATATATTTGTATTTCTTGGCATTACACCCAAAACTCACTGTGGTGATTTATGGGCTTAAAACAAAAGATTCGCCTACGAATTGTTTCGTTAACAAGAAAAGCTAACTTTACAAAAAAAAAAAAAAAAAAAAATCAGACTTTAAAACCATAAGGAAGTCATTATTATAAATTGTCCCTTTAAACGAGTTTTTCCTGGTAATTTATTGATCATTATTAAATCAGGCATTGTCTTTATGGCAGTTTTTTTCTCTAACTGAATACCAAAAATACACGTTTTTGATCATATTACTCGTATAAATATTAAATTAATAAAATAAAATTAAAAGATAAATAACAACGTGCAACAATGAGAAAACGTTTATGTTTATGTTTTCGTTTTCGTTTTTTTTTTTTTTTTTTTCGTAAAAGATCTTTAATAATATTTACAATCGAAATTAATGTTAAACACAAGACCGAACATGAGCCAGTGAGAAAGATAATTTTTAAACCTTGAAAATAAATTTAATAAAAAAAAGTTCAAGTACTTCGGTTTCTCTTAATTTTTTATTTCTTGTTTTTCATTCATTCTTTTTTTACCAATCAAAATGACGAGATATTTTGTTTAGTGGCTGACTTTCTGACTAATCGTTTGAATAAACTAAAGCAACGGCAATTAAACATAATTGCCGTTGTTTGTGTCGGTTGTATGGTTTTGTTTAAATTGAATAAGATGTAAAAAAATTTAAACAAATTCATACAAAATAAAAAAGATACAAAAATATGTAATATCGGGTGATTTTTTAGCAACTTTTTTTTGGCAACACTGTTTTTGGCAGCTCAACTATTTTCGTGTAACATGTTGCTGTCAAACTTGTTCAGTTTGGTCTATAATTTAACCATGAATCGGCATTCAAACAACGCTTTCAGATTATTGAATTTTATAATCATAATTCATGCTCGGTTAAGAAAGTACATCAAGTTCTTCTTCCTTTTTCATTTCTGGTTGAATAAATACGTGCAAAATTGCCGTATTTGGTGTTAATTACATCCAGAAGCAGTGCAAGAACTGCCAATGCATCCCGAAAAATGCACTGTTTGGTGTAGTTTATGTGGATTTTCAAAGACGACGAAGGCAGGAACCTTACTGTGAATCGAGCAAGCAATTTAACGCCTTTAGACCATTTTTTTGGGGGGCTATGTTAAGGCTTATGTCTAGGAACAAGTCGCCACGGTTGACGCACTGGAATCCAATATTGGAGAATTTATTCGTGAAATACCGGCCGATATGTTGGAAAGAGTATGCTAAAATTTGACCCAGCGTATGAACAATTTGAGGCGCAGTCGCGTTCAACATTTACATGAAGTCATCTTTAAACATTGAATTATATAGATTCTTTTATCGACTCAAATAAAGATTTCATACATTTCCCTAAATTTTATGTGTTTTTTTTTATCAAATCCTAAAGCTCTTAAAAAATCACCCGACATTTAAGGTTCTAAAACAATAATTATTATTTTTGTAAAAGTATGATGTCAAAAAAGAAAGTTTATGGAATGGGAAATATATTTGTACATCATTTACTTTGTTGCCTCAGACTTTTAATACTAAAATTGCACTTTTTAGTATCCAGTTGAGCTGTTTTAGCGACGCAGTCTTTACCTTTTAGTTGTTGCTAATGTAAAATGTTCCATATACATACAGTGGCAATTAAAACTAAGGACACAACAATATGATTTAGGATTACAATAATTTTGTTTATTAAGAATGTAAAAGAATAATAAGTAATCATTTCAAAACACAAATATCAAGTATATTATTTGACTTAACCAAAAAACAGAACAGATCTGTCAATCAAAATTTTGTATAACTTCAAAAATTGACAATGCAAAAATATTTGCTCTGAAAACTACAAACCCATCAAAATTTTTACTGTTTTTAATACTTGATTAGATAAGTAAGACAACTTTTAGTTGAATTTATCAAATTTTTCGGGGTTTCAGAATTTATTTTATTCCATTTATCCAGAAAAATTGATTTCAGTTGTAATTTAACTCGGTTATCAGTTTTCCAACATTTCTTTTTAAAATTTCCCAAATGTGCTCGATTGGATTTGCACACGCAGACTTTCAGGGGGTGTAACTAGCATTTTCACTTTGTTCTCTGTGTTCTGCGGGTCGTTATCCTGTACTACAGTACTCTACAGTACTCTCATTTAAATTACTTTTTAATATAACCAAGTAAACACATTGATCCATTGTATTTTCAATAATTACCACTTTCCAACATCCAACGAAGACATCATCACACTTTCTCCTCTATGTTTAATTATATCCACCCTATTTTTTGGATTTAATGCCTTCCCTTCCCACAGCTTCAAACAACCAGTAGTGTATTTCGGGTCTATTTAAATTGATTTTTAAACGTCTATGCGCTTGCCTCTGTTGAGTTTATTTATGACTTCATTATTCCCTAGCATATATGACATTAAATCAGTTAAGTATCTTCGAATAGTATGGGGTGAAACTTATATTTTGATATCTTTCGAATTTATCGGTAATTTTATTGGCATTCTTAAAAAGATTTTTGTCAATGGTTTGTAATATATAGTGTTTATTACTTATGGAGATCGATTGTTCGACTTTTTTCAAAAACCGGTTTTCGAATAATTCGAAAAGAAGCACTTTAAAAAACCAGTTTTCGGTTAATAATAATTCAAATAACCGGTTAACTGGTTCTTTTATTTAAATACAATTGTTCCTAATTATTGAAGCACAGAGCCGGACCATGTTGTTTTATAAATAAGCAGAAGCTGATGGAGAGTTTACAATTAAAGTGGCAATCAATACTAACAATAATTCTAACAAATCTCATAAAAACTATGCCAAAACGGTGTGCGGAGGCCATTAAAAACAAAGTTTATTACCCAAAGTACTGAAAAATGCTTAAGTTTCGAACAGCTACTCAAGGAGCAAATTTCGTTTTTGTTGTATTACTAGGTAGAGAATGGAAGTAAAGGTTAGTTATTATAGTTATAATTTAAGTGGCTAAGATACCAAGAATTAAATGTTTAACTTTTAATAAATCTATTAGTAATATACGAGTACTTAATTGCCTCGACAAAAAAACTTTGCTTAGATTCGAGGTGCACTGTATGCAAATTTATGCACCACGTATTTAATAGTGTGTGTCACTGTGGTATGTTAGATAAGAATCCACCTTCCAACCAAGAAGTCGCCGATTGAATCCCTGGCCACACCATCTGACAATTTTCAACAGCGATGTCACCACAACATTGCTAGCGACTGGTTAAGTGTATTTACGCTGCGAAAAACTTCACTAACTAATGTATCTGCCATTCGTAACCGGCGTTTGTGGGTTTGTGGGCTTTCAATGAGTCTAGTTGATCATTCTCCATATATAAAAATCAATATTTATTTACAGAAGATGAGAAAAGGTTATTTTTGCTCAAGTGTATATATCTTTTTCGATCTACCTTTGTTTTCAAGTTCTTTGTGAAACGTTCAAGGTTGTCATGTACACACAAATAATAACTAAATTTAAAAAAACATACAAACGTATAAAAATTACACTTATTTAAATTAACCGGTTATTCGTGTTAAACTAACTGGTTTATTCGGTAATCGAAAAATGAAGATTTTTAAAAAACCGTATTCGACAAAATCAAAAAAAAAACGGTTAAAACCGGTCGAATAATAACCTCCCGATCTCCCTATTACTACTACTTCCTTTTATTATGAGCTAAATGACTTTTCTCTCTTTAAAACGACTACGAAAAACTATTTTACCAAATTTCTCACAAGATTTGTGTTTGTTTTTTCATACAAATCGGTAATAATATATCGCTTTTTAAGCATTAACTGTTTACCTGGCGTTATATTGGCTTCTTATAAATATATTTTTGTCAACAAAACAAAATGCAAAACATTTGTATATTTTGCCCAAATTACACTTCTGCAATTTCAAATTTCAACGTTATTCCTTATAAACAAGTGTGTGCTAAGTTTTGTTTTGGCATACGTAGAGGTAATATGAATGTTATCCAATTTTTTATTAACCCTTATGTTACTGACAAGGTACCCGGATACCTATTGCGTTTAGAAATTGATTATTTTTTTTTTGAGAAATTAAACGCAGTATTCGTAACTTCTTAAGATCTCCTAATTTTTATATTTTACTAGTTTTTACAGCTTTAAGAATAATTAATTCAGATAGACGGTAGCATGTCGACTTTCTTCCTTCTTTCTTAACTGTCTGACAAGGTAACCGAGTATTTTTGTGCATTTCTAGTGTCACATATTGTTTCTCTGTTTTATTATAAAAGGTAACAAAAATTTATTTACTCAATTAAATTTCAAATTGGTATGGCAGAATTTCTATAAATTATTGAGTACTCTTTTTAGAGTATAATCTCTATTGGAGTTTAAGTGCAGGTTTTTGCCATAAACTTAGAATTTTTAGCACGTTGCTTTTGTTTTCAATAGATAATTACGAGTTAAGAACTTTTAAAAATTGTCTGCGGCGGTCTGTGAAAGTAAATTGTGCAACAGAATCAGGTAGGAAGTGGATTTTGGAAGTAATCTGTTTTCTTTTGCTTATATCTCGTAAATTATATAAGATATTGTTTCAGAACCTTTTCTATGTGCCACGTCCACTTACAGCAAATAATCACTCTTATTGCGAATGTCAACAATGACGCCGACAATATTCTAATGGCATTACTATAGGCAATAATAACGATAATCGATTACTTTTGCCGTAGAATTTTTATTTACAAAGATGACTACGGCGTCGTAGACAAAAATTGACTTTGATTTTGTCAACAAATTTAAAAATGTACAACCGAAATTTTATACAAATTAAAAAATTTAAAAAATTATTATATATATATTTTTTTTTTAATTTTCCAATTTGTATAAAACTCTATATATATATAACTCTATATATATATATATATATATATATATATATATATATATATATACTTTTGCAGATATCTGATTGAAATCAACTGTAGGAGATAGAATGGAGCTTGGTCTTTAAAATGTATACTCTTTCGTATCGTCGCTGCAATATGTATTGAGAAGACGATGAAATGACCCTTATTTATTTATTCTCTATTAGTGGGTGTGGCAGTGGGTGAAACATTTTATAAATATCTTTAAGCCCGTCATCTGAGCTATCATATAGAAAGAGTTCGGAAACGATATTATATATATCTAGTTTCCGAGATATAAGCACAAATAGTCTTAAAATATCCCGCTCACTGCCACGTTATTTAATTTCTGTATCTCTTTTCTCTCCAATTCTATATATTGTATTAGAATCATTAAATTCTTTAATATGGAGTTTCACTTGTTTTCAAATCCATTTTAATTCAAGTTTCTTAATTATGTTGAGCTTTACATATTGTTGCAAAACAATGTTTTTTGCTGAGCTTTATTTATAAAAAAAAAAAATTCCCAGGAATTGCCACAAAAATTTCCTGGGATTACGGGATGGGAAACACTACTCAGCTACTACTATTTATAGCATATGACTTTATTTATTTTTTTTTTTGACTTATGTACATATTGCCTAGAGCTGGTCAAGTGGCATTATAACAAATGCCTTGGTTGGTGGTCCTTTAATTACATGAGATTGACATTTCATACGTTATTACACACACGCTATACATTAACGAGTATGTAGTAAACTTCGTATTGTTTCTCTTTCTCTAATCAACAGCATTTTTGAATTTTTTTCTTTCTATTCATTCCTTTTCTACATTACGCATGTCAATTTAATTATGCTATCCGTTTCGTTTATATCGTACGTTCTTCTTACGTACATACTCGTACAAACATCTGCTGTTTATCTATTAGCCATACTTTTGTAATTGTATGTTTTTGCATATAAATTACTTTTCCAAGCTATTTACTACACTACTCTTGACACAATACCATTACCATTTACTCTAATATGAATTCTTCTTCTACATACTAAATGTACTAATAATGACAGAAAAGCAACAGTGTAATAATAATATATAAAAAGCAGCTAGAAAGCAATGGGCCTAATAGAATTACATTGATGTTAGATAATGTAATTTTCTAATGCCGCATTCATCTCTATTCGACTTTATTCATTTACTACTTGTACTGTCACTGTTATTACTTGTGCTGTACTATGTAGCAGTGGTAGTAGTTATAGCAACAGTAGTAGTAGTAGTGTCAGCAGCAACAAGTTACTTTGTTTTGTTATTTATTAGAACTAGAGGACTTTAATTTTTTTTCTCTACTGTAAAGTAGTGCACTTTGCATCTGTTTCTATAGTTTTTTTTTATACTTTTAACTACTACGAAAACGTTTTACTGGTTGGCATTCAGAATACACCCTCTTCTATTATTGCAATAGTTGACATTCATTCATTCATATTCAATTTTTCTATGCGCCAGTCATTTAGTCAGTGTGTCTTTGTAAAAAGTCGTTTTTTTTGTTTCATAGCATTTTTGCAATTTTCTATCTGGCTTTTAATTCTATTTCCGTTTGTTCTAGTTTTTAATTACCAGACACATAATTATTTTAACTAATTTCTTTTTATGGCCACTGGTTTAATTGAAATAATATTATTATTAATATGTAATATTTATTAAAATAAAACTTGTCCAAGTGAATATGTATTGCTGTCGTAGTGAAGTTAAAAAAAAAGATATATATATACATCACTGAATTAAAAGAAAGCAAAAATACTATATTACGAAATATAGAAATCTAAGGCACTACTAATAACACTGGTCTTAAGCAAAAAAAAGCCATTAAATAAAACTATATGGAATATAATAATTTTGATGCGCTGAATTCAAATCCGTTTTCAGTTTTTTTCCATCGGGCTCAAATTTTTTTTATGGGCGTGGCAAATTTTTCGCCCAAAATATGGTAGTTATGTCAACATATTTTGTCATAACTTGAAAACGACTTTACAAATTTTAATGCAACTTAGTTTCGAAAAAAAATAAATAAATTCGCGCAAAATTTGAACAATTTTTTTTTTTTTTTTCAAAAAGTCATAAAAATTTTTTCAGAATTAGAATTTTACATGGTAAATTAAAATTAAATATAAATGAAAGCATAAAATGTTGAGAATAAAATAAACTATAAATCATGAAGTTCGGTTGGATATTGCTGATTTTATTCAAAATTAAATGCTGATACCTAACTTTGACCAAAATTAGCGAACAAATTTTTTCTTGCAAAATTAATGAAAATTTTTTTTTTATGTCCAAAAAGTTATAAAATATTTCTTAGAATATAAATTTTACACTTTAAGTATTGAAATGAAAGCTAGATATGTTGAAAGTAAAATAACCCATAAGGGCAGGTGCCAAACTTTGACAAAAATTTGTAATACCTTATTAGGCAACACACAAAAATAATGAAAGGAAATGTCTGATAGAAAAAAATACATACAAATATGTATATGTTAAGAAACATTATTGTTTCGAAGAACTAGTCGTCGGGCAGATGAAATGTTCGGTTATATGATTTTGTACTTGTATTTTCTCGTGAATCCACACGTTGCGGTAATGCAGAAATAATCATGTCATCTTTTTCGTTACCATCAATATTCCGGTGAACCAGCATTCAGATTAGGGTCCCGTTGTGGTTCTTGCTCAAGGTGATAAGGTTTCTTCAGCTCAGATCCACCAGTTTAGAGGTAGTCACATCTACGTCCAGTGCCCGGCGGGGTTGGCAAAAACCTGGTTTAAAAAAAAAACTCAACCCGCCGGGTTTTATAACTGCTTCCTAATTTTGTTCAATTAGACAATATTTTTATTTGTTAGTGCAATAACGTGTCTTCAGTATTTATACTTAAATTTTGCACTCTTTAGGTGGGATCAAGGAGGCATCGTGTGCTATGAACTGCCAAAACTCGTTGATCGTAGCAGTAAAAACTATCTTTCAACCGTGCATTACGAAGAAAAAAACTACCGGAATATAAAAACAGACATGATTAAGTCATTCTTTTGCTTGACAACTCTCAGCGTTACGCTGCAAATGCTCTAAAACGATCAAATTAAATATCTTGTCGCACTTACCGTATTCTCCGAACTGCCAATACGTAATTTGTATTTACTTTCGTTGTAATTAACATGAAATATAATAACCCGGGTGGGTTAAATTAGGTTACTCAGTGGGTAGCTAACCCTGCTGCTTGGACTGCAGCTAGTCTATTCGAGAGTATAGCAATATTGCACTAAGCAGCCTGTATGCTTGAATTTCAAGTCTGTGACAGTAGATACCCACTCCAACGCAGTTCATTCCACAAACATCCGTATAGACTGTAGTATCTAAACTGTTCAACGAATGACCCCCACTCCACTACTCCTTGTAGACAGTGAAAAAGTTTATATTGAACGTCACCGTCGGTATAATGTAATCAGCCTTACCAGTGAGTGTGGTGAGTTTGTCGTAATATTACCATAACCATAAGGCGAAATCCTCCAGTGACACGCCTCATTCAATCTTACGGCACTCACTACCACCTCCTGACCCACAATATCTGTAAACATTTTCTGATACAAACCAACCGGGATGACAATATCATCAGCAAATTCTTAAATTATGTTTTTTTTTAGCTTTTTAGCTTTTTAACTTCTCAACATCAGAAATCTTTATAGTTGTAATAAAAAATAAAGAACGTTAGAGAACATTAACTGGGAAATTTTATAATCCTTTAACATAGAATAACCGCACAACTTTGTAGAAACTTTAAGCAAGTCAGGAGTTCTTTGAAACGCAGTCTTTCCCAATATTTTGAAGTGTTCAACGTTTCAGGTCCTATGTAACGAAGTGCATATCTTTTGTCCGAGTGTACAAATATCAGTTAATATAAAGTCAACATTTGAAACAACATTGAAACAATCTCCTAATGGTATTAAGTGCATGGACTTGACAATTGCGGTCATCGTACTTATATATACATATATATATATATATATATATATATATATATATATATATATATATATATATATGATTTGGACATGTTCGGATGCTTAAAACTTGAAAACTACTGGACCAAATTGTATACCTCCTTCTGCGATTTTGATCTTAATTGCTACGAGAAGGTTTAGGAAAAAGAAAAGTCCAAAAATTCTCAACAGGTGGAAAGTAGACAGTCATTCCTTTATCTCTGCTCCTGTTAAAAGTAATTGAATAAAATGTGGTACGCCGTTTCAGTGCAAATATGAACGGGGTTGGATAGGTGGGCATGGTACCTCCCACACAAACAAACATTAATTAATATCTTGATATCTTTTAATATCTTGAGAAAGGTTAGAATGGAAGGTTCTAAATTTGATCTATTTGATTGCCAAGAATCAGTACAAATCATCAGTTTTAAAGTGGGCGGAATTGAATAAGTATGCGTGGCATCCCTCATACATAGTAACTATTAATTTTGTATATCCTGAGAACGGTAATAGTAAATTTCTAAATTTGGTATAAATAACTTCTTTGACATGCCACATCATGAGTCAATAACTAGGCGAGATTGGATATGTGTGCGGAGCATCTACCATACCAAATGTACAATTTTGCATGTGTGGAAAATAGAAACAGTTAAAGCATCGTTATCTATCTAATCACCCAAATAGCGGGAGAGATTGGATAAGCGTTTATTGATCAAAGCTCAGCAGGTAAAAGCTATTTTGTATATGTAATCTTTTAAAAGAGTATACATGTAAAAAAGTTGTCCCATATACAATGTGTGTACTCCATTAAATTTTTCTTATGAGAAATGCTTTTTATATATAGGTATACAACACAAAGGCCCTCAGCAACCTCGGGAAAGGTTACTCTAGTACATAACAAAAATTGTGTGAATTTGATATAATATTTTACATCTTATCAGTGATACTAAAAAGGTTCCCTTGGCAATTTTCTTATACTGAAATATATGGTGTAGTATGTTATTTCCTATTAATTAGATTGATTACAATTGATAAATATCTAAGACTTTGTACTTTATTTGCAATTATTTTCTTTATCTTTAGCAGTCATGTAAATCAGAATTTGTTCCTAAATAAACTATAATTTAATTTCCTTACAATTTTTAAAGAAATCATACACTTCATCAGTTTTTTATGTTTTTCTTTAATTTTGGTTTGAATAATTCATCAACTCTTTTTGTTGTTTTTTTTTCTGTTATTTTGTTATTTAATAACAAAATAATTTAAAACCAATTTATTGGTGTTTTCTTCTCTCTTCATCATCATTGCTGTTGGTGGCGCAGACAAATAAAGTTATTAAATGAAAAATAACTGCGCATTTCGATTTAGACAAAAAACCGAAAATACAATTTTTTTTTTTTAATAATAAAAACAAAACAAAAGAGAAAAATATGATTATGGACTGGTTGGTACCTTATCAGCTGCCATTATCATCTTCCTGATATCATAAATCCAAAGAAACTAAAAAATAGTTGAAGCAGAAGAAAAAACCAACCCAAACAATATTAATAAACACTCCTCGCTCTCTTGTGCTATTTCTTTAATATGGATCTGCACATAAAATTATAAATTCAAATTTTGGGGCTGTTTTTTTTTTATTTATTTGGTTCGGTTTTTTATGTTGTATTGCACTTTCTAATTTCGAAATTAGCAAAAATAAATTATGGCAATTGTCGCAGACAGTCTTTGGAAAAACATTGACAATCTTTGGCTAAAATGGAAATGGTTAGTTGGGCTGACTGTGGCGTGAATGAATGTACGAATGAATGAATGAAAAAAAATAAGTGAAATATCGCATAATTTTGTTTATTTACAAATATTAACAAAATAAATAAATTGTTATAGAGATAAAAAAAGATAAATAAAATATAAATAAAAAATATAAAAAACTGTTGACTGTATTTTGTCGTGGTGGCATTTGTAGTGCTTTTACTGGTAATTGCGTTAATGATGGTGTCAAATTTGAACAACAACAAATTGTCAGTTTTTTTCTTTTATTGACAACAATAATTATTATTTCTGTGTTGTTTGTTTGTGTTGAATAAAATTTTACTATATATTAAAAAACAACATTTGCAAATATTAATTTTAAAATATAAAATTTAAATTTGGGTTGAAGCTACTCATACGATATCGAGTGTACTATAGTATAGAATAACATGAATACCAAAATAAACAATTTCGATGAATTTTGGTCAATATCGCATCCGGTAATTAGAGCCATTGGTCACTGAATAAAATTTTACTATATATTAAAAAACAACATTTGCAAATATTAATTTTAAAATATAAAATTTAAATTTGGGTTGAAGCTACTCATACGATATCGAGTGTACTATAGTATAGAATAACATGAATACCAAAATAAACAATTTCGATGAATTTTGGTCAATATCGCATCCGGTAATTAGAGCCATTGGTCAACAATTATTAAAAGAAAGTTTTGTTTTTATTAGGTACCTACTTCCACA
Organism: Wohlfahrtia magnifica; assembly: GCA_023159175.1. Lineage (NCBI taxonomy): Eukaryota > Metazoa > Arthropoda > Insecta > Diptera > Sarcophagidae > Wohlfahrtia > Wohlfahrtia magnifica. The sequence goes on along the minus strand of JAKWBJ010000485.1, from coordinate 122,422 downwards.
CATACATTACACAATGTATGTATATTTGTGTTATTCATATGCGTATAATTTACTGCATTTATTTATTATTTTTCTTCTATTGACTGCAATATAATTAGATGCGCTAAATTAAATAAAGAAAGAGAAAAAATCATAATTTCTTTCTTTTTTCAATTTTATTTTCATAATGGTCGCAGGAAGGAAGTAAGGTTAGAAGACAGGAAGGAAAAAGATCATAAAAACTTTCGTATTGGCAAAAATATGAAAAAATCTATAACATATAAGAATTATAAATAACAAAAGGTAATTTTAAACTTTATTACGTGTATGGGACACCAGTGTTCCAAATGTTCAAAACAGGTTCTATTGAAAATTAAACAACTTTTTGTATTAAATCGCAATACCAACCAAAAAATTATAGACAAAACTTTGTCTCGTCTAATCATGTAAAGCGACTAATTCAGTTTTGTTATTGTGCAGTATGGAATGTTAATTTATATATCACCGCTCCTGAACTATATTCTCTATATTCAAATAGTAAATAATGAACAAAATACAACCGAAAATGATTGAATTTTTAAATTTATTTGTGTCTCTCTTATAATTTAATTATACAGCTATTATCCTTATGCTGATGTTTATAAACGTTAAGAAAGCAACACTAGATCAAATTATTTGATACCAAGTAAACATTTGTCCTATGTTATCGATAAGACAATTACGGTTCATACATATGCCTGTTAACGGCTCTATGGTAAAACGTGTGGACTAAAACCAAAAATGATTTATTGGTCATTCGTTACAATGACAAAACCAATACTGATTTATAATGACCTTGGCATACTAGTCTAGAAAAAAGCACGGTAAGGCTCTTCTGGATAGGGTCTATCGCCTAACTTGTGTTTCAATCACGGGTGCGATGTGGATCTGGCCCAAACTTGTTATTGTGGCCATCCTGCACATGCTTCATTCCACATTTCGGTGATGGAGGAGGCATATAAAAGTGCTCTCCGATTTTAAGGCGTGCGACATGGTGGAACGCACGAGAATATTCTCTGATTGTGATCGCCTCATCGGGATAAATGATTACACATTCTACCCACTCTAACACTGGGTAGAAACTTTAAGGTCCTTATACCCGAAAAAATTTGTGGTTTGATAAAGCATGGTGGCGTAACATTGCGGACCAGGTTAGATTCATAAATGGATCAAAACAGACTGGCAGCGAGACTGAAGCCGATGTAGTTGGTCTCAATTTTCGAAAACCTACCTATTGGAAAATTCCTTTTAATTTTTCATTCAGATTTTTACCCCATCTTCACTTGCGTTAGGGAATGTATAAGGAGAAAATCGAAAGGTTTGAGTGTGTTAGGTGGCCTTGTAGGCTTTGTCATCTTCTGAAGTTAGGTTGAAGTTCATTTGGATTGCATGATATCTTTACATTGACTCTGTTTTGGAAGAGTGCCTTCGGTATGTAACAGTTGGGCAGGTTTATTTCACTTTCTCCCGGTAGATTCAGAAGGCTATTGCTGCTCAATAAGAGTGAGCTAAGGGTACTAACGAGTCTATTTACCGGGCATTGTGGTCTTAGATTACTATCAGTGTATTTTGGGATTTGTTGAGGATGATGGGTTAAGGTACCTCCGAAAGAAGTATTTCTTTTCTCACCAAATAGGATGACTGGCTTAATTTGCAGCCTCAATCTAATGTAGTGAACTTATGGGTTTACAAAATACATACATACATACACAATTTCCGCGACATCCCAAATGGTGACCAGGGGGGACTTCTCTCAATCAATGAGCTGCAACCAATTTTATTTTTAGACTCATTGAAAGGGACCTACAACTTAACGCCAGCTCCGGACGGCATATGCATTAGTTAGAGAAGTTTTTCATAGTATAAATACTCTTAACTCGCTGTTAGCAGTGCTATAAGGTGATACCGCTCTTGAAAATTATCTGATGGTATAGTTTAATATTGAACCGAGGACCCCTTGTTTGGTAGGCGGGTGTCTTACCTGCCTTACCACACAAAAGCTGATTCACAAAAGATCCTTCTTTATTTGCCTTTCCTAGCAAACGAAAACTGTTTAAACGATAAAACTTTGTTGCTTGTTACTTTTTATTTTCTATACATATAAGGGGGTGTCTTTTTAGTTCCATGATAATTATCGATATCGATAACTATGATTTGGAGAATGCTGAGAATGTCAGTGTTTTGACATTTCTGTTTAGTAATGTTCGGCAAGTAATCACGAATTGTTTAACGACAGAACATCGCTATGGTTAATTTAATGCTTATCTAATGAGGTCTATAGTCAAATATGTTAATACAGCTCGTTCGTAGACTTTACGTGTTGGTGGTAAATAACATTCAAACATTCAATTTAAATTATGTTAATATACCTATTGAACACACATAAACGATCTGTCGAAAATCTCTGGGTGGGGTCGCGCGAACAGCGTCGACTTTAATGCGCGCAAGACCCAATGTTGCTTTTTGACACACAGACATGGTGGTGTGTTGTCATTTGTATATATGGGTAATGTAGATATTGAGGAATCAGATGCTCTTGATGTTCTATAGTCAAATATGTTAATACAGATCGTTCGTAGACTTTACGTGTTGGTGGTAAATAACATTCAAACATTCAATTTAAATTATGTTAATATACCTATTGAACACACATAAACGATCTGTCGAAAATCTCTGGGTGGGGTCGCTCAAACAGCGTCGACTTAAATGCGCGCAAGACCCAATGTTGCTTTCTGACACACAGACGTGGTGGTATATTATCATTTGTATCTTTGGGTAATGTAAATATTGAGGAATCAGATGCTCTTGATGTTCTGGGCATGAGAATTCATTGTGACGTTCGTTGGAACGAGCACATGTTTCGAGTGTCGAAAGAAGCATTCAAGTGTACGGTGTAAGAATTACTTCACTAAATCTGATCTCCCTTATATTTACAACACCTATATCCGACTCAAATTGGAATACAACTCTCACGTATTGGCCGGTGCTTCAAAGTCTATTTTAAGCTTCTCGACCGCGTACAGGAGAGGGCGAAGGTTCATATTAATGACGGTAGGGTAGCCAATTCCATTAATTCATTAGAGCATCGTGTGTGTTTCATTGTTCTATCGGTACTATAACGAAATGTGTTCTAACGAAATTAAGGAACTAATTCCTAGTAATCATATATTTTTACGTAGTACTCGTATTTCTCGTAGAGCTCATCATCCAGTAAATCGCACAACGCATTATAGGGAGAATTCGTTCTATGGTCGCACTATCCGTTTGTGGAACAATCTTCCTGCCAATGTTTTTCCTGCCACTTACGACATGAGCAAGTTTAAATCGAACGTCCACCGACACTACTCTATCTATCCTCCTTCCTACAACCTATTTTCTTAGTACCAGCACAATGCACTACATGAGTAGGGGTTATCCCCTGAGTGCTGGTCTTAAAAAAAAAAAATATCTCATATAAACGTTTACTTTTAGTTCATTATCATTCATGTATATGATTTCACGTTGTATTTACATTTGTAAAATGATTTGTAAGAAATGCCCCCTTTTTTATGTTCATATATTAACGGTTAATAGTTGTAATAATAATACTATTTTCTAGTGTTTTTTAACTCTTAATTAATATTTTGCTAAAGGCTACTAAAATATACATAGTCTATAAAAAAAATTTTCGCACATGTTCATTCATTATAAAGCATAAAATATGGAACACTGTAACGCTGTTCTATACACAAACCATTTATGTATTTTCCTTGCATTCACAGCTTACGCATTTGTTAAACTTGAAACGTTTTGCTTACAGTCGAAAAACAATATAAAAATGTAATCTACCTGCTACTTTGGATCTTGCCAGTCAATTTTTTCAAAGATTATAAATTTGCTTAAATATTTATTTGTATGATATATTATTGACCACATTGTACAATATTAAATATGTATGTTCATATGTATCTAAAGTAGATCAGGAGTTATAGTAGTGATAGTTGTTTATAAATATCAATACCCCAAAAACTTTTTAATCTAATGAAATAACAAACATTAAAAAAACACCAACAAAAAAATTGTTTTCATAACTGTGTCTGTATCAACAGATAGGTAACAGCACCACAGCCTTAAGAATTCAAAAGTATTCAGTAAGTCTAGATGACTATTTCGCTTTTTATTTGCTTGGTAATGTAATCAAATATTCCAAGAAACTCAATATTAATCAAATACAACAGTTTGAAAAGCCATGCTTAGTGCTTCATTCAACTAACTAACAGTCAGGGAATGAACATGACGACAGAGCAACAAGTAAATCATTTATGATATTCCAGCCAACTCTTAACATATGAGTTGGTTAAATGGATGGATGACGGTTCGTTCGCTTGCTGGTTTGCTAAGGCTGTGGTGTAATTTTGTATTTGTGCTTCACTTTTCATCAATACGTCTGTATGTCCGTCTATCTTTTTTTATATCACAACTACCTTGTCTGTCTTGCATATCTGTCGACGAGGATAAGCCAACATATATTTGCATTTGGGTAGGTTAGTTTTCTTATTTATGCTCGTTTTATTATTACCCCTTATAGTTTTGGCTGTTGCTGCCTTTCCGATATATATATATATATTTTTTTTTTGAGTTGAGGTATTTAAAATAAGATTGCAGTCAAAACTGACTGCCTGACATGTTGTTGTATTTATTATTGTATTATTATTATTTTTTTTTTTGCGGCAATCAGTTTGTATTTGATTTTTGTCTGTTCATTCGCTTGTCTGTCTTCAATGTTATTAATATAGCAAATTCCAAAATTTTTCTTTCCCTCCTTTACCTTTTAGATTAGATTTTATTTTCACTTGTCTTTAATTATGGTTGCATTGTTTACCATGAATTGCATTAAATTAAATAAAAACGTAAAAATGAAATAAAAATAAAAAAGCATTGAAATAAATGGATTTTTGTTGCATTTCATCAACAATGCTTTAGTTTCCACAAACTACTTCAACCATTACTGATAAATGATTCAGAAATTTAAAAGGTTTTAAACATGCAATGAAGTTAAATAAGTTTAATCTGTGGATGTGCATATTTAAGACAAACGAACATCGCTTGCAAATCATTGATTTTCTTTTTTATAAAATTTGTGAGAAATGCAAGAAATATTATTCTCAACGACGACTCTAACTTTTGGCTCAATGGGTACGCCAAAAAACAGAACAGTCGAATTTGGTGTTAAGAGTAGCCAGACGCATCGTGAAAATAGCACTGTTTGGGGCGGTTTGTGGGCCGGCGACATAATTGGATCGTACTTTTTCAAGAACAATGAAAATCGCAACGCAAGAGTCAATGGAGCAAGATACCCTGCCCAAAATGGATGAATTGAACTTGGTTGACAAATGGTTTCAATATACCATAAACCTATAGAGAGGCGAGTTTAGTAAATCATTAATATCACTTTTTTGAGCGATTTCTTGGCCTCCAAGATCATGCGATTTCCCCACTAGAATATTTTTTGTAGGGATACGTGAATTCTCTCCTGTACAGGGACAAGTCAGTCACAATTCCACCCTTGTAAAAAGTAAATGGCAGGTATTCATTAATTGCCCCAAGTAAAAATTTCGTTATATTTTATGTTTTTATGTTGAAAACTGAATGGTTAAAAAACCACCCGTTATTTAAAAGTTGTCATAATTTGCTCTCAATGCAGCTTTTTAACATGTCTTATGATCTACAATTTTAAAAAGATCTCATATGACAATTATACTCTACTAACTCCCAGGTAAATTTAATTGTTTCTCCACAGATAGTTTACATGATAATTACATAGACGAGTGGTTAGTCTATATTAGTCTCTTCTTTGAATAACTGAAAATGCTCTGTGTACTCCTAATTAATTCAGACCAAACAATCTCTGATTAACGAAAATACATCTGATCGCATAGTACATTATGTAATTCCTTCCAAAAACATGATTAACACTAAAGAATAAACGATGAAAGATGAATAAAAAAAACATATCATGAATGGAATTTTAAAGTTACAGGTTACAAAGATGTAATAGAAAAGGTGGACTAAATCAAGCCTAACAAAAGACAAAAAAATTCACTCTAAAAACAAGGTTTTTATATATTGTAGTGGGATGATAATTGTAGTGGTACAATTTTTCATCTAATCAGTGAAGACAAAATGTTTTCATTTTTTAATTCCAAATTCTAATGCCATTGAAGAACAAGCAAGCTAAAGGAGACCATTGAATCATGTTAAAAATTTACGGTGAAATTAAAACTGCGATATGGGAAAAAAGCAATTTTATTCCTTTATAACTCTGACAAAATAATCCAACTATTGCAATCAAAACAACAACCCATTTACCCATATTTAATCAGTTTCGTTTTTCTTATTTATGTTTTTTTCCTATTCTTTCAATATTTGTTTGTATCTGAAATGCATGCTTTTTTATTTTGGTTGCAGTTACAAAAGGTACAAAATTTATAAAGAAAAAAAATATAAAATAAAATCAACAAGTGTTTTATAATAATTTCAGCACATTTTTTATTCAGTTTTTTTTTTTAATTTACTTAATTTCATTTTATTTATTTTTTCCACTATTTTGTTGTTTCTTTATAATTAATGTGAACTCATCTACATAACCGACACTGACTGACTTTGGCCGCCCATTGTTGTTTTTATTTCTGTTAGTACTGTTTGCTGTTGCGGTTTATGCTAATTTATGTAACACTTTATGACTGTTAAAGTTTTATTTATTTTTTAACCATTTTTACTATATTTATTATTTACATTTAAATTTGGTCTTAACTATCTAAAGGGCGTCACGCATCGTCAATATTTTTATATTTTTTTTCTTTTCTTTCAATTCAAAATCAAACAATAAAAAAAAATATCGTTACTCTGCTCATGTTGGAAATTATTAAAATTTACGGCCTTTAGAGTTATGTGTGCATTAAAATTTTAAGTAAAAAAATACATAAATAAATAATACGCACAATAAAAGTTTAATTTCCCATAATATGCATTCTATTAAATATTATTATAAATGGCCTAAATGGTTTTTAATAATGTAATAAAAATCAATTTAAAAACCATGCATTTTGATTTTTATGATTCGTGATTATCTTTTTTAAACAACGTTTTTATTCCTAATTAGTTAACTTTTACTTTCAATAAAAAAAATATAGAATATAATATGAGTTTTGATATTTTATACTATTTTGTAAATGATCAATATTAAAGTTTCGATAATAATAAATTATACGTAAAGTAATAAAATATATTATAATAAATGCCACAGAGGTCGCTTTGTTTCCTCATATAAATTAATAAAAATGTAAAAATTTTATGATTTCAATAAATAGTAATTTTACCTATTTATTCATAAAACATATTTTCGATTTACATACATAGAGTATGCGACAAAACATATGCACTAGCTTGTACTTACTACGTATTCATAACATAGTAAAGCTCATTTGAATTTCAATTTGATTTATTAATATATAACGATAATATACTTCTTTACCTAAGAAAAGTCAGAAACAAAGAAAAACAAATTTGCAGCAGTAAAAATGTATGTTAGAGCCACAAAACCGCTATTTTGCACGAAATAGTTAGATAGTTAAATTACCAACAACAGAAATCGTTCATTAACAATATTAGAGGCATAATTAAAGAAAATTTGAACGTCTTTATAATCGTATCGAATCTATCAAGCCAACAATATTTTGCAATATTCTACAAAAATGTCTAACGGTAATTAGCAATTAGAAGAAAAAATAATTAATGATTATAATAAAGATGAATCAGTATTATTTATCGTATTATAAGCCGTTTCTGTTTATCAGGCTCATTGACAATCATACACAGAGGCGGTAGGTGAAAAAAGGTGTATTACAAATCATTAAAATTAAATATTTCGATTAGATTATTAAAGTTGAGTCGAAGAGGCCCAAATGACCATGGCACTGCGACCTAAAAACATCTATTGTACTAAACACTCCGGTCATCAGTGTAAAGGCCAACGGAGATAGAAAACCCATGAGTCAATAACTCTGAGTGGATGACTGCCGATCAGTCCGCAAGCGCTAATCGGAGCAGTTTCCAGAAAAATACCCTCTACCTTGAGTATGAAAACGGTAGAGGTATATGTCTCCAGTGGGTAGTCGACGGACTTGTTCAGAATTTCGATTAGATGCATCCAAACATGTCCGTAGACGGTGGATTTGTATCATGTCGAAGTGTAAAAAGACCATTTACAATTGCCAAAAACAGATTGGTCAGAATTGAATTTTCAAAGGAGCAATTAAACTTAGGTATACTTTTAATGAAAGAGCGTACTCTTCTCTGATGAATCTAAGTTTAATGTGAGACGTTCTTATTTATTTAGAGCGTTAAGCAGAATAAAAAGGACAACGTGTTAAAATCGGTATGCCAAAGACACGGTAAAACATAAAGCAGGAAGTGTTTTAGTCTAGGAATGCATTTCTGGCCATGGATAGATTTAGATAGAGATATCGACAGGACAACAATCCAAATTGCGCAGATAAATGAGTGAAATAATGGTTTGTGAGCAAACAAATGTTTTTGAAATGTCTAGCGCAATCATCAGATCTTAATCCCCCAGAAAATCTATTCTAATCTAATTACCGAAATAAGGACGAACTTTACAAGTGGAAATTGCATTGAATGAAATTTTTAGTGAAACATTATCGAACCTAATCGAGTCCATAACATGAATATCTAATGAGCTTTCAAAAATATAAGAGTTTAGATCAAATATTAGTAAAATTAATATTTTTTAAGTCAATTTATTAAAGACGAGCTTGTCGCATTTAAAAAATTTTAACGTATAAAATGATTCTTTTTAAGTTAAATAGGAATTTTTTTATTTTTTAGTAATTTTAGACGATTAACTTTATAAATAAATAAAATAGGTTACCCAACGGCATATACCTCGTCCTCGTACTGAAGTCATGAAAGATGACTACTCATCATTGCATTTTCGCCCGCAGTTGAATTAATAACAATTGTCCACTAACAACTTCCTACTCAAATGTTTCCCATATAAAATGGTAGGTCGAAAGCCACGTTCAAACAGCAATTTATCCACCCTCCAAGTGATGTTGAGCAAATCATTGTTAGAAATGTTAGAACAGAATTAATCTTCCTCTACCCCTCTATAGTTTTTTTTCATTGAAACTGCGTGAATTCAGCCTGAAAGACGCTTGGTTATTTGCCTATGGGTACGGCGATCTTTATATTAGAACCAAAGACCCCCGCCCCTATGCCCTTGACAGTTTTCGATCCATTCGTAAACCACTTTAGCCTTCTGGGATCGGCACAAAGGCCGGAACTTATTCACGTTCCATGATCGTTCCAAACTTCCCTAGTTCTAGCTTTGGCGTAATTTGCATTTTCAAAGCACTCTTCATAGCATACTTTTTCACAAAGATCTGGAGGGACTAAGTGCTCAAGGCCCAAGTCAAAGCTAGAAAACCCTGTATCTGAAAACTACTCAGTTGATCTCTAGCGACCTTCTTCTTGAACTTATAAAGCTAATAACTTAGTTGTATATTCACCGATTTTTAGTTTCTACGCGGATTTGTAAAGAAGAAAAATAGACATCAAGATTTTGGAGGTGTTTCGACAATTTTTAAAACAATTTCTTGTTGTACACATGGTGCCTATCAGAAAAATAGTTCTTTTTTGTCACATAGTTTATTATCTCAATTCATTAAAAATGTAATATGTTATGTGGCATTGTTATTTTATTAAATATGTGTAAGTACATAGCTATCTTCATAGTACATTAAACGCATCTTTGTACTTGTTTTGATACGTCACTGTTATAATGAATATTTAATGCATTATTATTTAAAATACTTCAATCAAAATCACAATATTTTATACTTATACAAGCAAGAAAAAAATATTTGCGCGTAATTTTTGATGGACAGCCATTTATGACAAAAGTGAAAAAATTATAAAATTATAGCTTCTCTCTTAATTAGAGAGCGAGAAAAAAAGAGGAATGAGTGCAGGGCTGCCAGATGAAATTTATTGAAAATCATCATATTTCCGATTAATTTTAAAAATATCGTCATTTCAGTTTCGATAAATCATCAAAAAAAAAAAAAAAAAAATCGTCAAAGAAATCGTACTAAAAAAAAAAAGTTTTTAGGGTTTTAAATTTTCAACATTTTGAATACATGCCAAATTGATTAACTACACTTTTAAATTTTTTTAGATTGTACTGCTAAAACATTGTATTGACTTTAATTTATATTCAAAACAAACTTCCTGATCGTAAATTTCAATACTACTAAGACAAATATATATATTAATAATTGCTTTCCTTTAAATTTCTTTTTCATTCACAATTCTTTTTCACTAAAACATACAAAACATATGCAAGAGCTTGCACTTACTATCATATATCTGTATAACATAGATAAGCTCATTCAAATTTTAATTTGATTTATTAATTTATAACGATAATATACTCCTTTTACTAAGAAAAGACAGAAACAAAAAAAAACAAATTTGTAACACTAAAAATGTTATGTTAAAGTTACAAAACTGCTATGTATTTTGCATGCGTCAAACCAATGGCACGAAATGTTTTGATAGTTAAATTGCCAAGGACAAAAGTCGTTCAATAAAAAAAATTATCATTTCAACATTAGAGGAATAATTTGAGAAAATTTGAACGTCTTTATAATCGTGTCGAATCTATCAAACTCCCTAGCCAACAATATTTTTCAATATTCTACAAAAATGACTGACAGTAATTAGTAATTAAAAGCAAAAATAATTAACGATTATAAGAAAGATGAATCAGTAACATCAAGTGCAAACAAATTTGGAATTCAACACAGTATTATTTACCGTTTTATAATCCGTTTCCGTTCATAAGGTTAATTGACAACCATGCACAGAGTGGTAGACCGGTGAAAACCAGACAATGAAACGACTATACGAAAAGTATGTCTTTATATTAAGAAGATCTATTACAAATTAATTAAAATTAAATGTTTCGATTAGATGCATCCAAACACGATCTGTAGACGGTGAATTAGTATCAAGTCGAAGAGCCAAAAGCAGATTGGTCAGAATTGAATTTAAAAAGAAGCAAGTGAACTTAGGTATACTTTTAATGGAGAACGTACTCTTATCGGATGAATCTAAGCTATGTGAATCGTTCTTAAGGATTTAGACTGTTAATTTGAATAAAAAGGACAACGTCTTAATCCTCGTTATAACAAAGACACAGTAAAACATAAAGAAGAAAGTGTTTTAGTCTGGGAATGCTTCTCTACAATACACAAAATAAAGGTTATCATGGAATACATACTGATACCGTATGCTGAGGAGAAAATGCCACTTGATTGGAGATATCAACAGGACAACAATCCAAAAACAGGTCAACAATCCAAAATGCTCAGATAAATGAGTGTAAAAGTGCTTTGTAAGCAAACAAATCAACGCTTTGAAACGTCTAGGGGGGTATTGTATATTATGGGGTATTGTCGATATCAAAATAACATAAATAATTGCAGAAATAAGGAAGACAAGTGGAAATTGCATTGAGTGAAATTTTTGGTGAAACATTATCGAATCTAATCGAATCCATAACATGAATATGTAAAGAACTTTCAAAAAAAAAAGAAGGGCTAGTTGCCTGTGTATTAGTAATTTTAATATTTTAATTGAATTTATTGAAGACGTGCTTATGTTTAGTCGCATTTAACAAAATGTTTTTTTCTAAGTTAAATATGAATTTTCTTCGTTTTTTATTTTTTAGTGAATTTAGATGATTGTTTTGTAAATAAATAAAATAGTTTAAAATCCAGAAATATTCGCTTTGTTATTGAGACATTTTGTGTTCACCAGAAGTTCGTGCCTAGGTTTTGTTTCACACTTATGCAAACAACCGTTAGCTTTTTCGCTTAGTTGAAATTTTTGGTATAAAGTCGCAGAAATTGAATAAATCATACCAAAAAAATAATTCTTTGTTTAAATAACGCATGCGCGTATTCTTTACGCTTTATTCATTGACCGCAAGCAAAAATCAGAAGTACAAAGAATTATTAACACTTTTAGAGCTGCCAATTGTCCAAATAGCAAAATCGTTATTTGAGAGCAAAAAACGTCAATCGTCATTTTGCCAAAATTTTGTTAAAAAATCGTCAAAATGACAATAAATCGTCAATCGTCGTCTGGCAGCTATGAATGAGTGTATCGATCATAATAAATATTGTCTTTAATAAGCGTCAATATTTCTGTTGATTTCATCAAAGAATTCGAATATGAATGCAAATTAAATCATATTTAGACTAACGTTCATACTGTACGTATGTATGTATGTAAGCATGTACGTGTACGTATCAGATCGACGTATACATTTTTTAATATGACTTACGATAAAATGTGAATTGAATATTAAAAAGAGACAACACAAAACAAAAATATTGTAAAATAGCAAAAACCCAGTTAGTCTTTAAGATGACTGATATGGTTATAAACGTAATCCATAATTCCTGACACATAACATAAATACTCACAACAACAACAATAGGAATAATAAAAGCGTTAAATAAATTTAGTGACCATTATGGACACACTTCACTCATTTACTCTTTTTTCCCCTCATGGCAATAGTTACTATTTTTGTTCACTTATTTTGGCGGACAATATTTTTGTTTGTTTATTTTCTTTATTTCAAATATTATTTTTATGCATAATATTATTGCTATTTTTGTCGTTAAGGTGGTTTAAGCCACATTAGCACGAGCCAAAAGTGGTAAAAAAACAAGCAAAAAAAAAACAAATAGTAACCTACCTTTAACTCAGTGTCTGGTCTAGTTAGTAATAAAATTAACCCTTTAACCGTGAATATACTTAAAAGGACTTGAGTTCAAAACTTTATAAATATGTGCTTAAAGAAATTTTACCTGCTGCTATAGTAGTTTTCCTAATAAAACTAAAAAATACTGCAAAATCGTATTTCTAATTATTTCTGCAAATCTGGTTAAAATGTGCAACCTCTAAATGTTATCTAATCTTATGAAAATTTGGTATATGTTATTCCCGAGAGTCGGGGCGTGGACGTGGTAAAAATGAAACACTCTGATGTACACACATATCGTCAGCTTTAATGCAAACGTACCTAACTACACAAAAATTCGATATCGATATTCGTAGCGAAATTTTAGCTACGTCCGTTTGCATTTAAGGTGACGCTATCTATATATTACCAACTGACAACACCCATTTAAATTTTCAAAAAGATTTTAATAATAGTACACTAAAAATGCACACATTGCAAAGACTGATAACTAATATTACTTGAGAATATTAATCCTGTGCCCGAAGATATAGCTACACCTTAAAAAATTAACGTACATCCACAGTTATAAAACTCCTTAAAATTGTGTTATTGAACAGCCCACATATGGGGCTGTGGACTGGTAGTACTTTCGGTTTAGAATCTATACACATACTATATGTACATATATACTGCAAATTGTTAACCTGTCAAGACTATAGAATGTACCAAGCCAATTTAAAACCCATATTAAGCACATTCGAAAATGTTTATACAAAATATCGTATATCTGTTTACATAATTACTTACTGACTTTTACCAATTATAGGATATAAAATTTATGCGGCAATTAGGGATTAATATTAACCGATTTTAATCAAGATTGGTACAGTTGTGAAGGCGTATGAGATACTAAGTTTCATGTACAGAAGTAGTAGATTTTTTGTATGAAATATGCCTCTTTTAAGAAGTTATTCCGGCAATGAGATCATGATTATTATCCGATAATGTTCTCACTAAGTCGGTAAAGCTCCTAACTATTACTATTTAAAAATTCTCATAAATACTTCTAATCACAATCAATGGGTTAATTAAGAGAGTGTCTTTGAGAGTACAAAAAACATGTACAATTGAGTAGAGCTTTAACTACAAATTTTTACTCATTTTTCGATTAATGGTGACACAATGCCAAAACGTCAGCAGCTGAAAGCCTTTCGCATTGCTATTTTTTTTATTCGTTGCTGGTTTTTTTGGGCTCATACATATAGAATTAAAGGAAAATCTACGAGCATTGACAACATTTCATTATTCGCCAGCATGACAGTTGTTGTCCGTCAACCGGGCGGACAAATATTGTCGCCGTCGTCGAACGTTTTATTGTTTTTTTTTTTTTTGTTTCTTGCGTTAAAAGGAGTTTCTGGCTGTAGTTGTTACTTTAGTTCTATAACGCTTTAAATTGATCGGTTGTCGTTAAGACAATTGTTACTTTTAAGTTTTTTTGTGATTTTCTTTGTAACGACAAATATGTTTAGTTTTATTTGGATTAGATGGGCTTTTAGTTAAATGGTTTGTTTGTACGGTTAGTTCGCTCATATTGTTTACTATGGTGTTATCAATGTTGGTTGTAAAGAGAACTGAATAATAGTAGTGTATAAGAGAAAAAAGATATGGTCTATGATGTCAATACTAATCCATAAAGAAAAGCAAACAACAAATTGCCAATATATATAGTGGTGACAACGTCTTAAAGAAATGTTTTTTTTCTACTTCTGTGGTTGAAACTTAAAAATATTTCATTTTATAGTGTTTGATTGTACAAAAACAACGTTAAAAAGCAATAATATGAATAATAACAAAGATATATGCTTGCAACATTGTTGCTACAAAATGTGGTGTGATGTGATTTTGTTAAACACTTGCCTGTTGAATGTGTCGTGTATTTTTTGTTTAACAAATTTACACTTTCCATTTTTTCGTCAATTAAATAGAAAAATTTAGAAAAAAATTAAATAAAATTAAATAAAATTAAATTAAGTAACCACTCCCATTTGAGTGATAATTGTGATGAATATTCGCTTAAGCAAAATAATATTCTTATTTTATGGAAAAAAGAAAAACTATTGTAAATTTGTAAACACACATATATTTTAAAAAGGGAATTAAAAACTAATAATAAAAATAAAATATTGCTAAAAAATGCATATTTCTTTTTAATACAACTCTCTCATTAAAATTTAAAATATAAATAAAATATTTCTTTGCTTATTAAGTAAAAACTGTTAACTTTATGTGAATTTTAAGTATGCATATACTTATAAGGTGCTAAAACAAATAACATAGTTGTGGAATTATTTCAGGCTTTTTAAATAAATGGACAATGAAATAATAAATAAAATAAAAAACGATTTAAAACTCTAGCAATACGAAAAAAGAAATTTTTATCATTCTCCAGCACGAAAATCTTTTAAGGAAAAAATCAAGCACTTCTAAAAATTAAGAAATAAAGTAACTTCCAAAAAATTGTTTTTTCAACGGATTCAAGTCGAAAATCAAATTAAGTTAAATGTGTTTATTAAAAGCACAATAAAATTATTTCAAGATCTACTATATGCTATTAAAAAAAGTTGTACTCGATTTTTCGATAACTATACGATTGCCGATTGTTATTTTTGAAATGATACAAACTGTTATGGACTGATCAATCTCGTCACAACAATAACACTATACGACAAAATAAGAATAAAGTAGAAATACCCGAGAATTGATACTATTTCCCTGATTAGTGTACAACAAGCATCTATTTATGAAATTTTCTAAATGCCTCCGAAATCTTAAGTTACGGGTAAAAAACCAGTTTTTCACATTTTGATGCACTTATAAGCTAATAACATCTTTAAGTCACATTCAAGGTTTTTAGGAAGCTTATCTTGAAATACTTTACAATGATCTTTTGATTTCTTAATTGCTGGTGAAATCAAAGTTTTAAGAATAACCAAGAAAAAATGTAAATATAAAAAAGAGCATATCAATTTTGCGTAGAAGTAGAGAAAACACTAATCAAAAGGACGTCAGCTTAGGAGTGGCAAAGAGAAATAGTTTTTCATATTGATCCTATCTTCTATTTATTGAGTTCTCGGTTAAATTCGGTTACAAATTGTCGGTAGATGGCTCTAAAATATAATATATTTGGTAATATTAATTACTTTAGGGAACACTATAGCTTGTTTAAAGGTGACATTTTAAGTTTCACTCTGCTAGTAGGCATTAAAATCGTTATATTCTGTAAAAAGTTATGTACGTATAAAAATGAGTGACAATTTGGAACATTATTTTGCTTTTCTATTGTAGAAAAGGTGAGAATGCGTCGCAGGTTACTGAATAAATGAAAAGTGAACCACGTTCGACAATAATATACTAAAAATATCATAGACGAAGGTGAAACTTCGCACACGGTGGTAAAGCCAGGACTGACACCAAAAAAGTTAATACTGTGTGTCTGGTGGGATTAGAAGAAAATTGTTTATTTTGAGCTTATACAACCTGGTCAAACGTATGAAATGAAAAGATATTGTGTTCCATCATGGAGAGAGAGCTTGGCTGTGAAGTATTGATGCATCCACCATTTAGTCCGAGCCGTGCACCTTCAGGTTATTATTTGTTTCGATCTCTACAGAACTCTCTGAATGGTGTAAATTTAAATTCCGTAGAGGCTTGCAAAGCGGATCAATTTTTCGCTTAGTTAACCCAGAAGTTCTAAACTGATGGTTGATTGTTTTACCACCAAAATAGCAAAAGGTTATCGATTAGATTAGGTTTCATAAAGCTCGGTAGAAATGTAAGAAAAAGGTCTTTAATTATCGGTAAAAATGTTTACCAAATTTAACCGAACACCTAATATACCATTCTGCAGATAATAATACGCTTTCCAGTAGCAGACTAAGAATATGCGATTAAACAATTATACATGAGTGTGAATTTCTTTTGTGTTTCTTTTTTATATACCAAGTGTATGATTTTTTCGTTTTAGTCGCGTGCTTAAATATTTCTTTAATGCTTTTAAATACGTTTTGTTTTGTTGTGTTTGTATTTTCGTTATTTTAGTTAATGTTTGTTGTTGTAACATGTTTTTTTTTTTTGTAATATTTTAATAAAAAATGGCAAAAACTAACGTTAAAATTAAATATTTACCACTTTAACCAACACACTCTTTAACACAACAAACAATAATGACAAACATACATAATAATTTATTTAAAAACAACTTCAAACACCATAGAAAAGTAACAGCAACTACAGAAAAAAAACTATAAAAAATATTTAAAAAAAAAAAAACAATAATTAATAACAGTGACAATAACGATGAGTCCATTCGATGCGGTTTTAAATTGTTTTTGTCATTTGTGCCATTTACCATGTCGAAGGTGGGAATAAATTTTGGTTTTATTTTATATATTTTTTTTTATTTTATTATTTTTTATTGTATGTATACTTTTATTGTATTATTATTAATGTTTTTTCTCAATTGAGCTTTTTTATGCATATGAATCATATCGAAAGATTTAAAGATAAACTCGTAAAGAGTGTGGTTTTGCTATTTGTCAGATATTCACTCGCATTATGCGTTACTTTTTTATTAAAATAAATATTTATTGCTGTAGATATTAAAGAGTCATGAATGAAGACAATAATAAACGGTTAAAAATTAAACACTTAAAAACACATTTTATGTAAAATAATTTATATATTGAATATACATATAAAAGTACAAAGAGTTTTTAGTTTATTATTTATACAGGAATTATCACTTCGCATAAATATTTAAGGAGTTTAAGTTTTGAAAATCACTCTTTAGTGCTTATAATAATAAAAAGATATATTTTTTATTTTTAAAAAATATATATTTACAAATTTTCTGTTACTTTTTCTTTTCGATTACAGCTCTCCACCAGCCAATCTAACAGTATTAACCCGCCAACAACAATTGCAACAGCAACAAAACGCTGCAGCTTTTTATGCTTCAAATGCCGCTGTTGACACCAGCGATTTAATGATACGCTTACGTGAATCCATTAAACAAAAAGAAGAATTCCTTAAATCACCGCTACCAAATGTTCAACAGCAACAACAACAGCATAACTCACAATTAACACACCACCACCAACCACAACAACATTTCTTTCCAAATACACCGCCTTCTGGCAGTCCCCAGTTGTCAATGATTTCAACATCATCGACATCGGCGGGATCATCAGGTTTAAGTGGTGCTGTTATACGCAATAATAATGATGGCACCGCAAGAGGACAAGTGCGCACAGCATTAGTTAAGCAACCCCTATCGGCTACATCGTCGTCATCGAGTACAAGAGAATTATTAGCAGCAAGCTGTGATATGCATTATACACCGAATATAGGCTCTAGTACAACTGGAGTTAGTTCGGGCTTAATAGGAGTAAGTGGTAGTAGCGTTAGTGGTACAACAGGAGTAATGGCACGTGGCGTATTACAACATCAACAACAACGGACAATCAGTAGTACAACTGCTACAAATGGTAGCTCAACAGGAACAACAACACTAAGGGAGAAATATCATCATAAAGACGAGTTTTTAGAAACGCTTCAAGAAACAGGCGTCACCAATAAAGTGTAAGTTGAAACCAAAAACAATAAAAAATCTATCTTTATTCGGCTATAAAAATGCGATAAAAAGGTTTAATATTTTTAACTTTGAATACCTCTGCATCTATTTACTAAAAGCCATTTAGATTTTCTGTAAGAAAACACCAGGTGTCGGATTTTCTATTACTTTTAAATATCTAATTCTATTATCTATTTCATTTTTTGTTTTGTATTCCAGATTTGAAAGCAAATTGAATTCACATTTGTCCCGAGGTTTTGATCCTTTCAAAACATTGTCTATCAATACCAACACTCTTGAATCTTCTACTGCTCCGGGCAATGTTATAATGATGAAAAAGCCAAGTGTTTTATACGATTCACTACAACATCATCCATTGCATCAAATGCAGGTGCAACAACAGCAGCATTCGCAACTATATCAGCAAACAACAATGGCGCCAAAGACGACAATAATTCCGATTGCCACAGTTGCTGCCACAGCTGCCGTCAATACTTCTTCTACATGCACATCAGCAACAACAATTACAACAAATCAAGCCCCAACGTCTAGTGTAGTAGATGGACATCGTTTTAGTCGCATGGAGATACATAAAGCCAGTTTGGCCACCACAACAATCGATCATCAGACCATTAATAGTAGTAAGTAGATAGATGTGCTTATTATTTCGTATTAAACATGTGAATTTTATGAATTTGAATATGTTTAGGATCGTAGGTAACAAATGTTTATGAAAAACACTCTTTAAGCGAAATTTGTCTTTTATTTCTTCATTTATTTTGCAAATAATTCGAAGGACGTTTGAAAAAAGAAGAATATAATTCTAAGTTTTTAATGGTTGTAAATATTTAATTTCCTTTGAGTACTTACTTCATAAGCTAGAAATTTTTATTTTTCTTAAATATTTTGTCTTTACTACCATTATATCAAATTTCCTCCGCTTTATAAAATTAAAAAAAAATTTCCTTTTTATTTAAATTTAATTAATGAGTCTATTTCCTTTTGCCTTTTTTCCCACTTACAGAATATGAAAACAAATTGACGGATGTAAATGAAAAATCAACAACAGCTTTGACCGATATAGCCGAAAGCGGTGCAAGTAGTAGTACTACATCAACTAGAGGTATGAAATATTAAATTTAAAAAGATATATATAATAACTCATAAAGTGAACTTTCATTTTTAAGTTTAGATCATAAAAAAAAAACATAATTCATTTGCATACATATATGAAGAAAATTTCCCCCTCTCTGTCTCTTTCCATAATCATTTATTTCTATTTCTTAACAGCATCTACTATGACAGACTTAACGGATATAAATAAATCAACAACAACAACAACACCGGTTATAAGACGCTTTAGGCCAATGTCTTCATTTGATGAACCAAAGCATATGCGTCGCATTTCATATTTACGTGCAACTAATGATGATTATCACTGTGAAACTTCCTTATCAACATCATTATCGGTAACCAATACATCGGCCGGTAGCACAGTAAATGATAACCTGTCAACAACAAACAAAACCGCAACATCGGTGTTAACGCAACAAATTGAAGAACATCCTGATCCGATTTATGATGTTGTTAGTGGTGGCAGTGGCAGTGGTGGCGGTGGAATTGATAGTGGTGCTGCCGATAGCACCAGTGAATCATTAGATGCATTAGAAGATTTAAAATTGGAAACTTCATCGCGTAGTAGCCGCCGTACATCTGTAAATAGTGATATAAGGCACAGGTTGGTGATTTTTACTTTTGTTTAAGTTTCCATATTTAAAATTTGATTTTTTCATAATTATTATTAAAGCATTCACATTGATAATATACCCAGTATTGATATAAGTAATAAATTTGAGACAAAAGATGTGGCCACCGAAATGGAGGTGTTCGAAACAGAAATGGAAGTAAAATCACCATGTATTAATGGCAAAGTAATTAAACAACTTTCTTATTGATTTACTAAAGTGATAAAGTAATAAAATAAAAAACGTTTATTTTGCCCTCTTTTAGCGACTTCCCGAATATCGTTCCTGGCGTCAAGTAAAAATCGAGATTAAAGGTGATATTTTAAAAATATATCCCAGCCGCAATACAAAATCCGATAATAATGTAAATATGATGTAAATATGTAATAATGTAAATATTATATAAATTCTTTTTTCTTTAACATAGATAATAGAACTCGATATAAGAAATTATAAAATATTCGATGAATCAGATAAAAAGAAATATGTATTCCGTATGCAATCGAAACCCTCACCAATAGCTACATTAGGAAATGAATTCAATTTAGATGATGATAGGAATGATAAACTAACATCATCATCGAGTAGTTCGACAAATGTACCTCAACAGCAAACTGATGCGCCTCAATATCAGCCACATACAGAGATTTTCTTTAAAACGAAAAGTAGTTCAGAAATGAAACGAATAGTTGGTTTAGTACAATGGAAAAATAGTTTAATTTATGATGATGATAATGTAAGTCCTTAAAACATTATTTTTAATTATATTTGTACGTAAATCGTTTATACCTTGTTAACAAAATTATAGGATCTTCAAGGTAAACAGCTAGCAGAACCACAAAAAACAGCTGCAACTGCTAGTATGTCTACTTCAAATTACTGTGATGATAATGTACAACAGCAAGCACAACAATCAACGCAACATTTGCAAGCAGAACATTCACCCATAAGTTCAACATCGCGTAGTGAATTAGAAGCCTCCGATTCAATATCGCCAGTGATGAAAACACGTAAATCTTCATCGCATAAGAATGTACCCGATAAAAATTTGGGCTCACCAAAAGCCAAAAACTGGAAAGATTTATTATTTAGACGCGGAGGCGGCAGTAGTAGTAGTAGCGGTGGTGGTCATAATGCCGATCTTTCACCCTCAAATCTATCTTCATCTGCGAAGACCATTGGTTCCATTGGTGTACCTCTGAAAACCTGCCCCATGGTACGTGTATACGATTAAAGTAACCTTGTTTCAATAAACAATAAAATCTTTATAAATTTTTCCTTCTTTCAAGTCCAAAAACAACGAATATGTTCCAACACTGGTCGAGGTATGCACGAATATTGTTGAAACTAAAGGCTTGGGAGTGGTTGGAATATATCGTATACCCGGCAATAAAGCTGCAATATATGAACTTTCTGATCAAGTCAATAAAACTGATTTCTCTTGGGACCGTTGCAATACAGATGTCAGATGGGAGGATGTAAATGTCGTGTCGAGTCTTTTAAAATTGTTTATCCGAAGTCTACCTGATGCATTGCTGCCAAGTTCCTTTTATAATAATTTCATAGAGGCTGATAAGAAAGTGGGCATGGAACGTTTAGTTGAATTAAAGCAACTGTTAGAAGCTCTGCCACGTTATTCGTATGAGACCATGAAACATTTGTTTCGCCATCTAAATAGAGTCAGCAAAAATTGTGAAGTTAATTTAATGGAACCGAAAAATTTAGCCATTATATTTGGTCCTTCAATAATACGCACTCCAAATGATACATTGGATATAGCTGTAAAGGATATGAAGCATCAGTGTAGAATAGTTGAATTGCTTTTAACACATGTAAGTTACAAACGCTTTTTATTATTATATATCTCTAACTATAGCCCACAAAAATCATTGAAAACTCTCTTGTTTATTTTCAGTATGAATATTTCTTTGAAAATGGTAAAACTCCCGATATTGAAGATGTCTGCGGTAATAATTTAGCTGCTTCTACATTATCGTCAACCACCGGAGTATCAGCTGCACAACAACAGCAACAACAAGAGGATCAGACCAATATGTTATTACACAATATTTCCAAAATTGAACGTTTTGCAGAACGTGAATCAAGTTCGTACAATTCATCGTCAAGAACATCACGTTTTATGCCACAGTTAGGAAAGAAGATGCGTAAACCTGGTGATAGTAGGGTAAGCGAAATAAAATCTAAATCTTTTCACACCACAACCACCACATCCAATTCTATCACCAATACCAATACAAAAAACTCTATTACTACTACTACTACTACTACTACACCTATACCTCTTACCACCATCACCAAGAAAACATTAAAAAATATTTGTAAATCAACACCCAATATTTCCACACTTACTACACGTTCCATAACAAATCATACACGTAATGCTTCTTCTTCTAAAGCTGTTTGTGAATCAGCGGCAGAATATCGTCAAAGACGCAAAGCTGTTCCTACTATTTATGATTTTGGTGTAACTTTACGTTTACATTTTCAGTCGACTAGTACCGCCACAACGGCTACCTCCTCCTCGAGTAGCAGTAGTACAACGGCATCATCTAGTAAAAAATCTTCAAAGAAAGGTGAAGGTCGTAGTATTTTGGGCCATCGTCACGGTCGTAAGACTAGCTTAGACGAAAAGGATTCGGGCAGTTGCAGTGGTAGCAGTATAGCAAAGGAGCCACAACGTAATAGCGTTGATATTTCCATAACTTTGACAGATGACGAGAGTAGTAATAGCCGTCTTAGTGATACAGGTGAGTTGGGAATCAAAATTAGTTTTAAAAATTAGTTTTATGACTATACAAAATAACGTATATTGTTTAGGTTCAATGTCCCTGGGTGCTGTTACCGATGCTTTAGAAGATAAACTAAAAATATTCAAATATGGTTCTGAATCAAATGATGAAAATGGTTCCCCAGATTATCCAGTAACACCAAGACGCTATACCATTGGTGAACCTTTGCTCTTGCATTCTGAAAACATTCCCTACGCTGATGAGTCACCTGAAAGGCATTTTCATCATTTCTGTCCTCTCGATAATATAACCGGCAACAATCTAATGGTTAGTCGTTCTTGTGCTTCTACCAACACATTACTGAGTGCTAAAATGAATAACGAAAAGCCCTCATCAATTACAACTGGTTCATCGCTTACAACTACATATAAAACCTCACATAAATTGCAGCATTCAGCTACAGCGCCCATAAACTCTTCATTGAGCAGTGTAGGTGGCACAGCATTAACATCGCCGCCCACAGCTGCTTCAACACCGACAAGTGCTCTCAAGGGAAATCTAACAGCTTCAACTGCAAGAAATTTGTATGCCACTAGTAAAAACTTAAGGTTCTCTTCGTCTGTGCAAGAACAGCATTGCTCGGAGGATGATTCCGAGGGCTCGACTACAAGTGATCCTAAAGAAGCCTTAGTTATGACATCACCTTCATTTCTTCTGGATAAGTACAATAAGAAAAAAAGAGAACATCGTTTATTTAGATCGGCTTCGTTTAATTGCCGTAATTATTCTTCACGTTACGGAGGATCAGCTGGCAGTAATGCAATGCCAACAACTGGTTTAACAAAAGATGAAAAGACTGATATGAATCTAACTAAAAAGCGACAAATACAAAATAAACAAAATCGTTCGATTAAACGGAGACATACTGTAGGTGGACCCCATGATTATAGTGGTGGGGGTGGCGGTGTAAGCGTACCAAACAATTGTAATCACCATTGTAAAAATTCTACAAATAATTATAACTCTGCATCCTCCAATACAACAACAATCGTAAGACGTATACCTTTGTCTAGCGCCAATGGTAATATACCCAATAACAACAATAACAATAATATGCAACATGATGAGGGCGGCATAAGTAGCAGCAGTACGAATAATGGCAACAATAGTAGCAGTAGTAATAGCAGCAGTAGCACAAATAATGCGGCCACTGTTAATGTTGCCAATTCAGCTGGTGAACACGTAGTTGAAGTGGGCATACGCATTAAGAATATTAATCGTAGTCATCACTTTTAAGTCGGCACGTTTTGCTACATACATATATACATACATACATATATAAATATTAGGAAACAAATTAATACATAACAAAAGGAATCATCGGTGTGTTGTTAAATTTAAAGCAAATATGGTAACATACGCTGAACCGAAAAAAAAATTAAAATAAAATAATAACTACACTGAGCAGCGAAAAAAAAATTGTGTACGTAAACCACTGTTGAACTCTTTATGTTTGTGTTGTCAAAAAAAAATTTTAAATGCCGAAAAATAAACAAAATTTAAAAATTAACTCTATTTATGACATGAGTATTATAGAGGTTTTCATACAAATTTTCTTATTTTAAGGCATAATGTAATTAAATTTAATATTTAAGTTTATAAAAAAACAACAACACAAAACATCCGACCCCCACCATTCTCCCAGCTTCGCTAATTAAAGGAGTAACAATTATGCAATTGAGTACAATCATTTTCTCATCATGATATCAATGTTAGTAATGTAATTAGATTTGTCAGAGTTTCAAGGAAATTTTCCAAATTCCTTAGAGAACAAAACATATAATTATTCAATTTTCAGATCTCAATGTAGTTTCAGAGAAAATGTATTTAATGACACACATACATACATATGTATATAACATGGAAAAATTTAAGTAAGTTCTTTGAAAGCTTTATTTAGTAGATATCAATATCAAATGACTTTTGTTATAAGCATTATACTGTATGTAGTAAGAAGAACAAATCATCTTTTGTACACCGTTTAAACGAAAAAGGAACAAACGTGTATATATATGAAAGCAAAACAAATCTTATAGAAGAGAAAAAACTATTATTTTTGATTAACCAACAAAACACCAATTAGTTTGTAAGTTAAAAAAAAATGAAAAAAAGATAAGCAAAATTTAAATTATTTAATGATTCATTGTTGTTCAATTTTTCAAAATGTACTATATATATAACAATAGAGCAAACAGACAAAATGTCTGTATATTGATGTTTTATGTGTGAAAACAACGTCAGAAAAAAAGAAGAAAAAATCAAGTATAAACATGTGTAGTATTAGCAATCATTTACACGATAAAATTAGTATATACATATTT
Source organism: Wohlfahrtia magnifica (assembly GCA_023159175.1). Lineage (NCBI taxonomy): Eukaryota > Metazoa > Arthropoda > Insecta > Diptera > Sarcophagidae > Wohlfahrtia > Wohlfahrtia magnifica. The sequence continues at coordinate 97,076 of JAKWBJ010000485.1, read as the reverse complement.
ATAGTTATATATGAAAAAATTATATATACAAATATATATCTTGTATACAACCAACAATATGTATTCAAGCATAAATAATAAGTGTAACTAAGAAATGAAAGCGCACTTAATTATTTTTTTATATAGTTTTAACAACACAAAAATATTTTGAAACCAAAAATTCTTTACTGTTTTTCTTTTTTTTTTAATCTTTGGCCATGCCAAAACATTTTTTGTTTGTCCCCTTAAATTGTAATAATTCTAATAAGTTTTTTTTATATAAATAATTTCTATAAAGTAGTTTATGTTAATTTTTATAATTATATATACACATACTATTTATATACATATGTTATTTTTTTAATTTTAAGTGTAAAAAGTAATTATTACTATTGTATCGACATAAGTTTAACTTTTTTTTTAATAGAGAGACTTATTACAATGTTTTTAATTTTTTTATGATTTTTTAATGGAGTGCTGTTGCAAGGTGTGCTAATACAATACATTTTATTAATTCCTGTAACATATTATTTGACAGTTTCTGTACGTTTAAGTTGTAAAAAATATATTGTATATAAAATTTTGTATATCAATTTCGGAATGTGTTTAAAAATATCGTTTTAAAAAATTACGACAATAATACACCTTGTGAGTTCACCAAGTAATTTTTTGTTTTATTTTCTTGAACTATTGGAACTACTTTTTTGTCATCAGCGACTTGAAAATAATTGTAGAAACTTTTTATTTTGTTCAACTTTTACTCTATCGAACCGATCATTTCGTTTGCATAACTAAAGTTTAACTGATAGAACCTAACAGCGTTTTGTTAATGCTAAAAGTAAATTGTTTTGTTTAAAAGCTTTAACAACCACTCTTTTCGTGTTTGATGTAGTCGTTGTCGTCTTTTGAGAAATTTAGATACCCAATTGTGCTTTCTCTGCCCTAGAATATACGTATTCATATTAATCGTTTCGATTCGAACCGAAATTTTCTCCATTTAGCAAATTTGGTATTCGGCGTTTCCCTTCAGTTTCTTTCAATTGTTTTCTACTTGATTACAATTTATTATTATACATATTATTTATTAAATACAAAAGAAAAATATTACAAAATATGAACTAATTTAATAAAAATATAAATTTACACTTGTCCATTTATATAAAAAACACAAACAAAAATTTGCTCATTTTTCTGTTTCTAATTCATACGTTTCATAGTAAAACAATACTTTAAGAACTCTATTATCTTCTTATCGCACTTTCGATTTAGTATTTTTTTTTTTTAATGCGAACGACATAATCGAAACGCAGAATAGGGTTGAATATGTATTCATTTTGCGCTGTTAATAACTTATTATTTTAAAAATATTTTTGCTGTTTATTTCGCAAAAATCGCAGTAAAAACTAAAATATCATTTTTGTGTAAAAACATGCTTAAAAATGTTACATCAACATAAAATAGGTTTTTAATTTGAGTTTTTATCAGTTTTAAATTAAAAAAAAAACACTATTTAATTGAGTCGTCGAATTCTAAATCAGTTTTACTTTATATGAGAGTAAATAATTGTTATTTATGTACATTTTACTGTATTTTATAGTTAGTATTTTAGTTAAATTAAAAAGAAGAGAAAAAATTTCTTAATTTTTTTTTAAAGAAGTTTTATTTTGATTCAAATAAAAATGGTAAAAACGTTTAACGCATAATTTTTTAAAGTATTTGTTTTTATTTATTTACAATATAAAAACATTTCTTTACAAATGTTTAGTTTTAATTAGTATTTTAGTAAAAACAAAACAATGATAAATAAAAATTTTAAATTTTATGTTGCTCTTTTTATGTATAAAACAATTTTTTATGTATTAAAAATTTATTAATATACAAAAATTAAAGAATGAAACGAATTTTCGTTAGATATGAATTTAGTTATGCTGTGTATGTGTATGTTATATAATATAATAATTATTGTTGATTTATAAAATTATTAAAATTTTAGTTTCTTTATTTCACTTCTTTTTTTATTTAAAAAAAGTGCTTAAAAGCACTTTAAAGGAAAAATATTATAAAAAGAAAATAATGCGTGTATATTTAAAATTAAAGAAAAATTATTTATAATAAACATTTTTTGCCTGCAATAATAATACTAAAAAGAATAAATAAACTACAATACATGCAGAACATATTCATTTTTTATTTACCATTAAAACAGAATCGTATATTTAAAACATAAAATGCAACAATATCAATAGCAATCAATCCCCATATAAACGATATAAAAGTATAAAAAACACTGTAATTATTTTGTGTAAAATTATTAAAAATATATAAGAAAAAAATAAAAAACAAACACCGTAAAAAATGAAATATAAAAATCAATGTTGTTATAGTTACATTGAAATATTTAGAAATAAAAACAAAGAAAAAACAAATGAAAATAAAATATACAATAGAAATCATTAACTTAAGTATGTTTTATATTATTTCCAAACACAAGGATATTAAATCCCGAAATACTGTTAGCAGTAACCACAATGATACAGTAAGTGAAAAACTGAAGATAAAAATATTGCTATTACTATAACTCGGAAACTACAAAAGCTATATAAAAGATACATAAAATTTCTTTTACTTTATAAACTTCTGATTGTGGCTTTTGAAAGTACGTGTGGTGATCTTCCAGTCTATATATAAAAGATACATAAAAACTTCTTTTACTTTATAAAGTTCTGATTGTGGCTTTTCAAAGTACGTGTGGTGATCTTTCAGTCTATTAAATTTCATCTTCATAGCTTTAATGAATTCAGATTTGTCGCAATTTCTTTTATGTATGTCCTGTCAAAAACCACTAAAAAGTGCAAACAAATTTGTATAACAAGAGAACAGAGTTAACTGGTAGGTGAATAACTGAAAAAGAAAATTTTGTTATACTAAACCTCAAAAACTAAGAGACATTTCAAAAATTCTTTCACTAAAATCTCGGATTTTTAACTGTAATTCTTGTATCTACCCAATTCTACTAACAGGTTTTAATAATGTTTAAATGAAAACAATTACAAATACATAATAAGCGTTTAAATTTAATTATTTACACGTCGCGATCTTCTAGCCGGCAAAATTGCATGTCCGTACCGTTAAAATGTTTGGAGCTACAGAAGCTTTTTTAAATGTTCCATCAAATCAACAAACTTTTGTTCAACTTCTAAGTGAAAGAAGAAACAAAATCAGCCATTATGTTAATATCTCAGTAAATGCTAATAAGAAATTATAAATTTAAAATTTCAATAATTACTAATAAAGGCGAAACTTTATTTTATCAATAAAAAGCATTTTATAAAATAATTAAATTTGATTACAATTTCGAATTTGGTGCAGTTCCAGATATCTTGTATACAAACTGGTGGGCATGATCATAGTGGGGATTACAAGCAGCTCGCACTCTTTTTAACCAGGCTCTAATTTTAGGATGTTTAATACGTACATCATAATCCGCCATTCCTAACAGAATTGAATACAGCTATCAAGTTAGTGATAATGATATTTTATTTTTTATGTACTTACTGGTTTGTTCTATTTCACAAGCGGCAAAAATGTCAGCAACAGTCATTTGTTTGCCGCACAAAAAATCTGAATTTTCTAGCCAAACATTTTCTATAATACCCAAATTCTGTTCCATGCGACTTCTAAGATTTTCGATTCTTTCCTGCGATGGTTTTTTTCCGGTAAGTAGTGGTTGTAACCAAACTGTACGAAAATATAAAGCACATGTAGCACGTAATGTGATATGTTGCCACTCTAAAAATTCATCAACACGTGCTTGTTCCACAAAATATTTTGGATATAAAAACTCCGGTATTTTTCCTTTAGCACTCAGGTATCTGTATTTGAAAATGTGTAGATTTAAAAAAAAGAACAAGACAAAGTTATACTACCATGATCCTGAAAGCGCAGCGTTTTTAATTCGCTTATGGATTTAAAACCGCAAAATGCTTTCCATATATTTAATCATAAGGAAATAAATTTTAAATTAAAATGCCTACAGCCTACATGCTACTACATTGACATACAGTCACAACTCAAAATTTTCAAATGTACAGGAGAGGCAAAAAAACTGTTTAAATCATTGCACCTTGTGGCAGCCCGAACAAATATTTGGAAAAAGTCAATTTTTCAAAATGAGAATTGAGAATTGAAATTTTTTTATGTGGTTGTAGCCATGCGTATGTAAACATCTACCTCTTTCAGCTCTTAGTGTTTGTTGTTGCTTGTTTATTGTCTGTTACTTGTTTTCTTTGCTGCTTAATTATTGTTGTTGCCGTGTTATTTTTGTTTACTTTGTCTCTGCTAATGGTTGTTGTTGTAGATTTAGTTATTTGTAAACAGCACGTATAGTTGTTCTTGCAGCTTTTGTTTATTTATTTTAGCGATGTAATAAACGCTGTGGTGCGCAACCTTATTATCGTAACAATATTTATAAAATTTAGTTTTTATTCCATCGACTTTGAATGGTTACAAAATACCATCAATTTAATTATTCAAATAATACGACGGCTGCAGTACCAATTTAAAAAAATCGAATTTTTTCTTGTCTATTTTGACAAGGGTTCGTAAACATATTTTTATATGGTTCATTTAGTCCAAGGTTTCTAGTTTTCAGCTATAGTAATTTTATTCTGCACAACGCTGCCCACCAGAACAATTTTTTGGAAATATCAAACCTGCTTTATTAGAATTTTGTTGTATTGTTTTATACAAGTAAATAACAAAAAACACATGGGATATGATGCTATTTTTCTGATAGGCGCTATCGAGTATAAGGATCTGTGTTGGAAATTTTTGAAACACCTCCAAAATCTCAAAATACGGATAAAAACTGGTTTTTCGTACATTCATCAACTTGTACTTATTTGGATATTATCCAATTTTAAGTTTCTCAGCGGGTTTAGAAAAAAGAGAAACAGAGCTTTTAATTGATATATATTTCGCTTAAGTAGCCTTGAGGAATATCTGTGTATTTCTCAAGCAATTGGTAGAAGATAATTAAAAGACTTCAAAAAGAGTTTCATTTCAAAAAACTTTTAGACTACATATATAGTAGATCAGCCAAAGCCTGGTGGTGGTAATTACAATGATGAATGTACTTCCAGAGTACAGTACAAATAATAAAAAATTATATATTGTATATATATGCAGAAACGTTCGTAAAAAATTATCAGTTGTATTGGATGTCGCCAACGCTACACAAATTGTTGATTTACAATTGGGAAGTAATTTAAAATTCATAATTACCTCTTGGTTTTTTGTCTGAAGGTTCTCAAGAATCTATTAATAAAATCTTTAAACAAGTTGGAGAGCATAACGCAAAAAAATTTAAAGGATTAATAAGTTTGAAGATATCTTTAACTTTCTGTTAATAAATTCAGAAACGTTGGTCAGTGGAACTCGTAAGGCTCCCAAGGCAAAACAAATATTTGTTCCTAAAGAAGCAAAATGTCTGTTTCTGTCATCATCTGATAAGGTCGATTTCAACGTAAGCAGTGATGAAGATACTGATGAAACACAAAGTGATAGCGAACAAATACATAATAATGTATCCTTATATTGATAAATAAGTGTTGTAACCTTCGAAATGTTTATAATTATTTGCATTAAGCTTAATGATTTTTTAAAAGCAAAATAAGCTTTGTTTTTTATCTTTTTCTTTATATTTTTCAATAAGAACGAAAGTTGTTTTGATTGATTTATAATACAAGACCACAAACTTTTCCAAAGATACCAATATCTTATACCTAAACTCAGCGTTTTAATTCCATTGATTCCAAAAATGACACAACCTGCCCCACAGTGTATTGTTGTAAAATTAAATTGATCGGTTAAGAAGTTATAGTGCGTCATCACCTATCGATCACAGTGTTGCCCTTAAGATTGGTTTGTTATGTTGCAACTATGGCATTAAATAAGAGTCACATTGAAGTGACAGTATTTTACTAGTTAAAGAAAACAGATTTGCAAACGAAATATTTATGGTCGTTAGAAATTTGATCTGTGAATTGATTTATGGAAAAGAAAGAGATTTTAATAAATTTTTCAGTTGTGACTGTTCAAGATTTAGTGTGCGATATGTATTTAAAAAAATAAATTACAATTATTATAACAAGCAAATATCATTGAATTATTTATTCGACATTCATATCAAATTTTTATACAACTATTCCCGGGCAACACCGGGTGGGTAAAGCTAGTTGAAATATAAATTATGGGGAATAACTTTTCAAATTAAACCATTTTGAACAATTCTACCAGTTTGAACACATAAAAACGTTAATTATTTCATACTAAAATATATACTTGCCTTAGAATAGCAACACTTTCAGCCAATTTAAAACCATCGTCAATTATACAGGGCACCATTTGGAAACGATTAATATTTGTCTTAAACTCTTCAGTCATATGTTCGCCTTTAAAAAACAAATTAGAGTACGTCAGTGAGTATAAAGTGATAAAATTATTCTATGAACCAGTGCATCTTTGTACAAATATATTTAATATACTTTTCCAATAAGCTTAACGAATAAATGTTTATAATACGATAAGATTACAATTTATAAATTATACTTGCCATTCCTTAATGCCACCGGACAGTCTTCAAATTGCACTCCGCTCATTTTAAGTATAATGTATAAAGCCCTAGAAGGCTGTGACAATAAATCGTAATAGTAGGCCAAAGACATTTTAGTTGGAGATCGTTTACAATTCACTAAAATACAAAAAAAGAAAAAAATTAATAAGAATTATTAATGCATTACTAAAAAATAATTAATTAATTTTATAGTAAATTTATTTAAAACCTTTTTATTTCAACGATCCTGCCTTTACCAAATCAAGAGTACAACTAAATTAAAAAATTTTCTCTAATTGTTTTATTTTTTATATTTTGCCGATTATTTGCATTTGAAACTTGCTTTACTTTTAATTTATTTCATATATACTCACTCAACTCATTTGAATGAATTTCTCTTTAACACTGTACGAGTATATAGATACAATTCTCTTAAAATAGGGTTTGGTTTTTACATGAACATACGATGACTATACAAAGTTCGACAGAAGCAACCAGTAGATGAAAAACTGAGAAGACAATTTTTTAAATGTCATAACTCGAAAACTAAAAGCTATTTCAAAATATCCACTAGCAATTTTTTAGCAAAAACGCTTTAAATTGGAAACGTTTATGAAAAATGTCTTTTGCTTCTATAAGTAGATGTCGCGATTTTGTAGCCTGCAAAATTAGATATGGACATCTTTAAAATGTTCGGAGTTATAGGTGCTGTATCAAATCAACAAACTTTTGTTTAACTTTCAGGTAACGGAAGAGAAAATCAGCCATCCTGTGAATATCTAAGCAAAGCTTAGTTCTAAGCCTTTTAATTCATTAAATACGGAAATTATTAAAAAAAATTAAATTCAAAATTTTAACAGTGTTACTATTTACTAAAGCTGAAACGTTGTATTAATTTTGTCAATAAAAACATTTCATAAAGAAATATTTATTTTTTACAATTTCGAACTTGGTGCAGTTCCAGATATCTTATAGACAAACTAAAGTGCATGGTCATAGTAGGGATTACAAGCAGCTCGCACTTGTTTTAACCAGGCTCTGATTTTGGTATGTACGTGTAGTCCGCTAATCCTAAAAGAATTTAACGTAGAATATAATTTATTTAAAATACAATTTTATATTTCAAGTACTTACTGGTTTGTTCAATTTCACAAGCGGCAAAAGTGCCAATAACTGGCATTTGTTTGCCGCACAAAAAATCTGAATTTTCTAGCCAAACATTTTCTAAAATACCCAAGTTCTGTTCCATTTGGCTTTTAAGCTTTTCAATTTTTTTTAGCGATGGTTTCTTACCGGTACGTAGCGGTTGTAACCACACTGTACTGAAATATGAACTGCAAGCAGCGCGCAAACTGATTTGCATTTATCACTTAAGAATCTATGTTTGAAAATGTGTAGCTTATTAAAAAACAAAATGTAATAGGTTATTTTGATAAGACAAGAAAGTTGAGTCCATTTTCCATTAACATATGTATGTAAAACACAAACAAAAATTGAGTGCTTGTTTAAATTTGGATAAATTCATCTAAAGATACTGGAAAAGGTTTAAATTGTGGGTAAACAGACAAAATTAGTCCTTTAATTATTAAAATCATCCACTAATACATTGTACTTTTATACAATGACATCGTTTTTTTGTACATTACATTTTGCATTTGAGGGGCATATAAAAATGAATGATAGTTAAAGATAGTCAAATATACAAGATCAAAATAAAAAGTATTGTGAACAATAATTGGGGCCATTATTTATTATTGTACATCTTAATAACGGTGAGTTAAAAAACGTCATTTGCAAACCAACCAAGGAATGTCATGCATACCTAAACGCAACCTTGCAAATGTTGACAAAGTCATCCATTCGTAAATGTACTGTAAAAGTTTAAACTGCGCAAATAAAAGAAAACTGTGTAGTATTAATTTTGTCGACGATTTTTGCTTACATTTTGAAATGTTGTTCAAATTTGAATAATAACAGACATTTGAATGAAAGTAGCTATTGCTAACGATATGCTCACAAAATTAGGATGATTAGCCTCAGGAAAAGGATTTATGATTATGATTTATGGGGAAAGGTGTTACCTGGAACAAAAAGTGTACATAAATGTAAAACGCTAAAAACAGCGCTGTTTACTTTGTATCGAAACGGTAGAAAAACCGTACATATATTTTGATGTTTTCGAACTCTTCCTAAATGCATCAGCGAGAGACTTAAAAGTTTATGTTATTGTACCTCCTTTATACATTGATATTAAAGAAAATAAAATTGAAATTATTACAACAAAGCCAATAACATAATTTTTTCAATTTTATAACGCGAGTTACGTAAACTTTTATAGAAAGATTCTGGGCAACACCGTGTGAGTAAAGCTTGTTAAAATATAAATTATAGAAAATAATTTTTTAAATTAAATCACATTGAAAAATTGTGCCAATCTAATCACATGAAAGCGTTAAATTACTTTATTTTAAAATACCAACCTTAGAATAACCTTAGAATTATACATGGCACCTTTTGGAAACGATTAATTTTTGTTTTAAACTCTTCAGTCATCCTCCTGCAATCAGCAAAGACGACTACGTCAATGGTATAAAATGATAAAATAAGTTCAACAAACCAGTGCATCTTTATGCAAATATTTTTAATTTATTTTTTCAATAAGCTCACCATAAACGCGTATAATACGATAAGATTACAATTTATAAATTATACTTGCCATTTCTTAATGCCACCAGTATGTATGCAGAGCCCTAGAAGGCTCTGACAATAAATAGTAATAGTAGGCCAGACATTTTATTTTAAGATCGTTTACAATTCACTAAAATCTCAAATATTACTAATTAATGTATTACTTAAAAATACATTAATTAATTTATTCAATGATCTTACCTTTGCCAAGTCAAAAGTTTACTATATTAAAACACATTTTTTTATTTCAGATTTAGTAAACAAACCAATTGTTTTTGCTTTGCTTTTCATTTATTTACAGATACTCACTTTAAAACTTTCGATACTCTCTTTAAAGCTTTTCAAGTACGTACAATTCTCTTAAAATAAGGTATGGTTTGTACATGAACATACGATAACTACACATAGTCGAATCAAAGGTCGAATTTTGTATTGAATTATCCTATGCATCGTTGTAGGAAGAATTAAGGTTTTCATGTAAAATGTTATTTTAAAGAGTTTTTACTTTTATTTGTTGGCGGCATATTTCGTGAAATGTAACCCGACAGACTTATATTAAATACAAGTGTTTATATATAAATTCTTAATGATTCTAATATAAAGATACTAGTCGATGACAATATCCATTATTCAGCTCTATTTAGGTACCAATGAACAGCCAATCAAAGCTGGAATCCGGAAACATAAATGATGTTGGAGTGGTCATACTTTGTCTAAACAACTTACAAACATCGCAAAGCAGATTATTATTGTCTACAAAGTAGTAGTAGAGTCTCAAGGTTATAGAAGAACCATGTACGTCCAAATGATAAACTGAAATTAAGGTATATCAACTACACTTACGAGGGAACAAAACAAAACATCTTTCAGCAAAATGCACTGAAATTGTCTTATTGTAACCTTATTTAAGAAAATTAAAGCCATTTGACGTGAATTTTATTGTCGTGCGACGTGAACTGCAAAGACCAAAGTTCTCAACGTAAATAATTCATAATTTTGTTTAGAAAAAGCATTATTGCACTCCAAAACAATTTGCTGTTTATTTAAATATTCACTAAATTAACATTTTATGTGAGCATTTTTCAAATTCAAATAACATTTTTTTAAATAAAAGTGGTATAGATATATCCGTTTGTATACAAAATTTATCAATATTTATACACAATTACATGTTTCACTATATCGGTTATAAAATTAATCATTTTTAAAACTTTTTTTAAATTTATTTAAATATTACAACTTCTTCAAGACTATCCACTTGTAAAACTAATTTAATTTTTTGCAATTTTTATTTTCTTAGGTCAAGTTGAGCGTTTTCAATCTTAAAGTATGCAAACAACAAATATATATAACTTCAATAATAATTGTAAAAGAAAATCATCTAAAATCGAACTGAATATTGTTTAGTAAGGCAAAACAAAAATAAACAATTCACTGTTCAAAGTTTAATGTAGAGAAGAAAACAAATGACAAAAAGACAAACTCTCAAAATATTAATTTATAACAAAAGAAAAGCAAAGTGAAGAGCATAAATGTACTCTCGTGCAAAATTCGTTATCAAAGAGTGTTCTTTTATAATAAATATATACAATACTAACAATTTATCAATACTTGTTATCGAAAATTGAAGAGCTAAAGACGATGGAACAAGAAAAGCATTTAAAATATTATTTTGATTTCCTTTCACAACCCTCCAGAGCTTTATATATTTTACTTAAAACAAGCGGTACACATTTCGAGTCTTTTCGATTGAATCTTCTAAAAGGTAATTAAAAATAAAAAATGTTAACAATTAACTAAATTAAGTGATGAATACAAAATAGTTAATCGTTCCGGCCATTATTATGTTTAGAATAAGAAATTTCAATTGATGAAACTATTGCTATATTAAGATATTTAACACAAAGAGCAAAAATTGCTATAAGTTTTTATCCTATTGATATGAAGCAATGAGCACGTGTAAATGAATTCTTACAATGGCAGCATATTTACTTTCGCTTCTCATGGACTGAAGCGAAACTATTTGGTTATCCTGCTTCCGAAGAAAAGGTTGCAAAGTATTGTAAACTAATGGAAAATGATTTAAAAAATATGGAGCTTAGTGAAACAAAGTTTATAGTGGATGATACAATAACAGCAGCAGATATTTTTGGAGCATGTGAAATTGAACAAATAAGTATATATAAGAGTAGGAGCAAAATTTAAAAACTTTTTATTATTACTTCTGTTCTTTTAGGATGCACTGGCTATGAGGTTAAAGAAAAGTATCCTAAAATATACAAATGGATAGAAAACGTTCAAAATTAATTGGAACCACATTTTGATGAAGCCCACAAAACAGTCTATGTGTACGAAAAGGAAACCAAATTACTACTAAACAGTAAATAAAAAGTAGCATAAAATTATTAAATACCGGAGAAAAAAAATCGTTCGAATAATAAACAAATGTAAGATTCACAGATTCTTTAAAAAAAAAATTTATTCATTTAAATTTTAGTTATTAAAAATAAGATTTATAAAAACAAACTTAACAATAAAACTTGTTACAAAATTAAAGAAATTAACTTTCTAAAGTTACTTGATCACGATGTATGAAGAATGCCGCTATCAAGGCTGTAGTTTGTGGGCCTTCTGTACAGCCCTTGGCTAAACGTTCCTCTATAGAAGCCATTTTAATAATCAATTTATTCATAACACTCATCGGAAGCTCCACTACAGAAAATATTCATAACATATAATACAAAACCAAACTAACATATACTAAAATAGAAACTTACATCTCATAACAAACAAATGCAATTCTGTTAGAATATCATCTAAGGCTAAGCCTTTAACCGATTTTATACTTTGAATTTCTAAATAAATAAAATGTTAATTAATGGATTAAGCAAAACGTAAAGATAACAAAAATTTTTACCATTGTAGGCTTGTTCGAAGCTTGAGCAAGACAAAAGCGTTTCCAATATTTTCTCTATATCACTACGCAAAGGATGACCCACACAAGTGTAAACATTATCCTCATTAACAACATCAAAGGCCATGCTGGTACTCTGTAAAACATTCAAAACCTTACGCATATCACCTTTAGACAGCGTCATTAAAGCTTGTTTGCCATCTTCGGTAACATTCAAACTTGAAAATTAAAAAAAAAAATCGGTTTAGAAGATAAATAAGTATTAATGTGCATGACTTTCTTACTTCTCCATATCAATAATCTTATCTAAACGTGGTAGAATTTGTACCGGCGTTAAAGGAGCAAAACGAAAACGTGTACACCTTGATTGTACAGCCGGTATAATTTTACTCAAGTAATTGCATATAACACAGAAACGTACATTTTCTGTATATTTTTCAATAATACGCCTAAGAGCATTTTGAGCATCATTGGTCATGGCATCAGCCTCATCCAAAATGATTAATTTAAAAGTGCCACTAAAAATCGTGCGGGTGGATGCGAAATTTAGAATTTGACCTCTAACTATACCAATACCACGGTCATCCGAAGCATTTAATTCTAAAACCATTGACTTGAACTGGGCCGGTGTATACAATTGTTTGGCACAGGCCAATATTGTACTAGTTTTACCAGTGCCCGGTGGCCCGTAGAATAGCAAATGGGGTAATTGTTTTTGATTGATAAAACGATTTACTGATAATTTTATGAATTAGTTATAGAAAACGTAATGAATAATATATTTATTAAACTTACTTGTGGATATAATTTCTTCATGAGATATCAAGTCGTCCAATTTGGATGGTCGATATTTTTCCACCCTTTGAATAAAAATAACAATTTTATTTTAAATCTTTAATTATTTATTTAAAATTAATTACCATGGCATACGATTTGTTTTTGTAGTATTTTCTTCACTCATTATTATTGAAATTCGCAATTTTTATTTAATCAAACACGAAACTAGAAAATTACTTGCATGTAAACAAACTAACACGGGAATTTTGCGCCACTACAATTTAATGTTAAATAGTGCTGCCAGATTGTCTTATTTGTAGCACGACATGGTTGTATTTCTTGGGCTTGGGTTTATAAAAAAATATACAATATGCGACAAAACATATGCACGAGTTGGTACTTGTTATCATATATCTTCATAGCATAGAAAATCTCATACGATTTTGAATTCGTTTTATAATTTATAATGATAATAGATTTCTTTCAAAAGGGCATGACTAAAACAAAGAAAAAATGTACAGAAAAAATTTATACTAAAATTTAAAAAACCACTTTTTGCATGCGACAAAAAAGCACGAAATAGTTTTTCTTATAAACATTAGAGGAATAATTAAAGAACATTTTAGAGTCTTTATTATCGTTCTGAACCTTTCGTAGTCTGGGCCTAGCGAACAATATTTTTCAATATTCTATAAAATGGATGATTATAATTAAAATAAACTAGTGACATAAACCGCAAAAAGTTGTAATTCATCACAGTGGTATTTACCTTATTATAAGCTATATCCGTTCATCATGCTCATTGACAACCACACACAAAGGTGGTAGACTCCAAAAAACAGTAAACGGAACGACTAGGCTATACTACACTTAATAAAAAAATGCCTTAAACTAAAATTAAATGTTTCGATTAGATGCATCCAACGACACTCTGTTGAAGGTAGATTAAGTGCAAAAAGCCCTTTATTTCTGCAGAAAGCAAATTGGACAAAATTGAATTTGAAACGAAAAATTTAAACTGGAGTGTAACTAAATGGAAAAGACCTTCTAATGAACAATAAAACGTCTTAATTCTTGGCATACCAAAGACACGGTAAAAGATGAAGGAGGAAATGTTTTAGTCTGGGGATGCTTTTCTGGCCATGGGATTGGACCAACACATGGAATAAAAGGTGTAATAGATAGATTCGTCTGTAGAGACATTCTGGAATATATAATGCTGCCATGAGCGGAGTAAAAATGCTACTAAATTGGAGGAGGATTTTCTAGAAAATCTATGGGATTTTGTAAATTACAAAATAAACAGCAATAATTGTAGAATTGGCGAAGTTTTGTCGCATACAAAAAACTGTGTGTAAAATATAAGATTAATTTTTTAAGTTTGTAGGAATTTTCATTTGTTTTTCTCATATTTTATATATTTAGATTATTAACTTTTTAAATAAATAAAATAGTTTCAAATCCAAATATATTTGCTTTTGTTATTGAGAGATTTTGTGATAATCAGAAGTTTTTGTAAATATTTTGTCGCACACCGTATATGCATAAAAATGTAATAGAAATTGAATAAATGCTTAAAAAAATTAATTAAATGGCAACAACTATTACTCAGTTTATCGGCTTGTGCTGATAGATGGTTTGTAATTGATACTTTTTTTTAACAACCATTCATGCTTACACGTTTATTTTTATTCTCTCTCTTTATTTTCCTTTTCACTTTTGTTTTTCAATAAAAATCTCATAGTATATGGATTATTATTGTGTTGTTCATTGAAAGAAAGGCAACTGCATAAAAGTATATCTTAAAAGAATTTTCTGGAAAATTTTTAAATAAAAGTGTATTATGTCCGCATCAACAAAAGAACAAATAAGTGAAGGCGTCAATAGTGCATCAAGCAATGCTACAAACGAAGAGAGGAAACCCATATTCCGTGACATCGATGCAGATGAAACTCCAGCTGAGGCCACTGAAATCGAATCGGCATGCATGAGTTGTTTCCGCCAAGGTGTAACACGTCTTTTACTTACAAAAATACCTTTCTTCAAGGAGGTTGTTCTAATGTCATTCAAGTGTGAATTTTGTGGTTATGAGAATAATGAAATTCAATCGGCGTCGGAAATTCAACCGAAGGGTATTAGATTACATTTGGAAGTCAAAGACTCGACCGATTTAAATCGTCGTGTGGTACGTTCCGACTATACATTAGTAAAGATACCCGAGGTTGAATTGGAAATACCAGCTCAATCTCAGAAGGGAGAAATCACTACTGTGGAAGGTATTATTGATCGGACCATAAAAGGCCTAAATCAAGATCAGGATAAACGTAGAATAGAGCATCCAGATGCTGCTGCTTCCATCGATGCCTATATAGATCGTTTAAATGCTTTAAAGGAATTTAAAACACCATTCACATTGATTATCGAAGATATCACGGGCAATAGTTTCATTGAAAACCCTTTGGCTCCAGCTACAGATCCCAATTGCAAAACTACCCATTTTAAGCGTTCCAAAGAACAAGATCAACTCATGGGATTCTATGAAGAACAAAAGCCCAAGGAAGAACAACATTTACTTAAACCCATAACGGAGGGTTCCTGGACCTTGGAAGATTTACATGGTGAGGTCTTACAATTTCAAACATTGTGTCCTGAATGTCGTTCACCTTGCGAGACTAATATGAAATTGACCAGTATTCCCCATTTCAAAGAGGTAGTCATAATGGCCACTGTTTGTGAAGTTTGCGGTAGCAAAACCAATGAAGTCAAATCGGGTGGTGGTATTGAGGAAAAAGGTATACGTTTTGAAGTGCGTGTTGAAACAAAGGAAGACTTAACCCGAGATGTTTTGAAATCGGAAACCTGCAGCTTAAACGTACTAGAGTTGGACTGTGCTGTGGGACCTTCAGCTTTGGGTGGTCGTTTCACAACTGTTGAGGGCATCTTCAATGCTATGAAAGACCAATTAGCCGGTAATGATGTCATGTTTCATGATTCATCAGATGAGGTAGCCAAGAAAAGATTTGAAAGTTTTGTTCAGAAATTTGATGATATTATTAATTTAAAAGCAACCGCCACTCTTGTACTGGACGATCCAGCCGGTAATAGTTATGTGCAATCACTGTTAGACAGTGATGAACCTGATGACAAATTGAAAATTATTAAATATGAACGTAGTTATGAACAAAATGAAGAATTGGGTTTGAATGATATAAAAACGGAAAATTACGAACAACTAGAATCGATTGTAGAATAAAACTTAAAAAAAAGAAATAACCTTATTGCTACAGTTTTTTTAAGTTATTTTGTTTATTTTATTTAAAAGTTACAACTTTTATAATTTCGTACAAAATAAAATTTATTTTAAAAAAATCTATAAAAACTATTTTAAACGATTTTTTTTAATCAATTGAGAACAAATTTAAAAGAAGTGTTGCCAGTTGCCGAAAATTGCATTACATATGACAAGTAGCAACTAAGCATCCGCGAATTTCAGTTGTCATATGGGCAACTACAAATTTCTGGTTGCCTCTCAACAACGCAACTGAAGTTCGGCTGCTATCCAAAACTTATAATCATATAATCTATGGAATTTATGGCACTGCGAAACTATTCAACAATGTCGGTTAATAGGGTTCTCCTGTTCAAAATTAATTATCCGGTGTATACCTATTTGGATAAATAATATATAATAGCGTGAATTTACTTTCACAGTAAATTAATTATGCTTTATTTCCACAAGTACAATAGTTATCGTCTTTATTTGTGGTGTGAGTTAGACTGAATTCTAAACGTCAAAATACTATTGTATCGATATAAAGTAAACTACATTGTTTTTAGATTTGGTAAAAAAGACTTGTATGCTTTTTACATTTAGGAATACCTTTCCCATAAAACAATATTCTTACTTTTATTTGAGGCAAAATCATTCTCATTTTGTAAGCAATAGCTGTTTCCATTTAAAAGCCTTTTATTATTTCAATTTGAATAAAATATTAAATTGTTAACGAAAAGTATCAACAAAATGTATACTACACAGTTTGCTTTAAGAACGCAAGACATTGTTCGGTTGTTTTGCAAATGACGTTTTGGAACTCAGCCTTGCTCTCGAAATATAGTTTATAGCCGAAAAAAAAAAAACTGGTAGAAACAGAGCAAGGATAATGGTTCTTCTAATACAATGTAATTTTTAATTTTCTTATGTATGGAGGAAACTGGTTGCAAAGTGTGTGTTACTTTGAAAACGAAGGGGTAAGTTAAAGCCCAAATCAGTCAGCTTTCAATCGAATTTTTTACTTGCTCCGTTTTTTTAAATTATAAAAGGAGACAACTGGTTGTACTCTTTGTCGCCTGACTGCAAAACGAATAAGTTTGGTCTAATATGACCATTTTAATTCAGATAGTGTTCTACTGTCTAATTATTTGTGATTCTGCCAAGACTTGATGATTTTGGCTTTAGGCGAAAAATAATTATTTGTTGACCGAAGTGCTTGTTCTGAGTATAATGTTATAATTCAATAAGATGGAGATTGAAAACACAGCTAAAACACAGCTAAAAACTAACTTTTAAAACATAAATTTCAAACAATGTACTTGCCAGCCCAAAGCCTAAATCTCAATTCTATCGAAAATTTATAAGCTCAGAGAAAAATATTTAGAAGAATACTTAGAAAATTTTAAATTTCATTACACTTAAAAGATTGTAAGCTTAAAAGCAAAAATCCGTTAAAAAGTTTTTACCTTTCAAATTTAAAAAACTTCCAATGAATTCCAGCTGTTTTAGTATTCTCCCTTTTACGAAATAAAAGAAGCTCTGTAGCCATTATTGGAACACTGTTAATATTCGTTCAAGTATTGGTGTTACGCTGCCTGGAATAAAGAAAGCAATAAAAACGAGTGCGTAAAATGAATACATGAACAGGATATGATTGAAAATAGAATGTTATATATGTATGTATGTGTGCGCTTGTGTGTGTAAAAGGATTTGTTATTGCGAGCATATAATAAGGCGCAATTGTTAAATGAATGGGTACAGTATTGACTGGTTGGCTGATATGAGCATGAACGAGAACGACATTACGCTTAAACATATTAATGTTGTGCTGGCGGCAATAAATGACTGATAAGAACACAATACATGCGAGGACAAGGGTATAATATTTCTTAATTTTTTTTCCTCATTTTTTTTTTCGTTCGGCTGTACTATACTAGCAAATTTAGTTAAAGTAATAACAGGAGAGATTTAGGTCAAATGGATAAAAATATTGTATAGTATATGAGAAGAATGCAAAATAATAAAAGAAAAAGTACAAGTGGAGGCAGGAAATTGACACTAATAGTTTTATCAAATGAAGACACAATGAAAAATAGAAAAAAACAATATATTAAAAGATGATTTAAAATTGTCTAATGTAAAGTAACAATGAAATTATGAGTGTGTATTATATAAGGATAATAGAGATACTTTAAGAAAAAGAAATTGGCTTAATTAAATCATTATATGAAGTATACAATTACTACAGGTCATTTATAAATCCATGTACATAGTTTAAGTAATTCAAAGTATTTTTAAGAATTTCAATTATTTTAAATTAATTCTATATGTTAATAATAAATGTATATTCTTTTAAATTCATATTTATACAGATTTAAAATTAACCGTTGGTGTTTTTTTTATTATAATTAATCTCATAATTTTACGCATATAAAATTTTATTCACTCAATTTTTCAATTTTTTTCTCTTTTATATGGATAGATAAAAGAGCAATTTATTTGTTTTGTTTTTGTTGTTGTTTGTTAGCACTCGTAGTAAAGAGGAGCATCATCGTTGAATCTGTTTTTTATTTCTTTTCCTCTAGAAGTCCTTTACATTCATTCATACATTCGATGAGATGTGATGAAAAATAAAACACCCCAGAACTGTTTTCGAACACCAAAAATCTATGACCAAAACAAACGAACAAAAACAAAACACTGAAAAGATAAAATTTTGCGCGCTCTTTACAAAATTCCAATAGAGTCGTTAAAGAATACAGGTAACGCTTTAAAAGGAAGAGAGGGCCTTTAAAAAAATTAATTAAAATGTTCACATACGGTTATTTGCTGCGCAGAAAATGTTAAAAAATTATTACAGGGCAAGTCCACAGAGCTGCACTAGTATGTAATGTACTTTTTGTAATAATACAGACCTATAATCCTATTGTCCAATATATCCAAGTTGCTTCAAAAAGAACTAATACATAAAGAAGCGGATTTTGATATTAAGTGAAGTTTACTGTATACCAAATCATTAGTTTTGATTTAGAAATCACAGCACGATTAAACTAACACATAGAGTAGTGAGTGCCATTAGATGGACTTTGGCCTTTTATCGGCGTTTCTCGATAAAGTATGGCATGAAAAGGCTTCATATATAAACTGAGATAGAATTTAGCGCCAAATGTCTGCAACCTATTACAGAGCTACCTGACTGATTATGATTATGGGAGGCGATTATGTAAACGAACCTCAGGTCATATGCCAACATGTAGTAGTACCCATACTTCGACATTCGGTGAAGATACAGGTATTCTAAGAGACCATATAGTGCAGTTGGAGACCTGTTAAAATCAATTGAGGATAAAGTTTAACGAGCAAAAATGTATACAAGTAACACTTAGATTAAGGAGTCTCTTCAACTATTAAAATAAACATCCAAGTTATGCGCCAGAATTTTGAAAGAATTATTATTATTATAATTATCGAGATATAAAAGTACTGCGACCTTCCGATCTATTGTACAGCCCTCCGTCTATATAGGGTTTCCTACAATATCTCTCCCAATCTTGTCGATCTAACAAAGTTCAAGATGTCGGTTGGTACCAACCATGATAACTCCCTAATCAGTATCTGATATTAATGCCCCACATGGACCCAGTACGTGCTCTGGTGATTCGATTTCTTCATCACAGAATTTGTACATTGGACGTGAGACTATTCCCATTTTACTTAGACGTCCATTTAGCATGCACTGACCGGTCAAAAGCCCGGTTAGTATCCTCAGGCTGTCTCTGGACATCCTTATGTAAGATTCATTGAAAGAATACAAAGGCGTCAAAACAACATTTTGCGGCTGTTAATTATTTATTAGAAATTCGGACATCCATAAAGACCTGAACGTGCCGTATTTGAAGAAGAGGCTTATCCGAACCACTAGCCCCTGCCATTTTTAATGAGCGGTGGCCACATTCGATTGCGCAGAAGAAATACTGCGGATGTGATACCGAGAAGAGCAAGGATATTATTAAATTAATTCCATGACTACATGATATTTCTTCCGACACTAACTGGCCTAAATTAATATAATTTCTCTGTTAGCTCACGCATACTATTTACTATGAATTTTATTCAAAAAGAAGAATGATAAGTCTCTTGTACTCGTATTGCATCTGAATGGCAATTATAGACAGATTAACTTATTTGTAGTAATCAAATGTGAAGCTTAAATTGCAGAAAGAATTCACCAAATTTGATCAAATTTTAGGAAAATAATGCTATATAATTAAAGAAAAAAAAATTTCGGCAGATAGAATTATATTTGCATTGATCTTTACTAAGCTTAAAAAAAGATTTTAAAACTTATCAAATTTTGTTCTGGTTCGTCTTAACAGGATTGAATTATGTATCAAATTTTTTGATTGTTGTGCAAAGTTTTATATGACAATTATTTTGACACAGTTGTCTAACATATAACACATTCGGCCTAAAACTTCAAACGCATTTTCGATGTAGTGTTTATCTCTTCAATTCCAACAAATATTTGACCATAAAGGTTTCTTTAGTTTAGAAAACATGAAAAAGTGTCAGAGTGTCAATATGGTGGCTGAAGAACGATCGTTAAAATACAGTTCAATTTCCTGCCTTTTCATTATACATACTTACATAAAGGGCCCTTTAAAAATCGCCTGTTTTGCATGAGGCTTTAATATGCATACCGTTATTAAATACGCATCATTACGAAGCAGAAAAGCTCGCTCTCTTACAATTTCCACTTCCTTTTTTGACATTTTTGTTTTGTACCCTTGTATACGATTTTCTGTTATTTTTATTATTTGTTTATGATTTTTATTTTTTTGCTTGTGCAATAAAAACAGAGAGAACTTATGATGAGAACTTCAGAGAGTAGTGATAAAAGGAGAGCAGCAAGAAGCGAGAGTACAGAGAGTGTGACAATTGAGAGCGAGACACGAATGAAATTTCTTTTTTTTTTGCAAAAAATTGTATCTGGAAAATACATGTTCTTGTGGGAATCTGGGTAGAAAAATTTATGTTATGAAAAATTGAGCACAAACATAACAGTTATTCTGTTTTTGTGAGTCGATACGAAAAGAACGTTACGATTTTATGGTTGTTCGAATAAAAAAAAGTTACTTAAAAAAGTATAGAGTATATTTTAAGGAAACAAAAATTAAAAAAAAAAACATCAAATGTATCCTTATTAAGGATTTTTTAAATCCTATTCTTAAAACCGTATAAAACAAAATTCTTTAAAACGGTACAATAAAAATACATATGCATCTGTATATACATATAGTGAAAATAAAAAAGAAACAAATCATAGAAAATAATATTGCACTTTCCGTTACTTAAACGTTAAGAAAAATATATTTTAAAAATATTAAGAAGTGAATACGGGCATTAAAGAAGTATTTCCTGCGTAAATTTGGTGTATATACCAACGTGCCGGATAATTGAAAGTGTGCGTGTGTGTGTATGCATTGTGTATGTGTTACATTTGCCCCGAAAACAAACGATACACATAGAGGTGCTGGCTGCTAGGCTAACTTGTTGTATATGTGTGTGTATTTGCTGGACTGCTTGACATGTTGGATGGGCGACTGGCAGGCAGACTGCTTGACTAACTGACTGACTGCTGGCTGCTCAGGCTGCATTGCTAGTTAAAAGAGCCTGCTGCTGCTCTTGCTGCTATTGGTGATATGTTGCTGGTAACCTCAACCTGACCCAGCATCATCAGCTGCATATCGCATACATACAATATTTATAGTATATTTGTAAAAACAAAAAATTATACAAATATAAAACACGATACGATACAGAAAAGGAATTCATACACATATTTTTCCGTTTATATGTACATATATGTATATGTATGTATTATAAAGTTTTCGTGTAAACTCGTATTTCATAGTAATTGATGCTGTTTTGGCCAAACCTTTGTGTCTCTATATAGAATATATGCAAATAACTGTAGAGTTTAAGGAATATCATCACAGCAAACTGGGCTAGTCTGCATACACAGAACTCATTCTATTAAATTTAATAATGATTTTGAAAACTGGCCTTCAGTCTTAGTCACTACTGAAAGAGTTTACTGTTTGGTGGAGTACAGCAACGGTCATAATGTAATTTATTACATAAAAAAACAAAAAACAAAAAACAATTTTCCAATATCAACTTTTACAAACAGACACACTTTCACATTCATTTTAGAACAGAGTTTATTGAAAGAGTATGTTTGTGTATACGTATGTATGTATGTACCATAGGAATTGTTGCTAGTTGCTCTTTGTATGAGTTTTAGTTACTTTTCGCTTTCGTTTTACATTGTACCATCAATCCAGTTTCCTGTTAATAAAGTGCAGAAATTGCAAAAAATCGTTTTCATTTTGACACTGATTTTTATTTATAAAATAAATTTGCAAATAGAATTTTTTTCTTTTTTTCTTTGGGATACAAAAAAATTAAATGGAAGGAAAAATTGGCCAAAAACTATTCTAAAGGATTTTATTAAATTTTCTAGATGACACACCCATTTATTATATTTATACACTAAATGACCCATTGAGGCTTAACAAATGAAAGTTTTTGTATTGAAATTTGTTGTCGATAATTATTATGGGGAAGTCAAGATCTATAGAAAACCACAAAATGTAATTGACATACATATAAACCTTTTTTTCATTTAAACCTTCATATAATTTTTGAAGGATTTTCAAGATAAAACTTGAAACACTAGAAAAGCAGTATAAACACGAATAAAAGGTCACATCCTATGAGAGGCAAAGAGGTTTAAATTATTTATTATAATTTAAATTACCTATACACAAAATTTGTTTATAAAACAGAGTTTTGTTTAAAATCAACATTAAAAATAACCAGGTGGCGAATGCCATAGTGAATCATCGAGAAAAATGCTACCAATGGTGTCATGCATGACTTTTTAAAGTAATTATCCGAATTGAATAGATGAAAGAAGTTGATTTAGTGAGTTCTTACATAATTAGTGAGTTCTTACAGAAAGATAATGTTCCATTTAGAATGTTGAACATATTCTAGTATCATAAGCATAGGAGCTAACCCTGGGATTAAACAGACCCCATATGAAATCATATTGACTCCAAAGTAGACTTCGCCACTGCTGAAATTTTCGAAAATTCAGTCAGAAATAAGTGGCTAAGACCTCGTCTTATCCTCCTCTTTAGACTCACAACCTATGCAAACCATGTGCGATGGAATACCGAGTTATCGGCATGCCTTCCAATGAGGCAATGTTTCATTAGAACTGCAACAGCGTAATCCATCCTGTTCGAAAATTGCGAACTTTTTCTCTTTAGATAACCTTGAGAAATATTTGTCTACTTTTCCAGCAAATACATTTTTGTTTTAATTTTTTCCATATTTTTCAAGTTTAGTGATATCTTTACACACTATTTTATATATGAATCGTACTGTAAATGAATTTATTAAAGAAACATGTTTAGACCTGAACAAAATGATATTTTGTTTTTATAAACCCTTTACAAATTGAGGGAGTTATTAAGCTTTTTAGTAAAGCAACTCATGCAAAGACTATGCGAATATCAACCGCTTTTGTTAAAAATTAGGTCGATAATAGCAGGCAACACTTTACCGACTATTTTTGACTTGAAATTAAATAATTATTTTTTAAACATTTTGTTAATTTTTTAACAAATTGTTGTAATCTATATATATTTATAAAAATGGATTGTGGTTTGTTCGGATGCTTAAAAGTTGAAAACGACTGAAATTGGATATTTCCTTCTGCAATTTTGTTCGGAATTGCTACGCGAAGGTTTAGAAAAAAGAAAAGTGAAAAATTTTCTGTAGGATGTTATTATTTTATCTCTGCTTCTGTTAATGGTATTTGAATAAGATTTGGAACCATGATTCAATGCAAATATTATAAGTTCTGCATAAAATATAAACGGGATTGGACAAGTGGACTTGGTACCTTCAATACCTCCAATCTGGAGAACGATTAAAGTGGAAATTTCTGAATTTGGTATAAATGATTTCGTAGTTAATACAAATTATCAGCCAATAAGGGGCCGAAATCGCATAAATAGGCATGATGCCGCCCATACAAAGTAAATATTGATTTTTCTATATCTTATGAACGGTTAAAGCTACATTTTTTACAATACAAATCATCAGTTCAAAAGTGGGAGGAATTGAATAAGTGGGAGTGGTTTCTCTCATACATAGTAGGAAGTCGTTGTTTTTTATTGAGGCTTTAAATCAATAAATAATCAATCTGAGACAGTATACAAACAATTGTTGTCCCTAAATATCTGACCACTACTATAAATATACGTTTGAAAAATTTTACATAAGAAGCCAAAAGCTTTCTAAAATGTAAAATAAACCATTTAGATTAGGCTTAGAAAATTGTTGGTAAGAATTTTTTTTTTCAACTGTAGAAATGTAAAAATTCGTGTGAACCTGTATCTCGAAAAAATGCATCATAATCAATCAAAAAGTCGATTTCGAATTTTTTGTAACTTAGGGCTTTTTGGATTTCATATGACGATATATATTTTTCCCGGATGGGTAAAGCTAGTATTGTATAGTATTATTTTACGCAAATTATGTTTATTATGTTATTATGTTTTAACAAAATGCCTACAAATGTTTAATTACATTTATTTATTTATTATAAACAGAGTTAAATACGTATATAATAATTGCTGCAGAAAAAGGTCCAGTATATAAATATTCTTCTATTCCGATGTTATCTTCTATCCACACCAAATGTAAGCAGTGCATGTGCAACTTTCTTCTATTGATGTTTCAGTCATCGAAAATAGGACAATAACCCATGTATTTAGTGGCTGCGACTTAACAGAAGTACTGGCTAATGCGTTTAAGACTCTTTTTTATGAGGCATTATCAAAGTCTACTGATTTTCTTTCAGGTTCGTGGTTTAACAAATTGTTACAATTAAGGAAACAGGAGTATGTGTCTATGTGAGCATGTGAGCCTCAGCATCTCCTTCTATAAAATAATCTGGAAATTTGCTTGATGCCTTTTGAGCAATGTCTCCGTAAACGCTCAATATCATATAATATAAAATGATATTTTACGCAGCTCACAGCATTAAAAGAAGCCATTTAGCCTTTTTATGATTTCAGGGGATAACTTACTGCAAAGAATTTCGAAATTGTAAAACAAATCAAATTTTTTTAAAGTTATTTTATTTTTGATAACTGTTTACATATGTTTTAGCTATTTAAGCTGACTAACTAATTATTAACTAAATTTGTATTCTTTCATAAATTTAAGCAAATTATGTGTTTTTGTTAAATCTAACAATAAGATTGATACAATATTAGACAACAAAAAAAAAACTTCAACATCAATTTAGACAATATTTGATCCTAAATTTAAACTAATGTTTTAGAGTGCATATAATGTTAGTTGACGGCTAGTTTATAAGGTGTTACAAACTTCAGCCAGAAAATATATTATCCCGATAGCGTATTGTGGTGTACAAATAGGATGTAAAGAACAAAATCGTACAAAAATCAACATATCTGTCACTATTAGTTTACTTACATATATTCCTTTATGAAGAGAGTATATAACATTTGTTAGTCGGTCATAATTTGTTGTCTGGAATTGTTTAAGCCATTTAAGCAATTGTTGGCAATAATATTTGAAAATAAATGTTCAAATCGATTACACATCGGAGCCAAACAACAAATTTAAACGGTTATTTTTACGAGTTGGCACTTATTTTTTATTTGATTTTTTCTAAAGTAATCTTTTTTTATCCTTTTTTTGTTGGTAGGGGGCTCAGACTACTTTTAAAATTTTGTCGGCTTTCTTTGTACAATAAGCGAAAAAAAATCTTTGTCACATCCGTTTTAGGCACTTGTTCTATTAAGAATATACAAGATTTATGGTTAAGGATTTTTTGCTGTCTAGTCTTTATGGTACCCCAATAAAAATGATACCCTTTAAAAGTTATATTTAAACTACTTGTTTTTAGTTTGTTTGTGTTTTTCTTTTTTGAAAGTAAAAAAAAAACCGAGAATAATACAAGGAATTGAATCCATTTAGTTCTGCTACATTAAGAATATGAAGCCAATATTACATGTGACCTCAATGTAAAAACTACTGACTGTCTGCTCTTTCTCTATCATTTTCTTTTTCTCTGTCTATAATGTAATCTGGTGTAGTCAAAACATGAAAGTTGTTATTGTCGTAATTGTGTTGATTCTTTATATTATGCTAAACAAGAGGGTTGTTAGTAAGTAGTGTTCCCCCTCCTCCGCCATACTCCTTCTTATAGTCCTTTGAGGGTATAAAAAAGGGAATAATGTATAAATAAAATGCGTTACGCATTTAAATGTTAAGCAACAAAAAAAAAAAAAATTAAATAGAAATAGAAAAAAAGGCGCAAAAATCTAATGCGTAAAATACTTTCGTAAAAAAATACATATACATACATACATATATGTGAACCCATACACACGCATATCCTTTCATATATCTTAAAATATATATACACACGCACATTAACGTATAAATAACAAATGTCGTATTTTATAATATAAAAACAAGCGAAATACTTAAGAAAAGAACAAATAAATAAAAAAAGGAGAACACTAAGAAGCACAGTGGGATTGTCAATATAAAATGTTCAATTAAATTATGAAGTGAAAGTTATATAACAAAAAATCATTATAATTTATAATTTTATTTCGTTTTCCGTTAAAAAAGAGAACAAATTCAAATCATTATATACAGAGGAAACTAACAAACGCACAAAACCACACACAAAATTCACATAAGTGTATGAAATATTTATGTACATATTTGGGGCGATAAATGAGTTCTTGTTATTTACTTATTATAGATTATTTCATATAAATTTTGCCCGTGGCTACGTGGTTCCTCTGTGAGCTACAATTCTGGCTCACTTTCTCCAGCATTTCGACCGGTGTCTTACCAATGGCAGCTGTAATGTTGGCTTCCAGAGCTGAAATTGTGACTGGTTTGTCTTAGTACAGGAGAGACTTCACGTATTTCCACAAATCATAGTCTAATGGGGATAAAATGCACGATCTTGGCAGTCAATGAATGAACTGCTCCAAAACGTGAGATTAATTGCTCACCAAACTCGCTTCTCAATAGGTTCATGGTATCATGTGCCATGTGGCATGTGGCACCGATTTGTCAACAAAGTCCAATTCTTCCATTTTTGGCAAAAAAAATTGGTAATCATCGCACGGTATATTGCTCCATTGACTGTAACGTTGTGATTTTCACCGTTCTTGAGGAAGTGCGGTCCAATGATACAGCCTGCCAACAAACCACATCATAGTAAATAAACAGTAAACCTTTAAAGGTGCATTGACAACTCTTGAACTTGCTTCTGGCTGCTATTTACACCAAATTCTGTAATTCTCTTTTTGACGTACCCAATAAGCCAAAAATGAGCTTCGTCTCTGAAGATAATATTTCTAATTTGAAAATTTTACTAATTTTGACAATAAAACACAATGACTTACAATCATTTTTCGTCTGTTAGTCTATTCATGGTAAAATTGTTAACTTTACTGAGCATTTTTGGCATTGCCACATGTCGCGAATCTTTTCTTTTTGCACTGAAATAATTTACACTTAAAAACCAAATACTAAAAAATCACCCGTTTTAACAATTATGTGAAGTAATGTCGAAGCCAAAAGTTTGTTTTGCACAGCAACCCTTGGCATAACTTAAAGCCCGAAACTCTTTTTCCTGAGTTTCCATTTACACGATAAGTAGTCAGTAGATAATAAATCTAACTTTAGAAAGAAGACAGGCTATACTGTCTTCCCGCAGAGTAGATTCTTCTATATCACTTTAATAAGATATCGTTTTAATAAGACGTAGGACAACTAATCTTAAGTCATTAAACAGTGGATATTAGCGAAAGGCAAAATATATTTTTAATTTGATTACACTGGTCTACAGCAAAAAAAGCCTTTAATTGAAACTATCTAGAGTATAATGATTTTGATGTGCTGAATTTAAATCCGCTTTAAGCTTTTTTCCATCGGGCTCAAAAAAAAGTTATGAATAACTCAGAAACTGTTGAAAATACAAAAAAGTTGTTATTGAGGTGACTTAAAGGTAATTTTATTCTTAAGCATTTGGTGCTACTGGGATTAAGATCGGTCAAGTCGTTTTCGAATTATGATGAAATATATTGACATAACTACCATATTTTGGGCTAAAAATACGACACGCCCATAAAATAAATTTGAGTTTTACGAGATAAAGAAAGACACGTCTTTTAAGTTATCTTTTGTTGACCTTAACTGCAAAGTTAAAAACGTTTAAGTTCAGATGACGTGATGTACATATCTCCACATTTTGTTATGGGAGTAAAATTCGCATTAAGTAGCAAATAACTATTCAGATATACTTTTATGACAGATTTTATAGTATTAAAATATTACCCTCAACAAGCTTAAATGTTATGTTAATTTGGTCGATACTGTTCTTAAAGCTCAATTGCGATTTAAAGACGAAAAATATAAGTTACGTTCTTAGTTATGTTATTTTTACTCTGTTATAGTTATCACTTACTCGTAGCGGAAACTATACTTTCGTCAGAATAATATTCATAATTTTTTATGGAGATATAAGCCTGCCTTATTGTCCTTTTGTCTTTTTGTCCCCTAACTTTTTCATGATTAAGTTAACTACTTCTGTACCATTTTAAGAGAGGTTTGTTTAATATTTACGATAGTTAAAATGGGTGGCATCATTTTAATAAGACTATAGTTTTTAATAATAAAAGAAAAATGATGATTAGTCTTAAGTTTTTTAACCGTATCTTCTTTCTTTTTGAACGAAAACTTAATTGTGTGATTAAATTTTATTTAAAGAGAGCATTGATGAACAAATTCTATTTTAAAATGTGCGTCCTAAAAAAAGACAGTTTTCAGATTCAAAGACATCAATTGAAAGTAAGCTATACTTTCATTTTAAACATATAAAATTTTTACTTAAAATTTTCTTCAACTTTTTATATTTCAAATTCCACTGTGCCTAATAAATATATGTGATATTATGAGTTCGAGTGCGAAAGTGTAATAAATAAAATAAATGGGAATATAACCCAAATCCAATGGCAATTCTAGTGCGATTCGGGAAAAAAACAATACGTGTTGTGTTCCTTTATTTTGATTATTACAGGAAAAGTATAAAACTCCTCTGAAAAAAGTTTGCCCTCTTCCCTAAAAAAAAGTATATATATAATTAAATGCAAAGAAAACAAAAGCAAAAACGAAATAAATAAATATAAGAGAAGTTTTTTTTTTATAATAAAACAGTAAATAAATACAAGTACACAGTGTTTAATTAAAAACAATATGGATAGTTCACCAGATCTATCCCTAAAATTAAGGCGAGGTTCAAGCGACTCACGAGATAACTTCTATATGGATTTTGCCCAGGGCATTGATTCCGATATTGAGGAAGTTGATAATACAGGGACTACAGCGCCACCCCTGGACGAATTGGATTATGCCGCAATACCGCCACCACCTCCACCAGTGGTAACGTCTGTGCAACAACCACATCCATTACCAACACTCAGTGAACAAGATGATTTGCCACCTACACCGCCGCCACAACAAAGTACAGTTTTACCTTCACCCCCACCATCACCAACTTCGTCGATATTGGAAATGATGCCACCACCGCCGATATCACCACCTACTCAGCTAAATCGTAAACAGGTGCAACCACCTTCACCCCCGCTAGAAACGGAGGATGAAGAAGATGAAGACGAGGAGGATGAGGCTGAAGATGGTGCCGAAGCTGACGTAGAAGAAACTCCAGATGAGGAAGCAGAAGACACTAAAGAAAATGGTATTGTACCAGAAGAGAAGGAAAATGGTAAAGAATCACCTCCACCACCATTGCCACCTTTACCCTTACATTTGTCTTATCAACAAAACCATGATGATGACGATGATGCCAATTTACCACAACCTATGCAAGGTCGTACTCCTTCAACTTCGCCCTCTCCACCCGTAACACCACCACCATGTCCTGAATTGACCTCAATTCAGAAAATTGTTTCGCCACCACCCCAACATGTCTCTCAAATACCACCATTAACCCCACCTTCCGAAAGTGATCAATCTCAACCAAACTCCCCACCACCAGTACCCAGACATGCAACCAATATAATGCCTTCGACACCACCACCACCGCCCGAATGTGATACTGTAGACGACGAACAGCCACCTACGCCACCATCTGAATTTGCTCAAACCGATCAAGAAGAGGAAGTAAAAGAGGAGCCAGAAGAAGAGGAGGAGGAGGAGGACAAGGAGGGGCAGGAGGAGAGGCCTGCTGATGAAATCGATATATCTGGTACAGGTGATATACCTACCATGGATTTGGTGCAGGAGGTATTGCAAGAAGCTGCCAAACAGGCTTTGGAAAGCGATGAAACAAAATCCTCTAAAGAGGATGACTCAACGACTATTACAACACCACCAAGTAATGGTTATTCAGCGTCCTCCATATTGCCACATCAGGCCGATGAAGAAGAACAAGAAGATGCGGATCTCGTGCTGGCAAATATACCGCCACCAGCTGGTCTAGAAGATAATCCAGAAGAGGAAGAGGAGGAGGGCACTAAGACACCAGGTAGTGAAACTAAGCCTTTAGATTTAGATGAACTTTCATCAGAGCACTTACCACCATCTCAATCTAAAAAAGATATTGAAGAAATCGAAAAAAAATCTTCTTTACCTGGTACGCCCACATCTCAAGTCTCACAGGTATCTCAGGCCACACCTACACCTACGGCATCGGGATCACCCAAACGAAAGAGCAGTGCAGCAAGTGCAGGTACTGGCGGTAGTCGTGTTCCTAGTCGTAGTGTAAGTCGCAGTGGCAGCCGTAGCGGAAGCCGCACGGCTAGTCGAACTGGCAGTATACGCGGTGGAGCGGGTGGTAATATAGCTTCAAGGGCTGGTAGCATAGCTGCCGCTTCAGTGGCTTCAGCAGCCGCTTCAATAGTCTCGGCTTCACAATCCATTAAATCTGAAGGTGTTATCTCACCACCCCATTCAATCAAATCTATACGCAGTCCACCTGGATCGATACGCTCGCACACTTCAAGGCCAAGTCCTTCACCTTCGCAAAAAAGTCAACCCATGGTGGTGGCCCCCACTTCGCCGCCGTCACAAACCTCAATTACAGAGGCTCGTGTTCAAAGTCCTCAGGAGGGTGATAGTCCACCAGCTATGCCTTCGCCTCCAATAATGCGTAGTCCACCACAACAAAAGAGTCCACCATCTATGCACAGTCCACCAAGGGTTACCAGTCCTCCGAAGGTTTATAGTCCACAGCTGATAAGCAGTCCTCCTTTGCGTAAATCAGATATGGATACTTTTGAGAAAGTTGAAAAACCGTAAGTAGTAAATATGTATACATTTAGAACTATCATCATTTCATATTCAGCTTTTTTTAATTCTGGGAAAGTCTTTTTAAATAATATATTAAACACCCCAGTTTATTGAACCACAAAGTCCATTTAAGAGTAATGATTTCATAATATGACTTAACAAAAAAAAAAAAAAAAAATCATATCAACGTACTTGTCGTACGTCTGTCAATGTGGAAAAAAAATAAAAATAAAAAAAAAAACACAAAAAAATAAAGGATATTGTTGTTTAATGAATGAGCCCTGTTATAACATCAACAGGAACAGTATCAGCAATAGCAGGCAGTCAATATTAAAGTAAAGTTTGCCGGTAAAGTCAATGCACTTTAACCAGTCATGTCATTCATTCCTTCTTTCATTTATTCTCGCTCAGTCATTTAGTTAGTCAGTACCATCGTATATCGTTTGTCTGTCCATACAGACCAGATAGATAGTCAATCAGTCAGTCTGTAAAAAAACGTTAAAACTGTAAATGATTTCTGTACAACATGTTGAACAGACAAGCTATTCTATTTAACGGTCTTTTATTCATAGTTAAACTTCAATTTATTATTTATTTATACTCATATGCAGGGATATACTACGAGTACACATGTATCTGTGTGTATGATTTGGAGTTTTTTTTTGTATAGCGAACGAATTCAAAAGGATAATTCTTTTCAAGCCGCAACAACAGTAAACAGTAGCAAAAAAAAAAAACGAGATTTCTTTTGTTAAAAGTCGGTTCCGTGGTGGTAAAGTTATGTAAACATTTCAAGTACTACTAATAATTGTAATAGGCCTCCTCCGTCAATGAACCGGGCACTGGGTTAGTAATGAATGTTTGTTAAATATTTAATAAAAAAAAATTAAAAAAAGTATAACCAGGTAATGAAATTTAAAGTAAATTTAGTTTATGCAGAACCTTAAATCAGTTAATAAATTTCTTACATAAGGCGACCTAAAAGTAAACAATATTATTTTTTATATACTATATACACGTAGTTAGATTCAAAAAAAATTTTAATAAGTATTTTATTTTGAATTAAGCAGGAGTGGAAAAAGTGTTTGAAATATATGAAACATGACTATGGAAGTAGATGTTCTTCCACAGTAACGCATAAAAGCTTTACTAATTCACCTTCAAGCAAAACAGTACCAAGGTTTCCACGCAAGCCGGCATTTTTCGGTACGCAGATTAAACAATTTAATTTTTTACTCTTCCTTATTTGACCAACTAAGACCATTTTTAATTAAAAAAAATTGATGACTTTAATAAAAACGAAAAACTTTTGCAAACTGTGAAAATTATTTAAACTCTTTTAAAACGTACATATTAAGCAAAAAACAGACTGTTTTTCAAAAACAGTTAGACAGACGGCTTATTAAATAAATACTTGCGGTATGCAAAACTCTGGGCGTCTTCATTTACATTTTATTTTTATTTTTATTTTAATTTCCCTTCAGTGTGCATTTATTTGTTTAGTCAACACGAGAGCGATTAGAGAAGATTAAATCGATGTTGAAATTGAAAAACCAAAGACAACAACTTATGAATAATGATTATGATGAGGTGTTATGTTTAACAGAGCAGCACAATCTTAAACAAAGATATTTATATGGTAATAGAGAAACTAAATAGTTTTGTATTTAAAATCGACAAACTGAGTTTTAATTGGAACAAGTGGTACTGAACTCCATAAATGAGCAGTATCCTATCGTATTTTTAGATTCATTAAAAGGTACCTAAAGTTTAAAGTGTGGTAGCTAATGTTATGAGGTGATGCCGCTGTTGAAGATTGCTAGTCTGGCTTGAGCAAAGGATCTCATGGTTGTTAGACGCGTGTCTTACCTACCAAACCACAGTGACAAACAGTCTTGAGTTCGTTTAAGTTATTTTTATTTAAACTTTAATTCTAAACAGATTAAGACAAAAAATAATTTTCGGCCATCCGATAACTCCTGTGTTATGAGGTGATGCCGCTGTTGAAGATTGCTAGTCTGGCTTGAGCAAAGGATCTCATGGTTGGTAGACACGTGTCTTACCTACCAAACCACAGTGACAAACATTCTTGAGTTCGTTTAAGTTATTTTTATTTAAACTTTAATTCTAAACAGATTAAGACAAAAAATAATTTTCGGCCATCCGATCACTCCTGTGTTATAGCAGTTCGAATTCGTGAACGTAATATGTTTACTATGGAGTGCAGTGTAGCACTAGTATGTGGTGCATACTAGGCAGAAATGCGTATTCTCTGCATTTTAAATGCATCCATTTCATGAATGCTCCTCTTTCGGAAATAATATGCATCATATATATATGAAAAGATGCGTATGCATGCATTTGCAAGTAGGTCTACTAAAGAATATTCCTAAAAGTTATTTTTTTTACCAAACAAGCAGGCTGTGGCAAAATGCCAGTCAACTGGATGCCTTTTATATTAATAAAACAGGGCTGATGGACGTGACTTAACGTAACGCCATAACCGTAATCGTAGAAGCGAAGTAAAGCTTAGTGGTAAAACACCAGTCAAAATTATCATTGACCAGGCACACTTGCATGATACTACGACCCATTGCCAATTCCGGTCTATAGTTTGTTCACCAGATCTGTCGCCTTCCTAATGAACACCAGCAGATCTGAAACCATAATGGTGGATATGTTTCCCATTGAGACCCCTCCTAATGGATACCGGCAGATCAAAAACCATAACGGTGGATATGTCTCCCATTAAGACCCTAGTCAAACTACAACATTTCTATCAAAAACCTCACATTCAAACAATATGCGTTCCGCAGATGTGAAATAAATAAAATAAAATATTAAATTTGCACATATCAAGTTACTTATGTAGTATAAATGGTTGGTTAAATGATCTCAAGATGATCAGATGTAAAATTACACAAATTTTAGAAACTTTCATATTGAAGTTTGTCAAATCTAGAAAAGGTTAAATTTTGATAAAGAATTGTACACATTTGGAAATTGTTTAATATAAATTAATGTAAAATTTTTTAATATAAATTAATGTAAAAAACTGGATCATGAATAGCGCAAGTGTGCCTCTTTAAAAAGCACAAACTTGATGACAATTTGAATGCTGAAAATTATGGTACAATTATTATTGTTATGGTCTCAGAGAGTCTCTGTTTTCTAATTTGAAAACTTTAATAATTTACTCGTACGAGTACCTTCTTATTTTGGAATTTGTAAACTGCTAAGTTGAGCAGAAGAACTATTTAAAAAACCTCATGACAGTGTAGAGTACACACCTTATTTTCTTTCTTTCGACCCTTTTATCAATCTAGTTTTGTTTTATTTGCTATAATATATTTTCGTTTTTAATTAGAAAGTAAAAATAATATTTTAAATAACATTAATCCTATGAATAACTGACTGTCTAATGAATTTTATAACAAATTAATTCGATTATTATTTACATGACAAACAAAATGTCAGTAATTATTTAGATTTGACCAGCCCTTCCTTCTTCTATAGCATAAATAGCAAGACAAGTTAATTTTCTAAATAAATTATGATATCCTTGTATAGTACATGTGTATGTTATAATGTGTTTTTGTCTATACATACTGTGCAAGTTTTAAAAAGGAGTCGGCAATAATTTCCCCACAGTAACGTGTTAATTACATGATGCTGGCAAATTATAATTGAACGGGAGAAGAAGAGCAGCAGCAGAGAGTTAAAGTCATAGACATACATACAAAAAGTACAGGACATAATTGTTTTACGTAGACAGACGACCCCATACAGATACATTCGTATGACATATTTAGAAGGATGTTTTTGTTTAAAAGTGAAGGGGGGAAGACATCCAAATAGGCTTTTTTGTTGGGGCGTAAAACCGAAAAACACATTTCACGGTTGTGTAAACACACTGTAACATAAACAAATATGCATTCACACATACAAATACAGAAATGTATGTTTGTATATATTTTAACGGTGACTTTTTTCTCTTTTTATAGTCCCTTTAATAGAGTAAAATTTGGTCGACTGTCTGTTGTTCTATCGGCTGTTTGGTTGGCGTATGTAAATAAATCGAATTTTTGAATTTTGACGCTTTGGTAATCATCAAATTGAAGCAGAAAGTAAAACTTACTTCCATCAAAGAGAAAAAAAAAATCACTTGTGTTTTATACTCACATACTCTTATAAAAGAAAAAAAAAAAAACAGTATTTATACGAAATTTAAACGGTGGGGTGCATATTTAAATAACTTCATATTTCACACATACTGAAACAACAGCCTATGAAATTTCATTGACTCTATGAAAACATGTTGTTCAACAAAATCATAAATATGCCACTGAAAGGTTTTTGATTTCGAATTTTTTTCTTTTCGTTTGAAGTAAATATTTGGTATTATTAACTACGTATGTAGTACGAATATGTTATGAGTGTTCAACAAAGTTAACAAGTTATAAATATTTAATTTATAGAAAAAAGAAACATAAAAAACAAAATAAAAAAATTTTAAATTTGCAAAACAATAAGAAAGTGCTATAAAAAAACCAGTCAGTGTTCTGCCATATCAGCTCAGTTGTAATAGATTAAGTAAATCTGATAGAAATGTTTTGATACAGAACGAAATTTAAATTTATAAAAAATATGTGTAAGCTTTTTGATTAATTAATGTCTTTGTATAAAAAACGCTAGCTTTCCACATTTGAAAAGCTGTTATAAAATTCTGAAGATTGTTAATTACTTAAGCAAATATGGTCTAAATTTAAACCTACTTTATCCAGTAAGACGGAAGATACGTATGATAAATTTCAGCAAAAGATAAATTATTTATAAAAAGCTTTATTAGGGATTATATTTAAGTATAAAGTGAAATTTTCTTGCACTCATATACATAGGTATCTACTAGAGACATCGGACGGTTATTATTCGACCGGTTTTAAGCGGTTTTTTGGTTTTGTCGAATACGGTTTTTTCAAAATCTTCATTTTGCGAATACCGAATAAACCGGTTGATTTAACACGAGTTCTTACCCAACATACCACAGTGACACACACACTATTAAATAGATAGATTTATTCCAACTAAAACATTTAACTCTTGTTATCATAGTTAGTTATTATAAATTATAACTATAATAACAAACCTTTAACTCCATTCTCTACCAGGTAATACAACAAAAACGAAATTAGTTCCTTGAACAGCTGTTCGAAACTTAGCAAATTTCAATACTTTGTGTAATAAACTTTGTTTTTATGGCCTCCGCACACCGTTTTGTAATAGTTTTTATGAGATTTGTTAGAATTGTTGTAAGTATTGATTGCCACTTTAATTTTAAGTACTCCGTTAGCTTCTGCTTATTTTTAAAACGAAGTGTTCGGGCTCTGCGCATCAAGAATTAAGAAGAATTTTATTTAAATAAAAGAACCGGTTAACAGGTTATTTGAATTATTAGTATCCGAAAACTGGTATTTTTAAAAGTGCTACTTTTCGAATTATTCGAAAACCGGTTTTTGAAAAAAGTCGAATCGATCTCCATAGTATCTACATTGTATATTTATGTGGCAATTTGTTAAGTAGTATAAAAAATATTGGACTGGTAGAAATAAAATCTTCTCCGGTTAAAAAACACACTTGGACCTATAAATAAACATAATTTTGTTGTTGTGTTACAGTTTTTATTTCCTCACTTTATCTTTATCTTTATCTTAATGTAGCAACTTAATATTCGTTTATACAAAATTTTTATTTACGCTTAAACACGACTTTATTTTATGACAGCAACCCGACAACTATCCACTTATGCATAAGGCGCCACCTTTTACATAGAATTTAAACTACTTTCGAATGTTCTTGTTCTTGCTACAATATTCAAATTATTCCCATTAATTCAAATGTAACACACAAAGATTGTCGAATTGTCAGTGACAAAGTGACACATTAATACCAAATATTAAAAAATCCCACAAAACAGTTTTAAATAAGAAGAGAGTTTGTCCTTATCATAGAAAGATAATGAAACAACATTCTGGATATTCTGAAAGTAGTAATTATCGTCCACCTGTGTTCCATCTTGCTCAGTTCCTATCTATCTATCAAACTCGACAATGCACATAGAGTGGCATGCATTTTCCCCTGTACGAGAGCCAGAGAGGACCCCCTAGTAGCGCACTCATCAGCAATTTCATTCCCTCTGATGTCCACATGACTCAAAACACATATCAGTTCGAAACTTATATGGTACTAGAGTACTCCCCCACGCGTTGCTGGGAGCCTTTGTGTTGTATCTGTTTTTTGGCTGATGTGGATATGTGATATATAAAGAAAGCTTTAACTGATACCGTTCTCTACACATGCAAAATTTCATATTTTTTTTAAATAATGGCTTGTATTGACTGCCAAGCTATTTGTACTAAATTTATAAACTTCAATTCTAACCATTCTCAAGATATCATTATTTAATTTGTATGGGAGGTACCTTGCCCACTTATGCGATTCCGCCCATTTTTAACTTTCATTATTATATCGCACGCGACAAAATAAAGTACATATGGTATTCTTTAATTTATAACAAATCCATAAAGATTAATGTTTTTCTATGTTGTTTATATCAAAATTGGTTTTTCTTTTTCAGATGCATTACTATTTTATATTTAAAATGAATTTTGAAAATATCT
Organism: Wohlfahrtia magnifica; assembly: GCA_023159175.1. Classification (NCBI taxonomy): domain Eukaryota; kingdom Metazoa; phylum Arthropoda; class Insecta; order Diptera; family Sarcophagidae; genus Wohlfahrtia; species Wohlfahrtia magnifica. Next base: position 58,707 of record JAKWBJ010000485.1, on the reverse strand, counting down.
TAAGTGGTTCTTAATTCTTAGCAAAATGAACTTATTAATTAAATATTTATACTTTATTTTGTCGCATAGTGTTTGTATAAGCAACTAAAACACAGAGAGTCTTTAAAATGCCTAGTTTTGTCTTTTGAATCAATAAATTCTTTCAAACCATTTAATCAACCACTTTACTTTCACACTCAACTATATCTGTCGTTGTTTGTTGAACTTGAAACTTTTAAATTCATTCGAGTGTTATGACGTTGCGCCTCCCTTCTCTTTATATATTTTTTTATTTTCAAACATTTTCATTTTACGTCTAAGGGAATGTTTTGTAACTTCAAACTTCATTTCATTACACGTGCAATGAAAACAACAATAACAACTACACAAACAATTATAATCAAACATTGTTAAATAGAGAGAGAGAGAGAGAGAGAGAGAGAGAGAGTGAGCTAAAGGCAGAGAGAGACCATAGAAATGACTTTGTAACACTTAAACACTGTTATTTAACTCTATGGATATATGCATTAAAAACACTGTGTATGAAAAATAAAATATAACCGAAGGTAACAATTGTTTTTCCCCCTTTTTTTAAATGTTTTTTGGTCCGTATTTGAAACGTTTAATTTTACGTTACGTAAATAATCATCACAAAAATTGTTGCTTCTCACTTTAAATGTCTGATACTATTGTAATTGGTTTACAAAATTACTTCTTCCCCCTCTCTCTGTACATTACTTGTTTTTATAGCTGCCAGCGATGTATAATCAAAAATTATAAAACCGCAGGCGGTACTAAAATGCAACCCATAATGGGGTTAAAAATATGGTTGTTTTTTATTTGAAATTTTCTTTAAAATTTAGAAGAGCATATGTTTTAAAGTTTTAAAAAAATGGGGGAAAGAAATATAATTGTCCCAACATTGGTATTTTTTATCAGAATCTTTGAAATTTCAGATGAATGTTAAAAAATTATTGTGAAGTTTATAACAACTAAGAAAACCATGTTTAAGTAAGTCTTAATATTCGATGTATAACATCATAGTGTACTTTTTATATGAAATTTTCGGTCAGTTAAATGTTGACCTAGTTGGACTTAATCCTTGGTGTTTGGATTGAAGTTTGTGATGTATCCGAAAATTGTTCAGAGTTGTTAAAGTACATATATAAAAAGAAAACTTACTTGAATAGCTTTTGAGAAGTTCTTTTTAAGCCAATTTGTCTACTTGTATTTCGATTTTATCGAAATTTTTATAGTATTATTCTGTATATCTGGAAGGAAGTATAAGTTATATACATTACAAAATTTGTAACTGGGCGCTGCCACGCCCATGCAAAGTAAATATTTATTTGTCTATATTTACAAAATGGTAACAGTAAGAATCTCTAAATTTGATCCAAATAGCTTCGTAGTCAATAGAAATCATCAGTCAATAAGTGATCGAAATCGGGTATGTGGGCATGGTATCTCTCATACAAAGTAAGCAATGATTTTTGTATATCTTGAAAACGATTAAAATGCAAATTTCTGAATTCGGTATTAATGTCTTCGTAGTTATTAAAAATCATCTGTTAAAAAATGGGTGGAATTTAATAAGTGGGCGTGGCATAGTAAATATTACTTTTTGAATATTTTGAGAACTGTAATAGTAGAACTTTCTAAATTTGATTAAAACAACTTTGTAAATAATACACATCATCAGTCCAGAAGTTGGCGAGATTGGATAAGTAGGCGTGGCAACTCCCTTTCATACCAAACATGGAATTTTGCATACGTTATCTATACTCAAAAAAGCGGGTAATATTACATACATATCTTACATATCTTATAAGTGAATATGTTTTTGTATGTAAGAAAAAGAACAAATTACCTGAATATTTTAACAGTGTCTTTCATGAAAGAACTAAGGCCAATATGTTTGAAATTGGACCGGAAAGGGGTGAAATAAGAGGAAAAATGATAGTTAAGATACTAGTTAAGATAAAATTTAAGATAGAAATGGCAAAACACGTCGGATCTTAGCTAGTTATTAATAAACAAAGGGTTTAATGACTAGGAAAATTTTTATGGGAGGTATTAGGCCGATTTAAATTAAAACAATAAAGTTTTTAACTTTGTTAAGCCTGTTTCTTGGCTGCAAAATATATAGACAGATAGATGGGAAGACTGTCATAATGATCAGCCTTAGAAAAGTTATTTTGAGTTGATCGCTGTAATTAGAAGCTTCTGCTGTTAAATGACACCACATAACGTTTTTTATTTAATTTTTTGTCATCGACAGTAGCAATAATGGTCAACAAATTTCATACAATTTTTTAAACTTTAATTGAATTTCTTTGAAACTGTCAATACAAGAGACAAGTTCAAGATTGCTTTCACTTCCTTTCCTGTTTTCTAATTTTTGCCTTCTTAATGTTGCATTTTCCTACCCTTTTGTTTAATTTTTTTCCTACCCTTTTAAATTCCTTTGTCAAACGTTGTAAAACGTGATTTATCTGATATTTAACAAAATACCAACTAAATGTATCCTGTTACAAATCCCAAATCCAATCCCATGTTTGTTTTTTTCTTTTTAGACTTGTTTTGTTTTCAAATAACCATTCAGCCTGTTTCTTGAACAAGTTGAATTAGAAAAAAAAACTTCAAACAGAATACAATTTACAGTACAAGTATGCAGAAGTAAAAAGGCTTTAAGTTGCTTTGCATATGTTGTTAAAATTTTAAAAAGAAAAAAAAAATAAAGAGAAATACTGTAAAGAACCTAAAAGAAATTATGTATGTATAGGATGGACCATTTATCGGTTTAAATTTAAACCAACGGTTATTTCGAATCTGGCAATACTTATGTCATTCTATTCTGTCACAAAATTCAGTATATTATCTCCACTGAACGAAATGAATCGATTTACGTTTGAGCAACGTTGGGATTTATTGGAAATTTATTATCAAAACAAAGCCAATTGGTCGGAAATTGCAAAAAAAAAAATCGGAAAATCATCTTTTCGGATGAAGCACATTTTCATCTTAATAAGCAAAATTGTCGTATTTGGGACTCAGAAAACTCAAACGTGGTCTTACAGAAGCCAATGCGGCGGTTTGGTGCCGCTTGTGGAGCGGAGGAATTATCGGTCTATATTTTTATGAAAATGAGAACAGCGCAACCATTTCGGGCAATCGCACCATGATAACCGACTTTTTGTGCCCGCTCTTCATGGCATTAATGAGAACGATGTTTGGTTTCAACAGGTTGGTGCAACTTGCCACATATCTCATGCCACAATAGATTTATTGCGTCAAACGTTTGATGGCCGTTTAATTAGCCGAAACGGTGATGTCAGTTGGCTGGCAAGAAGCTGCGATTTGACACCGTTGGACTATTTTCTGTGGGGCGCTGTTAAAGACAAGTCTTATGCCAACAAACCAGAGACAATTGATCATTTTCAAGTCAACATTCGTGATGCCATTGCCAAGATACGACCTCTTACACTTAAAAAAGTTCTTGAAAATTGGTCCGATCGAATGGGGTACTGTGAGGCCAGAAGCGCCAAATATATGAATGAAATAATATTTCATTTCTAAGCGGAACAATTATACTTCACAACAAAAAAATTAATTTGGCAAAATTTCAAACCGTTTTTGTTTAATTTTTAAATTTAAACTTTTAAATGGCACACCCGATACATATATGTATGTTATTGTGTTGTATGCATACAAGAAAGGGTAGGAATACATAAATGAACGAATTTTTGTACAATAAATAACGTACCAACAACTGATACATTTTTATGAAATATTTCTACAAATAGTCCCTGATGAGATTCGTCATACACATACAATAATAACAGGAAGCCCCCTCTTAATTTTTAATATTTTGAAATATTGAAAAGGAAAAAATCATACACACATACAGATGTATGGATACAAATATTAAATAAAAGTCAGAAGTAAAATGCACACAGGTTCACACACACCGATACTTTAAAGCTTCAATGCAATATTTTATTTGTATGTGTTTTGTGTAAGAGTGTGTTTTATTTGTTATTGGCCTTCAAATGTTGTTTAAATTACAAATTCTCTGCGTTTTTTGTTATTCTTGTTCAACGTATGTGTTTTATGGTGTCATTCTTAAGGAAAGAACTTTAAAAGATTAAAATCTTCCATTATTACTTTTTGTGAAGAGTGTAATTTTGTGTTTCTGTCAAATGTTATATAAATTTTTAAAGAGGTATAAAATTTCAACAGTTTCGCCAATTCCAAAATAATTTAGAAAAATTGTTTCTTAGCAATTTATTTTCTGTAAAATTCATAAACAATGATTGGCCAAAATAAGGTGGCCTTTATAATTTATAAAAAAAATAACTATTAACTTATTAATATCTTTATCTTTTATTATGTTCTTTTAAAGTACCTTTCCTCATGATTCACATTCTAACATGTTTTCTTTAAGACAATCACGATTTATTGGCACCTTCCATGCTTTGGAAAAACATCGCTCCTTTGAGTACTACGGGATTTTTTTCATTGTTTTTAAGTAGTACTCAGCGCTTAACTTCAATTTTTAATTCATACAAATCGAAATATCTAGTGTTCTATCTCTTCCGTTGAAGCAACTGGGCTTTGTCTCGACCCTATAAATAAATACTTTTTATATCGGGTGGGCCGCTTAAAAATTTAAATTTAAAAATGCAATAAAACAAAAACCGTTTGAAATTTAGCTAAATTAATTTTGTTGTTGTGAAATACAATCGTTCCGTGGCTGGCCTCACAGTACCACATTCGATCGGAGCAATTTTGGAGAATTTTTTGAGTGTATGGGGTATTTCGGCAATGGTATCACAAATGTTGGCCTTCGAATTCTCAATTGTCCCTGGATTGTCGGCATAGCACTTGTTTTTTACGGCGCCCCACAAAAAATAATCAAACGGTGTCATATTGCTACGACATCACCATTTCGGCTAATTAAACGGCCATCAAACGTTTGATGCAATAAATCGATTGTGGTATGAGATGTGTGGCAAGTTTCACCATTCTGTTGAAACCAAATATAGGCACAAAAAAATCGTTTATCATGGTGCGATAGGTGTCTCCATTGACCGTAATGGTTGTGCCGTTCTTATTTTCAAAGAAATATGGACCAATGATGTCTCCGCTCCACAAGCCGCACCAAACAGTCACTCGTAATGGGTGCATTGGCTTCTGTAAGACCCAAATACGACGATTTTGCTTATTAACGTACCCACCAAGATGAAAATGTGCTTCATCCGAAAAGATGATTTTTTCGTGCAATTTTCGACCAGTTGTCTTTGTTTGGGAAATAAATTTCCAATAAACTCCATCGCTGCTCAATCGTAAATCTATGCATTTTGTTCAGTGGAGATAATATAATAAATTTTGTGACAGAATAGAATGACATAAGTGTTGCCAGATCGAAATAACTGCTGGTTCAAATTTAAACCGATAGATGGCCGACCCTATATAAATTAATATAAATAAAAAACTCCTTTTTCTAATGTGTGCTCGTATGAAAGATATAAGGGAGATACATATCTGTCCAATTATTTTTTAAAGCTTTTACCTGTATTTTATTACTAAAATTTGTCAAAAATATAAATAAGGACATGGTTCAATAGGGTTCTGGCAAATCTCAATGTTAATAAGTCGTGTCGGTATTTTTCAATCTTGCTGGATGGTTGCCAATATAACGCCTATCGTCAAAAATGGTGAGGCTAGTAGCCCTGAAAACTACTGCCCAATAGCAGTTTGTTTGGTGCTCTCCAAAGTTATGAAGAGTATGATTAATCACCACCTTATAAAGTAATTAGAGTGTAACAATTTGCTGAGAGATCGTTAGTATGGTTTCTGCATAAGGCGCTTACTCTTCGAGAGGTGTAATAAAAGGACTCACCTCCAATCGTATCTACTCTTTTGCAGATGACAGCAACATTTATCATTCATATTTTTTTGATCTTGGAGATTGAGGAGAAAAGGCGGAATATGAATGACATACTCACAGGCAACTTGGCGAAAATCTCCAAGTGGGGTCGTGCGAACAGGTAGATTTCAATGCGCGCAAGACGCAATAATATTTTTTGACACACAGGCGCGGTGGTGGTGTCGAGTTAGCTGTTTAAATGAGTAATGCTCTTAATGTTTTGGTCATGAGAATTCACGGTGATGTCTGTCGGAATAATCACATATTTTGAGTTCGAAAGAAGCACTCAAGTGCTTCGGTTTCTTTAGAGAGTGTAAAAAATACTTCATCAAATCTGATCTCCTTAATATTTACGAGGTCTACATCCACCTAAAATGAGATACAACTTTTAAGTATGGACCGGACTTAAAGTCTATTTTGGAGCTTCTCGACTACGTACAGGAGAGGTAGGGTAGCTAATTCTATTGATTCGTTAGAGCATCGTCGCAATGTTTTCTTGTTCTATTGATACTATAATTCTATTGATACTATGATACGTATTTCTCGTAGAGTGCATCCCTTTGTAATTAATTGTCCAGCGAATGGCACAACACATTATAAGGTGGTGGGTTTGTTTTTTTTATTTAAACCCGGGTGTTTGCCAGCCCTGATTTAAACACTTTTTTTAAATTTAGGATTTTAACTTAGATTTTGTCTTTGCTATTTAGGTTTGAATTGATCATTATAAAGGGTGGTCCAACCATAATGTACGATATTAATTGTGAGTCACATCTTAACGTCAATTTTTTTGCCCAACTTAATTGACATTTCTTTGTTCCAGTGTTTAAGAAATTCAACCACGGAGAGGTACACAATTGAGCAGCGTGTTAAGATTGTTAAAGCCTTTTACGAAAATGGGCGTTCAAATCAAAACACATTTCGTGCACTTCGTGATTTTTTTGATCAGCATAATCGAGGAAATGTGTCCACAATTAGGAGAATTATGCGCAAATTGGGTCTGTAAGAAATGTGGTGCACTGTTTGGTTCGGTTTATGGGCTGGCGGCGTCATCGCGCCACACATCTTCGGAAATGAGGTCGGCCATTCAGTTACCGTGAATGGTGTTCGCTATTGCGAGATGATAACGGATTTCTTATGGCCAGGAATTGAGGATATGTACCAAGACGATACGTGATTCCGTGAAGCCAACGAAACAATCTCTCTTTTGCATGAGAATTTCAATGGCCATGTTATCTCATGGCGTGACAATATTAATTGGCCGCCACAATCATGTGGTTTGACACCCTTTGCGTTATAGTTGGATCACCCTTTGCAAATTCATAAATGCATAGCAAATTATTAAAATTTTAATATATTTTTATATTTTAGTATCACTTCCTTTACACACTGTCAGCGATATTTTACGTATTTGCTGCTGTTACAAAAATGTTATTGCCAATGGTGAATATGTTGGATGTTGCTGATGATGATGACAGCAGAGATATTTCTACCACAGTAACACTTGTATATTTGTATTCAAACATATTTTCCCATATAATAAATATACATATGGTATATGTAGGAATGTATGGTATACACATATATACAAATGTATGGATAAATATTATATTACTAGACATCAAAATGTTTAAATAATGTTGATATGACATGTTTTTAATAGAATGTTTTTCCGTTTTTTGTTTTTCCTTCTTATTTTATTTTTATATTGACATTGAGAATATTTTGCTACTGCTGTTTTGTTGAAGAGTAATAAAGAACAACAACAAATATATTTTTTTACTAATATAAGAAGAATGAGAAGGTGTTGTGGACATATACTTTACCATAACTCATGTATATCAATAATAATATTAAATTTACTGAAACACTTTTAGAGACGAAGTCGTAAAGATTCATAGGATACAAATTGATTTGATAAAAATCCTACAAATTTCTTCCTTTTTTTCTCTATTAGATATCAGAAAAATTTAATTATTTTTTGATTGTTGCAAGATGAATATGAATATGACAAATATTGAAAGTATTCAAAGACTTTTGTTTTAAACACTTTCTTTATTTTTTGTTTCTTAAAAATAGTTTGTAAAAATTTCAGTAAATATTTTGTACTATTGTTTTTTAGAAAACAAAAAACCAAAAAACAAAATAAGTGAATAGGACAAACTCTTTTTTGAAAAAAATTCACAAATATATAGTGGTGGAAAAAATAATAGGGACACATCAACATTTTATTAAATTAAAATTCTCTTAAAGTTCGTACATCTTTCAATTACAATGCATTTTTATAGGTGGACTTACACGACAAGTTTTTTGCATGTGCTTTTTAAGTTTAAGATTCATATGTTTTTCTTTGTGTCTGTCAAAATTAGTCAATTTACATAAGGTTTATAATTTTTACTCACAAACGTATATGTAAAATTACATATGTAAATATATACCAATAAATCATTCGCCTGCAAAATGGCCGAAAGCCGCCGCGAATTTGTGGGATTACGTCATTAATGTATTGGCATCATAATCATTTTTAAAGGTTTTTCTTGTCTAAATTACAATTAAAGTTAAAATTGTTAAACTTGTATTAAAAAATTAATATATTACTTGTTTTATTGTTATTAAAACACGAAACTAAATAAACAAGAATTAGTTTATCACTTCTATAAAATGTTTCTTTCTGCTGGCTAAAGATACCAAACATAATCCAGCGCCGACGAATGTTTGTGCACGGCATAGACCTTTGATATCATATATGTGCACATACGAAATTAGAGCATGCTCTAATTGAAATTTTGTCTAAAGACTTTTCTTGTGTTTTTTACACAAGCAATGTTTTACAAGTCACACACGACATGTAGCTGTTTACTTATGTAAAATTTGACACATACTGTGTTGAAAAAAACAAGTCCTGTAAGGGTGGCTCTATATAATTTTTGTAATGATATATAGCAATTTGAGAATATTTTGATGTGTCCTTATTATTTGTTCCACCACTGTATATAAGTTTAAAGCTTTTTGTGTACAGATGTGCTCAGAATCAATTTTATTTAAATCGGTTCAGTACTTTGGGTGTAATACGGCTATAGAATTCTTACTAACAGAAAGATAATACATTTGTTTTGTTTAGCTATAATAATAATATCCCAATAGACCTTTGCACAAGTAAAATTTAAATGAATTGTAGAATAAATTTATCGTAAAAGAATTCTTACAAATTTTTATAAGCATACTTATTAAAAGCTTATTTAAGCACAAAAAGTGAACAGTTTTCAAATATTGTTTTAAAAATGATTCACACCTTTTACAATAATACTTGCTATACACGTACTTTAGATAACAGTTTAACAAATATAGTTGCATATGACTTATTCTCGCTATAGTTTGGTAAGTGTTTTTGATTTTTTTTTGACAATGTTAACAAAATATATTTATTACATATTAAAGTATTTGTTTTTTTTTTATAAATTTGTTTTCATTCGTATTTTATTTGCTCCTGTAGTTCCAACATGTTTCCCGAAGAGTAATGTCATTTTTTCTGGCATTTTTTTTGCAATTGTTCTCAATTGGAACGGAATTAGGACTTTATGCTGGCCAATAAATAAATCGCCCAAATTTACTGTTATGACAGTTATTATTTACATTTATTCTCTTTTTTAATGGTAATAAAAAATTTAGAAAATCATGGAAGATTTTCGATAACATGTTTTCTGAATGGAAATGTTATTAAACAAAATAAAAACTTACGAAACCATAGAAGGTCAAGTCCAAAGATTACAAAAATTTACGAATTTATGCATGTTTAGAAAATTATTTTGGCTGATTGTGTCTGCCGCCGAGTACACTAGTTTTTATAAAAAAAGTTTTCTTCTTATAAATGAAAAAAAAAAAAACAAAAATACATGCGAAATCGGAAGCACCTTAAAAATGTTCTCTTATAAAATTATAGAGTAATGTGGAAAAAATTTTATGAGTAATGTGAAATACTATTTGATAAAGTAACAAAACTTTAATGAAAAATTAAGTTGAACTCAGTATAACATGCTCTTTTCACCTGCGCCTGTTCAAAGCGAATGATTCAAGTCATCCTATGAAAAGCTGCTTCTATATAATCCTATCTTCCCAAGTATGGGTAGGTTTTCCGATGCTTTGGCTTCCCTGTCGGTTCTATTGTATGATCAGTTTCGCTATGTAGTCATCGAGTTTTCGCAGAGTGTGCCTAATCCTATTTACTTCGCATATTTTCCTTTAATGTAGGAACTTGCCATAAGGGAAGGTTGTAATATTCTTTTAATATTGTTATGGATCCGTTTTATCCTTAACTCCATAAAACTTATATTTGCGTTCTTTTAACAATAAAAATAAATATGTTTTCTGCATTTATATACTGTTGCTCTCAAAAGGGCTTAACTCAAATAAATTCAATTTTACTGGAGAAGGTAAAAACATAGAAACTGTAATAATCAAAATGTAACTGTTTGTTAAATACAGGTTTTAATAAAAATCTAACACAAATTTGGTGTTTAGATTATAATGTTCTTATCATGCGATTGGTAAATCCATGCGCAGCGGTCATGCAGAAATAGCAATCATGTTCGTGATTTTGTGGTTCACTCCATAATATTGGTTTAATTAATGTAAGTGCTTAACATGTAACATTTTCATCCTAAATATTTTTTATGACTTAAAAAAATTTGACCTCATTTTGCGCGAAAAAAATGTTTTTTCGCAATTAAGTTATGACTCCGAAACTGTTGAAAATACAAAAAAAAAAAAAATGTATTTCAAGTGATTTATAGGAAATTTTGTTCCTAATCATTTGCCTGTACTTGATTAAAATCGGTTCAGTCGTTTTCAAGTTATGATGAAAAATATTGACATAACTACCATATTTTGGGCGAAAAATTTGCCACGACCATAAAAATAAATTTAAGCCCGATGAAAAAAAAAAAAAAAAACTAAAAGGGAAAATCATTATATTCCATATAGTTTTATTTAAAGACTTTTTTTGCTGTAGACCAGTGTAATCGATGACTTAAAATTTACGAGAAAACGATATTGAAATAAATTGTTTAATATTTGAAAATTTTCGAAATCTGTAACTAAAGCAATGGTCACATTTATCAAATATTTGACGAAAATAATGTAACCACTATTTTATAAAACATTTTATAGAAACTTTTCTTTTTATGTCAGCGTTTCTTAAAAAAAATTATTTAAAAACAAATAATAATACCAAAAAAATATTTATATTTTTAAATTACTTAATTTACAAAAATTAATAATAAAAGAAAAATGTGTCTATAAATAGTGTTCACGTTTTTTTTGACAAATGTGACCGTAGCTTTAGTTAAATTATTATATTACATTTTCAATGCTTCCAATAATATGGGCCTATCACAAAGTAAGAAAAGTAGGAAAATAGTATAAATGGTACATAGTAGATATTTTTCATTTTCAATAAAAATTGTCTATAGAAAGCAAAAACTATTACAACACATTCAATAAAACAAGCTTAGCTACTAAAGAGTTGCATGAACATATGAATATGTACATTGACTAAAACCCTATTTCGAATAAAAATCAGAACACCAAACAAACTGTCGCTTTATTCATATCATGAGTGAGAATATTTTGTTTCACTTCGTTAACACAAAAAAATTGTTCATTGAAACGGTTTTTATTTCGTAGTTCTCGCTCTCGTCTCACATTTTTTTAATACGCAATAGCAATGTTGCCAATTTGTATGTTTTAAGTAATAATTTTCCTTTTTCCTACTCCTGGCACCACTGATCTTTAAAAGCATATTGTTTTTGCATGAACTTTATAGATATTTGTATAAGACATGTTCTGTTTCACATTTGTAAAAAATATATTTAAGCGAACACACAAACTTCATTACTTTTGTCTCTTAACCATCGAGTGTTGATTGTTCTCTTTTCATAGTTATTCATCTGTATTGAATAGAAACGAAATGAAGAAAAAAATAATGATGAAGGTTTCGTAATCATCATTATTAAGTTTCATGCAATGCTATATAAGCTACTTGTAGTAAAATCAAAATAGCCTATCCTAAGAACCCTATCTTAATAGGAAAAATAGAAAAGGAAAAAGAAAGAAAGAACAAATTTTATCTTATCCATTATGCTGATCATTTCGAAACATTTTATGGTGTGTAGGACATCTCATAGTCGAATTTAATCGACTACAGTTTTTTTTTACATGTTTTTGTTGTTGTTGTTGTTGCATACTATATCTTATTTAGAATTGTATAATAAAACTGCATGACAATTTCCAGGTTGACATGACATTAAACCCCAGGTTTTAAAAGCTTTTATTCTTCTAACGAAACAAAACAGCAGTCATCTGTCCTTTTTTCCGTTTTTATGTTTTGTTTTGTTTTGTTTAAGTGAAAAGAAGCAACAATATTCGAGTACAAAGAGCATAGATGCATCAGAGCAGTACTGGCAAGAATATATTTTTTAATCTGTGTATTTAAAAGAACTAATTCAACAACGAAATTCTATGTAAAATCCACACAAATTATTAAAAGTAAAACTATCACAAGAATTAATTCATTTAAAATTATTTTTTATTTAAATGATATTTAACCATCGCATGTAAATGCATAATTGTTTGAGGTTTTAAATGGATGAATAAATGTGATCGGTTTGGATTGGTTTCTGTTTTATATGGACTTGTGTCATGCTTTAGATTAAAACTGACTGTTTTGAGAGAAACGTTTATTGTTCGAATGTCGTCTGCCCTGAAGAACAACGACAGTTGTAAATTTAAAAATAAATTTTTTTTTTTTAACAATTGTGTCTAGTGCTGAGTGTGTCTGATTGTTTTTAATGTCATAAATTGTGTGAACAAACAGTGCAAATTGTTTACTAAAGTGAATATACTTTTTTCTATCTGTTCATTCACTTTTAAATGACATTGAAAAATATATTAAAGATGGGATGTACACATTCGATGAAGTTTAACAGCGCATATGGTTAACAAAAAACGAAGTAGAATTAAAAACGAAACTTCTATCTGTTTTCAATTTTAATTTTTAATATCTCAATATTGTATCTGATCATTGATTGTTGCTTGTTATTTTGTTTTTATTAAAAAAAAAAGAAATACAAAAAAGTAATAAAAATCACTTTGAGACTCTTCAGTTCACACAACACATATTTGCAATGATTGAGAAAGTTTGTCTTTTTAACATACCGTTTAGATGTACGTTGATCTTAGAGACCACAGACATATTCGAGTCGATTACATATGGTCCCTCAGAATTTTCTCGACAGGAGATTTGATTTTGCTATATCTACTAGAGACTTCTGACCTAACGGACCAGAGGTTCCTTGAAATTCCCTTGAGGTCTATACCGACGACTCCAGGATGCTGGGCAGAGTGGCCTGTGGTAGTGGTTCTGACATCGCACTGTCTTATATGTTGCCTAACTACTGCAGTGTATTTCAGGCAAAGGTCACGGTTATACCGAAGGTTGTGCAACGCTTGTTGAGCGCAAGTTTTTCCTTGAAAATCCTCTCATTTACTCGGATTGAAAACAAGTTCTTTACAAGTGTCACCTCGACGTCTATGCTTGTTCATGAATGCCGGAAGTTTCTTATGTAAATCTCCTGGGTACGGGGATATCGTCGAAAATTGTGTTGCTGGTGAACTGGCTAGAGTGGGTACTGAGCTTGAAAAGTAGAAGCTTCGATTGCCTCTGTGTGACTGGGTATTCTCCGGTCGATGTTATTTGGTTGGCAGCATGAGGGCGCGTGGGGTATCGCTAGGCTATGCTGGACCGACCTGGATAAGAAGAAGACTAAATGACTTCTTTCCTTGAATCGCTTGGCCATCCATAGCATTATTGAGGCTCTCACGGGCCATTGCCTGATTGGAAGGCATACCGATAGAGTCGGCATAAGTTTTGCAGCAACTGAAGAGAAAAGTAAGCTGCCTTTCAAATAACATGTCAGCGTCTAGCCTTTGCGATTAGACGACAGAGGTTTTCGGCCTCCTATTTCTTGTTCTTATCATCTTCGACTGAACTCTCAGAAATAAAAATTACCGCAATTGCGAAATTTATTTTGTAGTTAAATGGGTTCCTAAGGAAACTGTTTGATCCTTGAGTTAGCTCCTATGCTTGTGGTATCACAATGGGTCTAACATTTGGCCTAAGTGGTATTCCAAGCTTTTTGGAGGTTCCACCACATAACCTAACCTTAGTTGTACGTTGCAAGTTACAAAAAACAAAGGTGAAGAATGTCTTAAAGCGTTAAATGTGCAACAAAGGTTTACTTATTACGGCTTGTGAAGAGTTTAGCTTGTGTTGAGTCTATAGGATAAGTAAGAAAAAAACAAACTTTTGACAAAACTCGAGTTTATTATTCAACATAGGTGACTTCGAGGGCGATACAACGAGTACAGCAATTTTCCAACTTTTCGATACCACTTTTATAGTACGATTTCTGTTTCTCGTCAGCGATTGGATCATTGCACTTAAATTTCTTTCCAGCAAACATTCCTTTAAAATCTGAAAACAGGAAAAAGTCCCTGGGGATTAAATTTGGAGAATACGTTGCGTGGGTAAGAAAATCAAAGTCCAATTCATTAAATGTTGACATCGTTTTCATCAATTTGTGAGCTCACGCGGCACCCACCCTAAACAAAGCTTTCGCATATTCAAATTTTCGTGTAAAATAGTAAAAAAACTACCATCTGTATTCATTACAATGTCAGCTATCTCGTGTACTGTCAATTTTCGATCGTTCATAACGAATTTAAAGATTTTTTGATGTTTTCTAGAATAACTGCCTCATTTAGGCGGTTACTGCTCCCTGCATCATTTGTGATGGTACCATGACGTTTAAAATCATCAATCCACTTCTCTACAATTTGCCTCGATGGAACAGAGTTCGGATAATGTTTATCAAGCCATTGTTAGGTTTCCACTTTTTTTTCATCAAAATTCAATGCTTTATCAAAACTGGAAATTCACTTTTTTCCATTTCTTTTTCAATAACAAAAGTTGATTCACACAAAATGCTATAACTCACGAATTAATAGAGAGATTGCTGTCAAATTTATACCCGTATCGTTTGAAAGTTAGTACTAAATAAAAATCATATGGACTAAATAAATATCATATGGATTCTAGGTTATAAGGTTGCGCACTTCAGCGTTTATTACATCGCTAAAATAAATAAACAAAAGATGCAAGAACAACTACAACCACAACCATTAGCAGAGACAAAGTAAATAAAAATAATACGGCAACAACAATAATTAAGCAGCAAAGAAAACAAGTAACAGACAATAAACAAGCAACAACAAATACTAAGAGCTGAAAGAGGTATATGTTTACATACGCATGACTACAAAAGAACTGAAAAGAAATTAAAAAACGAAATGGAATCTACCTGAAATATCGAGAGTTTCGAGAGCTTTCGATGTGTTGTTTACTCAGCCGTATAAAAAGCACATCGATGCGAACAGCAATCAGTTTATGTGTCGTAAACTCAGCGAGTGCAGTTTTTAAGTAAAGTTAACTCTAAAAATTGCTATTGCCTGTAAAAAGATTACAAGCAGTGGTGTACATAACTGTGTTGAATAAAGAATTTTAACAAAAAAAAAAAATAAATAAAAATCAAACACAAAATTTATTTTATTTTAACTACAATCTACGAACTCATAACAACACGTTTTTAAAAAGGTAAAAACGTAACAATATATAAAATGCTTAAAGCAAGCTGAAGTAAAAACGACAAGTGTGGACTTTTAGATTTACAAATGCTTGTATGAAAGGTGACCGAAATCTTACACTAATTGTGGGAAAAGAAAAAGAAAACTAGTGTTGGTCTCTTAGTTGTGGTCTTTATTTTACTTGATTCCGCGATTGTTTTCAATTGATTGTTAGAACTAAATAGGAGTTTAGGTTACTTACAAATATAAAAGCGAATCGCACAGTTAAACCTCCAAGTTCATAAAAATATCCTTTATAAATCGAATATAACTTTTATGGATATCGGCGTAAATATAATACGAGAAAATTGAATATATGCCCTAAATAGTATGCTCTTCTTCTTTTTATATGCATTTGATATAACTTTACATGCCCAATAATAATTTATTATTTCAACAGAAGCCTTTTAGGACATAAAAATGAAAACCACAATTCCTTTTAATCTCTACGTTTGTACATACTCCAGTACAAGTATAAGAATGAATTACTTTATATTTATCGATTAAATTTAAATACATAATAAACAATATACTCGTACGATAATGTATTACACTTACGCTTAATTACATTTTATGTAAAGTTTCACTTTTTGTTGGTAACTCTTCGATTATTCGCTCCATTTACATAGGAAACTCAGAGTGTGAGCGCAAGAGAAGTATGAGCCACCAAATAATTTCATATATTTTATGTTGAAATAATTAAATGCCATGTCATACATAATAGCACACAGACAGACAGACGAGGAATTAAGAGGCGATACAAAATACTTTTCCACCCACATTGTAAAGATAGTATTTAAAGAAATAAACATTTATTTTACAACTGTACGGAAGTACAATAGCATTGCACTGAAAAGGATTTAATGTTGTAGGAGGAGAAAACCAGTAAAACAAAGAAAATTTTATACAATATTTATTTAGTAAACAAAGAGTTTCAAATTAATAAAAATGTTTCTTTAATAATGTTCACAATAATTTAAATAATTAACTACAATGAAATTTAAACTAATTGTTGAAGTGACAAGTATAAATACCTTTAAATAAAGGGTGTTTTTTATAGAGATATAGAACTTTAAGTTGCAATGAAACAACGATAGATAACTCGATTGACATGAATTTTATTTATCCGAAACATAATCCCGTGGCATTACATTTTAAATATGATTTCTGCCATATGACCGCCACGGCTGGCTTGGTTGTAGTCCAATCTGGACGTCCAATTTTCGATGAATTTTTCATTCACATTTGTGGCCGTATATCGGCAATAACACGTTGAATGTTGTCTTCCAAATGGTCAAGCGTTTGTGGGCTACCCCATAGACCAATGACTTTACATAGCCCCACAAAAAGTAGTCTAGCGGTGTTAAATCACAAGATCTTGGAGGCCAATTCACAGTTCCAAAACGTGAAATTAGGCGGTCACCAAACGTGTCTTTCAATAAATCTATTGTGGCACGAGCTGTGTGACATGTTGCGCCGTCTTGTTGAAACCACATCTCCTGGACATCATGGTTATTCAATTCAGGAATGAAAAAGTTAGTAATCATGGCTCTGTATCGATCACCATTGACTGTAACGTTCTGGCCACCATCGTTTTTGAAAAAGTACGGACCAATGATTCCACCAGCCCATAAAGGGCACCAAACAGTCAGTTTTTCTGGATGTAACGGTGTTTCCACATACACTTGAGGATTACCTTCACTCCAAATGCGGCAGTTTTGTTTGTTGACGTAGCCATTCAACCAGAAGTGCGCTCATCGCTAAACAAAATTCGCTTATGAAAATTGAAAATTGAAAAAAATTCACTTATGAAAAATGAAAATTGCACTATTTGCAAGCGTTGTTCAGGCGTGAGTCTATTCATGATGAATTGCCAAACCAAACTGAGAATAAATCACTTGACGGCTGTTAAATCGGTCGCCATCTTGAAAAGTAATGCCAACTTAAAGTTCTATACCTCTATAAAAAACACGCTTTATAAAGGCAACCATCCATCTGTGGAGCGTATGAGTGATTTAATTAAGTACTCGTAACATGCATACGCCATGTGTACACAATTCAGAAAATATATATTATTTTTATAATCAAATGTTTGTTTATTTTTTAAATTTATTTCACTTATAATTTTTTGTTTGTTTGTAATTTTATTGACCTTTAAAATTTTGTTTGCTGTGTTGTTTTTGTGTTTATATTCATATCGTTTATTTTTTGATCATTTCTAATGGAAATATATGTATGTTTTCTGTTGTTGTTTTTGTTTCTTTTTTATTGCAATCACAAATTACTCTTAATAAACTAAACTATTTAGTTAAATGCATTTAAATCTGTATCAGCGTGATATGATGAAAATGACAAAATAAATTATTTTAATAAAAAAGCAAAAAAAAAAAAAACAAAGCATGGGGCCTGCTTTATGATGATTACGTTAGCAGAGTGTAATCTGTTATTGGGGTATTCGATAAATATGTGCACGTTTGGTTTTTCGTTCTCGTTTGTTTTATGAGTAAAACGAAAGAAACTGATGATCTTATAATTGAAATAACAGTGTATACTGCGCGAGGGTAGAGACAGTAGAAAAAAAAATAACAATGGCTTTGAAAACTTTTTTATAAAAAGTAAATTAATAAATTTAAGAAATATAAAATTTTATGCATTTTATGCATTTTATGCAGAATTAAAAGTTTTATTCGAAATAATGACTTAAAATTTTTTTCTTTTGTTAGCCAACACTGTAAAGATCAGTAAAAAGATGAAATAATTTGTAATTTTGTTTTTATTATTAATTAGTTTTTTACTTCGTAACCAACACAGATAACACTGGTCTACAAAAAACAAAAAAATTTTCTCGCCTTTAAATAAAACTCTATGGAATATAATTATTTTGATGCGCTGAATTCAAATACGCGTTTAGTTCTTTTCCATCGGTCTCAAATTTTTTTATGGGTGTGGCAAATTTTTCGCCCAATCTATGGTAGTTATGTCAAGATATTTCAGCATAACTTGAAAACGACTTAACCGATTTTAATGCAAGTACCACCAAACGTTTAGAATTTCCTATAAATCATTTGAGCAAATTTTTTTTTTTTGTAATTTTAACAGTTATCACAGCAGTTTATCACAACTTAGCTGCGAAAAAAAATTTTTTTTCGCGCAAAATTAGAGCGTTTTTTTCAAAAAGTCGTAAAAATTTTTCAGAATGAAAATTGTAGATGGTGAAAGATTTTACCTAGACGTGTTGCATATAGAAAGGCGATACAATGGAATTATCTTCCATATAGTTTTATTTAAAAGCTTTTTTTGCTGTAGACCAGTGTAATCAGTAAAAAGTCAGTGGAATCGGATAAGTCGGCACGGTACCTTCCATCTCCCATATAAAGTAAATATTGATTTTTGTATATCTAGAGAGCGATAAAAGTGAAAATTCTGAATTTGGTCTCTATGACCAAAAAAAAAAAAAAAAATCTTCAGTCAAAAAATGTACGGAAATAGATAAGTGAGCGTGGTATCAGCCATACATAGTGAACATAAATGTTGTATATCGTGGAAAACGGTTATAATAGAAGTTTTAAACTTTCATTAGACAACGTCACGGACAATAAAATCATCATACAACAGGGTGTGGCGACTCCCATTCACACTAAATTAGGTTATGTTAGAAACCGGCTCACTTAGACCAAAAATGATTTTGGGTGAGATAAATCAACACTATATGCCCACTAAGGCCAAGCCGACCTCGATAATGAAGCGACAGATACAACCCGCCGGTATACAAATGCTTGTATACATATACAAATGTTAGTGATACACAATGAAAAGATATTCAATCCTGCCACGGGCTGTTTACGCATGTCTCCTGCGGATCATTTACATGTTGAATCGAAGATCCTGCCTGTATGTCAGCAATAACAAGATGCTGTCGACGCAATATCTGGTTGGATGCTATCCACCGGACCACCGAAATCGCCATCTATTGGATAGACATCCTCCTGTCTGGAAACACCTTCATGACCTCGAGAGAGAAGTCCAACAGTATAAAAGAGAGCCCCTAAGTCAACGGACATATCAAGCAGGATTGAAAAGTATTCCCACTAATGCCGTAGCAGAGGCCACCCACCTCTAATATCAGCAGAAAAACGTAATTTACGAAGACAGACCAGAACTAGCACTCTTCCTGAGTCTTTTAACGAATGACCAAAAGCTCTTACTTCTCCTAGGAAAAGTAAGAACTTTATCACGAAGGCGCTAATCGTAAGGAGTTTTCTCACGCCTAAGTACTGCAGCACACGGAGATCTCGCCTGTTTGTGTAGCGAATTAGTAAGGTCGCAGTCTCCATGCCTGATTGAATCAAGATTTATTTATTTATTTATTTATTTGGGTCAAGGAAACAAAGTTTCCAATTAAAATGCCTAAAAAAATCATGGAGCTCAACCCAACGTGCTTTTTCGTAGACAATAACAGAGCGTCTCTTAGCTGTAGGTGAGACGTCATGAAGTGCAGAGAACGGAAAAGAGGCAGAAATGGTACAATGATCTGAGTGACCGAGAGGTGCAAGAACCTCAATTGCATACTTTTCAGGATGTGAAGTGAGGAAAAGGTCGAGGGTGTTATTTTGAAGACCATCTTACATACGATGTATGTGTAGGTTCATTCACTAGTTGCGCAAGGTGGTTATGCGCAGCAAATAGCCTTATAGCCTTATTGGCCTCAAGAGTTGTGCTGCCAAAATGGCGTAGCAAAAACAAATTGTGAACATTAAAATCACCAGCAACAAAAATTTCACTGTTCGGCCAATTCTCAAGGATACTCGAAATGGAGTCCGAAAGAGAATCGAAGCCAGATATGGCTTCCCGCGTTTGGACTTTTTATAGAAACCCGAAGTGCAAAAGGTGTGCCTTGATTCTGAACTTAACCCAGAGACAGTTAAATTCCTCATCATACATGCCAAGAGGTTGTTGGCATTGGTACACAACTTCATCGCGAATGTACATTGGACCCCTATGGAAATTAAAAAGGAACAGAAGGTGATACCCAGGGATATGAAAATCCTGTAGATCAGTATTTTCAGAAACCTGGAGAGAAATGTGCACATATACAAAAAAAAAAAAAATCGCCCTCTATTCGCGCACATTGCAAAAATCGATGCGGAAGTGACCCGTCATTCCGGAAGTAGAACAATTAAAATCAAACGACCAACTTCCAATACGGACGACGAGGAAGATGGTTGTTGTCAATTGACTATTCAACGACCAGTGTTATACCTTCACCGTTAAATAGTCCAATAACAAACATGCTTTTTATTTCATTTCCTTTTCACATTTTTTTACTAACAGGTTCCTAATAGTTCTCGACAACGGCTTCAGTTTGATGTCTGAGGAAATGTTAATTTTTTTGGCAATTACGTCAAAGACTAAAATACAAAAATATTTTTTGAGGTCATATTTAATAAAGGGGGAGCAACTATGTTCTGATTATTATAATATCCCTTCATATTTCTGCGGTTGTCATCGAAGATTTCGCATTTGCACTATACGAGTATTTTGTTCAACCGTTGGCAGGGAGCATTTTAATATATCTTGTTTTGCTGCAAAAGTTTAATTAAAATATATATGTAAGTCTTTAAGTTTTTTATATTGAAATGTAAACGAAATTAATAAATTCTATTTATTTTTTTTACAGTAATATTGAGTTTGACTCTTTTTTCTCCAATGAAATCTAGCAAAGGTAATTTGCACGGCAGATGTAATAGTTAAAGAAGTTTTTTCATAGCTAATGTTACGAAGTGATGCCGCTGTTGAAAATTGTTAGATGATCTGCCTGGGATTAAGTGGTCTGCTTTTTTTTTGTAAAGCTTAGGTTGTAACTTCCCATAGAAATGTTATCTGTAGTTAAAATACATTGTGGAAATTTTTTTGGTAGATTGCATCAGGGGAAGGTGTGTTACATCCGTTCACGAAATAAGTACAAATGCTAAGTTAAGGGGCTTCTCATTTTGAAAAATAAAGCGCGCCCTAATACTAGCTATTGGAATAAAGTTTGGTTTTCTTTACAATATGTCGTTTAAGCTTTGATAAAAACAAGAGGTGGATCAGATTTAATTTAAAAACAATGAGTACTTTTTTGTCATCATATCAAATATATTAAAAAACATACATAACTTTATAATAATGCCAAGCACAGACATGCAACCAGTTTAAAAAAATGTTAATTTGAATAAAAATAATTAAAGGGAGGCTTCTAGAGATCAGACTAAAGTTTGGTAAGAAAGGTTTATGTTTTTAATAACTCTTTTGGATAAATGGTCTATACTATTTTTAGACTTTAAAAGGGCATTTGAAACTATTGATAGGAGAATACTACCTTGATCAAAAAGTTTCCAGAATAACTCCGTTGGCGGCTCCATCGTTCCGATTTCAGTTTGTTTTTTTTGTTAAGATGGTACATCTGTAGTTGATATTCCCGCTAAATCTTAGCGTCATAGCTTGACATTTGCATTTTTTATATTCGATTTTCGGTATGTCCATCAGTGCTCCCATTATTTCCTCTCGGCTGCTGAAACGCGTTCACGGATTAACTCGATTGAATGGAAAGAAGTAACAGCGAAACAAATCAGGTGAATTTGGATGATATTTGTTGCATTTTTCGGTAAAAAACTTCGAATAATGACTGTTCAACAGTGCGTTATCATGGTGCAAAATCCACAAGTTTTCTTTCCTGACACATAGAGATAGATGTACTTTTGGTTACGTAGCTTTTGCAAATGTCAAGCTATGACGTTAAAGCTTAGCGGAAATATCAACAACAAATGTACCATCTTAACACAAAAAAAAAAAAAAAAAAAAATCAAATCGGAACGATGGGACCTCCATACAGGGGTTATTCCGGAAAATTTTTGATTAGAGTAGTATTTGCCCCTTACAGTTACGTATACAGGTAAAAGATAAATAAATGGCCTTGCCGCTTGAGTGAGTATAATAAAATAGGTTATTTATTAAATAAATTATTGCAGGGGGAATATAATTTGCTTGTTTGTTAAAAAATCTTCTTGTTACAAGAATAATCTTTTCTAGAATTCATTGTGATTTTATCACTTCGTTTAAAAAATACGTTGAATGTTTTTTATTTCTGCAATTAAAGCCAACCCTCGCATATAATTGTTAAAAACTTATAAATCTTTACTAAACGATTTGTTTTTACAAAACCTTGACATTCTGTCAGATTTGTTGTTGATATATATTCGAAACAAAAAATGCAAATAAATTCATATTAATTATTACATAAAAAACAACAATGAGAAAATTTTAAATTATTAAAATTATAATAAAAAAATATATGTATAGAAACATAGACACTGACACTGATGAAAGAAAGAATGCAGTTAAATAATTCAACTTTATTGCAGTTACAACGTCAAGCAATAGCGGCAGTTAAATTAAAGCAACACCTGAAGGTTTATTTTTATAAAACAGTGGCAGTTGCAGCAATACAGACACAGACCCATAAATAAAACAATAAAAAAAGCAAAAGGGCTGTACAACAAATAGAGAACTATTGTATAAAAAAGAACTACAATAAAATGCTAAAAAACAAACAAACAGAAAACCAAAACTGAAACTGAATGTAATAGAAATATATTTCTTTTGGCAATACAACAAAGAAACTAAAGAAATGCTGTTCATTGTTGTCAATATTTATAATAATACAGAAGAACGAAAAGGAAACAAATATTAGCACACCCTTGAGACATTAGATTTTAGTTATGACTGGACTGACTATCATTTCCAAAAAAAAATATCCTTTAATGTCGAAAGAGGAGTCAATGAAAGTACAAACTTTACAAGCAAAAGTTTACAATTTTGTTGATCTATTTGTAGACAAAAACTTTAAAGAAAATACAAGTGACTGCTTTGTTAGTAATTTAACCAATTGGAGGTTATAGAGTATAAAAAAGAAATTTGTTGAATATTTTCACAGACATATTTTTTATTTAAAAAAACTCTAGGTTTTAAATCTAAAGATGGGAATATTTTGTGTTGGAACTACTCATATTTAAACCTTAACCCTGCTTTAACTACGGAACAGTTCAACATATCAACTTAAAACGTTAGCGCAGGTGGTATTTTAACATTTTATTACTTCTAAGAATTTTGTTGTATTTTATGATACGAAAGAGGATAATAAAATAAAAAGATACAAATTTTAGATAATTGGTCTGTTTAGTTCATCGATTTATTTTTATGTATGAATTTAGCAGAACAAGTGCAAAGAACAAGTTTTCTTAGTAAATGAGGAGAAAATTGTTTTTCGTTGTATTTTGCAGCTAAATTTGGAACATATTGCTACGAAAATAAAAATGCCTAAAAAATACACCATATCAGCGTCTTTAAGACTGTATTGTGGGATTTTGGTATTAATGTGTCACCCTATCTATGCCATACTTGTTTGTGTATTTGGCAGCACTGCCAATTAGACAATCTTTGGGTAAGACAATGTTACATGTTTAAAATTAACGGATATAAAATAGAGGATATGAGAGGTTATGAGACATTCCCGGAACTTTCCAAACTATAAGCAATTAAGTATATAAGGAAGCTGTTTTACCTACGTCAAGTAGTTGTCGTTTTGTATTCATGAAATAAAGAAGTCTTTAAAGAAAAGGTGAGGAAATAAAAACTGGAAAACAACAACAAAGTAGTGTTTATTTTATTTTGACGTAATTAAAAATAAATTAAAGGTTTTAAAAAAGGTTAAAACGCAACAATATGATGCACTTACTACCGAGCTTAAACTTGCAGCAGCTGCATGTCCCTCGTTTTCTAACGTATGACATTTTTAGCACACCGCTCGGAAATGCTGCACAGTAAAACCAATCTAGCAATTTCAAATATTGATGTGTATAAAAGAACTGTTTTGGAACTAATCATATTAAAGGAATAAATATTTTATTTTTCCGAACTACATCGAGGTATGTCAGCTTCCATTTAATATGTCTTTTCTAATTCAAAAAATTAAAAAAGTTATCAGAAGTAATATTTGTACCTTTCAAGCCTTCAGCGAGAACGAAGATAATCGGCTTCAATTGGTCATTCCCCACATTTCCTACTATAGAATCAACAACCAGCAGAAAATTAAGGCCATACTTCACATGTTTTGAGGGCAAAAATATCGTTACATCTTCGTAATAGTTGTAAAACTTTGGAAGATTAACTGCCCACTGCTCACACATATCTCGAAAAGAAGCGAGGTTATTGGTGCTTTGTCTCGGCCTTCGGGCCATAGTATCGGCGAAGTGAGGGGCACTTGTAAAATAATCTGTGCTCATTATTTTTCGAAAAATATGGTGAGCAAAACTTCCATAGAACAAACCATTTTGCACTGTAAACGCCTGTAAAAATTGGTATAGAAATGTATGAGCA
Source organism: Wohlfahrtia magnifica (assembly GCA_023159175.1). Lineage (NCBI taxonomy): Eukaryota > Metazoa > Arthropoda > Insecta > Diptera > Sarcophagidae > Wohlfahrtia > Wohlfahrtia magnifica. Next base: position 33,647 of record JAKWBJ010000485.1, on the reverse strand, counting down.
CGAAGTGGAAGTTTCTACATCATTTCCACTTTTTGTCGAATTTTTTTCTCCTATACATTTTCATATCAGCAATAATTTTTTTTCTGCTACTGAGGGAAAAAATAACAAAACAGAGCGCACTATATAATAACATCTGGAACAGCAAAAAAAAAAAAAAAAATATGGAACAAAACGGTTTTTTTACCTAAGATTCGTTTTTCATTAAAGCTCTAAGAATGTTTTAATTAGTAAATACAGATCAAAGCACGAATTGAGTAGATAATTTTTAATTTTTATTTCTTTATAAATACTACATACATACATACAAACGCAATTCCCATGACATCCCAAGTGGAACAAAGGAAACTTCCTTCAATCAATGAGCAGTAACCGATTCTATTCCCAGACTCATTGAAAGGTAACTACAGATTATCGCCGGCTCCGAACAGCAGATTTTTTATATTGTAAATACTTAGAACCAGTCCTTAGCAATGTCATGAGGTGATACGGCAACTGAAAATATTCAGATGGTCCAGCCTGAAATTCAATGGAAGAAATCTTGACACAGCGACACACACTTTATGAACACTGAGCAACTAAATAAAGGCTGATTTCTTTGCTATTTGGTTTCTCAATATAAATTTTTTCAGTGACATCCACCAATATCAATAATGCTCACTAAAGTTTGCCATTTCACCATTACTAGACTAACAAACGAACAACGCATGCAAACCATTGATTTTTATTATCAAAATGCGTGCTGTGTAAGAAATGTGATCGTATCGAAAATTGAAAAATTATCTTCAGCAACAAAGCTCATTTTTGGCTCAATGGATATGACAACAAACAAAATTGCTAAATTTGATATGAAGAACAGCCAGAGGCATTTAAAAAGCTGTAAAGATGAACTGATTGATAGGGTTTGTGGGCCGGCAGCAACCTCTTTAAGATCGATAAAATCGCAACGTTAGAGTCAGTGGAGCAAGGTACCATGCGTTGCAATTTTGTTTGTTTACATAACCGCCTAATTGAACATTGGCCTCATCACTAAAGATGATTTTGTTGAAAAATGCGTTGTTTTCGTTCAGTTTTCAAACAGTAACTTTTTGTAATTAAAATTCTTTGGTCAAAAGTGTAGCGTTCCATAGTTAAAATTTCCTAATTTTTTACTAGATAAGTGTTAAAGGTTGATAGCTCAATTATCGACATTTCATCATTTGCCAGCCAATTTACTTCCTAACCTCAAATTTGCCCAACCTTTATGTCCCTCACAACTCATTTTGTACATTCGAGTGACGATCATAGTTAACGGTTTCAACAAGATATAAAATTCTTTGAGCGAAACTGTCAAGGTTGTTGGGACCAGCATATGCTAGGAGACTATTGTTGTTGTGTCATTAGAGAAGCAAATTCGATTTTATATATAAAAAAAGTAAAGCCATTATTTTAAAATTTTTTTTTTAAACTGATGATATTTTTCGTTTTTCGTTTTTAAGTTCGACGTATAGCACTTGTTTTAGTATTTTTCGCATAGTCAGGGGATCTAAACTAACACCCCCATATATGTTTTAACTTATGTACAAAAATCGTGTAAACTAGTGTAATTTAACTACATTTTATGGTCAAAGAATACATTTTTTAAGTTTAAAAAAGCCCGTGAGGAAACAAGAAAGAAAGTTTAGTAAGTTTCAATAAACTTTGTTTGTTCGAAAGAAAGGTGGTTTAATGAAGTTTTTTTAATAAACAATTTTTTATATAATCTTGAGCTCTCTCAGCAGACCAATCTTAATCTTTCATGTTTCGTTGCTAATTATAATGCTTTAAAATAAAACGGTATCATCCAAAATTTTATAGTTACATAGAAACTGGGAATAAATCATCTTATGACGAAAGCATGCACAGAAATTGTCACGAGAAAACTGACCAAAACATTTTTAAAAGGTGTTTTGAATATTTTTGAGCAATTTTTTTCGACGTTCTTATCAGTTGTTGATATGCATTTGCATCTACTTGACATCTTGAAAGCCTATTTGTTTTGCTTTTTTATCAATATAATTAGTAGGCTAAGACATTTCTTTGTACCATTTTACACCTGTTCTACTGCACTGACTTTGAAAAGATATAAAGATTTAAAGGGTTTAAGGATTTTTCTGAACAGATGTCCACAATATAATTTTATTTAAATCGGTCCAGTGCTTTGGGAGTAAAACGACTATGAATTTCTTACTAACACATAGAAAGAAAAAAAAAATTTTTTTTTGTGTAACTACAAAAAATAAAAATATGTATGTGTGTATGAATATTTTTTTATTTGTCATATAAAAATAATTTTTTTGGATTTCAAAAAAAAAGATATTTTTGGACAAAATTATTTTATATTTTAAGGCATACATATATGTATGTAAAAAAAAATGTATTTGAAATTTACTTAAAGAAAATTTTGTTTGAAAAATTTGAAATGATATGCACATAATAGCCAGACAAGTGGGTTATATATCATGGTATGTGTATTACGGTTTTTGATACTATATTAATGTGACAGACATGTAGTATACGTACTATAATTATATTGTCACCTGAAATGCAAAATAGCCTATCACTTTTTATTGTTTTAATAAAATGAAAATGAAAATCTTAATAAAATGAAAAGTGTTGTGACTATAAAACTCATTGCTAAAGCGGGCACACTCCTTCCAAACAGTAACCTACTTGTAAGGGTTGGTGTACCGATCTCCTTCGTTAGATCTTGAACAGAAGCTGATTCTTGCTTTACTGCGAGACTCACCTGGCCTAGATTGGATCGTAGGCGTACTAATAATTTTTTTAATTGAATCGTGGGAGCATCTCCTCTGTAGTGTCTGTCCTCATGGGGCATTGCATTATGGGTAGACACGCGCACAGGCTACGTCTACAGGCGAATGGTTTCTGCCGAGGTTGTAGATCGATTGAGGAAGAGGAGAGTGTGGCCCATTTCATTTGCCAATGTCCGTCTCTAGCTAGACTTAGTCTGTAGAAGCTATCGATCATTGATGTCGGGCTTATAGCCAGATTTAATAAAATTGTCGGGCTGGTTTCCGACTTAATTTGCGGGAATGTGCTTCTATGTGGGACCTCTGGCTGACCGTCAAGACCGGTTAATTAGGGCTTGGTGGCCGGTACAGAGATCTCGCTATGTGTGCTCAAGTGTGCCTTGTCTCAGCGAGACTGACTCGCTCCTAACCTAACCTATAAGCATCATGATGCAAAAAAAGCCATTTAAATATCACAGTTTAATCAGAACTACTTTATTCGGTGTGTCTTAATATGTTGTTAAGCCTTTTTGACTTGTAAAAAAAATCATTTTATGATATGCACTTTTGAACTTTTCTAATAAAGTTGTTATTTGTGCAAAATAGATAATCAAAAATTTGCGTGCTTTAATGTGTTGTATCATTATCAATTATAGACTCAATTTTGATTTTTTTTGGTTGTTATGCCCTTTTTCATTTAAGGTTATTATATGTTGAAGCCAATTTTTTAAATAAAAATAATCAAATAACTGTCACTCAAACAGTATGAAAAATCTGTATTCATACATACTTAAAAATGTATTTACTCGAATTACGTAAATAAACTTCTGATTAAAATGTAGTTTTTGTTTGTGCCGTGAAAAAAATTGCTTAAATATTTAATTTATTACAAAAAAAATGCTTTAAAAAATTTTTATTTGAAAATGTGTATGAAAAGGGATTTTGCATACTATATTTCGAGCTGTCTTTATGCTAGGGCTTCCCAGTTTACATTGAAAGGAGCTGTGTTCAGTAAGTAGTAATGATGTACTACCTTTATACTACGTTCATTTTCATAGTATAAAAACCAGCTTTAAGCCACAATATTTTATGGTTTAATTGTAGTATAGGTTGACACACATGTAGTATACTATACTAGTATAGTATACAAATCCCATGTCTGTCAGGGCTATAAAACTGATTTTAAATTTTATGCATACATAAATAAAAAAATAAATGTTAGATGTTAGAATGCGGCTGATAGTGTCAGCCGTTACGTACACTATTTATTATTAAACATCGTTGCTATAAATAAAATTATTCAAATTAATGTGAATTTGATTTGCTGCAAAGATTTATCATATTTTTTTCTCACTCCACTAGTAATTCATTAAATTGCAATTAAATTAAATGTTTGATGATATACATCATTAAAGCTTATTTGTTAGAATAAAATTACAAATTAATTTGAAAAAAATAAAAAACGAAAACTAAAACGTTCCGGGTGCGTTGTCCTTTTGAATGGCAAAAACAAGAACAACAAACATCTATGCAAATCTACAGCTGTTAATGTTCAACTTCATTAAAAAATATTCTTTCTCACACACATACATACACACTCACATACAAATTTATTTACATTTTTAACGAACATGGAAAAAAGCAAAAATGTAGTGCACGCATACTAATTCATGTTTTTTTATTTTTAATCTTTGCTCTCTTCGTCTATACGTTCCTTCTGTAAGGCTCTCTCTTTATCCTTTAGCAAATACTTGCTGCATATAAAATACTCGTTGCTTTGCTTTTACGAATCTCTGTAAACAACAACTATAACGGCAACAACAACAACATCAACAACATACAAATATCTAAGCACAACACACTGCATACAACAGTTATAATCAAAAAAAAAGAAACATTTCCTTTTGGGTGCAAAAATAATTAAAAGAGGTCTCACGGCTGTTGCAAGTATGAAAAAGCAACAACAAGAACAACAGCAACAACTATATGAAATATACGCTACTAAAAATTGTAGATGAAGGTGTACTTTGAATATTTAAACAAGTGCAATAACAACAACAAGAACGGTTTCATTTTTTTGTAAAAAAATAAATAAAAAGCTGTACGAGTTTAAGAGTAGTAGAGCATTAACCTTTTCTTAAGTTACAACTATAAGAGCGAAGAAATTAAAAATAAAAACAAACAAAAAATCATGTATCAGGGGTCATAGTTCATTGGTTTTAAAAAATAATAACAACAAATATAACAAATGAATAATTGAAAAATAAAATGAACTGCGGAAACTTAAAAAGGCAGCATTAAATGGTTTTAATTCGTGGCGGTAAATTAATAAAAATAACAAATTATAGTTTTCCTCACATATATTGGAATTGAGTGTAGAATGCCCTACATTCCGCAGCGGTGAATAATTCCTATTACGTATAAGTTAATGTTGTATGTTATACTTAAGGTGTTTTCTTCTCCATAATTTCTAAATGACCTTTTTAAAATTGATATTTTAAAAGTTTTGACCCTGTCCCCTCAAAACGTTCCCATACTATATTTCTTAATTTTTTTAATTTGTCATAGAAGATTAAACGTTTCGATTTTTCAACACCGCAAAATCTTCAGCATTAACGGATGATTAAGCGAACTCCAATATCGGTGGTGACAATAATCAATAAAAAAATTATTGAAACTTGATATTGTTAATATACATGATTAGGTTAGGTTAGGTTGAAACCGGCAGCTGATGTTCAGACCATTTAATACCATGTTCAGACACAGATTTTAATTGAGTTAATTAATTTTTAAATTGACCTATTAAATTTTCTGACAATTAGTTGACTTAATTAAAATTTGACAGCTGAAAATGCTAAGACAAATTTTAATCGTTAAAACTTAAATTTAAGATTTTAAAATAAAATAATAAAATAAATAATAAAACTTTGACTTTAAAAAGAGTGTAAAATTTAAAGAAAAAACTAAAATTGAATACACAAAATTTTTGTTTACTTTTTTCATTTTGATAATATACATTTAATTTATTTTAAGTAGTAAAACATCTTTATTTACAACTGTATAAAAAATATTATTTAATATTTATTTTATTAAAAATTAATGATTTTCAAAAATGTTATTTGAAAATTTGTATGAATACGGATTTTTGATACTGTATATAGTTGTCAGCTCTTACTGAACACACTTCATACAGAGTTGCCAATACTCATTCTACATACTGCATACAGGGTTGCTTTGTAAATTCGATTCAATTAATTATGCAATTGTTTACCAATTGATCAATTTATTAATTGTGCCATGATATAAGCTGAAAAGGCTCATTTTGTGTACAATGAAGAATAGAATGAGACTACCTGTCTACCAAGTCCAAGCCGGCTTCGATGATAAAGCAATCGATACAACCCACCGGGACCCTTAACTTCAGCTACGATAGAGGCAGATATTTCAAGAGCAAATGTCTAACAGATACCACCTCTTCCTTACAGCAATAACTGCACGATGTTGTTCCACTGTAACCAGAACGGACAATGAAGAGAGAGGGCATAGCTACCACAGCCGAAATCCTTCGTTTTAGTAAGTTCGCTAGTTGACTAACGCTCCTACGAACTGATCAACAACCACAGCTCTCTTGCTTGCTTAGAAGAAGATCTCTGTCTTCACCTTCTGGAGAACATATTTCCGGCCCAGCAGTTAATTCTTAACATTTTTTTCTTGCCGGAAGAACCGTGCCGTTATGCCCCGTCTAACCAATTCATCTACCACAAAGTTTCTCAGAATATCACCAATGTTCCGGTACCCACTTGAGCATGATATAAAAAAATTACGCCATTACCATTAGTGACGAGTGGCATTTTCAAACTATTTGGAAGTTAGTGGGGATATATATTGATTGCCGCCTGACTATGTTATGTTCTTTGCAAGCCAATTAAGACTTTCTGAATGGTCGTCACCTACACCTGAAGATGCTGGAATGTTCTATGCAAGGCCTTAATGTTAAAATTAGGAGAAAAGAATACCAATCAATCAGTGAATGATTGAAAATTTGTCGTGTCTTGTCCCTCTAATGAATTCTTTCAGGACCTTCTTCTTCTAGATATATTTGCTTCCTGTATTTAGCGACTGGTATTGAAGATGAGGTGTAGTAATCCGTTCCGTTCGAGTAACATCCACTTGTCTCCAAATACCGACATGTCTCGCATAGCGAGAGATTCCAAGATCCAATTTCCTTACACTCAGTATAGCAACACATAAAATTTACAGAAATGTATGAAATCTTTATTTGAGTCGATAAAACGATCTATATAATTCAATGTTTAAAGATGATGATGATTTCATGTAAAAACGGCTACGTCTCAAATGCTCATACGCTGGGTCCAAAATATCAGATGGTATATCACGAAAAAAATTCTTTAATATTGGCTTTAAGTGCGTCAATCGGTTCGGGTTTGTCCCTATAGACATGAGCCACAAAAAATAGTCTGAAGGCGTTAAACCGACGATCTACACGGTCAATTGACCGGTCTCAAACGTAAAATAAACTGTTCACTGATCTTGCCTCTCAATTGGGCCATTGTTTCGCTCGCTATGTGGCATGTGGCACCGTTTTTTTGAAACCATTTGTCAGCCAAGTCCAGCTCTTCCATTTTGTGCAAAAAAAAATTGTAATCATCAGTAGCGTTCCTGCCCTCGTAGTCTTTGAAAAAGTACCCACATACCACAATACCCACATAATCCACACCAAACTTCAGGCTACTCTTTACACCAAATACGGCAATTTTGCTTGTTCACGTATTCATTCAACCAGAAATGAGCTTAGTCGCTGAACGCAATTTTCCGAAAAAAAAGTTCGCAACCGTGCATGAATATTATCAAAATTCGATAATCTGCAAGCGTCCTTCGTTTGTAAGTCGATTCATGGTTAAATTATAAACCAAACTAAACCTGTGTGACAGTAACATGTTACACGAAAACCGCTGAGCTGCCAAAAACAGTGTTGTCGAAAAGAAAGTTGCTAAGAAATTATCCGATACTTGGCCTCAGAAAAAATTACCTTGTGTGGAAGCCAAGTATCACTAAGTCGTTTTATTTTTATAATTTGTGTTAGACTTTTGCTTAGTTTACTAGCTTCTCTCGGCAAAATATGAATAAAAAATTAAATAAAATATAAAATACATATATATGGTACATATATAAATTTCCGATCCAAAAAATAATTACAGACATGCAGTAAGATTCAGTAAGGTAATTCGTTTGAATTAAGTATAGTTATAACCACATGAAACATGTTAATTTGAGCCGACAATAGTGTTGTATTAAAAATACTATATTTTTTGTTCTTTACCATTTTTACTGCGCATGTGAATAAAAAAAGAACAAAGACAATTCTTTATATTTCTTTTTTTTCAACTCTGACAAATTATCTGTTAACAATGTCATTTTTGCATTGAAATAATTTCCATTAATTACACATCACGTTCAACTTAGTGCAAAATTCCCTAAGGAGTCTTTTGAAAATGATATAAAATTTAAGGAAAAATATAAAGAGAGAAGAAAGGAGAATTTCGATACTCCAGTTTCATTCATTCATATCTTCAAAATAAAATTTTTTTAAGTAGTAGTGTTCATAATGGGGAAATAAAATATAATAATAATATAGTATGTAGTTAACATAACATTCCATAAAGAAACAAGGGGACTTCTCTTAGTCAATGAGCTGCAACAGATTTTTTTTTTTTAGGCTCAATGAAAGGGACTTTCAGTTTAACACTGGTACCAAATGGTGAATGAACTAGATACGTTTTCTATAGTAGTAGTAGTCATAATACTCCTAATACTGTTGAATTTTTTTTCTTTTTCAAATAGTCTGTCCTAAAATTGAACCGAGGACCACTTGGTTGGTAGGCTGATGTCTTACAGATGTCTTACAGCTGCGAAAGAGGGAAAAATATTAGCGTGACACATATATTCAAGTTCTTTTGTTGATCAGACGATACTGGTGTAGTGAACTTAATCAGAGTGGATTTTTTAGTATCCGCTCCAATACAATTACATCGGCAAGGGTTGATGCTTCTGAGTTGATGTGATATCCAGAGTTGAGTTCTTTAGCTCTGTTAATTTTAATGAATTAGTTAGTTTACTTAGTTCAGTAGTTCACATAAAAAGATTTTTGGCAGCACCGCTTGCATATGTTATTTGCGGGGTTGCACCATCAATACATGTCTTTTTCAAATTTAGTGCCAAACATATCACCGAAAAACAAATGAGAACGAAGAAGAAACTTAAATAGACAAACACAAACTAAAAACAAACGTAAACGAAAGAGACAGATGACTGATAAAGAAACATGAACAAACGAACGAACTGTGCACTAAAAAGATGACTGATGAGGAAACATAAACTGGCTACGTACTAAAAAGAAATATAAACGAAAAAGACAGACGACCGGTAAATAAATATGAACGAACTACCGAACGACGGAATTAAAAAACATGAAAGAAAAAGACAGATGACAGAAAAAGAAACATAAACAAACGAAAGAACTAAGGAGCTGGAAACACTTATTGTAAGCACCGACCTTCTTAGTTCAGTTCAATAATAGTTCTATTGAACTATGTCGTTAATGATCTACCCAAGTCTAGTGACATCTAAGTCGAGCGGTGTGTCTTGTTGCTATAATTCTGATTTCATACGCCATTCATTTAAATTCTTTATGAAGATTAGAGTTTGTTATAAACCAGGCTGCTTTTACAAAAGGTTGTATTTGGCCGCTGTTGGTTTTGCTGATACATCGCCATAGTTGCGCACCGTATATCCATATAAATTTTAGTATTTAATTGCAAATCCGGAATTTTTTATCTAGAGAGAGCTTTGATTTTCGTCCTAATATCCAGATTAATGTCTTCAACTTGATCTCCAGTTATTTAGACTAAATTTTAACGTGATTACTTCATTGAAATTGAGAGTCAAGAGTTATACCGAGGTATTTGGCTATATTTACATAAGGTAACAGAAAACTATCTATTAGCTTCTGAGATCAATATGCGCCGATTTTGAGTGATTCAGTTTAGTTCACCATTTTTATGCTCACTCAAGCTCTACATGGAAAAACTCCAGAATAATGCAACCAGGTGCAGTAACCTTGGCAATCCGTGAACGGCTACCAACAAACCAACATCACTGATGGGAAGATATCAGAGAAATATAAAATCAAGTCGCTGAGGAAACATTTGGTGCAGTGCAACCAAATAGAATAGCTTGGATATCAGATTACACTTGGAACCTAGTTTCTCAAAGAAGGGAACTGAAACTGCGGCTGAATAGCAACATTGAGGCAGCAATACCATCAGCTAGCTAAACAAGTAAAGAAGAGACAGAAGCAAGTTCCTGGAATGACTGCTAACTGCAGCAGAAAAAGCAGCTGGCCAGAATAATATGAGAAAACCACACCAGACGATTAACTATCTCACTAATCAAAAGTGTAATAGGAACTAAGCTGTTGCTGATCGAAATTGTACACTAATAAGGAACAATGATGCACAAACATAGAAATGGAGAGAACATTTCAATGAAATTAGTAACGCCACAAACACTACTGAGGACAGCGAAACGGTTGAGAACAGAGATGAGGAAAAAGTTTAAGAATACCATGCAACCCTTCAAATCTGAATGAAATAAAAGAGGCGATAGGTAAATTGAAAAATAATAAGGCGGCAGGCGAAGATAGACTACCAGCGGAAAGTCTTCGGGTTGACATCCAAACCACAGCTGAATTTCAATTGCCACACTTCATCATCATCATCACATCAGTATGGGACGAGGAGAGGCTGCCTCCTACGTGGAAGAAGGGCATCATTGTAAAGTTACCAAAAAGTGGTAATCATTGAACAGTCCATAGCATGGCGTACCCCCTGTATCTACTGTTCGTCAATTTCAAGAAAGCGTTTGATACCATCAGGCGAACGGCTATATGGAAAGCACTAAGAACAAAAGGATTACCCCAGAAGATAATTCGAATAATCAGAGCGATGTATGAGGATGTAGAGCTTTCAGTTCTTCACAACGGGAACATCAGCCAACCATTCCACACCGATGCTAAAGTTAAACAAAGATGTTCACTCTCACCTCAGATATTCACTATCGTGCTGGATGATATAACGAGCAAAGTCTGTCCAAAAAGAAGAGGGATTACATGGAGTCTCTCATGCCAACTCGAAAACTTGGACTATGCAGATGACATTTGTCTACTTTCGCATACGATTTCCAATATGCAGTCGAAATTGGAGGACATAGAAAGATTGGCTCGTAGTGTTGAACTTGAGATAAACATCAAGAAAAGGCCATGAGAAAAAACAATACGAGCACGGAAAACATCAGGTTACAGGGTCAACCAGTCGAGTATGTAGATAACTTCTGCTATCTAGGAAGTACAATGACTACAAACGGTGGCGCAGAAACAGACTTAGACAGTATGGAAAAGCTCACATATATCCAGACGGACTAAGCTTAGAATATTCCAACTCATGTGTTAAATTAGTATTGCTGTATGGCAGTGAAACCTGGTTTGTATCAAATAACATCACACAGAAATTCCAGGTATTCATTAACAAGTGCCTCAGAATCATATGCAGAATATTTTGGCCTAACACTATAAGTACCTCAAAACTGTTGAGCATGACTAATGAGGAACCCATACTAAAACAGATAAGGAAAAGAAAGTGGGAATGGATCGGTCACACCATACGAAATATTCCAGAGAGTATCACCAAATGTCACTCGAGTGGAATCCTCTAAACTCAAGAAATCGTGATCGACCAACGAATACCTGGAGACGCACAATTATACAAGAACTGAGATAGAACAACTTAACATGGGAGGAGGCAAAGTCTAAAACAGAAACCGTCTTAGATGAAAAGCCTTTGTGGAAGGCATATGCTCCCAAGAGGAGTAACGTGGAAAAAAATACTCGCTTAAGAACAGATTTTAAAGAAAGCTAAACGTTTTTTTGCAACTTTTTCTGTGCCTGCACTGAAGGAATTGCTGTATTATCTGCGAAGATAGTAATAATTTTACTAACATTTTCTGGAATATCACTTGTGTACAAGGTATGCAAAATTAGGCCTAAAATACACTCAGAGCTCAAAGGTGTATTGCCTAGAGCTCAAAGAAAGATTCCTGGTTTCCATTTTCTAAATAAGACTTAAGCAATGAAAACAGGGAAATAGTGAATAAATTTGGCCAAAAATGCCTGTGACGCATCTAGGAATACCGCAAAATAGATTTTATTTTCTTTAAGGGCCTTTTTTACTATGTTTTTTATCCAATGAACATGATCAATCGTAGAATGTGCATTCCTGAACCCAAATTGTGTTTAGGCACTATATCATTATTGTCGATAATAGCCTTGATACGGATTTAGAGAATTGATAAAGGTCTCAAAAGGATGATTATGTTGATTGAAAATATTGCGAATTTTACGAAGCATAGCTTCCATCGTTGAAAAACAAAGCTCTCATTAAAAAGTTCAATATTTTTATATGGAATGTTACCATTTACTTTGTTAATTATTAAAAGTAATTTAAGACTAAAAGACAAAAATAAAAAATCAGAACCTCCTTAATATTATTTATGCATATGGAGAGAGCTCATTGAAAATATGTCTATCACACATGTGAGAGCAAGTATAAGTATATGTGAATAAGAGAGAGTGAGGGCATTATAATTAAGTTTCTTGCTCGAAAGAGATGCAATATAAGCAAAAATAAAAACAAAATGATTCTATATGAGACTACTATTATTGTTGTTGGTCTTGTTTTAACCAACTACATGGTTCATCTCCTTTTAGCCATATTTTTAGTGGGAGAAAGAGAAATTGTTTAATTCAGAGACTAATTAATACAACAATGACAATAATGATGATAATGATATTTACAATTTGTTATTTGTTGGTTAAATGGCAAAAACTACTTTAGTTTTAAATGTATTTGTGTGATGTGAAGTAATGACAAATAGAGGGGAGCAAAATTAAAAAAAATATGCTTGGGAAACATTTAAATGTTGTGGTTCAAAAGGGGTATCGTGCAATATTGTAATGAAGTTGCATTATGTCATTGAGACATAAAACCATTAAAATACTATAAAATTGCTTTTTATTTTTATTTCAGTTTTTAGTTGCAGGAAATTAAGGCACTACTATGCTTCTAGGTTAGTTTTTTTTTCTAAAGGATAATTATGAAAACGAGTTTTACAAATTTGAAATGCGTTTAATATCTTAATCTGTATGGTTTTTGCAGGTGTTTAAGAAAAACAAAAAGTGGAAAAAATGATTGTATTTTATACATTATTTGAATGCTTAATGTGCCAAAATTACTTCTATATAAATAGTAAAAATACAAAAGAAAAACGTTTATTGTCTAGTCTCTTTTTATGGTTAAAAATAATATTTAAAAGTGTTTTATATACAAGTGTGTGTGTGTGTGTATTATAACGAAAGTGTCGGTAGCTTGTCTTTGGGAAATATTCTCTTATATATTTTTTTGTTTTGCTGGTTTTATCTTAACATTACACCAAGTGTTTTATGAAAACTGTTGCATATTTCAAACCATTCATATATCCTATACTAAATTCTAACTTTGTTTTTGTTTTTGTTTTTGTATCTATTTTGGAATTGCGTCTGTTTTGAAAAGGCATAAAATATAAATACGTGATGTTTTGTAAATATTTTAACAAAAAACAAGAAAAAAAAATTTCTAAAAATAAAATCTTGAATAGTTGCCAACAAGGTCTACTTGCAAGGATATTGAAGAAGGTTATCAACCCAAAAACAAAGAACAAAAAAAATATACAAAAACAACAACAACAACATTAACATCAAATACTTATTCTAGCACAACATATTTGTAAACAAAAAACAAATAAAACATATTTTTTATCTATGCTTATTATGTGGTGCATGCAACAACTTTATATCCATGCCTGCTGCATTGAATTTATACAAAGAATATACACCACAATATTCATATGCTTCATTAAATTTTCAAATACGAGTATTTATTTAACAAAGATTGCTTTCGGTTACAAAATTTTAAAGATTTTTTTGTAGGAAAATCATGTGAGATATTTTACTTTTTTGTATTCTTCTTAAATGTGCACCATGTGCTAGTGTATATAGCAGTGGTCTTTGGCTGCCCCTGCAGTGTATTGCAGGCGGAGGTCATGTCCATACTGAAAGCTGTGCAATGCTTGTTGAGTGGATTCTCATGGATAGGTCGTATTATTTTAAGGGTTCCGGCTGGCTAGAGCTGGCTAGTGCGGGTACCGAGCTCGCAATATTCGAACGGAACCGAACATTGGTGTTCCGATATATAGGCTCGATATTCTCAGTTAGCGAAATGAAGGAGAATAATTGGACGTTTGATATCGCTAGACTCTGCTGGACCGACCTGGGTAGGGTGATTTCTTTCTTAGCAACTTTCTTTTTGGAAACACTGTTTTTGACAGCTCAGCTGCTTTCGTGTAACATGTTACTATTAAACAAGTTCAGTTTGGTCTATAATATGGTACGACAAAAAAAATATCTTGCAAATGATACTATTTTTCTGATAGGCGATGCTGAATTTAAATATTTTAGTAAAGCAACTCACGAAAAAATCATATTTTTATTACAAAATTTTAAACTTTTTAAAAAAATACAGTTTCAAAGTAATAAAAAAAAACAGCAGAAAAACTCCAAAAATATATTCCTGCTCTACTCAACAGCGTCTATCAGAAAAGTAATTTTATTTTACAGGTATTTCAACTTCGTTCATTTTTGTCACACTGTGTAATTTAACCATGAATCGACTTACAAACGAACAACGATAATTGAATTTTATTATCAAACTTAAGAATTTTTTGAGTCTACTGCGAGTTTTCATAAACGCAGGGACCATTTTAACCAAATAACATTCGCCAGCAAACGAGTGGCTTTTTTGTTTCCCGCACAAAACAGTTAATTTAAACCGCTTCTTTTTTTCAAGTATAACAGTAACAAAAGATAATAATATTATCAAACTTTAAGAATTTTTATATCGGTAAATTGTGTTCAGCAGCAAAGTTCATTTCTGGTTGAATGGAATGGAAGAGCAGCCAGAAACATTGCAAGAACTACCAATGCATCTCTAAAAATTCACTGTTTGGTGTGGATTATGTGGATATTGGACTGTACTTTTTCAAAGGCAGGAACGTTACTGCGTATGACGAGCGTTACCGTGCGATGATTATATATTTTTTTTTTGCCAAAATGGAAGAGTTGAACTTGGTTGACATGTGGTTTCAAAAAGACTGTGCCATATACCACACAGCACGCTAAACAATGGCCAAATTAAGAGGCGAGCTGGGTGAACATTATATTTCACGTTTGGGGTCGGTCAATTAGCCACGTAGATCGTGCGATTCAAAGCCTTTAGACTATTTAGCGTGGAGCTATGTTACGGCTCATGTCTATAGGAACAAGCCCGCAACGGTTGCCGCACTGGAAGCCAATATTGAAGAAATTATTCGCGAGATACCGGCCGATATGTTGGAGAGAGTATGCCAAAATTGGACCCAGCGTATGAATCATTTGAAGCGTAGCCGCGGTGAAGATTTACATAAAATCATCCTTAAACATTAATTTATATCGTTATATCGACTCAAATAAAGATTTCATACATTTCTTTAAATTTTATATCTTTTTTCTTAAGTCTAATCCGAAAGCTCTTAAAAATCATCCGATAAAAAGACTAAGTGTTCTTTGCCGTGAATGGTATCATCCAGCACATTTTTTGGTTCTCGCGGGCTATCGCAGATTGAAAGGTACGAAAGTATTCCCTCAGAGTATTGTATGCCCAGGAGTTGTGGTTCTGGGAAGAAGAAGAAAGCTGTTTTTCACCTCATGTGTCAATACCCAGCCCTTGCTATCAGAAGACAGAGGTTTTTTGCCTCCTATTCCTTGTCACGCTGCAAAATGTAGGTTAGCGCGATTGCGATATTTATTATACAGTCGAAGTGGTTTCCTATACAGGCTGTTTGATCCGGGGTTAGTTTCTATGCTTGTGGTATTACCTAACCTAGACTTACTGTATCCGTAATTAACTTGTGTCTGTACTACAAACGTTTTGAAACACATTTGATCTAGAAAGCCCTGCGAAATTCAAAAGTCAAATTTTTTAACAAACCTCTTATAGAACATATTATGGCAAAATGTTTTTATTTGTATTTTCTTAACAACTTTTTCTATATTTACTAGATTTTCTGTTTCTGTTTCTGTTTCTGATTGTCTGAAATTTAACATTCTGCTTTACTTAAGTGGCATCAGCAAATATTTACAAAAATATTTGTAAATAAAAATTAATTTTATTTTAAAATACAAATTTATCTTTACATGCAATGTATAGTTATGCTGTAATTTACTTAAAGCTTCTTACCATATGAAGGATTATATACATGTTTGTTTTTTTTTTGTTGTAAATTTTAATAAAATGATATTTAACATAAGAGCCATGCCATATTCTGTAAAAATGCATTCATACTCTTTTTCTTTGGCATTCTTCTATTTTTGCAATAATGAAGAAAAAAAAAACATACTCCATATTTTAAATTATTCTCAATTCATTTATTTGATTTTCCGTTTTCTATAAAAGTTTATTTAACCGAATTTGAACATTTGATGTTTTAAGTCAACAGTTGATACTTGAGAGATACACGCTTTAGTGCTCATATGTGTGCTTAACGTTTTGAATTTTGAATGGCTTGTATGTATGTATGTATGTATGTATGTATGTAATCTGGTTTTAGCATACATTTTCGTAAATAAATGATGAGATTTTGATGGGGATTTTATAGCATAGAATATTGATATTTTTAATAATATTCACAAACGAAAAAAATATTGTTTTTGCAAAATCAATGTAATGTAAATAATATTTTCTTCAGAGTATACATCATGAATTGATTTAGATAGAAATCAAATTTACAAAGTAAGTATTTATTCTTTGAGGGGAAATACTCGTATGTGAAAATTTAGATTTATATTACAAATTTTTTAATAGTTTTTTATTATATTTACAATTTTTAATGTTTCTTTTTTAATATTATTGAATAATGATTTGAGATGAAACTAATTATGTAAATTTAAAGGCCTCTTATTGTACAACAAAAGTGTATAGAAAATTCAATCAAAATATCAAGAAAATATTTATCAACTGCAATAAGAAAACCTTATTTTACTTCATTCCACATCCTATTTACAAATGATTTACTTCTTTTAATATTTGAGTAAAGTTTTATTAGTTCTAAAATCAACTAAGAATCTATTCTTAAAATTAGTCCGATTGATTAAGTTTAAAAGTTGAAGTAGTATTAAAAGAGTTTTGATGGATTTACGTTGGAAGACAGATATTTCAGGCATATTCAAGTATTACAAAATTAAAGCTTGTGTACCTCAAGGTAGCATTCTCGAGCTAGTTTACTTAACACGTCAGATATCGCAGTTTTTAAAACATACACTGTCGCCATTTTTGCTGATGACACTGGTATCTTAGCTGATGGCACTAACAGGAACGAATCAATAAGAAAACTGCAAGAAGCGTTAGATAAAGTTGTTGCTTGGACAGAAAACTGGAATATTAAATTGAACGAGAGCAAGTCTGTTCATGTCTATTTTACAAATAGAAAAATAATCTATTAAGGCCTATTTACACTAATCAGTACCGTATCAGTGCCTTGTGAGTTTAGAATCAATGCTAATCAGCACTGATCAGTGATAACAATTTTCACATATCCGTAGTAGGTCCGGTGCTTTCAGTTTAGTATATATAAACTCTTATATACGTCACGTGACGTGTTTTAGTTCTTTTATGCAAATTGTGTTGAATATGGAGGAAAAATCAAAAATTTAATTTTTATTTTATGAAAAAGTATACTAAAACAATTTGCGACATTTTAAAATATTCAAAAATATTCAAATATATTTTAATATTAATATAATAACATTCATCGATCAACAAATTCTTCTGTCACATAATTGTTTTAGTATACTTTTTCATAAAATAAAAATTAAATTTTTAAATTTTTCCTCCATATTCAACACAATTTGCAATAAAAGAACTAAAACACGTCAGTGAAATACAGAAAAAAATCGTTGCAAACGTATATAAAAATCACTGAACTCAAACTGAAGCAACACTGACAGTAAAAAACGGCACTGTGCCGGACAATTTGTTTTTTTCACTGATACGGTACTGATTAATGTAAATAGATCTTAAACCGGTTAAAATATCCTCCATTACAGTTCATTATAGTAATACTGCAAAATACTTAGGTATGACATTAGATACTAAGCTCAAATGGAAAGAGCATGTTAAAATAAAAGAAACGGAAATTTATTTAAACGTTAGAAAACTCAAATGGCCGATTGGAAGAAAATCAAAGTTCTCATTGGAAAACAAACTACTTATCTGTAATCAGGTGATTAAGCCAGTGTGGACTTACAGAATACAATTATGGGCACGTACTGCTAAATCTAATATTGAAATTATACAGAGACTGCAAAATAAAGTGCTTAGAGATATGGTGAATGCTCTATGGTATGTACGGATCAATGACCTTCACAAAAGCTTGTCGGTTAAAATCGTTGATGATATAATTTCAATTTTTTCAACCAAGCCCGAAAAGAGATTAAAAGACCACATTAATCCTGAGGCCATAAAACTTGGTGAAGCAACCTACACTAGAAGACTTCTAAGAACCAAACCCATATATTTAATTATTCAAATTACAATACAGTGGGAAAGATAACTGACACGTAGGATCTTTGGTAAATAAAGGATAAAATGGGCCATAATGAAGTTCGCCACATATGAATCAACCTGAACTGATGGAATTACTCCATGTTTTCTTCAACAGGGATGTGATAGCATTTTATCACAACTATCTATGATTTTATATTTAGTCAAGTGCCTAAACCCTGGCGCGAGGTCAAAGTGGTCTTCATACCCTAGGATAACGCTAGTCAATTGCCAAAATCATACAGGAAAAAGGGTTAAAACGATGCAGAGACTACTGGTTAGTTATATTAGGGAAACCTATCTTGTAATAGATCCATTTCATCATTTACAATTTGCTTATTAGTCGAGCAAATCCACGATGGTGTCTATCTGCCACGTTATGACGACGGCTCTGGAAGCTGGACAGGTGCCTTTGGCAATACTACCTACGATGCCATTACAAGGGCACTTGATAGGAAAAATTATGATGTTGGTATTCAGAATTGTTAGACTGGATTTGTGTGGTTCACCGAGGACCATCAGCTTCACAAGGTGGAGTTTTATCGCCTCTTTTGTGAACACTGGTCATTAATGAAATTGGAGTTCAGCACTTTTGACTACGCCGATGATCTGGTAATTTCGGTGGTCAGATGTGAGTACGTAATCATATCGGAAGGTATGCAAAAGTGCTCTTGATATAACATTCAACTGGTGCAGGAAGAGGGAGGACGGTGATTGTATCATTCGCTAAACCCATTGAGATGACAATGAGTGGCTCGACTATTGAATTGTCATATGAAGTGAAATATCTGGGAATCATTCTGGACAAGACTCTCACATGTGGGAAAACTTTGGTGATGAGGGCACTTTATGCCTGTCAGCGCTTCTATGGTAAAACGTGAGTGCTAATACCCAAAATTATCCACAAATAGCCTGGAACGGAGCGGAGCAATGCGCAGGCTCTTTTAAATAAGTTTTATCGCCTTAATTGTGTCTCAATCGAGGATGTGATGAAGAGCTGTCTCACACTTGCCATTGTTGCCATTCTGGGCATATTGAGGAGTCATGTGAGAGTGTTTTTAGATTGTCTGGTGTAGAAGAGAACAATTATGCTTATATATAAAGGATAACATAATCGTTTCTAATGGATAAAGGAATACCTGTCGTATAGTGAAGTACACCATACAAGTACGTCGAATACATACATTGGTGTCTCCATTGAGGCACATGAGAATTTTGGGTTTATATGATGGTGACCCTTCTTTGGAATTATTAATTACATGATACCCACTCTTATTTAGAAACTTTGAAGCTTTTGTATCTGAAAGATATTTATGATTAGACAAAATGTGGTGGCATTATTTCGAGGTGCAATGAGTCAAAGCAGACTGGCGTCGGCTTATCAGGCGGCGATTGGCGCCTTCTTCGCTTGCGTTAGGGAATGTTTGAGTATCTGTGTGATTTCGGATAGTGAGACGGCCTTGGGGACTTTGCCACCTCGTAAGGTTAGACTGAAAATTGTTTTGAACTATATGACATCTTTTAATGAGTTTGACGTTCTCTAAAGGGTTACTTTATGTTGAGTGCATGGCTATGAGGCCATCCTGCGAACGAAAGGACTAACTGTTTAGCGATTAGGGCAGCCTGCAGGGTTTTTATTGGTCCAGAGCCATTTTTTGTGGTCCCTGTGTAATTGGTTTTTGGACTGAATGAGAATTCTCTTGATTTTAGAAGAAAGCTTATGTTTATGATGTTTATTTCGCTTACTCGCTGTAGATCTAAAAGAGTGTTGTGACCTCAGGGTACTAACGAGTCTATTTACTGCGCACTATAGTCTTATATATCATCAGTGTGTTTTGGGAAATTTTAAGGATGATCAGTGTAGATTCTGCACAACCTGTGCTGAAACATCTGAGCACGTACTGTGACAGTCAAATATACACATAAGTATGACATTACCAGGGTGGCACACTGACAGCCTTGACACAAACCAACAGACTATATCACAAAAATGCAGTTTTAAGTGCACTGATGTTTTTGTGTCTTCCTTTTAGGCATTATTATTTTCGTAACATTATTATTGAAATATAATTCTATTTTCTCATAAACTTTTAAATGTTTTTAACCCAATATTAAGGCCAAACTAAGAAGAAGTATATGGATTCAAATATAAATTTCAATATCATAAAATTCAAAACAATACTTGTATTCTGTTCACTTTCATCGATACTTATAACCGTTTTATATTCATGTAAAAGTGTTCCTTTTTTAAGTATTTTTTCTTCTTTTTAGTTTTGTAATTTAAGTTTAAACTAGTTTTGGTTATTGTTCCGTAGAGGGGGGTAGTGTTTCAAATCTATAAGCTTAAAGATAAAGAAAAATTAATTTTTTTTTTATCATAACGAAACAAAATCGCACTTTATCTCTGATACTACACTACAGTGCTTACAAGCATAGAAGAGTAGAGTTTGACCCAGTTTTTGGGTTAGTTTTTTTTAGCATTCGTTAGAGCCTTTAATATTTCTTCATTCGTATAAAGATTTCTTTCTGTTGATATTGTATTTTTCATTTTCTTATTCTTATACTTTTTCAAACTCTTGTGCTTAAAATAAATGTTTTTATTTTTGTGCCACACATATATTTTTTTCTGTTGTGTTGCAACCACAAATATTATAATGCATTTTATAGCTCCTGGGCTTATATCCTGTTTTCTGTTATTGTTGTTGTTACAGTTTTTTTTTGTGACTAAATGCACCCATGTAAAGGAAACTTGCCAACTAGAGGGCTGAATTGGGTGAAAACAGGAGAGGAGAATGAGGATGGAAAAAAACTGGAAATAACAGGAGTAAAACCATTATAATCACACATATATAAAAGTTTTTGTCCTCTACATGTTGCTGAATGAATGAATTTTATACAAAAGATTTTAAACGGCAACAAAATCATAATTCAGGAATAAAGAGGTGGGCAGGAAGGCAGAAGAATGCAATTTGTAATAAAATTGCACAACAATTTCTGTTCAGTTCAACTTTAATTTTTTTTTTTTGTTAAAAATCATCAACATGCATAGATAACGAATGGATTCCACAGAGAAGGACACACAGAGAGAAAAAGGAGAAGGGAGAGGTAGAGAGTCTAGGGTACAAACATATATGCTGACCTATTTTTATTCCCAACAGATACACATTTGTAGACCTACACATACAAATGGGGCGTTATTTTATATCAGAAATTTAAACAAAAAAATTGTTGTGATTTTTAACAACGTGATTATTGAATAATGTTTGTTGTTACTTGTTAAAAGCAAACAAAAAACACAAATTTATCAGATTATAAATTTCATGACAACATACAAACAAAAGCTTAAAACCGTTGTTTATTCTGATAATAATTTTACTTATATATTTATATATTTTTTATAATAAAAATAAAACATTTTTTTATTTTGTTTAATTAGTACGGAAATTATCAATGTGTCAATGGAAGCGTATAAATTGAATTAGAAGGGTTTATTGTTTAAAGGCATATCATCACGATAAAACATGTTTGGCTGAAAAATAAAAATTTTATTCAATATTAATGAAATAAAGCTTGACTTGACAAAACTAATAAGCAGCGATTTATTTTATATAAAAAATATAACAATTCAATTAAAAATTAAAAATTAAAAATTAAAAATTAAAATTTTATTCATTTAAGATGGTTTTAAATATTATTCGTTTTAGTTATGATAATTATAAAGTAAAAAAAAATTGTAATTATCCTACTTTGAATATAACAGAAAATCTTCAAAAGTGAATGAAGTATCGGATGGGACATCTATTGGTTTAAATTTGAACCAGCAGATATTTCTAATCTGGCAATACATATGTCATTCTATTCTGTCACAAAATTCAGTATATTATCTCCACTGAACGAAATGTTTATAAGCAAAACTGCCGTATTTGGGGCTCAGAAGACCCAAACGTGGTCTTACAAGAGTCAATGCACCCATTACGAGTGACTGTTTGGTGCGGCTTGTGGAGCTGAGGCATAATTGACCCGTATTTCTTTCAAACTGAGGATGGTGAAACTATTACTGTCAATGGAGACACCTATCGCACCATGATAATCAATTTTTTTTGTACCCGCTCTTCATGGTATTAATGTTAACGATGTTTGGTTTCAACAGAGCGGTGCAACTTGCCACACATCTCAGGCCACAATCGATTTATTGCATCAAACGCTTGATGGCCGTTTTATTAGCTGAAATGGTGATGTCAGTTGGCTGCCAAGAAGCTTCGAATTGACACCGTTCGACTATTTTCTGAGAGGCGCCGTTAAAGACAAGTGATATGCCGACAAGCCAGAGACAATTGGGCACTTAAAGGCCAACATTCTTGATGTTATTGCCGAGATACGACCCCATACACTTAAAAAAGTTTTCGAAAATTGGTCTGGTAATGGCCAGCCATATGAATGAAATAATATTTCACTTCTAACCAAAACAATTGTATTTCAGAACAAAAATAATAAATTTGGAAAAATTTCAAACCGTTATTGTTTTATTTCATTTTTAAATTTAAACTTTTAAATGGCCTACCCGATATTTATTTGGGGCTATAAATGATTATCTGTTGTTTACCTTTTAAAAATTATATCATGTAAATGTTGCCCACGGCTACACCGCACAGTGACATTTCTTCATATATTTTTGTGCAAAAAATATAAAGAGTGGTGCTAGATCATTGATTCTTGTCACTCAGAATTCTATTGATTAAATTTAAAAAAAATGTC
Organism: Wohlfahrtia magnifica; assembly: GCA_023159175.1. Classification (NCBI taxonomy): domain Eukaryota; kingdom Metazoa; phylum Arthropoda; class Insecta; order Diptera; family Sarcophagidae; genus Wohlfahrtia; species Wohlfahrtia magnifica. The sequence goes on along the minus strand of JAKWBJ010000485.1, from coordinate 10,321 downwards.
CACGTCCATCGCCCACCGCCTATACAATCCAAATCGATTCTTTCGTATAAAATCTTTCCTATCCAAGCAAAAGATCGGTGGATTTTTTTCGGCTTAACAGAAATAATAGACTCTCATCCTTCATTTGGTGCCAACGGAAAGACGGAGGTAGCCGAAGCTAATATCGTTTTTTTCAATGGAAAAATGTAAACGCTTAATTTTATTAGACTATTTTAAGTCGCTTATATCCACTTAACTTAATATTTTTTTTATTAAAATTTTCGAAAAGGTGCATAAAATGACATTCGTCGTTTTATTTTTAGATCCTCTAAGATATCAAAAATTTTATTAAACATACCTCGTTTTAATCTTTTTAAAACGTTTGAGTTCTTTTTAATTGCGTCAAAATAAAATAAACACCACCTTGTTGTTGTTTTCCAGTTTTTACTTTCGCACTTTATCTTTATATACCTAATTGCTTACAGTTTGGAAGGTTCCGGAAATTTCTCAAACGCTCTCATATCCTCTATTTTATATTCGTTAATTTTAAACACGTAAGATGCTCTTATTTTAAGCCAAAATTTTAGTACATTTTACGTTTAGCACGCATGCTTAGAATTCACGTCAAGTATTAAGCTTCAATTTAATGCAATGCAATTGCCTAAGGGAATAGCTAAGATAATACGAAAATATTAAAATAACAGATAGTCACTACCTTGACAGAATAAATGCTATAACATTCACTTCATTCTACAACATAACGAAAATGAATGCTAAGTATTCATGTCCACGAACGTATTGATAACGAGGTGCTGTATTTCAATTAAAATAGCACTAAAATATTATCATTGAAAATATCTTAGCGACTGAGTTGCATAAAAATTTCAATTAGTCTTCGGTTAACAATATTTACGTGACTAGATTTTTTCTTAGAACATAAATTAATTTTTTGCTAAAATATAAATTATGGATTTTTCTTAGTCACACACTTCTCTCTAGAACAGCATCATCAATTTTTTAAAAGTAATTGTTAAAGAATTGTTTTTTTGCCACAAAAATACCAAAAATACCACTGTGTGGTCCCCCATGAGCTTGAATCTTAACATACTTTTTCCAGCATTTTGGCCATTACCTACCCAGTGACAGCTGTAATATTTTCTTTCAGGGTGGAATTGTGTCAAGCTTGTCCCTGTATACAAGATACTTCACGTATCTACACAATAAAATAAAATGGCGTCAAATAGCATGATGTTGGCGGACAATGGATTGCTTCAAAACATTAGATTAAATAAATGCTTACCGCTTGCTGTGTGACACGTGAAGACGTCTTGTTGGTGCCATGTGTCAATCAAGAACAATTCTTCCATTTCAGGCTAACAACGTCGGGGACCATCGCAAGGTACATTGCATCAATGATGCTGTCGGCCCACAAAGCTTACCAAACTGTGCATCTTTATGATGCATTAGCTGCTCTTGAGCTGCCTCTGACGGGCAATTCCGTTTTTCATTTAGACAAAAATGAGCACGGATTTTGATAATAAAATTCAATTATTTGCAATCCTTGTCCGTTTGTTCTTTCCATGGCGAAATGGCAAACTTTATTGGCATTACAACATGTCACAAATCTTTTTTTAGACTGAAAACCCAAATAGCAAAAAAAATCACCCGTTGTATTTAAAATTTTGGTTAATTTTTTTTAAATAAAAAAATCAATTTCGTCGATAAGGCTGGTCAACGCCGAGCGCTATAGGTCGATGAATACCAACTTCTTTTCGCTCAATAAGGATGATACGGACGCCAACGGCATGGGGTTTTCACATGCTTTAGCACACAACTCAAGCCTAATTAGACATTCTACGAGCGATTTGACGGCATTGTCATTTCACATAGAGGTGATGTTAATTAATTCCCCAAATTGTGCGATTAGATCACGTTTAACTGTTTTTTTCTTTGGGATTTCTGAAGTCGCAGATGTATAAATGAATTAAGAAAATATTAAAACACAATTAAATTCTGAACTTAAGCTTGCTATAGCTTAAACGGTAAACAATATCTTAAATAAATATTTTAATCCTGATAAAAAAAAACCGATTACTATTTGTCAATTCCAAAAATTGAGCTTTATTCTGTTATTCAGTAGTTATTAGTTTTTCTTTGTTAAATTTTTCATGAATTGGTGTTTCCATTTGTTTTGGTTAGAAAATTTAAGTTTTTCACTATACCACGCTCTGTGGCACCATAAACTACCACAAAAGTATTTTATATATATTTTATCCTGTTAAAGCCAAATGCTCTGTCTTTTTTATTTTGGTTTCTTGTTCATTTTTTTGTTTTCGAAAACGTTTTTGGTTCTTTGTTCGTTTAAGTCAGCAAAACCCAAAAGTGAAACAAAAACTTAAGGAAAAAAAAACTTTATTTAATTGGCAAATTCAGTTTTTTCTTTCTTATTGTTGATGGAGGAAAAAAAGATAGAAAAAATATATTTTTATTTCAATTGCTTATAACGATGATAATGATTGCTATGACAATGATGATGTTTAATAAAAAGCATTTCTTTAAATTTTATATTAAACGTGCGACTTTGGATAAAAACGTAAGAAAGTTTCCTTTTGGTATTTCGAGCAAGAAAATTCATTTCTAAAGAAAAAATAAATAAAGGAAAACAAAGGAATTTTTTGAAAGAAGGAAGTGCTGTTTTGGAAAATATTGTTGTTGCACTTTTCCTTCTAGCGTTGGATAGTGGTTGAGAAGAAGAAATGGAAAAGAAACTTCTATTTTTTTGTAGCAAAATTGAAGGTGGAATTATTTGACTTTGTTTTTATTTAGAGATAGTTTTGAGTCAAGTATTGACTCTGGATATAAATTTATTAATTTTAAATATCATGTGTTGTATACTGAGGATTAGGTCTAAAGTCTAAATTTAATTAAAATTTCTCTTAAATTTTCAAACAAATATTTATAAAAATATTTGTGAAGTTGGAAAAGGGCTCAAGAGTAAGCTAAAACAAAAAATGAAAAAATATAAACTTCGGCTTGATCTAAGACCCTCTTCTACGTTGTCTGTGTACTATGTAAGAAGATTGATTATTTGACTTTTTCGGAAACCTATTTCCGAAATAATTCGAAAAATTGCAATTTTTTAAAAACCGTTTTTCGAATATAAATTTATCAAATAATCGGTTAATCGGTTCTATTATTAAAAGAATATTCTTCTTAATTCTAATTGCATAAGCAACAAAAATTGATAAATTTTTGTCCCATGTTGTAGTTTCTAGTAAGTATGCTAAAACAACGTTCGGGCTTTTTTATGGCCTTAACGGACATTTCTTCATTGACAACGCAACGTCTTAATATTTTTCCAGCGATTCATTTCTTACAGCGTATTTTGTAAGAGTTTTACTTGCCAGTGCTTAGAGACTACTTGGTATAGAATCAAGTTTTCTTTGTTGCGCAATAACGTCAATCTGATAAACATATTTAAGCTGGTTAATAATTCCTGGGGTCGAAAAGCGTTTTCATCTTAGTACTTAAGGACGCTCAATATATTTTGACTGATCCTTTCCAGCGATTTCCAAATATTTTCACACTTCAGAGGACATGTGTAGAATCAAAAATGCATGCACCACGTATTTAATAGTATGTGCCACTGGGTATATTAGGCAAGACACCCACCTACTTACCAAGAATTATTGGCTCAATAACAAGCCACACCATCTGACAATTTTCAAGAGCGGTATTACTTCACAACATTGCATAGACTGGTTATAAGTATTTACGCTTAAAAAACTTTACTTACTATAACATCTGCCGTTCGGAGGCGCTGTTTGTAGGTTCTTTTCAATGAGTCCAGTTGATCATCATTCTCTATATATAAAAATTTAATATTTATTTACGGAAAATGAGAAAAAGTCATTATTATTCAAGTGTGCATATCATTTTCGATCTACCTTGGTTTTCACGTTATTTTTAAGACGTTCGAGGTTGCCATACAATATAAAAATTAGACGTTATAAATATATTAAATTTAGAAAAAAACTTAAACGACGAGCATATTTCCAATAAAAAATATAAAAACGTATAACCGGTTATTCCTGTTAATATAAACGGTTTATTCGGTATTCGAAAAGTGGACTTTTTAAAAAAACCAAAAAACCGGTTAAAACCAGTCGAATAATAACCGTCCAATCATCCTAATACTTAGAGATATTAAAGTTATTATTAAGCATTATAGTCATGGAAAGATACAATTTCTACCAGCATGTTTATCAACTTCTATTAAACTTAATAACAAAAGATAAAATAGGTAAAATAATAACACTGTGGTAGTTGAAAAACAGACAAGTGCGGCACCCGGCAGGTAAACATAAATCGAGTACGTTGAATCCAGTAGTGCTAACTGTATTTTTTTAGTAAGCTCTTGTTTTTGAGATATACCGTTATTTTACAAATGTTGGAGGTTGCATAACATATATTCGCATGACTTAAAAACGCTTTAGTTTATTGAATAAACTAAAAAAACGCAAGTCGGCTATAATATTTCCTAGAAGTAAGACTATGCTTTTTTTGAATCTACGAAGTCGTGTTAATAATAAAAAATTTTATTTGACAAAAGTGGAAACACATTACTACGTAAGTACGTACGTAAGGTTGAATAATTATTTTCTATTTTTGGAAATTATTGTTTCGGTTTTAAAAGTAAAGTTAAAAAAAACGAACTTAAAGCTAAATTTTGATGAATCTTTTATTTTATGGTAATGATCGGACTTTGCCATTATGTACGAAATATAATATCATTTAAAAGACCGCCTCTGCATTGGTTGCGACAGACGATCTTTTTGAGCTAATTTTCGACCACTTTTTCACACATTTCTGGCGGTATCTCGACGATAACTTGACAAATGTTGATTCCCAAATGCTCTAAGGTCAGGGAGTTATATGTATGGATATGGTCTTAGATATAGCTACACAAAAAAAATTGAACGGCGTCAAATCGTATGAACTTGGTAGTCAATTGATGTTGCCAAATCGAGTTACGAGAATGCAAAATTTGTCATGCAATGAAGTCAAAATGGGTCGTATTGCGTGGCTCGTAGCACACGATATGTGGTTTGTTGAAGCCCAGCTCATAATCTTTGATTGCATGCTAAAAAAGTCAGTTATCATCCGGCCATAGCGCTCTTAATTGATGGTAACGGCTCTTCCATTGTCATTTTTTTTAATACGGCCCAATAACACCTCCAGACCATAATACCAAACCCAAACAGTCACTTTTTTCGAAAACAATAGATTTTCCATTATTACTTCTGGGTTCTTCGTAGCCATCGAGTGTGAAATGGACTTCATCGCTGGAAAGAATTTTGTTTAAAAAATAAAAATCAGTGGCCACATTTGAGTCACCACTTTTGCAGTAAGTTAAACTAATTTTAATGCCTTCTTCGGTTGTTAAACGAACCATTTTCGTAAATGACAAATCTTACACAAAATAAATGGCACTTCTTATGACAGATATTTAACAACTGACAGTCTTGTCATATCTGCGGTTTTGAAACGACTAAATGAATACCTAATACAAGCAGTGGCTTCTGCTTGCCTTATTTCGGGGAAAACATAACCATCCCATGATAGACGAGAGATCGACATTCTAATGAAACTTTTAAGAATAAATATTTCCTGGGTTGTGACAGTCAGAAGTAGGCTTAGTATACATGGCGCTTTGTACTTTGCAGACAGTAGCAAAGTGGATATAATAAATTCCACTAGGATTGTGCAGTTTTTGAATATTACTGTCTAGCTATTAGCGAGCGGGTATTCCTTCTTTTTCTTTTTATTAGCTTTGGTTTATCTAATTGTGAAACTTTCTGATCTTAGTCTTCTCTATTTGTTAATGAGAGTAAGACCGGCAGCGTAGAAATTGCTAGAGAGTGTGGTATTCATTATCTAACAGTTATCGAGCTTTGAAGAATATATGTTTAAGTGCCACATGAGTTGACAGTAAAAAATTTAATGGACCTGATTTTCATTAAGATTCACTGCTAAAGCGGAACGAAGTTGAACCATTTCTAGAGCGAATGGTTACGTGCGATGAAAGTGGATTTCGCACGACAATAATGTACGAAACATATCATGGACGAAGCAAAATGAAGCTTGGCAGAGTTAAGTAAAGACAGGATTAACATCAAGAAAGGTAATCGTTATTAAATACCCTAATTTGCGCCGTAGATATGCTGGTTTGGTACCAGAGAAACAGGATTTCCTTGCTGAGTTTTTAAATACAATTTTCTTCAGTGATGAAGCACATTTCTCACTCGGTGAGTCGGTCAACAAAAGTAATTGTGGAAAAGCCATCCAAAAAAAGGGACTGTTCAGTGCCCAGACAGGATTAACATCAAGAAATATAATTCTGTGTGTCTGGTGGGATTGGTCTGGAATTGTTCACTATAATCTTTTACTACCTAGTCAAGCGGTTAACTCTGATGGAATAATGGCTTTATCCGGAAAATTGCAAAAAATATAGATCAAAAGATCAAAACATATTTGGTTTAATAAATGCCATTTCAAATATGAGAAAGAATGTTAAATAAATTTTTAACCGAACTTTACCAAGCACCTTATGAATATTTGTAGGAAAACAAATTTATTTCTTCATCTTCAAGTTTTTCTTATTAAAACTTTACAAAAATGTTCAGTAATTTTGTTTTCAAGTTTAATGTTTAATTTGCTTATGTGGCAGCAGTTTCAAATTATAATTTAGTTTTCCTTTTAAAAGCTGCTACTTTATTTGACAAACAAATGTTTCTTATTGGCCTTTTCGAATTGAAAATAATTAAATTTCAATAACAATTTAAAGTTTTCGTAAAAGTTTTTATTTAAACCCCTTGTTTCCACCCAAAAAAACATTTTTCGTATTTGATTAATGATTTATTTGACTTGTTTGTGTGCAGAACAAAAATCTTTGAAAGATTTCTACTTTCTACTCCTGCAGGAGTCATAATTAAAGTTAATTGTGTGGAAAATGGGTCAAATATTATTTAAGCATTTGAAATTAATGAAAAGAGCAAATGCTTTCATAAGTTCTTTTCTTTGGTTAGTTTGTTTTTAGACAAAAAAAAGAAAAATAAAACATATTCGAAGGAGAAGAGAATTTTATAAAATTTAAACTTTTCATAACCATAAGCGCTTTTAAAGATGATAAAAAATTAAAACCTACAGAAGAAACAAAAAAGTTGGAAGCAAATAATGTTGCAGGTTGGTTGAATGGTTGTTGTTCAATTGTTGAAAAGGAATTTTCCTTTTTAGAATTTGCTGTTGTTCAAATGTTCAAATGGCAGAACAAATTGTTATTATAGTGACGAAGATGATGAAGTTGCTATGCATTAGTGTTGCAATTCATTTTTAGCTATTTTTTGCAATAAAATTTTGTGGCTTTTCTCTTCTCATCTCTGCTGCATTTGTTCGTTTTATGTTTCAACTCTTACACTGTGTAAACAAAATAGAAATAAAGACCTGACAAGAAGAAATGAAGTTGTTGCCATTTTGTTTGTGTTTTTGTTGTACACAATTTGGAGTATTTTGCTGCGGTTAGTATTTGTTACAAAGAAACAAATATATTTTTTTTTATTTTTGCCTCGTTATCAAAATGTCTCGGATTATTTGTGTTACAATTGCTGCTGCGGTTACCGCTGCTGCAGCAGTTTTCATTTGTTGACTGACTGACTCCACTCATTTCATTTTTGTCGAAAAGAGTGAAAAATACTTATTTTTCATTTTCCCTACTGCTACCATTTTATGTTTCTATGTTTCATCCTACAATTTACTTCATTTCTTCTCTTGGTTTGTCGGTTATTCCAGTGCTTGAGGCCAAAAATAGGGAAACATATTTTGATGTAAAAAATTAAAAATAAAAACGAAAATCATACAAAACAGCTTGAAACTTCATTTAATAAACTATAACGAACGAATATAGGCGACTAGGCAAAAAGTTTAATGAACTATTTATTTCACTCCTTTTTTAAAATAATTTCGCTGAAAAACTAAAAAAAAGTGCTGCTTTCTTTTGTATAAAGTTATTGCCTTTATTTCTAAGCATAGGGCGTATGATAAATATTTAATACAGAATATTTTGCAGGCATTAAGTATCCGCCACGTAGTCACTGATTTTAATTTTGACAATGAAAAGTGTCTGCTAGCAGTCTGATATTATGGTAAAATTTAAACGAAGAAATGTCAGATTTTTCTTTATAAATGTATTTACGTGAGAGTAGATTGGAATTCTCAGGGGATCATGGCGTAAAAGTTTGACGGACGAAATAAAGTTTGCGATCGCTATAGCTATGAATAATAAAAATACATGAAAGCTGCTGCAAATATCATTAAAACGATTCTATTGTTTTTGGTGTAATGGGTGTCCAAAATTGAGGAATCATTTTAATTTTTATTCAAAATTTTTATTTTCAGATTCTAAATACATTCCGATTAGTTAATATGAAATGTACATGAATTATTATAAAAATATTTTTTGAGAGTAGCAAAGTTTTTAAGATGTAATTAGGAAATTTAAACAAAATTCGGTAGAGAAAATGCTCCAACATATCGTGCCATCAAGCTGATGGTTGAGAATTTGAAGAAACTGGATGCGTTCATGATAACAGATGCTGGATGCGTTCATGATAACGAAAATATAGCAGCTGTGACAGAAGTGTTGAAGAAGATCTAAAAATATCCATTAGTCACAGTATTCAACATTTTGCATCGCGATTTCCTTTTAAAGCCTTATAAGATCCAGCTGACACAAGAACTCAAACCAGCTAATCACGCATTAAGTCGGTAATTCGTTTCTGGGTCCTAGAAAAGCAAGAAGAAAATGAGAATTTTTTAACAAAATAATCTTCACCGACGAAGCCCATTTCCAGTTCAATGGCCGCATCAACAAGCAGAGTCGCTGCATTTGAGATGAAGAGAACCCAAGAGTTATCTTAGAGCAACCATTACATCCACCAAAAGTTACTGTTCGGAGTGGTTTGTGGTTCGGAGTGGTTTGTGGTTCGGAGGAATCATCGGACCATATTTCTTTGAAAACGAAAATGGAAATGTGATTACGGTCAATGGAAATCGCTACAGGGAGATGATCCTTAGCTTATTGTGGCAAAAAATTAATGATTTAGATGTAGAGAATATGCGGTTTCAACAGCATGGTGACACTTGTAACACAGCAAGGGAAACAATGAATCTTTTGAAAGAAGAGTTCTTGTAGAGAAGGTATAAATCGGCCAACAAGATCGTGCGATTTGACATTTTAAAACTCTTTTTGGTGGGGTTTTTGAAGTCGAAAGTGTACAACAATAATCCCACAACAGTTCAAGAGCTTAAAACCGACATTATCAAACAGATATCAACCATTGACAACAGCTTATTGAAAAACGTGATTAATAATATTGGTAAAAGATTTGGAGCCTACCGAGCCAGTAGGGGCGTCACTTGACCAACATAATTTTTTATTTTTAACCGGTATCTATTTGTAATAAACTGAAATAAAAATATTTTTAATATCTGAACAAAAAGTCTTTTTTTATTACAATTAAAACGATACCTCAATTTTGTGCACTTTTGTGCCCTTTGTATCCAATATTTTATTTTTCTGTATCTACAACCTTTTAAACAATATAGCCAAAGCTATGTAATTAATTATTAACAAAAATCCACGTCAAAAAGATTATAATTTCAAAATTCTTTTTTAATTTCGTTAAACTTTCCCTTCGGAAAAATTAAAAATTTTTATTTAGTGAATGAAAAGAAATTTTGTTTCTAAAGTTTTTCTCAATGAAGGTTGTGCTCGAATATAACGAATGTTTGTGTCTGCGTGCGGTATAAATATTTTACATAATTAAACTTTTTTTAACCGACACATAATTTGGCGTATCTTTACCACAGGAACACAACCACAAATTTCTATTAAAATGTGTGAGTATGACGAGAAAATGGGGATAGAAGACGCATCAGACTGAGTTGCAAAAACTTGCAAACCCAAGTGGTTATACTTGTAAGCTTTTATGGCAGCATATGTGTATGGCATGCGTCTGCAACTGTATGTGAAGTCTCTTCGTAGACACACATAAAACCCAAGTGACCACAAAGCCAAACATAAAAGGTAACGAAATAATATTTAGGGAATTGATAGAAAATTCGATAGAAAATACAAAATTTAATTTTGATTTTTATATATTGAAGAAAAAAAAATTTAAAAAGATTTCAGTTTTAATTCTATACCATTTATATATGTTAGTGGTATGGCCATTTGGGTATTTTTAAATATGTATGTGTATATTATGGTATATGTTATGCTGTT